>JASDDO010000031.1:273343501-276038160 GCA_030015575.1 Agapanthus africanus | reverse complement strand
AAACCAAAGCCCGCTAGTAAAATCCGTCCGATCACGATCCGTGCAATACCGCACGTACTTGATCGAACCCTACCATATCTCCATACGGCCTCTACAGCGTTTCGCCCGAAACTTGAGTAACTGTTCTGTGGGGGACTCTAAAGACTCGTCAATACTATGGCCGTGGATTTAACCACTAGCACGTTAGAGGTATTAGCCATACGTGAAGGGCTATCAGCTATTGAATAAAAGGGACGTCGATAAGCGAACGCATCCTGACACCCTACTGAGCCTGTCAGTGACAATATCCGTACAGTCCGGTCCGTTCGTCTATGAGCATCGCATGGCGGGCCTAGGGGGTTGGTAAAAGTCAGATCCCCAAAAGCGGTACAAGTCGTGTCGGAGTGTAGCCCAGAACACCCTGAGATACTACTGGAATACCTACCAGTAAATCTCCTGCCTCGGCCGAGGGCTTTGTGTAATGGCTCTCCTAGACACAGCGCGACCTCACCCCCAATACCGGGAGAGACGAACCCCTGAAGATCCGCTCACTGCCTCCATGTGGCTCGGGAGTGTACCCAACTAAAAACCTGTTTGCACGTCTCCTTTGAGGGTGGTAGGGTAGTAATTAAAGTACAGTGGGAACTCACACGAGACAAATGACGATCCTCATGAGGTCGATGAACTAACCTGTACACATGTCACTAGGGAACTGCTATCTGATGTCAGGTATAAGACCAACTAGCATGTTCCCGGCGAGTCCTGTCCGGTGTACTCATAACCCAATGAGCACCTGTATACATCTTAGGTGAACCAACTGACACCAGTGGCTTGTGCGACCGGCCACCGCCCCTCGTCGGGGTCTCGACTGTATACACTAGTCTACTCTGGAGTATCGATGCCCTGCCTCGAAACTCCCACGACTACGGACATTTTAAGGATGTGCTTATAGACTACCATCTCCCACGTATATGATCGCCCTCATACTGCTGGCAGTCAAGCAAGAATCCTAGGGGCTCTATCAACGTGTAATAGGGACCTGTAAGGTCACCTTGTAACATTTTAAAAATAATTAAACAAATAAAATCGTTTAAGTGAATTTTATAATTTTCGGTAAAGTAAAACGTAGTTTTCATAAAACTAAACCGTAATTATTTTTCACTATAAATTTAAAAATACCTATTTTAATTATGTTATTACTAGTAAATGGTGTTTGTTTAGCCACTTATAAATTTTTAGTTTAATTAAATATTTTTCCTAAATTAATTATTTTAAATATTAACATAAGCTTTATTTATACACTAAATTAGTGTAAATTACAAATTTGAATGGGTTAAATTAGCAAAAGTGAACCATTACATATTGGAATCAAGTGTGTTTCATGCAAAATTTATTTCCAAAATTTTCCATGGTTCTAGACCTTTCTAGGTTAAATGGAGTTAGGAAAATAAAGAATTTTTATTAAATTCATGAAAAGACTTAATTGTGTGATATTTTTGTGAAACCTTCTACACTTTTCTTCACCTTTTCTCACTCTCCTCTCTTTTCCTCACCTCATGGCCGGCCTCACCTCCATGGGCAGCCCCAAATTTTTTCCTCCATCATTTTTGCATCAAAATTCATCAAAAATTCAATAAAAAATCCACAAAATGCTAATAAATTCCTACCCTCTATTCTTTGCTCTTCTTTACATGGATTTTGGGGATGGAAAGTATTCATTTTGGAGGCTTATTTTCATATTTGGATTTCATGTTGTGGAGGTATAAATTTTCTTCTTTTGATTTATTGTTATTAGATGTTTCATTTAAGCATAATTAGATTTAATAAATAATTTCTATCTACAAGTTTTAAAATTCAAGTTAGGGTTTATAAAATTAAGTTATGCTTTTTATTAATTAAGTAGGGTTATAATAACTAGTTTAACATTTTTAGAAGTGGAAAATCTTGTATGGATGATATATTGTAAATTGTTTATCCAAAATTATTTAAATTAATCCATTTTGCAAACTAGATTTTTATATATTGTATATATTGGTGAGATAAAATTCAAATTAATGTCCGTAACACTAGATTGTGGTTTTAATGAAGATATTAACTTGTTGGTGGAATGAAAAACATAAATTGGTTACTAGTTTCTATTGATAATTGAAAAATACTAATAAAAATGCGATTTTGCTAACTAGATTTTGGAAATTCTTAAATAAATGAAATTTAAAATATAATTTATGGTTTCATTATATCATTATCATCATGAATTGTAGTTTAATGCATTAATTCATGCAAAATCCAGTTTAGATGTGATATTGTGAAATTTTCCTTAAAAGTATCGAAATCGGGCAAGTTTGCAAACTAGAATTTTCAAACTAATATAAATTAGGGTGTTAAAAATATAGTAATGGTTTATATAGTCTAGTTATGCTAATTAATGAATATCATGACCATTAGTTTCTTTTAAACATCAAGTTTTGAAGTAAAACGGTAAATTGGTGTTTTCAGGTTTTACGGAATCGGACGATTTGATCGATTTTTAGGGTTTCGATGAATTAAATCATATTTTATATTATAAGTAATGAGTTTTAAAACTATGAGTTGTTTGTTGATGCTTATCTCGATCAATCGGCGTTTGTACGCCGATATCGAGCGATATTTGGTTCTTTTGCATGAGCGGGACATAGGTTTAAACCTATGCGCGTTTCGTGCGTCGTTTTGATGTTGTCCGTGATTCAGTTTACGATCTTATATGTGTTTGCGTATAGGTACCCCTCACGTGGACTGCGGGCGATGAAGAAGAGGATGGCGACACCGTCTTCGGCAGACAAGGACCAGGTGAGTAGATGTATATCTACGGGGGGAAGTCGGGTGGATGGCGTTTAGCACCCCCGCAAGCGTAGAATAGGAATAAGTACTTATTGTCATTAGGAAGCAATACGTGACCTTAGAATTTCGGTGAGTAGGACCCTAGTAGTGACCTTAGGTTGGACTGGATTGATGTAGAAAGACCATACAGAGGATGAATACTTTGGAAGAGATTCGTAGGTTTTAGGTAGATACACACATGCACACACTGAGACTCGACGTGGTGTATACGTGTATGTGTATATATATATAGGACTGGACTAGCTGTAGGTATATATATATACACAATACATATATGTGATACAAGGATGTGATATGATACACGGGGATGAAACAATATAACTGGGCTGATGCTGTGATTCTTGGCTATACAGTCGTGTTATGATGTTAGCGGATCATTAGAAAATGAGATAATGGATTTGTATACTTGAACAATAATAAAGTGTGGTGATGATATTGAAGTATATGGGACTCTAAAATAGAACCCGGACTGTAACCTGTGCCTGAAATTCTTATATGATATATGTGTGATTTGATTACGACATCATATAGGTGTGACTTGATTTCGATATGATATATGTGTAACTTGATTGCGATATCATATAGATGTGACTTGATTACGATATGATATATGTGTGACCTAATCATAATATGATACATGTGGCATGATATTTCTGAGGATAAATTAACAATGTATATTTATGCTGGTAATGATATATGATTGATGTATGCGATTACAGTACAGTACCTTGATCATAACATGATTTGATGATGGTATTATACGAATGATGAGACACGTAGGTGATACTTGACCCGTACCCCGATATTGGGATGCCGTACGATGGATTTTACCGTACGAGGCATAGATGTGATTGATTGATCCGCACTCTTGATTCGAGGAAGCCGTACTTCGTACGTGATGCTATTGAGGCTGGATCGCCGACTATTAGAGATATGGATTCAGAACTTAGGTGGACTCTTAGTTCTTATTGACTAGTTTCTTAGGTTTAGTTCCTTAGGAGGTTAGATGGACACTAGTTTAGGCTCGAGTCATATAGTTGTAGTTATACTTGTATATCAAATGAGTGGTGGTTGCACATCTGTCTTACATTCAGGCTGTAATCATTATGGTGCATGTTCATACATATGTTTCTATAATCAGAATAAAACTTTGCCTGTTAGGACACCAGCACCATTACCGATGATGCGCATATTCCACTCACACTTATTTGCCGGCTCACACACATAATCATCGGTAATTGCTATGTCACGTACACTTTAGATCATATTATCTTTTATTGATACAATAAGCTAACAGCTAGATCGATATAATATTGTGATTACTCTCTGGTGTTAGTATAGATATGGCATTTATTACTTAGACATTTCATGCATTCGCATTTTCATGTTATCATGTAGTATTATGGGGCATATGCCGACACCTGTCATATACTTACTCATGATTTAGGGATTTTGGATTCCTATGAGATTTCTGGATTTTTGGGGAAAACCGTAAGAATATATAAAAACTTCTCTCTCTCTCTCCTCTCTTTTTAAAACATAAGATGCGGTTTTCTCATGATGTATGTGTCGTCCACCATGAGATTTCATGTTTTCTGTTGGATTTCGAGACCCGATTCGAGGAGTGGATGAACCGTCTCGGGTACATGGTGGGCCCGGTATGGTACCCCGGGGAAAGAAGATCGAGTTGTAGACGATGAGCCTGGCAGGGGAAGACTACCTACCGGTGATGTCTGGCGCGGCGGATATCCGGAGGATACCGACCGTTGTCGTGAGATTTGATGATATGGGCCGATCCGGACTGACGGAGCCCGAGATATTGAGACTATGAGACATTGAGATTTTGAGGTATTGAGACTTGAGATTTACATGTTTTGTGTCGATGCTTGACACGGATTTCCATGGATTTCATCGTTGATATTTCTGATTTCTATACACATTTGACCATGATAAAAGCTAAAGATTTCTTATACAGATATATCCAGATTTCAGGATTGATTGTGTTACATTCATGGTGCATGCATACTCATTCACATGGCATATTACTATTTGAGGCACTGATACGGGCACGGAGCTTTTGCACTGCACGTAGTTTATTACCTGCCATTACTAGAGGATTAGTATTATATTAGTATATTATTATGACCTAGGACAGCGTCGTGTATTCGATTTCTTTTCGCAGATATCTTCTACTCACGAGTTGGCAACTCACCCCCGTTGTGCCAAATTTTATTACAGGTTCGATGTACAGGTTTTCCTGGCAGCTTGCTGGCACATCTTTTCATTCAGGTTGATTTGCACGGTAGGTTGGTTCACTTGTATCTGGACCGCCATTGTACTTTTATTATATCATTTGTATCTAGAAAACTCCTTCAACCAAACTTGTATTATTTGATAGTTTACTGGACCAGTTATTTATTTCGACCTTAGAGTCGCGCTTGTATTATTATGATATCTGGTGGTTTTGTTTTCTTTTGAGTTTTGAGCCTCGCCCTTTGGCGTTGTATACTATTGTGCATTGATGTGGTTGTTTCCGCCTTTTGGCATAGAGCTAGCTCCCGTTTGGGGATGCTTTTTATTGTTTGTATATATATTATTCTTGTTTGTACCCGTTTGGGGACAGTTTTTACAAAGGAGATTCTGCCGAAATTTTTGAGAAAATTGGATGTTGCTTTTAGACTTGTTTTCTACATGTTTTCCTTTACTTCTTCTTCTATTTATGGTTTAGATTTCTGGGCTTCGGCTTACTTAGGTTGCGTTGCGCCTCTAGACGCTTCGTAATCTAAGTGCCGGTCACTTTCCGTACTTTCGGGTCGTGACACACCTAAAGCAGTACACGATGATAAAGATAAACCAGATAACATACTATTATCTTGAGTAAGACCGTCCTGCCGGAATAGGTCCTCCCTCAATCATTGCAATCACGTGCCTGTGATCCAATAATTGACTCTGAGGGCACTATCTCCAACAATCTCCCACTTGCACTCAAGGCTAATTATTGCGATGTCGCATACTCACAGCCCGTGTGATACCGAACACCCAACTCCTCTACTAGTCAGTCTCACAAAGCTAGTTTGTGAAACTATTGCGTTCGAGGAATAGCCTCAGCGAGTGGATCCGCTTTGATGTTTCTTTCTATATCTCTCTATATCTCAAGTTCACGAAGAAAGCCATCTCCCGAAATGAGCAATACCTGTCTTAGAATGTGTCTGGATGTCTGATGGGACCTAGCTCATAAATGAACTCCAAATCCAAACTTCTTAGACTGTATCGTCAACTGAACTTAATCAGTATCCTGCGCCATGCCTCCCTCATTATCCCCTTGGACCACCTGTCCAAAAAACTGCCCCTCGTCAGAGGGAAAACTATAAATCTGACAACCTCTCTGTCATCCAGGTCACCTTGGAAGCCTGGAATGATAATTGTCTCCCGAAAGAGGCTGTTGTTATCATATCCCTAGAACATCCACTTATGTTCTAAAACTGCTTCCGATTGTTTCTCCAGGATTGGATTAATGTCAACTTCTTGCATCTACTGCAAAAAAACATCTGGTGTGGTACTTGACATCACATGATTGACTCAATTGCCTAAGCAAGTGATCTGCCAATCATGCACATCCCTCTCCACTTTAGTCTGTAAGAAACCTTTAGAGAGGGTGACTCCATCACCTGCAGGTACACTACCGTGCCTGGAGTCGTCCATTCTAAAACACCTTCAGAATGCTGTCTAAGTAACCTGATTGGGAAACTACCCAAATCCAGATCTAAAACCATACATCCAGTAACCAGAATGTCTTGATATTATATCCAAGTCCCATGTGGAGAAACCACTGTGTGACAACCAAAGTATAACCGATTGTAGTATATGAATTTCACTTCCTACTCTTTGTGTGTCATCCAAATACCAGGATATCACACCCTACTACCTTCTTAACAGATCCATCCCCTATTCTGATGAAGTCAAACCTATGACTGTCATATCAGAAATAGATGATCTATCTCCGCTACATCTGCTTTAGTCTATAGCTATACATAAGCCACTTATCCACCAATGCTTCCGCTGCTCCCACTGACCACGACAACCCTCTGGCAGAGTCATATACACGTACACTTCTAAAGCTAGTTTAGAACAACGCTATATTCATCCTCCTGCCGGGTCTCGCAGCCTGGAACAACAGCAATGGCAAGTCTGGGTAAACAAGAACCTCCCTGTCACCTTCCTTGAGGCTACCTGAGTACCTCTCGGGTGCCTGAGGTTACCCACCATATCTACGGAGTGGCTAATGGAATGTCAATATAGATTGAATCTTTAGGTTCTTATAAAATTTTCAGTAATCGTTTGCGGTTCTGGAATCACTTCCAGTTCTACCATACTCCCACTACTGTTTTCTGAAAAAATCCACTTTTAATAAAACTGTGGCGAGTCAAGAACAATATCACTATTGATCTTCCAGATGGTAGAAAGTCAACCCTCGTTATAGCCTGGGTCAACCCACAAACAGCCATTACAGAAATGTGCCTTGAGTTATCCAGAGTCTGGTTTGAAGCATAAGCCGGACAACTCCCCATACCTTAACAATGTCAAGATATGAACTGTTCTATATCCAATACAAAAACAGAGGCACTGATTTAATTGAACCAGATTCAAATCATGCAGTTGTCTCCAGTGCTTGTCAACTAAATGGAAAAAGGCCGATCAGCGTCAATTTAGGAATGCTTCCAATTATGCGTAACCTGAAAGAGAAGCAAGTTCTCTTAATCATTACTATCAACTGAATACCACACACAAGTATCTACATCTTCGATCACCTTGAAGAAATCTGAAACTTGCAATACTTGGTTCTCTACTTTATTCATATACCTATAACTTCTTAAAATTCGGACCTTGCGTTTCTACGAAACACCTGTCTAAAAACTAGAGAAGTCATAAGTAAACCGAATATAGTACGAGGACCAACCACTCTGTCCCAATGGACACTGGACAACATACAATACTCTGTATAAGTCCCTTGAGTCTAATAACTCACTCCCTGTGTGTCGCAGGTTGAAAACTGTACTTATGGTTAAGAAGAATTACACCGCTGTTTAATGCTCCTTACCTAACCATCCACTGATATAGGTAAATGTCATAGACATAATTTCAAAAAGGTATATCTCACTCTATGAAAATAGACGTACAGATATATCAATTTGAAATTGGTGCATAACAACGGTTATTCAAAACCAAATATTTGCCGTCCGGCAAACAACCCAGGTGACTTCCTCAAATATCACCGATTACAACGAATCCCGATATAATGAGGATGTTCACCCAATTCCCAATAACTTACTCCCACTCATCATCTGTAAAACCATACAGATAAGAGAATCATACCTGGTAAATACATACCCTGGAGCAAGTGTCTAATTTGAAAATCAGTTTTCTTTTAACAGTACACAGTGAAAATGAAACATTGAAATGTTTCGATGGGGTATCCGGGTATTCCTAGTAATGCATCTACCATTATCCAGATTCACAACTGCAACCGTATATTTCTTTTCCATCTCTCCAAATCCCTTCATATGTCTTTAGTCATTACCTTCTGCACACCCTCTTAGGCTAAATGGTTTTCTTCCTTCCCTACCGTTCGGCACCAGCCTATGGTTTGGAAGAAGACTATCCAATAAGCATAATGGGTGTACTGTCCTAATCCTAGGAGCACTCGCAATGCGAGAGAAGGTGAAGATAAAAGACAACCGAATAAACCTTATTCCTATTTCTCCTGAACCAGAATCCATCCCCGAACTGGAATAAGTTCCTTTCGAGTTCGTATATAACCATACGATGGAGTATCCAATAAACTGTGGATCTTCGTAGTGATACGGAGTGTTCTGGAGAAATACAAAGGTGAAGTGGGAGTAGTAATGAAATACTTGGTTTGGTCGTGAATATCAGTCGCAATTTACTTTGCCCTCTTACTAATCCCTTGATATGTCTTTACTTAATACCTTCTGCAAACCATCGTTATGCTAATTGGTTTTCTTCATTCCCCACCGTTCGGCACCTGCCTATGGTTTGGAAGAAGACTATCGAATTTGCGTAATAGGTGTACTATCTCCTAAACCAAGGAGTACTCGCAACCTGAGAGAAGGTAAAAGGAAAAGACAACTGAATAGTCCTATTCGTTTTCTCCAGAACCGGAAACCATCCTCGAATAAATTCCTTCGAGTTCGTATATAACCATACGATGGTTTTGTCCAATGGAAGTGGACGTTCGTAGCAATACGGGGTGTCCACGTCATTAGTCCAAATTTGCTGCATTATTCCTCTCTCAGGGCCCACATTCAGTTCATGTGCTTAAAGTTCGAGAAGACTCCAGAGGCTTCTGCCAGTTCAGCAAACTAGGGTTTCTAAGCTTAAATAATCCTAGCTTAAACCCTAAGCTAAACTCCTAACAAACTATTTCTAGAAGCTCCTCAACAAACTTTTGGAGGGAATTGTAATTTCAAATCTAGACCTAGGGTTTGGGAAGTCTATAAATAGAAGCCTAGACCTAGGGTTAATGATCCAATTTTATGCATTCTATCATCTAGAATCTAGATCCATTCAATCTCTTTACCTCTTTCTTCATCTTCTTCCACAAGTCCAGTGACAAGACTTGTGTGAAACCCTAACCCTAATTCCAATCAACATTCAAGATCCCGAGTACCAAATCAAGCAAGAATCCCTTCAGCCTTTTAGGAGTGGAGCCGATCTTCAACAGAGCAAGTGGTCCAAGACGATCCACGACTTACGGAGAAAAGCGAAGCCAAATCCACAATCTAGTTCTTCCTCTTGTCGTTCTTGAGCGACTGTAATGAAATTGTTGATATAAATAAAAGGTGAAATTCTTTTAACTTGTTTTCTTTAAATTCTTGCATCATGATTCGATCTCAATTTGTAGTTGTAGTTCTTATTGTGATGTTTGAGTAATACTCCGCTTGTCGAGGAGTCGAGACGATCAATAGAATGATGATGTAACATATCTTAAAACGATTTTTGATTCCTACGAGTTTTGTAAACCCTAGCAAGTTCAAGAATCGACGACCTAGTTTCGTTGCGATGCTTTCTTGAATGTTATCGCTCGAATTTGGGGAGTTACGATCGTTTCTTGAATTTGCTAGAGGCTAGAATGTGAATGATATCGACGAAAGAACAAGGGATAAATGATGAAACCATAGTTTCACGAGAAAACCCTAACTCTCGTCGATCATCATCGATCTAGTATCAACTCTTCGAAGGACAAGAATATGATATCTTGAGATTACATCACATCTATAGATCCGATCAATTCCTACGAGCCTCATTTAGATTCTTGACATTTGGTTGGAAATATCATCGAAACCCGATTCTCGATTGTTTATCATTTTCTTGATTCTTGATTAGACTAGTGACACTTGAATCAATCGATAAAATCTTGAATCATATTTTCTTTTCTTTTCGATTAACTTTTCAATTCAAACAAATCAAACATAGAAACGAATCGCACAATCCCTGTGGACGATCCGCACTCGCTTACGATCTACAACTTACACCGTAGTTGATTGCGGTCAAATATAATTCTTTGATTGTGAATTTATTCAATTTTCTTAAACACACAGAAAGAAATGATCAATCAAATGGCGCCGTTGCCGTGGATTACGCTCTAATTCGTTTTATATTGAAGTTTAAATTGAAAGATTTATTCCATTGTTATTTTGAGATCAAAATTCGCGCAAAAAAAATCTAAACGATTTGTTGTGGTTCGTTGCAAGGAAATCTGGAGCTGTTGTGCAATTGAAGAAATTTTTTGGAATATACCAGATAGCTAAGGGAGTGTACAGAACCTCCCTCCTACAATTTGGTGCAGTGTTCTCATCACCCGACCGTGTTTCCGCGGTGTAAGGAACCAACTTCGACATAACCGCGGCACTGTAAATTCATCTCTGCTTCAAAATTTCTCAGGTAACTTCTTACTTTCTTATCTCTTACCTCATCTGCTCCAATTAACAAATTTCTGCAGGTTTCTTTGCAAATAATCGCAGCGCGCAAAATAGCAAAATTAAATTGTGCTTGTTTTGATTCTTGTGGTTGTTTGCTTAATTAATACGGACATTAAGGGGCAAAGACCAAATCCAGATTAGGTGGGGAGTTCATTACCCTTCCTAAGCCCCGAAAACCGCAAAACTTGCATCCGCATTTACCCCAATTAACTAAAAAAGATCTAGAGATGACTCTAAGGACCGTCGCGCTCACTTAGAACAGAAGAAGGCCGTGGCTAATTCATTGCTTATCCGCGTTTCTCTTGTGGTGTCTAGGCAAGTGTGTCGAAGGCTAGTGGTTACTTAATTAGGCCCACTACTTACGTAGCGGAGAACCTCCCACTTACCTGGCACTTACCTGGCCACAGGAGAGACAAAGAGGCAGTGGAGGATTTATCCTGCGTCTTGTCTTCTGGCAGTTAGGAGCGGTCTAGAGATCTGACCTAGGCGACCACTAGAATTAGGGTTTTGTGTGCTGCATTTGTTGTGTCGCATCATTTTTTTCAAAAATACGTCCCTTTTTCAAAGCAAACACCACATTCATTCATTACCCCTAATTATAAGTTAACGCTGCCACTTGTACTAACCCTTTTTAGTACAAGATAGGCTGGACACGGGATTCTAGTGCCCGTTTAGTCCGCGTACCCTTTATCGACTCTGAAGTCGGTATTTCTCCATTTACTTCTTCTTTACCCACTACCACACCCACATCGATAGATCCACCACCATCGAACTTCTTTAACCCTAATCTGCCACCGTCCGTTGGTGCGCAGAATCCACCCCGCATCTCTCTCCAAGAGAGGTGCTATCCACTGCGAGGTCCTCTTTCGACCTGCTTATCCATTCCACCAGCCAACGGGGATAACTTTGAGATTAAACCCCAATATATCAACCTTTTACCCAAATTCCACGGACTCGAGACTGAGGACGCTTACGTTTTCATTACCAAATTTGAAAACGTATGCGCAATGATGGGTACGTCACAACTTTCAGTGGATGCTATGCGTCTACGACTTCTTCCATTTACTTTGTGAGATATAGCCGAGAAGTGGCTATATAACACTACCGCACACTCTATTACGAATTGGGAAGAATTCATCGCGGAATTCCTTAAGAAATTTTACCCAATGCAAAAGACAGCTCGAATCCGTAGGGAACTGAATCAATTTACCCAGCTCCCTACTGAACCATTTTCTAAATTCTTTGAACGTTTCATGGATCTATTGGTTCAATGTCCTCATCACGGCATCCCGAGATGGGATCTTTGCCGAATCATATATGAGGGAATTAACTCAAACACTTAACAGAACCTTGAAAACATGTGTCAAGGTACTTTTATGACCAAGGATGATGGGGAAGCTTGGAAGTTTTTAGAAGAGTTCGCTGAAAAATCACTACAGTGGGAGAGTGGAACCCAACCATTGAATAGGGGTGGCGTACACCAAATAGATGTGTCCATAGGTGTTCGAGTTGAGATGGCAACAATGCAAAAGAAGCTCGATGCTATGTAACAAAAATTTTCTGCAGCCTCCCTAAACCCAATGTCGCTCCCAAAAACTGTATGTGGCTGCTGTTCTGATCCGTCTCACTTAACGGAAGAATGTCCATTAAACTCTGCGTTTCAAGGTCACGAGCATACAAATGCCGCATTTCAACGACATAGAAACGATCCATATTCTTCCACGTACAATCAGGGTTGGAGGAATCACCAGAATTTTTCTTGGAACCAACTACAATCTCAAAACACGGTTCCAAGCCAAAATAATTTTCAAAGGGCTCTTCCACCACAACACCAACCACTTCAACTCACTCAGCACCCCTACCAGTCATAAAATTTCCACAACCAGGTCAACACCCCTGAACAGTCTAATCCTATGCAGTTGACTGGTTCTGATGAACTCTCTTTATTCACTCAAACCATGAAATCACTATTGTCAAATTTCATAGAGGTTTCGGCTGAGGTTAGAACTTCCGTCAGTGAGATAAAGAAAAACTCAGTATCTCAAGCTGAGAGTATCAGATCGATGGAAGCTGAAATAGCACGACTTAAAGCCGAGATGAGTGCAAGAGAAAAAGGGAAACTTCCCTCTCAACCCCTACAGAATCCTGGGCATTACAATGTAAATGCCGTCACAACATTGAGATCGGGAAGAGTGCTGAACAATCATGTCGGAGAAGGAATTGATGATATTGAAAATCCTATCAATAACACCCCGGCTGAGACCTTTCCCCACACACACACTTCTAATTCTGATCCTTGTTCTTCTACCCCACCACCTTCTCACGAGCCTATTCTCCATTTCCCACTAGGCTCGACACCTGAACCCAACCTTTATAGTTCTCCACAGACGGTCCCCATACCTCTTTTGGGATCTCGTCTACCCCCTCTTCCTTCTCCTATGATGGACCCGGCGCTTATTACGAAAGCTCCTTACCCGAATCGGTTAAGGGGTAATAGAACGAGTCCTCATATGGAGAAAATTATGGAAATGTTCAAACAGGTTAACATCAATATCTCTCTCCTAGATGCAATTCAACAAGTCCCCGCTTATGCGAAAATTCTTAAGGACTTGTGCACTAGGAACAGGAAGACTCAAGTGCCGAAGAAGGTCTTTATGTCTAATAATATTAGCACTGCTTTTATTCCCCAGCTACCAAAGAAACGAAAGGACCCAGGATGTCCTACAATATCGATTTCTATTGGGGGTAAAAACATAAATCGTGTCATTTTAGACCTTGGCGCAAGTGTTAACCTACTTCCATATTCTGTATATGAGCAATTAGGGATTGGAGAGCTGAAACCTGCTCACTGCACTCTCCAAATGGCAGACCGTTCAATCACCAAACCAAGGGGTGAACTAGAGGATGTGTTAATAAAGGTCGGGGAATTTGTTTTCCCTGTAGACTTCATTGTACTTGACACACAGCCTGTAGCAAACCCCGGGGCCAAATTCAGGTGATTCTGGGTCGTCCTTTCCTTGCCACTTCCAACGCTGTTATAAACTGTAGAAACGGTTCAATGAACTTATCATTTTGAAATATGACCATTGAACTAAACATCTACAAAGTTGGAAGTCAGCCATCAGAACCCCCTACTCATATTCTAGATGTGTGCTCTGTCCACAAGATCGCTCCCGACAGTTGTGGAGCTGAGGAACTTTGCTTTACCGATCTCGACGACATTACCACATCTCTGTTTGAATTCACACAAGATCTTAGTGAGGAAAATTTACCTACACTTGAGTCCTGCACTCCTGACTTTTCTCCACCCGAGTCTGTATCTTTCACAGGCTCTGAGCTTCTTTGTAAATCCAAAAATCACTCAATGATTCCTCTTTCTATCATTTCTCCGCCTGAATTAGATCTCAAAATTTTACCTTCTCATCTTAAATATGCATATTTAGGTGAGAAGGAGTCTTTACCGGTTATAATATCCGCTTCTCTAGCATTAGAGCAAGAGAATGCACTTTTATCGGTATTGAGATCTAAAAAAGAGGCGTTTGGTTGGAGTATGGCGGACATCAAAGGGATTAGTCCCTTGATAGTTGAACATCATATACATGTGATAGATGATGCCAGACCAACCCGAGAACCACAGAGACGGCCGAATCCCGTCATGAAGGAAGCAGTAATGAAAGAGATCGTCAAATGCTTAGAAAATGGTATTATATACCCCATCTCCGATAGCCAATGGGTGAGTCCTATATATGTCATTCCTAAGAAATCCGGCATCACTGTTATAACCAGTGAGACGAATGAGTTGATTCAGACACGCGACCAAACTGGGTGGCGTGTATGTATCGATTATAGAAAACTCAATGCTGCCACGAGGAAAGACCACTTTCCTCTACCATTCATTGATCAAATGCTGGAACGCTTAGCGGGACGAGAGTATTATTGTTTTATGGACGGATACTCAGGCTATAATCAGGTCCCCATCGCCAAAAAGGATCAAGATAAAACCACTTTTACTTGTCTTTTTGGTACCTTTGCTTACAGTCGCATGCCCTTTGGGTTATGTAATGCTCCCGCTACCTTTCAGCGGTGTATGATCGGGATATTCTCTAATATGGTAGAGAATTTTCTGGAGATCTTTATGGACGACTTCTCGATTTTTGGAGACTCTTTTTCCGATTGCCTAGCGAATCTTGACGCTGTTCTTACTCGTTGCAAAGAGAAGAACTTGACTTTGAACTGTGAAAAATGCCATTTCATGGTCCAAGAAGGAATTGTTCTTGGACATGTTATTTCACAGAAAGGCATTGAGGTTGACAGAGCTAAGATAGATGTCATTCAAAATCTCCCTCATCCCAAAAGCGTCAAAGATATTCGATCTTTCCTTGGCCATGCGGGCTTTTATAGGATTTATTAAGGACTTTAGCAAAATTGCTAGACCTTTAACTCTTCTCCTGGCCAAGGATACAACCTTCCATTTTGACTCGGACTGTGAGACAGCATTCAACTCACTTAAACACTCACTCACTTCAGCCCCCGTGCTATCATCGCCAAATTGGGACTACCGCTTTGAGCTGATGTGTGACGCATCTGATTTTGCAGTAGGTGCAGTCTTAGGACAGCACATCGAAAAGATGCCACACATAATATACTATGCAAGTAAGACCCTGAATGATGCGCAAATCAATTATACAACCACCGAAAAGGAACTTTTAGCGGTTTATTTGCATTAGAAAAATTCAGGCCTTACTTAATTGGCTCACCTATAGTTGTGTACACTGACCATTCCGCCTTAAAACATCTTCTGGCAAAGAAAGATGCAAAAGGTCGACTAATACGTTGGATCCTTCTGTTACAAGAATATTATCTTGTTATCAAAGATAAGAAAGGATGTGAAAACGTAGTAGCTGACCATCTTTCACGCATCTCATCTTCCCCTGTGACCCTGCCGATCAATGATTCATTTCCCGACGAACAACTCTTGAACGTATCCAATGAACCATGGTTCAGGGATATTGTGAACTATCTTGTCACGGAACTTATACCCAGCGATTGGTCAAAACAGGACAAATACCGTTTTCTATCCCAAGTAAAACACTTTTACTGGGATGATCCATACTTGTTTAAGTATTTTCCTGATCAGATCATCCGCCGGTGTGTCCCGAAAGAAGAGTTCAAGAGTGTTCTTTCTTTTTGTCATGATCAGGCCTGCGGGGGTCACTTTGGTCCTAAAAAGACGGCGGAGAAGGTTTTGCAATGTGGATTTTATTGGCCGACCTTATTCAAGGACGCATTTGACCATTGCAAAACCTGTACACAATGTCAGTACACGGGTAGAATCTCCCAGAGAAATGAAATGCCTCATCAACCCATTCTGGTTGTTGAAATATTCGATGTTTGGGGCATTGAGTTTATGGGTCCCTTTCCCAACTCCTTTGGGAATTTGTACATACTGCTGGCGGTTGATTATGTCTCAAAGTGGGTGGAAGCCATTCCATGTCGCACTAATGACAGGAAAGTTGTCATTAAGTTCTTGAAAGAGAATATCTTTTCGCGATTTGTACACCCACGCGCTATTATTAGCGATAATGGGACACATTTCTGCAACAGGTCTTTCGAGACTCTGATGCGGAAATACTCAATCAACCACCGACTTTCTACACCCTATCATCCCCAAACAAGCGGGCAGGCTGAAATCTCAAACAGACAAATCAAACTTATCCTGGAGAAGACTGTTGCTAAAAATAGAAAAGACCGGTCGACCAAACTGACGGATGCTCTTTGGGCATTCCGAACTGCATTTAAAACCAACCTAGGGATGTCTCCATATAGGATAGTGTTTGGGAAGGCATGTCATTTACCCGTCGAGATTGAGCATAAAGCATTGTGGGCTATTAAGGAAATAAATTTTGACCTAAACCAAGCTTGCACCTTTCGGAAGCTGCAACTTAATGAGCTAAGCGAACTCCGCGATGAAGCTTATGATAACGCTGTAATTATAAAGAATAGGACTAAGGTTTTTCACGATAAAAACATTTTGAGGAAAACATTTTCACCTGGTCAACAAGTCCTTCTTTATAATTCATGACTACACCTTCATGCAGGTAAGCTCCGATCTCGGTGGAAGGGACCTTTTGTTGTACGGTCTGTATACCCGCACGGGGCAGTAGAAGTAGAAGATGTTAAAAACGGCACCTTTTTCAAAGTGAATGGACATAGACTAAAGCCGTATTTTTCCACTGACCCCACGGAGGAGCTCCTGTTCTTACAGGAGCCATTTTATTTGGATTAAAATTCCTCCGTCTCACCTTCATGTCCAGTATATCACTGCATCATCTTTTTGAATGAAGGTGAGTGAAAATAGTAAGTTTGGGGGAATTTCTTCACTTATATATTTTGCCCCCACTAATAATTCCTCCCAGACTTACAGGTTTTGTAGATATAGCTGTTGGCAACAGTGAGGACACTGTTGAAAACAAGTTTGGGGGAGGTTTGCGCTTATTTTTGCATCATTTGCATATCATTTGCATAAACACAAAACATTTCTTTAAAAATTTAAAATTTTCAAAATCCATTAAAATTTAAAATTTTCAAAATATAAAAATATTTTAACATTTAAACAGTTTTTGTACATAAATAAGATAATGAAAGTGTAGATAGTGAAAAATTACATTCATGAGATTAGAAAAATTTAAGAAAACCAAGAAAATTAGATGTTTTCTTATACGAACTAGTAATAAGTAGTTATGAGCCGTTGTCCCAAGGGCTAGTAAGATAAAAGACGTCACTAATCTGAGGATAAAAATAAGTCTGAAAAATAGTTTCTATTCTGGATGCCAAACATTTTGAACGTTGATACCCTGCTATTCGCACTTACACACATCTTAAGGCCTGGGATAGTAGAGGATACCTTGAAATGCTCTTGTCTTAAAGCTAAAAGTATGAAGGAAATAAAAAAAAATGAAATGAAGAAAATATAAAGTGGTGAGAAAAATGGACACCGGTTTTGTTATTACCGAGGGCAATAAAAAAATATATAGTGAGGGTGCCTCTTTACCTAGTGCCCTAAGGCCAACTGGTCTGGGAGTCCCTGCTACGCCTGAGGTGGTGCAAGACGAGAAAAATACACCAAGTAAGCAAGCACAGGAGTAATCGGTCGATTGGTACCTCAAGAAGTATTAACGGTCGCATGAAAGTGTGTGAGCAATCTCGTCTAAATATTCATTAATTAAAAAGTACTGAGGCTGATGGGCAAGAGTATGATAGCTTGAATTGAATTCTTCGGGTGTAGGGATGTCTTTACACACACGCAGGGTTATATGATCGATGTTTTGGAAGAAAGATAGGAATGAAAAATAAGACGATGTTTTATTGAGGGAGGACGTGATTTCCGACATCTTTTCATGACCATTAAGACAGGGCTCATGACAACCGAAAAGCTAGCTTAGTTGGAAACCCTAATTTTCAAAGCTTTTTTTTTACAACTCTCTTCTTTAAATGTAATATTCACAGTCTTCCTTTTATTATTGGATTTTGTGGTTGCAATCCGCTGAAAACCCTCAGGAGACAACACTCCTCCTACTAGGGACACCTAGAGGTTTAAAGGCTTGTTGCACATGCTCAGTGCAATCGTGTTGCCTACAAAAGTGTGCTAGTTAGTTTTTCTCTTTCTTTATTTTCTCCTTCTCTTTTTAATAAAAAGTTCGCTCGAGACGATCGAAAATAAGTTTGGGGGAATTTGATCAGTCGAAAATACTGCATTTTTAATACGGCAATTTCTCTATCATTTGCACTCATTTAGAAGTGTACGGTATTCATATTTCACATATTATCAAATCAATCGTTAAATATCAGATTGCATGTGTTAGACTCTAAAACCGGCACTATAAAGGAAATTGACCACATTTCATGGCATCGCATCATCCCTATATTGTGCAACACTTGTCTCGAGAAATTGTGCAGGAAAATCCAGAAGAAAAGCCAAAATTGTCATTTTGCTGATCAAACATTACGCCAACTCAAAGACCTGACAACTGGTAGCAATACAGAAGGCCAAATGAAATTCAACACATCAAAACAAGGCCCAAATATTATAGAGGGAATCACCAGAAAAGGCCAAAGCCCAAGGCCTACAAACCGCCGCGGATCCGCGGCGGGAGCCTGCTTGCGTCGCGGATCCGCCGCGCCTCTGCCACGTCATCAGTCCAAATTTGCTGTATTATTCCTCTCTCAAGGCCCACATTCAGTTCATGTGCTTCAAGTTCCAGAAGACTCCAGAGGCTTCTACCAGTTCAGCAAACTAGGGTTTCTAAGCTTAAATAATCCTAGCTTAAAGCCTAAGCTAAACTCCTAACAAACTATTTCTAGAAGCTCCTCAACAAACTTTTGGAGGGAATTGTAATTTCAAATCTAGACCTAGGGTTTGGGAAGTCTATAAATAGAAGCCTAGACCTAGGGTTAATGATCCAATTTTATGCATTCTATCATCTAGAATCTAGATCCATTCAATCTCTTTACCTCTTTCTTCATCTTCTTCCACAAGTCTAGTGACAAGACTTGTGTGAAACCCTAAACCTAATTCCAATCAACATTCAAGATCCCGAGTACCAAATCAAGCAAGAAGCCCTTCAACCTTTTAGGAGCGGAGCCGATCTTCAACAGAGCAAGTGGTCTAAGACGATCCACGACTCACGGAGAAAAGCGAAGCCAAATCGACAATCTAGTTCTTCCTCTTGTAGTTCTTGAGCGATTGTAATGAAATTGTTGATATAAATAAAAGGTGAAATTCTTTTATCTTGTTTTCATTAAATTCTTGCATCATGATTCGATCTCAATTTGTAGTTGTAGTTCTTATTGTGATGTTTGAGTAATACTCCGCTCGTCGAGGAGTCGAGACGATCAATAGAATGATGATGTAACATATCTTAAAACGATTCTTGATTCCTATGAGTTTTGTAAACCCTAGCAAGTTCAAGAATCGACGACGTAGTTTCGTTGCGATGCTTTCTTGAATGTTATCGCTCGAAATTGGGGAGTTACGATCGTTTCTTGAATTTGCTAGAGGCTAGAATGTGAATGATATCGACGAAAGAACAAGGGATAAATGATGAAACCCTAGTTTCACGAGAAAACCCTAACTCTCGTCGATCATCATCGATCTAGTATCAACTCTTCGAAGGACAAGAATACGATATCTTGAGATTACATCACATCTATAGATCCGATCGATTCCTACGAGCCTCATTTAGATTCTTGACATTTGGTTGGAAATATCATCGAAACCCGATTCTCGATTGTTTATCATTTTCTTGATTCTTGATTAGACTAGTGACACTTGAATCAATCGATAAAATCTTGAATCATGTATTCTTTTCTTTTCGATTAACTTTTCAATTCAAACAAATCAAACATAGAAACGAATCGCACAATCCCTGTGGACGATCCGCACTCGCTTACGATCTACAACTGACACCGTAGTTGATTGCGGTCAAATATAATTCTTTGATTGTAAATTTATTAAATTTTCTTAAACACTCACAAAGAAATGATCAATCAAGAGGTCACTCACGGTGAAGGGATCTCGGCTCTTTCCCCGTAGAATGAGGTGCAAGATATTCCAACTGAATACCACGATGAAAAGCAAAAGTAATCGGCTATAGTGAAGTTATTGCCCTGACGCAAACTTCTGTCCAAGGGGTCACTCCCGGTGAAGGGATCTCGGCCCTTGCCTCGTCGACTGAGGTGCAGGATATTCCAACTGAATACCACTGTGCAAAACAAAAGAGAACGTCCTTGCAATAACAGCTTTTTGAAAAATTGTTCGAAGAACATCAGAATAGGTTTGTTTAGTTTGCAGTGATCCGAATCAATGCAGTCCCATCAATTGATCACACCACAAAGAACGAAAATAATGACGTATGTATATGCCATCCGCATTCGCCACTGGGTCCCGTCATTACCCGTTAGGTTAGTTAACTAATGACAGAGCGGGGGCTGGACTAGTGCGGATGCAAAACATATACAACATCTACTAGTATATATATAATATATAATTTTCGCTCAAGGCGTGATAAAATGCAATATCACCGAAATGTAATAAGCATCACAGAACAATACATATATCTGGGATCCCCGGGTTTCACAGAGCCGCTACTGAAACCCGACGTTCCCCTGGTCGTGTGGATAGCCTGTGCAATGAAATCCTAGACCCGTACGGGCGCGGCAAGTTATCCGCCAAAACCTGAAGCGAGGCAGCCCCCTTCAGCAACGTGAATGGACCACCCAGCACTTCACGGAATCCGGTAACTTGGGCACCCCTCCTGGGTCAATCTGTACCCCCTACGAGTGCAGCGAATAGCCCGCCAATAATAGAGTAAAGCCCCCTCCGTCTCAACGCCATGAGATGCGGGCCCGTTTCCCTCTAGAACCCGGCTATCCGTGCACCCCTCCTTGGGATAATCCTAGTACAGAAGGTAAAATATACATACAACGGGTACATCGACCATAACCCGAAAATGCCCCAAAAGAATAATATACAAACAGGCAGTGACGACAGTCCACATGTCGGACGCTCGCCCCGCAATATCAAATGTACATAATACAACCAAAACTATACTTGCATTGCATCCAAGCTATCCCCCACGACCAATCCGCAACATCACAGCACAACCACAGAACATCAACGTGAATGTCACGTTCGCAAATCTGTCTAACCGGGCTATAAAAGTTAGACAGGATTTACAGATCGAGTGACATTCACGGTCGCAGATATAATGTAAATACCGTGAACTAATGTGTTTAAAATTTTTTATCGATCAAATTTAACCAAGTGGGCCCCAAGCATTACTGTAGCACTTAAAGAAATTCTGGACCCAAAAAGAATATTCCAAAACCCCTATTTTCAAGTCCAAGAGCCTCTGTAAAATTTTGATACGCTGAACAGTGGAAATGGCGGCGGAACCGCGGCCCAAGCATGGGTTTGGCCGCGGTTCCGCGGTGGGGTAATGGGTTCAGGCGACCAAATTTTACCAGAGTTCTTATACTTCCCTGCACATCATTCTGCAACTACCTGAAAAAATTTTGGAGCCAAAAAAAATTCGACAGAAACTGATGCACATGAAAACGCGGTTTTTGGAATTTTGTTCGATCGGAAATGTAAACACATTAGACAAAGCTAGACTAGGTTAATGGCGTGGCTCTGATACCAGTGTAAGTGCACGGCGGCGCCCCGGCCGTCTTTCCGAGGCCAAAATGCGGTAGCGATAATTTACTTTAACTTTTAAACCGGCACCCCCGCACACAAAAGTCTCGGATCGGGCCATTAATCTAATCCTAACTAACTAGAGAACGGGTAGAGAGATATATCGAGCGATCCGTGTCCTTCGGTCTTCTCGTCGTCGTCCCGATCTCCCGCGGAATCTCCGGTCTTCACCTCCTCGCCGGAAGGGCACCATGTCGCCGGCTTCTTTACGGGCTCCCACCTCTGGACCGAGGCAACTCGGGCACGAAGTTGGAGAGTCGACGTGCCCAAGATTTGCTGTAGATGAAGTGAAGATCTATATGCCTCATTTGGGGTTGTAGGGAGTTGCCTTTTTGTGAAGGAAATGAGATGTGGAATTTTTGTGGTGAACTTGGGGATTTTTAGCAAGCATAAAGAGAAAAAATCCCCACTACAAAAATTGGACAACCCCCTTAAGAGCATGGCCGGCCATGGCATGAGCAATAATAGAATGGAGTGAAAATTGGAATGGAAAAAGAAGTGAGCCACAACCTCATGCAAGAGAGAGAAAGGGTGATGATGATAAGAAATCATCACCAATCAAAACCAACACTCCACCAACCTCATCATACCCATCACCATCACAAAAGTCAAGTAATGATGAGAAGAAGAAGTCAAATGGTGGTAGAATTATCATGATACAATAATATGCAAAGACCACCCTTCAAAATGCTTATTTTCACAAATGCAAATAAGCCCTCCTCCACCAATCTTCAGCCAATGAAAGATACAAAGAAATATGGCCGAAACGGAAAACAAACTGGCAACTCCAAAAACTGATCCCGTAATAAATTACAGGAAAACCCCGCGACTGCATATACATGCCCGCATTTGTATCCCCACTGAACACAAATGCAAAGAGACAAAACTACACTGTCTAATACTAGGATCCGGCTTAAACCAAAGCCCGCTAGTAAAATCCGTACGATCACGATCCGTGCAATACCGCACGTACCTGATCGAACCCTTCCATATCTCCATACGGGCACTAAAGTGTTTCGCCCGAAACTTGAGTAACTGGTCTGTGGGGGACTCTAAAGACTCGTCAATACTATGGCTGTGGATTTAACCCCTAGCACGTCAGAGGTATTAGCCATACGTGACGGGCTACCAGCTATTGACCAAAAGGGACGTCGATGAGCGAACCCATCCTGACACCCTACTGAGCCTGTTAGTGACAATATCCGTACAGTCCGGTCCGTTCGTCTTTGAGCATCGCATGGCGGGCCTAGGGGGTTGGTAAAAGTCAGACCCCCAAAAGCGGTATAAGTCGTGTCGGAGTGTAGCCCAGAACACCCTGAGATACTACTGGAATACCTACCAGTCAATCTCCTGCCTCGGCCGAGGGCTTTGTGTAATGGCTCTCCTAGACACAGCGCGACCTCACTCCCAATACTGGGAGAGATCCCTGAAACCTGTTTGCACGTCTCCTGCCTCTATGTGGCTCACTGCCTCTATGTGACTCGGGACTGTACCCAACTAAAACCTGTTTGCACGTCTCCTTTGAGCGTGGTAGGGTAGTAATCAAAGTATAGTGGGAACTCACACGAGACAAATGGCGATCCTCAGGTCGATGAACTAACCTGTACACATATCACCAGGGAACTGCTTTCTGACATCAGGTATAAGACCAACTAGCATGTTCCCGGCGAGTCCTGTCCGGTGTACTCATAACCCAAGGAGCACCTGTATACATCTTAGGTGAACCAACTGACACCAGTGGCTTGTGAGACCGGCCACCACCCCTCGTCGGGGTCTCGACTGTATACACTAGTCAACTTTGGAGTATCGATGCCCTGTCTCGAAACTCTCACGACTAGGGACCTTTTAAGGATGTGCTTATAGACTACCAGCTCCCACGTATATGATCGCCCTCATACTGCTGGCAGTCAAGCAAGAATTCTAGGGGCTCTATCAACGTGTAATAGCGACCTGTAAGGTCACCTAAAGCAGTACACGATGATAAAGATAAACCAGATAGCATACTATCATCTGGAGTAAGACTGTCCTACCGGAATAGGTCCTCCCTCAATCATTGCAATCATGTGCCTGTGATCCAATAATTGACTCTGAGGGCACTATCTCCAACAGAAACATGAACAGAACTACCACACTCATGATTTGGAGATGGGTGTTGTGGTCTTTGCACTTAAGATTTGGCGACATTACCTATACGGCAAGTCGTGCCAAATATTCACTGACTACAAGAGCTTAAAGTATATATTTCAGCAGCGATGCCTGAATCTGAGACAGCGTCGTTGGATAGAGCTGGTGAAAGACTACGACTGTGAGATCTTGTACCACCCGGGCAAGGCGAACTTAGTGGCGGATGCTTTGAGCAGGAGACCCGGGGGTAGTCTATCTTGCTTGCGCGCAGTGCAGAGGCAGTCGTCAGCAGATTGGCAGATTTTATGCGACAGCCGAGTGGAGTTTGAGTTCACTTCGACGGGAGGACAGCTTGCGCATGTTCGCGCACGTCCGCAGATACTTGACATCTTTCGAGAGGCACAACCCAGTGATGACCGACTTTCAGAGATCATGGAGCAGACCAGGCAGGGCAGAGATTCTGAGTTCTTGATCGACGATCAGGGAGTACTACGATTTGGGACTCGATTGTGCGTACCAGATTCGGAGGGACTGCGATGTGAGATTCTTGAGGAGGCACATAGATCTACATACAGCGTTCATCCAGGTTCCACCAAGATGTACCGCCACTTGAGAGATGTCTATTGGTGGGACGGGATGAAGAGGGAGGTCACTGATTTCGTATCAAGATGCCTGACTTGTCAGCAAGTCAAGGCCGAGCACCAGAGGCCAGCAGGAGAGTTGCAGCCTTTGCCCATTCCGGAGTGGAAATGGGAGCGGATTTCGATGGACTTCGTTGTGGGTCTACCCAGGACCAGTTGAGGGTGCGAATCCATTTGGGTGATCGTGGACCGATTGACGAAAGCGGCTCACTTCCTGCCAGTGAAGACCACTTTCAGTTTTGCTCAGTATGCCCAGATCTACATCGACGAGATCATACGAATACATGGCGTACCGACTTGTATAGTATCAGACCGAGGCACCAAGTTTACCAGCCGACTATGGCAGAGACTTCAGGAGGCTTTGGGCACTCGTTTGAGTTTCAGCACAGCATTTCATTCGCAGACCGACGGGCAGTCAGAGCGGACTATTCAGACTCTCGAGGACATGCTCAGAGCGTGCGTTTTGGACTTTGGCGGTAGCTGGGATCGTCATTTACCGTTAGTGGATTTCTCCTACAACAACAACTTCCAGGATACTATCCAGATGGCTCCTTTCGAGGCCTTATATAGGAGGAGATGCAGATCGCCCGTCTGTTGGACTGAGCTAAGCGAGAGCAGTATTTTTGGGCCGTAGGTTGTGCAGGAGAAGACCGAGAAAGTACAGTTGATTCGAGACCGGATGAGAGCAGCTCAGTGCAGGCAGAAATCGTATGCAGACAGGCACCGTCGCAGATTGGAGTTCTCGGTTGGCGATCATGTTTTTCTGAGGGTCTCTCCGATGAAGGGCGTGATGCGATTTTGGCAAAAAGGAAAGCTTAGCCCTAGGTTCGTAGGTCCCTTCGAGATCCTCGAGCGCATCGGCGCTGTTGCATATCGTTTGGCTCGTCCACCTAGCTTTTTAGATGTTCACCCCGTCTTCCACGTGTCGATGCTACGCAGATATTTTCATGACCCTTCCCACACGATTTTGCATCAGACCGTCCAGCTTGAGCCCGACCTTTCGTTCACCGTGCAGCCAGTTGAGATATTGGACCGGCACGTGATGAAACTTCGATCAAAGGTCCTGCCGTCGGTGAAGGTTCTTTGGCGCAACCCGAATGGTGAGAAGATCACTTGGGAGGCCGAGGGAGAGATGCAGAAGAAATTCCCTCATCTTTTTGAAGGTACGTGTAGTTGCATATTTTAAAACTCGGCGACGAATTTTCTTAACGGGGGAAGACTGTAACACCTGAGTTTAGGGTTAGTGGTAATTGTGTGTTAATGTGAGGTTTTTGGTAAAAAGTTTACCAAAACGGGTTTATAGTAATTTATCTGGTTTTATGGTTATTTTTGTAGAATTTTATCTCGACCACACATACTTGTTCATGATAACTAGGGTTAAGCCTAGGGTTACCAAGTTTGGGTGTGCATGGTGGGTTAACCATGTTTAGCCAACCATGGTGGGTTAGGCCCTTGGTTAAGATAATTGAGTTAATTGTGAGTTTTGGGTTTGGTTAAGGGTGATTAGGGTTATGGTTGACTTGTGATGAGAAGGAGAGATTGTGATGGGTGTCATGCAAGCATTTAATGAGGGAAGAGAGAATGGTGGCTATGGTTATGTCACACCCCATTTCATTTCAATACTTTTTGCATGTCTCTCTCACACTCCCTTTCACACTCTCTTCTTTTCTTATCACTCAAACACCAAAGATCAGTACTTAGCCTCCAAAAAACAACTTCAGCAGCCCATTCCATCAGCAGCAGCACATCAGCCATGCATCAGAAAACATCAGCCTGTAGGCATCAGCATCAGCAGCTGAAGCAAAAACCCCTCTTCAACAACAGCTCCCAACAACATCATCAAACAACAACTACTTAACCCCCTTAGCTTCAGCAGCTATTACAGCCACAGCAGCAACACATCATTAGCCACCAAAAACAGAACATCAGCCCCTGTACATCAGCTGTTACATCAGCTTCAGCCTTTCTTCTGAACATCAGCAGCAACAGCTGCTACCTCAGCCCCAACTCTTTACATAACACCTCCCCCACAACACACAACCCTTCTCTTAACAATACCCCAACCCCTACTGCTGCTACTACAGCACATACTTCACAAAACAAAACAACACAACTTAAGCAACTGAAACAGCTTCAGCCATTTAAACAGTTAAGCAGATCAGGCTCAGTTCAGCTCATTTCCAGTCAAGATTGCAGCACCTGGAGCTGTAGCAACAGCACACACTCTCTTACCTCTTCTCATCTTCTTCATCTAGGGTCTCTAGAGGTATAACCCCCTTAACCCAACTCATATTGCTAAAGTTATGGATATCTAGCTTAATTTAGTGTCTATTTTATGTTTAGTGGTAGTTTTGGGGTAAATTGGGGGAATTTTGAGAATGTAATGGTTGTGTTGGTTAGATTAACCTAATTGGCTGCTGTTGAGACCAGTTAACCAGAGAATTGCCCCAGATTTCATAAAAATACCTGATTTATCCGACTTGGCGTAATTTAGCAGTTTTAGCGACACTTTAGCCTTTGTTAGATCTGCTGTTGACTCGAGCCCTTCAGAATGAAATTGAGGAAACTATGGTATGGTGAGACTAGCAGGGACACACACACTAAGCACGGGGACCCACCTCACATTGGAGGCCGCCGATTTATTCGATCTGGCCGCAATTTGCGGCCAGAGTGGGGAGTGGGGTGTTGTGATTTTGGGTGTGGGGCTCTGCTGGGTAGATTGGTCTGTTGGCATCTGTAACTTTTTATGTTAGGCCCATAGGAAAAATCTGGAGCTTTTAACGTGTTTACGTTGTTTTCAACTTGTGCGACACGCGCGTGATACGCGTGGTTCTGTGGCGCGCTGCGCGACATAGCGTGTCAGGATAGGTTCTGGTGGGTTGTGCGCGTCGCGACGTGTCGTGTGCACGCGCGTTTTAGTTTCACTCACGCGTATCCTTTTTATCGATATATCGTGTTTTGCAGGATTTTCCTGATATATTGTGACTGTTGTAAATTCTAGGTTCGCCGGCAGGGACTTCAAGCGCGGCAAAGAAAGGAAAGTAGGTGGTCGGACACACCTAGCACGGGATCACGGGTGAGTAGATTTAACATCTACGGGGGACGATCGTTCGGATGGCGCAAGTCGCCCGATAGATTAGTAAACTTGAAAATAGAACTTTAACATTTGCTTGTGACATTAGAAATGATAGTACTTGTATAATAATTGCTGCAGTTAAGATCTATATGTTGTACCCATATGTGCAAACTCATGCTGTAGGACACATGCACCATTCCCAGGGTTTTATATGCAGCACGCGCACTATTCATGTGTACACCCACACCCTGGTAATTGCCATGTCACGACACTAGATAACTATGAATCTGAACATGTTAATTGCTTAAACCTGTGCTATTGCAATAAATAATAAAGATGAAATCATAAGAATTGCTATTCTCTTGCATATATATCTTTACATCACTCGCTCATGCCTAATATAAATCATACATTGCAACTTGAACATTGATACCTTTTGCATTCATTATCGTTGACATATGCACCCATGATGATTTCACGAGATTTATGATATTTCTGGATTTCGAGGAAAAGCCGCAAGATTTGAAACTTATGATCTTTTAAATATAAAAGTTGCGGTTTTCTAATGATGTAAAGTGTCGTCCACCATGAGTTTGCTGTGTTCTCGGGACCCGTTTCGGGGAGGTGGATGAACTGTCTCGGGTACATGGTGAGCCCGGTAAGGTACCTCGGGGCAAGAAGATCGCAGGAGATGGCGTTGAGCCTGGAACGGGACGGACTACCTACTGGTGACTTCAATTGGCACGGCGGATATCCAGAGCATACCGACCGTGGCCGCTAGTTTGAGATATGGATATTTGGGATGGATCAGCCAGATGGCTGAGATCAGAGATACTTGACATGGATATATGGGATTGAGATAGTTTTTGAGGTGTCGTTGCTAGACACGGATTTTGTTGATTTCATGGACATTATGCTGATATTGAAAAGAGTTTCAAAAACAAAGAATGAATAATTCTTGTACTTACATATTGAGATCTTGAGTTGACTCATATAGTATACATACATGTTAGTACATACATCCATGTGACACTCATACTTGTTAGCACACTGATGATGAATACATACCTGCTAGTACCCATAGCCATACCAGTTTAGAGATGCTAGGATACTTGTGTGCATACATGCGATAGCTTTTATAGAAGTTATTTACTACTAGCGAGCTGGCAACTCACCCCCGTTGTGCCACAGATTTTCTGCAGGTCCGTTCTGTCAGCACTGTAGCGACGGACACTTTTGCCTCTTTTGCTCTCTTTGCATGGATTCGAGCCTTTTGCTCATAGGTGGGTTGTTATCATTTTGTACCACCTTATTATGATCATTGTATCTAGAGTACTCTATCTACTACTACTATTTCAGCTGTACCAGTTTATTTGGATTACTATATATTGACCTAGAGACGAGGTTGTTAGTGTTTATGCCCTAGAAGGCCATTACTGTATCATACTAGCTTGTATATTACTTAATGGAAGCTTGGGATATTCACATGTATATAACAGTCTTGCTAAACATGGTAGTATGCTACTTGGTTTTTCTATCTTAATATGTGAGTGTACGTATTGATAGAGCTCTTAGGATCTTGCTTGTCTACCAGCGTTGTGATGGCAGTCACACTAGTGGGGGCTGGGTAGTCTACAAGCACATCCTCATTCAGGTCCCTGGTCGTTGGATTATCGAGACAGAGCATCGATACTCCGGAGTAGACTAGTGTGTACGCTTCTCATCCCAGTTGGGGAGATGGTCTGTCCCACAGCCGTCAGTACGTCGTACTGGAGATAGTATGCAGGTGCTCGTTAGGTTACGGGTACACCGGACAGGACTCACAGGGAACTGTTGGTTGGTTTGATACCAGTCGTCAGTGAACAGTTCCCAGGTGACATGAGTACAGCGTAGTCCGCAGACTTGACACTGCTACTTCGCCTCGAGTGTGTCCCACTGTTCTTAGATTGCTACCCTACCACGGCTCAAAGGAGTCGTGCAAACAGGTAGCAGTTGGGTGCAGTCCCGAGCACTTGGAGGCAGTGGCGGTTAGACAGGATTCGTCCCTCCCGGTATTGGGAGTAGATATCGTGCTGTGTCAGAGAGCCATTACGCAAAGTCCCTGGCCAGGGAAAGTGAGATTTGCTGGTAGGTTCCAGTAGTTTCTCAGGGTGTAATGGGCTTCCCTCCGACACGACTTATACCGCTATTAGGGGACTGACGCTTGCCGCCCCCCTAGGCCCGATATGCGACAGTCTTGGACGAACGGACCGGACTGTATGGAGATTGTCACATTAGACTCAGTAGGAGTTCGGATGGGTTTCCTCATCGGCCTTCTTATCGACAACTACCTGGGGACCGTTACGTACAGCTAGTGCCGCTTGCGGTCTGTGGTTAAACCCACTGCCAGCGTAGTAGTCGAGTCTCTAGAGTCCCACACAGAGAGTTTCCTACTCCAGGCGAAACGATATAGAGGTTGCATGGTTTTGCGACAACGGGTTCGGACGCATACGTGCGTTTACGCGCGTACGACTTTCGGACAGTTTTTACCAGTCGGCTTTGGTTTAAGCTAGTTACTGGTATCCGGTTATTGGATTTTTACAGTCTAAAGTTTTTCCGTATTTTTACGGATCGGAGGGCGTTCTCGTAATTGTTCGAGAAGCTTCTAGAAGATGGTGACTAAGGAGGGTTATGTGTCATATTCATTAAATGAGGTTATGAGTCATGGTGGTGATTCATTCATTTCATTAATGCACATTTATTGCTTAATGACTCATGCTAATGAATCACCACTAGATATTTTATGAAGCATGATTTATCATCACTTTTTATTCTTTTCTCATTATTAGAAAATGCTTCATAATATATTATGGTACACTCTCTCTCATCTCATTATCTTATCTCACATTCTCTCTCCTCAAGCTCTCATCTTCAAACCCTAATCCTTACACCTCATGAGTTGAGATCAAAGGATTAGTTAGACTAAACAATCCATAACCATCACTCTATCTCATCCTAACTTCTTTGATTAGCAATCCAAGAAGGTTAGTTGCCTCAAGTTTAGAGGTTTAGCTTGGAGTTTTGCTCTCGGGTGGATCGTCTACTACCTAGAGAAGGCCGAGGAGAACAAGGAGATCGTAAAGACGAAGGACTAGTTTCGATAGGTATAATCCCTAAGCATAGTAGTTTAGAATAACTATATGTTTGGTTAGTTATCGTTTAGCTTCGATTCAAGCGGTTAGTCGATGTTCGTTCTTTAAACTTGATCGTTTTTGAAATTTCCGCCTCCCCACAAGTACTGGGGTGTACTACATCGACTTACAGTGGTATCAGAGCCTCGCTAAACAATAAATAACTTAATTGCAAATTTGTACGAATTTCGAACGGAAAAACGAAGCCGGAAAACCCTAAATCTGTTCAGTTTCTGTCGAACTTAAAATGAAGTCCAAAAATTTTTCAGGTGTGCTCAGAAAGCTAGAAAGGAGTCCAGGAGAACACCCAAGAAATTCGAGCCCATGAATCGGCAACTCGGCCGCGGAAGTGCGGCGGATCGGTGGGATCCGCCGCCCTTCCGCGGCGCTTTAGCCGAGTCATGGACTCATCTTTCTTTTGTGGGTCCCCTGTGATATTTGGGGTTTTCTGGAATATTTAATATTTGCTCAGGTTACTGTTTAACAGAGCAGATTTTGGAGCAATATTGATGTTGTTTAATCGATCGAAATTGTACAGTATTTGCATATTGGATTATATCTGTGATTGTTTAATGTGTTCGTAAACCTCCCCCAACTGCTAGTATGTCGGTTGGCAGGGGGTTGCACATTTCTGAAATGGTTATATCTGTTTGTGCATATAAACTGTATTGGACTGTTGTGGTGTATAGCCGGGGTTAGCAATGGGTTATTGTTTAATTCATTTGTTGTAAATGTAATTTGTTGTAATATTATTTTCGCGGGGCACTTCCAGGTTGCGGTTGTAGCCACCGTTGTATTATTTCATTTTACTATTTTTGCTCCTAGGACTGACCCAAGGTGGGGTACACAGACTACCGGGTGGGTAGTTTGCCGTACCCGTAGGGGTCGAGGGTGGGGTAACGGCTATTCATCACAACTGTGTAATCTGTCTTTTCTTGCAGGCTCAAAAGAAATACAGATTGCTTGCAAATCCAATATTGTTTATCTGTGTTCTGGAATGAATATCATTGCGTCAGACGAATGTAAAATATCTATATTTATGATAGCTATTTAGACGCCACTTATGTTTTACACCCGCGCTAGCCCAGCCCCCGCTCTGTCGTTAGTTAAGTAACCTAACGGGTGATGACGGGACCCCGTGGCGAATGCGGATTGCATAAGAGGACGTTGTATTTTCGTTGTTTTCTGCAATGATAGGTTAATGATGGGACGCATTATCTATAATGCAAAGAAAAATAAACCAAAGTTTTAATCGTTGGAACAATTTAAAAGAAACCACTCGGTTATTTTAAAAACAGATATTTTTAAATGCGGAGATTTAACCACTCCTTTTAAAAGCTATCAGGTTCCTTCGGTTATATCAAGTTCATTACGTTCACGGTTTCGCCAAAACCAGTCGTAGCCCTCCGTCATTTCTTATGAATGGTCAGTAGTATTCAAGCTATGTTTGTTTGGCCCTTAGTCAAGACATAGTGATTGGTAGCTGCTGGGGTATTCATTTGTTGCATAGATAGATGAGTTGGTTTGGGACAGTCGTATTACTTTGTTGGCCCTTAGTCAAGAGTATACGGATGGGTTCAAATCAACAGGATAATGATGGGCAGAACTTGACATGTGACTTATGATTTGTTGGCCCTTAGTCAAGATCATAAGAGCATGGGGCAAAAATCCATATCGGGAATTTCTAAAGAAACTGAAATTTGCAAAGAGATGCATACCATTTTGAGTTTGATGAATGTTGGTAGCATTCCTACAGCATTATCAGACGATGATATTTGGATCCCGATCCTACTGTGAGTATATGCTACTTATCAGGATATTCGTCACTTAACGATCAATGCTATAAACCTAGTAGGTGTCCAGAAAAGTGTCAGCGGGGTTACGCCCCAAGAGAAAAGAGGTTATTTAATTAAGGAACTTCACGAAAGCGTTGGAAAACCTCCCTCGAAGTATCGACACCGGCCTGGCTGAACGGTTAAGCAAGTATTGTACGGTGAGAATAGTCCTGGCTAATTCTTCTTTTATGGTTTGAGGAAGGATTCGAGAAACAGTGGGAGCCATCCAGTTTAGATAAACTAAAAACCACTCTAAACTTGCAAGAGCATCATGCTAAAGAGTTTTCTTCTGTCTCTCCTAATTGCAGCGACCCTGAAAATGACTGGACTTAAGTTACTTTTAGAGAAAAATATACTGACGGGGCCAAACTATAAAGATTGGCTGCGGAATGTCAAAATGGCTTTGACCTATGACAAACTGGGGTACGTCCTCACCGCTACGGCACCTGCTGCCCCTGGTCCCAAATCCAGCAATGCGGATAAGGAAATCCGCAAAACCTGGGAATTAGATTGCGCGAGAGCCAAGTGCATCGTGCTTGCCTCGATGAACAATGAACATCAGAGGAGGCACGAGGATATGTCCTTAGATGGCATATTTCTCCATACAAAGGAACATTATGGAGAGCAATCTCGTATAACAAGATACGAGACCTCTAAGAAATTGTTTCGAGCGAGGTTGGCTGTCGGGTCATCGGTAGGTGAACATGTCCTACAGATGATTGGCTACATAGAAGAGCTCGCAGACCTTGGGACGACTTTGGATAATGAGCTCTATACAGACCTTGTTCTCCAGTCCCTTCCTCCCACCTACGCCCAGTTTATCCTCAACTTCAATCTTCAAGGAAAAGAAGTTGAACTTGCGGAACTCCTGAACATGTTAAGGAGTGCGGAGGGCACCTTGCAGAAGGCAAGGGAAACACCCGCTATGTTTGTTGGTGGTTCATCTTCTTCCGGGTCCAAGGCTAGGGCCAAAGGAAGGAAGAAGAAGGCCGCACCCAGACCTAGAGGAGGTGTTAGTAAGGTGGGAGGGAAGGGAAAGAAAAAGAAAGCAGTACCGATAGTTGGCCAGGATGAGTGCTTCCATTGTCACAGGAAAGGGCACTGGAAGAAGGATTGCAATGCGTGGAACGCCAAGAACCAGGAACCGAAGCAAGCTGTGGCTTCGACTTCAGGTGTGTTTGTAATTGAGAATTGTCTATCGATCAACTCTACTTCCTGGGTATTGGATACCGGATCAGGATCTCATATTTGCAATTCATTGCAGGCACTGAGAAACCGTAGAGTGCTGAAGGAAGGTGATATGATCCTCAGGGTTGCTAACGGAGCTAGCGTGGGAGCTGCGTCCGTCGGGGATTATCACCTAGGATTGACGAATGGACACATTTTGGTTTTACATAACTGTTATTTTGTACCCAACTTAACGTGTAATATCATATCAGTTTCCTTGTTATCAAATAAAGGTTATGATTTCACGTTTGTAAGAGATGTTGTCAACATCCACCTTAATCATGGTTTGATTGGGTCCGGTACATTAAATAACGGCATATATGTTTTAAACCAACTCCAAATTTTCAATGTCCAGAACACACTAAAAAGAAAGTCTCCAGATTTAAATAAAGCTTTCTTATGGCATTGTAGACTGGGTCACATCAATGAGAGAAGGTTGACTAAGTTGCATAGAGAAGGATATTTGGACTCGTTCGAATATCAATCTTATGACACTTGTCAATCTTGTCTCAAAGGAAAGATGACAAAGACTCCATTCACTGGACAAGGAGTAAGAGCGAGCGAGCTCTTAGGACTCATACACAGCGATGTATGCGGTCCAATGTCTACACATGCGAGAGGTGGTTATTCCTACTTCATTACTTTTACAGATGATTTCTCTAGGTATGGATATGTTTTCTTAATGAAGCATAAATCAGAGGCCTTTGAGAAATTCCTGGAATTCAAGAGTGAAGCGGAAAACCAAACAGGCAAAAGTATTAAGACACTAAGATCTGATCGAGGTGGAGAATACTTAAGTGCCGAGTTCCTAGGTTACCTAAAAGAGAAAGGAATTCTCTCTCAGCTTACTCCTCCATACACTCCACAGCACAACGGTGTATCGGAGAGACGGAATCGAACCCTATTGGATATGGTACGATCCATGATGAGTAATGCTGAGTTACCGCGATCTTTCTGGGGTTATGCGCTAGAATCAGCGGCATATCTTTTGAACCAAGTTCCAACCAAGACTGTGCCTACCACACCATATCAGATGTGGAGTGGGAAGAAACCCTGTCTAAAACATTTTAAGACATGGGGGTGTCCAGCTTTTGTAAAAAAGCAGCATGTGGACAAGCTCGAGGCACGTTCAGTACAGTGTAAGCTTGTGGGATATCCAAAGAACTCCAAGGGATATTATTTCTATTACGCAGAGGAACAAAAGGTATTTGTTTCTCGTCATGCCACCTTCTTAGAAACTGAATTTTTAGAAAATCAGAAGAGTGGGAGCGAAATAGAACTGGAAGAAATTCCAGAACCACAAGCTGCTACTGAAAGTTTGGTAGAACCAGAGGTTCAAGAAGAACAGAACATTCCCGCACCCCTCCGCAGGAGTAGTAGGCAGTCTCATCCGCCTGAGAGATACTACGGTTTTCTCATAGAAGGGGATAGAGAGGATTGCATCATAGATGATGATGAACCTACTGACTTCCAGCAGGCCATCCAGAGCGGCGACTCGGTACGATGGCTTGATGCAATGCGGACCGAAATGGAGTCCATGTACACCAACAAAGTATGGACTTTGGACTTTGCTCCAGATGGGGTAAAACCCATAGGATGCAAATGGATCTTCAAGAAAAAGATTGGTGTAGATGGACAGGTGGAAACCTATAAGGCTAGACTTGTTGCAAAGGGTTTTCGTCAAAGACCTGGTTTGGACTATGACGAAACTTTTTCTCCAGTGGCTATGCTCAAATCCATTCGGGTCCTTCTTGCTATTGCTACCTTCCATGATTATGAAATCTGGCAGATGGACGTAAAGACGGCTTTTCTGAATGGAAATTTAGAAGAGAGCGTCTATATGGATCAGCCAGAGGGTTTCAATCAGAGTGGGAGCAGCGGGAAAGTATGCAAGCTGCTTAAGTCCATTTATGGACTAAAGCAGGCATCGCGGAGTTGGAACATCTGTTTTGATGAGACAGTCAAAGAATATGACTTTATCAAAAATCCAGATGAACCGTGCATATATAGTAAAGTTGTGGCCAGAAGTGTCGTATTCCTCGTCTTGTACGTGGATGACATTCTATTGATAGGAAATGACATTCCTATGCTACAATCTGTCAAAGGATTCTTGTCACACAGGTTCTCCATGAAAGACCTGGGTGATGCCTCTTACATTCTGGGGATCCGGATCTATCGTGATAGATCCAAGAGGATGTTGGGACTTTCGCAGTCCAGGTATATCGACACTGTACTGAAAAGATTCAGTATGGAAGATTCTAAGCGCGGTAATCTACCGGCTTGTCACGGAATCACCCTCTCCAAAGAGATGTCTCCCAAGACTGATTTGGAAAGGGAACGCATGTCTATTATACCCTACGCTTCTGCGGTAGGCTCTATAATGTATGCGATGTTGTGTACCAGACCAGATGTAGCTTACGCACTGAGCGTGGTAAGCCGGTATCAGTCAGACCCAGGGGAGAAACACTGGATAGCAGTAAAGAACATTCTCAAGTACCTGAGGAGGACTAAGGAGATGTTCTTGGTTTACGGCGGAAAAGACCTCAGGTTGGAGGCCTTTGCTGATTCCGGCTTCCAGAGTGATAAGGACGATTCCAAGTCCATGTCGGGTTATGTCTTTACCCTCAATGGAGGGGCGGTGTGCTGGAAGAGCTCCAAGCAGGACACCGTTGCTGACTCGACGATGGAAGCGGAGTATATAGCTGCTTGCGATGCCGCAAAAGAAGCAGTCTGGATGAAGAAGTTCCTAACAGAACTTCAGGTTGTTCCTACCATAGTTGATCCAATACCTCTGTATTGCGACAACAACGGAGCTATAGCTTTAGCGAAGGAACCAAGGTCCCATCAGAAGTCCAGACACATCTTGAGGCGGTATCACCTGATCAGGGAGATCATTGATCGTCAGGAGATCGAGGTTCGGAGAGTTGCTTCAGAAGAGAACATTGTTGATCCATTCACAAAGGCCCTTCCTCAGATTCAGTTCGAGCGGCTACTCGAGATCATCGGTCTTCGATACGCCAGTACATGGCCCTAGTGCAAGTGGGAGATTGTTAGTGTTTATGCCCTAGAAGGCCATTACTGTATCATACTAGCTTGTATATTACTTAATGGAAGCTTGGGATATTCACATGTATATAACAGTCTTGCTAAACATGGTAGTATGCTACTTGGTTTTTCTATCTTAATATGTGAGTGTACGTATTGATAGAGCTCTTAGGATCTTGCTTGTCTACCAGCGTTGTGATGGCAGTCACACTAGTGGGGGCTGGGTAGTCTACAAGCACATCCTCATTCAGGTCCCTGGTCGTTGGATTATCGAGACAGAGCATCGATACTCCGGAGTAGACTAGTGTGTACGCTTCTCATCCCAGTTGGGGAGATGGTCTGTCCCACAGCCGTCAGTACGTCGTACTGGAGATAGTATGCAGGTGCTCGTTAGGTTACGGGTATACCGGACAGGACTCACAGGGAACTGTTGGTTGGTTTGATACCAGTCGTCAGTGAACAGTTCCCAGGTGACATGAGTACAGCGTAGTCCGCAGACTTGACACTGCTACTTCGCCTCGAGTGTGTCCCACTGTTCTTAGATTGCTACCCTACCACGGCTCAAAGGAGTCGTGCAAACAGGTAGCAGTTGGGTGCAGTCCCGAGCACTTGGAGGCAGTGGCGGTTAGACAGGATTCGTCCCTCCCGGTATTGGGAGTAGATATCGTGCTGTGTCAGAGAGCCATTACGCAAAGTCCCTGGCCAGGGCAAGTGAGATTTGCTGGTAGGTTCCAGTAGTTTCTCAGGGTGTAATGGGCTTCCCTCCGACACGACTTATACCGCTATTAGGGGACTGACGCTTGCCGCCCCCCTAGGCCCGATATGCGACAGTCTTGGACGAACGGACCGGACTGTATGGAGATTGTCACATTAGACTCAGTAGGAGTTCGGATGGGTTTCCTCATCGGCCTTCTTATCGACAACTACCTGGGGACCGTTACGTACAGCTAGTGTCGCTTGCGGTTTGTGGTTAAACCCACTGCCAGCGTAGTAGTCGAGTCTCTAGAGTCCCACACAGAGAGTTTCCTACTCCAGGCGAAACGATATAGAGGTTGCATGGTTTTGCGACAAAGGGTTCGGACGCATACGTGCGTTTACGCGCGTACGACTTTCGGACAGTTTTTACCAGTCGGCTTTGGTTTAAGCCAGTTACTGGTATCCGGTTATTGGATTTTTACAGTCTAAAGTTTTTCCGTATTTTTACGGATCGGAGGGCGTTCTCGTAATTGTTCGAGAAGCTTCTAGAAGATGGTGACTAAGGAGGGTTATGTGTCATATTCATTAAATGAGGTTATGAGTCATGGTGGTGATTCATTCATTTCATTAATGCACATTTATTGCTTAATGACTCATGCTAATGAATCACCACTAGATATTTTATGAAGCATGATTTATCATCACTTTTTATTCTTTTCTCATTATTAGAAAATGCTTCATAATATATTATGGTACACTCTCTCTCATCTCATTATCTTATCTCACATTCTCTCTTCTCAAGCTCTCATCTTCAAACCCTAATCCTTACACCTCATGAGTTGAGATCAAAGGATTAGTTAGACTAAACAATCCATAACCATCACTCTATCTCATCCTAACTTCTTTGATTAGCAATCCAAGAAGGTTAGTTGCCTCAAGTTTAGAGGTTTAGCTTGGAGTTTTGCTCTCGGGTGGATCGTCTACTACCTAGAGAAGGCCAAGGAGAACAAGGAGATCGTAAAGACGAAGGACTAGTTTCGATAGGTATAATCCCTAAGCATAGTAGTTTAGAATAACTATATGTTTGGTTAGTTATCGTTTAGCTTCGATTCAAGCGGTTAGTCGATGTTCGTTCTTTAAACTTGATCGTTTTTGAAATTTCCGCCTCCCCACAAGTACTGGGGTGTACTACATCGACTTACAGAGGTTGTGAGACTTATGGATTTATGTTATATGGGGTCGAGCTCACTTGAGTCGACATGTTATTTTATCTGTTCTTTCATTCTTATTTATTCACATTGTATTTTTTTGCGTGGGATTTGTGGCCGCCTTGAGGAGAAGAGGTAGCTCCCGCTTGGGGATGCCCTTTTACCGTTTGCACCCGTTTGGGCTTGTTTTTATAAAGGAGGTTCTGCCGGAATTTTTGGAAAAAGGGAAAGTTGTTTTAAAAAGGAAACTTGATGTGGTTTAATGGAGTAAAATGCTTTAAATAAATTGGTTTCTTTCACTCAAATTCTTAACTGGGTTTTGTATTATGGGCTTCGGCTTACTTACCTTACGAACGCCTTGAGACGTTCCGTAACTTAAGTGCCGGTCGCGTTCCGTACCTTGTGGGTCTTGACAGTTTAATTCAATCAAGAAATGTACGGGTTGAACTTGACTAGCGGACTATGGTTTGTTATCCTGCGTCAAGGTCATAGGAGGCTAGGGGCAAAAGTATTATCGGGAATTTCAAGTGTTGAAATTTGCAATGAGATTGCATACATTCTATGAGACAGCTGGATCCCGATACCCACTGCGAGTAAGAGTCACTCCTGGGAGAGTTTTACACATCACAATTAGCCAATCAAGTAGGTGTCTAGAAAGGTGTTAACAGGGTCACGCCCATGGGAAAACGAGGTTTATTTTAATTAGGTTCGTGCGAAAGAACGGGGAACCTCCCTCAATGTACCGGCACTGGTCTGGCTGAAAGATTGGCGAACTTGTAAGGTGTAATTAATCCCGGCTAGTCTTACCTTTTAAGGTTTGAAGGAAGATTTGATAAAAACAGTGGGATCCAACATGATTAGATAGATAATAACCAATCTAATCTTGCAAAGAGCGCATGCTAACGTGTTTCCTTCTTTTTCTCTCCAGGCAGCAATCAATGTCACGCCATAATCAAGATAATAATATGGATGTATTTACCGAACCCGCTTGTTATACTGAGCAGGGGAACATTGGTTCCACTCCAACATATAAGTGTTACAGGTCCGAGCAGGAAATAGGAGAATATCCGGATTACCACGGCACCCAAACGAAGAATAAGCATGTTGATGCATCTTCTTCAGTTGTGCTAGTTATCGAGAACTGTTTCTCAGTACACTCTACATCCTAGGTATTAGATACCAGATCGGGATCCCACATATGCAATTTGTTGCATGGGCCGAGGAAAGTTAGAGAACTAGGAAAATGTGATCATTCTCTAAAAGTAAGGAATGGTGCAAGTGTTGCAGCCAAAGCAGTTTGTGATATCACCTTGTATTGCCAACTGGGAATACATTGATCCTGAACGACTGTTATTGTTTACCCTCTATGATATGCAATTTAATATCAATTTCTGTATCAGATAAAGAAGGATATAACTTTGTAGTAGGGAATAATGTTATGAACATTTACCTGAATCATGTGTTGATTGGGTTTGGTGCGTTATGTAACGGATTATACGTTCTGAATCAAAACAAAGTTTTTAACGTACATAACACACACAAGAGGAAAAGTTCATAAATGAACGAATCCTTCTTGTGGCATTGTAGATTAGGTCATATCAAGGTGACACGACTAGCAAAGTTACATAAAGATGGATATTTGAATCCTTTCGAACTTTCATCTTATGAAATTTTCCAGTCATGTCTCAAAGGCAAAATGACCAAAACTCCATTTACAAGACACGGAGCATTAGTTATATGTATGCCCTAGAGGCCATTACTGTACATACGATGTATATTGTAGTGAATGCTTGGACATATATAGGAAGGACTTTCTTGCTCGACAAGATAGTATGATATCTGTTTGCTCTTTATCTTAACATGTACTCTGATTGTCTCTATGTTACATTTTGATAAAGCCCTTAGGATGAGTACTTGACTACCAGGACTATGATGCAGATTATACTTGTGGGGGCAGTGTAGTAGCTAAGTACATCCTTCAAATGTTCCTAGTCGTAGGTGTATCGCGACAGGGCATCGATATACCAGAGTAGACTAGCGTATGCGCTTCTTGACCCATATGATGGGCGATGGATGATCCTATATCCATTGGTGTTTGACATCAGAGAAGGTATACGTGTGCTCAGTGGAGACTGGGTACACTGGACCGACTCGTCGAGAACTCCTAGATGGTATTATACCTCACATCAGATGGCAGTTCTCTAGTGACACTGGTACAGGTTAGTATGTAGACCCGAGATCGTCATAGAGCCTTGTGTGATTCCCACAGTGCTTTGATTTCCTTCATACCACGTCCAAGAGGGCGTGCAAAACGGTGGCTTTTAGGTACAGTTCTGAATCGCTTGGAGGCAATGAGCGATATGAGGGGTTTCGTCTCTCCCGGTATAGGGAGTTGATGTTGCGCTGTGTTCGATTGGCTATAACTGGAAATCCCTGGCCAGGGTTGCTGAGATTTACTGGTAAATGTTATCAGTAGTTTCTCGAACTATTATGGACCTCATATCGACACGACTTATCAAGCTACTGGGGTCTGACGTTTACCACCCCTAGGCGAGATATGCGACATATCGGATGAAGAGACCGGACTGTACGGGACTGTTACTGATTAGATTCGCAGGAGAATGTACGGGCTTGATTGTTGATCTTCTGATCGCTCAATACCTGGGAGGCTGTTACGTTTAGCTTACCGCTTGCAGCTTGTGGGTGTTTGATATGATCATCACCTACTGTCGGCCTATTGACGATTCTTTAGAGTCCTACACAGAGGTTTCCTGGCTCACGCAAAACGGAGTAGGAGCACATATGTGATATGTGCGGGACCGAGAACAATACGTGTATGTTATACCGTATTAGATTCTAGCGATATGTGATATCGGCCAGGTATATAAGATATAGCCGGGTCATCGGATCAAGTGTTGATTCGATGAACTGATACAGATTATATTAGTTGGTTATTTGTGAAATAGACGGATTATCGGATTAAGTGTTGATTCGATAATTTAATGTATAATTATATATTTGATATATTATATTACATTAACTAATATTAGCTCACTTAATGATTCTTTTTCTCACTTGGATAATACATTGATATATATGTGATATATGTTAATTGTTTTATTTTATTTTGTTACAATAAATATTGTGTATGTGATATATAATATTGTAACAAGTTAGGGTTACAAATGCAACATGTTTTATAGAGGTTAAATATGGTTTGGGTTTGGATTAGGGTTAATCTTGCATGAAGCTTTTAAGAAATTTCTTGAAGCTTTGACTTTGACTTGTGATATTTTGTGAAGATATTTCCTTAACCAAACCCAAACCCTTTACCATAGTTAAATATCTATAAGGGTTAAGTCTTTATTCTTAACCCATGGTTGCAATTCTAACCTCACACAAGATTTCATTATTCATCACAAAAGGATTTGCTTCTTCTTCTTCCTTCTTCTTGCATGAAAAAGCTTTCTAGCTTTTTGACAAGTGATGAAAATGGGTGAGAAATCGAAAACAAATGAGAGCAAAATTCCTACTTCATCATCCTCATCTATTCTTGCCACTTAGATTAGGGTGTTTGCTTTGCTAATACTTGATTAGCAAAGCAAGAGCTTGGGTTTGAGTTTCTTCAAGATTGATCATCTTAGTTATTGAAGATCGGAAGCAAGCATGAATCATTTGACTTGTGGAGCCTCTCTAGAGTTCGGGAGTTCATGGATTGCGGCGAAAGGACTACTGCTCGGAGCTTATGAAGCGAAGGAACGAACTACAAAGGTTGTAATTTCTTTCTCTTAGAAGTAAAGTTGTTTACTTGCTTATTGTTTCCCCTAATCTCTAGTCTACGATCTTGCCTGGGTTGTTCGGCACATGAAAAATTTGGTTTTGGTATGGTTGATGCCTTGTAGAATCTTGTTCTACTGCCTAGTATCCTACAGTGGTATCAGAGCTACTAGGCATTGGATGTTGATCTATGTGGGGTTCTCACTGTGTGACAGTATGGCGAAGCATGGGCTCTTACCCCCAGGGTGTCCCAAGACCGGAAGGTGTTCCGGCGGGTTGTAGTCCTCGCGAGGGGGCATGCGTAAAAAGTACATGCTGAGGGACCCGTTGGTGCCACGGCGACCCCATTGGATGGGGTGGCTGCCTGACCTATAGTGGTATCAGAGCCAAGTTAGATCTTTAGGCGAAGTCTAGACGAAGTTTAAAGTCCGATCGAGCCCCGAAACCCCGATAAGAACCCCTTCTCTGGACATTTTTTTAAAAGTTGAAAATTTTCATATTAAAAATACTCAGAAAATCATGCAGGGAATTCTAAGAATTACTGTGAAGTACGAAGCCCTAACTCCATCAAGAGACCGCGGAACCGCGGCTAAACCATGCGTTTGGCGGTGGTTCCGCGGCAAACTTAGGGAGTCAGGGGCTAACATATTTGGGTACTTTTTCATGCTTCTGGGAATTTTTACTTCTACTCAAGTGTTGAGCTTTCTGGGAACTATTGGGAACTCGTTGATTCGATCGGAATGTTTAAATTCGTTTTGTTTTCCGGGTAATTTAAAACGTGTTAAAGTTCGAACGGATATCAATAACTCATTTTTCCTTGTCGGAAAACTTTCAAGTGTTGGATTTTTTCAAGAGTTTGAAACTTTCAGATAAATCATGCAAGCGTATCCGTGGACCCTCTAGAAAAACGTAACCTTAACTCGATTATGTGACCGTCAAAACTGCCACTTGAACCCTACGGTTTGTGGTAGTTTAGCGTTGCCACATGTGAGGCGTTGGTTTGACCCTTCTACGGCCGGTTCATTGGGGCTGTGTCATGTTCTGGGTTTTTTGAACTCTTCTCAAGTGTTGAGCTATTTGGGAAATCTTGGGTGTTTGATTATTCGATTGAAAAGTTTAAGATTGTCTATTTATCTGGAGTGTGATACAATATTTGGAATCCACAAGTAGTTTTGAGATAACTAATTTGAATGTTATAAATCTAGCAGTTTAGTCTCAGATGATCGGTTGCCACGGGATTTTCATGCGATCAAAAGTCTGTTGCAATCACGTAGCGTACGCGGATACTCGCGGGGTAAACTTAATAGATAGCCACGCCCCATAGCCCTGACCAAGTGACTGTAGGAGAACCCCGTCGCCAAAAGCATCCGTTCGGGTGCTTGCGGCAGCGGTGTTCCGCCTTAGTGCACTTCGTCGACGTCATCGGGGGTGCGGCCGTCTGCTAAAGTTTTCTACGAGCATTCGATCAGGATGTCGGGAATCTTGTTGAATTGCCCGACTAGATATTGAAAAGTGTTTTCGAGATCGAGACTAAAATGCGGGTTTATAATTGTTAGGCATGCGATGTCTAAGGAATTCATCTGGTTAGGCATGCGATGTCTAAGGTGGTTGCGGATTCCAACTGTTGTAGTTTTACACATTCTTTTCTGCGACCGTAAGTGTAATATGTGGTGTATCGCCGGTTTCGTTGCTATACATCAACGACAATTGGGATACGCATATTTACTTACGTTGATGACATGTGATGTTATGTGTTGCTGTGATATGCTATATTGGATCGTCGTGTTTGAATAGCCGAGGATTTTATGTAAGATGAGTGTTTTTAATTTTCATTCATGTAAAATTCATTTGTATGTAATATTCTTTTTTGGGGCACTTCCGGGATGAGGATGATGTCACCATTGTATATTATTTAGTTTTCCGCATTAGGATAGACCCAAGGCGAGGAGCACGAGTAACCGGTTTCTGGGGTCCAGTGGGAGACTATCTTGAGGAGTCGAGACCGGATCTCCTAACTCTAGAACTGGGAGGGTTGCTTGCCGCTATCGTAGGGGTCTAGGGGTATGGGATTGGCTATTCGTCGAGACCGTGGAATCCGTGTTTTATACAGGCTCGTATTAAAACACGGATCTTCTAGTATATCCAATATTTCATATATGTTCTTCTGCTACAATGTTCTGTGATGAGATCATATTACTTCCTGAGATGAATGTTTATATTATATATATGTGATATATATTATATATTGTTAATTTCGTTTCATATCTGATGCTTGTGAAGGATAATAAAATGGGACTTCATTAATGAGATTAATGAAACTAAAAGAAACCTAAAGATCTTATAGAAACTTGTAGCTCTAGTTCTTGCTTTGCATAGCGGTATTCCTTGCAGAATATCCAGCACCTTATTCGATAAGGAAAGAGCCGAGATTCCTTCACCGGGAGTGACCACTTTAGCGAAACTAGCAGATGCTACACACTCGGTTTGTTTTTTGATTGCTTCTATAGTTTTTGCTTTGCATAGTGATATATATGATATATCCCGCACCTTATCCGATGAGGAAAGAGCCGATGATCCCTTCACCAGGAGTGACCTCTTTAGCAAAACTAGAAAAAGCCTAAAAAAACATTCCATTTAAAATCACTCGATTCTACAACGATATCAAGTTCATTACGCAAAAGGTTTTCTTAAAAACCTGTCGTAGCCCTCCGTCAATTCAGATAAGTAATAGTTAGTATTCGTGCTGCGTTTGTTGACCTCTGTCAAGGCGTAGTGTGCGGTAGCTGATTACTACTTATCTGCATAAGCATATGATGCGATTGATTTAGGGTAGTCGTGCGATCTTGTTGACCTCTGTCAAGGGTCGTGCGGGTGGGTTTACTTCAATCAGGAAATGGCGGGTAGAACTTGACTAGCTGCCTATGGTTTATTGACCTCTGTCAAGGTTATAGGACGCTTGGGGTAAAATATTATTTGGAATTTCAAATGTTGAAATTTTCAATGAGATTGCTTACCTTCTATGAAATAGTTGGATCCCGATACCCGCTGCGAGTAAGAGTTACTCCTGGGAGAGTTTTACACATTACAATTAGCCGATCAAGTAGGTGTCTAGAAAGGTGTTAACGGGGTTACGCCCCTGGGAAAACGAGGTTTATTTTAATTAGGTCCGTACGAAAGCACGGGGAACCTCCCACAAAGTACCGGCACTGGCCTGGCTGAATGATTGGCGAATTTGTAGGGTGTAATTAATCCCGGCTAGTCTTACCATGTCACGACCCGAAAGTACGGAACATGACCGACACTTAGGCTACGAACGTCTCAAGGCACATGTGCTCTAAGTAAGCCGAGCCCAGAAATCCAAACCAAGAAAAGTAGTGGAGTGAAGGAAAAACCATAGGTAAAACAACCAGTCTGCAATATAATATACAACGCCTAAAGGCGAGGATCAAAACAGAAAGGAAACTCAACAGCATAACTCCCAGAGAAATATAAAGTGTGACTCTAAGGTCGAAAGAATAATCAACACTGGTCTTTATCTCAAATAAGTACATGTTTGGTTGATGGAACTTCTAGATACAACTGAATATAATATACAATGTATAATGATGGGTACGATACAAAAAAACCCACCTACTAGCAAATCACCCGAAAGAAGCAGTGCCGCAAGCCGTAATGAATCCCTGTACGGAAAACACCTGCAAGAACTGGGGCACAACGGGGGTGAGTTGCCAACTCGTGAATAGAAGAACATCTACGAACAGAAAATCGCATGTATGACGCAATCCTAGGTCATACGATCAACATATATAAACCTCAAATAAATAAGTCTGAAGCATGCTAATGGTGGAAATGTAACATCTATACATGTATGTAGTGCCAAGTACTCGCCAATGCCTCAGGTAATAACATGTCATAAATATAAGGTATGTCTGCATAGAGTAATATCCACCAATGCCAGCCATAACATGAATCTAGTAATATGTAGATGTCCTCCAACTAGGTAATCAATATCTGTAAATCGGTGGATCCCGTCCACATGTCACCCGATGACAACAAGCATCATGCATGTAAATATCGTAAAGCATATGCATGGAAATATGAGGATATAATCAAATCATGGAACCTGAGTGCCTAGCATCGACACTCGAAAACATCATGAACACCTGTGCATAGCATCGACCCGTAAATCCTCGTGTATCTCAGGCGCCGCACACCCTGGTCGGCCCTCATATCCATCTCATGACTCCAGTCGGTATCCCCCTGATAACCGATGGGTCCCAAATACTATCACCGGTAGGTAGTACTCCCCTGTCGGGCTCACCGTCTAGCATATACGAGTCTTCTTGCCCCGCGGTACCTCACCGGGTCCACCATGTACCCGCAATCGGTGCCTACCGCTCCTCGAATCGGGTATAACCACACAAGCTCTCTGGAACCGAGAAAACTCATGGTGGACGCACTGAAAATTTCATATCAAGGGTGACCGGATTTTTAAAACAATTACATATTTTCTTTAGAAATATCCACGGTCCCCAAATCCAGAAATATCATGGAAACAACATATCTCAATGCGTATAATCAAACATGATGTATGCGACATGTAAAGAAAGGTAAGCATATCAGTAAGTCATGCAACATGGAATAGTAATGTGCACATGTCGAGGGAAACCGCTCTATTAAAATGAATCAGTTTTAAAGAATATCTTGCGGTTCCCAAATCTCTAATCAAGCCGGAATCATCTATGTATGTGTACAGGTATAAGTGTAAAATATGCCATGCAAGAATCATATCATGAATGCAACAGTACTACAGTGTAGTGGCATGGCAATTATTGATGATGAAGTGTGTGAGCCGGCAAACAGTGTACGTGGAACATACGCATCATCGATAATTGTGCTGGTGTCCTAACAGCATGATGGTAATATCTCAATAAACACAAGTAATGCGAAGCAAATAATATGAATATGCGGAATCAAATAATCAACGCAGTAGTGAAGAGGTTACATCAATATGTAAGTGTCATGTAGTTTTGCCTTTTTGAAATAAGACGAATCGGGGTTTTTGTAAAATAAGGGCTACGGTGCTTTTAAGAAAAGATGCGCCCTTTGAAATTATCCGTAGGATCCCTTTTTTCCTGTCTTTAAAATACTCCCTATTCGTTAGTTTTGAAATAGGTATGACTCGGGTCAAGTCTAACATCTACTACACTAACTACTGATCAACTATCAAGTCAATTGGGAGGGGTATGGAAACCACCTAAACCTGAGTCGGTATATACATAAATGTAAAGATAGTAGTCGGTGATCCCGCATCAATAGTATCGCATACGATACTGTAAATCATCTGACACCCTCAAGTCATGAGTGCAGATCAAACATCAATATAAAGCTCGTACGGTAAATCGTCGTACGGCATCCCAATAGCTGGGTGCGGGTCAGTATCACAATCATCACATCAATTATCTGGTATCCTTATCATCAAATCACATAATGTGGGGAACTGATCTAAGTCTAGTACGAATCGATACCAACTACATAAGTAGGAATGCGTGTGCGAAAGACACGCCCAAAGGCCCTCTAAAAATCATATATCGTATCCCAAATACGAATCACATCACATCACCGATATCATGGCTCCATGCCCAAACTCATCGACTCACATCCAAAGACCTCCAATATCCTCGTCATCACAGTATGAACATAGCAATAAGCACGTGTGTGCGTGTGGGTGCAAACTATTCTAGGGTTCGCGAATAGGAACTACACTAGTTACTTTTAACCCTAATCAATGCATAGTACACCTACCACATCCTAAACAACCAAGTCACACATAAGCTATCATATATAAGTACAGTATATATGGTATACTAGACATCGGACTGCGGGGGTGCTATATGCCATCCACCCGACTTCTCCCCGTAGATATAAATCTACTCACCTTCTTATGTGTGTCGGTGCCGATGTCGCCATTTGCATCTCCAACGCTTCGCGCCACGTGGGGTACCTACAAGGATATCACATGCTAAAACACATAAAAACCATGTCGGAAGCCAAAATGGTGCATGCTACGCCCTTAGGTAAAAACATGTGGCCTCGCGTGCAAACACGGTCCATAACCCTCTGCCGTTGGCGTTCAAACGCCACCCGACAGAGACCAATCGTCGAATACCAAAATCCATACGAAAACAAGCCGTAAATCAAGCGCCAAGTCAAGAAAATCAACCCAGATTCTACCCTGGTTGGAACCATTAAAAAATAGACATTCCAGGGGTCAAGTTTACAGGTAAAAGAGTCGTGCACGTAAAACGAGGCAGTTCCCTACTGCTCTGGCCGCAAATTGCGGCCGGAAGGGATATATCTGCCGCTAGGAAGTTGGTCCAGGGGTTGGGGCTTTAGGTGTTGGCTTCTATCTACCTGCACGTCTCACTGCCAAGACAATTTTATTTTAGGAGGTCCCGGGTTGTAGCAGATTCCAGAAAGGCTTAAATGTCGACAAAATCGCTAAATTACGCCAAGTATAACAAATCTGGTATTTTGCTGGAATCTGGGGAAATTTTGGGGTGAACTGGTCTCAAACACACCTAATAAGTTTATACCAACCATCAAAACTAACACTTGGTCAAGTCTCAATCAAATTTACCTAAACTAGCACTAAACCACACAATAACACTAACTTTCAGCTATACAACTACAACTTAACACGAAGGGAGTTAGATTGCAAGATTATACCTCAAGAGACTTTAGATGAAGGAGGAGGGAAGAAGGAGGAGTGGGTTAGTGCTGCTGAAGTGCTACAGCTACTGCTTGTGGCTGGGTTATCTCTGGTGGCTGAGGGTGTTGCTGCCCAGGCTGCTGTTGCTGCTGATAATATTTGCTTGGGGGTGTTGTTGCTGTAGTTTTGGTTGCTGCTGCTGCTGTTATTTTTCTGTTGCTGCATTGCAGCAACTGCTATATGTGTGTGGCTGTGGTTTTGCTGTTGTGAAGGGTTGTTGTATGATGGTGAAGTGGGAGAGTGATGTTGTAGTGTTTGATGAGGGTGTGGGTTGTAGTATATGATGCTAGGGGCTGTTTCTGATGCTGTTGCAGCAGCTGAAGTGTTGGTAATGGGGGCTGATGTGTTGATAATGGGGCTGATGTTGATAATGGGTGCAGTTTCAGCCATGATGATGCTGCTGATGCAGGATGGTTGTGGTGTGATGTGTGGGAGTGAAAGGGAGTTTGAAAGACAAGCAAAAGCTTGAATTGAAATGGGGTGACATAACCTATAGCCACCTCTCTCACTCTCTCAATAGATGCTAGCATGACAACCTTCATGGCTCACCCTCTCTAGCCATAAGTCAACCCCACTCTAATCACCCTTAAACAACACAGTAAACTTAACCATATGGTTTAAGCCACCATGGTCATCTAAGCATGGTTCAACCCTAGGCTTAACCCTAGCTACCATGCACATATGTGTACAGTCCAGATAAAACATCCGATAAAATATTCATAAAACCAGATAAATCATCAGAAACCAAAATTGGTAAACTTTTTACCAAAAACCCTACATTAAACACATTTTAGAATTTCCATAATTTTTCTTCAGAATTTTCCCCATTTATCGGTATTTAATTATACCGAAATATTATAATATTTAATAAAATAATATTAGATTATATAAATTCCCAAAAATAATATTATATTTTTCTGAAATGTTACAGTCTTCCCCCCTTAAAGAAATTCGGGTCCCGGAATTAAATTTAAACCCCCCCAAATTCTAAAACATTTCCATAAAATGTCCAAGTCCACGGGGCTCCGAAATCATCAATCCATAAAACACATCATAGCGCAATACAAGCGCAAGAGCAATGAGCAGATAACTCAAAATCAAAACTCCGTCAAGCATCCTGTAATCATCGGAGTCAAGGCGAAAGCACGAAGGCTAAATCCAAAGCAAAACCGATATGCCATAAATCGGAACTATATATGTAAATATATGAAGGAAACGCATGCCAAAAATTTCCTTAAAATCGATGTGCAATGCGCATAACACTGCACAGTGGCGGACGTCTTTATAAGAAAATAGCCAAATACGTATATATCTTTCGTTTAGTATGCACGATCCGCCGTTGAAAACAATTAAGAAGGGTTCTCTGATTTTTTTTTAAACGTTCCGTGTCATATCGGAAACGTATGCAAATAATGAGACTATAGCTCGCTTTTGGAAATCCCTTGAAATCTATCTATGAATGCAAAATATATACAGGCACTGTCCTCTGACTAGCCCTGCTCAGTGCGAAAACAAATCACAATATCATAAAAATGTACTGCTCCATAAAGAAATTAATCCCGAAAAGTGCACATGAAAACCACGTGCGTCTGGTGCGCACGGAAATCAAAATCCATACATGTGCCAAGCAAGTGCACAAAACGACATCAAGGTGCAACGAGTGTGCACACCACATCGGTCACAGGCAATGTGCGTGCCTAACAGCAAAATCAGGTGCATCTGATATGCACGAAAAATCCCGATTTAGTGCATCTGGTGTGCACCAAATCTCATCTCATAACATGCGCCCAACATGCGCTAAAAATCCAAATCAGGTGCATAAAGTGCACAAGATAAACATCGAGCATCACCATCGAAATCGAAGTCCAGTGCTTCCAATTGCACAAATCAATATCATGAAACTCAGTCATCAAGACTAAATTATGCAAACATAACGCCCAAAATACCGAAATCCAAGATGACGGATACGTGATAATCGAATCACAAAATCACAAATCATAAATACGGTCGTCGGTAGTCCCTCCTTCAAAGTCGAGAAGGTGTCGGTGCATCCAATGCTAGCAGCGCAAGATATCTACTTGCCTCTTGCTCACGGTCTGGCGTCCTCTGTCTCTGGGTCCTTATCTCCTCTGTGGGTTTACCAATCTCCCCATCCATCGGCTCATCGGCCCAGTCAGGTGTGCTAACGGAAATGATTCCGTTCTGGCGCTCCTCTGGTCATCACTCGTTCAACGACCACTCGTAAAGTAGCATCTCACTGGCGTCTGCCTCTGGCTCTCTGAATGCACATCAAATATCTGATCTTGGTGCAACTATCATTGCAGCTGTGTCCTGGAAGGAATCCTGCTCAGGGTCTCTTCCGATCTTGCCTATGTCGAACTGTACGGAGGCTGGTATTCTTACATAACCCTTTCTCGTTCTCTGGACAACCGCGTGTCCCGCACACATTTCCTCGGAAACTGGCCGTATCTCAACGCCTCTGTAGGCATATCAGGGCTCTATTCTCGACGGAAGGTAATGACAGCTCGTCAGCGTCTCGCACGAACCACATGTCCCGCTTGTCTTTATCGTCGTCCACTATGACGTCATGCCATGCTATCTACGCACTGCACTGTTCTCGGCCACGGTCAATCCGAAGTCCCTCGCATGGACTCGAAATCGCGTACTCTGTAGCTCCATCATTCGGTAGAAGACGTATGGACGAACAGGTTCTCGGGAACGCATCACAACCATCGGAGGAATACTCAATACTCGTCCATCCTCGATAAACTCACAACACATCTGGGTGAGGTCCTATATCCGTACCTGGTCAACTATCTCGTTGACGATGCTGAACTCTGGCTTGCTGGACTGCGCTCCAAAGGATATGCTCGTATCTAGAGTCTCCCAAGCAGTGTGTCTCATCACATGATATCCGAATGCTGTCGAACCATCCGATCGACTCGTCAGAACCTCATAATCCACCAAGAGCTCAACATCTTGGGTACAGTTTAACAGTATTGAGTACACACCACAGCATCGGTGGTCCAACCGTAGAAGGACAAACCCAAGCCTCACTAATGGCGCCGCAGAACTGCCGTAAACCCTAAGATTCCAAGGCTTTCACACGGTCATTAAGTCGAGTTAGGGTTTCATTCTTCTAGAGGGTCCATAGAATTACCTGCACGTCCTTCCGAATACTTTAAACATGGAATAGTAGGTTTCTGACATTCGATCGTCACTGTCGACTCTCAACGTCTCCGCGTGAAGTCTTTTCTAGCTGGAAAAAATCTATCTGATGACCTCGCATCGGGGTAGCGAACGATCCACATGTCCTAGTCATTCATCCTCGGTGACTAGCGGCCTTCTATCATCTCTTAGTACAACCCGTACTGCAATAGCTCCAACATCTGGGGCAATATCTCGTCGTTCGCAACGACAACTGGCTCCTTCGTCTGTACGTTGATCAACGCCTCAATCCTCTAGGAAAGGCGATACATTAGCGGTCATCTCCAAATCGGACGGCTCTAGATCTGTGTAAGACTCCCCACACTGGAAATCTTCAGCTCAACTGGGCCTGCTCCGACGCCTAAATCGGACGAACCACCTTCGTCTCTCAATTCGGGTAGACTAGCTATCATCTGTCTCATATCTACCTCGAAGCTTCGGCGATCTCATCTCGTAAGCTCCGGAAGCGACATCCTATCAATCTCAGCAATAGCTGGCTCATCTGCCTGCACGGTAGGCAGCATCATAATCTCTGAGGTATGATGTACATCGACAGTCCTCTCTCAACTGGCAGCTCTAACAATGGCCCGATCATCCGGTGTAAAACCAAGAGCTCTCCTCCATAAGAGGGCACAATCAACAATACTAGCTCAAGACGTTCCCATGACACCAGGAAACACAATAAAAAAGACACATCTCTACCATCGTGTGTCACCGGAATATGTCCAGGTCAGTCCTCGTTCGCAACGAGCTCATGCTGACCGCAACTATAGCCGTAGCTCTCCCTGCCCGTAATCGTGGCAGTAAAACAAAACGGGTACTGATGAGGCTAGATCAGGAATGAATATGATACTGAACAAAGAAATGTACGGAACATGACCGGCACTTAGGCTACGAACGTCTCAAGGCGCACGTGCTGTAAGTAAGCCGAGCCCAGAAATCCAAACCAAGAAAAGTAGTGGAGTGAAGGAAAAACCATAGGTAAAACAACCAGTCTGCAATATAATATACAACGCCTAAAGGCGAGGATCACAACAGAAAGGAAACTCAACAGCATGAATCCCAGAGAAATATAAAGTGCGACTCTAAGGTCGAAAGAATAATCAACATTGGTCTCTATCTCAAATAAGTACATGTTTGGTTGATGGAACTTCTAGATACAACTGAATATAATATACAATGTATAATGATGGGTACGATACAAATAAACCCACCAGCTAGCAAATCACCCGAAAGAAGCAGTGCCGCAAGCCGTAATGAATCCCTGTACGGCAAACACCTGCAAGAACTAGGGCACAACGGGGGTGAGTTGGCAACTCGTGAATAGAACATCTACGAACAGAAAATTGCATGTTTGACGCAATCCTAGGTCATACGATCAACATATATAAACCTCAAAAGAATAAGTCTGAAGCATGCTAATGGTGGCAATGTAACATCTATACATGTATGTAGTGCCAAGTACTCGCCAATGCCTCAGGTAATAACATGTCATAAATATAAGGTATGTCTGCATAGAGTAATATGCACCAATGCCAGCCATAACATGAATCTAGTAATATGTGGATGTCCTCCAACTAGGTAATCAATATCTGTAAATCGGTGGATCCCGTCCACGTGTCACCCAATGACAACAAGCATCATGCATGTAAATATCGTAAAGCATATGCATGGAAATATGAGGATATAATCAAATCATGGAACCTGAGTGCCCAGCATCGACACACGAAAACATCATGAACACCTGTGCCTAGCATCGACACGTAAATCCTCATGTATCTCAGGCGCCGCACACCCTGGTCGGCCCTCATATCCATCTCATGACTCCAGTCGGTATCCCTCTGATAACCGATGGGTCCCAAATACTATCACCGGTAGGTAGTACTCCCCTTTCGGGCTCACCGTCTAGCATATACGAGTCTTCTTGCCCCGGGGTACCTCACCGGGTCCACCATGTACCCGCAATCGGTGCCAACCGCTCCATGAATCGGGTATAACCACACAAGCTCTCTGGAACCGAGAAAACTCATGGTGGACGCACTGAAAATATCATATCAAGGGTGACCGGATTTTTAAAACAATTACATATTTTCTTTAGAAATATCCACGGTCCCCAAATCCAGAAATATCATGGAAACAACATATCTCAATGCGTATAATCAAACATGATGTATGCGACATGTAAAGAAAGGTAAGCATATCAGTAAGTCATGCAACATGGAATAGTAATGTGCACATGTCGAGGGAAACCGCTCTTTTAAAATGAATCAGTTTTAAAGAATATCTTGCGGTTCCCAAATCTCTAATCAAGCCGGAATCATCTATGTATGTGTACGGGTATAAGTGTACAATATGCCATGCAAGAATCATATCATGAATGCAACAGTACTAGAGTGTAGTATCATGGCAATTATCGATGATGAAGTGTGTGAGCCGGCAAACGGTGTACGTGGAACATACGCAACATCGATAATGGTGCTGGTGTCCTAACAACATGATGGTAATATCTCAATAAACACAAGTTATGTGAAGCAAATAATATGAATATGCGGAATCAAATAATCAACGCAGTAGTGAAGAGGCTACATCAATATGTAAGTGTCATGTAGTTTTGCCTTTTTGAAATATGACGAATCTGGGTTTTTGTAAAATAAGGGCTACGATGCTTTTAAGAAAAGATGCGCCCTTTGAAATTATCCGTAGGATCCCTTTTTGCGTGTCTTTAAAATACTCCCAATTCGTTAGTTTTGAAATAGGTATGACTCGGGTCAAGTCTTACATCTACTACACTAACTATTGATCAACTATCAAGTCAATCGGGAGGGGTATGGAAACCACCTAAACCTGAGTCGGTATATACATAAATGTAAAGATAGTAGTCGGTGATCCTGCAACAAAAGTATCGCATACGATACCGTAAATCATCTGACACCCTCAAGTCATGAGTGCGGATCAATCATCAATATAAAGCTCGTACGGTAAATCGTCGTACGGCATCCAAATAGCTGGGTGCGGGTCAGTATCACAATCATCACATCAATTATCTGGTATCCTTATCATCAAATCACATAATGTGGGATACTGATCTAAGTCTAGTACGAATCGATACCTTCTACAAAAGTAGGAATGCGTGTGCGAAAGACACGCCCAAAGGCCCGCTAGAAATCATATATCGTATTCCAAATACGAATCACATCACATCACCGATATCATGGCTCCATGCCCAAACTCATCGACTCACATCCAAAGTCCTCCAATATCCTCGTCATTGTTAGTTATGTATATGCCCTAGAGGCCATTGTTGTACATTTGATGTATATTATAATGGATGCTTGGTTATATATAGAGAAGACTTTCTTGCTCGTCATGATAGTATGCTATTTGGTTTCACTTTATCTTAACATGTTGACTTGTATTGGTTTACTGTTTTACTCTCACATGTTGATAAAGCCCTTAGGATCTGTACTCGACTACTGGGACTATGATGAAATCATACTAGTGGGGCCGCGGTAGTCGATGAGTACATCCTATAACTGTTCCTAGTCGAGGGTATATCGAGACAGGGCATCGATACACCAGAGTAGACTAGCGTATACGCATCTTGACCCATATGATGGGCGATGGATGATCCCATATCCATCGGTGTTTGACATCAGAGATGGTGTACGGGTGCTCAGTGGAGACTGGGTACACTGGACGGACTCGCCGAGAACTCCCAGATGGTGATATACCACACGTCAGATGGCAGTTCTCCGGTGACACAGGTACAGGGTAGTCTGAAGACCCGAGATCGTCATAGAGTCTTGTGTGATTCCCACTGTGCTTTGATTTCCACCTTACCACGTCCAAGAGGGCGTGCAAAACGGTGGCTTTTGGGTACAGTCCCGAATCGTATGGAGGCAATGAGCGATAGGAGGGGATTCGTCTCTCCCGGTATAGGGAGTTGATGTTGTGCTGTGTTCGATTGGCTATAACTGGAAGTCCCTGGCCAGGGTTGATATAGAGATTTACTGGTAAGTGTTACTAGTAGTTTCTCGACCCGTTATGAGCCACACATCGACACGACTTATCGGTTACTGGGGTCTGACGTATACCACCCCTAGACTTGATATGCGACATATCAGACGAACAGACCGGACTGTACGGGAGTGTTACTGGTTGGATTCACAGGAGAACGCACAGGCTAGGTTGTTGATCTTCTGATCGCTCAATACCTGGGTGGCTGTTACGTTTAGCTGACCGCTTGCAGCTTGTGGGTGTTTGATATGATCATCACCTGCTACCGGCGTATTGACGATTCTTTAGAGTCCTACACAGAGATTTCTTGGCTCAGGCGAAACGGAGTAGAGGCACATATGTGATATGTGCAGGACCGAGAATAATGCGATATGGGATACCGTATCATATTCTCGCAATATTTAGTTTTGAACCGGGTCATCGGATCAAGTGTTAATTCGATGAATCGTTACATGATATATTAGTCGGTAATATTCGATATAGCCGGATCGTCGGATCAAGTGTTGATTCGATGATTTAATATATAATAATATATATGATATATTATTATATTAACTAATATTGGCTTGCTTTATTATTTCATTTTCTCAGTGGATGATACATTGATATATATGCGATATATGTTAATTGTATTATTTTCTTTTGTTGCAAATATATAATATATATGTGATATATATTATTGTGACATGATATGATTAATTGTTAAACATGTTTTAGGATGATTAATTGAGGTTAAGGTTTGATTAGGGTTGGATGCTTCAAGTTCCTTCTAGAAGCTTTCTTTCTTTTGTCATTACAAAGATCTTTTGTGATGACACATTCTAAACCAAACCAAAACCTAACCCTAGTTGTTTCTCTACTCATTCTCATCCACAAATCCTTGACCATGGTTTACAATTCAATCATATATTCTTTCTATTCATCACAAAAGGTTTTTAATCTCATTATTGATTATCCATTATCTTCTTCTTCTTCTTCTTGAAGAAGCTCTCTTGAAAATCCTTAAGTGATGAAATAAAATGAGAAAATGATATTAAAAGAAAGCAAAATCACTACTCTCTCATCCTCATCTCATCTAGCCCATGTGATTAGGGTGTTCTTCTCTTTTGAGTGAGAAAGCTTGAGTCGAAGCAACTTCAAGGTAGATCATCGGAGATTTGGAATACGACAAGCTAGAATGGATCGTTCGAGTCGTGGAGCCTCTCATGAGTCCGGGAGATCGTGGATCGCGGCAAAGGGACTTCTACTCGGAGCTTGTGAAGTGAAGGAGCGGACTACAAAGGTTGTAATCCCTCACACTTAGATAAAAGTTATCTTATTGCATGTTAAACCCTAATAATCTAGCAAAGATCCCGGCTTTGGGTTGTTCGGCACGTCTAAAATTTTATCCGGGCATGTTTGATGCCTTAAGAACCTTCACAAGAGTGCCTAGGATCCCAACAGTGGTATCAGAGCCTAGCTAGAGCATTAGGCGATGTGTTTACGAAGTTAAAACTCCGATCGAACCCGAAACGAACAAAATGGACCCCTCTCTGGAAATTTTTTAAATTTTGGGATTTTTCAGAATTAAAAATGTGTAAAAAAATCAGCAGGTAATTCTAAGAATTACCATGAAACACGTGCCCACAATTCAACCAACTGAGCGCGGATCCGCGGCAGGAACATGGATCTCGCGGCAGTTCCGCGGCGGCACTGTAGGATTGGGACACGTGGCTTCATGGTTTTAACCGTAGGTACTTGCTGATTATTCTGGGTATTTTTAATCTGTTCCAGGTGTTTAAAATTCTGGGGTTTGTTTTGTAATAGTAGACTCGATCGGAAATTTTAAATTCGTATTTCTTTCCGGATATTTAGAAACTGTTAAACTATTTGAACGGATATCATTAACTTACTGTTTCCCGGTACGGCAAACTTTCAAGTGTTGAAATTTATTCGGGTTTAAATCTTTCGGGAAAATTGTACAAGTTAAGCGGTGGACCCTCTAGAAGACAACAAACCTTAACTCGATTATGTGACCGTCTTGAACTGCCTTTTGAACCTTCGGGTTTGGGGCAGTACGGCGTGCCACATGTGAGGCGTTGGCTTGACCCTTCTACGGCTGGATCACCGGTACTGTGACATATTCTGGGATTATTTGAACCCCGCTCAAGAGTTGAGCACTTTGGGAAATTTTTGGTGTTTGATTATCTGTTCGGAAAGTTTAATACTGTATATTTATCTGGAATGTGATACAATATGTGGAATTCATAGAGTTAGGCATGAAATGCGGAGTATGTGATATTTCGGATTTATGATGTCTAAAGTGATTGTGGATTCCAAATATTGTAGTTTTACACTTTCTTTTCTGTGACCGTAAGTGTAATATGTGATATCGCCGGTTTCGTTGCTATATGTCAACGACAATTGGGATGCGCATATTTACTTACGTTGATGATATGAGATATTATGTGTTGCTGTGATATGTTATATTGGATCGTCGCGATCAGAATAGCCGGGGGTTTTATGTGAGATGAGGGTCTTTTATTTTCATTCATGTAAAATTCATTTGTAATGTAATATTCTTTTATTTGGGGCACTTCCAGGTTGCGGTAGCTGTCACCAGTGTATATTATTTATTTTTCCGCATTAGGTAGACCCAATGTGGGGAGCACAGGTAACCGGGTTCTAGGGTACAGTGGGAGGCCATCTCGAGGAGTCGAGACCGGGTCTCCTAACCCTAGAATTGGCAGTGTTACTTGCCGCTCTCGTAGGGGTCTTGGGATGTGGGTTTGGCTATTCGTCGCGACCGTGGAATCCGTGTTTTATACAGGCTCGTATTGAAAACATGGACGTCCTAGTATATCCAATATTTCATATATGTTCTTCTGCTGCAATGTTCTGTGATGAGATCATATTACTGCCTGAGACGAATGCTTATACTATATATATATGCTGATATATAAATATTACTGCTTTCGTTTCTTCTGTGATGCTTAGGAAGCATAAGCTGATGGGATTTTTATTAATGAGATTAATAAAAGAAAAGAAACCTAAAGATGTTGTAGAATAAAACACTTTATAAAAAGGGTAGCTACAGTTTTGTTTTGCACAGTGATATATACGATATATCCTGCACCTTATTCGATGAGGAAAGGACCGAGATCCCTTCACCGGGAGTGACTCCTTTAGCAAAACTGGCAGATGCTACAAAACGCGGTTTGTCTTTTGATTGCTTTAAGTGTTTAGCTTTGCACAGAGGTATATGTGATATATCCTGCACCTTATTCGATGAGGAAATGGCCGACGATCCCTTCACCGGGAGTGACCCCTTTAGCGAAACTAAGAAAAGCCTCAAAACACTCCTTTTCAAAAACACTCGATTCTACGACGATATCAAGTTCATTACGCTCAGGGTTTTCAGAAAAACCTGCGTAGCCCTCCGTCATTTCAGATAAAGACTAGTTAGTATTCGTGCTATGTTTGTTGACTATGTTAAGGCGTAGTGTGCGGTAGCTAATTAGTACTTATCTGCTGAAACATGAGATGTGATTGGATTAGGGTAGTTGTACGACTTTGTTGACTATGTTAAGGGTCGTGCAGGTGGATTTAATTCAATCGGGAAATGACAGGTTGAACTTGGCTAGCAGTTATGATTTGTTGACTATGTTAAGGTCATAAATTGCTAGGGGCAAAAGTATTATCGGGAATTTCAAGTGTTGAAATTTGCAATGAGATTGCATACCTCCTATGAGATAGTTGGATCCTGATACCCACTGCGAGTAAGAGTTACTCCTGGGAGAGTTTTACACAGGACAATTAGTCATTCAAGTAGGTGTCTAGAAAAGTGTTAACGGGGTTACGCCTCTGGGAAAACGAGGTTTACTTTAATTAGGTCCGTGCGAAAGCACGGGGAACCTCCCTCAAAGTACCGACACTGATCTGGCTGAAAGATTGACGAAGTTGTAAGGTGTAATTAAATCCCGGCTAATCTTACCTTTTAGGGTTTTAAGGTAGATTTGATAAAAACAGTGGGAGACATCCTGATTAGATAAGATAATAACCAATCTAATCTTGCAAGAGCATACGCTAAAAGTGTTTTCTTCTCTCTCTCTCCAGGTAGCGACCATGTCATGCCATAATCAAGATAATAATATGGATGTATTGACTGAACCCGATTATTGTACTGAGCAAGGGAACGTTAGACCCATTCTTTCTTATAAGAGTTATAAGATTGAACAGGAAACAGGAGAATATCTGGATTCTCACGCCGCCCAAAAGAACATGCATATTGATGCATCTTCTTCAGGTGTGTTTGTTATTGAGAACTGTTTCTCAGTTCACCCTACGTCCTGGGTATTAGATACCGGATCAGGATCCCACATATGCAAACAGTTGCATGGGCTACGTAAAGGTAGAGAACTGGGAAAAGATGATCATTCCGTTCTAGTAGGGAACGGTGCAAATGTTGCAGCCAAAGCAGTTGGCGAATATCACCTTGTATTGCCGAGTCGTAATACACTGATTCTGAATGAGTGTTATTATATACCGAACATGATGTGCAACATTATATCAGTTTCTTTATTGAGTAAAGAGGGATATAATTTTGTAGTACAGGATAATGTTATGAACATATTCCTAGATCAAAAGTTGATTGCATCAGGCTCGTTACATAATGGAATATTCATTCTAAATCAGAATACAGTCCTCAATATACAAAACACACACAAGAGGAAAAGTTCAGATATGAACGAATCCTACTTGTGGCATTGTAGACTTGGTCATATCAATGCGACACGACTGGCTAAGTTACATAGAGATGGTTATTTGAATCCGTTCGAATTATCATCTTATGATACTTGCCATTCATGTCTCAAAGGAAAAATGACCAAAGCTCCGTTTAGTGGACACGGAGAAAGAGTTACCGAACTCTTAGGACTGATACATAGTGATGTATGCGGTCCCATGTCTACGCATGCCAGGAACGGTTCTTCCTACTTCATTACATTCACTGACGATCTCTCTAGATTCGGACATGTGTTCCTGATGAAACACAAGTCTGAAGCTTTTGAGAAATTCAGAGATTATAAGCACGAAGTAGAGAACCAAACGGGCAAAAGTATTAAGATTCTTCGATCTGATCGAGGAGGTGAATACTTAAGCGGTGAGTTCCTAGATTATCTAAAAGAGAATGGGATTCTCTCTCAGCGTACTCCTCCTTATACACCACAGCACAACGGTGTATCGGAGCGAAGGAATCGCACCCTATTAGATATGGTGCGCTCTATGATGAGCATTGCTGAGTTGCCTATTTCCTTCTGGGGTTATGCGCTTGAAACAGCAGTATACCTATTGAATCAAGTTCCGTCTAAATCTGTGCCTACCACACCACATGAGATATGGAGTGGGAAGAAACCATATTTTAAAAGAGTTAAGATATGGGGTTGTCCGGCCTATGTCAAAAGACAAAATCCAGACAAACTCGAGGCACGATCAGTTCTTTGCAAATTTGTGGGATATCCTAAGAATTCTCAAGGATATATTTTCTATCACGCCGAGGAACAAAAAGTGTTTATTTCTCAATATGCCACCTTTTTAGAAAAGGAATTTCTTGCGAAAGAAATTAGTGGCAAAGAGGTAGAGCTGGAAGAGGTTCCAGAAACACAAATTACAACTGAAGATTTAGTGGAACCAGAGGATTCAGTAGTACTCGACGAACCCCAGCCTCTCCGCCGATCTAGTAGGGTTTCTCGTCCACCTGAGAGATACTACGGTTTTCTCATTGATGGTGGAAGCGAGGATTGCATAATGGATGATGATGACCCGACTAGCTTCGAGCAGGCCATCACGAGTGGTGACTCTGTGAAATGGCTGGATGCAATGCGATCTGAGATGGAATCCATGTACACCAACAAAGTATGGACTTTGGAAAATGCTCCTGAAGGTGTAAAATCCATTGGGAGCAAGTGGATCTTTAAAAAGAAATTTGGTGTAGATGGAAAAGTTGAGACTTTCAAAGCTAGACTTGTAGCAAAGGGATTTCGTCAAAGACCAGGTGTGGACTATAACGAAACCTTTTCTCCAGTAGCTATGCTTAAGTCCATCCGGATCTTACTTGCCATTGCTGCATACCATGACTACGAAATCTGGCAAATGGATGTTAAGACCGCCTTTCTAAACGGTGATTTAGAAGAGTGCGTGTACATGACTCAGCCAGAGGGCTTCGTAGAAAGTGGGAGCAGCGGGAAGGTGTGCAAGCTGCTTAAATCCATTTATGGGTTAAAGAAAGCATCGCGGAGTTGGAACATCTGTTTTGATGTTGTAGTCAAAGAGTTTGACTTCATCAAAAATATAGATGAACCTTGTATCTATAAGAAGGAAGCAGAGGGTAAGGTTGTCTTCCTCGTATTGTACGTGGATGACATACTCTTGATAGGAAATGATATTCCTATGCTGCAATCAGTCAAGCTCTTCTTATCGCAGAGATTCTCAATGAAAGATCTAGGTGATGCCTCCTGCATATTGGGAATCATGATCTATAGAGATAGATCTAAACGGATACTGGGATTGTCCCAATCCAGGTACATTGACACCATACTAAAGAGGTTTAGTATGGAAGAATCCAAGCGTGGGAATCAACCCACGATCTCTGGACTCACTCTCTCCAAAGAGATGTCTCCCAAGACTGATTTGGAGAGAGCTCGCATGCAAGGGATACCCTATGCTTCGGCAGTAGGCTCTATCATGTATGCGATGCTATGTACCAGACCCGATGTAGCATACTCACTAAGTGTAGTGAGTCGGTATCAAGCAGATCCTGGAGAGAGTCATTGGACAGCAGTGAAGAACATTCTCAAGTACTTACGAAGGACTAAGGAGATGTTCTTGGTGTATGGTAACGGAGAACTCCAGGTGGAGTCCTTTACCGATTCCAGCTTCCAAAGTGATAAGGACGACTCTAAGTCGCATTCGGGTTTTGTCTTTACCCTCAATGGAGGGGCGGTATGTTGGAAGAGTTCCAAACAGGATACCGTTGCAGACTCGACGATGGAGGCTGAATACATCGCTGCCAACGATGCTGCCAAAGAGGCTGTCTGGATCAAGAAGTTCATTAGTGAACTTGGTGTGGTTCCATCCATTGAGCATCCAATACCTCTGTATTGCGATAACAATGGAGCTGTGGCTTTGGCCAAGGAACCCAGGTCCCATCAGAAGTCCAGACATATTCTGAGGCGGTATCACCTGATCAGGGAGATAGTTGATCGCCGGGAGATCGAGGTCAGGAGAGTAGATACGAAGGACAACACTGCGGATCCATTCACGAAGGCTATTCCCCAGATACAGTTTGAGAGATTATTCGGGATGTTGGGTATGAGATACTACAGCAGCTGGCCTTAGTGCAAGTGGGAGATTGTTAGTTATGTATATGCCCTAGAGGCCATTGTTGTACATTTGATGTATATTATAATGGATGCTTGGTTATATATAGAGAAGACTTTCTTGCTCGTCATGATAGTATGCTATTTGGTTTCACTTTATCTTAACATGTTGACTTGTATTGGTTTACTGTTTTACACTCACATGTTGATAAAGCCCTTAGGATCTGCACTCGACTACTGGGACTATGATGAAATCATACTAGTGGGGCCACGGTAGTCGATGAGTACATCCTATAACTGTTCCTAGTCGAGGGTATATCGAGACAGGGCATCGATACACCAGAGTAGACTAGCGTATACGCATCTTGACCCATATGATGGGCGATGGATGATCCCATATCCATCGGTGTTTGACATCAGAGATGGTGTACGGGTGCTCAGTGGAGACTGGGTACACTGGACGGACTCGCCGAGAACTCCCAGATGGTGATATACCACACGTCAGATGGCAGTTCTCCGGTGACACAGGTACAGGGTAGTCTGAAGACCCGAGATCGTCATAGAGTCTTGTGTGATTCCCACTGTGCTTTGATTTCCACCTTACCACGTCCAAGAGGGCGTGCAAAACAGTGGCTTTTGGGTACAGTCCCGAATCACATGGAGGCAATGAGCGATAGGTGGGGATTCGTCTCTACCGGTATAGGGAGTTGATGTTGTGCTATGTTCGATTGGCTATAACTGGAAGTCCCTGGCCAGGGCTGATATAGAGATTTACTGGTAAGTGTTACTAGTAGTTTCTCGACCCGTTATGAGCCACACATCGACACGACTTATCGGTTACTGGGGTCTGACGTATACCACCCCTAGACTTGATATACGACATATCAGACGAACAGACCGGACTGTACGGGAGTGTTACTGGTTGGATTCACACGAGAACGCACAGGCTAGCTTGTTGATCTTCTGATCGCTCAATACCTGGGTGGCTGTTACGTTTAGCTGACCGCTTGCAGCTTGTGGGTGTTTGATATGATCATCACCTGCTACCGGCGTATTGACGATTCTTTAGAGTCCTACACAGAGGTTTCTTGGCTCAGGCGAAACGGAGTAGAGGCACATATGTGATATGTGCAGGACCGAGAATAATGCGATATGGGATACTGTATTATATTCTCGCGATATTTAGTTTTGAACCGGGTCATCGGATCAAGTGTTGATTCGATGAATCGGTACATGATATATTAGTCGGTAATATTCGATATAGCCGGATCGTCGGATCAAGTGTTGATTCGATGATTTAATATATAATAATATATATGATATATTATTATATTAACTAATATTGGCTTGCTTTATTATTTCATTTTCTCAGTGGATGATACATTGATATATATGCGATATATGTTAATTGTATTATTTTCTTTTGTTGCAAATATATAATATATATGTGATATATATTATTGTGACATGATATGATTAATTGTTAAACATGTTTAAGGATGATTAATTGAGGTTAGGGTTTGATTTGGTTTAGTTGCTTCAAGTTGCTTCTAGAAGCTTTCTTTCTTTTGTCATTACAAAGATCTTTTGTGATGACACATTCTAAACCAAACCAAAACCTAACCCTAGTTGTTTCTCTACTCATTCTCATCCACTCATCCTTGACCATGGTTTACAATTCAATCATATATTCTTTCTATTCATCACAAAAGGTTTTTAATCTCATTATTGATTATCCATTATCTTCTTCTTCTTCTTCTTGAAGAAGCTCTCTTGAAAATCCTTAAGTGATGAAATAAAATGAGAAAATGATATTAAAAGAAAGCAAAATCACTACTCTCTCATCCTCATCTCATCTAGCCCATGTGATTAGGGTGTTCTTCTCTTTTGAGTGAGAAAGCTTGAGTCGAAGCAACTTCAAGGTAGATCATCGGAGATTTGGAATACGACAAGCTAGAATGGATCGTTCGAGTCGTGGAGCCTCTCATGAGTCCGGGAGATCGTGGATCGCGGCAAAAGGACTTCTACTCGGAGCTTGTGAAGTGAAGGAGCGGACTACAAAGGTTGTAATCCCTCACACTTAGATAAAAGTTATCTTATTGCATGTTAAACCCTAATAATCAAGCAAATATCCCGGCTTTGGGTTGTTCGGCACGTCTAAAATTTTATCCGGGCATGTTTGATGCCTTAAGAACCTTCACAAGAGTGCCTAGGATCCCAACAGTCATCACAGTATGAACATAGCAATAAGCATGTGTGTACGTATGGGTGCAAACTATTCTAGGGTTCGCGACTAGGAACTACACTAGTTACTTTTAACCCTAATCAATGGATAGTACACCTACCACATCCTAAACAACCAAGCCACACATAAGCTATCATATATAAGTACAATATATAAGGTATACTAGACATCAGACTGCGGGGGTGCTATACGCCATCCACCCGACTTCTCCCCTTAGATATAAATCTACTCACCTTCATATGTGTGTCGGTGCCGATGTCGCCATTTGCATCTCCAACGCTTCGACGCCACGTGGGGTACCTACAAGGGTATCACACGCTAAAACACATAAAAACCATGTCGGAAGCCAAAACGGTGCATGCAACGCCCTTAGGTAAAAACCTGTGGCCTCGCGTGCAAACACGGTCCATAACCCTCTGTCGTTGGCGTTCAAACGCCACCCGACAGAGACGAATCTCCGAATACCAAAATCCATACGAAAACAAGTCGTAAATCAAGCGCCAAGTCAAGAAAATCAACCCAGATTCTACCCTGGTTGGAACCAATCAAAAATAGACATTTCAGGGGTCAAGTTTACAGGTAAAAGCGTCGTGCACGCAAAACGAGCCAGTTCCCTACTGCTCTGGCCGCAAATTGCGGCCGGAAGGGATATATCTGCGCCCAGGAAGTTAGTCCAGGGGTTGGGGCTTTGGGTGTTGGCTTCTATCTACCTGCACGTCTCACTGCCAAGTCAATTTTATTTTAGGAGGTCCCGGGTTGTAGCAGATTCCAGAAAGGCTTAAAAGTCGACAAAATCGCAAAATTACGCCAAGTATAACAAATCTGGTATTTTGCTGGAATCTGAGGAAATTTTGGGGTGAACTGGTCTCAAACACACCTAATAAGGTTATACCAACCATCAAAACCAACACTTGGTCAAGTCTCACTCAAATTTACCTAAACTCGCACTAAACCACACAATAACACTAACTTTCAGCTATACAACTATAACTTAACACGAAGGGAGTTAGATTGTAAGATTATACCTCAAGAGACTTTAGATGAAAGAGGAGGGAAGAAGGAGGAGTGGGTTGGTGCTGCTGAAGTGCTACAGCTACTGCTTGTGGCTGGGTTATCTCTGGTGGCTGAGGGTGTTGCTGCTCAGGCTGCTGTTGCTGCTGATAATATTTGTTTGGGGGTGTTGTTGCTGTAGTTTTGGTTGCTGCTGCTGTTATTTTTCTGTTACTGCATTGCAGCAACTGCTACATGTGTGTGGCTGTGGTTTTGGTGTTGTGAAGGGTTGTTGTATGATGGTGAAGTGGGAGAGTGATGTTGTAGTGTTTGATGAGGGTGTGGGTTGTAGTATATGATGCTAAGGGCTGTTTCTGATGCTGTTGCAGCAGCTGAAGTGTTGGTAATAGGGGCTGATGTGTTGATAATGGTGTTGATGTTGATAATGGGGATGATGTTGATAATGGGTGCAGTTTCAGCCATGATGATGTTCCAGATGCAGGAAGGTTGTGGTGTGATGTGTGAGAGTGATAGGGAGTTTGAAAGACAAGTAAAAGCTTGAATTGAAATGGGGTGACATAACCTATAGCCACCTCTCTCTCTCTCTCAATAGATGCTAGCATGACAACCTTCATGGCTCACCCTCTCTAGCCACAAGTCAACCCCACTCTAATCACCCTTAAACAACACACTAAACTTAACCATATGGTTTAGGCCACCATGGTCATCTAAGCATGGTTCTACCCTAGGCTCAACCCAAGCTACCATGCACATATGTGTGCAGTCTAGATAAAACATCCGATAAAATATTCATAAAACCAGATAAATCATCAGAAACCAATTTTGGTAAACTTTTTACCAAAAACCCTACATTAAACACATTTTAGAATTTCCATAATTTTTCTTCAGAATTTTCCCCATTTATCGGTATTTAATTATACCGAAATATTATAATATTTAATAAAATAATATTAGATTATAAAAATTCCCAAAAATAATATTATATTTTTCTGAAATGTTACATACCATTTAGGGTTTGAAGGAAGATTTGACTAAAACAGTTGGAGACATCCTGATTAGATATCTTAATAACCAATCTTATCTTGTAAGAGCATACGCTGAGTGTTTTTTCTCTCTCTCTCCAGGTAGCGGCCATGCTATGCCTTAATCAAGATAATAATACGGATGTATTGACCGAACCCGCTTGTTTTACTGCTCTAGAGAACGTTGGTCCCGCTCCAACTTATAATTGTTATAAGATCGAGCAGGAAATAGGGGATTACCAGAATTCCCGTGCCACCCAAACGAAGAAAGTGCATGTTGATGCATCATCTTCGGGTGTGTTTATTACACAGAACTGTTTCTCTGTATCCTTTACGTCCTGGGTATGAGATGCCAGATCAGGATCTCATATATGTAATATGTTACATAGGCTACAGATAGGTAGAGAACTGAGAACGGGTGATAAGTTTCATGAGATAGAAACGGTGCAAGTGTTGCAGCCAAGTTTGTTGCCAGTTATCACCCTGTATTACCAAATACATTGATTCTGAACGAATGCTATTAGATACCGAACCTGATATACAACATCATATCAGTCTCGTTATTTATTAAAGAAGGATATAATTTTGTATTGTTGGATAATGTTTTGAACATTTCCTATATCAAGAGTCGATCAGTTCAGGCACGTTATCTAAAAGCTTAGACGTTCTAAATCAAACTACAATTCTTAACTTATAGAACACACACAAGGGGAAGAGTTCAGAAATGAACAAATCCTTCTTGAGGTATTGTAAACTAGGTCATGTCAATGTGACCTGACTAGCTGAACTTACATCAAGATGCATATTTAATTCAGTTTGAATTTACATCTTATAAAACTTGCCAGTCATGTCAAAAAGATAAGATGACCATAGCTCTATTTTTTGGAAACAGAGAAAGAGTTATTGAACTTTTGGGATTGATACATGATGATGTATGTAAGGTCCCCAGTCTATACATACCAGGACCGGTTCTTTGTACTTCATTACATTCACTGATTTTCTCTCAAGATTCGGACATATGTTCCTGTTGAAACACAAGTCTGAACTTTTTGAGAAATTCAATGAATATAAGTCAGAAGTAGAGAACCAAAACGGGTATAAGTATTATGTCCTTTGATAAGATCAGGGAGGAGAATACTTCAGCACGGAGATCCTGGAAAATTCTAAAGGAGAATGAGATTCTCTCTCAGCATTACTCCTCCGTATACACCACCGCACGTCTGTGTATCGGGGCGGAGCAATCGCACCCTGTGAGATATGGTGTGCTCTATGATGAGAAACTACTGAGTTGCCTGTTCCCTTTTGGGAGTTATGCACTTGAGAAGCTGCATACCTATTGAATAGGGTTACAATCAAATCAGATACCTACCACTCCATATGTGATATGGTATGGAAAGAGCCTATCTCTTAAGAATATTAAGATTTGGGGTTGTCCGGCCTATGTCTAAAAGCAAAATCCGGACAAGCTCGAGGCAAAGTCAGTTCTGTGGAAGTTTGTTGGATATCCCAAGCATTCGCAAGGGAATATCTTCTACCTAACCGAGGAACAAAAGGTGTTTTGTTTCTCAGCATGCCACCTTTGTGAAAGGGAATTTCTTGTGAAGAAATTAGTAGTCATGAGGTAGAACTGGAAATAGTTCCAGCTATACAAACTGCAGCAGATGATTTGGTAGAACCGAAGGATTCAATAATAACCAACGAACCTCAGCCACTCCTCCGATCTAGTAGGGTTCCTCCACCACCTGAGAGATACTTCGGTTTTCCTTTATGACAGTGGGACCGAGGATTGCATCATGATATGATGACCTAACTAGTTTCGAGCAGGCCATCAGGAGTGGGGACTCTGTAAGAATGGCTGGATGCTAAGCGATCTGAGATGGAATCCTTATACACCAACAAAGTATGGACTTTAGTTGCTTTATCTAAAGGGTTAAATCCCCATCAGGAGCAAGTATATCTTGAGAAGATTACTTGGTGTACATGGAAAAGTTAAGACTTTCAAAGCTATGCTTAAGTCCATCCAGATCCTGCTTGCCATTGCTACATACCATAACTCTGATATCTGGCGGTTGGGTGTCATGACTGCTGTTCTAAATAATGATTTAGAAGAAGGCGTCTGTAAGTACACAGCCAGAGGGCTTCGTAGACAGTGGGAGCAGCGGAAACATATGCAAGTAACTTTATGGGATAAAGCAGGCATCGCGGAGTTGGAACGTCTGTTTTGACGTGGTAGTCAAAGAGTTTGACTTCATCAAAATGGTAGATGAACCTTGTATATACAAAAAGGGAGTAGAGAGTATGGTGATGTTCCTCGTATTGTACGTGGATGACATACTCTTGATAGGGAAGGAGTTTCCTATGATACGCTCGGTCAATCTCCTCTTATCACAAGGATTCTCCATATAAGGTTCAGGGTGATACCTCCTAAATCCTGGGTTTTGGATCTATGAGATAGATCTAATTGGATGTTAGGATTCTCACTAGTTGTAGTTGTTAGTTATATGTATGCCCTAGAGGCCATTACTGTACATAGGATGTATATTGTAGTGGATGTTGGGACATATATAGGTAGGACTTTCTTGCTCGACATGATAGTACACTATCTGGTTGCTCTTTATCTTAACATGTATACTTGCTGTCTCTCTATTACATGTTGATAAAGCCCTTAGGATGTGTGCTCGACTTCCAAGACTATGATGGAGATCATACTAGTGGGGCCTGGGTAGTCCATGAGTACATTCTTCAATGTTCCTAGTCGTGGGAATATCGAGATGGGGCATCGATATTCTAGTGTAGACTAGCGTATATCTTCTCGACCCATGTGATGGGCGATGGATGATCCCATATCCATTGGTGTTTGACATCAGAGACGGTATGCGGGTGCTCAGTGGAGACTGGGTACACTGAACGGACTCGCCGAGAACTCCCAGATGGTATTATACCTCACGTCAGATGGCAGTTCTCTGGTGACACTGGTACAACTTAGTCTGTTGACCCGAGATCGTCATAGAGTCTTGTGTGTCTCCCAGTGTGCTTTGATTTCCACCCTACCACGGCTCTACTGAGTCGTGCAAACAGGTGGTTTTTAGGTACAGTCCCGATTCATATGGAGGCAACGAGCGATAGGAGGGGATTCGTCTCTCCCGGTATTGGGGGTTGATGTTGCGCTATGCTCGACTGGCCATAGCTGGAAATCCCTGGCCAGGGTTGCAGTGATATACGGGTAAGAGTTATCAGTAGTTTCACGCTTGTTATGGACCTTACATCGGCATGAATTATCAACCTACTGGGGTCTGACGTTTACCACCCCTAGGCGAGATATGCGGCATATCAGACGAACAGACCGGACTGTGCGGTAAGTGTTACTGGTTGGATTCACAGGAGTGTGAGTGGGCTTGCTCGTTGACCTTCTGATGGCTTAATACCCGGTGGCTGTTACGTTTAGCAGACCGCTTGCGGCTTGTGGGTGTTTGATATGATCATCACTTACTGCCGGCGTATTCACAAGTCTTTAGAGTCCTACACAGGGGTTTCCTGGCTCAAGCGAAACGAAATAGGAGCGCATATGAGATATTTGCCGGACGGAGAATAATACCAGTATATGATACTGCATTCTATTCTCGCGATTTGTATCATCGGATGGTTATATGTGATATAGCCGGGATACCGAATCAAATGTTGATTCGATATATTGATACACTTGATACTAGTCGGTTATATGCAATATGACCGGATCGTTAAATCGAGTGTTGATTTAATGATTTAATGTATAATTATATATTTGATATATTAATTTACATTAACTAGTATTAGTTCACTTAAGATTGATTTTCTCACTTGGTGTGCACAAGTTGTATATATGATATATGTTTGTACAATAGTTTGTATCATATTTGATGATACATGCAAACATGGGTGTGTGTATGATTTACACCAAGTTTAGGTTAATGGTTAGTTATTTATTTTCTTTATTAATTTTGGAAAAACAAAATGGTGGCTTTTCTTCTTTTGTCTTGAAGCTTCATGAAGCTTCATAGCATCTTTGAAAAGTCTAGCCATTTTTTTTTGTTCATTAACCTAACCATTAGCCTAAACCCTAGTTTACTCTCTACATGAGTTTACTCACCCATGGATGCCAAATGATAGACTTCACTTGAATTTTGTTTTTGAGATAATTCATTATTCATTTTCCTTCTTCTTCTTCTTCTTCATGAAGAAGAAAAACCTTTGCTAGAAAATTTCAAGTGTTGAAATCAAGTGAGATAACCAAATCCAAAGTGAACCCACTTCCTATTTCTTCATCCTCTACCACTTGCCATGTTGTATAGGGTGTTTTATTCACAAGGTTCATGACCAAGTGAAGATGGAGCTTGAGTTTGAGACGCCTCGACGTAGATCATCTTCGGCATCGAAGTCAACGACCTAGCCCGCTCATTTCTCCGACGAAACCAGCGCTAGAGTCCGGGATCCCGATGATCGCAGTGGAGGGACGTCAACACGGAGCTAAAGGAGTGGAGGATTGGATCTACAAAGGTTGTAGTCCCTTTCACTTGTAGATAAAGTTGTTAACTTGTATGTATATCGCCTTACCTCTAGTTACGATCTTGCATTAGGGTTTCTCGGCACATGTAAAAATTTGATTTTGGCATGGTTGATCAGTTGTAGAACTTCATGAGTGTGCCTAGGAACCCTACAGTGGTATCAGAGCCTAGCTAGAGCTTTAGGCGAAGTGTAGACGATGTTAGAAATCCGATCGAACCCCGAAACCCTAAACTTGACCCCTTTCTGTACATTTTCTGAGATTATGGATTTTTGTGAATTAAAAATTGTCAAAAAATTCAGCAGGGTTTTGTAGGAGTTACTGTGCAGCACGTGACCCCAACTCAACCAATGCGCCGCGGAACCGCGGCCCCACCCTGGCTTGCGCGGCTGTTCCGCGGCCATAATGGCGAATCTTGCCACGTGGTTTGCACCGTAATTTCTTTCGATAAGTGCTGTGTTTTCTGGGAATTTTTAACTTCTACTCAACAGTTGAGTTTTCTGGGTTGTTTTAGGGACTCGATGTTTCGATCAGATTGTTTAACTTTGTTTATTCTGTTTTTCCGGGTAATTTTAGAACATGTTAAAAAGTTCGACCGGATATAAATACCCACTTTTTCCCCTGCCGGGAAATTTCCAAGTGTTGGATTTTTCCGTAGTTTAAAAATATCCTAAGTAGTGCAAGTAACGCGATGGACCCTCTAGAAGACAACAAACCTTAACTCGATTATGTGACCGTCTTGAACCGCCCTTTGAACCTTAGGGTTTGGGGCAGTACGGCGTGCCACATGTGAGGCGTTGGCTTGACCCTTCTACGGCTGGACCGTTGGTACTGTGGCATGAAGTGAATGTTTTAAACTTATTTCATGTGTTGAGCTTTTCGGGAAAACTTGGGTGTTTGATTGTTCGATCGGAAAGTTTAATATTGTTTATTTATCTGGAATGTGATACTATATTTGGAATCCACAAATAGTTATGAGATAACTGATTTGAATGTTATAAATCTAGAAGTTTAGTCTCACTTGATCGGTTGCCACGGGATTTTGATGCGATGAAAAGTCCATCGCAATCACGTTGCGTACGCGGATACTCGCCGGTAAACTTAATAGACAGCTACACCCCATAGCCCCGACCAAGTGACTGTAGGAGAACCCCGTCGCCAAAAAGCATCTGTTTGGGTGCTCGCGGCCGCGGTGTTCCGCCTTAGTGCACTTCGTCGACGGTATCGGGGGTACGGCCGTCTACTAAAGTTTGCGACGAGCATTCGATCAGAATGTTGGGAATCTTGTTGAATTGTCCGACTTGATATTGAAAAGTGTTTTCGATAATGAGACTAAAATGCGGGGTTTATAATTGTTAGGCATGCGATGTCTAAAGAAATTCATTTGGTTAGGCATGCGATGTCTATGCAGGTTGCGGATTCCAACTTTTGTAGTTTTACACTTTCTTTTCTGCGATCGTAAGTGTAATATGTGATATCGCCGGTTTCGTTGCTATATGTCAACGACAATTTGGATACGCATGTTTACTTACGTTGATGACATATGATGTTATGTGTTGCTGGATATGTTATATTGGATCGTCGTGTTTGAATAGCCGGGTTTTTTTTATGTGAGATGAGTGTTTTTCATTTTCATTCATGTAAAAAATTTGTATGTAATATTCTTTTATTGGGGCACATCCAGGTTGCGGAAGATGTCACCGTTGATGTATATTATTTACTTTTCCGCATTAGGATAGACCCAAGGAGGGGAGCACAAGTAACCGGGTTCTAGGGTCCAGTGGGAGACCATCTCGAGGAGTCGAGTTTGGGTCTCCTAACTCTAGAATTGGTAGGGTTGCTTGCCGCTCTCGTAGGGGTCTAGGGGTGTGGGATTGGCTATTCATCACGACCGTGGAATCCGTGTTTTATACATGCTCAAAATAAAACGGACGTCCTAGTATATCCAATATTTCATATGATATTTTCTGCTTCGTTATCTGTGATGTGATCATGTGATTTGTTCAGATGGATACTGTATATATTATATATGATATATTATATAGACGTTGCTTATGTTTTACACCCGCGCTAGCCCTTCCCGGCTCTGCCGTTAGTTACCTAACCTAACGGTGCAGACGGGACATCGAGGCGAATACTGATGGCATAAGCGTACGTTGTATTTATCTGTGATGTTTAGGTGGACATAAATGATGGGACATTCATTAATGAGATTAATGAAAGAAAATAAACCTAAAAGATGTTGTGGAATCGAATTTCAAAAATAAAACAGGTAGTTACAGTTCTTGCTTTGCATCGCGGTGTTCCTTGTAGAACATCCTGCACCTTATTCGATAAGGAAAGGGCCGAGATCCCTTCACCGGGAGTGACCCCTTTAGCAATAACTGGCAGATGCTACAACCCTCGGTTTGTCTTTTGATTGCTTCTATAGTTTTTGCTTTGCACAACGATATATATGATATATCCTGCTCCTTATTCGATGAGGAAAGGGCCGACAATCCCTTCACCGGGAGTGACCCCTTTAGCAAAACTAGAAAAGCCTCAAAAACACTCCATTTAAAAACCATTTGATTCCGCAATGAGATCAGGTTCAAAGCGTTAAGGTTTTCTTAAAAACCATTCGCAACCCTCCGTCATTTTAGGAAGTAGAGTACTTAGTATTCGTGCTGTGTTTGTTGACCATAGTCAAGGCACAGTGTACGGTAGCTAAGTGATGTCTTCCTACACCGCATATGATGCGATTAGTTAGGACAGTCATGTGGCTTTGTTGACCTTAGCCAAGGGTCATGTGGGTGGGTCTAATTAATCACGAAATGTCGGGTAGAACTTGACTAGTGCTTATGATTTGTTGACCTTAACCAAGGTCATAGGTGCTAGGGGTAAAAACCATTATCGGGAGTTTCAAGTGTTGAAATTTGCAATGAGATTGCATACCTTCTATATGATAGTCAGATCCTGATACCCACTGCGAGTAATTGTTACTCCTGGGAGACTTTTGCACTTTACAATTAGCCGATCAAGAAGGTGTCTAGAAAGGTGTCAACGGGGTTACGCCCCTGAGAAAACGAGGTTTACTTTAATTAGGTCCTTGCGAAAGCACGGGGAACCTCCCTCAAAGTACCGGCACTGGCCTGGCTGAAAGATTGCCGAACTTGTAGAGTGTAATTAATCCCGGCTAGTCTTTCCTTTTTGGGTTTGAAGGAAGATTTGATAAAAATAGTGGGAGCCATCCTGATTAGATAAAATAAATAACCAATCTAATCTTGCAAGAGCGCACGCAGAGTGTTTTCTTCTCTCTCTCTCCAGGTAGCGACCATATCACGCCTTAATCAAGATAATAATATGGATGTATTGACCGAACCCGCTTGTTATACTGAGATGGGGAACGTTGGTCCCGCTCCAACTTATAATTGTTATAAGACCGAGCAGGAAATTGGGGATTACCAGAATTCCCGTGCCGCCCAAACGAAGAAAGTGCATTATGATGCATCTTCTTCGGGTGAAAGAACTGTTTCTCAGTATCCTCTGCGTCCTGGGTATTTGATACCGAATTAGGATCCCAGATATGTAATCTGTTACATAGGGCTACAGAAAGGTAGAGAACTGAGAACGGGTGATAAGTTTCATGAGACAGAAAACGGGATAAGTGTTGAAGCCAAGTCTGTTGGTCACTATCACCCTGTATTTCCAAATACATTGATTCTGAACAAATGTTATTAGATACCGAACATGATATACAACATAATATCAGTCTCTTTATTTACTAAAGAAGGATATAATTTTGTATTGTTGGATAATGTTTTGAACATTTCCTATATAAATAGTTGATCGGTTCAGGCACGTTATCTAAAAGCATTGACGTTCTAAATCAAACTACAGTTCTTAGTATATAGAACACACACAAGTGGAAGAGTTCAGAAATGAACGAATTCTTCTTGAGGCATTATAGACTAGGTCATATCAATGTGACCCGACTAGCTAAAGTTACATTTAGATGCATATTTAAATCAGTTTGAATTTATATCTTATGAAACTTGCCAGTCATGTCACAAAGATAAGATGACCATAGCCTTGTTTACCTGAAATAGAGAAAGAGTTAGTGAACTCTTGGGACTGATACATAGTGATGTATAAAGGTCCCCAGTCTACATATCCCAAGACTGGTTCTCTGTACTTCCTTACATTCACTGATGATCTCTCAAGATTCGGACACATGTTCCTGTTTAAAAACATGTCTGAAGCTTTTGAGAAATTCAAAGAATATAAGTCAGAAGTAGAGAACCAATATAGGTATAAGTATTATGTCCTATGATGAGATCAGGGAGGAGAATACTTGTGCATGGAATTCTTGGACTATTCTAAAGGAGAATGAGATTCACTCTCAGTGTTACTCCTCTGTATAAACCACAGCACATCGGTGTATAGGGGCGGAGCAATAACACCCTATATAATATGGTGCGCTCTATGATGAGTACTGCGGAGTTACTTGTTTCCTTTTGGGGGTTATGCACTTAAGAAGCTGCATACATATTGAATTAGGTACGAATCAAATCAGTGCCTACCACTCCATATAAGATATTGTGTGGGAAGAACCCATCTCTTAAGCAAGTTAAGATTTGGGGTTGTCCGGCCTATGTCAAAAGCAAAATCCGGACAAAATCGAGGCAAGGTCAGTTCTATAGAACTGGAAGGAGTTCCAGCTATACAATCTACAGCTGATGATTTGATAGAACCAAAGGATTCAATAGTCTCCGACGAACCTCAGCCTCTCCGCCGATCCGGTAGGGTTCCTCATCCGCCTGAGAGATACTTCGGTTTCTCGATGATAGTGGGAGCGAGGATTGCATCATGAGATGATGACCCAACTAGTTTCGAGCAGGCCATCAAGAGTAGGGACTCTGTAAGAATGGCTGGATGCTTAGCGATCTGAGATGGAATCCATGTACACCAACAAAGTATGGACTTTGGTTGCTATATCTTGTTGGAGATAGTGCCCTCAGAGTCAATTATTGGATCGCTGGTACGTGATTGCAATGATTGCGGAGGACCTATACCGGTAGGACAGTCTTACTCGAGATGATAATATGCTATCTGGTTTGCCTTTATCAGTCGTGTACATGTTCAGGTGACTGATTACATGTTACACTTTGATAGAGCCCTTAGGATCTTGCTTTACTACCAACAGTATGATGGCGATCATATACGTGAGAGTTGGGTAGTTTATATGCATATCCTTAATTGTGGTCCCTAGTCGTGGGAGTTTCGAGACAGGGCATCGATACTCCGGAGTAAACTAGTGTATACAGTCGAGACCCCGACGAAGGGCGGTGGCCGGTCTCACAAGCCACTGGTGTCAGTTGGATCACCTAAGATGTATACAGGTGCTCATTAGGTTATGAGTACACCGGACAGGACTCGTCGGGAATCTGCTAGTTGGTATTATACATATCGTCAGATAGCAGTTCCCTGGTGACATGTGTACAGGTTAGTTCATCGACCTGAGGTCGTCATTTGTCTCGTGTGAGTTCCCACAATGCTTTGATTTCTACTCTACCACGGCTCAAAGGAGTCGTGCAAACAGGTAGTTTTTGGGTACAGTCCCGAGCCACATGGAGGCACGTGAGCGGATCGGCAGGGGATTCGTCTCTCCCGGTAATGGGGGCGAGATCGTGCTGTGTCTAGGAGAGCCATTACACAAAGCCCACGGCCGTGGCAGGAGATTTACTGGTAGGTACTCCAGTAGTATCTCAGGGTGTTATTGGGCTTCACTCCGACACGACTTATACTGCTATTGGGGGTCTGACGTTACTAGCCCCCTAGGCAGATATGCGATACTCATTGACGAACGGACCGGACTGTATATACATTGTCGCTGTTAGGCTCAGTAGGGTTTCCGGATGAGTTCGCTCATCAGCCTCCCTTGAGGTCAGTCCATTGGCAGCCGTTACACATAGCTAATGCCGCTGACGGTTTGTGGTTAAACCCACTGCCAGGGTACTGACGAGTCATTAGAGTCCCCCACAGACAGTTTCCCAAGTTCGGGCAAAACGTTGTCGAGGCCGTATAGTTTTATGGCAGGGTTCGGAAAATGCACGTGCGTTTACGCACGTGTCGGTTTTCGGACAGATGATACTGGTCGGCTTTGGTTTAAGCCGGATCCGAGTATTATATTGAGTAGATATAATATCTTTGTCTCAGTTGCATTTGTATTCGGTCGTAATACAAATGCGGGTATATTTATACAGTTACGGGGTTATCCTGAAAGTCGTTTCAGGATCACTTTTGGAAGTTGCCAGTTTCCAGTTTTCTATCAGCCGTCTTTTAACATTCGGTTAAAGACGGATTTATCTTTTCTTGGATGAGAGTGAGTCATGCTTCTAGAAGGTTCTAGAGAGGGTGACTTGGCTTGGTGAGTCATTAGTGCATTAATGGAGTCATTAATGACTTGATGAGGTGTATAATGACTCATGCTTTAAGCTTTATTGTTTCTTGTTTTCTTAAGGATATTTTCTCTTAATCTTTTGCTTATGGTTACCCTCACATTGCTCCTACACTCACCCCCTCTCCATATATATGGCCGGCCCCTCCTCTCTCTCACTTTACTTGAGTTTTCATCTGGTAAAATGATTATGATAGATTTTTGGGGTGTATGGAATTTCACAGCTCATTTCATTCCATCACCCGATTCGAGTGGCAACTTCATTAACCGTTCGTCCATAGCTTTGGACGTAACGAGACAAAGTCATCTACTCATTCTCTACATCATTCTTGGTCGTCTCTTTTGGCAAACTTGACGACCGAGTTGCCTCGAGTCAGAGGCTGGAGCCCGTTTAAATAATCGTTGACGTGGTGCCACCTGGACGAGCAGATCGGAGATCGACGAGATCGGAGCAGCCGCAACGGAGCGTGGGATGATGGTTAAAGGACGAAGGACTCGGATCGTTCGGTATAACCTTTCAACACTCTTTACAGTTTGTTTGTTTAGCAATAATGGCAGATCCGGGTTAAAGTATACGATAGCGCCAGTTAAAAAGTTTTGTTCCGCATTTGGCGTCTGTAGACGGCCGGGGCGCTACCGTAGACTTACAGTGGTATAAGAGCCTCACCATTTTGCTTTACTAACTTGTGCTAACGCGTTTAAAACAGCGATCGGACCGGATATCGAAAACTTCAAAATTTCCATTCTGAGTTTCTGTCGATTTTAAATGGGTTCCAAAATTAATTTTACATAACACAGAAAATTCAGCAGGGTTTTATTTGAACACCGTACAAATTTGGGCTCATGAATCGACAAGACTGCCGCGGAATCGCAGCCAAACCCATGGTTTGGCCGCGCATCCGCGGCCGTTCTGAGTGATCATGCCCCCAAACTTGCACAGTGTATTCTTCTCTGGAAATTGGGGTTTTTGGTACATATCTTTTGGGCCCAGATTTTGTTACTGTTCACCAGTTGTTCGTGGGGCCCACTTCGTGATATTTAGTCGATCAAAATTTAAACATGTTAGTTTACAGTGCTTACATTATATCTCCGACCGGGAATGTCATTTGATCGGTAAACCGCGTCTGATTGCTATAGTTCTTTTAGACGGGTTTGCGAACGTGACATTCGCGTTGATGTTCTGTGTTGTGCTGTGATGTTGCGGATTTTTCGTGGTGGATAGCAATGTGCAATGATAGTGCAGTTTGGATTTATTTGTACAATTATATTGCGGGGCAAGCGTCCAACATGTGGACTGCCGTCACTGCCTGTTGTATAATATTATTTTGGGGCACAACCAGGTTGCGGTCGATGTGCCTGTTGTACTATTTTTCATTACTGTACTAGGTTTTGCCCCGTGACGGAGTGCATGGATAGCCGGGTTCTGGGGGCAACGGGTCCGCATCTCATGGCTTTGAGAGGCAGAGGGGCCTCACTCTAGAATTGGCAGACTATTCGCCGCACTCGTAGGGGGTACAGGTTGACCCAAGGAGGGGTGCTCAAGCTACCGAATTCCGTGAAGTGCAGGGTGGTCCATTCATTTTGCTGTAGGGGGCTGCCTCGCTTCTGGTTTTGGCGGGTAACTTGCCGCACCCGTAGGGGTCTAGGTTTCATTGAACAGGCTATCCACACGACAGGGGAACGTCGGGTTTCAGCAGCGGCTCTGTGAAACCCGGGGATTCCAGATTATCTGTATTGTTCTGTGATGCTTATTACTTTTCTGTAATGTTGCATATTATCACGCCTGGAGCGATTATTGTATATTGGTTTATATACTATTAGATGTTGTATATGTTTTACACCCACGCTAGTCCAGTCCCCGCTCTGTCGTTAGTTAAGTAACCTAACGGGTGATGACGGGACCCAGTGACGAATGCGGATGGCATATGCGTACATTTTATTTTCGTTCTTTTCTGGTGTGATTGATTGATGGGACTGCGTTGATTCTGATCAACGCAAAGTAAAACAAACCTGTTTGCAGTTGTTGGAACAAATTTAAAAAGTGTTATTACAAAGACGTTTCCTTTTGTTTTGCATAGCGGTATTCAGTGGAATATCCCGCACCTCATTCGATGGGGCAAGGGCCGATATCCCTTCACCGGGACTGACCTCTTGGGTAGAAGTTTGCATCAGGGTAATAACTTCACTATAGTCGATTACATGTTGCTTTGCATCGCGGTATTCAGTGGAATATCATGCACCTCATTCCATGAGGAAAGAGCCGAGATCCCTTCACCGGGAGTGACCTCTTTAGCAAAAGGTTTTCGCCACTATTTTTTAAAAAGCTATCAGGTTCCTTCAGCGATATCAAGTCACTACGTTAAAGGTTTTTCGCCAAAAACCAGCCGTAGCCCTCCATCACTTCTTTTGGGTATTCAGTAGTATTCAAGCTATGTATTTTGACCTAACACCAAGGCATAGTGTTTGGTAGCTGCTGGGTATTCAATTGTTGCATAGATAGATGAGTTAGTTTGGGACAGTCGTTCTGCCGATTGGCCAAAGTCAGGGGCATGTGCGGGTGGGTTCAAATTGACAAGATAGTGACGGGTAGAACTTGGCATGTGACTTATGACATTTTGACCAAAGCCAATGTTATAAGAGCATGGGGCAAAAATCATATCGGGAGTTTTTAAAGAAACTGAAACTTGCCAAGTATCCGCATACCTTCTGGAGTATGAGTAACGTGGATGCATTCCATTACGTTATCATGCGATGAGAGTTGGATCCTGATTCCCACTGATGAGTTGGTTTACTCTTCGGGTGATCCCGATTGATTCTTCTTTCTTGTTTGGAGGAGAATTTGACAGGACAGTGGGAGGTTTACGGATTAGATAAAGTGATAACCATTCTGATCTAGGTTAGAGTGCACGCAGAGTGTTTCTTTTCTCTCTCTCTTTGGCAGCGACCTTTGACCGACCCTAGACTATGACTCAGTGACCAAGTTGACCGAACCTTCTTAAAATACTGGCTTTTGGATTGTCTGAGTTGCATAAGTCATTGCCACTCCTTCTTTTACCCTTTGAATTTCTCAGAACACCCGTATTACTACGAATATCCACTTCCATTGGATAGATCCATCGTATGGTTATATACGAACTCGAAGGGACTTCTTCGAGGATGGATCCAGGTTCAGGAGAAATAGAATTGGTTTATTCAGTTGTCTTTTATTATCACCTTCTCTCAGGTTGCGAGGGATCCTTGGTTTAGGAGAGTACACCTATTACGCTTAATGGATAGTCTTATTCCAAACCATAGGCAGGTGCCGAAAGGTAGGGAATGAAGAAAACCAATTAGCCTAAGTAGGGTGTACAGAAGGTAATATATAAAGACAAAATAAAGGGATTAGAATGAGGGCAAAGTAAATTGCGACTGTTATCATTCACGACCAAAACCGCGTACTTCATCGCCACTCCTATTTCACATTTAAAAGAATAAGGTATTATTCAGATGTCTTTTATCATCACCTTTTCTCAAGATGCGAGTACTCCTTAGTTTAGGAGGGTACACCTATTATGCTTACTGGATAGTCTTCTTCCAAACCATAGGCTGGTGCCGAACGGTAGGGAAGGAAAAAAACCATTTAGCCTAACGATGATGTACAGAAGGTAATGACTAAAGACAAATAAAGGGATTTGGAGAGATGGCAATAATATATACGGTTGAAGTCATGAATTGGATTATGGAAGAGGCATTGCTATAAATACCAGGATACCCCTACGAAACATTTTCATGTTTCAGTGCATCGTTAAAGGAAAACTGTTTTCCCGATTAGATACTTACTCCAAGGGTATGTATTTACCAGGTTACATTCTCATATCTGTATGGGTTTACAGATGATGAGTGGGAGTAAGTTATTGGGAATTAGGTGATCATCCTCATTATATCGGAATTCGTTGTAATTGGTGATATTTGAGGAAATCGCCAGGGTACAGTTCTCAATCTACAACGCACAGGTTTTGAGTTGTTTAACTCAGCGGACTTATACAGAGTATTGTATGTTGTCCAAGTGTCCTTCAGGACAAAGGGGTAGGTCCTCGTAATATGTTCTGTTTACTTATAACTTCTCTAGTTTTTAGACAAGTGTTTCGTAGAAATACATGGTCTAAGTTTTGAGAAGTTGTGGGTATAAGAATAAAGTAGAGAACCATGTATCACAAGTATCGGGATTCTTCAAAGAGATCGAAGATGTAGATTCTTGTGATTGGTATTCAGATGATAGTGATGGTTTTGAGAAACGTGTTTCTCTTTCAGGTTACTCATAATTGGATGGATTCCTAAGTTGAGTAATGCTGATTAGCCTCTTTCCATTAAGGTGATATGCACTGGAGACAGCTGCATGATTTGAATCTGGATCCAATTAAATTAAGTGCCAAAGTTTCTATATTGAATATAGAATGGATATTACCTTAAAAGATGTTAAGGTACGGGGAGTTGTCCAGCTTATGCTTAAAACCAGACTCTGGATAACTCAGGGCACGTTTCTGTAATGGCTATTTGTGGGTTGACCCTGGCTATGACGAGGGTTGATTTTCTACCATTTGGAAGATCAATAGTGATATTGTTCTTGACTCGCCACAGTTTTAGTAAAATGGATTTTTTTCCAGAAAACAGTAGTGGGAGTATGGTAGAACTGGAAGTGATTCCAGAACCGCGAACGATTACGGAAAATTTAATAGGACCTATATATTCAATCAGGTTTGACATTCCAATAGCCACTCCGCAGATATGGTGGGTAACCTCAGACACCCGAGAGGTACTTCGGTAGCCTCAAGGACGGTGACAGGGAGGTTCTTATCTACCCAGACTTGACACTACTGTTCTTCCAGGCTATGAGACCCGGTAGGAGGGTTATCGTAGTCAGTGGGAGCAGCGGAAGCATAGTGGGCAAGATGCTTATATCTATTTATAGACTTAAGCAGTTATAGCGGAGATAGATCATCTAATTTTGATGTGACAGTCATTGGTTTGACTTCAATCAGAATAGGGGATGGATCTGTTAAGAAGGTAGTAGGGTATGATGTCACGGTATCTGGATGACATACTCAGAGTAAGAAGTAAAATTCCCATACTACGATCGGTTGTACTGTGGTCGTCACACAGTTATTTCTCCAGAAAGGATATGGATATAATATTTGACATTCTGGTTTCTGGATCTATGATTTTAGATCTGGATTTGGGTAGTTTCCCAATGTGGGTACTTTGACAGTATTCTAATGGTTTTTTAGAATAGATGACTCCTGGCATGGTGGTGTACCTGCAGGTGATGGAGTCACCCTCTCCAAAAGGTGTCTTACGGACTAAAGGAGAGAGGGAAGTGCATGATTGGCAGATCACTTGCTTAGGCAATTGAGTCAATCGTGAGATGTCAAGTACCACACCCGATGTTGTTTTTGCACTAGATGCAATAAGTTTGTATTAATCCAATCCTGGAGAAACATAAGGAAGCAATTTTAGAACATAAGTACATGTTCTACGGATTTAATGACGGCAGTCTCCTTCGGGAGACGATTATAATTCCAGGCTTCATAGGTGACATGGTTGACAGAATGATTGTCAGAGTTATAGTTTTTCCTCTGATGAGGGACAGTATTATGGACAGGTGGTCCAAGCGGATACTGTGGGAGGCATGGTGCCGGATACTGATTAGGTTCAGTGATCGATACAGTCTAAGAAGTTTGGATTTGGAGTTCATTTATGAACTAAGTCCCATCAGATATCCAGACATATTCTAAAACAGGTATTACTCAATTCGGGAGAAGGCTTTCTCCGCGAACTTGAGATAAAGAGAGATATAGAAAGAAACATCTAGGCGGATCCACTCACTGAGGCTATTTCTCGAACACAATAGTTTTACAAACGGGCTTTGTGAAACTGATTAGTAGAGGAGTTGGATGTTCGGTTTCACACGGGCTGTGAGTAGTCAACATCACAATAATTAGCCTTGAGTGCAAGTGGGAGATTGTTGGAGATAGTGCCCTCAGAGTCAATTATTGGATCGCTGATACGTGATTGCAATGATTGCAGAGGACCTATACCGGTAGGACAGTCTTACTCGAGATGATAGTATGTTATCTGGTTTGCCTTTATCAGTCGTGTACATGTTCAGGTGACTGATTACATGTTACACTTTGATAGAGCCCTTAGGATCTTGCTTTACTACCAACAGTATGATGGCGATCATATACGTGAGAGTTGGGTAGTTTATATGCATATCCTTAATTGTGGTCCCTAGTCGTGGGAGTTTCGAGACAGGGCATCGATACTCCGGAGTAGACTAGTGTATACAGTCGAGACCCCGATGAAGGGCGGTGGCCGGTCTCACAAGCCACTGGTGTCAGTTGGATCACCTAAGATGTATACAGGTGCTCATTGGGTTATGAGTACACAGGACAGGACTCGTCGGGAATCTGCTAGTTGGTATTATACATATCGTCAGATAGCAGTTCCCTGGTGACATGTGTACAGGTTAGTTCATCGACCTGAGGTCGTCATTTGTCTCGTGTGAGTTCCCACTGTGCTTTGATTTCTACCCTACCATGGCTCAAAGGAGTCATGCAAACAGGTAGTTTTTGGGTACAGTCCCGAGCCACATGGAGGCACGTGAGCGGATCGGCAGGGGATTCGTCTCTCCCGGTATTGGGGGCGAGATCGTGCTGTGTCTAGGAGAGCCATTACACAATGCCCACGGCCGTGGCAGGAGATTTACTGGTAGGTACTCCAGTAGTATCTCAGGGTGTTATTGGGCTTCACTCCGACACGACTTATACTGCTATTGGGGGTCTGACGTTACTAGCCCCCTAGACAGATATGCGATACTCATTGACGAACGGACCAGACTGTATATACATTGTCACTGTTAGGCTCAGTAGGGTTTCCGGATGAGTTCGCTCATCGGCCTCCCTTGAGGTCAGTCCATAGGCAACCGTTACGCATAGCTAGTGCCGCTGACGGTTTGTGGTTAAACCCACTGCCAGGGTACTGACGAGTCATTAGAGTCCCCCACAGACAGTTTCCCAAGTTTGGGCGAAACGTTGTAGAGGCCGTATAGTTTTATGGCAGGGTTCGGAAAATGCACGTGCGTTTACGCACGTGTCGGTTTTCGGACAGATGATACTGGTCGGCTTTGGTTTAAGCCGGATCCGAGTATTATATTGAGTAGATATAATATCTTTGTCTCAGTTGCATTTGTATTCGGTCGTAATACAAATGCGGGTATATTTATACAGTTACGGGGTTATCCTGAAAGTCATTTCAGGATCACTTTTGGAAGTTGCCAGTTTCCAGTTTTCTATCAGCCGTCTTTTAACATTCGGTTAAAGACGGATTTATCTTTTCTTGGATGAGAGTGAGTCATGCTTCTAGAAGGTTCTAGAGAGGGTGACTTGGCTTGGTGAGTCATTAGTGCATTAATGAAGTCATTAATGACTTGATGAGGTGTATAATGACTCAGGCTTTAAGCTTTATTGTTTCTTGTTTTCTTATGGATATTTTCTCTTGATCTTTTGCTTGTGGTTACCCTCACATTGCTCCTACACTCACCCCCTCTCCATATATATGGCCGGCCCCTCCTCTCTCTCACTTTACTTGAGTTTTCATCTGGTAAAAAGATTATGATAGATTTTTGGGGTGTATGGAATTTCACAGCTCATTTCATTCTATCACCCGATTCGAGTGGCAACTTCATTAACCGTTCGTCCATAGCTTTGGACGTAACGAGACAAAGTCATCTACTCATTCTCTACATCATTCTTGGTCGTCTTTTTTGGCAAACTTGACGACCGAGTTGCCTCGAGTCAGAGGCGGGATCCCGTTTAAAGAATCGTTGACGTGGTGCCACCTGGACGAGCAGATCGGAGATCGACGAGATCGGAGCAGCCGCAACGGAGCGTGGGATGATGGTTAAAGAACGAGGGACTCAGATCGTTCGGTATAACCTTTCTACACTCTTTACAGTTTGTTAGTTTAGCAATAATGGCAGATCCGGGTTAAAGTATACAATAGCGCCAGTTAAAAAGTTTTGTTCCGCATTTGGCGTCTATAGACGGCCGGGGCGCTACCGTAGACTTACATATCTGAAGGGTTAAATCCCCATCAGGAGCAAGTATATCTTGAGAAGATTACTTGGTGTAGATGGAAATGTTGATATTTTTAAAGATAGACTTGTTAAAGGTTTTCGTCATCGACCAGGCGTGGATAGTGATGAAACCTTTTCCAGTGCCTATGCTTAAGTCCATCCGGATCCTACTTGCCATTGATACATACCATGATTACGATATCTAGTGGTTGGGTGTCATGACTGCTTTTCTAAATATTGATTTAGAAGAGAGCGTCTATAAGTACACAGCCAGAGGGCTTCGTAGACAGTGGGAGCAGCGAAAACGTGAGCAAGTTGCTTTACAAGATAAACAAGGCATCGCGGAGTTGGAACGTTCGTTTTGATGTGGTAGTCAAAGAGTTTGACTTCATCAAAATGGTTGATGAACCTTGTACATACAAAAGGGTGGTAGAGAGTAAGGTGGTCATCCTCGTATTGTACGTGGACAAAATACTCTTGATAGGAAAAGAGTTTCTTATGCTACGCACGGTCAATCTCCTCTTATCACATGGATTCTCCATATAGGATCAAAGTGATACCTCCTAAATCCTGGGTTTTGGATCTATAAGATAGATCTAAATGGATGTTAGGATTCTCACTAGTTGTAGTGAGATGGTATCAGTTGATCCTGGGGAGAATCACTGGAATGGTTCCAGGGTGATAAAGACGACTGAATGTCAGTCGCAGGCATTGTCTTTACCCTCGGTGAAGGGACAGTATGTTGGAAGTGTTCCAAGCTAGATACCGTGGCAGACTAGACGATAAAGGCTGGAGACATCGCTATCAAAGATACTACCAAAGAGGCAGTTTGGGTATATATATTAGTTTATGAGATGAACTAGGTTCCTACCATTGTATGACAATGGAAGTGTGGCTTTGGCCCAGGAACCTCGATCCCATCAGTGACCCGGACATATTCCAAGGCTGTATTGTTAGTATATATGCCCTAGAGGCCATTACTGTATCATACTAGTTTGTATATTACTTAATGGAAGCTTGGGATATTCACCTTGTATAGACAATCTTGCTCAATATAGTAGTACGCTACTTGGTTTGTTTCTACTTCAATATGTACATGTGTTTATTTTAGTATATCACCTATACACATTAGTGGAGCCCTTAGGATCTTTGCTTGATTACCAGCGTTGTGATGGTAGTCACACTAGTGGGGGCTGGGTAATCTATAAGCACATCCTTATGCAGGTCCCTAGTCACAGGACTATCAAGACAGGGCATCGATACTCCGGAGTAGACTAGCGTATGCGCTTCTCATCCCAGTGTGGGAGACGGTTTATCCCACAGCCGTCAGTACGTCGTACTTGAGATAGTATGCGGGTGCTCGTTGGGTTACGAGTACACTGGACAGGACTCGTCGGGAACTGTTGGTTGGTACTATACCTATCGTCAGTTATCAGTTCCCAGGTGACATGAGTACAGCTTAGTCCGCTGACTTGACACTGTCACTTCGCCTCGAGTGTGTTCCCACTGTACTTAGATTACTACCCTACCACGGCTCAAAGGAGTCGTGCAAACAGGTGGTAGTTGGGTGCAGTCCCGAAGCACTTGGAGGCAGTAACGGTTAGACATGATTTGTCTCCCCCGGTATTGAGGGTTGACATCGTGCTGTGTCAAGGAGAGCCATTACACGAGTAGTCCCAGGCTAGGGCAAGCGAGATATACTGGTAGGTTTCCAGTGCTATCTTAGGGTGTTCTGGGCTTCACTCCGACACGACTTGTACCACTATTAGGGGACTGATGTTTACCGCCCCCTAGGCCCGCGATGCGATGTATCAGACGAAATGACCGGACTGTACAGAGATTGTCACATTCAGGCTCAGTAGGAGTTCAGATGGGTTTCACCTCGTCAGTCTTCTTGTCGGCATCTACCTGGGGACCGTTACGCACAGCTAGTGCCGCTTGCGGTCTGTGGTTAAACCCACTGCCAGCGTAGTGTCGAGTCTTTAGAGTCCCACACAGAAAGCTATTCGCCTTTTGGCAAAAGAGTAGAGGTCGCATGGTTTTGCGACAGGTCGCATGGTTTTGCGACAGGGTTCGGTCACATCCGTGCACTTGTGCACGTACAGTGTTCGGACGGTTAACACTAGCAGGCTTTGGTGTAAGCCAGATCCTAGTGTACTTTTTGGGATTGGTTTTATCTCGTTTGTATCCGTGTTCCTCGGAACGCGGATGCGGGTGTGTATGCACAGTTGACAGAGAGATAGAGGCAGAGGATTCTCATTGGGGTTGTTGACTGTTGACTATTGACTTTTGGCTAAACCCTAATGAGAATAAGAAATATGATTAACAATAATATTAATTAAGTGTTATAGTGACATGGTTGTTGAGGGGTTGACTTTGTTGACTTTGTTGACCGGTTGACTAGGTTGGACTAGTTGACCATCATCATGGCAATGGCTATCATTTCATGGCAAAGACTTTTGCTTGCTTGTTTATTTATGCAAAATGAGTGCATGAAATGATATAGCCATTTTGACTTAAACCATCACACAATACTTGATTACTATTTTTGTTATGATGGTTTTGGATTATGAGAGCTATCATGGCAAAAGAGTTACTCATTCTCTCATTTCATTTCTCTCTCTTGCCATCATTTGCTCAAGCTCTCCCTCTTCCTCTTGCTCTCTCTAGCTCAAGGCAAACCATTCTCATGTGTTGAGACTCATTGCCTTAGAGATTAAAAGACACCAAAACAATCCTCTACTCATTCTAGTTCACAAGGCCTAGCAAGCCAAGTGTTCTAGTTTCTTCAAAGTTCGAAGAAGAAGCCAAAGGTAGAAGCTTTCGGGTGGATCCATCTTAGGCGCAAGGAGACGACGAGGTGAGGCCGATCCGTACACCGGGAGGAGTTGAAGATGAAGGAGTTCAAGAAAGGTATAGCCCCCTAACCGAGTAGGTAAAACTCAAGTTTGGTTGTTAGTTAGTTGTTTAACAAAGATCCGTATTTGTAGTCCATGTTACCACCCTCTTGAAAATCGTTTTTCACAACTTCCGCAACACCGTAAGTACCGGGGAATGGTGGCATGGACTTACATTGGTATCAGAGCCTAGTTAAACACTATCTAACATGTTAGCAAAGTAACTAGAAATTCGATCGGAGAAAAAGTCACGAAACGAACCCGAAAAATCATGTTTCTGTCGATTATGTATTTTGTTCAAAAATTGAAAAATCATACATCAAAAATCGACTCAGGCTTTTTACAAAACACCCAAGAAAATTGGTCCAACGAACCGGTCAAGTCGCCGCGGAAACGCGGCGGGAGCATGCTCCCGCCGCGGTTCCGCGGCCGAGTTGACTCGGTCGTGGCACAATTTTATTGCAGTGTATTTCTGGGGTTGTTTTGGGACTTTTACAATATGTGTTTTCTGCCCATATTTTCCAGAAAGAAAAATTAGTTTTTGGGGCTTGAAAATCCGTATTTTGATCGAACTTCTAAAGACTTAAGCTGACGGGTATATATCTGTGATGTGTTATATGTATTGAACGTCCGCTAATCGCTATACGTCGATTAATGGGGGTTATACATATCTGTGATCTGTAATGTTGATGGTATGTGTTTATGAATTCATTGGATTGTCGCGGATGAATAGCCGGGGGGTTGTGAGATGAGAGTTTTCTTTTATCTTTCAATTCATGTAATATGTAAATTGATGTAATATTATTTTTGGCCGCACAACCGGGTCGTGGTTGTTGCCGTCATTGTTTAATTTCTTTTTACTGTTTTTGCTCCTAGGATAGAACCAAGGTGGGGTGCACAAACTACCGGGTATCTCGAAGTGCCGAGTGGCCAACTCACGTCGTTGAGGGAGGTTGCTCCGCTTCGGATATTTGGCGGGTAGTTTGCCGCACCCGTAGGGGTCTATGGTGGGGTATTGGCTATTCATCGCGACCGTGTAATCCGCTTTTCGTTACAGGCTCGTACAAATTGCGGATTCCTAGTATATCCAATGTATTCATCTGTGATCTGAAATGGCTATCATTGCAATATATCTATGTATGATATTATTTAGGCGTTGCTTATTTTTTGCATCCGCGCTAGTCCAGCCCCCGCTCTGTCGTTAGTTAAGTAACCTAACGGGTAATGACGGGGCCCCGTGGCGAATGCGGATGGCATAAGCGTATGTCATATTTTGGTTGTTTTCTACAATGGTAGGATTAAATGATGGGACGCATTGGAATTAATGCAAGAAAAATAAACCAAGTAAAAGTCGTTGGAACACTTTCAAAAACCACTCGGTTTCTTTTCAAAATAACTTTTAAACGCGGAGCTTAAGCCACTCCTTTTAAAAGCTATCTCGTTCCTTCGATTATATCAAGTTCACTACGTTCACGGTTTAGCCAAAACCATTCGTAGCCCTCCGTCGTTTCACATGGATGGTCAATAGTATTCAAGCTATGTTTGTTGACCAAAGTGAAGGCATAGTGATTGGTAGCTATTGGGTATTCATGTGCAGCATAGATAGATGTGTTGGTTTGGGGCAGTCGTTCTACCTTGTTGGCCAAAGTCAAGGGTATGTGCGGGTGGGCTCAAATTAACCTGGAGAATGACGGGCAGAACTTGACATGTGACTTATGATTTGTTGGCCAAAGTCAAGGTCATAAGAGCATGGGGCAAAAATCCACATCGGGAGTTTCAAAAGAACTTAAACTTGCTAGCGCTACATACCATTTGGAGTGTGATGATTCTGGTAGGATTCCTTCAGTTTTGTCACGCAATGATATTTGGATCCCGATCCTACTGTGAGTATATGCTACTCCTCGGAAAATTTCTCACTTAACGATCAATGCTATAAACCAAGTGGGTGTCTAGAAAGGTGTTAGCGGGGCTACGCCCCCAGGGAAAAGTGGTTATTTAATTAAGGAACTTCGCGAAAGCGTTGGAAAACCTCCCTCGAAGTACCGACACCAACCTGGCCGAACGGTTAAGCAAGTATTGTACGGTGAGATTGATCCTGACTAATTCTTCATTTTTGGTTTGAGGAGGGATTCGAGAGACAGTGGGAGCCATCCTGTTTAGACAAATTAAAAACCACTCTAAACTTGCAAGAGCATCATGCTAAAGTGTTTCTTCTCTCTCTCCTAATTGCAGCGACCAAACATTATGACCGGACTTAAGTTATTACTAGATAAAAACATACTGACAGGGCCAAACTACAAAGATTGGATCAGGAATGTCAAAATGGCAATCACTTATGACAAGTTGGGGTATCTCCTTACCACCAAAGCTCCCCCTGTCCCAGGACCCACCTCCAGCGTCGCAGATAAGGAAATCCGTAAGACTTGGGAGATCGATTGCGCGAAGGCCAAGTGCCTCGTGCTTGCCTCTATGGACAACGAACATCAGAGGGGGCACGAGAATATGGACGTCGAATCCATATTTCTCCATACAAAAGAACTGTATGGAGCGCAATCTCGTATCGCCAGATACGAAGTGTCGAAGAAGTTGTTTTCGGCAAAGTTGGCCATCGGATCATCGGTAGCGGAACACGTGCTTAAGATGATTGGCTTCATTGAGGAGCTCACGGACCTCGGGACCACATTGGAGAATGAGCTCTATACGGACTTGATTCTTCAGTCCCTTCCTTCCACTTACGCCCAGTTCATCCTGAATTTCAACTTGCAAGAAAAAGAAGTTGAACTTTCAGAACTCCTCAACATGCTGAGGAGTGCAGAGAGCACCCTACAGAAAGGTGGGGAAACATCCACTTTGTTTGTAGGAGGATCTTCCTCTTCTAGATCCAAGGCGAAAGCCAAGGGAAAGAAGAAGAAAGCTTCCGCCAAACCAAGGGGCGGTGTTAGAAAAGTGGATACGAAGGGAAAGACAAAAGCAACAAAGGTAGCGGGAAAGCTTGTTGATAAGGAATAATGCTTTTACTGTCACAAGAGTGGTCACTGGAAGAAAGATTGCAAGGCTTGGAAAGCCAGAACACAGGATCTGAAGCAAGTTGCGACTTCAGCTTCAGGTGTGTATGTTAATGAAAACTGTCTATCAATAAACTCTACTTCCTAGGTATTGGATACCGGGTCAGGATCTCATATCTGTAATTCATTGCAGGCGTTGAGAAACCGTGGGGTTTTGAAGGCAGGTGACATGACCCTCAAAGTTGCAAACGGAGCTAGCATGGATGCTAAGGCCGTGGGGGACTATCACCTGGGAATGTCAGATGGACATGTTTTGGTTTTACGTAATTGCTTTTTTGTACCCAACGCAACTTGTAATATCATTTCTGTATCTTTGATTTCTAAAGAAGGTTATGAAATTGCGTTTGTAAGTAATGTTGTAAACATTCACCTTAATCAAGTTCTGATTGGGTCAGGTACATTAAGCAATGGTATATACGTACTAAATCAACCACAGATTTTCAATGTCCAGAATACACACAAAAGAAAGTCTCCGGAAATAAATCAGACTTTCTTATGGCATTGTAGACTCGGTCACATCAATGAGAGAAGGTTGATGAAGTTACATACAGAAGGATATTTGGATCCGTTCGAATATCAATCGTATGCCACTTGTCAATCCTGTCTCAAAGGAAAGTTGACAAAGACTCCGTTCACTGGACACGGAGTAAGAGCGAGCGAGCTCTTGGGACTCGTACACAGTGACGTGTGCGGTCCAATGTCTACACATGCGCGAAGCGGTTATTCTTACTTCATTACTTTTACGGATGACTTTTCAAGGTACGGTTATGTCTTCTTAATGAAACATAAATCCGAAGCCTTTGGAAAATTCCAGGAATATGAGAATGAAGTAGAAAAACAAACCGGAAAAAGTATCAAGACACTAAGATCTTATCGAGGTGGTGAATACTTGAGTGCCGAGTTCCTGGATTACTTAAAAGAGAATGGAATTCTCTCTCAGCTTACTCCTCCATACACTCCGCAACATAACGGTGTATCGGAAAGACGGAACCGAACCCTATTGGATATGGTACGGTCCATGATGAGTAGAGCTGAGTTACCGCGATCATTCTGGGAATATGCACTAGAATCAGCTGCATACCTTTTGAACCAAGTTCCAACTAAGGCTGTTCCTACTACACCATATCAGATGTGGTGTGGGAAGAGACCCTATCTTAATCACATTAAGACATGGGGATGTCCAGCTTTTGTCAAAAAGCAGCATGCGGACAAATTCGAGGCACTCTCAGTACATCGCATGTTTATGGGATATCCAAAGAACTCCAAGGGATATTTCTTCTATTGCGAAGAGGAACAAAAGATTTATGTTTCTCATCATGTCTACTTCTTGGAAACTGAGTTTTTGGAAAATCAGATAAGTGGGTGCGCAATAGAACTGGAAGAAATTCCAGAACCACGAGCTATTACCGAAAGCTTAGTAGAACCAGAGGGTTCGAAAGATCATGACATTCCTGCGCCGCTCCGCAGGAGTAGTAGGCAGTCTCATCCGCCAGAGAGATACTACGGTTTTCTCATAGACGGGGATAGAGAGGATTGCATCATTGATTATGATGAGCCGACTAGCTTCCAGCAGGCCATTCAGAGCGTTGACTCGGTAAAATGGCTGGATGCAATGCGGACCGAAATAGAGTCCATGTACACCAACAAAGTATGGACGTTGGACGTTGCTCCAGATGGGGTAAAACCCGTAGGATGCAAGTGGATCTTCAAAAAGAAGATTGGTGTAGATGGCCAGGTTGAGACCTATAAAGCTAGAGTGGTTGCAAAGGATTTTCGTCAAAGACCCGGTTTGGACTATGACGAGACCTTTTCTCCAGTAGCTTTGTTGAAATCCATTCGGATCCTTCTTGCCATTCCTGCCTTCCACGATTATGAGATTTGGCAGATGGACGTTAAGACCGCTTTTCTAAATGGAAATTTAGAGGAGTGTGTTTATATGGACCAGCCAGAGGGTTTCATTCAGAGTGGGAGCAGCGGAAAGGTGTGCAAGTTGCTTAAGTCCATCTACGGACTAAAGCAGGCATCGCGGAGTTGGAACATCTATTTTGATGAGACGGTCAAAGAATTTGGCTTTATCAAAAATCCAGATGAACCATGCATCTATAGTAGATTTATAGCGAGAACTGTAGTATTCCTCGTTTTATACGTGGATGACATTCTCTTAATAGGAAATGATATTCCTATGCTACAATCTGTCAAAGTGTTCTTGTCACACAGGTTCCCCATGAAAGACCTGGGTGATGCCTCATACATTCTGGGGATCCGGATCTATCGTGACAGATCCAAGAGGATACTGGGACTCTCACAGTCCAGGTACATCGACACCATACTGAAAAGATTCAGTACGGAAGATTCCAAGCGCGGTAATCTACCGGCTTGTCACGGGATCACCCTTTCCAAAGAGATGTCTCCCAAGACTGATTTGGAAAGGGATCGCATGTCTATTATACCCTACACTTTTGCGGTAGGCTCTATAATGTATGCGATGTTGTGTACCAGACCAGATGTAGCTCATGCACTGAGTGTGGTAAGCCGGTATCTGTCAAACCCTGGGGAGAAACACTGGATAGCAGTAAAGAACATTCTCAAGTACCTGAGAAGGACTAAGGAGATGTTCTTGGTGTATGGAAGAAAAGACCTCCAGATCGAGGCCTTTGCTGACTCCAGCTTCCAGAGTGACAAGGATGATTCCAAGTCCATGTCGGGTTATGTCTTTACCCTCAATGGAGGGGCGGTGTGTTGGAAGATTCCAAACAGGAAACCGTAGCTGACTCGACAATGGAAGCGGGATATATCGCTGCTGCAGATGCCGCAAAGGAAGTTGTCTGGATAAGGAAGTTCTTAACTGAACATCAGGTGGTTCCATCCATTGTTGATCCAATAACTCTGTATTGCGACAACAACGGGGCTATAGCTTTAGCGAAGGAACCAGGTCCCATCAGAGATCCAGATGAGGGAGATCGTGGGTCGCCAGGAGATCGAGGTTCGGAGAGTTTCTACGGAAGATAACACTGCTGATCCACTCACAAAGGCCTTACCCCAGACTCAGTTCGAGCGGCTGATCGAGATGATAGATCTTCGATAGGCCAGTACATGGCCTTAGAGCAAGTGGGAGATTGTTAGTGTATATGCCCTAGAGGCCATTACTGTATCATATTAGTTTGTATATTACTTAATGGAAGCTTTGGATATTCACCTTGTATAGACAATCTTGCTTAATATAGTAGTATGCTACTTGGTTTGTTTCTACTTCAATGTGTACATGTGTTTATTTTAGTATATCACCTATACACATTAGTGGAGCCCTTAGGATCTTTGCTTGATTTCCAGCGTTATGATGGCAGTCATACTAGTGGGGGCAGGGTAATCTATAAGCACATCCTTATGCAGGTCCTTAGTCGCAGGACTATCGAGACAGGGCATCGATACTCCGGAGTAGACTAGCGTATGCGCTTCTCATCCCAGTATGGGAGACGGTCTGTCCCACAGCCGTCAGTACGTCGTACTTGAGATAGTATGCGGGTGCTCGTTGGGTTACGAGTACACTGGACAGGACTCGTCGGGAACTGTTGGTTGGTACTATACCTATCGTCAGTTATCAGTTCCCAGGTGACATGAGTACAGCTTAGTCCGCTGACTTGACACTGTCACTTCGCCTCGAGTGTGTTGCCACTGTACTTAGATTACTACCCTACCACGGCTCAAAGGAGTCGTGAAAACAGGTAGTAGTTGGGTGCAGTCCCGAAGTACTTGGAGGTAGTGACGGTTAGACAGGATTCGTCTCTCCCGGTATTGGGGGTTGACATCGCGCTGTGTCAAGGAGAGCCATTACACGAGTAGTCCCTGGCCAGGGCAAGCGAGATATACTGGTAGGTTTCCAGTGCTATCTCAGGGTGTTCTGGGCTTCACTCCGACACGACTTGTACCGCTATTAGGGGACTGACGTTTACCGCCCTTTAGGCCCGCCATGCGATGTATCAGACGAACAGACCGGACTGTATAGAGATTGTCACATTCAGGCTCAGTAGGAGTTCAGATGGGTTTCACCTCGTCAGTCTTCTTGTCGGCATCTACCTGGGGACCGTTACGCACAGCTAGTGCCGCTTGCGGTCTGTGGTTAAACCCACTGCCAGCGTAGTATCGAGTCTTTAGAGTCCCGCAAAGAAAGCTATTCGCCTTTAGGCAAAAGAGTAGAGGTCGCATGGTTTTGCGACAGGTCGCATGGTTTTGCGACAGGGTTCGGTCACATCCGTGCACTTGTGCACGTACAGTGTCCGGGCGGTTAACACTAGCAGGCTTTGGTTTAAGCCAGATCCTAGTGTACTTTTTGGGATTGGTTTTATCTCGTTTGTATTCGTGTTCCTCGGAACGCGGATGCGGGTGTGTATGCACAGTTGACAGAGAGACAGAGGCAGAGGATTCTCTTTGAGGTTGTTGACTGTTGACTATTGACTTTTTGCTAAACCCTAATGAGAATAAGAAATATGATTAACAATAATATTAATTAATTGTTATAGTGACATGGTTGTTGGGGGGTTGACTTTGTTGACTTGTTGACGTTGTTGACCGGTTGACTAGGTTGGACTAGTTGACCATCATCATGGCAATGGCTATCATTTCATAGCAAAGACTTTTGCTTGCTTGTTTATTTATGCAAAATGAGTGCATGAAATGATATAGCCATTTTGACTTAAACCATCACACAATACTTGATTACTATTTTTGTTATGATGGTTTTGGATTATGAGAGCTAGCATGGCAAAAGAGTTACTCATTCTCTCATTTCATTTCTCTCTCTTGCCATCACTTGCTCAAGCTCTCCCTCTTCCTCTTCCTTTCTCTAGCTCAAGGCAAACTATTCTCATGTGTTGAGACCCATTGCCTTAGACATAAAAAGACACCAAAGCAATCCTCTACTCATTCTAGTTCACAAGGCCTAGCAAGCCAAGTGTTCTAGTTTCTTCAAAGTTTGAAGAAGAAGCCAAAGGTAGAAGCTTTCGGGTGGATCGATCTTCGGCGCAAGGAGACGACGAGGTGAGGACGATCCGTATACCGGGAGGAGTTGAAGACGAAGGAGTTCAAGAAAGGTATAGCCCCCTAACCGAGTAGGTAAAACTCAAGTTTGGTTGTTAGTTAGTTGTTTAACAAAGATCCGTATTTGTAGTCCATGTTACCACCCTCTTGAAAATTGTTTTTCACCACTTCCGCAACCCCGTATGTACCGGGGAAAGGTAGCATGGACTTACAAGTATCACCTGATCATGGAGATAGTTGATCTCCAGGGAGATCGAGGTTAGGAGAGTAGACTCAGAGGACAACATGGCGGATCCACTCACAAAGGCCTTTTCCCAGAGAGAGACTTTTATGGGATGGTTGAGTATGAGATACTACAACCACTGCTACAGATGGCCCTAGTGCAAGTGGGAGATTGTTAGTTATATGTATGACTTAGAGGCCATTACTATACATAGGATGTATATTGTAGTGGATGCTGGGACATATATAGGTAGGACTTTCTTGCTCGACATGATAGTACGCTATCTGGTTGCTCTTTATCTTAACATGTATACTTGCTGTCTCTCTATTACATGTTGATAAAGCCCTTAGGATGTGTGCTCGACTTCCAGGACTATGATGGAGATCATACTAGTGGAGCCTGGGTAGTCCATGAGTACATCCTTCAATGTTCCTAGTCGTGGGAATATCGAGACGGGGCATCGATATTCCAGTGTAGACTAGCGTATATCTTCTCGACCCATGTGATGGGCGATGGATGATCCCATATCCATTCGTGTTTGACATCAGATACGGTATGCGGGTGCTCAGTGGAGACTGGGTACACTGAACGGACTCGCCGAGAACTCCCAGATGGTATTATACCTCACATCAGATGGCAGTTCTCTGGTGACACTGGTACAGCTTAGTCTGTTGACCCGAGATCGTCATAGAGTCTTGTGTGTCTCCCACCGTGCTTTGATTTCCACCCTACCACGGCTCTACTGAGTCATGTAAACAGGTGGTTTTTGGGTACAGTCCCGATTCACATGGAGGCAATGAGCGATAGGAGGGGATTCGTCTCTCCCGGTATTGGGGGTTGATGTTGCGCTATGCTCGACTGGCCATAACTGGAAATCCCTGGCCAGGGTTGCAGTGATATACTGGTAAGAGTTATCAGTAGTTTCAAGCTTGTTATGGACCTTACATCGGCATGACTTATCAAGCTACTAGGGTCTGACGTTTACCACCCCTAGGCGAGATATGCGACATATCAGACGAACAGACCGGACTGTGCGGTAAGTGTTACTGGTTGGATTCACAGGAGTGTGAGCGGGCTTGCTCGTTGATCTTCTGATCGCTTAATACCCGGGTGGCCGATACGTTTAGCAGACCACTTGCGGCTTGTGGGTGTTTGATATGATCATCATCTATTGCCGGCGTATTGACGAGTCTTTAGAGTCCTACACAGGGGTTTCCTGACTCAAGAGAAACGAAATAGGAGCGCATATGAGATATGTGCGGGACCGAGAATAATACCAGTATATGATACTGCATTCTATTCTCGCGATTTGTATCATCGTACGGTTATATGTAATATAGCCGGGATACCGAATCAAATGTTGATTCGATATATTGATACACTTGATACTAGTCGGTTATATGCAATATGACCGGATCGTTAAATCAAGTGTTGATTTAATGATTTAATGATTTAATGTATAATTATATATTTGGTATATTACTTTACATTAACTAGTATTAGTTCACTTAAGATTGATTTTCTCACTTGGTGTGCACAAGTTGTATATATGATATATGTTTGTGCACTAGTTTGTATCATGTTTGATGATACATGCAAACTTGGGTGTGTGTATGACTTACACCAAGTTTAGGTTAATGGTTAGGATTTTATTTTCTTTATTAATTTTGGAAAAACTAAATGGTGGCTTTTCTTCTTTTGGCTTGAAGCTTCATGAAGCTTCATAGCATCTTTGAAAAGTCTAGCCATTTTGTTTTGTTCATTATCCTAACCATTAGCCTAAACCTTAGTTTACTCTCTACATGAGTTTACTCACCCATGGTTGCTAAATGATAGACTTCAGTTGAATTTTCTTTTTGAGATAATTCATTATTCATTTTCCTTCTTCTTCTTCTTCTTCATGAAGAAGAAAAACCTTTGCTCGAAAATTTCAAGTGTTGAAATCAAGTGAGAAATCCAAATCCAAAGTGAACCCACTTCCTATTTCTTCATCCTCTACCACTTGCCATGTTGTATAGGGTGTTTTATTCACAAGGTTCATGACCAAGTGAAGATGGAGCTTGAGTTTGAGTCGCCTCGACGTAGATCATCTTCGGCATCGAAGTCAACGACCTAGCCCGCTCATTTCTCCGACGAAACCAACGCTAGAGTCCGGGATCCCGATGATCGCAGCGGAGGGACGTCAACACAGAGCTAAGGGTCTGGAGGATCGGATCTACAAAGGTTGTAGTCCCTTTCACTTGTAGATAAAGTTGTTAACTTGTATGTATATCGCCTTACCTCTAGTAACGATCTTGCATTAGGGTTTCTTGGCACATGTAAAAATTTGATTTTGGCATGGTTGATCAGTTGTAGAACCTCATGAGTGTGCCTAGGAACCCTACAGCAGTGAGATGGTATCAATCGATCCTGGGGAGAATCACTGGAAAGGTTCCAGGGTGATAAGGACGACTGAATGTCAGTCACGGGCATTGTCTTTTCCCTCAGTGGAGGGACGGTATGTTGGAAGAGTTCCAAGATAGATACCGTGACATACTAGACGATTAAAGGAAAGATACATCATTACCAAGGATGCTACCAAAGAGACAGTCTGGAATATATAAGTTCATGAGATGAACTTCGTTCCTACTATTGTATATTAATGGAGTTGTGGCTTAGGCCTAGGAACGCCCGTCCCATCTGAGATCTAGATAAATTCTAAGGCAGTATCACCTGATCATGGAGATGGTTGATCTTCAGGGAGATCGAGGTTACGAGAGTAGACACAGAGGACAACAACGCGGATCCACTCATAAAGGCCTATTTCCCATTAGAGACTTTTATGGGATGGTTGAGTATGAGATACTTCAACCACAGCTGATTGTTGGGTATGCGATACCACAACAGATGGCCCCAGTGCATGTAGGAGATTATTAGTTATATGTATGCCCTAGAGGCCATTACTGTACATACGATGTATATTGTAGTGGATGCTTGGACATATATAGGAAGGAATTTCTTGCTCGACATGATAGTATGCTATCTGGTTGCTCTTTATCTTAACATGTACTCTAATTGTCTCTATGTTACATATTGATAAAGCCCTTATGATAAGTACTTGACTATCAGGACTATGATGCGGATCATACTAGTGGGGATAGTGTAGTCGCTAAGTACATCCTTCAAATGTTCCTAGTCGTAGGTGTATCGAGACATGGCATCGATATACCAGAGTAGACTAGCGTATGCGCTTCTTGGCCCATATGATGGGCGATGGATGATCCCATATCCATTGGTGTTTGACATCAGAGAAGGTATACGGGTTCTCAGTGGAGACTGGGTACACTGGGCGGACTCGCCGAGAACTCACAGATGGTATTATACCTCACGTCAGATGGCAGTTCTCTGGTGACACTGGTACAGGTTAGTCTGTAGACCCGAGATTGTCGTAGAGCCTTGTATGAATCCCACTATGCTTTGATTTCCCTCATACCACGTCCAAGAGGAAGTGCAAAATGGTGGCTTTTGGGTACAGTCCCGAATCGTATGGAGGCAATTAGCGATAGGAGGGGTTTCGTCTCTCCCGGTATAGGGAGTTGATGTTGCACAGTGTTCGATTGGCTATAACTGGAAATCCCTGTCCAGGGTTGCTTAGATTTACTAGTAAGTGTTATCAGTAGTTTCTCGAACTGTTATGGACCTCATGTCGACACGACTTATCAAGCAACTGGTATCTGACGTTTATCACCCCTAGGCGAGATATGCGACATATCAGACGAAGAGACCGGACTGTACGGGAGTGTTACTGATTGGATTCGCATGAGAATGTGCAGGCTTGCTTGTTGATCTTCTGATCGCTCAATACCTGGGTGGCTGTTACGTTTAGCTGACCGCTTGCAGCTTATGGGTGTTTGATATGATCATCACCTACTGCCAGCGTATTGATGATTCTTTAGAGTCCTACACAGAGTTTTCATGGCTCAGGCAAAACGGAGTAGGAGCACATATGTGATATGTGCAGGACCGAGAAAAATACTTGTATGTTATACCGTATTAGATTCTAGCGATATTTGATATTGGCCGGGTATATGAGATATAGCCGGGTCATCGGATCAAGTGTTGATTCGATGAACTGATACGGATTATATTAATTGGTTATTTATGAAATAACCGGATTATCGGATCAAGTGTTGATTCGATAATTTAATGTATAATTGTATATTTGATATATTATATTACATTAACTAATATTAGCTCACTTAATGATTCTTTTTCTCACTTAGATAGTACATTGATATATATGTGATATATGTTAATTGTATTATTTTATTTTGTTACAATAAATATTGTATATGTGATATATTATATTGTAAAAAGTTAGGGTTACAAATGCAACATGTTTTATGGATTTTAAATATGGTTAGGGTTTGGATTAGGGTTAAGCTTGCATGAAGCTTTTAAGAAGCTTCTTGAAGCTTTGACTTTGACTTGAATATTTTTCTTAATCAAACCCAAACCCTTTACCATAGTAAATCTCTACAAGGTATAAGTCTTTATTCTTAACCCATGGTTGCAATTCTAACCTCACACAAGATTTCATTATTCATCACAAAAGAATTTGCTTCTTCTTCTTCCTTCTTCTTGCATGAAAAAGCTTTCTAGCTTTTTGACAAGTGATGAAATTGAGTGAGAAATCGAAAACAAATGAGAGAAAAATTCTTACTGGCATCCTCATCTATTCTTGCCACTTAGATTAGGGTGTTGGCTTTGCTAATAGTTGATTAGCAAAGCAAGAGCTTGGGTTTGAGTTTCTTCAAGGTTGATCATCTTAGTTATTGAAGATCGGAAACAAGCATGAATCATTCGACTTGTGGAGCCTCTATAGAGTCCGGGAGTTCATGGATTGCGGCGAAGGGACTACTACTCGGAGCTTATGAAACGAAGGAACGGACTACAAAGGTTGTAATCCCTTTCTCTTAGAAGTAAAGATTTTTACTTGCTTATTGTTTCGCCTAATCTCTAGTCTACGATCTTGCTTGGGTTGTTCGGCACATGAAAAATTTGATTTTTTCATGGTTGATGCCTTGTAGAACCTTGTTCTAGTGCCTAGTAACCCTACACGGAGAAAGAGTAACGGAACTCTTGGGACTGATACATAGTGATATATGCGGTCCCATGTCTACACATGCCAGAAATGGTTGCTCATACTTCATTACATTCACTAACGATCTCTCAAGATTCGGTCATGTGTTTCTATTGAAACACAAGTCTAAAACTTTTGAGAAATTCAAAGAATATAAGTATGAAATTGAGAACCAGATGGGTAAAACTATTATAATCCTTCGATCTGATCGCGGAGGAGAATACATGAGCACGGAATTCCGTGACTATCTAAAAGAAAATGGGATTCTCTCACAGCTTACTCCTCCGTATACACCACAGCACAACGGTGTATCGGAGTGGAGGAATCGCGCCCTATTGGATATGGTGCGCTCTCTGATGTGTACAGCTGAGTTGCCTATTTCCTTTTAGGGATTTGAACTGGAGACAGCTGCAGACCTATTGAATATGGTTACCACCAAATCTGTGCCAACCACTCCGTATGAGATATGGAAAATAAAGAGACCATGTCTTAATTATGTTAAGATATGGGGTTTTCTGGCATATGTGAAAACACAAAATCCGGACAAGCTCGAGGCAAGGTCTTTTCTGTGTAAGTTTATTGGATATCCCAAACATTCGCGAGGGTATATCTTCTACCACACCGAGGAAAAAAACGTGATTGTTTCTCGACATGCCACCTTTTTAGAAAAGGAATTTCTTGAAAAAGAAATTAGTGGCAACGAGGTAGAACTGGAAGAAGTTCCAGCTACACAAACTACAACAGAAGATTTGGTACAACCAGAGGATTTGATAGTTCCCAACGAACCTCATCCTCTCCGGCGATCTAGTAGGGTTCCTCATCCACCTGAGAGATACTACAGTTTTCTCATTGATGGTGGGAGCGAGGATTGCATCATGGAAGATGATGACCCAACTAGCTTCGAGCAGGCCATCACGAGTTGGGACTCTCTGAAATGGCTGGATGCAATGCGATTTGAGATGGAATCCATGTACACCAACAAAGTATGGACTTTGGAAGTTGCTCCCGAAGGGGTAAAACCCATAGGGAGCAAATGGATGTTTAAGAAGAAACTTAGTGTAGATGGAAAGTTAAGACTTTCAAAGCTAGACTTGTTGCAAAAGGTTTTCGTCAACGACCATGTGTGGATTAAGATTAAACCTTTTCTCCATTGGCTCTGCTTAACTCCATCAGGATCCTACTTGTCATCGCTGCATACCATGACTACGAAATCTGGCAAATGGATGTTAAGGCCACCTTTATAAATGGTTATTTAGAAGAGAGCATGTACATGACTCAGCCGGAGGGCTTCGTAGACAGTGGGAGCAGCGGAAAGGTGTGCAAGCTGCTTAAATCAATCTACGAGTTGAAGCAGGAATCGCGGAGTTGGAACATCTATTTTGATGAGGTAGTCAAAGAGTTTGACTTCATCAAAAATGTATATGAACCTTGTGTATACAAGAAGGTCGCAGAGAGTATGGTCGTCTTCCTCGTATTGTACGTAGATGACATACTCTTGATAGGAAATGATGTTCCAATGCTGCACTCGGTCAAGCTCTTCTTATCATAAAGATTCTCAATGAATGATCTAGGTGATCCTCCTACATCTTGGGGATTAAGATCTATAGAGATAGATCTAAAAGGATACTGGGATTGTCCCAATCCAGGTACATTGACACTATACTCAAGAGGTTTAGTATGGAAGATTCCAAGTGTGGGAATATACCCACGATCTTAGGACTCACTCTCTCTAAAGAGATGTCTCTCAAGAATGATTTAGAGAGAGCTCGCATTCAAGGGATACCATATGCTTCGGCAGTATGCTCTATCATGTATGCGATGTTATGTACCAGACCCGATGTAGCGTACTCACTAAATGTAGTGTGTAGGTATCAAGAAGATCCAAGAGAGAATCACTGGACAGCTGTGAAGAACATTCTCAAGTACTTGAGAAGGACTAAAGAGATATTCTTGGTGTACGGTAACGGTGAACTCCAAGTGGCTCCCTTTACCGACTCGAGCTTCTAGAGTGATAAGGACGACAGTAAGTCGGTCTCGGGTTTTGGCTTTTACCCTCAACGGAGTGGCGGTGTGTTGGAAGAGATCCAAGAAATACACCGTTGCAGACTCGACAATGGAGGCTGAATACAACGATGCCAACGATGCTGCCAAAAAAGCTATCTAGATGAAGAAGTTCATTGCTGAGCTTGGTGTGGTTCCATCCCTTGTGTCACGACCCAAAATATTAGCTCATGACCAGCACTTGAATCACTCAACGTCTAAATAAGTAACGGAGTTCAAGTAAGCTGTAACCCAGAAATGTAAACCCTTTTAAGAAAATAAGAGGTGAAGTTTTGAAATAAAGGTATAATGAAATCAAGTTTTCATAAATGCATGGAAAAAGGGACATAAATAATGCAAGTGAAATTTAATAGTTTGAAAACATGTTTCGTCCTTTTAAAAATTTGGGCAGCACATCATTTGTACTTTTTGATCCAAAAATCACATATACAAGATAATATAAAGACATCCCCAAGCGGGAGCTAGCTCTTCGCCAACCGGAGGATCACAACCACTCAAGACAAAATAAATAAGTATACGACGCCCAACGGCGAATATCACCACAAAAAATAAAGAATAAAGCGAGATATCATCCCCAAATGCGAACATATAAACCATCGCTCAAATATCGCAACTACAAGTCTAGCTAAGTCCCATTTCTTATACAAATACTAGTTTCAATTGATGGAGTTGACTAGATACAATATGAAATATAAATACAAGAGTGGATACGATACAAATGTCCCATCTACAAAAGCAAACACCCGAATGCAACTATGTGCCAGCGAAACCGCTACTGATCCATGCGGTCAACCTGCAAGAACTGTGGCACAACGGGGATGAGTTGCCAACTCGTGAGTAGAAAAACATCTATAAATAGAAATTGTAGGGTTCCTAGGCACTCATACAAGGGTCTATAAGGCATCAACCATGCCCGATTTAAAATTTAGACGTGCCGAACAACCCAAAGCTAGGATCTTTGCCAGATAATTAGGGTTTCACATGCAAATAAATATCTTTACAACTAAGAGAGAGGGATTACAACCTTCGTAGTCCACTCCTTCGCTTCAAAGCTAGGATCTTTGCTAGTTATATGTATGCCCTAGAGTCCATTACTGTACATATGATGTATATTGTAGTGGATGCTAGGACATATATAGGGAGGACTTTCTTGCTCGACATGATAGTATGCTATCTGGTTGTATTTTATCTTAACATGTACTCTGATTGTCTCTATATTACATGTTGATAAAGCCCATATGATATGTACTCGACTACTGGGACTATGATGAGATCATACTAGTGGGGCCACGGTAGTCGACGAGTACATCCTATAACTGTTCCTAGTCGAGGGTGTATCGAGACAGGGCATCGATACACCAGAGTAGACTAGCGTATACGCATCTTGACCCATATGATGGGCGATGGATGATCCCATATCCATCGGTGTTTGACATCAAGGATGGTGTACGGGTGCTCAGTGGAGACTGGGTACACTGGACGGACTCGCCGAGAACTCCTAGATGGTATTATACCTCACGTCAGATGGCAGTTCTCCGGTGACACTGGTACAGAGTAGTCTGTTGACCCGAGATCGTCATAGAGTCTTGTGTGATTCCCACTGTGCTTTGATTTCCAACTTACCACATCCAAGAGGGCGTGCAAAACGGTGGCTTTTGGGTACAGTCCCGAATCACATGGAGGCAATGAGCGATAGGAGGGGATTCGTCTATCCTGGTATAGGGAGTTGATGTTGTGCTGTGTTCGATTGGCTATGACCGGAAATCCCTGGCCAGGGTTGCTGAGATTTACTGGTAAGTGTTACCAGTAGTTTCTCGAACTGTTATAGACCTCATATCGACACGACTTATCGAGCTACTGGGGTCTGACGTTTACCACCCCTAGGCGAGATATGCGACATATCAGACGATGAGACCGGAATGTACGGTAGTGTTACTGATTGGATTCACATGAGAACTTGCGGGCTTGCTTGTTGATCATCTGATCGCTCAATACCCGGGTGGCCGTTACGTTTAGCACACCGCTTGCGGCTTGTGGGTGTTTGATATGATCATCACCTACTGCCGGCGTATTGACGAGTCTTTAGAGTCCTACACAGGGGTTTCCTGGCTTAAGCGAAACGGAGTAGGAGCACATATATGATATGTGCGGGACCGAGATTAATATGATATGAGATACCGTATTCTATTCTCGCGATTTGTAACATTGATCGGTTGTATGGGATATAGCCGGGTTATCGGATCAAGTGTTGATTCGATAATTTGTTACTTTTGATATTAGTCGGTAATAGCCGTATTATTAAATCAAAAGTTGATTTAATAATTTATTGCATAATTATATATATTTGATACATTACATTGCATTAACTAGTATTAGCTCACTTATGATTTATTTTCTCACTAGTTTGTTCACATTGTTTATATATGATATATGCAAGTGTACATGTATGTATCATGCTTGATGATACACACAAGATGGGTGTATGAGACTCATACCAAGATTAGGTTTAAGATTAGGGTTATTTTTTTATCTTAAAATTTAACAAAATGATTAAACTTGGTCAAAGTTGTCAAGCTTGAAGAAGCTTTGACAAAGTCCACCCTTTTGTCATTTCATTTGATATTCTTTAACCTAACCTTTAACCTAAAGCCTTGGTTAATTCTCTACATGAGTTAAGCATGAGGGCTTAACTCAACCATGGTGCAATAATTCATTTGGATAAGTTTTCATTTGGATGGATAATTCTTTCTTTTTCTTCTTCATCATCAAGCTCCATCCAAAACCTTACTAGCTCCAATGGTGCCTTGAGAAAAAGAGTGAGAAAATCAATTCGAAAGTGAGCCCACTTCCTACTTCTTCATCCTCTACCACTTGCCATGTAGTAGAGTGTGTTCTCTTCACAAAGTTTATGAGCTAGTGAAGGAATAGCTTGAGTTAGTGTCTCCCCAACGTAGATCATCTTCGGCCTCGAAGACAACGTAGCAAGCACGTTCGTTCTTCTCGTGGAGCTTCTATAGAGTCCGGAGTTCATGATCGCAGCGATGGGGACATCTACACGGAGCTAATGAAGTGGAGGACCTGATCTACAAAGTTTGTAATCCCTTTCACTTAGTAGCAAAGAAGTTGCTTGGTTGTTTTTCGCCTATCCTCTAGTTAACGATCTTCATTAGGGTTTCTCGGCTCATAAATTTTTGAATTTGGCATGGTTGATACCTTGTGGAACCTCATGAGTGTGCCTAGGAACCCTACAGTGGTATCAGAGCCTAGCTAGAGCCTTAGGCCAAGTGTAGACGATGTTAGAAACCCGATCGAACCCCGAAACCCTAATCGATACCCCTTTCTGTACATTTTCTGAAATTGTGGATTTTTCCAGATTAAAAATATCCAAAAAATTCAGCAGGGTTTTGTATGAGTTACTGTGCAGCACATGCCTTTGATTCGACAGATGCGCCGCGGAACCGCGGCCCCACCCTGGCTTGCGCGGCGGTTCCGCGGCCAAAGTGATGAATCAATGCACGTGGTTTGCACAGTAATTTGTTTCTGTAAGTGCTGTATTTTCTGGGAATTTTTAATATTTACTCAAGAGTTGAGTTTTCTGGGTTGTAATGGGGACTCGGTGTTTCGATCGGGAAGTTTAACTTCGTCTGTGTTTTTCCGGATAATTTTAGAAAATGTTGAAAAGTTCGACCGGATATAAATACCCAATTTTTCCCCTGTCGGGAAATTTCTTAGAGTTGGATCTTTCCGTAGTTTAAGAACGTTTGAAGTAGTGCAAGTAACGCGTTGGACCCTCTAGAAGACAACAAACCTTAACTCGATTATGTGACCGTCTTGAACTGCCTTTTGAACCTTAGGGTTTGGGGCAGTACGTCGTGCCACATGTGAGGCGTTGGCTTGACCCTTCTACAGCTGGACCGTTGGTACTGAGGCATGAAATGAATGTTTTTAAACTTATTTCATGTGTTGAGCTGTTTCGGGAAAACTTGGGTGTTTGATTCTTCGATCGAAAAGTTTAACATTTTTCTATTTATTTGGAATGTGATACAATATTTGGAATTCACAAGTAGTTATGAGATAACTAATATGAATGTTATAAACATAGCACTTTAGTCTCACTTGATCGGTTGCCATGGGATTTTGATGTGATCAAAAGTCCGTCGCAATCACGTAGCGTACGCGTATACTCGCCGGATAAACTTAATAGACAGCTACACCCCTTAGCCCCGACCAAGTGAATGTAGGAGAACCCCGTCGCCGAAAGCATCCATTCGGGTGCTCGCGGTAGCGGTGTTCCGCCAAGGTGCACTTCGTCGGCGGTATCGGGGGTGCGGCTGCCTACTAAATTTTGCGACGAGCATTCGATCAGAATGTCGGGAATCCCATTGAATTGACCGACTTGATATTGAAAAGAGTTTTCGATAATGAGACTGAAATGCGGGGTTTATAATTGTTAGGCATGCAATGTATAAGGAATTCGTTTGGTTAGGCATGCGATGTCTATACAGTTTGCGGATTCCAACTGTTGTAGTTTTACACTTTCTTTTCTGCGACCGTAAGTGTAATATGTGATATCGCCGGTTTCGTTGTTATATGTCAACGACAATCGGGATACGCATACTTGCTTACGTTGATGATATTATGTGTTGTTATGATATGTTGTATTGGATCGTCGCGTTTTGAATAGCCGGGGGTTTTATGTGAGATGAGAGTTTTTTCCTTTTCATTCATGTAAAATTCACGTGTATGTAATAATCTTTTAATTGGGGCACTTCCGGGATGAGGTTGATGTCACCACTTGTATATTATTTTCTTTTCCGCTTTAAGTAGACCCAAGGCGGGGAGCACAAGCAACCGGGTTCTAGGGTCCAGTGGGAGACCATCTCGAGGAGTCGAGACCGGGTCTCCTAACCCTAGAATTGACAGTGTTGCTTGCCGCTCTCGTAGGGGTCTAGAGATGTGGGTTTGGCTATTCATCACGACCATGTAATCCGTGTTTTATACAGGCTCATATTGAAAACACGGACGTCCGAGTATATCCAATATTTCATATATGTTCTTCTGCTGCAATGTTCTGTGATGAGATCATATTACTGCCTGAGATGAATGTTTATATTATATATATGAGATATATGTTATATTGCAGATTTCGTTTCAAAAAAGATGCTTGTGAAGCATAATAAAATGGGACTTCATTAATATGATTAATGAAAGAAAAGAAACCTAAAGATGTTGTAGAAACTTGTTTAAAAACTGGTAGCTCTTGTTCTTTCTTTGCATAGCGGTGTTCCTTGTAGAACATCCAGCACCTTATTCTATAAGGAAAGAGCCGAGATCCCTTCACCGGGAGTGACCTCTTTAGTGAAACTAGAAGATTCTACAAACACGGTTTGTCTTTTGATTGCTTCTATAGTTTTTTCTTTGCATAGTGGTATATATGAAATATCCTGCACCCTATTCGATGAGGAAAGGGCCGACGATCCCTTCACCGGGAGTGACCCCTTTAGCAAAATTAGAAAAGCCTAAAAAACACTCCATTTAAAATCAGTAGATTCTACAAAGATATCAAGTTCATTACGCAAAGGGTTTTCTGAAAAACCTGTCGCAGCCCTCCGTCATTTCAGATAAGTACTAGTTAGTATTCGTGCTACGTTTGTTGACTATGTTAAGGCGTAGTGTGCGGTAGCTGATTAGTGCTTATCTGTATAAGCATATGATGCGATTGGATTAGGGTAGTCGTGCGACTTTGTTGACTATGTTAAGAGTCGTGCGGGTGGGTTTAATTCAATCGGGAAATGACGGGTTGAACTTGACTAGCACTTATGATTTGTTGACTTTGTTAAGGTCATATAGCTGCTAGGGGTAAAATATTATTGGGAGTTTCAAGTGTTGAAATTTGCAATGAGATTGCATACCTTCTATGAGATAGTTGGATCCCGATACCCGCTGCGAGTAAGAGTTACTCCTGGGAGAGTTTTATACATTACAATTAGCCGATCAAGTAGGTGTCTAGAAAGATGTTAACGGGGTCACGCCTCTGGGAAAACAAGGTTTACATTAATTAGGTTCGTGCGAAAGCACGGGGGACCTCCCTCAAAGTACCGACACTGGCCTGGCTGAATGATTGGCGAACTTGTAGAGTGTAATTAATCCCGGCTAGTCTTTCCTTTTAGGGTTTGAAGGAAGATTTGATTAAAACAGTGGGAGAAATCCTGATTAGTTATAGTAGATAACCAATCTAATCTTGCAAGAGTATACGCTGAGTGTTTTCTTCTCTCTCTCTCCAGGTAGCGACCATATGACGCCTTAATCAAGATAATAATACGGATAAATTGACCGAACCCGCTTGTTATACTGAGCTGGGGAACGTTGGTCCCGCTCCAACTTATAATTGTTATAAGACAAAGCAGGAAATTAGGGAATACCAGATTTCCCGTGCCGCCCAAACGAAGAAAGTGCATGCTGATGCATCTTCTTCGGGTGTGTTCATTACAGAGAACTGTTTCTCAGTATCCTTTACGTCCTGGGTATGAGATACCGGATCAGGATCCCGCATATGTAATTTGTTACATGGGCTACAGAAAGGTAGAGAACTGAGAACGGGTGATAAGTTTCATGAGATAGAAAACGGTGCAAGTGTTGCAGCCAAGTCTGTTGGTCACTATCACCTTGTATTACCAGAATACATTGATTCTGAATGAATGTTATTAGATACCGAACCTGATATACAACATCATATCAATCTCTTTATTAGTAAAAAAAGGATATAATTTTGAATTGTTGGATAATGTTTTAAAAATTTCCTATATCAAGAGTTGATCGGTTCATGCACGTTATCTAAAAGCATTGACGTTCTAAATCAAACTACAGTTCTTAGTATACAGAACACACACAAGAAGAAGAGTTCAGAAATGAATGAATCCTTCTTGAGGTATTGTAGACTAGGTCATATTAATGCGACCCGACTAGCTAAGTTACATTTAGATGCATATTTAAATCTGATTAAATTTACATCTTGTGAAACTTGCTGGTCATTTCACAAAGATAAGATGACCATAGCTCTGTTTATTGGAAACAGAGAAATAGTTAGTGAACTCTTGGGATTGATACATGCTGATGTATGAAGGTCCCCTGTCTACACATGCCATGACCGGTTCTTTGTACTTCATTACATTCTCTGATGATCTCTCAAGATTCAGACATATGTTCCTGTTGAAACACAAGTCCGAACCTTTTGAGATATTAACAGAATATAAGTTAGAAGTAGAGAACCAACAACGGGTATAAGTATTATGTCCTTTGATGTGATCAAGGAGGAGAATACTTGAGCACGGGATTCCTGGACTAGTCTAAAGAAGAATGAGATTCTCTCTCAGCATTAGTCCTCCGCATACACCACAGCACGTCCGTTTATCGGGGCGGAGCAATCACACTTTATGTGATATGGTGTGCTCTATGATGAGTACTACTGAGTTGCCTATTTTCTTTTGGGTGTTATGCGATTGAGAAGCTGCATACCTATTGAATAGGGTTCAAATTAAATCAGTTGCCTACCGCTTCATATGTGATATGGAAAGGGAAGAGCCCATATCTTAAGTTTGTTAAGATTTGGGGTTGTCCGGCCTATGTCTGAAAGCAAAATCCGGACAAGCTCGAGGCAAAGTCAGATCTGTGGAAGTTTGTTGGATATCCCAAGCATTCGCAAGGGGATATCTTCTACCAAACCGAGAAACAAAAGTGTTTTATTTCTCAACATGCCACCTTTGTGAAAGGGAATTTCTTGTGGAAAAATTAGTGGTCATGAGGTAGAACTGGAAAGAGTTCCAGCTATACAAACTACAGCAGATGATTTGGTAGAACTGAAGGATTCAATAGTAGCCAACGAACCTCAGCCTCTCCGCTGATCTAGTAGGGTTCCTCACCCACCTGAGAGAGACTTCGGTTTCTCTATGACAGTGGGAGGGAGGATTGCATCATGAGATAATGACCCAACTAGTTTCGAGCTGGCCATCAGGAGTGAGACTCTGTAAGAATGGCTGGATGCTTAGCGATCTGATATGGAATCCTTATACACCAACAAAGTATGGACTTTGGTTGCTTTATCTGAAGGGTTAAATCCCCATCAGGAGCAAGTATATCTTGAGAAGATTACTTAGTGTACATGGAAAAGTTGAGACTTTCAAAGCTAGACTCGTTAAAGTTTTGCATCATTTACCAGGTATGGATTATGATGAAACCTTTTCTAAGGAGCTATGCTTAAGTCCATCCAGATCCTACTTGCCACGGCTACATACCATGACTACGATATCTGGCGGTTGGGTGTCATGACTGCTTTTCTAAATGATGTTTTAGAAAAAAGCGTCTATAAGTACACAGCCAGAGGGCTTCGTAGGCAGTGGGAGAAGCGGAAACGTGAGCAAGATGTTTTATGTGATAAAGCAGGCATTGCGGAGTTGGAACATCTGTTTTGATGTGGTAGTCAAAGAGTTTGACTTCATCAAAATGGTAGATGAACCTTGTATATACAAAAAGGTAGTCGGGAGTATGGTGGTGATCCTCGTAGAGTACGTGGATGACATACTCTTGATTGGGAAGGAGTTTCCTATGCTACGCTCGGTCAATCTCCGCTTATCACAAGATTCTCCATACAGGTTCAAATTGATACCTCCAAAATCCTAAGTTATGGATCTATGAGATAGATCTAATTAGATGTTAGGATACTCACTAGTTGTAGTGAGATGGTATCAATCGATCCTGGGAAGAATCACTGGAAAGGTTCCAGGGTGGTAAGGACGACTGAATGTCAGTCGCAGGCATTGTCTTTACCCTCAGTGGAGGGACGGTATGTTGGAAGAGTTCCAAGCTAGATACCGTGACATAATAGACGATTAAAGGCAAGATACATCGTTACCAAAGATATTACCAAAGAGGCAGTCTGGGTGTATATAAGTTCATGAGATGAACTTCGTTCCTACCATTGTGTGACAATGGAGTTGTGGCTTTAGCCAAGGAACTCCCGTCCCATCAGAAATCCAGATATAATTTTTAGGCAGTATCACCTGATCATGGAGATGGTTGATCTCCAGGGAGATCGAGGTTTGGAGAGAAGACACAGAGGACGACAGCGCGGATCCACTCACAAAGGCCTTTTTCCCAGTAGAGACTTTTATGGGATGGTTGAGTATGAGATACTTCAACCGCAGCTAATTGTTGGGTATGTGATACCACAACAGATGGCCCTAGTGCAAGTGGGAGATTGTTAGTTATATGTATGCCCTTGAGGCCATTACTGTACATACGATGTATATTGTACTGGATGCTAGGACATATATAGGGAGGACTTTCTTGCTCGACATGATAGTATGCTATCTGGTTGTACTTTATCTTAACATGTACTCTGATTGTCTCTATATTACATGTTGATAAAGCCCTTAGGATATATACTCGACTACTGGGACTATGATGAGATCATACTGTTAGTGTATATGCCCTAGAGGCCATTACTGTATCATACTAGTTTGTATATTACTTGATGGAAGCTTGGGATATTCACCTTGTATAAACAATCTTGCTCAATATAGTAGTATGCTACTTGGTTTGTTTCTACTTCAATGTGTACTTGTGTTTATTTCAGTATATCACTTATACGCATTAGTGGAGCCCTTAGGATCTTTGCTTGATTACCAGCGTTGTGATGGCAGTCACACTAGTGGGGGCTGGGTAATCTATAAGCACATCCTTATACAGGTCCCTAGTCGCAGGACTATCGAGACAGGGCATCGATACTCCGGAGTAGACTAGCGTATGCGCTTCTCATCCCAGTGTGGGAGATGGTCTGTCCCATAGCCATCAGTACGTCGTACTGGAGATAGTATACGGGTGCTCGTTGGGTTACGAGTACACTGGACAGGACTCGTCGGGAACTGACAGGTTGGTATTATACCTATCGTCAGTTATCAGTTCCCAGGTGACATGAGTACAGCTTAGTCCGCTGACTTGACACTGGCACTTCGCCTCAAGTGTGTTCCCACTGCATTTTGATCACCACCCTACCACGGCTCAAAGGAGTCGTGCAAACAGGTGGTGGTTGGGTGCAGTCCCGAAGCACTTGGAGGCAGTGACGGTTAGACAGGATTCGTCTCTCCCGGTATTGGGGGTTGACATCGCGCTGTGTCTAGGAGAGCCATTACACGAGTAGTTCCTGGCCAGGGCAAGCGAGATATACTGGTAGGTTTCCAGTGTTATCTCAGGGTGTTTTGGGCTTCACTCCGGCACGACTTGTACCGCTATTGGGGGACTGACGTTTACCGCCCCCTAGGCCCGCCATGCGATGTATCAGACGAACAGACCGGACTGTACGGAGACTGTCACATTCAGACTCAGTAGGAGTACCGATGGGGTTTCACCTCGTCAGCCTTCTTGTCGACATCTACCTGGGGACCGTTACGCACAGCTAGTGCCGCTTGCGGTCTGTGGTTAAAACCACTGCCAGCGTAGTGTCGAGTCTTTAGAGTCCCACACAGAGGGTATTCGCCTATGGGCAAAACAGAGTAGAGGACGCATGGTTTTGCGACAGGGTTCGTTCTCATCCGGGCACTTGTGCACGTTTGGAGTCCGGACGGTTTTTTACTGGTTGGCTCTGGTTTGAGTCAGATACCGGTATATGTTTTGGGGTTGCTTTTATCTCTCAGTATTCGTGTTCCTCGGAACAAGAATGCAGGTGTGTATGCACAGTTATTTGAGGAGGAGGAAGATGACTTTCATTAGGGTTTCGGAACGGGTGCGTATGCACAGTTGACAGTCGTCCTTTTCCAAACCCTAATGGATTTATGTTTTATCAATTAATAATATTAATAAAATGAAAAGTGTCATGGTTGGTTTTTTGTTGACTTGTTGACCATGGTTGGTTTTTGTTGACTTGTTGACCATGGTTGGTTTTTGTTGACTTGTTGACCATGGTTGACTTGTTGACCATGGTTGAAGATTTGACCATCATCATTACAAAAGCAAGATGCTTTTTGATTCTTGCAAAACCATTTAATGTTGGTAATGATAATGGTCATTCTAAAACTTTCCATCAACCTTTTCATTATCATTATTATTATTATTTGATAATTCTTTTTCTTTTGCATTATGGTTGCAAGAAGGAAAAAGTGAGCTGATTCTATCATAACTCTTCTCTCTCTTCATTTCATCTTCTTCTTTCTCTAGAAAAAGAGAACCCTTCTCATGTGTTGAGAATCATTCTCTTTAAAAAGAAAAGCACCCCTTAATCACTCTCTACTCATTCTAGGATCAAGGGTTTAGCAAGCCGGAGATTCTAGTTCACTCCAAGTTCGAGAAAGAGCCCAAAGGTCGAACCTTCGAGGTGGATCCATCTTCGACGGAAGAAGGCGACAAGAAGAGAACCATCAACCTCTACAAAGTTTGAAGAAGAAGGAGTTCAAGTTTAGGTATAACCATCTTCATCCGAGTAGCTAAATCTCTTTAGCAAGTTTGCTAGTTTAGTTTAGACACGATCCCGACCTTGTTTAGTCCATGTTGCCTCTTGCGATAAAAATTTGTTTTTTATACCGTTTCCGCCTCCCCGTAAGCACCGGGGGTCGCAATATGGACTCACAGTGGTATCAGAGCCTAACTAAACTTAAACAAGTTTGGTAGTGAAGTGTAACGAAGTTCGGAACCGGAAAAAAATCCAAAAACCAATTTTTTATAAAAACTGAGTTTCTGTTGAAATTTTTTTGGCCCAAAATGAAAAACTTTATATACCTAAATTCGGCTCAGGGTTTTCGAAGAACACCCACAAAAAACGATGGCATGAATCCATGAAGTAGCCGCGGATCCGCGGCCCCAGCTACTGTCATGGCCGCGGATCCGCCGCCCTTTAGGCTCTTCGTGTGATCATTTTTGTGCAGTGTTTCTCTGTGTTGGTTTCAGGATTTTTAAGATATATTATATGTGCCCAGATTTTCCAGAACAGAAGTTTACTTTTGGGGGCCTATAATTTCGTATTTTTTTCCGAACTTCACTACACTTTGACTATGATGGTTATATCTGTGATGTTTGCATGTATTGAACGTCGGCTAATCGCTATAAGTCGATTAGTCGGGGTTATACATGATCTGTAATGTGCTGGAATGTGTATATAAATATGTTGGATTGTCGCGGGTGAATAGCCGGGGGTTGTGAGACGAGAGTTTTCTTTTCTTGCATTTCATGTAAATTTGTAAATTGATGTAATAATTATTTGTATGGCCGCACAACCGGGTCGGGGTTGTAGCCGTCATTATATAATTTCTTTTTACTGTTTTTGCTCCTAGGATAGACCCATGGAGGGGTGCACAAACTACCGGGTATGCCGAAGTGTCGAGTGGCCTACTCATGGAGATGAGGGAGGTTGCTACGCTTCGGGTACTTGGCGGGTAGTTTGCCGCACCCGTAGGGGTCTTGGGTGAGGTATTGGCTATTCACCGTGACCGCGTAATCTGTTTTTGTTACAGGCTCGTACAAATTACAGATTCCTAGTATATCCAATGTACTTATCTGTGATCTGAAATGTTTATCATTGCAGTATATCTATATATGATATTATTTAGGCGTTGCTTATGTTTTACAGACGTGCTAGCCCAGCCCCCGCTCTGTCGTTAGTTAAGTAACCTAACGGGTAATGACGGGGCCCAGTGGCGAATGCGAATGGCATAAGCGTACGTCATATTTTGGTTGTTTTCTGCAATGGTAGGATTAAATGATGGGACGCATTAAAAGAACTAATGCAAGAATATCACGCATTAAAAGAACTAATGCAAGATAATAAACCAAGTTAAAGTCGTTGGAACACTTTCGAAAAATCACTCGGTTCTTTTCAAAACCAACTTTTAAATACGGAGCTTGAACCACTCCTTTTAAAAGCTATCTCGTTCCATCGACCAAATCAAGTTCACTACGTTCACGGTTTTGCCAAAACCATTCGTAGCCCTCCGTCGTTTCGTATGAATATTCAATAGTATTCAAGCTGTGTTTGTTGACCTTCGTCAAGGCATAGTGATTGGTAGCTGTTGGGTATTCATATGTAGCATAGATAGATGCGTTGGTTTGGGACATTCGCATTACCTTGTTGACCTTCGTCAAGGGTATATACGGGTGGATTCAAATTAACCTGGATAATGACGGGCAGAACTTGACATGTGACTTATGATTTGTTGACCTTCGTCAAGGTCATAAGAGCATGGGGCAAAAATCCACATCGGGAGTTTCATAAGTACTGAAACTTGCTAGATTTGCATACCATTTGGAGTGTGATGATTCTGGTAGGATTCCTTCAGTTTCGTCATGCGATGATATTTGGATCCCGATCCTACTGTGAGTATATGCTACTCCTCGGGAAATTTCTCACTTAACGATCAATGCTATAAACCTAGTAGGTGCCTAGAAAGGTGTTAGCGGGGCTACGCCCCCCAGGGAAAAGAGGTTCTATAATTAAGGAACTTCGCGAAAGCGTTGGAAAACCTCCCTCGAAGTACCGACACCGGCCTGGCTGAACGGTTAAGCAAGTATTGTACGGTGGGATTGATCCCGACTAATTCTTCCTTTATGGTTTGAGGAGGGATTCGAGAAACAGTTGGAGCCATCCTGTTTAGACAAATTAAAAACCATTCTAAACTTGCAAGAGCATCATGCTGAGTGTTTCTTCTTCTCTCTCCTAATTGCAGCGACCAAATCAACATGACTGGACTTAAGTTACTCCTAGATAAAAACAACCTGACAGGGCCAAACTACAAAGATTGGCTCAGGAATGTCAAGATAGCAATCAATTATGACAAGCTGGGGTATCTTCTTACCACCAAAGCTCCCCCTGTCCCTGGTCCAACTTCCAGTGTCGCGGATAAGGAAATCCGCAAGACTTGGGAGATTGATAGCGCGAAGGCCAAGTGCCTCCTGCTTGCCTCGATGGACAACGAACATCAGAGGAGGCATGAGAATATGGACATGGAATCCATATTGCTCCATACAAAAGAACTGTATGGAGAGCAATCTCGTATCGCAAGATACGAAGCGTCGAAAAAGTTATTCTCGACAAGAATGGCCGTCGGATCATCAGTAGCCGAGCATGTGCTAAAGATGATCGGCTACATTGAGGAGCTCGCTGACCTAGGGATCATATTGGAGAGTGAGCTATATACGGATATAGTTCTCCAGTCCCTTCCTTCCACTTACGCCCAGTTTATACTGAACTTCAACCTACAAGAAAAGGAGGTTGAACTTTCAGAGCTTCTCAACATGCTGAGGAGTGCAGAGGGCACCCTACAGAAAGGTAGGGAAACATCCACTTTGTTTGTAGGAGGATCATCTTCTTCTAGGTCCAAGGCGAAAGCCAAGGGAAAGAAGAAGAAGGCCCCCGCCAAACCAAGGGGCGGTGTTAGTAAAGTGGATACGAAGGGAAAAGGTAAAGCAGCAAAGATAGCGGGGAAGCTTGTGGATAAGGAAGAGTGCTTCTATTGTCATAAGAAATGACACTGGAAGAATGATTGTAGGGCCTGGAAGGCCAGAACACAGGAATTGAAGCAGGTTGCAGCTTCAGCTTCAGGTGTGTATGTTATTGAAAACTGTCTTTCTATAAACTCTACTTCCTGGGTATTGGATACCGGATCAGGATCTCATATCTGTAATTCTTTGCAGGCATTGAGAAACCGTAGGGTTTTGAAGGAAGGTGACATGACCCTCAGAGTTGCAAACGGAGCTAGCATGGATGCTAAAGCCGTGGGGGACTATCACCTGGGAATGTCAGATGGACATCTTTTGGTTTTACGTAATTGCTTTTTTGTACCCAACGCAACTTGTAATATCATTTCTGTATCTTTAGTTTCTAAAGAAGGTTATGAATTTGCGTTTGTAAGTAATGTTGTAAACATTCACCTTAATCAAGTTTTGATTGGGTCAGGTACTTTGAGTAATGGTATATACGTATTAAACCAACCACAGATTTTTAATGTCCAGAATACACACAAAAGAAAGTCTCCAGAAATAAATCAGACTTTCTTATGGCATTGTAGATTGGGTCACATCAATGAGAGAAGGTTGACTAAGTTACATACAGAAGGGTATTTGAATGCGTTCGAATATCAGTCGTATGCCACTTGTCAATCCTGTCTCAAAGGAAAGATGACAAAGACTCTGTTTACTGGACATGGAATAAGAGCGAGCGAGCTCTTGGGACTCGTACACAGTGACGTGTGCGGTCCAATGTCTACACATGCCCGAAGCGGACATTCTTACTTCATTACTTTTACGGATGACTTCTCAAGGTACGGTTATGTCTTCTTAATGAAACATAAGTCCGAGGCCTTTGGAAAATTCCAGGAGTATAAGAATGAAGTAGAGAAACAGACCGGCAAAAGTATTAAGATTCTAAGATCGGATCGAGGTGGAGAATACTTAAGTGCCGAATTCCTGAATTACTTAAAAGAGAATGGTATTCTCTCTCAGCTTACTCCTCCATACACTCCGCAACATAACGGTGTATCGGAGAGACGGAACCGAACCCTATTGGATATGGTTCGGTCCATGATGAGTAACGCTGAGTTACCGCGATCATTCTGGGGATATGCAATAGAAGCAGCTGCGTATCTCTTGAACAAGGCTCCCACCAAGACTGTGCCTACCACCCCATATGAGATGTGGACTGGGAAGAAACCCTTTCTTAAGTATCTTATAGTATGGGGATGTCCAGCTTTTGTAAAAAAGCAGCATGCGGACAAGCTTGAGGCACGTTCAGTACAGTGTAAGTTTGTGGGATACCCAAGGAACTCCAGGGGGTATCTTTTCTATTCCGCTGAGGAACAAAAGGTTTTGTTTCTCAGCATGCCCGCTTCTTGGAAACTGAGTTTTTGGAAACCCAGATAAGTGGGAGCACAATAGAACTGGAAGAAGTTCCAGAACCACAGACTGTTACTGAAAGTTTGGTGGAACCAGAAGGTTCAACAGAACAGGACATTCCTACGCCGCTCCGCAGAAGTAGTAGGCAGTCTCATCCGCCCGAGAGATACTACGGTTTTCTCATAGACGGGGATAGAGAGGATTGCATCATAGACTATGATGAGCCTACTAGCTTCCAGCAGGCCGTTCAGAGCGTTGACTCAGTGAAATGGCTGGATGCAATGCGGACCGAAATGGAGTCCATGTACACCAACAAGGTATGGACGTTGGACATTGCTCCAGACGGGGTAAAACCCGTAGGATGCAAGTGGATCTTCAAAAGGAAGATTTGTGTAGATGGACAGGTTGAGACCTATAAAGCTAGGCTGGTAGCAAAGGGTTTTCGTCAGAGGCCTGGCTTGGACTATGACGAAACCTTTTCTCCAGTAGCCATGCTGAAATCCATTCGGATCCTTCTTGCCATTGCTGCCTTCCACGATTATGAGATTTGGCAAATGGACGTAAAGACAGCTTTTCTAAATGGAAATTTAGAGGAGTGTGTCTATATGGACCAGCCAGAGGGTTTCATTCAGAGTGGGAGCAGCAGAAAGGTGTGCAAGTTGCTTAAGTCCATCTATGGACTAAAGCAGGCATCGCGGAGTTGGAACATCTGCTTTGATGAGACGGTCAAAGAATTTGGCTTTATCAAAAATCCAGATGAACCATGCATCTATAGTAGATTTGTAGCGAGAACTGCAGTATTCCTCGTTTTATACGTGGATGACATTCTCTTGATAGGAAATGACGTTCCTATGCTACAATCTGTCAAGGGGTTCTTGTCACACAGGTTCTCCATGAAAGACCTGGGTGATGCCTCATACATTCTGGGTATCCGGATCTACCGTGACAGATCCAAGAGGATATTGGGACTTTCTCAATCCAGGTACATCGACACCATAGTGAAGAGATTCAGTATGGAAGATTCCAAGCGCGGTAACCTACCGGCTTGTCATGGGATCACCCTCTCTAAAGAGATGTCTCCCAAGACTGATTTGGAGAGGGATCGCATGTCTATTATACCCTACGCTTCTGCGGTAGGCTCTATAATGTATGCGATGTTGTGTACCAGACCGGATGTAGCTTATGCACTGAGTGTGGTAAGCCGGTATCAGTCAAACCCTGGGGAGAAACACTGGATAGCGGTAAAGAACATTCTCAAGTACCTGAGAAGGACTAAGGAGATGTTCTTGGTGTATGGCGGAAAAGACCTCCAGATCGAGGCCTTTGCTGACTCCAGCTTCCAGAGTGACAAGGATGATTCCAAGTCCATGTCGGGTTTTGTATTTACCCTCAATGGAGGGGCGGTGTGTTGGAAGAGCTCCAAACAGGAAACCGTTGCAGACTCGACTATGGAAGCGGAATACATTGCTGCATCTGATGCCGCAAAAGAAGCTGTCTGGATGAGGAAGTTCTTAAAAGAACTTCAGGTGGTTCCGTCCATTATTGACCCAATACCTCTGTATTGCGACAACAATGGGGCTATAGCTTTAGCGAAGGATCCCAGGTCCCATCAGTGATCCAGGCACATCTTGAGGCGGTATCACCTGATCAGGGAGATCGTGGATCGCAAGGAGATCGAGGTTCGGAGGGTTGCTTCAGAAGAGAACACTGCAGATCCATTCACCAAGGCCTTACCCCAGACTCAGTTCGAGCGGCTGATCGAGATGATAGGTCTTCGATACGCCAGTACATGGCCTTAGTGCAAGTGGGAGATTGTTAGTGTATATGACCTAGAGGCCATTACTGTATCATACTAGTTTGTATATTACTTGATGGAAGCTTGGGATATTCACCTTGTATAAACAATCTTGCTCAATATAGTAGTATGCTACTTGGTTTGTTTCTACTTCAATGTGTACTTGTGTTTATTTCAGTATATCACTTATACGCATTAGTGGAGCCCTTAGGATCTTTGCTTGATTACCAGCGTTGTGATGGCAGTCACACTAGTGGGGGCTGGGTAATCTATAAGCACATCCTTATACAGGTCCCTAGTCGCAGGACTATCGAGACAGGGCATCGATACTCCGGAGTAGACTAGCGTATGCGCTTCTCATCCCAGTGTGGGAGATGGTCTGTCCCACAGCCATCAGTACGTCGTACTGGAGATAGTATACGGGTGCTCGTTGGGTTACGAGTACACTGGACAGGACTCGTCGGGAACTGACAGGTTGGTATTATACCTATCGTCAGTTATCAGTTCCCAGGTGACATGAGTACAGCTTAGTCCGCTGACTTGACACTGGCACTTCGCCTCAAGTGTGTTCCCACTGCATTTTGATCACCACCCTACCACGGCTCAAAGGAGTCGTGCAAACAGGTGGTGGTTGGGTGCAGTCCCGAAGCACTTGTAGGCAGTGACGGTTAAACAGGATTCGTCTCTCCCGGTATTGTGGGTTGACATCGCGCTGTGTCTAGGAGAGCCATTACACGAGTAGTCCCTGGCCAGGGCAAGCGAGATATACTGGTAGGTTTCCAGTGTTATCTCAGGGTGTTTTGGGCTTCACTCCGGCACGACTTGTACCGCTATTGGGAGACTGACGTTTACCGCCCCCTAGGCCCGCCATGCGATGTATCAGACGAACAGACCGGACTGTACGGAGACTGTCACATTCAGACTCAGTAGGAGTACCGATGGGGTTTCACCTCGTCAGCCTTCTTGTCGACATCTACCTGGGGACCGTTACGCGCAGCTAGTGCCGCTTGCGGTCTGTGGTTAAAACCACTGCCAGCGTAGTGTCGAGTCTTTAGAGTCCCACACAGAGGGTATTCGCCTATGGGCAAAACAGAGTAGAGGTCGCATGGTTTTGCGACAGGGTTCGTTCTCATCCGCGCACTTGTGCACGTTTGGAGTCCGGACGGTTTTTTACTGGTTGGCTCTGGTTTGAGTCAGATACCGGTATATGTTTTGGGGTTGCTTTTATCTCTCAGTATTCATGTTCCTCGGAACAAGAATGCAGGTGTGTATGCACAGTTATTTGAGGAGGAGGAAGATGACTTTCATTAGGGTTTCGGAACGGGTGCGTATGCACAGTTGACAGTCGTCCTTTTCCAAACCCTAATGGATTTATGTTTTATCAATTAATAATATTAATAAAATGAAAAGTGTCATGGTTGGTTTTTTGTTGACTTGTTGACCATGGTTGGTTTTTGTTGACTTGTTGACCATGGTTGGTTTTTGTTGACTTGTTGACCGTGGTTGACTTGTTGACCATGGTTGAAGATTTGACCATCATCATTACAAAAGCAAGATGCTTTTTGATTCTTGCAAAACCATTTAATGTTGGTAATGATAATGGTCATTCTAAAACTTTCCATCAACCTTTTCATTATCATTATTATTATTATTTGATAATTCTTTTTCTTTTGCATTATGGTTGCAAGAAGGAAAAAGTGAGCTGATTCTATCATAACTCTTCTCTCTCTTCATTTCATCTTCTTCTTCCTCTAGAAAAAGAAAACCCTTCTCATGTGTTGAGAATCATTCTCTTTAAAAAGAAAAGCACCCCTTAATCACTCTCTACTCACTCTAGGATCAAGGGTTTAGCAAGCCGGAGATTCTAGTTCACTCCAAGTTCGAGAAAGAGCCCAAAGGTCGAACCTTCGAGGTGGATCCATCTTCGACGGAAGAAGGCGACAAGAAGAGAACCATCAACCTCTACAAAGTTTGAAGAAGAAGGAGTTCAAGTTTAGGTATAACCATCTTCATCCGAGTAGCTAAATCTCTTTAGCAAGTTTGCTAGTTTAGTTTAGACACGATCCCGACCTTGTTTAGTCCATGTTGCCTCTTGCGATAAAAATTTGTTTTTTATACCGTTTCCGCCTCCCCGTAAGCACCGGGGGTCGCAATATGGACTCACAGTGGTATCAGAGCCTAACTAAACTTAAACTAGCTTGGTAGTGAAGTGTAACGAAGTTCGGAACCGGAAAAAAATCCAAAAACCAAATTTTTATAAAAACTGAGTTTCTGTTGAAATTTTTTTGGCTCAAAATGAAAAACTTTATATACCTAAATTCGGCTCAGGGTTTTCTAAGAACACCCACAAAAAACGATGGCATGAATCCATGAAGTAGCCGCGGATCCGCGGCCCCAGCTACTGTCATGGCCGCGGATCCGCCGCCCTTTAGGCTCTTCGTGTGATCATTTTTGTGCAGTGTTTCTCTGTGTTGGTTTCAGGATTTTTAAGATATATTATATGTGCCCAGATTTTCCAGAACAGAAGTTTACTTTTGGGGGCCTATAATTTCGTATTTTTTTCCGAACTTCACTACACTTTGACTATGATGGTTATATCTGTGATGTTTGCATGTATTGAACGTCGCTCTATAAGTCGATTAGTCGGGGTTATACATGATCTGTAATGTGCTGGAATGTGTATATAAATATGTTGGATTGTCGCGGGTGAATAGCCGGGGGTTGTGAGACGAGAGTTTTCTTTTCTTGCATTTCATGTAAATTTGTAAATTGATGTAATAATTATTTGTATGGCCGCACAACCGGGTCGGGGTTGTAGCCGTCATTGTATAATTTCTTTTTACTGTTTTTGCTCCTAGGATAGACCTATGGAGGGGTGCACAAACTACCGGGTATGCCGAAGTGTCGAGTGGCCTACTCATGGAGATGAGGGAGGTTGCTACGCTTCGGGTACTTGGCGGGTAGTTTGCCGCACCCGTAGGGGTCTTGGGTGAGGTATTGGCTATTCACCGTGACCGTGTAATCTGTTTTTGTTACAGGCTCGTACAAATTACAGATTCCTAGTATATCCAATGTACTTATCTGTGATCTGAAATGTTTATCATTGCAGTATATCTATATATGATATTATTTAGGCGTTGCTTATGTTTTACAGACGCGCTAGCCCAGCCCCCGCTCTGTCGTTAGTTAAGTAACCTAACGGGTAATGACGGGGCCCAGTGGCGAATGCGAATGGCATAAGCGTACGTCATATTTTAGTTGTTTTCTGCAATGGTAGGATTAAATGATGGGACGCATTAAAAGAACTAATGCAAGAATATCACGCATTAAAAGAACTAATGCAAGATAATAAACCAAGTTAAAGTCGTTGGAACACTTTCGAAAAACCACTCGGTTCTTTTCAAAACCAACTTTTAAATACGGAGCTTGAGCCACTCCTTTTAAAAGCTATCTCGTTCCATCGACCAAATCAAGTTCACTACGTTCACGGTTTTGCCAAAACCATTCGTAGCCCTCCGTCGTTTCGTATGAATATTCAATAGTATTCAAGCTGTGTTTGTTGACCTTCGTCAAGGCATAGTGATTGGTAGCTGTTGGGTATTCATATGTAGCATAGATAGATGCGTTGGTTTGGGACATTCGCATTACCTTGTTGACCTTCGTCAAGGGTATATACGGGTGGATTCAAATTAACCTGGATAATGACGGGCAGAACTTGACATGTGACTTATGATTTGTTGACCTTCGTCAAGGTCATAAGAGCATGGGGCAAAAATCCACATCGGGAGTTTCATAAGTACTGAAACTTGCTAGATTTGCATACCATTTGGAGTGTGATGATTCTGGTAGGATTCCTTCAGTTTCGTCACGCGATGATATTTGGATCCCGATCCTACTGTGAGTATATGCTACTCCTCGGGAAATTTCTCACTTAACGATCAATGCTATAAACCTAGTAGGTGCCTAGAAAGGTGTTAGCGGGGCAACGCCCCCCAGGGAAAAGAGGTTCTATAATTAAGGAACTTCGCGAAAGCGTTGGAAAACCTCCCTCGAAGTACCGACACCGGCCTGGCTGAACGGTTAAGCAAGTATTGTACGGTGGGATTGATCCCGACTAATTCTTCCTTTATGGTTTGAGGAGGGATTCGAGAAACAGTGGGAGCCATCCTGTTTAGACAAATTAAAAACCATTCTAAACTTGCAAGAGCATCATGCTGAGTGTTTCTTCTTCTCTCTCCTAATTGCAGCGACCAAATCAACATGACTGGACTTAAGTTACTCCTAGATAAAAACAACCTGACAGGGCCAAACTACAAAGATTGGCTCAGGAATGTCAAGATAGCAATCAATTATGACAAGCTGGGGTATCTTCTTACCACCAAAGCTCCCCCTGTCCCTGGTCCAACTTCCAGTGTCGCGGATAAGGAAATCCGCAAGACTTGGGAGATTGATAGCGCGAAGGCCAAGTGCCTCCTGCTTGCCTCGATGGACAACGAACATCAGAGGAGGCATGAGAATATGGACATGGAATCCATATTGCTCCATACAAAAGAACTGTATGGAGAGCAATCTCGTATCGCAAGATACGAAGCGTCGAAAAAGTTATTCTCGACAAGAATGGCCGTCGGATCATCAGTAGCCGAGCATGTGCTAAAGATGATCGGCTACATTGAGGAGCTCGCTGACCTAGGGATCACATTGGAGAGTGAGCTATATACGGATATAGTTCTCCAGTCCCTTCCTTCCACTTACGCCCAGTTTATACTGAACTTCAACCTACAAGAAAAGGAGGTTGAACTTTCAGAGCTCCTCAACATGCTGAGGAGCGCAGAGGGCACCCTACAGAAAGGTAGGGAAACATCCACTTTGTTTGTAGGAGGATCATCTTCTTCTAGGTCCAAGGCGAAAGCCAAGGGAAAGAAGAAGAAGGCCCCCGCCAAACCAAGGGGCGGTGTTAGTAAAGTGGATACGAAGGGAAAAGGTAAAGCAGCAAAGATAGCGGGGAAGCTTGTGGATAAGGAAGAGTGCTTCTATTGTCATAAGAAAGGACACTGGAAGAATGATTGTAGGGCCTGGAAGGCCAGAACACAGGAATTGAAGCAGGTTGCAGCTTCAGCTTCAGGTGTGTATGTTATTGAAAACTGTCTTTCTATAAACTCTACTTCCTGGGTATTGGATACCGGATCAGGATCTCATATCTGTAATTCTTTGCAGGCGTTGAGAAACCGTAGGGTTTTGAAGGAAGGTGACATGACCCTCAGAGTTGCAAACGGAGCTAGCATGGATGCTAAAGCCGTGGGGGACTATCACCTGGGAATGTCAGATGGACATCTTTTGGTTTTGCGTAATTGCTTTTTTGTACCCAACGCAACTTGTAATATCATTTCTGTATCTTTAGTTTCTAAAGAAGGTTATGAATTTGCGTTTGTAAGTAATGTTGTAAACATTCACCTTAATCAAGTTTTGATTGGGTCAGGTACTTTGAGTAATGGTATATACGTATTAAACCAACCACAGATTTTTAATGTCCAGAATACACACAAAAGAAAGTCTCCAGAAATAAATCAGACTTTCTTATGGCATTGTAGATTGGGTCACATCAATGAGAGAAGGTTGACTAAGTTACATACAGAAGGGTATTTGAATGCGTTCGAATATTTGTCGTATGCCACTTGTCAATCCTGTCTCAAAGGAAAGATGACAAAGACTCCGTTTACTGGACATGGAATAAGAGCGAGCGAGCTCTTGGGACTCGTACACAGTGACGTGTGCGGTCCAATGTCTACACATGCCCGAAGCGGACATTCTTACTTCATTACTTTTACGGATGACTTCTCAAGGTACGGTTATGTCTTCTTAATGAAACATAAGTCCGAGGCCTTTGGAAAATTCCAGGAGTATAAGAATGAAGTAGAGAAACAGACTGGCAAAAGTATTAAGATTCTAAGATCGAATCGAGGTGGAGAATACTTAAGTGCCGAATTCCTGAATTACTTGAAAGAGAATGGTATTCTCTCTCAGCTTACTCCTCCATACACTCCGCAACATAACGGTGTATCGGAGAGACGGAACCGAACCCTATTGGATATGGTTCGGTCCATGATGAGTAACGCTGAGTTACCGCGATCATTCTGGGGATATGCAATAGAAGCAGCTGCGTATCTCTTGAACAAGGCTCCCACCAAGACTGTGCCTACCACCCCATATGAGATGTGGACTGGGAAGAAACCCTTTCTTAAGTATCTTAAAGTATGGGGATGTCCAGCTTTTGTAAAAAAGCAGCATGCGGACAAGCTTGAGGCACGTTCAGTACAGTGTAAGTTTGTGGGATACCCAAGGAACTCCAGGGGGTATCTTTTCTATTCCGCTGAGGAACAAAAGGTTTTTGTTTCTCAGCATGCCCGCTTCTTGGAAACTGAGTTTTTGGAAACCCAGATAAGTGGGAGCACAATAGAACTGGAAGAAGTTCCAGAACCACAGACTGTTACTGAAAGTTTGGTGGAACCAGAGGGTTCAACAGAACAGGACATTCCTACGCCGCTCCGCAGAAGTAGTAGGCAGTCTCATCCGCCCGAGAGATACTACGGTTTTCTCATAGACGGGGATAGAGAGGATTGCATCATAGATTATGATGAGCCTACTAGCTTCCAGCAGGCCGTTCAGAGCGTTGACTCAGTGAAATGGCTGGATGCAATGCGGACCGAAATGGAGTCCATGTACACCAACAAGGTATGGACGTTGGACATTGCTCCAGACGGGGTAAAACCCGTAGGATGCAAGTGGATCTTCAAAAGGAAGATTTGTGTAGATGGACAGGTTGAGACCTATAAAGCTAGGCTGGTAGCAAAGGGTTTTCGTCAGAGGCCTGGCTTGGACTATGACGAAACCTTTTCTCCAGTAGCCATGCTGAAATCCATTCGGATCCTTCTTTCCATTGCTGCCTTCCACGATTATGAGATTTGGCAAATGGACGTAAAGACAACTTTTCTAAATGGAAATTTAGAGGAGTGTGTCTATATGGACCAGCCAGAGGGTTTCATTCAGAGTGGGAGCAGCGGAAAGGTGTGCAAATTGCTTAAGTCCATCTATGGACTAAAGCAGGCATCGCGGAGTTGGAACATCTGCTTTGATGAGACGGTCAAAGAATTTGGCTTTATCAAAAATCCAGATGAACCATGCATCTATAGTAGATTTGTAGCGAGAACTGCAGTATTCCTCGTTTTATACGTGGATGACATTCTCTTGATAGGAAATGACGTTCCTATGCTACAATCTGTCAAGGGGTTCTTGTCACACAGGTTCTCCATGAAAGACCTGGGTGATGCCTCATACATTCTGGGTATCCGGATCTACCGTGACAGATCCAAGAGGATATTGGGACTTTCTCAATCCAGGTACATCGACACCATAGTGAAGAGATTCAGTATGGAAGATTCCAAGCGCGGTAACCTACCGGCTTGTCACGGGATCACCCTCTCTAAAGAGATGTCTCCCAAGACTGATTTGGAGAGGGATCACATGTCTATTATACCCTACGCTTCTGCGGTAGGCTCTATAATGTATGCGATGTTGTGTACCAGACCGGATGTAGCTTATGCACTGAGTGTGGTAAGCCGGTATCAGTCAAACCCTGGGGAGAAACACTGGATAGCGGTAAAGAATATTCTCAAGTACCTGAGAAGGACTAAGGAGATGTTCTTGGTGTATGGCGGAAAAGACCTCCAAATCGAGGCCTTTGCTGACTCCAGCTTCTAGAGTGACAAGGATGATTCCAAGTCCATGTCGGGTTTTGTCTTTACCCTCAATGGAGGGGCGGTGTGTTGGAAGAGCTCCAAACAGGAAACCGTTGCAGACTCGACTATGGAAGCGGAATACATTGCTGCATCTGATGCCGCAAAAGAAGCTGTCTGGATGAGGAAGTTCTTAAAAGAACTTCAGGTGGTTCCGTCCATTATTGACCCAATACCTCTGTATTGCGACAACAATGGGGCTATAGCTTTAGCGAAGGAACCCAGGTCCCATCAGAGATCCAGGCACATCTTGAGGCGGTATCACCGGATCAGGGAGATCGTGGATCGCAAGGAGATCGAGGTTCGGAGGGTTGCTTCAGAAGAGAACACTGCAGATCCATTCACCAAGGCCTTACCCCAGACTCAGTTCGAGCGGCTGATCGAGATGATAGGTCTTCGATACGCCAGTACATGGCCTTAGTGCAAGTGGGAGATTGTTAGTGTATATGCCCTAGAGGCCATTACTGTATCATACTAGTTTGTATATTACTTGATGGAAGCTTGGGATATTCACCTTGTATAAACAATCTTGCTCAATATAGTAGTATGCTACTTGGTTTGTTTCTACTTCAATGTGTACTTGTGTTTATTTCAGTATATCACTTATACGCATTAGTGGAGCCCTTAGGATCTTTGCTTGATTACCAGCGTTGTGATGGCAGTCACACTAGTGGGGGCTGGGTAATCTATAAGCACATCCTTATACAGGTCCCTAGTCGCAGGACAATCGAGACAGGGCATCGATACTCCGGAGTAGACTAGCGTATGCGCTTCTCATCCCAGTGTGGGAGATGGTCTGTCCCACAGCCATCAGTACGTCGTACTGGAGATAGTATACGGGTGCTCGTTGGGTTACGAGTACACTGGACAGGACTCGTCGGGAACTGACAGGTTGGTATTATACCTATCGTCAGTTATCAGTTCCCAGGTGACATGAGTACAGCTTAGTCCGCTGACTTGACACTGGCACTTCGCCTCAAGTGTGTTCCCACTGCATTTTGATCACCACCCAACCACGGCTCAAAGGAGTCGTGCAAACAGGTGGTGGTTGGGTGCAGTCCCGAAGCACTTGGAGGCAGTGACGGTTAGACAGGATTCGTCTCTCCCGGTATTGGGGGTTGATATCGCGCTGTGTCTAGGAGAGCCATTACACGAGTAGTCCCTGGCCAGGGCAAGCGAGATATACTGGTAGGTTTCCAGTGTTATCTCAGGGTGTTTTGGGCTTCACTCCGGCACGACTTGTACCGCTATTGGGGGACTGACGTTTACCGCCCCCTAGGCCCGCCATGCGATGTATCAGACGAACAGACCGGACTGTACGGAGACTGTCACATTCAGACTCAGTAGGAGTACCGATGGGGTTTCACCTCGTCAGCCTTCTTGTCGACATCTACCTGGGGACCGTTACGCACAGCTAGTGCCGCTTGCGGTCTGTGGTTAAAACCACTGCCAGCGTAGTGTCGAGTCTTTAGAGTCCCACACAGAGGGTATTCGCCTATGGGCAAAACAGAGTAGAGGTCGCATGGTTTTGCGACAGGGTTCATTCTCATCCGCGCACTTGTGCAAGTTTGGAGTCCGGACGGTTTTTTACTGGTTGGCTCTGGTTTGAGTCAGATACCGGTATATGTTTTGGGGTTGCTTTTATCTCTCAGTATTCGTGTTCCTCGGAACAAGAATGCAGGTGTGTATGCACAGTTATTTGAGGAGGAGGAAGATGACTTTCATTAGGGTTTCGGAACGGGTGCGTATGCACAGTTGACAGTCGTCCTTTTCCAAACCCTAATGGATTTATGTTTTATCAATTAATAATATTAATAAAATGAAAAGTGTCATGGTTGGTTTTTTGTTGACTTGTTGACCATGGTTGGTTTTTGTTGACTTGTTGACCATGGTTGGTTTTTGTTGACTTGTTGACCATGGTTGACTTGTTGACCATGGTTGAAGATTTGACCATCATCATTACAAAAGCAAGATGCTTTTTGATTCTTGCAAAACCATTTAATGTTGGTAATGATAATGGTCATTCTAAAACTTTCCATCAACCTTTTCATTATCATTATTATTATTATTTGATAATTCTTTTTCTTTTGCATTATGGTTGCAAGAAGGAAAAAGTGAGCTGATTCTATCATAACTCTTCTCTCTCTTCATTTCATCTTCTTCTTCCTCTAGCAAAAGAGAACCCTTCTCATGTGTTGAGAATCATTCTCTTTAAAAAGAAAAGCACCCCTTAATCACTCTCTACTCACTCTAGGATCAAGGGTTTAGCAAGCCGGAGATTCTAGTTCACTCCAAGTTCGAGAAAGAGCCCAAAGGTCGAACCTTCGAGGTGGATCCATCTTCGACGGAAGAAGGCGACAAGAAGAGAACCATCAACCTCTACAAAGTTTGAAGAAGAAGGAGTTCAAGTTTAGGTATAACCATCTTCATCCGAGTAGCTAAATCTCTTTAGCAAGTTTGCTAGTTTAGTTTAGACACGATCCCGACCTTGTTTAGTCCATGTTGCCTCTTGCGATAAAAATTTGTTTTTTATACCGTTTCCGCCTCCCCGTAAGCACCGAGGGTTGCAATATGGACTTACACATACTTGTGGGGCCACCGTAGTCGATGAGTACATCCTATAACTGTTACTAGTCGAGGGTGTATCGAGACAGGGCATCGATACACCAGAGTAGACTAGCGTATACGCATCTTGACCCATATGATGGGCGATGGATGATCCCATATCCATCGGTGTTTGACATCAAGGATGGTGTACGGGTGCTCAGTCGAGACTGGGTACACTGGACGGACTCGCCGAGAACTCCCAGATGGTATTATACCTCACGTCAGATGGCAGTTCTCCGGTGACACTGGTACAGAGTAGTCTGTTGATCCGAGATCGTCATAGAGTCTTGCGTGATTCCCACTGTGCTTTGATTTCCACCTTACCACGTCCAGGAGGGCATGCAAAACGGTGGCTTTTGGGTATAGTCCCGAATCACAAGGAGGCAATGAGCGATAGGAGGGGATTCGTCTCTCCCGGTATAGAGAGTTGATGTTGTGCTGTGTTCGATTGGCTATAACCGGAAATCCCTGGCCACGGTTGCTGAGATTTACTGGTATGTGTTACCAGTAGTTTATCGAACTGTTATAGACCTCATATCCACACGACTTATCGAGCTACTGGTGTCTGACGTTTACCACCCCTAGGCGAGATATGCGACATATCAGACGACGAGACCGGACTGTACGGCAGTGTTACTGTTTGGATTCACAGGAGAACTAGCGGGCTTGCTTGTTGATCTTCTGATCGCTCAATACCCGGGTGGCCGTTACGTTTGGCACACCGCTTGCGGCTTGTGGGTGTTTGATATGATCATCACCTACTACCGGCGTATTGACGAGTCTTTAGAGTCCTCCACAGGGGTTTCCTGGCTCAAGCGAAACAGAGTAGGAGCACATATGTGATATGTGTAGGACCGAGATTAATACGATAAGAGATACCGTATTCTATTCTCGCGATTTGTAACATTGATCGGTTGTATGCGATATAGCCGGGTTATCGGATCAAGTGTTGATTCGATAAGTTGTTACTTTTGATATTAGTCTGTAATAGCCGGATTATTAAATCAAGAGTTGATTTAATAATTTAATGCATAATTATATATATTTGATATATTACATTGCATTAACTAGTATTATCTCACTTATGATTTATTTTCTCACTAGTTTGTGCACATTGTTTATATATGATATATGCAAGTGTACATGTATGTATCATGCTTGATGATACACACAAGATGGGTGTATGAGACTCATACCAAGATTAGGTTTAAGATTAGGGTTATTTTTTTATCTTAAAATTTAACAAAAGGATTAAACTTGGTCAAAGTTGTCAAGCTTGAAGAAGCTTTGACAAAGTCACCCTTTTGTCATTTCATTTGATATTCTTTAACCTAACCTTTAAGCTAAAGCCTTGGTTAATTCTCTACATGAGTTAAGCATGAGGGCTTAACTCAACCATGGTGCAATAATTCATTTGGATAAGTTTTCATTTGGATGGATAATTCTTTCTTTTTCTTCTTCATCATCAAGCTCCATCCAAAACCTTACTAGCTCCAATGGTGCCTTGAGAAAAAGAGTGAGAAAATCAATTCGAAAGTGAGCCCACTTCCTACTTCTTCATCCTCTACCACTTGCCATGTAGTAGAGTGTGTTCTCTTCACAAAGTTTATGACCTAGTGAAGGAATAGCTTGAGTTAGTGTCTCCCCGACGTAGATCATCTTCGGCCTCGAAGTCAACGTAGCAAGCACGTTCGTTCTTCTCGTGGAGCTTCTATAGAGTCCGGAGTTCACGATCGCAGCGATGGGGACGTCTACACGGAGCTAATGAAATGGAGGACCGGATCTACAAAGGTTGTAATCCCCTTCACTTAGTAGCAAAGAAGTTGGCTTGGTTGTTTTTCTCCTATCCTCTAGTTAACGATCTTCATTAGGGTTTCTCGGCACATAAATTTTTGAATTTGGCATGGTTAATACCTTGTGGAACCTCATGAGTGTGCCTAGGAACCCTACATGATCCACCTTGAAGTTCCATTAACTCAAGCTCTTTCTCACTAATGAAGTGAACACCCTAATCTAATTAGCTAAATTAGATAAGGATGATGAAGTAGGATTTATGCTCTCTTTTATTATCAAATTCTCACTCTAATTCATCACAAAACTCAAAGCTAGAATGGTTTGCAAGGAGGAAGAAGAAGAAGATGAATGAATAATCCTTTTGTGATGAATAATGAATAATCACTTATGGTTACAAATACAACCCTTGAGTTACTTTAACTCATGTAGAGATTTAACTTAGGGTGAAGGGTTTGGGTTGGGTTAGAAATATCTAGCAAAATATCAACCATAATATCTTTACTAGAAACAATGTAAAACCTTCTAGAAACATCACGAAAGAGCTAACCCAAATCAAACCCTAACCATGTTTAATCTCCACTAATCATGTTGCATTAGTAATCATAACATGTTACAATATTATATATCACATATATAATATATTTTGTAACAAAAGAAAATAATACAATTAACATATATCGCATATATATCAATGTATTATCCGGTGAGAAAATGAAATAATAAAGCGAGCCAATATTAGATAATGTAATGTAATATATCACATATATAATTATACATTAAATTATCGAATCAACACTTGATCCGACAATCCGGCTATATCGAATATAACCGACTAATATATCATGTACCGATTCATCGAATCAACACTTGATCCGATGACCCGGCTCATATCAAAATATAGAGAGAATATAACATGGTATCTCATATCATGTTATCCTCGGTCCTGCACATATCATATATGTGCTCCTACTCCGTTTTTCCTGAGTGAAGAAACCTCTGCGTAGGACTCTAAAGAATCGTCAATACCCCCGTAGCAGGTGATGATCATATCAAACGCCCACAAGCTGGAAGCAGTCAGCTAAACGTAACAGCCACCCCTGTATTGATCGATCAGAAGATCAACAAGAAAGCCTGTACATTCTCCTGTGAATCCAAATCAGTAACACTCCCTTACAATCCGGTCTCTTCGTCTGATATGTCGCATATCTAGTCCACGGGTGGTATACGTTAGACCCCAATAACTGATAAGTCGTGTCGATGTGAGGCTCATAACAGGTCGAGAACCTACTGATAACACTTATCAGTAGTACTCAATATCCTCCCAGGCCAGGGACTTCCAGTATTAGCCAATCGAACACAGCACAATATCAACTCCCTATACTGAGAGAGACGAATACCCTCCTATCGCTCATTGCCTCCATGTGATTCGAGACTGTACCCAAAAGCCACCATTTTGCACGCCCTCTTGGACGTGGTAAGGTTGAAATCAAAGCGCAGTGGGAATCACAGAAGACTCTTTGACGATCTCGGGTCTACAGACTAACCTGTACCAGTGTCACCGGAGAACTGCCATCTGACGTGAGGTATAATACCATCTTGGAGTTCTCGGCGAGTCCGTCCAGTGTACCCAGTCTCCACTGAGAACCCGTACACCATCCTTAATGTCAAACACCGATGGATATGTGATCATCCATCGCCTATCATATGGGTCAAGATGCGTATACGCTAGTCTACTCTGGTGTATCGATGCCCAGTCTCGACACAGCCTCGACTAGGAACAGTTATAGGATGAACTCATCGACTACCGTGGCTCCACCAGTATGATCTCATCATAGTCCCAGTAGTCAAGTACATATCCTAAGGGCTTTATCAACATGTGAGTGTAATATAGTAAACTAATATAAGTGAACATGTTAAGATAAAGTGAAACCAAATAGCATACTATCATGACGAGCAAGAAAGTCCTTTCTATATATATCCAAGCATCCATTATAATATACATCATATGTACAACAATGGCCTCTAGGGTATATAAATAACTAATAATCTCCCACTTGCACTAAGGCCGGCTGTTGGAGTATCTCATACCTAGCATCCCGAATAATCTCTCAAACTGTAACTGGGGAATGGCCTTCGTGAGTGGATCCGCAGTGTTGTCCTTCGTATCTACTCTCCTGACCTCGATCACCCGGCGATCAACTATCTCCCTGATCAGGTGATACCGACTCAGAATATGTCTGGACTTCTGATGGGACCTGGGTTCCTTGGCCAAATCCACAGCTCCATTGTTATCACAATACAGAGGTATTGGATGCTTACTCGATGGAACCATACCAAGTTCACTAATGAACTTCTTTATCCTGACAGCCTCTTTGGCAGCATCGTTGGCAGCGATGTATTCAGCCTCCATCGTCTAGTCTGCAACGGTATCCTATTTGGAACTCTTCCAACACACCGCCCCTCCATTGAGGGTAAAGACAAATCCCGAGTGCGACTTAAAGTCGTCCTTATTACTTTGGAAGCTCGAATCAGTAAAGGACTCCACCTGGAGTTCTCTGTTACCATACACCAAGAACATCTCTTTAGTCTTTCCCAAGTACTTGAGAATGTTCTTCACAGCTATCGAGTGACTCTCTCCAGGATCTGCTTGATACCTTCTCACTACACTTAGTGAGTATGATACATCGGGTCTGGTACATTGCATCGCATACATGATAGAGCCTACCGCCGAATCATAGGGTATCCCTTGCATGCGAGCTCTCTCCAAATCAGTCTTGGAAGACATCTCTTTGGAGAGAGTGAGTCCAGAGATCGTAGGTAGGTTCCCACGCTTGGATTCTTCCATACTGAACCTCTTTAGTATGGTGTCAATGTACCTGGATTGGGACAATCCCAGTATCCGTTTAGATCTATCTCTATAGATCATAATTCCCAGTATGCAGGATGCATCACCTAGATCTTTAATTGAAAATCTTTGTGACAAGAAGAGCTTGACCGATTGCAGCATAGGAACATCGTTTCCTATCAAGAGTATGTCATTGATGTACAATACGAGGAAGGCAACCTTACTCTCTACAACCTTCTTATAGATACAAGGTTCATCTACGTTTTAGATGAAGTCAAACTCTTTGACTACAACATCAATGCAGATGTTCCAACTCCGCGATGCTTTCTTTAACCCATAGATGGATTTAAGCAGCTTGCACACCGTTCCGCTGCTCCCACTATCTACGAAGCCCTCTGGCAGAGTCATGTACACGCACTCTTCTAAATCACCGTTTAGAAAGGCGGTCTTAACATCCATTTGCCAGATTTCGTAGTCATGGTATGCAGCAATGGCAAGTAAGATCCGGATGGACTTAAACATAGCCACTGGAGAAAAGGTTTCGTCATAATCCACACCTGGTCGTTGAAGAAAACCCTTTGCAACAAGTCCATCTTTGAAAGTCTCAACTTTTCCATCTACACCAAGTTTCTTCTTAAAGATCCATTTGCACCCAATTGGTTTTACCCTTTCAGGAGCAACTTCCAAAGTCTATACTTTGTTGGTGTACATGGATTCCATCTCAGATCTCATTGCATCCAGCCATTTCACAGAGTCACTACTCGTGATGGCCTGCTCGAAACTAGTCGGGTCATCATCTACCATGATGCAATCCTCACTCCCACCATCAATGAGAAACCGTAGTATCTCTCAGGTGGGTGAGAAACTCTACTAGATCGGCGGAGAGGCTGGGGTTCGTTGGGTGCTACTGAATCCTCTGGTTCCAATAAATCATCTGTTGTAGTTTGTTCTGCTGGAAATTCTTCCAGTTCTACCTCATTGCCACTAATTTGTTTCATAAGAAAACTTTTTTCTAAGAAAGTGGCATGTCGAGAAATAAACACTTTTTGTTCCTCGGGGTGGTAGAAGATATACCCTTGTGAATTTTTGGGATATCCTACAAACTTGCATAAGACAGACCTTGCCTCGAGTTTGTCCGGATTTTTTCTTTTAACATAGGCCAGACAACCCCATATCTTAACATACTTAAGAGATGGTCTCTTCCCTTTCCATATCTCATATGGAGTGGTAGGCACTGATTTGGTAGAAACAATATTCAATAGGTGTATGGCTGTCTCAAGCGCATACCCCCAGAAGGAAATAGGTAACTCAGCAGTGCTCATCATAGAGCGTACCATATCTAATAGGGTGCGATTCTTCCGCTCCGATACACCGTTGTGCTGTGGTGTATAAGGAGGAGTAAGCTGAGAGAGAATCCCATTCTCTTTTAGATAGTCTAGAAAATCATTGCTCAAGTATTCTCCTCCTCGATCAGATAGAATCATCTTAATACTTTTGCTCGTTTGGTTCTCTACTTCGTTCTTATATTCTCTGAATTTCTCAAAAGCTTCAGACTTGCGTTTCATCAGGAACACATGTCCGTATCTAGAGAGATCGTCAGTGAATGTAATAAAGTAGGAAGAACCGTTTCTGGCGTGTGTAGAAATAGGACCGCATACATCACTATGTACCAGTCCTAAGAGTTCCTCAACTCTTTCTCCGTGTCCACTAAACGGAGTTTTGGTCATTTTACCTTTGAGACATGAATGGCAAGTATCATAAGATGATAATTCGAACGGATTCAAATATCCATCCTTATGTAACTTAGCTAGCCGTGTCGCATTGATATGACCAAGTTTACAATGCCACAAGAAGGATTCGTTCATTTCTGAACTTTTGCTCTTGTGTGTGTTTTGTATATTAAGGACTGTATTTTGATTGAGAATGAATATGCCATTATGTAACAAGCCTGATCCAATCAACTTTTGATTTAGGAAGATGTTCATAACATTATCCTGTATTACAAAATTATACCCTTCTTTACTTAATAAAGAAACTGATATAATGTTGCACATCATGTTCGGTATATAATAGCACTCATTCAGAATCAATGTATTACTACTTGGTAATACAAGGTGATATTCGCCAACTACTTTGGCTGCAATACTTGCACCATTCCCTACTTGTACGGAATGATCACTCTTTCCCAGTTCTCTACCTTTACGTAGCCCACATAACAATTTACATATGTGGGATCCCGGTCCGGTATCTTATACCCAGGACGTAGGGTGAACTGAGAAACAGTTCTCAATAACAAACACACCTGAAGAAGATGCATCAGCATGCTCGTTCTTCGTTTGGACGGCATGAGAATCCAGATATTCTCCTGTTTCCTGCTCGGTCTTATAACTCTTATAAGGAAGAACGGGACCAACGTTCCTTTGCTCAGTATAATAAGCGGGTTCAGCCAATACATCAATATTATTATCTTGATTAAGGCCTAGCATGGTCGCTACCTGGAGAGGGAGAGAAGGAAACACTTTAGCATATGCTCTTGCAAGATTAGATTGGTTATTATCTTATCTAATCAGGATATCTCCCACTTTTTTTTATCAAATCTTCCTCCAAAAAATAAAAGGTAAGATTAGCCGGGATTAATTACACCCTACAATTTCGTCAATCTTTCAGCTAGATCAGTGTTGTTACTTAAGGGAGGTTCCCCGTGCTTTCGCACGGACCTAATTAAAATAAACTTCATTTTCACAGAGGCTTAACCCCGTTAACACCTTTCTAGACACCTACTTGATCGGCTAATTGTCCTGTGTAAAATTCTCCCAGGTGTAACTCTTACTCGTAGTGGGTATCGGGATCCAACTATCTCATAGGGGGTATGCAATCTCATTGCAAATTTCAACACTTAAAATTCCCGATAATGCTTTTGCCCCTAACGTGCTATGACCTTGACGAATGCCAAACAACCCATAGTCCGCTAGTCAAGTTTAACCCGTACATTTTTTGATTGATTTAAACCCACCCGCACGACCCTTGACGATTACCAAACAACACCGTACGAATACTCTAATCCAATCATATCTCATGCTACAGATAAGTAGTAAATAGCTATCGTACACTACGCCTTGACGAATGCCAAATTACCGTAGCACGAATACTAATTAATACCTATCTGAAATGACGGAGGGCTACGCAGGTTTTTCAGAAAACCATGAGCGTAATAAACTTGATATCGTTGTAGAAACAAGTGATTTTGAAAAGGAGTGTTTTTTAGGCTTTTTCAGTTTCGCTAAAGAGGTCACTCCCGGTGAAGGGATCTCGGCTCTTTCCCCATCGAATAAAGTGCAGGGTATATCATATATACCGCGGTGCAAAGCAAGAACTATATAAGCTGTCAAAAACTAAACCGTGAGTTTGTAGCATCTGCCAGTTTAGCTAAAGAGGCCACTCCCGGTGAAGGGATCTCGGCTCTTTCCTCATCGAATAAGGTGCAGGGTATATCATATATACCGCTATGCAAAGCAAAAAACTGTAGCCACCCATTTTATTAAGTTTTGTTTCTACAACATCTTTTAGGTTTCTTTTCTTTTTTTAATCTCATTAATAAAAATCCCATCAATTAATGCTTCCTAACCATCACAGTACAAACGAAAGCAGTAATATTTATATATCAGCATGTATATATAGTATAAGCATTCGTCTCAGGTAGTAATATGATCTCATCACAGAACATTGCAGCAGAAGATAACATATGAAATATTGGATATACTAGGACGTCCGTGTTTTATTTCGAGCCTGTATAAAACACGGATTCCACGGTCGCGATGAATAGCCAAACCCACATCCCTAGACCCCTACGAGAGCTGCAAGTAACACTGCCAATTCTAGGTTTAGGAGACTCGGTCTCGATTCCTCGAGATAGCCTCCCACTGTACCCTAGAACCCGGTTACTTGTGCTCCCCTCCTTGGGTCTACCTAATGCGGAAAAGTAAATAATATACAATGGTGACATCATCCTCATCCCGGAAGTGCCCCAATAAAAGAATATTACATACAAATGAATTTTACATGAATGAAAATAAAAACCCTCATCTCACTTGAAACCCCCGGCTACTCAGAACACGACGATCCAATATAACATATCACAGCAACGCATAATATCTCATATCATCAACGTAAGCAAGTATGCGTATCCCGATTGTCGTTGATGTATAGCAACGAAGCCGGCGATAAACCACATACTACGCTTACGGTCAAAGAAAAGAAAGTGTAAAACAACAACATTTGGAATCCACAATCACTTTAGACATCGTAAATCTGAAATATCACATACTTCGCATTTCATGCCTAACTATATGAATTCCACATATTGTATCACATTCTAGATAAATAGATAATATTAAACTTTCTGATCTAATAATCAAATACCCAAGATTTCCTAAATAGCTCAACACTTGAGTGGAGTTCAAAAATCCCAGAACATGTCACAGCCTTAATGGTCCAGCCGTAGAAGGGTCAAACCAACGCCTCACATGTGGCAACGCTGTACTGCCCCAAACCCTAAGGTTTAGAGGCGGTTCAGACGGTCACATAATCGAGTTAAGGTTTGTGTTCTTCTAGAGGGTCCACCGCGTTACTTGCACATTTGTCCAAAAGATTTAAACTCAAGAAAAATTAAACACTTGAACGTTTTTCGTGCCGGGAAAAAGTGAGTTAATGATATCCGTTCGAACATTTTAATAGTTTCTAAAATATCCGGAAAACAAAACGAAATTAAACTTTCCGATCGAATCAATGATTACAAAATATCCCCAGAGAACCCAATACTTGAGAAAGATTAAAATTACCCAGAAATATGCAGAAATACCTACGGAGATTCCTGTGCAAAAAACTAAGCCTAATTCTCCTATACGCCCGCGGATCCGCGGCTCAAGTCATGGTCTTACCGCGGTTCCACGGCGGTTTGTGGGAATTAATTGCTCGTTTTTCATAGTAATTCTTATAATTCCCTGCTGATTTTTTTGAGTATTTTTAATGCAGAAAAAACCAACTTTTTAGAAAATTTCCAGACAGTGGGTCAATTTCGACGTTTCGGGGTTCGATCGGACTTTTAACTTCGTATACACGTCGCATAATGCTCTATCTAGGCTCTGATACCACTGTAGGGTTCCTAGGCACTCATACAAGGGTCTATAAGGCATCAACCATGCCCGATTTAAAATTTAGACGTGCCGAACAACCCAAAGCTAGGATCTTTGCTAGATAATTAGGGTTTCTCATGCAAGTAAACATCCTTACAACTAAGAGAGAGGGATTACAACCTTTGTAGTCCGCTCCTTCGCTTCAAAAGCTCCGAGTAGAAGTCTCTTCACCGCGATCCATGTTCTCCCGGACTCAAGAGAGGCTCCACAACCCGAATGATCCATGCTTGCTTGTAGTCTTCCTTTTCAAAGATGTTCTACCTTGAAGTTCTTTTAACTCAAGCTCTTTTAACTCAAACTCTTTCTCACTAATGAGGTGAACACCCTAATCTAATTGGCTAGATTAGATAAGGATGATGAAGTAGGATTTATGCTTTCTTTTATTATCAAATTCTCACACTAATTCATCACAAAACTCAAAGCTAGAAAGCTTTGCAAGGAGGAAGAAGAAGAAGATGAATGAATAATACTTTTGTGATGAATAATGAATAATCACTTATGGTTACAAATACAACCCTTGAGTTACTTAACTCATGTAGAGATTTAACCTAGGGTGAAGGGTTTGGGTTGGGTTAGAAATATCTAGCAAAATATCAACCATAATATCTTTGCTATTAACAAAGTAAAACCTTCAAGAAGCATCATGAAAGATCTAACCCAAATCAAACCCTAACCATGTTAAATCTCGGCTAATCATGTTGAATTAGTAATCATAACATGTTACAATATTATATATCACATATATAATATATTTTGTAACAAAAGAAAAATAATACAATTAACATATATCGCATATATATCAATGTATTATCCGGTGAGAAAATGAAATAATAAAGCGAGCCAATATTAGATAATGTAAGGTAATATATCACATATATAATTATACATTAAATTATCGAATCAACACTTGATCCGACAATCCGGCTATATCGAATATAACCGACTAATATATCATGTACCGATTCATCGAATCAACACTTGATCCAATGACCCGGCTCATATCAAAATATCACGAGAATATAATACGGTATCTCATGTCGTATTATCCTCGGTCCTGCACATATAATATATGTGCTCCTACTCCATTTTTCCTGAGTGAAGAAACCTCCGCGTTGGACTCTGAAGAATCATCAATACGCTGGTAGCAGGGGATGATCATATCAAACACCCACAAGCTGCAAGCGGTCAGCTAAACGTAACAGCCACCCAAGTATTGATCGATCAGAAGATCAACAAGCAAGTCTGCACATTCTCCTATGAATCCAAATCAGTAACACACCCGTACAGTCCGGTCTCTTCGTCTGATATGCCGCATATCTAGTCTAGGGGTGGTATACGTCAGACCCCAGTACTGATAAGTCGTGTCGATGTGAGGCTCATAACAGGTTGAGAACCTACTGATAAGACATATCAGTAGTAGTCGATATCCGCCCTGGCCAGGGACTTCCAGTTATAGCCAATCGAACACAGCACAACATCAACTCCCTATTCCGGGAGAGACGAATCCCCTCCTATCGCTCATTGCCTCCATGTGATTCGGGACTCTACCCAAAAGCCACCGTTTTGCAAGCCCTCTTGGACGTGGTAAGGTGGAAATCAAAGCACAGTGGGAATCACAAAAGACTCTATGACGATCTCGGGTCTATAGACTAACCTGTACCAGTGTCACCGGAGAACTGCCATCTGACGTGAGGTATAATACCATCTGGGAGTTCTCGCCGAATCCATCCAGTGTACCCAATCTCTAGTAAGCACCCGTACACCATCCTTGATGTCAAACACCGATGGATATGGGATCATCCATCGCCCATCATATGGGTCAGATGCGTATACGCTAGTCTACTCTGGTGTATCGATGCCCTGTCTCGACACACCCTCGACTAGGAACAGTTATAAGATGTACTCATCGACTACCGTGGCCCCACTTGTATGATCTCATCATAGTCCCAGTAGTCGAGCACATATCCTAAGGGCTTTATCAACATGTGAGAGTAAGACAATAAACTAATATAAGTCAACATGTTAAGATAAAGTGAACCCAAATAGCATACTATCATGATGAGCAAGAAAGTCCTCTCAATATATATCTAAGCATCCATTATAATATACATCATATGTACAACAATGGCCTCTAGGATATATACATAACTAACAGAAATCGAATAAACAACGACTCCGAGGTCAACTATATCATACAGGTAATACTATGATATCAAGGGTGACCGGGTCGTATATATGCCAACAATGTAATCAACACCTATGTGTATGCGGATATCATCCAACTATATAATCAATGTATGTATGCATGTGGATCACGTCCACCATATAATCAATGTATGTATGCATATGGATCTCGTCCACGTGTCAACCAATGAGACAACAATATCATGCATGTAAATATCATAAAAGTGTATGCATGAAAATATGAGGATATAACTCAACGTGTGTCCCTCGCGACACATCAAAATCATGAAACATGGGTGCCCAACATCGGCACCCGAAAACATCATGAAACCCGTGTCTAGCATTGACACGTAAATCCTCATATCTCTCGGGCTTCGCCAGTCCGGATCGGCCCACGATTTCCGTCTGCGGTATCGGCTTTGGCCCCAGTAGTTCGGGTCAACCCATATCCATCTATCGTCTCTGGTCAGTATCCTCCGGATAACCGCCAGATCCAACCAATCACCGGTAGGTAGTAGTCCCTCTTCCAGGCTCACCGTCTACTACACAGCGATCCGTTCTCACCACGGGGTACTATACCGGGTCCACCATGTACCCACAATCGGCCTCATCCAGCTCCTCGAATCGGGTTCATATGTCACACGTCTCAGAACCGAGAAAACGCATGGTTGACGCACTGAAATATCATATCAAGAGATACCGGGATTTTAAAGCAGTACATACTTTCTTTTGAAATAGCCACGGTTCTCAAATACAGAAATCTCATGAAAACAGCATATCTCGATGCGTAAAAATCATAAAGCATGATGTATGCGACAAATCATATAATTGCAAGCATCTCCGTTTATCATGCAACATGGAACAATAATATGACATATTAAGGGAAAACCACTCTTTTAAAATGATTCTAGTTTTTAAATATATCCCGCGGTTTCTAATTTCTCCAAAGTCAAATGCAACATCGTCTATGTATGTGCAATAAGTATGTACGTAGGCATGAATGCAAAAAGATATATATACACAAGTATGAGTGTGCAAGTGGGTATATACGCAAGTATGTTATTCGAAGAGTCATATCATGATGAAGCAATCCTATTGTGTAGTGACATGGAAATTATCGATGATGAAGTGTGTGAGACGGAAAATCTGTGTAAGTGTAACATACGCATCATCGATAATGGTGCAGGTGTACTAGCACAAGTATAAGTAATGCGATGCGAATAACATGAATGCAGCATAAGGTAAATCATATGCAAATGCTGACGGGTATACGTATCTTACAAGACCGAGTCGGTGAATCTATCAATCGGCATCTAGCCTCACAACATCACGTACGGTATAATCCATCGTACGACATCCTCTAGTCAAGTGTATGGATCAAACCTCAAGTCAAACTCATCACGTACGGAAAATCATCGTACGGCGGCATTAAGCTAATAGGGATCCTATCAACCTATATGACAATGAGGGTACGGCCTAATATCACGTACGGCGGCCTATCATCCATGATTCACAACATTCTATATATATATATATATATACACCTATGTCCCAGGTCACATCCATAACGATCTCATATCAGGGGACCGACAAGATATCAATCATCTCAATCGACTCGCATCCGTATAATAACATATCATCAGATCATCATATTCGTCTTATATTCTTTTCATCACATTTGTATCTCACATCCAGACGAGTTTACATAAACATTCTATCTCTACTATAAGTATACGTATCTAATCTAACATACACACCCGAACCATATAATCCGATTTTTAAAGAAGCGAATCGTAGTTTTGAAAATATGGGTTACGGTGTTTTTAAGGAAAAGATATCATTTCAAATTCCGTAACGTCCCTCAAGGTATCTGTTTAAAAGATGCATACGATTCTTCAGTTTAGAAATATGTATGGTTCGGATGACACAATTACGTCGACTATCTAGTCCTAAAGTATCCTAAACGGCAATATAGTCAAACATCATCCTCAAATACCGTCATCACATATTAGCCGTATTATATCACTTCTAACTATCCTTAGTTCCTAATATGGTTTCACTAACTATCATTTAACTCTAACCCTAGTTTCCAAATCTAGGTTTTCTTAACTATATTCTATAAATCAGTTTCCATCAAAACTTTGCGGGGGTGCTATACGCCATCCACCCGACTTTCCCGGTAGATATAGATCTACTCACCTTGGTCTTCGCTCACCGAAGTCGATGACGACACGCTCCGTCGCCTCGGAATCCATGTGAAGGTAGCTACAATAACAACACAATCGAAATCTCTATTAAAATATACTCTAGAAAACCGATACGGCACATGGCACGTTCATAGGTTAGAACATATGGCTTAAACGTATAAAATCAACCAAACAACCCTTGTTGTTGATGTACGAACACCCAACAACCAAATACAAATACAAATCCAAATAACAAGAATTAGCATTTTGAAATACGGAAAACCTATCCAAAATCACACTAAAATGCTCCCAGATTTTTGTTAGTTGTTTGTATGCCCTAGAGGCCAGTATTGTACAGATGATGTATATTATATTGGATGCTTGGACATATATAGAGAGGTCTTTCTTGCTCGTCTTGATAGTATGCTATCTGGTTGCTCTTTACTTTAACATGTATACTTGTCTCTTTATACTGTCTTATAGTTACATGTTGGTAAAGCCCTTAGGATGTGTACTTAACTACCTGGACTATGATGCGGATCATACTAGTGGGGACATGGTAGTCCATAAGTACATCATTCAAGGTCCCTAGTCGAGGGTGTATCGAGACGGGGCATCGATATACCAGTGTAGACTAGCGTATATGCTTCTCGACCTATGAGATGGGCGATGGATGATCCCATATCCATTGGTGTTTGACATCAGAGATGGTATACGGGTGCTCAGTGGAGACTGGGTACACTGGACGGACTCGCCGAGAACTCCCAGATGGTATTATACCTCACGTCAGATGGCAGTTCTCTGGTGACACTTGTGCAGGTTAGTCTGTAGACCCGAGATTGTCGTAGAGTCTTGTGTGATTCCCACTGGGCTTTGATTTCCACCTTACCACGTCCATGAGGGCGTGCAAAACGGTGGTTTTTGGGTACAGTCCCGAGTCGCATGGAGGCAATGAGCGATAGGAAGGGTTTCGTCTCTCCCGGTATTGGGGGTTGATGTTGCGTTGTGCTCGATTGGCCGTAACAGGAAAGTCCCCGGCCAGGGCTGATTAGAGATTTATTGGTAAGTGTTACCAGTAGTTTCTCTACCCGTTATGAGCCTCACATCGGCACGACTTATCGGTTATTGGGGTATGATGTTTACCACCCCTAGACTTGATATGCGACATATCAGACGAGGAGACCGGACTGTACGGGAAGTGTTGCCGGCAGTCTTTCACAGGAGTTGGAGCGGGCTTGCTTGCCGATCTTCTGATCGCTCAATACCCGGGCAGCCGTTACGTCCAGCTAGTACCGCCGACGGCTTGTGGGTGCGTGATGTGATCATCACCTACTGCCGGCGTATTGACGAGTCTTTAGAGTCCTACACAGAGGTTTTACTGGCTCAGGCGAAACGAAATAGGAGCGCATATGTGATATGTGAGAGACCGAGAATAAATGCATGTATGTGATACCGTATTCTATTCTCGCGACTTTTTGTATCGGTCGGTTATATATGATATGACCGGGTTATCGAATCAAGTTTTGATTCGATAAGTCGATACGATGGATGTTAGCCAGTAATATGAGATATGACCGGATTATTAAGCAAGTGTTGATTTAATAATTAAGTGTATAATTGTATATTAGATATACTAATTTACATTTCCTAAAACTTATTCACTTTAGGATTTTTCTCACACTTGCACACTTGAATATATATATATATGATATATATATTAAAAGTGTTTTGTTTTGTATCATGGTTGATGATACACTAAACATGGGTGTACAAGACACACACCATTCTATTTTAAATGGTGGTTTACATTTATTTAAGGTAATTACAAATTAGTGGAATTTCTTTCATAAGCATGAAACTTGTAGAAACTTGTGGTTGCTTTGAAAAAGTCCACTTGTATTGTTTTACCTTAGATCTTTGTTTAACCTAACCATTTACACTTAGCTATGGTAAAGTCTCTACAAGGGTTAGTATATGATACTCTCTCACCATGGTTAGCATACTCACTTAATCATTATCCTCATATCTTTTCTTTTGTTCATCATCTTTTTCTTCATTGAGCAAGAGAAAAGCTTGCTAGGGTTTGATCTAAATTGAGAAAGAAAGTGAGAAACAAAATTCTAAAGAGAACCCACTTCCTATTTCTCCATCCTCTACTAGATTAGCACTTTAGTATAAGGTGTTTACTTCAGTAATTCTCAAGTTAGTGAAGTAGGAGCTTGAGTCGGAATTCCCTCGACGTAGATCATCTTCGGCCTCGGAGACTTCAAGCAAGGTCGCATCCTTCACGTCGTGAAGCAATGCAAGAGCCCGGGAGAACCTTGGTCGCAGCGAAGGGACTTCAACAAGGAGCAAATGAAGTGGATGACCGATCTACAAAGGTTGTATATCGCGTTCCCTTTAGAGTAAAGTTGTTTTTTTGCTAAATGATTCGCCTAAACTCTAGTTAACGATCTTGCTTAGTGTTATTCGGCACATAAAAATTTAATTTTGGCATGGTCGATGCCTTGCAGAGCTTCGTTAGTGTGCCTAATAACCCTACAGTGTTATCAGAGCCTAGCTAGAGCCTTAGGCGAAGTGTAGACGATGTTAGAAGTCCGATCGAACCCCGAAACCCTAAACGGAACCCTTCTCTGTACATTTTTTGAATTTGTGGATTTTTCTGAATTAAAAATACTCAAAAAATACAGCAGGGTTTTATAAGAATTACTGTGCAAAACGTGGTCCTAAATCCATCAATGAGCCGCGGAACCGCGGCCGTACCCCACGTGGCGTGGCGGTTCCGCGGCCATACTGTTGCTTCGTTGACCAAGCTTTGCACAGTAATGTTTCTATTTCACTCCTGTGTTTTATGGGTAATTTTAATCTTTACTCAAGATTTGAGTTTTCTGGGTTGTATTGGGGATTCGGTGTTTCGATCGGGAAGTTTAACTTCGTCTGTATGTTTTTCCGGGTATTTTAGAACATGTTAAAAAGTTTGACCGGATATAAATACCCACTTTTTCCCCGGTCGGGAAATTTCCAAGTGTTGGATCTTTCCGAAGTTTAAGAACGTTCGAAGTAGTGCAAGTAACGCGATGGACACTCTAGAAGACAACAAACCTTAACTCGATTATGTGACCGTCTTGAACTGCCTTTTGAACATAAGGGTTTGGGGCAGTACGGCGTGCCACATGTAAAGCGTTGGCTTGACCCTTATACGGCTGGACCGTTGGTACTGAGGCCTGAAGTGAATGTTTTTAAACTTATTTCATGTGTTGAGCTGTTTCGGGAAAACTTGGGTGTTTGATTGTTCGATCGAAAAGTTTAACATTTTCTATTTATCTGGAATGTAATACAATATTTGGAATCCACAAGTAGTTATGAGATAACTAATTTGGATGTCATAAACATAGCACTTTAGTCTCACATGATCGGTTGCCACGGAATTTTGATGCGATCAAAAGTCCATCGCAATCACGTAGCGTACGCTAATACTCGCCGGATAAACTTAATAGACATCTACGCCCCATAGCCCCGACCAAGTGACTGTAGGAGAACCCCGTCGCCGACAGCATCCGTTTGGGTGCTCGGGGCAGCGGTGTTCCGCCTTGGTGCACTTCGTCGACGGTATCGGGGGTGCGGCCGTCTACTAAAGTTTGCGACGAGCTTTCGATCAAAATGTCGGGAATCTTGTTGAATTGCCCGACTTGATATTGAAAAGAGTTTTCGATAATGAGACTAAAATGCGGGGTTTATAATTGGTTAGGAATGCGATGTCTAAAGAGTTTGCGGATTCCAACTGTTGTAGTTTTACACTTTCTTTTCTGCGACCGTAAGTGTAATATGTGATATCGCCAGTTTCGTTGCTATATGTCAACGACAATTGGGATGTGCATATTTACTTACATTGATGACATGTGATGTTATGTGTTGCTGGATATGTTATATTGGATCGTCGCGTTTTGAATAGCCGGGTTTTTTTTATGTGAGATGAGAGTTTTTATTTTCATTCATGTAAAATATAATTGTATGTAATATTATTTTATTGGGGCACTTGGATAGACCCAAGGAGGAGAGCACAAGTAACCGGGTTCTGGAGTCCAGGGGGAGACCAACTCGAGGAGTCGAGTCCGGGTCTCCTAACTCCAGAATTGGTAGGGTTGCTTGCCGCTCTCGTAGGGGTCTAGGGGTGTGGGTTTGGCTATTCGTCGCGACCGTGGAATCCGTGTTTTATAGAGGCTCAAAATAAAACACGGACGTCCTAGTATATCCAATGTTTCATATGTTTCTTCTGATGCGATATCTGTGATGTGATCATTTGATGTTCTGTGATAAATACTGTATATAGTATATAGATATATTATATAGGCGTTACTTTTGTTTTACACCCGCGCTAGCCCTGCCCTGCCCTGCCGTTAGTTACCTAACCTAACGGTGCACGAGGGGACATCGAGGCGAATGCGGATGGCATAAGTATACGTCGTATTTATCTGTGATGTTTAGGTGACTTAAATGATGGGACTTTATTAATGTGATTAATGAAAGAAAAGAAACCTAAAAGATGTTGTAGAATCAAATTTTCAAATAAAAAGGGTAGCTACAGTTTTGCTTTGCATAGCGGTATATATGATATACCCTGCACCTTATTCGATAAGGATAGAGCCGGGATCCCTTCACCGGGAGTGACCTCTTTAGTAAAACTGGCAGATGCTACAACACTCGGTTTGCTTTTGATTGCTTTTGGAGTTTTGCTTTGCATAGTGATGTATATGATATATCCTGCACCTTATTCCATAAGGAAAGAGCCGAGATCCCTTCACCGGGAGTGACCTCTTTAGCAAAACTAATAAAAGCCTCAAAATCACTCCATTTCAAAATTCACATGATTCTACGACGATATCAAGTTCATTACGCAATAGGTTTTCAGAAAAACCTGTCGTAGCCCTCCGTCATTTTAGATAAGAACTGTTTAGTATTCGTGCTGCGTTTGTTGGCCTTTGTCAAGGCGTAGTGTGCGGTAGCTATATGGTGCTTATCTGCTTATGCATATGATGCAGATTGTTTTGGGGTAGTCGTAAGACCTTGTTGGACTTTGTTAAGGGTCGTGCGGGTGGGTTTGATTCAATCAAGAAATGACGGGTTGAACTTGACTAACATCCTATGATTTGTTGGCCTTTGTCAAGGTCATAGGGGTTAGGGGCAAAATATTATCGGGAATTTCAAGTGTTGAGATTTGCAATGAGATTGCATACCTTCTATGAGATAGTTGGATCGCGATACCCACTGCGAGTAATTGTTACTCCCGGGAGAGTTTTACACAGGACAATTAGCCGATCAAGTAGGTGTCTTGAAAGGTGTCAACGGGGTTACGCCTCTGGGAAAATGAGGTTTACTTTAATTAGGTCCGTGCGAAAGCACGGGGAACCTCCCTCAAAGTATCGAGACTGGCCTGGCTGAAAGATCGGCGAAGTTGTAGGGTGTAATTAATCCCGGCTAGTCTTTCCTTTTAGGGTTTGAAGGAAGATTTGATAAAAACAATGGGAGCCATCCTGATTAGATAAGATAATAACCAATCCGATCTTGCAAGAGCATACGCTAAAGAGTTTTTCTTCTCTCTCTCTCCAGGTAGCGACCATATCATGCCTTAATCAAGATAATAATATGGATGTATTGACCGAACCCGCATATTATACTGTGCTGGGGAACGTTGGTTCCGTTCTTTCTTATAAGAGTTATAAGACTGATCAGGATATAGGGGAATACCAGGATTCCCATGCCACCCGTATGAAGAAAGTACATGTTGATGCATTTTCTTCGGGTGTGTTCGTTACAGAGAACTGTTTCTCCATTTCCTCTACGTCCTGGGTATTAGATACCAGGTCAGGATCCATATATGTAATCAGTTACATGGGCTTAGGAAAGGTAGAGAACTTGGAGAAGGTGATAAAGACATAAGGGTTGGAAATGGTGCAATTTTTGCAGCTAAAACCGTCGGGGAATATCACCTTGTATTGCCAACTGGTAATACATTGATTCTGAACGAATGATATTTCATGCCGAACCTGATATGCAACATTATATCGGTTTCTTTGTTGAGTAAAGAGGGATATAATTTTGTATTACAGGATAATGTTATGAACATTTTCCTGAACCAAAAGTTGGTTGGATCAGGCACGATGTGCAATGGCATTTATGTTCTAAATCAATCAACAGTTCTGAGTATAACAAACACAAACAAGAGGAAGAGTTCAGAAATGAACGAATCCTTCTTGTGGCATTGTAGACTGGGTCACATCAATGCGACACGACTAGCTAAGTTGCATATAGATGGATATTTGAATCCGTTTGAATTTTCATCTTATGACACTTGCCAATCATGTCTCAAAGGAAAGATGACCAAAACTCCGTTTACGGGACACGGAGAGAGAGTTACGGAACTCTTGGGACTGGTACATAGTGATGTATGCGGCCCCATGTCTACACATGCAAGGAATGCTTCTGCGTACTTCATTACATTCACTGACGATCTCTCTAGATTCGGATATGTGTTCCTGATGAAACACAAATCAGAAGCTTTTGAGAAATTTAGAGAATATAAACAAGAAGTCGAGAACCAAACCGGGAAAAGTATTAAAATCCTTCGATCTGATCGAGGAGGTGAATACTTGAGCAATGAATTCCTGGACTTCCTAAAAGAGAATGGGATTCTCTCTCAGCTGACTCCTCCATATACACCACAGCACAACGGTGTATCTGAACGGAGGAACCGCACCCTATTAGATATGGTGCGCTCTATGATGAGCACAGCTGAGTTACCTATTTCCTTCTGGGGGTATGCGCTGGAGACAGCGGCATATCTTTTGAATCAAGTTCCATCTAAATTTGTACCTACCACACCATATGAGATATGGAGTGGGAAGAGACCATGTCTTAAACGTGTTAAGATATGGGGTTGTCCGGCCTTTGTTAAAACGCAAAATCTGGACAAACTCGAGGCACGGTCAGTTCTATGCAAGTTTGTGGCATATCCCAAACATTCACATGGATATCTTTTCTACCATACTTAGGAACAAAAAGTGTTTGTTTCTCGAAATGCCAACTTTTTAGAAAAGGAATTTCTTACAAAAGAAATTAGTGGCGACCAGGTAGAACTGGAAGAAATTCCGGCTATACAAACTCAAACTGAAGATTTAGTGGAACCAGAGGATTCGGTAGTTCCCAACGAACCTCATCCTCTCCGCCGATCTAGTAGGGTTCCTCACCCACCTAAGAGATACTACGGTTTTCTCATAGATGGTGGGAGCGAGGATTGCATCATGGTTGACGATGACCCAACTAGCTTCGAGCAGGCCATCACGAGTGGGGACTCGGTGAAATGGCTGGATGCAATGCGGTCCGAGATGGAATCCATGTACACCAACAAAGTGTGGACTTTGGAAGTTGCTCCTGAAGGGGTAAAACCCATTGGGAGCAAGTGGATTTTCAAGAAAAAACTTGGTGTAGATAGGAAAGTGGAGACTTTCAAAGCTAGACTTGTTGCGAAGGGTTTTCGGCAAAGACCAGGTGTGGACTATGACGAAACCTTTTCTCCAGTGGCTATGCTTAAATCCATCTGGATCATGCTTGCCATCGCTGCATATCATGACTACGAAATCTGGCAAACGGTGATTTATAAGAGTACGTGTACATGACTCAGCCAGAAGGCTTCGTAGATATTGGGAGCAGCGGGATGGTGTGCAAGCTGCTTAAATCCATTTATGGATTGAAGCAAGCATCGCGGAGTTGGAACATCTGCTTTGACTTCATTATCAAAGAGTTTGATTTCGTCAAAAACGTAGATGAACCTTGTATCTACAAGAAGGTCGCAGAGAGTAATGTTGTCTTTCTCGTATTGTACGTGGACGACATACTCTTGATAGGAAATAACATTCCTATGCTGCAATCGGTGAAGCTCTTCTTATCACAAAGATTCTCAATGAAAGATCTTGGTGATGCCTTCTGCATATTGGGAATTATGATCTATGGAGATAGATCTAAAAGGATACTGGGATTATCCCAATCCAAGTACATTGACACCATATTAAAGAGGTTTAGTATGGAAGAGTCCAAACGTGGGTTTTTACCCACGATCTCGGGGCTCACTCTCTCCAAAGAGATGTCTCCCAACACTGATTTGGAGAGAGCTCGCATGCAAGGGATACCCTATGCTTCGGCAGTTGGCTCTATCATGTACGCGATGCTATGTACCAGACCCTATGTAGCATACTCACTAAGTGTAGTGAGTAGGTTCAAGCTGATCCTGGAGAGAGTCACTAGACAGCTGTGAAGAGCATTCTCAAGTACTTACGAAGGACTAAAGAGTTGCTCTTGGTGTATGGTAACGGAGAACTCCAAGTGGAGTCCTTTACCGATTCGAGCTTCCAGATTGATAAGGACGACTCTAAGTCGCAGTCGGGATTTGTCTTTACCCTTTACGGAGGGGCGGTTAGCTGGAAGAGTTCCAAGCAGGAAACCGTGGCAGACTCGACGATGGAGGCTGAATACATCGCTGCTAACGATGCTGCCAAAGAGGCTGTCTGGATCAAGAAGTTCATTACTGAACTTGGAGTGGTTCCATCCATTGAGCATCCAATACCTTTGTATTGCGATAATAATGGAGCGGTAGCTTTGGCCAAGGAACCCAGGTCCCATCAGCGATCCAGGTATATTCTGAGGCGGTATCACCTGATCCGGGAGATAGTTGATCGCCGGGAGATCGAGGTCAGGAGGGTTGACACGAAGAATAACACCGCGGATCCACTCACGAAGGCCATTCCCCAGATACAATTTGAGAGACTCTTCGGGATGCTCGTTATGCGATACTACAACAGCTGGCCCTAGTGCAAGTGGGAGATTGTTAGTTGTATGTATGCCGTAGAGGCCAGTATTGTACAAATGATGTATATTATATTGGATGCTTGGACATATATAGAGATGACTTTCTTGCTCGATATGATAGTATGCTATCTGGTTACACTTTATCTTAACATGTATACTAGTCTCTTTAAACTGTCTTATAGTTACATGTTGGTAAAGCCCTTAGGATGTGTACTTGACTACCTGTACTATGATGCGGATCATGATATTATGCTATCTGGTTGCTCATCATGATATTATGCGATAATATATTATATTGGATGCTTGAACATATATAGAGAGGACTTTCTTGCCCATCATGATATTATGCTATCTGGTTGCTCTTTACTTTAACATATATACTTGTCTCTTTATACTGTCTTATAGTTACATATTGGTAAAGCCCTTAGGATGTGTACTTGACTACCTGTACTATGATGCGGATCATACGAGTGGGGACATGGTAGTCCATAAGTACATCCTTCAAGGTCCCTAGTCGAGGGTGTATCGAGACGGGGCATCGATATACCAGTGTAGACTAGTGTATATGCTTCTCGACCCATGATATGGGCGATGGACGATCCTATATCCATTGGTATTTGATATCAGAGATGGTATACGGGTGCTCAGTGGAGACTGGGTGCTCAGTGGAGACTGGGTGCACTGGTGACACTTGTGCAGGTTAGTCTGTAGACCCGAGATCGTCATAGAGTCTTGTGTGATTCCTACTGTGCTTTGATTTCCACCTTACCACGTCCATGAGGGCGTGCAAAACGGTGGTTTTTGGGTACAGTCCCGAGTCGTATGGAGGCAATGAGCGATAGGAGGGGTTTCGTCTCTTCCGGTATTGGGGGTTGATGTTGCGCTGTGCTCGATTGGCCATAACAGGAAAGTCCCTGGCCAGGGCTGATTAGAGATTTACTGGTAAGTGTTACCAGTAGTTTCTCGACCCGTTATGAGCCTCACATCGGCACGACTTATCGGTTATTGGGGTCTGACGTTTACCACCCCTAGACTTGATATGCGACATATCAGGCGAGGAGACCGGACTGTACGGGAAGTGTTGCCGGCAGGCTTTCACAGGAGTTGGAGCGGGCATGCTTGCTGATCTTCTGATCGCTCAATACCCGGGTAGCCGTTACGTCCAGCTAGTTCCGCTGACGGCTTATGGGTGCGTGATGTGATCATCACCTACTGCCGGCGTATTGACGAGTCTTTAGAGTCCTACATAGAGGTTTTACTGGCTCAGGCGAAACGAAATAGGAGCGCATATGTGATATGTGCGAGACTGAGAATAAATGCATGTATGTGATACCGTATACTATTCTCGCGACTTTTTGTATCGGTCGGTCATATATGATATGACCGGGTTATCGAATCAAGTGTTGATTTGATAAGTCGATACGATGGATGTTAGCCGGTAATATGAGATATGACCGGATTATTAAGTCAAGTGTTGATTTAATAATTAAGTGTATAATTGTATATTAGATATACTAATTTACATTTGCTAACACTTATTCACTTTATGGGTTTTCTCACACTTGCACACTTGAATATATATATATATATATGATATATATATTAAAAGTGTTTTGTTTTGTATCATGGTTGATGATACACTAAACATGGGTGTACAAGACACACACCATTCTATTTTTAAATGGTGGTTTACATTTATTTAAGGTAATTACAAATTAGTGGAATTTCTTTCATAAGCATGAAGCTTGTAGAAGCTTGTGGTTGCTTTGAAAAAGTCCACTTGTTTTGTTTTACCTTAGATGTTTGTTTAACCTGACCATTTACACTTAGCTATGGTAAAGTCTCTACAAGGGTTAGTATATGATACTCTCTCTGTTAGTTATTTGTATGCCCTAGAGGCCATTACTGTACATTGGATGTATATTGTAGTGGATGCTGGGACATATATAGGTAGGACTTTCTTGCTCGACATGATAGTACGCTATCAGGTTGCTCTTTATCTTAACATGTATAATTTCAGTCTCTCTGATTACATGTTGATAAAGCCCTTAGGATGTGTACTCGACTTCCAGGTTTATGATGCAGATCATACTAGTGGGGCCTGGGTAGTCCATGAGTACATCCTTCAATGTTCCTAGTCGTGGGAATATCGAGACGGGGCATCGATATTCCAGAGTAGACTAGCGTATATCTTCTCGACCCATGTGATGGGCGATGGATGATCCCATATCCATTGGTGTTTGACATCAGAGATGGTATGCGGGTGCTCAGTGGAGACTGGGTACACTGAACGGACTCGCCGAGAATTCCCAGATGGTATTATACCTCACGTCAGATGGCAGTTCTCTGGTGACACTGGTACAGCTTAGTCTGTTGACCCGAGATCGTCATAGAGTCTTGTGTGTCTCCCACTGTGCTTTGATTTCCACCCTACCACGGCTCTACTGAGTCATGCAAACAGGTGGATTTTGGGTACAGTCCCGATTCACATGGAGGCAATGAGCGATAGGAGGGGATTCGTCTCTCCCGGTATTGGGGGTGGATGTTGTGCTATGCTCGACTGGCCATAACAGGAAATCCCTGGCCAAGATTGGAGTGATATACTGGTAAGAGTTCTCAGTAGTTTCACGAATGTTATGGACCTCACGTCGGCATGACTTATCAAGTTATTGGGGTCTGATGTTTACCACCCCTAGGCGAGATATGCGACATATCAGACGAACAGACCGGACTGTACGGTAAGTGTTACTGGTTGGATTCACAGGAGTGTGAGCGGGCTTGCTCATAGATCTTCTGATCGCTCAATACCCGGGTTGCCATTACGTTTAGCATACCGCTTGCGGCTTGTGGGTGTTTGATATGATCATCACCTGCTGCCGGCGTATTGACGAGTCTTTAGAGTCCTACACAGAGGTTTCCTGGCTCAAGCGAAACGAAATAGGAGCGCATATGAGATATGTGTGGGACCGAGAATAATGCGTGTATGTGATACCGTATTCCATTCTCGCGATGAATGTATCGATTGGTTGTATGCGATATAACCTAGTTATCGAATCGAAGATTGATTCGATAAGTCGATACATTGGATACTAGTCGGTTATATACGACATGACAGGATCATTGAATCAAGTGTTGATTTAGTGATTTAATGTATAATTATATATTTGATATATTTCTTTGCATTAACTAGTATTTGTTCACTTTAAATGGATTTTCTCACTTGATGTACACAAGTTGTATATGTTATATACTTTTGTGCACAAGATTGTATCATGTTTGATGATACATGCTCACTTGGGTTTGTGTAAAGATTAAACCATGGTTGTGTAATGGTTAGGGTTTTCATTTTATTATCTATTTATTTATTTATTATTCTTTTTGAAATGATAAAGAGAAAATGGTGGCTTTCTTTGTTTGTTGTTGAAGCTTTGACTAAGTGACCATTTTGTCTTCATGCTTAACCCTAACCATTCAAACTAACCATAGTTTATTCTCTACACCTAACTATGGTTGGTATATGATAAGTATTCATATTATTTTCCTTTTTGAGATATACTTATCATATTCTTTCTTCATCTTCTTCATCTTCAACAAGAAGAAAAAGCTTGCCTCCATCAATGGCAACTTGAGAAAAAGAGTGAGAAATCCAATTCTAAAGTGAACCCACCTCCTATTTCTTCATCCTCTACCTATTGCCAAGTAGTATAGGGTGTTTTCTTCACAAGTTTCATGACTTGGTGAAGTTGGAGCTTGATCTTGAGTTGCCTCGACGTAGATCATTTTCGGGATCGAAGTCGACGACCTAGCCCGCCCATTTCTCCGATGAAGCCGATGCTAGAGTCATGGATTCTATTTGGATAGCGGAGGGACGTCATCACGGAGCCTAGGAGGTGGAGGACCGGATCTACAAAGGTTGTAGCTTCTTTCCTTTAAGTTAAAGTTGTTTACTTGCATCGCATCACCTATAAATCTAGTTAACGATCCGTATTAGGGTTTGTAGGCACATGGAAAATTTTGAATTAGCCATGTTTGATAACTTGTGGGACCTCATTAGTGTGCCTAAGAACCCTACAGTGGTATCAGAGCCTAGCTAGAGCCTTAGGCGATGCGTAGACGGAGTTAGAAGTCCGATCGAACCGAAACCCTAACACAAATTTGCTTTCTGGACTTTTTTCAAAAACTTGGTTTTTTCCAGATTAAAAATTCTTAAAAAATTCAGCAGGAAGATCTAAGAATTATGGTACAAAACGAGCCCCTGAATCATCTAAACCGCCGCGGAACAGCGGCAGAAGCATGGCTTCTGCGGCGGTTCCTCGGCCGTTTGGTCACATTGGCCAATAAACTTTGCATATTAATTCTTATGCTTTGGTTTTTGATTTTCTAGGATTTTTTAAATATTACTCAAGAGTTGAGTTTTCTGGGTTGTATTGGGGACTCGGTGTTTCGATCGGATTGTCTAACTTTGTCAGTGTGTTTTTCCGGGTAATTTTAGAATATGTTAAAAAGTTCGACCGGATATAAATACCCATTTTTTCCCCTAACGGGAAATTTCCAATTGTTGGACTTTTCCGTAGTTTAATGACGTTCTAAGTAGTGCAAGTAATGCGATGGTCCCTCTAGAAGACAACAAACCTTAACTCGATTATGTGACCATCTTGAACTGCCCTTTGAACCTTAGGGTTTGGGGCAGTACGGCGTGCCAAATGTGAGGCGTTGGCTTGACCCTTCTACGGCTGGACTGTTGGTACTGAGGCACGAACTGAATGTTGTTAGACTTATTTCATGTGTTGAGCTGTTTCGGGAAAACTTGGGTGTTCGAATGTTCGATCGGAAAGTTTAACATTTTCTGTTTATCCGGAATGTGATACAACAATTGGAATTCACAAGTAGTTATAAGATAACTGAATGAATGTTATAAATCTAGCGGTTTAGTCTCACTTGGTCGGTTGCCACGGAATTTTGATGAGATCAAAAGTCCGTCGCAATCACGTAGCGTACGCGGATACTCGCCGGGTAAACTTAATAGACAGCCTCGCCACATAGCCCCGACCAAGTGACTGTAGGAGAACCCCGTCGCCGAAAGCATCCATTCGGGTGCTCGCGGCAGCGGTGTTCCACCTTGGTGCACTTCGTCGACGGCGTCGGGGGTGCAGCTGCCTAATAAAGTTTGCGACGAGCATTCGATCAGGATGTCGGGAATCTTGTTGAATTGCCCGACTTGATATTGAAAAGTGTTTTCGATAATGAGACTAAAATGCGGGGTTTATAATTGTTAGGCATGCGATGTCTAAGTATTTCATTTGATTAGGCATGCGATGTCTAAAGAGTTTGTGGATTCCAACTGTTGTAGTTTTACACTTTCTTTTCTGTGACCGTAAGTGTAATATGTGATATCGCCGGTTTCGTTTCTATATGTCAACGACAATTGGGATGCGCATATTTACTTACGTTGATGACATGTGATGTGATGTGTTGCTGGATATGTTATATTGGATCGTCGTGTTTGAATAGTCGGTTTTTTTTTATGTGAGATGAGTGTTTTTCATTTTCATTCATGTAAAAACTTGTATGTAATATTCTTTTATTGGGGCACTTCCAGGTTGCGGATGTTGTCACCATTTGTATATTATTTACTTTTCCGCATTAGGATAGACCCAAGGAGGGGAGCACAAGTAACCGGGTTCTGGGGTCCAGTGGGAGACCAACTCGAGGAGTCGAGTCCGGGTCTCCTAACCCTAGAATTGGTAGGGTTGCTTGCCACTCTCGTAGGGGTCCAGGGGTGTGGGATTGGCTATTCATCACGACCGTGGAATCCGTGTTTTATACTGGCTCGTATTGAAAACACGGACGTCCTAGTATATCCAATATTTCATATGATATTTTCTGCTGCGTTATCTATGATGTGATCATGTGATTTGTTCAGATAGATATAGTATATAGTATATATGATATATTATATAGACGTCGCTTATGTTTTACACCCGCGCTAGCCCTGCCTCGTTCTGGCGTTAGTTGCCTAACCTAACGGTGCAGACGGGACATCGAGGCGAATGCGGATGGCATAAGCGTACGTTATATTTATCTGTGATGTTTAGGTGGACTTAAATGATGGGATATTCATTAATGAGATTAATGAAAGAAAATAAACCTAATTGATGTTGTAGAATCGAATTTCAAAAATAAAACAGGTAGCTGCAGTTCTTTCTTTGCATCGCGGTGTTCATTATATAACATCCTGCACCTTATTCGATGAGGAAAGGACCGAGATCCCTTCACCGGGAGTGACTCCTTCAGCAATAACTGGCAGATGCTACACACTCGGTTTGTCTTTTGATTGCTTCTATAGTTTTTGCTTTGCACAGTGATATATATGATATATCCCGCACCTCATTCGACGAGGAAAGGGCCAACGATCCCTTCACCGGGAGTGACCCCTTTAGCAAAACTAGAAAAGCTTCAAAAACATTCCATTTAAAAACCATTTGATTGCGCAACGAGATCAAGTTCAAAGCGTTAAAGGTTTTCACAAAAACCATTCGCAACCCTCCGTCATTTTAGGAAGTAGAGTACTTAGTATTCGTGCTGTGTTTGTTGACCTTAGTTAAGGCACAGTGTACGGTAGCTAAGTGATGTCTTCCTACACCGCATATGATGCGATTAGTTAGGACAGTCGCGTGACTTTGTTGACCTTAGTTAAGGGTCATGTGGGTGGGTCTAATTAATCACGAAATGACGGGTAGAACTTGACTAGTGCTCATGATTTGTTGACCATAGTTAATGTCATAAGTGCTAGGGGTAAAAACCTTTATCGGGAGTTTCAAGTGTTGAAATTTGCAATGAGATTGCATACCTTCTATATGATAGTTGGATCCCGATACCCACTGCGAGTAATTGTTACTCCTGGGAGAGTTTTGCACTTTGCAATTAGCCGATCAAGTAGGTGTCTAGAAAGGTGTCAACGGGGTTACGCCTCCGGGAAAACGAGGATTACTGTAATTAGGTCCGTGCGAAAGCACAGGGAACCTCCCTCAAAGTACCGACACTGGCCTGGCTGAAAGATTGGCGAACTTGTAGAGTGTAATTAATCCCGGCTGGTCTTTCCTTTTAAGGTTTAAAGAAAGATTTGATAAAAACAGTGGGAGCCATCCTGATTGGATAAAATAAATAACCAATCTAATCTTGCAAGAGCGCACGCAGAGTGTTTTCTTCTCTCTCTCTCCAGGTAGCGACCATATCACGCCTTAATCAAGATAATAATATGGATGTATTGACCGAACCCGCTTGTTATACTGAGCTGGGGAACGTTGGTCCCTCTCCAACTTATAATTGTTATAAGACAGAGCAGGAAATAGGGGAATACCAAAATTCCTATGCCGCCCAAACGAAGAAAGTGCATATGATGCATCTCCTTCGGGTGTGTTCATTACAAAGAACTGTTTCTCAGTATCCTCTGCATCCTGGGTATTTGATACCGGATCTGGATCCCAGATATGTAATCTGTTACATAGGGCTACAAAAAGGTAGAAAAACTGAGAACGGGTGATAAGTTTCATGAGACAGAAAACGGGGCAAGTGTTGCGGCCAAGTCTGTTGGACACTGTCACCCTGTATGACCAATACATTGATTCTGAACAAATGTTGTTCGATACCGAACCTGATATACAAAGTCATATCAGTCTCTTTATTAGTAAAGAAACGATAAAATTTTGTATTGATGGATAATGTTTTGAACTTTTCCTATATCAAAAGTTGATCGGTTCAGGCACGTTATCTAAAAGCATTGACGTTCTAAATCAAACTACAGTTCCTAGTATACAGAACACACACAAGAAGAGGAGTTCAGAAATGAACGAATCCTTCTTGAGGCATTGTTGACTAGGTCACATCAATGCGACCCGACTGGCTGAAGTTACATTTTAGATGCATACTTAAATCAGTTTGAATTTACATATTGTGAAACTTGCCAGTCATGTCACAAAGATTAGATGACCATAGCTCCGTTTACAGGAAACAGAGAAAGAGTTAATGAACTCTTGGGACTGATACATGATGATGTATGTAAGGTCTCCTGTCTACACATGCCAGGACCGGTTCTTTGAACTTCATTATATTCTTTGATAATCTCTCAAGATTCAGTCATATGTTCCTGTTGAAACATAAGTCTGAAGCTTTTGAGGTATTCACAGAATATAAGTTGGAGGTAGAGAACCAAAATACGGGTATAAGTATTATGTCTTATGATAAGATCAGGGAGGAGAATACTTGTGCATGGAATCCTTGGACTATTCTAAAGGAAAATAAGATTCTCTCTCAGTATTACTCCTCTGAATACACCACAGCACAACGGTGTATCGGGGCGGAGCAATCGCACAATATTAGATATAGTGTGCTCTATGATAAGTATTACTGAGTTACCTATTTCATTTTGAGATTGTGCACTTGAGAAGCTGCATACCTATTGAATTAGGTTCGAATCAAATCAGTGCCTACCACTCCATATGAGATATGGTATGGGAAGAACCCATCTCTTAAGCAAGTTAAGATTTGGGATTGTCCGGCCTATGTCAAAAGAAAAATCTGGACAAGATCGAGGCAAGGTCAGTTATGTAGAACTGGAAAGCTATACAAAACTGCAGCTGATGATTTGACAGAACCAAAGGATTCAATAGTTCCCGACGAACCTCAGCTTCTCCGCCGATCTAGTTGGGTTCCTTACCTGCCTGAGAGATACCTCGGTTTCTCGATGACAGTGGGAGCGAGGAATGCATCATGAGATGATGACCCAACTAGTTTCGAGCAGGTCATCAAGAGTAGGGACTCTGTAAGAATGGCTGGATGCTTAGCGATCTGAGATGGAATCCATGTACACCAGCAAAGCATGGACTTTAGCTGCTATATCTGAAGGATTAAATCCCCATTAGGAGCAAGTATATCTTTAGAAGATTACTTGATGTAGATGGAAAAGTTGAGACTTTCAAAGCTAGACTTGTAAAAGTTTTTCGTCATCGACCAGGCATGGATAATGATGAAACCTTTTCCAGTGCCTATGCTTAAGTCCATCCAGATCCTACTTGCCATTGCTACACACCATGACTACGATATCTGGTGGTTGGGTGCCATGACTACTTTTCTAATTACTGATTTATAAGAGAACGTCTATAAGAACACAGCCGGAGGGCTACGTAAACAGTGGGAGCAGCGGAAACGTGTGCAAGTTGCTTTACAGAATAAAGCAGGCATCGCGGAGTTGGAACATCTGTTTTGATGTAGTAGTCAAAGTTTTTGACTTCATCAAAATGGTAGATGAACCTTGTATATACAAAACGGTAGTAGAGAGTAAAGTGGTCATCCTCGTATTGTACGTGGACAACATACTCTTGATAGGAAAAGAGTTTCCTACACTACGATCGGTCGATCTCCTCTTATCACATAGATTCTCCAATAGGATAAAGTTGATACCTCCTAAATCCTGAGATTTGGATCTATGAGATAGATCTAAAGGGATGTTAGGGTTCTCACTAGGTATAGAGAGATTGTATCAATCGATCCTGGGGAGAATCACTAGAAAAAGTTCCACACTGATAAGCACGACTGAATGTTAGTCGCAGGCATTGTCTTTACCCTCGGTAAAGGGACGGTATGTTGGAAGAGTTCCAAGCTAGATACCGTGGCAAACTAGACGATAAAGGCGGGTAACATCGCTATTAAAGATACTACCAAAGAGGCAGTTTGGGTGTATACTGGTTCATGAGATGAACTAGGTTCCTGCCATTGTATGACAATGGAAGTCTGGCTTTGGCCCTGGAACCCTGGTCCCATCAGTGACCCAGACATATTCTGAGGCAGCATCACCTGATCATGGAGATAGATAATCTCCAGGGTGATCGAGGTTAGGAGAGTAGATTCAGAGGACAACACGGCAGATCCACTTACGAAGGCCTTTTCCCAAAGAGAGACTTTTAGGGGATGGCTGAGTATTAGATAATACAACCACTGCTACAGATGGCCCTAGTGCAAGTGGGAGATTGTTAGTTATATGTATGTCCTAGAGGCCATTACTGTACATTGGATGTATATTGTAGTGGATGCTGGGACATATATAGGTAGGACTTTCTTGCTCGACATGATAGTACGCTATCTGGTTGCTCTTTATCTTAACATGTATAATTTCTGTCTCTTTGATTACAAGTTGATAAAGCCCTTAGGATGTATACTCGACTTCCAGGACTATGATGAAGATCATACTAGTAGGGCCTGGGTAGTCCATGAGTACATCCTTCAATGTTCCTAGTCGTGGGAATATCGAGACGGGGCATCGATATTCCAGAGTAGAATAGCGTATATCTTCTCGACCCATGTGATGGGCGATGGATGATCCCATATCCATTGGTGTTTGACATCAGAGATGGTATGCGGGTGCCCAGTGGAGACTGGGTACACTGAACGAACTCGTCGAAAATTCCGAGATGGTATTATACCTCACGTCAGATGGCAGTTCTCTGGTGACACTGGTACAGCTTAGTCAGTTGACCCGAGATCGTCATAGAGTCTTGTGTGTCTCCCACTGTGCTTTGATTTCCACCCTACCACGGCTCTACTGAGTCATGCAAACAGGTGGTTTTTGGGTACAGTCCCGATTCACATGGAGGCAATGAGCGATAGGAGGGGATTCGTCTCTCCCGGTATTGGGGGTGGATGTTGCGCTATGCTCGACTGGCCATAACAGGAAATCCCTGGCCAGGGTTGTAGTGATATACTGGTAAGAGTTATCAGTAGTTTAACGAATGTTATAGACCTCACGTCGGCATGACTTATCAAGCTATTGGGGTCTGACGTTTACCACCTTTAGGCGAGATATGCGACATATCAGACGAACAGACCGGACTGTACGGTAAGTGTTGCTGGTTGGATTCACAGGAGTGTGAGCGGGCTTGCTCGTCGATCTTCTGATCGCTCAATACCCGGGTGGCCGTTACGTTTAGCAGACCGCTTACGGCTTGTGGGTGTTTGATATGATCATCACCTGCTGCCGGCGTATTGATGAGTCTTTAGAGTCCTACACAGAGGTTTCCTGGCTCAAGCGAAAGAAATAGGAGCGCATATGAGATATGTGCGGGACCGAGAATAATGCGTGTATGTGATACCGTATTCCATTCTCGCGATGAATGTATCGATTGGTTGTATGCGATATAACCTAGTTATCGAATCGAAGATTGACTCGATAAGTCGATACATTGGATTCTAGTCGGTTATATACGACATGACCGGATCATTGAATCAAGTGTTGATTTAATGTATAATTATAAATTTGATATATTACTTTGCATTAACTTGTATTTGTTCACTTTAAATGGATTTTCTCACTTGATGTACACAAGTTGTATATGTGATATACTTTTGTGCACAAGATTGTATCATGTTTGATGATACATGCTCACATGGGTTTGTGTAAAGATTAAACCATGGTTGTGTAATGATTAAGGTTTTCATTTTATTATCTATTTATTTATTTATTTATTATTCTTTTTGAAATGATAAAGAGAAAATGGTGGCTTTCTTTGTTTGTTGTTGAAGCTTCATGAAGCTTTGACTAAGTGACCATTTTGTCTTCATGCTTAACCCTAACCATTCAAACTAACCATAGTTTATTCTCTACACCTAACTATGGTTGGTATATGATAAGTATTCATATTATTTTCCTTTTTGAGATATACTTATCATATTCTTTCTTCATCTTCTTCATCTTCAACAAGAAGAAAAAGCTTGCCTTCATCAATGGCAACTTGAGAAAAAGAGTGAGAAATCCAATTCTAAAGTGAACCCACCTCCTATTTCTTCATCATCTACCTCTTGCCAAGTAGTATAGGTTGTTTTCTTCACAAGTTTCATGACTTGGTGAAGTTGGAGCTTGATCTTGAGTTGCCTCGACGTAGATCATTTTCGGCATCGAAGTCGATGACCAAGCCCGCCCATTTCTCCGATGAAGCCGATGCTAGAGTCATGGATTCGATTTGGACAGCGGAGGGACGTCATCACGGAGCCTAGGAGGTGGAGGACCGGATCTACAAAGGTTGTAGCTTCTTTCCTTTAAGTTAAAGTTGTTTACTTGCATCGCATCACCTATAAATCTAGTTAACGATCCGTATTAGGGTTTGTAGGCACATGGAAAATTTTGAATTAGCCATGTTTGATTACTTGTGAGACCTTATTAGTGTGCCTAGGAACCCTACACTCTCACCATGGTTAGCATACTCACTAAATCATTATCCTCATATCTTTTCTTTTGTTCATCATCTTCTTCTTCATTGAGCAAGAGAAAAGCTTGCTAGGGTTTGATCTAAAGTGAGAAAGAAAGTGAGAAACAAAATTCTAAAGAGAACCCACTTCCTATTTCTCCATCCTCTACTAGATTAGCACTTTAGTATAGGGTGTTTACTTCACTAATTCTCAAGTTTGTGAAGTAGGAGCTTGAGTCGGAATTCCCTAGACGTAGATCATCTTCGGCCTCGGAGACTTCAAGCAAGGTCGCATCCTTCGTGTCGTGAAGCCATGCAAGAGCCCGGGAGAACCTTGGTCGCAACGAAGGGACTTCAACAAGGATCAAATGAAGTGGAGGACCGATCTACAAAGGTTGTATATCGCGTTCCCTTTAGTGTAAAGTTGTTTTCTTGCTAAATGATTCGCCTAAACTCTAGTTAACGATCTTCCTTAGTGTTATTCGGCACATAAAAATTTAATTTTGGCATTGTCGATGCCTTGTAGAGCTTCGTTAGTGTGCCTAGTAACCTTACAATTTTGACTCAGGTCAAATAAATCTAAGCAAACAAGTCTTGGGTGATGTATACAGTGTATTTGAGCTACTGGATCAATCCCCCAGACAACCTAGTAGCCGGCCCCACCCCTAGCAAATCCGACGAGCTCGGCCCCCCATGCTCAGTTGGGCTTCGTTTTGTCATGGTGGTCTCCTCTGGTCTAAAATGGGTCTCTGGTATTGTTGGCTACACTCAAAATTCCCCCGGGTTGCTCCAGATTTCCCTGCACACCCTTATTTCTCACAAAACAAACATGAACTCAAATCCCAATTCCGTATTTTGGGTTACTACACTAAATCTCAGGTCTTAAACATCCATTCAATCACCACCAATCCACAATTTCACTCAGACCCTCACTAGGATCTTCTAATTTCCAAAAATCTCCACTAAACGAGTTCTAAGCTAAACTAAAAGCTAGGAATTCAAACTAAACTAACATGGAAAGAGATATACCTCATGGATCTCTCAAGAAAACCCTAGAAGTTCCAAAGTTGTCAAAATCCAATTTTTCTTGGTTCAATGTGATGGGCATGAAGAGGGGATTATTTTTTGTGAAAGGGGTATATGGTTTAGATGGAGTTTTGGAGATGGATTTAGGCTTTGAAGGTGGAGGGAGATGAAGGTGAGGAAGATGAAGGAGGTTAAAATTGTGGGGGCAAAGAGAATGAGGTAGCACCCCCTCTCTCTCTCAATTATTCTCACTCTCTTTCTCTCCAAGCATGGTCTTCTATCATAATTATGTCCCCTTTCTCTCTCCTCAAGTCATCATGACACCTTTTTCTTTCCTTTTTATTTTCTCACAACCAATAAACCATAACACATAACCCAAATGAAATGAAACAACATGTTACCAAATGAAACATGTCATGGTGCACTAACTATGAAAACTGTAGAAACACGGATTTGGCCTAATCGCGATTAGCAGTGCACTAATCGGGTTTTTATTTAAACTGCATATAAATAATTTTAAAAATGCCAAATCCTTTAAATATATTTTTAAATAAACAAATCATTATAATTTCCATTTATTTCACACTTATTGGTATATATTTATACCCTTTTTCGAAAACACCAATTTCGCAAATCGGGCAGTTTTCGGGAAATGTATTATTTTAATATTAAATTCCAAAAATAATATTTTATATTTTCTGAAATGTTACATCTTCCCCCCTTAAATAAATTCGGTCCCCGAATTTAAATTTAAACCCCCAAAATCTAAAACATTTCAATAGAGAGCTCAAATCAATGGGGCTCCGAAATCACGAAAGATGCAGAAACAACATAGCGCGTCAAGTGCGCATGAAAACGAGTACAAAACTCAAAATCGAATTCCGTCAAGCGTTACGCAAATCATCGGATTTGCACGCATATCCTCGGAGATACAATAGAGATACAGATCTCGAAATACACTACTGAAATCCAATATACACTTGTCAAATACTTTAATACGTGTATAGTACGCATCTTTGGAAAACTTTCATAAACTAAATAAAACTCAAGCAAAAATCTTTTCTAAATCGCCACGCGAATGCGTAACTCATAGCATAAGTGACGGACGCTCATTTGTAAAATAATAATACATGTCCATATATGTTTTCCTAAATATAAGTTCCGTCGTTTTCAAAATATCCCAAAAGGTTTTCCTTTATAAACGTTCGTGTCGCTCACGGACACGTAGGAAATAGCGAGACTATAGCTCCTTTTTCAAAAACCTCTTGGTAAACTTTTAATGCATGCAAAGTACTCAGGTACTGTCCTCGGATCAGTCTTGTTCGGCTACTACATAACATAGTGCCCATCTTGAAAACAAAGTGCTCAAAAGCAAAATCAGCCTTAGAAAGCGTATCCAATAATCGCATGCGTCTGGTGCGCACGGTAATAAAATCCAACTACAAATGCCACAATATGCACAAAAGCAAAACTCAGTGCAACGGGTGTGCACGAAAGCATCTATCCAGTGCAACAGGTGTGCACGACAACAATATCTGGTGGATCTATTGTGCACGAAAATCTCAAATCTGGTGTATCAAATGCGCGAAATAGACGTACGGTGCAACCAATGCACGAAAATCACATTAATAACTCAATGCGTATAAAAACGACACCGAGTGTACCAAGGTGTATAAATCAAAAACGTGTGTAATTATGAGCACAAATCCCTATCAATGTACTACAAGCACATGTGAGCTATACCGAGTGCAAAAATCACATCATCCGTATGAAATCAACGAAATCATAAACACATGCTACGAAGGTACAAAATCGACAACAAACGCAATAGGTATGCACAAATCACAAATCAACACAACGGTGTACAAAATATACATCCCGCGCAATAACTATGCCCAATAAATGTAAATACCCAGCAGGTGCAGCCATGGTGCATGAAAACAATATCATAAAGCTCAATCATCAAAACTCAAATCCAAGCGATATAAGCGTGATACTCGGATCACAACGCAAATCGCAGCAAATGACATTGAGGTACACCTCCTATAATATCGGAAAAATAAACCGGTGTGCCTAAAACCTACAGAACAAGAACATCCGCTTGCCTCCTGCTCACGGTCTGGCGTCCTCTGTCTCTTGGTCTTCATTTTCTCTTCGGATTACCAATCTCGCAATCCATCGGCCCGGTCAGGTGTGCTAACGGAAACGGTTCCGCTCTAGCACTTCTCTGGTCATCCCCCGGTCAATTGGTATGACCACTCGTAAAGCAGCACGTCACTGGTGTCGGCCTCTGGTCCTCTGAATACACGTGACACAACTGATCTTGGGTGCAATTCTCATTGCAATAGTGTCCTGGAAGGAATCCTGCTCAAGGTCTCTTTCGATCACGCCTATGCTGAACTGTACGGAGGCTGGTACTCTTACATAATCTTTTCTCGCTTTCTGTACATCTGGATTCTAAGCACAACATTTCCTCGGGAACAGGACGCATACCAACACCTCTGAATGCATATCAGATCCTCTGGCATCAACGAGGAATAACAACAGCTCGTCCGCATCTCGCACGATGTTCTGGTTCCGCTCGTCTTTATTATCGTCCACCTGACGTCAAGTCATGCTATCAGCGCAGTGCAGCTGTTCTTGGCTACGGTCGATCCGGAGCCTCTTACACAAACTCAAAGTTACGAACTCAGTATCTTCATCACTCTGTAGAAGATATCTAGCCGAACACGTTCTCGGGAGCTCGTCCCAACAATCGGAGAAATACTCAATACTCGCCCGTCCTCGATCAACTCACAAAGCATCTGGGTGAGGTCCTCTATCCGAAGCTGGTCAGCTTGCTGATCTCTTATCACAAGATATCCAGACGACGCCAAAAAGTCCCAAAATTTCCTGAATTCTCAACACCTGAGCACGGTCTACTAATATCTGGTACATACCACAGTACCTACGGACCAACCGAAGAAGGGCAAACCCAAGCCTCACTGATGGCACCGCTAAACTGGCGCAAACCCTAAGGTTCAAAAGCGGTTCCATGGTCATCATGTCGAGTTTGTAGGGTTCTTAGGAACACTCATGAGGTTCCACAAGGCATCAACCATGCCAAAATCAAAAATTTAGGTGTCGAGAAATCCTATGCAAGATCGTCTACTAGAGGTAAGGCGAAACTACAAGAAAGCAAACTACTTTGCTACTAAGTGAATGGGAATGCAACCTTTGTAGATCCGGTCCTTCACTTCTAAAGCTCTGTGTTGACGTCCCTTCACTGCGATCATCGGGATCCCGGACATTAGCGATGGTTTCATCGGAGAAATGAGCGGGCTAGGTCTTTGACTTCGAGGCCGAAGATGATCTACGTCGGGGAGACTCAAACTCAAGATATTCCTTCACTTGGTCAAAAACTTTGTGAAGAGAACACCCTATACAACATGGCAAGTGGTAGACGATGAAGAAATAGGAGGTGGGTTCACTTTGGATTTGGATTTCTCACTCTAAATCTGATGGCACCATTAGAGGTAGCAAGCTTTCTTCTTCTTGAACAAGAAGAAGAAGAAGAAAGAATAGAATATGAATTATTGTAACATCTTCAAAAATATAAAATATTAATTTTGGGAATTTTTATAATTTAATATTATTTTATTGATTATTTTAATATTAAATGCAAATAAATAGGAAAAATGTTAGAAAAATTATGAAAAATTATAGAAAATTCTAAAATGGGTTAATTATCGAAATTATGACATTTTTAAGTTGTTGTGATCATTTTGACACTAATTTAGTGCTAATCGCGATTAAAATCGCTAATTGGGTTTTTTGGCAATTTTGTGCAAAACTTGCACATACCACTTTTTCTATACTTGTGTATTTTTCTAGCCATGGTTTTCATTTGGGTTTACTATTCTTGTGAGAAGGTTTAGGGATTTAATAGAAAAGGGAAAAGAAAAGGAAAGAGTAGGTAATGATGAGAGAGAGAGGGACAAGGTCAACCCTACCTTTTTGCACCATGCTTCCATCATTCCTTCACTCTCATTTCTTCCCCTCTCTCCCATAGTTGCTGCTGCTGCTGCCCTAGCCCTCTCTCCCCTCCACTAAATCCTCTCACTTCATCTCAAAAACATATCCAAAACCCCAAACTCCTTTCATTAAAATTGTGCAAAATCCCTAGATCTACACATGGAGCTAAAGAAGCATGGATTTGGCCACTAGGGGGCAACTCAAGAATTTTCTCGAGTTGCTAATGAAGGTAATTTCTGAACCATTTGTTTAAGTATAGCCTTTCCTATAACCCCATGTTTAGTTTAGAATCGATATTGTGTGATATTATGGATTTGAGAGAAACCTAATTAGGGGTTGAGTGAATTGGTGTTGCATTATGAAATTGAGCTCAGTTAAGATTATACCAACACCCTAGTGTTTGAATTGAGACCCTAACCTGATGCTAGAACCACAGAATACGGATTTTTGAAACCGATATCGGGGAAATTGTGAAATCTGTGAGGGTTAAATGGAATCTGCTATCACCCCGAGACCCCTAAAATAATATTGAGTGGACAGTAGCATGTGCAGGCACCCAGGAAACTAACCCCAAAACCCTAGCCCCTAACTCTCCTTCCCGGCCGCCAAAACCTCCTTTCTGGCCGCAATTTGCGGCCAGACCAGAGAGGAATGTCCTCGTTTTGCGTGCTTGGCCCCATTTCATCAATTCTTGGCCCTGGGTACTTCTAGTTTTGACAGATTCTGTCTAGGGTGAAATCTGGGACATATATCCTATGTTGTCGTTTTGGATTCGTGTTTCCGTATTCCGTATTTTTGGATTCTAAAATGGTGGAATGTGTTTTGCCTCGACTATTGTCATTTATACGACGATATAGAGGATTATGGATGGTTTTGAAGGCGTGCCATAGGTTCTCACCTATAGGCCCCTTTATCGTATCGTTTTGGAGTTTATGCGCCGTTTTAGATTGGATTTGGTTTTAATGCGCATATACGATATTTTGATGTGTAGGTACCCATGAAGACTTCGGACGACAAGCAAATGCATGGTGATGTCCGCAATTGGTGATGCAAGGTGAGTAGATTATATCTACGGGGGAAAGTCGGGTGGATGGCGTATAGCACCCCCGCAGTCCGTAGATAGTTTATTATATAGTATTGTGATATTAGGTGTATTTTGGTTATGTAGGGTTAAAAGTGACTAGTGTAGTTCATAGTCGCGAACCCTAGGATAGAATTACACCTATACATATACCCTTGCTTTTCACATGTACTTACACTGTGATTGATGATATGTGACGACTTTGGAGATGAGTCGATATGGTGGGCTTGGTGCCCTGGGATCGGTGATTTGATACGATTCATATGTGGGGTATGACTCGTGATTCTTGCGGGCTTGGGATGTGTGTTTACCCCCGCATGCATACCTTACCGGTGTTACTGTTTGTACTAGACATAGAGTAGTACTCCAGACTATATGATCTGATGATGGTGATATTTGTTATGTGATGAGACAGTGAGATGTTGACCCCTACCCAGCTTTTGGGAATGCCGTACGATGATTTACCGTATGAGCTGATATTGATGATAGATCCGTACTCATAGCTAGAGGATATCTTACGATATGACATTGAGGCGGGATCACCGACTATATATCTACATATATACTTAGACTCAGTTTTAGGTGGTTTCCACACCTACCCCTCCTGATTGACAGGATACTTAGGTGTAGTTGCATAGTAGATACTTCACTGTGCTGTTGATTACTAGATTTCCGCATATTCATACTATTCGCATTGCTGGCATATGTTCATTATTATGCTATTATCATGCTGTTAGGACACCAGCACCATTATCGATGATGCGTATGTTTCACGTACACTATTTGCCGGCTCACACACTTCATCATCGATAATTGCCATGTCACTACACAGTAGTACTATTACATTCGTGATATGATGCTTCCTTTGACATGTGCGCATTCCTATTCCATGTTGCATGATTTCCGATATGATTACTCTCCTTACATGTCGCCTATATCATGGATTGATTGCATAGTACATCGCATTGGATTTACTGCTGGATGTTGGATTTTCATGTGATTTCTGGTTTTTGAGGACCGTGGGGTTATTTAAGAAAAGAGGCACTTTATGAAAACCCGGTACCTCGTGATATGATATTTCGGTGCGTCCACCACGCGTTTTCTCGGTGCTGAGACGTGTGCTTGAAACCCGATTCGAGGAGGTGATGTACCGTTTGCAGGTTCGTGGTGGGTCCGGTATGGTTCCCCTCGGCGAGATGATCGATGGGTTATGCCGATTGAGCCTGGAGGCGGGCGAGTACCTACCGGTGATTTTACCTGAGCTCGGCGGATATCCGGGGGATACCGCCTGGAGCCGAGAGATGGGCATACTGCCGGGGCCGACGGGCCGATATCCGCAGACGGAGCCCAGAGATGGACATGGGTTGACTCATACTGCCGGGGCCGAGGGCCGATATTCGCAGACGGAGCCCCATACGGATGAGGATTTACGTGTCGGTGTTTGGCACGGGTTTCATGATGGGTTTTCCATGATTTTTGTTATATCCTCACATTGCATACATGATGCTTACTGTCAGTGGGTGACAGGTGGACGGGTTCCACATATATACAGACTTGGTTCATATACAGACTGGATTTACGCTTATCTTACACCAATATTAGTGGTATGGGACGCTAATATATGTGTATTGATATTATTGATATTTCTTCATTGATACTTCATGCAGACATACCTTACACTGATGACATGTTATTACCTGAGTACCTGGCACTATATACATGATTAGATGTTACCTTGCCACCTTATTACACTCAGAAGTACTCTTGTGGATATTTTACTGATCGTTGACTTAGGATTATGTCTTGCATTCGATTTATCCTTGTAGATATTTCTATTCACGAGTTGGCAACTCACCCCCGTTGTGCCACAGTTCTTGCAGGTTATGCCGTACAGGTTCTATTGCGGCATTTCTGGCACATTTCCTTCTTGCGGGTGATTTGTTTTGGTAGGTGGATTCTTTCGTATCAGGAATCACCTTTGTACTTATTTATTCATTGTATCTAGAAATGTCCATCAACCAAAACTTGTATATTCTTTCAGACTCAGAGACAGTGTTGTATTATTCGACCTTAGAGTCGCGCTTAGTAGTATTGCGGTTTTCTTGCTACTTTTGAGTTTTCTTTTGGTTTTGATCCTCGCCACTTGGCGTTGTATATTATCATATCATTGCGTGGTTGTGACCGTCGATTGACGAAGAGTTAGCTCCCGCTTGGGGATGCCTTTATCATTATATATATTGTTATTCATGTTGTACCCTATTCGGGGCCAGTTTTACAAGAGAAACTCTGCCGAAATTTTTAGAAAAGACTTATTGTTTTCAAAACATACCTTCGGCTTAGTTATTGAAAAACCTTGATTTCAAACCTGTATTTCTTCACTTCTTTAAACCAGTTTTCTTTATTTATTCTTCAAAATGGTTTTAGATTTCTGGGCTTTTGGCTTACTTGGATCAGATGGAGTCCTATAGGCTTCATATGGTTCAAGTGCCAGTCACGTGCTCTTTCGGGTCGTGACAATTATTTCATCCAAAAGAAAGCTTATCTATTTAATTATGGTATCATGGTTGAGTTAAGCCCTCATGCTTAACTCATGTAGAGAATTAACCAAAGTATTAGGTTAAGGGTTGTGTTAACTAATATCCTAAGGAAATGACAAAAGATTTGACTTTGCCAAAGTTTCTTCAAGCTTCATGAAGCTTGATAACTTTGACCAAAGTCTCCCCTCTTTTGTTATTTATTAGGAAATTAGTAAACCCTAATTTAACCTTGATTTGGTTTAAGTCTCATACACACAACTTGTATGTATCATCAAGCATAATACAAACATGTACACTTGCATATATCACATATAAACAATGTGCACAATCAAGTGAGAAAATCAATCTTAAGTGAACCAATACTAGTTAATGTAAAGCAGTATATCAAATATATAATTATACATTAAATCATTAAATCAACACTTGATTTAACGATCCGGTCATATTGCATATAACCGACTAATATCAAGTGTATCATTGTATCGAATCAACACTTGATTCGGTAACCGGGCTATATCTCATATAACCGTCCGATGATGATACGAATCGTGAGAATAGAATACAGTATCACATACTGGTATTATTCTCGGTCCCGCACATATCTCATATGCGCTCCTATTTCGTTTCGCTTGAGCCAGGAAACCCCTGTGTTGGACTCTAAAGACTCGTCAATAAGCCGGCAGTAGGTGATGATCATATCAAACACCCACAAGCCGCAAGCTGTCTTCTAAACGTAACGGCCACATGGGTATTGAGCGATTAGAAGATCAACGAGCAAGCCTGCTCACACTCCTGTGAATCCAACCAGTAACACTTACCGCACAGTCCGGTCTGTTCGTCTGATATGTCGCATATCTCGCCTAGGGGTGGTAAACGTCAGACCCCAGTAGCTTGATAAGTCATGCCGATGTAAGGTCTAGAACAAGCATGAAACTACTGATAACACTTACCAGTAAATCAGTGCAACCCTGGCCAGAGATTTCCAGTTATGGCCAGTCGAGCATAGCGCAACATCAACCCTCAATACCAGGAGAGACAAATCCCCTCCTATCGCTCATTGCCTCCATGTGAATATGGACTGTACCCAAAAACCACCTGTTTGCATGACTCAGTAGAGCCGTGGTAGGGTGGAAATCAAAGCACAGTGGGAGACACACAAGGCTCTATGACGATCTCGGGTCAACAGACTAAGCTGTACCAGTGTCACCAGAGAACTGCCATCTGACGTGAAGTATAATACCATCTGGGAGTTCTCGGCGAGTCCGTTCAGTGTACCCAGTCTCCACTGAGCACCCGCATACCGTCTCTGATGTCAAACACCAATGGATATGGGATCATCCATCGCCCATCACATGGGTCGAGAAGATATACGCTAGTCTACTCTGGAATATCGATGCCCCGTCTCGATATTCCCATGACTAGGAACAATGAAGGATGTACTCATTGACTACCCAGGCCCCACTGGTATGATCTACATCATAATCCTGGAAGTCGAGTACACATCCTAAGGGCTTTATCAACATGTAATAGAGAGACAGCAAGTATACACGTTAAGATAAAGAGCAACCAGATAGCGTACTATCATGTCGAGCAAGAAAGTCCTACCTATATATGTCCCAGCATCCACTACAGTATACATCTCATGTACAGTAATGGGCTCTAGGGCATATATATAACTAACAATCTCCCACTTGCACTATGGCCATCTGTAGCAGTGGTTGCAGTATCTCATACTCAACTATCCCATATAAGTCTCTCTCTGGGAAAAGGCCTTTGTGAATGGATCCGCCGTGTTGTCCTCTAAGTCTACTCTCCAAACCTCGATCACCCTGGAGATCAACTATCTCCATGATCAGGTGATGCTGCCTCGGAATATGTCTGGGTCACTAATGGGACCGGGGTTCCTGGGCCAAAGCCACACTTCCATTGTCACACAATGGTAGGAACTTAATTCATCTCATGAACTAATATACACCCAAACTGCCTCTTTGGTAGTATCTTTGATAGCGATGTCACCAGCCTTTATCGTCTAGTTTGCCACGGTATCTAGCTTGGAACTCTTCCAACATACAGTCACTGCACTGAGGGTAAAGACAATGCCTTCGACTGACATTCAGTCGACCTTATCACCCTGGAACTTTTCCAGTGATTCTCCCCAGGATCGATTGATGCGATCTCACTACACTTAGTTAGAATCCTAATATCCATTTAGATCTATCTCATAGATCCAAAACCCAGGATTTAGGAGGTATCACCTTTACCCTATCTGGAGAACCCTTGTGACAAGAGGAGATTGACCAAGCATAGCATAGGAAACTCTTTTCTTATCAAGTGTATGTTGTCCACGTACAATACGAGGATGACCACCTTACTCTCTACTACCTTTTTGTATATACTAGGTTTGTCTACCATTTTGATGAAGTCAAACTCTTTGACTACCACATCAAAACAGACGTTCCAACTCCGTGATGCCTGCTTTATCCTGTAAAGCAACTTGCACACGTTTCCGCTGCTCCCACTGTTTACGAAGCCCTCTGGCTGTGTACTTATAGACGTTCTCTTCTAAATCAGTATTTAGAAAAGCAGTCATGACACCCAACCACCAGATATCATAGTCATGGTATGTAGCAATGTTAAGTAGGATCCGGATGGACTTAAGCATAGCCACTGGAAAAAGGTTTAATCATTATCCACGCCTGGTCGATGATGAAAACCATTAACAAGTCTAGCTTTGAAAGTCTCAACTTTTCCATCTACACCAAGTAATCTTCTCAAGATATACTTGCTCCTGATGGGGATTTAACCCTTCAGATACAGCATCCAAAGTCCATACATTGTTGGTGTACGTGGATTCCATCTCAGATCGCTAAGCATCCAGCTATTCTTACAGAGTCTCTACTCTCGATGGCCTGCTCGAAACTAGTTGGGTCATCATCTCATGATGCAATCCTCGCTCACACTGTCATCGAGAAACCGAAGTATCTCTCAGGCGGATGAGGAACCCTGCTAGATCGGCGGAGAGGCTGAGGTTCGTCGGAGACAATTGAATCCTTTGGTTCTATCAAATCATCAGCTGTAGTTTGTATAACTGGAACTCCTTCCAGTTCTACAGAACAGACCTTGCCTCGATCTTGTCCGGATTTTGCTTTTGACATAGGCCGGACAATCCCTAATCTTAATTTACTTAGGAGATGGGCTCTTCCCATACCATATCTCATATGGAGTGGTAGGCAGTGATCTGATTCGAACCTAATTCAATAGGTATGTAGCTTCTTAAGTGCATAACCCCCAAAAGGAAACAGGTAACTCAGTAGTACTCATCATTGAGCGCACCATATCATATAGGGTGTGATTGCTCCGCCCCGATACACTGACGTGCTGTGGTGTATACGGAGGAGTAATGCTGAGAGAGAATCACATTCTCCTTTAGAATAGTCCAAGAATTCCATGCACAAGTATTCTCCTCCCTGATCTCATCATAGGACATAATGCTTATACTTATATTGGTTCTCTACTTCTGACTTATATTCATTGAATTTCTCAAAAGCTTCAGACATGTGTTTCAACAGGAACATGTGTCCGAATCTTGGGAGATCATCAGTGAATGTAAGGAAGTACAAAGAACCAGTCGTGGCATATGTAGACCGGGGACCTTTATACATCACTATGTATCAGTTCCAAGAGTTCACTGGCTCTTTCTCTGTTTCCAGTAAACGGAGCTATGGTCATCTTATCTTTGTGACATGACTGGAAAGTTTCATAAGATGTAAATTTAAACTGATTTAAATATGCATCTAAATGTAACTTAGCTAGTCGGGTCGCATTGATATGACCTAGTCTACAATGCCTCAAGAAGGAATCGTTCATTTCTGAACTCTTCCTCTTGTGTGTGTTCTGTACGTAAGGAACTGTAGTTTGATTTAGAATGTATATGCTTTTAGATAACGTGCCTGAATAGATCAACTATTGATATAAGAAATGTTCAAAACATTATCCAACAATACAAAATTAAATCCTTCTTTAGAAAATAAAGAGACTGATATGATGTTGTATATCAGGTTCGGTATCTAATAACATTCCTTCAGAATCAATGTATTTGAAAATACAGGGTGATAGTGACCAACAGACTTGGCTGCAACACTTGTATCGTTTTCTGTCTCATGAAACTTATCACCTGTTCTCAGTTCTCTACCTTTTTGTAGCTAATGTAACAGATTACATTTGTGGTCTCCTAATCCGGTATCTAATACCCAGGATGTAGAGGATACAGAGAAACAGTTCTTTGTAATGAACACACCCGAAGAAGATGCATCATCATGCACTTTCTTCGTTTGGGCGGCACGGGAAATCTGGTATTCCCCTAATTCCTGCTCGGTCTTATAACAATTATAAGTTGGAGCGGGACCAACGTTCCCCAGCTCAGTATAACAAGCGGGTTCGGTCAATACATCCATATTATTATCTTGATTAAGGCGTGACATGGTCGCTACCTGGAGAGAGAGAGAAGAAAACACTCTGCGTGCGCTCTTGCAAGATTAGATTGGTAATATATTTTATCTAATCTGGATGGCTCCCACTGTTTTTATCAAATCTTTCTTCAAACCCTAAAAGGAAAGACTAGCCGGGATTAATTACACTCTACAAGTTCGCCAATATTTCAGCCAAGCCAGTGCCGGTACTTTGAGGGAGGTTCCCCGTGCTTTCGCACGGACCTAAATAATGTAAACCTCGTTTTCCCATGGGCGTAACCCCGTTGACACCTTTCTAGACACCTACTTGATCGGCTAATTGCAAAGTGCAAAACTCTCCCAAGAGTAACAATTACTCGCAGTGGGTATCGGGATCCAACTATCATATAGAAGGTATGCAATCTCATTGCAAATTTCAACACTTGAAACTCCCTATAAAGATTTTTACCTCTAGCACCTATGACCTTGGCTATGGTCAACAAATCATAAGTACTAATCAAGCTCTACCCGTCATTTCGTGATTAATTAGATCCACCCACATGACCCTTGGCTAAGGTCAACAAAGCCACATGACTGTCCTAACTAATCGCATCATATACGGTGTAGGAAGACATCACTTAGCTACCGTACACTGTGCCTTGACTATGGTCAACAAACACATCACGAATGCTAAGTACTCTACTTCCTAAAATGACGGAGGTTTGCGGATGGTTTTTAATAAAACCTTTAACTCTTTGAACTTGATCTCGTTGCGGAATCAAATGGTTTTTAAAATGGAGTGCTTTTGTGGCTTTTACTAGCTTTGCTAAAGAGGTCACTCTCGGTGATGGGATCTCGGCTCTTTCCTCGTCGAATGAGGTGCAGGACATTCACAATACCACTATGCAAAGCAAGAACTAGAAAAGCAATCAAAAGACAAACCGAAGGTTGTAGCATCTGCTAATTATTGCTAAAGTGGACACTCCCGGTGAAGGGATCGTCGGCTCTGTCCTTATCGAATAAGGTGCTGGATGTTCTACAAGGAACACCGCTATGCAAAGCAACAACTAGAGCTACCTGATTTTTGAAATTCGATTCCACAACATCTTTTAGGTTTATTTTCTTTCATTAATTACATTAATGAATGTCCCATCATTTAAGTCCACCTAAACATCACAGATAAATATAACGTACGCTTATGCCATCCGCATTCGCCTCGATGTCCCATCTGTTGGAGATAGTGCCCTCAGAGTCAATTATTGGATCACAGGCACGTGATTACAATGATTGTTGGAGGACCTATCCCGGTAGGACAGTCTTACTCAAGATGATAGTATGCTATCTGGTTTATCTTTATCATCGTGTACTGCTTTAGGTGACCTGACAGGTCACTATTGCACGTTGATAGAGCCCCTAGGATTCTTGCTTGACCACCAGCAGTATGAGGGCGATCATATACGTGGGAGCTGGTAGTCTATAAGCACATCCTTAAATGGTCCCTAGTCGTGGGAGTTTCGAGATAGGGCATCGATACTCCAAAGTAGACTAGTGTGTACATTCGAGACCCCGACGAGGGACGGTGGCCGGTCTCACAAGCCACTGGTGTCAGTTGGTTCACCTAAGATGTATACAGGTGCTCATTGGGTTATGAGTACAGTGGACAGGACTCGCCGGGAACATGCTAGTTGGTCATATACCAGACGTCAGATGGCAGTTCCCTGGTGACATGTGTACAGGTTAGTTCATCGACCTGGGGATCGTCATTTGTCTCGTGTGAGTTCCCACTGTACTTGATTACTACCCTACCCGGCTCAAAGGAGTCGTGCAAACAGGTTTTAGTTGGGTACAGTCCCGAGCCACATGGAGGCAGTGAGCGCATCTTCAGGGGTTCGTCTCTCCCGGTATTGGGGGTGAGGTCGCGCTGTGTCTAGGAGAGCCATTACACGAAGCCCTCGGCCGAGGCAAGGAGATTTACTGGTAGGTATTCTAGTAGTATCTCAGGGTGTTCTGGGCTACACTCCGACACGACTTGTACCGCTTTTGGGGGTCTGACTTTTACCAACCCCCTAGGCCCGCCATGCGATGCTCATAGACGAACGGACTGGACTGTATGGATATTGTCACTGACAGGCTCAGTAGGGTTGTCAGGCTGAGTTCGCTCACAGACGTCCCTTTTAGTCAATACCTGGTAGCCTGTTACGTATTGGCTTATACCTCTGACGTGCTAGTGGTTAAATCCACAACCAAGGTGTTGACGATTCTTTAGAGTCCCCCACATTCAGTTACTCAGCTTTCAGGCGAAAAGCTGTAGATGCCGTATGGAGATATGGCAAGGTCCGATCAGATACGTGCGGTATTGCACGGATCAGGATCGGACAGTTTGTACTACAGGCCGTATGGATATATGGCAGAGTTCGATCAGATACGTGCGGTATTGCACGGATCAGGATCGAACGGATATTACTAGCCGGCTTTGGTTTAAGCCGGATCCTAGTATAGTACAGTATAGATTTTGTCTCATTGCATTTGTATTTCGGTCGGAATACAGATGTGGGTGTGTATACACAGTATCGGGGTTTTCCTGTAATTTATTACGGGACCAGTTTTCTGGAGTTGCCAGTTTGCTTTCCGTTTCGGCCAATTTCCTTTGTATCGTTCATTGGCCGAAGATTGGTGAAGGAGGGCTTATTTGTATTTGTGCAAATAAGCATTAGTGGAGGGGGTTCTTTGCATTTTGTTGATTCATGATAGCTCTTGTTGACCTTTACTTTCTAGAGTTCATGATTACTTGACTTTGTGAGCAATCATGGTTGTTGATGATTGTATGAGTGTTGGATTTTCTTTGTGATCATTACTTCATATGATAACCATTCATCTCTCTCTCTTGGATGATATGTGTGAGGCTCCCCTCATTTTTGACACACTCTCTCATTCTCACTCCCACCAAGAGCCATGGCCAGCCAAGCCTTGAGGGGGCTGTCCCAAATTCTTGAGGTGGGAATTTTGTTTTTCTAGCTTTGCAAAATTCCCACAAGTTCCATCTCCAAACTCCATAGTTCATCCTTCCACCAAAAGGCAATTCCTACAACCCCAAATGAGACTTGAGCACTACACATTCTACAGCAAATCTTGGGCACGTCGACTCGCCAGCTTCGTGCCCGAGTTTCCTCGGTATTGAGGTGGGAGCCCGTAAAAGATGCAGACGATGTGGTGCCCTTCCGGCAAGGAGGCGCCGACCGGAGTTTCCGCAGGAGATCGGGACGACGACGAGAAGACCGGAGGAATCGGATCAGTCGGTATATCTCTCTTCCCCATCTTGTAGTTAGCTAGGACTAGTTAATGATTCGATCCGGGTATTAGTGCGCGGTGGTGCCAGTTCATGAAAATTTTAAGTATATCTCTGCTTCCGCATTTTGGCCTCGGGATGGAGGCCGGGGCGCCGCCGTGCACTTACAGTGGTATCAGAGCCTCGCCATTAATATAGTCTAGCTTTGTTTAATGTGTTTACATTTCCGATCGACCAAAATTCCAAAAACCCGCGTTTTCACATACATCAGTTTTCTGTTGAATTTTTCCTTGCTCGAAATTTTTTTCAGGTTGTAGAAAAGTGATGTACTGGAAATTCTAAGAACACTGAAGAAATTCGATACAGTGACTCCACAGTGGGAGCGCGGAACCGCCGCCAAACCCCCCTTTGGGCCGCGGTTCCGCCGCACTATGTTGAGATCACTGTATCAAATTTCTGCAGTTGCTCTCTGGGTTGAAAATAAGGTTTCTGGAATATTATGTTTGGGCCCAGAATTTCTTGATGTGCTACAGTAGTACTTGGGGGCCCACTTGTTAAATTTTGATCGATCGGATATTTTAAATACATTAGTTCACAGTATTTACATTATATCTGCAACCGTGAATGCCACTTGATCGGTAAATCCTGTCTAACTGCTATAGCCCGGTTAGACGGATTTGCGAACGTGACTTTCACGTTGATGTTCTGTGTTATGCTGTGATGTTGCAGATCGGTCGTGGGGGATAGCCTGGATGCAATGCTAGTACAGTTGTGGTTGTATTATGTACATTTGATATTGCGGGGCGAACGTCCGACATGTGGACTGCCGTCACTGCCTGATTGTATTATTATTTTGGGGAACGACCAGGTTGCGGTCGATGTACCCGTTGTATGTATATTTTACTTTTTGTACTAGGATTACCCCGCGGAGGGGTGCACGGATAGCCGGGTTCTAGAGGGCAACAAGCCCGCATCTCATGGCAATGAGACGGAGGGGGCTTTACTCTAGAATTGGCGGGCTGTTCGCCGCACTCGTAGGGGGTACAGGTTGACCCAGGAGGGGTGCCTAAGTTACCGGATTCCTTGAAGTGCTGGGTGGTCCATTCACGGTGCTGAAGGGGGCTGCCTCGCTTCAGGTTTTGGCGGGTAACTTGCCGCGCCCGTAGGGGTCTAGGATTTCATTGCACAGGCTATCCACACGACCAGGGGAACGTCGGGTTTCAGTAGTGGCTCTATGAAACCCGGGGATCCCAGATATCTGTATTGTTCTGTGATGCTGTACATTTCTGTGATGTTGCATTTTATCACGCCTTGAGCGAAATATAATATATTGATATATATATTAGTAGATGTTGTATATGTTTTACATCCGCTCTAGTCCAGTCCCCGCTCTGTCGTTAGTTAGCTAACCTAACGTGTAATGACGGGACCCAGTGGCGAATGCGGATGGCATATACGTACATCAGTATATTTTCGTTCTTTGTGGTGTGATCAATTGATGGGACTGCGTTGATTCGGATCAATGCAAGTTAAAAACAAACCTAATCTGATGTTGTTGGAACACTTTTCAAAAAGCTGTTATTGCAAGGACGTTCACTTTTGTTTTGCATCGTGGTATTCAGTTGGAATATCCTGCTCCTCAGTCGACGAGGCAAGGGCCGAGAACCCTTCACCGGGAGTGACCCCTTGGACAGAATTTTGCGTCAGGGCATTAACTTCACTATAGCCGATTACTTTTGCTTTGCACCGTGGTATTCAGTTGGAATATCCTGCACCTCATTCTACGGGGAAAGAGCCGAGATCCCTTCACCGGGAGTGACCTCTTTAGCAAAGGTTTTCGTCACTATATTTTTAAAAGCTATCCGTTCCTTCAACGATATCAAGTTCTTTACGTTAAAGGTTTTCGCCAGAATCCATCCGTAGCCCTCCGTCGTTTCATATGGGTAGTCAATAGTATTCAAGCTGTGTTTGTTGGCCAAAGTCAAGGCACAGTGTTTGGTAGCTGTTGGTTATTCATATGCAGCATAGATATATGCGTTGGTTTGGGACAGTCATACTGCCTTGTTGGCCAAAGTCAAGGGTAGATACGGGTGGACTCAAATTAACCTGGAGAATGACGGGTAGAACTTGACATGTGACTTATGATTTGTTGGCCAAAGTCAAGGTCATAAGAGCATGGGGCAGAAATCCACACCGGGAGTTTCAAAACAACTGAAACTTGCCAGATATGCGCATACCATCTGGAGTGTGATGACGTGAGCGGATTCCGTCATGTTATCATGCGATGATAGTTGGATCCCGATTCCCACTGATGAGTTAGTATACTCCTCGGGTGATCCCGACTAATTCTTCTTTCAGGTTTGGAGGAGAATTTGACGGTACAATGGGAGGTTTCCAGATTAGATAATTTGGTAACCATTCTGATCTAGGTTAGAGTGCACGCTGAGTGTTTCTTTTCTCTCTCTCTTATGGCAGCGACCATTAACCCAACCCTAAGACGATAACTCAGTGACCAAGTTGACCGAACCTTCTTTAACACTGGCTTTTGGATTGTCAGAGTTGCAAACCTCATTGCCACTCCTAATTTTACCCTTTTCTCCGGGACACCCCGTATTACTACGAACGTCCACTTCCATTGGACAAAACCATCATATGGTTAGATACGAACTCGAAGGAATTTATTCGAGGATGGTTTCCGGTTCTGGAGAAAACGGATAGTACTATTCAGTTGTCTTTTCCTTTTACCTTCTCTCAGGTTGCGAGTACTCCTTGGTTTAGGAGCAGTACACCTATTACGCAAATTGGATAGTCTTCTTCCAAACCTTAGGCTGGTGCCGACCGGTAGGGAATGAAGAAAATCAATTAGCCTAACGATGGTGTACAGAAGGTATTGAGTTAAGACAAAGCAAGGGATTAGTAAGAGGGCAAAGTAAATTGCGACTGCTATTCACGACCAAACCAAGTAATCCTTCGCCAATCCTAAATCACCTTTGTATTTCTCCAGGACACTCCGTATCACTACGAAGATCCACAGTTTATTGGATACTCCATCGTATGGTTATATACGAACTCGAAAGGAACTTGTTCCAGTTCGGGGATGGATTCTGGTTCAGGAGAAATAGGAATAAGGTTTATTCGGTTGTCTTTTATCTTCACCTTCTCTCGCTTTGCGAGTGTTCCTAGGATTAGGACTGTACACCCATTATGCTTATTGGATAGTCTTCTTCCAAACCATAGGCTGGTGCCGAACGGTAGGGAAGGATGAAAACCATTTGACCTAAAGGGGTGTGCAGAAGGTAATGACTAAAAACATATGAAGGGATTTGGAGTAGTGGCAAAGAACTATACGGTTACAGTCGTGAATCTGGAAGAGGAATTACTAGGAATACCGAGATACCCCATCGGAACATTTCAATGTTTCGGTTTCACTGTGTACTGTTAAAGGAAAACTGATTTCCCGATTAGACACTTGCTCCAGGGTATGTATTTACCAGGTATGATTCTCACATCTGTATGGTTTTACAGATGATGAGTGGGAGTAAGTTATTGGGAATTGGGTGATCATCCTCATAATATCGGGATTCGTTGTAATCAGTGATATTTGAGGAAATCACCTGGGCTGTTTGCCGATCGGCAAATATTTGGTTTTGAATATCCGTTGTTATGCACCAATTTCAAATCGATATATCTGTACGTCTATTTTCATAGAGTGAGATATACCCTTTTGAAATTATGTCTACGACATTTACCTATATCAGTGGATGGTTAGGTAAGGAGCATTAAGCATCGGTGTAATTCTTCATAACCAAAGGTACAGTTTTCAACCTACGACACACAGTGAATGAGTTATCAGACTCAAGGGACTTATACAGAGTATTGTATGTTGTCCAGGGTCCATCAGGACAGAGGGGTTGGTCCTCGTACTATATTCGGTTTACTTATGACTTCTCTAGTTTTTAGACAGGTGTTTCGTGGAAACACAGGGTCCGAATTTTTGAGAAGTTATAGGTATTTGAATAAAGTGGAGAACCAGGTATTGCAAGTATCGGGATTCTTCAAAGTGATCGAAGATGTAGATACTTGTGTATGGTTTTCAGTTGATAGTAATGACTACGAGAACTTGCTTCTCTTTCAGGTTACTCATAATTGGAAGCATTCCTAAGTTGAGTAATGCTGATCGGCCTCCTTCCATTTAGTTGACATGCACTGGAGACAGCTGCATGATTTGAATCTGGTTCAATTAAATCAGTGCCTCTGGTTCTATATTGGATATAGAACAGTTCATATCTTAACGATGTTAAGGTACGGGGAGTTGTCCGGCCTATGCTTAAAACCAGACTCTGGATAACTCAAGGCACGTTTCTGTAATGGCTGTTTGTGGGTTGACCCAGGCTATGACGAGGGTTGATTTTCTACCATCTGGAAGATCAATAGTGATATTGTTCTAGACTCGCCACAGTTTTATTAAAAATGGATTTTTTCAGAAAACAGTAGTGGGAGTATGGTAGAACTGGAAGCGATTCCAGAACCACAAACGATTACTGAAGATTTGATAGGAACCTTAAGATTCAATCTGGCTTGACATTCCATTGGACACTCCGCAGATAAGGTGGGTAACCTCAGGCACCCGAGAGGTACTCCGGTAGCCTCAAGGACGGTGGTAGGGAGGTTCTTGTTTAACCACACTTGCCATTGCTGCTGTTCCAGGCTGTGGGACCCGGCAGGAGGATGAGTATAGCGTCGTTCTGAACTGGCTTCAGAAGTGTACGTGTATATGACTCTGCAAGAGGGTTGTCGTAGTCAGTGGGAGCAGCGGAAGCATTGGTGGACAGGTAGCTTTTGTCTATTTATAGACTAAAGCAGTTATAGCGGAGATAGATCGTCAATTTCTGATGTGACAGTCATAGGTTTGACTTCATCAGAATAGGGGATGGATCTGTTGAGAAGGTAGTAGGGTGTGATGTCATGGTATTTGGATGACATACGCAGAGTAGGAAGTGATATTCCTACACTACAATCGGTTATACTTTGGTCGTCACACAGTGGTTTCTCCACACAGGACTTGGATATTATATCAGACATACTGGTTACTAGATCTATGGTTTTAGATCTAGATTTGGGTGGTTTCCCAATTAAGGGTACTTAGACAGCATTCTAAGAGTATTTAGAATGGACGACTCCTGGCACGGTAGTGTACCTGCAGGTGATGGAGTCACCCTCTCTAAAGGTGTCTTACAGACTAAAGTAGAGAGGGATGTGCATGATTGACAGATCACTTGCTTAGGCAATTGAGTCAATCATGAGATGTCAAGTACCACACCAGATGTTGTTCTTGCACTAGATGCAATAAGTTGACATTGATCCAATCCTGGAGAAACAGTCGGAAGCAGTTTTAGAACATAAGTGGATGTTCTAGGGATATGATAACGACAGCCTCATTCGGGAGACAGTTATCATTCCAGGCTTCCAAGGTGACATGGACGACAAGGAGGTTGTCAGAGTTATAGTTTTCCTTCTGACGAGGGGCAGTATTTTGGACAGGTGGTCCAAGGCAATACTGAGGGTGGCATGGCGCAGGATACTGATTAAGTTCAGTTGACGATACAGTCTAAGAAGTTTGGATTTGGAGTTCATTTAAGAGCTAGGTCCCATCAGACATCCAGACACATTCTAAGACAGGTATTGCTCATTTCGGAAGATGGGTTTCTCGGCGAACTTGAGATATAGAGAGACATAGAAAGAAACAACAAAGCGGATCCACTCACTGAGGCTATTCCTCGAACGCAATAGTTTCGCAAACGGGTTTTGTGAGACTGAATAGTAGAGGAGTTGGGTGTTCGGTATCACACGGGCTGTGAGTATGCGACATCGCAATAATTAGCCTTGAGTGCAAGTGGGAGATTGTTGGAGATAGTGCCCTCAGAGTCAATTATTGGATCACAGGCACGTGATTACAATGATTGATGGAGGACCTATCCCAGTAGGACAGTTTTACTCAAGATGATAGTATGCTATCTGGTTTATCTGTATCATCGTGTACTGCTTTAGGTGACCTGACAGGTCACTATTGCACGTTGATAGAGCCCCTAGGATTCTTGCTTGACCACCAGCAGTATGAGGGCGATCATATACGTGGGAGCTGGTAGTCTATAAGCACATCCTTAAATGGTCCCTAGTCGTGGGAGTTTCGAGATAGGGCATCGATACTCCAGAGTAGACTAGTGTGTACATTCGAGACCCCGACGAGGGGCGGTAGCCGGTCTCACAAGCCACTGGTGTCAGTTGGTTCACCTAAGATGTATACAGGTGCTCATTGGGTTATGAGTACACCGGACAGGACTCGCCGGGAACATGCTAGTTGGCCATATACCAGACGTCAGATGGCAGTTCCCTGGGGTGACATGTGTACAGGTTAGTTCATCGACCTGGGGATCGTCATTTGTCTCATGTGAGTTCCCACTGTACTTTGATTACTACCCTACCACGGCTCAAAGAGTCGTGCAAACAGGTTTTAGTTGGGTACAGTCCCGAGCCACATGGAGGCAGTGAGCGCATCTTCAGGGGTTCGTCTCTCCCGGTATTGGGGGTGAGGTCGCGCTGTGTCTAGGAGAGCCATTATACGAAGCCCTCGGCCGAGGCAAGGAGATTTACTGGTAGGTATTCTAGTAGTATCTCACGGTGTTCTGGGCTACACTCCGACACGACTTGTACCGCTTTTGGGGGTCTGACTTTTACCAACCCCCTAGGCCCGCCATGCGATGCTCATAGACGAACGGACCGGACAGTACGGATATTGTCACTGACAGGCTCAGTAGGGTTGTCAGGCTGAGTTCGCTCACAGACGTCCCTTTTAGTCAATACCTGGTAGACCGTTACGTATTGGCTTATACCTCTGACGTGCTAGTGGTTAAATCCACAACCAAGGTGTTGACGAGTCTTTAGAGTCCCCCACATTCAGTTACTCAGCTTTCGGGCGAAAAGCTGTAGATGCCGTATGGAGATATGGCAAGGTCCGATCAGATACGTGCGGTATTGCACGGATCAGGATCGGACAGTTTGTACTACAGGCCGTATGGATATATGGAAGAGTTCGATCAGATACGTGCGGTATTGCACGGATCAGGATCGAAAGGATATTACTAGCCGGCTTTGGTTTAAGCCGGATCCTAGTATAGTACAGTGTAGATTTTGTCTCATTGCATTTGTATTTCGGTCGGAATACAGATGTGGGTGTGTATACACAGTATCGGGGTTTTCCTGTAATTTATTACGGGACCAGTTTTCTGGAGTTGCCAGTTTGCTTTCCGTTTCGGCCAATTTCCTTTGTATCGTTCAATGGCCGAAGATTGGTGGAGGAGGGCTTATTTGCATTTATGCAAATAAGCATTAGTGGAGGGGGTTCTTTGCATTTTGTTGATTCATGATAGCTCTTGTTGACCTTGACTTTCTAGAGTTCATGATTACATGACTTTGTGAGCAATCATGGTTGTTGATGATTGTATGAGTGTTGGATTTTCTTTGTGATCATTACTTCATATGATAACCATTCCTCTCTCTCTCTTGGATGATATGTGTGAGGCTCCCCTCATTTTTGACACACTCTCTCATTCTCACTCCCACCAAGAGCCATGGCCGACCAAGCCTTGAGGGGGCTGTCCCAAATTCTTGAGGTGGGAATTTTGTTCTTCTAGCTTTGCAAAATTCCCACAAGTTCCATCTCCAAACTCCATAGTTCATCCCTCCACCAAAAGGCAATTCCTACAACCCCAAATGAGACTTGAGCACTACACATTCTACAGCAAATCTTAGGCACGTCGACTCGCCAGCTTCGTGCCCGAGTTGCCTCGGTATTGAGGTGGGAGCCCGTAAAAGATGCAGACGATGTGGTGCCCTTCCGGCAAGGAGGCGACGACCGGAGTTTCCACAGGAGATCGGGACGACGACGAGAAGACCGGAGGACTCGGATCAGTCGGTATATCTCTCTTCCCCATCTTGTAGTTAGCTAGGACTAGTTAATGGTTCGATCCGGGTATTAGTGCGCGGTGGTGCCAGTTCATGAAAAATTTATGTATATCACTGCTTCCACATTTTGGCCTCGGGATGGAGGCCGGGGCGCCGCCGTGCACTTACACCATCTGCACCGTTAGGTTAGGTAACTAACGGCAGAGCGGGGCAGGGCCAGCGCGGGTGTAAAACATAAGCAACGTCTATATAATATATCATATATACTATATACTGTAAGTCTACGCTAGCGCCCCGGCCGTCTACAGACGCCAAATGCGGAACAAAAAAACTTTTAACTGGCGCTATCGTAAGCTTTAACCCGGATCTGCCATTATTGCTAAACTAACAAACTGTAAAGAGTGTAGAAAGGTTATACCGAATGATCCTAGTCCTTCGTTCTTCAACCATCATCCCACGCTCCGTTGCGGCTGCTCCGATCTCGTCGATCTCCGATATCCTCGTCGAGGTGGCACCACGTCGACGATTCTTTAAACGGGCTCCCGCCTCTGACTTGAAGCAACTCGATCGTCAAGTTTGCTAAAAGAGACGACCAAGAATGATGTAGAGAATGAGTAGATGACTGTCTCACTTCGTCCAAATCCGTGGACGATCGGTTAATGAAGTTGCCGAGGGAATTGGGTGATGGAATGAAATGAACTGTAAAATTCCATGCACCCCAAATACTATCATATCTTTTCAAGTGAAACAACAAGTGAGAGTGAGAGAGAGGAGAGAGAGGGCCGGCCATATATAGCAAGAGGGAGGTGACCGTAGGAGAGGGGGGGTGACCACAAGAGAAAGCTTCTCACTCAAAATATCTTAACCAAAACAAGAATCATTAAAACAAAGCATGACTCACATAAACACCTCATCAAGTCATTAATGCAACCATTAATGTCAAGATGACTCATTAGCCACTTCATCACTTCTAGAACCTTCTAGAATGATGACTCACTCTTATCTGAAGAAAAGATAAATCCGTCTTTAACCGAATGTTAAAAGACGGCTGATAGAAAACTGGAAATTGGCAACTTCCAAAAGTGATCCTGAAACAACTTTCAGGATAACCCCGAAACTGTATAAATATACCCGCATTTGTATTACGACCGAATACAAATGCAACTGAGACAAAGATATTATACCTACTCAATATAATACTCGGATCCGGCTTAAACCAAAGCCGACCAGTATCATCTGCCCGAAAAATAACACATGCGTAAACGCACGTGCATTTTCCGAACCCTGCCATAAAACCATACGGCCTCTACAACGTTTCGCCCGAACTTGGGAAACAGTCTGTGGGGGACTCTAATGACTCGTCAGTACCCTGGCTGTGGGTTTAACCACAAACCGTCAGCGGCACTAGCAATGCGTAACGGCTGCCCATGGACTGACCTTAAGGGATGCCGATGAGCGCACTCATCCGGAAAACCCTACTGAGCCTAACAGTGACAATGTATATACAGTCCGGTCCGTTCGTCTATGAGTATCGCATATCTGCCTAGGGGGCTAGAAACGTCAGACCCCCAATAGCAGTATAAGTCGTGTCGGAGTGAAGCCCAATAACACCCTGAGATACTACTGGAGTACCTACCAGTAAATCTCCTGCCATGGCCATAGACTTTGTGTAATGGCTCTCCTAGACACAGCACGACCTCGCCCCCAATACCGGGAGAGACGAATCCCCTGCCGATCCGATCACGTGCCTCCATATGGCTCGGGACTGTACCCAAAAACTACCTGTTTGCACGACTCCTTTGAGCCGTGGTAGGGTAGAAATCAAAGCACAGTGGGAACTCACACGAGACAAATGACGACCTCAGGTCGATGAACTAACCTGTACACATGTCACCAGGGAACTGCTATCTGACGGTAGATATAATACTAACTAGCAGATTCCCGGCGAGTCCTGTCCGGTGTACTCATAACCTAATGAGCACCTGTATACATCTTAGGTGATCCAACTGACACCAGTGGCTTGTGAGACCGGCCACCGCCCCTCGTCGGGGTCTCGACTGTATACACTAGTCTACTCCGGAGTATCGATGCCCTGTCTCGAAACTCCCACGACTAGGGACCACAATTAAGGATATGCGTATAAACCACCCAACTCTCACGTATATGATCGCCATCATACTGTTGGTGGTAAAGCAAGATCCTAAGGGCTCTATCAAAATGTAACATGTAATCAGTCACCTGATCATGTACACGACTGATAAAGGCAAACCAGATAGCATACTATCATCTTGAGTAAGACTGTCCTACCGGTATAGGTCCTCCGCAATCATTGCAATCACGTACCTGTGATCCAATAATTGACTATGAGGGCACTATCTCCAACAATCTCCCACTTGCACTCAAGGCTAATTATTGCGATGTCGACTACTCACAGCCCGTGTGAAACTGAACATCCAACTCCTCTACTAATCAGTATCACAAAGCCCGTTTATAAAACTAATGTGTTCGAGAAATAGCCTTAGTGAGTGGATCCGCCTAGAAGTTTCTTTCTATATCTCTCTTAAACTCAAGTTCGCGGAGAAAGCCATCTCCCGAATCGAGTAATACCTGTCTTAGAATATGTCTGGATATCTGATGGGACCTGGTTCATAAATGAACTCCAAATCCAAACTTCTTAGACTGTATCGATCACTGAACCTAATCAGTATCGGGCACCATGCCACCCACAGTATCCTCTTGAACTACCTGTCCATAATACTGTCCCTCTTCGTCAGAGGGAAAAACTATAACTCTGACAATCACTCTGTCAACCATGTCACCTTTGAAGCTTGGAATGATAACCGTCTCCCGAAGGAGGCTGCCGTTATCAAATCCGTAGAACATTTACTTATGTTCTAAAACTGCTTCCTTATATTTCTCCAGGATTGGATTAATACAAACTTATTGCATCTAGTGCAAAAACAACATCTGGTGTGGTACTTGACATCTCATGATTGACTCAATTGCCTAAGCAAGTGATCTGCCAATCATGCACATCCCTCTCCCCTTTAGTCTACACGACACCTTTAGAGAGGGTGACTCCATCACCTGCAGGTACACCACCATGCTAGGAGTCAACTATTCCAAAAACCATTAGAATATCTGTCAAAGTACTCACATTGGGAAACTACCCAAATCCAGATCTAAAACCATAGATCCAGAAACCAGAATGTCTAATATTATATCCATATCCTGTCTGGAGAAACAACTGTGTGACGACCACAGTACAACCGATCGTAGTATAGGAATATTACTTCCTACTCTGTGTATGTCATCCAGCTACTATGACATCACACCCTACTACCTCCTTAACTGATCCATCCCCTATTCTGATTGAAGCCAAACCCATGACTGTCACATCAAAGTTAGATGATCTATCTCCGCTATAACTGCTCAAGTCTATAAATAGATATAAGCATCTTGCCCACTATACTTCCGCTGCTCCTACTGACTACGACAACCCTCCTACCGGGTCTCATAACCTGGAACAACAGTAGTGTCAAGTTTTGGTAGATAAGAACCTCCCTGTCACCGTCCTTGAGCCTACCGAAGTACCTCTCGGGTGTCTGAGGTTACCTACCATATCTGCGGAGTGGCTAATGGAATGTCATACCTGATTGAATATATAGGTTCTATTAAATTTTCCGTAATCGTTTGCGGTTCTGGAATCACTTCCAGTTCTACCATACTCCCACTACTGTTTTCTGAAAAAGATCCATTTTACTAAAACTGTGGCGAGTCAAGAACAATATCACTATTGATCTTCCAAATGGTAGAATATCAACCCTTGTCATAGCCAGGGTCAACCCACAAACAGCCATTACAGAAACGTGCCCTGAGTTATCCAGAGTCTGGTTTTAAGCATAAGCTGGACAACTCCCCGTACCTTAATATCTTTTAAGGTACGAACTATTCTATATCCAATATAGAAACTTTGGCACTTATTTAATTGGAACCAGATTCAAATCATGCAGCTGTCTCCAGTGCATATCAACTTAATGGAAATAGGCTAATCAGCATTACTCAACTTAGGAATCCATCCAATTATGAGTAACCTGAAAGAGAAACACGTTTCTCAAAACCATCACTATTGTCTGAATACCAATCACAAGAATCTACATCTTCGATCTCTTTGAAGAATCCCGATACTTGTGACACCTGGTTCTCTACTTTATTCTTATACCCACAACTTCTCAAAACATAGACCTTGTATTTCTACGAAACACTCGTCTAAATACTAGAGAAGTTATAAGTAAATAGAACATAGTACGAGGACCTACCCCTTTGTCCTGATGGACACTGGACAACATACAATACTCTGTATAAGTCCGCTGAGTTAAACAACTCAAAACCTGTGCGTCGTAGGTTGAAAACTGTATCCTGGCGATTTCCTCAAATATCACCAATTACAACGAATTCCGATATAATGAGGATGATCACCTAATTCCCAATATCTTACTCCTAATCATCATCTGTAAAACCATACAGATATGAGAATGAAACCTGGTAAATACATACCCTTGGAGTAAGTGTCTAATCGGGAAAACAGTTTTTCTTTAACAATGCACTGAAACATGAAAATGTTTCGTAGGGGTATCCTGGTATTCATAGCAATGCCTCTTCCATAATCCAATTCATGACTTCAACCGTATATTTTATTTCCATCTCTCCAAATCCCTTTATTTGTCTTTAGTCGTTACCTTCTGTACACCATCGTTAGGCTAAATGGTTTTCTTCCTTCCCTACCGTTCGGCACCAGCCTATGGTTTGGAAGAAGACTATCCAGTAAGCATAATAGGTGTACCCTCCTAAACCAAGGAGTGCTCGCATCTCGAGAGAAGATGATGATAAAAGACAACTGAATAATACCTTATTCTTTTAAAGGTGAAATAGGAGCGGCGATGAAGTACGCGGTTTTGGTCGTGAATGATATCAGTCGCAATTTACTTTGCCCACTTTCTAATCCCTTTATTTTGTCTTTACATATTACCTTCTGCACACCCTACTTAGGCTAATTGGTTTTCTTCATTCCCTACCTTTCGGCACCAGCCTATGGTTTGGAAGAAGACTATCCAGTAAGCGTAATAGGTGTACTCTCCTAAACCAAGGAGCTCTCGCAACCTGAGAGAAGGTGATAATAAAAGACAACTGAATAAACCAATTCTATTTCTCCTGAACGTGGATCCATCCTCGAAGAAGTACCTTCGAGTTAGTATATAACCATACGATGGATCTATCAAATGAAAGTGGATATCCGTAGTAATATGGGTGTTCTGAGAAATGCAAAGGGTAAAAGAAGGAGTGGCAATGACTTATGCAACTCAGACAATCCAAAAGCCAGTATTTTAAAACGGTTCGGTCAACCTGGTCACTGAGTCATAGTCTAGGGTCGGTCAAAGGTCGCTGCCAAAGAGAGAGAGAAAAGAAACACTCTGCGTGCACTCTAACCTAGATCAGAATGGTCATCACTTTATCTAATCCGGAAACCTCCCACTGTCCTGTCAAATTCTCCTCCAAACCAAAAGAAGAATCAATCGGGATCACCCGAAAAGTAAACCAACTCATCAGTGGGAATCGGGATCCAACTCTCATCGCATGATAACGTGATGGAATGCATCCACGTTACTCATACTCCAGATGGTATGCGTATACTTGGCAAGTTTCAGTTTCTTTAGAAACTCCCGATATGATTTATACCCCATGCTCTTATGACCTTGACGTATGCCAACAAATCATAAGTCACATGTCAAGTTCTGCCCGTCATTATCTTGTTAATTTGAACCCACCCGTACATACCCTTGACGTATGCCAACAAGGTAATACGACTGTCCCAAACCAACTCATCTATCTATGCAACAAATGAATACCCAGCAGCTACCAAACACTATGCCTTGACGTATGCCAACAAACATAGCTTGAATACTACTGACTATCCATAAGAAATGACGGAGGGCTACGGCTGGTTTTTGGCGAAAAACCTTTAACGTAGTGAACTTGATATCGCTGAAGGAACCTGATAGTTTTTAAAATATAGTGGTGAAAACCTTTTGCTAAAGAGGTCACTCCCGGTGAAGGGATCTCGGCTCTTTCCTCGTGGAATGAGGTGCAGGATATTCCACTGAATACCGCTATGCAAAGCAACTTGTAATCGACTATAGTGAAGTTATTACGCTGACGCAAACTTCTGCCCAAAGGGTCAGTCCCGGTGAAGGGATATCGGCCCTTGCCCCGTCGAATGAGGTGCAGGATATTCCACTGAATACCGCTATGCATAACAAAAGGAAACGTCTTTGTAACAACACTTCTTAAATTTGTTCCAACAACTGCAAACAGGTTTGTTTTACTTTGCATTGATCAGAATCAACGCAGTCCCATGAATAATCACACTAGAAAAGAACGAAAATAAAATGTACGTATATGCCATCCGCATTCGTCACTGGGTCCCGTCATCACCCGTTAGGTTACTTAACTAACGACAGAGCGGGGACTGGACTAGCGCGGGTGTAAAATATATACAACATCTAATAGTATATAAACCAATATACAATAATCGCTCCAGGCGTGATAGTATGCAACATTACAGAAAAGTAATAAGCATCACAGAACAATACAGATAATCTGGGATCCCCGAGTTTCACAGAGCCGCTGCTGAAACTCGACGTTCCCCTGTCGTGTGGATAGCCTGTGCAATGAAACCAAGACCCCTACGGCTGCGGCAAGTTACCCGCCAAAACCTGAAGCGAGGCAGCCCCCTACAGCATAGTGAATGGACCACCCAGCACTCCACGGAATCCGGTAATCTTGGGCACCCCTCCTTGGGTCAACCTGTACCCCCTACGAGTGCGGCGAATAGTCTGCCAATTCTAGAGTGGGACCTCTCTGCCTCTCAAAGCCATGAGATTCGGACCCGTTGCCCCCCAGAACCCGGCTATCCGTGCACTCCGTCTCGGGGCAAAACCTAGTACAGTAATGAAAAATAGTACAATAGGTACATCGACCGCAACCTGGTCGTGCCCCAAAAGAATATTATACAACAGGCAGTGACGGCAGTCCACAAGTTGGACGCTCGCCCCGCAATATCAAATGTACAAATAAACTCAAACTGTACTACCATTGCACACTGCTATCCACCATGACAAATCCGCAACATCACAGCACAACACAGAACATCAACGCGAATGTCACGTTCACAAACCCGTCTAAAAGAACTATAGCAATCAGACGCGGTTTACCGATCAAATGACATTCCCGGTCGGAGATATAATGTAAGCACTGTAAACTAACGTGTTTAAATTTCGATCGACCAAATATCAAGAAGTGGGCCCCACGACTTACTGGTGAACAGTAACAAAATCTGGGCCAAAACGATATTTACCAAAAACCACAAAATCCAACAGAGAAGACACATACAAAATTTGGTGCACTGATCCCATCATATGGCCACGGATGCGCGGCTAAACCATGGGTTTGGCCGCTCATCCGCGGCGCTTTGGTGAGATCACATGGTCAAATTTTGCACGTGTGCTTAAAAAACCCTGCACAGTTTTCTGAGATGTGTGGAATATTTTTAGGAGGCCATTTAAAATCAACAGAAACTGTCAAGCTAACAAATTATGATTTTTGATTTCCGGTTCGATCGATGTTTTAAACGCGTTAGCAAAAGTTAGTATAGCAAAATGGTGAGGCTTTGGTACCACTGTAAGTCTATGCTAGCGCCCCGGCCGTCTACAGACGCCAAATGCGGAACAAAAAAACTTTTAACTGGCGCTATCTTATGCTTTAACCCGGATCTGCCATTATTGCTAAACTAACAAACTGTAAAGAGTGTAGAAAGGTTATACCGAACGATCTGAGTCCTTCGTTCTTCAACCATCATCCCACGCTCCGTTGCGGCTGCTCCGATCTCGTCGATCTCCGATATCCTCGTCGAGGTGGCACCACGTCTACGATTCTTTAAACGGGCTCCCGCCTCTGACTTGAGGCAACTCGATCGTCAAGTTTGCTAAAAGAGACGACCAAGAATGATGTAGAGAATGAGTAGATGACTTTGTCTCACTTCGTCCAAATCCGTGGACGATCGGTTAATGAAGTTGCCGAGGGAATTGGGTGATGGAATGAAATGAACTGTAAAATTCCATGCACCCCAAATACTATCATATCTTTTCAAGTGAAACAACAAGTGAGAGTGAGAGAGAGGAGAGAGAGGGCCGGCCATATATAGCAAGAGGGAGGTGACCGTAGGAGAGGGGGGGTGACCACAAGAGAAAGCTTCTCACTCAAAATATCTTAACCAAAACAAGAATCATTAAAACAAAGCATGACTCACATAAACACCTCATCAAGTCATTAATGCAACCATTAATGTCAAGATGACTCATTAGCCACTTCATCACTTCTAGAACCTTCTAGAATGAAGACTCACTCTTATCTGAAGAAAAGATAAATCCGTTTTTAACCGAATGTTAAAAGACGGCTGATGGAAAACTGGAAACTGGCAACTTCCAAAAGTGATCCTGAAACAACTTTCAGGATAACCCCGAAACTGTATAAATATACCCGCATTTGTATTACGACCGAATACAAATGCAACTGAGACAAAGATATTATACCTACTCAATATAATACTCGGATCCGGCTTAAACCAAAGCCGACCAGTATCATCTGCCCGAAAAATAACACGTGCGTAAACGCACGTGCATTTTCCGAACCCTGCCATAAAACCATACGTCCTCTACAACGTTTCGCCCGAACTTGGGAAACAGTCTGTGGGGGACTCTAATGACTCATCAGTACCCTGGCAGTGGGTTTAACCACAAACCGTCAGCGGTACTAGCAATACGTAACGGCTGCCCATGGACTGACCTCAAGGGATGCCGATGAGCGCACTCATCCGGAAAACCCTACTGAGCCTAACAGTGACAATGTATATACAGTCCGGTCCGTTCGTCTATGAGTATCGCATATCTGCCTAGGGGGCTAGAAACGTCAGACCCCCAATAGCAGTATAAGTCGTGTCGGAGTGAAGCCCAATAACACCCTGAGATACTACTAGAGTACCTACCAGTAAATCTCCTTCCATGGCCATGGACTTTGTGTAATGGCTCTCCTAGACACAGCACGACCTCGCCCCTAATACCGGGAGAGATGAATCCCCTGCCGATCCGCTCACGTGCCTCCATATGGCTCGGGACTGTACCCAAAAACTACCTGTTTGCACGACTCCTTTGAGCCGTGGTAGGGTAGAAATCAAAGCACAGTGGGAACTCACACGAGACAAATGACGACCTCAGGTCGATGAACTAACCTGTACACATGTCACCAGGGAACTGCTATCTGACGTCAGGTATAATACCAACTAGCATGTTCCCGGCGAGTCCTGTCCGGTGTACTCATAACCCAATGAGCACCTGTATACATCTTAGGTGATCCAACTGACACCAGTGGCTTGTGAGACCGGCCACCGCCCCTCGTCGGGGTCTCGACTGTATACACTAGTCTACTCCGGAGTATCGATGCCCTGTCTCGAAACTCCCACGACTAGGGACCACAATTAAGGATATGCGTATAAACCACCCAACTCTCACGTATATGATCGCCTTCATACTGTTGGTGGTAAAGCAAGATCCTAAGGGCTCTATCAAAATGTAACATGTAATCAGTCACCTGATCATGTACACGACTGATAAAGGCAAACCAGATAGCATACTATCATCTCGAGTAAGACTGTCCTACCGGTATAGGTCCTCCGCAATCATTGCAATCACGTACCTGTGATCCAATAATTGACTATGAGGGCACTATCTCCAACATATACTATATCTATCTGAACAAATCACAGATAACGCAGCAGAAAATATCATATGAAATATTGGATATACTAGGACGTCCGTGTTTTATTTTGAGCCTGTATAAACACGGATTCCACGGTCATGATGAATAGCCAATCCCACACCCCTAAACCCCTAAGAGAGCGGCAAGCAAACCTACCAATTCTAGAGTTAGGAGACCCAGACTCGACTCCTCGAGATGGTCTCCCACTGGACCCTAGGACCCGGTTACTTGTGCTCCCCGCCTTGGGTCTATCCTAATGCGGAAAAGTAAATAATATACAATGGTGACATCATCCTCAACCCGGAAGTGCCCCAATAAAAGAATATTACATACAACTTTTTTACATGAATGAAAATGAAAAACACTCGTCATACATAAAAAAAAACCCGGCTATTCAAACACGACGATCCAATATAACATATCCAGCAACACATAACATCACATGTCATCAACGTAAGTAAATATGCCCATCCCAATTGTCGTTGATATATATCAACGAAACCGGCGATATCACATATTACACTTACGGTCGTAGAAAAGAAAGTGTAAAACTACAACAGTTGGAATCCGCAACCTCTTAAGACATCGCATGCCTAATCAAATGAATTCCTTAGACATCGCATGCCTAACAATTATAAACCCCTCATTTTAGTCTCATTATCGAAAACACTTTTCAATATCAAGTCGGGCAATTCAACAAGATTCCCGACATCCTGAACGAATACTCGTCGCAAACTTTAGTAGACGGCCACACCCCCGGATGCCGTCGACGAAGTGCACTGAGGCAGAACACAGCTGCCGCGAGCACCCGAACGGATGCTTTTGGCTACGGTGTTCTCCTACAGTCACTTGGTCGACGCTTTGGGGTGTAGTTGTCTATTAGGTTTACCCGGCGAGTATCCACGTACGTAACGTGATTGCGACGGACTTTTGATCACATCAAAATCCCGTGTCAACCGATCAAGTGAGACTAAACTGCTAGATTTATAATATTCAAATATTGCTGATTCCAATTATTGTATCAAATTCCAGATAAATAGACAATGTTAAACTTTCCGATCGAATAATCAAACACCCAAGTTTTCCCGAAAAGCTCAACACTTGAGGGGAGTTTAAAAATAACGTCCATTTTGTAAGTCCATGCTACCTCTCCCGGTACTTTCGGGCATGCGGAATTTGATAAAAAACTATTTTCTTAGAGGTGGTAACATGGACTTAAAACCTGGATCTTTGTTAAACATCTAACTAACAACCTAACTACGAGTTGCTAACTACTCGGTTTGGGGTTATACCTTTCTTTTTCTCGAACTCCTTCGTCTTCAAGCTTCGATGGTCGTCCGAATCGGCTTCTCCCCGTCGTCTCCTTGCGCCGAAGATAGATCCACCTGAAAGCCTCAACCTTTGGCTCCTTCTTCGAACTTTGAAGAAACTAGTTCACTCGGTTTGCTAAACCTTGTGAACTAGAATGAGTAGAGAAGAGTTTGTATGGGATTTTATCTATGGTTCTTGGTTCTCAACTCATGAGACAAGTGAACCATAGAGTCAAGAGAGGGAGAGCAAGAGGAGGAAGATGAGAGCTCAAGAACAAGAGAGAGAATGAGCATGAAAGAATGAGAGAAGACTTTTCTCATTTGGCTCTCATAATCCAAAACAATCATAACACATCATATCAATCAAGTATTATGTGATGGTTTAAGCAACCATAGCCAAATCATTTCATGCACTCATTTTGCACAAAAGAGCAAGCAAGCAAAAGTCTTTGCCATGAAATGATAGCTATGGTTATCATGATGGTCAACTAGTCAAGCCTAGTCAACCGGTCAACAAAGTCAACAAGTCAACAAAACTCAACAAGTCAACAAAGTCAACAACTCAACAACCATGTCACCATAATACCTAATTAATATAATTGTTAATCACATATCATATTCTCATTAGGGTTAAGCAAAAAGTCAATAGCCAACTGTCAACGGTCAACACCCCTAATGAGAATCCTCCGCCTCTGTCTCTCCGTCAACTGTGCATACACACCCGCATCCGCGTTCCGAGGAACACGTATGCATACTGGATAAATCCAATCCCAAAAGGTACACTAGGATCTGGCTTAAACCAAAGCCCGCTAGTGTAAACTGTCCGGACACTGTACGTGCACAAGTGCACGGATGTGACCGAACCCTGTCGCAAAACCATGCGACCTGTCGCAAAACCATGCAACCTCTACTCTTTTTCCTAAAGGCGAATAGCTTTCTGTGTGGGACTCTAAAGACTCGACACTACGCTGGCAGTGGGTTTAACCACAGACCGCAAGCGGCACTAGCTGTGCGTAACGGTCCCCAGGTAGATGCCGACAAGAAGACTGACGAGGTGAAACCCATCTGAACTCCTACTAAGCCTGAATGTGACAATCTCGGTACAGTCCGGTCTGTTCGTCTGATACATCGCATGGCGGGCCTAGGGGGCGGTAAACGTCAGTCCCCCAATAGCGGTACAAGTCGTGTCGGAGTGAAGCCCAAAACACCCTGAGATAACACTGGAAGCCTACCAGTATATCTCGTTTGCCCTGGCCAGGGACTACTCGTGTAATGGCTCTCCTAGACACAGCGCGATGTCAACCCCCAATACCGGGAGAGACGAATCCTGTCTAACCGTCACTGCCTCCAAGTGCCTCGGGACTGCACCCAACTACTACCTGTTTGCACGACTCCTTTGAGCCGTGGTAGGGTAGTAATCAAAGTGCAGTGGGAACACACTCGAGGCGAAGTGACAGTGTCAAGTCAGCGGACTAAGCTGTACTCATGTCACCTGGGAACTGATAACTGACGATAGGCATAATACCAACTAGTCAGTTCCCGACGAGTCCTGTCCAGTGTACTCGTAACCCAACGAGCACCCGCATACTCTCTCAAGTACGACGTACTGATGGCTGTGGGACAGACCATCTCCCACACTGGGATGAGAAGCGCATACGCTAGTCTACTCCGGAGTATCGATGCCCTGTCTCGATAGTCCTGTGACTAGGGACCTGCATAAGGATGTGCTTATAGATTACCCAGCCCCACTAGTGTGACTGCCATCACATCGCTGGTAATCAAGCAAAGATCCTAAGGGCTCCACTAATGTGTATAAACACATGTACACATTGAAGTAGAGACAAACCAAGTAGCATACTACTATTTTGAGCAAGATTGTATATACAAGGTGAATATCCCAAGCTTCCATTAAGTAATATACGAACTAGTATGATACAGTAATGGCCTCTAGGGCATATACACTAACAATCTCCCACTTGCACTAAGGCCATGTACTGGCGTATCGAAGACCTATCATCTCGATCAGCCGCTCGAACTGAGTCTGGGGCAGGGCCTTGGTGAATGGATCTACAGTGTTATCTTCTGAATTTAGTCTCTTTACCTCGATCTCCTGGCGATCAATGATCTCCCTGATCAGGTGGAACCGCCTCAAAATGTGCCTGGACTTCTGATGGGACCTGGGTTCCTTCGCTAAAGCTATAGCGCCGTTGTTGTCACAATACAGCGGTATTGGATCAACACTGGTAGGAACCACCTGAAGTTCCGTGAGGAACTTCTTCATCCAGACAGCTTCCTTTGCGGCATCGCAAGCAGCTATGTACTCCGCTTCCATGGTTGAGTCAGCAACGGTTTCCTGCTTGGAACTCTTCCAGCAAACCGCCCCTCCATTGAGGGTAAAGACATAACCCGACATGGACTTGGAGTCATCCTTGTCACTCTGGAAGCTGGAGTCAGCAAAGGCCTCAATCTGGAGGTCTTTTCCGCCATACACCAAGAACATCTCCTTAGTCCTTCTCAGGTACTTGAGAATGTTCTTTACTGCTATCCAGTGTTTCTCCCCTGGGTTCGACTGATACCGGCTTACAACGCTCAATGCGTATGCTACATCTGGTTTGGTACATAACATCGCATACATAATAGAGCCTACCGCAGATGCATAGGGTATTGATGACATGCGAGCCCTTTCCAAATCAGTCTTGGGAGACATCTCTTTGGAGAGGGTGATTCCGTGACAAGCCGGTAGATTACCGCGCTTGGAATCTTCCATACTGAATCGTTTCAGTATGGTGTCGATGTACCTTGACTGTGAAAGTCCCAATATCCTCTTAGATCTGTCACGATAGATCTGGATCCCCAGAATGTAGTTGGCTTCGCCCAGGTCCTTCATGGAGAACATCTGCGACAAGAATCCTTTGACTGACTGTAGCATAGGAATATCATTTCCTATTAGGAGAATGTCATCGACGTACAAGACGAGGAATACCACATTTCTCCCTACAATCTTACTGTAAATGCATGGTTCATCTGGGTTTTTGACAAAGTCGAATTCTTTGACAGTATCATCAAAGCAGATATTCCAACTCCGCGATGCCTGCTTAAGTCCATAGATGGACTTGGGCAACTTGCACACTTTACCGCTGCTCCCACTCTGAATGAATCCCTCTGGCTGATCCATATAGACGCACTCTTCCAAATTTCCATTTAGGAAAGCCGTCTTTACGTCCATCTGCCAGATCTCATAATCGTGGAAGGCAGCAATGGCAAGAAGGATCCGAATGGATTTAAGCATGGCTACCGGAGAAAAGGTCTCGTCATAGTCCAAACCAGGTCTTTGACGAAAACCCTTTGCAACGAGCCTAGCTTTATAGGTTTCAACCTGCCCATCTACACCAATCTTCTTTCTGAAGATCCATTTGCAGCCTACGGGTTTTACCCCTTCTGGAGCAAAGTCCAAAGTCCAAACTTTGTTGGTGTACATGGACTCCATCTCGGTCCGCATTGCATCAAGCCATTTTACCGAGTCACCGCTCTGAATGGCTTGCTGGAAGCTAGTAGGCTCATCATAATTAACTGTGCAATCCTCTCTATCCCCGTCTATGAGAAAACCGAAGTATCTCTCGGGCGGATGAGACTGCCTACTACTTCTGCGGAGCGGCGTAGGAATGTCCGGTTCTCCTGAAACGTCTGGTTCATCCAAGCTTTCAGTAACAGCTTGTGGTTCTGGAATTTCTTCCAGTTCTATTGCGCCCCCACTTATCTGATTTTCCAAAAATTCAGTTTCCAAGAAGTGGGCATGCGGAGAAACAAAAACTTTTTGTTCTTCTGCGGAATAGAAAAGATACCCTCTAGAGTTCTTTGGGTATCCCACAAACTTGCACAGTACTGAGCGTGCCTCGAGCTTGTCCGCATGCTGCTTTTTTACAAAAGCTGGACATCCCCATACCTTAAGATACTTAAGACACTTAAGACAGGGTTTCTTCCCACTCCACATCTGATATGGGGTGGTAGGCACAGTCATGGTTGGAGCCTTGTTCAAGAGATATGCAGCTGCTTCTAGTGCATAACCCCAGAAAGATCGCGGTAACTCAGCCTTACTCATCATGGAACGAACCATATCCAATAGGGTCCGATTCCGCCTTTCCGATACACCGTTGTGTTGTGGTGTGTATGGAGGAGTAAGTTGAGAGAGAATTCCATTCTCTTTTAAGTAGCCCAGAAACTCGGCACTCAAGTATTCTCCACCTCGATCCGATCTTAGAATCTTGATACTTTTGCCGGTTTGGTTTTCAACTTCATTCTTGTATTCTTGAAATTTCCCAAAGGCCTCGGATTTGTGCTTCATTAAGAAGACATGTCCATACCTAGAGAAATCATCTGTGAAAGTAATGAAGTATGAATAACCACTTCGCGCATGTGTAGACATTGGACCACACACATCACTGTGTATGAGTCCCAAGAGCTTGCTCGCTCTTTCTCCGCGTCCAGTGAACGGAGTCTTTGTCATCTTTCCCATGAGACAAGATTCACAAGTGGCATAAGACTGATACTCGAACGGATTCAAGTACCCTTCTTTATGTAACTTAGTTAATCGTGTTTCATTAATGTGACCCAGTCTACAATGCCATAAGAAAGCCTGATTTGTTTCCGGAGACTTTCTTTTAAGTGTGTTCTGGACACTGAAAATCTGAGCTTGATTTAACACGTATATTCCGTTCTGTAATATACCTGACCCATCAGAACTTGATTTAGGTGGATGTGTACTACATCGCTTACAAAATTAAATTCATATCCTTCCTTAGAAACTAAGGATACAGATATGATATTACCAGTCGCATCTGGTATATACAAACAGTTACGCAAAATCAATATCTGCCCAGTTGTCAGTCCAAGATGATATTCCCCTACGGATTCAGCATCCATGCTCATTCCGTTAGCAACCCTGCGAGTCATATCACCTTTCCTGATAACCCTACGGTTTCTCAGAGCCTATAACGAATTACAGATATGAGATCCTGATCCGGTATCCAATACCCAGGAAGTAGGGTTAACTGACATACAGTTCTCAATCACAAACACACTCGAAGCCGAAGCCACAACATGCTTCGAATTCTGGCTACTGGCTTTGCAAGCCCTGCAATCCTTCTGCCAATGTTCATTCCCGTTACAATAGGGGCATCCCTCTTTAATCATATCCAGTCCCGAAACTTTTGCCTTTCCTTTTCCTTCTTCTTCCCTGGTTTCTTTCAGGGTATAAGCGGAGGGCAGGGACTGTAGAATTAGGTCAGTACTTGACCCATTCTCCAACGTGGTCTCCAGGTCCGTGAGCTCAAAATAGCTGGTCTCTGTAAGGACGTTACCCCCTACAGATGACCCGACAGCCAACCTCGCTTGAAGCAATTCGTTCGAGGTCTCATATCTTGCGATACGAGATTGCTCTCCATATAAAACTTTGTTATGGAGGAAGATAGAAACTGAGTCCATCTTCTCGTGCTGCCTCTGGCTTGCACCATCAACTGAGGCTAACACGAGGCACTTAGCTTTCGCACAATCCTTTTCCGATGTCCTGCGGATGTGAACATCCGTGACAGGGGAAACTGGACCTGAGACAGCATGGACTTGATTAGTTAAGAGGTGTCCCAGCTTGTCATGGGCAATGGACATCTGGACAGTCCTTTGCCAGTCAAAACAGTCAGGTTCAGTCATCTTTTTATCTAGATGTAACCTAGGTGTGTTCACAGGGTCGCTGCAATTAAGAGAGAGAGAAGAAAACAATCAGCATGATGCTCTTGCAAGTTTAGAGTGGTTTTCAGTTTGTCTAAACAGGATGGCTCCCACTGTTTCTCGAATCCCTCCTTAAAACCAAAAAGGAAGAATTAGTCTGGATCAATCTCACCGTACAATACTTGCTTAACCGTTCGGCCAGGCTGGTGTCGGTACTTCGAGGGAGGTTTTCCAACGCTTTCGCGAAGTTCCTTAATTTAAGAACCTCTTTTCCCTGGGGGCGTAGCCCCGCTAACACCTTTCTAGACACCTACTTGGTTTATAGCATTGATCGTTAAGTGAGAAATTTCCCGAGGAGTAGCATATACTCACAGTAGGATCGGGATCCAAATATCATCGCGTGACGAAACTGAAGGAATCCTACCAGAATCATCACACTCCAAATGGTATGCAACGCTAGCAAGTTTCAGTACTTATGAAACTCCCGATGTGGATTTTTTCCCCATGCTCTTATGACCTTGACGAAGGTCAACAAATCATAAGTCACATGTCAAGTTCTACCCGTCATTATCCAGGTTAATTTGAACCCACCCGTATATACCCTTGACGAAGGTCAACAAGGTAATACGACTGTCCCAAACCAACGCATCTATCTATGCTACATATGAACACCCAACAGCTACCAATCACTATGCCTTGACGAAGGTCAACAAACATAGCTTGAATACTATTGAATATTCATACGAAACGACGGAGGGCTACGAATGGTTTTGGCGAAACCTTGAACGTAGTGAACTTGATATAATCGAAGGAACGAAATAGCTTTTAAAAGGAGTGGCTCAAGCTACGCATTTAAAATTTAGTTTTGAAAAGAACCGAGTGGTTTTTCGAAAGTGTTCCAACGATTTATACTTGGTTTATTTTCTTGCATTAGTTCTTTTAATGCGTGTTTTACTTGCATTAGTTCTTTTAATGCGTGTTATACTTGCATTAGTTCTTTTAATGCGTCCCATCATTTAAACCTACCATTGCAGAAAACAACCAAAATATGACGTACGCTTATGCCATTCGCATTCGCCACGGGGCCCCGTCATTACCCGTTAGGTTACTTAACTAACGACAGAGCGGGGGCTGGGCTAGCGCGGCTGTAAAACATAAGCAACGCCTAAATAATATCATATATAGATATATTGCAATGATAGACATTTCAGATCACAGATGAACACATTGGATATACTAGGAACCCGCAATTCGTACGAGCCTGTAACGAAAAGCAGATTACACGGTCGCGGTGAATAGCCAAAACCCCACCCAAGACCCCTACGGGTGCGGCAAACTACCCGCCAAGTACCCGAAGGGAAGCAACCTCCCTCATCCCCGTGAGTAGGCCACTCGGCACTTCGGCATACCCGGTAGTTTGTGCACCCCCTCCATGGGTCTATCCTAGGAGCAAAAACAGTAAAAAGAAATTATACAATGACGGCTACAACCCCGACCCGGTTGTGCGGCCATACAAATAATTATTACATCAATTTACAAATTTACAAGAATTGAAAGAAAAGAAAACTCTCGTCTCACAACCCCCGGCTATTCACCCGCGACAATCCAATGAATTCATATACACATTCCAATGACATTACAGATCACAGATTTGTATAACCCCCACTAATCGACATATAGCGATTAGTTGACGTTCAATACAAATATCACATTACAGAAAACCCGTCAGCATAAGTCTTTTAGAAGTTCGATCAAAAATACGGATTTATAGGCCCCCAATACAAAATTTTCGTTCTAGAAAATCTGGGCAGAAAATACATATTCCAAAAATCCCAAAACTACCCCAGAAATACACTGCACCAACTTTGGACCCCGACCGAGTCAACTCGGCCGCGGAACCGCGGCGGGAGCGTGCTCCCGCCGCGTTTCCACGGCGCTTTGAACCGATCGTGGGACCAAATTTGGTGGTTATTCTAACAAAAGCATGAGCCGATTTTTAAGATGAAAATTATCAACTTTTGAACAGAATAAAAATCGGCAGAAACTAGACATTCTCGTGTTCGTTTTGCGACTTTTCTTTGATCGATCTTCTAGCTACTTTGCTAACATGTTAGATAGAGTTTAACTAGGCTCTGATACCACTGTAAGTCCATGCTACCTCTCCCGGTACTTTCGGGCATGCGGAATTTGATAAAAAACGATTTTCTTAGAGGTGGTAACATGGACTTAAAACCCGGATCTTTGTTAAACATCTAACTAACAACCTAACTACGAGTTGCTAACTACTCGGTTAGGGGGTTATACCTTTCTTTTTCTCGAACTCCTTCGTCTTCAAGCTTCGATGGTCGTCCGAATCGGCTTCTCCCCGTCGTCTCCTTGCGCCGAAGATAGATCCACCTGAAAGCCACAACTTTTGGCTCCTTCTTCGAACTTTGAAGAAACTAGTTCACTCGGTTTGCTAAACCTTGTGAACTAGAGTAAGTAGAGAAGAGTTTGTATGGGATTTTATCTATGGTTCTTGGTTCTCAACTCATGAGAAAAGTGAACCATAGAGTCAAGAGAGGGAGAGCAAGAGGAGGAAGATGAGAGATCAAGAACAAGAGAGAGAATGAGCATGAAAGAATGAGAGAAGACTTTTCTCATTTGGCTCTCATAATCCAAAACAATCATAACACATCATATCAATCAAGTATTATGTGATGGTTTAAGCAACCATAGCCATATCATTTCATGCACTCATTTTGCACAAAACAGCAAGCAAGCAAAAGTCTTTACCATGAAATGATAGCTATGGTTATCATGATGGTCCACTAGTCAAGCCTAGTCAACCGGTCAACAAAGTCAACAAGTCAACAAAAGTCAACAAGTCAACAAAGTCAACAACTCAACAACCATGTCACCATAATACCTAATTAATATAATTGTTAATCACATATCATATTCTCATTAGGGTTGAGCAAAAAGTCAATAGCCAACTGTCAACGGTCAACACCCCTAATGAGAATCCTCCGCCTCTGTCTCTCCGTCAACTGTGCATACACACCCGCATCCGCGTTCCGAGGAACACGAATGCATACTGGATAAATCCAATCCCAAAAGGTACACTAGGATCTGGCTTAAACCAAAGCCCGCTAGTGTAAACTGTCCGGACACTGTACGTGCACAAGTGCACGGATGTGACCGAACCCTGTCGCAAAACCATGCGACCTCTACTCTTTTGCCTAAAGGCGAATAGCTTTCTGTATGGGACTCTAAAGACTCGACACTACGCTGGCAGTGGGTTTAACCACAGACCGCAAGCGGCACTAGCTGTGCGTAACGGTCCCCAGGTAGATGCCGACAAGAAGACTGGCGAGGTGAAACCCATCTGAACTCCTACTGAGCCTGAATGTGACAATCTCGGTACAGTCCTGTCTGTTCGTCTGATACATCGCATGGCGGGCCTAGGGGGCGGTAAACGTCAGTCCCCCAATAGCGGTACAAGTCGTGTCGGAGTGAAGCCCAAAACACCCTAAGATAACACTGGAAGCCTACCAGTATATCTCGTTTGCCCTGGCCAGGGACTACTCGTGTAATGGCTCTCCTAGACACAGCGCGATGTCAACCCCCAATACCGGGAGAGACGAATCCTGTCTAACCGTCACTGCCTCCAAGTGCCTCGGGACTGCACCCAACTACTACCTGTTTGCACGACTCCTTTGAGCCGTGGTAGGGTAGTAATCAAAGTGCAGTGGGAACACACTCGAGGCGAAGTGACAGTGTCAAGTCAGCGGACTAAGCTGTACTCATGTCACCTGGGAACTGATAACTGACGATAGGCATAATACCAACTAGTCAGTTCCCGATGAGTCCTGTCCAGTGTACTCGTAACCCAACGAGCACCCGTATACTCTCTCAAGTACGACGTACTGATGGCTGTGTGACAGACCATCTCCCACACTGGGATGAGAAGCGCATACGCTAGTCTACTCCGGAGTATCGATGCCCTGTCTCGATAGTCCTGCAACTAGGGACCTGCATAAGGATGTGCTTATAGATTACCCAGCCCCACTAGTGTGACTGCCATTACATCGCTGGTAATCAAGCAAAGATCCTAAGGGCTCTACTAATGTGTATAAACATATGTACACATTGAAGTAGAGACAAACCAAGTAGCATACTACTATTTTGAGCAAGATTGTATATACAAGGTGAATATTCCAAGCTTCCATTAAGTAATATACGAACTAGTATGATACAGTAATGGACTCTAGGGCATATACACTAACATATTTCATGCCACAGTACCAACGGTCCAGCCGTAGAAGGGTCAAGCCAATGCCTCACATGTGGCACACCGTACTGCCCCAAACCCTAAGGTTCAAAGGGCAGTTCAAGACGGTCGCATAATCGAGTTAAGGTTTGTTGTCTTCTAGATGGTCCTTCGCGTTACTTGCACTACTTAGAACGTTCTTAAACTACGGAAAAATCTAACACGTGGAAATTTCCCGGGTCGGGAAAAAGTGGGTTATTGATATCCGGTCGAACTTTTTAACACTTTCTAAAATTACCCGGACAAAATAAACAAAGTTAAATAATCCGATCGAAACATCGAGTCCCCAAAACAACCCAGAAAACTCAACTGTTGAGTAGAATTAAGAAATTTCCAGAAAAAATTAACAAGAAAGGACCTAAGAATAATTACATGAAATTTCAGGGACTAAGTCACAATTTTGGCCGTGGAACCGCCCCCAAACCCTTGGTTTGGCCGCGGTTCCGCGGTCAAATAATTGACTTAGTGGACCGTGCTTCACAGTAATTCTTAGTTTTTCCTGCTTGTTTTTCTGAGCATTTTTAATTCATAAAAAACACATTTTTAGAAAATGTACAGAGAGGGGTGTAGTTTAGGGTTTCGGGGTTCGATCGGGTCTCTAATTTCGTCTACACTTCGCCTAAAGCTCTAGCTAGGCTCTGATACCACTGTAGGGTTCCTAGGCACACTCATGAGGTTCCACAAGGCATCAACCATTCCAAAATAAAAAATTTAGGTGCCGAGAAACCCTATGCAAGATCGTCTACTAGAGATAAGGAGAAACTACAAGCAAGCAAACTACTTTGCTACTAAGTGAATGGGAATACAACCTTTGTAGATCCGGTCCTTAACTTCTAAAGCTCCGTGTTGACATCCCTTCGCTGCGATCATCGGGATCCCGGACCCTAGCGATGGTTTCATCGGAGAAATGAGCGGGCTAGGTCGTTGACTTCGAGGCCGAATATGATCTACGTCGGGGAGACTCAAACTCAAGCTATTCCTTCACTTGGTCAAAAACTTTGTGAAGAGAACACCCTATACAACATAGCAAGTGGTAGGGGATGAAGAAATAGGAGGTGGGTTCACTTTGGATTTGGATTTCTCACTCTAAATCTCATGGCACCATTAGAGGTAGCAAGCTTTCTTCTTCTTCTTGAAGAAGAAGAAGAAAGAATAGAATATGAATTATATCATCCAAAAGAAAGCTTATCTATTTAATTATGGCACCATGGTTGAGTTAAGCCCTCATTCTTAACTCATGCAGAGAATTAACCAAAGTATTAGGTTAAGGGTTGGGTTAACTAATATCCTAAGGAAATGACAAAAGATTTGACTTTGTCAATGCTTCTTCAAGCTTCATGAAGCTTGATAACTTTGACCAAAGTCTCACCTCTTTTGTTATTTGTTAGGAAATTAGTAAACCCTAATTTAACCTTGATTTGGTTTATGTCTCATACACCCAACTTGTATGTATCATCAAGCATGATACAAACATGTACACGTGCATATATCACATATAAACAGTGTGCACAATCAAGTGAGAAAATTAATCTTAAGTGAACCAATACTAGTTAATGTAAAGTAATATATCAAATATATAATTATACATTAAATCATTAAATCAACACTTGATTTAACGATCCGGTCATATTGCATATAACCGACTAATATCTAGTGTATCAATGTATCGAATCAACACTTGATTCGGTAACCCGGCTATATCTCATATAACCGTCCGATGATACGAATCGCGAGAATAGAATACAATATTACATACTGGTATTATTCTCGGTCCCGCACATATCTCATATGCGCTCCTATTTCGTTTGGCTTGAGCCAGGAAACACCTGTGTAGGACTCTAAAGACTCGTTAATACGCCGGCAGTAGGTGATGATCATATCAAACAGCCACAAGCCGCAAGCGGTCTGCTAAACGTAACGGCCACCCGGGTATTGAGCGATCAAGAGATCAACGAGCAAGCCTTCTCACACTCCTGTGAATCCAACCAGTAACACTTACCGCATAGTCCGGTCTGTTCGTCTGATATGTCGCATATCTCGCCTAGGGGTGGTAAACGTCAGACCCCAGTAGCTTGATAAGTCATGCCGATGTAAGGTCCATAACAAGCATGAAACTACTGATAACACTTACCATTAAATCAGTGCAACCCTGGCCAGGGATTTTCAGTTATGGCCAGTCTAGCATAGCGCAACATCAACCCCCAATACCGGGAGAGACGAATCCCCTCCTATCGCTCATTGCCTCCATGTGAATCGGGACTGTACCCAAAAACCACCTGTTTGCACGACTCAGTAGAGCCGTGGTAGGGTGGAAATCAAAGCACAGTGGGAGACACACAAGGCTCTATGACGATCTCGGGTCAACAGACTAAGCTGTACCAGTGTCACTAGAGAACTTCCATCTGACGTGAAGTATAATACCATCTGGGAGTTCTCGGCGAGTCCATTCAGTGTACCCAGTCTCCACTGAGCACCCGCATACCGTCTCTGATGTCAAACACCAATGGATATGGGATCATCCATCGCCCATCACATGGGTCGAGAAGATATACGCTAGTCTACTCTAGAATATCGATGCCCCGTCTCGATATTCCCACGACTAGGAACAATGAAGGATGTACTAATTGACTACCCATGCCCCACTAGTATCATCTACATCATAGTCCTGGAAGTCGAGTACACATCCGAAGGGCTGTATCAACATTTAATAGAGAGACAGCAAGTATACACATTAAGATAAAGAGCAACCAGATAATGTATTATCATGTCGAGCAAGAAAGTCCTACCTATATATGTCCCAGCATCCACTACAGTATACATCTCATGTACAGTAATGTCCTCTAGGGCATACATATAACTAACAGAGTTAGTGTTTCATTCTTCTAAAAGGTCCACAGAATTACCTGCATGTTCCTCTGAATACTTAAACTTGGAAAATTGGGTTTCTGACATTCGTTCGAACTTTTTAACTTCGCCTATAAAACATGTGAATACCCTTCGCCGCATGCTACACAATGCCTCAATCTTCCAGGAAGGACGATACACCAACGGTCATCTCTGGATCGGTCTGCTCTAGATCTGAGTAAGACACTCCACACTGGAAATCTTGAGCTCAACTGGGCCTGCGTCGGCGCATCAATCTGAAAATCACCTTCGTCTCTCAACTTGGGGTAGACTAGCTATCACCTGTCGCATTTCTGCCTGGAAGCTCCGGCGATCTCAGCTCGTAATTCTGGAAGCGACATCCTGTCAATTTCAGCAATAGCTGGGTCATCTGTTTGACGGCAGACGACATCACAATCTTTGAGGTATGCTTTACATCAACGGTCCTCTAGCAACTGGCAGCTCTATCATTGGCCCGATCATCCGGTGCAAAACCAAACACTCACCTCATCCGAGAGGTCACAACATAAATACTAACTCGAGACGTTCTCATGTCACCAGAAAACACGATGGTCTGTCCTCATACCAGACGAGCTCGCCCTGACCGCATCACTAGCAGCAGCTCAATCTGCGGTCAAACAATTGTGACAGGAAACTCAATCGAGTATCGAAGAAGGCAGATCAACGGCATGAAAGGAAACGACAGATCCGGAATGGATACATGATAATGAGAAGGAACAACATCAATGAGAGTATGATCATGGAAACAAATAGATTCAAGGTTCTCAAATGGATGTATAATCATGGATACGAAGAGAATCTCTGATCTCAAAATATGTATATCCTAAGGTTTCTTAAATGGAGTATCGTATCGTAAATATTCCGCGGAACATTCGTACGGTACGTCACTCTATTCAAGCTACCTACTCCATCAATCAGGGTCAGCCTATGAAACGAAGGTTCGGGTCTAATACCGCTCGTTCAAGTCTAAGTTCCGTAAGGTCAAGCCTAGGTTCCGAAATACATACCCACTCTAGACTCCGCAAAGTCAAACATAGACTCGAACCAAGGTTAAAGCTAGCGCTCTGATACCAACTTTGTCACGACCCGAAATATTATCTCTTGACGAGCACTTGAATCACGCAACGCCTAATGGCGTAACGGAGTTCAAGTAAGCTGAAACCCAGAAATCTATACCCTTTTAAGAAAATAAGAGGTGAAGTTTTGAAATAAAGGTATAATAAAATCAAGTTTTCATAAATGCATGGAAAAAGGGACATTAATAATGCATGTGAAATTTACTAGTTTAAAAACATGTTTCGTCTTTTTAAAAATTTGGGCAGCACCTCCTTTGTGTTTTTTGATCCAAAACCACATATACAAGATAATATAAAGGCATCCCCAAGCGGGAGCTAGCTCTTCGCCAACCGGCAGATCACAACCACACAAGACAGTAAAAATAAGTATACGACGCGCAACGGCGAAGATCACCACAAAAGATAAAGAAAAAAGCGAGATATCATCCGCAAATGCGAACATACAACCCATCGCTCAAATCTCGCAACTACAAGTCTTGCTAAGTCCCATTTCTTATATAAATACTAGTTTCGATTGATGGAGTTGACTTGATACAATATGAAATATAAATACAATAGTGGGTACGATACAAATGTCCCACCTACCAAAGCAAACACCCGAATGCAACTGTGTGCCAGCGAAGCCGCTACTGATCCATGCGGTCAACCTGCAAGAACTGTGGCACAACGGGGTGAGTTGCCAACTCATGAGTAGAAAAACATCTATAAGTAGAAATCGAATAAACAACGACCCCTAGGTCAACTATATCATACAGGTAATACTATGATATCCAGGGTGACCGGGTCGTATATGTGCCAATAATGTAATCAACACCTATGTGTATGCGGATATCATCGAACCATATGATCAATATATGTGTGCATGTGGATCTCGTCGACCATATAATCAATGTATCTGTGCATATGGATCTCGTCCACGTGTCAACCAATGAAACAATAATATCATGCATGTAAATATCATAAAAGTGTATGCATGAAAATATGAGGATATAACTCAACGTGTGTCCCTCGCGACACATCAAAATCATGGAACCTGGGTGCCCAACATCGGCACCCAAAAACATTTTGAAACCCGTGTCCAGCATCGATAAGTAAATCCTCGTATCTCTCTGGCTCCGTCCGTCCGGATCGGCCCACGGGTTCCGTCTACGGAATCGGCCCTCAGCCCCGACAGTACGGGTCAGCCCATATCCATCTCTCATCTCTAGTCAGTATCCTTCGGATAACCGCAAGATCCAACCAATCACCTGTAGGTAGTAGTCCCTCTGCCCGGCTCACCGTATACTGCACAACGATCCATTCTCACACAGGGGTACTATACCGGGTCCACCATGTACCCGCAATCGGCCTCATCCAGCTCCTCGAATCGGGTTCACATGTCACACGTCTTATAACCGAGAAAACGCATAGTGGACGCACTGAAATATCATATCAATAGAAACCGGGTTTTTAAAGCAGTACATACTTTCTTTTGAAATAGCCACGGTTCTCAAATCCAGAAATCTCATGAAAAAAGCATATCTCAATGCATAAAAATCATAAATCATAATGTATGCGACATATGATAGAAATGCAAGCATTTCCGTATATCATGCAACTTGGAACAATAATATGACATATTAAGGGAAAACCGCTTTTTTAAAATGATTCCGGTTTTTAAATATATCCCGCGGTTCCCAATTTCTCCAATGTCAAATGCAACATCGTCTATGTATGTGCAATAAGTATGTATGTAGGCATGAATGCACAAAGATATATATACACAAGTATGCGTGTACAAGTGGGTATATACGCAAGAATGTTATGCGAAGAGTCATATCATGATGCAGCGATCCAACTGTGTAGTGGCATGGAAATTATCGATGATGAAGTGTGTAAGCCGGCAAATCTGTGTAAGTGAAACATACGCATCATCGATAATGGTGCAGGTGTAATAGCATAAGTATAAGTAATGCGATGCGAATAACATGAATGCAGCATAAGGTAAATCATATGCAAATGCTGACGGGTATACGTATCTAAATTGACCGAGTCGGTGAATCTATCAATCGGAATCTATCCTCATAATATCACATACGGTATAATCCATCGTACGGAATCCTCTAGTAAAGGGTATGGATCAAACCTCAAGTCAAACTCATAACGTACGGAAAATCATCGTACGGCGACATTAAGCTAATAGGGATCCTATCAACCTATAAGACAATGAGGGTTCGACCAAATATCACGTACGACCTATCATCCATGATTCACAACATTATATATATATGTATACCTATGTCCATGGTCATATCCAAAACGATCTCATATCAGGGGACCGACAAGATATCAATCATCTCAATCGACTCGCATCCGTATACCAACATATCATCAGATCAACATATCTCTAACCCTAGTTTCCAAATCTATGTTTCCTTAACCATATTCTATAAATCAGATTCCATCAAAACTTTGCAGTGGTGCTATACGCCATCCACCCGACATCCCCGGTAGATATATATCTACGCACCTTGGTCTTCGCTCGCCGAAGTCGATGACGCCATGCTCCATCGCCTCGAAATCCACGCGAATTTACCTACAATAACAACACAATCGAAATCGCTATTAAAATCTACTCTAGAAAACCGATACGGCACATGGCACGTTCATAGGTTAGAACCTATGGCTTACGCGTACAAAATCAACCAAACAGCCCTTGTTGTTGATGTACGAACACCCAACAACCAAATACAAATCCAAATAACAAGAATCAGCATTTGAAAATACGGAAAACCTATCCAAAATCACACTAAAATGCTCCCAGATTTTAACTCGGGTCAAATAAATCTAAGCAAACAAGTCTAGGGTGATGTATATAGTGTATTTGAGCTACTGGATCAATCCCGACACCCCAAACAACCAAGTGGTCGGCCCCACCCCTAGAGAATCCTGCGAGCTCAGCCCCCCGTGTTCCGTTGGGCTTCGTTTTGTTATGGTGGTCTCCTCTGGTCTTGTAACATTTTAGAAATCGTTATGCGAATTTTTCCGTTTTAGCGTAAAATTGTCGGTTTTTCCCGTTTTAACCCGACTGTGATCAAACGACCATTTAGACTTTCCAGCAACTAGTTTAGCTAAAATAAAGCTTGTGCACAAGCTTTGGGGGTATATGGGACGTTTTGGTTCAGATAGAATTTTCCCAATTTTTAATATTATTTTAATGCGGTATTCACATTTTAGGAAATTTCTCTTAAGTAATCTTTTCAACAATTAAGTTTGAGTTAATTCAACCCTCTCATAGTATCTAGATATTTGCATGGGTTTTAGAATTAAAGTTGAAGAAAAAAAAAGAAATGAGTGAGGTGCATGCATATGTGTGTGAATGCATTTATGTGCATTTATCTTGAGAAATAGCTAGGAAATTCCACACAAAACCCCACCCTTATCACTTGGCCGAGATCCCTTCCTCCCCCTTCTGCTCTTGATCATTCCCTTCCATTTTTGCATCAATCCAAACTCATAATTCTCCAAAATTCCAAAATATATCACAAAATATACATCAAGTCTTGGTTTTTGCTTCTTGCTCACTTGGAGCTAGGAAACCTTGGATCTTGGGCGCAAGGGTTGTTAGGTATAATCCCTAATCTGATAAATTGGAGTTTTTATGTTGTATAGCTCATTGGTTATTTTTTAGAACACGTTAGATATCGATTAGTGCATATCGTATTCTTCAGTGTTTTTTTGAATTTCTGGGATCTGCTCTGACCTGGAATTTTTAGTGAGTGAGCAAACAAAATTATAGTGATTTACTAGTGAACCTAAGATACCACCTGGGACACAAGGACCACCACACAGGCCGGGGCCGGCGACCCCTTTGACGATTTCCGGCGACGCCGGCTACGGGGGGATATGCTAGGGTTTGGTTTTTGTGGGTAGTTGTCTTCTGTAGTTTAGGGGTGTTTGGTAATGTTTACTTTTTTAGTAATTGCAATATGAAAAATCTGGGATCGTTTACCTATAATCTAGTGTTTTTAGTCCGCGTGTTACGTTTTGCGACACGAATCGTGATCTTATGCTGCTACTGTAATTGGGTAGGTTTTGTGGTATCGTTACGCACGTTAGCCACTAGACGGACACTCGTGTGTTAGTTTAGTATTGATGCGTTATTTAAAACGTAGTTTTACGTTAAATTGGTAGATTTCTGAGATGTTTGCACTATTTGTGTATTTGTGAATTTATAGCGTCGCAAGCGGGGACTTCGGACGCTGCGAACAAAGGGAAGCAGGTCAGAATTTCATAGCTCGAGACCATCGGTGAGTAGATTTAACATTTATGGGGAAATCGCCAGTATGGCGTTATGCGTCGGGGCGGATATGATATGATAGCTGCATGTATTTGCATATTAGTTAATTCCATATGAACGTCATTGCATAGTATTATCTGTTGTACCTTGACTTGTACCTTTAGATATAACATATTACTGACGGTTAATGTTGCACGAGCACTAAATTGTATGCTACATCCACACTGTCTGTAATTGGCATGACAAGCACAAACACCTACAAACTTGATAAGGTAGTTGATATGAATAGTTGGATTAGTAACTCTTATTCCATTGTGCATATGAAATACGGTGGACACATACATATGTGATATTGCAATGGGCAGGGATAGTTGAGTTAGTGAACCTTAATCCATTTCACGTGTACCCTACTATAGCTACTTGTACATCATGCATACAGATTGGCATGTACACCCACATATTTTATTTCAGATATACATCACGCATACTTATTGACATGAACACCCACATATTTGATTATAGCTATATGTACATCATGCACACATACTGACATGTACACCCACATATTTTGCTATAGTTGCTTATACCCTAAGTGGTATGGTTTTGTCATATGATATTGAGACGTTGGTATTGCGCTTATGAAATGCATCATACCTACTTGCTTACATGTAGATACTTAAACATGGTTACAATCACATGTACACCTCATATGATGCTGCACTTGTTTTCGGAGGATTTTGGGAACCGCAAGATATGTTTAAAAGCTAGATTCAATTTAAAGAGAGGTTTTCCATTGATATGCTCATATTGTACTTTTATGTTGCACGTATCAGTTTTTCATGGATTTACGCATTGAGATATGGATTTCATGTGATTTATGGATTTGAGAACCGTGGGGGTATTTCAAGAAAACTATTTATTGTTTGAAAACCCGGTTTCTCTTATATGATTTTTCAGTGCGTCCACCATGTGATTTCTCGGTTCTGAGATTTGGCTTTTGATAAACGATTCGAGGAGCGTCTGCGGGTACATGGTGGACCCGGTATGGTACCCCGGGGTGAGTGATGATTTCGTGGTATAGACGATAAGCCTGGCAGAGGGACCACTACTTACCGGTGATTGTATTTGGACTCGGCGGTTAACTTGGGGATACCGACCGGAGTGATGTACGACATATCGTCAGGGCCAGTAGTGATGACAGCGCCTGAGTTATGAGGATTTATGTGTCGATGCTAGACACGGGTTTCATGATGTATTGAGTGTCGGTGTTTGACACTCAGGTTTCCATGATTTTTACGTATCGTCGGTGGACATACGAGGTTGATATCCTCATATTTATATAAATATATATACATATACATACATGGATATGTTTTCATGATGTTTCGGGTGTCGATGATAGACACTCAGGTTCCATGAGGCTTACCGGATGTGAGGGCCGATCTGAGGATGCGGTGCCTGAGGATTTGGGATTTGATGTGTCGGTGAGGGACACTGGTGTTTTTCCATGCTGATGATTTTGCATGAGATTTTATATTATATCATCCCACACTCAGGATTATGTTGTTATTCGTTGATTCATGTAGTTGTAGTACCCTGATGATGTACCTTTACATGATTGTTGCATTTTCACTTGTCATACTTATGCTATCGGATTACATGTGATAGATAGATTGATGTTCGTGCATACTTGCGATTACAGTATGATGTTATTTACTATCCACGAGTTGTCAACTCACCCCATTTTGCAACACTGTTTTGCGGGACTTTCGCTCTGAGTAGTTGCGTCAGGGCGTCTTATCATGTCTACTTTTGTGGATACCACTACGTTTGGCTGTGAGGCCTTTGCTTTTAGGTGGGTTTGCGGTTATCTGTTTGTACATTATATATCTTTTTGTCGGATCTAGTATTCTCCATCTACCACTTCTTGTATATGACCTAGAGACGAGTTGTGAGGATTCTGTGTTGTATTATTGGTGACTTTGGGTGCTGTGCTCGTGGGATCCGGCTATGTGGAAAAGTTTTACCTCTTTATGCAGTTTCCTTTATTTTCTTCGCTTCGGCGTCGTATTTATATTTTGTGGTGGTTGTCTCTGCCGTTGGGCATGATTTGCTCCCGTTTGGGATGCTTTATTTATTATCTATGTTGTACCCGTTTTCGGGGCTAGTTGTTACAAAGGAGGTGCTGCCGAAATTTTTAAGAAAGAAAACTAGAGTTAGAAATTTTACTTGTGATTTTCAAAATTTTTTAAACTATGTTTTGTCCATTGATCCAGTTTTGGGTTGTTTAGATTTCTGGGTTTCGGCTTACTTAAGTTGCATACGCCTGTAGACATTACATGGTTTAAGTGCCGGTTACAGGCCAAATTTTGGATCGTGACAAAGTTGGTATCAGAGCGCTAGGATTTTACCTTTCGGAATGTAGGATGACCTTAGTATGATGGAGTAGGTAGCTTAAGCAGAGTGACGTAGCGTGTGTATGTTCTGCGGCATACTTACGACACGGTACTCCGCCTAAGTTACCTTAAGAGTTATTGATTGATTTTCCTCCGTAATGATATACATCTCTGTGGTTCGATTCCTGTTTCCTTATCGAATCTTGTTTCAATTTCCAATCGATATGCCGCCGAAGACTACGAGGGCACAGAGAGCAGCCGCGAGGGCCGAGGTCAGTGTTGACTCTTCTGACGCGAGGACTGACCATGGCGGTACGCCTATTGTACCGGAGAACATTGCTATGATTAGGGCTGGTATGCAGGACCTGCGCCAGATGATGGGGACTTTAGTAGAGGCCATTCGAACGCAGGGGCAGGCAGTTGTTCCACCCGTTGTAGGGACCACGATGATACCTACAGTTCTGGTAGTCGCAGTTGCAGCTCCGGAGGTTATTACCGTGGCATTAACGGAGTTCATGAGGCTGAGGCCTTCGGTGTTCACTGGCACAGATACTACTGAGGATCCGCAGTCGTTTATCGATCGGATGGCCAGGATTTGTCGTTCGCTCTGATACTCCGACGAGAGACGGGTGGAGTTTGCGAGTTTCCGACTGGAGGGTCTGGCCCAGAAGTGGTGTGACTCCTTGGAGAGGGGCAGAGCCGCAAGTCTTGCTCCTATGACCTGGGCTGAGTTTGTGGCAGTATTTCTCGCCCGTTTTCTTCCACCGAGCGTCAGGGATGCGCGAGCGCGCCGATTTGAGTCGTTACGTCAGACTCCGGGGATGACGGTGTCTGAGTATGATGTACTGTTTACCGAACTGTTTGTGTATGCTCCGTACTTGGTGGCGACTGAGGAGATGAGGGTAAAGAGGTTTCTTCGAGGCCTGCTTACCCAGTTGTTCCTAGCCATCATCATTCAGCATTGCGACACGTATGCGGCAGTTGTGGATGCAGCTTTATTAGTGGAGGAGCGTTTATCTGAGTCATCGGTTGTTCTGGAACCGAAGAGGACCCGTACGGATGTACCAGCACGGAGACAGAGGTTTGCACGCCGAGGCAGAGTTCCATCAGACTCGGGGGGTAGCAGAGACGTGGGACGTGGCCGGTTATTCAGTTATTATTCCCAGGAGGGCCAGTGACCGTCTTATGGGTGCTTCGGGTGTGGCAATCTGCATCACCTTGTTCAGGATTGTACAGTGATACGTCAGAGAGGGCCAGCAGTACCCCAGGTTACCTTATCACCTTCTCCGCCTCAGAGAGCGTTGCATCTTATTCCTGTTGTTGCGCCGCGTCAGACTCCTTCTCAGAGAGGTCGTGGTTGCGGTGATTTTGTGCCGAGAGGACGAGGTGGCAGAGGAAGAGGACAGCCAGTAGCCGGTAGAGGACAGGCTCGTGTTATTGCCTTGTCTCACCAGGACGCTCAGGCATCCAATGCTGTGGTTTCAGGTACCCTTTCTTTATGTTCTTATGATGCACATGTTCTTTTCGATCCGGGATCTACGCATTCGTATATTTCTATGCACTTCGTGCCGAGGTTAGGCCGAGAGTCGTGTTTGCTCGATCAACCACTTGTCGTGACTACTCCTGTGGGAGAGTCGTTTGTTGCGCGACACGTGTTCCGATCATATGTTGTCCGTTTAGGAGATAGAGATCTGTCCGTCCACTTGATCCTTCTTGAGATGTTGGACTTCGACGTTCTGTTGGGCATGGACTGGTTAGCTACTTGCTATGCGTCTGTGGACTGCCACAAGAAGACAGTTAGGTTTTGTTTTCCCGGCAAGTCAGTGTTTTTGTGTAGGGGGACCGTGGTGCCGCCCCTCACAGTTTGATTTTTGTCCTGTGCGCTAGTCGGCTTTTAAGGAGGGGATGTCGGGGATTCTTGGCTTTCATTCATAATATTGGAGCTGTTAGTTATATGTATGCCCTAGAGGCCATTACAGTATATGAGTTGTATATTGTAGTGGATGCTTGGACATATATAGGGAGGACTTTCTTGCTTGAAATGATAGTATGCTATCTGGTCACTTTTTATCTTATCATGTACTCTGATTGTCTCTATGTCACATGTTGATAAAGTCCTTAGGATGAGTACTTGACTACCAGAACTATGATGCAGATCATACTAGTGGGGACAGTGTAGTCGCCAAGTACATCCTTCAAATCTTCCTAGTTGTGGGTGTATCGAGACAGGGCATCGACATACCAGAGTAGAATACCGTATGCGCTTCTTGACCCATATGATGGGCGATGGATGATCCCATATCCATTGGTGTTTGACATCATAGAAGGTATACGGGTGCTCAGTGGAGACTGAGAACACTGGACGGACTCGCCGAGAACTCCCAGTTGGTATTATAGCTCACGTCAGATGGCAGTTCTCTGGTGACACTGGTACAGGTTAGTCTGTAGACCCGAGATCGTCATAGAGTCTTGTGTGATTCCCACTGTGCTTTGATTTCCATCATACAACGTCCAAGAGCGCGTGCAAAAAGGTGGCTTTTTGGTACAGTCCCAAATCACATGGAGGCAATGAGCGATAGGAGGGGTTTCGTCTCTCCCGGTATAGGGAGTTGATGTTGCGCTGTGTTCGATTGGCTATAACTGGAAATCCCTGGCCAGGGTTGCTGAGATTTACTGGCAAGTGTTATCAGTAGATTCTCGAACTGTTATGGACCTCATATCGACACGACATATCAAGCTACTGGGGTCTGACGTTTACCACCCCTAGGCGAGATATGCGACATATCAGACGAAGAGACCGGACTGTACGGGAGTGTTCCTGGTTGGAATCACGGGAGAATGTACAGGCTTGCTTGTTGATCTTCTGATTGCTCAATACCTGGGTGGCTGTTATGTTTAGCTTACTGCTTGCAGCTTGTAGGTGTTTGATATGATCATCACCTACTGCCGGCGTATTGACGATTCTTTAGAGTCCTACACAGAGGTTTCCTGGCTCGGGCAAAATGGAGTAGGAGCATATATGTGATATGTGCGGGACCGAGAACAATACGTGTATGTGATACCGTATTAGATTCTCGCGATATGAGATATCGGCCGGGTATATGTGATATAGCCGGGTCATCGGATCAAGTGTTGATTCGATAAACTGATACAGATTATATTAGTCGGTTATTTATGAAATAGCAGGATTATCGGATCAAGTGTTGATTCGATAATTTAATGTATAATTATATATTTGATATATTAAATTACATTAACTAATATAAGCTCACTAAAAGATTCTTTTTCTCACTCGGGTAATACATTGATATATATGTGATATATGTTAAAGGTATTATTTTATTTTGTTACAATAAATATTGTATATATGATATATAATATCGTAACATATTGTGGTTATAAATGCAACATGTTTTAAGGAGTTCAAATGTGGTTAAGGTTTAGATTAGGGTTAAGCTTGCATGAAGCTTTCAAGAAGCTTCTTGAAGCTTTGACTTTGACTTTGGATATTTTGTGTAGATATTTGCTTAACCTAACCCAACCCTTCACCATAGTTAACACTCTACATGGGTTTGGTCTTCATACTTAAACCATGGTTGCAATTCTAACCACACATGGAGTTTCATTATTCATCAAAAAAGAGTTAGCTTCTTCTTCTTCTTCCTTTTTCATGAAAAAGCTTTCTAGCTTTTTCATAAGTGATGAAAATGAGTGAGATAAAGAAAACAAATGAGAGCTAAATTCCTACTTCATCATCATCATCTATTCTAGCCACTTAGATTAGGGTGTTTGCTTTGCTAATACTTGATTAGTAAAGCAAAAGCTAGGGCTTGAGTTTCTTCAAGGTAGATCATCTTTGTTATTGATGATCGGAAGCAAGTTTGCATCTTTCTCTTCATGGAGCCTCTCTAGAGTCCGGGTAACCGATGATCGCAGTGAAGGGACCTCAACACAGAGCTTTTGAAGTGAAGGACCGGACTACAAAGGTTGTAATCCCAAACTCTAAGATGTAAAGTTGTTTACATGTTTTGTTTCGCCTAATCTCTAGTCTAAGATCTTGGTTAGGGTTGTTCGGCACGTCTAAATTATAAATCGGGCATGGTTGATACCTTGTAGAACCTTGTGAGAGTGCTTAGTAACCCTACAGGAGCCACGGTGGAGTCTTTGGACCAGGTTCTTACCGTGCGAGAGTTTCCCGACGTCTTTCCCGATGAGTTACCTGGGATGCTGCCAGAGCGCGATATTGAGTTTTGCATTGATCTGATTCCTGGCACGGAGCCTATTTCTATACCGCCTTATCGGATGGCTCCGGCAGAGCTTAGAGAGCTTAAAGATCAATTGCAAGAGTTGCTTAATTTAGGACTTATGCGTCCGAGTGTTTCGCCGTGGGGAGCTCCTGTTCTGTTCTTTAAGAAGAAGGACGGCAGTTTGAGGCTGTGTGTGGATTATCGTCAATTGAACCGAGTTACGGTGCGGAACATGTATCGTTTACCTCGTATTGATGATTTATTTGATCAGCTCCTGTGTGCGAAACATTTTACTAAGATTGATTTGCGTTCGGGGTATCATCAGTTCCGGGTTCGGAATGATGACATTCCGAAGACTGCTTTTCGTACGCGCTATGGGCATTATGAGTTTTTGGTGATGTCGTTCAGACTCACTAATGCGCCAGCAGCGTTCATGGATCTGATGAACCGGATTTTCAGGCCGTTCCTCGACCAGTTTATTATTGTGTTTATTGATGATATACTGGTGTACTCTAGGAGTCATGACGAGCATGAGCAGCACTTGAGGATTACTTTGCAGGTATTGAGAGAGCACCAGCTGTATGCTAAATTCTTAAAGTGCGCGTTTTGGCTTAATAGAGTTGACTTCCTGGGTCATGTGGTGACTGGTGACGGTATTCTTGTGGACCCGAGGAAGATCGAGGTTGTACAGCTTTGGTCCAGACTTGTATCGGTGACTGAGGTCCGCAGCTTTTTGGGCTTAGCTGGTAATTATCTCGGTTTTATGCAGGATTTCTCGAGTATCGCAGCACCGCTGACTAGACTGACCCGAAAGGGAGTTCATTTTCTTTGGACTGATGCGTGCGAGCATAGTTTTCAGCAGTTGAAGACTCGGTTGACGACAGCACCAGTTTTATCTTTACCTTCTGGATCGGGCTGCTATGTTGTTTACTGTGATGCTTCTCGAGTGGGGCTCGGCTGTGTTTTAATGCAGCATGATAGGGTGATTGCGTATGCTTCTAGGCAGCTGAAGAAGCACGAGAAGAATTACCCCACTCACGATCTTGAGATGGCCGCGGTGGTCTTTGCGTTGAAGATTTGGAGACACTACTTGTACGAGGAGTCGTGTCAGATCTTCATGGATCACAAGAGCTTGAAGTATATCTTCCAGCAGCGGGATCTGAATCTGAGACAGCGCCGTTGGATGGAGCTAGTGAAGTATTATGATTGTGAGATCCTTTATCACCCGGGCAAGGCGAATGTGATAGCTGATGCTTTGAGTCGTATGCCCGGGGGTAGCTTGTCCCAGTTGAGCGCAGTTCAGCGCCAGTCTTCTGCAGATTGGAAGCTCTTGTGTGATAGTAGAGTGAAGTTTGAGTTTTCTTTTGCTAGGGACAGCTTGCTCATGTCCGCGCCTGTCTATTACTACTTGATCGTATCCGTGAGGCGCAACCCAGTGATGCCCGTTTGTCTGAGATTCTTGAGCTTGTTCGACAGGGTACAGTTTCGCAGTTCATGATTGATGACCAGGGTGAGCTACGATACGGGTCTTGCTTGTGTGTACCAGATGCTGATGGGTTGAGAATCTAGATCCTAGAGCAGGCACATCAGTCGGCCTTTAGCGTTCATCCCGGTTCCACCAAGATGTACCGTGACTTGAGAGACTTTTACTTGTGGGAAGGGATGAAACGCGATATTTCGGACTTCGTTTCGAGGTGCCTGACTTCTCAGCAAGTCATGGCTGAGCATCAGAGACCGGCTGGAGAGTTGCAACCTTTACCCGTTCCGGAGTGGAAATGGGAGCAGATTTCCATGGACTTCATTATTGGTCTACCCAGGACTAGTAGAGGGTATGACTCCATTTGGGTAATTGTTGACCGGTTGACGAAAGCGGCTCACTTTCTTCCAGTGAAGACCACTTTCGGTTATGCTCAGTATGCTCAGTTGTATATAGATGAGGTTCTGAGTTTGCACGGTGTTCCCACATGCATAGTATCCGACAGAGGCACCCAGTTTACTTGCCGTCTTTGGCAGAAGCTCCAGGAAGCTTTGGGTACCCGGTTGGGTTTTATCACAGCTTTTCATCCATAGACCGATGGTCAGTCGGAGCGTATTATACAGACTCTGGAGGATATGCTTCGTGCATGTGTGCTGGATTTTGGTGGCAGTTGGGATCGTCACTTACCGTTGATTGAGTTCTCCTACAACAACAGCTTTCAGGAGACTATTCAGATTGTACCTTTTGAGTCTTTCTATGGTAGGAAGTGTCGATCGCCAGTCTGCTAGACCGAACTCAGCGAGAGTAGAGTTTTGGGACCCCAGCTAGTTCAGGAGACTACGGAGAAGATCCAGCTGATTTAGGACAGGATGAGAGCAGCCCAGTGCAGACAGAAGTCGAATGCCGACCGCCGTCGTCGCAGTCTTGAGTTAGCAGTGGGGGATCATGTATTCCTGAGGATTTCTCCGATGAAAGGCGTTATGCGATTTGGGAAGAGTGGGAAGTTCAGTACCAGATTTATAGGTTCTTTGGAGATCCTTGAGCGAATGGGTTCTGTTGCTTATCGTTTAGCGCTCCCTCCAAGTTTTCCGGATGTTCACCCCGTTTTCCATGTGTCGATGCTTCGTAGATACCTTCATGATTCTTCTCACATGATTCAGCACGAGACCGTTCAGCTTGAGCACGATATTTCGTTCACCGAGCAGCCGGTAGTTATTTTGGATCGGTAGGTGAAGAAACTTCGGTCAAAATTTTTGCCGTCTATGAAGGTTCTTTGGTGTAGCCCTACTAGCGAGGAGATCACTTGGAAGGCCGAGAGTAAGATGCGAAAGAAATTCCCTCATCTCTTTGAAGGTACGCTTAGTAGTTAATTTTAATTCGGGGACCGAATTTCTATAAGGGGGGGGGAGATTATAACGTTTTAGAAATCGTTATGCGAATTTTTCCGTTTTAGAGTAAAATTGTCGGTTTTTCCCTTTTTAACCCGACTGTGATCAAACGACCATATAGACTTGCCAGCACCTACTTTAGCTAAAATAAAGCTAGTGCGCAAGCTTTGGGGGTATATGGGACGTTTTGGTTCAGATAGAATTTTTCCCAATTTTTAATATTATTTTAATGCGGTATTGACATTTTGGGAAATTTCTCTTAAGTGGTCTTTTCAACAATTAAGTTTGAGTTAATTCAACCCTCTCATAGTATCTAGATATTTGTATGGGTTTTAGAATTAAAGTTAAAGAAAAAGAAAAGAAATGAGTGAGTTGCATGCATGTGTGTGTGAATGCATTTTTGTACATTTATCCTGAGAAATAGCTAGGAAATTCCACACAAAACCCCACCCTTATCACTTGGCCGAGATCCCTTCCTCACCCATCTGCTCTTGATCATTCCCTTCCATTTTTGCGTCAATCCAAACTCATAATTCTCCAAAATTCAAAAATATATCACAAAATATATATCAAGTCTTGGTTTTTGCTTCTTGCTCACTCGGAGCTAGGAAAGCTTGGATCTTGGGAGCAAGGGTTGTTAGGTATAATCCCTAATCTGATAAATAGGAGTTTTTATGTTGTATAGCTCGTTGGTTATTGTTTAGAACACGTTAGATATCGATTAGTGCATATCGTATTCTTTAGTGTCTTTTTGAATTTCTGGGATCTGCTCTGACCTGGAATTTTTAGTGAGTGAGAAAACAAAATTGTAGTGATATACTAGTGAACCTAAGACACCCCCTGGGACACGAGGACCACCCCACCGGCCATGGCTGGCGACCCCTTTGACGATTTCCGGCGACGCCGGCAATGGGGGGATGTGCACAGGTTTGGTTTTTGTGGGTAGTTGTCTTCTGTAGTTTAGGGGTGTTTGGTACTGTCTACTTTTTTAGTAATTTCAGTATCAAAAATCTGGGATTGTTTACCTATAATCTAGTGTTTTGAGTCCGCGTGTTACGTTTTGCGATACGAATCGTGATCTTGTGCAGCTACTGTACTTGGGTAGGTTTTGTGGTATCGTTACGCGCGTTAGCCACTTGACGGACACTCGCGAGTTAGTTTAGTGTTGATGAGTTATTTAAAACGTAGTTTTACGTTAAATTGGTCGATTTCTGATATGTTTGCATTATTTGTGTGTTTGTGAATTTATAGCGTCGCAAGCGGGGACTTCGGACGCTGCGAACAAACGGAAGCAGGTGGTCGGATTTTCATAGCTCGAGACCATCGGTGAGTAGATTTAACATCTACGGGGATATCGCCCGTATGGCGTTATGCGACGGGGCGGATATGATATGATAGCTGCATGTGCATATTAGTTAATTCTATATGAACGTCATTGCATAGTATTATCTGTTGTACCTTAACTTGTACCTTTAGATATAACACATTACTGACGGTTCATGTTGCACGAGCACTAAATTGTATTCTACACCCACACTGTCTGTAATTGCCATGACATGCACAAACACCAACAAACGTGATAAGGTAGTGGATAGGAATAGTTGGAGTAGTAACTCTTATTCCGTTGTGCATATGAAATACGGTGGACACATACATACGTGATATTTCATTGGGCAGGGATAGTTGAGGTAGTGATCCTTAATCCATTTCACGTGTACCCTACAATAGCTACTTGTATATCATGCATATAGATTGGCATGTACACCCACATATTTGATTTCAGCTATATGTACATCACGCATACTTATTGACATGTACACCCACATATTTGATTATATCTACATGTACATCATGCACACATACTGACATATACACCCACATATTTTGCTATAGCTGCTTATACCCTAAGTGGTATCGTTTTGACATATGATATTGAGACGTTGATATTGCGCTTATGAAATGCATCATACCTACTTGCTTACATGTAGATACTTAAACATGGTTACAATCACATGTACACCTCATATGATGCTGCACTTGTTTTCGAAGGATTTTGGGAACCGCATTATATGTTTAAAATCTAGATTCAATTTAAAGAGCGGTTTTCCCTTGATATGCTAATATTTTACTTTTATGTTGCACGTATCAGTTTTTCATGGATTTACGCATTGAGATATGGATTTCATATGATTTATGGATTTGAGAACCGTGGGGGTATTTCAAAAAAACTATGTATTGTTTGAAAACCCGGTTTCTCTTGATATGATATTTCAGTGCGTCCACCATGTGATTTCTCGGTTCTGAGATTTGGCTTGTGATACACGATTCGAGGAGCGGGAGGCACCGTCTGCGGGTAGATGGTGGACCCGGTATGGTACCCCGGGGCGAGTGGTGATTTCGTGGTGTGGACGATAAGCCTGGCAGAGGGACCACTACCTACCGGTGATTGTATTTGTTCTCGGCGGTTATCATGGGGATACCGACCGGAGTGATATACGACATATCGTCAGGGCTAGTCGTGATGACAGCGCCTGAGTTATCAGGATTTACGTGTCGATGCTAGACACGGGTTTCATGACGTTTCGAGTGTCGGTGTTTGGCACTTAGGTTTCCAAGATTTTTACGTATCGTCGGTGGACATACGGGGTTGATATGTATATGTATATATATAAATATATATATATATACATATACATACAGGGATTTGTTTTTATGATGTTTCGGGTGTCGATGATAGACACTCAGGTTCCATGAGGCTTACCGGATGTGAAGGCCGATCTGAGGATGCGGTTCCTAAGGATTTGGGATTTGATGTGTCAGTGAGGGACACTGGTGTTTTTCCGTGCTGATGATTTTGCATGAATTTTACTCAGGATTGTGTTGTTATGCATTGATTCATGTAGTTATAGCACCCTGATGATGTACCTTTACATGATTGTTGCATATTCACTTGTCAAACTTATGCTATCGGATTACATGTGATAGATAGATCATTGTTCGTGCATACTTGCGATTACAGAATGACGTTATTTTCTATTCATGAGTTGGAAACTCACCCCCGTTGTGCCACAGTATTTTGCAAGACTTTCCCTCTGAGTAGTCGCGGCAGGGCGTCTTATCATCTCTACTTTTGCGGATACCGCTACGTTTGGTTGTGAGGCCTTTGCTTTTAGGTGGGTTTGCGGTTATCTGTTTGTACATTATATATCTTCTTGTTGGATCTAGTATTCTCCATCTACCAATTCTTGTATATGACCTAGAGACGAGTGGTGAGGATTCTGTGTTGTATTATTGGTGACTTTGGGTGCCGTGGTCGTGGGATCCGGCTATGTGGAAACGTTTTACCTCTTTTTGCAGTTTCTTTTATTTTCTTCGCGTCGGCGTCGTATTTATATTTTGTGGTGGTTGTCTCCGCCGTTGGGCATGATTTGCTCCCGTTTGGGATGCTTTTTTATTATCTATGTTGTACCCGTTTTCGGGGCTAGTTGTTACAAAGGAGGTGCTGCCGAAATTTTTAAGAAAGAAAACTAGAGTTAGAAATTTTAGTTGTGATTTTCCAAATGTTTTAAACTATGTTCTCTCCGTTAATCCAGTTTTGGGTGGTTTAGATTTTTTGGTTTCGGCTTACTTTAGTTGCGTACTCCTATAGACGTTACGTGGTTTATGTGCCAGTTACAGGCCAAATTTTGGGACGTGACAGGTCTAAAATGGGTCTCTGGTTTTGTTTGCTACACTCAAAATTCCCCCGGGTTGCTCTAGATTTCCCTGCACACCCTTATTTCTCACAAAACCGACATGAACTCAAATCCCAATTCCGTATTTTGGGTTGCTACACTAAATCTCAGGTCTTAACAGCCACTCAATCATCACCAATCCACAATTTAACTCAAACCCTCAATAGGATCTTCTAATTTCCACAAATCACAACTAAACGAGTTCAAAGCTAAACTAAATCTAGGAATTCAAACTAAACTAACATGGAAAGAGATATACCTCATGGTTGTCTCTCAAGCAAATCCTAGAAGTTCCAAACCTGTCAAAATCCAATTTTGCTTGGTTCAATGTGATGAGCATGAAGAGGGGATCATTTTTTGTGAAATGGGTATATGGTTTAGATGGTGTTTTGAAGATGGATTCAGGCTTTGAAGGTGGAGGGAGATGAGGGTGAGGAAGATGAAGACGGAGGTGAAAATGGTGGGAGAACAGAGAATGAGGCAGCCTCCCCTCTCTCAATTATTCTCACTCTCTCTCTCCAAGCATGGTCTCCTATCATAATTATGTCCCCTTTCTCTCTCCTTAAGTCATCATGACACCTTTTTCTTTTCATTTTCTTTTCTTACTACCAATAAACCATAACACATAATCCAAATGAAATGAAACAACATGTAACCAAATGAAACATGTTATGGTGCACTAACTATGAAAACTGTAGAAACACGGATTTGGCCTAATCGCGATTACCAGTGCACTAATCGGGTTTTTATTTAAACTGCATATAAATAATTTTAAAAATGCCAAATCCTTTAAATATATTTTTAAATGAACAAATCATTTTAATTTCCATTTATTTCACACTTATTGGTATATATTTATACCATTTTTCGAAAACCCCAATTTCGCAAATCGGGCAGTTTTCGGGAAATGTATTATTTTAATATTAAATTCCAAAAATAATATTTTATATTTTCTGAAATGTTACACATTGAGCATCCAATACCTGTGTATTGTGATAAAAATGGAGTGGTGGCTTTGGCCATGGAACCCAGGTCCCATCAGAGATCCAGACATATTCTGAGGTGGTATCACCTGATCCGGGATATAGTTGATCGCCGGGAGATCGAGATCAGGAGAGTTGACACGTTGGACAACGTAGAGGATCCACTCACAAAGGCCCTCCTCCAGACACAATTTGAGAGACTTTTTGGGATGTTGGGTATGAGATACTACAACACATGGCCTTAGTGCAAGTGGGAGATTGTTAGTTATATATATGCCCTAGAGGCCATTATTGTACATATGATGTATATTATAGTGGATGCTTGGATATATATAGAGAGGACTTTCTTGCTCGACATGATAGTATGTTTTCTGGTTGTTCTTTGTCTTAACATGTAGACTTGTATTGTGATACTGTCTTGCTCTCACATATTGATAAGGACCTTAGGATATGTACTTGACTACCAGGACTATGATGGAGATCATACTAGTGGGGCCATGGTAGTTCATAAGTACATCCTTTAATTGTTCCTAGTCGAGGGAATATCGAGACAGGGTGTCGATATTCCAGAGTAGACTAGCGTATACGCTTCTTGACCCATATGATGCGTGATGGATGATCCCACATCCATTGGTGTTTGACATAAAAAATGGTATATGGGTGCTTAGTGGAGACTGGGTACTGTTGGAGATAGTGCCCTCATAGTCAATTATTGGATCACAGGTACGTGATTGCAATGATTGCGGAGGACCTATACTGGTAGGACAGTCTTACTCGAGATGATAGTATGCTATCTGGTTTGCCTTTATCAGTCGTGTATATGTTCAGGTGACTGATTACATGTTACACTTTGATAGAGCCCTTAGGATCTTGCTTTACCACCAACAGTATGAGGGCGATCATATACGTGAGAGTTGGGTGGTTTATATGCATATCCTTAATTGTGGTCCCTAGTCGTGGGAGTTTCGAGACAGGGCATCGATACTCTGGAGTAGACTAATGTGTACAGTCGAGACCCCGACGAGGGGCGGTGGCCGGTCTCACAAGCCACTGGTGTCAGTTGGATCACCTAAGATGTATACAAGTGCTCATTGGGTTATGAGTACATCGGACAGGACTCGCCGGGAATCTGCTAGTTAGTATTATATCTATCGTCAGATAGCAGTTCCCTGGTGACATGTGTACAGGTTAGTTCATCGACCTGAGGTCGTCATTTGTCTCGTGTGAGTTCCCACTGTGCTTTGATTTCTACCTTACCACGGCTCAAAGGAGTCGTGCAAACAGGTAGTTTTTGGGTACAGTCCCGAGCCATATGGAGGCACGTGAGCGGATCGGCAGGGGATTCGTCTCTCCCGGTATTGGGGGCGAGGTCGTGCTGTGTCTAGGAGAGCCATTACACAAAGCCCACGGCCGTGGCAGGAGATTTACTGGTAGGTACTCCAGTAGTATCTCAGGGTGTTATTGGGCTTCACTCCGACACGACTTATACTGCTATTGGGGGTCTGACGTTACTAGCCCCCTAGGCAGATATGCGATACTCATAGACGAACGGACCGGACTGTATATACATTGTCACTGTTAGGCTCAGTAGGGTTTTCTGGATGAGTTCGCTCATCGGCATCTCTTGAGGTCAGTCCATGGGCAGCCGTTACGCATTGCTAGTGCCGCTGACGGTTTGTGGTTAAACCCACTGCCAGGGTACTGACGAGTCATTAGAGTCCCCCACAGACAGTTTCCCAAGTTCGGGCGAAACGTTGTAGAGGCCGTATGGTTTTATGGCAGGGTTCGGAAAATGCACGTGCGTTTACGCACGTGTTATTTTTCGGGCAGATGATACTGGTCGGCTTTGGTTTAAGCCGGATCCGAGTATTATATTGAGTAGGTATAATATCTTTGTCTCAGTTGCATTTGTATTCGGTCGTAATACAAATGCGGGTATATTTATACAGTTTCGGTGTTATCCTGAAAGTCGTTTCAGGATCACTTTTGGAAGTTGCCAGTTTCCAGTTTTCTATCAGCCGTCTTTTAACATTCGGTTAAAGACGGATTTATCTTTTCTTGGATGAGAGTGAGTCATGCTTCTAGAAGGTTCTAGAAGGTTCTAGATGAGGTGACTAGGATTAATTGGTGTTGAGTTTTCATTGGATGCATTAAAGGCTTGATGGGGTGTTTATGTGAGTCATTGTTTTCATTAAAGAGTTTTGTTAAGCTTAAGATATTTTGTGAGAAGCTTCATGTCTTATGGTCACCTCCCTCCTCCTACACTCACCCTCCTCCTTCTCTTTATATGGCCGGCCCCTATTTGTGAGAGAGAGGGAGAATGATTTCATTTTTGGAGAGAAAAGACTATGGTTAAGGGTGCATGGAAATTTCATTACCTCTTTCATTCCATCACCCGATAAAAATGGCAGCTTCATTTACCGATCGTCCATGGACTTGGACGAAGTGAGACAAAGTCATCTACTCATTCTCTACATCATTCTTGGTCGTCTCTTTTAGCAAACTTGACGATCGAGTTGCCTCGAGTCAGAGGCGGGAGCCCGTTTAAAGAATCGACGATGTGGTGCCACCTCGACGAGGATATCGGAGATCGACGCGATCGGAGCAGCCGCAACGGAGCGTGGGATGATGGTTAAATAACGAAGGACTCGGATCGTTCGGTATAACCTTTCTACACTCTTTACAGTTTGTTAGTTTAGCAATAATGGCAGATCCGGGTTAAAGTATACGATAGCGCCAGTTAAAAGTTTTTGTTCCGCATTTGGCGTCTGTAGACGGCCGGGGCGCTAGCGTAGACTTACAGTGGTATCAGTGCCTCACCATTTTGCTATACTAACTTGTGCTAACGCGTTTAAAACATCGATCGAACCGGAAATCAAAAATCATAATTTTTTAGCTTGACAGTTTCTGTTGATTTTAAATGGCCTCCTAAAATTTTTCTGCATGTCTTAAAAATCTGTGCAGGCTTTTCTAAGAACCACGACTAAATTTGGGCACGTGTATCCACCAAAGCGCCGCGGAAACGCGGCCAAACCCATGGTTTGGCCGCGCATCCGCGGCCACGTGGTGAGCTCGTGCTCCCAAATTTGTACAGTGGGTTCTCTGTTGGATTTTGGGGTTTTTGGTAAATATCGTTTTGGCCCAGATTTTGTTACTGTTCACCCGTAAGTCGTGGGGCCCACTTTTTGATATTTGGTCGATCGAAATTTAAACACGTTAGTTTACAGTGCTTACATTATATCTCCGACCGGGAATGTCATTTGATCGGTAAACCGCGTCTGATTGCTATAGTTCTTTTAGACGGGTTTGCGAACGTGACATTCGCGTTGATGTTCTATGTTGTGCGTGATATTGCGGATTTGTCGTGGTGGATAGCAGTGTGCAATGGTAGTACAGTTTGAGTTAATTTGTACATTTGATATTGCGGGGCGAGCGTCCAACTTGTGGACTGCCGTCACTGCCTGTTGTATAATATTCTTTTGGGGCACGACCAGGTTGCGGTCGATGTACCTATTGTACTATTTTTCATTATTGTACTAGGTTTTGCCCCGAGACGGAGTGCACGGATAGCCGGGTTCTGAGAAGCAACGGGTCCGCATCTCATGGCTTTGAGAGGCAGAGGGGTCCCACTCTAGAATTGGCAGACTATTCGCCGCACTCGTAGGGGGTACAAGTTGACCCAAGAAGGGGTGCCCAAGATTACCGGATTCCGTGAAGTGCTGGGTGGTCCATTCACTATTCTGTAGGGGCTGCCTCGCTTCAGGTTTTGGCGGGTAACTTGCCGCACCCGTAGGGGTCTAGGTTTCATTGCACAGGCTATCCACAGGAAAGGGGAACGTCGGGTTTCAGCAGCGGCTCTGTGAAACTCGGGGATCCCAGATTATCTGTATTGTTCTGTGATGCTTATTACTTTTCTGTAATGTTGCATACTATCACGCCTGGAGCGATTATTGTATATTGATTTATATACTATTAGATGTTGTATATGTTTTACACCCGCGCTAGTCCAGTCCCCGCTCTGTCGTTAGTTAAGTAACCTAACGGGTGATGACGGGACCCAGTGACGAATGCGGATGGCATATACGTACATTTTATTTTCGTTCTTTTCTGGTGTGATTAAATGATGGGACTGCGTTGATTCTGATCAATGCAAAGTATAACAAACCTGTTTACAGTTGTTGGAACAAATTTAAAAAGTGTTATTGCAAAGAAGTTTTCTTTTGTTATGCATAGCGGTATTCAGTGGAATATCCTGCACCTCATTCGACGGGGCAAGGGCCGATATCCCTTCACCGGGACTGACCCCTTGGGCAGAAGTTTGCGTCAGCGTAATAACTTCACTATAGTCGATTACAAGTTGCTTTGCATAGCGGTATTCAGTGGAATATCCTGCACCTCATTCCACGAGGAAAGAGCCGAGATCCCTTCATCGGGAATGACCTCTTTAGCAAAACGTTTTCGCCACTATATTTTAAAAAGCTATCAGGTTCCTTCAGCGATATCAAGTTCACTACGTTAAAGGTTTTTCGCCAAAAACCAGCCGTAGCCCTCCGTCACTTCTTTTGGGTATTTAGTAGTATTCAAGCTATGCATTTTAGCCAAAGTTAAGGCATAGTGTTTGGTAGCTGCCGGGTATTCAATTGTTGCATAGATAGATGAGTTAGTTTGGGACAGTCGTTCTGCCGATTGGCCAAAGTCAGGGGCATGTGCAGGTGGGTTCAAATTGACAAGATAGTGACGGGTAGAACTTGGCATGTGACTTTTGACACTTTGACCAAAGCCAAGGTTATAAGAGCATGGGGCAAAAATCATATCGGGAGTTTCTAAAGAAACTGAAACTTGCCAAGTATGCGCATACCTTCTAGAGTATGAGTAACGTGGATGCATTCCATCACGTTATCATGCGATGAGAGTTGGATCCCGATTCCCACAGATGAGTTGGTTTACTCTTCGGGTGATCCCGATTGATTCTTCTTTAGGTTTGGAGGAGAATTTGACAAGACAGTGGGAGGTTTCCGGATTAGATAAAGAGATAACCATTCTGATCTAGGATAGAGTGCACGCAGAGTGTTTCTTTTCTCTCTCTCTTTGGCAGCGACCTTTGACCGACCCTAGACTATGACTCAGTGACCAAGTTGACCGAACCTTCTTAAAATACTGGCTTTTGGATTGTCTGAGTTGCATAAGTCATTGCCACTCCTTTTACCCTTTGAATTTCTCAGAACACCCGTATTACTACGGATATCCACTTCCATTGGATAGATCCATCGTATGGTTATATACGAACTCGAAGGGACTTCTTCGAGGATGGATCGAGGTTCAGGAGAAATAGAATTGGTTTATTCAGTTGTCTTTTATTATCACTTTCTCTCAGGTTGCAAGGGCTCCTTGGTTTAGGAGAGTACACCTATTACGCTTATTGGATAGTCTTATTCCAAACCATAGGCTGGTGCCGAAAGGTAGGGAATGAAGAAAACCAATTAGCCTAAGTAGGGTGTGCAGAAGGTAATATGTAAAGATAAAATAAAGGGATTAGAAAGAGGGCAAAGTAAATTGCGACTGATATCATTCACGACCAAAACCGCGTACTTCATCGCCACTCCTATTTCACCTTTAAAAGAATAAGGTATTATTCAGTTGTCTTTTATCATCACCTTCTCTCAGTTGCGAGTGCTCCTTGGTTTAGGAGGGTACACCTATTATGCTTACTGGATAGTCTTCTTCCAAACCATAGGCTGGTGCCGAACGGTAGGGAAGAAAGAAAACCATTTAGCCTAACGATGGTGTACAGAAGGTAACGACTAAAGACAAATAAAGGGATTTGGAGAGATGGCAATAAAATATACGGTTGAAATCATGAATTGGATTATGGAAGAGGCATTACTATGAATACCAGGATACTCCTACGAAACATTTTCATGTTTCAGTGCATTGTTAAAGGAAAAACTGTTTTCCCGATTGAACACTTACTCCAAGGGTATGTATTTACCAGGTTTCATTCTCATATCTGTATGGTTTTACAGATGATTTGTGGGAGTAAGTTATTGGGAATTAGGTTATTATCCTCATTATATCAGAATTCGTTGTAATTGGTGATATTTGAGGAAATCGCCAGGGTACAGTTTTCAACCTACGACGCACAGGTTTTGAGTTGTTTAACTCAGCGGACTTATACAGAGTAATGTATGTTGTCCAGTGTCCTTCGGGACAAAGGGATAGGTCTTCGTACTATGTTCGGATAGGTCTTCGTACTATGTTCTGTTTACTTATAACTTCTCTAGTATTTAGACAAGTGTTTCGTAGAAATACAAGGTCTAAGTTTTGAGAAGTTGTGGGTATAAGAATAAAGTAGAGAACCGGGTATCACAAGTATCGGGATTCTTCAAAGAGATCGAAGATGTAGATTCTTGTGATTGGTATTCAGATGATAGTGATGGTTTTGAGAAACGAGTTCATCTTTCAGGTTACTCATAAATGGATGGATTCCTAAGTTGAGTAATGCTGATTAGCCTTTTTCCATTAAGTTGATATGCACTGGAGACAGCTGCATGATTTGAATCTGGTTCCAATTAAATTAGTGCCAAAGTTTCTATATTGGATATAGAATAGTTCGTACCTTAAAAGATGTTAAGGTACGGGGAGTTGTCCAGCTTATGCTTAAAACCAAACTCTGGATAACTCAGGGCACGATTCTGTAATGGCTGTTTGTGGGTTGACCCTGGCTATGACGAGGGTTGATATTCTACCATTTGGAAGATCAATAGTGATATTGTTCTTGACTCGCCACAGTTTTAGTAAAATGGATCTTTTTCAGAAAACAGTAATGGGAGTATTGTAGAACTGGAAGTGATTCCAGAACCGCGAACGATTACGGAAAATTTAATAGGACCTATATATTCAATCAGGTTTGACATTCCAATAGCCACTCCGCAGATATGGTAGGTAACCTCAGACACCCGAGAGGTACTCCGGTAGCCTCAAGGACGGTGACAGGGAGGTTCTTATCTACCCAGACTTGACACTACTGTTGTTCCAGGCTATGAGACCCGGTAGGAGGGTTGTCGTAGTCAGTGGGAGCATCGGAAGCATAGTGGGCAAGTAGCTTATGTCTATTTATAGACTAGAGCAGTTATAGCGGAGATAGATCATCTAATTTTGATATGACAGTCATGGGTTTGACTTCAATCAGAATAGGGGATGGATCTGTTAAGAAGGTAGTAGGGTGTGATGTCATGGTATCTGGATGACATACACAGAGTAGGAAGTAAAATTCCTATACTACGATCGGTTGTACTGTGGTCGTCACACAGTTGTTTCTCCAGACAGGATATGGATATAATTTTGACATTCTGGTTTCTAGATCTATGGTTTTAGATCTAGATTTGGGTAGTTTCCCAATGTGGGTACTTTGACAGTATTCTAATGGTTTTTAGAATAGATGACTCCTAGCATGGTGGTGTACCTGCAGGTGATGGAGTCACCCTCTCTAAAGGTGTCTTACAGACTAAAGGGGAGAGGGATGTGCATGATTGGCAGATCACTTGCTTAGGCAATTGAGTCAATCATGAGATGTCAAATACCACACCAAATGTTGGTTTTGCACTAGATGCAATAAGTTTGTATTAATCCAATCCTGGAGAAACATAAGGAAGCATTTTTAGAACATAACTACATGTTCTACGGATTTGATGACGGCAGCCTTCTTCGGGAGACGGTTATCATTCCAAGCTTCAAAGGTGACATGGTTGACAGAGTGATTGTCAGAGTTATAGTTTTTCCCTCTGACGAAGAGGGACAGTATTATGGACAGGTGGTCCAAGAGGATACTGTGGGTGGCATGGTGCCGGATACTGATTAGGTTCAGTGATCGATACAGTCTAAGAAGTTTGGATTTGGAGTTCATTTATGAACTAGGTCCCATCAGATATCCAGACATATTCTAAGACAGGTATTACTCGATTCGGGAGATGGCTTTCTCCGCGAACTTGAGATTTAGAGAGATAAAGAAAGAAACTTCTAGGCGGATCCACTCACTAAGGCTATTTCTCGAACACAATAGTTTTACAAACGGGCTTTGTGAAACTGATTAGTAGAGGAGTTGAATGTTCGGTTTCACACGGGCTGTGAGTAGTCGACATCGCAATAATTAGCCTTGAGTGCAAGTGGGAGATTGTTGGAGATAGTGCCCTCATAGTCAATTATTGGATCACAGGTACGTGATTGCAATGATTGCGGAGGACCTATACCGGTAGGACAGTCTTACTCGAGATAATAGTATGCTATCTGGTTTGCCTTTATCAGTCGTGTACATGTTCAGGTGACTGATTACATGTTACACTTTGATAGAGCCCTTAGGATCTTGCTTTACCACCAACAGTATGATGGCGATCATATACGTGAGAGTTGGGTGGTTTATATGCATATCCTTAATTGTGGTCCCTAGTCGTGGGAGTTTCGAGACAGGGCATCGATACTCCGGAGTAGACTAGTGTGTACAGTCGAGACCCCGACGAGGGGCGGTGGCCGGTCTCACAAGCCACTGGTGTCAGTTGGATCACCTAAGATGTATACAGGTGCTCATTGGGTTATGAGTACACCGGACCGGACTCGCCGGGAATCTGCTAGTTAGTATTATATCTATCGTCAGATAGCAGTTCCCTGGTGACATGTGTACAGGTTAGTTCATCGACCTGAGGTCGTCATTTGTCTCGTGTGAGTTCCCACTGTGCTTTGATTTCTACCCTACCACGGCTCAAAGGAGTCGTGCAAACAGGTAGTTTTTGGGTACAGTCCCGAGCGAAATGGAGGCACGTGAGCGGATCGGCAGGGGATTCGTCTCTCCCGGTATTGGGGGCGAGGTCGTGCTGTGTCTAGGAGAGCCATTACACAAAGCCCACGGCCGTGGCAGGAGATTTACTGGTAGGTACTCCAGTAGTATCTCAGGGTGTTATTGGGCTTCACTCCGACACGACTTATACTGCTATTGGGGGTCTGACGTTACTAGCCCCCTAGGCAGATATGCGATACTCATAGACGAACGGACCGGACTGTATATACATTGTCACTGTTAGGCTCAGTAGGGTTTTCTGGATGAGTTCGCTCATCGGCATCCCTTGAGGTCAGTCCATGGGCAGCCGTTACGCATTGCTAGTGTCGCTGACGGTTTGTGGTTAAACCCACTGCCAGGGTACTGACGAGTCATTAGAGTCCCCCACAGACAGTTTCCCAAGTTCGGGCGAAACGTTGTAGAGGCCGTATGGTTTTATGGCAGGGTTCGGAAAATGCACGTGCGTTTACGCACGTGTTATTTTTCGGGCAGATGATACTGGTCGGCTTTGGTTTAAGCCGGATCCGAGTATTATATTGAGTAGGTATAATATCTTTGTCTCAGTTGCATTTGTATTCGGTCGTAATACAAATGCGGGTATATTTATACAGTTTCGGGGTTATCCTGAAAGTCGTTTCAGGATCACTTTTGGAAGTTGCCAGTTTCCAGTTTTCTATCAGCCGTCTTTTAACATTCGGTTAAAGACGGATTTATCTTTTCTTGGATGAGAGTGAGTCATGCTTCTAGAAGGTTCTAGAAGGTTCTAGATGAGGTGACTAGGATTAATTGGTGTTGAGTTTTCATTGGATGCATTAAAGGCTTGATGAGGTGTTTATGTGAGTCATTGTTTTCATTAAAGAGTTTTGTTAAGCTTAAGATATTTTGTGAGAAGCTTCATGTCTTATGGTCACCTCCCTCCTCCTACACTCACCCTCCTCCTACACTCACCCTCCTCCTTCTCTTTATATGGCCGGCCACTATTTGTGAGAGAGAGGGAGAATGATTTCATTTTTGGAGAGAAAAGACTATGGTTAAGGGTGCATGGAAATTTCATTACCTCTTTCATTCCATCACCCGATAAAAATGGCAGCTTCATTTACCGATTGTCCACGGACTTGGACGAAGTGAGACAAAGTCATCTACTCATTCTCTACATCATTCTTGGTCGTCTCTTTTAGCAAACTTGGCGATCGAGTTGCCTCGAGTCAGAGGCGGGAGCCCGTTTAAAGAATCGACGATGTGGTACCACCTCGACGAGGATATCGGAGATCGACGCGATCGGAGCAGCCGCAACGGAGCGTGGGATGATGGTTAAAGAACGAAGGACTCGGATCATTCGGTATAACCTTTCTACACTCTTTACCGTTTGTTAGTTTAGCAATAATGGCAGATCCGGGTTAAAGTATACGATAGCGCCAGTTAAAAGTTTTTGTTCCGCATTTGGCGTCTGTAGACGGCCGGGGCGCTAGCGTAGACTTACAAGTACACTTAACAGGACTCGCCGAGGACTCCTATGTGGTAGTATACGTATCGTCAGATAGCAGTCCTCCGGTGAAACTGGTACAGGTTAGTCTGTAGACCCGAGATCATCATAGAGTCTTGTGCGGCTCCCACTGTGCTTTGATTTCCTCCCTACCACGCTCAAAGGAGATGTGAAAACAGGTGGATTTTGCGTACAGACCCGAGTCGTATGGAGGCAATGAGCGATAGGAGGGGTTTCTTCTCTCCGGGTATTGGAGGTTGATGTTGCGCTATGCTCGATTGGCTATAACTGGAAGTCCCTGGCCAGGGCTGCTGCCGAGATTTACTGATAAGTGTTATCAGTAGTTTCTCGAACCGTTATAGGCGAGACATCAGCATGACTTATCACGTTACTGGGGTCTGACGATTTCCACCCCTAGACATGATATGCGACATATCAGACGAAGAGACCGAACTGTATGGTAGTGTTACTGATAGGCTTCATAGAGACTATGGACAAGCTTTCTTGTTGATCTTCACATCGCTGAATACCCGGGTAGCCATTACATCCAGCTAGTACAGCTGACGGCTTGTAGGTGACTGATGTGATCATCACCAACTGCTGGCGTAATGACGAGTCATTACAGTCCCATACAGAAGTTCCCTGGTTCAAGCGAAACGAAGTAGGACACGTATGCGATATGTGTGTGGGCCGGATTAAATACGAGTATGTGATACCGTATTGTAATCTGGCAGTCATCTGTTATCGTTTCGGTTATATGTGATATAACCAGTTTGTCGAATCAAGTGTTGATTCGATATTGTGATATACAGATAAATGATATTAGTCGGTCATATATGATATAACCGGATTATTAGATCAAGTGTTGATTTAATAATGTGATATAAATTATATGTGATATAATTATATATTAACTAATATCATTAGCTCACTAATTATTCTTCATTAAATATAAATTAATATATATGATATATATATATATATAATAATGAAGCATGGCATTTAAATTTCTATTTTGTGAAATTAGAAATGAGGTGAAAAATAAAGCATGGTTGCAAGCATGGGATTTTCTTTAGTTTATTCTTCTTGACTCACTATTCAAGTACGGTTGCAATTTTATATTGCATAATTCTATGCTTGAATGAGTGAGGGGTCATGAGTTGCCATTCATTCTATCTCATTCTCAACACTTAGCCAAATTCTTCAGTTGCTCCCATGGTTGCTCTCCAGCTTCTTCTTCCTCCTCTTTTCCTGACTCAAGCTTCAACCCTCACATGTGATGTGAATCATGAAGCTTGGACACAAACTAATGAGCTCTTAACATCCTCTACTTCATCATCCTACACTTGACTAGTGATCAAGTGGAGCGTGTTTCATACGCTAATGAGTTTAGTGTAAAGATAACTTGAGTTGGAGGGATTTCAAGTGGATCATTTTCGGCACGAAGTTCATCGGAGGAAGCTCGTTCAAAGTCTCAAGAGAAGCCTAATGGAGTCGCGGGACTACTACACGGACCAAGTGAAGAGAAGGACTGTCTACAAAGGTTGTATTATTGTTCTCTCTATATGTAATGTTGTTTACATTAGGTTTTGTCTAAATCACTAGTTAAGGATTCTAAGTTTAGGGTTTGTTAGCATGGCAATTTTTTGAAAATGGCATGGACGATGCCTCCCGAAACCTTGCTGTCGTGCTAGGGAACCTTACATCTAGAACCTCTTCTAGTTCTACCGCATTGCCTTCAATACTGTTTGTAAAAATTTTATTTTCTAAAAAAGTGGCATGTTCAGAAACAAACGCTCTTTGTTCCTCCTAGTAGTAGAATAGATATCCATAAGAATGTTTTGGATATCCCACAAATTTACACATGACCGATCGTGTCTCGAGTTTGTCTGCATTCTGCTTATTGACAAAAGCCGGAGAACCCCATATCCTAACTCTTTTAAGAGATGGTCTATTTCCACACCATATCTCATATGGAGTGGTAGACACGGTCTTGGTTGGAACCCTGTTCAACAGATGCTTGGCTGTCTCCAATGCATGTCCCCAAAAGGAAAGCGGTAACTCAGCATCACTCATCATGGACCATACGATATCTAATAGGGTACGATTACTCCGTTCTGACACACCGTTGTGCTGTGGTGTGTAAGGGGGAGTGAGCGGAGAGAGAAACCCATTCTTTTTTAAAAAGTCTGAAAACTCTGTATTCAAATACTCTCCACCTCGATCCGATCGATATTTATTGGTGCTCAAGCCTGTTCATTTCTCTACTTCATGTTTGTACTCCTTGAATTTCTCGAAAGTTTCGGATTTATGCTTCAATAAAAACACGTGTCCGAATCTTGAGAAATCATCAATAAAAGTGATGAAGTATAAAAAAAACCACCTCTAGCATGTATAGACATTGGTCCGCATACATCACTATGTATGAGGCCTAAGAGTTCTATAGCTCTTTCTCCGTGTCCAGTAAACAGAGTTTTGGTCATTTTACCTTTGATATAGGACTGACAAGTCGCATAAGATTTATATTCAAAAGGATTTAAATATCCATCTTTATGTAGCTTGTTTAGTCTCGTTTCATTAATATGACCAAGTCTACAATGCCAAAGAAAAGCTTCATTTATATCTGAAAATATTCTTTTATTTGTATGTTGTATATTGAAAACCGTGAGTTGGTTTAGGACGTAAATATCGTTATTTAGTATACCATACCCAATCAACTGTTGATTCAAGTTAATGTTCATAACATTATTTTGCAACAAAAAATGATATCCTTCATTGTCTAACAAACAAACGGATATTACATCACATAGCATACCAGGTACATAATAACAAGGGTTCAAAACCAAAATACATCCCGAAGGTAACCCCAGATGATACTCTCCTACAGATACAGCAAGTACATTGGAACCATTTCCAACCCGAAGAGTGTGGTCACCAGTCTTCAAAACACTATTGTTTCTCAATCCCTCCATACAATAGTAGATGTGAGAACCAGAACCGGTATCTAATACGTAAGATGCATAGTTTATAGAAAAACAGTTTTCAGTTACAAACACACCTGAAGCAGAAGCTTCAGTATGCTTCTTCTTCTTGAGATCAACAAGATATAGAGCACAGTTGCATTTCCAGTGTCCCGACTTGTGGCAGAAAAAACATTCTCCTTTTCCACTTCCTGTGGCCCCGGATTTGTCTTTCCCCTTCGCCTTTTCAACTCCGCCTCTCGGTTTTATGGGTTTCTTCTTCTTCTTCTTTCCGTTGGCCTTGACTTTTGGGACGGAAGAGGAAGATGGCCCAGCAAGCAGAGCGGGAGTTTTCGCTGTCTTAAGCGTGCTCTCTGCACTTCTCAACATATTGAGAAGTTCAGGCAGTGATTTCTTCAAATCGTTCATATTGAAATTCACTATGAATGGGGCAAAGGCGGGGGGGAGAGACTGTAGAACAATATCAGTATATTGCTCGTTGTCCATGGTCAATACTAGGTCCTTAAGTTCGTCTATAAGACCAATCATATTCAAGACATGTTCACCTACTGATGTGCCAGAAGCCATCCGCATCTGAAACAGCTTTCGAGATGACTCGTAGCGTAAAGCCCGAGATTGCTCTCCATACAACTCCTTTGTACGAAGAAAGATGGATTGAACATCCATCTTCTCATGCTACTTCTGATGTATATGAAGGGTTACCCAAGACGGCAGCATGGTTTCGGGAGGCATCGTCCATGACAAATTCAAAAATTTGCCGTTTTAGCAAACCCTAAACTAGAATCGTATACTTCAAAACGACGGAATAACATATGCAAACGCTTTGCAATAAGTAAAGAGAGCAAGGAATACAACCTTTGTAGACTGGGCCATCACTTCTATAGCTCCGTGTACTAGTCCCCTTCGCTGTGATCGTAAACTCCGGACTCTAGAGAGGCTCCACGAAGAAACGAACATGCTTGCTTCGATGACTTCGAGGCTGAAGATGATCTACATCAAGGAGACACTAACCCAATCTATTTCGTCAATAGGTCCAGAACATTGTGATGAGAACACCCTATCCTAAATGGCAAGTAGTAGAGGATGATGAAGTAGGAAGTTTGCTCACATTAAAAATGATTTTCTCACACTTTTTCTCAAACTCCATTGAAGCTAGAAAGCTTTTGTTGCAGAAAAAGAAGAAGAAGATAAACTCATCATATGAATTATATCCCCAAAAGAATAATCCAACCATTGGTGAGTTAAGTCATCATGCTTAACTCATGTAGAGAATTAACCAAGGTGTAAGGTTAAGGGTTGGATTAAGTAATATCTAAAGAAATGACAAAAAAGTGGACTTTGTCAATGTTTCTACAAGCTTCTTCCAAGCATGACAACTTTGAGTAAGTCATTCTCTTTTGTTAAATCTTAAGACATAAACAAAACCCTAATTTAACCTAATCATGGTATAAGTCTCATACACTGATCTTGTATGTTTCATCAACCATGACACAATACATGTACACAAACATACATATCACATATGAACGATGTGCACACATAGTGAGAAAACAAATCATAAGTGGGCTAATATTAGTTAATGTAATGTAATATATCAAATATATAATTATACATTAATTTATTAAATCAACTCTTGATTTAATAATCCGGCTATAACAAACTAATATCATGTGTAACAACTCATCGAATCAACACATGATCCAATAACCCGGCTATATTGCATACAACTGATCAATGTCATAAATCACGAGAATAGAATATGGTATCTCATATTGTATCAATCTCGGTCCCGCACATATCATATATGTGCTCCTACTCCATTTCGCTTGAGCCAGGAAACCCCTGTGCAGGACTCTAAAGACTCGTCATTACGCCGACAGTAGGTGATGATCATATCAAACACCCACAAGCCGCAAGCGGTCTGCTAAATGTAACGGCAACCCGGGTTTTGAGCGATCGGAAGATCAACAAGCAAGCATGCTTACACTCCTATGAATCCAATCAGTAACACTACCGTACAGTCCGGTCTCTTCGTCTGATATGTCGCATATCTCGTCTAGGGGCGGTAAACAGAAGACACCAGTAACTCGATAAGTCGTGCCGATATGAGGCTCATAACGGGTCGACAAACTACTGATAACACTTACCAGTATATCTGTGAAGCTGCCTTGGCCAAGGACTTTCTGTTATAGCCAATCGAGCACAGCGCAACATCAACTCCCTATACCGGAAGAGACGAAACCTCTCATATCGCTCATTGCCTCCATGTGACTCGGGACTGTACCCAAAAGCCACCGTTTTGCACGTTCTCTTCAACGTGTGAAGGTGGAAATCAAAGCACAGTGGGAATCACACAAGACTCTATGACGATCTCGGGTCTACAGACTAACCTGTACCAGTGTCACCAGAGAACTGGCATCTGACGTGAGGTATAATACCATCTGGGAGTTCTCGGCGAGTCCGTTCAGGGTACCCAGTCTCCACTGAGCACCCGTACACTATCTCTGATGTCAAACACCAATGGATATAGGATCATCCATCGCCCATCTACATGGGTCGAGATGCTATACGCTAGTTTACACTGGTATATCGATGCCCCGTCTAGATACACCTACGACTAGGAACATTTGAAGGATGTACATAGCGAATACACTGTCCCCACCAGTGTGATCTGCATCATAGTCCTGGTAGTCAAGTACTCATCCTAAGGGCTTTATCAACATGTAACATAGAGACAATCAGAGTACATGTTAAGATAAAGAGCAACAGGATAGCATACTATCATGTCGAGCAAGAAAGTCCTCCATATATAAGTCTAAGCATCCACTACAATATACATCGTATGTACAGTAATAGCCTCTAGGGCATACATATCACTAACAATCTCGCACTTGCACTAGGACCATCTGTTGTAGTATCTCATACCCAACAATCAGCAGTGGTTGAAGTTTCTCATACTAAACCATCCCATAAAAGTCTCTACAGGAAATAGGCCTTTGTGAGTGGATCCGCATTGTTGTCCTCTATGTCTACTCTCCTATCCTCGATCTCCTTGGAGATCAACCATCTCTATGATCAGATGATACTGCCTAAGAATATGTCTGGATCACTGATGGGACGGGGGTTCCTAGGCCAAAGCCACAACACCATTGTCACACAATGGTAGGAACGAAGTTCATCTCATGAACTAATATACATCCAGACTTCCTCTTTGGTAGCATCCTTGGTAGCAATGTATCCATCCTTTATCGTCTAGTTTGCCACGATATCTAGCTTGGAACTCTTCCAACATACCGTCCCTCTACCAGGGAAAAGGCAATACCTGTGACTGACATTCAGTCGAACTTACCACCCTGGAAGCTATCCAGTGATTCTCCGTAGGATCGATTGATACCATCTCACTACACCTAGTGAGAATCCTAACATCCATTTTGATCTATCTCATAAATCCATAATCCAGGATTTAGGAGGTATCACCTTGATCCTATATGGAGTATCCATGTGATAAGTGGAGATTGACCGAGCATAGCATAGGAAACTCCTTTCATATCAAGAGTATGTCATCTACGTACAATACGAGGATCATCACCATACTCCCTACTAACTTTTTGTATATACAAGGTTCATCTACCATTTTGATGAAGTCAAACTTTTTGACTACCACATCAAAACAGATGTTCCACCTCCGCGATGCCTACTTTATCCCATAAAGAAACTTTCACACGTTTCCGCCGCGCCCACTGTCTACGAAGCCCTCTAGCTGTGTACTTATAAACGCTCTCTTCTAAATCACTATTTAGAAAAAGCATTCATGACACCCAACAACCAGAAATCGTAGTCATGGAATATAGCAATGGAAAGTAGGATCCGGATAGACTTAAGCATAGGCACTAGAAAAGGTTTCACCATTATCCACACCTGGTCGATGACGAGAACTTTTTGCATGTAGTCTTAGTTTTGAAAGTCTCAACTTTTCCATTTACACAAAGTAATCTTCTCAAGATATACTTGCTCCTGATGGGGATTTAACCCTTCAGATATTGCAACCAAAGTCCATACTTTGTTGGTGTACACAGATTCAATCTCAGATCGCTTAACATCCAGCCATTCTCATAGAGTCCCCACTCCTGATGGCCTGCTCGAAACTAGTTGGGTCATCATCTCATGATGCAATCCTCGCTTCCACTGTCATAGAGAAACCGAAGTATCTCTCAGGTGGATGAGGAACACTACCAGATCGGCGGAGTGGCTGGGGTTCGTTGGGAACTATTGAATCCTCTGGGTTTACCAAATCATCAGCTGCAATTTGTATAGCTAGAACTCTTTCCAGTTCTATCTCATGACCACTAATTTCTTCACAAGAAATTCCCTTTCTCAAAGGTGGCATGTTGAGAAATAAAACACCTTTTGCTCTTCTGTGTGGTAGAAGATATTCCCTTGGGAATGCCTGGGATATCCAATAAACTTCCACAGAACTGACCTTGCCTCGAGCTTGTTCGGATTTTTCTTTTAGACGTAGGCCGGACCACCCCAAATCTTAACATCCTTAAGAGATGGGCTCTTCCAACACCATATCATATATGGAGTGGTAGGAATCTGCTTTGGTTGGAACTCTATTCAATAGGTAAGCAGCTTCTCAAGTGCATAACCCCAAAATGAAAATAGGCAACTCAGTAGTACTCATCATAGAGAACACCATATCATATAGGGTGCGATTGCTCCGCCCCGATACACCGACGTGCTGTGGTGTATACGGAGGAGTAATGCTGCGAGAGAATCTCATTCTCCTTTAGAATAGTCCAGGAATTCCGTTCTGAAGTATTCTCCTCCTTGATCTCATCAAAGCACATAATACTTATACCCATTTTGGTTCTCTACTTCTGACTTATATTCTTTGAATTTCTTAAAAGCTTCAGACTTGTGTTTCAACAGGAACATATGTCCGAATCTTGAGAGATCATTAGTGAATGTAATGAAGTACAATGAACCAGTCCTGGCATGTGTAGACAGGGGACTTACATACATCATCATGTATCAATCCCAAGAGTTCACTAACTCTTTCTCTATTTCCAGTAAACGGAGCTATAGTCGTTCTATCTTTGTGACATGACAGGAAAGTTTCACAAGATGTAAATTCAAACTGATTTAAATATGCATCTAAATGTAACTTAGCTAGTCGGGTCGCATTGATATCACCTAGTCTACAAAGCCTCAAGAAGGATTCGTTCATTTCTGAACTCTTCCTTTTGTGTGTGTTCTGCACGTTGAGAACTGTAGTTTGATTTAGAACGTATATGCTTTTAGATAACGTTCCTGAACCGATCAACACTTGATATAGGAAATGTTCAAAACATTATCCAACAATACAAAATTATATCCTTCTTTACTAAATAAAGAGACTGATATGATGTTGTATATCAGGTTCGGTATCTGATAAAATTCAATCAGAATCAATGTATTTGGTAATACATGGTGATAACTGCCAACATACTTGGCTGCAACACTTGAACCGTTTCCAACTCTTGAAACTTATCTCCTATTCTCAGTTCTCTACCTATCTGTAGCCCATGTAACATATTACATATGTGGGATCCTGATCCGGTATCTCAAACCCAGGACATAAAGGATACTAAGAAACAGTTCTCGGTAATGAACATACCCGAAGATGATGCATCATCATGCACTTTCTTTGTTTGGTCGGTACGGGAATCCTGGTAATCTCCTATTTCCTGCTCGGTCTTATAACAATTATAAGTTGGAGCGGGATCAACGTTCCCCAGCTCAGTATAACAACCGGGTTCGGTCAATACATCCGTATTATTATCTTGATTAAGGCGTGACATGGTCGCTACCTGGAAAGAGAGAGAAGATAACACTCAGCGTATGCACTTGCAAGATAAAGATTGGTTATTGATTTATCTAATCAGGATGGCTCCCACTGTTTTAGTCAAATCTTCCTTCAAACCCTAAAAGGAAAGACTAGCCGGGATTAATTACACCCTACAAGTTTGGCAATCTTTCAGCCAGGCTAGTGCCGGTTCTTTGAGGGAGGTTCCACGTGATTTCGCACGGACCTAATTAAAATAAAGCTCGTTTTCCCAGAGGCGTAACCCCATTGACACCATTCTAGACACCTAGTTGATCGGCTATTTGTATTGTGTAAAACTCTCCCAGGAGTAACTCTTACTCGTAGTGAGTATCGGGATCCAACTATCTCATAGAAGGTATGCAATCTCATTGCAAATTTCTACACTTGAAATTCCCAATAATGTTTTTCCCTTAGTGTCCTATGACCTTGACGGAGGTCAACAAACCATAGGCTACTAGTCAAGTTAAACCCGTCATTTCCTGATTGAATTAAACCCACCCGCATGACCCTTGACGGAGGTCAACAAGGATGCACGACTACCCTAATCCAATCGCATCGTATGCTTATACAGATAAGCATAAATAGCAACCGCACACTACGCCTTAACGGAGGTCAACAAATGTAGCACGAATACTATGAAGTACTTATCTGAAATGACGGAGGGCTACGACAGGTTTTTAAGAAAACCCTTTGCGTAATGAACTTGATATCGTTGTAGAATCAAATGATTTAAATGGAGTGTTTTTGAGGCTTTTACTAGTTTTGCTAAAGAGGTCACTCCCGGTGAAGGGATCGTCGGCTCTTTCCTTATCGAATAAGGTGCAGGATATTTCACAAATACCACTATGCAAAGCAAGAACTAGAAAAGCAATCAAAAGAAAAAACCAAGGGTTGTAGCATCTACCAGTTAGTGCTAAAGAGGTCACTCCCGGTGAAGGGATCTAGGCACTTTCCTTATCGAATAAGGTGCTGGATGTTCTACAAGGAACACCGCTATGCAAAGCAACAACTAGAGCTACCTGTTTTTGAAAATCCGATTCCAGAACATCTTTAGATTTTTTTATTTCATTAATCTCAATAATGAAGTCCCATAAATTTAAGTTACTTAAACATCACAGATAAATACAACGTACGCTTATGCCATCCGCATTCGCCTCGATGTCCCCTCGTGCACCGTTAGGTTAGGTAACTAACGGAAGAGCGGGGCAGTGCTAGAGCGGGTGTAAAACATAAGCAACGTCTATAAAACATATCACATATACTATATGCTGTATCCATCTCAACATATCAAATGATCACATCACAGATATCGCAGCAGAAGAACAACATATGAAATATTGGATATACTAGGATTTCCGTGTTTTATTTTAAGCCTGTATAAAACACGGATTCCACGGTCGTGATGAATACCCAATCCCATACCCCTAGACCCCTACAAGAGCGGCAAGCAACCCTGCCAATTCTAGAGTTAGGAGACCCGGTCTCGACTCCTCGAGATGGTCTCCCACTGGACTCCAGAACCCGGTTACTTGTGCTCCCCGCCTTGGGTATATCCTAATGCGGAAAAGTAAATAATATACAATGGTGACATCATCCTCAACCCGGAAGTGCCCCAATAAAAGAATATTACAAACAATGAATTTTACATGAATGAAAATAAAAACCCTTAACTCACATAAAACCCCCGGCTATTCAAAACGTGACGATCCAATATAACATATCACAGCAACACATAACATCATATGTCATCAACGTAAGTAAATATGCGTATCACAGTTGTCGTTGACATATAGCACCGTAACCGGCGATACACCACATATTACACTTACGGTCGCAGAAAAGAAAGTGAAAAACTACAACAGTTGGAATCCGCAGCCTCCTTAGACATCACATGCCTAACCAAATTAATTCCTTAGACATCACATGCCTAACAATTATAAACCCCGCATTTTAGTCTCGATCTCGAAAACACTTTTGAATATCTAGTCGGACAATTCAACAAGATTCCAAACATCCTGATCGAATGGTCGTTGGAAACTTTAGTAGACAGCCGCACCCCCTGATGCCATCGACGAAGTGCACTAAGGCGGAACACCGCTGCCGCGAGCACCCGAATGGATGCTTTTGGCGACGGGGCTCTCCTACAGTCACTTGGTCAGGGCTATGCGGCGTGGCTATCTATTAAGTTTACCCGGCGAGTATCCGCGTACACTACGTGATTGCGACGGACTTTTGATCACATAAAAATCCCGTAGCAACCGATCAAATGAGACTAAACTGCTAGATTTATAACATTCAAACTAGTTATCAAATAACTACTTGTGGATTCCAAATATTGTATCACATCACATAATATCCGGACGAGGTTAAACTCTTCGATCGATTCATGAAAATCCCACAATTTCCCGACAGCTAAACACTTGAGCACAGTTTTAGTAATACCCAGAAGATGCCACGGTACCTATGAACCAGCCGTAGAAGGGTCAAACCAACGCCTAACATGTGAAACGCTAAACTACCACAAACCCCATGGTTCAGTGGTGGTTTTGAAGGCCACATAATCGAGTTACGGTTTCTTTCTTATAGAGGGTCCACAGAATCACTTGCATGTTTTTCCGAATACGTTAAACTTGGAAAAATGGGTTTTTGACATTCGATCGAACTTTTTAACATTGTCTAGACAATATGTAAAAACCCGAAACAATGTTAATACTACGAATACGAAACACTCCGAGTTACTTTTGCATTGAGTTAATCGTCACATGAAAAAGTAGAAAAAATAAACAACACCTGAAACACCAAAACCCAGAGTCCAAAACATAGAAAAAAATTGGGACCATTTTACCCCTGCAGGGCCGGCCACCAAGGAATTTGTGGCCATGTGCCCTGCCAAAATCAGAGAACATGGTCCCAATTTCACCCCATGCTAATCTCTCTGCCCAAATATGATTCTGCACTTGTTTAAAAAAATTTTAGACAACTTTTTAAAATCGACAGCAAGCAGGTTTTGGCGATGCAGGTTTCGGAGTATTTCGGTTTCTTAATCTTAACAAAATCCGTATAATTTTCTAGCATGGCTCTGATACCACTGTAGGGTTACCCAAGACGGCAGCAAGGTTTCAGGAGGCATCGTCCATGCCAAATTCAAAAATTTTCCATCTTAGCTAACCCTAAACTAGAATCGTATACTAGAAATCGACCGAATAACATATGCAAACGCTTTGCAATAAGTAAAGAGAGCAAGGAATACAACCTTTGTAGACCGGTCCTTCACTTCAATAGCTCCGTGTAGTAGTCCCCTTCGCTGCGATCGTAAACTTCGGACTCTAGAGAGGCTCCACGAAGAAACGAACATGCTTGCTTTGTTGACTTCGAGGCCGAAGATGATCTACGTCGAGGAGACACTAACCCAAGCTATTTCTTCACTAGGTCAAGAACTTTGTGAAGAGAACACCCTATACTAAATGGCAAGTAGTAGAGGATGATGAAGTAAGAAGTTTGCTTACATTAGAAATGATTTTCACACACTTTTTCTCAAACTCCATTGAAGCTAAAAAGCTTTTGTTGAAGAAGAAGAAGAAGAAGATAAACTCATCATATGAATTATATCCCCAAAAGAATAATCCAAACATGGGTGTGTTAAGTTATCATGCTTAACTCATGTAGAGAATTAACCAAGGTGTAAGGTTAAGAGTTGGGTTAAGTAATATCTAAAGAAATGACAAAAGAGTGGACTTTGTCAATGTTTCTACAAGCTTCTTCCAAGCTTGACAACTTTGACTAAGTCATTCTCTTTTGTTAAATCTTAAGAAATACACAAAACCCTAATTTAACCTAATCATGGTATAAGTCTCATACATTGATCTTGTATGTTTCATCAACAATGACACAATACATGTACACAAACATACATATCACATATGTACAATGTGCACACATAGTGAGAAAACAAATCATAAGTGGGCTAATACTAGTTAATGTAATGTAATATATCAAATATATAATTATACATTAATTTATTAAATCAACTCTTGATTTAATAATCCGGCTATAACCGGCTAATATCATGTGTAACAACTCATCGAATCAACACTCGATCCGATAACCCGGCTATATCTCATACAACCGATCAATGTCACGAATTGCGAGAATTGAATACGGTATCTCATATCGTATTAATCTCGGTCCGGCTCATATCACATATGTGCTCCTACTTCGTTTCACTTGAGCCAGGAAACCCCTGTGTATGACTATAAAGACTCGTCAATACGCCGGCAGTAGGTGATGATCATATTAAACACCCACAAGCCGCAAGCGGTCTGCTATACGTAACGGCCATCCGGGTATTGAGTGATCGGAAGATCAACAAGCAAGCATGCATACACTCTTGTGAATCCAACCAGTAACACTACCGTACAGTCTTGTCTCTTCATCTGATATGTCGCATATCTCGTCTAGGGTGGTAAACATCAGACCCCAGTAACTCGATAAGTCGTGTCGATTTGAGGCTCATTACGGGTCGAGAATGTCACGACCCGAAAGAGCACGTGACTGGCCCTTGAACCATATGAAGCCTATAGGACTCCATCTGATCCAAGTAAGCCAAAAGCCCAGAAATCTAAAACCATTTTTAAGAATAAGTAAAGAAACTGGTTTAAGGAAGTGAAGAAAACATGTTTGAAATCTAGGTCTTTAAATAACTAAGCCGAACGTGCATTTTAAAAGCAGTACAATCTTTTCTAGAAATTTCGGCAGAGTTTCTTTTGTAAAAATGGCCCCGAATGGGGTACAACAAGAATAACAATATATGCAATGATAAGGCATCCCCAAGCGGGAGCTAGCTCTTCGTCAATCGACGGTCACAACCACACATGCAACAATAATATACAACGCCAAGTGGCGAGGATCAAATCCAAAAGAAAGCTCAAAAGCAACAAGAAAAACCGCAATACAACTAAGCGCGACTCTAAGGTCGAATAGTACAACACCGTCTCTAAGTCTGAAAGAATATACAAGTTTTGGTTGATGGACAAATCTAGATACAATGAGTAATATAAATACAACAGTGGTTCTGATACAAAAGAACCCACCTAACCAAGCAAATCACCCAAAAGGAAGCAGAGTGCCCGAAATGCCGCATATGGAACCTGTACGGCAAGACCTGCAAGAACTGGGGCACAACGGGGGTGAGTTGCCAACTCGTGAATAGAAAGATATCTACAAGCAAGAATCGAATGCATGACCCATCCTAGGTCAATACGATCAGATATACATAAACCTCAATATGAATGAAGCTGAAGCATGCTAAACTGGCAATGTAATCTCTATACATGAGTGTAGTGCCAAGTGCTCGTGCTAGTGCCTCAGGTAATAGCATGTCATGACTATGAGGTATAAACAATGTCATCAAATCTGCACACACGTGGATCCCGTCCACTCGTCACCCACTGACAACAACCATCATGCAAGTATATATCATAAAACCTGTGCATGGAAATATGAGGATATAATCCACCCGTGTCCCTCGCGACACATCAATATCATGGAGCCGGAGTGCCCAGCATCGGCACTCGAAAACATCATGAAAACTGTGCCCAGCATCGGCACAAAACATAAGTCTCAGTATCTCGATACCTCTGTATCTCGAAATCTCAATGTCTCAATCACAAAATCTAGGGCGCCGTCAGTCCAGATCGGCCCCTACCATCCATCTCATGACTACGACGGTATCCTCCGGATATCCGACGTGTCGGGTAAAATCACCGGTAGGTAGTCTCCCCCTGCCAGGCTCATCGTCATCACCACGAGCTTCTTGCCCCGGGGTACCTTACCGGGTCCACCATGTACCCGCAATCGGTCTCATCCGCCTCCTCGATTCGGGTTTCACATGTCGCTCTCAGCACCGAGAAAACACATGGTGGACGCACTGAAATATCATATCAAGGGTAACCGGGTTTTAAGGTAATGATATATTCTCTTTTTAAAACATCCTCGGTTCCCAAATCCAGAAATATCATAGAAACCACATATCTCAATGCGTATAATCAAGCATGAAGTATGCTACATGTAAAGGAAGGTATATACATCATCATGTCATGCAAGGATCATATACTGAATGCAATAGTACTACAGTGTAGTGACATGGCAATTATCGATGATGAGTGTGTGGGCCGGCAACAAGTGTACGTGGAACATATGTATCATCGATAATGGTGCTGGTGTCCTAGCAGCATGACTGAAATATCACACAGTGCAAGCGATGCAATGCAAATAGCAGGAATATGCGGAAATGAATAATCAACGCAAACACAGAACCTGCCCCAATAGATATATTATGCAACCATGCCCTTTTTAAATAAGACGAATCAGGGCTTTTGGTAAAGTAAGGGCTACGGTGTTTTACGAAAAGACGCATCATTTGAAAATATCCGTATAACCCTTCTGCTTATCTTTAAAATATTCCCGATTCGTTAGTTTTGAAATAGGTATGACTCGGTCTAGTCCAATGTCTACTAAGAAAAGCTAGACAGGAGGGGTATGAACCACCTAATCTGAGTCAATATATATAAGTATAGATATAATAGTCGGTGATCACGCCTCAATACTGTATCGTAAGATATCCTCAAGTCATGAGTGCGGATCTATCATCAATATCGGCTCGTACGGTAAATCGTCGTACGGCATCCCAATAGCTGGGTAGGGGTCAATATCACACCATTTCATCACATATCAGTATCACTAATATCAGATCACACAATCTGGGGTGCTACTATAAGTCTAGTACAAGTCGATACCATCAATAAGAATATGAATGCGGGCAAAGCACATGTCCCAAGGCCCGCTAAAACTATCATATCGCACCTCAAAAGCGATTGTGTCACACCGCCGATCTCACGGCCTCACATCAAGTGTCACCTCAAACCCACGTATCATCCTCAAATCCCGTATATAAACACATAGTCCCATACCCATGTGTAGATATACACACCATCAAATGAAAGAATGAATGCAAGAATGTGTGTAAGTATGTGTGTAAATGTAGGTATGAGTGCAATCGCTACCCTAGGGTTCGCACTATACTACTCCAATATAATCTTAGCATCAAGAATACCATTAATACTATCAATGATCCTAACAACACATAATAAATATACGTGTGTATACGTATTCGTATACAACACCACGGACTGCGGGGGTGCTATACGCCATCCACCCGACTTCTCCCCGTAGATATAAATCTACTCACCTGTATCCTGCATGTCGGTGTCGATGTCACCGTCACCTTCCGCATCGCCTCGGATCGTCGCGGTGTACCTACACATATCACACGTTTCGCATCGCATCAAAACCCAATCAACACTTGAAACGACACACTAAATCCAATACGACACGCTAAAACCAACACGATACGCTAAAAGGCTTATAGGTTAGAACCTACGGTTAACCTTCGCAAAACAACCCGGAATCACTCGATATAGACGTACAAACGTCACACGATCGAGATAACACACAAACACCAAATATGGAAATCAAAATACATAAAACCAAATACTGAAAGTAAGGCAGCAACCCAAGAAAACGATCCCAGATTTCACCTCGGGTCAAATTTAGCCAATTCAACAAGTCCAGGGTGCTGTATATGGTGTATTTGAGCTACTGGAACAACCCCGAAGCATTCCCTCTCCACTTGGCCGGCCACATCCCTCCCAAAACCGGCCTGGCCGGGCCCCCTATGTCCAATGGGGTCCGTCTGGTCAGGGTGGCCTCCTATGGTCTCAATTTGGTCCCTGGTGTTGTTGAATTTTTCTGAAAAAGTCCCAGTACATTTCAGATTTCCCTGAACACTCTAAACACTCACAAACCGACATGAAAGTCCCGTAATTCCGTATTCTTGGGTTTCAGGTTGTTTCAGGTCAGGGGCTTGGTCAAAATAGGGTCTAAGGTCACCAATTGAGTCCAATTGCAAAGCCATAACTCAAGTTTTCCCTAATCCTCTCTAGTTTGGTCCAAAGTGCACAAAATCACACGATATCGATATGAAACTTTAAAAGAGGCTAAAACACTTGAAATACTACAATGTTAGTGAAGGAATTAGCTCAATAAAGATTCAAGAATCTTCCCACAGCACCAAAACAGCAACTTCCTTGGTCCATTCTATAGATCTTGGGCTTGTGTGCAATTTTAGTGAAATGAGTGTGAGGTTTTGAGATGGTTTTAATGGTGTTTCTTGGCTTGAAGATGGAGGAGGAAGTGAGGGAAGGGGCAGCAGCAGGAGGAGAGTGAAGAGGGAGGGAAATTGAGGAAATAGCTAAGTGTTTGGTCAATGGTTCAACCCATACCTCTTTCTCACCAACCCCATTCTCATTCTCTTTTCTTTTTCTTTTCTTTTCCTTTTCTTTTCTTAAAACCAACCTTCTCACATCAATAGTGATCCCAAAACAAAACCATGACAAGAAAATGTAACACAAGTTCAAAAATGATATGTGCACATTTTGCACAAAAAGCCAAAAAATCCGATTAGCGACTTTTAATCGCGATTAGCGCTAAATTAGCATATAAATGATCACAACACTTAAAAATGGCATAATTCCAATAGATAACCCATTTTAGAATTTTCCATAATTTTCCATAATTTTTCTCCATTTGTTTGCATTTAAATATTAATTTAATATTAAAATAATCAATAAAATAATATTAAATCATAAAAATTCCTAAAAATAATATTTTATTATTTTGGAAATGTTACAATCTACCCCCCTTAAAGAAATTCGGTCCCCGAATTTAAATTTAAAACCCCCAGGTACTAAAACATTTCAATACAAATCCCAAGTCGTCGGGGCTCCGAAATCATCAATACACAAAATGTCACAGCGCAATGCATGCGCATGGGTACTGAGCAGATAACTCAAAAACAACGCTCCATCAAGCATCCCGCAATCATCGGAGTCAAGGTAAAAACACAATGTCAAATCCAATACAAAACCGATATGATATGGACCAAAACTACACATGTAGACATCCAATCTATGCATGTAAATAGCTGATGCAAAAGCATGCCAAATCTTTTTAAGTCGCTGTGCGATGCACCTAACACTGCACAGTGGCGGACGTTTTTCATAAGGAAATAACTATATATGTATATATATCTTTTGTTTACTAAGCACGTCCCGCCGTTTTGAAAACAATCAGAAGGGTTTCCTTGTTTTTAAAACGTCTCGTGTCATATCAGACACGTAGGTATATATATATCGAGACTATAGCTCGCTCCTTGGAAATCCCTTCAACTATCAATGCATGCAAAATATATCCAGGTACTGTCCTCTGACTAGTCCTGCTCAGTATGAAAACAAATATCCGAAATCATAAAAGTGTACTGCTCCAAAAGGAATAAATCCCAAAAATGCACATAACACAATCCTGTGCGTCTGGTGCGCACGGAAATAAAAAATCCAAATATGTGCTAAACAGGTGCACAAATCAACATCTAGGTGCAACGGGTGTGCACGAAGCATCTGTCATAGGCAACGTGTATGCCTGACAGCCACAAATCCGGTGCATCTGACATGCACGAAGAAATCTCGATTTAGTGCATCGGGTGTGCACCAAAATCGTATCTAAAAACATGCGCCCAACAAGCGCGAAAATCCAAATCGGTGCATCCATCGTGCACGAATGAAAATCTAAACCCTGCGCACTCCATATGCACGGAAACACGAATCCAATAGCAAACGCCGAACATGCGTAAGTCACATCACAAGCACGGAGTGCAAAAAATCAACCATCAAAATCCGGGTCAAAATCAACAATATAATGCGGCTCAAACCAAAATCATGTGTACCGCAAAGGAAAATCTCACAACCGTGTGCATCAGCGTGCACAAATCAAATCATAACACCAAAATGCATTAAAACTATGCTGGAAGCATAAATCAAATCACCGGCATATAATAGGCACGAAATCATAATCAATACCTCCAGAATAATAGTGATGCGCCAGGTATAAATGCCCAATAAGTGCAATCATGGTGCACGAAAACAGAAATCATAGAACTCAGTCATCGAAACCAAATCATGAAAACGGATCGCCAAAATACTGAAATCCCAAACTGACAGATACGTGATAGTCGAATCACAAAATCACAAATCATAAATACTGTCGTCGGTATATCCTCCCTCGAAGTCGAGAAGGTGCCGGTACATTCAATTCTAGCAGCGCAAGATCTCTACTTGCCTCATGCTCGCGGCTGGCGTCCTCTGCCTCTGGTTCCTGATCTTTCCTGTAGATTGCCAATCTCACAATCCATCGGCTCACCGGCCCGGTCAGGAGTGCTGACAGGAACGATTCCGTTCTGGCAGTTCTTGTCACCTCTCGGTCAATCCTCACGACCGCTCGTAAAGCCATATGTCACTGGCATCGGCCTCCGGCTCTCAGAATGCACATCACATATCTGATCCTGGGTGCAAACGTCATTGCGGCAATGTTCTGGAAGGAATCCTGCTCAAGTCTCTGCCGATCTTGCCTATGCCGATCTGTACGGAGGCTGGTACTCTCACATAGTCTCTTCTCGTCCAATGGACATCTGTGTCATCAGCACAGCATTTCCTCGGAAATCGGTCGCATCCCAGCGCTTCTGTAAGCATATCAGGCCTCTGGTCTCGACGGAAGGTAATGACAGCTCATCAGTGTCTCACACGAACCTCTGGTTCCGCTCGTCTGCATCATCGTCCATTTCAACATCGCGTCTCTATCTGCGCACCGCAATGCCTTCGGCTACGGTCCATCCGAAGTCTCCAACACGGACTCGAAATCACGAACTCGGTATCTTCCTCACTCGGTAGAAGATATCTAGCCGAGCACGTCCTCAGCGTGCGTGTCACATCTCTAATGTCGGTGGAGTGGGACGTCATCTCGTCGAAGTCTCATATGAACTCTTTACCCCACCTTGCTCAAATGTCGACTGATCCGGACTCGTCTCATCGTGGCTACACGAACTGCGCTCCGACGGCTATGCTCGCACCTGGAGTCTCCCAAGCAGTGTCCCATCACGATATCCGAAAGATGTCGAATCATCCGATCGACTCGTCAGAACCTCATAATCCCCCAAGAGCTCACATCTCGGGTACAGTTCAATAGTATCGAGTACATGCCACAGCGTCGGTGGTCCAGCCGTAGAAGGGCAAACCCAAGCCTCACTAATGGCGCCGCGGAACCGCCGTAAACCCTAAGGTTCAAAGGCTGTCACACGGTCATTAAGTCGAGTTAGGGTTTCATTCTTCTAGAGGGTCCATAGAATCACCTGCATGTCTTTCCGTATACTTTAAACTTGGAAAATAGGCTCCTGACATTCGATCGTCTCTATCGACTCTCAACGAACCTGCGTGAAGTCGTCTCTAGCTGGAAACAATCCACCTGATGACCTCGCATCGGGGTAAGCGAATTCACCACACGTCCTAGTCATTCATCCTCGGTGACTAGCAACTCGCTATCATCTCTCTAAGAACATGCTCATGCTGCAGTAGCTCCAATCATCTGGGCGATATCTCATCTTTTGCAGCAACAACTGGCTCATATGCCTGTACGCAGAACAGTGCCTCAATCCTCCAGGAAAGGCAATACATAAGAGGTCATCTCTGAATCAGCCTGCTCTAGATCTGAGTAAGACTCCCCACCCTGGAAATCTTCAACTCAACTGGGCCCGCTCTGGCGCAAAATCGGACGAATCACCTTCGTCTCTCAAATCGGGTAGACTAGCTATCATCTGTCGCATATCTGCCTGAAAGCTCCGGCAATCTCAGCTCGTAAGCTCCGAAAGCAACATCCCGCCAATCTCAGCAACAGTTGGTCCATCTGTCTGCACGGTAGGCGACATCACAATCTCTGAGGTATGCTGTACATCAACAGTCCTCTCTCAACTGGCAGCTCTAACAAGGGCCCGATCATCCGGTGCAAGACCAAGCACTCGCCTCCACTAGAGGTCACAATCACCAACACTAACTCGAGACGTTCCCATGTCACCAGAAAACACAATGGTCAGCCCTCGTACCAAACGAGCTCACACCGGCCGTAACCCTAGCAGCAGCCCAAACTGCGCTCAAACACGGTGACAGGAATCTCAATCGAGTATCAAGAGAGCACATCAGTGGCAAGAAGGGAAACAACAGATCCAAAGTGGATACATGATCATAGGAAGGAACAGTATCAATGAAGGTATGATCATGAAACTAATAGAATCGGGGATCTCAAATGGATGTATAATCCTGGATATGAAGAGAATCATTGATCTCGAAAGTATGTACATCCTAAGGTTCCTTAAGCGGAGTGGCGTGTCGTAAGTATGCCGCGGAACATACCAACGGTACGTCACTCTACTTTAGTCACCTAATCCATCAACCAAGGGTCATCCTAAAACGACGAAAGTTCGGGTTTACACCCCCTCGACCAGGTCTAAGTTCCGTAAGGTCAAGCCTAAGTTCCGTATATAAACAACTCCCTAGGCTCCACATAGTCAAACTTAAACTCGAACCAAGGTCAACCTAGCGCTCTGATACCAACTTTGTCACGACCCGAAAGAGGACGTGACTGGCCCTTGAACCATATGAAGCCTATAGGACTCCATCTGATCCAAGTAAGCCAAAAGCCCAAAAATCTAAAACCATTTTTAAGAATAAGTAAAGAAACTGGTTTAAGGAAGTGAAGAAAACATGTTTGAAATCTAGGTCTTTAAATAACTAAGCCGAACGTGCATTTTAAAAACAGTACAATCTTTTCTAGAAATTTCGGCAGAGTTTCTTTTGTAAAAATGGCCCCGAATGGGGTACAACAAGAATAACAATATATGCAATGATAAGGCATCCCCAAGCGGGAGCTAGCTCTTCGTCAATCGACGGTCACAACCACACATGCAACAATAATATACAACGCCAAGTGGCGAGGATCAAATCCAAAAGAAAGCTCAAAAGCAACAAGAAAAACCGCAATACAACTAAGCGCGACTCTAAGGTCGAATAGTACAACACCGTCTCTAAGTCTGAAAGAATATACAAGTTTTGGTTGATGGACAAATCTAGATACAATGAGTAATATAAATACAACAGTGGTTCTGATACAAAAGAACCCACCTAACCAAGCAAATCACCCAAAAGGAAGCAGAGTGCTCGAAATGCCGCATATGGAACCTGTACGGCAAGACCTGCAAGAACTGGGGCACAACGGGGGTGAGTTGCCAACTCGTGAATAGAAAGATATCTACAAGCAAGAATCGAATGCATGACCCATCCTAGGTCAATACGATCAGATATACATAAACCTCAATATGAATGAAGCTGAAGCATGCTAAACTGGCAATGTAATCTCTATACATGAGTGTAGTGCCAAGTGCTCGTGCTAGTGCCTCAGGTAATAGCATGTCATGACTATGAGGTATAAACAATGTCATCAAATCTGCACACACGTGGATCCCGTCCACTCGTCACCCACTGACAACAACCATCATGCAAGTATATATCATAAAACCTGTGCATGGAAATATGAGGATATAATCCACCCGTGTCCCTCGCGACACATCAATATCATGGAGCCGGAGTGCCCAGCATCGGCACTCGAAAACATCATGAAAACTGTGCCCAGCATCGGCACAAAACATAAGTCTCAGTATCTCGATACCTCTGTATCTCGAAATCTCAATGTCTCAATCACAAAATCTAGGGCGCCGTCAGTCCAGATCGGCCCCTACCATCCATCTCATGACTACGACGGTATCCTCCGGATATCCGACGTGTCGGGTAAAATCACCGGTAGGTAGTCTCCCCCTGCCAGGCTCATCGTCATCACCACGAGCTTCTTGCCCCGGGGTACCTTACCGGGTCCACCATGTACCCGCAATCGGTCTCATCCGCCTCCTAGATTCGGGTTTCACATGTCGCTCTCAGCACCGAGAAAACACATGGTGGACGCACTGAAATATCATATCAAGGGTAACCGGGTTTTAAGGTAATGATATATTCTCTTTTTAAAACATCCTCGGTTCCCAAATCCAGAAATATCATAGAAACCACATATCTCAATGCGTATAATCAAGCATGAAGTATGCTAAATGTAAAGGAAGGTATATACATCATCATGTCATGCAAGGATCATATACTGAATGCAATAGTACTACAGTGTAGTGACATGGCAATTATCGATGATGAGTGTGTGGGCCGGCAACAAGTGTACGTGGAACATATGTATCATCGATAATGGTGCTGGTGTCCTAGCAGCATGACTGAAATATCACACAGTGCAAGCGATGCAATGCAAATAGCAGGAATATGCGGAAATGAATAATCAACGCAAACACAGAACCTGCCTAAATAGATATATTATGCAACCATGCCCTTTTTAAATAAGACGAATCAGGGTTTTTGGTAAAGTAAGGGCTACGGTGTTTTACGAAAAGACGCATCATTTGAAAATATCCGTATAACCCTTCTGCTTATCTTTAAAATATTCCCGATTCGTTAGTTTTGAAATAGGTATGACTCGGTCTAGTCCAATGTCTACTAAGAAAAGCTAGACAGGAGGGGTATGAACCACCTAATCTGAGTCAATATATATAAGTATAGATATAATAGTCGGTGATCACGCCTCAATACCGTATCGTAAGATATCCTCAAGTCATGAGTGCGGATCTATCATTAATATCGGCTCGTACGGTAAATCGTCGTACGGCATCCCAATAGCTGGGTAGGGGTCAATATCACACCATTTCATCACATATCAGTATCACTAATATCAGATCACACAATCTGGGGTGCTACTATAAGTCTAGTACAAGTCGATACCATCAATAAGAATATGAATGCGGGCAAAGCATATGTCCCAAGGCCCGCTAAAACTATCATATCGCACCTCAAAAGCGATTGTGTCACACCGCCGATCTCACGGCCTCACATCAAGTGTCACCTCAAACCCACGTATCATCCTCAAATCCCGTATATAAACACATAGTCCCATACCCATGTGTAGATATAGACACAATCAAATGAAAGAATGAATGCAAGAATGTGTGTAAGTATGTGTGTAAATGTAGGTATGAGTGCAATCGCTACCCTAGGGTTCGCACTATACTACTCCAATATAATCTTAGCATCAAGAATAACATTAATACTATCAATGATCCTAACAACACATAATAAATATACGTGTGTATACGTATTCGTATACAACACCACGGACTGCGGGGGTGCTATACGCCATCCACCCGACTTCTCCCCGTAGATATAAATCTACTCACCTGTATCCTGCATGTCGGTGTCGATGTCACCGTCACCTTCCGCATCGCCTCGGATCATCGCGGTGTACCTACACATATCACACGTATCGCATCGCATCAAAACCCAATCAACACTTGAAACGACACACTAAATCCAATACGACACGCTAAAACCAACACGATACGCTAAAAGGCTTATAGGTTAGAATCTACGGTTAACCTTCGCAAAACAACCCGGAATCACTCGATATAGACGTACAAACGTCACACGATCGAGATAACACACAAACACCAAATATGGAAATCAAAATACATAAAACCAAATACTGAAAGTAAGGCAGCAACCCAAGAAAACGATCCCAGATTTCACCTCGGGTCAAATTTAGCCAATTCAACAAGTCCAGGGTGCTGTATATGGTGTATTTGAGCTACTGGAACAACCCCGAAGCATTCCCTCTCCACTTGGCCGGCCACATCCCTCCCAAAACCGGCCTGGCCGGGCCCCCTATGTCCAATGGGGTCCGTCTGGTCAGGGTGGCCTCCTATGGTCTCAATTTGGTCCCTGGTGTTGTTGAATTTTTCTGAAAAAGTCCCAGTACATTCCAGATTTCCCTGCACACTCTAAACACTCACAAACCGACATGAAAGTCCCGTAATTCCGTATTCTTGGGTTTCAGGTTGTTTCAGGTCAGGGGCTTGGTCAAAATAGGGTCTAAGGTCACCAATTGAGTCCAATTGCAAAGCCATAACTCAAGTTTTCCCTAATCCTCTCTAGTTTGGTCCAAAGTGCACAAAATCACACGATATCGATATGAAACTTTAAAAGAGGCTAAAACACTTGAAATACTACAATGTTAGTGAAGGAATTACCTCAATAAAGATTCAAGAATCTTCCCACAGCACCAAAACAGCAACTTCCTTGGTCCATTCTATAGATCTTGGGCTTGTGTGCAATTTTAGTGAAATGAGTGTGAGGTTTTGAGATGGTTTTAATGGTGTTTCTTGGCTTGAAGATGGAGGAGGAAGTGAGGGAAGGGGCAGCAGCAGGAGGAGAGTGAAGAGGGAGGGAAATTGAGGAAATAGCTAAGTGTTTGGTCAATGGTTCAACCCATACCTCTTTCTCACCAACCCCATTCTCATTCTCTTTTCTTTTTCTTTTCTTTTCCTTTTCTTTTCTTAAAACCAACCTTCTCACATCAATAGTGATCCCAAAACAAAACCATGACAAGAAAATGTAACACAAGTTCAAAAATGATATGTGCACATTTTGCACAAAAAGCCAAAAAATCCGATTAGCGACTTTTAATCGCGATTAGCGCTAAATTAGCATATAAATGATCACAACACTTAAAAATGGCATAATTCCAATAGATAACCCATTTTAGAATTTTCCATAATTTTCCATAATTTTTCTCCATTTGTTTGCATTTAAATATTAATTTAATATTAAAATAATCAATAAAATAATATTAAATCATAAAAATTCCTAAAAATAATATTTTATTATTTTGGAAATGTTACAGAGAAACTATCATTATAACACTTACCAGTATATCTCTAAAGCTGCCATGGCCAAGGACTTCCTGTTATAGCCAATCAAGCACAGCGCAACATCAACTCCCTATACCGAGAGAGACGAAACCCCTCATATCGCTCATTGCCTCCATGTGACTCGGGACTGTACCTAAAAGCCACCGTTTTGCACGTTCTCTTGAACGTGGTAAGGTGTAAATTAAAGCACAATGGGAATCACACAAGACTCTATGACGATCTCGGGTCTACAGACTAACCTGTACCAGTGTCACCAGAGAACTGCCATCTGACTTGAGGTTTAATACCATCTGGGAGTTCTCAGCGAGTCCGTCCAGTATACCCAGTCTCCATTGAGCACCCGTAAACTATCTCTGATGTCAAACACCAATGGATATGGGATCATCCATCGCCCATCTACATAGGTCGAGAAGCTATATGCTAGTCTACTCTGGTATATCAATGCCCTGTCTCGATACACCTACGACTAGGAACATTTGAAGGATGTACTTAGCGACTGCGCTTTCCCCACTAGTATGATCTGCATAATAGTCCTGGTAGTCAAGTACTCATCCTAAGGGCTTTATCAACATGTAACATAGAGACAATCAGAGCACATGTTAAGATAAAGAGCAACCAGATAGGATACTATCATGTCGAGCAAGAAAGTCCTCCATATATATGTCCAAGCATCCACTACAATATACATCGTATGTACAGTAATGGCCTCTAGGGCATACATATCACTAACAGTATATTGTCCATAAAAGCAAACGTGAGGCACTTATCCGTGTCACAATCAATATCCCATGTTTTTTGGATCTCCTTATCCGAAACAGATGATTCAGGACCTGGGACGGGTAGGGATTTGGCAGTGAGGACATATGATACTTTATCATATGTGAGTGCAATGTTCAGGTTCCTCAGCCTTTCTTTATAATTCGGTCCTGTCAGTTTGTTTTTCTCTAACAGAAGCTTAAGTCCCATCATTGGTATCTGCCATTAGGTGAGAGAAAAGAAAACACTCAGCGAAATGCTCTTGCAAAGATTTAGATTGGTTATTATCTTATCTGATCGATGTCTCCTACTGCTTTTATCAAATTTTCTTTCAAATCCTCAAAAAGAAAAACTTGCCAGGATTATTTTCATTCTACAGTTTCGCTAACCGGTCAGCCAGGCCAGTGTTGGTACTTTGAGGGAGGATCCCCATGCTTTCGCACGGACCTAATTAAAATTAACCTCGTTTTCCCAGAGGTGTAACCCCGTTGACGCCTTTCTAGTCACCTACTAGATTAGCTAATTGTAAAGTGCAAAACACTCCTGAGAGTAACTCTTACTCATAGTGGGATTGGGATCCAACTATCATATAGAAGGTATGCAATCTCATTGCAAATTTCAACTCTTGAAACGGTTTTTACTCCTAGCTGCTTATGACCTTGACTATGGTCAACATATCATAAGCACTAGTCATGTTCTACCCGTCATTTTGCGATTAACTAGACCCACCCATATGACCCTTGACAATGATCAACATAATTATATGAATGTCCTAACTAATCGCATCATATGCTTTATAGGGAGACATCACTTGGCTACCGTACACTACGCCTTGACTATGATCAGCATACGTAGCACGAATACTAAGTACTCTGCTTCCTAAAATGACAGAGGGTTGCGAATTGGTTTTATGAAACCCTTTAATGCTTTGAACTTGATCTCGTTCTAGAATCTAATCAGTTTAGAAAAGGAGTGGCTTAAGCTCCACATCTATTGAAACATGCTTTTTCATAAAAAGGCCGAGTGGGTTTCAAATCCGATTCTACAACATATTTAGATTTCTTTTTCTTTAAATTAATCTTATTAATGTAGTCCCATCATTTAAGTTCCTAATCCATCACAGAAAAGAAACGAAAAATAGAAAATACACTTATGACATCCGCATTCGCCACAGTGTCCCGTTATGCACCGTTAGGTTACTTAAATGACGGCATAGCGGGGCGGCACTAGCGCAGATGTAAAACATAAGCAATGTTTATTATATATCATATATATAATAATATTCCATTCGTCTCAGATATGAAGTAATCTCATCACAGAATAATCAGCAGCAGAAACACATACATGAAAATATAGGATATACTAGGAAGCCCGTATTTTATATTTAGCCTACAATAGAAAATACGGATTCAACGTTCGCGATGAATAGCCAAGCCCACACCCCTAGACTCCTATGAGAGGGGCAAGTGACCCTACCAATTCTGGAGTTTAGAAGACCCGGTCTCGACTCCTTGAGATGGCTTCCCACTGAACTCCAGAACCCAGTCACTCGTGCTCCCCTCCTTGGGTCTATCCTAATGCGGAAAAGTAAATAATATACATCAATGGTGACATCATCCTCAACCCGGAAGTGCCCCAAAAAAAGAATATTATATACAAAGAATTTTACATGAATAAAAAGAAAAACTCTCGTCTCACATAAAAACCCCGGCCATTCAATCACGACGATCCTATACATCATATCATAGCAACACATAACATCACATGTCATCAACGTAAGTAAATATACGTATCCTAATTGTCGTTGACGTATTGCAACGAAACCGGCAATACACCACATATTACACTTACGGTCGCAGAAAAGAAATGTAAAACTACAACATTTGGAATCCGCACTTTTCCTTAGACATCGCAAACTTGGAATATCACATACCCCGGATTTCATGCTAACATTGTAGATCTTACATTTGGGTCTTAATAATGAAAACACTTTTTCAAAAGAGATCTGGTAATTCAACAAAATTCCCGATATCCAACGAGGCCGAAATGTTATATTTACAAATAACCAATTAATTTTCTCAAAACTAATTAGCGTAGATTCCAAATATTGTATCACATTCAGAAAGTTTAGACGACGTTAAATATATCAATAAACACATCAACATACCTACTGAACTCATAGATCTCAACACTTGAACCTATTTTAAAAATTCCCAGAGAGCACAGCATGTACCCATCGATAAGCACAAGAAGACACGGTCCAAGCCTCACCAAATGCGTCGCGGAACCGCCGCAAATGCCTGATTTGGCCACGGTTCCACGGTCGTTGTGTTGAGTTAGGCTCTCGTTCTTCTTGGCGATCCACAGAAAACTCTGCACTATTTTCTGCATATTTTTAAACCATAAAATTCCAACATTTGAAAAAATTTCCAGAGAGCAAGTGAAAATCATATTTTTAATGTTCGATTGAGTTTTTTAATGCCGTCTGGGTTACCTTAAAGCTCTAGATAGGCTCTGATACCTTGTTGGTGTGTAGTAGCTGTTAGTGTATATGCCCTAGAGGCCATTACTTTATCATACTAGCTTGTATATTACTTAATGGAAGCTTGGGATATTCACAGTTGTATAGACAATCTTGCTCAAAATGGTAGTATGCTACTTGGTTTGTCTCTACTTCAATATGTGCATGTGTCTTTTAGCATATCGCTTATATACATATTAGTAGAGCCCTTAGGATCTTTGCTTGATTAACAGCGTTATGATGGCAGTCATACTCGTGGGGGCTGGGTAATCCATAAGCACATCCTTATACAGGTCCCTAGTCGTAGGACTATCGAGACAGGGCATCGATACTCCGGAGTAGACAAGCGTACGCGCTTCTCATCCCAGCGGGGGAGACGGTCAGTCCCACAGCCGTCAAAACGTCGTACTTGAGATAGCATGCGGGTGCTCGTTAGGTTACGAGTACACTGGACCGGACTCGTCGGGAACTGTTGGTTGGTATTATACCTATCGTCAGTTATCAGTTCCTAGGTGACATGAGTATAGCTTAGTCCGCCGACTTGACACTGTCACTTCGCCTCGAGTGTGTTCCCACTGTACTTAGATTACTACCCTACCACGGCTCAAACGAGTCGTGCAAACAGGTAGTAGTTGGGTGCAGTCCCGAAGCACTTGGAGGCAGTGACGGTTAGACAGGATTCGTCTCTCCCGGTATTGGGGGTTGACATCGCGCTATGTCTAGGAGAGCCATTACACGAGTAGTCCCTGGCCAGGGCAAACGAGATATACTGGTAGGTTTCCAGTGTTATCTCGGGGTGTTCTTGGCTACACTCCGACACGACTTGTACCACTATTAGGGGACTTACGTTCACCACCCCATTAGGCCCGCCATGCGATGTATCAGACGAACAGACCGGACTGTACGGAAATTGTCACATACAGGCTCAGTAGGAGTTCGGATGGGTTTACCTCATCGGCCTTCTTATCGACATCTACATGGAGACCGTTACGTACAGCTAGTGCCGCTTGCGGTCTGTGGTTAAACCCACTGCCAACGTAGTGTCGAGTCTTTAGAGTCCAACACAGAGAGTTTGTTAGTGTATATGCCCTATAGGCCATTACTGTATCATACTAGTATGTATATTACTTAATGGAAGCTGGGGATATTCACCTTGTAGTGACAATCTTGCTCAAAATGGTAGTATGCTACTTGGTTTGTTTCTTCTTTAATGTGTGCATGTGTTTCTTTTAGCATATCACCTTTACACATTAATAGAGCCCTTAGGATCTTTGCTTGATTACCAGCGTTGTGATGGCAGTCACACTCGTGGGGGCTGGGTAATCTATAAGCACATCCTTATGCAGGTCCCTAGTCGCAGGACTATCGAGACAGGGCATCGATACTCCGGAGTAGACTAGCGTATGCGCTTCTTATCCCAGTTTGGGAAACGGTCTGTCCCACAGCCGTCAGTACGTCGTACTTGAGATAGTATTCGGGTGGTCGTTAGGTTACGAGTACACTGGACAGGACTCGTCGGGAAATGTTGGTTGGTATTATACCTATCGTCAGTTATCAATTCCCAAGTGACATGAGTACAGCTTAGTCCGCTGACTTGACACTGTCACTTCGCCTCGAGTGTGTTCCCACTGCACTTTGATTACTACCCTACCACGGCTCAAAGGAGTCGTGCAAACAGGTAGTTTTTGGGTGCAGTCCCGAAGCACTTGGAGGCAGAGATGGTTATACAGGATTCGTCTCTCCCGGTATTGGGGGTTGATATCGCGCTGTGTCTAGGAGAGTGTTCATATCAGATTTTTGCATTGTTATACCGCCCAATTTTTATCACATTTCTTATCGGTACGTACTCTTGAGCCGTGTTTGCTAGTCAATTGTAGGATACAGGTTCTCGGCTGTAAACGGTGAAATTCATGGAAAAACACGACAAATTCTGGATTCCTGCCAACCACAGATAAAACACGGGTCTCCGCTCTCTATCCGTATGTTGCCACACCCCAGTTTAAGAGACAAAATGGCAAATCAATGTCATTTTCATGCATAAGGCTCCATAGAAACACAAGATCCAAGAAATCTACGCGGAGCTCAAGAAAATCATGGCAAAAAGATCCACATCCAATCACCTTTTGATCTACTAAAATTCTGGAAGAAATGTGGAAAGATTATCAGAAAAAACATATACCAAACTACAGATAACATCAGACCAGGGGTCCCCACAAAATCCGAAGAGCCAAATCCTCCATTAGGCCGTGGAACCGCGGCCTAAGCATGCTTAGGCTGCGGAACCGCGGCCGTACCGCCTTGTCGGATGAAGACGTTTCAGGGGCAATTTGGTATTTTCATGAGGGTTCAGAATTTTGCCCTAGGTTTCCATCTCCCTGCCTATAAATAGTCCAGATTTTTCCAAAGCCAAGGGTCGATAATCTTGTATTTAGATTTTAGGTTATATGTTGTAGTTCTTCTTCCTCCTCTAATCTCTTCTCCATTAAAAAACTTGTAGTGAGCTTTTGTGAGTGAAGAATGAATAAAGGAGTTCTTGTTCTTACCATGCTTGTCTTTTTATTTTGTTAACTATTATTGCTTGTAATTTTCATTTGCTAATTTAGTTGTTGTTATTTGTGTTTGTTTCTTTCTTGTTCTCTTTTCCTTTATCCTTAAACAACCATGATGCTTACGCTTGATCCTTGCCGAGGTGAGGTCGCAAATAGCTAGTTGTAATCTTCTAACCTCTTTCTTTCTATCATCCTCCTTTGTTTTATTTTCATTTTTCTTGTAATGGGTGAGTAGTTTCCATACTTGTTAGGGTAGGATAAGGAAAGTTTGAGAGAAGGAAATCTCTCTCACTCTTTCCATGCCCAACATCTTAAATCGAACTCCCGTTAATTGAACCACAATCCGCTCCCTACGGCACCCTATCCTACATAATAGCGGTGATTCCGTAGTGAGACCGGTTGTGGTTGAATAAACCGGAGGTTAAGGCTAAGAGCCAAGAACGGACGGACAAGCACCAAAAGGAAGAACTTATGCGTTGGAAAGCCTAGCTTATACTCGCAAGTTCCTTCCTAGTCGTGCTAATCCCCGTTGTTGCCGATTACCGTAACACCGATATTAAGAGTGGCAACGAAAGAAGTGAGCGACTCCTAACTCAAACTAACCTAATCCTAACCCTAACAAGCTCTCTATATATATCATTTTAGCACTTAAGTAATCTAAAAACAAACCTGGAAAATTGGACTTAACTCGTTAAAGCACATAGAAAAAGATTCCCATCTCCCTGCGGACGACCCGTACTCAACCGGCTAGCTACAAGCGAAACCGTCTTGATTGCGGTAACAAACTTAGCACGCAAAAACTCTACCAATCAAATGGCGCCGTTGCCGGGGAGACGGTAGTTTATTTATTTGTGTAATTTCAGGTTAATTTGTGAATATAAATATAACCGAAAAACAAAAAAAATATATACACTGTAAAAAAAATCATCTTGTTATTTTTGATTAGTTTTTGTGCAAGTGTGCAGGATAAAACGAAGTTCAAGTTCAGTGCCAAAGACGTGGGAAGATAGACCCATATCTCGCAGCTTCACCGCGACGAATCAAGACGGAGCTAAAGGTCTACTGTAAAAATCTGGAGCAGATACAGTGAGCAAATAAAAATTCGGGAGCTCCAGACAAGAAGAGGACAACCATCTTAGCATACCACAGGAATTTCAAATCCCAACACCACCATCTTGCCGTGGAACCGCGGCATAAGCAAGCTTAGGACGCGGAACCGCGGCCACTTGGTGCCCTCTGCATCTCCAAATTTCTGTGAGTCTTTCTCTTCTCTGCCCCACTCCTCTGAACTCCACTAAACTGTGTTTTCTGCAGCATTCTTTAAGCAAACTCTCTTCCCCCTTCCAATAAATTGTTTTTGTGCAGGATTCTTTGCGCCGCGCTAAGATAAAAATTGATTGCAGTTGATTTGTTACTGCTTTGCATTTATTAATACGGACTTTAAGGGGCTTGAAACCAATTCAGATTGGGTGGGGATTTCATCACCCTTCCCAGGACCCCAGAAATCACAAAAGCATATGCATTGACCATTGCTTAAATTAAAAAATACTAGACTCAGCCCTAAGGACTTCGCGCTCAATAGGACAGAGGACTAGTTACAGGCATCGGCCGTTTATCCTATCCTGACTTTTGCGGTGTCTAGGCAAGTGTGTCCAAGGCAAGTGGTTACTTAATTAGGACCACTACTTACGTAGTGGGGAGCCTCCCACTTACCTGGAACTTACCTGGCCGCAATTGTTGGAGAAGAGGCGGTTTGAGGTCCTATTTCTAGCCCTTTGGAACAGCTAGGAGCTGTCTAGCTGACCTAGGTGACCCTAGATCTAGGTGTGATTGTGCATATCTTGTTTGTGATTGCTTGAAACCGTAAGCCCGTACATATTTCTGTAAAGCTCTTTCTATAAAAAAAAAGAAAAAAAACACAAAACTAAAAACTTTTATAAAAACTAGCCATTTGTCGCCAGAATCCATTTTTTCACCCACCACCTATTGTATTTCTCCATTGACGTTTTCTTACCCTCACCTTCTCCGCTTTGACTATACTAAACTCGTTTTGTGTATGTCCGCTTGGACTCGGGACACCAGCGCCCGCCTAGTCCGCGTTACGTTAGTCGCTACCGACTACGCGATCGACTCAGACGTCGAAACTCCGTCCACGCCTCTTTCACCCTTACCATTGCCGGCCAACTCCGACATTGACCGGAATTCTGTTCATACATCTTCACCTTCACCATCACCAACCTCTTCTTCCGCGATGTCAGGATTTAATCCAAACAACTCTTTGACTACCCCAGGATTGACTCCACCTCCTACGGAGGCAACTAACCCACCACCACCGCCTGTTGTAGCGCCGCAGCGAATAGCGCTCCAGGATCGTTTCTATCCCACCCGTTCTGCACTTCCCACCCGTCTTTCTCTTCCACCGGCCAATGGGGATAACTTTGAAATTAAGCCCCACTTCATTAACATGCTTCCGCGATTTCATAGGCTTGAATCTGAAGATGCCTATATCTTCATCAACAAATTCCAAAATGTTTGCGCCATGATGAAAACCGCCCAGCTGTCGGACGATGCTATACGACTCGGGTCATTCCGTTCACGTTATGCGATCTTGCTGAAAAATGGCTGTATAGAACCGCTTCCCACTCCATAACCAGTTGGGACGAGTTTGTGAAAGCGTTTCTCAAGAAATTTTATCTGAATCATAAAACCGCAAGGATCCGTAACGAAATCAACCAATTCTCTCAGCTTCCTTCTGAACCCTTCTGGAAGTGCTTTGACCGGTATAAAGACCTTCTTGTTCAGTTTCCTCGCCATGGTATCGAGAAATGGCAACTTTGCCAAACCTTATACGAGGGCCTGAACCCAGCAACCAAGCAGTTGTTGGAAACCATTTATCAGGGCCACTTCCTATCGAAATCTGACGAGGAAGCGTGGCAATTCTTCGACGACCTTGCGGAACAAACGCTACAATGGGAGAGCACCAGACCGACTTTTTCTTCTTTTACCTCCACTTCTACCGGTCAATCTAGGGTAGGAATTCACCAACTTGATGTCTCTATTGCGATGAAAGATGAAATGGCTGCAATAACGAGAAAACTTGAAGCGATAGAGAGCAAATTTTCTTCTCCTGCTCCTGCCCCTGTTCTTCCCCTTCGTACCATTTGCGCTTGTTGTTCCGATCCTTCTCACTTAACCGAAGAGTGTCCTTACAATCCACCATCTCAAGGACAAGATCAGGTTAATGCTGCATTTCAGCAAAGACCGAGGAATGATCCATACTCTTCCACCTACAATCCCGGTTGGAGGAACCACCCCAATTTCGCCTGGAATCGGAATCGGAATCAGAATCAATTCTAAGGCAACAATTTCCAGAGGCCACCTCCTCCACAACAACAAGCGCAACAACAAACTCAACATCAGTTTCAGCAGCCCTTCCAACCCCAACCTTTTCAAAATCAGACGAACAACTTTGCACCCAACAATTCTTTTCCCCAAAACAACTTTGTTCCGTCAAACAACGATAAGGTTTCCTCGCTAGAACGAAGTCTGGAGGCGTTCGTTAAACAATCGACACAATCCACCGCCAACATCCAGTCGTCTATTCAGTCTTTGGTGCAACACACTGCTGCACACGGGCAAAGCATCAAGACCATCGAGGCCCAGATTGCACAGCTCAATGCGGCGTTAAGCGAGCGAGAAAAGGCGAAGCTTCCATCTCAACCACTCCCAAATCCCGGTCACCTACATAATGTACATGTTGCTCTTGAACAACAGAACTATAATGTGAGTGCCGTGACTACATTGAGATCGGGAAGGATGCTGCACAACAACATCGGCACAACAACTGAAGATAATGACACCCCGGTCGCTTCTTTTTCTTCTTCTTCCTTTTCTTCTTCGTCTTCTGAGCCTATTCTCCATTCATCTAAAGGCTCCTCTTCTTCTTCTTCTTCTTCTTCTTCTTCTTCTGCTCTGAACGGACCCACTTCTCACTCCACGAAAACACCAGTTCTGGGAGCCGTTCCAGCTCCACAATCTCCTCCACAAGCATTGGACTCAACCAATTTTAAAAACGTTCCATTTCCAAACCGATTGAGGTCCAATAAACAAAATCCAAAAATGGAGAAGATTCTGGAGTTGTTTAAGCAGGTTAACATTAACAATCCCCTTTTAGATGCTGTCCAACAAGTCCCGTCCTACGAGAAAATCTTAAAGGACTTGTGCACGAAAAAGAGGAAGTCTCAGGTACCCAAGAAAGTTTTCTTGGCTAGTGCTGTGAGTGATGCTCTTACCCAATCTTTACCACAAAAACGGAAGGACCCTGGCTGTCCTACTATTTCTATTACCATTGGGGATAAGAACATCAACCGCGCACTATTAGATCTTGGTGCCAGTGTTAACTTGCTTCCGTACTCAGTATACGAGCAATTAGGTGTAGGAGAGCTGAAACCGACACACTGTACTGTCCAAATGGGCGACCGATCGATCATCCATCCTAGGGGTGAGCTAGGGGATGTGTTAATCAAAGTCGGGGACTTCATATTCCCCGTTGACTTCATTGTATTAGACACACAGCCTGTAGCTAACCCCCGGAATCAAATTCCGGAGATACTCGGTCGCCTATTCCTTGTAACCTCAAATGCTGTGATCAATTGTGGCAATGGTTCGATGAACCTATCTTTTGGAAACATGACAATTGAACTCAACATTTTTATGTTGGGGAATTATCCCCCCCGAACCTAATGATCATATACTAGACGTTTGCTCAATCCAGGACATCACCCCTGAAGTGTGTGAATTCGAGGAGTTTTTGTTCGATCACGATAACCTTAACGCCACTGGTGCGTTCCTCTTCGAACCTACAGCTGTTTCTGCGCCCGACAATGACTACGAGTGTGTCACTTTCTCGAACGATCTTAGCCACTCTCCACCCAAGTTTGAATCCTTCAAATTTCCGGATGAGTTAACTGAACCATCCAACTCGGTCGCTTACACTCGTTTTGAACCTTTGCTGGAATCCTTCGAGTTCGAGACCTTTTCATCAGCCTTGCCTTCAATCGTTTCACCTCCAACGCTCGAACTCAAGCCTTTGCCATCTCACCTTAAGTACGCTTACTTGGGTGAGAATGAGACCCTCCCTGTTATCATCTCGGCTTCTCTAGCTCCAGAGTAAGAGAAAGCCCTTCTTGCGGTCTTGCACAGCAATAGGCAAGCTTTTTGCTGGTCCATGGCGGACATCAAGGGGCTTAGTCCCCTGATCGTTGAACATCACATTCATCTGATGGATGATGCCAAACCAGCCAGGGATCCACAAAAACTGCTCAATCCAGTCATGAAAGAGGCTGTGAAAAAGGAAATCGTTAAGTGTCTGGATAGTGGTATCATTTGCCCTATCTCTGATAGCCAGTGGGTTAGCCCCATTCTCGTTGTCCCCAAGAAGTCAGGCATAACGGTCATTACTAACGAGGCGAATGAGTTAATCCCTACTTGCACCCAAACTGGGTGGCGAGTCTGCATTGATTACAGAAAACTCAACGCCGCAACGCGGAAAGACCAATTTCCGCTACCTTTCATTGACAAAATGCTTGAACGATTGGCTGGACACGAGTACTACTGTTTTCTTGATGGCTACTGCGGCTATAATCAAATTCCCATCGCCGAAAAAGACCAGGACAAGACCACATTCACTTGTCCTTTTGGCACGTTCGCATATCGTCGCATGCCCTTTGGGTTATGCAATGCGCCCGCTACCTTCAAGCGGTGTATGATGGGAATCTTCTCAGACATGATGGAGAAATTCCTGGAGATCTTCATGGACGATTTCTCCATATTCGGCGATTCCTTCAACGAGTGTTTGCTGCATCTTGACGCTGTCCTTACCCGATGTAAGAACAAGAACCTCACTTTGAATTGGGAGAAGTGCCACTTCATGGTGCGCGAAGGTATTGTCTTAGGACATATCATCTCGTGAAATGGCATAGAGGTTGACAAAGCGAAGATTGAGGTCATTTCCAATCTCCCTCCCCCCAGATGCGTCAGAGACATCCGATCCTTCCTTGGCCATGCCGGTTTCTATAGACGGTTCATCAAGGACTTTAGCAAGATTGTTAGGCCCTTGACTCTTCTACTGGCCAAGGACACGCCATTCGACTTCAACTCGAGCTGTGCGACTGCGTTCGAGTCATTAAAAAGCTCACTCACTTCTGCTCCCGTTCTTTCTTCACCTGACTGGACGCACCCATTTGAGATTATGTGTGACGCATCCGACTTTGCCATTGGTGCTGTTCTTGGACAACACATCAACAAGATGCCGCACGTAATCTATTATGCTAGCCGAACCCTGAACGACACCCAACTCAATTATACAACAACTGAGAAGGAATTCTTGGCTGTTGTATTTGCTTTAGAAAAGTTCAGGCCCTACCTCATCGGCTCTCCAGTCATTGTCTACACAGACCATTCTGCTCTGCGCCATCTTTTTGCGAAGAAAGATGCAAAATCTCGGCTAATACGTTGGATCCTCTTGCTTCAAGAATTTGACCTTGTCATTAAGGACAAAAGAGGATGTGAAAACGTAGTCGCCGACCATCTCTCACGACTTCCTTCTTCGCCGTCGCCTCAACTTCCGATCAACGACGTTTTTCTGGATGAACAGCTCTTGACAGTATCTCGCGAACCCTGATTCACAGATATTGTGAATTATTTAGCCACAGGGTTACTACCGACTGAATGGTCAAGTCAGGACAGACTTCGATTCTTATCCCAAGTAAAACACTTTTACTGGGACGAATCCTATCTGTTCAAGTACTGTCCCGACCAGATTATTCGTCGGTGTGTCCCTGACAATGAATTCAAGAGTGTGCTGTCATTTTGCCACGACCAAGCATGTGGCGGGCATTTTGGCCCCAGAAAGACAGCTGAGAAGATCTTGCAATGTGGTTTCTACTGGTCACAACTCTTCAAAGACGCTCATGACTATTGCAAGACTTGCTCCCGGTGCCAACAATTGGGCCGGATATCCCGGAGGAACGAGATGCCGCTCCAACCAATCTTGGTTGTGGAGATTTTCGACGTTTGGGGGATAGATTTCATGGGGCCGTTTCCCAGCTCTTTCGGGAACTTGTACATCCTTCTCGCTGATGATTACTTCTCTAAGTTGGTCGAGACTGTGCCCAGCCGGACTAACGACAAGGTTGTCGTTAGGTTTCTTAAAGAAAACATTTTCTCCCGGTTTGGGCACCCCCGAGCGATCATTAGAGACAATGGAACTCATTTCTGCAATAAGAATTTCGAGGCCTTGATGCGGAAATATTCCATTAATCATAAGTTATCAACTCCCTACCACCCCCAAACCTGCGGGCAGGCCGAAGTTTCAAATCGGCAAATCAAGCAGATACTGGAGAAGACGGTTTCCATAAACCGTAAGGATTGGTCGCTGAAACTCACTAATGCCCTTTTGGCATTTCGAACAGCTTATATGACCGATCTTGGCATGTCTCCCTATCGGCTGGTGTACGGAAAAGCTTGCCACCTACCTGTCGAAATAGAGCATCGCGCATTTTGGGCGATAAAAGAGCTGAATCTATCTCTCGAAGATGCGGGCATCCATCGGAAGCTGCAGTTGAACAAATTGAGCGAGCTTAGGGATGAGGCTTACGATAACGCGGTTGCCGTTAAAAACCGAATGAAGGTGTTTCACGATAAACACCTTTTGCGCAAAACCTTCGTACCTGGTCAGCAGGTACTGCTTTACGACACCCTGCTACACTTCCATCCAAGAAAGCTCAGATCTCGCTGGAAAGGGCCGTATTTTGTGCGGAATGTGTATCCGCAGGGAGCTGTGGATTTGGAGAATCCAAAGGACGGTTCTTTTTTCAAAGTAAATGGACACCGACTTAAACCGTACCTTAGCGCCGAACCAACAGAGGAGCTCATGGTCTTACAGGAGCCGGTTTACCCTGCATAATCTTCCTCTGCCTACCACCAAACTTCGGTTATCGAGCCAAGAACAGTGGACACTGTTCCAAACAAGTTTGGGGGTATGTATATACCATTTTGTATTTATTTGTGGTTATTCTTTTCCGTTTTTACTCTTTAAAAACAAAAAAAATCTTTTGTGTATATATAACCGACAATTTTGACCCTTCAAATGATCTCTTCATGCAATGACAGTGAGGACACTGTCCAGTTTAAGTTTGGGAGTACGCTCGGTACGCATTTCTAACCATCGCATTCATATGTATAATTTGCATCTGCATATTAAAATCCATAAAATCCATAAAAATCAGAAAATTTTCTAAAAATATAAAAACTTTTCTATCAAGTTAGCTAGTGGGAGGACTCTGATTCAACATTTCGACGGTTTTGTTTGATAAAATAAGAATAACTAAATCTTATGTATAGATTTTGAAGACCTAAAAGATAACTCTTCTTTGAAGTTAACTATAGCTGATATACGTCTTTACATCACACTACACGTGTCGTGAGTTTTGGAAATTAGATGACAAGTCTTTTATGTCTAAAAACTTTTAAAGGGATAAATGATTTTCTGAGGATCAAATAGCTTTGTTCTGAAATAAGTAATATCAAGAATAGTTTATGAAGTGAAGTGAATATGAAGGAATGTTATTGATGCCTTAATTGTAACTAAGTCTGAAAAATAACCCATCTGGAACTTGATTGGAATGATTACACACCTAACCCACCAAACACGTCTTTTATCCAAAAAAATAACTGAACTGCCGGTTATATCTCCGTTCGTATTCAATCATCATGATTTTCACGCTAAATTGTCTTTTATTTTTGGACCTAGGTAACTTGAGTAATTAAGTCCGCTGGGGTGTTTCTACACCTAATGCCCTAAAACCAACTCGTTTGGGTGCATTGGCCCAAAGCTCGCTAAGAAGCCTAGAAAGTCCAGATTAAAACAAAGTCAAGCAAGTGTTCTCTCCGAGTTAAAATTCCTAACGGTTCTTTGTGTGAGAATAATCTTGACAAAAGACAAGTTTTTATAAAAAAAAATTTCTAGCGGAAATATGAAGGTTTTATTCTATGATAAAGACTATTACACGTTCACAGAGGTGTGTATGAAATGAAAACAAGAAAAAGGTGGAGTGAAAAATAAGACCTAGTTTCCTGTTAAGGAAGATAGAAATTCTGAAGATGAAACCTTACAGGAAAACGAAACTTGAAAAATACTTAACTCTTTATAAAACTTATGTGATCCTTTTAAAATTGTTATCTGGGCTTTATTGTGTGACATGATGACTTTAATCGATCCTTCTGGAACTTAACGACACTATTTGCACTACACGTAAAGACATATAAAATCTTAAGTTAAATAAGAAGCGAGATGTGAAAAATAAAGGTTCGGTAGTCTAGACATAGGATAATAGAATTATTATTTTTTGAAACAAAACTTTAGGATTTGAATCATAGTCAATTTGCAAAACTAGCTTGACCGGATTTTGTGGGTAGTATCCGCTGAAAACCCTCAGGAGACAACACTCCTCCTACTAGGGACACCTAAAGGTTTAACGGCATGTTGCACATGCTCAGTGCAATCGCGTTCCCTGCGAAAGTGAGGTTAGGAAAATTTTTGTGAATAAATTGGCTTTGCTCGGGACGAGCAAATGATAAGTTTGGGGGTATTTGTTCATATCAGATTTTTGCATTTTTATACCACCCAATTTTTATCACATTGCTTATCGGTAGGTACTCTTCAGCCGTGTTTGCTAGTCAATTGCAGGATACAGGTTCTCGGCTCTAAACAGTGAAATTCATGGAAAAACACGACAAATTCTGGATTCCTGCCAACCACAGATAAAACACGGGTCTCCGCTCTCTATCCGTATGTTGCCACACACCAGTTTAAGAGACAAAATGGCAAAACAATGTCATTTTCATGCACAAGGCTCCATGGCCACACAAGATCCAAGAAATCTACGCGGAGCTCAAGAAAATCATGGCAAAAAGATCCACATCCAATCACCTTTTGATCTACTAAAATTCTGGAAGAAATGTGGAAAGATTATCAGAAAAAACATATGCCAAACTACAGAAAACATCAGACCAGGGGGCCCAACAAAATCCGAAGAGCCAAATCCTCCATTAGACAGCGGAACCGCGGCCTAAGCATGCTTAGGCCACGGAACCGCGGCCGTACGGCCTTGTCGGATGAAGACGTTTCAGGGGCAGTTTGGTATTTTCATGAGGGTTCAGAATTTTGCCCTAGGTTTCCATCTCCCTTCCTATAAATAGTCCAGATCTTGCCAAAGCCAAGGGTCGATAATCGTGTATTTAGATTTTAGGTTATATGTTGTAGTTCTTCTTCCTCCTCTCATCTCTTCTCCATTAAAAAACTTGTATTGAGCTTTTGTGAGTGAAGAATGAATAAAGGAGTTCTTGTTCTTACCATGCTTGTCTTTTTATTTTGTTAACTATTATTTCTTGTAATCTTCATTTGCTAATTTAGTTGTTGTTATTTGTGTTTGTTTCTTTCTTGTTCTCTTTTCCTTTATCCTTAAACAGCCATGATGCTTACGCTTGATCCTTGCCGAGGTGAGGTCGCAAATAGCTAGTTGTAATCTTCTAACCTCTTTCTTTCTATCTTCCTCCTTTGTTTTATTTTCAATTTTCTTGTAATGGGTGAGTAGTTTCCATACTTGTTAGGGTAGGATAAGGAAAGTTTGAGAGAAGGAAATCTCTCTCACTCTTTCCATGCCCAACATCTTAAATCGAACTCCCGTTAATTGAACCACAATCCGCTTCCTACGGCACCCTATCCTACATGATAGCGGTGATTCCGTAGTGAGACCGGTTGTGGTTGAATTAACCGGAGGTTAAGGCTAAGAGCCAAGAATGGACGGACAAGCACCAAAAGGAAGAACTTATGCGTTAGAAAGCCTAGCTTATACTCGCAAGTTCCTTCCTAGTCGTGCTAATCCCCGTTGTTGCCGATTACCGTAACACCGATATTAAGAGTGGCAACGAGAGAAGTGAGCGACTCCTAACTCAAACAAACCTAATCCTAACCCTAACAAGCTCTCTATATATATCATTTTAGCACTTAAGTAATCTAAAAACAAACCTGGAAAATTGGACCTAACTCGTTAAAGCACATAGAAAAAGATTCCCATCTCCCTGCAGACGACCCGTACTCAACCGGCTAGCTACAAGCGAAACCATCTTGATTGCGGTAACAAACTTAGCACGCAAAAACTCTACAAATCAGAGAGCCGTTACACAAGTAGTCCCTGGCCAGGGCAAGCGAGATATACTGGTAGGTTTCCAGTGTTATCTCAGGGTGTTCTGGGCTACACTCCGACACGACTTGTACCGCTTTTAGGGGACTGACGTTTATCGCCCCCTAGGCCCGCCATGCGATGTATCAGACGACCAGACCAGACTGTACGGAGACTGTCACATACAGGCTCAGTAGGAGTTCAGATGGGTTTACCTCGTCAGTCTTCTTATCGGCATCTACCTAGGGACCGTTACGCACAGCTAGTGCCGCTAGCGGTTTGTGGTTAAACCCACTGCCAGCGTAGTGTCGAGTCTTTAGAGTCCCACACAGAGGGTTATTCGCCTTTGGGCAAAATAGAGTAGAGGTCGCATGGTTTTGCGACAGGGTTCGTTCTCAACCGCACACTTGTGCACGTTTGGCGTCCGGACAGACATTACTAGCGGGCTCTGGATTGAGCCAGATCCTAGTAAATGTTTTGGGGTTAGTTTTATCTCATAGTATTCATGTTCCTTGGAGCACGAATGTGGGTGTGGTTGCACAATTGGTTGAGGCGGAGAAAGAGGATTTTCATTAGGGTTTCGGAACGGGTATGTATGCACAGTTGACAGTCGTCTTTATCCAAACCCTAATGAATTTGTGATATATCAATTAATAATATTAATTAAATGAAATTGTGTCATGGTTGGGTTTGTTGACTTGTTGACCAAGGCTGACTAGTTGACCATGGTTGAAACATTGACTATCATCATTACACATCAAAGATGCTTTTTGATTCTAGCAAAAACCATTTAATGTGAAATGATAATAGTCTTATCAAACCATCCATCAACTTTTTCATTTAGATTAATTTTATTAATTTGATAATTCACTTATATTTTTATGGTTGTAAAAAACCATCTCATTCTATCATAACCATTCTCTCTCCTCTATTCTTCCTCCTCCTCTAGTTCAAGGAGAACAATTCTCATGTGTTGAGAAACATCTCCTTGAAGATAAAACACCCAAAGCTACTCTCTATTCTCTCTATGGTTGAAGGTCTAGCAAGCCGAAGAACTTAGTTCTCTCAAAGTTCGAGAAAGGAGCTCAAGGAAGAAACCCTCATGTGGATCCATCTTTGACAAGAGTAGGCGACGAGGAAAGCACCATCTGACCACCATCAAGAGTCAAGAAGAAGGATTTCAAGTTGAGGTATAACCCCTAACCGAGTAGACAACTCTAGTTAGGTTGCTAGTGTGTAGTTTAGCCAAGATCCGTTTTTGTAGTCCATGTTACCCAAACCCTAAAAATCGTTTTTCACCATTTCTGCAAGCCCGAAAGAACCGGGAGAGGTAACGTGGACTTACAGTGGTATCAGAGACTAACTAAACACACCCTAGCATGTTAGCAAAGTATTTAGAATATCGACCGAACGAAAAAACCGCAAAACATCCCGGAAAACCCTAGTTGCTGCCAATTTTTTTTTCTGCTCTAAAAATAAAAAATCATGTCTTAAAAATCTGCTCAGGCTTTTCTATAAACAGGAAAGAAAAACGATCGCACGAGCCGACCAACGCGCCGCGGTTCCGCGGCTGAGTTGACTCGGCCGTGGATCGTTTCTCCTGCAGTTTGTTTCTGGAGGTGTTTTGTGATTTTTGGGATGGCTTGTTTCTGCCCAGATTTTCCAGAGAACAAGTTTGTTTTTGGGGTGGTTACAAATCCGTATTTTGGTCGATTTTCTGTAGACTTTGGCTAATGGGTTATATCTGTAATGTTTTATAAGTATTGAACGTATGCTAATCGCTATGCGTCGATTAGTGGGGGTTATACATATCTGTGATCTGTGATGTTGATGGTATGTGTATATGAATTCGTTGGATTGTCGCAGATGAATAGACGGGGGGAATTGTGAGATGAGAGTTTTGTTTATCTTTCAATTCTTGTAAAATGTAAATTGATGTATTATTATTTGTATGGCCGCACAACCGGGTCGGGGTTGTAGCCGTCATTGTATAATTTCTTTTTACTGTTTTTGCTCCAAGGATAGACCCAAGGTGGGGTGCACAAACTACCGGGTATCTCGAAGTGCCGAGTGGCCTACTCACGAATTGCGGATTCCTAGTATATCCAATGTATTCATCTGTGATCAGGAATGGCTATCATTGCATGTGACGAATGTTTATATATATCTATATGATATCTATTTAGGCGTTGCTTATGTTTTGCATCCGCACTAGTCCAGCTCCCGCTCTGTCGTTAGTTAAGTAACCTAACGGGTGATGATGGGACCCCGTGGCGAATGCGGATAGCATAAGCGTACGTCATATTTTCGTTGTTTTCTGCAATGGTAGGTTTAAATGATGGGTCGCATTGGAATTAATGCAAGATAAAAATAAACCAAGTAAAAGTCGTTGGAATACTTTGAAAACCACTTGGTTCTTTTCAAAACCAAACTTTTAAATGCGGAGCTTGAACCACTCCTTTTGAAAGCTATCCCGTTCCTTCGATTATATCAAGTTCACTGCGTTCACGGTTTCGCCAAAACCATTCGTAGCCCTCCGTCGTTTCACATGAATGGTCAATAAGTATTCAAGATATGTATGTTGGTCAAAGTTAAGGCATAGTTATTGGTAGCTATTGGGTATTCATGTGCAGCATAGATAGATGTGTTGGTTTGGGGCAGTCGTTCTACCATTTTGGCCAAAGTCAAGGGAATGTGCGGGTAGGCTCAAATTAACCTGGAGAATGACGGGTAGAACTTGACATGTGACTTATGATATTTTGGCCAAAGTCAAGGTCATAAGAGCATGGGGCAAAAATCCACATCGGGAGTTTCAAAAGAACTGAAACTTGCTAGCGCTGCATACCATTTGGAGTGTGATGATTCTGATAGGATTCCTTCAGTTTTGTCACGCGATGATATTTGGATCCCGATCCTACTGTGAGTATATGCTACTCCTCCGGAACATTCTCACTTAACGATCAATGCTATAAACCATGTAGGTGTCTAGAAAGGTGTTAGCGGGGCTACGCCCCCAGGGAAAAGAGGTTATTTAATTAAGGAACTTCGCGAAAGCGTTGGAAAACCTCCCTCGAAGTACCGACACTGGCCTGGCTGAACGGTTAAGCAAGTATTGTACGGTGTGATTGATCCCGACTAGTTCTTCTTTTATGGTTTGAGGAGGGATTCGAGAGACAGTGTGAGCCATCCTGTTTAGAAAAATTAAAAACCACTCTAAACTTGCAAGAGCATCATGATAAAGTGTTTCTTCTCTCACCCCTAATTGCAGCGACCAAACATCATGACTGGAATTAAGTTACTATTAGATAAAAACATGCTGACAGGGCCAAACTACAAAGATTGGCTCAGGAATGTCAAGATGGCAATCACTTATGACAAGTTGGGGTATCTTCTTACCACCCAAGCTCCCCCTGTCCCAGGTCCCACTTCCAGCGTCGCGGATAAGGAAATCCGTAAGACTTAGGAGATCGACTGCGCGAAGGCCAAATGCCTTGTGCTCGCCTCTATGGACAACGAAAATCAGAGGAGGCATGAGAATATGGACCTCGAATCCATATTTCTCCATACAAAAGAACTGTATGGAGAGCAATCTCGTATCGCCAGATACGAAGTGTCGAAGAAGTTGTTTTCGGCAAGATTGGCCGTCGGATCATCGGTAGCGGAACACGTGCTTAAGATCATTGGCTAAATAGAGGAGCTCACGGACCTTGGGACCACGTTGGAGAATGAGCTCTATACGGAATTGATTCTTCATTCCCTTCCTTCCACTTACGCCTAGTTCATTCTGAATTTCAACTTGCAAGAAAAGGAAGTTGAACTTTCAGAGCTCCTCAACCTGCTGAGGAGTGCAGAGGGCACCCTACAGAAAGGTAGGGAAACATCCACTTTGTTTGTAGGAGGATCTTCCTCTTCTTGGTCCAAGGCGAAAGCCAAGGGAAAGAAGAAGAAAACCGTCGCCAAACCAAGGGGCGGTGTTAGTAAGGTGGATACGAAGGGAAAGGCAAAAGCAACAAAGGTAGCGGGGAAACTTGTGGATAAAGAAGAATGCTTTTACTGTCACAAGAGTGGACACTGGAAGAAAGACTGCAGGGCTTGGAAAGCAAGAACACAGGATCTGAAGCAGGTTGCGGCTTCAGCTTCAGGTGTGTATGTTATTGAAAACTGTCTAACAATAAACTCTACGTCCTGGGTATTGGATACCGGATCAGGATCTCATATCTGTAATTCTTTGCAGGCGTTGAGAAAGCGTAGGTTTTTGAGAGCAGGTGACATGACCCTCAAAGTTGCAAACGGAGCTAGCATGGATGCTGAGGCCGTGGGGGACTATCACCTGGGAATGTCAGATAGGCATGTTTTGGTTTTACGTAATTGCTTTTTTGTACCCAACGCAACTTGTAATATCATTTCTGTATCTTTGGTTTCTAAAGAAGATTATGAATTTACGTTTGTAAGTAATGTTGTAAACATTCACCTTAATCAAGTTCTGATTGGGTCAGGTACATTCAGCAATGGTATATACGTATTAAACCAACCACAGATTTTCAATGTCCAGAATCCACACAAAAGAAAGTCTCCGGAAATAAATCAGACTTTCTTATGGCATTGTAGACTGGGTCACATCAATGAGAGAAGGTTGACTAAGTTACATACAGAAGGATATTTGGATCCGTTCGAATATCAATCATATGCAACTTGTCAATCCTGTCCAAAGGAAAGATGACAAAGTCTCCGTTCACTAGACACGGAGTGAGAGCGAGCGACCTCTTGGGACTCGTACACTGCGACGTGTGCGGTCCAATGTCTACACATGCACGAAGCGGTTATTCTTACTTCATTGCTTTTACGGATGACTTTTCAAGGTACGATTATGCCTTCTTAATGAAACATAAATCCGAAGCCTTTGGAAAATTCTAGGAATATAAGAATGAAGTAAAAAAACAAACAGGAAAAAGTATCAAGACACTAAGATCTGATCGAGGCGGTGAATACTTGAGTGCCGAGTTCCTGGACTACTTAAAAGAGAATGGAATTCTCTCTCAGCTTACTCCTCCATAGACTCCGCAACATAACGGTGTATCGGAGAGACGGAACCGAACCCTATTGGATATGGTACGGTCCATGATGACTAAAGCTGAGTTACCGCGATCATTCTGGGGATATGCGCTAGAATCAACTGCATACCTTTTGAACCGAGTTCCAACTAACACTGTGCCTACGACACCATATCAGATGTGGTGTGGGAAGAGACCTTATCTTAATCATATTAAGACATGGGGATGTCCAGCTTTTGTCAAAAAGCATCATGCGGACAAGCTCGAGGCACGCTCAGTACAATGCAAGTTTGTGGGATATCCAAAGAACTCCAAGGGATATTTCTTCTATTGCGAAGAGGAACAAAAGGTTTTTGTTTCTCGGCATGCCCACTTCTTAGAAACTCAGTTTTTGGAGAATCAGATAGGTGGGAGCGCAATAGAATTGGAAGAAATTCCAGAACCACGAGCTATTACTGAAAGCTTAGTAGAACCAGAGGGTTCGAAAGATCAGGACATTCCTACGCCGCTCCGCAGAAGTAGTAGGCAGTCTCATCCGCCCGAGAGATACTACGATTTTCTCATAGACGGGGATAGAGAGGATTGCATCATTGATAGTGATGAGCCGACTAGCTTCCAGCAGGCCATTCAGAGCGTTGACTCGGTAAAATGGCTGGATGCAATGCGGACCGAAATGGAGTCCATGTACACCAACAAAGTATGGACGTTGGACATTGCTCCAGATGGGGTAAAACCCGTAGGATGCAAGTGGATCTTCAAAAGGAAGATTGGTGTAGATGGACAGGTTGAGACCTATAAAGCTAGACTTGTTGCAAAGGGTTTCCGTCAAAGACCTGGCTTGGACTACGACGAAACCTTTTCTCCAGTGGCTATGCTGAAATCCATTCGGATCCTTCTTGCCATTGCTGCCTTCCACGATTATGAGATCTGGCAAATGGACGTAAAGACCGCTTTTCTAAATGGAAATTTAGAGGAGTGTGTCTATATGGACCAGCCAGAGGGTTTCATTCCGAGTGGGAGCATCGGAAAGATGTGCAAGTTTCTTAAGTCCATCTATGGACTAAAGCAAGCATCGCGGAGTTGGAACATCTGTTTTGATGAGACGGTCAAAGAATTTGGCTTTATCAAAAATCCAGATGAACCATGCATCTATAGTAGATTTGTAGCGAGAACTGTAGTATTCCTTGTTTTATACGTGGATGACATTCTCTTGATAGGAAATGACATTCCTATGCTACAATCTGTCAAAGGGTTCTTGTCACACAGGTTCTCCATGAAAGACCACGCTGATGCCTCATACATTCTGGGGATCCGGATCTATCATGACAGATCCAAGAGGATACTAGGACTCTTACAGTCCAGGTACATCGACACCATACTGAAAAGATTCAGTATGGAAGATTCCAAGCGCAGTAATCTACCGGCTTGTCATGGGATCACCCTCTCCAAAGAGATGTCTCCCAAGACTGATTTGGAAAGGGATCGCATGTCTATTATACCCTATGCTTCTGCGGTAGGCTCTATAATGTATGCGATGTTGTGTACCAGACCAGATGTAGCTTATGCACTGAGTGTAGTAAGCCGGTATCAGTCAAACCCTGGGGAGAAACACTGGATAGCGGTAAAGAACATTCTCAAGTACCTGAGAAGGACTAAGGAGATGTTCTTGGTGTATGGCGGAAAAGACGACCAGATCAAGGCCTTTGCTGACTCCAGCTTCCAGAGTGACAAGGATGATTCCAAGTCCATGTCGGGTTATGTCTTTACCCTCTATGGAGGGGCGGCGTGTTGGAAGAGTTCCAAACAGGAAACCGTCGCTGACTCGAGGATGGAAGCGGAATATATCGCTGCTGCAGATGCCGCAAAGGAAGCTGTCTGGATGAAGAAGTTCCTCATGGAGTGTAACCCTTCGAAAATCGTTTAGGCCGTTTTTCGGTAATCGGCTAATTTTTCGGCTTTTTCCGTAAAAAGTCAAAATTGATATTTTTCATTATAGACCTAATTATACAAAATTTAGACAAGATATTACTATAATTTTGTCACTAAAATGTCACTTATAATTTTCTAGTTAAATAAATTTTTTTTCGTAATTAATTATTTTTTTTAAGCCTTTTTAAATACATTAAATTAGTGATAAATACAAATTTAATTAGGTAAATTTCATAATTAGAAGTCTTTATAAGCTAAAATATGGTGTTAATAAAATTGTATCATGACTTGCAACATTTTAGTTTTATGGTGTGAAAATTATGAAAAAAATGATATAAAAAGGGGTTTTTTTGTAAAAAGTTGATGTGAAATGCATTAAATGAGATGTGAGGGATCTTTTTGACCTAGAAACTTCTCCAAAAACCCCACACCCTCCTCCTCTTCACCTCTGACCGAAAATAGCAGCAGCTCCCCCCTCTTTTCACCTCAATTCTTGCTTCAAAAATCATGAAAAATCAAGAAAAATTCATAAAAATTCACCATTTTCTTCTCCAATTCAAAGCCAAACCCTAATCCACTCTCTCCTCAACCAAATTTAGTTCAAAACTAGGAGAAAAGAGGCTTCTTTGGTGGCTTGATCATGCTAGGGTTCCACTTGTGAAGTAAAATCCTAAACTATTTTGTTAACTTGTAGTTATATGTGCTAAAAATTCAAGTTTGAAGTATTAATTTAGTTGTAAATTCTTGTTCATGAAAATCAAGAATGGGATTTGATGTAGAACTAGGGTTTGAAGCATGGTTGTTAGACTTAAGTTAGGGCTTTGGTTACCTAATTGATTAGAGTGGTTAATTGTGTAATGATATGCTTGCTAAATCGACAAATTACGATGTTTGTATCGAATCGGCTAGAAAATCGCTTACTAGATTTTTGTAGAAATTAGAATGCGACCGAAATGCGTTGTGTTAGCGATATAATTAGCTTCGTATAGGACTATTAGAGTGCGCGAACGCGGGGTTTCATCTAGTCGGGTTGTAGTTTAGTCGATTTTCCAGAAATGACGATTCTAGTTATAGGTTAGCGATTTTCGTGCGTTTTCCCGCGCACCGAGTGCATGCTATGATTAATTCGAGAGCGTGGATAATTGTATGTTGTGACTTACATTGTGTTAGGTTTTGTAATCTTATGTTTGATATTGTGCAAATATAGGATCGGTCGGGGAAACTTCGGACACGGCGCGAAAAGGCAAGGCGGTGGCCGGAACGGATTAGCGGAGATTTCAGGTGAGTAGATGTATTCATCTATGGGGGAATCGTCTGGATGGCGCGATGCGCCCCCTAGTTAGGATTACCCTACTTTTTGCAAGATTTATATTGTTAGCTAGCTTATCCATTCATGTACACTGCATACCCTTATAGCGAACAGTATATTAGATTGCATGGACATTCATCTATACTTATGCTATATTATTTCGTAGGACACGAACACCTTACCATTGGCATCTGTTGCACGCGCACTATTCATGTGACACACACGCCTTTGGTAATTGCCATGCCACGTGCACTATAGAACCTGTTTATCTTAATATCGTCACCTGCATTCATACTTGATATATGAAACTGCATCGCATGCATATATCTCGCATCATCATCATATTTACATAGAACTCTAGCTAAAATTCACATCATACACATTGATACCATAGACATTTATCATACATAACATGTAGACATCATGATTTTCTTGAGGATTTCAGTATTGCTGCGATTTCTGGATTTTTGGGGAAAACCGCAAGAATTTAACAAAACCTTATATTTATCATTTTCAAAACAAAGTTGCGGTTTTCTCGTGATGTATGTGTCGTCCACCATGAGTTTTCATGTTTTCTGTTGGATTTCGAGACCCGATTCGAGGAGTGGATGAACCGTCTCGGGTACATGGTGGGCCTGGTATGGTACCCCGGGGCAAGAAGATCGAGTTGTAGACGATGAGCCTGGCAGGGGAAGACTACCTACCGGTGATGTCTGGCGCGGCGGATATTCGGAGGATACCGACCGTTGTCGTGAGATTTATGATATGGGCCGATCCGGACTGACGGAGCCCGATATTGAGACAGATATGAGTCCTATTTGGTGTCGATGCTTGACACGGGTTTTCAGATGATTTCTTGATGGTACTTAGCTATTATACAGATATTCATTTTCTAAAGTTAAGAATTCAATACCCTTAGCATTTAAAACACTTAAAGACTTAATAATGACATTGCATACCTGTGCATGCATAATAGAGATATTATATCACATATGGACATGCATGTTGTGGTGCATTGCGTGCATTCTTACGATTGCCTTATTAGATATTATATTTACTCACGAGCTGGCAACTCACCCCCATTGTGCCACAGTGTCTTGCAGGTAGGACTTATCAGTCTTGTAGCAGCGGCTATCTTATCATCAGTCCCTTTTGCTCACACTCGCGACATCGCCCGTAGGTGGGTTGCGAGCACACTTTATTTCTTTTGCTTTATCATTGTATCTAGTATTCTCCATCTACCACTTTATATTGTATATGTGACCTAGTGGTGAGACTGAGAGGTTGTATATTTGTGGTTTCTTTTGGGTCGAGCTCACTTGAGCCGGCGATGTATTTTCTGATATTTTGCGTTTCTTTTATGCTCTTTTCTTGATATGGTTATTATATTGCATGTAGTTGTGATCCGCCTTGGGCGAAGAGCTAGCTCCCGCTTGGGGATGCCATTTTATGATTACAGGTTTATTATCTTGTTGTACCCATTTTGGGGGATAGAAAATACAGGGGAGACTCTGCCGAAATTTTCAGAAATTTATGATGTTTTTAAGAAGGGATTCTTTGCAACTTAATTGATTTGAAAATCGTTTTCATTAAAGGTTTTCCTTCACTCTCTTTTGATTTTGGTTTAGATTTTTCTGGGCTTTGGCTGACTTAGGTTACGGTACGCCTTTAGACGTCTCGTAATCTAAGTGCCAGTCACATTCCGTACTTTCGGGTCGTGACATGGAGCTTCAGGTGGTTCCTACCATTGTTGATCCAATACCGCTGTATTGCGACGACAACGGAGCTATAGCTTTAGCGAAGGAACCCAGGTCCCATCAGAAGACCAGGCACATCTTAAGGCGGTATCACCTGATCGAGGTTCGGAGTGTTGCTACGGAAGATAACACTGCTGATCCATTCACGAAGGCCTTACCCCAGACTCAGTTCGAGCGGCTGATCGAGATGATAGGTCTTCGATACGCCAGTACATGGCCTTAGTGCATGTGGGAGATTGTTTGTGTATATGTCCTAGAGGCCATTATTGTATCATACTAGTATGTATATTACTTAATGGAAGCTTGGGATATTCACCTTGTATTGACTATCTTGCTCAAAATGGTAGTATGCTACATGGTTTGTTTCTGCTTTAATGTGTGCATGTGTTTCTTTTAGCATATCGCCTTTACACATTAGTGGAGCCTTTAGGATCTTTACTTGATTACCAGCTGTTCCCCTCCGAACGGCGGCCCGGACTTCGCGTCCGTGCCTGAGGTTCGGGGCAGATGCTATTTTGTTTTATCCGTCTATCTCTCCGAAGATGCCAGGTTGATTTATGGCACCGTGTATCAGAGGTTTAGACGGATGCGGCCGATGTAGCAGACTTCGTCAGATTCCCCCTCAGGGTGAGGGGTTTTTGATTGTGGGGACGCTCTTCCCTGCAGGCGCAAGCCCCTGCAGTTAATTACGCTACCGCATTGCGGCAACAACTTTCTCCTTCTCCAGAATTTCACTTCGTGTCGTGTGTGTTTGTTTTGTTTGTGGTTGCCCGTGGATTGTATACGGAGACTGAGTAATGCCGTCGCCCGTAGGACGTGGATTAGTCCAAATCCATGTTTACTTAGATTAGGGTTTGGTGTTTTAGTTTAAGGATACATTAGTCACGTTGCGGCTAAGATCAACTTAAACGTTTGTCAAGGATACGTTAGTCCTGTTTTGGACTAAGATCGACTCGACGTAGTGATTAATTTAATGTATGGCCATCGGGACTCGTCACCTCTCTGACGTCGTTGAAGGATTACAACGACATGTATCAGAGGAGCTCGGAGATGTACCCTCGAACCAGAGTTGATTGGGAGTTTTATAATCCATGTGGATGTTTAAGGATACGTTAGCCGTGTTTGGGGCAAAGATCGACTTAAACGGGACCGTTTAGATCCGTTAAAAGAGCGTTTGGAGGCTTTATTGTTCCAGTTTAAGGACGCGGTGGTCTATCGCCAGTTTAAGGACGTGGTGGTCCATCGCCAGTTTAGGGACGTGGTGGTCCATTATTAGTTTAAGGACGTCTCGGTCCGATATTAGTTTAGGGACGTCTCGGTCCGATATTAGTTTAGGGACGTCTTGGTCCGATATTAGTTTAGGGACGTCTCGGTCCGATATTAGTTTAGGGACATTTCGGTCCGATATTAGTTTAAGGACGTTTCGGTCCATGAGTTTAAGGACCCCGCAGTCCATATGGGTGTGTGGTCGCTGGGACCCGTCACCTCTTTGACGTCGTTGAGGGATTACAACAATGGATGTCAAAGGAGTTCGGAGATGTACCCTCGAACCGGACGTAAATCGATTTAGGAGAGCCATTTTGCTCAATCAATTTAATTTAAGGACTTATGGCCACGATTGGGCTAAGTCCATTGCTTTTGCATTTCTTTTGCTTTTATTTGGGCTTTGCCCAATGGGGATGCAGAGCATCAACTTTATTTGGACTCTGTTCTTTATAAATGATGCAGAGCATCAATTTGATTTGGGCCCAGCTCTTTTATTGCTTTGCAATTTATTTTGGCCTGCTAGGTCTTTTTTGATTTGGGCCTGGCCCTTTATGAAATGCATTGCATTTGTGCAGAGCACCAAGAATCTTTTAGATTCAAGAAAAGAAGTGCAGAGCACTTTTTCGATTTCTTGATCTAAATTTAGATCAAAGAAAAGAAAAGAAAGAAATCTTTTCTTTCTTTCTGTTTCAGAGAACCAGAGGTTCATAGCAAGTGCAAGGCACTATTTTTTATTATTTTTATTTATTTATTTATCTGAGAACCAGAGGTTCATAGCAAGTGCAAGGCACTATTTTTATTATTTTATTTATTTGTTTATCTATTGAAGATCACTGATCTTGTTTTCTAGATCAATGATCTATTCTTTAAGAGAATTTTCTCAAAGGTTTTTACCTTTCTTTTTGTGTTCTTCAGAAATTCTCAAGAGTTCTCTCCTCTTTTTTTATCCAATTGTCTATGTAATTGTCTATATCTTTGAAATGGGGTCTGGGGTCCTTTTTATAGTGCTCAAAGATCAGTTAAATTTGTTAAAATGATCTTTTCTGAGTGATTCGGGGAATTTTCCCCACCGTTGGATCTTTGATCCAAAGGCCCCTGTTTTACAGAAGAAATCTTCTTGTTTTAACAAGAACAGAAAAGATTTCCTTAAATCTTCATTCTGTTGTTGAGCGACTCACCAGCGCATGACACGTGTCGCGCAGTAAGGCGCTTGCGCAGCTGTGCTTGCGCAACTGCGCAGACACGTGTCGCGCAGCCGCGTTTGCGCAACTGCGCAGACACGTGTCGCGCAGCCGCGTTTGCGCAACTGCGCAGACACGTGTCGCGCTGCCGTGCGCTTGCGCAGCCGCGCTTGCGCAGCTGCGCTGACACGTGTCGCGCTGCGGTGCGTTTGCGCAGCCGTGCTTACGCAGCTGCACAGACACGTGTCGCGCTGCCGTGCGCTTGCGCAGGTAAGTGTTACTTATGTCTTTTTAAAGAGCCTTGCTCTGATTGGACGCACTGCCTTGGGCGTTGCGATGCCGAGTCAACTTCTGACATGTGGCAAATTGCGCGCTGCGCACGGGAACCGAAGCGTTGCTTCAAAATTTGAATTTTCAAAATTCAAGTAGAGCCTTGCTCTGATTGGGGGAACAAATGCCCCCCACCGTTGCGCTCACGTGGCGCGCACGTGAGTGCAGCGGTGGCGAGATCCTGACCGTCGGATCATGGGGGTCAGTTGAAGGGGCGCAGGCGCCTATAAATAGGACCCTTGGTCCTTAGAATTTTTTTTTACCATTTCAAGAACTTTTACTTCAGAGCCTTGCTCTTGCTTAAAAAACTCACAGAGCCTTGCTCTTGCTTCTTCCCAAGAACTTTAAAGTTCGGAACTTAGAATCATTCTAGGTAAAAATTAAATTAAATTAAATTAATTAATCAGAGCCTTGCTCTTGTAGATCTTTGATCTAAAGAAAAATCCCTTTGGGGTTTCTTCAACAGAGCCTTGCTCTCATAGATCTTTGATCTAAAGAAAACCCCTTTGGGGTTTCATCCACAGAGCCTTGCTCTCAAAATTCTACAGAGATCTTGTTCTTGGGTTTTAACCCATGAACAGAGCCTTGCTCATGGATCAAATAGAGAACTTTTAAAAGTTGTCATGGATCTTTAAGATCCCAAAAAAAAAAAAATTAATTCTTAGGAGTTATAATTTTTTACTACAGAGCTAGGCTCTTTTTAAGAAGTTTTACTCCTTTGAGACCAGAGTTTGACAAATGTCACTCTGTGACAGAGCTTTGCTCAAAAAAGCGGAGATTTTCTCCTTGTCTCTAGGGATTCCCCCCCAATGAGGATATTCTCTTGGGGGTCTTTTTTGCTGACTGACAGTCTCATCCAATGATGGGACTGTCTTATCAAATGATGCGCCGTCATCTTGATTTTGTGGGTCCCCCTTTGGTCCCCTACCCACTGCATTGTAGTGTGATGTAGGCCTTTGAAATGTGAAGAATTAGAACGCTAACGGTTATGTTTTTTTTTCTTTGTCTACAGGAAACATGTCTGAAGATTTGTCTTTCCCTTTTGTTCGCTCAGAAGGAGGGTTCCCACATGCACCAGTGGACCGGGTGGTGTTTGCTCTGATCAAAGATCACGATCCCGAGTGCAAGAGACTTCAATTATGGGGAAGGTGGTACAGCCAGATTATCCAAGGCCGTCGCAGCTTTAGCTCCACCTCACCCTCCGAGCCCATAGTTACGATCCCTTATGCGGACAAGCCCCCGGTGGAGTATGCCGTGGAGGTTAAAAATTGGAATTCCGACAACCTCCTTCAGCCTGCAATCGGTGCCATTCCGGTGCAGCCGCCGCCGGCTATAGACATTTTGGGGAGGCGAATCTGTCAGGGTGAAGCACGCCCTTGGGGACAGGCTTATAATATTGGATTGACCCCGCGGCCGCTTGCCGGATATTTGCAATGGGCCCGTTACATTTTGGCGACGAAGAGGGCTCACCTGACGAAGATTGGTTTATACTCCGTCGTCTACGTCTCGCTTTTCGAGTATCCCTCTCCTCCGACGTGGTGGATAAAGGCCTTCATCGAACAATGGAATATCCCCACCCATACCTTCCTGACAGCGGATAGGGAAGTCTCCATCTCTCTAGAGGAATTTGCTGAGATTTCGGGTTTGCCAATGAGGGGAGAACACTACGAGGAGTTTCTTCCTCCTGACGAGTATGTCTTCGCCACTAAGCAGCTAGTATTTGACTTAACTCCGGCAAATGCCATTCAGCATCAGCACCCGGGCTTAGCGAAGGTGTTGGAGATTTATGAGGAACTCCATTTGGAATCGGGCGACCGGGGCGTCAGTTTCGCGGATTTCATTGCTCGTTTTATCCGCCCGGAGTTCCTATCAGAGCAGGGCGAGAAGTTCGCTCAGCTTGCTGACCCCTTTGGTTTCGGCTTGGACCGCCGACCTTTATCGGAGAATGACCAACGGGATTTTTATCTCCCTGGCACTGCCAGCGTCCCTTTTTCAGAGATCGCCGTTCCTGGCATGGACGAGGAGACTTTTTTTATAGGGTTCTTGGGTCTATGGCTATGCAGCTTTGCGCTCCCCATGCATCCACGCCTCATGCGGTCTTCCGTCTTTTATCCGGCGCATCGAATGGCGGCTGGTTTGCAGCTATCGATAGGGATTGCCAGGCTGGCTTACCTTTATAATGGACTTAGCGTAGCGGCGGACGCTAATGAGCCTGGGGTACAGCCTGCTAACTTTCCGATGCACTACTTCACTTCTTGGATGGAGCTGCATGTGCGAGGGGTGTTTGGTGCCCATAAGACTCCTCCGTTCTTTGAGAAATTCAAACTCCCAAGAATCATGCGGTTGGTCGGGGCTTCAATCGTGGTTGCATCTCCGCGGGAGTCTAGGGGACTGCTCCTGCGTTCACATCTAGTCGGAGCGAAGACCTCTTTTGTGGATAAGGTCATCTCCATGGGCTCCGAGACCGCTAAGTCAGTGGTGTCGCTGCATGATGACTTTAAGGACGGGGTTTCTGTACTGAAGGCTCGGGAAATCCTTCACCTTTACTCCATTCGGCCGGGCTACCTAGTATTTAGGCAGAATAAGACGGCTCTCTTTATGAGGTACAACCCACATCGATTTGCTCGACAATCGAGTTACAATCAAGGGCTCCCGATGGAGGCCTTTCTGGAAACACCCGCGGTCGGCCCAGAGGGGATAAGGAATGCGATGCATCATTTTACCCGGCTCAATACAGGCTCCTATTTTTTTATCAGTGAGCCTAGCTGCGTCCCTAAAATAATCCATCCGTATGTAGCCTGGTATGCGCATGCTATGGGCCCAATCATCTTAAAGGAGAAACGCCTGCTGGTCGACCGTAGGGCTGCGCCTCCTGGCGGTGATCGCAAGGCTCCCTTGCAGCCAAGGATCCAGGTCATCCCCCCGATAAAAGATGCCAGAGTCGAACGACCGCGCGTGTTGAGCCCCCCTGCGTGGATTGCCATTGCCCACTACGGTGGATGCACCGTCGGCGCCCCATGCTCCCGCGAAGACGGTTAGTGTGGTATCGCCAGGATCCGGCGGAGGGGCGGAGATCGGGACTCGCCGCCCTAAAGTGGCTGCCAAGCGCAAATCCGCTCCGGGTGGATCTAAAGCTGGTGGACAGCAGAAAAAGAAAAAGTCCGCCCTTTCCCTCGATGCGATCCTCGGCTCAAAGCCTGGGGCTTCTCCTGCCAAGACCATATGTGAGTACGGCAGTAATGTGGGCTTCGTGGTAGACCCTGAGGACACCAATCTGGCTGCCGCCATTGCAGCTTCAGAGCGATCGGCGAGGCTTGAAGCGATGTTAAGCAAACTCGCTGAGTCCGGTAATCATCAAACGCTTTATTTGTCATTTCATTGCACTTTGTATTATTATATTTAGCTAACATTTGCTCCATTTTCAACAGGTGTCTCTACTGAAGAGGCTATCGCTGCCTCCCTGAAAACCTTCCAGGAGGAGGAGGAGAAGCGTGCCCTAGCAAGCGTCGGTATGTTTTATCCCTTTCTCTTTTATAAGGAAAGTTTGTTGTCTTTTTATGATAGTCAACCTGACCTTCTTTTGTTTCTTTGCAGGAGTTGTGTCCATTGACGCAGGGATCCCTCCCGAGTCTGTCATCGAAGTCCCGGCTTCGTCGAAGTTGCCACAAGAGCCTCGGCTTGACAAGACGACGAGGGTTGCCCTGAAAAACCTAGAGGCCTCCCTATTCACAGACGAGGACACCTCAATTAGGGAAGCTCTAGTGGCATCCGTCTCAACGGCTCGAGAGGAGCGGAAGTGGTTGAGACGCGAAGCAAGGGCGCGCAGAGCTGCTTTGGCCATTGGAGCGGGCCCCAGCACTATTCCTCATGCTGACACTCCTTCCGAAGAGGCCCCTGCCGTCTTGTCTACTGCTCAGAGGAAAGTGGCGCGCGCGGCTCGGAATGCAAACGACAAGTCATCTTCAGGTAACATTTCTTTCAGAACCTTGTTGTAAGAATTATCAAGCCATTGGCTCATACGCATTCCAACTTTCAGGGCCAAGTCCGACTGAGGGGGAGACGGAGACCGTCGAACCCCGGGGAGCGGAGGAAGCGGTACTTGCCGAGCCTGAGCCGACAGTGAGCACCGTCGTCGGGGCCACGGCGCCCGAAACAGAAATTAAAGGATCCGCCCCCGAGAAGGTCATCGATGCCGCATCTGAAGTGGCGGCAGACGAGATGATTGTCGAGCCGAAGGCGGTAGAGGGCGAAGCGCTCGCGGCTGGAGACCTCGCGGTGACGGTGGATGAGGCAACCGTGACTGCAGGACCCGAAGGAGTAGCGGGTGAAGTGGCCACGATTCCTAAGGACGAGCCAGCCGCTCCTTCTCTGGAATCTAGCAATACTCCAATCATAGCCCTCCCCGCGTATGGTCCCTTGCCGTCTCCAGGGCTTGCGAGCACAACAACAGTTCCCGTCGAGTCGGGTGACGAGGCTACGGGTGGTGGTCTCATGTCGATGAATGAGGGGATTGCTTCAGTTTCTGCTGGTAGCTCGTCGGGTAAAAATTTTTTGTCACCAGCGTTCCCCCCTTTTTATATATCTTGCGATCTCTTCTAACAAGCTTGTCTTTGCAGGTGCGGCCAGTGTCGATGCTCCATTGCTCGAGGGGGCACCGTCGACTACTGCTTTGGCGGTGGTCACCTCCCCGCCTTCCCTTGTGCCATCACGGATGTTGGAAGGTATGGATTCACGACTTATGCATTAATCTTTCAAAAATATAGCTTTGTACTAACGTTATACCATTATGCCTTTGCAGGAGTGCTCTTCGATCATTTATATCAAATGTTGCTCCCACACTTCTCTTTCCCATCCGAACTTGCTTCTCCTTCTAGTGGCGCTGGTGAGTGTACGTTCAATATCTTTGTTCATCCCCTTTTTCTAGCAATTGAATGATTTCTGACTTTTCCCTTTCTTTATTGCAGTGCCACAAATCGAAGGAGGGGATACCAGACCTGCCGCGCTACCGGCCCTTCCGGCTCTGCCGTCCGTTGCTGCTGGTATAGAAAATTCCTTTTTTGGTAACCCTTAAATATCTCTTGTACCATCGTTTGACCATGTTTTGTTTTGCAGCTATTGTTCCAGCTCTGGTCCCTTTTGAGTCTCGCGTCCTTCTACCGGCAGGCCCTTTCTTGAGACGCCCGTCTTCAAAGGGTGCCGTGATGAGTTTGGGCATGCTGAGCGGGTACATCGAAGAGCTCAACATGGATGCTCTCCCCTCTGCCATAGATTTCGCTGTGGATGTTAATCCAATGTTGGCGGCACTCGTAACTTTTCATAACGAAGGCGTCGTCGGATCTTGGGTTAATCACTGCAGGGAGATCGAGGCCTTTCTATACCGGCTGGAGTCGACGCGCCCTTCTCCCGAAGTTTTAGCCCTGAGCACCCAACGCACAACTTGGCTCGAGCAAAGCACTTCGCACTCCCGCCACTTGGAGTAAGAAGCAGCTCTAAGACTAAGGGAATGCCAAAAGACCTCGAACGAAACGGCCCATCTGCGCGCTGAGGTTGAGGCAAATGCTGCCCAAGTGAAGACTATCTTTGAGGGTCTCTTGGAGCGCATCTCCGACGGGCTAAACTTGAAGCGGAAGCTTGACGTAGCTGAGCGCGATATCCCAAGTCGGGAGGCTGCCTATCAAGTCGTGAGGGAGCAGCTTGCGTCGGTCTTACAGCAACAAGCCCAAGTGGAGGCAGAGCTGGCGGTGGTAGCCGAGCAAGAGAAGGCATGGAAGGACATATGCGAGCGATTGCTACATCTGTGCAAGACGCTTCCTTCCCAATAATTCTCCTTGTATCATTTGTCTTTGTAAAGTATATGTATATATTTTTTATTCTTTAGCACAATGTATCCTGTACTCAATCAATATTTATGAATAAAAGATGCACATTTTTGTAATGTCTTGTGTCATTTCTCCGTCTTTTCTTTCTTTTATTATCAGTATGCCACCTTAGTAACCATGATTGATGGACGATTGGGACGAGTATCCCGACCTTCTTAAGAAATAACGATGGCTTAGGCCGCAGGTTCAGATCTGCTGCCTAAGACTTTTCAACTCTATAAGCCGTGAGGGTCTCATAGAGACTTTTCTCCCTACGGATCGAGAGGATCTCGTAGGTGGATTTTCTCCTTAGGAATCGTGAGGATTCCTAAGTGTGGTTTTCTCTTATAAGTCGTAAGGATCTTATAAGAGAATTTTCCCTCTTACGAGTCGAGAGGATTCGTAAGTGGTTATTTCCCTCTTCGTCGAAATTCGACTTCGGAGAGTGAGACCCGTGAATAGTATGCAAGAGACCAGTTTGGATTGACTTGCAGGGCCCCATTGCTCAAAAAGCAAGCTTTCCTTGCTGTCTGAGACTTCTTCTTACAAATTGAGACGAATCGGGGATCTGTCTGCGGTTGTAGCGGAACAGTTGACATGAGTTAAGAAGTTCTCATCACGGAGTGTTTGTATCCGTGAGTCGAGGAGTTTGCTAGGGATTATTTGTTTCCCAAGCGCCAGGGAGTATTTGTTTCCTTGGGGTTTGAAACGAGTCGAGGGTTCCTGCGGAGGCACTGGTGGCTCTGCGGGTCGACGCGGATCAGAAGGCTCTCGTCAAGGAGTGTTTGTATCCATGAGTCGAGGAATTTGCTGGGATTATTTGTTTCCCAAGCGCCAAGGATTATTTGTTTCCTTGGGGTTTGAAACGAGTCGAGGATTCCTACGGAGGCAGTGGTGGCTCTGCGGGTCGACGCGGATCAGGAAGCTCTCGTCAAGGAGTGTTTGTATCCGTGAGTCGAGGAGTTTGCTGGGTTTATTTGTTTCCCAAGCGCCAAGGATTATTTTTTTCCTTGGGGTTTGAAACGAGTCGAGGATTCCTACGGAGGCACTGGTGGCTCTGCGGGTCGACGCGGATCAGAAGGCTCTCGTCAAGGAGTGTTTGTATCCGTGAGTCGAGGAATTTTGCCAGGGATTATTTGTTTCCCAAGCGCTAAGGATTATTTGTTTCCTTGGGGTTTGAAACGAGTCGAGGATTCCTACGGAGGCACTGGTGGCTCTGCGGGTCGACGCGGATCAGAGGGCTCTCGTCAAGGAGTGTTTGTATCCGTGAGTCGAGGAGTTTGTTGGGATTATTTGTTTCCTAAGCGCCAAGGATTATTTGTTTCCTTGGGGTTTGAAATGAGTCGAGGATTCCTACGGAGGCACTGGTGGCTTTGCGGGTCGACGCGGATCAGAAGGCTCTCGTCAAGGAGTGTTTGTATCCGTGAGTCGAGGAGTTTGCTGGGATTATTTGTTTCCCAAGCGCCAAGGATTATTTGTTTCCTTGGGGTTTGAAACGAGTCGAGGATTCCTACGGAGGCACTGGTGGCTCTGCGGGTCGACGTGGATCAGGAAGCTCTCGTCAAGGAGTGTTTGTATCCGTGAGTCGAGGAGTTTTTTGTTGAAGTCACTGGCTTCTTCGGTTGAAATGAACCGTTGAGATTTGGCTTCGTCGTTTGACGTAATCCGCTGGGGAAGTAGGGTTCCTTCTTTGTTTACGCCCTTGGATTGTATACAGGGATCGATGTGATCTTAACTGTAGGGCCAAAGTTTTATCATTTCTTCTTTTTATTTTATTTTATTTCCGCGATGCTCTATCATTTCAGCTTTTATATCGCGAAGGTCGCGATTGCCCAATCATTTCGGCTATTTTTCGCGGTGCCCCATCATTTCGGCTATTTATTTTATTTTTACTCGTTGCTTTTTATTACGAGTTGCCCAATCATTTCGGCTATTTTGCATGCATACATTTTACTTGCTTCTTTTTATTGCAAGTTGCCCTATCATTTCGGCTATTTCGTATACATGAGCGGCCTACTGGCTTTCGCCGTAAACCTGAAATTGGACACCGATTTTGGCATCAGCACCACTGCAACTGGGATATTGCCAGGAGCGAATCATCATTTGCCTCTGTCGTTGTCGAACAAAGGAGGCTTAGCGATTAGGGTTAGGGTCCTGTCGACTAAGGCTTTTGATTTCATGAGCCGTAAGGGTCTCATAAAGGTATTTCTCCCTACAAGTCGTGAGGATCTTGTAGGTGTATTTTCTCCTTAGGAATCGTGAGGGTTCCTAAGTGTTTTGTTCCTCTGTAAGTCGTAAGGATCCTACAGGAGGGTTTTCTCCTCATAAATCGAGAGGATTTACAAAGGTTGTTCACCATACAAACATATCCCTAGCCTCGGATGGGACTAAGTTAGGGAAATGTTTATTCGCGCCCGTGAATTGTATACAAGGGTCAATATTGGACCACTTGTAGGGCAATATTGGAAGTTTGTGGGGGTTTGCTTAAGCACAGGTTTAGGTCTCTGTGACTTATGACTTTCAAATCCTATGAGCCGTGAGGGTCACATAAGAGAGTTCTCCTTACGAGTCGTGAGGATCTCGCAAGTGTATTTCCTCCTTAGGAATCGTGGGGATCCCTAAGTGTGTTGCTCCTTTGTGAGTCGTAAGGATCTCACGCAGGTGGTTTGTCCTTACAAGGTCGAGAGGACTCTATAAGGGTTCTTTAACGAAGTTGCGCCCTTTCGGGTTTTCACAAACATTCGCCCGTAGTCCTGCTGTTTTTACTCACGGAGCCCTTTCAGGTTTTCATCCGTGCCCTTTTTTGCTTATGGACATACCCTTTTTTTTTTACCCTTTGTTATTGAGATCCTGACTTTTCAACTCCCCATATTAATAATAATTACGATATTTATAACAAGTATATATGGTTTTACCAAATCCCACTCCGTATATCATATGGTGCCGGCAGCCCTGTTGCTTTTACTCACGGAGCCCTTTCGGGTTTTCATCCGTGCCCTTTTTGCTTATGGACATACCGTTTATTTTATTTTATTTTTATATTTTTTTTTATATCTCGTCAGCTTAAGGATGCTGCGGTATTAGTTTAAAGACGTTTCGGTCTGCTATTAGTTTAAGGACATTTCGGTCCATCACTTGAGAAGGCGGGCTACTGCTTATAAAGCTTGAGCTTAGGAAGATAGCGAGCGGACATAGTCGTCGTCATCTATCATTGACCTAGGCTGTGGCTCATTAAGCATAGTATTTCTTTAGGAAGCGACCGTTTATCGGCCTGAAAGGCCTTTCACCGTGCATGTCCATGAGTAGATAGGCCCCACCCTGGTAGACCTTATCAATGATGTATGGTCCTTCATAGTTTGGCTCAAACTTTCCCCGTTTGGCGCGATTGGGGATCATGGGCCTTTTGACCACTAGCACGAGTTCTCCTTGGTGGAATGTCCTCGGCCGGCTCAATCTTTCATATGAGCGCGTCATCTTTGCTTTATAGGCTTCCAGATTTTGCTGTGCTATGAGCCGGGTTTCATCAAGGGCGTCAAGCTCCTCAAACCGGAGGTGAGCATTTTCTTCATCCGTCAGCTCGTAGTGGACTGCCACTCGTAGAGAGGGTAATTCTATCTCGAGAGGGAGTACTGCTTCCGTCCCAAATACCAACGCGTATGGCGTCGTGTTTGTGGCCGTTTTAAACGTAGTTCGATACGCCCAAAGAGCCTCTTGCAACCTCTCATGCCAGTCCCTCTTGTTTCGGGACACCGTTTTCTTTATAATTTTCGTCAAGGTCTTGTTGAAGGCCTCGGCAAGACCGTTAGCCCGCGGATTATAAACTGAGGAATACCTCCAGTCTATATTGTGCTGCTGTGCGAAGCGGCTGATTTTATGACTTCGGTAGGCTGGCCCATTATCAGAGATGTTCCTTCTCGGGGTTCCAAACCGGTATATGACATGCGTTTTGAAGAAATGGAGGATGTTCTCCGTCTTCACTTCCCTCAACGGTACCGCCTCTGCCCATTTGGAGAAGTAATCAGTCGTCGCCAAGATGAAACGATGTCCCTTGGACGATGCTGGTTCGATGGGGCCGACTATGTCAGTTCCCCACATTTCGAATGGCCAACTAGCCACTATTGGATGCAATGGATTGGGATGCTGATGGATGAAGTCCCCGTGAATTTGGAATGAATGACATTGCCTCGCGTATTCCAGGCAATCCTGCATCATCGTGGGCCAGTAGTAGCCCATCCGTTTTATCTTCAACTTCATCTTAGGGCCTGCTTGGTGGGAACCGCAGAGTCCGTCATGAACCTCTTGGACGACCCTTCTCGCTTCGTCAGGTCCTAGGCATCTCAGCCACAAAGAATCGAATGACCTCTTATATAGAGTATCGTTGACGAAGGCGAAAGACAGAGCTCGTTTCACGAGCTGATGTCTTATGGACGCTTCTTCAGGTATTCGGTGGAACTTGAAGTAATCTATGAAGACTTCTCTCCAGTCTTCGGTCTTCTCATGATCTTTTATTTGTAGGGTCGCCTGCTCAGTTGCTCCATTTTCTTTATATGATTCTGGAGGTATTTCTGCTGGGGAGAGCACTCGACGGCTTTGTATCACGATTCTAACGTCATCGAAGTTCTCGTCAGCCAATTCTTTAGCAAGTTTGGCCAGTGCGTCCGCTTTGCTGTTTTCCGCGCGCGGTATGCTTTCCAACGTGTAGGAGGGAATTTGGGTTAGCAGTTGCTGCACTTTTTCACCATATTTTACTAATTCCGGTTTGCATGTTTGGTAATCGCCGTTCACTTGACTGACGACCAGTTTGGAGTCCCCATATATGAGGAGGCTTTCAATTCCCATATCAATGGCGATCTCGAGGCCTGCTATCAAACCTTCATATTCAGCTTCATTATTCGTTCTCGGCTCTGTTAAGGAGAAGGCGAAGCGCATTATTCCTCCTTGTGGAGTCACAAAGATGAGTCCTACCCCCGATTTGATCATTGGCGTACTTTGTTTGTGCTTTTTCATGGAAGATGCTCCATCGAAATAAAGCTCCCAACGGGTATCACCACTGTCGATTGCGTCAAACGCATGTCTATCTGGCAAATCGCAATTTAAAGGAGAATCGGCAGGTATGGGATGCTCGGCAAGGAAGTCGGCGATGGCCTGGCCTTTTACTGCCCTGAGAGGTTGATATGTTATCGAAAATTCCATCAAGAGCAGGGCCCATTTAGCGAGTCGCCCTGTCAATATGGCTTTTGACATTAGATATTTGAGAGGGTCCACTTTTGAAATAAGACGGACTTCGTGCGCCAACGCATAGTGCCTAAGCTTTGTTATTGCGAAGATCAACGCCAGGCAGTGTTTTTCAATGGGAGAGTAGTTGCTTTCTGCCCCCAGCAGAACTCGACTTAAGTAGTAGAGTGCTCTTTCTTTCCCTTGATCGTTCTCTTGTGCCCATAATGCGCCTAAGGAACCTTCGAGGGCGGTTGTATAAAGAATGAGAGGCTTCCCCTTAACCGGAGCAGCCAACACCGGCGGGTTCTGCAGGTATTGCTTGATCTCATCCAGTGCGCCTTGGCATTTTTGATCCCAAACGAATGGGGTTCCCTTCTTCATCAGGTGACTATAAGGACGGCACTTTCCTGAAAGGTTGGCTATAAATCGCCGTATGTATGCGAGTTTCCCTTGGAGAGACCGCAGCTGTTTGAGAGTCCTCGGCGGAGGCATTTCCATGATCGCTTTAATCTTTGACGGATCTATTTCAATACCTCGGTGTCGAACAACGAATCCCAGGAATTTGCCTGAGGAAACTCCGAATGCACACTTAAGAGGGTTCATCTTCAAGTTGTATTGTTGAAGGCGTTGAAATACAGTCTTCAGATGCTCGAGATGTTCCTCGTAGGATTTGCTTTTAACCACGAGATCGTCGATATAGCATTCGACGATTTCGTGTATAAGGTCGTCGAAGATCCTTGTCATGGCCCTTTGATAAGTGGCACCGGCATTCTTTAAACCGAAGGGCATCACCTTGTAGCAGAATATACCCAAAGGAGTCCTGAAGGCTGTGTGCTTCTGGTCTTCGGGATGCATCTTTATCTGGTTATACCCCGACGAGCCGTCCATGAAGGAGAAAACATCATGAGTGGATGTGTTGTCTATCATTAGTTCGGTGACTGGCACTGGGAAATCATCCTTCGGGCAAGCTTTGTTGAGATCCCGAAAGTCCACGCATACGCGCACCATCCCATTTTTCTTCATTACTGGAACGATGTTGGCGATCCATTCAGGGTACCGAACTTCCTGGATGAAGCCGGAGTCGATTAACTTTTTGACTTCGGTATTTATGCTCATCTCAAGCTCGAGTCGCATTCTTCTCGGCGCCTGTTTGACTGGTTTGACGTTTGGGGATATTGCTAGTTTATGTACAGCAACTTCTGGATCTAGTCCCGGCATCTCGGAATAGTTCCATGCGAAGCAATCTTTATGCTGCACAAGGACGTCTTTTAACGCAGCCACCCTCTCTTCAGACAGCAGCTCGCTGACGAATGTCGGTCGCGGATCATTTACCGTCCCCAACTCGATTTTCCTGAGGTTGTCTGCGGTGGTATGTATTCCATCCTCCAGTTCTTTCGGTGCTAGGGGAAGTTCTGAGATTACCTCATCGCCGCTGTTTTCAAAGCACCAAGGAAGGCTGTTCATGTCCTCGGACTCTTCTTTTAATATTGTTACCATGTGGCAAGTGCGAATTTTCTGCCAATCCCAATGCGGAGTTGGTTCTATCCTTGTGTTTCCGGGTTCGTGCTTTTGCGGCGGCGCTACCCTCCAGTTGTCAGACAACGCGAATTTGCCAAGCTGATATTAGTCCTCAACCCAATTCTTAAAGGTGAAGCAATCTTCAAGCGGATGCCCTACTACTCGATGGTAAGAGCAATAATTTGGGTTGGAGATTTCGCCCGCTTGCTCAGGGTGTTTAGACTCTGGCAGTGTAAGCATTTGATGTTTTAGAGCAAGATCAAGTATTTTCCTTGTTTTGTTCCGAGGAAATGAGTATGCTCGACCCATTTTCTTCATGAGGGCTAGGTCAATAACGCTCGACTCTCGGATGCGTGACTTCTTAGCTCTGCTTTGTGGTTGTCGAGCGCCTTTCTTTCCTTTCGACTTGTTTTTGCTTTCGCGTCAGACCTTTTTTGTAGCAGGTTGACATGGGGCAGCATCTTCGTTCTTTACTGCCTGTTGAAGGAGGCGCTGTGTCTTGGCTTTCTCATAGATTGTCATTTCACGATTGTGATCATCTCGGGCTTTTTGACTTGCATCCCTTATAAGTTTGCTCATCTGGTCTTCAAACGATGGACTGAGCGGTTTTGCATCAGGAACTTTTGCTGGCTCAAGATCAGCGTCCCCATTGAGCGTCCGCCTCTTCATCGAAGTCATACATAACATAACAGCTGTTTACTAGCTCTCGTTTCTTTGACCGGATGTACCCAAGCCCTTTTGTTTCTATTCTCCCGTTAGGCAGTTTGCATTGAGTCCCGGGAATGTTCCAGACCTTGTCATAGAATTTGGCCTTTCTAACGGTCTGTGTGAAGGATATCCCCTGGTGTTTCAGCAGTTTCTTCAAACCTTCGGTATAATATCTGGGAAGACGGATAGGCTGAAGCCTGTCGAGCGTGGGATCCGTGCCATGCCAAATTTCTTTTTCCACCTTGTTTTCTTCAGAACGGTAGAATAGGATTGCCTTCTCGCCTTTACGTCCGGGAGGGATATAGAATGTCTGCAATTCTTCTACGCTGTTGGTGTCGAGGGCATCCAGTTCTTTGTAATGTTCAAGCGACACCATGGTTATCTGCAGACTTCGCTCTTCATCAGCGGAAACCCGTATTGAAGGCCGAGCAGGGAATACAATATGAACTTCATCCTCTGAATCACTACCGAAGATCAATGAAGGAACGGATGGTCCTGGCCTGATGGCTTGGGATGGGCCTGAATAAATTATATCCTTCTCCTACTCGGTGTCACTGCCGAAGATAGGGATGGTGGCGTTAGTTTTGTTCTCCGGTTTGTGACACCTTTCCGTGTCTTCGAAACTCGGTAAGAAGTATTTGGCATCTTCATACTTGCGAACTTCGTTTACGGAAAACGGATTCAACTCTCCCGCCACTGTGTACTCGAGGCCATCCCTAGAATACTTCATGCACTGATGCTGTGTAGAAGGGATGATATTGTACTCGTGTAGCCATGGTCGGCCGAGCAGAGCATTGTAGCACGTCTTGGCATCTATAACATGGAATTTGATGTCTGTGACGAGCAACCCGAAGCGCAGCGTCAATATCACAGATCCAAGAGTCTTTGAGGATTGGGAGTCGAAACCGGAGATAGTGATTTTGTCTCGGGCGAGGTGTTGGACACTCATGCAAATCTCCTTTAACACTCGCACATTGAGTAAATTGACAGACGATCAGTTATCGACCAAGATTTTACCTATCTTTATGTCATGACAGTATCCCGAGACATAAAGAGGGCGATTGTGTTCACACGTCCCGAGGAGAAGGTCTTCATCACCAAAAGCAACGTCGGCTGTGTGCACTTCTTCTAATTCGTGTTTCATCTTTTCTTCGGCTAAGAAGGCTTGGAACTGGTCCGGATCTTGTAGCGCCTTAATCAAAGAGTCTCTCGCCTCCTTTGATAGTAACAAGGCATCAAAGACGCTGAGCTGAGAGGGCAGTTTCCTCAGATGTGCCAGAACGTTGTAATCCACCTTACTTCTCTTCGGCGGGTTTTCGGCGTTTAGCTTTTCCAGAACTTGGTCATCTAAGACGATGTCTTCAGAGACCTTTTCTTTCCCTTTATCTTTTTTATTCGATGGTCCGAGGTTCTTTTCAGGCAGTGTCCGATTCCGCAGCCGGATATTTTCGCAAACCACTGGCTCCTCTTCTTTTCCCGAAGTTGACTCTTTAAAAAGAGGGGCAAGTTCTAGCTCCTCATCAGAGTCGCTCCCAAATGTAGGCACTTGTGACCCGGTAGTGTTAACCATGTGACAATTGCCGGCAGTTCTTTCAAGCTCTTTGGTCGTGTTTCTTTGCTCCCGACGAATTTTACACTTTTCCCGTTTAAAGCGTTGTTGATTAGCGACGTATCTTTGCCACCATCCATTGAAAGCTCTGCAATCTTGGGTGGGGTGCGAGACCTTCTGATGATATAAGCAATAAGAGGGGTGCATTTCTGCCACACCAGTCATTTTTCCTTCAGAGGATGGTAGCTTCATTCCCATTGATATGGCCTTAGCAAACCTCTTTTTTATCTTGAATTGGCTTTTGTCAGCGGTGAAGGCATTTTTCTCCCGCGGGATCATCTCAGCTCTTTCCTCAAGTCTCTGGCGCTTGGCCCTTTCGAATATAGCCGTCTCGCGTTCTTGATCAGCTTTACTTTTCAATCGAGCTTCACTAAGAAATGCGTCAATCATTTCGATTGACAACTCCGGAACCCTTGACTCAGTATTTACCCCCGGCGCTTTAGTGCCAGAAGTCCCTTCATCGTCCGTGGTCAAATGGGAGATCATATGACAGCTTGCCACATATTCCTCGGATTCATCCGATGAACTTTCTCCCTCATCTTCTTTTTGAAAGACGTGATCAAGGAAATCTTGGAGCGTAATGGGAGTCCGCGCCTTTTTGTTGTATTCATGTAGTGCGTCGATTTGCTTTTGTAAGTCCGTGCGCTTGTTGCCAGGCTTCACGGGCTTCTTAGATTTCTTCTTCTTCTTTTTCGAAGATTTTGACGGCTGACTATGAACGCTAGAACTACCACCATCGGTCCTCGGAGTCGGACGTGGCTTCAACAACCCCTCAATAACCTGCGGTTCCAAGGGGTTCTTCCACTTGACCGCTGGACAGGTCTGAAGATCATTTAGCATTCTCCTCGTTTTGGCTGATAATACAACCTCCCAAGGAGCTTCCTCAATGACGGAGCATGTTGCCTCCGGCGTATTCGTCCCTTTAGAGGTGCGGGGCTGCGGGGGATTCACCTTCCATTTGTCGGATAGCGCAAATTTGCCCTGGCGGTACTGGTTTTCAAGCCAATTTTTGAAAACGTAACAGTCTTCGATCGGATGTCCTAGCACTCGATGATAAGGGCAGTAATTAGGCTCGTTGACGTCACTTGGTTGCGACGGGCGTTTTGGATCTGACAGATTTATGAGTCTGTTGCGCAATGCCAGCTCGAATAGCCTCCTCGTTTTATCACGGGGGAAGGAGTAAGCACGTCCCATCCTGTCCTCAAGGGGTACGTATGGGCGCGTATTGTTTGGACGAGCAACCGGCTTCGAGTCGCTCGGTTGTTGTTGGGCATTAGCGACAATGATCGCTTTTCCCTTTCCTTTATCATTTCGGGAGTCCGGTTTCAGGAGAGGGGGTTTATGGCCCATCTGGTCCATCTGCGCCAATTTGTCGATCAAAGCCTGGAAGGAAGTCGGCTTGAAGAACATCATAAACTGTGAAATGGTTGCTTGTGGATCAAGGGTTCCAATAAACATTCCCACCGCAGGGGCTTCTTCTATGCGCTGTTCACACTTAGACCATAGATTACGCCACCGTATAGCGTACTGAACCCATGTCTCGCCGGGTTTTACCCTGGCGTTAATCAGCACCGTCATCGGAGTACGCTCACTGGCACTTGCAAAACATTGGGTGAAGAGCAGCTCCATCTCTGCAAAGGTTTTAATAGAGTCGTTGGGGAGCTCAGAATACCATTCGAACGCCGTATCTGATAGGCTTCCAACGAACTGGCGAAGCAAAAGCTTGTCGTCGCCGCCGGTGTTACCGCAAAGCGCCCTGAACTTGGCAACATGTTGATGGGGATTGCCGGTCCCTTTGTAGACATGAAACTTGGGAATTGTGTAACCCGACGGGTATTTGATTTGGTCATACCAGCCTGGATACGGTCGCCCCGTTTTTACGACGTGGCCGGCTGCTTCGGCCGCGTGATGAACCTTTATTTGCTGGGCTATATATTCGTCCAGATCAGTTTTAGAGATTGTATCCTCTCTAGCCGTTGATAAAACAGGCTGAGGGTTTGATGTCTCTCCCCTATCATCCCCAAGGACAATCGGGGGTTCTTCAGTTGGGGGATCTGGTTGTATCATCATCCCTATCATGTCCTGGAAGAGGAGGCCCATACGCTGTATTTTGGCTGCTTGTTCAGCAGCCTCTTTGTCTCTCTTTTCCAGTACTCGGCGGAGGAACTCGGCGTCGGTCTCTTCCTCTTGGCGTTCATCTAAGGACGTCCTAGGGTTCTCTTTTGGCTCCGTGAGTGCAGCCATTGTAGTCATCATCTCCTGGAGCTTTTGTTGCTGCTCCTGAGCCTTGGTCACTGACCGGGTAAGCGATCGGTGACCCGTAGAAGTACGACTTTCTTCCTTTCCAGAAGCCATATAGACCGTATGAACCGTTATGCTCCCTGACTTGGGGCGTTTAGGTTCACCGCTTTTAAACTTTGTCAGCGTCACGGGAGCTTTCTCTGGCCTTTTCCTTTTGTGGACCATTGAGGTTGAAGGAGCCGTTGAAGTGGGCATCCTAGCATTTGTTGCCCCCTGCTGTTTAATGGGGCGGTTTTTGTCCTTTTCCACCTTTGCCTTTTTCTGGCGACGAAAGTGGTCTGGGTCAATCACGGAGTCTTGAACCCTACGCCAAACTTTATAAATTTTTGACGACAGCCGTTGAGGGGGCTGTTCCTGCTTTGTCTCCGGAGCTTTTTCCATAGGCGGAGGAGATCTTTTCAATGTAGCAATCGGAGAGTTCTTTCTCACCTTCCTCAGCAATTCAAAGCTGTTCCCAGTTGGAATAGCAGCGTTGACCTCCACCACTGGAGCAGGTGGGGTTAGCCCTGAGGGGGAGTTGCCCCCTGCTTTCCTTACTCGTTGCCAATGGCGACGCCGCGCACGACGGGCCGTTGGGACTGGCTCGGAAATCGAGATGGTTTCTTGCTGCCCCCTGTTTGAGTGTGGGGTAACTGCCGATGTCAGCCTATCGAAGACTGATGCCTTTTGACCAGCTGGGGGAGGAGTGGGAACCGTCAATCTTGTGAAGACCGACTCTCTGATGGGAGAGGCCGCTTTAACGACTTCCAAAGCAGCGGCCGTTGCCCTCTTTGGGACGGCCACTTTATAGTTCTGACCTAGCCTGGTGAAAACGGAGGCTGTTGGTTTAGTAGCAGGCGACCCGTTGACAGGGGTCGTGGTAGCAGTGAGCCGGTCGAACACCGACTTCTTGTTCGCTTCCGGTGCGGATATCGGCATAGAGAAGCTTGTAGGTGGGACCATGGTCCCGAAAAACAGGCCGGTGGCGGCCTGGGTCACCTGTTCAACCGGCAGAGTGAGGAAAGAGGCCGCTTGGGGCCCATATGTTACACCTCTCGGTGAGGTGGAGCGTCCGTTGCAGTAGCATTTCGAGCAGTTGGTGGCCATTGAATCTTGAATTCTGCGCCAGGTAAAAGACCAAATCTTAGCAACTTGAAATCCGAAGACAACCATTTAACAAACCGCGATTGGTTCGCGAAGACGACACACGAAGTGTGGAGTGGATAGAGGAAGAGGTCCCACCGGGCGTGCCAGAATCTGTTCCCCTCCGAACGGCGGCCCGGACTTCGCGTCCGTGCCTGAGGTTCGGGGCAGATGCTATTTGGTTTTATCCGTCTATCTCTCCGAAGATGCCAGGTTGATTTATGGCACCGTGTATCAGAGGTTTAGACGGATGGGGCCGATGTAGCAGACTTCGTCAGATTCCCCCTCAGGGTGAGGGGTTTTTGATTGTGGGGACGCTCTTCCCTGCAGACGCAAGCCCCTGCAGTTAATTACGCTACCGCATTGCGGTAACAACTTTCTCCTTCTCCAGAATTTCACTTCGTGTCGTGTGCGTTTGTTTTGTTTGTGGTTGCCCGTGGATTGTATACGGAGACTGAGTAATGCCGTCGCCCGTAGGACGTGGATTAGTCCAAATCCGTGTTTACTTAGATTTGGGTTTGGTGTTTTAGTTTAAGGATACATTAGTCACGTTGCGGCTAAGATCAACTTAAACGTTTGTCAAGGATACGTTAGTCCTGTTTGGACTAAGATCGACTCGACGTAGTGATTAATTTAATGTATGGCCATCGGGACTCGTCACCTCTCTGACGTCGTTGAAGGATTACAACGACATGTATCAGAGGAGCTCGGAGATGTACCCTCGAACCAGAGTTGATTGGGAGTTTTATAATCCATGTGGATGTTTAAGGATACGTTAGCCGTGTTTGGGGCTAAGATCGACTTAAACGGGACCGTTTAGATCCGTCAAAAGAGCGTTTGGAGGCTCTATTGTTCCAGTTTAAGGACGTGGTGGTCTATCGCCAGTTTAAGGACGTGGTGGTCCATCGCCAGTTTAGGGACGTGGTGGTCCATTATTAGTTTAGGGACGTCTCGGTCCGATATTAGTTTAGGGACGTCTCGGTCCGATATTAGTTTAGGGACGTTTCGGTCCGATATTAGTTTAGGGACGTCTCGGTCCGATATTAGTTTAGGGACATTTCGGTCCGATATTAGTTTAAGGACATTTCGGTCCACGAGTTTAAGGACCCCGCAGTCCATATGGGTGTGTGGTCGTTGGGACCCGTCACCACTTTGACGTCGTTAAGGAATTACAACGATGGATGTCAAAGGAGTTCGGAGATGTACCCTCGAACCGGACGTAAATCGATTTAGGAGAGCCATTTTGCTCAATCAATTTAATTTAAGGACTTATGGCCACGATTGGGCTAAGTTCATTGCTTTTGCATTTCTTTTGCTTTTATTTGGGCTTTGCCCAATGGGGATGCAGAGCATCAACTTTATTTGGACTCTGTTCTTTATAAATGATGCAGAGCATCAATTTGATTTGGGCCCAGCTCTTTTATTGCTTTGCAATTTATTTTGGCCTGCTAGGTCTTTTTTGATTTGGGCCTGGCCCTTTATGAAATGCATTGCATTTGTGCAGAGCACCAAGAATCTTTTAGATTCAAGAAAAGAAGTGCAGAGCACTTTTTCGATTTCTTGATCTAAATTTAGATCAAAGAAAAGAAAAGAAAGAAATCTTTTCTTTCTTTCTGTTTCAGAGAACCAGAGGTTCATAGCAAGTGCAAGGCACTATTTTTTATTATTTTTATTTATTTATTTATCTGAGAACCAGAGGTTCATAGCAAGTGCAAGGCACTTTTTTTATTATTTTTATTTATTTGTTTATCTATTGAAAATCACTGATCTTGTTTTCTAGATCAATGATCTATTCTTTAAGAGAATTTTCTCAAAGGTTTTTACCTTTCTTTTTGTGTTCTTCAGAAATTCTCAAGAGTTCTCTCCTCTTTTTTTATCCAATTGTCTATGTAATTGTCTATATCTTTGAAATGCTGGGGTCCTTTTTATAGTGCTCAAAGATCAGTTAAATTTGTTAAAATGATCTTTTCTGAGTGATTCGGGGAATTTTCCCCACCGTTGGATCTTTGATCCAAAGGCCCCTGTTTTACAGAAGAAATCTTCTTGTTTTAATAAGAACAGAAAAGATTTCCTTAAATCTTCATTCTGTTGTTGCGCAACTCACCAGCGCGTGACACGTGTCGCGCAGTAAGGCGCTTGCGCAGCTGTGCCAACTCACCAGCGCGTGACACGTGTCGAGCAGCCGTGCGCTTGCGCAGCTGCGTTTGCGCAACTGCGCAGACACGTGTCGCGCTGCCGTGCGCTTGCGCAGCTGCGTTTGCGCAACTGCGCAGACACGTGTCGCGCTGCCGTGCGTTTGCGCAGTTGTGCTTGCGCAACTGCGCAGACACGTGTCGCGCTGCGGTGCGTTTGTTCAGTTGTGCTTGAGCAACTGCGCAGACACGTGTCGCGCTGCCGTGCGCTTGCGCGGTTAAGTGTTACTTATGTTTTTTTAAAGAGCCTTGCTCTTATTGGACGCACTGCCTTGGGCGTTGCGATGCCGAGTCAACTTCTGACATGTGGCAAATTGCGCGCTGCGCACGGGAACCGAAGCGTTGCTTCAAAATTTGAATTTTCAAAATTCAACTAGAGCCTTGCTCTGATTGGGGGAACACCAGCGTTGTGATGGCAGTCACACTCGTGGGGGCTGGGTAATCTATAAGCACATCCTTATGCAGGTCCCTAGTCGCAGGACTATTGAGACAGGGCATCGATACTCCGTAGTAGACTAGTGTATGCGCTTCTTATTCCAGTTTGGGAAACGGTCTGTCCCACAGCCGTCAGTACGTCGTACTTGAGATAGTATGCGGGTGCTCGTTAGGTTACGAGTACACTGGACAGGACTCGTCGGGAACTGTAGGTTGGTATTATACATATCGTCAGTTATCAGTTCCCAGGTGACTTGAGTACAGCTTAGTCCGCTGACTTGACACAGTCACTTCGCCTCGAGTGTGTTCCCACTGCACTTTGATTACTACCCTACCACGGCTCAAAGGAGTCGTGCAAACAGGTAGTTTTTGGGTGCAGTCCCGAAGCACTTGGAGGTAGTGACGGTTAGGCAGGATTCGTCTCTTCCGGTATTGGGGGTTGACATCGCGCTGTGTCTAGGAGAGCCATTACACAAGTAGTCCCTGGCCAGGGCAAGTGAGATATACTGGTAGGTTTCCAGTGTTATCTCAGGGTGTTCTGGGCTACACTCCGATACGACTTGTACCGCTTTTAGGGGACTGACGTTTACCGCCTCCTAGGCCTGCCATGCGATGTATCAGACGAACAAACCGGAGTGTACGGAGACTGTCACATACAGGCTCAGTAGGAGTTCAGATGGGTTTACCTCGTCAGTCTTCTTATCGACATCTACCTTGGGACCGTTACGCACAGCTAGTGACGCTTGCGGTCTGTGGTTAAACCCACTGCTAGCGTAGTGCCGAGTCTTTAGAGTCCCACACAGAGGGTTATTCTCCTTTGGGCAAAACAGAGTAGAGGTCGCATGGTTTTGCGACAGGGTTCGTTCTCATCCGCGCACTTGTGCACGTTTGGCGGCCGGAAAGACATTACTAGCGGGCTCTGGATTGAGCCAGATCCTAGAATATGTTTTGGGGTTAGTTTTTCTCGTAGTATTCATGTTCCTCGGAGCACGAATGCGGGTGTGTATGCACAGTTTATTGAGGCGGAGGAAGAGGATTTCATTAGGGTTTTGGAACGGGTGTGTATGCACAGTTGACAGTCGTCTTTTTCCAAACCCTAATGAATTTGTGATATATCAATTAATAATATTAATTAAATGAAATTGTGTCATGGTTGGGTTTGTTGACTTGTGGACCAAGGTTGACTAGTTGACCATGGTTGAAACATTGACTATCATCATTACACATCAAAGATGCTCTTTGATTCTAGCAAAAACCATTTAATGTGAAATGATAATAGTCTTATCAAACCTTCCATCAACTTTTTCATTTAGATTAATTTTATTAATTTGATAATTCACTTATATTGTTATGGTTGTAAAAAACCATCTCATTCTATCATAATCATTCTCTCTCCTCTATTCTTCTTCTTCCTCCTCTAGTTCAAGGAGAATAATTCTCATGTGTTGAGAAACATCTCCTTGAAGATAAAACACCCAAAGTTACTCTCTACTCTCTCTAAGGTTGAAGGTCTAGCAAGCCGATGATCTTAGTTCTCTCAAAGTTCGAGAAAGGAGCTCAAGGATGAAACCCTCAGGTGGATCCATCTTTGACAAGAGTTGGCGACGGGGAAAGCACCATCCGACCACCATCAAGAGTCAAGAAGAAGGAGTTCAAGTTGAGGTATAACCCCTAACCGAGTAGACAACTCTCTTGTTAGGTTTCTAGTGTGTAGTTTAGCCAAGATCCGTTTTTGTAGTCCATGTTACCCAAACCCTAAAAATCGTTTTTCACCATTTCCGCAAGCCCGAAAGAACCAGGAGTGGTAACTTGGACTTACAGAGTTTCCCTGCACTGAGCGAAACGTGTAGAGGCTGTATGGTTTTACGGCAGGGCTGCGATCACTTACGTGCATATGTGTGCGTATGCTGTTCGGGCAGGCAATACTAGTGGGCTTTGGTTTAAGCCGGATCCTAGTATTACACAGATGGATTAGTTTTGTCTTCTGTGCATTCGCATTCTAAAGAATGCGGATGCAGGTGTGTATGCACAGTTTTGAGGAGCGAAGAAGGAGGCGGTGCCTCATTAGGGTTTTGGCAGTTGGTTCGGCCAAAACCATTATGTGGCAGGCTCATTAGGGTTTTTGGCAATTCGTTTGGTCAAAACCATTATGAGCCGGAGACATTGTTTACTAATCCTTTTAGTGATAGTTTAGTGATGGCTAATTGCATTGACCATTTGACTACCATGACCTCTCTTGACTTTATTGACCCATTGACCGGAGTTGACCATTGACCTTCATGAGAGGTCTACACTCTTCTTTGGATATCTTTTTCATTTTGGATTATGAAAATGGTCAATTAAATGTAGCCATCAACTTTATCATGATAGGATTATTAATGATGGTTTTTGTGTATTATTGCAACCATGGTTCATTTTCTTTAGTTAATATAATTCATTTTCTCATTCTCATTCTCACTCTTAAAAGTGAGAAGAAAAAGAAGAGCTCCATGGTTGCTTGTTCTCCTCCTTCTTCCTCCTCTTGATTTCTTCTTTTGATCTCATGTGTTGAGAGAAAAAGAATCTGCATAGACAAACACTTCCATCTTTCTCTTCTACACAACCTTGGACATCAAGACTAGCGATCTTGTTGCCCTAGTTGCCTTGGCTCGAGGTGAAGCTCGATGTACATCTCTCGGGTGGATCGTCTTCGACTCAAGGAGGCCGCGGAGGTGACCAAGATTCGGATCGATCCATGGAACGTGGATGGGCGAGCCGGACAGCGGAGAGAAGACCCGAAGGACCGGTTTCGTGAGGTATAATTTCTACGACATAGTAGTTAAAGCCTCTAGTAGTTTGCTAGTTTGTAGTTTAGCAAAGATCCTCGCTTTTGAGTCTATGTTGCCTTGCGCCAAAATTTTGTTTTTCGCCGTTTCCGCCTCCCCGTAAGAACCGGGGTGAGCAACGTGGACTTACAGTTGTGTCAGAGCCCAGCTAAACATAAACTAGCAAGTTAGAAAAGTGTTTAGAATATCGATCGAAAAAAAGTCGCAAAACACGCCCGGAAAAAACCAAGTTTCTGTCGATTTTTTATACTGCTCAAAAAGTGATTTAACATATATGAAAAATCGTCTCAGGGTTTTGTAAAAACACAGCAGAAAAATGATCCAGTGACTCGGTCAAAGCGCCGCGGATCCGCGGCAAGAACATGCTTCCTGCCGAGGATCCGCGGCCGAGTTGACTCGGCCGTGGACCGGGTTTTCTGCAGTGTTTTAGTTTGGCTGTTTTGGGATTTTTAATACATGTTTTTTCTACCCAGATTTTCCAGAGAGCAAATTGACTTTTGGGGTGGTTACAAATCCGTATTTTGATCGATATTCCGTACACTTTGGCTAATGAATATTTTCTGTGATGTGATATATGTATTGAACGTCTACTAATCACTATAAGTCGATTAGTGGGGGTTATACATATCTGTGATCTGTAATGTTGATGGTTTGTGTATATGAACTCGTTGGATTGTCGTGGATGAATAGCCGGGTTGGATGTGAGATGAGAGTTTCTTTTTCTTTCATTCATGTAAAATTTGTAAATTGATGTAATATTATTTGTATGGCCGCACAACCGGGTCGGGGTTGTAGCCGTCATTGTATAATTTCTTTTTACTGTTTTTGCTCTATGATAGACACAAGGAGGGATGCACAAACTACCGGGTATCTCGAAGTGCCGAGTGGCCTACTCACGGGTTGAGGGAGGTTGCTTCGCTTCGGGTACTTGGCGGGTAGTTTGCCGCCCCCGTAGGGGTCTACGGTGGGGCTTGGCTATTCATCGCGACCGTGTAATCCACTTTTCGGTGCAGGCTCGAATGAATCGCGGATTTCTAGTATATCCAAAGTGTTCATCTGTGATCTGTAATGGCTATCATTGCTATATATTTATATATGATATCTATTTAGGTGTTGCTTTTGTTTTGCATCCGCGCTAGTCCAGCCCCCGCTATTTCGTTAGTTAAGTAACCTAACGGGTGATGACGGGGCCCAGTGGCGAATGCGGATGGTATAAGCGTACACCATATTTTGGTTATTTTCTGCAATGGTAGGATTAAATGATGGGACGCATTGGAATTAATGCAAGAAAATAAACCAAGTAAAAGTCGTTGGAACACTTTCAAAACCACTCGGTTCTTTTCAAAAACCAGCTTTTTAAACGGGGAGCTTGAACCATTCCTTTTAAAAGTTATCTCATTCCATCGATTATATCAAGTTCACTACGTTCACGGTTTCTCTAAAACCATCCGTAGCCCTCCGTCGTTTCATATGATTATTCAACAGTATTCAAGCTGTGTTTGTTGGCCTTAGTCAAGGCACAGTGTTTGGTAGGTGGTGGGTATTCATATGTTGCATAGATAGAATGCGTTTGTTTGGGACAGTCGTATTACTTTGTTGGCCATAGTCAAGAGTATATACGGGTGGGTTCAAATCAACTTGGACAACGACGGGTAGAACTTGACATGTGACTTATGATTTGTTGGCCTTAGTCAAGGTCATAAGAGCATGGGGCAAAAATCCACATCGGGAGTTTCAAAAGCACTGAAACTTGCTAGCGCTGCAAACCATTTGGAGTGTGATGATTCTGGTAGGATTCCTTCAGTTTTTGTCACGCGATGATATTTGGATCCCGATCCTACTGTGAGTATATGCTACTCCTCGGGAACTTTTTCACTTAACGATCAATGCTATAAACCAAGTAGGTGTCTAGAAAGGTGTTAGCGGGGCTACGCCCACAAGGAAAAGATGTTACTTAATTAAGGAACTTCACGAAAGCGTTGGAAAACCTCCCTCGAAGTACCGACACTGGCCTGGCTGAACGGTTAAGCAAGTATTGTACGGTGAGATCGATCCTGACTAATTCTTCCTTTATGGTTTGAGGAGGGATTCGAGAGACAGTGGGAGCCATCCTGTTTAGATAAATTAAAAAACAATCTAAACTTGCAAGAGCATCATGCTAAGTGTTTTCTTCTCTCTCTCTTAATTGCAGCGACCCAGTGACCGCACCTAGGTTACATCTAGATAATAAAATGACTGTTATGACTGGCAAAGGTCTGTCCAGATGTCCATTGCCCATGACAAGCTGGGACACCTCTTGACTGATCCTACCCCTGCCGTCTCCGGTCCAGTTTCCCCTGTCACGGATATTGATATCCGTAGAACATCGGAAGAAGACTCTGCGAAAGCCAAGTGCCTCGTGTTAGCCTCAGTTGATGGTACATACCAGAGGCAGCACGAGAAGATGGACTCAGTTTCTATCTTCCTCCATAACAAAGATTTATATGGAGAGTAATCTCGTATCGCAAGATATGAGACCTCGAACGAATTGCTTCCAGCGAGGTTGGCTATCGGGTCATCTGTAAGGGGCAACGTCCTTACAAAGACCAGCTCTTTTGAGCTCACGGACCTTAGTTCAACAGTCTCTACCTACTACCCTGTAGGAAACCAGGGAAGTAGAAAGAAAGGGAAGGGCAGAAGTTTCGGGAATGGATGTAATAAAAGAGGGATGTTCCTATTGTTACGGGAATGAACATGGGCAGAAGGATTGCATGGCTTGCAAAGCCAGTAGCCAGAATTCGAAGTATGTTGTGGCTTCGTCTTCGGGTGTGTTTGTAATAGAGAACTGTATGTCAGTTAACCATACTTCCTGGGTATTGGATACCGGATCAGGATCTCATATCTGTAATTCGTTACAGGCTCTGAGAAACCTAGGGTTATCAAGAAAGGTGATATGACTCTCAGGGTTGCTAACGGAATGAGCATGTATGCTGAATTCATAGGGGAATATCATCTGGGACTGACAACTGGGCAGATATTGATTCTGCGTGACTGTTTTTATGTACCAGGTGCGACTATCATATCTGTATCCTTAATTTCTAAGGAAGGATATGATTTTACTTTAGTAAGCGATGTAGTAAACATCCACCTAAATCAAGTTCTGATTGGGTCAGGTACATTGAAAAACAGTATATATGTTTTGAATCAAGCTCAGGTCTTCAGTGTCCAGAACACACTTAAAAGAAAGTCTCCGGAATTAAATCAGGCTTTCTTATGGCATTGTAGACTGGGTCACATTAACGAGACACGGTTGACAAAGTTACATAAAGAAGGATACTTAGATCCGTTCGAGTATCAGTCTTATGCCACTTGTGAATCTTGTCTCATGGGAAAGATGACAAAGACCTCGTTCACTGGACACGGAGAAAGAGCAAGCGAGCTCTTGGGACTCATACACAGTGATGTGTGTGGTCCAATGACGACACATGCGCGAAGTGGTTATTCATACTTCATTACTTTCACTGATGATTTCTCTAGGTATGGCCATGTCTTCTTGATGAAGCACAAATCCGAGGCCTTTGAGAAATTTCAGGAATAAAAGAATGAAGTTGAAAAACAAACATGCAAAAGTATCAAGACACTGAGATCTGATCGAGGTAGTGAATACTTGAGTGCCGAGTTTCTGGGCTACTTAAAATAGAATGGAATTCTCTCTCAGCTTGCTCCTCCATACACACCACAACACAACGGTGTATCGAAAAGGCGGAATCGAACCCTATTGGATATGGTTCGTTCCATGATGAGTAAGGCTGAGTTACCGCAATCCTTCTGGAGTTATGCACTAGAAACAGCTGCATATCTTTTGAACCAAGTTCCTACTAAGTCAGTGCCTACCACACCATATCAGATGTAGAGTGGGAAGAAACCCAGTATTAAACACTTTAAGACATGGGGATGTCCAGCTTTTGTAAAAAAGCAGCATGCGGACAAGCTCGAGGCACGTTCAGTACAGTGTAAGTTTGTGGGATATCCAAAGAACTCCAAGGGGTATCTTTTCTATTACGCAGAGGAACAAAAGGTTTTTGTTTCTCGTCATGCCCGCTTCTTGGAAACTGAGTTTTTGGAAACCCAGATAAGTGGGAGCGCAATAGAACTGGAAGAAATTCCAGAACCACGAGCTGTTACTGAAAGCTTAGTAGAACCAGAGGGTTCGAAAGAACAGGATATCCCAGCTGTAAGTGCACGGCGGCGCCCCGGCCGTCAACCCGACGGCCAAACGCGGAAACGGTGGTAAACTTTTAATTTTGCGGACTTTGCAAACCGACACCACCGCGCACTAAACCCCGGATCGTGACCATTAAACTAGTTCTAGCAACTAGAATACGGGTTAGAGATATATACCGACGATCCAAGTCCTCCGGTCTTCATCTCCACTCCGATCTCCTCGCGGGATCTCCGTCCGTCTCCTCCTCGTCGGAAAGGGCACCACATCGCCTGTAGCTTTTACGGGCTCCCACCTCAATACCGAGGCAACTCGGGCGCGAAGCTGGCGAATCGACGCGTCCAAGATTTGCTGTAGGAATATAGTGTAGATTGTATGTCTCACTTTGGGGTTGGTTGCCATTTGAAAGATGATGGAGGAATCAAGAAGAAAAATGGTGCTTGCATTTTTCTAGCATGTAAAAATGAGATCAAGAATGCTACTCTCTCAAAGATGAAGCTCTCTCCTTCTCTTTTCTTCTTCTTCTCTCTTTTTTTTTTTTTCTTGAATAATGAATGATCCCCTTGCAAAAGAGAATGGTGGAGGAGGTAATAGCAAACCTTAAGGGAGGTGAGTGTAGGAGAATGGAAGAGGTGACCATATCAAGGGACAAGAAAGCATACAACCATGCTTCACTTTAATCAAACCATACCCTCATCAAATCACAAGTCAAAGTAAGTCATGGTGCAAAGAAAAGAAAGCTATCATAATCAATCCATTATGCAAGAAAACCCCTCCACAAAAGTAATTTGCAAAACTGCAAATTACCCCCTCCATCGGAAAAGTCCGGCCGGGAAAGAACAAAGAAAAACCGGCCGGAACGGAAAACAAAATGGCAACCCTAGAAAACTGGTCCCGTAATAAATTACAGGATAACCCCACACTGTGCATACACACCCGCATTTGTATTCCGTCCGGATACAAATGCAATGAGACAGAATCTACACTGTACTAAACTAGGACCGGCTTAAACAAAAACCGGCTAGTAATATCCGTTCGATCCTGATCCGTGCAATACCGCACGTATCTGATCGAACCCTGCCATATAACCATACGGCCACTAGTACAAACCTGTCCGATCCTGATCCGTGCAATACCGCACGTATCTGATCGGACCCTGCCATATCTCCATACGGCCTCTACAGCGTTTCGCCCGAAACTTGAGTAACTGAAAGTGTGGTGGACTCTAAAGACTCGTCAATACTATGGCTGTGGATTTAACCACTAGCACGTCAGAGGTATAAGCCAATACGTGACGGGCCACCAGCTATTGACTAAAAGGGACGTCGTTGAGGAAGCTCACCCCGACACCCAACTGAGCCTGTCAGTGACAATATCCGTACAGTCCGGTCCGTTCGTCTATGAGTATCGCATGGCGGGCCTAGGGGGTTGGTAAAAGTCAGACCCCCAAAAGCGGTACAAGTCGTGTCGGAGTGTAGCCCAGAACACCCTGAGATACTACTGGAATACCTACCAGTAAATCTCCTTGCCTTGGCCAAGGTCTTTGTGTAATGGCTCTCCTAGACACAGCGCGACCTCACCCCCAATACCGGGAGAGACGAAACCCCCGAAGATCCGCTCACTGCCTCCATGTGGCTCGGGACTGTACCCAACTAAAACCTGTTTGCACGACTCCTTTGAGCCGTGGTAGGGTAGTAATCAAAGTACAGTGGGAACTCACACGAGACAAATGACGATCCCCAGGTCGATGAACTAACCTGCACACATGTCACCAGGGAACTGCCATCTGACGTCTGGTATATGACCAACTAGCATGTTCCCGGCGAGTCCTGTCCGGTGTACTCATAACCCAATGAGCACCTGTATACATCTTAGGTGATCCAACTGACACCAGTGGCTTGTGAGACCGGCCACCGCCCCTCGTCGGGGTCTCGACTGTATACACTAGTCTACTAATGGAGTATCGATGCCCAGTCTCGAAACTCCCACGACTAGGGACCTTTTAAGGAAAAGCTTATAGACCCCAGCTCCCACTTATATGATCGCCCTCATACTGCTGGTGGTCAAGCAAGAATCCTAGGGGCTCTATCAACGTGCAATAGCGACCTCTCAGGTCACCTAAAGCAGTACACGATGATAAAGGTAAACCAGATAGCATACTATCATCTCGAGTAAGACTGTCCTACCGGGATAGGTCCTCCCTCAATCATTGCAATCACGTGCCTGTGATCCAATAATTGACTCTGAGGGCACTATCTCTAACAATCTCCCACTTGCACTCAAGGCTAATTATTGCGATGTCGCATACTCACAGCCCGTGCGATACCGAACACCCAACTCCTCTACTAGTCAGTCTCACAAAAACCGTTTGTGAAACTATTGCGTTCGAGGAATAGCCTCAGCGAGTGGATCCGCCTTGATGTATCTTTCTATGTCTCTCTATATCTCAAGTTCGCGGAGAAAGCCATCTCCCGAAATGAGCAATACCTGCCTTAGAATGTCTGGATGTCTGACGGGACGTAGCTCATAAATGAACTCCAAATCCAAACTTCTTAGACTGTATCTTCAACTGAACTTAATCAGTATCCTGCGCCATGCCACCCTCAGTATTGCCTTGGACCATCCGTCCAAAATACTGCCCCTCGTCAGAGGGAAAAACTATAACTCTGACAACCTCCTTGTCGTCCAGGTCACCTTGGAAGCCTGGAATGATAACCGTCTCCTAAAAGAGGCAGCCGTTATCATATCCCTAGAACAGCCACTTATGTTCTAAAACTGCTTCCGACTGTTTCTCCAGGATTGGATCAATATCAACTTATTGCATCTAGTGCAAGAACAACATCTGGTGTGGTACTTGACATCTCATGATTGACTCAATTGCCTGAGCAAGTGATCTGCCAATCATGCACGTCCCTCTCCCCTTTAGTCTATAAGACACCTTTAGAGAGGGTGACTCCATTACCTGCAGGTACACTACCGTGCCAGGAGTCGTCCATTCTAAATACTCTTAGAATGCTGTCAAAGTACCCTGATTGGGAAACCACCCAAATCTAGATCTAAAACCATAGATCTAGTAACCAGTATGTCTAATATAATGTCCAAGTCCTTTGTGGAGAAACCACTGTGTGACGACCAAAGTATAACCGATTGTAGTATAGGAGTTTCTTTTCCTACTCTGTGTATGTCATCCAAATACCAGGATATCACACCCTACTACCTTCTCAACAGATCCATCCCCTATTCTGATGAAGTCAAACCCATGACTGTCACGTCAGAAATAGATGATCTATCTCCGCCACATCTGCTTTAGTCTATAAATAGACATAAGCTACCTGTCCACCAATGCTTCCGCTGCTCCCACTGACTACGACAACCCTCTGGCAGAGTCATATAGACGTACACTTCTAAAGCAAGTTTAGAATGACGCTATACTCATCCTCCTGCCGGGTCTCGCAGCTTGGAACAACAACAATGGCAAGTGTGGGTAAACAAGAACTTCCCTGTCACCGTCCTTGAGGCTACCGAAGTACCTCCCGGGTGCCTGAAGTTACCCACCTTATCTGCGGAGTGGCCAATGGAATGTCAAAACAGATTGAATCTTTAGGTTCCTTATCAAATCTTCAGTAATCGTTTGCGGTTCTGGAATTACTTCCAGTTCTACCATACTCCCACTGCTGTTTTTGAAAAAATCCATTTTTAATAAAACTGTGGCGAGTCTAGAACAATATTGCTATTGTTCATCCAGATGGTAGAAAATCAACCCACGTCATAGCCTGGGTCAACCCACAAACAGCCATTACAGAAACGTGCCTTGAGTTATCCAGAGTCTGGTTTTAATCATAAGCCGGACAACTCCCCTTACCTTAACATCGTTAAGATATGAACTGTTCTATATCCAATATAGAACCAGAGGCACTGATTTAATTGAACCAGATTCAAATCATGCAGCTATCTCCAGTGCATGTCAACTAAATGGAGAGAGGCCGATCAGCGTTACTCAACTTAGGAATGCTTCCAATTATGAGTAACCCGAAAGAGAAGTAATTACTATCAACTGAATACCATACACAAGTATCTACATCTTCGATCACTGTGAAGAATCCCGATACTTGCTACACCTGGTTCTCTACTCTATTCAAATACCTGTAACTCCTCAAAACTTAGACCCTGTGTTTCTACGAAACACCTGTCTAAGAACTAGAGAAGTCATAAGTAAACAGAATACAGTACGAGGACCAACCCCTCTGTCCTGATGGACCCTGGACAACATACAATACTCTGTATAAGTCCGCTGAGTCTAACAACTCTTTCACTGTGTGTCGTAGGTTGAAAACTGTACTTATGGTTAAGAAGAATTACACCGCTGTTCAATGCTCCTTACCTAACCATCCACTGATATAGGTAAATGTCATCGACATAATATCAAAAGGTATATCTCACTCTATGAAAATAGACGTACAGATATATCAATTTGAAATTGGTGCACAACAGCGGATATTCAAAACCAAATATTTGCCGACCGGCAAACAACCCAGGTGGCATCCTCAAATATCACCAATTACAACGAATCCCGATATAATGAGGATGATCACCCAATTCCCAATAACTTACTCCCACTCATCATCTGTAAAACCATACAGATGTGAGAATCATACCTGGTAAATACATACCCTGGAGTAAGTATCTAATCAGGAAATCAGTTTTCTTTTAACAGTACACAGTGAACCTGAAACATTGAAATGTTTCGTTGGGGTTTCCTGGTATTCCTAATAATGCCTCTTCCAGATTCACGACTGTAACCGTATAGTTCTTTGCCACCTCTCCAAATCCCTTCATATGTCTTTAGTCTTTACCTTCTGCACACCCCTTAGGCCAAATGGTTTTCTTCCTTCCCTACCGTTCGGCACCAGCCTATGGTTTGGAAGAAGACTATCCAATAAGCATAATGGGTGTACTGTCCTAATCCTAGGAACACTCGCATCGCGAGAGAAGGTGAAGATAAAAGACACCTGAATGTACTTTATTCCTATTTCTCCTGAACCAGGATCCATCCCCGAACTGGAACAAGTTCCTTTCGAGTTCGTATCTAACCATACGATGGATTATCCAATAAAATGGGATCTTCGTAATGATACGGAGTGTCCTGGAGAAATACAAAGGTGATTTAAGATTGGCGAAGAAAAACTTGGTTTGATCGTGAATAGCAGTCGCAATTTACTTTGCCCTCTTACTAATCCCTTGCTTTGTCTGAACTTAATACCTTCTGTACACCGTTTAGGCTAACTGGTTTTCTTCTTTCCCTACCGGTCGGCACCAGCCTATGGTTTGGAAGAAGACTATCCAATTTGCGTAATAGGTGTACTACTCCTAAACTAAGGAGTACTCGCAACATGAGAGAGGGTGAAAAGAAAAGACAACTGAATAATCCTATCCGTTTTCTCCAGAACCGGAAACCATCCTCGAATAAATTCCTTCGAGTTCGTATATAACCATACGATGGTTTTGTCCAATGGAAGTGGACGTTCGTAGCAATACGGGGTGTCCTGGAGAAAAGGGTAAAAGTAGGAGTGGCAATGAGGTCTGCAACTCTGACAATCCAAAAGCCAGTGTTAAGTAGGTTCGGTCAACTTGGTCACTGAGTCATAGTCTTAGAGTCGGGTCAATGGTCGCTACCAGAGAGAGAGAGAAAAGAAACACTCAGCGTGCACTCTAACCTAGATTAGAATAGTTATCACTTTTTCTAATCAGGAAACCTCCCACTGTACCTCAAATTCTCCTCCAAACCTGAAAGAAGAATTAGTCGGGGTCACCCGAGGAGTATACTAACTCATCAGTGGGAATCGGGATCCAACTCTCATCGCACGATAACGTGACGGAATCCGCTCACGGTATCACACTCCAGAAGGTATGCGCATATCTGGCAAGTTTCAGTTCTTTTGAAACTCCCGATGTGATTTCTGCCCCATGCTCTTATGACCTTGGCGAAGGTCAACAAATCATAAGTCACATGTCAAGTTCTACCCGTCATTATCCAGGTTAATTTGAATCCACCCGTACAAGCCCTTGACGAAGGTCAACAAGGCTATACGACTGTCCCAAACCAACGCATCTATCTATGCAGCAGAAAAGTAACAAGCAGCTACCATACACTATGCCTTGACGAAGGTCAACAAACATAGCATGAATACTACGTGCTACCTGTCTGAAACGACGGAGGGCTACGAATGGTTTCTGGCGAAAACCTTTAACGTAGTGAACTTGATATCGTTGAAGGAACGGATAGCTTTTTAGAAAATATAGTGACGAAAACCTTTACTAAAGAGGTCACTCCCGGTGAAGGGATCTCGGCTCTTTCCCCGTAGAATGGGGTGCAGGATATTCCAACTGAATACCACGGTGCAAAGCAAAAGTAATCGGCTATAGTGAAGTTAATGCCCTGACGCAAACTTCTGTCCAAGGGGTCACTCCCGGTGAAGGGATCTCGGCCCTTGCCTCGTCGACTGAGGAGCAGGATATTCCAAATGAATACCACGATGCAAAACAAAAGTGAACGTCCTTGCAATAACAGCTTTTTGAAAAGTGTTCCAACAACATCAGAATAGGTTTGTTTTTAAACTTGCATTGATCCGAATCAATGCAGTCCCATCAATTGATCACACCACAAAGAACGAAAATATACTGACGTACATATATGCCATCCGCATTCGCCACTGGGTCCCGTCATCACCCGTTAGGTTAGCTTACTAACGACAGAGCGGGGACTGGACTAGCGCGGATGAAAAACATATACAACATCTACTAATATATATACCAATATATTATATTTCGCTCAAGGCGTGAAAAGAAATGCAACATCACAGAAATGTACAGCATCACAGAACAATACAGATATCTGGGATCCCCGGGTTTCACAGAGCCACTACTGAAACCCGACGTTCCCCTGGTCGTGTGGATAGCCTGTGCAATGAAATCCTAGACCCCTACGGGCGCGGCAAGTCACCCGCCAAAACCTGAAGCGAGGCAGCCCCCTTCAGCTCCGTGAATGGACCACCCAGCACTCCAGGGAATCCGGCAACTTGGGCACCCCTCCTGGGTCAACCTGTACCCCCTACGAGTGCGGCGAATAGCCCGCCAATCCTAGAGTGAAGCCCCCTCCGTCCCAATGCCATGAGATGCGGGCTTGTTGCCCTCTAGAACCCGGCTATCCGTGCACTCCACCGCGGGGTAATCCTAGTACAGAATGTAAAATATACATACACCGGGTACATCGACCGCAACCAGGTCGTGCCCCAAAAGAATAATACAGACAGGCAGTGACGGCAGTCCACATGTCGGACGCTCGCCCCGCAATATCAAAAGTACATAATACAACAACACTGTACTAGCATTGCATCCAGGCTATCCCCACGACCGATCCGCAACATCACAGCATAAACATAGAACATCAACGTGAAAGTCACGTTCGCAAATCCGTCTAACCGGGCTATAGCAGTTAGACAGGATTTACCGATCGAGTGACATTCACGGTCGCAGATATAATGTAAATACTGTGAAAAATGTGTTTTAAAATATTCCGATTGATCAAACAATTAACAAGTGGGCCCCAAAGAAAACTGTAGCACACACAGAAATAATTGGCCCAACTTTAATTTCCTAAAACCCACATTTTCAACTCAGGAAAATACTGGAAAAATTTGGGGGGGTGAACAGTAAATTCCGCGGTGGAAGCGCCGCACGAGGTGGGGTTTCGCGGCGCTTCCGCGGCGGAATAGTGAGATCGGGGTACCAAATTTTTACAGTAACCTTATAATTCCCTGCACATCACACTGAGACAACCAGAAAAATTTTTGGACTTAAAAAAAAATTCGACAGAAACTGATGTGCACAAAATACGGGTTTTCGGGATTTTGTTCGATCGGAAACGTAAAACACATTACACAAAAGCTAGACGAAGTTAATGGCGAGGCTCTGATACCACTGTAAGTGCACGGCGGCGCCCCGGCCGTCAACCCGACGGCCAAACGCGGAAACGGTGGTAAACTTTTAATTTTGCGGACTTTGCAAACCGACACCACCGCGCACTAAACCCCGGATCGTGACCATTAAACTAGTTCTAGCAACTAGAATACGGGTTAGAGATATATACCGACGATCCAAGTCCTCCGGTCTTCATCTCCACTCCGATCTCCTCGCGGGATCTCCGTCCGTCTCCTCCTCGTCGGAAAGGGCACCACATCGCCTGTAGCTTTTACGGGCTCCCACCTCAATACCGAGGCAACTCGGGCGCGAAGCTGGCGAATCGACGCGTCCAAGATTTGCTGTAGGAATATAGTGTAGATTGTATGTCTCACTTTGGGGTTGGTTGCCATTTGAAAGATGATGGAGGAATCAAGAAGAAAAATGGTGCTTGCATTTTTCTAGCATGTAAAAATGAGATCAAGAATGCTACTCTCTCAAAGATGAAGCTCTCTCCTTCTCTTTTCTTCTTCTTCTCTCTTTTTTTTTTTTCTTGAATAATGAATGATCCCCTTGCAAAAGAGAATGGTGGAGGAGGTAATAGCAAACCTTAAGGGAGGTGAGTGTAGGAGAATGGAAGAGGTGACCATATCAAGGGACAAGAAAGCATACAACCATGCTTCACTTTAATCAAACCATACCCTCATCAAATCACAAGTCAAAGTAAGTCATGGTGCAAAGAAAAGAAAGCTATCATAATCAATCCATTATGCAAGAAAACCCCTCCACAAAAGTAATTTGCAAAACTGCAAATTACCCCCTCCATCGGAAAAGTCCGGCCGGGAAAGAACAAAGAAAAACCGGCCGGAACGGAAAACAAAATGGCAACCCTAGAAAACTGGTCCCGTAATAAATTACAGGATAACCCCACACTGTGCATACACACCCGCATTTGTATTCCGTCCGGATACAAATGCAATGAGACAGAATCTACACTGTACTAAACTAGGACCGGCTTAAACAAAAACCGGCTAGTAATATCCGTTCGATCCTGATCCGTGCAATACCGCACGTATCTGATCGAACCCTGCCATATAACCATACGGCCACTAGTACAAACCTGTCCGATCCTGATCCGTGCAATACCGCACGTATCTGATCGGACCCTGCCATATCTCCATACGGCCTCTACAGCGTTTCGCCCGAAACTTGAGTAACTGAAAGTGTGGTGGACTCTAAAGACTCGTCAATACTATGGCTGTGGATTTAACCACTAGCACGTCAGAGGTATAAGCCAATACGTGACGGGCCACCAGCTATTGACTAAAAGGGACGTCGTTGAGGAAGCTCACCCCGACACCCAACTGAGCCTGTCAGTGACAATATCCGTACAGTCCGGTCCGTTCGTCTATGAGTATCGCATGGCGGGCCTAGGGGGTTGGTAAAAGTCAGACCCCCAAAAGCGGTACAAGTCGTGTCGGAGTGTAGCCCAGAACACCCTGAGATACTACTGGAATACCTACCAGTAAATCTCCTTGCCTTGGCCAAGGTCTTTGTGTAATGGCTCTCCTAGACACAGCGCGACCTCACCCCCAATACCGGGAGAGACGAAACCCCCGAAGATCCGCTCACTGCCTCCATGTGGCTCGGGACTGTACCCAACTAAAACCTGTTTGCACGACTCCTTTGAGCCGTGGTAGGGTAGTAATCAAAGTACAGTGGGAACTCACACGAGACAAATGACGATCCCCAGGTCGATGAACTAACCTGCACACATGTCACCAGGGAACTGCCATCTGACGTCTGGTATATGACCAACTAGCATGTTCCCGGCGAGTCCTGTCCGGTGTACTCATAACCCAATGAGCACCTGTATACATCTTAGGTGATCCAACTGACACCAGTGGCTTGTGAGACCGGCCACCGCCCCTCGTCGGGGTCTCGACTGTATACACTAGTCTACTAATGGAGTATCGATGCCCAGTCTCGAAACTCCCACGACTAGGGACCTTTTAAGGAAAAGCTTATAGACCCCAGCTCCCACTTATATGATCGCCCTCATACTGCTGGTGGTCAAGCAAGAATCCTAGGGGCTCTATCAACGTGCAATAGCGACCTCTCAGGTCACCTAAAGCAGTACACGATGATAAAGGTAAACCAGATAGCATACTATCATCTCGAGTAAGACTGTCCTACCGGGATAGGTCCTCCCTCAATCATTGCAATCACGTGCCTGTGATCCAATAATTGACTCTGAGGGCACTATCTCTAACACCAGCGCCACTCCGCAGGAGTAGTAGGCAGTCTCATCCGCCCGAGAGATACTAAGGTTTTCTCATAGACGGGGATAGAGAGGATTGCATTATGGATTATGGTGAGCCTACTAGCTTCCAGCAAGCCATTCAGAGCGGTGACTCGGTAAAATGGATGGATGCAATGCGGACCGAGATGGAGTCCATGTACACCAACAAAGTTTGGACTTTGGACTTTGCTCCAGAAGGGGTAAAACCAGTAGACTGCAAATGGATCTTCAGAAAGAAGATTGGTGTAGATGAGCAGGTTGAGAACTATAAAGCTAGACTTGTTGCAAAGGGTTTTCGTCAAAGACCTGGTCTAGACTATGACGAGACCTTTTCTCCAGTGGCTATGCTGAAATCCATTCGGATCCTTCTTTCCATTGCTGCCTTCCACGATTATGAAATCTGGCAGATGGACGTAAAGACGGCTTTCCTAAATGGAAATTTGGAAGAGTGCGTCTATATGGATCAGTCGGAGGGATTCATTCAGAGTGGGAGCAGCTGTAAAGTGTGCAAGTTGCTTAAGTCCATCTATGGACTTTAACAGGCATCGCGGAGTTGGAACATCTGCTTTGATGATACTGTCAAACAATTCGACTTTATCAAAAACCCAGATGAACCATGCATTTACAGTAAGATTGTAGGGAGAATTGTGATTTTCCTCGTCTTGTACGTGGATGACATTCTCCTAATAGGAAATGATATTCCTATGCTACGGTCAGTTAAAGGATTCTTGTCACAGAGGTTCTCTATCAAGGACCTGGGCGATACCAACTACATTCTGGGGATCCAGATCTATCGTGATAGATCTAAGAGGATGTTGGAGAATTTCACAGTCAAGGTACATCGACACCATACTGAAAAGGTTCAGTATGGAAGATTCCAAGCGCGGTAATTTACCGGCTTGTCACGGGATCACCCACTCCAAAAAGATGTCTCCCAAGACTGATTTGGAAAGGGATCGCATGTCTATTATACCTTACACTTCTGCGGTAGGCTCTATAATGTATGCGATGTTATGTACCAGACCAGATGTAGCATACGCATTGAGCGTTGTAAGCCGGTATCAGTCGAACCCAGGGGAGAAACACTGGATAGCGGTAAAGAACATTCTCAAGTACCTGAGAAGGACTAAGGAGATGTTCTTGGTGTATGGCGGAAAAGATCTCCAGCTCGAGGCCTTTGCTGACTCCAGCTTCCAGAGTGACAAGGATGACTCCAAGTCCATGTCGGGTTATGTCTTTACCCTCAATGGAGGGGCGGTTTGCTCGAAGAGTTCCAAGCAGGAGACCGTTGCAGACTCAAATATGGAAGCGGAGTACATAGCTGCTTGCGATGCCGCAAAGGAAGCTGTCTGGATGAAGAAGTTCCCCACGGAGCTTCAGGTGGTTCCTACCGTTGTTGATCCAATACCGCTGTATTGCGACAACAACGGCGCTATAGCTTTAGCGAAGGAACTCAGGTCCCATCAGAAGTCCAGGCACATTTTGAGGCGGTACCACCTGATCTGGGAGATCGTAGATCGCCGGGAGATCGAGGTGAAGAGAGAAAATACGGCGAATAACACTGCAGATCCACTCACGAAGGCCCTACCCCAGACTCAGTTCGAGCGGCTGATCGAGGTGATAGGTCTTCGATACGCCAGTACATGGCCTTAGTGCAAGTGGCAGATTGTTAGTGTATATGCCCTATAGGCCATTACTGTATCATACTAGCTTGTATATTACTTAATGGAAGCTTGGGATATTCACATTTGTATAGACAATCTTGCTCAAAATAGTAGTATGCTACTTGGTTTGTCTCTACTTCAATATGTGCATGTGTTTCTTTTAGCATATCGCTTATATACATATTAGTAGAGCCCTTAGGATCTTTGCTTGATTACCAGCGTTATGATGGCAGTCATACTCGTGGGGGCTGGGTAATCCATCAGCACATCCTTATACAAGTCCCTAGTCGTAGGACTATCGAGACAGGGCATCGATACTTCGGAGTAGACTAGCGTATGCGCTTCTCATTCAAGCGGGGGAGACGGTTTGTCCCACAGCCGTCATTACGTCGTACTTCAGATAGTATGCGGGTGCTCGTTAGGTTACGAGTACACTGGACAGGACTCGTCGGGAACAGTTGGTTGGTATTATACCTATCGTCAGTTATCAGTTTGCAGGTGACATGAGTACAACTTAGTCCGCCAACTTGACACTGTCACTTCGCCTCGGGTGTGTTCCCACTGTATTTAGATTACTACCCGACCTCGGCTCAAAGAAGTCATGCAAACAGGTAGTAGTTGGGTGCAGTCCCGAAGCACTTGGAGGCAGTGACGGTTAGACATGATTCGTCTATCCGGATATTGGGGGTTGACATCACGCTGTGTCTAGGTGAGCCATTACACGAGTAGTCCCTGGCCAGGGCAAGCGAGATATACTGGTAGGTTTCCAGTGTTATCTCAGGATGTTCTGGGCTACACTCTGACACGACTTGTACCGCTATTAGGGGACTGACGTTCACCACCCCCCTAGGCCTGCCATGCGATGTATCAGACGAACAGACCGGACTGTACAAAGATTGTCACATACAGGCTCAGTAGGAGTTCAGATGGGTTTACCTCATCGGCCTTCTTATCGACATCTACCCGGGGACCGTTACGTACAGCTAGTGCCGCTTGCGGTCTGTGGTTAAACCCACTGCCCGCGTAGTGTCGAGTCTTTAGAGTCCCACACAGAGAGTTTCCCTGCACTGAGCGAAACGTGTAGAGGACGTATGGTTTTACGGCAGGGCTGCGATCACTTACGTGCACTTGTGTGCGTATGCTGTTCGGGCAGGCAATACTAGTGGGCTTTTGTTTAAGACAGATCCTAGTATTGCACAGATGGATTAGTTTTGTCTTCTGTACATTCGCATTCTACGGAATGCGGATGCGGGTGTGTATGCACAGTTTTGAAGAGCGATGAAGGAGGAGGTGCCTCATTCGGGTTTTGGCAGTTGGTTCGGCCAAAACCATTATGTGGCAGGCTCATTAGGGTTTTGGTGTCAAAACCATTATGAGCCGGAAACATTGTTTACTAATCCTTTTAGTGATAGTTTAGTGATGGCTAGTTGCATTGACCATTTGACCACCGTGACCTCTCTTGACTTTGTTGACACGATGACCGGAGTTGACCATTGACCTTCATGAGAGGTCTACACTCTTCTTTGGATTTCTTTTTCATTTTGGATTATGAAAATGGTCAATTCAATGTAGCCATCAACTTTATCATGATAGGATTAGTAATGATGGTTTTTGTGTATTATTCCAACCATGGTTAATTTTCTTTAGTTAACATAATTCATTTTCTCATTTTCATTCTCTCTCTTAAAAGTGAGAAGAAAAAGAAGAGCTCCATGGTTGCTTGTTCTCCTCCTCTTGATTTCTTCTTTTGATCTCATGTGTTGAGAGAAAAAGAATCTACATTGACAAACACTTCCATCTTTCTCTTCTACACAACCTAGGACATCAAGACTAGCGATCTTGTTGCCCTAGTTGCCTTGGCTCGAGGTGAAGCTCGGTGTACATCTCTCGGGTGGATCGTCTTCGACTCAAGGAGGCCGCGGAGGTGACCAAGATCCGGATCGATCCTCGGAGCGTGGATGGACGAGCCGGATAGCGGAGAGAAGACCCGAAGGACCGGTTTCGTGAGGTATAATTTCTACGGCATAGTAGTTAAAGCCTCTAGTAGTTTGCTAGTTTCTAGTTTAGCAAAGATCTTCGCTTTTGAGTCCATGTTGCCTTGCGCCAAAATTTTGTTTTTCGCCGTTTCCGCCTCCCCGTAAGAACCGGGGTGAGCAACGTGGACTTACAGTAGCTCCTCTAGTTATGTTTAAACAACATATAGTGACGAACTTTTCAAAATTATAGAGGGCTAACACAAACAAACTCCGAATCGAACTAGAGATTAGGGTAAAGCATAATAAATGAAGTCTAAACCTAAGTGAAAAGAAACTACAACATTTGTAGTCAACTCCTTCACTCTCTTAGGCTCCAATGGCTCCACTCGAAGCTTAGCTCAACTCCGCTCAAGGTCCATCGTCGTCCATGATGATCCACCCGGAGTTTCTTTGCTCAAAGTCTTTGCTTCACAAAACTTGGATGAATGAAGCATAACAAACTACACTAATGGGCTAGAGTAGTATAGATTGGTGAAGTGGTTTGTATTCTCACTTTAAAACCCTTTCTTTTTATATTCCTCACTCTATAGAAAAACTCAAGAGAGCAAGGATGAGGAAGAAGAAGGAGATGGCCAAGCTTGAGCTCAATAATGATAATCACTTAATTAAAAGAGAAAAGAAAATAATATATATGAGAGTCACACTCAAATAAACCATGGTAAATAAATATCTAGATATTTTCAATATTGAGTTAAAAGCAACTAAGGAAATTAAACCATGGTGGAAGTCAAAGTTAAAATGAGAAGAGTGTAGAATTTATTAACCATGAATCATTTTCCTTTTTGTTTTTCTCAATAATAAATATATATGTATATTTATACCATGTGATTCTTGCATTGCCATCTCCAATGTATCAACAACCCTGACACACATGTATGCATGTATGTGTGCATTCACATCATCAAGCATATACATGAATACATCCATGCATACAACAAATAGAAAAGGTTTATGAAAAGTAAGCTAAAAGTCAATATTAAATCAACAATTGATTTAATAAACCGGTCATATCACAAACGACCTGACGAATAGAAAAACGCCCGATTAAAATTCGGTATCATATACACGCATTTAATCGAGCTCCCGCGCATATCTCATATGCACACCACATGGTTTCGCCTGAGCTAGGAAACTCCTGTGTGGAACTCTAAGACACGTCAATACACCGGCAGTAGGTGATGATCATATCAAACACCCACAAGCCGCAAGCAGTCAGCTAAACATAACGGCCACCCGGGTATTGAGCGATCAGAAGAAAACAAGCGAACCTGTCAAAACTCCCGTCGAGCCAACTGGCAACACTTACCGTACAGTCCGGTCTCTTCGTCAGATATGTTGAATATCAAGTGTAGGGATGGAATCGTCGAGCCCTAATAACTTAATAAGTCTTGCCGATGTGGACTATGACCGGTCGAGAAACTACTGATAACACTTATCTGTAAATCTCATCAGCCCTGGCCAGGGACTTCGAGTCAAAGCCAATCGCGCATAGCACAACATCAACACCCAATACCGGGAGAGACGAAACCCCTCCTGTCGCTCATTGCCTCCATGTGTCTCGGGACTGTACCCAAAAGCGACCTGTTTGCATGACTCAGTAGAGCCGTGATAGGGTCGAAATCAAAGCACGGTGGGAGAACGCACAAGTCTCTTTGACGATCTCGAGTCTACAGACTAACCTATACCAGTGTCCCCAGAGAACTTCTATCTGACGATAGATATAATACCATATAGGAGTTCTCGGCAAGCCCGTTTAGTGTACCCAGTCACCACTGAGCACCCGTATACAATCTTTGTTGTCATAACACCAATGGATATGGGCCCATCCATTGCCCATCATATGGGTCAAGAAACGTATACGCTAGTCTACTCTGGAATATCGATGCCCTATCTGGATATATCCTTGAATAGGAATAGTTCAAGAAAATGCTTATAAACTACACATGCTCATCTAGTATGATCTCCATCATAGTCATGGAAGTCAAGCAAATATCCTGATGGCTTTATCAACATGTATGAAATGAACAGTATAATACAATCAAGTAAACATGTTAAGATAAAGTACAACCAGATAGCATACTATCATATCGAGCAAGAAATTCATCTGTATATATATACATGTCCAAGCATCCATTATATATATAATGGCCTCTAGGGCATACATATACCCAACAATTCAATATATCAAATAAATAATTATACATTAAATTGTTAAATCAACACTTGATTTAATAATCCGGCTATATCACATATAACCGACTAATATCAAATGTAATAACTTATCGAATCAGCACTTGATCGGATAACTCAGCTATATCATATATAACCGACCGATATCACATATCGCGAGAATAGAATACGGTATCACATACGCGCATTAATCTCGGTCCCGCATATATCACACATGTGCTCCTACTTTGTTTCGCATGAACCAGGAAACCTCTGTGTAGGACTCTAAACACTAGTCAGTACGCCGGCAGTAGGTGGGGATCATATCAAACACCCACAAACCGCAAGCGGTCTGCTAAACGTAATGGCCACCCGGGTGTTGAGCGATCAAAAGATCAACAAGAAAGCCTGCTCATACTCGTGCCAATCCAATCAGTAATACTACCGTATAGTCCGGTCTCTTCATCAGATATGTCGCATATCACAGCCTTGTGGTGGTAATCGTCAGACCCCAATAGCCTGATAAGTCATGCCGATTCAAGGTCCATAACGGTTCGAGAAACTACTGATAACACTTACCAGTAGATCTCAGCAACCCTGGCCAGGGATTTCCTGTTATGGCCAATCGAACATAGCGCAACATCAACCCCCATTACCGGGAGAGGCGAAATCTCCTCCTATCGCTCATTGCCTCCAAGTGACTCGGGACTGTACACAAAAACCACCGTTTTGCACGATCTATTGAACATGGTAAGGTAGAAATCAAAGCACAGTGGGAATCACACAAGACTCTATGATGATCTCTGGTCGACAGACAAACCTGTACCAATGTCACCAGAGAACTTCTATCTGACGATATGTATAAAGTATCTAGGAGTTCTCGGCGAATCCGTCAAGTGTACCCAGTCTCCACTGAGCACCCGTATACCTTCTCTGATGTCAAAAATCAATGGATATAGGATCATCCATCACCCATCATATGGGTCGAGAAGCCTATACTCTAGTCTACTCTGGAATATCGATGCCCCGTCTCGATACTCCCACGACTAGGAACATTTGAAGGATGTAATTACTGACTACCTCTGCCCCACTAGTATGATCTGCATCATAATCCTGATAGTCAAGTACTCATCCTAAGGGCTTTATCAGCATGTAATAGAGAGAAAATAAGTGTACATATTAAGATAAAGAGCTACCAGATAGCATAATATCATGTCGAGAAAGAAAGTCCTCCCTATATATGTCCAAGCATCCACTATAATATACATCACATGTATAATAATGGCCTCTAGGGCACACATATTGTTAGTGATATGTATGCCCTAGAGGCCATTACCGTACATACGATGTATATTGTAGTGGATGATTGGACATATATATGGAGGACTTTCTTGCTCGACATGATAGTATGCTATCTGGTTGCTCTTTATCTTAACGTGTACACTGATAGTCTCTATTTTACATGTTGATAAAGACCTTAGGATAAGTACTTGACTACCAGGATTGTGATGCAGATCATACTAGTGGGGACAGTGTAGTCGCTAAGTACATCCTTGAAATGTTCCTAGTCGAGGGTGTATAAAGACAGCGCATCGATATACCAGAATAGACTAGCGTATAGCTTCTCGACCCATGTAGATGGGCGATGGATGTTCCCATATCCACTGGAGTTTGACATCTGAGACAGTATACGGGTGCTCAGTGGAGACTGGGTACACTGGACGGACTCGCCGAGAACACATAGATGGCATTATACATCACGTCAGATGGCAGTTCTCTCGTGACACTGGTACAGGTTAGTCTGTAGACCCGAGATCGTCATAGAGTCTTGTGTGATTCCCACTGTTCTTTGATTTCCATTATACCACGTCCAAGAGGGCGTGAAAAACGGTGGCTTTTGGGTACAGTCCCGAATCACATGGAGGCAATGAGCGATAGGAGGGGTTTCGTCTCTCCCGGTATAGGGAGTTGATGTTGCGCTGTGCTCGATTGGCTATAACAGGAAGTCCTTGGCCAAGGAAGCTTTAGAGATATAGTGGTAAGTGTTATCAGTAGTTTCTCGATCCGTTATGAGCCTCATATCGACACGACTTATCGAGTTAATGGGGTCTGACGTTTACCACCCCTAGACGAGATATGTGACATATCAGACGAATAGACCGGACTGTACGGTAGTGTTACTGATTGGAATCGCAGGAGTGTGAGCAGTCTTGCTTGTTGATCTTATGATCGCTCAAAACCCGGGTGGCCGTTACGTTTAGCAGACCGTTTGCGGCTTGTGGGTGTTTGATATGATCATCACCTACTGCCGGCGTATTGACGAGTCTTTAGAGTCCTACACAGGGGTTTCCTGGCTCAAGCGAAACGGAGTAGGAGCACATATATGATTTGTGCAGGACCGAGATTGATATGATATGAGATACCATATTCTATTCTCGCAATTTGTGACATTGATCGGTTGTATGCGATATAGACGGGTTATCGGATCAAGTGTTGATTCGATAAGTTGTTACACATGATATTTGTCGGTTATAGCCGGATTATTAAATCAACAGTTGATTTAATAATTTAATGTATAATTATATATTTGATATATTAAATTACATTAACTAGTATTAGCTCACTTATGATTTGTTTTCTCACTTTGTGTGCACGTTGTACATATGTGATATGTATGTTCGTGTACATGTATTGTGTCATGGTTGATGATACATGCAAGATGGGTGTATGAGACTTATACCATGATTAGGGTTAAGATTAGGGTTTTGTTTTTGATTTAAGAATTAATAAAAGAGTTAAACTTTGTCAAAGTTATCAAGCTTGAAGAAGCTTGTAGAAACATTGACAAAGTCCACTCTTTTGTCATTTCCTTAGACATTACTTAACCCAGCCCTTAACCCCATACCTTGGTTAATTCACTACATGAGTTAAGCATGAGGGCTTAACTCAAGCATGGGTGAACAATTCAATGGATAAGTTTTCATTTGGATGAATTATTCACAAGAGTTCATCTTCTTCTGCTTCAAGCTCCATGAAAAAGCTTTCTAGCTCTAATGGTGTTATGAGAAAATCAATTCTAAAGTGAGCCCACTTCCTACTTCATCATCCTCTACTACTTGCCATGTAGTATGGAGTGTTCTCTTCATAAAGTTCCTGACCTAGTGAAGAAATAGCTTGAGTTAGTGTCTCCTCGATGTAGATCATCTTCGGCCTCGAAGTCATCGAAGCAAGCACGTTCGTTTTTTCGCGGAGCCTCTCAAGAGTCCAGAGTTTGCGATCGCAGCAGAGGGGACTACTACACGGAGCTATTTTAAGTGAAGGACCGGTCTACAAAGGTTGTATTCCTTTCTCTCTTTTCATATTGCAAAGTGTTTGCATATTGTTATCCGTATATTTCTATTTGACGATCTATGTTAGGGTTATCTAAATCGGCAAAATTTTAATTTGGCATGGACGATGCCTCACGAAACCTTGATGCCGTCTTGGCTAACCCTGTAGTGGTATCAGAGCCATGCTAGAAATAAATACGGATTTTGTTAAGATTACGAAACCGAAACAACTCCGTAATTTGAAACGCTAAATCCATGTTTCTGTCGATTTTAAAACGAGGTCCAAAAATTTCTCAAACAAGTGCAGAATCATATTTGGAACATTGGGTTCCAAATTTTTTTCATGTTTTGGTCTCTGTGTTTTGGGGTTTCAGGTGTTGTTTATTTTTGATAATTTTGCATGTGATGTAATCTTACATTTTAAGCAATTCGGAGTGTTTCGTATTCGTAGTTTTAACAGTGTTTCGGATGTTTCACGTATTTTCTAGACGAAGTTAAAAGGTTCGATCGAATGTTAAAAACCCATTTTTCCAAGTTTTACGTACTCGGAAAAACATGCAAGTGATTCTTTGGACCCTCTATCAGAACGTAAACCTTAACTCGATTATGTGGAGGTCAAAACCATCACTTGAACACTAGGGTTTTTGATAGTTTAGCATTTCACTTGTAAGGCGTTGGTTTGACCCTTCTACGGCTGGTTCATAGGTATTGTGGCATCTTCTGGGTGTTACTAAAATTGTGCTTAAGTGTTGAGCTGTCGGGAAATTGTGGGATTTTGATGAATCGATCGAAGAGTTTATTGTCATCCGGATATTATGTGATGGGCTACAATATTTGGAATCCACAAGTTGTTATGAGATAACTAATTTGAAATTACTAAATCTAGCAGTTTAGTCTCATTTGATCGGTTGCCACGGGATTTTGATGTGATCAAAAGTCCGTCGCAATCACATAGCGTACGCGGATACTCGCCGGGTAACATTATTAGATAGCCACACCCCATAGCCCCGACCAAGTGACCGTAGGAGAACCTCGTCGCCAAAAGCATCCGTTCGGGTGCTCGTGGCAGCGGTGTTCCTCCTTAGTGCACTTCGTCGACGGCATCGGGGGGTGCGGCCGTCCACTAAAGTTTCCGATGAGCATCCGATCAGAATGTCGGGAATCTTGGCCCGACTAGATATTGAGAAGTGTTTTCAAGATCGAGACTAAAATGCGGGGTTTATAATTTTTAGGCATGCGATGTCTAAGGAATTCATTTGGTTAGGCATGAAATCTAATGTATATGATACGTTGGGTTTATGATGTCTAAGGTGGTTGTGGAATCCAACTGTTGTAGTTTTTCACTTTCTTTTCCGCGACCGTAAGTGTAATATGTGGTGTATCACCGGTTTCGGTGCTATATGTCAACGACAACTGGGATACGCTTATTTACTTACGTTGATGACATGTGATGTTGTGTGTTGTTATTATATGTTATATTGGATCGTCGTGTTTGAATAGTCGGCGGTTTTATGTGAGATGAGAGTTTTTCATTTTCATTCATGTAAAATTAATTGTATGTTATATTCTTTTATTGGGGGCCTTCCGGGTTGAGGATTATGTCACCATTGTATATTATATACTTTTCCGCATTAGGATAGACCCAAGACGCGGAGCACAAGTAACCGGGTTCTAGGGTCCAGTGGGAGACCATCTCGAGGAGTCGAGACCGGGTCTCCTAACTCTAGAATCGGTATGGTTGCTTTCCCCTCTCGTAGGGGTCTAGGGGTGTGGGATTGGCTATTCATCACGACCGTGGAATCAGTGTTTTATACATGCTTAATTTAAAACACGGAAATCCTAGTATATCCAATATTTCATATGTTGTTTTCTGCTGCGATATCTGTGATGTGATCATTTGATATATGTTGAGATAGATACTGGATATAGTATATGTGATATATTATATAGACGTTGCTTATGTTTTACACCCGCGCTAGCACTGCCCCGCTCTGCCGTTAGTTACCTAACCTAACGGTGCACGAGGGGACATCGCTGCGAATGCGGATAGCATAAGCATACGTTGTATTTATCTGTGATGTTTAGGTAACTTAAAATGATGGGACTTCAGTAATGAGATTAATGAAAGAAAATAAACCATAATATGTTGTGTAAGGTTAGTATAGCACCCTATGAAGAGTTTTCAAGCATCACATGTCTCAAAGTTTGTATTTTTAAGGTGCTAAGCTAACATGCAAAGGATAGATCCTAGAAAATTAGGGTTATCAAAATTTTAAGCTAGTAAAGACTAGGGTTTGAAGGCTACAACCTTTGTAGCTCCCCTTTGCAAGACTCCTTGGTGTCTTGGGTGTTGAATCGAGGTCCTCTTGAACTCCCCTTGTGTCCACGACGATCCACCACGGAGATCTTCGTCCAAGCTCGCTACTTTGTAAAATCAAAGGAAACACTCTAATCAAGTTGGCTAGACTTGAGTAGAATGGTGTTGTGGCTTTGGATCTCACTTCAAAAACCTTTCTTTGATTGTATTTAACTCACTAGAAAACCTAGAGAGGAAAAGATGAAGGAAGATGAAGATGGTGGCCTTTCTTTGCAAGAGGTAAAAAGATAACCTTTAGTTAAGAAAAAGAAAGAAATATATATCACTATATATATTTAATTCCTTCTTGACATCAACCATGATTAAATGATAGATAGTTAATTTAACTTGGGTTTAGAATGATAAAGAGAAGGATAACCATAGGTTAGTGGTAGTTGAGCTAGGTTAGGTTAGAAGAAGAGTGTGGAAACTAACATGATTATCCTTTTCTTTTTCATTTAACTTTAAAACCAAAATTAAATAATTATCCTTTATTTAATCCATGGTGTGAGTCTTGCATTGCCACCATTTCCATATGCTAACAACCATGATGCATGGGTGTATGTATGTATGCATGTATGCACATCCACATGTGCATGAAACTAGAATGAAAATAAAGAAACACATGCATGCATGCATACATCCATCAAACCCTAGAAAGGTTTCAAGTGAGATAACTAATGGTTAGATGATAAATCAACACTTAATTTATCAATCCGGTCATATCTCATACGACCCCACCAAAAGTAGGCCACCCGATCAATGTTCGGTATCATATACGCACATTTCAATCGGGTGCAAGCGCATATCGCATACGCGCACCACAACGTTTCGCCTGGACTGGGTAACTCCTCTGTGGGACTCTAAGACTCGTCAATACGCCGGCAGAGGGTGATGATCATATCAGGTACCCTCAAGCCGCAAGCGGTCAGCTAAACGTAACGGCCACCCGGGTATTGAGCGATCAGAAGAAAACAAGCGAACCTGCTACAACTCCCGTCGAGCCATCCGGTAACACTACCGTACAGTCCGGTCTCTTCGTCAGATATGCTGCATATCGAGCCTAGGGATGGTCACGTCGACCCTAATAACTCAATAAGTCGTGCCGATGAATGGTCTATAACAGATCGAGAAACTACTGATAACACTTATCAGCAAATCTCAGCAGCCCTGGCCAGGGACTTACTGATATAACCAGTCGGGCACAGCACAGCATCAACTCCCAATATCGGGAGAGACGAAACCCCTCCTATCGTTCATTGTCTTCGTGTGTCTCGGGACTGTACCCAACGGCCACCTGTTTGTACGACTCAGTAGAGCCGTGGTAGGGTGGCAATCAAAGTACAGTGGGAGAACACACAAGACTCCATGACGATCTCGGGTCTACAGACTAACCTGTACCAGTGTCACCTGAGAACTGCTATCCGACGATAGATATAATTCCATATAGGAGTTCTCGGTGAGTCCGTCCAGTGTACCCAGTCACCACTGAGCACCCGTATATGATCTTGATGTCAAACATCGATGAATGTGGGAACATCCATCGCCCATCGTATGGGTGTAGTATCAAATACGCTAGTCTACTCTGGTATATCGATGCCCCGTCTCGATATACCTACGACTAGGGACTTTCCGGGATATGCTTATAGACTACAGATGTCCCACTAGTATGATCTCCATCATAATCAGAGTAGTCAAGCCGATATCCTCAGGGCTTTATCAGCATGTATGAATGAATAGAAGCATGATCAAATAAACATGTCAGATAAAGAAGAACCAGATAGCATACTATCATGTCGAGCAAGAATGCAAACTGAATATATATACATGTATAGATACATCCACTATCACATAATGGCCTCTAGGGCATACATATATCCAACATGTTGTGGAATCAAATTTTCAAAAACAGGTAGCTCTAGTTGTTGCTTTGCATAGCGGTGTTCCTTGTAGAACATCCAGCACCTTATTCGATAAGGAAAGAGCTGAGATCCCTTCTCCGGGAGTGACCTCTTTAGCAATATGTGGCAGATGCTACAACCCTCGGTTTTGTATTTTGATTGATTTTCTAGTTCTTGATTTGCATAGTGGTATTTGTGAAATATCCTGCACCTTATTTGATAAAGAAAGTGAGGGTTGCTAGGCATGCGCACAAGGGTCTACGAGGCATCAACCATGCCCGATTAAAATTTTAGCCATGCCGAACAACTCTAATACGGATCTTTAAACTAGGGTTTAGGCGAAAGCAAGCAAGTTAACAACTTTAACTACAAGTGAAAGGGATTACAACCTTTGTAGATCCGGTCCTTCACTTCATTAGCTCCGTGTAGACGTCCCCATCGCTGCGATCGTAAACTCCGGACTCTAGAGAAGCTCCACGAAAAGAACGAACGTGCTTGCTACGATGACTTCGAGGCCGAAGATGATCTACGTCGGGGAGACACAAACTCAAGCCATTCCTTCACCAGGTCATAAACTTTGTGAAGAGAACACACTCTACTACATGGAAAGTGGTAGAGGATGAAGAAGTAGGAAGTGGGCTCACTTTAGAATTGATTTTCTCACTCTTTTTCTCATGGCACCATTGGAGCTAGTAAGCTTTTGGATGGAGCTTGATGATGAAGAAGAAGAAGAAAGAATAAAGAATAATCCCATCCAAATGAAAGCTTATCCAATAAATAATGGCACAATGGTTGAGTTAAGCCCTCATGCTTAACTCATGTAGAGAATTAACCAAGGCTTTAGGTTAAAGGTTAGGTTAAAGAATATCAAAAGAAATGACAAAAGAGTGGACTTTGTCAAAGCTTCTCCAAGCTTCTTCAAGTTTGATTACTTCGACTAAGTTAAAACCTTTTGTTAAATATTAAGATAAAACAATAACCCTAATCTTTACCCTAATCTTGGTATGAGTCCCATACACCCAACTTTGATGTATCATCAAGCATGATACAATCATGTACACTTGCATATATCATATATAAACAATGTGCACAAACTAGTGAGAAAATAAATCATAAGTGAGCTAATACTAGTTAATGCAATGTAATATATCAAATATATAATTATGCATTAAATTATTAAATCAACTCTTGATTTAATAATCCGGCTATAACCGACTAATATCAAAAGTAACAACGTATCGAATCAACACTTGATCCGATAACCCGGCTATATCTCATACAACCGATCAATGTCACGAATCGCGAGAATTGAATATGGTATCTCATATCGTATTAATCTCGGTCCCGCTCATATCACATATGTGCTCCTACTCCGTTTTGCTTGAGCCAGGAAACCCCTGTGTAAGACACTAAAGACTCATCAATACGCCAGCAGTAGGTGATGATCATATCAAACACCCACAAGCCGCAAGCGGTGTGCTAAACGTAACGGCCACCCAGGTATTGAGCGATCATAAGATCAACAAGCAAGCCCACTAGTTCTCCTGCGAATCCAATTAGTAACATTCCCGTACAGTCCGGCCTCGTCGTCTGATATGTCGCATATCTCGCCTAGGGGTGTTAAACGTCAGACCCCAGTAGCTCGATAAGTCGTGTCGATATGAGGTCTATAACAGTTCGAGAAACTACTGGTAACACTTACCAGTAAATCTCAGTAACCCTGGCCAGGGATTTCCGGTTATAGCCAATCGAACACAGCACAACATCAACTCCCTTGACCGGGAGAGACGAATCCCCTCCTATCGCTCATTGCATCCATGTGATTCGGGACTGTACACAAAAACCACCATTTTGCACGCCCTCTTGGACGTGGTAAGGTGGAAATCAAAGCACAGTGGGAATCACACAAGACTCTATGACGATCTCGGGTCAACAGACTAACCTGTACCAGGGTCACCGGAGAACTGCCTTCTGACGTGAGGTAAATACCATCTGAGAGTTCTCGGCGAGTACGTCCAGTGTACCTAGTCTCCACCGAGAACCCGTACACCATCCTTGATGTCAAACACCGATGGATATGGGATCATCCATCGCCCATCATATGGGTCAAGATGCGTATACGCTAGTCTACTCTGGTGTATCGATGCCCTGTCTCGATACACCCTCGACTAGGAACAGTTATAGGATGTACTCGTAGACTACCGTGGCCCCACTAGTATGATCTCATCATAGTCCCAGTATTCAAGTACATATCCTATGGGCTTTACCAACATGTAACGGAGAGACAATCAGTGTACACGTTAAGGTAAAGAGTAACCAGATAGCATACTATCATGTCGAGCAAGAAAGTCCTCACTATATATGTCCTAGCATCCACTACAATATACATCTTATGTATAGTAATGGCCTCTAGGGCATACATATAACTAATAGAAAGAGCCGACGATCCATTCCCCGGGAGTGAGCTCTTTAGCAAAACTAGTAAAAGCCTCAAAAACACTCCATTTTAAATCATTTGATTCTACAACGATATCAAGTTCTTTACGCAAGGGGTTTTCTTAAAAACTTTTCGTTGCCCTCCGTCATTTCAGATAAGTACTGGTTAGTATTCGTTCTACGTTTGTTGACCTTAGCTAAGGCGTAGTGTGCGATAGCTGATTAGTGCTTATCTACAAAGCATATGATGCGATTGAGTTAGGGTAGTCGTGCGACTTTGTTGACCTTAGGCAAGGGTTTTGCGGGTGGGTTTAATTCAATCGGGAAATGACGGGTTGAACTTGACTAGTGCTTATGATTTGTTGACCTTAGCCATGGTCATAAGTTGCTAGGGGTAAAATATTATCGGGAATTTCAAGTGATGAAATTTGCAATGAGATTGCATACCTCCTATGAGATAGTTGGATCCCGATACCCGCTGCGAGTAAGAGTTACTCCTGTGAGAATTTTACACATTACAATTAGCCGATCAAGTAGGTGTTTAGAAAGGTGTTAACGGGGTTACGCCCTTGGGAAAATGGGGTTTATTTTAACTAGGTCCGTGCGAAAGCAGGGGGAACCTCCCTCAATGTACCGGCACTGGCCTGGCTGAATGATGGACGAACTTGTAGGGTGTAATTAATCCCGGCTAGTCTTTCCTTTTAAGGTTTGAAAGAAGATTTCACTAAAATAGTGGGAGCCATCCTGATTAAATATATTAATAACCAATCTAATCTTGCAAGAGCATACGCTGAGAGTTTTTTTCTCTCTTTCTCCAGGTAGCAACCATGTCACGCCTGAATCAAGATAATAATAAGGATGTATTGACCGAACCCGCTTGTTATACTGCGCTAGGGAACATTGGTCCCGCTCCAAGTTATAATTATTATAAGACCGAGCAGGAAATAGGGAATTACCAGGATTCCCGTGCCGTCCAAACGAAGAAAGTACATGATGATGCATCTTCTTCGGGTGTGTTCATTACAGAAAACTGTTTCTCAGTATCCTTTACGTCCTGGGTATGAGATACCGGAACAGGATCCCGTAAATGTAATCTGTTACATGGGCTACAGATAGGTAGAGAACTGAGAAAGGGTGATAAGTTTTAAGAGTTAAAAATGGTGCAAGTGTTGAAGCTACGTCTGTTGGCAGTTATCACCCTGTATTACCAAATACATTGATTCTGAACGAATGTTATTAGATACCGAACCTGATATACAACATCATATCAGTCTCTTTATTAGTAAATAAGGATATAATTTTGTATTGTTGGATAATGTTTTGAACATTTCCTATATCAAGTGTTGATCGGTTCAGGAACGTTATCTAAAAGCATATACATTGTAAATCAAACTACAGTTCTCAACGTGCAGAACACACACAAGAGGAAGAGTTCAGAAATGAACGAATCCTTCTTGAGGCTTTGTAGACTAGGTGATATCAATGCGACCCGACTAGCTAAGTTACATAGAGATGCATATTTAAATCAGTTTGAATTTATATCTTATGAAACTTGCCAGTCATGTCATAAAGATAAGATGACCATAGCTCCGTTTATTGGAAACAGAGAAAGAGTTAGAGAACTCTTGGGATTGATATATGTTGATGTATGAAAGTCCCCTGTGTACACATGCCAGGACTGGTTCTTTGTACTTCATTACATTCACTGATGATATCTCAAGATTCGACATATGTTCCTATTGAAACATAAGTCTCAAGCATTTGAGAAATTCAAAGTAAATAACTTAGAAGTAGAGAACCACAATGGGTATAAGTACTATGTCCTTTGATGAGATCAGGAAGGAGAATACTTCAGCACGGAATTCCTGAATTATTCTAAAGGAGAATGAGATTCTCTCTCAGCATTACTGCTCCGTATACACCACAGCACGTCGGTGTAATGGGGCGGAGCAATCGCACCCTATGTGATATATGATGAGTACTACTGAGAAGCCTATTTCCTTTGGGGGGTTATGCACTTGAGAAGCTGCATATCTATTGAATATGGTTCCAACCAAATCAGAAGCCTACCACTCCATATGTGATATGAAATGGGAAGATCCCATCTCTTAAGGATGTTAAGATTTGGTGTTGTCCGGCCTATGTCTAAAAGCAAAATCCGGACAAGCTCGAGGCAAGATCAGATCTGTGGAAGTTTGTGGGATATCCCAAGCATTCGCAAGGGAATATCTTCTACCACACTCAGCAGCAAAAAAAATTTTCTTTCTCAGCATGCCACCTTTGAGAAAGGGAATATCTTGTGAAGAAATTATTGGTCATGAGGTAGGACTTGAAGGAGATCCAGCTATACAAACTGCAGTTGATGATTTGGTAGAACCGAAGGATTCAATAGTTCCCAACGAACCTCAGCCTCTCCGCCGATCTGGTAGGGTTCCTCATCCGCCTGAAAGATACATCGGTTTCTTTATAACAGTAGGAGCGAGGATTGCATCATGAGATGATGACCCAACCAGTTTCGAGCAGGCCATCAAAAGTATGGACTTTGGTTGCTTTATCTGAAGTGTTAAATCCCCATCAGGAGAAAGTATATCTTGAGAAGATTACTAGGTGTACATGGAAAAGTTGAGACTTTCAAATCTAAGACTAGTTGTAATAGGTTCTCGTCATCGACCAGGTGTGGATAATGATGAAACCTTTTCTAGTGCCTATGCTTAAGTCCATCCAGATCCTATTTTCCACCGCTAGATACCGTGACTACGATATCTGGCGGTTGGGTGTCCGGACTTCTTTTATAAATAGTGATTTAGAAGAGAGCCTCTATAAGTACAAAGCCAGAGAGCTTCGTAGACAGTAGGAGCAGCGGAAAATGTGCAAGTTGCTTTATGGGTTAAAGCAGGCATCGCGGAGTTGGAACGTCTGTTTTGATGTGGTAGTCAAAGAGTTTGACTTCATCAAAATGGTAGATGAACCTTGTATATACAAAAAGGGTAGTAGGGAGTATGGTGGTGATCCTCGTATTATACGTCGATGACATACTCTTGATAGGAAAGGAGTTTCTTATGCTACGCTCGGTCAATCTCCTCTTATCACATAGATTCTCCATATATGATCAAGATGATTGTTGGAGATAGTGCCCTCAAAGTCAATTATTGGATCGCAGGTACGTGATTGCAATGATTGAGACAGGACCTATACCGATATGACAGTCTTGCTCGAGATGATATTATGCTATCTGGCTTGTCTTTATCATTGTATACATGCTTTAGTTCACTATTGCATGATGATAGAGCCCATAGGATTCTTGCTTGACTACCAACAGTATGATGGCGATCATATACGTGGGAGCTGGGGTCTGTAAGCACATCCTTAAAGTGTCCCTAGTCGTGGGAGTTTCGAGACAGGGCATCGATACTCCAGAGTAGACTAGTGTAAACAGTCGAGACCCCGACGAGGGGCGGTGGCCGGTCTCATAAGCCACTGGTGTCAGTAGGATGACCTAAGATGTATACAGGTGCTCATTGGGTTATGAGTACACTGGACAGGACTCGCCGGGAACATGCTAGTTGGTATTATACATATCGTTAGATAGCAGTTCCCTGGTGAAATGTGTACAAGTTAGTTCATCGACCTAAGATCGTCATTTGTCTCGTGTGAGTTCCCACTGTGCTTAGATTACTACCCTACCCCGCTCAAAAGAGTTGTGCAAACAGGTTTTAGTTGGGTATGTAAGTCCATGTCACGCACCACACGAACTTGCGGGGAGGCGGAATATATGAAAATCGATTATCAAAGCTTCGTAACACGGACTTGAGCACATGAATTGTAAGTCTACGCTAGCGCCCCGGCAGTCTACAGACGCCAAAATGCGGAACAAAACTTTTTTAACTGGCGCTATCGTATACTTTAACCCGGATCTGCCATTATTGCTAAACTAAAAAACTGTAAAGAGTGTAGAATGGTTATACCGAACGATCCGAGTCCTTCGTTCTTCAACCATCATCCCGCGCTCCGTTGCGGCTGCTCCGATCTCGTCGATCTCCGATCTCCTCGCCGAGGTGGCACCACATGATCGGTTCTTTAAACGGGCTCCCGCCTCTGACTCGAGGCAACTCGATCGTCAAGTTTGCTAAAAGAGATGACCAAGATTGATGTAGAGAATGAGTAGATGACTTTGTCTCACTTCGTCCAAATCCGTGGACGATCGGTTAATGAAGTTGCCGAGGGAATCGGGTGATGGAATGAAATGATCTGTAAAATTCCATGCACCCCATATACTATCATAATCTTTTCTCTCTTGAATCAAGTAAGTGAATGAGAGAGAGAGAGGAGGCTATATATATCAAAGGAGGGAGGTGAGTGTAGGAGGGTTCAAGTGGTGACCATAAACCCTGATAGTTATCATAACCATTAAGATAGAATGAATCATTAAATTGAACCAATAAGAACAAACCTAGTCATCTTTGCATTAATGACACCATTAATGCAACCAATGAAAACTTAAAACCAATTAACCCTAGTCACCTCATCTAGAACCTTCTAGAAGCTTCTAGAAGCATGACTCATCTCAACAGAAGAAAAGATAAATCCGTCTTTAACCGAATGTTAAAAGACGGCTGATAGAAAACTGGAAACTGGCAACTTCCAAAAGTGATCCTGAAACGAATTTCAGGACAACCCCGAAACTGTATAAATATACCCGCATTTGTATTACGACCGAATACAAATGCAACTGAGACAAAGATATTATACCTACTCTATATAATACTCGGATCCGGCTTAAACCAAAGCCGACCAGTATCAACTGTCCGAAAATCGACACGTGCGTAAACGCACGTGCATTTTCCGAACCCTGCCATAAAACCATACGGCCTCTACAACGTTTCGCCCGAACTTGGGAAACTGTCTGTGGGGGACTCTAATGACTCGTCAGCACCCTGGCAGTGGGTTTAACCACGAACCGTCAGCGGCACTAGCAATGCGTAACGGCTGCCCATGGACTGACCTGAAGGGATGCCGATGAGCGCACTCATCCGGAAAACCCTACTGAGCCTAACAGTGACAATGTATATACAGTCCGGTCCGTTCGTCAATGAGTATCGCATATCCGCCTAGGGGGCTAGTAACGTCAGACCCCCAATAGCAGTATAAGTCATGTCGGAGTGAAGCCCAATACACCCTGAGATACTACTGGAGTACCTACCAGTAAATCTCCTACCATGGCCATGGATTTGTGTAATGGCTCTCCTAGACACAGCACGACCTCGCCCCCAATACCGGGAGAGACGAATCCCCTGCCGATCCGCTCACGTGCCTCCATATGGCTCGGGACTGTACCCAAAAGCTACCTGTTTGCACGACTCCTTTGAGCCGTGGTAGGGTAGAAATCAAAGCACAGTGGGAACTCACACGAGACAAATGACGACCTCAGGTCGATGAACTAACCTGTACACATGTCACCAGGGAACTGCTATCCGACGATAGGTATAGTACTAACTAGCAGATTCCCGGTGAGTCCTGTCCGGTGTACTCATAACCCAATGAGCACCTGTATACATCTTAGGTGATCCAACTGACACCAGTGGCTTGTGAGACCGGCCACCGCCCCTCGTCGGGGTCTCGACTGTACACACTAGTCTACTCCGGAGTATCGATGCCCTGTCTCGAAACTCCCACGACTAGGGACCACAATTAAGGATATGCATATAAACTACCCAACTCTCACGTATATGATCGCCATCATACTGTTGGTAGTAAAGCAAGATCCTAAGGGCTCTATCAAAGTGTAACATGCAATCATTCACCTGAACATGTACACGACTGATAAAGGCAAACCAGATAGCATACTATCATCTCGAGTAAGACTGTGCTACCGGGATAGGTCCTCCGCAATCATTGCAATCACGTACCTGCGATCCAATAATTGACTATGAGGGCACTATCTCCAACAATCTCCCACTTGCACTCAAGGCTAATATTGCGATGTCGACTACTCACAGCCCGTGTGAAACCGAACATCCAACTCCTCTACTAATCAGTTTCACAAAGCCCGTTTGTAAAACTATTGTGTTCGAGAAATAGCCTCGGTGAGTGGATCCGCCTATAAGTTTCTTTCTGTATCTCTCTTAATCTCAAGTTCGCGAAGAAAGCCATCTCCCGAATTGAGTAGTACCTGTCTTAGAATATGTTTGGATATCTGATGGGACCTTAGTTCATAAATGAACTCCATATCCAAACTTCTTAGACTGAATCGATCACTGAACCTAATCAGTATCGGGCACCATGCCACCCACAGTATCCTCTGGAACCACCTGTCCATAATACTGTCCTTCGTCAGAAGGAAAACTAAAACTCTGACAGTCACTCTGTCATCCATGTCACCTTTGAAGCCTGGAATGATAACCGTCTCCCGAAAAAGGCTGCCGTTATCAAATCCATAGAACATGTACTAATGTTCTAAAACTGCTTCCTTATGTTTCTCCAGGATTGGATTAATACAAACTTATTGCATCTAGTGCAAAACCAACATTTGGTGTGGTACTTGACATCTCATGATTGACTCAATTGCCTAAGCAAGTGATCTGCCAATCATGCACATCCCTCTCCCCTTTAGTCTGTAAGACACCTTTAGAGAGGGTGACTCCATCACCTGCAGGTACACCACCATGCTAGGAGTCAACTATTCCAAAAACCATTTGAATATCTGTCAAAGTACCCACATTGGGAAACTACCCAAATCCAGATCTAAAACCATAGATCTAGAAACCAGAATGTCAAATATTATATCCATATCCTGTCTGAAGAAACAACTGTGTGACGACCACAGTACAACCGATCGTAGTATAGGAATTTTACTTCCTACACTGTGTATGTCATCCAGATACCATGACATCACACCCTACTACCTTCTTAACTGATCCATCCCCTATTCTGATTGAAGTCAAACCTATGACTGTCACATCAAAATTAGATGATCTATCTCCGCTATAACTGCTCTAGTCTATAAATAGACATAAGCTACTTGCCCACCATGCTTCCGTTGCTCCCACTGACTATGACAACCCTCCTACCGGGTCTCATATCCTGGAACAACAGTAGTGTCAAGTCTGGGTAGATAAGAACCTCCCTGTCACCGTCTCTGAGGCTACCGAAGTACCTCTCGGGCGTCTGAGGTTACCTACCATACCTACGGAGTGGCTATTGGAATGTCAATCCTGATTGAATGGATAGGTCCTATTAAATTTTCCGTAATCGTTCGCAGTTCTGGAATCACTTCCAGTTCTACCATACTCCCACTACTATTTTCTGAAAAAGATCCATTTTTACTAAAACTGTGGCGAGTCAAGAACAATATCACTATTGATCTTCCAATTGGTAGAATATCAACCCTCGTCATAGCCAGGGTCAACCCACAAACAGCCATTACAGAATCGTGCCCTGAGTTATCCAGAGTCTGGTTTTAATCAAAAGCTGGACAACTCCCCGTACCTTTATTTCTTTTAAGGTACGAACTATTCTATATCCAATATAGAAACTTTGGCACTAATTTAATTGGAACCATATTCAAACCATGCAGCTGTCTCCAGTGCACATCAACTTAATGGAAAGAGGCTAATCAGCATTGCTCAACTTAGGAATCCATCCAATTATGAGTAACCTGAAAGAGAAACACGTTTCTCAAAATCATCACTATCATCTGAATACCAATCACAAGAATCTACATCTTCGATCTCTTTGAAGAATCCCGATACTTGTGATACTTGGTTCTCTACTCTATTCTTATACCCACAACTTCTCAAAACTTAGACCTTGTATTTCTACGAAATACTCGTCTAAATACTAGAGAAGTTATAAGTAAACAGAACATAGTACGAGGACCTACCCCTTTGTCCTGATGGACACTTGGACAACATACAATACTCTGTATAAGTCCGCTGAGTTAAACAACTCAAAACCTGTGCGTCGTAGGTAGAAAACTGTATCCTGGCAATTTCCTCAAATATCACCAATTTCAACGAATTCCGATATAATGAGGATGATCACCTAATTCCCAATATCTTACTCCCACTCATCATCTGTAAAACCATACAGATATGAGAATGAAACCTGGTAAATACATACCCTTGGAGTAAGTGTCTAATCGGGAAAAACAGTTTTTCTTTAACAATGCACTGAAACATGAAAATGTTTCGTAGGGGTATCCTGGTATTCATAGCAATGCCTCTTCCATAATCCAATTCATGACTTCAACCGTATATCTCTTTGCTATCTCTCCAAATCCCCTTTATTTGTCTTTAGTCGTTACCTTCTGTACACCATCGTTAGGCTAACTGGTTTTCTTCCTTCCCTACCGTTCGGCACCAGCCTATGGTTTGGAAGAAGACTATCAAGTAAGCATAATAGGTGTACCCTCCTAATCCAAGGAGTACTCGCATCTCGAGAGAAGGTGACGATAAAAGACAACTGAATAATACCTTATTCTTTTTAAAGGTGAAACAGGAGTGGCGATGAAGTACGCGGTTTTGGTCGTGAATGATATCTGTCGCAATTTACTTTGCCCTCTTTCTAATCCCTTTATTTTGTCTTTACATATTACCTTCTGCACACCCTACTTAGGCTAATTGGTTTTCTTCATTCCCTACCTTTCGGCACCAGCCTATGGTTTGGAATAAGACTATCCAATAGGCGTAATAGGTGTACTCTCCTAAACCAAGGAGCTCTCGCAACATGAGAGAAGGTGATAATAAAAGACAACTGAATAAACCAATTCTATTTCTCCTGAACCTGGATCCATCCCCGAAGAAGTCCCTTCGAGTTCGTATATAACCATACGATGGATCTATCCAATGGAAGTGGATATCCGTAGTAATACGGGTGTTCTGAGAAATGCAAAGGGTAAAAGAAGGAGTGGCAATGACTTATGCAACTCAGACAATCCAAAAGCCAGTATTTTAAGAAGGTTCGGTCAACCTGGTCACTGAGTCATAGTCTAGGGTCGGTCAAAGGTCGCTGCCAAAGAGAGAGAGAGAAAAGAAACACTCTGCGTGCACTCTAACCTAGATCAGAATGGTCATCATTTTATCTAATCCGGAAACCTCCCACTGTCCTGTCAAATTCTCCTCCAAACCTAAAGAAGAATCAATCGGGATCACCCGAAGAGTAAACCAACTCATCAGTGGGAATCAGGATCCAACTCTCATCGCATGATAACGTGATGGAATGCATCCACGTTACTCATACTCCAGAAGGTATGCGCATACTCGGCAAGTTTCAGTTTCTTTAGAAACTCCTGATATGATTTTTGCCCCATGCTCTTATAACCTTGGCGTTGGTCAAAATGTCATAAGTCACATGCCAAGTTCTACCCGTCACTATCTTGCCAATTTGAACCCACCCGCACATGCCCCTGACGTTGGCCAATCGGCAGAACGACTGTCCCAAACTAACTCATCTATCTATGCAACAATTGAATACCCAGCAGCTACCAAACACTATGCCTTGGCGTTGGTCAAAATGCGTAGCTTGAATACTACTGAATACCCAAAAGAAGTGACGGAGGGCTACGGCTGGTTTTTGGCGAAAAACCTTTATCGTAGTGAACTTGATATCGCTGAAGGAACCTGATAGCTTTTTTTTAAAATATAGTGGCGAAAACCTTTTGCTAAAGAGGTCACTCCCGGTAAAGGGATCTCGGCTCTTTCCTCGTGGAATGAGGTGCAGGATATTCCACTGAATACCGCTATGCAAAGCAACATGTAATCGACTATAGTGAAGTTATTACCCTGACGCAAACTTCTGCCCAAGGGGTCAGTCCCGATGAAGGGATATCAACCCTTGCCCCGTCGAATGAGGTGCAGGATATTCCACTGAATACCGCTATGCAAAGCAACATGTAATCGACTATAGTGAAGTTATTACCCTGACGCAAACTTCTGCCCAAGGGGTCAGTCCCGGTGAAGGGATATCAACCCTTGCCCCGTCGAATGAGGTGCAGGATATTCCACTGAATACCGCTATGCAAAACAAAAGGAAACGTCTTTGCAATAACACTTTTTAAATTGTTCCAACAACTGTATACAGGTTTGTTTTTACTTTGCGTTGATCAGAATCAACGCAGTCCCATCATTCAATCACACCAGAAAAGAACGAAAATAAAATGTACGTATATGCCATCCGCATTCGTCACTAGGTCCCGTCATCACCCGTTAGGTTACTTAACTAACGACAGAGCGGGGACTGGACTAGCGCGGGTGTAAAACATATACAACATCTAATAGTATATAAACCAATATACATAATCGCTCCAGGCGTGATAATATGCAACATTACAGAAAAGTAATAAGCATCACAGAACAATTCAGATATACTGGGATCCCCGAGTTTCACAGAGCCGCTGCTGAAACCCGACGTTCCCCTGTCGTGTGGATAGCCTGTGCAATGAAACCTAGACCCCTACAGGTGCGGCAAGTTACCCGCCAAAACCTGAAGCGAGGTAGTCCCCACAGCATAGTGAATGGAACACCCGGCACTTCACGGAATCCGGTAAATTGAGCACCCCTTTCTTGGGTCAACCTGTACCCCCTACTAGTGCGGCGAATAGTCTGCCAATTCTGAAGTGGGGCCCCTCTGCCTCTCAAAGCCATGAGATGCGGACCCGTTGCTTTCCCGAACCCGGCTATCCGTGCACTCCGTCGCGGGGTAAAACCTAGTACAGTAATGAAAAATAGTACAATAGGTACATCGACCGCAACCTGGTCGTGCCCCAAAAGAATATTATACAACAGGCAGTGACAGCAGTCCACAAGTTGGACGCTCGCCCCGCAATATCAAATGTACAAATAAACTCAAACTGTACTACCATTGCACACTGCTATCCACCACGACAAATCCGCAACATCACAGCACAAAACAGAACATCAACGCGAATGTCACGTTCGCAAACCCGTCTAAAAGAACTATAGCAATCGGACGCGGTTTACCGATCAAATGACATTCCCGGTCGGAGATATAATGTAAGCACTGTAAACTAACATGTTTAAATTTCGATCGACCAAATATCAAGAAGTGGGCCCCACGCAAATCTGTAGAACAGTAATAAAACCTGGGCCCAAACTGTATATATCAAAAACCCCAAAATCCCAAACAGAACCCACTGGAAAAAATTGGGAGCACGTGCTCCCCACGTAGCCGCGGATGCGCGGCCCATACAATAGGGTTGGCCGCGCTTCCGCGCCTCCATGGAGGGATCATGAGCCCAACTTTTTTCGTGATTCTTAGAAAAGCCTGCACGGATTTTTAAGACATCCAGAATTCAATTTTGAAACCGTTTAAAATCAACAGAAACTGTCGGCATAGGATTTTGTAGTTTTCGATTTCCGGTCGGATCGATGTTTTAAACGCGTTAGCACAAGTTAGTATAGCAAAATGGTGAGGCTCTGATACCACTGTAAGTCTACGCTAGCGCCCCGGCAGTCTACAGACGCCAAAATGCGGAACAAAACTTTTTTAACTGGCGCTATCGTATACTTTAACCCGGATCTGCCATTATTGCTAAACTAACAAACTGTAAAGAGTGTAGAATGGTTATACCGAACGATCCGAGTCCTTCGTTCTTCAACCATCATCCCGCGCTCCGCTGCGGCTGCTCCGATCTCGTCGATCTCCGATCTCCTCGTCGAGGTGGCACCACATGATCGGTTCTTTAAACGGGCTCCCGCCTCTGACTCGAGGCAACTCGATCGTCAAGTTTGCTAAAAGAGACGACCAAGATTGATGTAGAGAATGAGTAGATGACTTTGTCTCACTTCGTCCAAATCCGTGGACGATCGGTTAATGAAGTTGCCGAGGGAATCGGGTGATGGAATGAAATGATCTGTAAAATTCCATGCACCCCATATACTATCATAATCTTTTCTCTCTTGAATCAAGTAAGTGAATGAGAGAGAGAGAGGAGGCTATATATATCAAAGGAGGGAGGTGAGTGTAGGAGGGTTCAAGTGGTGACCATAAACCTTGATAGTTATCATAACCATTAAGAAAGAATGAATCATTAAATTGAACCAATAAGAACAAACCTAGTCATCTTTGCATTAATGACACCATTAATGCAACCAATGAAAACTTAACACCAATTAACCCTAGTCACCTCATCTAGAACCTTCTAGAAGCTTCTAGAAGCATGACTCATCTCAACAGAAGAAAAGATAAATCCGTCTTTAACCGAATGTTAAAAGACGGCTGATAGAAAACTGGAAACTGGCAACTTCCAAAAGTGATCCTGAAACGAATTTCAGGACAACCCCGAAACTGTATAAATATACCCGCATTTGTATTACGACCGAATACAAATGCAACTGAGACAAAGATATTATACCTACTCTATATAATACTCGGATCCGGCTTAAACCAAAGCCGACCAGTATCAACTGTCCGAAAATCGACACGTGCGTAAACGCACGTGCATTTTCCGAACCCTGCCATAAAACCATACGGCCTCTACAACGTTTCGCCCGAACTTGGGAAACTGTCTGTGGGGGACTCTAATGACTCGTCAGCACCCTGGCAGTGGGTTTAACCACAAACCGTCAGCGGCACTAGCAATGCGTAACGGCTGCCCATGGACTGACCTGAAGGGATGCCGATGAGCGCACTCATCCGGAAAACCCTACTGAGCCTAACAGTGACAATGTATATACAGTCCGGTCCGTTCGTCAATGAGAATCGCATATCCGCCTAGGGGGCTAGTAACGTCAGACCCCCAATAGCAGTATAAGTCATGTCGGAGTGAAGCCCAATACACCCTGAGATACTACTGGAGTACCTACCAGTAAATCTCCTACCATGGCCATGGATTTGTGTAATGGCTCTCCTAGACACAGCACGACCTCGCCCCCAATACCGGGAGAGACGAATCCCCTGCCGATCCGCTCACGTGCCTCCATATGGCTCGGGACTGTACCCAAAAGCTACCTGTTTGCACGACTCCTTTGAGCCGTGGTAGGGTAGAAATCAAAGCACAGTGGGAACTCACACGAGACAAATGACGACCTCAGGTCGATGAACTAACCTGTACACATGTCACCAGGGAACTGCTATCCGACGATAGGTATAGTACTAACTAGCAGATTCCCGGTGAGTCCTGTCCGGTGTACTCATAACCCAATGAGCACCTGTATACATCTTAGGTGATCCAACTGACACCAGTGGCTTGTGAGACCGGCCACCGCCCCTCGTCGGGGTCTTGACTGTACACACTAGTCTACTCCGGAGTATCGATGCCCTGTCTCGAAACTCCCACGACTAGGGACCACAATTAAGGATATGCATATAAACTACCCAACTCTCACGTATATGATCGCCATCATACTGTTGGTAGTAAAGCAAGATCCTAAGGGCTCTATCAAAGTGTAACATGCAATCAGTCACCTGAACATGTACACGACTGATAAAGGAAAACCAGATAGCATACTATCATCTCGAGTAAGACTGTGCTACCGGGATAGGTCCTCCGCAATCAGCAATCACGTACCTGCGATCCAATAATTGACTATGAGGGCACTATCTCCAACATGAATCGTTATCTAAACCATTAATAACTAAAAGCTAAAGGTTTAACTACTCGGATACGAAGTTATACCTCACGTTACTTGTCCTTCGGGTCTTCATCGCGGTCCTCCACTCCTTGTAGGCTCCTTGGAACATCGGCACCTCAACGGCCTCCTCGAATCAATGACGATCCACCCGAAAGCTCCTACGCCAAGCTTAATCTCAAACTTGAGATAACTAGGTTGCTTAAAGTGCTAATCTAAGCTACCTAGGCGATATAGAGTGAGGTTATGGATGTATTAGTCTAGCTAACCCTTGATCTCAATTCATAAGAAGTTAGGGATAGGGTTTGAAGAGAGTGAGCTTGAGGAGAGAGAAGGTGAGAATAATAATGAAAATGAGATAATGATCTTATCATGATATATATGAAGCATTATTATTTATCCAAAAATCAAATAATAGAATTAACAACCATGCTTCACAAATATCTATGAGTGATTCATCTCCATGAGTCATTAAGCATTTATGATGCATTAATGACTAGGATGAATCACACAAATGAGTCACTAATCTCATTTAATGCAATGCCACCTTAACCCCTTAGTCAGCACTCTTCTAGAAGCTTCCCGACAAATTTCGAGAACGCCCCTCCAATCTGTGAAAACACGGAAAAACTTTAGACTGTATAAATCCAGTAACCCGATACTAGAATCTGGTTTAAACCAAAGTCGACTAGTAAAAACTGTCCGAAAAGTCCTATGTGCGTAAACACACGTACGCATCCGAACCCTTGTCGTAAAACCATACGATCTCTATATCGTTTCTCCTGGAGCAGGAAAACTCTTTGTGTGGGACTCTAAAGACTCGACACTACGCTGGCAGTGGTTTTAACCACAGACCGCAAGCGGCACTAGCTGTACGTAACGGTCCCTAGGTAGATGTCGATAAGAAGGCCGATGAGGAAAACCATCCGAACTCCTACTGAGCCTGATGTGACAATCTCCGTACATTCCGGTCTGTTTGTCTAAGACTATCGCATATCAAGCCTAGGGGGCGGTAAGCGTCAGTCCCCTAATAGCTGTATAAGTCGTGTTGGAGCGAAATCCATTACACCCTGAGAAGCTACTGGAACCTACCAGTATATCTCGCTTGCCCTGGCCAGGGACTTTGCGTAATGACTATCTGACATAGCGCGATATCAACTCCCAATACCGGGAGAGACGAATCCTATCTAACCGTCACTGCCTCCAAGTGCTCGGGACTGCACCCAACTGCTACCTGTTTGCACGACTCTTTTGAGCCGTGGTAGGGTAGCAATCTAAGAACAGTGGGACACACTCGAGGCGAAGTAGCAGTGTCAAGTCTGCGGACTATGCTGTACTCATGTCACCTGGGAACTGTTAACTGACGATGGGTATAATACCAACCAATCAGTCCCCCGGCGAGTCCTATCCGGTGTACCCGTAACCTAACGAGCACCTGTATACTATCTCTAGTACGACGTACTGATGGCTGTGGGACAGACCATCTCCCCAACTGGGATGAGAAGCATATACACTTACTCTACTCCGGAATATCGATGCCCTATCTCGATAATCCAACGACCAGGGACCAGTATAGGATGTTGCTTACAGACTACCTGGCCCCCACTAGTGTGACTGCCATCACGACGCTGGTAATCAAGCAAAAATCCTATGGGCTCTACTAATATGTATAAGTGATACGTTACAAGAAACATATGCACATATTAAAGTATACTCAAACCAAGTAGCATACTACCATGTTTAGCAAGACTGTTATATACAACTGTGAATATCCTAAGCTTCCATTAAGTAATATACAACCTAGTATGATACAATAATGGCCCCTAGGGCATATACACTAACAATCTCCCACTTGCACTAGGGCCATGAGCGGGCATATCGAAGACCTATCATCTCGAATAGCCTCTCGAACTGCGTCTGAGGAAGGGCCTTTGTGAATGGATCAGCAATGTTATTCTCTGTCTCTACTCTTTTCACCTCGATCTCCTGGCGATCTACGATCTCCCTGATCAGGTGATACCGCCTTAAGATGTGTCTGGACTTCTGATGGGACCTGGGTTCCTTCGCTAAAGCTATAGCACCGTTGTTGTCACAATACATAGGTATTGGATCAACACTGGTAGGAACCACCTGAAGTTCTGTGAGGAACTTCTTCATCCAGACTGCTTCTTTTGCGGCATCGCAAGCAGCTATGTACTCCGCTTCCATTGTTGAGTCAGCAACGGTCTCCTGCTTGGAACTCTTCAAACAGACCGCCCCTCCATTTAGGGTAAAGACATAACCCGACATGGACTTAGAGTCATCTTTGTCACTCTGGAAGCCGGAGTCGGCAAAGGCCTCCATCTGGAGGTCTTTTCCTCCATACACCAAGAACATCTCCTTAGTCCTCCTTAGGTCATTGAGAATGTTTTTTACTGCTATCCAGTGCTTCTCCCCTGGGTTTTCTTGATACAGGCTTACTACGCTCAATGCGGATGCTGTAAGTCCACGGTAGCACCCCGGCCGTCTAACAGACGCCAAATGCGGAACAAAAACTTTTAACGAAACTGGCGCTATCGTGTACCGTAACCCGGATCTGCCATTAAAGCTAAACTAACAAATTGCAAAGGGGTAGAAACGTTATACCGAATGATCCGAGTCCTTCGGTCTTCAACCATCATCCCACGCTTGTTGCGGCTGCTCCGATCTCCTGAATCTCCAATCTTCTCGTCTGGGTGGCACCACGTCGACGGATCTTTAAACGGGTTCCCGCCTCTGAACCGAGGCAACTCGATCGTCATGTTTGCTAAAAGAGATGATCAAGATGAAGTAGAGAATGAGTAGAACACTTTGTCTTGTTACGTCCAAGGCTATGGACGAACGGTTAATGAAGTTGCCTTTTGGATCGGGTGATGGAATGAAATGAGCTATGAAATTTCCATACACCGAAACTATATTCTTTTTCTTCTCAAATGAACAACAACCATGAGCTTGAGAGGGGGGAAGGCCGACCACATATTTGTAGGAGGGAGGTGAGTGTAGGAGAGATGAGAGGTTGACCATAAACCATGATACTTATCATAACACCTAGTATGAAAGCAATTAAAGAAACAATGAATCACTAACTTAGTCATCCAAAACATTAAATGAACACTTAATGCATCAATGGCTCACAAGCTTAGTCACCATCCTAGTCACCTCATCTAGAAGCTTCCACACTCATCTCAAGAAAAGATAAATCCGTATTTAACCGAATGTCAAAATACGGCTGATAGAAAACTGGAAACTGGAAACTTCCAAAAGTGATCCTGAAACGAATTTCAGGATAACCCCGTATTAGTATAAACATACCGCATTTGTATTACGACCGAATACAAATGCAACTGAGACAAAGATATTATATCTACATAGTATAATACTGGGTTCCGGCTTAAACCAAAGCCTACCAGCATTATCTGTCCGAAAAACGACACGTGCGAAAACGCACGTGCTTTTTCCGAACCTTGCCATAAACCCATATGGCCTCTACAACATTTCACCCGAACTTGGGAAAGTGTCTGTGGGGGACTCTAATGACTCATCAACACACTGGCACTGGGTATAACCACTAGCACGTCAGAGGTACAAGCTGCACGTAACGTTTTGCCAATGTATTGATTGGAAGGGAAGCTAATGAGCGAACTCATCCATAAAACCTACTGAGCCTGACAGTGACAATGTATATACAGTCCGGTCCATTCGTCTAAAGAGTATCGCATATCGAGTCTAGGGGGGTGGATAAAGTCAGATCCCTAACAACGCGATAAATCGTGTCGGCTTGAAGCCCATCACCACCTGAGAAACTACTGATCCAAATCAGTAATTCTCCAATACCTCGGCCGAGGGTTTCTAGTGATGGCCATCCGTACACTGCGCGACATCAACCCCCAATACCGGGAGAGGCGAATCCCCGCGATCCGCTCACTTGCCTCCAATGTGGCTCGGGACTGTACCCAACTAAAACCTATTTGCACAACTCCTTTGAGCGTGGTAGGGTCGTAATCTAAGCACAGTGGGAACTCACATGAGACAAACGACGATCTCAGGTCGATGAACTAACCTGTACACATGTCACCAGGGAACTGCTATCTGACGATATGTATAATACCAACTAGCAGGTTCCCGGCGAGTCCTGTCCGGTGTACTCATAACCCAATGAGCAACTGTATACATCTTAGGTGATCCTACTGACACCAATGGCTTGTGAGACCGGCCATCGCCCCTCTTCAGGGTCTCAACTGTATACACTAGTCTACTCTGGAGTATCGATGCCCTGTCTCGAAACTCCCACGACTAGGGACTCTTTAAGGATGTGCTTATAGACCCCAGCTCCCACGTATATGATCACCATCATACTGCTGGCCTTCAAGCAGAATCCTATGGGCTCTATTAATCATGCAATAGCATGTATACGATGATAAAGACAAACCAGATAGCATACTATCATCTTGAGCAAGACTGTCATATCGGTATAGATCCCGCCTCAATCATTTCAATCACGTACCTGCGATCCAATGATTGACTTTGAGGGCACTATCTCCAACAATCTCCCACTTGCACTCAAGGCTAATGATTGCGATGTCGCATACTCACAGCCCGTGTGATACCAAACATCCAACTCCTCTACTAATCAGTTTCACAAAGCTAGTTTGTAAAACCCCTGTGTTCGAGAAATAGCCTCAGTGAGTGGATCCGCCCTGATGTTTCTTTCTATATCTCTCTAAATCTTAAATTCACGGAGAAAGCCATCTCCCGAATTGAGTAATCCCTGTCATAGAATATGTCTGGATATCTGATGGGACCTAGTTCATAAATGAACTCCAAATCCAAACTTCTTAGACTTTATCGATAGCTTAACCTAATCAGTATCGAGCACCATGCCTCCCACAGTATCCTCTTGGACCATCTGTCCATAATACTGTCCCTCGTCAGAGGGAAAACTATAACTCTGACAATCACTCTGTCATCCATGTCACCTTGGAAGCCTGGAATGATAACCGTCTCCCTATGGAGGTTGCCGTCATCAAATCCTTAGAACATACACTGATGTTCTAAAACTGCTTTCTTATGTTTCTCCAGGATTGGATTAATATAAACTTATCGCAACTAGTGCAAAAACAACATCTGGTGTGGTACTTGACATCTCATGATTGACTCAATTGCCTAAGCAAGTGATATGCCAATCATGCACATCCCTCTCTCCTTTAGTCTCTAAGACACCTTTAGAGAGGGTGACTCCATCACCTGCATGTACACCACCATGCCAGGAGTCATCTATTCTAAATACCATTAGAATACTGTCAAAGTACCCAAATTGGGAAACTACCCAAATTTAGATCTAAAACCATAGATCTAGTAACCAGAATGCCTAATATTATATCCATGTCCTTTGTGGAGAAACAACTGTGTGACGACTAAAGTACAACCGATCATAGTATAGGAATTTTACTTCCTACTCTGTGTATGTCATCCAAATACCAGGACATCATACCCTACTACCTTCTTAACAGATCCATCCCCTATTCTGATGAAGTCAAACCTATGACTGTCACATCAAAATTAGATGATCTTATCTCCGCTATATCTGATCAAGTCTATAAATAGAAATAAGCTACTTGCACTCTATGCTTCCGCTGCTCCCACTGACTATGACAACCCTCTGGCAGAATAATATATACGTGCACTTCTAAAGCTAGTTTAGAACGACGCTATACATATCCTCCTGCCGGGTCTCATAGTCTGGAACAACAGTAGTGTCAAGTCTGGGTAAACAAGAACCTCCCTATCACCATCCTTGAGGCTACCTGAGTACCTCTCGGGTGTCTGAGGTTACCCACCATATCTGCGGAGTGGCTATTGGAATGTCAAACCTGATTGAATATATAGGTCCTATTAAATTTTCCGTAATCGTTTGCGGTTCTGGAATCACTTCCAGTTCTATCATACTCCCACTACTGTTTTCTGAAAAAATCTATTTTACTAAAACTGTGGCGAGTCAAGAACAATATCACTATTGATCTTTCAGATGGTAGAAATGTCAACCCTCGTCAAAGCCAGGGTCAACCCACAAACTGCCATTACAGAAACGTGTCTTGAATTATCCAGTGTCTGGTTTTAAGTATAAGCTGGACAACTCCCCGTATCTTAACATCGTTAAGATATGAACCATTCTATATCCAATATAGAAACAGAGGCATTAATTTAATTGGAACCAGATTCAAATTATGCAGATGTCTCCAGTGCATATCAACTTAATAGAAAGAGGTTTATCAGCATTACTCAAATTAGGAATCCATCCAATTATGAGTAACCTGAAAGAGAAACAAGTTTCTCAAAACCATTACTATATACTGAATACCATTCATAAGAATCTACATCTTCAATCTCTTTGAAGAATCCCGATACTTGTGATACCTGGTTCTCTGCTTTATTCTTATACCCACAACTTCTCAAAACTTAGACATTGTATTTCTACGAAACACTAGTCTAAAAACTAGAGAAGTTATAAGTAAACAGAACATAGTATGAGGACCTTCCCCTTTTGTCCTGACGGACACTGGACAACATACAATGCTCTATATAAGTCCGCTGAGTTGAATAACTCATAACCTATGCATCGTAGGTTAAAAACTGTACCCAGGCGATTTCCTCAAATATCACCAATTACAACGAATTCCGATATAATGAGGATGATCTCCTAATTCCCAATAACTTACTCCCACTCATCATCTGTAAAACCGTACAGATATGAGAATGAAACCTGGTAAATACATACCTTAGAGTAAGTATCTAATCGGGAAATCAGTTTACAATTAACAATGCACAGTTAAACTGAAACATGAAAATGTTTCGTTGGGGTATTCTGGTATTCTTAGTAATGCCTCTTCCATAATCCTATTCATGACTGTAACCGTATATTTCTTTGCCATCTCTCGAAATCCCTTTATTTGTCTTTAGTCGTTACCTTCTGTACACCTCTTTAGGCTAAGTGGTTTTTTTCCTTCCCTACCGTTCGGCACCACCCAATGGTTTGGAAGAAGACTATCCAGTAAGCATAACAGGTGTACCCTCCTAATTCTAGGAGTACTCACAACTTGAGAGAAGGTGATGATAAAAGATAACTGAATAATACCTTATTCTATTTCTCCCGAACTGGGGGAAAAACAATGGTGAAGTAGGAGTAGCGATGAAGTACGCGGTTTGGTCGTGAATGATAACAGTCGCAATTTACTTTGCCCTCTTTCTAATCCCTTTATTTTGTCTTTAGTTATTCCCTTCTGTACACCCTACTTAGGCTAATTGGTTTTCTTCATTCCCTACCTTTCGGCACCTGCCTATGGTTTGGAATAAGACTATCCAATAAGCGTAATAGGTGTACTCTCCTAGACTAAGGAGCTCTCGCAACCTGAGAGAAGGTGATAATAAAAGACAACAAATTCTATATCTCCTGAACCTGGATCCATCCACGAAGAAGTCCCTCCGAGTTTGTATATAACCATACGATGGATCTATCCAATGGAAGTGGATGTTCGTAGTAATACGGGGTGTTCTGAGAAATACAAAGGGTAAAATAAGGAGCGGCAATGACTTATGCAATTTAGACAATCCAAAAGTCAGTATTTAAAGAAGGTTCGGTTCAACATTGGTCACTGAGTCATAGTCTAGGGTCGGTCAAAGATCGCTGCCAAAGAGAGAGAGAAAAGAAACACTGTGCGTGAACTCTTACCTAGATCAGAATGGTTATCACTTTATCTAATCAGGAAACCTCCCACCGTAATCTCAAATTCTCCTCCAAACCTGAAAGAAGAATTAGTCGGGATCACCCAAGGAGTAAATTAACTCATCAGTGGGAATCGGGATCCATCTATCATCGCATGATAACATGACGGAATCCGCTCACGTTATTACACTCCAGAAGGTATGCGCATATCTGGCAAGTTTCCTGTATGTTTGAAACTCCCGATGTGATTTTTGCCTCATGCTCTTATGACCTTGACTTTGGCCAACAAATCATAAGTCACATGTCAAGTTCTACCCGTCATTGTCCTGGTTAATTTGAACCCACCCGCACATGCCCTTGACTTTGGCCAACAAGGCAGAACGACTGTCCCAAACCAACGAATTTATCTATGCAACAGATGAAAACCCAGCAGCTACCAAACACTATGCCTTGACTTTGGCCAACAAACATAGCTTGAATACTACTGACTATCCATAAGAAATGACGGAGGGCTACGGCTGGTTTTTGCCGAAAAACCTTTAACGTAATGAACTTGATCTCGTTGAAGGAACCTGATAGCTTTTTATAAAAATATAGTGGCGAAAACGTTTTGCTAAAGAGGTCATTCCCGGTGAAGGGATCTCGACTCTTTCCTCGTGGAATGAGGTGCAGGATATTCCATCTGAATACCGCGATGAAAGCAACTTGTAATCGACTATATTGAAGTTATCACCCTGACATAAACTTCTGCCCAAGGGGTTTTTCCCGGTGAAGGGATATCAGCCCTTACATCGTCGAATGAGGTGCAGGATATTCCATCTGAATATCACTATGCATAACAAAAGGAAACATCTTTGTAATAACACCTTTTTAAAATTTGTTCCAACAACATCAAATAAAGGTTTGTTTTATCTTGCATTGATAAGAATCAACGCAATCCCATCAAACAATCACACCAGAAAAGAACGAAAATAAAATGTACGTATATGCCATCCGCATTCGTCACTGGGTCCCGTCATCACCCGTTAGGTTACTTAACTAACGACAGAGCGGGGACTGGACTAGCGCGGGTGTAAAACATATACAACATCTAATAGTATATATACCAATAAACAATAATCGCTCCAGGCGTGATAATATGCAACATTACAGAAAAGTAATAAGCATCACAGAACAATACAGATAATCTGGGATCCCCGGGTTTCACAGAGCCGCTGCTGAAACCTGACGTTCCCATGGTCGTGTGGATAGCCTATGCAATGAAACCTAGACCCCTATGGGTGCGGCAAGTTATCCGCCAAAACCTGAAGCGAGGTAGTCCCCCACAACATAGTGAATGGAACACCCGGCACTTCACGGAATCCGGTAAATTGAGCACCCCTCCTTGGGTCAACCTGTACCCCCTACAAGTGCGGCGAATAGTCTGCCAATTCTAGAGTGAGGTCCCTCTGCCTCTCAAAGCCATGAGATACGGACCCGTTGCCCTCCAGAACTCGGCTATTCGTGCACTCCTTCGCGGGATAAACCTAGTACAGAAATAAAAATATGTACAACGGGTACATCGACCTCGACCCGGTCGTGCCCCAAAAGAATATTATACAAACAGGCAGTGACGGCAGTCCACATGTTGGACGCTCGCCCCGCAATATCAAATGTACAAATAAATCCAAACTGCACTATCATTGCACCCTGCTATCCACCAAGACATATCCGCAACATCACAGCACAACTCAGAACATCAACGCGAATGTCACGTTCACAAACCCGTCTAAAAGAACTACAACAATCAGACGCGGTTTACCGATCAAATGACATTCCCGGTCGGAGATATAATGTAAATACTGTAAACTAACAAGTTTAAAATTTCGATCGACTAAATATCACGAAGTGGGCCCCACGTACATCTGGTGTACAGTAACAAAATCTGGGCCCAAACAAATATTCCCAAAAGCCACAATTTCCTCATAGAAGCTCACTGTGAAAAATTGATGCACTGTTCCCACTAAAGCGCCGCGGTTCCGCGGTCAAACCTAGGGTTTGACCGCGGAACCGCCGTGTTCTTGTGGGATCACGTGCCCAATTTTTCTCAGTATTCTTATAAAACCCAGCTGAATATTCTTTGATATGTAAAATAATTTTAGGACACTGTTTAAAATCGACAGAAACTCAGATGCATGAAAAAGTAGTTTTGCGAAATCCGTTCGATCGATGTTTCAAACACGTTAGCACAAGTTAGTATAGCTTAATGGTGAGGCTCTGATACCACTGTAAGTCTACGGTAGCGCCCCGGCCGTCTAACAGACGCCAAATGCGGAACAAAAACTTTTAACGAAACTGGCGCTATCGTGTACCGTAACCCTGATCTGCCATTAAAGCTAAACTAACAAATTGCAAAGGGGTAGAAACGTTATACCGAATGATCTGAGTCCTTCGGTCTTCAACCATCATCCCACACTTGTTGCGGCTGCTCCGATCTCCTGAATCTCCAATCTTCTCGTCTGGGTGGCACCACGTCGACGGATCTTTAAACGGTCTCCCGCCACTGAACCGAGGCATCTCGATCGTCAAGTTTGCTAAAAGAGACGACCAAGATGAAGTAAAGAATGAGTAGAACACTTTGTCTCGTTACGCCCAAGGCTATGGACGAACGGTTAATGAAGTTGCCTTATGGATCGGGTGATGGAATGAAATGAGCTATGAAATTTCCATACACCGAAACTATATTCTTTTTCTTCTCAAATGAACAACAACCATGAGCTTGAGAGGGGGGAAGGCCGGCCACATATTTGTAGGAGGGAGGTGAGTGTAGGAGAGATGAGAGGGTAACCATAAACCATGATACTTATCATGACACCTAGTATGAAAGCAATTAAAGAAACAATGAATCACTAACTTAGTCATCCAAAACATTAAATGAACACTTAATGCATCAATGACTCACAAGCTTAGTCACCATCCAAGTCACCTAATCTAGAAGCTTCCACACTCATCTCAAGAAAAGATAAATCCGTATTTAACCGAATGTCAAAATACGGCTGATAGAAAACTGGAAACTGGCAACTTCCAAAAGTGATCCTGAAACGAATTTCAGGATAACCCCGTATCAGTATAAACATAACCGTATTTGTATTACGACCGAATACAAATGCAACTGAGACAAAGATATTATATCTACACAGTATAATACTGGGTTCCGGCTTAAACCAAAGCCTACCAGCATTATCTGTCCGAAAAACGACACGTGCGAAAACGCACGTGCTTTTTCCGAACCTTGCCATAAACCCATACGGCCTCTACAACATTTCTCCCGAACTTAGGAAGGTGTCTGTGGGGGACTCTAATGACTCATCAACACACTGGCACTGGGTATAACCACTAGCACGTCAGAGGTACAAGCTGCACGTAACGTTTTGCCTATGTATTTATTGGAAGGGAAGCTGATGAGCGAACTCATCCATAAACCCTACTGAGCCTGACAGTGACAATGTATATACAGTCTGGTCCATCCGTCTAAAGAGTATCGCATATCTAGTCTCGGGGGGTGGATAAAGTCTGACCCCTAACAACGCGATAAATCGTGTCGGCATGAAGCCCATCACCACCTGAGAAACTACTGATCCAAATCTGTAATTCTCCACTACCTCGGCCGAGGGTTTCTAGTGATGGACATCCGTGCACTGCGTGACATCAACCCCCAATACCGGGAGAGACGAATCCCCGAGATCCGCTCACTTGCCTCCAATGTGTCTCGGGACTGTACCCAACTAAAACCTGTTTGCACAACTCCTTTGAGCGTGGTAGGGTTGTAACCTAAGCACAGTGGGAACTCACATAAGACAAACGACGATCTCAGGTCGATGAACTAACCTGTACACATGTCACCAGGGAACTGCTATCTGACGATATGTATAATACCAACTAGCAGGTTTCCGGCGAGTTCTGTCCGGTGTACTCATAACCCAATGAGCACCTGTATACATCTTAGGTGATCCTACTGACACCAATGGCTTGTGAGACCGGCCATCGCCACTCGTCGGGGTCTCGACTGTATACACTAGTCTACTCTGGAGTATCGATGTCCTGTCTCGAAACTCCCACGACTAGGGACTCTTTAAGGATGTGCTTATAGACCCCAGCTCCCACGTATATGATCACCATCATACTGCTGGCTGTCAAGCAGAATCCTATGGGCTCTATCAATCATGCAATAGCATGTATACGATGATAAAGACAAACCAGATAGCATACTATCATCTTGAGCAAGACTGTCATATCGGTATAGGTCCTGCCTCAATCATTGCAATCACGTACCTGCGATCCAATAATTGACTTTGAGGGCACTATCTCCAACATATGCTACATCTGGTCTGGTACATAACATTGCATACATTATAGAGCCTACCGCAGAAGCGTAGGGTATAATCGACATGCGATCCCTTTCCATATCAGTCTTGGGAGACATCTCTTTGGAGAGGGTGATTCCGTGACAAGCCGGTAGGTTACCGCGCTTAGAATCATCCATACAGAATCTCTTCACTATGGTGTCTATGTACCTGGACTGCGAAAGTCCTAACATCCTCTTTGATCTATCACGATAGATCTGGATCCCCAGAATGTAGGTGGCATCTCCCAGGTCTTTCATGGAGAATTTATGTAACAAGAATCTTTTGACTGACTGTAACATAGGAATATCATTTCCTATTAGGAGAATGTCATCCACGTACAAGACGAGGAATACTACAGCTCTTCCTACAATCTTACTGTATATGCAACGTTCATCTGGATTTTTGATGAAGTCAAATTCTTTGACAGCATCATCAAAACAGATGTTCCAACTCCGCGATGCCTGCTTTAGTCCATAAATGGACTTAAGCAGCTTGCATACTTTACCGCTGCTCCCACTCTGAATGAATCCTTCTGGCTGATCCATATAGACACTTTCTTCCAAATTACCATTTAGAAAGGCCGTCTTTACGTCCATTTGCCAGATTTCATAATCGTGGAAGGCAGCAATAGCAAGAAGGACCCGAATAGATTTAAGCATAGCTACTGGAGAACAGGTTTCGTCATAGTCCAAACCAGGTCTTTGACGGAAACCCTTTGCAACCAGTCTAGCCTTGTATGTTTCAACCTGTCTATCTACACCAATCTTCTTTTTGAAGATCCATTTGCATCCTACGGGTTTTACCCCATCTGGAGCAACGTCCAAAGTCCATACTTTGTTAGTGTACATGGACGCCATTTCGGTCCGCATTGCATCCAGCCATTTTACTGAGTCACCGCTCTGAATCACTTGCTGGAAGCTATTAGGCTCATCATAGTCAATAGTGCAATCCTCTCTATCCCCGTCTATGAGAAAACCGTAGTATCTCTCGGGCGGATGAGATTGCCTACTACTCCTACGGAGTGGTGTGGGGAATGTCCAGTTCTTCTTGAACTTCTGGTTCTACCATACTTTCAGTAGTAGTTTGTGGTTTTAGAATTTCTTCCAGTTCTATTGCGCTCCCACTCTTCTGGTTTTCCAAAAATTCAGTTTCTAAGAAGCAGGCATGACGAGAAACAAAAACCTTTTGTTCCTCTGCGTAATAGAAATAATATCCCTTGGAGTTCTTTGGATATCCCACAATCTTACACTTTACTGAGCGTGCCTCGAGCTTGTCCGCATGCCGCTTTTTTACAAAAGCTGGACATCCCCATGTCTTAAAATGTTTTAGACAGGGTTTCTTCCCACTCTACATCTGATATGGTGTGGTAGGCACAGTTTTGGTAGGAACCTGGTTCAAAAGATATGCAGCTGATTCTAGTGCATATCCCCAGAATGATCGTGGTAACTCAGCGTTACTCATCATGGAACGAACCATATCCAATAGGGTTCGATTCCTCATTTCCGATACACCGTTATGTTGTGGCGTGTATGGAGGAGTAAGCTGAGAGAGAATTCCATTCACTTTTAAGTAACCTAGGAACTCGGCACTTAAGTATTCACCAGCTCGATAAGATCTTAGTGTATTTATACTCTTGCTTTGTTTTTCCACTTCATTCTTGTATTCTTGGAATTTCTCAAAAGCCTCGGATTTATGCTTCATTAAGAAGACATATCCATACCTAGAGAAATCATCTGTAAAAGTAATGAAGTAGAAATAACCACCTCGCGCATGCGTAGACATAGGACCGCACACGTCACTGTGTATGATTCCCAAGAGCTCGCTTGCTCTTACTCCGTGTCCAGTGAACGGAGTCTTTGTCATCTTTCCCATGAGACAAGATTCACAAGTAGCATAAGATTGATATTCGAACGGATTCAAATATCTTTCTCTATGTAACTTAGTCAACCTTCTCTCATTGATGTCACCTAGTCTACAGTGCCATAAGGAAGCCTGATTTGTTTCTAGAGACTTTCTTTTAAGTGTGTTCTGGACACTGAAAAGTTGAACTTGATTTAATACGTATATTCCGTTTTCTAATGTACCTGACCCAATCAAATCTTGATTTAGGTGGATGTGAAACACATCTCTTGTAAAAGTAAAATCATATCCTTCTTTAGAAAGTAAGGGTACAAATATGATATTACAGGTTGTACCTGGTACATAAAAACAGTTACGTAGAATCAATATTTGCCAAGTTGTCAGTCTAAAATGATATTCCCCTACGGATTCAGCGTTCATGCTCATTCAGTTAGCAACTGTGAGGGTCATATCACCTATCCCGATAACCCTACGATTTCTCAGAGCCTGTAATGAATTACAGATGTGAGTCCCTGATCCGGTATCCAATACCGAGGAAGTAGGTGTAAGTCCACGTTGCGACCCCCGGTGCTTACGGGGAGGCGGAAACGGTATAAAATCAAATTTTTATCACAAGAGGCAACATGGACTAAACTAGGTCGGGATCTTTACCTAAACTAAAACTAGCATACTAAGCTAAAGATATTTAGCTACTCGGATTAAGATGGTTATATCTAGCTTGTCTTGAACTCCTTCTCTTCAAGCTCCGGTGGTGGTCCGATGGCTCCTTCTCGTCGTCTCCGTACGCCGAAGATAGATCCACTTGAAAGCTCCAACCTTTAGCTCCTTCTTCGTTCTTTGAAGAAACTAGTTCACTTGGTTTGCTAAACCTAGTGAACTAGAATGAGTAGAGAAGAAATAGAATGGGATTTTATCTATGGTTCTTGATTCTCAACTCATGAGACAAGAGAACCATAGATCAAAGAGAGGGAGCAAGAGGATGAGGGTGAGAGCTCAAGAACAAGAGAGAGAATGAGCAAGAAAGAATGAGCAACTCTTTTGTCTCTCACCCTCTCATAATCCAAAGTAATCATAACTCATCATATTAACAAAAGTCTTATGTGATGGTAGAAGCAACCATAAGCTTATCATGTCATGCACTCATTTTACTTAAATGAACAAGCAAGTAAAAGTCTTTGGCATGAAATGATAGCCATGGTTATCATGATGGTCAACTAGTCAAGCCTAGTCAACCGGTCAACAAGTCAACAAAAGTCAACAAGTCAACAAAGTGAACAACCAAGTCACCATAATACTTAATTAATATAATAGTTAATCACATATCAAATTCTCATTAGGGTTGAGCAAAAAGTCAAAAAGTCAACGGTCAACTGTCAACAACCCTAATGAGAATCCGCTGTCTGTGCCTCCCTGTCAACTGTGCATACACACCCGCATCCGCGTTCCGAGGAACACGAATGCAAACTGGATAAATCCAATCCCATAAGGTACACTAGGATCTGGCTAAAACCAAAGCCCGCTAGTGTAAACTGTCCGGACACTGTACGTGCACAAGTGCACGGATGTGACCGAACCCTGTCGCAAAACCGTGCGACCTGTCGCAATACCATGCGACCTCTACTCTTTTGCCTAAAGGCGAAAAGCTTTCTGTGTGGGACTCTAAAGACTCGACACTACGCTGGCAGTGGGTTTAACCACAGACCGCAAGCGGCACTAGCTGTGCGTAACGGTCCCCAGGTAATGCCGACAAGAAGACCGACGAGGCGAAACCCATCTGAACTCCTACTGAGCCTTCGTGTGACATTCTCCGTACAGTCCGGTCTGTTCGTCTGATACATCGCATGGCGGGCCTAGGGGGCGGTAAACGTCAGTCCCCCAATAGCGGTACAAGTCGTGCCGGAGCGAAGCCCAAAACACCCTGAGATAACACTGGAAACCTACCAGTATATCTCGTTTGCCCTGGCCAGGGACTACTCGTGTAATGGCTCTCCTAGACACAGCGCGATGTCAACCCCCAATACCGGGAGAGACGAATCCTGTCTAACCGTCACTGCCTCCAAGTGCTTCGGGACTGCACCCAACCACCACCTGTTTGCATGACTCCTTTGAGCCGTGGTAGGGTAGTGATCAAAGTACAGTGGGAACACACCCGAGGCGAAGTGACAGTATCAAGTCAGCGGACTAAGCTGTACTCATGTCACCTGGGAACTGATAACTGACGATAGGTATAATACCAACTGGTCAGTTCCCGACGAGTCCTGTCCAGTGTACCCGTAACCTAACGGGCACCCGCATACTATCTCAAGTACGACGTACTGACGGCTGTGGGACAGACCGTCTCCCACACTGGGATGAGAAGCGCATGCGCTGGTCTACTCCGGAGTATCGATGCCCTGTCTCGATAGTCCTGCGACCAGGGACCTGCATAAGGATGTGCTTCTAGATTACCCAGCCCCACTAGTGTGACGGCCATCACATCGCTGGTAATCAAGCAAAGATCCTAAGGGCTCCACTAATGTGTATAAGCAATATACAAAGATAAACACATGTACACATTGAAGTAGAAATAAACCAAGTAGCATACTACTATTTTGAGCAAGATTGTATATACAAGGTGAATATCCCAAGCTTCCATTAAGTAATATACATACTAGTATGATACAGTAATGGCCTCTAGGGCATATACACTAACAATCTCCCACTTGCACTAAGGCCATGTACTGGCGTATCGAAGACCTATCATCTCGATCAGCCGCTCGAACTGAGTCTGGGGTAGGGCCTTGGTGAATGGATCTGCAGTGTTGTCTTCCGAAGCGACTCTCCGAACCTCGATCTCCTGGCGATCCACGATCTCCCTGATCAGGTGATACCGCCTCAAGATGTGCCTGGATCTCTGATGGGACCTGGGTTCCTTCGCTAAAGCTATAGCCCCGTTGTTGTCGCAATACAGAGGTATTGGATCAACAATGGACGGAACCACCTGAAGTTCTTTCAAGAACTTCCTTATCCAGAAAGCTTCTTTTGCGGCATCAGATGCAGCGATGTATTCCGCTTCCATCGTCGAGTCTGCAACGGTTTCCTGTTTGGAACTCTTCCAACACACCGCCCCTCCATTGAGGGTGAAGACAAAACCCGACATGGACTTGGAATCATCCTTGTCACTCTGGAAGCTGGAGTCAGCAAAGGCCTCGATCTGGAGGTCCTTTCCGCCATACACCAAGAACATCTCCTTAGTCCTTCTCAGGTACTTGAGAATGTTCTTTACCGCTATCCAATGTTTCTCCCCAGGGTTTGACTGATACCGACTTACCACACTCAGTGCATAAGCTACATCCGGTCTGGTACACAACATCGCATACATTATAGAGCCTACCACAGAAGCGTACGGTATAATAGACATGCGATCCCTCTCTAAATCAGTCTTGGGAGACATCTCTTTAGAGAGGGTGATCCCGTGACAAGCCGGTAGGTTACCGCGCTTGGAATCTTCCATACTGAATCTCTTCAGTATGGTGTCGATGTACCTGGACTGTGAAAGTCCTAATATCCTCTTGGATCTGTCACGGTAGATCCGGATACCCAGAATGTATGAGGCATCACCCAGGTCTTTCATGGAGAACCTGTGTGACAAGAACCCCTTGACAGATTGTAGCATAGGAATGTCATTTCCTATTAAGAGAATGTCATCCACGTATAAAACGAGGAATACTGCAGTTCTCGCTACAAATCTACTATAGATGCATGGTTCATCTGGATTTTTGATAAAGCCAAATTCTTTGACCGTCTCATCAAAGCAGATGTTCCAACTCCGCGATGCCTGCTTTAGTCCATAGATAGACTTAAGCAACTTGCACACCTTTCCGCTGCTCCCACTCTGAATGAAACCCTCTGGCTGGTCCATATAGACACACTCCTCTAAATTTCCATTTAGAAAAGCTGTCTTTACGTCCATTTGCCAAATCTCATAATCGTGGAAAGCAGCAATGGCAAGAAGGATCCGAATGGATTTCAGCATGGCTACTGGAGAGAAGGTTTCGTCATAGTCCAAGCCAGGTCTTTGACGAAAACCCTTTGCTACCAGCCTTGCTTTATAGGTCTCAACCTGTCCATCTACACCAATCTTCCTTTTGAAGATCCACTTGCATCCTACGGGTTTTACCCCGTCTGGAGCAATGTCCAACGTCCAAACCTTGTTGGTGTACATGGACTCCATTTCGGTCCGCATTGCATCCAGCCATTTCACTGAGTCAACGCTCTGAACGGCCTGCTGGAAGCTAGTAGGCTCATCATAATCTATGATGCAATCCTCTCTATCCCCGTCTACGAGAAAACCGCAGTATCTCTCGGGCGGATGAGTCTGCCTACTACTCCTGCGGAGCGGCGTAGGAATGTCCTGTCCTGTTGAACCCTCTGGTTCCACTAAGCTTTCAGTAACAGTCTGTGGTTCTGGAACTTCTTCCAGTTCTATTATGCTCCCACTTATCTGGGTTTCCAAAAACTCAGTTTCCAAGAAGCGGGCATGCTGAGAAACAAAAACCTTTTGTTCCTCAGCGGAATAGAAAAGATACCCCCTGGAGTTCCTTGGGTATCCCACAAACTTACACTGTACTGAACGTGCCTCAAGCTTGTCCGCATGCTGCTTTTTTACAAAAGCTGGACATCCCCATACCTTAAGATACTTAAGACAGGGTTTCTTCCCAGTCCACATCTCATATGGGGTGGTAGGCACAGTCTTGGTGGGAGCCTTGTTCAAGAGATACGCAGCTGCTTCTATTGCATATCCCCAGAATGATCGCGGTAACTCAGCGTTACTCATCATGGACCGAACCATATCCAATAGGGTTCGGTTCCGTCTCTCCGATACACCATTATGTTGCGGAGTGTATGGAGGAGTAAGCTGAGAGAGAATACCATTCTCTTTTAAGTAATTCAGGAATTCGGCACTTAAGTATTCTCCACCTCGATCCGATCTTAGAATCTTAATACTTTTGCCGGTCAGTTTCTCTACTTCATTCTTATACTCCTGGAATTTTCCAAAGGCCTCGGACTTATGTTTCATTAAGAAGACATAACCGTACCTTGAGAAGTCATCCGTAAAAGTAATGAAGTAAGAATGTCCGCTTCGGGCATGTGTAGACATTGGACCGCACACGTCACTGTGTACGAGTCCCAAGAGCTCGCTCGCTCTTACTCCATGTCCAGTAAACGGAGTCTTTGTCATCTTTCCTTTGAGACAGGATTGACAAGTGGCATACGACTGATATTCGAACGTATTCAAATACCCTTCTGTATGTAACTTAGTCAATCTTCTCTCATTGATGTGACCCAGTCTACAATGCCACAAGAAAGTCTGATTTATTTCTGGAGACTTTCTTTTGTGTGTATTCTGGACATTAAAAATCTGTGGTTGGTTTAACACGTATATACCATTACTCAAAGTACCTGACCCAATCAAAGCTTGATTAAGGTGAATGTTCACAACATTACTTACAAACGCAAATTCATAACCTTCTTTAGAAACTAAAGATACAGAAATGATATTACAAGTTGCGTTGGGTACAAAAAAGCAATTACGCAAAACCAAAACATGTCCATCTGACATTCCCAGGTGATAGTCCCCCACGGCTTTAGCATCCATGCTAGCTCCGTTCGCAACTCTGAGGGTCATGTCACCTGCCTTCAAAACCCTACGGTTTCTCAATGCCTGCAAAGAATTACAGATATGAGATCCTGATCCGGTATCCAATACCCAGAAAGTAGAGTTTATTGAAAGACAGTTTTCAATAACATACACACCTGAAGCTGAAGCTGCAACCTGCTTCAATTCCTGTGTTCTGGCCTTCCAGGCCCTGCAATCATTCTTCCAGTGTCCTTTCTTATGACAATAGAAGCATTCTTCCTTATCCACAAGCTTCCCCGCTATTTTCGTTGCTTTACCTTTTCCCTTCGTATCCATCTTACTAACACCGCCCCTTGGTTTGGCGGGGGCCTTCTTCTTCTTTCCCTTGGCTTTCGCCTTGGACCTAGAAGAAGATGATCCTCCTACAAACAAAGTGGATGTATCCCTACCTTTCTGTAGGGTGCCCTCTGCGCTCCTCAGCATGTTGAGGAGCTCTGATAGTTCAACCTCTTTTTCTTGTTGGTTGAAGTTCAGTATAAACTGGGCGTAAGTGGAAGGAAGGGACTGGAGAACTATATCCGTATATAGCTCACTCTCCAATGTGATCCCTAGGTCAGCGAGCTCCTCAATGTAGCCGATCATCTTTAGCACGTGCTCGGCTACTGATGATCCGACGGCCATTCTTGTCGAGAATAACTTTTTCGACGCTTCGTATCTTGCGATACGTGATTGTTCTCCATACAGTTCTTTTGTATGGAGCAATATAGATTCCATGTCCATATTCTCATGCCTCCTCTGATGTTCGTTGTCCATCGAGGCAAGCAAGAGGCACTTGGCCTTCGCGCTATCAATCTCCCAAGTCTTGCGGATTTCCTTATCCGCGACACTGGAAGTTGGACCAGGGACAGGGGGAGCTTTGATGGTAAGAAGATACCCCAGCTTGTCATAAGTGATTGCTATCTTGACATTCCTGAGCCAATCTTTGTAGTTTGGCCCTGTCAGTTTGTTTTTATCTAGGAGTAACTTAAGTCCAGTCATGTTGATTGGTCGCTGCAATTTGGAGAGCAGAGGAAAACACTCAGCATGATGCTCTTGCAAGTTTAGAGTGGTTTTTAGTTTGTCTAAACAGGATGGCTCCCACTGTTTCTCGAATCCCTCCTCAAACCATAAAGGAAGAATTAGTCAGGATCAATCCCACCGTACAATACTTGCTTAACCGTTCGGCCAGGCTGGTGTTGGTACTTCGAGGGAGGTTTTCCAACGCTTTCGCGAAGTTCCTTAATTAGAGAACCTCTTTTCCCTGGGGGCATAGCCCCGCTAACACCTTTCTAGGCACCTACTAGGTTTATAGCATTGATCGTTAAGTGAGAAATTTCCCGAGGAGTAGCATATACTCACAGTAGGATCGGGATCCAAATATCATTGCGTGACGAAACTGAAGGAATCCTACCAGAATCATCACACTCCAAATGGTATGCAAATCTAGCAAGTTTCAGTACTTATGAAACTCCCGATGTGGATTTTTGCCCCATGTTCTTATGACCTTGACGAAGGTCAACAAATCATAAGTCACATGTCAAGTTCTGCCCGTCATTATCCAGGTCAATTTGAATCCACCCGTATATACCCTTGACGAAGGTCAACAAGGTAATGCGAATGTCCCAAACCAACGCATCTATCTATGCTACATATGAATACCCAACAGCTACCAATCACTATGCCTTGACGAAGGTCAACAAACACAGCTTGAATACTATTGAATATTCATACGAAACGACGGAGGGCTACGAATGGTTTTGGCAAAACCGTGAACGCAGTGAACTTGATTTAGTCGATGGAATGAGATAGCTTTTAAATGGAGTGGCTCAAACTCCGTATTTTAAAAGTTTGTTTTGAAAAGAACCGAGTGGTTTTTGAAAGTGTTCCAACGACTTTAACTTGGTTTATTATCTTGCATTAGTTCTTTTAATGCGTGATATTCTTGCATTAGTTCTTTTAATGCGTCCCATCATTTAATCCTACCATTGCAGAAAACAACCAAAATATGACGTACGCTTATGCCATTCGCATTCGCCACTGGGCCCCGTCATTACCCGTTAGGTTACTTAACTAACGACAGAGCGGGGGCTGGGCTAGCGCGTCTGTAAAACATAAGCAACGCCTAAATAGAAAGCAATGATAGACATTTCAGATCACAGATAAATACATTGGATATACTAGGAATCTGTAATTTGTACGAGCCTGTAACAAAAACAGATTACACGGTCACGGTGAATAGCCAATACCCCACCCAAGACCCCTACGGGTGCGGCAAACTACCCGCCAAGTACCCGAAGCGTAGCAACCTCCCTCATCACCATGAGTAAGCCACTCGACACTTCGGCATACCCGGTAGTTTGTGCACCCCTCCATGGGTCTATCCTAGGAGCAAAAACAGTAAAAAGAAATTATACAATGACGGCTACAACCCCGACCCGGTTGTGCGGCCATACAAATAATTATTACATCAATTTACAAATTTACATGAATTGCAAGAAAAGAAAACTCTCGTCTCACAACCCCCGGCTATTCACCCGCGACAATCCAACATATTTATATACACATTCCAGCACATTACAGATCATGTATAACCCCGACTAATCGACTTATAGCGATTAGCCGACGTTCAATACATGCAAACAACACAGATATAACCATCATAGTCAAAGTGCAGTGAAGTTCGGAAAAATACGGAATTATAGGACCCCAAAAGGAAATTTCTTTTCTGGAAAATCTGGGCACATATAATATATCTCAAAAATCCCAAAACCAACACAGACACACACTGCACGAAAAATGACGCACAGAAGACGACAAACCGCGGCGCTTCCGCGGCACATGCCTACCTCGTGCGGCGGAAGCGCGGCGGTTTGAACGAATTAGTGGGCCGTTTTTCATGGGTGTTCTAACAAAACCCTGAGCCAAATTTAGGAGTATAAAGTTTTTCATTTTGACCAGAAAAAATTTCAACAGAAACTCAGTTTTTGTAAAAGTTTGGTTTTTGGATTTTTCCGGTTCCGAACTTCATTACACTTCACTACCAAACTAGTTTAAGTTTAGTTAGGCTCTGATACCACTGTAAGTCCACGTTGCGACCCCCGGTGCTTACGGGGAGGCGGAAACGGTATAAAATCAAATTTTTATCGCAAGAGGCAACATGGACTAAACTAGGTCGGGATCTTTACCTAAACTAAAACTAGAATACTAAGCTAAAGATATTTAGCTACTCGGATTAAGATGGTTATGCCTAGCTTGTCTTGAACTCCTTCTCTTCAAGCTCCGGTGGTGGTCCGATGGCTCCTTCTCGTCGTCTCCGTACGCCGAAGATAGATCCACTTGAAAGCTCCAACCTTTAGCTCCTTCTTCGTTCTTTGAAGAAACTAGTTCACTTGGTTTGCTAAACCTAGTGAACTAGAATGAGTAGAGAAGAAATAGAATGGGATTTTATCTATGGTTCTTGATTCTCAACTCATGAGACAAGAGAACCATAGATCAAAGAGAGGGAGCAAGAGGATGAGGGTGAGAGCTCAAGAACAAGAGAGAGAATGAGCAAGAAAGAATGAGCAACTCTTTTGTCTCTCACCCTCTCATAATCCAAAGTAATCATAACTCATCATATTAACAAAAGTCTTATGTGATGGTAGAAGCAACCATAAGCTTATCATGTCATGCACTCATTTTACTTAAATGAACAAGCAAGTAAAAGTCTTTGGCATGAAATGATAGCCATGGTTATCATGATGGTCAACTAGTCAAGCCTAGTCAACCGGTCAACAAAGTCAACAAGTCAACAAAAGTCAACAAGTCAACAAAGTCAACAACCAAGTCACCATAATACTTAATTAATATAATAGTTAATCACATATCAAATTCTCATTAGGGTTGAGCAAAAAGTCAAAAAGTCAACGGTCAACTGTCAACAATCCTAATGAGAATCCGCTGTCTGTGCCTCCCTGTCAACTGTGCATACACACCCGCATCCGCGTTCCGAGGAACACGAATGCAAACTGGATAAATCCAATCCCATAAGGTACACTAGGATCTGGCTTAAACCAAAGCCCGCTAGTGTAAACTGTCCGGACACTGTACGTGCACAAGTGCACGGATGTGACCGAACCCTGTCGCAAAACCATGCGACCTGTCGCAATACCATGCGACCTCTACTCTTTTGCCTAAAGGCGAAAAGCTTTCTGTGTGGGACTCTAAAGACTCGACACTACGCTGGCAGTGGGTTTAACCACAGACCGCAAGCGGCACTAGCTGTGCGTAACGGTCCCCAGGTAATGCCGACAAGAAGACCGACGAGGCGAAACCCATCTGAACTCCTACTGAGCCTGAGTGTGACATTCTCCGTACAGTCCGGTCTGTTCGTCTGATACATCGCATGGCGGGCCTAGGGGGCGGTAAACGTCAGTCCCCCAATAGCGGTACAAGTCGTGCCGGAGCGAAGCCCAAAACACCCTGAGATAACACTGGAAACCTACCAGTATATCTCGTTTGCCCTGGCCAGGGACTACTCGTGTAATGGCTCTCCTAGACACAGCGCGATGTCAACCCCCAATACCGGGAGAGACGAATCCTGTCTAACCGTCACTGCCTCCAAGTGCTTCGGGACTGCACCCAACCACCACCTGTTTGCACGACTCCTTTGAGCCGTGGTAGGGTAGTGATCAAAGTACAGTGGGAACACACCCGAGGCGAAGTGACAGTGTCAAGTCAGCGGACTAAGCTGTACTCATGTCACCTGGGAACTGATAACTGACGATAGGTATAATACCAACTGGTCAGTTCCCGACGAGTCCTGTCCAGTGTACCCGTAACCTAACGGGCACCCGCATACTATCTCAAGTACGACGTACTGACGGCTGTGGGACAGACCGTCTCCCACACTGGGATGAGAAGCGCATGCGCTGGTCTACTCCGGAGTATCGATGCCCTGTCTCGATAGTCCTGCGACCAGGGACCTGCATAAGGATGTGCTTCTAGATTACCCAGCCCCACTAGTGTGACGGCCATCACATCGCTGGTAATCAAGCAAAGATCCTAAGGGCTCCACTAATGTGTATAAGCAATATACAAAGATAAACACATGTACACATTGAAGTAGAAATAAACCAAGTAGCATACTACTATTTTGAGCAAGATTGTATATACAAGGTGAATATCTCAAGCTTCCATTAAGTAATATACATACTAGTATGATACAGTAATGGCCTCTAGGGCATATACACTAACAGTAGGGTTAACTGACATACAGTTTTCTGTCATAAACACACCCGAAATTGAAGCCACAACATGCTTCGTATCCTGGCTACTGGCTTCTAAAGCCCTGCAATCATTCTGCCAATGCCCGATTCCATAACAATAGGAATGTCCCTCAATAGGGTGGTCCAGCTTGTCATAGGCAATGGACATCTGGACAGACTTTTGCCAGTCAAATAAGTCAGATTCAGTCAAATTATTATCTAGATGTAACCTATGTGTAGTCACAAGGTCGCTGCAATTAAGAGAGAGAGAAGAAAACACTTTAGTATGATGCTGTTGCAAGTTTAGAGTGGTTTTAATTTATCTAAACATGATGGCTCCCACTGTTTCTCGAATCCCTATTCAAACCATAAAAGAATAATTAGCCAGGACTATTCTCACCGTACAATTCTTGCTTAACCGTTCAGCCAGGTCAGTGTCGATACTTCGAGGGAGGTTTTCCAACGCTTTCGCGAAGTTCCTTAATTAAATAACCTCTTTTCTCTGGGAGCGTAACCCCGCTGACACCTTTCTAGACACCTACTTGGTTTATAGCATTGATCGTTAAGTGACGAATCTCCTGATAAGTAACTTGTACTCACAGTAGGATCGGGATCCAAAATATCATCGTATGATAATGTTGAAGGAATCCTACCAACATTCATCAAACTCCAAAATGGTATGCATCTCTCTGCAAATTTCAGTTTCTTTAGAAATTCCCGATGTGGATTTTTGCCCCATGCTCTTATGACCTTGACTAAGGGCCAACAAATAATAAGTCACATGTCAAGTTCTACCCGTCATTGTCCAGGTTAATTTGAACTCACCCGTACATACTCTTGACTATGGGCCAACAAAGTAATACGACTGTCCCAAACCAACGCATCTATCTATGCAACAAATGAATACCCCAGCAGCTACCAAACACTATGCCTTGACTAAGGGCCAACAAACATATCTTGAATACTACTGACCATCCATAAGAAATGATGGAGCGCTACGAATGGTTTTGGCAAAACCGTGAACGTAGTGAACTTGATATAATCGAAGGAACCTGATACTTTTTAAAAGGAGTGGTTAAAGCTCCAAAATTAAAAAATTCTGATCTTTTTAAAATAACCGAGTGGTTTCTTTTAAATTTGTTCCAACTATTAAACTTTGGTTTATTTTCTTTGCATTATTATAATGCGTCCCATGATTAATCTTATTATTGCAGAAAACAACGAAAATACCACGTCCTCTTATGCCATCCGCATTCGCCACTGGGTCCCGTCATCACCCGTTATGTTACTTAACTAATGACAGAGCGGGGGCTGGGCTAGCGTGGGTGTAAAACATAAGTGACGTCTAATAGCTATCATATATAGATATTGTACATTCGTCAGACGCAATAATAAGCATTGAAGATCATAGATGAACTTTATTGGATTTATTAGCAATCCGCATTTGCTTTGAGCCTGCAATAAAAGACGGATTACACAGTTGTGATGAATAGCCATTACCCAACCCTAGACACCTACGGGTATGGCAAACTACCCGCCAAGTACCCGAAGTGAAGCGGTCTCCCTCAACAAAGTGAGTAGGCCACTAAACACTTCAACGTACCCGGTAGTTTGTGTACCCCGCCTTGGGTTTATCCTAGGAGCAAAAACAGTACAAAGAAATAATACAACGGTGGCTACAACCGCAACCTGGATGTGCCCCGCAAAAGAATATTACATCAAATTACATTTACATTGAAATGAATGAATATTAAACACATCTCAAACCCCGGCTAATCATCACAACAGTCCAACACAGTTCATATCCACAAACAGTTAAAAAACATCACAGATATGTGCAACCCCCTGCCAACCGACATACTAGCAGTTAGGGGAGGTTTACGAACACATAAAACATTACAGATCAAGACACAATTTGCAAATATCTTAGAACATCGATCGAATACCAAATTCCGTGTCTACCCCAAAAGCAAATCTGTACTGAAGAAACCTGGGTATACAACAGAACATACTAGAAAACAGAAAACCACATAAAATGAATTACAGAGGAAATCCGAGTCAACTCGGAGTAGAATCGACGGCGGATCCGCGGCCAAAAGCACCTTTGTGCCGCGGATCCGCGGCCGAGTTGCTGAGTTAGGGTCTCGTATTCTCTCAGTTTTCATTAAAATCCTTGCTGTGAATTTTAAGGTATGTCAAATATTTTTTCAGACAGTTTTAAAATTAACAAAAACTTAGGGTTTTGGTTTTTCGTTTTTCGTATTTTTCGTCGATCGAACTTCTAATCAGTTGCTAACAAGCTAGTAATGGTTTAGTTTGCTCTGATACCACTGTAAGTCCATGTCACGCACCCCACGAACTTGCGGGGAGGCGGAATATATGTAAAACGATTATCAAAGCTTCGTAACACGGACTTGAGCGCATGAATCGTTATCTAAACCATTACTAACTAAAAGCTAGAGGTTTAACTACTCGGATACGAAGTTATACCTCACGTTACTTGTCCTTCGGGTCTTCATCGCGGTCCTCCACTCCTCGTAGGCTCCTTGGAACATCGGCACCTCAACGGCCTCCTCGAATCAAAGACGATCCACCCGAATGCTCCTACGCCAAGCTTAATCTCAAACTTGAGATAACTAGGTTGCTTAAAGTGCTAATCTAAGCTACCTAGGGGATATAGAGTGAGGTTATGGATGTATTAGTCTAGATAACCCTTGATCTCAACTCATGAGAGGTTAGGTTAGGGTTTGAAGAGAGTGAGCTTGAGGAGAGAGAAGGTGAGAATAATAATGAAAATGAGATAATGATCTTATCACGATATATAAGAAGCATTATTATTTATCCAAAAATCAAATAATATAATTAAGAACCATGCTTCACAAATATCTATGAGTGATTCATCTCCATGAGTCAATAAGAATTTATGATGCATTAATGACTTGGATGAATCACACAAATGAGTCACTAATCTCATTTAATGCAATGCCACCTTAACCCCTTAGTCACCACTCTTCTAGAAGCTTCCCGACAAATTACGAGAACGCCCCTCCAATCCGGGAAAACAAGGAAAAACTTTAGACTCTATAAATCCAGTAACCCGATACTAGAATCTGGCTTAAACCAAAGCCGACTTGTAAAAACTGTCCGAAAAGTCGTACGTGCGTAAACACACGTACGCATCCGAACCCTTGTCGTAAAACCATACGATCTCTATATCGTTTCGCCTGGAGAAGGAAAACTCTCTGTGTGGGACTCTAAAGACTCGACACTACGCTGGCAGTGGGTTTAACCACAGACCGGAAGCGGCACTAGCTGTACGTAACGGTCCCTAGGTAGATGTCGATAAGAAGACCGATGAGGAAAACCATCCGAACTTCTACTGAGCCTGATGTGACAATCTCCGTACAGTCCGGTCTGATCATCTAAGACTATTGCATATCAAGCTTAGGGGGCGGCAAGCGTCAGTCCCCTAATAGCTGTATAAATCGTGTCGGAACGAAATCCATTACACCTTGAGAAGCTACTAGAACCTACCAGTATATCTCTCTTGCCCTGGCCAGGGACTTTGCATAATGGCTATCTGATACAACGCGATATCAACTCCCAATACCGGGAGAGGCGAATCCTATCTAACCGCCACTGCCTCCAAGTGCTCGGGACTGCACCCAACTGCTACCTGTTTGCACGACTCTTTTGAGCCGTGGTAGGGTAGCAATCTAAGAACAGCGGGACACACTCGAGGCGAAGTAGGAGTGTCAAGTCTACGGACTATGCTGTACTCATGTCACCTGGGAACTGTTAACTGACGATGGGTATAATACTAACCAATCAGTTCCCCGGCGAGTCCTGTCCGGTGTACCCGTAACCTAATGAGCACCTGTATACTATCTCTAGTACGACGTACTGATGGCTGTAGGACAGGCCATCTCCCCAACTGGGATGAGAAGCGTATACACTTAGTCTACTCCGGAATATCGATGCCCTATCTCGATAATCCAACGACCAGTGACCTGTATAGGATGTGGCTTACAGACTACCCAGCCCCCACTAGTGTGACTGCCATCACGACGCTGGTAATCAAGGAAAGATCCTATGGGCTCTACTAATATGTATAAGTGATACGTTACAAGAAACATATGCACATATTAATGTAGACTCAAACCAAGTAGCATACTACCATGTTTAGCAAGACTGTTATATACAACTGTGAATATCCCAAGCTTCCATTAAGTAATATACAACCTAGTATGATGCAATAATGGCCCCTAGGGCATATACACTAACAGGGTACAGTCCCGAGCCACATTGGAGGCAAGTGAGCGGATCGGCAGGTGATTCGTCTCTCCCGGTATTGGGGGTGAGATCGCGCTGTGTCTAGGAGAGCCATTACACAAAGCCCTCGGCCGAGGCAGGAGATTTACTAGTAGGTACTCCAGTAGTATCTCAGGGTGTTCTGAGCCACTCTCTGACACGATTTATACTGCTATTGGGGGTCTGACGTTACCAGCCCCTAGGAAGATATGCGATACTCATAGACGAACGGACCGGACTCTATGTATATTGTCATTGTTAGGCTCAGTAGGGTTTATGGATGAGTTCGCTCGTCAGCTTCCCTTCCAATCAATACATAGGCAAACCGTTACGTACAACCAGTACCTCTGACGTGCTTGTGGTTATACCCAGTGCCAGTGTGTTGATGAGTCATTAGAGTCCCCCACAGACACTTTTCCAAGTTCGGGTGAAACGTTGTAGAGGCCGTATGGTCTTATGGCAAGGTTCGGAAAATGCACGTGCGTTTTCGCACGTGTCATATTTCGGGCAGATAATACTGGTCGGCTTTAGTTTAAGCCGGATCCGAGTATTATACTGTGTAGATATAATATCTTTGTCTTAGATGCATTTGTATTCGGCCGTAATACAAATGCGGGTATGTTTATACCATTACGGGGTTATCATGAAATTCGTTTCAGATCACTTTTGGAAGTTGCCTGTTTCCAGTTTTCTATCAGCTGTATTTAACATTCGGTTAAATATGGATTTATCTTTTCTTGAGATGAGTGTGGAAGCTTCTAGAAGGTGACTAGGATGATGACTAAGCTTGTGAGTCATTGATGCATTAAGTGTTCATTTAATGTTGTGATGACTAGGTTTATTATCATTGGTTTGCATTAAATGAGTTCATACTAGGTGTTTAGATGACTCATCTCTTCTTTAATCTTATTGTCACCTTCCCCTCTCCTACACTCACCCCCTCTCTCTATAAGTGGCCGGCCACTTCATGTGGTGTGGGTTATGGTTGCTTGAGAGAAAAAGATGGGAGTTTAAGTGTATGGAAATTTGATAGATTCTGATTTCTCATTCCACCCGATTCCAAAAGGCAACTTCATTAACCGTTCGTCCATAGCTTTGGACGTAACGAGACAAAATGTTCAACTCATTCTCAACATCATCTTGGTCGTCTCTTTTAGCAAACTTGACGACCGAGTTGCCTCGGTTCAGAGGCGGGAGCCCGTTTAAAGATCCGTCGACGTGGTGCCACCTGGACGAGAAGACTGGAAATTCAAGAGATCGGAGCAGCCGCAACAAAACGTGGAATGATGGTTGAAGACCGAAGGACTCGGATCGTTCGGTATAACCTTTCTACCCACTTTGTAGTTTGTTAGTTTAGCTTTAATGGCAGATCCGGGTTATAGTACGCTATAGCGCCAGTTGTAAAAAGTTTTTGTTCCGCATTTGGCGTCTGTTAGACGGCCGGGGCGCTACCGTGGACTTACAGTGGTATCAGAGCCTCACCTTTAAGCAATACTAACTTGTGCTATCGCGTTTGAAAGATCTATCGAACAGAATTTCCGAAATCACAATTTTCAAGTGCTTAAGTTTCTGTCGATTTTTAAAAAGGTCCAAAAATAATTTTACATATCACAGATATCTAAGCAGGGTTTTCTGAGCTATCTGTAGAAAGTTGGTCACGTGACCCCACCAGACCACCGCGGATCCGCGGTCAAACCTAGGGTTTGACCGCGCATCCGCGGCCAATCTGTGGGACCAGTGGTCCAAATTTCTGCAGTGTGTTCTTTTGTGGAATTTGTGGATTTTGGTATAGTTCTTTTGGGCCCAGATTTTATTACTGTACAGCAGATGTACGTGGGGCCCACTTCAGGAAATTTTGTCGATCGAAATTTTAAATTTGTTAGTATACAGTACTTATTTTATATCTCCGACCGTGAATGTCATTCGAGCGGTAAACCGCGTCTAATTGCTATAGTTCTTTTTGACGGGTTTGCGAACGTGACATTCGCGTTGATGTTCTGTGTTGTGCTGTGATGTTGCGGATTTGTCATGGTGGATAGCAGGGTGCAATGATAGTGCAGTTTGGATTTATTTGTACATTTAATATTGCGGGGCGAGCGTCCAACATGTGGACTGCCGTCACTGCCTGTTGTATAATACGCTTTTGGGGAACGACCGGGCTGAGGTCGATGTACCCGTTGTACATATTTTTATTTCTGTACTAGGTTTACCCCGCGACGGAGTGCACAGATAGCCGGGTTCTGGAGGGCAACGGGTCCGTATCTCATGGCTTTGAGAGGCAGATGTACCTCACTCTAGAATTGGCAGACTATTCGCCGCACTCGTAGGTGGTACAGGTTGACCCAAGGAGGGATGCTCAATTTACCGGATTCCATGAAGTGCCGGGTGTTCCATTCACTATGCTGTGGGGACTACCTCGCTTCAGGTTTTGGCGGGTAACTTGCCGCACCCGTAGGGGTCTAGGTTTCATTGCACAGGCTATCCACATGACTAGGGGAGCGTCGGGTTTCAGCAGCGGCTCTGTGAAACCCGGGGATCCCAGATTATCTGTATTGTTCTGTGATGCTTATTACTTTTCTGTAATGTTGCATATTATCATGCCTGGAGCGATTATTGTATATTGATATATATATACTATTAGATGTTGTATATGTTTTACACCCGCGCTAGTCCAGCCCCCGCTCTGTCGTTAGTTAAGTAACCTAACGGGTGATGACGGGACCCAGTGACGAATGCGGATGGCATATACGTACATTTTATTTTCATTCTTTTCTGGTGTGATTGTTTGATGGGACTGCGTTGATTCTTATCAATGCAAGGATAAAACAAAAATATATTTGATGTTGTTGGAACAAATTTTAAAAAGGTGTTATTACAAACATGTTTCCTTTTGTTTTGCATAGTGATATTCAGTTAGAATATCCCGCACCTCATTCGACGAGGCAAGGGCCGAGATCCCTTCACCGGGAGTGACCCCTTGGGCAGAAGTTTATGTCAAGGTAATAACTTCAATATAGTCGATTACAAGTTGCTTTGCATCGCGGTATTCAGTTGGAATATCCTGCACCTCATCCCACGAGGAAAGAGCCGAGATTCTTTCACTGGGAGTGACCTCTTTAGCAAAGGTTTTTCGTCACTATATTTTTATAAAAAGCTATCAGGTTCCTTCTACGAGATCAAGTTCATTACGTTAAAGATTTTTCGCCAAAAACCAGCCGTAGCCCTCCGTCATTTCTTTTGGGTATTCAGCAGTATTCAAGCTATGCATTTTGGCCCTTAGTTAAGGCATAGTGTTTGTTAGCTGCTAGGTATTCATTTGTTGCATAGATAGATAAGTTGGTTTGGGATAGTCGTTCTGCCATTTTGGCCCTTAGTCAAGGGCATGTGCGGGTGGGTTCAAATCAACCTGGATAATGACGGGAAGAACTTGACATGTGACTTATGATATTTTGGCCCTTAGTCAAGGTCGTAAGACTATGGGGCAAAAACATATATCGAGAGTTTCAAACATACAGGAAACTTGTCAGGCATGCGCATACCTTCTGGAGTATGATAACTTGAGTGGCTTCCATCAAGTTATCATGCGATGATAGTTGGATCCCGATTCTCACTGATGAGTTGGCTTACTCTTCTGGTGATCCCGACTAAATTCTTCTTTAGGTTTGGAGGAGAATTTGAGATAACAGTGGAAGGTTTCCTGATTAGATAAAGTAATAACCATTCTGATCTAGGTTAAAGTGTACGCAAAGTGTTTCTTTTCTCTCTCTCTTTGGCAGCAACCTTTGACCGACCCTAGACTATGACCCAGTGACCAAGTTGACCGAACCTTCTTAAAATACTGGCTTTTGGATTGTCCAAGTTGCAAAAGTCATTGCCACTCCTTCTTTTACCCTTTGCATTTCTCAGAACACCCCGTATTACTATGGATATCCACTTCCATTGGATAGATCCATCGTATGGTTATATACGAACTCGAAGGGACTTCTTCGAGGATGGATCCAGGTTCAGGAGAAATATAATTAGTTTATTCAGTTGTCTTTTATTATCACCTTCTCTCAGGTTGCGAGGGCTCCTTAGTTTAGGAGAGTACACCTATTACGCTTATTGGATAGTCTTCTTCCAAACCATAGGCAGGTGAATGAAGAAAACCAATTAGCATAAGTAAGGTGTACAGAAGGTAATAGCTAAAGACAAAATAAAGGGATTAGAAAGAGGGCAAAGTAAATTGCGACTGTCATCATTCACGACCAAACCATATACTTCATCGCCACTCTTATTTCACCTTTGCTTTTTTGCCAGTACGGGAGAAAAAGAATAAGGTATTATTCAGTTATCTTTTATCATCACCTTCTCTCAAGTTGTGAGTACTCGTAGGATTAGGAGAGTACACCTATTATGCTAACTTGATAGTCTTCTTCCAAACCATAGGCTGATGTCGAACGGTAGGGAAGGAAGAAAACTATTTAGCCTAACGATGGTGTAAAGAAGGTAAACACTAAAGACAAATAAAGGGATTTGGAGAGATGGCAAAGAGATATACGGTTAAAGTCATGAATTGGATTATGGAAGAGGCATTACTAGGAATACCAGGATACCCCTACGAAACATTTTTCATGTTTCAGTGCGTTGTTAAAGGAAAACTGTTTTCCCGATTAGATACTTACTCCAGGGTATGTATTTACCAGGTTTCATTCTCATATCTGTATAGTTTTTACAGATAATCAGGGGAGTGAGTTATTGGGAATTAGGTGATCATCCTCATTATATCGGAATTCGTTGTAATTGGTGATATTTGAGGAAATCACCTGGGTACTGTTTTCAACCTACGATACACAGGTTTTGAGTTATTCAACTCAGCGGACTTATACAGAGTATTGTATGTTATCCAGTGTCCGTTAGGACAAAGGGGTAGGTCCCCGTACTCTGTTCTGTTTACTTGTAACTTCTCTAGTTTTTAGACAAGTGTTTCGTAGAAATACAATGTCTAAGTTTTGAGAAGTTGTGGGTATAAGAATAAAGTAGAGAACCATGTATCGCAAGTACTGGGATTCTTCAAAGAGATCGAAGATGTAGATTCTTGTGATAGTATTCAGATGATAGTAATGGTTTTGAGAAACATGTTTCTTTTTCAGGTTACTCATAATTGGATGAATTCCTAAGTTGAGTAATGCTGATTAGCCTCTCTCCATTAATTTGATATGCACTGGAGACAGCTGCATGTTTTGAATCTGGTTTCAATTAAATTAGTGCCTCTATTTCTATATTGTATATAGAAGGGTTCATGTGTTAACGATGTTAAGATACGGGGAGTTTTCCAGCTTATGCTTAAAACGAGACACTGGATAACTCAAGGTACGTTTCTGCAATGGCAGTTTGTGGGTTGACCCTAGCTTTGACGAAGGTTGACATTTCTACCATCTGGAAAATCAATAGTGATATTGTTCTTGACTCGCCACAGTTTTATTAAAATGGACTTTTTCAGAAAAAAGTAGTGGGAGTATGTGTTGGAGATAGTGCCCTCAGAGTCAATTATTGGATCATAGGCACGTGATTGCAATGATTGATGGATGACCTATCCCGGTAGGACAGTCTTACTCGAGATGATAGTATGGTATCTGGTTTATCTTTATCATCGTGTACTGCTTTACGTGACATGACATGTCGCTATTACACGTTGATAGAGCCCCTAGGATTCTTGCTTGACCACCAGCAGTATGAGGGCGATCATATACATGGGAGCTGGTAGTCTATAAGCACATCTTTAAAAGGTCCCTAGTCGTGGGAGTTTCGAGACAGGGCATCGATACTCCAGAGTAGACTAGTGTATACAGTCGAGACCTCGACGAGGGGCGGTGGCCGGTCTCACAAGCCAGTGGTGTCAGTTGGTTCACCTAAGATGTATACAGGTGCTCATTGGGTTATGAGTACACCGGACAGGACTCGCCGGGAATATGCTAGTTGGTCTTATACCTGACATCAGATAGCAGTTCCCAGGTGACATGTGTACAGGTTAGTTCATCGACCTGGGGATCATCATTTGTCTCGTGTGATTTCCCACTGTACTTTGATTACTACCCTACCACGCTCAAAGGAGACGTGCAAACAGGTTTTTGTTGGGTACAGTCCCGAGCCACATGGAGGCAGTGAGCGGATCTTCAGGGGTTCGTCTCTCCCGGTATTGGGGGTGAGGTCGCGCTGTGTCTAGGAGAGCCATTACACGAAGCCCTCGGCCGAGGCAGAAGATTTACTGGTAGGTATTCCAGTAGTATCTTAGGGTGTTCTGGGCTACACTCCGACACGACTTGTACCGCTTTTGGGGGTCTCACTTTTACCAACCCCCTAGGCCCGCCATGCGATGCTCATAGATGAACGGACCGGACTGTACGGATATTGTCACTGACAGGCTCAGTAGGGTGTCAGGATGAGTTCGCTTATCAACGTCCCTTTTGGTCAATAGCTGGTGGCCCGTTACGTATTGGCTTATACCTCTGACATGCTAGTGGTTAAATCCACAACCAAGGTTTTGACGAGTCTTTAGAGTCCCCCACATTCAGTTACTCAAGCTTTCGGGCGAAAAGCTGTAGAGGCCGTATGGAGATATGGCAAGGTCCGATCAGATACGTACGGTATTGCACGTATCAGGATCGGACAGTTAGTACTAGAGGCAGTATGGAGATATGGCAGGGTTCGATCAGATACGTGCGTTATTGCACGGATCAGGATCGAACGGATATTACTAGCGGGCTTTGGTTTAAGCCGGATCCTAGTATAGTACAGTGTAGATTTTGTCTCATTGCATTTGTATTTCAGTCGGAATACAGATGCGGGTGTGTATACACGGTATCGGGGTTTTCCTGTAATTTATTACGGGACCAGTTTTCTGGAGTTGCCAGTTTGTTTTCCGTTTCGGCCAATTTTCTTTGTATCTTTCATTGGCCGAAGTTTGGTGGAGGTGGGCTTATTTGCATTTGTGCAAATAAGCAATTTGGAAGGGGGTCTTTGCATATTGATGTGTCATGATCGGTGCACCATACATTGACTTGATTGTTCCATCATGGCTTGACTTTTAAAAGTCATGATTGTTGATGGTGATGGGTTATGATGAGGTTGGAAGAGTGTTGTTTTTGATTAGTGATCATTTCTACACTTGATTTTTTCCCCTCTCTCTTGCATTATTCCCTCAACCCCCACTCTCATTTTTCACTCACTCTCATTCTCTATCTCCTCCCAAAGCCATGGCCGGCCACTTCTCATGGGGGGGCTGTCCAAACATTTTGTGGGGGGGGGGGGGGGGGGGTTGGTTCATTTCATGTTGGAAAAATCCCACAAGATCAATCTCCATTAGCTTATATCATTTCCTCCACCAATGGCATCTACACAACCCCAAAATGAGACATATAGATCTTCACTATATTCTACAGCAAATCTTGGGCACGTCGATTCGCCTGCTTCGTGCCCGAGTTGCCTCGGTATAGAGGTGGGAGCCCGTAAAAGAAGCCGGCGGCGTGGTGCCCTTCCGGCGACGAAGTGGAGACTGGAGATTCCGCGGGAGATCGGGACGACGACGAGAAGATCGGAGGACACGGATCGCTCGGTATATCTCTCTTCCCCATCTAGTAGTTAGCTAGGACTAGTTAATGGTACGATCCGGGTTTTAGTGCGCGGTGGTGCCGGTTAGAGAAAATTTAAAGTTAACCATCGCTTCCGCATTTGGCCTCGGGGTGGAGGCCGGTGCGCCGCCGTGCACTTACAGTGGTATCAGAGCCTCGCCATTAACATAATCTAGCTTTGTCTAATGTGTTTTACATTTCCGATCGAACAATTTTGCAAAAACCGTATTTTTCTTCACATCAGTTTCTGTCGAAATTTTTTGAAGTCCAAAAATTTTTCAGGTTGTTTCAGAATGATGTGTAGGACATTCTAAGAGTTCTGGGAAAATTTGGTCTCGTGAACAGTCTAAACGACCGCGGAACCGCGGCCAAACCCAAGCTTGGGCCGTGGTTCCGCCGCGACTTGAACTGTTCAGTGTACCAAAATTTTCCAGATAGCTCCTGAGTGGAAATGAGGTTTTTTGGAATGTTATTTTTTGGGCCCAGAATTTATTGATGTGCTACAGTAGTACTTGGGGGCCCACTTGGTAAAATTTGGTCGATCGGATATTTTAAACACATGATTTCACAGTATTTACATTATATCTGCGACCGTGAATGTCACTTGATCGGTAAATCCTGTCTAACTGCTATTGCCCGGTTAGACGGATTTGCGAACATGACTTTCACGTTGATGTTCTCTGTATTGCTGTGATGTTGAGGATCGGTCGTGGGGGATAGCCTGGATGCAATGCTAGTACAGTTTTTGTTGTATTATGTACATTTGATATTGCGGGGCGAGCGTCCGACATGTGGACTGCCGTCACTGCCTGATTGTATTATTATTTTGGGGCACGACCAGGTTGCGGTCGATGTACCCGTTGTATGTATATTTTACTTTCTGTAGTAGGATAACCCCATGGTGGGGTGCACGGATAGCCGGGTTCTAGAGGGCAACAAGCCCGCATCTCATGGCATTGAGACGGAGGGGACTTCACTCTAGAATTGGCGGGCTATTCGCCGCACTCGTAGGGGGTACAGGTTGACCCAGGAGGGGTGCCCAAGTTACCGGATTCCGTGAAGTGCTGGGTGGTCCATTCACGTTGCTGAAGGGGGCTGCCTCGCTTCAGGTTTTGGCGGGTAACTTGCCGCGCCCGTAGGGGTCTAGGATTTCATTGCACAGGCTATCCACACGACCAAGGGAACGTCAGGTTTCAGTAGTGGCTCTGTGAAACCCGGGGATCCCAGATATCTGTATTGTTCTGTGATGCTTTACATTTATGTGATGTTGCATTTTATCACGCCTTGAGCGAATATAATATATTGGTATATATATTAGTAGATGTTGTATATGTTTTGCATCCGCGCTAGTCAAGTCCCTGCTCTGTCGTTAGTTAGCTAACCTAACGGGTAATGACGGGACCCAGTGGCGAATGCGGATGGCATATACGTACATCAGTATATTTTCGTTCATTGTGGTGTGATCAATTGATGGGACTGCGTTGATTCGGATCAATGCAAGTTAAAAACAAACCTAATCTGATGTTGTTGGAACACTTTTCAAAAAGCTGTTATTGCAAGGACATTCTCTTTTGTTTTGCATCGTGGTATTCAGTTGGAATATCCTGCTCCTCAGTCGACGAGGCAAGGGCCGAGATCCCTTCACCGGGAGTGACCCCTTGGACAAAAAGTTTGCGTCAGGGCAATGACTTCACTATAGCCGATTACTTTTGCTTTGCACCGTGGTATTCAGTTGGAATATCCTGCACCTCATTCTACGGGGAAAGAGCCGAGATCCCTTCACCGGGAGTGACCTCTTTAGCAATGGTTTTTCGTCACTATATTTTAAAAGCTATCTGTTCCTTCAACGATATCAAGTTCTTTACGTTAAAGGTTTTCGCCAGAAACCATTCGTAGCCCTCCGTCGTTTCATATGGGTGGTCAATAGTATTCAAGCTGTGTTTGTTGGCCAAAGTCAAGGCATAGTGTTTGGTAGCTGTTGGGTATTCATATGCAGCATAGATAGATGCGTTGGTTTGGGGCAGTCGTATAGCCTTGTTGGCCAAAGTCAAGGGCTTGTGTGGGTGGGCTCAAATTAACCTGGAGAATGACGGGTAGAACTTGACATGTGACTTATGATTTGTTGGCCAAAGTCAAGGTCATAAGAGCATGGGGCAAAAATCATATCGGGAGTTTCAAAAGAACTGAAACTTGCCAGATATGCGCATACCTTCTGGTGTGTGACACCGTGAGTGGATTCCGTCACGTTATCATGCGATGATAGTAGGATCCCGATTCCCAATGATGAGTTGGTTTACTCCTCGGGTGATCCCGACTAATTCTTCTTTCAGGTTTGGAGGAGAATTTGACGGTACAGTGGGAGGTTTCCAGATTAGATAAATTAGTAACCATTCTGATCTAGGATAGAGTGCACGCTGAGTGTTTCTTTTCTCTCTCTCTACGGCAGCGACCATTGACCCGACCCTAAGACCATGACTCAGAGACCAAAATTAACCGAACCTTCTTAAACACAGGATTTTGGATTGTCAAAGTTGCAAACCTCATTGCCACTCCTACTTTTACCCTTTTCTCCAGGACACCCCGTATTACTACGAACGTCCACTTCCATTGGACAAAACCATCGTATGGTTAGATACGAACTCGAAAGAATTTATTCGAGGATGGTTTCAGGTTCTGGAGGAAACGGATAGGACTATTCAGTTGTCTTTTCCTTTTACCTTCTCTCAGGTTGCGAGTACTCCTTGGTTTAGGAGATAGTTCACCTATTACGCAAATTGGATAGTCTTCTTCCAGACCATAGTCAGGTGCCGAACGGTGGGGAATGAAAAAAATCAATTAGCATAACGATGGTGTGCAGAAGGTATTAAGTTAAGACAAAGCAAGGGATTAGTAAGAGGGCAATGTAAATTGCGACTACTATTCACGACCAAACCAAGTATTTCTTCGCCAATCCTAAAATCACCTTTGTATTCCTCCAGGACACTCAGTATCACTACGAAGATCCACAGTTTATTGGATACTCCATCGTATGGTTATATACGAACTCGAAAGGAACTTGTTCCAGTTCGGGGATGGATTCTGGTTCAGGAGAAATAGGAATAAGGTTTATTCAGTTGACTTTTATCTTCACCTTCTCTCGCATTGCGAGTGCTCCTAGGATTAGGACAGTACACCCATTATGCTTATTGGATAGTCTTCTTCCAAACCATAGGCTGGTGCCGAACGGTAGGGAAGGAAGAAAACCATTTGGCCTAAAGGTGTGTGCAGAAGGTAATGACTAAAGACATATAAAGGGATTTAGAGAGGTGGCAAAGAATTATACGGTTACAGTCATGAATCTGGAAGAGGCATTACTAAGAATACCGGGATACCCCATCGAAACATTTCAATGTTTCAGTTTCACTGTGTACTGTTAAAGGAAAACTGATTTCCCAGTTAGACACTTGCTCCAGGGTATGTATTTACCAGGTATTATTCTCACATCTGTATGGTTTTACAGATGATGAGTGGGAGTGAGTTATTGGGAATTGGGTGATCATCCTCATTATATCTGGATTCGTTGTAATCAGTGATATTTGAGGAAGTCGCCTGGGTTGTTTGCCGGTCGGCAAATATTTGGTTTTGAATATCCGCTGTTATGCACCAATTTCAAATCGATATATCTGTATATCTATTTTCATAGAGTGAGATATACCATTTTGAAATTATGTCTGTGACATTTACCTATATCAGTGGATGGTTAGGTAAGGAGCATTAAACAGCGGTGTAATTCTTCTTGACTATAAGTACAGTTTTCAACCTACGACACACAGTGAATGAGTTATCAGAATCAAGGGACTTATACAGAGTATTGTATGTTGTCCAGGGTCCATCAGGACAGAGCGGTTGGTCTTCGTACTATATTCGGTTTACTTATGACTTCTCTAGTTTTTAGACAGGTGTTTCGTGGAAACACAGGGTCCGAATTTTGAGAAGTTATAGGTATTTGAATAAAGCAGAGAACCAAATATTGCAAGTATCGGGAGTCTTCAAAGTGATAGGGGATGTAGATACTTGAGTATGGTATTCAGTTGATAGTAGTGGTTAAGAGAATTTGCTTCTCTTTTCAGGTTACTCATAATTGGTAGCATTCCTAAGTTGAGTAACGCTGATAGGCCTCCTTCCATTTAGTTGACATGCACTGGAGACGGCTGCATGATTTGAATCTGGTTCAATTAAATCAATGCCTCTGGTTCTATATTGGATATAGAACAGTTCATATCTTAACGATGTTAAGGTACGGGGAGTTGTCCGGTTTATGCTTAAAACCAGACTCTGGATAACTCAAGGCACGTTTCTGTAATGGCTATTTGTGGGTTGACCCAGGCTATGACGAGGGTTGATTTTCTACCATCGGGAAGATCAATAGAAATATTGTTCTAGACTCGCCACAGTTTTAATAAAAATGGATTTTTTCAGAAAACAGTAGTGGGAGTATTGTAGAACTTGAAGTGATTCCAGAACCACAAATGATTACTGAAGATTTGATAGGAACCTAAAGATTCAATCTGGATTAACATTCCATTGGCCACTCCGTAGATAAGGTGGGTAACTTCAGGCACCCGAGAGGTACTCCGGTAGCCTCAAGGTCGGTGATAGGGAAGTTCTTGTTTTCCCAGACTTGCCATTGCTATTGTTCCAGACTGTGAGACCCGGCAGGAGGATGAGTATAGCGTCGTTCTAAACCAGCTTTAGAAGTGTACGTGTATATGACTCTGCCAGAGGGTTATCTTAGTCAGTGGGAGCAACGGAAGCATTGGTGGACAGGTAGCTTATGTCTATTTATAGACTAAAGCAGATATAGCGGAGATATATCATCAATTTCTGAAGTGACAGTCATAGGTTTGACTTCATCAGAATAGGGGATGGATCTGTTGAGAAGGTAGTAGGGTGTGATGTCATAGTATTTGGATGACATACACAGAGTAGGAAGTGATACTCCTATACTACGATCGGTTATACTTTGGTCGTCACACAGTGGTTTCTCCACATGGGACTTGGACATTATATCAGACATACTGGTTACTAGATCTATGGTTTTAGATCTAGATTTGGGTAGTTTCCCAATCAGGGTACTCAGACAGCATTCTAAGAGTATTTAGAATGGACGACTCCTGGCACGGTAGTGTACCTGCAGGTGATGGAGTCACCCTCTCTAAAGGTGTCTTACAGACTAAAGGGGAGAGGGATGTGCATGATTGGCAGATCACTTGCTCAGGCAATTGAGTCAATCATGAGATGTCAAGTACCACACCAGATGTTGTTCTTGCACTAGATGCAATAAGTTGACATTTGATCCAATCCTAGAGAAACAGTCGGAAGCAGTTTTAGAACATAAGTGGATGTTCTAGGGATATGATAACGACAGCCTCATTCAGGAGACAGTTATCATTCCAGGCTTCCAAGGTGACCTAGACGACAAGGAGGTTGTCAGAGTTATATTTTTCCTTCTGACGAGGGGCAGTATTTTGGACAGGTGGTCCAAGGGAATACTGAGGGAGGCATGGCGCAGGATACTGATTAAGTTCAGTTGACAATACAGTCTAAGAAGTTTGGATTTGGAGTTCATTTATGAGCTAGGTCCCATCAGACATCCAGACATATTCTAAGACAGGTGTTGCTCATTTCGGGAGATGGCTTTCTCCGCGAACATGAGATATAGAGAGACATAGAAAGAAACATCAAGGCGGATCCACTCACTGAGGCTAATCCTCGAACGCAATAGTTTCGCAAACGGATTTTGTGAGACTGACTAGTAGAGGAGTTGGGTGTTCGGTATCATACGGGCTGTGAGTATGCGACATCGCAATAATTAGCCTTGAGTGCAAGTGGGAGATTGTTGGAGATAGTGCCCTCAGAGTCAATTATTGAATCACATGCACGTGATTGAAATTATTGATGGAGGACCTATCCCGGTAGGACAGTCTTACTCGAGATGAAAGTATGCTATCTGGTTTATCTTTATCATCGTGTACTGCTTTAGGTGACATGACATGTCGCTATTACACGTTGATAGAGCCCCTAGGATTCTTGCTTGACCACCAGCAGTATGAGGGCGATCATATACGTGGGAGCTGGTAGTCTATAAGCACATCCTTAAAAGGTCCCTAGTAGTGGGAGTTTCGAGATAGGGCATCGATACTCCAGAGTAGACTAGTGTATACAATCGAGACCCCGACGAGGGGCGGTGGCCGGTCTCACAAGCCACTGGTGTCAGTTGGTTCACCTAAGATATATACAGGTGCTCATTGGGTTATGAGTACACCGGACAGGACTCGCCGGGAACATGCTAGTTGGTCTTATACCTGACGTCAGATAGCAGTTCCCTGGTGACATGTGTACAGGTTAGTTCATCGACCTGGGGATCATCATTTGTCTCGTGTAAGTTCCCACTGTACTTTGATTACTACCCTACCACGCTCAAAGGAGACGTGCAAACAGGTTTTAGTTGGGTACAGTCCCGAGCCACATGGAGGCAGTGAGCGGATCTTCAGGGGTCCGTCTCTCCCGGTATTGGGGGTGAGGTCGCGCTGTGTCTAGGAGAGCCATTACACGAAGCCCTCGGCCGAGGCAGGAGATTTACTGGTAGGTATTCCAGTAGTATCTCAGGGTGTTCTGGGCTACACTCCGATCGACTTGTACCGCTTTTGGGGTTCTGACTTTTACCAACCCCCTAGGCCCGCCATGCGATGCTCATAGACGAACGGACCAGACTGTACGGATATTGTCACTGACAGGCTCAGTAGGGTGTCAGGATGAGTTCACTCATCGACGTCCCTTTTGGTCAATAGCTGGTGGCCCGTTACGTTTTGGCTTATACCTCTGACGTGCTAGTGGTTAAATCCACAACCAAGGTATTGACGAGTCTTTAGAGTCCCCCACATTCAGTTACTCAAGCTTTCGGGCGAAAAGCTGTAGAGACCGTATGGAGATATGGCAAGGTCCGATCAGATACGTGCGGTGTTGCACGGATCAGGATCGGACAGTTAGTACTAGAGGCCGTATGGAGATATGGCAGGGTTCGATCAGATACGTGCGGTATTGCACGGATCAGGATCGAACGAATATTACTAGCCGGCTTTGGTTTAAGCCGGATCCTAGTATAGTACAGTGTAGATTTTGTCTCATTGCATTTGTATTTCAGTCGGAATACAGATGCGGGTGTGTATACACGGTATCGGGGTTTTCCTGTAATTTATTACGGGACCAGTTTTCTGGAGTTGTCAGTTTGTTTTCCGTTTCGGCCAATTTTCTTTGTATCTTTCATTGGCCGAAGTTTGGTGGAGGAGGGCTTATATGCATTTGTGCAAATAAGCATTTTGGAAGGGGGTCTTTGCATATTGATGTGTCATGATGGGTGCACCATACATTGACTTGATTGTTCCATCATGGCTTGACTTCTAAAAGTCATGATTGTTGATGGTGATGGGTTATGATGAGGTTGGAAGAGTGTTGTTTTTGATTAGTGATCATTTCTACACTTGATTTTTTTTCCCTCTCTCTTGCATTATTCCCTCAACCCCCACTCTCATTTTTCACTCACTCTCATTCTCTATCTCCTCCCAAAGCCATGGCCGGCCACTTCTCAGGGGGGGGCTGTCCAAACATTTTGTGGGGGGGGTTTTGGTTCATTTCATGTTGGAAAAATCCCACAAGATCAATCTCCATTAGCTTATATCATTTCCTCCTCCAATGGCATCTCCACAACCCCAAAATGAGACATATAGATCTTCACTATATTCTACAGAAAATCTTGGGCACGTCGACTCGCCAGCTTCGTGCCCGAGTTGCCTCGGTATAGAGGTGGGAGCCCGTAAAAGAAGCCGGCGAAGTGGTGCCCTTCCGGCGACGAAGTGGAGACTGGAGATTCCGCGGGAGATCGGGACGACGACGAGAAGACCGGAGGACACGGATCGCTCGGTATATCTCTCTTCCCCATCTAGTAGTTAGCTAGGACTAGTTAATGGTACGATCCGGGTTTTAGTGCGCGGTGGTGCCGATTCAAGAAAATTTCAAGTTAACCATCGCTTCCGGATTTGGCCTCGGGATGGAGGCCGGGGCGCCGCCGTGCACTTACAGTATGGTAGAACTGGAAGTGATTCCAGAACCGCAAACGATTACGGAGAATTTAATAGGACCTATATATTCAATCAAGTTTGACATTCCAATAGCCACTTCGCAGACATGGTGGGTAACCTCAGACACCCGAGAGGTACTCCGGTAGCCTCAAGGACGGTGACAGGGAGGTTCTTGTTTACCCAGACTTGACACTACTGTTGTTCCAGACTATGAGACTTAGCAGAAGGATAAGTATAGTGTCGTTCTAGACTAGCATTAGAAGTGTACGTATATATATTATTCTGCCAGAGGGTTGTCGTAGTCAGTGGGAGCAGCAGAAGCATAGTGGGCAAGTAGCTTATGTCTATTTATAGACTTGAGCAGATATAGCGGAGATAAGATCATCTAATTTTGATGTGACAGTCATAGGTTTGACTTCATCAGAATAGGGGATGGATCTGTTAAGAAGGTAGTAGGGTGTGATGTCCTGGTATTTGGATGACATACACAGAGTTGGATGTAAAATTCTTGTACTACGATCGGTTGTACTGTGGTCATCACACAGTTGTTTCTCCAGACAGGATATGGATATAATATCAGACATTCTGGTTACTAGATCTAGATTTGGGTAGTTTCCCAATGTGGGTACTTTGATAGTATTCTAATAGTATTTTAGAATAGAAGACTCCTGGAAAGGTGGTGTACCTGCAGGTGATGGAGTCACCCTCTCTAAAGGTGTCTTAGAGACTAAAGTAGAGAGGGATGTGCATGATTGGCAGATCACTTGCTTAGGCAATTGAGTCAATCATGAGATATCAAGTACCACACCAGATGTAGTTTTGCACTTGATGCGATAAGTTTATATTAATCAAATCCTGAAGAAATATAAGGAAGCAGTTTTAGAACATAAGTGCATGTTCTACGGATTTGATAATAGCAGCCTCCTTCAGGAGACGGTTATCATTCCAGGCTTCCAAGGTGACATAGATGACAGAGTGATTGTCAGAGTTATAGTTTTCCCTCTGACGAGGGACAGTATTATGGACAGGTGGTCCAAGAGGATACTGCGGGAGGCATGGTGCTGGATACTGATTAGGTTCAGTTATCGATACAGTCTAAGAAGTTTGGATTTGGAGTTCATTTATATCAGATATTCTGGTTACTAGATCTATGGTTTTAGATCAAGATTTGGGTAGTTTCCCAATCTGGGTACTTAGACAGCATTCTAAAGGTGTTTTAGAATGGACGACTCCTCGCATGGTAGTGTACCTGCAGGTGATGGAGTCGCCCTCTCTAAAGGTGTCTTACAGACTAAAGGGGAGAGGGATGTGCATGATTGGCAGATCACTTGCTCAGGCAATTGAGTCAATCATGAGATGTCAAGTACCACACCAGATGTTGTTCTTGCACTAGATGCAATAAGTTGACATTTGATCCAATCCTGGAGAAACAGTCGGAAGCAGTTTTAGAACATAAGTGGATGTTCTAGGGATATGATAACGACAGCCTCATTCGGGAGACAGTTATCATTCCAGGCTTCCAAGGTGACCTAGACGACAAGGAGGTTGTCAGAGTTATATTTTTCCTTCTGACGAGGGGCAGTATTTTGGACAGGTGGTCCAAGGGAATACTGAGGGAGGCATGGCGCAGGATACTGATTAAGTTCAGTTGATAATACAGTCTAAGAAGTTTGGATTTGGAGTTCATTTATGAGCTAGGTCCCATCAGACATCCAGACATATTCTAAGACAGGTGTTGCTCAATTCGGGAGATGGCTTTCTCCGCGAACATGAGATATAGAGAGACATACAAAGAAACATCAAGGCGGATCCAGTCACTGAGGCTAATCCTCGAACGCAATAGTTTCGCAAACGGGTTTTGTGAGACAGACTAGTAGAGGAGTTGGGTGTTCGGTATCACACGGGCTGTGAGTATGCGACATCGCAATAATTAGCCTTGAGTGCAAGTGGGAGATTGTTGGAGATAGTGCCCTCAGAGTCAATTATTGGATCACATGCACGTGATTGCAATGATTGATGGAGGACCTATCCCGGTAGGACAGTCTTACTCGAGATGATAGTATGCTATCTGGTTTATCTTTATCATCGTGTACTGCTTTAGGTGACATGACATGTCACTATTACACGTTGATAGAGCCCCTAGGATTCTTGCTTGACCACCAGCAGTATGAGGGCGATCATATACGTGGGAGCTGGTAGTCTATAAGCACATCCTTAAATGGTCCCTAGTAGTGGGAGTTTCGAGATAGGGCATCGATACTCCAGAGTAGACTAGTGTATACAGTCGAGACCCCGACGAGGGGCGGTGGCCGGTCTCACAAGCCACTGGTGTCAGTTGGTTCACCTAAGATGTATACAGGTGCTCATTGGGTTATGAGTACACCGGACAGGACTCGCCAGGAACATGCTAGTTGGTCTTATACCTGACGTCAGATAGCAGTTCCCTAGCGACATCTGTACAGGTTAGTTCATCGACCTCGGGATCATCATTTGTTTCGTGTAAGTTCCCACTGTACTTTGATTACTACCCTACCACGCTCAAAGGAGACGTGCAAACAGGTTTTAGTTGGGTACAGTCCCGAGCCACATGGAGGCAGTGAGCGGATCTTCAGGGGTCCGTCTTTCCCGGTATTGGGGGTGAGGTCGCGCTGTGTCTAGGAGAGCCATTACACGAAGCCCTCGGCCGAGGCAGGAGATTTACTGGTAGGTATTCCAGTAGTATCTCAGGGTGTTCTGGGCTACACTCCGATCGACTTGTACCGCTTTTGGGGTTCTGACTTTTACCAACCCCCTAGGCCCGCCATGCGATGCTCATAGACGAACGGACCAGACTGTACGGATATTGTCACTGACAGGCTCAGTAGGGTGTCAGGATGAGTTCACTCATCGACGTCCCTTTTGGTCAATAGCTGGTGGCCCGTTACGTTTTGGCTTATACCTCTGACGTGCTAGTGGTTAAATCCACAACCAAGGTATTGACGAGTCTTTAGAGTCCCCCACATTCAGTTACTCAAGCTTTCGGGCGAAAAGCTGTAGAGGCCGTATGGAGATATGGCAAGGTCCGATCAGATACGTGCGGTGTTGCACGGATCAGGATCAGACAGTTAGTACTAGAGGTCGTATGGAGATATGGCAGGGTTCGATCAGATACGTGCGGTATTGCACGGATCAGGATCGAACGGATATTACTAGCCGGCTTTGGTTTAAGCCGGATCCTAGTATAGTACAGTGTAGATTTTGTCTCATTGCATTTGTATTTCGGTCGGAATACAGATGCGGGTGTGTATACACAGTATCGGGGTTTTCCTGTAATTTATTACGGGACCAGTTTTCTGGAGTTGCCAGTTTGTTTTCCGTTTCGGCCAATTTTCTTTGTATCTTTCATTGGCCGAAGTTTGGTGGAGGAGGGCTTATTTGCATTTGTGCAAATAAGCAATTTGGAAGGGAGTCTTTGCATATTGATGTGTCATGATGGGTGCACCATACATTGACTTGATTGTTCCATCATGGCTTGACTTCTAAAAGTCATGATTGTTGATGGTGATGGGTTATGATGAGGTTGGAAGAGTGTTGTTTTTGATTAGTGATCATTTCTACACTTGATTTCTTTTTCCCTCTCTCTTGCATTATTCCATCAACCCCCACTCTCATTTTTCACTCACTCTCATTCTCTATCTCCTCCCAAAGCCATGGCCGACCACTTCTCATGGGGGGGGGGGCTGTCCAAACATTTTGTGGGGGGGGGGGTTTGGTTCATTTCATGTTGGAAAAATCCCACAAGATCAATCTCCATTAGCTTATATCATTTCCTCCACCAATGGCATCTCCACAACCCCAAAATGAGACATATAGATCTTCACTATATTCTACAGCAAATCTTGGGCACGTCGACTCGCCAGCTTCGTGCCCGAGTTGCCTCGGTATAGAGGTGGGAGCTCGTAAAAGAAGCCTGCGAAGTGGTGCCCTTCCGGCGACGAAGTGGAGACTGGAGATTCCGCGGGAGATCGGGACGACGACGAGAAGACCGGAGGACACGGATCGCTCGGTATATCTCTTTTCCCCATCTAGTAGTTAGCTAGGACTAGTTAATGGTACGATCCGGGTTATAGTGCGCGGTGGTGCCGGTTCAAGAAAATTTCAAGTTAACCATCGCTTCCGGATTTGGCCTCGGGATGGAGGCCGGGGCGCCGCCGTGCACTTACAGTATGGTAGAACTGGAAGTGATTCCAGAACCGCAAACGATTACGGAGAATTTAATAGGACCTATATATTCAATCAAGTTTGACATTCCAATAGCCACTTCGCAGACATGGTGGGTAACCTCAGACACCCGAGAGGTACTCCGGTAGCCTCAAGGACGGTGACAGGGAGGTTCTTGTTTACCCAGACTTGACACTACTGTTGTTCCAGACTATGAGACTCAGCAGAAGGATAAGTATAGTGTCGTTCTAGACTAGCATTAGAAGTGTACGTATATATATTATTCTGCCAGAGGGTTGTCGTAGTCAGTGGGAGCAGCGGAAGCATAGTGGGCAAGTAGCTTATGTCTATTTATAGACTTGAGCAGATATAGCGGAGATAAGTGTTGGAGATAATGCCCTCAGAGTCAATTATTGGATCACAGGTACGTGATTGCGGTGATTGAGGGAGGACCTATCCCAGTAGGACAGTCTTACTCGAGATGATAGTATGCTATCTGGTTTACCTTTATCATCGTGTACTGTTTTAGGTGACCTAACACGTCGCTATTACACGTTGATAGAGCCCCTAGGATTCTTGCTTGACCACCAGCAGTATGAGGGCGATCATATAAGTGGGAGCTGGGGTCTATAAGCATATCGTGAAATGGTCCCTAGTCGTGTGAGTTTCGAGACAGGGCATCGATACTCCATAGTAGACTAGTGTATACAGTCGAGACCCCGACGAGGGGCGGTGGCCGGTCTAACAAGCTACTGGTGTCAGTTGGATCACCTAAGATGTATACAGGTGCTCATTGGGTTATGAGTACACCGGACAGGACTCGCCGGGAACATGCCAGTTGGTCATATACCAGACGTCAGATGGCAGTTCCCTGGTGACATGTGTGCAGGTTAGTTCATCGACCTGGGGATCGTCATTTGTCTTGTGTGAGTTCCCACTGTACTTTTATTACTACCCTACCACGGCTCAAAGGAGTCGTGCAAACAGGTTTTAGTTGGGTACAGTCCCGAGCCACATGGAGGCAGTGAGCGTATCTTCAGGGGTTCGTCTCTCCCGGTATTGGGGGTGAGGTCGTGCTGTGTCTAGGAGAGCCATTACACGAAGCCCTCGGCCGAGGCAAGGAGATTTGCTGGTAGGTATTCCAGTAGTATCTCAGGGTGTTCTGGGCTACACTCCGACACGACTTGTACCGCTTTTGGGGGTCTGAATTTTACCAACCCCCTAGGCCCGCAATGCGATGCTCATAGACGAACGGACCGGACTGTACGGATATTGTCACTGACAGGCTCAGTAGGGTTGTCTGGCTGAGGTCACTCACAGACGTCCCTTTTAGTCAGTACCTGGTAGCCCGTTACGTATTGGCTTATACCTCTGACATGCTAGTGGTTAAATCCACAACCAAGGTGTTGACGAGTCTTTAGAGTCCCCCACATTCAGTTACTCATCTTTCGGGCGAAAGGTTGTAGAGGCCGTATGGAGATATGGCAAGGTCCGATCAGATACGTGCGGTATTGCACGGATCAGGATCGGACAGTTTGTACTATAGGCCGTATGGATATATGGCAGGGTTCGATCAGATACGTGCGGTATTGCACGGATCAGGATCGAACAGATATTACTAGCCGGTTTTGGTATAAGCCGGATTCTAGTATAGTACAGTGGAGATTTTGTCTCATTGCATTTGTATTTCGGTCGAAATACAGATGCGGGTGTGTATGCACAGTATCGGGGTTTTCCTGTAATTTATTACGGGACCAGTTTTCTGGAGTTGCCAGTTTGCTTTTAGTTTCGGCCGATTTCCATTGTTCCGTTCATTGGCCGAAGATTGGTGGAGGAGGGCTTATTTGCATTGTTGCAAATAAGTATTTGTGGAGGGGTCTTTGCTTATTGGTTGTATCATGATAGCTTTCCATTGACCTTGACTTCTTGACTTCTTCTTGTCATGATGGCTTGACTTTGTAAACCATCATGGTTGTTGGTTGAGTATTGGTTTTGAGAGTGATCATTGTTTCTCATCATCACTTGCTTTTCAACCACCTCTTTGTCTTGACTCTCTCTTGGATGATAGATGAGAATGGCTCTCATTATTTTTGATACACTACACTCTCATTCTCATTACCCTCCCTCACTTGTATTGGCCGGCCATGTATAGGAGGGGGCTGTCCAAAAATTGAGGTGGGGAAATGTTGTTCATTTCATGCACCAAAAGTCTCCAAGCTCCTCCATATACTTCTTGTATCATCCCTCTACCAAAGTGGCACCTCCAAGAACCCCAAATGAGACTTCTTCTCTAGATATTCTACAGCATATCTTGGGCACGTCGAGTAGCCGGCTTCGTGCCCGAGTTGCCTCGGCATTGAGGTGGGAGCCCGTAAACGATGTAGGCGATGTGGTGCACTTCCGGCGACGAGGAGGAGACGTGACATTCCGCAGGAGATCGGGACGACGAGGAGAAGACCGGAGGACTCGGATCTGTCGGTATACTTCTCTTCCCTTTCTTGTTAGTAGCTTAGACTTGTTAATGGTTACGATCCGGATGTTTAGTGCGCGGGGGTGCCGCTTTGCTAAGTCCGCAAAATTAAAGTTTTTCACCGCTTCCGCATTCCGGCGTCGGATTGACGGCCGGGGCGCCGCCGTGCACTTACAGTGGTATCAGAGCCTCGCCATTAACTTAGTCTAGCTTGGTGTAATGTGTTTTTCTGTTTCGATCGATCGAATGTTCCAAAACCCGTATTTTGTTAGCATCAGTTTTCTGTTGGAAATTTTTAGTGTCGAAAAATTTTTCAGGTTGTAAAATATTGATGTACTGGAAAATCTAAGAGCTCTGTAAAAATTCGATGAAGTGACTCCACAGTTGGAGCGCGGAACCGCCGCGAAAACCCCCTTCCCGCCGCTGTTCCGCCGCGCACTGTGGAGATCACTGCACCAATTTTTTACAGAGGCTTTCTGGGGTGAAATGTGGGGTTTTGGAATAATAACATTGGGCCAAGAATTTCTTGATCTCCTACAGTTGTACTTGGGGGCCCACTTGTTAAAGTTTGATCGATCGAATATTTTAAACATATTTTTCACAGTATTTACATTATATCTGCGACCGTGAATGTCACTTGATCGGTAAATCCGGTCTAACTGCTATAGCCCGGTTAGACGGATTTGCGAACGTGACTTTCACGTTGATGTTCTGTTTTTGCTGTGATGTTGCGGATCGGTCGTGGGGATAGCCTGGATGTAATGCTAGTACAGATGTGGTTGTAATATGTACATTTGATATTGCGGGGCGAGCGTCCGACATGTGGACTGCCGTCACTGCCTGTTTGTATTATTATTTTGGGGCACGACCAGGTTGCGGTCGATGCACCCGTTGTATGTATATTTTACTTTCTGTACTAGGATTACCCCAGGAGGGGTGCACGGATAGCCGGGTTCTAGGGGGAAACAAGCCCGCATCTCATGGCATTGAGACGGAGGGGGCTTCACTCTGGAATTGGCGGGCTATTCGCCGCACTCGTAGGGGGTACAGGTTGACCCAGGAGGGGTGCCCAAGTTACCGGATTCCGTGAAGTGCTGGGTGGTCCATTCACGTTGCTGAAGGGGGCTGCCTCGCTTCAGGTTTTGGCGGGTGACTTGCCGCGCCCGTAGGGGTCTAGGATTTCATTGCACAGGCTATCCACACGACCAGGGGAACGTCGGGTTTCAGTAGTGGCTCTGTGAAACCCGGGGATCCCAGATATCTGTATTGTTTCTGTGATGCTGTTCATTCTCTGTGATGTTGCATTTCTTTTCATGCCTTGAGCGAAATATAATATATTGGTATATATATTAGTAGATGTTGTATATGTTTTACATCCGCGCTAGTCCAGTCCCCGCTCTGTCGTTAGTTAGCTAACCTAACGGGTAATGACGGGACCCAGTGGCGAATGCGGATGGCATATACGTACGTCAGTATATTTTCGTTCTTTGTGGTGTGATCAATTGATGGGACTGCATTGATTCAGATCAATGCAAGTTAAAAACAAACCTAATCTGATGTTGTTGGAACAACTTTTCAAAAGCTGTTATTGCAAGGACGTTCACTTTTGTTTTGCATCGTGGTATTCAGTTGGAATATCCTGCTCCTCAGTCGACGAGGCAAGGGCCGAGATCCCTTCACCGGGAGTGACCCCTTGGACAGAAGTTTGCGTCAGGTTATTAACTTCACTATAGCCGATTACTTTTGCTTTGCATCGTGATATTCATTTGGAATATCCTGCACCCCATTCTACGGGGAAAGAGCCGAGATCCCTTCACCGGGAGTGACCTCTTTAGCAACGGTTTTCGTCACTATATTTTTAAAAGCTATCAGTTCCTTCGACGATATCAAGTTCTTTACGTTAAAGGTTTTCGCCAGAAACCATTCGTAGCCCTCCGTCGTTTCATATGGGTAGTCAATAGTATTCAAGCTGTGTTTGTTGGCCAAAGTCAAGGCACAATGTTTGGTAGCTGTTGGTTATTCATATGCAGCATAGATAGATGCGTTGGTTTGGGACAGTCGTATAGCCTTGTTGGCCAAAGTCAAGGGCATGTGCGGGTGGATTCGAATCAACCTGGAGAATGACGGGTAGAACTTGACATGTGACTTATGATTTGTTGGCCAAAGTCAAGGTCATAAGAGCATGGGGCAGAAATTACATCGGGAGTTTCAAAAGAACTGAAACCTGCCAAATATGCGCATACCTTCTGGAGTGTGATACCGTGAGCGGATTCCGTCACGTTATCATGCGATGATAGTTGGATCCCGATTCCCACTGATGAGTTAGTTTACTCCTCGGGTAACCCCGACTAATTCTTCTTTCAGGTTTGGAGGAGAATTTGAGGTACAGTGGGAGGATTCCAGATTAGATAAATTGGTAACCATTCTGATCTAGGTTAGAGTGCACGCTGAGTGTTTCTTTTCTCTCTCTCTTTGGCAGCGACCATTGACCCGACCCTAAGACTTTGACTCAGAGACCAAGTTGACCGAACCTTCTTAAACACTGGCTTTTGGATTGTCAGAGTTGCAAACCTCATTGCCACTCCTACTTTTACCCTTTTCTCCAGGACACCCCGTATTGCTACGAACGTCCACTTCCATTGGACAAAACCATCGTATGGTTAGATACGAACTCGAAAGAATTTATTCGAGGATGGTTTCAGGTTCTGGAGAAAACGGATAGGACTATTCAGTTGTCTTTTCTTTTTTACCCTCTCTCAGGTTGCGAGTACTCCTTGGTTTAGGAGTAGTACACCTATTACGCAAATTGGATAGTCTTCTTCCAAACCATAGGCTGGTGCCGACTGGTAGGGAAGGAAGAAAGCCAATTAGCCTAAACGGTGTACAGAAGGTATTAAGTTAAGACAAAGCAAGGGATTAGTAAGAGGGCAAAGTAAATTGCAACAGATATTCATGACCAAACCAGGTATTCCTTCGCCAATCCTAAAATCACCTTTGTATTTCTCCAGGACACTCCGTATCACTACGAAGATCCACAGTTTATTGGATACTCCATCGTATGGTTATATACGAACTCGAAAGGAACTTGTTCCAGTTCGGGGATGGATTCTGGTTCAGGAGAAATAGGAATAAGAGTTATTCAGGTGTCTTTTATCTTCACCTTCTCTCACATTGCGAGTGTTCCTAGGATTGGGACAGTACACCCATTATGCTTATTGGATAGTCTTCTTCCAAACCATAGGCTGGTGCCGAACGGTAGGGAAGGAAGAAAACCATTTGGCCTAAAGGGGTGTGCAGATGGTAAAGACTAAAGACATATGAAGGGATTTGGAGAGGTGGCAAAGAATTACACGGTTACAGTTGTGAATCTGGATAATGGAAGAGGCATTACTAGGAATACCGGGATACCCCATCGAAACATTTCAATGTTTCAGTTTCACTTTGTACTGTTAAAGGAAAACTGATTTCCCGATTAGACACTTGCTCCACGGTATGTATTTACCAGGTATGATTCTCACATCTGTATGGTTTTACAGATGATGAGTGGGAGTAGGTTATTGGGAATTGGGTGATCATCCTCATTATATCGGGATTCGTTGTAATCGGTGATATTTGAGGAAGTCACCTGGGTCGTTTGCCGGTCGGCAAATATTTGGTTTTGAATATCCGCTGTTATGCACCAATTTCAAATTGATATATCTGTACGTCTATTTTCATAGAGTGAGATATACCTTTCTGAAATTATGTCTACGACATTTACCTATATCAGTGGATGGTTAGGTAAGGAGCATTGAACAGCGGTGTAATTCTTCATAACCAAAGGTACAGTTTTCAACCTACGACACACAGTGAATGAGTTATCAGACTCAAGGGACTTATACAGAGTATTGTATGTTGTCCAGGGTCCATCAGGACAGAGGGGTTGGTCCTCGTACTATATTCGGTTTACTTATGACTTCTCTAGTTTTTAGAAAAGTGTTTCGCGGAAACACAGGGTCTGAATTTTGAGAAGTTATAGGTATTTGAATACAGTAGAGAACCAGGTGTAGCAAGTATCGGGATTCTTCAAAGAGATCGAAGAAGTAGATACTTGTGTATGGTATTCGGTTGGTAGTAGTGACTAAGAGAACTTGCTTCTCTTTCAGGTTACTCATAATTGGAAGCATTCCTAAGTTGAGTAACGCTGATCGGCCTCCTTCCATTTAGTTGACATGCACTGGAGATAGTTGCATGATTTGGATCTGGTTCAGTTAAATCAGTGCCTCTGGTCCTATATGGGATATAGAACAGTTCGTATCTTGACGTTGTTAAGGTATGGGGAGTTGTCCAGCTTATGATTAAAACCAGACTCTGGATAACTCAAGGCACGTTTCTGTAATGGCTGTTTGTGGGTTGACCCAGGCTATGACGAGGGTTGACTTTCTACCATTTGGGTGAACAATAGAGATATTGTTCTAGACTCGCCACAGTTTTATTAAAAATGGATTTTTTCAGAAAACAGTAGTGGGAGTATGGTAGAACTGGAAGTGATTCCAGAACCACAAACGATTACTGAAGATTTGATAAGGAACCTAAAGATTCAATCTGGATTGACATTCCATTGGCCACTCCGCAGATAAGGTGGGTAACTTCAGGCACCCGAGAGGTACTACGGTAGCCTCAAGGACGGTGACAGGGAAGTTCTTGTTTACCCACAATTACCATTGCTGCTGTTCCAGGCTGCGAGACCCGGTGGGAGGATGAGTATAGCGTCGTTCTAAACTAGTTTTAGAAGTGTACGTCTATATGACTCTGCCAGAGGGTTGCCGTAGTCAGTGGGAGCAGCGGAAGCATTGGTGGACAGGTAGCTTATGTCTATTTATAGACTAAAGCAGATATAGCGGAGATAGATCATCTATTTCTGACGTGACAGTCATGGGTTTGACTTCATCAGAATAGGGGATGGATCTGTTGAGAAGGTAGTAGAGTGTGATATCCTGGTATTTGGATGACATACACAGAATAGGAAAAGAAACTCCTATACTACAGTCGGTTATACTTTGGTCGTCACACAATGGTTTCTCCACAAAGGAAATGGATTTTATATCAGACATATTGGTTACTAGATCTATGGTTTTAGATCTAGATTTGGGTGGTTTCCCAATCTGGGTACTTTGACAGCATTCTAAGAGTATTTAGAATGGACGACTCCTAGCACGGTAGTGAACCTGCAGGTGATGGAGTCACCCTTTCCAGAGGTGTCTTACAGACTAAATTAGAGAGGGATGTGCATGATTGGCAGATCACTTGCTTAGGCAATTGAGTCAATCATGAGATGTCAAGTACTACACCAGATGTTGTTCTTGCACTAGATGCAATAAGTTGACATTAATCCAATCCTGGAGAAACGGTCGGAAGCAGTTTTAGAACATAAGTGGATGTTCTAGGGATATGATAACGACAGCCTCATTCGGGAGACAGTTATCAATCCAGGCTTCCAAGGTGACCTGGACGACAAGGAGGTTGTCAGAGTTTTAGTTTTCCCTCCGATGAGGGGCAGTATTTTGGACAGGTGGTCCAAGGCAATACTGAGGGTGGCATGGCGCAGGATACTGATTAAGTTCAGTTGACGATACAGTCTAAGAAGTTTGGATTTGGAGTTCATTTATGAGCTATGTCCCATCAGACATCCAGACACATTCTAAGACAGGTATTGCTCATTTCGGGAGATGGGTTTCTCCGCGAACTTGAGATATAGAGAGACATAGAAAGAGACATCAAGGCGGATCCACTCACTGAGGCTATTCCTCGAACGCAATAGTTTCGCAAACGAGCTTTGTGAGACTGACTAGTAGAGGAGTTGGGTGTTCGGTATCACACGGGCTGTGAGTATGCGACATCGCAATAATTAGCCTTGAGGGCAAGTGGGAGATTGTTGGAGATAATGCCCTCAGAGTCAATTATTGGATCACAGGTACGTGATTGTGGTGATTGAGGGAGGACCTATCCCGGTAGGACAGTCTTACTCGAGATGATAGTATGCTATCTGGTTTACCTTTATCATCGTGTACTGTTTTAGGTGACCTGACACGTCGCTATTACACGTTGATAGAGCCCCTAGGATTCTTGCTTGACCACCAGCAGTATGAGGGCGATCATATAAGTGGGAGCTGGGGTCTATAAGCATATCCTGAAATGGTCCCTAGTCGTGTGAGTTTCGAGACAGGGCATCGATACTCCATAGTAGACTAGTGTATACAGTCGAGACCCCGACGAGGGGCGGTGGCCGGTCTCACAAGCCACTGGTGTCAGTTGGATCACCTAAGATGTATACAGGTGCTCATTGGGTTATGAGTACACCGGACAGGACTCGCCGGGAACATGCCAGTTGGTCATATACCAGACGTCAGATGGCAGTTCCCTGGTGACATGTGTGCAGGTTAGTTCATCGACCTGGGGATCGTCATTTGTCTTGTGTGAGTTCCCACTGTACTTTGATTACTACCCTACCACGGCTCAAAGGAGTCGTGCAAACAGGTTTTAGTTGGGTACAGTCCCGAGCCACATGGAGGCAGTGAGCGTATCTTCAGGGGTTCGTCTCTCCCGGTATTGGGGGTGAGGTCGTGCTGTGTCTAGGAGAGCCATTACACGAAGCCCTCGGCCGAGGCAAGGAGATTTGCTGGTAGGTATTCCAGTAGTATCTCAGGGTGTTCTGGGCTACACTCCGACACGACTTGTACCGCTTTTGGGGGTCTGACTTTTACCAACCCCCTAGGCCCGCCATGCGATGCTCATAGACGAACGGACCGGACTGTACGGATATTGTCACTGACAGGCTCAGTAGGGTTGTCTGGCTGAGTTCACTCACAGACGTCCCTTTTAGTCAGTACCTGGTAGCCCGTTACGTATTGGCTTATACCTCTGACATGCTAGTGGTTAAATCCACAACCAAGGTGTTAACGAGTCATTAGAGTCCCCCACATTCAGTTACTCAGCTTTCGGGCGAAAGGTTGTAGAGGCCGTATGGAGATATGTCAAGGTCCGATCAGATACGTGCGGTATTGCACGGATCAGGATCGGACAGTTTGTACTATAGGCCGTATGGATATATGGCAGGGTTCGATCAGATACGTGCGGTATTGCACGGATCAGGATCGAACAGATATTACTAGCCGGTTTTGGTATAAGCCGGATTCTAGTATAGTACAGTGGAGATTTTGTCTCATTGCATTTGTATTTCGGTCGAAATACAAATGCGTGTGTGTATGCACAGTATCGGGGTTTTCCTGTAATTTATTACGGGACCAGTTTTCTGGAGTTGCCAGTTTGCTTTTAGTTTCGGCCGATTTCCATTGTTCCGTTCATTGGCCGAAGATTGGTGGAGGAGGGCTTATTTGCATTGTTGCAAATAAGTATTTGTGGAGGGGTCTTTGCTTAATGGTTGTATCATGATAGCTTTTCATTGACCTTGACTTCTTGACTTCTTCTTGTCATGATGGCTTGACTTTGTAAACCATCATGGTTGTTGGTTGAGTATTGGTTTTGAGAGTGATCATTGTTTCTCATCATCACTTGCTTTTCAACCACCTCTTTGTCTTGACTCTCTCTTGGATAATAGATGAGAATGGCTCTCATTATTTTTGATACACTACACTCTCATTCTCATTACCCTCCCTCACTTGTATTGGCCGGCCATGTATAGGAGGGGGCTGTCCAAAAATTGAGGTGGGGAAATGTTGTTCATTTCATGCACCAAAAGTCTCCAAGCTCCTCCATATACTTCTTGTATCATCCCTCTACCAAAGTGGCACCTCCAAGAACCCCAAATGAGACTTCTTCTCTAGATATTCTACAGCATATCTTGGGCACGTCGAGTAGCCGGCTTCGTGCCCGAGTTGCCTCGGCATTAAGGTGGGAGCCCGTAAACGATGTAGGCGATGTGGTGCACTTCCGGCGACGAGGAGGAGACGGGACATTCCGCAGGAGATCGGGACGACGAGGAGAAGACCGGAGGACTCGGATCTGTCGGTATACTTCTCTTCCCTTTCTTGTTAGTAGCTTAGACTTGTTAATGGTTACGATCCGGATGTTTAGTGCGCGGGGTTGTCGGTTTGCTAAGTCCGCAAAATTAAATTTTTTCACCGCTTCCGCATTCCGGCGTCGGATTGACGGCCGGGCCGCCGCCGTGCACTTACAATAAGATCATCTAATTTTGATGTGACAGTCATAGGTTTGACTTCATCAGAATAGGGGATGGATCTGTTAAGAAGGTAGTAGGGTGTGATGTCCTGGTATTTGGATGACATACACAGAGTTGGATGTAAAATTCTTGTACTACGATCGGTTGTACTATGGTCGTCACACAGTTGTTTCTCCAGACAGGATATGGATATAATATCAGACATTCTGGTTACTAGATCTAGATTTGGGTAGTTTCCCAATGTGGGTACTTTGATAGTATTCTAATAGTATTTTAGAATAGAAGACTCCTGGAAAGGTGGTGTACCTGCAGGTGATGGAGTCACCCTCTCTAAAGGTGTCTTAGAGACTAAAGTAGAGATGGATGTGCATGATTGGCAGATCACTTGCTTAGGCAATTGAGTCAATCATGAGATATCAAGTACCACACCAGATGTAGTTTTTGCACTTGATGCGATAATTTTATAGTAATCAAATACTGAAGAAATATAAGGAAGCAGTTTTAGAACATAAGTGCATGTTCTACGGATTTGATAATAGCAGCCTCCTTCAGGAGACGGTTATCATTCCAGGCTTCCAAGGTGAAATAGATGACAGAGTGATTGTCAGAGTTATAGTTTTCCCTCTGACGAGGGACAATATTATGGACATGTGGTCCAAGAGGATACTGCGGGAGGCATGGTGCTGGATACTGATTAGGTTCAGTTATCGATACAGTCTAAGAAGTTTGGATTTGGAGTTCATTTATGAACTAGGTCCCATCAGATATCTAGACATATTCTAAGATAGGCATTACTCGATTCGGGAGATGGCTTTCTCTACGAATTTGAGATTTAGAGAGATATAGAAAGAAATATCAGGGCGGATCCACTCACTGAGGCTATTTCTCGAACACAAGAGTTTTTCAAACTAGCTTTGTGAAATTGATTAGTAGAGGAGTTGGATGTTCGGTATCACACGGGCTTTGAGTATGCGACATCGCAATAATTAGCCTTAAGTGCAAGTGGGAGATTGTTGGAGATAGTGCCCTCAAAGTCAATTATTGGATCGCAGGTACGTGATTGCAATGATTAAGACAGGACCTATACCGATATGACAGTCTTGCTCGAGATGATATTAAGCTATCTGGTTTGTCTTTATCATTGTATACATGCTTTAGTTTACTATTGCATGATGATAGAGCCCATAGAATTCTTGCTTGACTACCAGCAGTATGATAGCGATCATATATGTGGGAGATGGGGTCTGTAAGCACATCCTTAAAGTGTCCCTATTCGTGGGAGTTTCGAGACAGGGCATCGATACTGCAGAATAGACTAGTGTATACAGTCGAGACCCCGACGAGGGGCGGTGGCCGGTCTCACAAGCTACTGGTGTCAGTAGGATCACCTAAGATGTATACAGGTGCTCATTGGGTTATGAGTACAGCGTACAGGACTCGCCGGGAACAAGCTAGTTGGTATTATACATATCGTCAGATAGCAGTTCCCTGGTGACATGTGTACAGGTTAGTTCATCGACCTGAGATCGTCATTTGTCTCGTGTGAGTTCCCACTGTGCTTAGATTACTACCCTACCACGCTCAAAGGAGTTGTGCAAACAAGTTTTAGTTGGGTACGGTCCCGGGCCACATTGGAGGCAAGTGAGCGGATCGGCAGGGGATTCGTCTCTCCCGGTATTGTGGGTGAGATCGCGCTGTGTCTAGGAGAGCCATTACACAAAGCCCTCGGCCGAGGCAGGAGATTTACTGGTAGGTACTCCAGTAGTATCTCAGGGTGTTCTGAGCCACTCTCTGACACGACTTATACTGCTATTGGGCGTCTGACGTTACCAGCCCCTAGGCAGATATGCGATACTCATAGACGAATGGACCGGACTGTATGTATATTGTCACTGTTAGGCTCAGTAGGGTTTATGGATGAGTTCGCTCGTCGCTTCCCTTCCAATCAATACTTAGGCAAACCATGACGTACTGCCAGTACCTCTGACGTGCCAGTGTGTTGATGAGTCATTAGAGTACCCCACAGACACTTTCCCAAGTTCGGGCGAAACGTTGTAGAGGCCGTATGGTCTTATGGCAAGGTTCGGAAAATGCACGTGCGTTTTCGCACGTGTCATATTTCGGGTAGATAATACTGGTCGGCTTTGGTTTAAGCTGGATCTGAGTATTATACTGTGTAGATATAATATCTTTGTCTCAGATGCATTTGTATTCGGTCGTAATACAAATGCGGGTATGTTTATACCATTACGGGGTTATCCTGAAATTCATTTCAGGATCACTTTTGGAAGTTGCCAGTTTCCAGTTTTCTATCAGCCGTATTTAACATTCGGTTAAATCCGGATTTATCCTTTCTTGAGATGAGTGTGGAAGCTTCTAGAAGGTGACTAGGATGATGACTAAGCTTGTGAGTCATTGATGCATTAAGTGTTATTTAATGTTGTGATGACTAGGTTTATTATCATTGGTTTGCATTAAATGAGTTCATACTAGGTGTTTAGATGACTCATCTCTTCCTTAATCTTATTGTCACCTTCCCCTCTCCTACACTCACCCCCCTCTCTATATGTGTCCGGCCACTTCATGTGGTGTGGGTTATGGTTGCTTGAGAGAGAAAGATGAGAGTTTAAGTGTATGGAAATTTGATAGATACTGATTTCTCATTCCACCCGATTCCAAAAGGCAACTTCTTTAACTGTTCGTCCATTGCTTTGGACGTAACGAGACAAAATTTTCTACTCATTCTCTACATCATCTTGGTCGTCTCTTTTAGCAAACTTGACGACCGAGTTGCCCCGGTTCAGAGGCAGGAGCCCGTTTAAAGATCCGTCGACGTGGTGCCACCTGGACGAGAAGACTGGAGATTCAAGAGATCGGAGCAGCGCAACAAAGCGTGGAATGATAGTTGAAGACCGAAGGAATCGGATCGTTCGGTATAACCATTCTACCCACATTGTAGTTTGTTAGTTTAGCTTTAAAGGCAGATCCGGGTTATAGTACGCGATAGCGCCAGTTGTAAAAAGTTTTTGTTCCGCATTTGGCGTCTGTTAGACGGCCGGGGCGCTACCGTGGACTTACAATGATAACTCTTAAATCCTGGGTTTTGAATATATGAGATAGATCTAATTGAATGTTAAGATTCTCACTAGGTGTAATGAGATGGTGTCAATCGATCCTAGAGAGAATCACTGGATAGGATCCAGGGTGGTGAGGTCGACTGAATATTAGTCACAGACATTGTCTTTACCCTCAGTGGAGGGACGGTATGTTAGAAGAGTTCCAAGCTAGATACCGTGGCAAACTAGACGATTAAACGCTAGATACATCATTACCAAGGATGCTACCAAAGAGGTAGTCTGGATGTATTTTATGTTCATGAGATGAACTTCGTTCCTGCCATTGTGTGACAATGGAGTTGTGGCTATGGCCTAGGAACCCCCGTCCCATCAAAGATCCAGACATATTCTTAGGCATTATCACCAGATCATGGAGATGGATGATCTCCAGGGAGATCGAGGTTAGGAGAGTAGACACATAGGACAACAGCACGGATCTACCACAAAGGCCTATTTCCCAGTAGAGACTTTTATGGGATGGTTGAGTATGAGATACTTCAACCACTGCTGATTGTTGGGTATGAGATACTAAAACAGATGGCCCTAGTGCAAGTGGGAGATTGTTAGTGATATGTATTCCCTAGAGGCCATTACTGTACATACGATGTATTTTGTAGTGGCTGCTTGGACAAATATATGGAGGACTTTCTTGCTCGACATGATAGTATGCTACCCGGTTGCTCTTTATCTTAACGTGTACACTGATAGTCTTTATGTAACATGTTGATAAAGCCCTTAGGATGGGTACTTGACTACCATGATTCTGATGCGGATCATGCTAGTGGGGACAGTGTAGTCGATAAGTACAACCTTGAAATGTTCCTAGTCGAGGGTGTATCTAGACAGGGCATCGATATACCATAGTAGACTAGCGTATAGCTTCTCGACCCAAGTAGATGGGCGATGGATGATCCCATATCCATTGGTGTATGACATCAAAGACAGTATACGGGTGCTCAGTGGAGACAGGGTACACTGGACGGACTCGCCGAGAACTCCAAGATGGTACTATACTGTTAGTTATATGTATGCCCTAGAGGCCATTACTGTACATACGATGTATATTGTAGTGGATGCTAGGACATATATAAGGAGGACTTTCTTGCTCGACAAGATAGTATGCTATCTGGTTGTACTTTATCTTAACATGTACTCTGATTGTCTCTATATTACATGTTGATAAAGCCCTTAGGATATGTACTCGACTACTGGGACTATGATGAGATCATACTAGTGGGGCCACGGTAGTCGACGAGTACATCCTATAACTGTTCCTAGTCGTGGGTGTATCGAGACAGGGCATCGATGCACCAGAGTAGACTAGCGTATACGCATCTTGACCCATATGATGGGCGATGGATGATCCCATATCCATCGGTGTTTGACATCAAGGATGGTGTACGGGTGCTCAGTGGAGACTGGGTACACTGGACGGACTCGCCGAGAACTCCCAGATGGTATTATACCATACGTCAGATGGCAGTTCTCTGGTGACACTGGTACAGAGTAGTCTGTTGACCCGAGATCGTCATAGAGTCTTGTGTGGTTCCCACTGTGCTTTGATTTCCATCATACCACGTCCAAGAGGGCGTGCAAAAAGGTGGCTTTTGGGTACAGTCCCGAATCACATGGAGGCAATGAGCGATAGGAGGGGATTCGTCTCTCCCGGTATAGGGAGTTGATGTTGTGCTGTGTTCGATTGGCTATAACCGGAAATCCCTGGCCAGGGTTGCTGAGATTTACTGGTAAGTGTTATCGGTAGTTTCTCGAACTGTTATAGACCTCAAATCGACACGACTTATCAAGCTACTGGGGTCTGACGTTTACCACCCCTAGGCGAGATATGCGACATATCAGACGACGAGACCGGACTGTACGGGAGTGTTACTGTTTAGATCCACAGGAGAATGTACAGGCTTGCTTGTTTATCTTCTGAGCGCTCAATACCTGGGTAGCTGTTACGTTTAGCTGACCGCTTGCAGCTTGTGGGTGTTTGATATGATCATCACCTACTGCCGGCGTATTGACGATTCTTTAGAGTCCTACACAGAGGTTTCTTGACTCAGGCAAAACGGAGTAGGAGCACATATGTGATATGTGCGGGACCGAGGATAATGCGGTATGTGATATCGTATTGTATTCTCGCGATATTTGATATCAGCCGGGTCATCGGATCAAGTGTTGATTCGATGAATCGGTACGGATAAATATTAGCCGGTTATATGCGATATAGCCGGATTGTCGGATCAAGTGTTGATTCGATAATTTAATGTATAATAATATATGTGATATATTAAATTGCATTAACTAATATTTGCTCACTAAAAGATTCTTTTTCTCACTCGGGTAATACATTGATATATATGCGATATATGTTAATTGTATTATTTTCTTTTGTTACGGTAAATATTATATATGTGATATATAATATTGTAACATGATATGATAACTAATGCAACTCGTTTAGTGGAGTTTAAACTTGATTAGGGTTCGGATTAGGGTTAATCTTTCTAGAAGTTTCTAGAAGGATTTGTTTTGTTTTGTGAAAGATATTTGTTCATGACTCATTCTTTTAATTACCCAAAAACCCTAACACTAGTCAATTCTCTACAAAGGTTAAGTGAACCATGGTTGCTTTATCTATCATATTATTATTTCCTATTCATCACAAATGGATTGATCTTCTTCTTCCTCCTTCATTTCTTCCATGAAAAAGCTCACTAGATTTTTCAAAGGTGATGAATAAATATGAGAAAAAGAGAAATAAATAGAGCAAAATTCCTAATTCATCATCCTCATCTTCCCTTGCCATTTAGATGAGGGTGTTCACATCATTTCATGAGTGTTAGCTTGTGTTAAAGAAACTTCGAGGTAGATCATCGTAGTATCGAAGATCGGAAGCAAAGGTTGCGTCATTCTCTTCGTGGAACCTCTCGAGAGCCCGGAACCCGATGATCGCAGCGAAGGGACCACAACACGGAGCATATGAAGTGAAGGACCGGATCTACAAAGGTTGTGATCCCTCTCACTTATTGTTAAATTGTTTATCATGCAAGTTATCGCCTAATCTCTAGTTTAAAGTTCCGTATTCGGGTTGTTCGGCACGGCTAAATTTTTATTCGGGCATGGTTGATGCCTCGTAGACCCTTGTGTGCGTGCCTAGCAACCCTACAGTGGTATCAGAGCCAAGCTAGAGTTTTAGGCGAAGTCTAGACGAATCTTAAAGTCCGATCGAACCCGGAAAACCGGAAACACTAAACTCAAAATTGCTCTCTGGAAATTTTCTAAAATCTGGGATTTTTCCAAATTAAAAATGTCCAAAAATTACAGCAGGTAATTACAAGAATTACTGTGAAACACATGCGCGTAATTCGACAAAGTAGGCACGGAACCGCGGCCCCACCCCAGCATTCGCGGCGCTTCCGCGGTCACGTGATCGATTCAGCGCACGTGCTTTTCACAGTAACTCCTATTTTCTAATGTTGTATTTTCTGGAAATTTTTATTTTATTATTCAACTGTTGAATTTGCTGGGTTGTTTTGGGGATTCGATGTTTCGATCGGAGTATTAGATTTTGTCTATGTGGCTTTCCGGATATCTTATAGAAACTGTTAAAAAGTTCGAACGGATATCAATAACTCACTTTTTCCTCTGTCGGAAAATTTTTCAAAAGTTGGATTTTTCCTCGTGTTTAAGAATGTTCTAAGTCGTGCAAGTAACTCGATGGACCCTCTAGAAGACAACAAACCTTAACTCGATTATGTGACCGTCTTGAACTGCCCTTTGAACCTTAGGGTTTGGGGCAGTACGGCTTGCCACATGTGAGGCATTGGCTTGACCCTTCTACGGCTGGACCATTGGTACTGTGGCATGTAATGGATGTTTTTAAACTGTTTTCAAGTGTTGAAATATATTGGGGAATTCTTGGGTGCTTGATGATTCGATCGGAAAGTTTAACTTTTTCTATTTATCTGGAATGTGATACAATAATTGGAATCCACAAGATAGTTATGAGATAACTAATTTGAATATTATAAACATAGCAGTTTAGTCTCAGATGATCGGTTGCCACGGAATTTTGATGTGATCAAAAGTCCGTCGCAATCACGTAGGGTACGCGGATACTCGTCGGGTAAACTTAATAGACAGCTACGCCCCATAGCCCCGACCAAGTGACTGTAGGAGAACCCCGTCGCCGAAAGCATCCGTTCGGGTGCTCCCGGTAGCGGTGTTCCGCCTTGGTGCACTTCGTCGACGGTATCGGGGGTGCGACCGTCTACTAAAGTTTGCGACGAGCATTCGATCAGAACGTCGGGAATCTTGTTGAATTGCCCGACTTGATATTGAAAAGAGTTTTCGATAATGAGACTAAAATGCGGGGTTTATAATTGTTAGGCATGCGATGTCTAAGAAATTCATTTGGTTAGGCATGCGATGTCTAAGGAGGTTGCGGATTCCAACTGTTGTAGTTTTACACTTTCTTTTCTGTGACCGTAAGCGTAGTATGTGGTGTATCGCCGGCTTCGTTGCTATACATCAACGACAATCGGGATACGCATACTTGCTTACGTTGATGATATGAGATATTATGTGTTGCTGTGATATGTTGTATTGGATCGTCGCGTTTGAATAGCCGGGGGTTTTATGTGAGATGAGAGTTTTTATTTTTCATTCATGTAAAATTCTTTTGTATGTAATATTCTTTTATTGGGGCACTTCCAGGTAGCGGAAGATGTCACCGTTGTATATTATTTACTTTTCCGCATTAGGTAGACCCAAGGAGGGGAGCACAAGTAACCGGGTTCTAGGGTCCAGTGGGAGACCATCTCGAGGAGTCGAGACCGGGTCTCCTAACCCTAGAATTGGCTGTGTTGCTTGCCGCTCTCGTAGGGGTCTAGGGATGTGGGTTTGGCTATTCATCGCGACCGTGGAATCCGTGTTTTATACAGGCTCGTATTAAAAACACGGACGTCCTAGTATATACAATATTTCATATATGTTCTTCTGCTGCAATGTTCTGTGATGAGATCATATTACTGCCTGAGACGAATGTTTATATATATGAGATATATGTTATATTACAGATTTCGTTTCAAAAGAGATGCTTGTGAAGCATAATAAAATGGGACTTCATTAATGAGATTAATGAAATAAAAGAAACCTAAGATGTTGTAGAAACTTGTTTATAAAAACTGGTAGCTACAGTTCTTGCTTTGCATAGCGGTGTTCCTTATAGAACATCCAGCACCTTATTCGATAAGGAAAGGACCGAGATCCCTTCACCGGGAGTGACTCCTTTAGCAATAACTGGCAGATGCTACAACCCTCGGTTTGTCTTTTGATTGCTACTATAGTTCTTGCTTTGCACAGCGGTATATGTGATATATCCTGCACCTTATTCGATGAGGAAAGGGCCGACGATCCCTTCACCGGGAGTGACCCCTTTAGCAAAACTAGAAAAGCCTCAAAAACACTCCATTTAAAATCACTCGATTCTACAACGATATCAAGTTCATTACGCAAAGGGTTTTCTGAAAAACCCGTCGTAGCCCTCCGTCATTTCAGATAAGTACTTCATAGTATTCGTGCTGCGTTTGTTGACCTTGTCAAGGCGTAGTGTGCGGTAGCTATTTATGCTTATCTGCATAAGCATATGATGCGATTGGATTAGGGTAGTCGTGCGACTTTGTTGACCTTGTCAAGGGTCGTGCGGGTGGGTTTAATTCAATCAGGAAATGAAGGGTTGAACTTGACTTGCGGTCTATGGTTTGTTGACCTTGTCAAGGTCATAGATCGCTTGGGGCAAAATATTATTGGGAATTTCAAGTGTTGAAATTTGCAATGAGATTGCATACCTTCTATAAGATAGTTGGATCCCGATACCCGCTGCGAGTAAGAGTTACTCCTGGGAGAGTTTTACACATTGCAATTAGCCGATCAAGTAGGTGTCTAGAAAGGTGTTAACGGGGTTACGCCTCTGGGAAACCGAGGTTTACATTAATTAGGTTCGTGCGAAAGCACGGGGGACCTCCCTCAAAGTACCGACACTGGCCTGGCTGAACGATTGGCGAACTTGTAGCGTGTAATTAATCCCGGCTAGTCTTTCCTTTTAGGGTTTGAAGGAAGATTTGACTAAAGCAGTGGGAGACATCCTGATTAGATATATTAGATAACCAATCTAATCTTGCAAGAGCATACGCTGAGTGTTTTCTTCTCTCTCTCTCCAGCTAGCGACCATATCACGCTTTAATCAAGATAATAAAACGGATATATTGACCGAACCCGCTTGTTATATTGAGCTGGGGAACGTTGGTCCCGCTCCAACTTATAATTGTTATAGGACAGAGCAGGAAATTGGGGAATACCAGATTTCCCGTGCCGCCCAAACGAAGAAAGTGCATGTTGATGCATCATCTTTGGGTGTGTTCATTACACAGAACTGTTTCTCAGTATCCTTTACGTCCTGGGTATGAGATACCGGATCAGGATCCCGCATATGTAATCTGTTACATAGGCTACAGATAGGTAGAGAACTGAGAACGGGTGATAAGTTTCATGTGACAGAAAACGGTGCAAGTGTTGCAGCCAAGTCTGTTGGTCACTGTCACCCTGTATTACCAGAATACATTGATTCTGAACGAATGTTATTAGATACCGAACCTGATATACAAAATCATATCAGTCTCTTTATTAGTAAAGAAAGGATATAATTTTGTATTGTTGGATAATGTTTTGAACATTTCCTATATCAATAGTTGATCGATTCAGGCACGTTATCTAAAAGCATTGATGTTCTAAATCAAACTACATTTCTTAGTATACGGAACACACACAAGAGGAAGAGTTCAGAAATGAACGAATCCTTCTTGAGGCATTGTAGACTAGGTCATATCAATGCGACCCGACTGGCTGAAGTTACATTTAGATGCATATTTAAATCTGTTTGAATTTACATCTTGTGAAACTTGCCAATCATGTCACAAAGATAAGATGACCACAGCTCTGTTTATTGGAAACAGAGAAAGAGTTAGTGAACTTTTGGGATTGATACATGTTGATGTATGAAAGTCCCCTGTCTACACATGCCAAGACCGGTTCTTTTTACTTCATTACATTCTCTGATAATCTCTCAAGATTCAGACATATGTTCCTGTTGAAACACAAGTCCGAACCTTTTGAGATATTCACAGAATATAAGTTAGATGTAGAGAACCAAAATACGGGTAAAAGTATTATGTCCTTTGATGAGATCAAGGAGGAGAATACTTGAGCATGGAATTCCTGGACTATTCTAAAGGAGAATGAGATTCTCTCTCAGCATTACTCCTCCGTATACACCATAGCACGATGGTATATCGGGGCGGAGCAATAGCACCCTATGTGATACGGTGTGCTCTATGATGAGTACTACTGAGTACCCTATTTCCTTTAGGGAGATATGCACTTGTGAAGTTGCATACCTATTGAATAGGGTTCAAATCAAATCAGTTGCCTACCACTTCATATGTGATATGGAATGGGAAGAGCCCATATCTTAAGTTTGTTAAGATTTGGGGTTGTCCGGCCTATGTCAAAAAGCAAAATCCGGACAAGCTCGAGGCATGGTCTGTTATGTAGAACTGGAAGGGTTCCAGCTATACAAACTACAACAGATGATTTGATAGAACCAAAGGATTCAATAGCTTCCAACGAACCTCAGCCTCTTCCTCACCCACCTGAGAGATACTTTGGGTTCTCTATGACAGTGGGAGTGAGGATTGCATCATGAGATGATGACCCAACTAGTTTCGAGCTGGCCATCAGGAGTGCGACTCTGTAAGAATGACTGGATGCTTATCGATCTGAGATGGAATCCTTATACACCAACAAAGTATGGACTTTGGTTGCTTTATCTGAAGGGTTAGATTCCCATCAGGAGCAAGTATATCTTGAGAAGATTACTTGGTGTACATGGAAAAGTTGAGACTTTCAAAGCTATGCTTAAGTCCATCCAGATCCTACTTGCCACGGCTACATACCATGACTGCGATATCTGGTGGTTGGGTGTCATGACTGCTTTTCTAAATGATGTTTTAGAAAAGAGCGTCTATAAGTACATAGCCAGAGGGCTTCGTAGACAGTGGGAGCAGCGGAAACGTGTGCAAGATGTTTTATATGATAAAACAGGCATCGCGGAGTTGGAACATCTATTTTGATGTGGTAGTCAAAGAGTTTGACTTCATCAAAATGGTAGATGAACCTTGTATATACGAAAAGGTAGTAGAGAGTATGGTGGTGATCCTCGTAGAGTACGTGGATGACATACTCTTGATAGGGAAGGAGTTTCCTATGCTACGCTTGGTCAATCTCCGCTTATCACAAGGATTCTCCATATAGGATCAAAGTGATACCTACTAAATCCTAAGTTTTGGATCTATGAGATAGATCTAATTGGATGTTAGGATACTCACTAGTTGTAGTGAGATGGTATCAATCGATCCTGGGGAGAATCACTGGAAAGGTTCCAGAGTGATAAGGACGACTGAATGTCAGTCGCAGGCATTGTCTTTACCCTCAGTGGAGGGACGGTATGTTGGAAGAGTTCCAAGCTAGATACCGTGACATACTAGACGATTAAAGGCAAGATACATCGTTACCAAGGATACTACCAAAGAGGAAGTCTGGATATATATAAGTTCATAAGATGAACTTCGTTCCTACCATTGTGTGACAATGGAGTTGTGGCTTTTATCCAAGGAACTACCGTCCCATCAGAAATCCAGATATAATTCTTAGGCAGTATCACCTGATCATGGAGATGGTTGATCTCCAGGGAGATCGAGGTTAGGAGAGTAGATACAGAGGACAACAGCGCGGATCCACTCACAAAAGGCCTTTTTCCCAGTAGAGACTTTTATGGGATGGTTGAGTATGAGATACTTCAACCGCAGCTAATTGTTGGGTATGCGATACCATAACAGATGGCCCTAGTGCAAGTGGGAGATTGTTAGTTATATGTATGCCCTAGAGGCCATTACTGTACATACGATGTATATTGTAGTGGATGCTAGGACATATATAAGGAGGACTTTCTTGCTCGACATGACAGTATGCTATCTGGTTGTACTTTATCTTAACATGTACTCTGATTGTCTCTATATTACATGTTGATAAAGCCCTTAGGATATGTACTCGACTACTGGGACTATGATGAGATCATACTAGTGGGGCCACGGTAGTCGACGAGTACATCCTATAACTATTCCTAGTCGTGGGTGTATCGAGACAGGGCATCGATGCACCAGAGTAGACTAGCGTATACGCATCTTGACCCATATGATGGGCGATGGATGATCCCACTTCCATCGGTGTTTGACATCAAGGATGGTGTACGGGTGCTCAGTGGAGACTGGGTACACTGGACGGACTCGCCGAGAACTCCCAGATGGTATTATACCATACGTCAGATGGCAGTTCTCTGGTGATGGTACAGAGTAGTCTGTTGACCCGAGATCGTCATAGAGTCTTGTGTGGTTCCCACTGTGCTTTGATTTCCATCATACCACGTCCAAGAGGGCGTGCAAAAAGGTGGCTTTTGGGTACAGTCCCGAATCACATGGAGGCAATGAGCGATAGGAGGGGATTCGTCTCTCCCGGTATAAGGAGTTGATGTTGTGCTGTGTTCGATTGGCTATAACCGGAAATCCCTGGCCAGGGTTGCTGAGATTTACTGGTAAGTGTTATCGGTAGTTTCTCAAACTGTTATAGACCTCAAATCGACACGACTTATCAAGCTACTGGGGTCTGACGTTTACCACCCCTAGGCGAGATATGCGACATATCAGACGACGAGACCGGACTGTACGGGAGTGTTACTGTTTGGATCCACAGGAGAATGTACAGGCTTGCTTGTTGATCTTCTGAGCGCTCAATACCTGGGTAGCTGTTACGTTTAGCTGACCGCTTGCAGCTTGTGGGTGTTTGATATGATCATCACCTACTGCCGGCGTATTGACGATTCTTTAGAGTCCTACACAGAGGTTTCTTGACTCAGGCAAAACGGAGTAGGAGCACATATGTGATATGTGCGGGACCGAGGATAATGCGGTATGTGATATCGTATTGTATTCTCGCGATATTTGATATCAGCCGGGTCATCGGATCAAGTGTTGATTCGATGAATCGGTACGGATAAATATTAGCCGGTTATATGCGATATAGCCGGATTGTCGGATCAACTGTTGATTCGATAATTTAATGTATAATAATATATGTGATATATTAAATTGCATTAACTAATATTTGCTCACTAAAAGATTCTTTTTCTCACTCGGGTAATACATTGATATATATGCGATATATGTTAATTGTATTATTTTCTTTTGTTACGGTAAATATTATATATGTGATATATAATATTGTAACATGATATGATAACTAATGCAACTCGTTTAGTGGAGTTTAAACTTGATTAGGGTTCGGATTAGGGTTAATCTTTCTAGAAGTTTCTAGAAGGATTTGTTTTGTTTTGTGAAAGATATTTGTTCATGACTCATTCTTTTAATTACCCAAAAACCCTAACCCTAGTCAATTCTCTACAAAGGTTAAGTGAACCATGGTTTCTTTATCTATCATATTATTATTTCCTATTCATCACAAATGGATTGATCTTCTTCTTCCTCCTTCATTTCTTCCATGAAAAAGCTCACTAGATTTTTCAAAGGTGATGAATAAATATGAGAAAAAGAGAAATAAATAGAGCAAAATTCCTACTTCATCATCCTCATCTTCCCTTGCCATTTAGATGAGGGTGTTCACATCATTTCATGAGTGTTAGCTTGTGTTAAAGAAACTTCGAGGTAGATCATCGTAGTATCGAAGATCGGAAGCAAAGGTTGCGTCATTCTCTTCGTGGAACCTCTCGAGAGCCCGGAACCCGATGATCGCAGCGAAGGGACCACAACACGGAGCATATGAAGTGAAGGACCGGATCTACAAAGGTTGTGATCCCTCTCACTTATTGTTAAATTGTTTAGCATGCAAGTTATCGCCTAATCTCTAGTTTAAAGTTCCGTATTCGGGTTGTTCGGCACGGCTAAATTTTTATTCGGGCATGGTTGATGCCTCGTAGACCCTTGTGCGCGTGCCTAGCAACCCTACATATACCTCACGTCAGATGGCAGTTCTCTGGTGACACTGGTACAGGTTAGTCTGTAGATCCGAGATCGTCATAGAGTCTTATGTGATTCCCACTGTGCTTTGATTTCCATCATACCACGTCCAAGAGGGCATGCAAAACGTTGGCTTTTGGGTACAGTCCCGAATTACATGGAGGCAATGATCGATAAAAGGGGTTTCGTCTCTCCCGATATAAAGAGTTGATGTTGCGCTGTGCTCGATTTGCTATAAGAGGAAGTCCTTGGCCAAGGCAGCTTCAAAGATATACTGGTAAGTGTTATCAGTAGTTTCTCGACCCGTTATGAGCCTCATATCGATATGACTTATCGAGTTTCTAGGGTATGACGTTTACCTCCCCTAGAAGAGATATGTGACATATAAGACGAAGAGACCGGACTGTACGGCAGTGTTACTGATTTGATTCGCAGGAGTGTAAGAAGGCTTGCTTGTTGATCTTCTGATCGCTCAATACCTGGGTGGCCGTTACGTTTAGAAGACCACTTGCGGCTTGTGGGTGTTTGATATGATCATCACCTACTACCGGCGTATTGACGAGTCTTTAGAGTCCTACACAGGGGTTTCCAGGCTCAAGAGAAACGGAGTATGAGCATAAAAGTGATATATGCGGGACGGAGATTGATACGATATGAGATACCGTATTCTATTCTCGTGATTTGTGACATTGGTCGGTTGTATGCTATATAGCCGGGTTATCGGATCAAGTGTTGATTCGATAAGTTGTTACACATGATATTAGTCGGTTATAGCCGGATTATTAAATCAAGAGTTGATTTAATAATTTAATGTATAATTATATATTTGATATATTACATTACATTAACTAGTATTAGCTCACTTATGATTTGTTTTCTCACTTTGTGTGCACATTGTACATATGTGATATGTATGTTTGTGTACATGTATTGTGTCATGGTTGATGATACATGCAAGATGGGTGTATGAGACTTATACCATGATTATGGTTAAGATTAGGGTTTTGTTTTTGTCTTAAGAATTAACAAAAGAGTTATACTTAGTCAAAGTTATCAAGCTTGAAGAAGCTTGTAGATACATTGACAAAGTCCACTCTTTTGTCATTTCCTTAGACATAACATAACCCAACCCTTAACCTCACACCTTGGTTAATTCTCTACATAAGTTAAGCTTGAGGGCTTAACTCAACCATGGGTGAATAATTCAATGGATAAGTTTTCATTTAGATGAATTATTCACAAGAGTTCATCTTCTTCTTCTTCAAGCTCCATGAAAAAGCTTTCTAGCTATAATGGTGTAATGATTAAAAGTGTGAGAAAATCAATTCTAAAGTGAGCCCACTTCCTACTTCATCATCCTCTACTACTTGCCATGTAATATAGGGTGTTCTATTCAAAAAGTTCATGACCTAGTGAACGAATAGCTTGAGTTAGTGTCTCCTCGACGTAGATCATCTTCGGCCTCGAAGTCATTGAAGTAAGCACGTTCGTTTCTTCGCGGAGCCTCTCTAGAGTCCGGAGTTTGCGATCGCTACGGAGGGGACTACTACACGGAGCTATTTGAAGTGAAGGACCGGTCTGCAAAGGTTGTATTCCTTGCTCTCTTTTCATATCCCAAAGTGTTTGCATATTGTTATCCGTATATTTCTAGTAAACGATCTATGCTAGGGTTATCTAAATCGGCAATATTTTAATTTAGCATGGACGATGCCTCCCGAAACCTTGTTGCCGTCTTGGCTAACCCCGCACATATAACTAACAGTGAGAGAAAGACAGTAAAGAATACCAGTCAACATGTTAAGATAAAGAGTAACCAGATAGCATACTATCAAGTCGAGCAAGAAAGTCCTATTTATATATATGTCCAAGCATCCACTATAATATATATCACATGTACAATAATAGCCTCTAGGGCATACATATAACTAACAATCTCCGACTTGCAATAAGGCCATGTGTTGTAGTATCTCATACCCAACATCCTAAAAAGTCTCTTAAATTGTATCTGGGGGAGGTCCTTTGTGTGTGGATCCGCTATGTTGTCCTTCATGTCAACTCCCCTGACCTCGATCTCCCGGCGATCTACTATCTCTCTGATCAGGTGATACTGCCTCAGAATATACTTGGATCTCTGATAGGACCTGGGTTACTTGGCCAAAGCCACAACTCCATTGTTATCACAATACACAGGTATTGGATGCTCAATGGATGGAACCACACCAAGCTTAGCAATGAAATTCTTCATCCAGACAGCTTCTTTGGCAGCATCGTTGGCAGCGATGTATTCAGCCTCCATCGTCGAGTCTGCTACGGTGTCTTGCTTGGAACACTTCCAACACACCGCCCCTCTATTGTGGGTAAAGACAAAACCCGAGACCGACTTACTATCGTCCTTATCACTCTGGAAGCTCGAATCGGTAATGGACTCCACCTGGAGTTTCCGTAACCTTACAGCAAGAACATTTCTTTAGTCCTTCTCAAGTACTTAAGAATGTTCTTCACAGCTGTCCAATGGTTTTCCCCAGGATCTAAGTGATGAAAGTCCATGTCACGCATCCCACGAACTTGCGGGGAGGCGGAATATATGAAAAACGATTATCAAAGCTTCGTAACACGGACTTGAGCGCATGAATCATATCTAAACCTTTACTAGCAAACAACGAGAGGTTTAACTACTCGGATTCGAAGTTATACCTCATGTTACTTTTCCTTCGGGTCTTCATCGCTGTCCTCCACTCCTTGTAGGCTCCTTGGAACATCGACACCACAATGGCCTCCTCGAGTCAAAGACGATCCGCCCGAGAGCTCCTACGCCAAGCTTGATCTCTAACTTGAGATAACTACGTTGCTCAAAATGCTAATCTAAGCTACCTAGGGGATATAGAGTGAGGTTATGGATGTATTAGTCTAGCTAACCCTTAATCTCAACACATTAGAGGTTAGGGTTAGGGTTTCAAGAATGAGAGAGCTTGAAGAGAAAGAAGGTGATGATGAGAATGATATTGAAAAATGAACTCATTTGAATATATCAACCATAACAATTTATCAAATAAATAATATACATGATTAATCATCATGGTTGATGCATTCACCTTGTGTGATTCATCTCATGAGTCATTAGCTCAATAAATGAAGCATTAACTCCATGGATGAATCACACAAATGAGTCATTAAGCAATAAATGCTTATGCCACCTTAACCCCCAAGTCACCATGCATCTAGAAGCTTCCCGGAAAATTACGAGAACGCCCCTCCAATCCCTGAAAACACGGAAAAAATTTAGACTATATAAATCCAAAAACCTGATACTAGAATCTGGCTTAAACCAAAGCCGGCTAGTAAAAACTGTCCGAACGCCGTACGTGCGTAAACACACGTATGCGTCCGAACCTTTGTCGTAAAACCATACGACCTCTATATCGTTTCTCCTGGAGCAGGGAAACCCTCTGTGTGGGACTCTAAAGACTCGACACTACGTTGGCAGTGGGTTTAACCACAGACCGTAAGCGGCACTAGCTGTACGTAACGGTCCCCAGGTAGATGTCGATAAGAAGGCCGATGAGGAAACCCATCCGAACTCCTACTGAGCCTGTTGTGACAATCTCCGTACCGTCCGGTCTGTTCGTCTAAGACTATCGCATATCGAGCCTAGGGGGCGGCAAGCGTCAGTCCCCTAATAGCGGTATAAGTCGTGTCGGAGCATAGCCCATTACACCCTGAGAAACAACTGGAACCTACCAGTAAATCTCGCTTGCCCTAGCCAGGGACTTTGCGTAATGGCTCTCTAACACAGCGCGATATCAACTCCCGATACCGGGAGATACGAATCCTGTCTAACTGCCACTGCCTCCAAGTGCTCGGGGCTGCACCCAACTGCTACCTATTTGCACGACTCCTTTGAGCCGTGGTAGGGTAGAAATCTAAGAACAGTGGGACACTCTCGAGGCAAAGTAGCAGTGTCAAGTCTGCGGACTATGCTGTACTCATGTCAACTGGGAACTGTTAACTGACGACGGGTATTATACCAACCAATCAGTTCCCCTGCGAGTCCTGTCCGGTGTACACGTAACCTAACGAGCACCTGTATACTATCTCCAGTACGATGTACTGACGGCTGTGGGACATACCATCTTCCCAACTGGGATGAGAAGCGTACGCACTAGTCTACTCTGGAGTATCGATGCCCAGTCTCGATAATCCTACGACTAGGGACAAGTATAGGATGTTGCTAATAGACTACCCAGCCCTCACTAGTGTGACTGCCATCACAACGCTGGTAATCAAGCAAAGATCATATGGGCTCTTCAAATATGTATAAGTGATACGTTACAAGAAACATATGCACATATTAAAGTAGTCACAAACCAAGAAGCATACTACCATTTTTAGCAAGACTGTATATACAACTGTGAATATCCCAAGCTTCCATTAAGTAATATACATACAAGTATGATATAATAATGGCCCCTAGGGCATATACACTAACAATCTCCCAGTTGCACTAGGGCCATGAGATGGCATATCGTAGACCTATCATCTCGAATAGCCTTTCGAACTGCGTCTGAGGAATGGCCTTTGTGAATCGATCAGCAATGTTATTCTCCGTCTCTACTCTTTTCACCTCGATCTCCCGGCGATCGACGATCTCCCTGATCAGGTGATACCGCCTTAAGATGTGTCTGGACTTCTCATGGGACCTGGGTTCCTTCGCTAAAGCTATAGCGCCGTTGTTGTCGCAATACAGAGGTTTTGGACCAACAATGGTAGGAACCACCTGATGTTTTGTGAGGAACTTCTTCATCCAGACAGCTTCTTTTATGGCATCGCAAGCAGCTATGTACTCCGCTTCCATCGTTGAGTCAGCGACGGTTTCCTGCTTGGAACTCTTCAACAGACCGCCCCTCCATTGAGGGTAAAGACATAACCCGACATGGACTTGGAGTCATCCTTGTCACTCTGGAAGCTGGAGTCAGCAAATGCCTCGATCTGGAGGTCTTTTCCGCCATACACCAAGAACATCTCCTTAGTCCTCCTCAGGTACTTGAGAATGTTCTTTACTGCTATCCAGTGCTTCTCCCCTGGGTTTTCCAGATACCGGCTTACAACGCTCAATGCGTATGCTACATCTGGTCTGGTACATAACATCGCATACATTATAGAGCCTACCGCAGAAGCGTAGGGTATAATAGACATGCGATCCCTTTCCAAATCAGTCTTGGGAGACATCTCTTTGGAGTGGGTGATTCCGTGACAATCCGGTAGGTTACCGCGCTTAGAATCATCCATACTGAATCTTTTCAATATGGTGTCTATGTACCTGGACTGCAAAAGTCCCAACATCCTCTTTGATCTATCACGATAGATCTGGATCCCCAGAATTTAGGTGGCATCACCCAGGTCTCTCATGGAGAACTTCTATGACAATAATCTTTTGACTAACTGTAGCATAGGAATATCATTTCCTATTAGGAGAATGTCATCCACGTACAAGACGAGGAATACAACAATTCTCACTACAATCTTACTGTATATGCATGGTTCATCTGGATTTTTGATAAAGTCGAATTCTTTGACAGTATCATTAAAACAAATGTTCCAACTCCGCGATGCCTGCTTTAGTCCATAAATGGATTTAAGCAACTTGCATACTTTACCGCTGCTCCCACTCTGAATGAATCCCTCTGGCTGATCCATATAGACGCACTCTTCCAAATTACCATTTAGAAAGGTCGTCTTTACGTCCATCAGCCAGATCTCATAATCGTGGAAGGCAGCAATAGCAAGAAGGACCCGAATGGATTTGAGCATAGCCACTGGAGAAAAGGTTTCTTCATAATCCAAACCAGGTCTTTGACGGAAACCCTTTGCAACAAGTCTAGCCTTATAGGTTTCAACCTGTCCATCTACACCAATCTTCTTTCTGAAGATCCACTTGCATCCTACGGGTTTTACCCCGTCTGGAGCAATGTCCAAAGTCCATACTTTGTTAGTGTACATGGACTCCATTTCGGTCCGCATTGCATCCGGCCATTTTACCGAGTCGCCGCTCTGAATGACTTGTTGGAAGCCAGTAGGGTCATCATTATCAATGATGCAATCTTCTAGATCCCCGTCTATGAGAAAACCGTAGTATCTCTCGGGCGGATGAGACTGCCTACTACTTCTGCGGATAGGCGCTGGTATGTCCCTTTCTTCTGAAACTTCTTGTTTTACCAAACTTTCAGTAAGAGCTTGTGGTTCTGGAATTTCTTCCAGTTCTACTGCGCTCCCACTCTTCTGATTTTCTAAAAATTCAGTTTCTAAGAAGTGGGCATGATGAGAAACAAAAACCTTTTGTTCCTCTGCGTAATAGAAATAATATCCCTTGGAGTTCTTTGGATATCCCATAAGCTTACACAGTACTGAGCGTGCCTCGAGCTTGTCCGGATGCTGCTTTTTTACAAAAGCTGGACATCCCCATGTCCTAAAGTGTTCATGACAGGGTTTCTTCCCACTCCACATCTGATATGGTGTGGTAGGCACAATCTTTGTTGGAACCTGGATCAAAAGATATGCAGCTGATTCTAGAGCATAACCCCAGAAAGATCGCGGTAACTCAGCCTTACTCATCATGGAACGAATCATATCCAATAGGGTTCGATTCCTCCTTTCCGATACACCATTGTGTTGTGGTGTGTATGGAGGAGTAAGCTGAGAGAGAATTCCATTCTCTTTTAAGTATCCCAGGAACTCGACACTTAAGTATTCACCACCTCGACCAGATCTCAGTGTCTTGATACTTTTGCCTGTCTGTTTTTCCACTTCATTCTTGTATTCTTTCTCAAAGGCCTCAGATTTATGCTTCATTAAGAAGATGTATCCATACCTATAGAAATCATCCGTAAAGGTAATGAAGTAGGAATAACCACCTCGCGCATGTATAGACATTGGACCGCACACGTCACTGTGCACGAGTCCTAAGAGCTCGCTCGCTCTTACTCCGTGTCCAGTAAACGGAGTCTTTGTCATCTTTCCCATGAGAAAAGATTCACAAGTGGCATAAGATTGATATTCGAACGGATTCAAATATCCTTCTCTATGTAACTTTGTTTATCGTGTTTCATTGATGTAACCTAGTCTACAATGCCATAAGAAAACCTGATTTATTTCTAGAGACTTTCTTTTAAGTGTGTTCTGGACATTAAAAACCTAAGCTTGATTGAATACGTATATACCGTCATTTAATGTACCGGACCCAATCATAACTTGATTTAGGTGGATGTTAACTACATCGCTTACAAATGTAAAATCATATCCCTCTCTCGAAAGTGAGGATACTAATATGATATTGCAAGTCATACTAGGTACATACAGACAGTTACATAGAATCAATATATGCCCACTTGTCAAACCTAGGCGATATTCTCCCACGGATTCAGCGTCCACGCTCATTCCGTTTGCAACTCAGAGAGACCAATCACCTACCTTTATAACTCTACGGTTTCTCAAAGCATGTAATGAATTACAGATATGAGATCCTGCTCCGGTATCTAATACCCAGGAAGTAGAGTTAATGGACAAACAATTCTCAATTACAAATCACTTGAGGCTGAAGCCACAACATGCTTCATATCTTGGCTACTGGCTTCAAAAGCCCTGCAATCTTTCTGCCTATGCCCAGTACCATAATAACAGGAACATTTTTCTTCTACTACATTCAGACTCGAAACTTTTGCCCTTCTATTTCTTTCTTCTTCCCTGGTTTCCTTTAGGGTAGAAGGCAAAGACTGTAGAATCAAGTCAGTATCTGACTTGTTTCCCAACGTGGTCCCCAGGTCCTGGAGCTCATCAATATAGCTAGTCATTGTAAGGACGTTGTCCCCTACAAATGACCCGACGGCCAACCTTGCTTGAATTAATTCGGTCGAGGTCTCATATCTTTCGATATGAAATTGCTCTCCATATAAATCTTTGTTATGGAGAAAGATAGAAACTGAGTCCATTTTCTCGTGCTGCTTCTGGTATACACCATCAACTGAAGTTAACACGACGCACGTGGCTTTCGCTTTATCCTTTTCCCTTGTCTAACGGATATGAATATCCGTGACGGTGGAAACTGAACCTGGGACGGCGGGATCTTGAGTAGTAATAGGGTGGTCCATCTTGTCATAGGCAATGGACATCTAGACAGACCTTTGCCGGTCATATAAGTCAGATTCAGTCAATTTTTATCTAGATGTAACCTAGTCGTGGTCACAAGGTCGCTGCAAATAAGAGAGAGAGAAGAAAACAATTTAGCATGATGCTCTTGCAAGTTTTGAGTGGTTTTTAATATATCTAAACAGGATGGCTCCCACTGTTTCTCGAATCCTTTCTCAAACCATAAAAGAAGAATTAGCCAGGACTATTCTCACCGTATAATACTTGCTTAACCGTTCAGCCAGGCCAGTGTCGGTACTTCGAGGGAGGTTTTCCAACGCTTTCGCGAAGTTCCTTAATTAAATAACCACTTTTCTCTAGGGGCATAGCCCCGCTGACACCTTTCTCGGCACTTACTTGGTTTATAGCATTGATCGTTAAGTGATGAATCTCCTGATAAGTACTATATACTCATAGTAGGATCGGGACCCAAAATATCATCGTATGATAATGTTGAAGGAATCCTACCAACATTCATCAAACTCCAAAATGGTATGCTCTTTCTGCAAATTTCAGTTTATTTAGAAATTCCCGATATGAATTTTTGCACCATGCTCTTATGACCTTGCCTTTGGTCAAAATGTCATAAGTCACATGTCAAGTTCTACCCGTCATTATCCAGGTTAATTTGAACCCATCCGTACATACCCCTGACTTTGGTCAAATGATAATACGACTGTCCCAAACTAACTCATCTAACTATGCAACAAATGAATACCCAACAGCTACCAAACACTATGCCTTGACTTTGGCCAAAATACATGGCTTGAATACTACTGAATACATAAATGAAATGACGGAGGGCTACAAATGGTTTTGGGAAAAACAGTGAACGTAGTGAACTTGATATAATCGAAGGAACCTGATAGCTTTTTAAAAGAAGTGGTTAAAGCTCCGCAATTAAAAATTCTCCTCTTTTAAAATAACCGAGTGGTTTCTTTTAAATTTGCTCCAACGATTAAACTTTGGTTTATTTTCTTTGCATTATAATAATGCGTCCCATCTTTTATCCTATCATTGCAGAAAACAACGAAAATACGACGTCCTCTTATGCCATCCGCATTTGCCACGGGGTCCCGTCATCACCCGTTAGGTTACTTAACTTACGAAAGAGCGGGGGCTGGGCTAGTGCGGGTGTAAAACATAAGTGACGTCTAATAGCTATCATATATAGATATTGTACATTCGTCAGACGCAATAATAAGCATTCCAGATCACTGATGAAATTTATTGGATATACTAGCAATCCACATTTGCCTTGAGCCTGCAATAAAAGACGGATTACACAGTCGTGATGAATAGCCATTACCCTAACCCTAGACCACTACGGGTACGACAATGCCAAGTACCCGAAGTGAAGCGGTCTCCCTCAACAACGTGAGAAGGCCACTAAACACTTCAACGTACCCGGTAGTTTTTGTACCCCGCCTTGGGTCTATCCTAGGACCAAAACCAGTAAAAAGAAATAATACAACGGTGTCAACAACCACAACCTGGATGTGCTCCGCAAAAGAATATTACATCATATTACATTTACTGTACTTGCACGGCGGCGCCCCGGCCGTCAATCCGACGCCGGAATGCGGAAACGAAACTTTTTACGAACTTGTAAACCGGCACCACCGCGCACTATAAAACCCGGATCGTGCTATTAATCTAGTCTTATCTAAAAAGAGAATAGGGTAGAGAGATATACCGAGAGATCCGTGTCCTTCGGTCTTCTCGTCGTCGTCCCGATCTCCACGCGGAATCTCCGGTCTCCACCAAGTCGCCGGAAGGGCACCACGTCGCCGGCTTCTTTTACGGGCTCCAACCCCTGGACCAAGGCAACCCGGGCACGAAGTTGGCGAGCCGACGCGCCCAAGGTTTGCTGTAGAATTTAGTGTAGAAAGCTATGTCTCATTTGGGGTACTGGAAGTTTCCATTGGTGGAGGAAATGAACTTGTGGAATTTTGTGATGAACTTGGAGATTTTTGCAAGCATGAGAGAACCAAAAATCCCCCACAAAAATTGGGCAGCCCCCTCTCCATGCTTGGCCGGCCATGCACCAAGGAGTGAATGAGAGGAGAGTGTGAGAATGAGGAGGAGTGTGAGGAGCCAAAAGAATATGGGTGTCTCCAATAATCAAGAGAGAGAAAGGGTGATCATTGACCAAAGAAAATGATCACAAACTAAACCGAACACTCCATCAACCATAACCCTCCATCATCACAAAACATCATCATCAAGTATGATGATTCCAAAAGTGAACCATGATGAATAAGAAAGTCAAGCAATGAGGACTAAAAGAAGTCAAAGGGAGGCAAAACCATCATGTTCCAACAATATGCAAAAACAACCCTCCAAAATGCTTATTTGCACAAATGCAAATAAGCCCTCCTCCACCAATCTTCAGCCAATGAAAGATACAAAGAAATATGGCTGAAACGGAAAACAAACTGGCAACTCTAAAAATACTGAACCCGTAATAAATTACAGGAAAACCCCGCTACTGTATATACATACCTGCATTTGTATTCCGACCGAAATACTAATGCGATGAGACAAAATCTACACTGTACTATACTAGGATCCGGCTTAAACCAAAGCCCGCTAGTATTAACCGTCCGATCATGATCCGTGCAATACCGCACGTATCTGATCGAACCCTTCCATATCTCCATACGGCCTCAATAGCGTTTCGCCCGAAACGTGAGCAACTGAATGTGGGGGACTCTAAAGACTCGTCAATACTTTGGTTGTGGATTTAACCACTAGCACGTCAGAGGTATTTGCCATACGTAACGGGCTACCAGGTATTGGCCAAAAGGGAAGTCGATGAGCGAACTCATCCTGACACCGTACTGAGCCTGTCAGTGACAATATCCGTACAGTCCGGTCCGTTCGTCTATGAGCATCGCATGGCGGGCCTAGGGGGTTGGTAAAAGTCAGACCCCCAAAAGCGGTACAAGTCGTGTCGGAGTGTAGCCCAGAACACCCTGAGATACTACTGGAATACCGACCAGTTAATCTCCTGCCTTGGCCAAGGACTTCGTGTAATGGCTTTCTTAGACACAGCGCGACCTCACCCCCAATACCGGGAGAGACGAACCCCTGAAGATCCGCTCACTGCCTCCATGTGGCTCGGGTCTGTACCCAACTAAAACCTGTTTGCACGTCTCCATTGAGCGTGGTAGGGTAGTAATCAAAGTACAGTGGGAACTCACACGAGACAAATGACGATCCTCAGGTCGATGAACTAACCTGTACACATGTCGCCAGGGAACTGCTATCTGACGTCAGGTATAAGACCAACTAGTATGTTCCCGGCGACTCCAGTCCGGTGTACTCATAACCCAATGAGCACCTGTATACATCTTAGGTGAACCAACTGACACCAGTGGCTTGTGAGACCGGCCACCGCCCCTCGTCGGGGTCTCGACTATATACAATAGTCTACTCTGGAGTATCGATGCCCTGTCTCGAAACTCCCATGACTAGGGACCTTTTAAGGATGTGCTTATAGACCCCAGCTCCCACGTATATGATCGCCCTCATACTACTGGTAGTCAAGCAAGAATCATAGGGGCTCAATCAACGTGCAATAGTGACCTGTAAGGTCACCTAAAGCAGTACACGATGATAAAGGTAAACCAGATAGCATACTATCATCTTGAGTAAGACTGTCCTACCGGGATAAGTCCTCCCTCAATCATTGCAATCACGTGCCTGTGATCCAATAATTGACTCTAAGGGCACTATCTCCAACAATCTCCCACTAGCACTCAAGGCTAATTATTGCGATGTCGCATACTCACAGCCCGTGTGATACCGAACACCCAACCCCTCTACAAGTCAGTCTCACAAAGCTCGTTTGCGAAACTATTGCGTTCGAGGAATAGCCTCAGCGAGTGGATCCACTTTGATGTTTCTTTCTATGTCTCTCTATATGTCAATTTCGCAGAGAAAGCCATCTCCCGAAATGAGCAATACCTGTCTTAGAATGTGTCTGGATGTCTGATGGGACCTAGCTCATAAATGAACTCCAAATCCAAACTTCTTAAACTGTATCGTCAGCTGAACTTAATCAGTATCCTGCGCCATGCCTCCCTCAGTATTGCCTTGGACCACCTGTCCAAAATACTTCCCGTCGTCGAAAGGAAAACTATAACTCTGACAACTTCCTTGTCGTCCAGGTCACCTTAGAAGCCTGGAATGATAACTGTCTCCCGAATGAGGCTGTCGTTATCATATCCCTAGAACATCCACTTATGTTCTAAAACTGCTTCCGACCGTCTCTTCTGGATTGGATCAATATCAACTTATTGAATCTACTACAAAAACAACATCTGGTGTGGTACTTGACATCTCATGATTGACTGAATTGCCTAAGCAAGTGATCTGCCAATCATGCACATCCCTGTCGCCTTTAGTCTGTAAAACACCTTTAGAGAGGGTGACTCCATCACCTGCAGGTACACTCCCGTGCCAGGAGTCGTCCATTCTAAATACTCTTAGAATGCTGTCAAAGTACCCTAATTGGGAAACCACCCAAATCTAGATCTAGTAACCAGTATGTCTAATATAATATCCAAGTCCCGTATGGAGAAACCACTGTGTGACGACCAAAGTATAACCGATCGTAGTATAGGAATATCACTTCCTACTCTGTGTATGTCATCCAAATACCATGACATCGCACCCTACTACCTTCTCAACAGATCCATCCCCTATTCTGACGAAGTCAAACCTATGACTGTCACGTCAGAAATAGATGATCTATCTCCGCTATATCTGCTTTGGTCTATAAATAGACATAAGCCACTCGTCCACCAATGCTTCCGCTGCTCCCACTGACTACGACAACCCTCTGGCAGAGTCATATAGAAGTACACTTCTAAAGCCGGTTTAGAACGACACTATACTCATCCTCCCGCCGGGTCTCCCAGCGTGGAACAACAGCAATGGTAAGTGTGGGTAAACAAGAACTTCCCTGTCACCGTCCTTGAGGCTACCGGAGTACCTCTCGGGTGCCCGAAGTTACCCACCTTATCTGCGGAGTGGCAAATGGAATGTCAAACCAGATTGAATCTTTAGGTTCCTATCAAATCTTCAGTAATCGTTTGTGGTTCTGGAATCACTTCCAGTTCTACCATACTCCGACTACTGTTTTCTGAAAAAATCCATTTTTATTAAAACTGTGGCGAGTCTAGAACAATATCACTATTGATCTTCTAGATGGTAGAAAGTCAACCCTCGTCATAGCTTGGGTCAACCCATAAACAGCTATTACAGAAACGTGCCTTGAGTTATCCAGAGTCTGGTTTTAAGCATAGGCCGGACAACTCCCCGTACCTTAACATCGTTAAGATATGAACTGTTCTATATCCAATATAGAACCAGAGGCACTGATTTAATTGAACCAGATTCAAATCATGCAGCTATCTCCAGTGCATGTCAACTAAATGGAAAAAGGCCGATCAGCATTACTCAACTTAGGAGCACTTCCAATTATGAGTAACCTGAAAGAGAAGCAAGTTCTCTTAACCATTACTATCAACTGAATACCATACAAAAGTATCTACATCTTCGATCACTTTGAAGAATACTGATACTTGCAAAACCTGGTTCCCTACTTTATTCAAATACCTATAACTTCTCAAAATTCGAACCCTGTGTTTCCACAAAACACCTGTCTAAAAACTAGAGAAATCATAAGTAAACCGAATATAGTACGAGGACCATCCCCTCTGTCCTAATGGACACTGGACAATATACAATACTCTGTATAAGTCCCTTGAGTCTGATAACTCAAGCCCTGTGTGTCGTAGGTTGAAAACTGTACTTATGGTTATGAAGAATTACACCACTGTTTAATGCTCCTTACCTAACCATCCACTGATATAGGTAAATGTCGTAGACATAATTTCAAAAAGGTATATCTCACTCTATGAAAATAGACGTACAGATATATCAATTTGAAATTGGTGCATAACAGCGGATATTCAAAACTAAATACTTGCCGTCCGACAAACCGCCCAGGTGACTTCCTCAAATATCACCGATTACAACGAATCCCGATATAATGAGGATGATCACCCAATTCCCAATAACTTACTCCCACTCATTATTTGTAAAACCATACAGATGTGAGAATCATACTTGGTAAATACATACCCTGGAGTAAGTATCTAATCGGGAAATCAGTTTCCCTTTAACAGTACACAGTGAAACTGAAACATTGAAATGTTTCGATGGGGTATCCCGGTATTCCTAGTAATGCCTCTTCCATTATTCAGATTCACAACTGTAACCGTGTAATTCTTTTCCATCTTTCTAAATCACTTTCTATGTCTTTAGTCATTACCTTCTGTACACCCCTTTAGGCCAAATGGTTTTCTTCCTTCCCTACCGTTCGGCACCAGCCTATGGTTTGGAAGAAGACTATCCAATAAGCATAATAGGTGTACTGTCCTAATCCTAGGAGCACTCGCAATGCGAGAGAAGGTCAAGATAAAAGACAACCGAATAAACCTTATTCCTATTTCTCCTGAACCAGAATCCATCCCCGAACCGGAACAAGTTCCTTTCAAGTTCGTATCTAACCATACGATGGTTTTGTCCAATGGAAGTGGACGTTCGTAGTAATACGGGGTGTCCTGGAGAAAAGGGTAAAAGAAGGAGTGGCAATGAGGTTTGCAACTCTGACAATCCAAAAGCCAGTGTTTAAGAAAGTTTGGTCAATTTTGGTCACTGAGTCATAGTCAAGGGTCGGGTCATGGTCGCTGCCAAAGAGAGAGAGAGAAAATAAACACTCAGCGTGCACTCTAGCCTAGATCAGAATGGTTATTAATTTATCTAATCAGGAAACCTCCCACTGTACCGTAAAATTCTCCTCCAAACCTGAAAGAAGAATTAGTCGGGATCACCCGAGGAGTAAACCAACTCATCAGTGGGAATCGGGATCCAACTATCATCGCATGATAACGTGACGGAATCCGCTCACGTCATCACACTCCAGAAGGTATGCGCATATCTGGCAAGTTTCAGTTTCTTTAGAAACTCCCGATGTGGATTTTTACCCCATGCTCTTATGACCTTGACTTTGGCCAACATATCATAAGTCACATGTCAAGTTCTACCCGTCATTCTCCGGGTTAATTTGAGCCCACCCGTAAATACCCTTGACTTTGGCCAAAATAGTAGTACGACTTCCCAAACCAACGCATCTATCTATGCTGCATATGAATACCCAATAGCTACCAATCACTGTGCCTTGACTTTGGCCAACATACACAGCTTGAATACTATTGACCACCCATATGAAACGACGGAGGGCTACGAATGGTTTCTGGCGAAAACCTTTAACGTACTGAACTTGATATCGTTTAAGGAACCGGATAGCTTTTAAAAATATAGTGGCGAAAACCATTGCTAAAGAGGTCACTCCCGGTGAAGGGATCTCGGCTCTTTCCCCGTAGAATGAGGTGCAAGATATTCCAACTGAATACCACGATGCAAAGCAAAAGTAATTGGCTATAATGAAGTTATTGCCCTGACGCAAACTTCTGTCCAAGGGGTCACTCTCGGTGAAGGGATCTCGGCCCTTGCCTCGTCGACTGAGGAGCAGGATATTCCAACTGAATATCACGGTGCAAAACAAAAGTGAACGTCCTTCCAATAACAGCTTTTTGAAAAATGTTCCAACAACATCAAAATAGGTTTGTTTTTAACTTGCATTGATCCGAATCAACGCATTCCCATCAATTGATCACACCAATAAAGAACGAAAATAATGATGTACGTATATGCCATCCGCATTCGCCACTGGCTCCCGCCATTAACCGTTAGGTTACTTAACTAACGACAGAGCGGGGAATGGACTAGCGCGGATGCAAAACATATACAACATCTACTAGTATATATATATCAATATATAATATTTCGCTCAAGGCGGGATAAAATGCAACATCACAGAAATGTACAGCATCACAGAACAATACAGATATCTGGGATCCCCGGGTTTCACAGAGCCGCTACTGAAACCCGACGTTCCCCTGGTCGTGTGGATAGCCTGTGCAATGAAATCCTAGACCCCTACGGGCGCGGCAAGTTACCCGCCAAAACCTGATGCGAGGCAGCCCCCTTCAGCAACGTGAATGGACCACCCGGCACTTCACGGAATCTGATAACTTGGGCACCCCTCCTGGGTCAACCTGTACCCCCTACGAGTGCGGCGAATAGCCCGCCAATTCTAAAGTAAATCCCCCTCCGTCTCAATGCCATGAGATGCGGGCTTGTTGCCTTCTAGAACCCGGCTATCCGTGCACCCCACATTGGGGTAATCCTAGTACAGAAAGTAAAATATACATACAACGGGTACATCGACCTCAACCTGGTCGTGCCTGATTAGTATGAAAACTTGTATTTACCGTAATCAGGAACGGCGTCGCTTCGCAGCTAGCCGGTGAGTACGGGTCGATCCACAGAGACGGGTAAATTTCTTTTATGTGTTTTAACGAGTTGATTCAAAATGTCGTTTTGGTTGGTTTATAAAAATCTATAAAAACTGGATCTAATTAATCTAATTAAGAGTCTTGCTAGGGTTAGGCTTAAGGGAAGTTTTGGAGATTAATGTTTTCCTCACCGCTTTCAATGCCTTCTTTTTTAGATCTTTTAGATGTTACGGTAATTATCCATAAAGTGGATAAGAATCTTTTGGGAAGATGTTTCTTCCTCTAGATTCGTATCCTTCCTTTATCGATAATTACCCTAACCCCCATGGAAAACGCACGCAACCGGCCCTTTATACTACGGTTCATCGTTACCTCGAGGGGTAGGATGCCACAAGGAGCGGTTGTGCGCGTATGAATGGAGTTCTAATTCATTAGGTGAAGGTGGCATTGAAAGGGGTGAGAGATCTCTTCTCTCAACCCTTTCCCTAAGGCTAACCCTAACAAGCGAGGAGATTACTCGCTCATTAGGGAATGATAAAACATTTTAATTAAAGGAATGAAATTACTTACTAATTCGATGGCTCCCTCCAAACAATAGAGAACAGATCTGAATAACTCCCAGCAATTCTGAATTTTATTGATTAAAAAGAGGCATAGTTTTTTACAGATCTGGGAATACAATTTATAGGAAAACATGAAAACTAGGGTTACAGACTCTCGTAGACATGCAATTACAGATTTGACCCCTAAAAATCCCAACACCCGCACCGGCGCACCGACACGCCAAAAATCGACCGACACGGGCTTAGAATGGCCGCGGAACCGCGGCGCCAGGCTGGGTTTGGCCGCGGTTACGCGGCCAAAGAAAGGAATTGGGCTCTGGAAACTTTGGGCTTGGTTCAGGGGTTCTTGGGCTCTTTATTTTTATACTTCTTTTCTATTTTTTTGATTCTGGGTCTTCTCCAGATTTTCAGTGAAGACTTGTATTGGTCTTTTAACCGTTTCACCTTGACATGCGTTGCCTTGCACCTATGTGAACTGGGCTTGACTAGGATCCGTCTAATTGTTGGTCAAAAGTCCCTTTTTATTTTGTTTTGTGTCTTTTTCACTGTATTTGCTCCAGAAACCTGTATCCTGTAATATGCAACAAACGTGCGTCAAGAGTACCTGTTTATTTATAAAAAGGATAAGAATAGGGGAATGGAAAATGCAATATTATGGTCTGAACAAATACCCGCAAACTTATCTTTTGCTCGTCCTCGAGCAAACTTATTATTTATTCACTAAAATCCTAACCACACTTTCGTAGGGAAACGCGATTGCACTGAGCACGTGCAACAAGCCGTTAAACCTCTAGGTGTCCCTAGTAGGAGGAGTGTTGTCTCCTGAGGGTTTTCAGCGGATTACACCCACAAAATCCTATCAACTCAGCCCATTGACTTTTGTTCTCCAATTAGGTTTTCTAACAAGGAATTCTATTATCTTATACTTGTAAATTATCCACCCACATTCTTCACACTTCCTCATCATTTAACTTAAGATTATATATATCCTATAGACTTACTTAGCTTTCGGCATTTCCTAAGTTTTCCTTCTAAAGTTACATCTCTACTCAGGAATTTCTATCAACTCTATTAAAGATACAAGTTCTATTCTTCATTTCTTTTTCTTATCTAAACTCCAATCACATACCCCCACGTGTGTGTATAAGTCACCCTTACACATGGAAATTCAAATCAAGCAATCAACCCCTTGTCCGTTGTCCAAAGTACTAATTAGTTGGTGAATTTAAATGAAATTTGCTTATACATCCTTCATGCGACCGTTAATACTTCTTGAGGTACCAACAACCGATTACAAGATGCGTTAGCACTTTAAAGCGTACTTCCTAGTTTTGCAACACCCAAGGCTTTAGCAGTGACTCCCAAACCAGTTGGTCTAAGGCACTAGGTGATGAAGCACCCTCGCTAAATATTTTTCTATTTTTGCAGCCTTAAGTAATCACAAAAACCAGTGTCCATTTTTTTTATTCTTTATTCACACTTTTTCTTTTATTTTCTTCGTACTAAGGACTTTAGACAAGAGCATTTCAAGGTCTCTTCTACTATTCCAAGTTTCAAGGTGCGTGAATGTGCAAATTGTAGGGTATACATTTTCAGAATTTAGACTTAAGCTAGGAACTATTTTTCAAACTTATACTCTAATAAGAACATCAATACTCTTCCCTTGTTTCGACTTAGCCTAAGAAGTGAACCCAAAATTTGCCTATTTCTAAATAAACTACAAGGCATATACTTTCTACCGTTAAACTTTAAGGAATGTTATTTTTAGGGTTTTTAATTCACTAAGTCTAAGATCTAGTTGTTCCTAACCAGTTAACTTATTTGTCACTCTCAAGTCAATTAGCCAAAATTGAATACATTAATTTTTATAATTTTGAAATTTTTCAATTTTTTATGGGTTTTCAAATAAGTATGCAAATGCAAAAATATGTACAAATGAAATGAATGCGAAGGAAGAAGACGTACCGAGCATACCCCCAAACTTGAACTTGACAGTGTCCTCACTGTCATTCTAAACCAAGAGGGTCAAAATGCCGATACTCCCCTGTTTATTTATTTATAATTTTTTTAAGAAAAACAAAAATATATACAAAAAGCCCCCCCCCCCAAACTTCATTTAAACTATGTTAGACATTGTTGCCAAACTTTGCATAGACCAAATGTCAACACCAACCAGTTGAAAAATTTATCAGTAAAGAGTATGAGTTGGTGGAAGAATAAGTTGTAGCGATTCACAAAGAATTGGGGAAGATAGAAGTGGTGGTATGGAGGGTGTGGAGGTGAATATACAGGAGGTGGTGATGCATCTAAACGAGAATGGGAATGATCAGCAATCAGTGGAATGTTGGCATTCTCGTAGCTTCTCAAAAGAAATGGGGGTGGTTCAACTTCTAAAGGAAGAGGTTGACTAACCACAATATCCCCAAGATGTTCCTGTGGGTCCTCTATTGACTTGGCATCATCCATCAATTGCATATGATATTCAATTATAAGGGAACTGATTTCCTCGATGTCCGCCATAGTCCAACTGAAAACTTGCCGCCTATCTTATAAGACTTTTAAAATAGCGTTCTCTTGCTCGAAGGCTAGAGAGGCTGATATTATAATAGGAAAAGTCTCATTCTCACCTATGTAAGCATATTTAAGGTGAGGCGGTAAGGATATGAGTTCGAGTTTCGGAGGCGAAAGAATCATTGCGGAATCTACCTCGAACTCAAAGGACTCCAACACAGGTTCGAAATCACTGCAAACAACCGATTCGGATGGTTCGACTAACTCATCCAAAAATTCAAAAGACTCATATTCGGGCTGTGAGTCGTCGTCATCCGAAAAAGTGAAACATTCATAATCAATTTCGGTTGTGTCAATGGTGGTAGGCTCAAGGAGGGACGCACTAGTGGCGTCAAAACTGTTTTCATCAAATAGAAATCTTTCAAGCTCGCAGTCTGTAAGTCCATATTGCGACCCCCGGTGCTTACGGGGAGGCGGAAACGGTATAAAAAACAAATTTTTATCGCAAGAGGCAACATGGACTAAACAAGGTCGGGATCGTGTCTAAACTAAACTAGCAAACTTGCTAAAGAGATTTAGCTACTCGGATGAAGATGGTTATACCTAGCTTGTCTTGAACTCCTTCTCTTCAAGGTCCGGTGGTGGTCCGATGGCTCCTTCTCGTCGTCTCCGTACGCCGAAGATAGATCCACTTGAAAGCTCCAACCTTTAGCTCCTTCTTCGTTCTTTGAAGAAACTAGTTCACTTGGTTTGCTAAACCTAGTGAACTAGAATGAGTAGAGTAGAAATAGAATGGGATTTTATCTATGGTTCTTGATTCTCAACACATGAGAGATATGAACCATAGAGTCAAGAGAGGGAGCAAGAGGATGAGAGTGAGAGCAAAGTGAAGAGCTCAAGAACAAGAGAGAGAATGAGCAAGAAAGAATGAGGCTCTCTTTTGTCTCTCACCCTCTCATAATCCAAAGCAATGATAACTCATCATATCAAAAAAGTCTTATGTGTGATGGTTGAAGCAACCATAACCTTATCATGTCATGCACTCATTTTACTCAAATAAACAAGCAAGTAAAAAGTCTTTGGCATGAAATGATAGCCATGGTTATCATGATGGTCAACTAGTCAAGCCTAGTCAACCGGTCAACAAAGTCAACAAGTCAACAAAAGTCAACAAGTCAACAACCAAGTCACCATAATACTTAATTAATATAATAGTTAATCACATATCATATTCTCATTAGGGTTGAGCAAAAAGTCAAAAAGTCAACGGTCAACTGTCAACAACCCTAATGAGAATCCGCTGTCTGTGCCTCCCTGTCAACTGTGCATACACACCCGCATCCGCGTTCCGAGGAACACAAATGCAAACTGGATAAATCCAATCCCATAAGGTACACTAGGATCTGGCTTAAACCAAAGCCCGCTAGTGTAAACTGTCCGGACACTGTACGTGCACAAGTGCACGGATGTGACCGAACCCTGTCGCAAAACCATGCGACCTGTCGCAATACCATGCGACCTCTACTCTTTTGCCTAAAGGCGAAAAGCTTTCTGTGTGGGACTCTAAAGACTCGACACTACGCTGGCAGTGGGTTTAACCACAGACCGCAAGCGGCACTAGCTGTGCGTAACGGTCCCCAGGTAATGCCGACAAGAAGACCGACGAGGCGAAACCCATCTGAACTCCTACTGAGCCTGAGTGTGACATTCTCCGTACAGTCCGGTCTGTTCGTCTGATACATCGCATGGCGGGCCTAAGGGACGGTAAACGTCAGTCCCCCAATAGCGGTACAAGTCGTGTCGGAGCGAAGCCCAAAACACCCTGAGATAACACTAGAAACCTACCAGTATATCTCGTTTGCCCTGGCCAGGGACTACTCGTGTAATGGCTCTCCTAGACACAGCGCGATGTCAACCCCCAATACCGGGAGAGACGAATCCTGTCTAACCGTCACTGCCTCCAAGTGCTTCGGGACTGCACCCAACCACCACCTGTTTACACGACTCCTTTGAGCCGTGGTAGGGTAGTGATCAAAGTACAGTGGGAACACACCTGAGGCGAAGTGACAGTGTCAAGTCAGCGGACTAAGCTGTACTCATGTCACCTGGGAACTGATAACTGACGATAGGTATAATACCAACTAGTCAGTTCCCGACGAGTCCTGTCCAGTGTACCCGTAACCTAACGGGCACCCGCATACTATCTCAAGTACGACGTACTGACGGCTGTGGGACAGACCGTCTCCCACACTGGGATGAGAAGCGCATGCGCTGGTCTACTCCGGAGTATCGATGCCCTGTCTCGATAGTCCTGCGACTAGGGACCTGCATAAGGATGTGCTTCTAGATTACCCAGCCCCACTAGTGTGACGGCCATCACATCGCTGGTAATCAAGCAAAGATCCTAAGGGCTCCACTAATGTGTATAAGCAATATACAAAGATAAACACATGTACACATTGAAGTAGAAATAAACCAAGTAGCATACTACTATTTTGAGCAAGATTGTACATACAAGGTGAATATCCCAAGCTTCCATTAAGTAATATACATACTAATATGATACAGTAATGGCCTCTAGGGCATATACACTAACAATCTCCCACTTGCACTAAGGCCATGTACTGGCGTATCGAAGACCTATCATCTCGATCAGCCGCTCGAACTGAGTCTGGGGTAGGGCCTTGGTGAATGGATCCGCAGTGTTGTCTTTTGAAGCGACTCTCCGAACCTCGATCTCCTGGCGATCCACGATCTCCCTGATCAGGTGATACCGCCTCAAGATGTGCCTGGATCTCTGATGGGACCTGGGTTCCTTCGCTAAAGCTATAGCCCCGTTGTTGTCGCAATACAGAGGTATTGGATCAACAATGGACGGAACCACCTGAAGTTCTTTCAAGAACTTCCTTATCCAGAAAGCTTCTTTTGAGGCATCAGATGCAGCGATGTATTCCGCTTCCATCGTCGAGTCTGCAACGGTTTCTTGTTTGGAGCTCTTCCAACACACCGCCCCTTCATTGAGGGTGAAGACAAAACCCGACATGGACTTGGAATCATCCTTGTCACTCTGGAAGCTGGAGTCAGCAAAGGCCTCGATCTGTAGGTCCTTTCCGCTATACACGAAGAACATCTCCTTAGTCCTTCTCAGGTACTTGAGAATGTTCTTTACTGCTATCCAATGTTTCTCCCCAGGGTTTGACTGATACCGGCTTACCACACTCAATGCATAAGCTACATCCGGTCTGGTACACAACATCGCATACATAATAGAGCCTACCGCAGAAGCGTAGGGTATAATAGACATGCGATCCCTCTCCAAATCAGTCTTGGGAGACATCTCTTTAGAGAGGGTGATCCCGTGACAAGCCGGTAGGTTACCGCGCTTGGAATCTTCCATACTGAATCTCTTCAGTATGGTGTCGATGTACCAGGACTGTGAAAGTCGTAATATCCTCTTGGATCTGTCACGGTAGATCCGGATACCCAGAATGTACGAGGCATCACCCAGGTCTTTCATGGAGAACCTGTGTGACAAGAACCCCTTGACAGATTGAAGCATAGGAATGCCATTTCCTATTAAGAGAATGTCATCCACGTATAAAACGAGGAATACTACAGTTCTCGCTACAAATCTACTATAGATGCATGGTTCATCTGGATTTTTGATAAAGCCAAATTCCTTGACTGTCTCATCAAAGCAGATGTTCCAACTCCGCGATGCCTGCTTTAGTCCATAGATGGACTTAAGCAACTTGCACACCTTTCCGCTGCTCCCACTCTGAATGAAACCCTCTGGCTGGTCCATATAGACACACTCCTCTAAATTTCCATTTAGAAAAGCTGTGTTTACGTCCATTTGCCAAATCTCATAATCGTAGAAGGCAGCAATGGCAAGAAGGATCCGAATGGATTTCAGCATGGCTACTGGAGAGAAGGTTTCGTCATAGTCCAAGCCAGGTCTCTGACGAAAACCCTTTGCTACCAGCCTTGCTTTATAGGTCTCAACCTGTCCATCTACACCAATCTTCCTTTTGAAGATCCACTTGCATCCTACGGGTTTTACCCCGTCTAGAGCAATGTCCAACGTCCAAACCTTGTTGGTGTACATGGACTCCATTTCGGTCCGCATTGCATCCAGCCATTTCACTGAGTCAATGCTCTGAACGGCCTGCTAGAAGCTAGTAGGCTCATCATAATCTATGATGCAATCCTCTCTATCCCCGTTTATGAGAAAACCGTAGTATCTCTCGGGCGGATGAGACTGCCTACTACTTCTGCGGAGCGGCGTAGGAATGTCCTGTTCTTCCGAACCCTCTGGTTCCACTAAACTTTCAGTAATAGTCCGTGGTTCTGGAATCTCTTCCAGTTCTACTGCGCTCCCACTTATTTCCTTTTCTATGAACTGGTGTTCTAGAAAGTGGGCATGACGAGAAACAAGAACTTTTTGTTCCTCTTCGCAGTAGAAGAAATATCCCTTGGAATTCTTTGGATATCCCACAAACTTGCACAGTACTGAGCGTGCCTCGAGCTTGTCCGCATGCTGCTTTTTGACAAAAGCTGGACTTCCCCATATCTTAATATGATTAAGATGGGGTCTCTTCCCACACCACATCTCAAATGGCGTAGTAGGCACAGTCTTAGTGGGAACTCGGTTCAAAAGGTATGCGGCTGATTCTAGCGCATATCCCCAGAATGATCGCGGCAACTCAGCGTTACTCATCATGGACCGAACCATATCCAATAGGGTTCGGTTCCGTCTCTCCGATACACCGTTATGTTGCGGAGTGTATGGAGGAGTAAGATGAGAGAGAATACCATTCTCTTTTAAGTAATTCAGGAATTCGGCACTTAAGTATTCTCCACCTCGATCCGATCTTAGAATCTTAATACTTTTGCCGGTCTGTTTCTCTACTTCATTCTTATACTCCTGGAATTTTCCAAAAGCCTCGGACTTATGTTTCATTAAGAAGACATAACCGTACCTTGAGAAGTCATCCGTAAAAGTAATGAAGTAAGAATGTCCGCTTCGGGCATGTGTAGACATTGGACCGCACACGTCACTGTGTACGAGTCCTAAGAGCTCGCTCGCTCTTACTCCATGTCCAGTAAACGGAGTCTTTGTCATCTTTCCTTTGAGACAGGATTGACAAGTGGCATACGACTGATATTCGAACGCATTCAAATACCCTTCTGTATGTAACTTCGTCAACCTTCTCTTATTGATGTGCCCCAATCTACAATGCCATAAGAAAGTCTGATTTATTTCTGGAGACTTTCTTTTGTGTGTATTCTGGACATTAAAAATCTGTGGTTGGTTTAACACGTATATACCATTACTCAAAGTACCTGACCCAATCAAAACTTGATTAAGGTGAATGTTTACAACATTACTTACAAACGCAAATTCATAACCTTCTTTAGAAACTAAAGATACAGAAATGATATTACAAGTTGCGTTGGGTACAAAAAAGCAATTACGCAAAACCAAAACATGTCCATCTGACATTCCCAGGTGATAGTCCCCCACGGCTTTAGCATCCATGCTAGCTCCGTTCGCAACTCTGAGGGTCATGTCACCTGCTTTCAAAACACTACGGTTTCTCAACGCCTGCAAAGAATTACAGATATGAGATCCTGATCCGGTATCCAATACCCAGGAAGTAGAGTTTATTGAAAGACAGTTTTCAATAACATACACACCTGAAGCTGAAGCTGCAACCTGCTTCAATTCCTGTGTTCTGGCCTTCCAGGCCCTGCAATCAATCTTCCAGTGTCCTTTCTTATGACAATAGAAGCATTCTTCCTTATCCACAAGCTTCCCTGCTATCTTTGTTGCTTTACCTTTTCCCTTCGTATCCACTTTACTTACACCGCCCCTTGGTTTGGCGGGGGCCTTCTTCTTCTTTCCCTTGGCTTTCGCCTTGGACCTAAAAGAAGATGATCCTCCTACAAACAAAGTGGATGTATCCCTACCTTTCTGTAGGGTGCCCTCTGCGCTCCTCAGCATGTTGAGGAGCTCTGAAAGTTCAACCTCTTTTTCTTGTAGGTTGAAGTTCAGTATAAACTGGGCGTAAGTGGAAGGAAGGGACTGGAAAACTATATCCGTATATAGCTCACTCTCCAATATGATCCCTAGGTCAGCGAGCTCCTCAATGTAGCCGATCATCTTTAGCACGTGCTCGGCTACTGATGATCCGACGGCCATTCTTGTCGAGAATAACTTTTTCGACGCTTCGTATCTTGCGATACGAGATTGCTCTCCATACAGTTCTTTTGTATGGAGCAATATGGATTCCATGTCCATATTCTCATGCCTCCTCTGATGTTCGTTGTCCATCGAGGCAAGCAGGAGGCACTTGGCCTTCACGCTATCAATCTCCCAAGTCTTGCGGATTTCCTTATCCGCGACACTGGAAGTTGGACCAGGGACAGGGGGAGCTTTGGTGGTAAGAAGATACCCCAGCTTGTCATAAGTGATTGCTATCTTGAAATTCCTGAGCCAATCTTTGTAGTTTGGCCCTGTCAGTTTGTTTTTATCTAGGAGTAACTTTAGTCCAGTCATGTTGATTGGTCGCTGCAATTTGGAGAGAAGAGGAAAACACTCAGCATGATGCTCTTGCAAGTTTAGAGTGGTTTTTAGTTTGTCTAAACAGGATGGCTCCCACTGTTTCTCGAATCCCTCCTCAAACCATAAAGGAAGAATTAGTCAGGATCAATCCCACCGTACAATACTTGCTTAACCGTTCGGCCAGGCTGGTGTCGGTACTTCGAGGGAGGTTTTCCAACGCTTTCGCGAAGTTCCTTAATTAGAGAACCTCTTTTCCCTGGGGGCGTAGCCCCGCTAACACCTTTCTAGGCACCTACTAGGTTTATAGCATTGATCGTTAAGTGAGAAATTTCCCGAGGAGTAGCATATACTCACAGTAGGATCGGGATCCAAATATCATCGCGTGACGAAACTGAAGGAATCCTACCAGAATCATCACACTCCAGATGGTATGCAAATCTAGCAAGTTTCAGTACTTATGAAACTCCCGATGTGGATTTTTGCCCCATGCTCTTATGACCTTGACTTTGGCAAAAATATCATAAGTCACATGTCAAGTTCTACCCGTCATTATCCAGGTTAATTTGGATCCATCCGTACCTACCCTTGACTTTGGCTAAAATGGCAGTACGACTGTCCCAAACCAACGCATCTATCTATGCTACACATGAACACCCAATAGCTACCAATCACTGTGCCTTGACTTTGGCCAACATACACAGCTTGAATACTATTGACTATTCATGCGAAACGACGGAGGGCTACGAATGGTTTTGGCAAAACCGTGAACGTAGTGAACTTGATTTGGTCGATGGAACGAGATAGCTTTTAAATGGAGTGGCTCAAACTCCGTATTTTAAAAGTTTGTTTTGAAAAGAACCGAGTGGTTTTTCGAAAGTGTTCCAACGACTTTAACTTGGTTTATTATCTTGCATTAGTTCTTTTAATGCGTGATATTCTTGCATTAGTTCTTTTAATGCGTCCCATCATTTAATCCTACCATTGCAGAAAACAACCAAAATATGACGTACGCTTATGCCATTCGCATTCGCCACTGGGCCCCGTCATTACCCGTTAGGTTACTTAACTAACGACAGAGCGGGGGCTGGGCTAGCGCGTCTGTAAAACATAAGCAACGCCTAAATAATATCATATATATATATATAATGCAATGATAAACATTTCAGATCACAGATAAATACATTGGATATACTAGGAATCTGTAATTTCTACGAGCCTGTAACAAAAACAGATTACACGGTCACGGTGAATAGCCAATACCCCACCCAAGACCCCTACGGGTGCGGCAAACTACCCGCCAAGTACCCGAAGCGTAGCAACCTCCCTCATCTCCATGAGTAGGCCACTCGACACTTCGGCATACCCGGTAGTTTGTGCACCCCTCCATGGGTCTATCCTAGGAGCAAAAACAGTAAAAAGAAATTATACAATGACGGCTACAATCCCGACCCGGTTGTGCGGCCATACAAATAATTATTACATCAATTTACAAATTTACATGAATTGCAAGAAAAGAAAACTCTCGTCTCATAACCCCCGGCTATTCACCCGCGACAATCCAACATATTTATATACACATTCCAGCACATTACAGATCATGTATAACCCCGACTAATCGACTTATAGCGATTAGCCGACGTTCAATACATGCAAACATCACAGATATAACCATCATAGTCAAAGTGTAGTGAAGTTCGGAAAAAATACGAAATTATAGGCCCCCAAAAGTAAACTTCTGTTCTGGAAAATCTGGGCACATATAATATTTCTTAAAAATCCTGAAACCAACACAGAGAAACACTGCACAAAAATTGATCGCACGAAGAGTCTAAAGGGCGGCGGATCCGCGGCCATGACAGTAGCTGGGGCCGCGGATCCGCGGCTATTTCATGGATTCATGCCATCGTTTTTTGTGGGTGTTCTTAGAAAACCCTGAGCCGAATTTAGGTATATAAAGTTTTTCATTTTGAGCCAAAAAAATTTCAACAGAAACTCAGTTTTTGAAAAAGTTTGGTTTTTGGATTTTTTTTCGGTTCCGAACTTCGTTACACTTCACTACCAAGCTAGTTTAAGTTTAGTTAGGCTCTGATACCACTGTAAGTCCATATTGCGACCCCCGGTGCTTACGGGGAGGCGGAAACGGTATAAAAAACAAATTTTTATCGCAAGAGGCAACTTGGACTAAACAAGGTCGGGATCGTGTCTAAACTAAACTAGCAAACTTGCTAAAGAGATTTAGCTACTCGGATGAAGATGGTTATACCAAGCTTGTCTTGAACTCCTTCTTTTCAAGGTCCGGTGGTGGTCCGATGGCTCCTTCTCGTCGTCTCCGTACGCCGAAGATAGATCCACTTGAAAGCTCCAACATTTAGCTCCTTCTTCGTTCTTTGAAGAAACTAGTTCACTTGGTTTGCTAAACCTAGTGAACTAGAATGAGTAGAGTAGAAATAGAATGGGATTTTATCTATGGTTCTTGATTCTCAACACATGAGAGATATGAACCATAGAGTCAAGAGAGGGAGCAAGAGGATGAGAGTGAGAGCAAAGTGAAGAGCTCAAGAACAAGAGAGAGAATGAGCAAGAAAGAATGAGGCTCTCTTTTGTCTCTCACCCTCTCATAATCCAAAGCAATGATAACTCATCATATCAAAAAAGTCTTATGTGTGATGGTTGAAGCAACCATAACCTTATCATGTCATGCACTCATTTTACTCAAATAAACAAGCAAGTAAAAAGTCTTTGGCATGAAATGATAGCCATGGTTATCATGATGGTCAACTAGTCAAGCCTAGTCAACCGGTCAACAAAGTCAACAAGTCAACAAAAGTCAACAAGTCAACAAAGTCAACAAAAGTCAACAACCAAGTCACCATAATACTTAATTAATATAATAGTTAATCACATATCATATTCTCATTAGGGTTGAGCAAAAAGTCAAAAAGTCAACGGTCAACTGTCAACAACCCTAATGAGAATCCGCTGTCTGTGCCTCCCTGTCAACTGTGCATACACACCCGCATCCGCGTTCCGAGGAACACGAATGCAAACTGGATAAATCCAATCCCATAAGGTACACTAGGATCTGGCTTAAACCAAAGCCCGCTAGTGTAAACTGTACGGACACTGTACGTGCACAAGTGCACGGATGTGACCGAACCTTGTCGCAAAACCATGCGACCTGTCGCAATACCATGCGACCTCTACTCTTTTGCCTAAAGGCAAAAAGCTTTCTGTGTGGGACTCTAAAGACTCGACACTACGCTGGCAGTGGGTTTAACCACAGACCGCAAGCGGCACTAGCTGTGCGTAACGGTCCCCAGGTAATGCCGACAAGAAGACCGACGAGGCGAAACCCATCTGAACTCCTACTGGGCCTGAGTGTGACATTCTCCGTACAGTCCGGTCTGTTCGTCTGATACATCGCATGGCGGGCCTAGGGGGCGGTAAACGTCAGTCCCCCAATAGCGGTACAAGTCGTGCCGGAGCGAAGCCCAAAACACCCTGAGATAACACTGGAAACCTACCAGTATATCTCGTTTGCCCTGGCCAGGGACTACTCGTGTAATGGCTCTCCTAGACACAGCGCGATGTCAACCCCCAATACCGGGAGAGACGAATCCTGTCTAACCGTCACTGCCTCCAAGTGCTTCGGGACTGCACCCAACCACCACCTGTTTACACGACTCCTTTGAGCCGTGGTAGGGTAGTGATCAAAGTACAGTGGGAACACACCCGAGGCGAAGTGACAGTGTCAAGTCAGCTGACTAAGCTGTACTCATGTCACCTGGGAACTGATAACTGACGATAGGTATAATACCAACTAGTCAGTTCCCGACGAGTCCTGTCCAGTGTACCCGTAACCTAACGGGCACCCGCATACTATCTCAAGTACGACGTACTGACGGCTGTGGGACAGACCGTCTCCCACACTGGGATGAGAAGCGCATGCGCTGGTCTACTCCGGAGTATCGATGCCCTGTCTCGATAGTCCTGCGACCAGGGACCTGCATAAGGATGTGCTTCTAGATTACCCAGCCCCACTAGTGTGACGGCCATCACATCGCTGGAAATCAAGCAAAGATCCTAAGGGCTCCACTAATGTGTATAAGCAATATACAAAGATAAACACATGTACACATTGAAGTAGAAATAAACCAAGTAGCATACTACTATTTTGAGCAAGATTGTACATACAAGGTGAATATCCCAAGCTTCCATTATGTAATATACATACTAGTATGATACAGTAATGGCCTCTAGGGCATATACACTAACACAGTCCTCCTGCGTGATTTCGTGAATAGAGCAAACTTCTCGTGTACTAGTTTTTGGTACGGGGGGCAGACTTCCCATCTTATAAATATTGAACTCACTAGACATCTTTCCGAAGGATAGAGTCATGGAGCCATTGCGACAGTTTATTACAGCATTGGAAGTGGCCAAAAATGGTCGACCGAGGATCACCGGAATTTGGTTTCTTGGGTTAGCAACAGGTTGTGTATCCATAATGATAAAATCAACGGGGAATATGAACTCCCCAACTTTAATCAACACATCCTCTAGCTGACCCCTTGGATGGGTGATTGATCGATCAGCCATTTGGAGAGTACAACGAGTGGGTTTCAACTCTCCAACCCCTAATTGTTCGTACACGAAGTAGGGAATCAGGTTAACACTAGACCCAAGATCTAAAAGTGCTTGATTAATTTTCTTATCCCCAATCGTCATTGAAATCGTAGGACAGCCGGGGTCCTTTCGTTTTTGGGGTAAGGTTTGATGGTGGTTAATAGCATTGCTCACTACACTAGCCACTAGCACTTTTTTGGGTACTTGAGATGCTTTTCTCTTCGAGGTGCATAAGCCCTTTAAGATTTTCGCGTATGAAGGGACTTGTTGGATTGCATCCAAGAGAGGTATATTTATGCTAACCTGCTTAAATATCTCCACAATCTTCTCCACTTGTGCATTTGGTTTATTAGGGCTCAACCTGTTCGGGAATGGAGCATTTTGAAAATTCGTTGAGTCAAATGTCTGTGGAGTAGAATGTGGAGTAGGAACGGATCCCGGTGTAGATGTGTTCATGTTGTGAGAAATGGGTCCGTTCGAGCTAGAAGAAGTAGAGCCGTGTGAAGGGTGGAGAATAGGCTCTAAAGAAAGAGGTGAAGAAGAAAGTGAAGAAAATGAAGAAGGGGAAGATGACAATGGACAAAAAGAAGAAGAAGAAGAACCACCGGCGGGGATGTCATCATGAGTTCCCACATTATTTTGCAACTCTCTTCCGGATCTCAACGTGGTCACCGCATTTACATTGTGATTGGGATATGCGTTTTGTGTGTGACCGGGATTGGGCAATGGTTGAGATGGAAGCTTTCCCTTTTCTCTCTCGCTCAACGCAGCAGTTAATTGTGCAATTTGTGCCTCAATAGATTTGATACATTGATCGTGTGAAGCATTGTTAGTCATCAAAGATTGAACATAATTTTCAAATCTTGCTGCGAATTCTGTAGATTGCTTGAGAAATGCATCTAAACTTTTTTCGAGCGAGATAACCTTATCATCATTTGGTTGAACCAAATTGTTCGTTTGATTTGTATAAGGCTGTTGTTGGAAAGGTTGCTGGTTTTGAGTTTGTGAAGGTGCTTGTTGTTGTTGTGGAGGAGGAGGAGGTCTTTGAAAATTGTTATTTCCTTGGACTTGTTGATTTTGGTTCCAAGCGAAATTTGGGTGACTCCTCCATCCCGAGTTGTATGTCGAAGAGTACGGATCGTTTCTTTGTCGTTGCTGAAATGCAGCATTGACTTGATCCTGTCCTTGAATAGGTGCATTATAAGGACACTCTTCGGTTAGATGTGATGGATTAGAACAACAAGCACAAACAGTTCGTGTGGGTAGAGTAGGGGCAGGAGAAGACGATGAGATTTTTGTCTCAATGGCTTCTAGCTTTTTCATAAGTGAGGCCATCTCGGCCTTCATAGCAATCGACATATCTACTTGATGTATGCCTGCCCTAGATTGACCAATAGAAGAAGATGATGTGGTCTTGGTACTCTCCCACTGAATTGTTTGCTTACTAAGATCCTCAAGAAACTGCCAAGCTTCGTCGCTAGACTTGGAGAGAAAATGACCTTGACATATTGTTTCTAGCAACTGCTTCGTTGCTGCGTTCAATCCCTCGTATAATGTTTGGCAAAGTTGCCAACTCTCTATCCCATGATGAGGGCATTGAACAAGTAGGTCTTTAAATCTCTCGAAGCACTTCCAAAATGGTTCGGAAGGAAGCTGTGAAAATTGTATAATCTCGTTACGGATTCTAGCAGTTTTGTGATGAGGATAGAACTTTTTCAGAAAAGCTCTCACAAACTCGTCCCAATTTCTAATGGAATGTGATGCGGTGCTATATAGCCACTTCTCGGCTAGGTCACATAAGGTGAAAGGAATGACCCTTAGCCTTATAGCGTCATCACTTAATTGGGTCGTCTTCATCATAGCGCACACATTTTGGAATTTATTAATAAAGATATATGCATCTTCAGATTCCAAACCATGAAATTTTGGCAGCATATTGATGAAATGTGGTTTTATTTCAAAGTTGTCCCCATTTGCCGGTGGGGGTGAAAGACATGTAGGTAAAGAAGTGCAGACGGGGTAGAAGAGATCCTGGAGCGCAACTCGTGCGGGCGCTACAACAGGCGGAAGATTCGGGTTATTCGCACCTGGCGGAGGTGGAATCATTCCCGTCGGTAAGGTATCGTTGGGGTTGAATCCCGACATGCCTTCGAAAGAAGAATTTGAAGGTGGAGGTAAGGAAATGGACGGAATGTCGACGAAGGGTTCGTCGAAGGGTTCGTCGGTCGGTACCAACGAAACACGGACTAATCGGGCGTTAGTATCCCTAGTCCAAAGTGACATACACTAAAGGGGTAGCGTAGTCAGAAAAATAGAAAAACAGAATGTGGGGGGTAAGATAACGTCAATGAAGGGAAGTGAGTGGAAGTGAGTTGCAAGTTTTCTTAGCGGCAAGTTGCAAGTTTTGAAAAGATTTTTTATTTTATTTTATTTATGTGAGAGTTTTGCAAAGAAGTTTTGAAAAGAGACTCGTGACACAAATGTATCAACCACACATGCACAATCAGGCCTAGATCTAGGGTCGCCTAGGTCTGCTAGACAGCTCCTAACTAGGGCTAGAAATAGGACCTCAAACCGCCTCTTCACGGACAAGTACGACCAGGTAAGTGGGAAGGAACCACAAAAGTGGGCCTAATTAATAACCACTAGCCTAGACACCGCAAAGTCGGTTAGGATAAACGGTCGATGCCTATAATATTCCTTTTTCCTATTGAGCTCGATGTCCTTAGGTCTGAGTCTAATCTTTTTTTAATTAATTGCGGTCGATGCAAAATGCTTTAGGTGTTTTCTGGGGTCCTGGGTAAGGTGATGAAATCCCCACCCAATCTGAGTTTGGTCAATTAGCCCCTTAGAGTCCGATTAAATTATGCAAAACAATACAATTTCACTTGCAATCAATTTTTAGCGCAGCGCAAAGAAACCTGCAGAAAATCTGTTATTTAGAAGGGGGAAGAAGAATTTTTTAGCGCAAAGAATTCCTGCAGAAAATTTTTACAGTGGAGATATGGAGGTTGCAGAGGGGAGGAAAAGAGAGCAAACCATATAAAAATGATGCGCTGACGTGGCCAAGGCGCGGCGGAACCGTGGCGTGGGGCCCACTTCTGCGGCGGAAATGCGGTCTCCTGGTGGAATCGGTCTCTGAAAAATTTTCTGCTGTTCTGTACCTTCAGTTCCTCTCTGTTCTTATATGTACTTTTCTGTTTTTCCCTCTGTAAAATTTCAGATCCGCGATTCTTCGCTGTTCCTGCAAGATTCAAAAGATACACCCTTCAAACAGATCAAAGTTGATAATTTTTGTATTTTTTTTTATATTTTCAAATATTTATAATTTTTAAAATTTATATCAACCCGAAAATTCACAAAAAGAAAAATTACGCCATCCCCGGCAACGGCGCCATTTGATTAGTATGAAAACTTGTATTTACCGTAATCAGGAACGGCGTCGTTTCGCAGCTAGCCGGTGAGTACGGGTCGATCCACAGAGACGGGTAAATTTCTTTTATGTGTTTTAACGAGTTGATTCAAAATGTCGTTTTGGTTGGTTTATAAAAATCTATAAAAACTGGATCTAATTAATCTAATTAAGAGTCTTGCTAGGGTTAGGCTTAGGGGAAGTTTTGGAGATTAATGTTTTCCTCACCGCTTTCAATGCCTTCTTTTTTAGATCTATTAGATGTTACGGTAATTATCCATAAAGTGGATAAGAATCTTTTGGGAAGATGTTTCTTCCTCTAGATTCGTATCCTTCCTTTATCGATAATTACCCTAACCCCCTTGGAAAACGCACGCAACCGGCCCTTTATACTACGGTTCATCGTTACCTCGAGGGGTAGGATGCCGCAGGGAGCGGTTGTGCGCGTATGCATGGAGTTCTAATTCATTAGGTGAAGGTGGCATTGAAAGGGGTGAGAGATCTCTTCTCTCAACCCTTTCCCTAAGGCTAACCCTAACAAGCGAGGAGATTACTCGCTCATTAGGGAATGATAAAACATTTTAATTAAAGGAATGAAATTACTTACTAATTCGATGGCTCCCTCCAAACAATAGAGAACAGATCTGAATAACTCCCAGCAATTCTGAATTTTATTGATTAAAAAGAGGCATAGGTTTTTACAGATCTGGGAATACAATTTAAAGGAAAACATGAAAACTAGGGTTACAGACTCTCGTAGACATGCAATTACAGATTTGACCCCTAAAAATCCCAACACCCGCACCGACGCACCGACACGCCAAAAATCCACCGACACGGGCTTAGAATGGCCGCGGAACCGCGACACCAGGCTGGGTTTGGCCGCGGTTACGCGGCCAAAGAAAGGAATTGGGCTCTGGAAACTTTGCGCTTGGTTCAGGGGTTCTTGGGCTCTTTATTTTTATACTTCTTTTCTATTTTTTTGCTTCTGGGTCTTCTCCAGATTTTCAGTGAAGACTTGTATTGGTCTTTTAACCGTTTCACCTTGACATGCGTTGCCTTGCACCTATATGAACTGGGCTTGACTAGGATCCGTCTAATTGTTGGTCAAAAGTCCCTTTTTCTGTTGTTTTGTGTCTTTTTCACTGTATTTGCTCCAGAAACCTGTATCCTGTAATATGCAACAAACGTGCGTCAAGAGTACCTGTTTATTTATAAAAAGGATAAGAATAGGGGAATGGAAAATGCAATATTATGGTCTGAACAGTGCCCCAAAAGAATAATATACAATCAGGCAGTGACGGCAGTCCACATGTCGGACGCTCGCCCCGCAATATCAAATTTACATAATACAACAAAAACTGTACTAGCATTGCATCCAGGCTATCCCCCACGACCAACCCGCAACATCACAGTACAACACAGAACATCAACGTGAATGTCACGTTCGCAAATCCGTCTAACAGGGCTATAGCAGTTAGACAGGATTTACCGATTAAGTGACATTCACGGTCGCAGATATAATGTAAATACTTTGGACTAATGTGTTTAAAATTCTTGATCAATCAAATTTATCGAAGTGGGCCCCAAGCATTACTGTAGCACTCACAGAAAATTTGGGCCCAAAAAGAATGTTCCAAAACCCCTATTTTCAACACAGAGACTCTCTGTAGAAATTTGACACACGGAACAGTAAGGACTGCGGCGGAACCGCGGACCAAGCATGGGTTTGGCCGCGGTTCCGCGGTCGTATAGTGTGCTCACGTGATCAAATTTCTACAGAAGTCTTAGAATTCCCTGCACATCATTCTGAAACAAGCTGAAAAATTTTTGGAGCCAAAAAAAATTCGACAGAAACTGATGCACATGAAAACGCGGTTTTTGGAATTTTGTTCGATCGAAAATGTAAACACATTAGACAAAGCTAGACTAGGTTAATGGCGAGGCTCTGAGACCACTGTAAGTGCACGGCGGCACCCCGGCCGTGATTCCGACGCCGGAATGCGGAAACGAAACTTTTTACGAACTTGTAAACCGGCACCACCGCGCACTATAAAACCCGGATCGTGCCATTAATCTAGTCCTAGCTAACAAGAGAAAGGGGTAGAGAGATATACCGAGCGATCCGTGTCCTTCGGTCTTCTCGTCGTCGTCCCGATCTCCCCGCGGAATCTCCGGTCTCCACCAAGTCGCCGGAAGGGCACCACGTCGCCGGCTTCTTTTACGGGCTCCAACCCCTGGACCAAGGCAACCCGGGCACGAAGTTGGCGAGCCGACGTGCCCAAGGTTTGCTGTAGAATTTAGTATAGAAAGCTATGTCTCATTTGGGGTATTGGAAGTTGCCTTTGGTGGAGAAAATGAACTTGTGGAATTTTGTGTTGAACTTGGAGATTTTTGCAAGCATGAGAGAACCAAAAATCCCCAACAAAAATTGGGCAGCCCCCTCTCCATGCTTGGCCGGCCATGCACCAAGGAGTGAATGAGAGGAGAGTGTGAGAATGAGGAGGAGTGTGAGGAGCCAAAAGAATATGGGTGTCTCCAATAATCAAGAGAGAGAAAGGGTGATCACTGACCAAAGAAAATGATCACAAATTAAACCAAACACTTCATCAACCATAACCCTCCATCATCACAAAACATCATCATCAAGTATGATGATTCCAAAAGTCAACCATGATGAATAAGAAAGTCAAGCAATGATGACTAGAAGAAGTCAAAGGGAGGCAAAACCATCATGTTCCAACAATATGCAAAACCAACCCTCCAAAATGCTTATTTGCACAAATGCAAATAAGCCCTCCTCCACCAATCTTCAGCCAATGAAAGATACAAAGAAATATGGCTGAAACGGAAAACAAACTGGCAACTCCAAAAAACTGATCCCGTAATAAATTACAGGAAAACCCCGCTACTGTATATACATAACTGCATTTGTATTCCGACCGAAATACAAATGCAATGCGACAAAATCTACACCGTACTATACTTGGATTCGGCTTAAACCAAAGTCCGCTAGTATTAACCGTCCGATCATGATCCGTGCAATACCGCACGTATCTTATCGAACCCTGCCATATCTCCATACGGCCTCTACAGCGTTTCGCCCGAAACTTGAGCAACAGAATGTGGGGGACTCTAAAGACTCGTCAATACTTTGGTTGTGGATTTAACCACTAGCACGTCAGATGTATTAGCCATACGTAACGGGCTACCAGGTATTGACCAAAAGGGACGTCGATGAGCGAACTCATCCTGACACCCTACTGAGCCTGTCAGTGACAATATCCGTATAGTCCGGTCCGTTCGTCTATGAGCATCGCATGGCGGGCCTAGGGGTTGGTAAAAGTCAGACCCCCAAAAGCGGTACAAGTCGTGTCGGAGTGTAGCCCAAAACACCCTGAGATACTACTGGAATACCTACCAGTAAATCTACTGCCTTGGCCAAGGACTTCGTGTAATGGCTCTCCTAGACACAGCGCGACCTCGCCCCCAATACCGGGACAGACGAACCCCTGAAGATCCGCTCACTGCCTTCATGTGGCTCGGGACTGTACCCAACTAAGACCTGTTTGCACGTCTCCTTTGAGCGTGGTAGGGTAGTAATCAAAGTACAGTGTTAACTCACACGAGACAAATGACGATCCTCAGGTCGATGAACTAACCTGTACACATGTCACCAGGGAACTGCTATATGACGTCAGGTATAAGACCAACTAGCATGTTCCCGGCGAGTCCTGTCCGGTGTACTCATAACCCAATGAGCACCTGTATACATCTTAGGTGAACCAACTGACACCAGTGGCTTGTGAGACCGGCCACCGCCCCTCGTCGGGGTCTCGACTGTATACACTAGTCTACCCTGGAGTATCGATGCCCTGTCTCGAAACTCCCACGACTAGGGACCTTTTAAGGATGTGCTTATAGACCCCAGCTCCCACGTATATGATCGCCCTCATACTGCTGGTAGTCAAGCAAGAATCCTAGGGGCTCTATCAACGTGCAATAGTGACCTGTAAGGTCACCTAAAGCAGTACACGATGATAAAGGTAAACCAGATAGCATACTATCATCTTGAGTAAGACTGTCCTACCGGGATAAGTCATCCCTCAATCATTGCAACCACGTGCCTGTGATCCAATAATTGACTCTGAGGGCACTATCTCCAACATTTACATCGTATGAATGAATATTAAACCCATCTCAAATCCCGGCTAATCATCACAACACTCTAATCAAGTCCATATACACAAACAGTAAACATTACAGAAATATGCAACCCCTGCCAACCGACATACTAGCAGTTAGGGGAGGTTTACGAACACATTAAACATTACAGATAAAAACCGAATTAGCAAATAACTTAGAACATCGATCGACAACCTTTATCCGTGTCTACCCCAAATGCAAACCAGCACTGAAGTAACCTGGGTAGAAACAGAACATACAGGAAACCAAAACACCAAAAAATATGAATTACTGAGCAAATCCAAGTCAACTCGGAGTTGACTCGGCGGCGTATCCGCGGCCAAAAGCACCTTCTTTCCGCGGATCCGCGGCTGTCTTGCCGAGTTAGAGGCTCGTATTTTCCAAGAATTCTTATATTTCCCTGCTGTGAATTTTAAGGCATATAATATAATTTTTTAGACATGTTTAAAATTAACAGAAACAGTTAGGGTTCCGGGGTTTCATTTTCGTGTTTTCCGTCGATCGAACTTCTAATTAGTTGCTAACAAGCTAGTAATGGTTTAGTTGGCTCTGCTACCACTGTAAGTCCATGTCACGCACCCCACGAACTTGCGGGGAGACGGAATATATGAAAAACGATTATCAAAGCTTCGTAACACGGATTTGAGCACACGAATCATATCTAAACCTTTACTTGCAAACAACGAGAGGTTTAACTACTCGGATTCGAAGTTATACCTCACGTTACTTGTCCTTCGGGTCTTCATCGCTGTCCTCCACTCCTTGTAGGCTCCTTGGAACATCGGCACCTCAACGACCTCCTCGAGTCAAAGACGATCCACCCGAGAGCTCCTACGCCAAGCTTGATCTCTAACTTGAGATAACTAGGTTGCTCAAAGTGCTAATCTAAGATACCTAGGGGATATAGAGTGAGGTTTTGGATGTATTAGTCTAGCTAACCCTTGATCTCAACACATGAGAGGTTAGGGTTAGGGTTTCAAGAATGAGAGAGCTTGAGGAGAGAGAAGGTGATGATGAGAATGATATTGAAAAATGAACTCATTTGAATATATCAACCATAAAAATTTATCAAATAAATAATATACATGATTAATCATCATGGTTGATGCATTCACCTTGTGTGATTCATCTCATGAGTCATTTGCTCAATAAATGAAGCATTAACTCCATGGATGAATCACACAAATGAGTCATTAAGCAATAAATGCTTATGCCACCTTAAACCCCAAGTCACCATGCATCTAGAAGCTTCCCGGAAAATTACGAGAACGCCCCTCCAATCCGTGAAAACACGGAAAAACTTTAGACTGTATAAATCCAATAACCCGATACTAGAATCTGGCTTAAGCCAAAGCCGGCCAGTAAAAACCGTCCGAACGTCGTACGTGCGTAAACATACGTATGCGTCCGAACCCTTGTCGTAAAACCATACGACCTCTATATCGTTTCTCCTGGAGCAGGGAAACCCTCTGTGTGGGACTCTAAAGACTCGACTCTACGATGGCAGTGGGTTTAACCACAGACCGCAAGCGGCACTAGCTGTACGTAACGGTCCCCAGGTAGATGTCAATAAGAAGGCCGATGAGGAAACCCATCCGAACTCCTACTGAGCCTGATATGACAATCTCCGTACAGTCCGGTCTGTTCGTCTAAGACTATCGCATATCGAGCCTAGGGGGCGGCAAGAATCAGTCCCCTAATAGCGGTATAAGTCGTGTCGGAGCGTAGCCCATTACACCCTGAGAAACTACTGGAACCTACCAGTAAATCTCGCTTGCCCTGGCCAGAGACTTTGCGTAATGGCTCTCTGACACAATGATCAGTCGAAAATAATGTATTTTGAACACGAAAATTTCCCCATCTTTTGCACTCATTTAGAAGTGTACGGTATTCATATTTCACATATTAGCAAATCAGTCGTAAAATATCAGATTTCATGTATTAGACTTTTAAACCGGCACTTTAAGGGAAATTGACCGCATTTCATGGCATCGCATCATTTCTGTATTTGCGCAACACTTGTTTCGAGATTTGTGCAGGAAAATCCAGGAGACAGGCCAAAATTGTTATTTAGCTGATCAAACATTACGCCAACTCAATCATTTCAGATCTGGTAGCAATTCAGAAGGAATTATACAATTCTATATATCAAACAAAGGCCCATACATCAGCCAAAGAGAGAACCAGAAAGACCAAGGCCCAAGACTCCAACATGGCCGCGGAACAGCGGCGGGAGCCAGCTTGTGCTGCGGTTCCGCGGCTCTTATGCCACGTCATCGTTTCATTTTGAGTGCACAATTCTCAGCTTTGGGCCTACATTCAGTTATGATACCTCAAATTCCAGAAAGACCTAGAAGCTACTGCCAGATCAGCAAAGAAGATTAAGCAAAGCTAAACATAATTAAGCTCCTAACTAACCTCTTCTAGAAGCTCCCTCCTAACTAATCACATATAGAAGCTTCTCCTCTAACTAACTTTTGGAGGGAAATTCAAATTTCTTCAACAAACTTTAGGAGGGAAACTTAGAATTTGAAATCCTAGATCTAGGGTTTAGATGTCTATAAATAGGAACCTAGACCTAGGGTAAAAGGCTAATCAATAATTAGGGTTAGTTAGTTGTTCATCATTAGTTCTTCATTAGTTCCTTAATCTTTACCTCTTTCTTCATCTTCTTCCACAAGTCTAGTGACAAGGCTTGTGTGAAACCCTAACCCTAATTCCACTCCAAATCCAAGATCTTTAGTACCAATCAAGCGAGAAGCCTTCAACCTTTTAGGAGCCGAGCCGATCTTCAATCGGGCAGGTGATCCAAGCCGATCCGCGACCCACGGTGACGAGTGAAGCCAAATCGACGATCGAATTCTTCCTCTTGTAGTTCTTGAGCGAATGTAATGAAATTGTTGATATAAATAAAAGGTGAATTTCTTTAATCTTGCTTTCTTTTAATTCTTGCATCATGATTAGATCTCAATTTGTAATTGTTGTTCTTGTTGTGATGTTTGAGTAAAACTCCGCTCGTAAAGGAGTCGAGACGATTGTAGAATGATGATGTAACAAATCTTAATACGATTTTTAAGTCCTACGAGTTTTGTAAACACTAGCAAGTTCAAGAATCAATGACCTAGTTTCGTTGCGATGCTTTCTTGATTGTGATCGCTCGAAATTAGGGATCTACGATCGTTTCTTGAATTTACTAGAGACTAGAATATGAATGATATCGACGAAGGAACAAGGGATAAGATGAAACCCTAGTTTCACAAGAAATCCCTAATTCTCGTCGATCATCATCGATCTAGTATCAACTCATCGAAGGATGAGAATACGTCATCATGAGATTACATCACATCTATAGATCCGATCGATTCCTACGAGCCTCATTTCGATTCTTGAGATTTGGTTTGAAAAAATCATCAAACTATCAATTCTTGATTCTATCTTTTTCTTGTTATTAGATCTTTGTTTTCTAATTCTTGAACTTCAACTATAAATCTTGAATTGTTCTCTTTTCTTTTCTTTAAAGTTTCAATTCATCTAATTCAAAAGACGAACGATTACACTTTCCCTGTGGACGATCCGCACTCACTAACAAACTACATCCGACACCGTAGTTGATTGCGGTCAAATAATTCTTTGATTGTGATTCTATTCATTTTCTAAAACGACCCGCAAAGAAACACTCAATCAAATGGCGCCGTTGCCGGGGATAGTGCGCTAATTGTTCGCATTTTGAAATTTGAGTTGAAAAATTTATTCCATTATAATTTTTAGATCTAAACTCGCACAAACCCTAATACGTGTATTGTGATTTGATTGCGAGGAAATCTGGAATCATTGGAGCTGTGGAAAATTTTTTTTGAATATTCCAGAGAGCTAGGGGAGTTAACAGGAGCCCTCTATAGAATTTTCATTCAGTGAACAGTGAAATTGGCCGCCTTTCCGCAGCATTTGGGCGTTATTGCGGCGGATCCGCCGCAGTTTAACTTGATCACTGCTTCAAAATTTCAGGTATACTTCTACACTTTCTTATCTTCTTCCCTGTCTGCTCCAAATAACACTTTGCTGCAGGTTTCTTTGCAAATAATCGCAGCGCCGCAAAAAGCAATAAAAAAATTTGTGCGTGTTTTGATTTTTGGTTGTTTGCATATTAATACGGAAATTAAGGGGCACGACCAAATCCAAATTAGGTGGGGATTTCATTACCCTTCCTAGGCCCCGAAAATCGCAAAACTTGCATCCGCATTTACCCTCATTAATTAAAAAATATCTAGAGATGACTCTAAGGACCGTCGCGCTCACTTAGGACAAAAGAAGGCCGTGGGTAATTCATTGCTTATCCGCGTTTTCTTGTGGTGCCTAGGAAAGTGTGTCGAAGGCTAGTGGTTATTAATTAGGCCCACTACTTACGTAGTGGAGTACCTTCCCACTTACCTGGCACTTACCTGGCCGCAGGGGGACAAAGAGGCAGTGGAGGATTCTATCCTGCGACTTGTCTTTTGGCAGTTAGGAGTGGTCTAGAGTTTGACCTAGGTGACCAATAGGATTAGGGTTTTGTGTGTTGCATCATATTTTCAAAAATCCGTCCAATTTTCAAAACAAACACCGCATTCACTTCATTTCCCCTAATTATAAATCACGCTGCCACTTGTACTAACCCCTTTTAGTGCAAGATAGGCTGGACACGGGATTCTAGTGCCCGTTTAGTCCGCGTACCCTTTATCGACTCCAAAGTCGGTATTTCTCCATTTACCTTTCCTTTTACCCACCACCATGTTAGTTATGTATATGCCCTAGAGGCCATTGTTGTACATATGATGTATATTATAATGGATGCTTGGTTATATATAGAGAAGACTTTCTTGCTCATCATGATAGTATGCTATTTGGTTTCACTTTATCTTAACATGTTGACTTGTATTGGTTTACTGTTTTACTCTCACATGTTGATAAAGCCCTTAGGACTTGTACTCGACTACTGGGACTATGATGAGATCATACTAGTGGGGCCGCGGTAGTCGATGAGTACATCCTATAACTGTTCCTAGTCGAGGGTATATCGAGACAGGGCATCGATACACCAGAGTAGACTAGCGTATACGCATCTTGACCCATATGATGGGCGATGGATGATCCCATATCCATCGCTGTTTGACATCAGAGATGGTGTACGGGTGCTCAGTGGAGACTGGGTACACTGGACGGACTCGCCGAGAACTCCCAGATGGTGATATACCACACGTCAGATGGCAGTTCTCCGGTGACACAGGTACAGGGTAGTCTGAAGACCCGAGATCGTCATAGAGTCTTGTGTGATTCCCACTGTGCTTTGATTTCCACCTTACCACGTCCAAGAGGGCGTGCAAAACGGTGGCTTTTGGGTACAGTCCCGAATCACATGGAGGCAATGAGCGATAGGAGGGGATTCGTCTCTCCCGGTATAGGGAGTTGATGTTGTGCTGTGTTCGATTGGCTATAACTGGAAGTCCCTGGCCAGGGCTGATATAGAGATATACTGGTAAGTGTTACCAGTAGTTTCTCAACCCGTTATGAGCCACACATCGACACGACTTATCTGTTACTGGGGTCTGACGTATACCACCCCTAGACTTGTTATGCGACATATCAGACGAACAGACCGGAATGTACGGGAGTGTTACTGGTTGGATTCACAGGAGAACGCACAGGCTAGCTTGTTGATCTTCTGATCGCTCAATACCTGGGTGGCTGTTACGTTTAGCTGACCGCATGCAGCTTGTGGGTGTTTGATATGATCATCACCTGCTACCGGCGTATTGACGATTCTTTAGAGTCCTACACAGAGGTTTCTTGGCTCAGGCGAAACAGAGTAGTGGCACATATGTGATATGCGCAGGAACGAGAATAATGCGATATGGGATACCGTATTATATTCTCGCGATATTTAGATATGAACCGGGTCATCGGATCAAGTGTTGATTCGATGAATCGGTACATGATATATTAGCCGGTTATATTCGATATAGCCGGATCGTCGGATCAAGTGTTGATTCGATGATTTAATATATAATAATATATATATGATATATTATTATATTAACTAATATTGGCTTACTTTATTATTTCATTTTCTCAGTGGATGATACATTGATATATATGCGATATATGTTAATTGTATTATTTTCTTTTGTTGCAAATATATAATATATATGTGATATATATTATTGTGACATGATATGATTAATTGTTAAACGTGTTTAAGGATGATTAATTGAGGTTAAGGTTTAATTTGGTTTAGTTGCTTCATGCACCTTCTAGAAGGTTTCTTCTTTTGTCATTACAAAGATCTTTTGTGATGACACATTCTAAACCAAACCAAACCCTAACCCTAGTTGTTTCTCTACTTATTCTCATCCAATCATCCTTGACCATGGTCAATAATTCAATCATATGTTTTATTCTATTCATCACAAAAGAAAATGGATTATCATTATTCTTTTTCCATTCTCATCTTCTTGCTTCTTGAAAAGCTTGCTTGATTTTCTTAAGTGATGATAAAATATGAGAAAATGATATAAAAAGAAAGCAAAATCACTACTCTCTCATCCTCATCTCATCTAGCCCTTGGGATTAGGGTGTTCTTCTCTTTTGAGTGAGAAAGCTTGAGTCGAAGCAACTTCAAGGTAGATCATCGGAGATTTGGATTACGACAAGCTAGAATGGATCGTTCGAGTCGTGGAGCCTCTCATGAGTCCGGGAGATCGTGGATCGCGGCAAAGGGACTTCTACTCGGAGCTTGTGAAGTGAAGGAGCGGACTACAAAGGTTGTAATCCCTCACACTTAGATAAAAGTTATCTTATTACATGTTAAACCCTAATAATCTAGCAAAGATCCCGGCTTTGGGTTGTTCGGCACGTCTAAAATTTAATCCGGGCATGTTTGATGCCTTATGAACCTTCACAAGAGTGCCTAGGAACCCTACAGTGGTATCAGAGCCTAGCTAGAGCATTAGGCGATGTGTTTACGAAGTTAAAACTCCGATCGAACCCGAAACGACAAATTTGGACCCCTCTCTGGAAATTTTTTAAATTTTGGGATTTTTCAGAATTAAAAATATGTAGAAAAATCAGCAGGGAATTCTAAGAATTACCTTGAAACACGTGCCCACAATTCCACCAAAGTAGCGCGGAAGCGCGGCATAAACAGGGTTCTCGCGGCGGATCAGCGGCGGCACTGTAGGATTGGGACACGTGGCTTCATGGTTTTACCCGTAGGTACTTGCTGACCATTCTGGATATTTTTATTCTGTTCCAGGTGTTTAAAATTATGGGGTTTGTTTTGTAAGTAGAGTCGATCGGAAATTTTAAATTCGTATTTCTTTCCGGATATTTAGAAATTGTTAAACTAGTTTAACGGATATCATTAACCGACTTTTTCCCGGCACGGCAAACTTTCAAGCGTTGAATTTTTATTGGGTTTAAATCTTTCGGAAAATTGTACAAGTTAACTGGTGGACCCTCTAGAAGACAACAAACCTTAACTCGATTATGTGACCGTCTTGAACTGCCTTTTGAACCTTCGGGTTTGGGGCAGTACGGCGTGCCACATGTGAGGCGTTGGCTTGGTCCTTCTACGGCTGGATCACCGGTACTGTGACATATTCTGGGATTATTTGAACCCCGCTCAAGTGTTGAGCAGTTTGGGAAATTTTGGGTGTTTGATTATCTGTTCGGAAAGTTTAATACTGTATATTTATCTGGAATGTGATACAATATGTGGAATTCATAGAGTTAGGCATGAAATGCGGAGTATGTGATATTTCGGATTTATGATGTCTAAAGTGATTGTGAATTCCAAATATTGTAGTTTTACACTTTCTTTTCTGTGACCGTAAGTGTAATATGTGATATCGCCGGTTTCGTTGCTATATGTCAACGACAATTGGGATGCGCATATTTACTTACGTTGATGATATGAGATATTATGTGTTGCTGTGATATGTTATATTGGATCGTCGCGTTCAGAATAGCCGGGGGTTTTTATGTGAGATGAGGTTTTTATTTTCATTCATGTAAAATTCATTTGTAATGTAATATTCTTTTATTTGGGGCACTTCCAGGATGCGGTTGCTGTCACCAGTGTATATTATTTACTTTTCCGCATTAGGTAGACCCAAGGAGGGGAGCACAAGTAACCGGGTTCTAGGGTCCAGTGGGAGGCCATCTCGAGGAGTCGAGACCGGGTCTCCTAACCCTAGAATTGGCAGTGTTACTTGCCGCTCTCGTAGGGGTCTTGGGATGTGGGTTTGGCTATTCGTCGCGACCGTGGAATCCGTGTTTTATACAGGCTCGTATTAAAAACACGGACGTCCTAGTATATCCAATATTTCATATATGTTCTTCTGCTGCAATGTTCTGTGATGAGATCATATTACTGCCTCAGACGAATGCTTATACTATTTATATATGCTGATATATAAATATTACTGCTTTCGTTTCTTCTGTGATGCTTAGGAAGCATAAGCTGATGGGATTTTTATTAATGAGATTAATAAAAGAAAAGAAACCTAAAGATGTTGTAGAATCAAAACTTAATAAAAAGGGTAGCTACAGTTTTGCTTTGCACAGTGATATATACGATATATCCTGCACCTTATTCGATGGGGAAAGGACCGAGATCCCTTCACCGGGAGTGACTCCTTTAGCAAAACTGGCACATGCTACAAAACGCGGTTTGTCGTTTGATTGCTTTTAGTGTTTTGCTTTGCACAGCGGTATATATGATATATCCTGCACCTTGTTCGATGAGGAATGGGCCGACGATCCCTTCACCGGGAGTGACCCCTTTAGCGAAACTAAGAAAAGCCTCAAAACACTCCTTTTCAAAAACTACATGATTCTACGATGATATCAAGTTCATTACGCTCAGGGTTTTCTGAAAAACCTGCGTAGCCCTCCGTCATTTCAGATAGATATTATTTAGTATTCGTGCTATGTATGTTGACTTAGTTAAGGCATAGTGTACGGTAGCTAAGTAATGTTTATCTGTTAAAATATGAGATGTGATTGGATTAGGGTATTCGTACGGCTTTGTTGACTTAGTTAAGGGTAGTGCGGGTGGGTTTAATTCAATCAGGAAATGTACGGGTTGAACTTGACTTGCGATTTATGGTTTGTTGACTTTGTTAAGGTCATAGATCGGTAGGGGCAAAATATTATCGGGAATTTCAAGTGTTGAAATTTGCAATGAGATTGCATACCTCTTATGAGATAGTTGGATCCTGATACCCACTGCGAGTAAGAGTTACTCCTGGGAGAGTTTTACACAGGACAATTAGTCATTCAAGTAGGTGTCTAGAAAAGTGTTAACGAGGTTATGCCTCTGGGAAAATGAGGTTTACTTTAATTAGTTCCGTGCGAAAGCACGGGAACCTCCCTCAAAGTACCGACACTGATCTGGCTGAAAGATTGACGAAGTTGTAAGGTGTAATTAATCCCGGCTAATCTTACCTTTTATGGTTTGAAGGTAGATTTGATAAAAACAGTGGGAGACATCTTGATTAGATAAGATAATAACCAATCTAATCTTGCAAGAGCATACGCTAAAGTGTTTTCTTCTCTCTCTCTCCAGGTAGCGACTATTTCAGGCCATAATCAAGATAATAATATGGATGTATTGACTGAACCTGATTATTGTACTGAGCAAGGGAACGTCAGACCCGTTCTTTCTTATAAGAGTTATAAGACTGAACAGGAAACAGGAGAATATCTGGATTCTCACGCCGCCCAAAAGAACATGCATGTTGATGCATCTTCTTCAGGTGTGTTTGTTATTGAGAACTGTTTCTCAGTTCACCCTACGTCCTGGGTATTAGATACCGGATCAGGATCCCACATATGCAAACAGTTGCATGGGCTACGTAAAGGTAGAGAACTGGGAAAAGTTGATCATTCCGTTCAAGTAGGGAACGGTGCGAGTATTGTAGCCAAAGCAGTTGGCGAATATCACCTTGTATTGCCAAGTCGCAATACACTGATTCTAAATGAGTGCTATTATATACCGAACATGATGTGCAACATTATATCAGTTTCTTTATTGAGCAAAGAGGGATATAATTTTGTAGTACAGGATAATGTTATGAATATATTCCTAGATCAAAAGTTGATTGCATCAGGCTCGTTACATAATGGCATATTCATTCTAAATCAGAATACAGTCCTGAATATACAAAACACACACAAGAGGAAAAGTTCAGATATGAACGAATCCTACTTGTGGCATTGTAGACTTGGTCATATCAATGCGACACGACTGGCTAAGTTACATAAGGATGGTTATTTGAATCCGTTCGAATTATCATCTTATGATACTTGCCATTCTTGTCTCAAAGGAAAAATGACCAAAGCTCCGTTTAGTGGACACGGAGAAAGAGTTACCGAACTCTTAGGACTGGTACATAGTGATGTATGCGGTCCCATGTCTACGCATGCTAGGAACGGTTCTTCCTACTTCATTACATTCACTGACGATCTCTCTAGATTCGGACATGTGTTCCTGATGAAACACAAGTCTGAAGCTTTTGAGAAATTCAGAGAATATAAGCACGAAGTAGAGAACCAAACGGGCAAAAGTATTAAGATTCTTCGATCTGATCGAGGAGGAGAATACTTAAGCAGTGAGTTTTTAGATTATCTAAAAGAGAATGGGATTCTCTCTCAGCTTACTCCTCCTTATACACCACAGCACAACGGTGTATCGGAACGAAGGAATCGGACCCTATTAGATATGGTGCGATCTATGATGAGCGAACCTGAGTTACCTATTTCCTTCCGGGGGTATGCGCTTGAGACAGCCATATACATATTGAATCTAGTTCCATCTAAATCTGTACCTACCACACCATATGAGATATGGAGTGGGAAGAGACCATATTTTAAACGAGTTAAGATATGGGGTTGTCCGGCCTATGTCAAAAGACAAAATCCAGACAAACTCGAGGCACGATCAGTTCTTTGCAAATTTGTGGGATATCCTAAGAATTCTCAAGGATATATTTTCTATCACGCTGAGGAACAAAAAGTGTTTATTTCTCAATATGCCACCTTTTTAGAAAAGGAATTTCTTGCAAAAGAAATTTGTGGCAGAGAGGTAGAACTGGAAGTGGTTCCAGCACTACAAACTGCAACTGATGATTTGATGGAACCAGAAGATTCAATAGTACCCGACGAACCCCAGCCTCTCCGCCGATCTAGTAGGGTTTCTCGTCCACCTGAGAGATACTACGGTTTTCTCATTGATGGTGGAAGCGAGGATTGCATCATGGATGATGATGAACCCACTAGTTTCGAGCAGGCCATCACGAGTGGTGACTCTTTGAAATGGCTGGATGCAATGCGATCTGAGATGGAATCCATTTACACCAACAAAGTATGGACTTTGGAAAATGCTCCTGAAGGGGTAAAACCCATTGGGAGCAAGTGGATTTTTAAAAAGAAATTTGGTGTAGATGGAAAAGTTGAGACTTTCAAAGCTAGACTGGTAGCAAAGGGATTTCGTCAACGACCAGGTGTGGACTATGACGAATCCTTTTCTCCAGTAGCTATGCTTAAGTCCATCCGAATCTTACTTGCCATTGCTGCATATCATGACTACGAAATCTGGCAAATGGATGTTAAGACCGCCTTTCTAAACGGTGATTTAGAAGAGTGCGTGTACATGACTCAGCCAGAGGGCTTCGTAGATAGTGGGAGCAGCGGAAAGGTGTGCAAACTGCTTAAATCCATTTATGGGTTGAAGCAAGCATCGCGGAGTTGGAACATCTGTTTTGATGTTGTAGTCAAAGAGTTTGACTTCATCAAAAATATAGATGAACCTTGTATCTATAAGAAGGTGGCAGAGGGTAAGGTAGTCTTCCTCGTATTGTACGTGGATGACATACTCTTGATAGGAAATGATATTCCTATGCTGCAATCAGTCAAGCTCTTCTTATCACAGAGATTCTCAATGAAAGATCTAGGTGATGCCTCATGCATATTGGGAATCATGATCTATAGAGATAGATCTAAAAGGATACTGGGATTGTCCCAATCCAGGTACATTGACACCATACTAAAGAGGTTTAGTATGGAAGAATCCAAGCGTGGGAACCAACCCACGATCTCTGGACTCACTCTCTCCAAAGAGATGTCTCCCAAGACTGATTTGGAGAGAGCTCGCATGCAAGGGATACCCTATGCTTCGGCAGTAGGCTCAATCATGTATGCGATGCTATGTACCAGACCCGATGTTGCATACTCACTAAGTGTAGTGAGTCGGTATCAAGCAGATCCTGGAGAGAGTCATTGGACAGCAGTGAAGAACATTCTCAAGTACTTACGAAGGACTAAGGAGATGTTCTTGGTGTATGGTAATGGAGAACTCCAGGTGGAGTCCTTTACCGATTCCAGCTTCTAAAGTGATAAGGACGACTCTAAGTCGCATTCGGGTTTTGTCTTTACCCTCAATGGAGGGGCGGTATGTTGGAAGAGTTCCAAACAGGATACCGTTGCAGACTCAACGGTGGAGGCTGAATACATCGCTGCCAACGATGCTGCCAAAGAGGCTGTCTGGATCAAGAAGTTCATTAGTGAACTTGGTGTGGTTCCATCCATTGAGCATCCAATACCTCTGTATTGCGATAACAATGGAGCTGTGGCTTTGGCCAAGGAACCCAGGTCCCATCAGAAGTCCAGACATATTCTGAGGCGGTATCACCTGATCTGGGAGATAGTTGATCGCCGGGAGATCGAGGTCAGGAGAGTAGATACGAAGGATAACACTGCGGATCCATTCACGAAGGCTATTCCCCAGATACAGTTTGAGAGATTATTCGGGATGCTAGGTATGAGATACTACAGCAGCTGGCCGTAGTGCAAGTGGGAGATTGTTAGTTATGTATATGCCCTAGAGGCCATTGTTGTACATATGATGTATATTATAATGGATGCTTGGTTATATATAGAGAAGACTTTCTTGCTCGTCATGATAGTATGCTATTTGGTTTCACTTTATCTTAACATGTTGACTTGTATTGGTTTACTGTTTTGATCTCACATGTTGATAAAGCCCTTAGGACTTGTACTCGACTACTGGGACTATGATGAGATCAGACTAGTGGGGCCGCGGTAGTCGATGAGTACATCCTATAACTGTTCCTAGTCGAGGGTATATCGAGACAGGGCATCGATACACCAGAGTAGACTAGCGTATACGCATCTTGACCCATATGATGGGCGATGGATGATCCCATATCCATCGGTGTTTGACATCAGAGATGGTGTACGGGTGCTCAGTGGAGACTGGGTACACTGGACGGACTCGCCGAGAACTCCCAGATGGTGATATACCACACGTCAGATGGCAGTTCTCCGGTGACACAGGTACAGGGTAGTCTGAAGACCCGAGATCGTCATAGAGTCTTGTGTGATTCCCACTGTGCTTTGATTTCCACCTTACCACGTCCAAGAGGGCGTGCAAAACGGTGGCTTTTGGGTACAGTCCCGAATCACATGGAGGCAATGAGCGATAGGAGGGGATTCGTCTCTCCCGGTATAGGGAGTTGATGTTGTGCTGTGTTCGATTGGCTATAACTGGAAGTCCCTGGCCAGGGCTGATATAGAGATATACTGGTAAGTGTTACCAGTAGTTTCTCAACCCGTTATGAACCATACATCGACACGACTTATCGGTTACTGGGGTCTGACGTATACCACCCCTAGACTTGATATGCGACATATCAGACGAACAGACCGGACTGTACGGGAGTGTTACTGGTTGGATTCACAGGAGAACGCACAGGCTAGCTTGTTGATCTTCTGATCGCTCAATACCAGGGTGGCTGTTACGTTTAGCTGACCGCTTGCAGCTTGTGGGTGTTTGATATGATCATCACCTGCTACCGGCGTATTGACGATTCTTTAGAGTCCTACACAGAGGTTTCTTGGCTCAGGCGAAACAGAGTAGTGGCACATATGTGATATGCGCAGGAACGAGAATAATGCGATATGGGATACCGTATTATATTCTCGCGATATTTAGATATGAACCGGGTCATCGGATCAAGTGTTGATTCGATGAATCGGTACATGATATCTTAGCCGGTTATATTCGATATAGCCGGATCGTCGGATGAAGTGTTGATTCGATGATTTAATATATAATAATATATATATGATATATTATTATATTAACTAATATTGGCTTACTTTATTATTTCATTTTCTCAGTGGATGATACATTGATATATATGCGATATATGTTAATTGTATTATTTTCTTTTGTTGCAAATATATAATATATATGTGATATATATTATTGTGACATGATATGATTAATTGTTAAACGTGTTTAAGGATGATTAATTGAGGTTAAGGTTTAATTTGGTTTAGTTGCTTCATGCACCTTCTAGAAGGTTTCTTCTTTTGTCATTACAAAGATCTTTTGTGATGACACATTCTAAACCAAACCAAACCCTAACCCTAGTTGTTTCTCTACTTATTCTCATCCAATCATCCTTGACCATGGTCAATAATTCAATCATATGTTTTATTCTATTCATCACAAAAGAAAATGGATTATCATTATTCTTTTTCCATTCTCATCTTCTTGCTTCTTGAAAAGCTTGCTTGATTTTCTTAAGTGATGATAAAATATGAGAAAATGATATAAAAAGAAAGCAAAATCACTACTCTCTCATCCTCATCTCATCTAGCCCTTGGGATTAGGGTGTTCTTCTCTTTTGAGTGAGAAAGCTTGAGTCGAAGCAACTTCAAGGTAGATCATCGGAGATTTGGATTACGACAAGCTAGAATGGATCGTTCGAGTCGTGGAGCCTCTCATGAGTCCGGGAGATCGTGGATCGCGGCAAAGGGACTTCTACTCGGAGCTTGTGAAGTGAAGGAGCGGACTACAAAGGTTGTAATCCCTCACACTTAGATAAAAGTTATCTTATTACATGTTAAACCCTAATAATCTAGCAAAGATCCCGGCTTTGGGTTGTTCGGCACGTCTAAAATTTAATCCGGGCATGTTTGATGCCTTATGAACCTTCACAAGAGTGCCTAGGAACCCTACACACCACACCCACATCGATGGATCCACCTCCATCGAACTTCTTTTCCACTACCCTGCCACCGTCCGTTGGTGCGAAGAATCCACCTCGCATCTCTCTCCAAGAGAGGTGCTATCCAACACGAGGTCCACTTTCCACTTGTCTTTCCATTCCACCAGCCAACGGGGAAAATTTTCAAATAAAACCCCAATATATTAACCTTCTACCAAAATTTCACGGTCTCGAGTCTGAAGACGCATTCGTGTTTATCACGAAATTTGAAAATGTATGCGCAATGATGGGTACCTCACAGCTTTCTGTGGATGCTTTCCGTCTTCGTCTTCTCCCATTTACCTTGTGCGATCTAGCCGAGAAGTGGCTATATAACACTACCGCACATTCCATTTCAAATTGGGATGAATTCGTCACAGCATTCCTTAAGAAATTCTACCCACATCAAAAGACAGCTCGAGTCCGTAGCGAAATCTATCAATTCACCCAGCTTCCAAATGAAGCATTTTCAAAATGTCTTGAACGTTTCAAGGATCTGTTAGTCCAATGTCCACATCACGGCATCCCGAGATGGAAATTGTGCCGAATCATTTATGAGGGCATTACTCCTTACACAAGACAGACCCTTGAATCCATGTGTCAAGGCAATTTTATGACCAAAGATGATGGGGAAGCATGGAACTTTTTAGAAGATTTCGCAGAAAAATCTTTACAGTGGGAGGGTGTGAGTCAACCGTCTAGGGAGGGCAATGATATTTCCATAGGAGTTAGAGCTGACATTGCAGCTATACACAAGAAACTCGAGACTATGGAAAATAAATTTTTAGCCGCCACCCTAAATCAAATGTCACTCTCCAAAACTGTATGTGGTTGTTGTTCTGATCCGTCTCACTTGACGGAAGAATGTCCGTTTCAAGGTCATGAGCATACCAATGCCGCATTTCAAAGACCTAGAAACGATCCATCTTCCTCCATATATGATCAGGGTTGGAGGAATCACCCAAATTTTGCTTGGAACCAATCACAATTTCAAAACACGGTTCCAACCCAAAACAATTTCCAAGGGGCCCCTCCACCACAACAGCACCCACAACTTCAATTGAGTCAGCACCCCTTTCAAGCACAAAATTTCCAAAATCCGGTCAACACTTTTGCGCCGTCTAGTCCTTTACAATTGACTGGTACAGATAATACCTCTGCACTAGCACAAACCTTGGATACTTTCATGAAACAATCCATCCAAGGGACGGCAAGTTTGCAATCTTCCATCGAGAATGTGATGAAGATCATTGTCTCTCAAAATGATAATATCAAATCGATGAAAGCACAAATTGCACAACTAAAAGCTGAAATGCGTGCAAGAGAGAAAGGGAAACTTCCAGCTCAACCTTTACCTAATTCTGGCTATTCACATCTTGTGAATGCAACCACGTTGAGATCTGGAAGAGTGCTTGACCATCACCTTGGGGAAGAGTTTGATGATACTGATAAATCAATCAATAACACCCCGGCTGAGACCTTTTCTCACACACACACTTCTAGTTCTGACCTCAGTTCTTCTACCCTATCACCTTCTTCCGAGCCTATTCTTCATTTCCCAAAAGGCTCGCCACTTCAGCCCACCTCTTTTACCCCTCCACGGACGATCCCCACTTCTATTTTGGGATCGGGTCCACACCCACTTCCTTCTCCTATGATGGACCCAGCGCTTATTGCTAAAGCACCTTATCCTAATCGGTTAAGGGCTAAACCGAGTCCACATATGTAGAAGATTATGAACATTTTTAAGCAAGTAAACACCAACATCCCTCTCCTAGATGTCATCCAACAAGTTCCGTCCTATGCGAAAACTCTTAAGAACTTGTGCACTAGAAAGAGGAAGACTCAAGCGCCCAAGAAGATATTCATGGAAAAGACAATAGACACGGCTTTCCCCCAGCAATTACCGAGGAAACGTAAGGATCCTGGATATCCTACTATTTCCGTTTCTATTGGGGAAAAACACATTAACCGTGCTCTACTAGACCTTGGCGCTAGTGTTAACTTGCTTCCATATTCAGTTTATGAGCAATTAGGAATCGGAGAGTTGAAGCCAACCAATTGCACTCTCCAGATGGCTGACCGATCTATCACCAAACCTAGGGGTCAACTGGAGGATGTGTTAATAAAAATCGGAGAATTTATATTCCCGGTAGATTTTATTGTAATTGATACACAGCCTGTAGCGAACCCACGGAATCAAATTCCGGTGATTTTAGGTCGCCCCTTTTTGGCCACTTCCAATGCTATAATCAACTGTCGTAATGGTTCTATGACCCTATCTTTCGGGAATAGGTCAATAGAGCTGAACATTTACGAGTTGGGAAGTGTACCCTCCGAACCTATTGCTCAGGTCTGTTCTGTCGACTTAATGGATGTCGACAGCAGCGAATTTGATGATCCTCCTGATATCGATCTTGACTCTTTTCATACGTTATTGTTTGACCCAACTATGTATCATACACATACGGACTCTTCCACCGAGATGTCCGGGTCAACAACTATAACTGATTATGAACTGATTGTAGAGTCTGAAGATCACCCCGCACTTTGTGATGACATTATTCTTCGGGGTATTGATGGAACTTTTGAGGAGATCTTCGCTGATGAACTCGCATTTTTGAATGACACGGGTGTTGAGATGAATCATCTCCCAATCAATGAAATTGAACCTCCACCCCTTTTTCTGACTTGTAAAAAGAATGCGAGTAATCCATCACATTCACTGCATCGTCTCTCCAAAATGAGACGCACACACATTCTATTCCACCACTTACCCTTTCCCCACTTCTTCTTCCACCAACCAGAGCACTGCATTGATAAATTTTTTGAATGGTTGGTGTTAACTTTCGGTCTTTGCAAATCTTGGCATCGACCAATGATTTTTGACCCCCACTTGTGATTTTCAAAACTTAACATTGCATAACTCAAGTTTGGGGGGTATGTTTTTCTGGCTCCTAATAAAAAATATAAAAAAAAGAAAAATTTTTACAAAATTTTGAGCCAAGAATAAGTTTGGGGGAGGTTCTTCACTTAAATATTTTGCCCCCACTAATAAATTCCTCCCAAGCTTACAGGTTTTTCGAGAATTAGCAGAAGGCAACAGTGAGGACACTGTTGAAAACAAGTTTGGGGGAGGTTTGTGCTTATTTTCGCATCATTTGCATATCATTTGCATAAGCACAAAACATTTTCGAAAAACTATAAAAATTTCAAAATTTCAAAATATTTAATATTTATGATAATAAAAGTTTAGATAGTGAAAAATTACATCCATGAGATTAGAAAAATTTAAGAAAACCAAGAAAATTAGAAGTTTTCTTATACGAACTAGTAATAAGTAGTTATGAGCCGTTGTCCCAAGGGTTAGTAAGATGAAAGACGTCACTAATCTGAGGATAAAAATAAGTCTGAAAAATAGTTTCTATTCTGGAAGCCAAACATTTTGAACGTTGCTACCTGCTATTCGCACTTACACACGTCTTGAAGCCTGGGATAGTAGAGGATACCTTGAAATGCTCTTGTCTTAAAGCCAAAAGTATGAAGGAAATAAAAAGAAAAAAAATGAATAAAAAAAATATATATAGTGGTGAGAAAAACGGACACTGGTTTTGTTATCACCAAAGGCAATAAAAAAACATATAGCGAGGGTGCTTCTTCACCTAGTGCCCTAAGGCCAACTGGTCTGGGAGTCACTGCTATGCCTGAGGTGGTGCAAGACGAGGAAAATACACCAAGTAAGCAAGCACATGAGTAATCGGTCGGTTAGTACCTCAAGAAGTATTAACGGTCGTATGAAAGTGTGTGAGCAATTTCGTCTAAATATTCATTAATTAAAAAGTACTGAGGCTGATAGACAATAGTATGATAGCTTGAATTGAATTCACCGGGTGTAGGGATGTCCCTTACACACACGCAGGGTTATATGATCGATGTTTGGATGAAAGATAGGAATGAAGAATAAGACGATGTTTTATTGAGGGAGGACGTGATTTCTAACATCTTTTCATGACCATTAAGATAGGGCTCATGACAACCGAAAAGCTAGCTTAGTTGGAAACCCTGATTTTCAAAGGTTTTCTTTTACAATTCTTTTCTTTAAATGTAATATTCATGATCTTTCTTTTATTATTGGATTTTGTGGGTGCAATCCGCTGAAAACCCTCAGGAGACAACACTCCTCCTATTAGGGGCACCTAGAGGTTTAAAGGCTTGTTGCACATGCTCAGTGCAATCGTGTTGCCTACGAAAGTGTGCTAGTTAGTTTTTCTCTTTCTTTATTTTCTCCTTCTCTTTTTAATAAAACATTCGCTCGAGACGATTGAAATTAAGTTTGGGGGTATTTGATCAGTCGAAAATAATGTATTTTTAACACGGCAATTTCCCCATCATTTGCACTCATTTAGAAGTGTACGGTATTCATATTTCACATATTAGCAAATCAGTCGTAAAATATCAGATTTCATGTATTAGACTTTTAAACCGGCACTTTAAGGGAAATTGACCACATTTCATGGCATCGCATCATTTTTGTATTTGCGCAACACTTGTTTCGAGATTTGTGCAGGAAAATCCAGGAGACAGGCCAAAATTGTTATTTAGCTGATCAAACATTACGCCAACTCAATCATTTCAAATCTGGTAGCAATTCAGAAGAAATTATACAATTCTATATATCAAACAAAGGCCCATACATCAGCCCAAGAGAGAACCAGAAAGACCAAGGCCCAAGACTCCAACATGGCCGCGGAACAGCGGCGGGAGCCAGCTTGTGCCGCGGTTCCGCGGCTCTTATGCCACGTCATCGTTTCATTTTGAGTGCACAATTCTCAGCTTTGGGCCTACATTCAGTTATGATACCTCAAATTCCAGAAAGACCTAGAAGCTACTGCCAGATCAGCAAAGAAGATTAAGCAAAGCTAAACATAATTAAGCTCCTAACTAACCTCTTCTAGAAGCTCCCTCCTAACTAATCACATCTAGAAGCTTCTCCTCTAACTAACTTTTGGAGGGAAATTCAAATTTCTTCAACAAACTTTAGGAGGGAAACTTAGAATTTGAAATCCTAGATCTAGGGTTTAGATGTCTATAAATAGGAACCTAGACCTAGGGTTAAAGGCTAATCAATAATTAGGGTTAGTTAGTTGTTTATCATTAGTTCTTCATTAGTTCCTTAATCTTTACCTCTTTCTTCATCTTCTTCCACAAGTCTAGTGAGAAGGCTTGTGCGAAACCCTAACCCTAATTCCACTCCAAATCCAAGATCTTGAGTACCAATCAAGCGAGAAGCCTTCAACCTTTTAGGAGCCGAGCCGATCTTCGATCGGGCAAGTGATCCAAGCCGATCCGCGACCCACGGAGACGAGCGAAGCCAAATCGACGATCGAATTCTTCCTCTTGTAGTTCTTGAGCGAATGTAATGAAATTGTTGATATAAATAAAAGGTGAATTTCTTTAATCTTGCTTTATTTTAATTCTTGCATCATGATTAGATCTCAATTTGTAATTGTTGTTCTTGTTGTGATGTTTGAGTAAAACTCTGCTCGTAAAGGAGTCGAGACGATTGTAGAATGATGATGTAACAAATCTTAATACGATTTTTAAGTCCTACGAGTTTTGTAAACCCTAGCAAGTTCAAGAATCGATGACCTAGTTTCGTTGCGATGCTTTCTTGATTGTGATCGCTCGAAATTAGGGATCTACGATCGTTTCTTGAATTTACTAGAGGCTAGAATATGAATGATATCGACGAAGGAACAAGGGATAAGATGAAACCGTAGTTTCACAAGAAATCCCTAATTCTCGTCGATCATCATCGATCTAGTATCAACTCATCGAAGGATGAGAATACGTCATCATGAGATTACATCACATCTATAGATCCGATCGATTCCTACGAGCCTCATTTCGATTCTTGAGATTTGGTTTGAAAAAATCATCAAACTATCAATTCTTGATTCTATCTTTTTCTTGTTATTAGATCTTTGTTTTCTAATTCTTGAACTTCAACTATAAATCTTGAATTGTTCTCTTTTCTTTTCTTTAAAGTTTCAATTCATCTAATTCAAAAGACGAACGATTACACTTTCCCTGTGGACGATCCGCACTCACTTACAAACTACATCCGACACCGTAGTTGATTGCGGTCAAATAATTCTTTGATTGTGATTCTATTCATTTTCTAAAACGACACGCAAAGAAACACTCAATCACACAGCGCGATATCAACTCCCAATACCGGGAGAGACCAATCCTGTCTAACCGCCACTGCCTCCAAGTGCTCGGGACTGCACCCAACTGCTACCTGTTTGCACGACTCCTTTGAGCCTTGGTAGGGTAGCAATCTAAGAACAGTGGGACACACTCGAGGCGAAGTAGCAGTGTCAAGTCTGCGGACTATGCTGTACTCATGTCACCTGGGAACTGTTAACTGACGACTGGTATTATACCAACCAATCAGTTCCCCTGCGAGTGCTGTCCGGTGTACCCGTAACCTAACGAGCACCTGTATACTATCTCCAGTACGACGTACTGACGGCTGTGGGACAGACCATCTCCCCAACTGGGATGAGAAGCGTACACACTAGTCTACTCTGGAGTATCAATTCCCAGTCTCGATAATCCTGCGACTAGGGACAAGTATAGGATGTTGCTTATAGACTACCCACCCCCCACTAGTGTGACTGCCATCACAATGCTGGTAATCTAGCAAAGATCGTATGGGCTCTACTAATATGTATAAGTGATACGTTATAAGAAACATATGCACATATTAAAGTAGACACAAACCAAGTAGCATACTACCATTTTTAGCAAGACTGTATATACAACTTTGAATATCCCAAGCTTATATTAAGTAATATACATACAAGTATGATACAATAATGGCCCCTAGGGCATATACACTAACAAGTGATACCTACTCACTACACCTAGTGAGTAAGCTACATCCGGTATGGTACATAACATCGCATACATGATAGAGCCTACTGCCGAAGCATAAGGTATCCCTTGCATGCGGGCCTTCTCAAAATCAGTCTTGGGAGACATCTCTTTGGAGAGAGTGGTTCTTGAACAAGCGAGTACATTACCTTGCTCGGAATCATCAATTTTAAACCTCTTTAGTATGGTGTCTATGTACCGGGATTGGGAAAATCCTGTTAGTTATATGTATGCCCTAGAGGCCATTACTGTACATGAGATGTATATTGTAGTGGATGCTTGGACATATATAGGGAGGACTTTCTTGCTCGACATGATAGTACGCTATCTGGTTGCTCTTTATCTTAACCTGTAAACTTATTGTCTCTTTGTTACTTGTTGATAAAGCCCTTAGGATGTGTACTCGACTTCCAGGATTAAGATGCAGATCATACTAGTGGGGCCTGGGTAGTCCTTGAATACATCCTTCAATGTTCCTAGTCGTGGGAATATCGAGACGGGGCATCGATATTCCCGAGTAGACTAGCGTATATCTTCTCGACCCATGTAATGGGCGATGGATGATCCCATATCCGTTGGTGTTTGACATCAGAGATTGTATACGGGTGCTCAGTGGAGACTGGGTACACTAAACGGACACGCCGAGAACTCCTAGATGGTATTATACCTCACGTCAGATAGCAGTTCTCTGGTGACACGGGTACAGCTTGTTAGTTATATGTATGCCCTAGAGGCCATAACTGTACATACGATGTATATTGTAGTGGATGCTAGGACATATATAAGGAGGACTTTCATGCTCGACATGATAGTATGCTATCTGGTTGTACTTTATCTTAACATGTACTCTGATTGTCTCTATGTTACATATTGATAAAGCCCTTAGGATATGTACTCGACTACTGGGACTATGATGAGATCATACTAGTGGGGCCACGGTAGTCGACGAGTACATCCTATAACTGTTCCTAGTCGAGGGTGTATCGAGACAGGGCATTGATGCACCAGAGTAGACTAGCGTATACGCATCTTGACCCATATGATGGGCGATGGATGATCCCATATCCATCGGTGTTTGACATCAAGGATGGTGTACGGGTGCTCAGTGGAGACTGGGTACACTGGACGGACTCGCCGAGAACTCCCAGATGGTATTATACCATACGTCAGATGGCTGTTCTCCGGTGACACTGGTACAGAGTAGTCTGTTGACCCGAGATCGTCATGGAGTCTTGTGTGATTCCCACTGTGCTTTGATTTCCATCATACCACGTCCAAGAGGGCGTGCAAAAAGGTGGCTTTTGGGTACAGTCCCGAATCACATGGTGACAATGAGCGATAGGAGGGGATTCGTCTCTCCCGGTATAGGGAGTTGATGTTGTGCTGTGTTCGATTGGCTATAACCGGAAATCCCTGGCCAGGGTTGCTGAGATTTACTGGTAAGTGTTATCAGTAGTTTCTCGAACTGTTATAGACCTCAAATCGACACGACTTATCGAGCTACTGGGGTCTGACGTTTACCACCCCTAGGCGAGATATGCGACATATCAGACGACGAGACCGGACTGTACGGGAGTGTTACTGTTTGGATCCACAGGAGAATGTACAGGCTTGCTTGTTGATCTTCTGAGCGCTCAATACCTGGGTAGCTGTTACGTTTAGCTGACCGCTTGTAGCTTGTGGGTGTTTGATATGATCATCACCTACTGCCGGCGTATTGACGATTCTTTAGAGTCCTACACAGAGGTTTCTTGACTCAGGCAAAACGGAGTAGGAGCACATATGTGATATGTGCGGGACCGAGGATAATGCGATATGTGATACCGTATTCTATTCTCGCGATATTTGATATCAGCCGGGTCATCGGATCAAGTGTTGATTCGATGAATCGGTACGGATAAATATTAGCCGGTTATATGCGATATAGCCGGATTGTCGGATCAAGTGTTGATTCGATAATTTAATGTATAATAATATATATGATATATTAAATGACATTAACTAATATTTGCTCACTAAAAGATTCTTTTTCTCACTCGGGTAATACATTGATATATATTTGATATATGTTAATTGTATTATTTTATTTTGTTACGGTAAATATTATATATGTGATATATAATATTGTAACATGATATGATAACTAATGCAACTCGTTTAGTGGAGTTTAAACTTGATTAGGGTTCGGATTAGGGTTAATCTTTCTAGAAGTTTCTAGAAGGATTTGTTTTGTTTTGTGAAAGATATTTGTTCATGACTCATTCTTTTATTTACCCAAAACCCTAACCCTAGTCAATTCTCTACAAAGGTTAAGTGAACCATGGTTGCTTTATCTATCATATTATTAATTCCTATTCATCACAAATGGATTGATCTTCTTCTTCCTCCTTCATTTTCTTCCATGAAAAAGCTCACTAGATTTTTCAAAGGTGATGAATAAATATGAGAAAAAGAGAAATAAATAGAGCAAAATTCCTACTTCATCATCCTCATCTTCCCTTGCCATTTAGATGAGGGTGTTCACATCATTTCATGAGTGTTAGCTTGTGTTAAAGAAACTTCGAGGTAGATCATCTTAGTATCGAAGATCGGAAGCAAAGCTTGCGACTTTCTCTTCGTGGAACCTCTCGAGAGTCCGGATCCCGATGATCGCAGCGAAGGGACCACAACACGGAGCATATGAAGTGAAGGACCGGATCTACAAAGGTTGTAATCCCTCTCACTTAGTGTTAAAGTGTTTAGCATGCAAGTTATCGCCTAATCTCTAGTTTAAAGTTCTGTATTCGGGTAGTTCGGCACGGCTAAATTTTTATTCGGGCATGGTTGATACCTCGTAGACCCTTGTGTGCGTGCCTAGCAACCCTACAGTGGTATCAGAGCCAAGCTAGAGCTTTAGGCGAAGTCTAGACGAAGTTTGAAGTCCGATCGAACCCGGAAAACCCGATCGAACCCACTTTCTGGAAATTTTTTCAAAACTGGGATTTTTCCTAATTAAAAGTGCTCAGAAAATCAAGCAGGGTTTTTTAAGAAAAACTGTGAAAAACGGAGCTCTAACGCCGTCATTACGGCGCGGAAGCGCGGCATATGCCCACGTGGCGCGGCGGTTGCGCGGCGAGAATGTTGACTTGCTGACTTATTTTTACACAGTAATTTCTTTTATTCAGTGCTGAGTTTTCTGGATAATTTTAATGTTTATTCAACTGTTGAATTTGCTGGGTTGTTTTGGGGATTCGATGTTTCGATCGGAGTATTAGATTTTGTCTATGTGGCTTTCCGGATATCTTATAGAAACTGTTAAAAAGTTCGAACGGATATCAATAACTCACTTTTTCCCCTGTCGGAAAATTTTTCAAAAGTTGGATTTTTCCTCGTGTTTAAGAATGTTCTAAGTCGTGCAAGTAACTCGATGGACCCTCTAGAAGACAACAAACCTTAACTCGATTATGTGACCGTCTTGAACTGCCCTTTGAACCTTAGGGTTTGGGGCAGTACGGCGTGCCACATGTGAGGCGTTGGCTTGACCCTTCTACGGCTGGATCATTGGTACTGTGGCATGTAATAGATGTTTTTAAACTGTTTTCAAGTGTTGAAATATGTTGGGGAAATCCTGGGTGCTTGATGATTCGATCGGAAAGTTTAACTTTTTCTATTTATCTGGAATGTGATACAATAATTGGAATTCACAAGTAGTTATGAGATAACTAAAATGAATGTTATAAATCTAGCGGTTTAGTCTCAGATGATCGGTTGCCACGGAATTTTGATGTGATCAAAAGTCCGTCGCAATCACGTAGGGTACGCGGATACTCGCCGGGTAAACTTAATAGACAGCTACGCCCCATAGCCCCGACCAAGTGACTGTAGGAGAACCCCGTCGCCGAAAGCATCCGTTCGGGTGCTCCCGGTAGCGGTGTTCCGCCTTGGTGCACTTCGTCGACGGTATCGGGGGTGCGGCCGTCTACTAAAGTTTGCGACGAGCATTCGATCAGAACGTCGGGAATCTTGTTGAATTGGCCGACTTGGTATTGAAAAGAGTTTTCGATAATGAGACTAAAATGCGGGGTTTATAATTGTTAGGCATGTGATGTCTAAGGAATTCATTTGGTTAGGCATGCGATGTCTAAGGAAGTTGCGGATTCCAACTGTTGTAGTTTTACACTTTCTTTTCTGTGACCGTAAGCGTAGTATGTGGAGTATCGCCGGCTTCGTTGCTATACATCAAAGACAATCGGGATACGCATACTTGCTTACGTTGATGATATGAGATATTATGTGTTGCTGTGATATGTTCTATTGGATCGTCGCGTTTGAATAGCCGGGGGTTTTATGTGAGATGAGAGTTTTTCTTTTTCATTCATGTAAAATTCATTTGTATGTAATATTCTTTTATTGGGGCACTTCCAGGTAGCGGAAGATGTCACCGTTGTATATTATTTACTTTTCCGCATTAGGTAGACCCAAGGCGGGGAGCACAAGTAACCGGGTTCTAGGGTCCAGTGGGAGACCATCTCGAGGAGTCGAGACCGGGTCTCCTAACCCTAGAATTGGCAGTGTTACTTGTCGCTCTCGTAGGGGTCTAGGGATGTGGGTTTGGCTATTCATCGCGACCGTGGAATCCGTGTTTTATACAGGCTCGTATTGAAAACACGGACGTCCTAGTATATCCAATATTTCATATATGTTCTTCTGCTGCAATGTTCTGTGATGAGATCATATTACTGCCTGAGACGAATGTTTATATATTATATATATGAGATATATGTTATATTGCAGATTTCGTTTCAAAAGAGATGCTTACGAAGCATAATTAAAATGGGACTTCATTAATGAGATTGATGAAATAAAAGAAACCTAAGATGTTGTAGAAACTTGTTTAAAAACTGGTAGCTACAGTTCTTGCTTTGCATAGCGGTGTTCCTTGTAGAACATCCAGCACCTTATTCGATAAGGAAAGGACCGAGATCCCTTCACCGGGAGTGACTCCTTTAGCAATAACTGGCAGATGCTACAAACTCGGTTTGTCTTTTGATTACTTCTATAGTTTCTGCTTTGCACAGCGGTATATATGATATATCCTGCACCTTATTCGATGAGGAAAGGGCCGACGATCCCTTCACCGGGAGTGACCCCTTTAGCAAAACTAGAAAAGCCTCAAAAGCATTCCATTTAAAAATCACTCGATTCTACAACGATATCAAGTTCATTACGCAAAGGGTTTTCTGAAAAACCTGTCGTAGCTCTCCGTCATTTCAGATAAGTTGTATATAGTATTCGTGCCGCATTTGTTGGCTTTCGTCAAGGTGCAGTGTGCGGTAGCTATATGCTCCTTATCTGCTAGCATACGATGCGATTTGATTAGGGTAGTCGTGCGGCTTTGTTGGCTTTCGTCAAGGGTCGTGCGGGTGGGTTTAATTCAATCAAGAAATGTACGGGTTGAACTTGACTAGCGGACTATGAGAGTTTGGCTTTCGTCAAGGTCATAGGACGCTAGGGGCAAAATATTATTGGGAATTTCAAGTGTTGAAATTTGCAATGAGATTGCATACCTTCTATTAGATAGTTGGATCCCGATACCCGCTACGAGTAAGAGTTACTCCTGGGAGAGTTTTACATATTACAATTAGCCGATCAAGTAGGTGTCTAGAAAGGTGTTAACGGGGTTACGCCTCTGGGAAAACGAGGTTTACTGTAATTAGGTTCGTGCGAAAGCACGGGGGACCTCCCTCAAAGTATCGACACTGGCCTGGCTGAAAGATTGACGAACTTGTAGCGTGTAATTAATCCCGGCTAATCTTTCCTTTTAGGGTTTGAAGGAAGATTTGATTAAAACAGTGGGAGACATCCTGATTAGATATATTAGATAACCAATCTAATCTTGCAAGAGTGTACGCTGAGTGTTTTCTTCTCTCTCTCTCCAGATAGCGACCATATCACGCCTTAATCAAGATAATAATACGGATATATTGACCGAACCCGCTTGTTATACTGAGCTGGGGAACGTTGGTCCCGCTCCAACTTATAATTGTTATAAGACAGAGCAGGAAATTGGGGAATACCAGATTTCCCGTACCACCCAAACGAAGAAAGTGCATGCTGATGCATCGTCTTCGGGTGTGTTCATTACACAGAACTGTTTCTCTGTATCCTTTACGTCCTGGGTATGTGATACCGGATCAGGATCCCGTATATGTGAACTGTTACATGGGCTACAGATAGGTAGAGAACTGAGAACGGGTGATAAGTTTCATGAGGCAGAAAACGGTGCAAGTGTTGCAGCCAAGTCTGTTGGTCACTGTCACCCTGTATTACCAGAATACATTGATTCTGAACGAATGTTATTAGATACCGAACCTGATATACAAAATCATATCAGTCTCTTTATTAGTAAAGAAAGAATATAATTTTGTATTATTGGATAATGTTTTGAACATTTCCTATATCAATAGTTGATCGGTTCAGGCACGTTATCTAAAAGCATTGATGTTCTAAATCAAACTACAGTTCTTAGTATACGGAACACACACAAGAGGAAGAGTTCAGAAATGAACGAATCCTTCTTGAGGTATTGTAGACTAGGTCATATCAATGCGACCCGACTGGCTGAAGTTACATTTAGATGCATATTTAAATCTGTTTGAATTTACATCTTGTGAAACTTGCCAATCATGTCATAAAGATAAGATGACCACAGCTCTGTTTATTGGAAACAGAGAAAGAGTTAGTGAACTTTTGGGATTGATACATGCTGATGTATGAAAGTCCCCTGTCTACACATGCCAAGATCGGTTCTTTGTACTTCATTACATTCTCTGATAATCTCTCAAGATTCAGACATATGTTCCTGTTGAAACACAAGTCCGAACCTTTTGAGATATTCACAGAATATAAGTTAGAAGTAGAGAACCAAAATACGGGTATAAGTATTATGTCCTTTGATGAGATCAAGGAGGAGAATACTTGAGCACGGGATTCCTGGACTATTCTAAAGGAGAATTAGATTCTCTCGCAGCATTACTCCTCCGTATACACCATAGCACGATGGTATATCGGGGCGGAGCAATAGCACCCTATGTGATACGGTGTGCTCTATGATGAGTACTACTGAGTTTCCTATTTCCTTTTGGGAGTTATACACTTGAGAAGCTGCATACCTATTGAATAGGGTTCAAATCAAATTAGTTGCTTACCACTTCATATGCGATATGGAATGGGAAGAGCCCATATCTTAAGTTTGTTAAGATTTGGGGTTGTCCGGCCTATGTCTAAAAGCAAAATCCGGACAAGCTCGAGGCAAGGTCTGTTATGTAGAACTGGAAATGTTCCAGCTATACAAAATGCAGCTGATGATTTGGTAGAACCAAAGGATTCAATAGTTTCCAACGAACCTCGGCCTCTCCGCCGATCTAGTACGGTTCCTCACCCACCTGAGAGATACTTCGGTTTCTCTATGACAGTGGGAGCGAGGATTGCATCATGAGATGATGACCCAACTAGTTTCGAGCTGGCCATCAGGAGTGCGACTCTGTAAGAATGGCTGGATGCTTATCGATCTGAGATGGAATCCTTATACACCAACAAAGTATGGACTTTGGTTGCTTTATCTGAAGGGTTAAATCCCCATCAGGAGCAAGTATATCTTGAGAAGATTACTTGGTGTACATGGAAAAGTTGAGACTTTCAAAGCTATGCTTAAGTCCATCCAGATCCTACTTGCCACAACTACATACCATGACTACGATATCTGGTGGTTGGGTGTCATGACTGCTTTTCTAAATGATGTTTTAGAAAAGAGCGTCTATAAGTACACAGCCAGAGGGCTTCGTAGACAGTGGGAGCAACGGAAACATGTGCAAGATGTTTTATATGATAAAACAGGCATCCCGGAGTTGGAACATCTGTTTTGATGTGGTAGTCAAAGAGTTTGACTTCATCAAAATGGTAGATGAACCTTGTATATACGAAAAGGTAGTAGAGAGTATGGTGGTGATCCTCGTAGAGTACGTGGTTGACATACTCTTGATAGGGAAGGAGTTTCCTATGCTACGCTCGGTTAATCTCCGCTTATCACAAGGATTCTCCATATAGGATCAAAGTGATACCTACTAAATCCTAGGTTTTGGATCTATGAGATAGATCTAATTAGATGTTAGGATACTCACTAGTTGTAGTGAGATGGTATCAATCGATCCTGGGGAGAATCACTGGAAAGGTTCCAGGGTGATAAGGACGACTGAATGTCAGTCGCAGGCTTGTCTATACCCTCAGTGGAGGGACGGTATGTTGGAAGAGTTCCAAGCTAGATACCGTGACATACTAGACGATTAAAGGCAAGATGCATCGTTACCAAGGATGCTACCAAAGAGGCATTCTGGATATATAAAAGTTCATAAGATGAACTTCGTTCCTACCATTGTGTGACAATGGAGTTGTGGCTTTGGCCAAGGAACCCCCGTCCCATCAGTAATCCAGATATAATTCTTAGGCAGTATCACCTGATCATGGAGATGGTTGATCTCCAGGGAGATCGAGGTTAGGAGAGTAGACACAGAGGACAACAGCGCGGATCCACTCACAAAGGCCTTTTTCCCAGTAGAGACTCTTACGGGATGGTTGAGTATGAGATACTTCAACCGCAGCTAATTGTTGGGTATGCGATACCATAACAGATGGCCCTAGTGCAAGTGGGAGATTGTTAGTTATATGTATGCCCTAGAGGCCATTACTGTACATACGATGTATATTGTAGTGGATGCTAGGACATATATAAGGAGGACTTTCTTGCTCGACATGATAGTATGCTATCTGGTTGTACTTTATCTTGACATGTACTCTGATTGTCTCTATGTTACATGTTGATAAAGCCCTTAGGATATGTACTCGACTACTGGGACTATGATGAGATCATACTAGTGGGGCCACGGTAGTCGACGAGTACATCCTATAACTGTTCCTAGTCGAGGGTGTATCGAGACAGGGCATCGATGCACCAGAGTAGACTAGCATATACGCATCTTGACCCATATGATGGGCGATGGATGATCCCATATCCATCGGTGTTTGACATCAAGGATGGTGTACGGGTGCTCAGTGGAGACTGGGTACACTGGACGGACTCGCCGAGAACTCCCAGATGGTATTATACCATACGTCAGATGGCAGTTCTCCGGTGACACTGGTACAGAGTAGTCTGTTGACCCGAGATCGTCATGGAGTCTTGTGTGATTCCCACTGTGCTTTGATTTCCATCATACCACGTCCAAGAGGGCGTGCAAAAAGGTGGCTTTTGGGTACAGTCCCGAATCACATGGAGACAATGAGCGATAGGAGGGGATTCGTCTCTCCCGGTATAGGGAGTTGATGTTGTGCTGTGTTCGATTGGCTATAACCGGAAATCCCTGGCCAGGGTTGCTGAGATTTACTGGTAAGTGTTATCAGTAGTTTCTCGAACTGTTATAGACCTCAAATCGACACGACTTATCGAGCTACTGGGGTCTGACGTTTACCACCCCTAGGCGAGATATGCGACATATCAGACGACGAGACCGGACTGTACGGGAGTGTTACTGTTTGGATCCACAGGAGAATGTACAGGCTTGCTTGTTGATCTTCTGAGCGCTCAATACCTGGGTAGCTGTTACGTTTAGCTGACCGCTTGCAGCTTGTGGGTGTTTGATATGATCATCACCTACTGCCGGCGTATTGACGATTCTTTAGAGTCCTACACAGAGGTTTCTTGACTCAGGCAAAATGGAGTAGGAGCACATATGTGATATGTGCGGGACCGAGGATAATGTGATATGTGATACCGTATTCTATTCTCGCGATATTTGATATCAGCCGGGTCATCGGATCAAGTGTTGATTCGATGAATCGGTACGGATAAATATTAGCCGGTTATATGCGATATAGCCGGATTGTCGGATCAAGTGTTGATTCGATAATTTAATGTATAATAATATATATGATATATTAAATGACATTAACTAATATTTGCTCACTAAAAGATTCTTTTTCTCACTCGGGTAATACATTGATATATATTTGATATATGTTAATTGTATTATTTTATTTTGTTACGGTAAATATTATATATGTGATATATAATATTGTAACATGATATGATAACTAATGCAACTCGTTTAGTGGAGTTTAAACTTGATTAGGGTTCGGATTAGGGTTAATCTTTCTAGAAGTTTCTAGAAGGATTTGTTTTGTTTTGTGAAAGATATTTGTTCATGACTCATTCTTTTATTTACCCAAAACCCTAACCCTAGTCAATTCTCTACAAAGGTTAAGTGAACCATGGTTGCTTTATCTATCATATTATTAATTCCTATTCAACACAAATGGATTGATCTTCTTCTTCCTCCTTCATTTTCTTCCATGAAAAAGCTCACTAGATTTTTCAAAGGTGATGAATAAATATGAGAAAAACAGAAATAAATAGAGCAAAATTCCTACTTCATCATCCTCATCTTCCCTTGCCATTTAGATGAGGGTGTTCACATCATTTCATGAGTGTTAGCTTGTGTTAAAGAAACTTCAAGGTAGATCATCTTAGTATCGAAGATCGGAAGAAAAGCTTGCGACTTTCTCTTCGTGGAACCTCTCGAGAGTCCGGATCCCGATGATCGCAGCGAAGGGACCACAACACGGAGCATATGAAGTGAAGGACCGGATCTACAAAGGTTGTAATCCCTCTCACTTAGTGTTAAAGTGTTTAGCATGCAAGTTATCGCCTAATCTCTAGTTTAAAGTTCCGTATTCGGGTAGTTCGGCACGGCTAAATTTTTATTCGGGCATGGTTGATGCCTCGTAGACCCTTGTGCGCGTGCCTAGCAACCCTACACAGCTTAGTCTGTTGACCCGAGATCGTCATAGATTCTTATCTGTCTCCCACTGTGCTTTGATTTCGACCATACCACGGCTCTACTGAGTAATGCAAACAGATGGTTTTTGGGTACAGTCCCGAATCACATGGAGGCAATGAGCGATAGGAGGGGATTCGTCTCTCCCGGTATTAGGGGTTGATTTTGCGCTATGCTCGACTGGCCATAACTGGAAATCCCTGGCCAGGGTTGATGTGATTTACTGGTAAGTGTTATCAGTAGTTTCACACTCATTATGGACCTTACATCGGCATGACTTATCAAGCTACTGGGGTCAGATGTTTACCACCCCTAGGCGAGATATACGACATATCAGACGAACAGACCGGACTGTGCGGTAAGTCTTACTGATCGGATTCGTAGGAGTGTTAGCAGGCTTGAACGTTGAACTTCTGATCGCTCAATACCCGGGTGGCCGTTACGTTTAGCAGACCGCTTGCGGCTTGTGGGTGTTTGATATGCTCACCACCTACTGCCGGCGTATTGACGAGTCTTTAGAGTCCTACACAGAGGTTTCCTGGCTCAGGAGAAACAAAATAGGAGCACGTATGTGATATGTGCGGGACCGAGAATAATACCAGTATGTGATACTGTATTCTATTCTCGCGATTTGTATCATCGGTCGGTTGTATGCGATATAGCCGGGTTACCGAATCAAGTGTTGATTCGATATATTGATACGCTAGATATTAGTCGGTTATATGCGATATAACCGGATCATTAAATCAAGTGTTGATTTAATGATTTAATGTATAATTATATATTTGATATATTACTTTACATTAACTAGTATTGGTTCACTTAAGATTTCTTTTCTCACTTGATGTGCACATAATGTATATGTGATATATGTTTATGTACATGATTGTATCATGCTTGATGATATATGTGATCAGTCGAAAATAGTGCATTCTCAACACGTTAATTTCCCTACTCTTATCATTCATATATAGGTGTTTATTGTAATTATAACACAGATTACGAATTCATCTGGAAAATACCAAATACACTGTGTTATAGTTATAATCAACATTCTAAAGGGAAATTAAGTGTTTATTACTACTTGCATTGATCTGTATATATCAACCCTTGTCTCGAGATTGTGTGCAGGAAATTCTCCAGGTAAAAGAGCCAGAATTGCTAAAAGTGCTGCTAAAATATATCAAGTCCAAGAATTGTGATCTAGCAGTAAACAAGAAAGTATAAAAATATTCCAGACATTAGAAAAGTGCCAAAAATCCAACACAAATATACCCTGAAGATTTCATGCACTGAGTCAACCAGATGGCCGCAGATACGCGGCCGTGTCAGGCTGATCCGCCGTGGATCTGCGGCCGATCCGACTCGTCGGCGGCAGGAACTTTTTGCAGATGACTTCTTCTAACAGCCAAGCTTCTCCAAGACGTTTCGAATTGTGTAGATTTCTCCAGAAGCTTCTCTTCATAATAACCAAGCTTCTTGTGCAAGTTGGATACCTACCAAGCTTTTCATGCAAGCCTCATAACAACCTAGCTTCTAGAGGAAGCTAAAGGGAAAAACTATAAAAAGGCACCTAAGGCTTCATTAAAGGGTTGTTCAACATTCTACATCAAATCAAATCAAATATCCAAATCAATTCTAAACAAATTGAGTGACACAATTTGATCCAAATCAAGATTCATCGAGTACCATATCAAGCGAGCCTTCAATGATACTTTGAAGCAACGCCGATCTTCATCCGAGCAAGAGATCCACGACGATCCGGGACTCAAGAAGATCGATGCGAAGCTAATTTCGACGATCTAGTTCTCTCCTCAATTCTTGTTACCTCGACTCAAGTGAATTGTAACTAATCATCGATTAATAAAGGTGAAGATTATAAATCTTGCTTTTCTTTACATTTGAGCATTATGAAGATTCATCGATTCTTAATTGTTTCTTTTTCATGATGTTTGAGTGAAAACTCCGCTGGTGGAGAAATCGAGAAAATAGGTAGATGATGATGATTAAATTCTTGAACGGTTCTTAAGTCTTATGAGTTTTATAAACTTTAGGAAATTGAATCAACGATGACCTAGTTTTGAGCGAGATGCTTTCTTGAATATTTTCGCTCCAAATTAGAGATCAACGATCGATGATTGAATTTCCTAGAGGCTTGAATTTGAATGCTAATCAACGAAAGGACAAGGGATGATGATGAAGAAACCCTAGTTTCTTCAATAGATCCCTAAACCTCGTTGATTGTCATCGACCTAGCAACAAATCTTCAATAGATAAGAATTTTTAATCATAAGTATTCGTCATCACTATCGATTGGATCGATTCATACAAGCCTTTTTACAAATCTTGATAATTCATTCGATTTGGACATCTTCTTGATCATTAGTATTTCTTGATGTTAGATCTAGTTCTTTATGATTCTTGAAACTAAACTTCATAATTATTGAATCATTTTATTTTATCTTTTAATTTTCAACTCAACTAAAACGACTATGAACGAATCACACTTTCCCTGTGGATGATCCGCATCGCTAAACGAACCTACAAAAGACACCGATTATTGATTGCGGTTTTTATAAATTTCTTTTGTTGTGATATATTTTACAAACAAAACACGGAATTTAAGATCAATCAAATGGCGCCGTTGCCGGGGATAGTGTGCTAATTCATTCGTTTTTGTTATTTGAGTTGGAAAAATTATTATTCCATCAGAATTTTTAGATCAAAATTCGCAACAAGCGCATAACAATTTGTTGTGATTTGCTGTAAGGAAATCTGAATCTCTGGAGCGAGAGGAAAAATATTTGGTGCATCATATAGAGTTCAGTGAGTAAGCAGGAGCATCTGCAAGAATTGTTGTGCAGAGATCTCAACATCAGACCGCGCATCCGCGGCATCAAGAGCATCTCGCGGCGGTTCCGCGGCATTCCTAGGGTTTCACTGCACCAAAATTTCTCGGTATACTTCTGTCTTTCTTATCACCTCTCTGATCTGCTCCATTAACCAATTTTCTGCAGGTTTCTTTGCAAAAATTCACAGCGCCGTAAAAAGAAAAAAATTGTTGCTTGTTTGATCTTGGTTGTTTGCATATTTTAACATGGAAATTAAGTGGCACGACCAAAATTCAGATTAGGTCGGGATTTCATTACCCGTCCTAAGCCCCAAAAATCATAAATTTGCATCCGCATTACCCTCATTAATTAAAAGAAATCTACACAAGACTCTAAGGACCGCCGCGCTCATTAAGGACAGACGAAGGTCGTAGGTAATCTATTGTTTATCCGTATTTCTTTGTTGATGTCTAGGCAAGTGTGTATAAGGAAAGTGGTTACATAATTAGACCCACTACTTACGTAGTGGAGAACCTCCCACTTACCTGGCACTTACCTAGCCACAGAATGGACAATGAGGCAGCAGAGGATCTATCCTGCGATTTGTCTTCTAGAAGTCTAGGAGCGGTCTAGAGACTTGACCTAGGTGGCCACTAGAATTAGGGTTGCTTATGCATTGTTTGTGTGAATTTTGTTCAAAAATACGTATTTTTGAACACAAACACCAACTCATCTTTTCCTTAATTATCACAACGCTGCCACTTGTGCTATACCATTTAGTGCATGCTTGGCTAGACACGGGATTCTAGTGCCCGTCTTGACCGCGTTCCTCCTATCGACTCCGAAGTCGGTAATTCTACGTCTACCTTTTGTAAACCCCCTACCACATCCACTTCGATGGACGATTCTCCATCGAACTTCTTTAACACTACTCTGCCACCGTCCGCAGGTGCATAGAATCTGCCCTGCATCTCTCTCCAAGACAGATGTTACCCTATGCGAGGTCCTCTTCCGACCTGTCTCACCATTCCACCAGCCAATGGAGACAACTTTGAAATAAAACCTCAATACATCAATCTTTTACCCAAATATCACGGTCTCAAGTCTGAAGACGCATAGGTTTTTATTACCAAATCTGAAAATGTATGCGCAATGATGGGTACTTCACAGCTTTCTGTGGACGCTATGAGATTACGTCTTCGCCCATTTACCTTGTGCGATATAGCCGAGAAGTGGCTATATAACACAGCCGTACATTCTATTTCGAACTGGGGAGAATTCGTAACGGCTTTCCTAAAGAAATTCGTAACGTGTCTGAACCGATCAACTCTTGATATAGTAAATGTTCAAAACATTATCCAACAATACAAAATTATATCCTTCTTTACTAATAAAGAGACTGATATGATGTTGTATATCAGGTTCGTTAAATAACATTCGTTAAGAATCAATGTATTTTGGTAATATAGGTTGATAACTGCCAACAAGCTTGGCAGCAACACTTGAACCGTTTCCAACTCTTGAAACTTATCACCCATTCTCAGTTCTCTACCTATCAGTAGCCCATGTAACATATTAAATATGTGGGATCCTGATCCGGTATCTCATACCCAGGACGTAAAGGATACTGAGAAACGGTTCTCGGTAATGAACACACCCGAAAAAGATGTATCATCATACACTTTATACGTTTGGGCGGCATGGGAATCCAGGAAATCCCCTATTTCCTGCTCTGTCTTATAACAATTAAAAGTTGGAGCGGGACCAACGTTCCCTAACTCAGTATAACAAGCGGGTTCGGTCAATACATAAGTATTATTATCTTGATTAAGGCGTGACATGGTCGCAACCGGGAGAGAGAGAAAAGAAAACACTCAGCGTATGCTCTTGCAAGATTAGATTGGTTATTAATATATCTAATCTGGATGGCTCCTACTGTTTTAGTCAAATCTTTCTTCAAACCCTAAAAGGAAAGACTAGCCGGGATTTATTACACCCTACAAGTTCGCCATTCTTTCAGCCAGGCCAGTGCCGGTACTTTGAGGGAGGTTCCCCGTGCCTATTTCGAGATCATGGGTGGCAGCATGGGGCATGGGCCAGTGAGTTGGCAGCATGGGCCATGAGGTGTGGTGGCTGGATTGTGCAAGGAGGGCTTTCTGCAATTGATCCAGCACTTTATTAGTGAGGGGGTTTTTTGTGGAGAATTTTTTTTGGAGTGGGATAGATTTTTTTCATAGACAACACAGCTTAGTTGAGACTCACTCACTCTCCATTTTTGAAAATTCCAGCAAGCCTTTACTGCTTAGTGGCCAAGCTCATTTCCTTTGCTTGATTGATTTTTCTTTTGCTCACATTACATACTTGGCAACTCCAATTTACCTCCACCCAATGCTTGGGTATCTTGAGACAACATATTCCACACACTCTCTACTTCATTCTTGGACATCTCGGCTAGAAAACTTCATGTCCGAGTTGCCTCGGTCTTGAGGCGGGAGCCCGTATAAAGATTCAATGACGTTGTGCCATATCGACGGGCGTGATCGGGGAGTGGACTTCGTCGGCGCAGCTGCGGGAGTTTGGCACAGAAATTGAAGACCGAAGGACACGGATCGATCGGTATAATCATTCCTAACTCCTTTTACATATTGCTTGTTTACGGTTAATGGAACGATTTGGGATTTGGGTTGCAGTGGCGCCGGTTTTGTAAAAAGTTTTTGTTCTGCATTTGGCCTCGTTGAGACGGCCGGGGTGCAGCCGCATCCCAACATGGTATCAGAGCCACCCATTAACCGCATAATAGCTTGTTCTAACATGTTTAAAATATCGATCGAACACAATTTCCGAAACCGCATTTTAAATGATAAAGTTTCCGTCGAATTTTTTAACTGGACGAAAAATTATTTTTAGTGTTTCAGAAAATCAGGCAGGCTTTTTGAAGACACTGGAAGAAATTTGGTAGCACGAACTTACCACTAGACCACGGAACCGCGGCCAAACGCTCATGTTTGCCGCGGTTGCGCGGCGCTTTGATGGGTTCGCTGCACCAATTTTCTTCTGGGGGACTTCAACTTGGAAATGTGGTTTCTGGAATATTTAGTTTTGACCCATATTATTTTGAGTGCTGGATTTGTATATGGGGCCCACTTTGGGAAATTTTTATCGATCGAAAATTTACACAAGTTAGTTCACAGTGCATTACATTTCTATCTGTGACCGTGAATGTCATTTGAGCGGTTAATCTTGTCTAATTGCTATAGCTCTTTTACACGGGATTTGCGAACGTGACTTTCACGTTGATGTTCTGTGTTGTGCTGTGTTGTTGCGGATTGTCGTGGTGGATATCTTGTGTGCAATGGTAGTGCAGTTTGGATTTATTTGTGCATTTGATTTTGCGGGGCGAGCATCCGACATGTGGACTGCCGTCACTGCCGGTTTGTATATTATTCTTTTGGGGCACGACCGGGATGAGGTCGGTGTACCGTTGTATATGTTTTATTTTCTGTACTAGGAATGCCCCGCGGTGGGGGTGCACGGATAGCCGGGTTCTAGAGGGTAATGGGCCCGCATCTCATGCCTTTAAGACGGAAGGGGATTCACTCTAGAATTGGCGGGCTATTCGCCGCACTCGTAGGGAGTATAGGTTGACCCAGGAGGAGTGTTCAAGTTATCAGATTCCGTGAAGTGCTGGGTGGTCCATTCAATTTGCTGAAGGGGATGCCTCGCTTCTGTCACGACCCGAAAGAGCACGTGACTGGCCCTTGAACCATATGAAGTCTATAGGACTCCATCTGATCCAAGTAAGCCAAAAGCCCTGAAATCTAAAACCATTTTAAGAGTAAGTAAAGAAAACTGGTTTTTAAAGAAGTGAAGGAAAACATGTTTGAAGTCAAGGTTTTTAAATAACTAAGCCGAATGTGCATTTTTAAAAGATAAAGTCTTTTCTAAAAATTTCGGCAGAATTCCTTTTGTAAATACTGGCCCCGAACGGGGTACAACAAGAACAACATATATACAATGATAAAAGGCATCCCCAAGCGGGAGCTAGCTCTTCGTCATACGACGATCACAATCACACAAGCAATAATAATATACAACGCCGAAAGGCGAGGATCAAACCAAAAGAACTCAATAATCATGAAAACCGCCATACTACTAAGCGCGACTCTAAGGTCGAATAATACATCACAAAAGTCTAAGTCTGAAACAATATACAAGTTTGGTTGATGGAATTTCTAGATACAAGAATAATACAAGTACAATGGTGATTCTTGATGCAAAAGAACCCACCTACCAAATGCAATTCACCCGCAAGGAAGCAGTGTGCCAGAAATGCCGCAAAGAAACCTGTACGGCAAAACCTGCAAGAACTGTGGCACAACGGGGGTGAGTTGCCAACTCGTGAATAGAGAATATCTACAAGCAGAAACCGAATGCAAGACATAATCCTAGGCCAATACGATCAGTATATGAACCTCAAAGAATAAGCCTGATACATGATAAGGTGGCAAAGCAACATCTAAACAGGTGTGTAGTGCCAAGTACTCAGGTAATAACATGTCATAGATGTAAGGTATGTCTGCATGAAGTAAAAATGATGAAGTATCAATACACATATATTAGCGTCCCATACCACTAATATTGGTGTAAGGGAATATATAACAGCGCCCTCATACCCTGTTATATATACAATGAAGTATGATCAATGTAAATCCAGTCTGTATATGATCCATGTCTGTATATACGTGGAACCCGTCCACCCGTAGCCCAATGACAATAAACGTGGAACCCGTCCACCCGTCACCCAATGACAATAAGCATCATGTATGCAAATATGAGGATATAAACAAAATCATGGAAAACATCATGAAACCCGTGCCTAGCATCGACACGTAAATCCTCGTCCATATGGGGCTCCGTCTGCGGTATCGGCCCTCGGCCCCAGCAGTACGGGTCAGCCCATATCCATCTCTGGGCTCCGTCTGCGGTATCGGCCCTCGGCCCCGGCAGTACGGGTCAGCCCATGTCCATCTCTCAACTCTGGTCGGTATCCTCCAGATATCCGCCGAGCTCAAGTACAATCACCGGTAGGTAGTAGTCCCTCTGCCAGGCTCACCGTCTACTACACAGCGAAACCGTTCTCGCCCCGGGGTACCATACCGGGTCCACCATGTACCCGCAATCGGCCTCATCCGCCTCCTCGAATCGGGTTTCACATGTCGCTCTCAGCACCGAGAAAACACATGGTGGACGCACTGAAATATCATATCAAGGGTAACCGGGTTTTTAACACAATTATATATTCTCTTTTCAAATACCCACGGTTCCCAAATCCAGAAATATCATGGAAACAACACATCTCAATGCGTATAATCAAAACATGATGTATGCGACATGTAAGAAAGGTAAGCATATCATAAGTCATGCAACATGGAATAGTAATGTGCACATGTCGAGGGAAACCGCTCTTTTAAAACGAATCAGTTTTGAAGAACATCTTGCGGTTCCCAAATCTCTAATCAAGTCAGAATCATCTATGTTTGTGTACAGGTATAAGTGTACAATATGCTATGCAAGAGTCATATCATGAACGCAACAGTACTACAGTGTAGTGGCATGGCAATTATCGATGATGAAGTGTGCGAGCCGGAAAATTGTGTACGTGGAACATACGCATCATCGATAATGGTGCTGGTGTCCTAACAGCATGATAATAATATAGCAATAACCATATGCAAAGCAATGTGAATAGCATGATTATGCGGAAATCAAATAATCAACACCACATTGAAGAATCTACATCAATATGTATATATCATGCAGTTATGTCGTTTGAAGTAAGACGAATCAGGATTTTTAGTAAAATAAGGGCTACCGTATATTTTAAGAAAGATACGTCCTTTGAAAAATACCCGTAGAATCTCTTTACTTGTCTTTTAAGATATTCCTGATTCGTAGTTTTTGAAATAGGTATGACTCGGGTCTAGTCTAACATCTACTATGCAAACGACAGATCTAAGTATCAAGTAAATCGGGAGGGGTGTGGAAACCGCCGAAATCTGAGTCGATATATAGATATAATACTCGGTGATCCCGCCTCTATAGTATCGCGTACGATATAGTATATCATATGACATCCTCAAGTAATGAGCGCGGATCTATCATCAATATAGGCTCGTACGGTAAATCGTCGTACGGCATCCCAATACCTGGGTACGGGTCAATATCACACTATCCCATCACGTCTCAGGTATCACTATCATCATATCACAGAATCTGGGGTACTGATCTAAGTCTAGTACAACTGATACCATCAATATACTGCGTGTGCAAGCACACGTCCCAAGGCCCGCTAGAGATCACGTATCGTATCCCAAATATAAATCACATCAAATCACCGATCTCACGGCACAATGCCCAACTTCATCGACTCATCTCCAATGTCATCAAATATCGTCAAACACAGTGCAAGTATAATGAATATGCAAGGATGTGTGTGTAGGTGTAAATCTATTCTAGGGTTCGCGACTATGAACTACACTAGTTACTTCTAACCCTACACTGTCCATAGTACACCTAACTATCATATATATATAATATCACAACTACGGACTGCGGGGGTGCTATACGCCATCCACCCGACTTTCCCCTGTAGATATAATCTACTCACCTTGCGTCTCCATCTTTCGATGTCACCACGCGTTTGCTTGTTGTCCCGTAGTCTTCATGGGGTACCTACACATCAAAGTGTCGTATATGCGCATTAAAACCAAATCAAAGCTAAAACGGCACACGAAACCCAAAATGATACGATAAGAGGCCTATAGGTTAGAACCTATGGCACGCCTTCAAAACCATCAATAAATCCTCTATATCGTCGTATAAACACCAAATAGTCGAGGTAAATCACAAGACACAAATGCAGAATTAAAAATACGGAATAGGGAAACACGAATCCAAAACAGCAACTAGGAAAAAGGGTCCCAGATTTCACCCTAGGTCAAATTATACAATTCTACACATGCCAGGAGTCTAAACTACTGATAAGGGAACACCAAAACCAAAACGAGCCAAAATGGGGTAGGTCTGGCCGCAAATTGCGGCCAATTGGAATATATCTGCGGCCGGGTTGATGAGTTAGGGGTTGGGGTCTTGGTGGTAGCTTCCTGGGTGCCTGCACATGTCACTGTCCAATCAATTTTAATTTAGGATGTCTCGGGTGATAGCAGATTTAATATACCCTTCACAGATTCCACAATTTCTCCGATATCGGTTTCTAAAATCCGTATTCTGGGTTTAAGCTTCAGGTTAGGGTCTCAATTCATACACTAGGGTGTTGGTGTAGCCTCTATTGAACTCAATTTCACATTGCAACTCATAATTCTTCACAACCCTAACTAGGTTTTACCTCAAGTCACCAAATCACACAATATCGGTTTAATCATAACACGGGGGTAAAGGAAATGCTAAAATTAAGTTAATGATTCAGAAAATACCTCATTTGGCAACTCAAGAATTTTCTTGAGTTGCACCTAGTGGCCGAAATCCTTGCTTCTTTAGTCCAAAGTGTAGATCAAGAGCTTGTGCACACATTTAATGAAATGGAGATTGGGTTTTGGAGTTGTTTTGGATGTGTTTAGAGGGCTTTGAAGAGGGGAGGGAAGTGAGGGAGGAGGAGCAGCAGGAGGAGGGGAAGAGGGAGAGGGAAAATGAAAGAAGAATGAAGAGATGGCTAAGTCAAAGTGAGACCATACCTCTCTCTCTCTCTCTCTCACCTACTACTCAATTCTTTTCTCTTTTCTTTTCTTTTTCCTTAAACCCCTTCTCACTCAAATAGTAACCCCAAAACAAACCATGGCAATAAAAATGTAACACAAGTGTGGAAAAGTGATATGTGCATGTTTTGCACAAAAATGCTAAAAACCGATTAGCGATTTTTAATCGCGATTAGCACAAATTTAGCATATAACTAATCAATTAAACATAGAAATGGCATAATTCTCTAATTTACCCTATTTTAGAATTTTCCATAATTTTCCAAAAAATTTCCCCCTTTATTTGTATTTAATAATACCAAATATTAAAATATTCAATAAAATAATATTAAATTATAAAAATTCCCAAAATTAATATTTTATCTTTTTGAAATGTTACAATCTACCCCCTTAAAGAAATTCGGTCCCCGAATTTATATTTAAACCCCCAATACTAAAACATTTCAGTAAAAATCCAATTTGTCGGGGCTCCGAAAACATCAATACATAGCGAATATCATAAAAATGTACTGCTCTACTAGAAATCAATCCCCAAATTGCATATATAAGAATATCCTGTGCGTCTGGTGCGCAAGGAATCAAAATCCATATATGTGTCAAACAGGTGTACAAAACAACATCTAGGTGCAACTGGTGTGCACGAAACAACTGTCGTAGGCAACGTGTGTGCCTGACAGTAAAAATCAGGTGCATGTGACATGCACGAAGAATCCCGATTTAGTGCATCTGGCGTGCACCAAAATCGTATATCAAAACACTAAAGGTGCATGAAAACTATGCTGGAAGTGTAAATCAAATCACTGTATAAGATAGGCGTGAAATCACAATCAATACCTCGAATGTAATAACTTATGCGCAAAATATAATTATCCAGTGGGTGCATGAAACAATATCATGAAACTCAGTCATCAAAACTAAATCATGCAATAGAACGCCCAAAATACCAAAATTCTAAGATGACGGATACGTGATAATCGAATCACAAAATCACAAAATCACAAATACCATTGTCGGTAGTCCTCCTTCAAGGTCGAGAAGGAGTCGGTGCATCCAATGCTAGCAGCGCAAGATATCTACTTGCCTCTTGCTCACGGTCTGGCGTCCTCTGACTCTGGGTCCTTATCTTCTCTGCGGATTACCTATCTCGCAGTCAATCGGCTCATCGGCCCTGTCAGGTGTGCTAACGGGGACGATTTCCGTTCTGGCACTTCTCTGGTCATCTCTCGGTCGATCCTCACGACCACTCGTAAAGCAGCATATCACTGGCGTCGGCCTCTGGCACTCTGAATGCACGTCACACATCTGATCCTGGGTGCAAGCATCATTGCAGCAATGTCCTGGAAGGAATCCTGCTCAAGGTCTCTTCCAATCTTGCATATGCCGAACTGTACGGAGGCTGGCTCTCTTGCATAATCTCTTCTCACTCGATAGACATCTGTGTCCTCAGCACAATATTTTCTCGGAAATTGGTCGCATCCCAACGCCTCTGTAAGCATATCAGGTCTCTAGTCTCGACGGGAAGTAATGACAGCTCCTCAGCGTCTCGCCCGAACCTCTGGTTCCACCTGACTCTATCGTCGTCCACTATGACGTCACGCCATGCTATCTACGCACTGCACTGTTCTCGGCCACGGTCAATCTAAAGTCTCTCGCACGGACTCGAAATCGGGCACTCTGTAGCTTCATCATTCTGTAGAAGATGTCAGGCCGAACAGGTCCTCGGGAACACGTCCCAACCATCGGAGGAATACTCAATACTCGTCCGTCCTTGATCAATTCGCAACGCATCTGGGTAAGTTCCTTTATCCGAATCTGGTCAACTACCTCGTCGACAATGCCGAAGTCTGGCCGGCTGGGTGTGCGCAATATGACAACTCCTGGGTCTAGGTCTTCTCGTATCGTTTTCCAGAAAGTTCCTATCGAGATTTCTCTCTCAAATCTCCTTCCTGCCGGATTGCCCGGAAGTCGTCATCCATTGCTGAAGCAAATTCTTATTCCGGAACGGCTGCATACTTATCGCGCTTCTTTCTGGAAGATATATCCATATACAACGCCTCTGGGTGCGTATCACATCTCTGATGTCAGCTGAGTGGGACATCATCTCGTCGAAATCTCTTGCGAACTCTTTTATTCACTCTGCTTCAATGTCGACTGATTTGGACTCGTCTTATCGTGGCTGCATGGACTGTGCTCCAACGGCTATACTCGTATCTGGAGTCTCCCAAGCAATGCATCCCATCACATAATATCCGAATGATGTCGAAACATTCGATCGACTCGTCAGAACCTTATAATCCCCCAAGAGATCAACATCTTGAGTACAGTTTAATAGTATCGAGTACATGCCACAGTGTCGGTGGTCCAGCCGTAGAAGGGCAAACCCAAGCCTCACTAATGGCGCCGCGGAACTGCCGCAAACCCTAAGGTTCAAAGGCTTTCACACGGTCATTAAGTCGAGTTAGGGTTTCATTCTTCTAGAGGGTCCATAAAATCACCTGCATGTCTTTCCGTATACTTTAAACTTGGAAAATGGGCTCCTGACATTCGATCGTCTCTATCGACTCTCAACGAACCTGCGTAAAGTCGTCTCTAGCTGGAAACAATCTATCTAATGACCTCGCATCGGTAAACGAATGAACCACATGTCCTAGTTTTCATCCTCAGGTGACTAGCAACCGACCATCAGATCTCTAAGTATATGCTCATGCTGCAGTAGCTCCAACCATCTGGGCGATATCTCGTCATTTGCAGCAACAACTGGCTCATTTGCCTGTACGCCGAACAACGCCTCAATCTCCAGGAAAGGCGACACATTGGCGGTCATCTCTGAATTGGTCTGCTCTAGATCTGAGTAAGACTCTCCACACTGGAAATCTTCAACTCAACTGGGCCCGCTCCGGTGCATAAATCGGACGAATCACCTTCGTCTCTCAAATCGGGTAGACTAGCTATCATCTGTCTCTTATCTGCCTGGATGCTCCGACCATCTCAGCTCGTAAGCTCCGGAAGCGACATCCTGTCAATCTCAGCAACAGCTGGTCCATCTGTCTGCACGGTAGGCGACATCATAATCTCTGAGGTATGTTGTACATCAACAGTCCTCTCTCAACTGGCAGCTCTAACAATGGCCCAATCATCCGGTGCAAAACCAAGCACTCGCCTCTACTAGAGGTCACAATCACCAATACTAACTCGAGACGTTCCCATGTCACCAGAAAACACAATGGTCGGCCCTCGTACCAGACGAGCTCGCCCTGACCGTAACCCTAGCAGCAGCCCAAACTGCGCTCAAACATGGCGACAGGAACCTCAATCGAGTATCGAAGAGAGCATATCAATGGCAAGAAAGAGAACAACAGATCCAGAGCGGATACATGATCAGAAGAAGGAACAACATCAATAAAGGTATATGATCATGAACTAATAGAATCGGGGATCTCAAATGGATGTATAATCATGGATATGAAGAGAACCACTGATCTTGAAAATATGTACATCCTAAGGTTCCTTAAGCGGAGTGGCGTGTCCTAAGTATACCGCGGAACATACCCACGGTACGTCACGCTAATTTAGTTACCAATTCCATCAACCAAGGGTCATCCTATACGACGAAAGTTCGGGTCAATACCCCCTCGACTAAGTCTATGTTCCGTAAGGTCAAGCCTAAGTTCCGTATATATATAAACGCCCTAGGCTCCACATAGTCAAACTTAGACTCGAACCAAGGTCATCCTAGTGCTCTGATACCAACTTTGTCACGACCCGAAAGAGCACGTGACTGGCCCTTGAACCATATGAAGTCTATAGGACTCCATCTGATCCAAGTAAGCCAAAAGCCCAGAAATCTAAAACCATTTTAAGAGTAAGTAAAGAAAACTGGTTTTTAAAGAAGTGAAGGAAAACATGTTTGAAGTCAAGGTTTTTAAATAACTAAGCCGAATGTGCATTTTTAAAAGGTAAAGTCTTTTCTAAAAATTTCGGCAGAATTCCTTTTGTAAATACTGGCCCCGAACGGGGTACAACAAGAACAACATATATACAATGATAAAAGGCATCCCCAAGCGGGAGCTAGCTCTTCGTCATACGACGGTCACAACCACACAAGCAATAATAATATACAACGCCGAAAGGCGAGGATCAAACCAAAAGAACTCAATAAGCATGAAAACCGCCATACTACTAAGCGCGACTCTAAGGTCGAATAATACATCACAAAAGTCTAAGTCTGAAACAATATACAAGTTTGGTTGATGGAATTTCTAGATACAAGAATAATACAAGTACAACGGTGATTCTTGATGCAAAAGAACCCACCTACCAAATACAATTCACCCGCAAGGAAGCAGTGTGCCAGAAATGCCGCAATGAAACCTGTACGGCAAAACCTGCAAGAACTGTGGCACAACGGGGGTGAGTTGCCAATTCGTGAATAGAGAATATCTACAAGCAGAAACCGAATGCAAGACATAATCCTAGGCCAATACGATCAGTATATGAGCCTCAAAGAATAAGCCTGATACATGATAAGGTGGCAAAGCAACATCTAAACAGGTGTGTAGTGCCAAGTACTCAGGTAATAACATGTCATAGATGTAAGGTATGTCTGCATGAAGTAAAAATGATGAAGTATCAATACACATATATTAGCGTCCCATACCACTAATATTGGTGTAAGGGTATATATAACAGCGCCCTCATACCCTGTTATATATACAAATGAAGTATGATCAATGTAAATCCAGTCTGTATATGATCCATGTCTGTATATACGTGGAACCCGTCCACCCGTCGCCCAATGACAATAAACGTGGAACTCGTCCACCCGTCACCCAATGACAATAAGCATCATGTATGCAAATATGAGGATATAAACAAAATCATGGAAAACATCATGAAACCTGTGCCTAGCATCGACACGTAAATCCTCGTCCATATGGGGCTCCGTCTGCGGTATCGGCCCTCGGCCCCAGCAGTACGGGTCAGCCCATGTCCATCTCTGGGCTCCATCTGCGGTATCGGCCCTCGGCCCCGGCAGTACGGGTCAGCCCATGTCCATCTCTCAACTCTGGTCGATATCCTCCAGATATCCACCGAGCTCAAGTACAATCACCGGTAGGTAGTAGTCCCTCTGCCAGGCTCACCGTCTACTACACAGCGAAACCGTTCTCGCCCCGGGGTACCATACTGGGTCCACCATGTACCCGCAATCGGCCTCATCCGCCTCCTCGAATCGGGTTTCACATGTCGCTCTCAGCACCGAGAAAACACATGGTGGACGCACTGAAATATCATATCAAGGGTAACCTGGTTTTTAACACAATTATATATTCTCTTTTGAAATACCCACGGTTCCCAAATCCAGAAATATCATGGAAACAGCACATCTCAATGCGTATAATCAAAACATGATGTATGCGACATGTAAGAAAGGTAAGCATATCATAAGCCATGCAACATGGAATAATAATGTGCACATGTCGAGGGAAACCGCTCTTTTAAAACGAATCAGTTTTAAAGAACATCTTGCGGTTCCCAAATCTCTAATCAAGTCAGAATCATCTATGTTTGTGTACAGGTATAAGTGTACAATATGCCATGCAAGAGTCATATCATGAACGCAACAGTACTACAGTGTAGTGGCATGGCAATTATCGATGATGAAGTGTGTGAGCCGGCAAATAGTGTACGTGGAACATACGCATCATCGATAATGGTGCTGGTGTCCTAACAGCATGATAATAATATAGCAATAATCATATGCAAAGCAATTAGAATAGCATGAATATGCGGAAATCAAATAATCAACACCACATTGAAGAATCTACATCAATATGTATGTATCATGCAGTTATGTCGTTTGAAGTAAGACGAATCAGGATTTTTAGTAAAATAAGGGCTACCGTATATTTTAAGAAAGATATGTCCTTTGAAAAATACCCGTAGAATCTCTTTACTTGTCTTTTAAGATATTCCTGATTCGTAGTTTTTGAAATAGGTATGACTCGGGTCTAGTCTAACATCTACTATGCAAACGACAGATCTAAGTATCAAGTAAATCGGGAGGGGTGTGGAAACCGCCTAAATCTGAGTCGATATATAGATATAGTAGTCTGTGATCCCGCCTCTATAGTATAGCGTACGATATAGTATATCATATGACATCCTCAAGTCATGAGAGCGGATCTATCATCAATATAGGCTCTTACGGTAAATCGTCGTACGACATCCCAATAGCTGGGTACGGGTCAATATCACACTATCTCATCACGTCTCAGGTATCACTATCATCATATCACATAATCTGTAGTACTGATCTAAGTCTAGTACAACTGATACCATCAATATACTGCGTGTGCAAGCACACGTCCCAAGGCCCGCTAGAGATCACGTATCGTATCCCAAATACGAATCACATCAAATCACCGATCTCACGACACAATGCCCAACATCATCGACTCATCTCCAATGTCATCCAATATCGTCAAACACAGTGCAAGTATAATGAATATGCAAGGATGTGCGTGTAGGTGTAAATCTATTCTAGAGTTCGCGACTATGAACTACACTAGTTACTTCTAACCCTACACTGTCCATAGTACACCTAACTATCATATATGTATAATATCACAACTACGGACTGCGGGGGTGCTATACTCCATCCACCCGACTTCCCCCTGTAGATATAATCTACTCACCTTGCGTCTCCATCTTTCGATGTCACCACGCGTTTGCTTGTCGTCCCGTAGTCTTCATGGGGTACCTACACATCAAAGTGTCGTATATGCGCATTAAAACCAAATCAAAGCTAAAACGGCACACGAAACCCAAAACGATACGATAAGAGGCCTATAGGTTAGAACCTATGGCACGCCTTCAAAACCATCAATAAATCCTCTATATCATCGTATAAACACCAAATAGTCGAGGTAAATCACAAGACACAAATGCAGAATTAAAAATACGGAATACGGAAACACGAATCCAAAACAGCAACTAGGAAAAAAGGTCCCAGATTTCACCCTAGGTCAAATTATACAATTCTATACATGCCAGGGGTCTAAACTACTGATAAGGGAACACCGAAACCCAAACGAGCCAAAATGGGGTAGGTCTGGCCGCAAATTGCGGCCAATTGGAATATATCTGCGGCCGGGTTGATGAGTTAGGGGTTGGGGTCTTGGTGGTAGCTTCCTGGGTGCCTGCACATGTCACTGTCCAATCAATTTTAATTTAGGATGTCTCGGGTGATAGCAGATTCAATATACCCTTCACAGATTCCACAATTTCTCCGATATCGGTTTCTAAAATCCGTATTCTGGGTTTAAGCTTCAGGTTAGGGTCTCAATTCATACACTAGGGTGTTGGTGTAGCCTCTATTGAACTCAATTTCACATTACAACTCATAATTCTTCACAACCCTAACTAGGTTTTACCTCAAGTCACCAAATCACACAATATCGGTTCAATCATAACACGGGGGTAAAGGTAATGCTAAAACTAAGTTAATGATTCAGAAAATACCTCATTTGGCAACTCAAGAATTTTCTTCAGTTGCCCCTAGTGGCCGAAATCCTTGCTTCTTTATTCCAAAGTGTAGATCAAGAGCTTGTGCACACATTTAATGAAATGGAGATTGGGTTTTGGAGTTGTTTTGGATGTGTTTAGAGGGCTTTGAAGAGGGGAGGGAAGTGAGGGAGGAGGAGCAGCAGGAGGAGGGGAAGAGGGAGAGGGAAAATGAAAGAAGAATGAAGAGATGGCTAAGTCAAAGTGAGACCATACCTCTCTCTCTCTCTCTCTCTCACCTACTACTCAATTCTTTTCTCTTTTCTTTTCTTTTTCCTTAAACCCCTTCTCACTCAAATAGTAACCCCAAAACAAACCATGGCAATAAAAATGTAACACAAGTGTGGAAAAGTGATATGTGCATGTTTTGCACAAAAATGCTAAAAACCGATTATCGATTTTTAATCGCGATTAGCACTAATTTAGCATATAACTAATCAATTAAACTTTGAAATGGCATAATTCTCTAATTTACCCTATTTTAGAATTTTCCATAATTTTCCAAAAAATTTCCCCATTTATTTGTATTTAATAATACCAAATATTAAAATATTCAATAAAATAATATTAAATTATAAAAATTCCCAAAATTAATATTTTATCTTTTTGAAATGTTACAGCTTCTGGTTTTGGCGGGTAACTTTCCGTGCTCGTAGGGGTCTAGGATTTCATTGCACAGGCTATCCATACGATCAGGGGAACGTCAGGTTTCATTTGCGGTTCTATGAAACCCGGGGATCCCAGATTATCTGTATTATTCTGTGATGCTTATTACTTTTCTGTGATGTTGCATTTATCATACCTGGAGCGATTATTATATATTGATATATATACTAGTAGATATTGTATATGTTTTACACCCGCGCTAGTCCAGTCCCCGCTCTCTCGTTAGTTAAGTAACCTAACGGGTGATGACGGGACTCAGTGGCTAATGCGGATGGCATATACATACATCATATTTTCGTTCTTTTCTGGTGTGATCAATTGATGGGACTGCGTTGATTCTTATCAATGAAAGTGAAACAAACCTATATTTGATGTTGTTGGAACCAAATTTTCAAAAATCTGTTATTGCAAAGGCGTTATCTTTTGTTTTGCACTGTGGTATTCGGTTATGAATATCCAGCACCTCATTCCACAAGGCAAAGGCCGAGATCCCTTCACCGGGAGTGACCCCTTGGACAGAGGTTTGCGTCAGGGTAATAACTTCACTATAGTCGATTACTTTCTGCATTGCATCGTGGTATTCAGTTTGGAATATCCTGCACCTCATTCGACGAGGAAAGAGCCGAGATCCCTTCACCGAGGGCGACCTCTTTAGCAAAAGTTTTCGCCACTATATATTTATAAAACCACTTGGATTCCTTCAACGATATCAAGTTCATTACGCTAAAGGTTTTTCGCCAAAAACCAGCCGTAGCCCTCCGTCATTTCAGATTAGTATTGCTTGGTATTCGTGCTACGTATGTTGAATGTGTCAAGGCGTAGTGTGCGCTAGCTCTGTAATGCTTTTCTGTCGCATGGATATGTGGATTGGTTAGGACAGTCCTACGTTCATGTTGACTGTGTCAAGGACTCGTACGGGTGGGTTTAATGCAATCAAGATAATGACGGGTTGAACATGACTAGGATCCTTTGATATCTTGACTGTGTCAAGGTCACTTGGATCCTAGGGGTAAAAACACATATCGGGAGTTTCAAACATACAGGAAACTTGCCAGGCATGCGCATACCTTCTGGAGTGTGGTAACTTGAGTGGCTTCCATCAAGTTATCATGCGATGATAGTGTAAGTCCATGTCACGCACCCCACGAACTTGCGGGGAGGCGGAATATATGAAAAACGATTATCAAAGCTTCGTAACACGGACCTGAGCGCATGAATCGTATCTAAACCGTTACTAGCAAACTATGAGAGGTTTAACTACTCGGATTCGAAGTTAGACCTCACGTTACTTGTCCTTCGGGTCTTCATCGCTATCTTCCACTCCTCGTAGGCTCCTTGGAACATCAGCACCTCAACGGCCTCCTCGAGTCAAAGACGATCCACCCGAGAGCTCCTACGCCAAGTTGATCTCTAACTTGAGATAACTAGGTTACTCAAAGTGCTAATCTAAGCTACCTAGGGGATATAGAGTGAGGTTATGGATGTATTAGTCTAGCTAACCCTTGATCTCAACACATGAGAGGTTAGGGTTAGGGTTTCAAGAATGAGAGAGCTTGAGGAGAGAGAAGGTGAGCATAAGAATGAATATGAATAATTAGCTCATTAGAATATAACAACCATAACAATTTATCAAATAAATAATATAAATGATTAATCATCATGGTTGATGCATTCACCTTGTGTGATTCATCATATGACTCATTAACTAATTAATGCATCATTTAATACCAAGGATGAATCATTAAGCAATTAATGCTTATGCCACCTTAACCCCCAAGTCACCATGCTTCTAGAAGCTTCCCGGAAAATTACGAGAACGCCCCTCCAATCCGTGAAAACACGGAAAAAACTTTAAACTGTATAAATCCAATAACCTGATACTAGAATCTGGCTTAAACCAAAGCCGACTAGTAAAAACTGTCCGAACGTCGTACGTGCGTAAACACACGTATGCATCCGAACCCTTGTTGTAAAACCATACGACCTCTATATCGTTTCGCCTGGAGTAGGGAAACTCTCTGTGTGGGACTCTAAAGACTCGACACTACAATGGCAGTGGGTTTAACCACATACTGCAAGCGGTACTAGCTGTACGTAACAGTCCCCAGGTAGTGTTTGCAAGCATCACATATGCCACAACAAAAATTCATGGGGGGTGCTAAGCAATCAACTACGAATCATACTAGAAAAATAAGGTAACAAAAGCTTGTAATCAAACATTACAAAGAGAAGTGTACTAGAATACAACCTTTGTAGATCCGGTCTTTCACTTATAAAGCTCCGTGTTGATGTCCCTTCGCTGCGATCATCAAACTCCCGGACTCTAGTGATGGTTTCCTCGGAGAAATGAACGGATTTGCTCAAAGTCTTCGAGGCCGAAGATGATCTACGTCGAGGAGAATCAAACCCAAGCTAACCCCTCGCTTGGTCATAAACTTTGTGAAGAGAACACCCTAAACTAAATGGCAAGTAGTAGAGCATGATGAAATAGGAAGTGGGTTCACTTTGGATTTTGATTTCTCACTTTGTTTCTTCATTTAGAAAAATCTAGCAAGGTTTTTCTTTTGGATGAAGAAGAAGAAGAAGTAGGAATGAAAATGAAAACTCAAGTGAAGATAATGATCAATTATGCAACCATCGGTGAGTTATTATCATCCACTAACCTTTGTAGAGACTAAACCATGGTTTAAGCTAATGGTTTTGTTAATAAATATCTTTAGTAAAACAAACTGTGTGGACTTTGTCAAAGATGCTTTAAGCTTCATGAAGCTTCAAGTCAAGACAAAGATAGCCACCATTTTGAATTAGAAAATAAATAAGAACCCTAACCATTATATTAAATATGATGTAAGTCATACACACACCCAAGTTTGCATGTATCATCAAGCATGATACAATCATGTACACAAACATATATCATCTATACCTTATGTGCACATCAAGTGAGAAAATAATCTTAAGTGAACCAATACTAGTTAATGTAAAGTAATATATCAAATATATAATTATACATTAAATCATTAAATCAACACTTGATTTAATGATCCGGTCATATCTCATATAACCGACTAATATCTTGTGTATCAATATATCGAATCAACACTTGATTCGATAACCCGGCTATATCTCATATAACTGACCGATGATACAGATCGCGAGAATAGAATACAGTATCACATACTGGTATTATTCTCGGTCCCGCACATATCACATACGTGCTCCTATTTCGTTCCGCTTGAGCCAGGAAACCTCTGTGTAGGACACTAAAAACACGTCAATACGCCGGCAGTAGGTGGTGATCATATCAGTCACCCACAAGCCGCAAGCGGTCTGCTAAACGTAACGGCCACCTGGGTATTGAGCGATCAGAAGATCAATGAGCAAGCCTGCTCACACTCCTGCGAATCCGATCAGTAACACTTACCGCATAGTCCGGTTTGTTCGTCTAATATGTCGCATATCTCTCCTAGGGGTGGTAAACGTCAGACCCAGTAGCTTGATAAGTCATGCCGATGTAAGGTCCATAATGAGTGTGAAACTACTGATAACACTTACCATTAAATCACAGCAACCCTGGCCAAGGATTTCCAGTTATGGCCAGTCGAGCATAGCGCAACATCAACCCCCAATACCGGGAGAGACGAATCCCCTCCTATCGTTCATTGCCTCCATGTGACTCGGGACTATACCCAAAAACCACCTGTTTGCACGAATCAGTAGAGCCGTGGTAGGGTGGAAATCATAGCACAGTGGGAAACACACAAGGCTCTCTGACGATCTCGGGTCGACAGACTAAGCTGTACCAGTGTCACTAGAGAACTGCCATCTGACGTGAGGTATAATAACATCTGGGAGTTCTCGGCGAGTCCGTTCAGTGTATACAGTCTCCACTGAGCACCCGCATACCATCTCTGATGTCAAACACAAATGGATATAGGATCATCCAACGCCCATCACATGGTTCGAGAAGATATACGCTAGCCTACTCTGGAATATCGATGCCCCGTATTGATATTCCCACGACTAGGGACATTAAAGGATGTACTCATAGACTACCCAGGCCCCACTAGTATGATCTGCATCATAATCCTAGAAGTCGAGTTCACATCCTAATTGCTTTATCAACATGTAACAGAGAGACAATAAATGTACATGTTAAGATAAAGAGCAACCAGATACCGTACTATCATGTCGAGCAACAAAGTCCTCCCTATATATGCCCAGCATCCACTATAATATACATCTTATGTACAATAATAGCTTCTAGCGCATACATACAACTAACATCACGAATACGGTCATGGAGAAGGGGACGGGCGCGGACATCACCAAGCTGTCCCCCAGTGGAAGTGAACTAAAACTGTACTCTACTTTGGCACAAGATCTGCCAATCTGCAGAAGACTGTCTCTGTACTGCGCTGAACTGGGACAAGCTATCCCGGGGCCTACGACTCAAAGCATCAGCTACCACATTCGCCTTGCCCGGGTGATAAAGGATCTCACAATTATAATCCTTCACAAGCTCCATCCAACGGTGTTGTCTCTAATTCAGATCCCGCTGTAGGAAGATGTACTTTAAGCTCTGGTGGTCCGTGAAAATCTGACACGACTCCACGTACAAGTAGTGTCTCCAAATCATAAGCGCAAAGACCACTTCGGCCATCTCAAGATCATAAGTGGGATAATTCTGCTCTTGCTTCTTCAACTGCCGAGAAGCATAAGCGATAACTCTTTCATGCTGCATCAATACACAACCGAGCCCCACTCAAAAAGCATCATAGTAAATGACAAAGCCGCCCGATCCAGAAGGCAAAGATAAAACCTGTGCAGTCGTCAACCAAGTCTTCAACTGCTGAAAACTCAACTCGCATGCCTCGGTCCAATGAAAAGGAACCCCCATCCTGGTCAGTCCGGTCAGCGGTGCAGCGATACTCGAGATGTCCTGCACGAAACGGCTGTTAACAATACTCGAGAAGTCCACTATACATACGATGTATATTGTAGTGGAAGCTTGGACATATATATGGAGTACTTTCTTGCTCGACATGATAGTATGCTATCTGGTTGCTCTTTATCCTAACATGTACAGTGATTGTCTCTATGTTACATGTTGATAAAGCCCTTAGGATGAGTAATTGACTACCAGGACAATGATGCAGATCATACTAGTGGGGACAGAGTAGTCTCTAAGTACATCCTTCAAATGTTCCTAGTCGTAGGTGTATCGAGACAGGGCATCGATATACCAGAGTAGACTAGCGTATAGCTTCTCGACTCATGTAGATGGGAGATGGATGATCCCATATCCATTGATGTTTAACGTCAGAGAGACAGTATACGGGTGCTCAGTGGAGACTGGGTACACTGGACGGACTCGCCGAGAACTCCCAGATGGTATTATACCTGACGTCGGATAGCGGTTCTCTGGTGACACTGGTACAGGTTAGTATGTAGACCCGAGATCGTCATAGAGTCTTGTATGATTCCCATTGTGCTTTGATTTTCACCTTACCACGTTCAAGAGAACGTGCAAAACGGTGGCTTTTGGGTACAGTCTCGAATCACATGGAGGCAATGAGCGATAGGAGGGGTTTCATCTCTCCCGGTATTGGGAGTTGATGTTGCGCTGTGCTCGATTGGCTATAACAGGAAGTCCTTGGCCAAGGATTCTTCAGAGATATACTGGTAAGTGTTATCAGTAGTTTCTCGACCCGTTATGAGCCTCATATCGGCACGACTTATCGAGTTACTGGGGTCTGACGTTTACCACCCTTAGACGAGATATGCGACATATCAGACGAAGAGACCGGACAGTAGGTAGTGTTACTGATTGGATTCGCAGGAGTACGAGCAGGCTTGCTTGTTGATCTTTTGATCGCTCAATACCCGGGTGGCCGTTACGTTTAGCAGACCGCTTGCGGCTTGTGGGTGTTTGATATGATCATCACCTACTGCTGGCGTATTGACGAGTCTTTAGAGTCTTACACAAGGGTTTCCTGGCTCAAGCGAAACGGTGTAGGAGCACATATGTGATGTGTGCGGGACCGAGATTGATACGATATGAGATACCGTATTCTATTCTCGCGATTTGTAACATTGGTCGGTTATATGAGATATAACCGGGTTATCGGATCAAGTATTGATTCGATAAGTTGTTACATATGATATTAGTCGGTTATATGTGATATAACCGGATTGTTAAATCAAGAGTTGATTTAATAATTTAATGTATAATTATATATTTGATATATTATATTACATTAACTAATATTAAGCTCACTTATGATTTCTTTTTCTCATTTTGTGCACATTTAATATATGTGATATATTTGTGTGTACATGTTATGTGTCATGCTTGATGATACATGCAAAAAAGGCATGTGTATGACTTACACCATGCTTGGTTTAATTGCTAGGGTTTTATTTATTTTGCTAATTACAAAAGGTGGCATTTTGTCATGGATGAAAGTTTGTAGAAGCTTGTATTGATCTTTGACTAAGTCCACTCTTTTGTTTTGGCTAAGATATTTGTTAACCCAACCAATTAAACCTAGCCATGGTTAACTCTCTACAAAGGTTAATATTTGATATTAACTCACCATGGTTGCCATTATCTTTTGGAGAATAATGATATGAGATATTTCTTCTTCATCTTCTTCTTCCTCAAAAGCTTACTAGCTTCAATGGTGATTTGAGAAAAAGAGTGAGAAAATCAAAACTAAAGTGAGCCCACTTCTTACTTCATCATCCTCTACTACTTGCCATTTAGTATAGGGTGTTTGCTTCACTAATTTCATGATTAGTGAAGAGATAGCTTGGGTTAGTGTCTCCTCGGCGTAGATCATCTTCGACCTCGAAGTCTTCGAAGTAAGCATGTTCGTTTCTTCAAGGGAGCCTCTCTAGAGTCCGAAGTTCACGATCGCAGCGAAGGGACTACTACACGGAGCTATTGAAGTGAAGGACCGGTCTACAATGGTTGTATTCCTTGCTCACTAGACTTGCAAAGTGTTTGCGTTTTCTTTTCCGTCGATTTCTAGTTAACGATTCTTTGTTAGGGTTAGCTAAAACGGAAATTTTTTGAATTTGGCATGGTCGATGCCTCCCGAAACCTTGCTGCCGTCTTAGGTAACCCTGCAGTGGTATCAGAGCCGTGCTAGATATTTATACGGATTTTGTTAAGATTACGAAACCGAAATACTCCGAAACTTGAAACACAGAAACTCAAGTTTCAGTCGATTTTAAAAGCTTTCAGAAATTTTTTTAAACAAGTGCAGAATGTTGTATGGGATGCAACATGAACACACAAGAAAATTTAGCCCATCTCGCCGGAATTGGGCCGACCACATTGCTAGGGTTTCCAAGCTCGCCGGCCATTTAGTGGTGTTTGGGGCTTAATTTTTTGTTGTGTTCCAGTGGCTTGGTTTTGGTGTTTCAGGTGTTGTTTTTTTCCCTAATTTTGCATGTGATGTAATCTCACACAATAAACAATTCGGAGGGTTTCATATTCGTAGTTTTAACATTGTTTCGGGTTATTCGCATGTTGTCTAGACGAAGTTAAAAAGTTCGATCGAATGTCAAAAACCCATTTTTCCAAGTTTAACGTATTCGGAAAAACATGCAAGTAATCCTATGAACCCTCTAGAAGAAGAAAACCCTAACTCGACTTTTTGGATCGCGGAACCGCTGTCAAACCCTAGGGTTTGCCATAGTTCCGTGGCGACATAAGTGAGACTTGGGTTTGTCCTTCTACGGCTGGTGCATAGGTACTATGGCATATTCTGGGTTTTATTGAACTGTGCTCAAGTGTTGAGCCGTCGGGAAATTTTGGGACATTGATGAATCGTTCGAAGAGTTTAACATCGTCCGGATATTATGTGATGGGATATAACATTTGGAATCCACAAGTAGTTATGAGATAACTAATTTGAATGTTATAAATCTAGCACTTTAGTCTCTTTTGATCGGTTGCCACGGGATTTTGATGTGATCAAAAGTCCGCCGCAATCACGTAGTGTACGCGGATATTCGCCGGGTAAACTTAATAGATAGCCACGCCCTATAGCCCCGACCAAGTGATTGTAGGAGAACCCCGTCGCCAAAACCATCCGTTCGGGTGCTCGCGGCAGTGGTGTTCCGCCACAGTGCACTTCGTCGTTGGTATCAAGGGGTGCGGCCGTCTACTTAAGTTTCCAATGAGCATTAGATCAGGACGTCGGGAATCTTGTTAAATTGCCCGACAAGATATTGAAAAGTGTTTTCGGGATCAAGAATAAAATGCGGGGTTTATAACTGTTAGGCATGTGATGTCTAAGGAATTCATTTGTTAGGCAGGAAATCCAAAGTATGAGATACGTTGGGTTTATGATGTCTAAGGTGGTTGCGGATTCTAACTGTTGTAGTTTTTCACTTTCTTTTCTCCGACCGTAAGTGTAATATGTGGTGTATCTCCGTTTTCGGTGCTATATGTCAACGACAACTGGGATCCGCATATTTACTTACGTTGATGACATGTGATGTTATGTATTGCTGTGATATGTTATATTGGATCGTCATGTTTGAATAGACGGTGTTTTATGTGAGATGAGATTTTTTTCATTTTCATTCATTGTATGTAATATTCTTTTATTAAGGCACTTCCGGGTTGAGAATGATGTCACCAATGTATATTATTTACTTTTCCGCATTAGGATAGACCCAAGGCGGGGAGCATAAGTAACCGGGTTCTAGAGTCCAGTGGGAGACTATCTCGAGGAGTCGAGACCGGGGCTCCTAACTCTAGAATTGGTAGGGTTGCTTTCCGCTCTCGTAGGGGTCTAGGGGTGTGGGATTGGCTATTCATCAAGACCGTAGAATCCGTGTTTTATATAGGCTTAATTTAAAACCCGGAAATCCTAGTATATCGAATATTTCATATGTTTTATTCTGCTGCGATATCTGTGATGTGATAATTTGATATATTGATGAGATGAATACAGGATATATGGTATATAGACGTTGCTTATGTCTCACACCCACGCTAGCCCTGTCCCGCTCTGCCGTTAGTTACCTAACCTAACGGTGCACGAGGGGACATCGAGACGAATGCGGATGGCATAAGCGTACGTTGTATTTATCTTTGTTGTTTAGGTAACTAAAATGATGGGATTTCATTAATGAGATTAGTGAAAGAAAATAAACCTAAAGATATTGTGAAATCGAATTTTCAAAAACAAGTAGCTCTAGTTGTTGCTTTGCATAGCGGTATTCCTTTTAGAATATCCAGCACCTTATTCGATAAGGAAAGAGACGAGATCCCTGTAGGGTTCCTAGGCACTATTGTGAAGGTTCATAAGGCATCAAACATGCCCGAATAAAAATTTAGACGTACCAAACAACCCAAAGCCGGGATCTTTGCTAGATTATTAGGGTTTAACATGCAAGTAAACATCTTTACCACTAAGTGTGAGGGATTACAACCTTTGTAGTCCGCTCCTTCGCTTCATAAGCTCCGAGTAGAAGTCCCTTCGCCGCGATCCACGATCTCCCGGACTCAAGATAGGCTCCACGACTCGAACGATCCATGATAGCTTGTCGTATTCCTTTTCTCCGATGATCTACGTCGAAGTTGCAATAGCTCAAGCTCTCTCACTCTAATGAGGTGAACACCCTAATCTAATGGGCTAGATTAAATGTGGATGATGGAGTAGTATTTATGCTTTCCTTTTATATCATTTTCTCACAAGAAATCATCACAAAAGAAATAACTAGTGAGCTCTTTCCAAAACTCAAGAGAGAAGAAGATGAAGAATAATGAAAGTGATCCTTTTGTGATGAATAATAGATAAGAATATATGATTTATTATGGAACCATGGTCAAGGATGAGATGCTTAACCTTTGTAGAGAATAAACTAGAGGTAGGGTTTGGTTAGGTTAAGAATGAGTCATGGATAAGTATCAACCATAATATCTTAACCAAGACAAAAGGAAATCCTTCTAGAATGAACAAGAAGGAGCTAACCCTAATCAAACCCTAATATCTTTTTATCATCACTAAACATGTTTCATAATAAATCATATCATGTCACAATAATATATATCACATATATATTATATATTTGCAACAAAAGAAAATAATACAATTAACATATATCGCATATATATCAATGTATTAATCCGGTGAGAAAATGAAATAATAAAGGGAGCCAATATTAGATAATGTAATACAATATATCATATATATTATTATACATTAAATCATCGATTCACACTTGATCCGACAATCTGGCTATATCGAATATAACCGACTAATATATCATGTACCGATTCATCGAATCAACACTTGATCCGATGACCCGGTTCATATCTAAATATAGCGAGAATATAATACGGTATCACATATCGCATTATCCTCGGTCCTGCACATATCACATATGTTCCTCTACACCGTTTTGCCTGAGCCAAGAAACCTCTGTGTAGGACTCTAAAGAATCGTCAATACGCCCGTAGCAGGTGATGATCATATCAAACACCCACAGACTGCAAGCGGTCAGCAGAATGTAACAGCCACCCAGGTATTGAGCGATCAGAAGATCAACAAGCTAGCCTCTCCGTTCTCCTGTGAATCCAATCAGTAACACTCACGTACAGTTCGGTCTGTTCGTCTGATTTGTCGCATATCAATTCTAGGGGTGGTATACGTCAAACCCCAGTAACCGATAAGTCGTGTCGATGTGAGGCTCATAACAGGTCGAGAAACTACTGGTAACACTTACCAGTGTATCTCTATATCAGCCCTGGCTAGGGACTTCCAGTTATAGCCAATCGAACACAGCACAACATCAACTCCCTATACCGGGAGAGACGAATCCCCTCCTATCGCTCATTGCCTCCATGTGATTCGGGACTGTACCCAAATTCCACCGTTTTACACACCCTCTTGGTCGTGGTATGGTGGAAATCAAAGCACAGTGGGAATCACACAAGACTCTATGACGATCTCGGGTCTACAGACTACCCTGTACCAGTGTCACCGGAGAACTTCCATCTGACGTGCGGTATATCACCATCTGGGAGTTCTCGGCGAGTCCGTCCAGTGTACCCAGTCTCCACTGAGCACCCGTACATCATCCTTGATGTCAAACACGGATGGATATAGGATCATCCATCGCCCATCATATAGGTCAAGATGTGTATACGCTAGTCTACTCTGGCGTATCGATGCCATGTCTAGATATACCCTCAACTAGGAACAGATATAGGATGTACTCATCGACTACCATGGCCCCACTATTATGATCTCATCATAGTCCCAGTAGTCGAGTACAGATCCTAAGGGCTTTATCAACATGTGAGAGTAAGACAGTAAACCAATACAAGTCAACATGTTAAGATAAAGTGAAACCAAATAGCATACTATCAGGACGAGCAAGAAAGTCCTCTCCGTATATATCCAAGAATCCATCATAATATACATCATATGTACAACAATGGCCTCTAGGGCATATACATAACTAACAATCTCCCACTTGCACTAAGACCAGCTGCTGTAGTATCTCATACCCGGCATCCCGAATAATCTCTCAAACTGTATCTGGGGAATGGCCTTCGTGAGTGGATCCGCAGTGTTGTCCTTCGTATCTACTCTCCTGACCTCGATCTCCCGGCGATCAACTATCTCTCTGATCAGGTGATACCGCCTCAGAATATGTCTAGACTTCTGATGGGACCTGGGTTCATTGGCCAAAGCCACAGCTCCATTGTTATCACAATACAGAGGTATTGGATGCTCAATGGATGGAACCACACCAAGTTCACTAATTAACTTTTTAATCCAGACAGCCTCTTTGGCAGCATCGTTGGCAGCGATGTATTCAGCCTCCATCGTCGAGTCTGCAACGGTATCCTGTTTGGAACTCTTCCAACATACTGCCCCTCCATTGAGGGTAAAGACAAATCCCGAGTGCGACTTAGAGTCGTCCTTATCACTTTGGAAGCTGGAATCGGTAAAGGACTCTGCCCGGAGTTCTCCGTTACCATACACCAAGAACATGTCTCTAGTCCTTCGCAAGTACTTAAGAATGTTCTTCACAGCTGTCCAGTGACTCTCTCCAGGATCTGCTTGATACCGACTATTTACACTTAGTGAGTATGCTAAATCGGGTCTGGTACATAGCATCACATACATGATAAAGCCTACTGCCGAAGCATAGGGTATCCCTTGCATGCGATCTCTCTCCAAATCAGTCTTCGGAGACATCTCTTTGGAGAGAGTGAGTCCAGAGATCGTGGGTTGGTTCCCACGCTTGGATTCTTCCATTCTAAACCTCTTTAGTATGGTGTCAATGTACCTGGATTGGGACAATCCCAGTATCCGTTTAGATCTATCTCTATAGATCATGATTCCCAATATGCAGGAGGCATCACCTAGATCTTTCATTGAGAATCTTTGTGATAAGAAGAGCTTGACTGATTGCAGCATAGGAATATCATTTCCTATCAAGAGTATATCAACCACGTACAATACGAGGAAGACAACCTTACTCTCTGCTACCTTTTTATAGATACAAGGTTCATCTACATTTTTGATGAAGTCAAACTCTTTGACTAAACATCAAAACAGATATTCCAACTCCGCAATGCATACTTCAACCCATAAATGGATTTAAGCAGCTTGCACACCTTTCCGCTGCTCCCACTATCTACGAAGCCCTCTGGACGAGTCATGTATACGCACTCTTCTAAATCACCGTTTAGAAAGGCGGTCTTAACATCCATTTGCCAGATTTCGTAGTAAAGGTATGCAGCAATGGCAAGTAAGATTCGGATGGACTTAAGCATAGCCACTGGAGAAAAGGTTTCATCATAATCCACACCTGGACGTTGACGAAAACCCTTTTCTACAAGTCTAGCTTTGAAAGTCTCAACTTTTCCATCTACACCAAATTTCTTTTTAAAAATCCACTTGCTCCCAATGGGTTTTACCCCTTCAGGAGCATTTTCCAAAATCCATACTTTATTTGTGTACATGGATTCCATCTCAGATCGCATTGCATCCAGCCATTTCACAGAGTCACCACTCGTGATGGCCTGCTTGAAGCTAGTTGGGTCATCATCTTCCATGATGCAATCCTCGCATCCACCATCAATGAGAAAACCGTAGTATCCCTCAGGTGGACGAGAAACCCTACTAGATCGGCGGAGAGGTTGGGGTTCGTCGGGCACTACTGAATCCTTTGGTTCTACTAAATCTTCAGTTGCAGTTTGTGTTTCTGGAACCTCTTCCAGCTCTACCCCTTTCCACTAATTTCTTTTGCAATAAATTCCTTTTCCAAAAAGGTGGCATATTGAGAAACAAACAGTTTTTGTTCTTCAGTGTGGTAGAAAAAATATCCTTGGGAATTCTTAGGATATCCCACAAACTTGCAAAGAACTGACCGTGCCTAGAGTTTGTCTGGATTTTGCCTTTTGACATAGGCCGGACAACCCCATATTTTAACTCGTTTAAAATATGGTCTTTCTCACTCCATATCTCATATGGTGTGGTAGGTACAGATTTAGACGGAACTTGATTCAATAGGTATGCTGCTGTCTCAAGCGCATAACCCCAGAAGGAAATAGGCAACTCAGCCTCGCTCATCATACAACGTACCATATCTAATAGGGTGCGATTCCTCAATTCCGATACACCATTGTGCTGTGGTGTATAAGGAGGAGTAAGCTGAGAGAGAATCCCATTCTCTTTTTGATAATCTAGGAACTCATTACTTAAGTATTCACCTCCTCGATCAGATCGAAGAATCTTAATACTTTTGCCCGTTTGATTCTCTACTTCATGCTTATATTCTCTGAATTTCTCAAAATCTTCGGACTTGTGTTTCATTAGGAACACATGTCAGAATCTAGAGAGATCGTCAGTGAATGTAATGAAGTAGGAAGAACCGTTCCTGGTATTCGTAGACATGGGACCGCATACATCACTATGTACCAGTCCTAAGAGTTCCGTAACTCTTTCTCCGTGTCCACTAAACGGAGCTTTGGTCATTTTTCCTTTGAGACATGAATGGCAAGTATGATAAGATGATAATTCTAACGGGTTCAAATATCCATCTTTATGTAACTTAGCTAGTTGTGTCGCATTGATATGACCAAGTCTACAATGCCATAAGAAAGATTCATTCATTTCTGAACTTTTCCTCTTGTGTGTGTTTTGTATATTGAGGACTGTATTTTGATTGAGAATGAATATGCTACTATGTAACGAGCCTGATGCAATAAACTTTTGATCTAGGAATATATTCATAAGATTATCCTTTACTACAAAATTATATCCTTCTTTATTTTATAAAGAAACCGATATAATGTTGTACATCATGTTCGGTATATAATAGCACTCATTTAGAATCAGTGTATTACGACTTGGCAATACTAGGTGATATTCGCCAACTGCTTTGGCTGCAATACTTGCACCGTTCCCTACTTGAACGGAATGATCACCTTTTCCCAGTTCTCTACCTTTACGTAGCCCATGTAAAAATTTACATGTGTGGGATCCTGATCCGGTATCTAATACCCAGGACGTAGGGTGAACTGAGAAACAGTTCTCAATAACTAACACACCTGAAGAAGATGCATCAACATGCATGTTCATTTGGGCGGCGTGAGAATCCAGATATTCTCATGTTTCCTGTTCAGTGTTATAACTCTTATAAGAAAGAACGGGTCCAATGTTCCCCTGCTCAGTATAATAAGCGGGTTAAGTCAATACATCCATATTTTTATCTTGATTATGGGCTGACATGGTCGCTACCTGGAGAGAGAGAGAGAAGAAAACACTTTAGCGTATGCCCTTGCAAGATTAGATTGGTTATTATCTTATTTAATCAGGATGTCTCCCACTGTTTTTATCAAATCTACCTTCAAACCCTAAAAGGTAAGATTAGCCGGGATTAATTACACCCTACAATTTCGTCAATCTTTCATCCAGATCAGTGTCAGTACTTGAGGGAGGTTCCCCGTGCTTTCGCACGGACCTAATTAAAGTAAACCTTGTTTTCCCAGAGGCGTAACCCCGTTAACACTTTTCTAGACACCTACTTGATAGGCTAATTGTCCTGTGTAAAACTCTCCCAAGAGTAACTCTTACTCGTAGTGGGTATCGGGATCCAACTATCTCATAGGAGGTATGCAATCTCATTGCAAATTTCAACACTTGAAATTCCCGATAATATTTTGCCCCTACCAACTTGTGACCTTAACATAGTCAACAAATCATAATTGCTAGCCAAGTTCAACCCGTCATTTTCCGATTGAATTAAACCCACCCGCACGACCCTTAACATAGTCAACAAAGTCGTACAACTACCCTAATCCAATCACATCTCATGTTTTAGCAGATAAGTACTAATTAGCTACCGCACACTACGCCTTAACATAGTCAACAAACGTAGCACGAATACTTACTAGTCTTTATCTGAAATGACGGAGGGCTACGCAGGTTTTTCAGAAAACCATGAGCGTAATGAACTTGATATTGTCGTAGAATCATGTGAAATTTTGAAATGGAGTGTTTTTTAGGCTTTCATTAGTTTTGCTAATGAGGTCACTCCCGGTGAAGGGATTTGGGCATTTTCCCCTGTAGGGTTCCTAGGCACTCTTGTGAAGGTTCTAAAGGCATCAAACATGCCCGGATTAAATTTTAGACGTGCCGAACAACACAAAGCCGGGATCTTTGCTAGATTATTAGGGTTTAACATGCAATAAGATAACTTTTATCTAAGTGTGAGGGATTACAACCTTTGTAGTCCGCTCCTTCACTTCACAAGCTCCGAGTAGAAGTCCCTTTGCCGCGATCCACGATCTCCCGGACTCATGAGAGGCTCCACGACTCGAACGATCCATTCTAGCTTGTCGTAATCCAAATCTCCGATGATCTACCTTGAAGTCGCTTCGACTCAAGCTTTCTCACTCAAAAGAGAAGAACACCCTAATCACATGGGCTAGATGAGATGAGGATGAGAGAGTAGTGATTTTGCTTTCTTTTAATATCATTTTCTCATTTTATTTCATCACTTAAGAATTTTCAAGAGAGCTTCTTCAAGAGAGAAGAAGAAGAAGATAATGGATAAAGAATAATGATAATCATAATCCTTTTCTTTTGTGATGAATAGAATAAAACATATGATTGAATTATTAACCATGGTCAAGGATGATTGGATGAAAATGAGTAGAGAAACAACTAGGGTTAGGGTTTGGTTTGGTTTAGAATGTGTCATCACAAAAGATCTTTGTAATGACAAAAGAAGAAACCTTCTAGAAAGTGCATGAAGCAACTAAACCAAATTAAACCTTAACCTCAATTAATCATCCTTAAACACGTTTAACAATTAATCATATCATGTCACAATAATATATATCACATATATATTATATATTTGCAACAAAAGAAAATAATACAATTAACATATATCGCATATATATCAATGTATCATCCACTGAGAAAATGAAATAATAAAGCAAGCCAATATTAGTTAATATAATAATATATCATATATATTATTATATATTAAATCATCGAATCAACACTTGATCCGACGATCCGGCTATATCGAATATTACCGACTAATATATCATGTACCGATTCATCGAATCAACACTTGATCCGATGACCCGGTTCATATCTAAATATTCTGAGAATATAATACGGTATCCCATATCGCATTATTCTCGTTCCTGCGCATATCACATATGTGCCACTACTCTGTTTCGCCTGAGCCAAGAAACCTCTGTGTAGGACTCTAAAGAATCGTCAATACGCCGGTAGCAGGTGATGATCATATCAAACACCCACAAGCTGTAAGCGGTCAGCTAAACGTAACAGCCACCCAGGTATTGAGCGATCAGAAGATCAACAAGCTAGCCTATGCGTTCTCTTGCGAATCCGATCAGTAACACTCCCGTACAGTCCGGTCTTTTCGTCTGATATGTCGCATATCAAGTCTAGGGGTGGTAAACGTCAGACCCCAGTAACCAATAAGTCGTGTCGATGTATGGCTCATAACGGGTCGAGAAACTACTAGTAACACTTACCAGTAAATCTCTATATCTGCCCTGGCCAGGGACTTCCAGTTATAGCCAATCGAACACAGCATAACATCAACTCCCTATACCGGGAGAGACGAATCCCCTCCTATCGCTCATTGCCTCCATGTGATTCGGGACTGTACCCAAAAGCCACCGTTTTGCACGCCCTCTTGGACGTGGTAAGGTGGAAATCAAAGCACAGTGGGAATCACACAAGACTCTATGACGATCTCGGGTCTTCAGACTACCCTGTACCTGTGTCACCGGAGAACTGCCATCTGACGTGTGGTATATCACCATCTGGGAGTTCTCGGCGAGTCCGTCCAGTGTACCCAGTCTCCACTGAGCACCCGTACACCATCTCTGATGTCAAACACCGATGGATATGGGATCATCCATCGCCCATCATATGGGTCAAGATGCGTATACGCTAGTCTACTCTGGTGTATCGATGCCCTGTCTCGATATACCCTCGACTAGGAACAGTTATAGGATGTACTCATCGACTACCACGGCCCCACTAGTATGATCTCATCATAGTCCCAGTAGTCGAGTACAAGTCCTAAGGGCTTTATCAATATGTGAGAGTAAAACAGTAAACCAATACAAGTCAACATGTTAAGATAAAGTGAAACCAAATAACATACTATCATGACGAGCAAGAAAGTCTTCTCTATATATAACCAAGCATCCATTATAATATACATCAAATGTACAACAATGGCCTCTAGGGCATATACATAACTAACAATCTCCCACTTGCACTAAGGCCAGCTGCTGTAGTATCTCATACCTAGCATCCCGAATAATCTCTCAAACTGTATCTGGGGAATAGCCTTCGTGAATGGATCCGCAGTGTTGTCCTTCGTATCTACTCTCCTGATCTCGATCTCCCGGCGATCAACTATCTCCCTGATCAGGTGATACCGCCTCAGAATATGTCTGGACTTCTGATGGGACCTGGGTTCCTTGGCCAAAGCCACAGCTCCATTGTTATCGCAATACAGAGGTATTGGATGCTCAATGGATGGAACCACACCAAGTTCACTAATGAACTTCTTGATCCAGACAGCCTCTTTGGCAGCATCGTTGGCAGCGATGTATTCAGCCTCCATCGTTGAGTCTGCAACGGTATCCTGTTTGGAACTCTTCCAACATACCGCCCCTCCATTGAGGGTAAAGACAAAACCCGAATGCGACTTAGAGTCGTCCTTATCACTTTGGAAGCTGGAATCGGTAAAGGACTCCACCTGGAGTTCTCCGTTACCATACACCAAGAACATCTCCTTAGTCCTTCGTAAGTACTTGAGAATGTTCTTCACTGCTGTCCAATGACTCTCTCCAGGATCTGCTTGATACCGACTCACTACACTTAGTGAGTATGCTACATCGGGTCTGGTACATAGCATTGCATACATGATAGAGCCTACTGCCGAAGCATAGGGTATCCCTTGCATGCGAGATCTCTCCAAATCAGTCTTGGGAGACATCTCTTTGGAGAGAGTGAGTCCAGAGATCGTGGGTTGGTTCCCACGCTTGGATTCTTCCATACTAAACCTCTTTAGTATGGTGTCAATGTACCTGGATTGGGACAATCCCAGTATCCGTTTAGATCTATCTCTATAGATCATGATTCCCAATATGCAGGAGGCATCACCTAGATCTTTCATTGAGAATCTCTGTGATAAGAAGAGCTTGACTGATTGCAGCATAGGAATATCATTTCCTATCAAGAGTATGTCATCCACGTACAATACGAGGAAGACAACCTTACCCTCTGCTTCCTTCTTATAGATACAAGGTTCATCTATATTTTTGATGAAGTCAAACTCTTTGACTACAACATCAAAACAGATGTTCCAACTCCGCGATGCTTGCTTTAACCCATAAATGGATTTAAGCAGCTTGGACACCTTTCCGCTGCTCCCACTATCTACGAAGCCCTCTGGCTGAGTCATGTACACGCACTCTTCTAAATCACCGTTTAGAAAGGCGGTCTTAACATCCATTTGCCAGATTTCGTAATCATGGTATGCAGCAATGGCAAGTAAGATCCGGATGGACTTAAGCATAGCCACTGGAGAAAAGGTTTCGTCATAGTCCACACCTGGTCTTTGACGAAAACCTTTTGCTACAAGTCTAGCTTTGAAAGTCTCAACTTTTCCATCTACACCAAATTTCTTTTTAAAAATCCACTTGCTCCCAATGGGTTTTACCCCTTCAGGAGCATTTTCTAAAATCCATACTTTATTGGTGTACATGGATTCCATCTCAGATCGCATTGCATCCAGCCATTTCACAGAGTCAACACTCGTGATGGCCTGCTCGAAACTAGTCGGTTCATCATCATCCATGATGCAATCCTCGCTTCCACCATCAATGAGAAAACCGTAGTATCTCTCAGGTGGACGAGAAACCCTACTAGATCGGCGGAGAGGCTGGGGTTCGTCGGGTACTACTGAATCCTCTGGTTCCACTAAATCTTCAGTTGGAGTTTGTGTTGCTGGAACTTCTTCCAGTTCTACCTCAGAGCCACTAATCTCTTTTTCAAGAAATTCCTTTTCTAAAAAGGTGGCATGTCGAGAAACAAACACCTTTTGTTCCTCGCGATGGTAGAAAAAATATCCATGTGAATGTTTGGGATATCCCACAAACTTGCATAAAACTGACCGCGCCTCGAGTTTGTCTGGATTTTGTCTTTTGACATAGGCCAGACAACCCCATATCTTAACTCGTTTAAGACATGGTCTCTTCCCACTCCATATCTCATATGGTGTGGTAGGTACAGATTTAGTTGGAACTTGATTCAATAGGTATGCTGCTGTCTCCAGTGCATGCCCCCAGAAAGAAATAGGCAACTCAGCTGTACTCATCATCGAGCGCACCATATCTAATAGGGTGCGATTCCTCCGCTTAGACACACCGTTGTGCTGTGGTGTATAAGGAGGAGTAAGCTGAGAGAGAATCCCATTCTCTTTTAGATAATCTAGGAACTCATTGCTTAAGTATTCACCTCCTCGATCAGATCGAAGAATCTTAATACTTTTGCCCGTTTGATTCTCTACTTCGTGCTTATATTCTCTGAATTTCTCAAAAGCTTCAGACTTGTGTTTCATCAGGAACACATATCCGAATCTTGAGAGATCGTCAGTGAATGTAATGAAGTAGGAAGAACCGTTCCTGGCATGCGTAGACATTGGACCGCATACATCACTATGTACCAGTCCTAAGAGTTCGGTAACTCTTTCTCCGTGTCCACTAAACGGAGCTTTGGTCATTTTTCCTTTGAGACATAAATGGCAAGTATCATAAGATGATAATTCGAACGAATTCAAATAACCATCTCTATGCAACTTAGCCAGTCGTGTCGCATTGATATGACCAAGTCTACAATGCCACAAGTAGGATTCGTTCATATCTGAACTTTTCCTCTTGTGTGTGTTTTGTATATTGAGGACTGTATTCTGATTTAGAATGAATATGCCATTATGTAACGAGCCTGATGCAATCAACTTTTGATCTAGGAATATGTTCATAACATTATCCTGTACTACAAAATTATATCCCTCTTTACTCAACAAAGAAACTGATATAATGTTGCACATCATGTTCGGTATATAATAACACTCATTCAGAATCAGTGTATTACGACTTGGTAATACAAGGTGATATTCGCCAACTGCTTTGGCTACAATACTTGCACCGTTCCCTACTTGAACGGAATGATCACCTTTTCCCAGTTCTCTACCTTTACGTAGCCCATGTAACTGTTTACATATGTGGGATCCTGATCCGGTATCTAATACCCAGGACGTAGGGTGAACTGAGAAACAGTTCTCAATAACTAACACACCTGAAGAAGATGCATCAACATGCATATTCTTTTGGGCGGCGTGAGAATCCAGATATTCTCCTGTTTCCTGTTCAGTCTTATAACTCTTATAAGAAAGAACGGGTCCAACGTTCCCTTGCTCAGTACAACAATTGGGTTCAGTCAATACATCCATATTATTATCTTGATTATGGCCTGAAATGGTCGCTACCTGGAGAGAGAGAGAAGAAAACACTTTAGCGTATGCTCTTGCAAGATTAGATTGGTTATTATCTTATCTAATCAGGATGTGTCCCACTGTTTTTATCAAATCTACCTTAAAACCCTAAAAGGTAAGATTAGCCGGGATTAATTACACCCTACAATTTCGTCAATCTTTCAGCCAGATCAGTGTCGGTACTTTGAGGGAGGTTCCCCGTGCTTTCGCACGGACCTAATTAGTAAACCTTGTTTTCCCAGAGGCGTAACCTCGTTAACACTTTTCTAGACACCTACTTGAATGACTAATTGTCCTGTGTAAAACTCTCCCAGGAGTAACTCTTACTCACAGTGGGTATCAGGATCCAACTATCTCATAGGAGGTATGCAATCTCATTGCAAATTTCAACACTTGAAATTCCCGATAATGCTTTTGCCCCTAACCCCTATGACCTTGACAAAGGCCAACAAACCATAGGAAGCTAGTCAAGTTCAACCCGTCATTTCTTGATTGAAATCAAACCCACCCGCACGACCCTTGACAAAGGCCAACAAGGTCGTACGAATACCCTAATCCAATCACATCATATGTTTAAACAGATAAGTACCAGTTAGCTACCGCACACTACGCCTTGACAAAGGCCAACAAACGCAGCACGAATACTAAACAGTCTTTATCTGAAATGACGGAGGGCTATGCAGGTTTTTCAGAAAAACCCTGAGCGTAATGAACATGATATCGTCGTAGAATCGTGTAGTTTTTGAAAAGGAGTGTTTTGAGGCTTTTCTTAGTTTCGCTAAAGGGGTCACTCCCGGTGAAGGGATCGTCGGCCCTTTCCTCATCGAATAAGGTGCAGGATATATCATATATACCGTTGTGCAAAGCAAAACACTAAAAGCAATCAAAAGACAAACCGCGTTTTGTAGCATCTGCCAGTTTCGCTAAAGGAGTCACTCCCGGTGAAGGGATCTCGGTCCTTTCCTCATCGAATAAGGTGCAGGATATATCGTAGATATCACTGTGCAAAGCAAAACTGTAGCTACCCTTTTTATAAAGTTTTTGATTCTACAACATCTTTAGGTTTCTTTTCTTTTATTAATCTCATTAATAAAAATCCCATCAGCTTATGCTTCCTAAGCATCACAGAAGAAACTAAAGCAGTAATATTTATATATCAACATATATATATAGTATAAGCATTCGTCTCAGGCAGTAATATGATCTCATCACAGAACATTGCAGCAGAAGAACATATATGAAATATTGGATATACTAGGACGTCCGTGTTTTCAATACGAGCCTGTATAAAACACGGATTCCACGGTCGCGACGAATAGCCAAACCCACATCCCAAGACCCCTACGAGAGCGGCAAGTAACTCTGCCAATTCTAGGGTTAGGAGACCTTGTCTCGACTCCTCGAGATGGCCTCCCACTGGACCCTAGAACCCGGTTACTTGTGCTCCCCTCCTTGGGTCTACCTAATGCGGAAAAGTAAATAATATACACTGGTGACAGCAACCGCAACCTGGAAGTGCCCCAAATAAAAGAATATTACATTAAAAATGAATTTTACATGAATGAAAATAAAAACCCTCATCTCACATAAAACCCCCGGCTATTCTGATCGCGACGATCCAATATAACATATCACAGCAACACATAATATCTCATATCATCAACGTAAGCAAGTATGCGTATCCCGATTGTCGTTGATGTATAGCAACGAAGCCGGCGATACACCACATACTACGCTTACGGTCACAGAAAAGAAAGTGTAAAACTACAATATTTGGAATCCACAATCACTTTAGACATCGTAAATCCGAAATATCACATACTTCGTATTTCATGCCTAACTCTATGAATTCCACATATTGTATCACATTCCAGATAAATATACGGTATTAAACTATTTGAACAGATAATCAAACACCCAAAATTTCCCGAAGTGCTCAACTCTTGAGCGGAGTTCAAATAATCCCAGAATATGTCACAGTACCAGTGATCCAGCCGTAGAAGGGCCAAGCCAACGCCTCACATGTGGCACGCCGTACTGCCCCAAACCCGAAGGTTCAAAAGGCAGTTCAAGACGGTCACATAATCGAGTTAAGGTTTGTTTTCTTCTAGAGGGTCCACCGCTTAACTTGTACAATTTTCCGAAAGATTTAAACCCAATAAAAATTCAACGCTTGAAAGTTTGCCGTGCCGGAATAAAGTGGGTTAATGATATCCGTTCAAGCAGTTTAACAGTTTCTAAATATCCGGAAAGAAATACGAATTTAAAATTTCCGATCGAGTCTACTATTACAAAACAAACCCCAGAATTTTAAACACCTGGAACAGAATAAAAATATCCAGAATGGTCAGCAAGTACCTACGGTTAAAACCATGAAGCCACGTGTCCCAATCCTACAGTGACGCCGCGGAAGCGCCGCGCGAACCACCTTTCTGCCGCGGATCCGCGCTCTGTTGGTCGAATTGTGGGCACGTGTTTCATGGTAATTCTTAGAATTACCTGCTGATTTTTTTACACATTTTTAATTCTGAAAAATCCCAAAATTTAAAAAATTTCCAGAGAGGGGTCCATTTTGTCCGTTTCGGGTTCGATCGGAGTTTTAACTTCGTAAACACATCGCCTAATGCTCTAGCTAGGCTCTGATACCACTGTAGGGTTCCTAGGCACTCTTGTGAAGGTTCTAAAGGCATCAAACATGCCCGGATTAAATTTTAGACGTGCCGAACAACCCAAAGCCGGGATATTTGCTAGATTATTAGGGTTTACCATGCAATAAGATAACTTTTATCTAAGTGTGAGGGATTACAACCTTTGTAGTCCGCTCCTTCACTTCACAAGCTCCGAGTAGAAGTCCCTTTGCCGCGATCCACGATCTCCCGTACTCATGAGAGGCTCCACGACTCGAACGATCCATTCTAGCTTGCCGTAATCCAAATCTCCGATGATCTACCTTGAAGTCGCTTCGACTCAAGCTTTCTCACTCAAAAGAGAAGAACACCCTAATCACATGGGCTAGATGAGATGAGGATGAGAGAGTAGTGATTTTGCTTTGTTTTAATATCATTTTCTCATTTTATTTCATCACTTAAGAATTTTCAAGAGAGCTTCTTCAAGAGAGAAGAAGAAGAAGATAATGGATAAAGAATAATGATAATCATAATCCTTTTCTTTTGTGATGAATAGAATAAAACATATGATTGAATTATTAACCATGGTCAAGGATGATTGGATGAAAATGAGTAGAGAAACAACTAGGGTTAGGGTTTGGTTTGGTTTAGAATGTGTCATCACAAAAGATCTTTGTAATGACAAAAGAAGAAACCTTCTAGAAAGTGCATGAAGCAACTAAACCAAATTAAACCTTAACCTCAATTAATCATCCTTAAACACGTTTAACAATTAATCATATCATGTCACAATAATATATATCACATATATATTATATATTTGCAACAAAAGAAAATAATACAATTAACATATATCGCATATATATCAATGTATCATCCACGGAGAAAATGAAATAATAAAGCAAGCCAATATTAGTTAATATAATAATATATCATATATATTATTATATATTAAATCATCGAATCAACACTTGATCCGACGATCCGGCTATATCGAATATTACCGACTAATATATCATGTACCGATTCATCGAATCAACACTTGATCCGATGACCCGGTTCATATCTAAATATTCTGAGAATATAATACGGTATCCCATATCGCATTATTCTCGTTCCTGCGCATATCACATATGTGCCACTACTCTGTTTCGCCTGAGCCAAGAAACCTCTGTGTAGGACTCTAAAGAATCGTCAATACGCCGGTAGCAGGTGATGATCATATCAAACACCCACAAGCTGCAAGCGGTCAGCTAAACGTAACAGCCACCCAGGTATTGAGCGATCAGAAGATCAACAAGCTAGCCTGTGCGTTCTCCTGTGAATCCGATCAGTAACACTCCCGTACAGTCCGGTCTGTTCGTCTGATATGTCGCATATCAAGTCTAGGGGTGGTAAACGTCAGACCCCAGTAACCGATAAGTCGTGTCGATGTATGGCTCATAACGGGTCGAGAAACTACTAGTAACACTTACCAGTAAATCTCTATATCAGCCCTGGCCAGGGACTTCCAGTTATAGCCAATCGAACACAGCACAACATCAACTCCCTATACCGGGAGAGACGAATCCCCTCCTATCGCTCATTGCCTCCATGTGATTCGGGACTGTACCCAAAAGCCACCGTTTTGCACGCCCTCTTGGACGTGGTAAGGTGGAAATCAAAGCACAGTGGGAATCACACAAGACTCTATGACGATCTCGGGTCTTCAGACTACCCTGTACCTGTGTCACCGGAGAACTGCCATCTGACGTGTGGTATATCACCATCTGGGAGTTCTCGGCGAGTCCGTCCAGTGTACCCAGTCTCCACTGAGCACTCGTACACCATCTCTGATGTCAAACACCGATGGATATGGGATCATCCATCGCCCATCATATGGGTCAAGATGCGTATACGCTAGTCTACTCTGGTGTATCGATGCCCTGTCTCGATATACCCTCGACTAGGATCAGTTACCACGGCCCCACTAGTATGATCTCATCATAGTCCCAGTAGTCGAGTACAAGTTCTAAGGGCTTTATCAACATGTGAGAGTAAAACAGTAAACCAATACAAGTTAACATGTTAAGATAAAGTGAAACCAAATAGCATACTATCATGACGAGCAAGAAAGTCTTCTCTATATATAACCAAGCATCCATTATAATATACATCAAATGTACAACAATGGCCTCTAGGGCATATACATAACTAACATCCCCATCGAATAAGGTGCAGGGTATATCATATATACCGCTATGCAAATCAAAACTCTTAAAGCAATCAAAAGAAAAACTGAGTTTTGTAGCATCTTCCAGTTTCGCTAAAGAGGTCACTCCCGGTGAAGGGATCTCGGCTCTTTCCTCATCGAATAAGGTGCAGGGTATATCATATATACCGCTATGCAAAGCAAAACTATAGCTACCCTTTTTATAAAGTTTTGATTCTACAACATCTTTAAGGTTACTTTTCTTTTTATTAATCTCATTAATAAAATCCCATCAGCTTATGGTTCCTAAGCATCATAGAAGAAACGAAAGCAGTAATATTTATATATCGGCATATATATATATATATATATATATATATATATATATATATAGTATAAGCATTCGTCTCAGGCAGTAATATGATCTCATCACAGAACATTGCAGCAAAAGAACATATATGAAATATTGAATATACTAAGATGTCCGTGTTTTCAATACGAGCCGGTATAAAACACGGATTCCACGGTAGCGATGAATAGCCAAACCCGCATCCCAAGACCCCTACGAGAGCGGCAAGTAACTCTGCCAATTCTAGGGTTAGGAGACCCGGTCTCGACTTCTCGAGATGGTCTCCCACTGGACCCTAGAACCCGGTTACTTGTGCTCCCCTCCTTGGGTCTACCTAATGCGGAAAAGTAAATAATATACAATGGGGACATCAACCTCATCCCGGAAGTGCCCCAATAAAAGAATATTACATACAAATGAATATTACATGAATGAAAATAAAAACCTTCTTCTCACATAAAACCCCCGGCTATTCAGAACACGACGATCCAATATAACTTATCACAACAACACATAATATCACATATCATCAACGTAAGTAAGTATGCATACACCGATCGTCGTTGTCGTATAACAACGAAAACCGGCAATACAACTACATACTACACTTACAGTCACAGAAAAGAAATTGTAAAACTACAATATTTGGAATCCACAATCACTTTAGACATCGTAAATCCGAAATATCACATACTTCGCATTTCATGCCTAACTCTATGAATTCCACATATTGTATCATATTCCAGATAAATAGACAGTATTAACCTTTTCGAACAGATAATCAAATACCAAAAATTTCCTAAATAGCTCAACACTTGAGCGGAGTTCAAAATAATCCCAGAATATGTCACAGTACCAGTGATCCAGCCGTAGAAGGGTCAAGCCAACGCCTCATATGTGGCACGCCGTACTGCCCCAAACCCTAAGGTTTAGAGGCAGTTCAAGACGGTCACATAATCGAGTTAAGGTTTGTTGTCTTCTAGAGGGTCCACCGTGTTACTTGCCATTTTTCCGAAAGATTTAAACCCGATAAAAATTCAACACTTGAAAGGTTTTCCTGCCGGGAAAAAGTGAGTTAATGATATCCATTCGAACATTTTAACAGTTTCTAAATATCCGGAAATGATAACGAATTTAAATTTTCCCATCGAATCAACGATTACAAAATAAACCCCAGAACACTCAACATTTGAGTTAGATTAAAAGTACCTAGAAAATTACAAAATCACCTACGGATATAACCATGGGAAAATGAGTCAACGATTTGACTGTACGGCCGCAGATCCGCGGCAGGAGCAAGGTATTGCCGCGGTTCCGCGGCTGTGTTAGTTATATGTATGCCTTAGTGGCCATTACTATACATAGGATGTATATTGTAGTGGATGCTTGGACATATATAGGGATGACTTTCTTGCTCGATATAATAGTATGCTATCTGGTTACACTTTACCTTAACGTGTACACTGATTGTCTCTCTGTTACATGTTGGTAAAGCCCTTAGGATGTGTACTTAACTACCTGGACTATGATGCGGATCATACTAGTGGGGACATGGTAGTCCATAAGTACATCCTTCAAAGTCCCTAGTCGTGGGTGTATCGAGATGGGGCATCGATATACCAGAGTAGACTAGCGTATACTTTCTCGACCCATATAGATGGGCGATGGATGATCCAATATCCATTGGTGTTTGACATCAGAGATGATATACGGGTGCTCAGTGGAGACTGGGTACACTGTACGGACTCGCCGAGAACTCCCAGATGGTATTATACCTTACGTCAGATGGCAGTTCTCTTGTGACACTGGTACAGGTTAGTCTGTAGACCCGAGATCGTCATAGAGTCTTGTATGATTCCCACTGTGCTTTGATTTCCATCATACCACGTCCAGGGGGGCATGCGAAAAGGTGGCTTTTGGGTACAGTCCCGAATCACATGGAGGCAATGAGCGATAGGAGGGGTTTCGTCTATCCCAGTATAGGGAGTTGATGTTGCGCAGTGCTCGATTGGCTATAACAGGAAGTCCTTGGCCAAAGCTGTATTAGGGATTTACTGGTAAGTGTTACCAGTAGTTTCTCGACCAGTTATGAGCCTCATATCGACACGACTTATCGAGTTATTGGGATCTGACGTTTACCACCCCTAGACGAGATATGCGACATATCAGACGAACAGACCGGACTGTACGGTAGTGTTACTCGTTGGATTCACACGAGTGTGAGCGGTCTAGCTCGTTGATCTTCTGATCGCTCAATACCCGGGTGGCCGTTACGTTTAGCAGACCGCTTGCGGCTTGTGGGTGTTTGATATGATCATCACCTACTGCCGGCGTATTGACGAGTCTTTAAAGTCCTACACAGGGGTTTCCTGGCTCAAGCGAAATGAAATAGGAGCACATATGAGATATGTGCGGGACCGAGAATAATACTAGTATGTGATACTGTATTCTATTCTCTCGATTTGTAAAATCGGTCGGTTATATGTGATATAGCCGGGATACCGAATCAAGTGTTGATTCGATACATTGATACACTTGATATTAGTCGGTTATATGCGATATAACCGGATCGTTAAATCAAGTGTTGATTTAATGATTTAATGTATAATTATATATTCGATATATTACTTTACATTAACTAGTATTGGTTCACTTAAGATTGATTTTCTCACTTGAATGTGCACATTGTTTATATGTGATATATGCAAGTGTACATGTTTGTATCATGCTTGATGATACAAACAAGTTGTGTGTATGAGACTTGAACCAAATCAAGGTTAGATTAGGGTTTACTATTTTCCTAAACATATAACAAAAGAGTGTGACTTTGGTCAAAGTTATCAAGCTTAATGAAGCTTGATAAACATTGACAAAGTCAACTCTCTTTGTCATTTGTTTAAGATGTTAGCTAACCCAACCCTTAACCTAATGCTATGGTTAATTCTCTACATAAGTTAAGCATGAGGGCTTAACTCAACCATGGTGCCATTATTTATTGGATAATTTTCATTTGGATAATGATATATATGATTCTTTTCTTCTTCTTCATCTTCATCAAGCTCACAAAAGCTTGAGAGCTCCAATGGTGCCATGAGAAAAAGGGTGAGAAATCCAATTCTAAAGTGAACCCACTTCCTATTTCTTCATCCTCTACCACTTGCCATGTAGTATAGGGTATTATCTTCACAAAGTTTTTGACCAAGTGAAGGAAAAACTTGAGTTTGAGTCTCCCCGACGTAGATCATCTTCGGCCTCGAAGTCAATGACCTAGCCCGATCATTTCTCCGACGAAACCATCGCTAGAGTCCAGGATCCAATGATCGCAGCGGAGGGACGTCAACAAGGAGCTAAAGAAATGGTGGAGCGGATCTACAAAGGTTGTAGTCACTTTTCACTTAGCAATAAAGTTGTTTACTTGCTTGCTTTTCGCCTATCCTCTAATTAACGATCTTGCATAGGATTCTTAGGCACATGAAAAATTTGATTTTGGCATGGTTGATGCCTTGTGGGACCTCTTGAGTGTGCCTAGTAACCCTACAATGGTATCAGAGCCTAACTAGAGCTTTAGGCGAAGTGTAGACGATGTTAGAAATCCGATCGAACCCCGAAACCCTAACTTTTAACCCTCTCTGGACATTTTCTGAAAATGTGGTTTTTTCTAAATTAAAAATATTCAAAAATTTCCGCAGGGTTTTCTAGGAGTTACTGTGGAGCACGTGCCCCTAATTCATCTAATGCGCCGCGGAACCGCGGCCCCACCCTAGCTTGCGCGGCGGTTCCGCGGCCATAAAAACGAATCTTGGCACGTGACCTGCACAGTAATCTCTCTCTGTCAGTGCTGTATTTTCTGGGAATTTTCAAAGTTTGCTCAACAGTTGAGTTTTCTGGGTTGTATTGGGAGTTCGACGATTCGATCGGAATCTTTAACTTTGTCTGTGTTTTTCCGGATAATTTAGAATATGTTAAAAAGTTCGACCGGATATAAATACCCAATTTTTCCCCTGCCGGGAAATTTCCAAATGTTGGATTTTTCCGTAGTTTGAGATCGTTCTAAGTAGGGCAAGTAACGCGATGGACCCTCTAGAAGACAACAAACCTTAACTCGATTATGTGACCGTCTTGAACTGCCCTTTGAACCTTAGGGTTTGGGGAAGTACGGCGTGCCACATGTGAGGCGTTGGTTTGACCCTTCTACGGCTGGACCGTTGGTACTGTGGCATGAACTGAATGTTTTTAAACTTATTTCATATGTTGAGCTGTTTCGGGAAAACTTGGGTGTTTGATTGTTCGATCGGAAAGTTTAACATTTTCTATTTATCTGGAATGTGATACAATATTTGGAATCCACAAGTAGTTATGAGATAACTGATTTGGATGTTATAAACATAGCACTTTAGTCTCACTTGATCGGTTGCCACGGAATTTTGATGTGTTCAAAAGTCCGTCGCAATCACATAGCGTACGCGGATACTCGCCGGGTAAACTTAATAGACAGCCATGCCCTATAGCCCCGACCAAGTGACTGTAGGAGAACCCCGTCGCCAAAAGCATCCGTTCGGGTGCTCGCGGCAATGGTGTTCCGCCTTAGTGCACTTCGTCGACGGCATCCGGGGGTGCGGCCGTCTACTAAAGATTGCGACGAGCATTCGATCTGTTTATCGGGGATCTTGTTGAATTGCCCGACTTGATATTGAAAAGTGTTTTCGATAATGATACTAAAATGCGGGGTTTATAATTGTTAGGCATGCGATGTCTAAGGAATTCATTGGTTAGGAATGCGATGTCTAAAGAGTTTGCGGATTCCAACTGTTGTAGTTTTACACTCTCTTTTCTGTGACCGTAAGTGTAATATGTGATATCGCCGGTTTTGTCGTTATATGTCAACGACAATTGGGATGCGCACATTTACTTACGTTGATGACATGTGATGTTATGTGTTGCTGGATATGTTATATTGGATCGTCGCGTTTTGAATAGCCGGGGGTTTTATGTGAGATGGGAGTTTTTATTTTCATTCATGTAAATTTAATTGTATGTAATATTCTTTTGTTGGGGCACTTCCAGGTTGCGGAAGATGTCACCATTGTATATTATTTACTTTTCCGCATTAGGATAGACCCAAGGAGGAGAGCACAAGTAACCGGGTTCAAGAGTCCAGTGGGAGACCAACTCGAGGAGTCGAGTCCGGGTCTCCTAACTCTAGAATTGGTAGGGTTGCTTGCCTCTCTCATAGGGGTCTAGGGGTGTGGGTTTGGCTATTCATCGCGACCGTGGAATCCGTGTTTTATACAGGCTCATATTGAAAACACGGACGTCCTAGTATATCCAATATTTCATATAATTCTTCTGCTGCGATATCTGTGATGTGATCATTTGATGTTCTGTGATAAATACTGTATATAGTATATATGATATATTATATAGGCGTTACTTATGTTTTACACCCACGCTAGCCCTGCCCCGCTCTACCATTAGTTACCTAACCTAACGGTGCACGAGGGGACATCGAGGCGAATGCGGATGGCATAAGTGTACGTCGTATTTATCTATGATGTTTAAGTAATTTAAATGTTGGGACTTCATTAATATGATTAATGAAAGAAAAAGAAGCCTAAATCTTGTTGTGGAATCGAATTTTCAAAAACAGTTAGCTACAGTTCTTGCATTGCATCGCGGTGTTCCTTGTAGAACATCCTGCACTTTATTCGATAAGGAAAGGGCCGAGATCCCTTCACCGGGAGTGACCCCTTTAGCAATTACTGGAAGATGCTACAACCCCCGGTTTGTCTTTTGATTGCTTCTATAGTTTTTGCTTTGCACAGCGGTATATATGATATATCATGCACCTTATTCGATGAGGAAAGGGCCGACGATCCCTTCACCGGGAGTGACCCCTTTAGCAAAACTAGAAAAGCCTAAAAAACACTCCATTTTAAAATCATTTGATTCTACAACGATATCAAGTTCATTACGCAATAGGTTTTCAGAAAAACCTGTCGTAGCCCTCCGTCATTTCAGATAAGTTGTATATAGTATTCGTGCAGCATTTGTTTGCTTTCGTCAAGGTGCAGTGTACGGTAGCTATATGCTGCTTATCTGCTGCATATGATGCGATTGGATTAGGGTAGTCGTACGGCTTTGTTGGCTTTCGTCAAGGGTCGTGCGGGTGGGTTTAATTCAATCAAGAAATGTACGGGTTGAACTTGACTAGCGGGCTATGGTTTGTTGGCTTTCGTCAAGGTCATAGCACGTTAGGGGCAAAATATTATCGGGAATTTCAAGTGTTGAAATTTGCAATGAGATTGCATACCTTCTATGAGATAGTTGGATCCCGATACCCGCTGCGAGTAAGAGTTACTCCTGGGAGAGTTTTACACATTACAATTAGCCGATCAAGTAGGTGTCTAGAAAGGTGTCAACGGGGTTACGCCTCTGGGAAAACGAGGTTTACTGTAATTAGGACCGTGCGAAAGCACGGGGAACCTCCCTCAAAGTACCGACACTGGCCTGGCTGAAAGATTGGCGAACTTGTAGCGTGTAATTAATCCCGGCTAGTCTTTGCTTTTAGGGTTTGAAGGAAGATTTGATAAAAACAGTGGGAGCCATCCTGATTCGATAAAATAATAACCAATCTGATCTTGCAAAAGAGCACGCAGAGTGTTTTCTTCTCTCTCTCTCCAGGTAGCGACCATGTCACGCCTTAATCAAGATAATAAAACGGATACATTGACCGAACCCGCTTGTTATACTGAGCTGGGGAACGTTTGTCCCGCTCCAACTTATAATTGTTATAAGACAGAGCAGGAAATTGGGGAATACCAGATTTTCCGTGCCGCCCAAACGAAGATAGTGCATACCGATGCATCATCTTCGGGTGTGTTCATTACAGAGAACTGTTTCTCAAATGTCCTTTACGTCCTGGGTATATGATACCGGATCAGGATCCCACATATGTAATATATTACATGGGCTACAGAAAGGTAAAGAACTGAGAACGGGTGATAAGTTTCATGAGGCAGAAAACGGTGCAAGTGTTCCAGCCAAGTCTGTTGGTCACTGTTACCCAGAATTACTTGAATACATTGATTCTGAACAAATGTTATTAGATACCGAACCTGATATACAAAATCATATCTGTCTCTTTATTTAGATAAAGAAGGATATAATTTTGTATTGATTGGATAATGTTTTGAACATTTCCTTTATCAAGAGTTGATCGGTTCAGGCACGTTATCTAAAAGCATTGACGTTCTAAATCAAACCACAGTTCTTAGTATATAGAACACACACAAGTGGAAGAGTTCATAAATGAACGAATCCTTCTTGAGGTATTGTAGACTAGGTCATATCAATGCGACCCGTCTGGCTGAAGTTACATTTAGATGCATATTTAAATCAGTTTGAATTTACATCTTACGAAACTTGCCAGTCATGTTACAAAGATTAGATGACCATAGCTCTGTTTATTGGAAACAGAGAAAGAGTTAGTAAACTCTTGGGATTGATACATAGTGATGTATGTAAGGTCCCCTGTCTACACATGCCAGGACCGGTTCTTTGTACTTCATTACATTCTCTGATAATCTCTCAAGATTCAGACATATGTTCCTGTTGAAACACAAGTCCAAATTTTTGAGATACTTACAGAATAAAAGTTAGAACTGGAGAACCAAAATAAGGGTATAAGTATTATGTCCTTTGATGTGATCAAGGAGGAGAATACTTGTGCACGGAATTCCTGGATTATTCTAAAGGAGAATGAGATTCTCTATCAGCATTACTCCTCCGCATACACCATAGCACGATGGTGTATCGGGGTGGAGCAATAACACCCTATGTGATATGGTGTGCTCTATGATGAGTACTACCGAGTTTCCTATTTCCTTTTAGGGAGTTATGCACGTATGAAGTTGCATACCTATTGAATAGGGTTCCGATCAAATCAGATGCCTACCATTTCATATGAGATATGGAAAGGGAAGAGCCCATCTTTTAAGTCAGTTAAGATTTGGGGTTGTCCGGCCTATTTCTGAAAGGCAAAATCCGGACAAGCTCGAGGCAAAGTCAGGACTGTATAAGTTTGTTTGATATCCCAAGCATACGCAAGGGAATATCTTCTACCTAACCGAGGAACAAAAATGTTTTGTTTCTCAGCATGCCACCTTTATGAAAGGGATTTTCTCGTAAAGAAATAAGTGGACATGAGGTAGAACTGGAAAGAGTTCCAGCTATACAAACTGCAGCAGCTGATTTGGTAGAACCAAAGGATTCAATAGCAACCAACGAACCTCAGCCTCTCCGATGATCTAGTAGGGTTCCTCACCCACCTGAGAGATACTTCGGTTTCTCTATGACAGTGGGAGCGAGGAATGCATCATGAGATGATGACCCAACTAGTTTCGAGCTGGCCATCAGGAGTGGGACTCTATAAGAATGGCTGGATGCTTATCGATCTGAGATGGAATCCTTATACACCAACAAAGTATGGACTTTGGTTGCTTTATCTGAAGGACTAAATCCCCATCAGGAGCAAGTATATCTTGAGAAGATTACTTGGTGTACATGGAAAAGTTGAGACTTATTAAAGGTTTGCATCATTGACCAGGTATGGATTATAATGAAACCTTTTCTAAGTAGCTATGCTTAAGTCCATCCAGATCCTACTTACCACGGCTAGATACCATGACTACGATATCTGGTGGTTGGGTGTCATGACTGCTTTTCTAAATGATGTTTTAGAAGAAAGCGTCTATAAGTACACAGCCATAAGGCTTCGTAGACAGTGGGAGCAGCGGAAACATGTGCAAGATGTTTTATGTGATAAAGCAGGCATCGCGAAGTTGGAACATCTATTTTGATGAGATTAGTCAAAGAGTTTAACATCATCAAAATGGTAGATGAACCTTGTATATACAAAAAGGTAGTAGGGAGTATGCTGGTGTTCCTCGTAGAGTACGTGGATGACATACTCTTGATAGGGAAGGAGTTTTCTACGCTACGCTCGGTCAATCTCCGCTTATCACAAGGATTCTCCAAATAGGATCAAAGTGATACCTCCTAAATCCTTAGTTTGGATCTATGAGATAGATCTAAGTGGACCTTAGGATCCTCACTAGCTGTAGTGAAAAGGTATCAGTTGATCCTGGGGAGAATCACTGGAAAGGTTCCAGAGTGATAAGGATGACTGAATGTCAGTCACAGGCATTGCCTTTACCCTCAGTAAAGGGACAGTATGTTGGAAGAGTTCCAAGCTAGATACCGTGGCATACTAGACGATAAAGGCTGGATACATCGTTACCAAAGATGCTACCAAAGAGGAAGTCTGGGTATATATTAGTTCATGAGATGAACTTCGTTCCTACCATTGTGAGACAATGGAGTTGTGGCTTATGCCTAGGAACGCCTGTCCCATCAGTGATTCAGACATATTCTGAAGCAGCATCACCTGATCATGGAGATAGTTGATCTCCAAAGGGATCGAGGTTCAGAGAGAAGACTCAGAGGAAAACACGGCGGATCCACTCACAAAGGCCTTTTCCCAGAGAGAGACTTTTATGGGATGGTTGAGTATGAGATGTAAGTGCACGGCGGCGCCCCGGCCGTCAATCCGATGACGGAATGCGAAAGCGATGATTTACTTTAACTTTTCAAACCGGCACCACCGCGCACTATAAACCCGGATCGTGCCATTAAACTAGTCCTAGCTATCTAGAGAAAAGGTAGAAAGTTATACCGAGCGATCCGTGTCCTTCGGTCTTTTCGTCGTCGTCCCGATCTCCCCGCGGAATCTCCGGTCTCCACCACGTCGCCGGAAGGGCACCACGTCGCCGGAAGGGCACCACGTCGCCGGCTTCTTTTACGGGCTCCCGCCTCTGGACCGAGGCAACTCGGGCATGAAGCTGGCCAGTCGACGTGCCCAAGATTTGCTGTAGAATATAGTGTAGAAAAACTATGTCTCATTTGGGGTATTGGAAGTTGCCTTTGGTGGAGGAAATGAACTAAGACTTTTTGGAGATGAAACTTTGGGATTTTTATGAAGCCAAAAGACCAAAAATCCCACCACAAAAATATGGGCAGCCCTCTCTCCTTGCTTGGTCGGCCATGCATGGTGGGGAGAAGAGAGTGAGAGAATGAGGAAGGGTCTCTCTAATGCAAGAGGGAGTGTGAAAACTATCATCCATCCAAGAGAGAGAAAAAGAGATGATGAGAAGAAATCATCCCCAAACAAAACCAACACTCCACCAACCTCATCATCTCATCACAAAGTCAAGCCATCATGAAGAAGTCAAGAAGTCAAGGGATGGTGCAACCATCATGACACAACAAGATGCAAAAAACACCCTCCAAAATACTTATTTGCACAAATGCAAATAAGCCCTCCTCCACCAAACTTCAGCCAATGAAAAGATACAAAGAAATATGGCTGAAACGGAAAGCAACCTGGCAACTCCAAAAAACTGATCCCGTAATAAATTACAGGAAAACCCCGCTACTGTATATACATACCCGCATTTGTATTCCGACCGAAATACAAATGCAATGAGACAAAATCTACACTTTACAATACTAGCATCCGGCTCAAGCCAAAGCCTGCTAGTATTATCCGTCCGATCATGATCCGTGCAATACCGCACGTATCTGATCGAACCCTGCCATATACCCATACGGCCTCTAGTAGTAATCGTCCGATCCTGATCCGTGCAATACCGCACGTATCTGATCGAACCCTGCCATATCTCCATACGGCCTCTACAGCGTTTCGCCCGAAACTTGAGTAACTGAATGCGTGGGACTCCAAAGACTCTTCAATACTATGGCTGTGGATTTAACCACTAGCACGTCAGAGCTATTAGCCATACGTGACGGGCTACCTGCTATTGACCAAAAGGGACGTCAATGAGCGAACTCATCCTGACACCCAACTGAGCCTGTCAGTGACAATATCCGTACAGTCCGGTCCGTTCTTCTATGAGCATCGCATGGCGGGCCTAGGGGGTTGGTAAAAGTCAGACCCCCAAAAGCGGTACATGTCGTGTCGGAGTGTAGCCCAGAACACCCTGAGATACTACTGGAATACCTACCAGTAAATCTCCTGCCTTGGCCAAGGACTTCGTGTAGGGGCTCTCCTAGACACAGCGCGACCTCACCCCCAATACCGGGAGAGACGAACCCCTGAAGATCCGCTCACTGCCTCCATGTGGCTCAGGACTGTACCCAACTAAAAGCTGTTTGCACGTCTCCTTTGAGCGTGGTAGAGTAGTAATCAAAGTACAGTGGGAACTCATACGAGACAAATGACGATCCTCAGGTCGATGAACTAACCTGTACACATGTCACCATGGAACTGCTATCTGACGTCAGGTATAAGACCAACTAGCATGTTCTCGGCGAGTCCTGTCTGGTGTACTCATAACCCAATGAGCACCTATATACATCTTAGGTGAACCAACTGACACCAGTGGCTTGTGAGACCGGCCACCGCCCCTCGTCGGGGTCTCGACTGTATACACTAGTCTACTCTGGAGTATCGATGCCCTGTCTCAAAACTCCTACGATTAGGGACCTTTTAAGGATATGCTTATAGATTACCAGCTCCCACGTAAATGATCACCCTCATACTGCTGGCAGTCAAGCATGAATCCAAGGGGCTCTATCAACGTGCAATAGTGACCTGTAAGGTCACTTAAAGCAGTACACGATGATAAAGGTAAACCAGATAGCATACTATCATCTTGAGTAAGACTGTCCTACCGGGATTGGTCCCCCCTCAATCATTGCAATCACGTGCCTGTGATCCAATAATTGACTCTGAGGGCACTATCTCCAACATGAGATACTACAACCACTGCTATCAGATGGCCCTAGTGCTAGTAGGAGATTGTTAGTTATTTGTATGCCCTAGAGGCCATTACTATACATAGAATGTATATTGTAGTGGATGCTTGGACATATATAGGGATGACTTTCTTGCTCGATATGATAGTATGCTATCTGGTTAAACTTTACCTTAACGTGTACACTGATTGTCTCTCTGTTACATGTTGGTAAAGCCCTTAGGATATGTACTTGACTACCTGGACTATGATGCGGATCATACTAGTGGGGACATGGTAGTCCATAAGTACATCCTTCAAAGTCCCTAGTCGTGGGTGTATCGAGACGGGGCATCGATATACCAGAGTAGACTAGCGTATACTTTCTCGACCCATATAGATGGGCGATGGATGATCCCATATCCATTAGTGTTTGACATCAGAGATGATATACAGGTGCTCAATGGAGACTGGGTACACTGGACGGACTCGCCGAAACTTCCCAGATGGTATTATACCTTACGTCAGATGGCAGTTCTCTGGTGACACTGGTACAGGTTAGTCTGTAGACCCGAGATCGTCATAGAGTCTTGTGTGATTCCCACTGTGCTTTGATTTCCATCATACCACGTCCAAGAGGGCGTGCAAAAAGGTGGCTTTTAGGTACAGTCCCGAATCACATGGTGGCAATGAGCGATAGGAGGGGTTTCGTCTCTCCCGGTATAGGGAGTTGATGTTGCGCATTGCTCGATTGGCTATAACAGGAAGTCCTTGGCCAACGCTGTTTTAGGGATTTACTACAAAGTGTTACCAGTAGTTTCTCGACCAGTTATGAGCCTCATATCGACACGACTTATTGAGTTATTGGGGTCTGACGTTTACCACCCCTAGACGAGATATGTGACATATCAGACGAACAGACCGGACTGTACGGTAGTGTTACTCGTTGGATTCACAGGAGTGTGAGTGGGCTTGCTCGTTGATCTTCTGATCGCTCAATACCCGGGTGGCCGTTACGTTTAGCAGACCGCTTGCGGCTTGTGGGTGTTTGATATGATCATCACCTACTGCCGGCGTATTGACGAGTCTTTAGAGTCCTACACAGGGGTTTCCTGGCTCAAGCGAAACGAAATAGGAGCGCATATGAGATATGTCCGGGACCGAGAATAATACCAGTATATGATACTATATTCTATTCTCGCGATTTGTATCATCGGTCGGTTATATGTGATATAGCCGGGATACCGAATCAAGTGTTGATTCGATACATTGATACACTTGATATTAGTCGGTTATATGCGATATGACCGGATCGTTAAATCAAGTGTTGATTTAATGATTTAATGTATAATTATATATTTGATATATTACTTTACATTAACTAGTATTGGTTCACTTAAGATTGATTTTCTCACTTGAATGTGCACATTGTTTATATGTGATATATGCAAGTGTACATGTTTGTATCATGCTTGATGATACAAACAAGTTGTGTGTATGAGACTTGAACCAAATCAAGGTTAGATTAGGGTTTACTATTTTCCTAAGCATATAACAAAAGAGTGTGACTTTGGTCAAAGTTATCAAGCTTCATGAAGCTTGATAAACATTGACAAAGTCAACTCTCTTTGTCATTTGTTTAAGATATTAGCTAACCCAACCCTTAACCTAATGCTATGGTTAATTCTCTACTTGAGTTAAGAATGAGGGCTTAACTCAACCATGGTGCCATTATTTATTTGATAAGTTTCATTTGGATAATGATATATATGATTCTTTTCTTCTTCTTCATCTTCATCAAGCTCACAAAAGCTTGAGAGCTCCAATGGTGCCATGAGAAAAAGTGTGAGAAATCCAATTATAAAGTAAACTCACTTCCTATTTCTTCATCCTGTACCACTTGCCATTTAGTATAGGGTGTTCTCTTCACAAAGTTTTTGACCAAGTGAAGGAAAAGCTTGAGTTTGAGTCTCCCCGACGTAGATCATCTTCGGCCTCGAAGTCAATGACCTAGCCCGATCATTTCTCCGACGAAACCATCACTAGAGTCCAGGATCCGATGATCGCAGCGGAGGGATGTCAACACGGAGCTAAAGAAAAGGTGGAGCGGATCTACAAAGGTTGTAGTCCCTTTTCACTTAGCAATAAAGTTGTTTACTTGCTTGCTTTTCGCCTATACTCTAGTTAACGATCTTGCATAGGATTCTTAGGCACATGAAAAATTTGATTTTGGCATGGTTGATGCCTTGTGGAACCTCTTGAGTGTGCCTAGTAACCCTACAGGCTGAATGTACGGATCATAGACACGTGTTTCACAGTGATGCTTATATTTTCCTGCTGGTATTTTTAAGTATTTTTAATACTGAAAAATCACAGTTTTGAAAAAAATCCAGAGAGGGGTCTAAAATTGCGTTTCGCTGTTCGATCGGAGTTTTAACTTCGTATACACGTCGCCTAATGCTCTAGCTAGGCTCTGATACCACTGTAGGGTTGCTAGACACTCTTGTGAAGGTTCATAAGGCATCAAACATGCCCGAATAAAAATTTAGACGTGCTGAACAACCCAAAGCCATGATCTTTGCTAGATTATTAGGGTTTAACATGCAAATAAACATCTTTACCACTATGTGTGAGGGATTACAACCTTTGTAGTCCGCTCCTTCGCTTCATAAGCTCCGAGTAGAAGTCCCTTCGCCGCGATCAGGATCTCCCGGACTCAAGAGAGGCTCCACGACTCGAATGATCCATGATAGCTTGTCGTATTCCTTTTCTCCGATAATCTACGTCGAAGTTGCAATAGGTCAAGCTCTCTCACTCTAATGAGGTGAACACCCTAATCTAATGGGCTAGATTAGATGAGGATGATGGAGTAGTATTTATGCTTTCCTTTTATATCATTTTATCACAAGAAATCATCACAAAAGAAATAACTAGTGAGCTCTTTCCAAAACTAAGGACAGAAGAAGATGAAGAATAATGAAAGTGATCCTTTTGTGATGAATAGTAGATAAGAATATATGATTTATTATGGAACCATGGTCAAGGATGATAGGCTTAACCTTTGTAGAGAATAAACTAGAGCTAGGGTTTGGTTAGGTTAAGAATGAGTCATGGATAAGTATCAACCATAATATCTTAACCAAGACAAAAGGAAATCCTTCTAGAATGAACAAGAAGGAGCTAACCCTAATCAAACCCTAATCTATTTTTATCATCACTAAACATGTTTCATTATAAATCATATCATGTCACATTAATATATATCACATATATATTATATATTTGCAACAAAAGAAAATAATACAATTAACATATATCGCATATATATCAATGTATTAATCCGGTGAGAAAATGAAATAATAAAGCGAGCCAATATTAGATAATGTAATGCAATATATCATATATATTATTATACATTAAATCATCGAATCAACACTTGATCCGACAATTCGGCTTTATCGAATATAACCGACTAATATATCATGTACCGATTCATCGAATCAACACTTGATCCGATGACCCGGTTCATATCTAAATATCGCGAGAATATAATACGGTATCACATATCGCATTATCCTCGGTCCTGCACATATCACATATGTGCCTCTACTCCGTTTTGCCTAAGCCAAGAAACCTCTGTGTAGGACTCTAAAGAATCGTCAATACGCCGGTAGCAGGTGATGATCATATCAAACACCCACAGGCTGCAAGCGGTCAGCTAAACGTAACAGCCACCCAGTTATTGAGCGATCAGAAGATCAACAAGCTAGCCTGTCCGTTCTCCTGTGAATCCAATCAGTAACACTCCCGTACAGTTCGGTATGTTCGTCTGATATGTCGCATATCAAGTCTAGGGGTGGTACACGTCAGACCCCAGTAACCGATAAGTCATGTCGATGTGAGGCTCATAACAGGTCGAGAAACTACTTTTGACACTTACCAGTATATCTCTATATCAGCCCTGGCTAGGGACTTCCAGTTATAGCCAATCGAACACAGCACAAAATCAACTCCCTATACCGGGAGAGACGAATCCCCTCCTATCGCTCATTGCCTCCATGTGATTCGGGACTGTACCCTAAACCACTGTTTTGCATGCCCTCTTGGACGTGGTAAGGAGGAAATCAAAGCACAGTGGGAAGCACACAAGACACTGTGATGATCTCGGGTCTACAGACTACCCTGTACCAGTGTCACCGGAGAACTGCCATCTGATGTGTGGTATATCACCATCTGGGAGTTCTCGGCGAGTCCGTATAGTGTACCCAGTCTCCACGGAGCACCCATACACCATCCTTGATGTCAAACACCGATGGATATGGGATCATCCATCGCCCATCATATGGGTCAAGATGTGTATACGCTAGTCTACTCTAGTGTCTCGATGCCCTGTCTCGATATACCCTCAACTAGGAACAGATATAGGATGTACTCATCGACTACCATGGCCCCACTAGTATGATCTCATCATAGTCCCAGTAGTCGAGTACAGATCCTAAGGGCTTTATCAACATGTGACAGTAAGACAGTAAACCAATACAAGTCAACATGTTAAGATAAAGTGAAACCAAATAGCATACTATCAGGACGAGCAAGAAAGTCCTCTCTGTATATATCCAAGCATCCATCATAATATACATCATATGTACAACAATGGCCTCTAGGGCATATACATAACTAACAATCCCTTCACCGGGAGTGACCACTTGAGCAAAACTAGCAGATGCAACATACTAGGTTTGTTTTTTGGTTGCTTTTATAGTTTTTTTCTTTGCATAGTGGTATTTGTGAAATATCCTGCACCTCATTCGATGAGGAAAGAGCCGACGATCCCTTCACAGGGAGTGACCACTTTAGCAAAACTTGTAAAAGCCTATAAAACACTCCATTTTAAATCACTCGATTCTACGACGATATCAAGTTCATTACGCAAAAGGTTTTCTTAAAAACCTGTCGTAGCCCTTCGTCATTTCAGATAAGTACTACTTAGTATTCATGCTACGGTAGTTTGGCATGAGTCAAGGCGTAGTGTACGGTAGCTAACTAGTGCTTATCAGCTAGCATATGATGCGATTGGATTAGGGTATTCGTACGGTGTTGTTTGGCATGCGTCAAGGGTCGTACGGGTGGGTTTAATTCAATCAGGAAATGTACGGGTTGAACTTGACTAGCAGCCTATGGTTTGTTTGATTTTGTCAAGCTCATAGGATGCTAGGGGTAAAATATTATTGGGAATTTCAAGTGTTGAAATTTGCAATGAGATTGCATACTTTCTATGAGATAGTTGGATCCCGATACCCACTGCGAGTAAGAGTTACTCCTGGGAGAGTTTTACACATTACATTTAGCCGATCAAGTAGGTGTCTAGAAAGGTGTCAACGGGGTAACGCCCCTGGGAAAACGAGGTTTATTTTAATTAGGTCCGTGCGAAAGCACGGGGAACCTCCCTCAAAGTACTGGAACTGGCCTGGCTAAAAGATTGGCGAACTTGTAGTGTGTAATTAATCCCAGCTAGTCTTTCCTTTTAGGGTTTGAAGGAAGATTTGACTAAAACAGTGGGAGCCATCCTGATTAGATAAATTAATAACCAATCTAATCTTGTAAGAGCACACGCTGGGTGTTTTCTTCTCTCTCTCTCCAAGTAGAGACCATGTCACGCCTCAATCAAGATAATAATATGGATGTATTGACCGAACCCGATTGTTATACTGAGCTAAGGAACGTTGGTCCCGCTCCAACTTATAATTTTTATAAGACCGAGCAGGAAATAGGGGATTACCAGGATTTTTGTGCCTCCCAAACGAAGAAAGTGCATGATGATGCATCTTCTTCGAGTATGTTCATTACAGAGAACTGTTTCTCAGTATCCTTTACGTCCTTGGTATGAGATTCCGGATCAGAATCCCACAAATGTAATTTGTTACATGGGCTACAGATAGGTAGAGAACTGAGAAAGGGTGATAAGTTTCAAGAGTTGGAAATGGTGCAAGTGTTGCAGCCAAAGCAGTTGGCAATTATCCCCATGTATTACAAAATACATTGATTCTGAACGAATGTTATTAGATACCGAACCTGATATACAACATCATATCAGTCTCTTTATTTAGTAAAGAAGGATATAATTTTGTATTGTTGGATAATGTTTTGATCATTTTCCTGTATCAAGAGTTGATCGGTTCAGGCACGTTATCTAAAAGCATATACGATCTAAATCAAACCACGGTTCTTAACGTACAAAACACACACAAGAGGAAGAGTTCAGAACTGAACGAATCCTTCTTGAGGCATTGCAGACTAGGTCATATCAATGCGACCCGACTAGCTGAAGTTATAAAAAGATGCATATTTAAATCAGTTTAAATTTATATCTTGTGAAACTTTCCAGTCATGTCACAAAGATAAGATGACCATAGCTCCGTTTATTGGAAACAGAGAAAGATTTAGTGAACTCTTGGGATTGATACATGATGATGTATGAGGTCCCCTGTCTACACATGCTAGGACTGGTTCATTGTACTTCATTACATTCACTGATGATCTCTCAAAATTCGCAGATTTTTTCATGTTGAAACACAAGTCTGAAGGTTTTGAGAAATTCAAAGAATATAAGTTAGAAGTAGAGAACCAAAACGGGTATAAGTATTATGTCCTTTGATGTGATCAGGGAGGAGAATACTTGAGCACGGAATTCCTGAACTATTCTAAAGGAGAATGAGATTCTCTCTCAGCATTACTCCTCCGTATACACCACAGAACGTTGGTGTATCGGGGCGGAGCATTTGCACCCTATGATGAGTACTACTGAGTTACCTATTTCCTTTTGTGGGTTATGCACTTGAGAAGCTGCGTACCTATTGAATAGGGTTCCAACCAAATCAGGTGCCTACCACTCCATATGTGATATGGTATGGGAAGAGACCATCTCTTAAGGATGTTAAGATTTGGGGTTGTCCGGCCTATGTCTAAAAGAAAAATACGGACAAGCTCGAGGCAAGGTCAGTTCTGTGGAAATTTGTTTGATATCCCAAGCATTCGCAAGGGAATATCTTCTACAACACTAAGGAGCAAAATGTGTTTTGTTTCTCAGCATGCCACCTTTTACAAAGGGAATTTCTTGTGAAGAAATTAGTGGTCATAAGGTATAACTGGAAGGAGTTCCAGCTATACAAACTGCAACTAATGATTTGGTAGAACTGGAGGATTCAATAGCTCCCGACGAACCTCAGCCTCTCCACCGATCTGGTAGGGTTCCTAATCCACTTGAGTGATCCTTCAGTTTTTTCTACGACAGTGGGAGCTAGGATTGCATCATGAGATGATGACCCAACTAGTTTCGAGGAGGCCATCAAGAGTGGGGACTCTGTGAGAATGGTTGGATTCTAAGCGATCTGAGATGGAATCCATATACAGCAACAAAGTATGGACTTTGGTTGCATTATCTGAAGGGTTAAATCCCCATTAGAAGCAAGTATATCTTGAGAAGATTACTTGGTGTACATGGAAAAGTTGAGACTTTCAAAGCTAAGACTTGATGCAAAAGGTTTTCGTCATCAACCAGGTGTGGATAATGATGAAACCTTTTCTAGTGCCTATGCTTTAGTCCATCCGGATCCTATTTGCCATTTCTACATACCATGGCTATGATATCTGGCGGTTCGGTGTCATGACTGCTTTTCTAAATAGTGATTTAGAAGAGAACGTCTATAAGTACACAACCAGAGGGTTTCGGAGACAGTGGGTGCAGCGGAAACGTGTTCAAGTTGCTTTATGGGATAAAGCAGGCATCGCGGAGTTGGAACATCTGTTTTGATGTGGTAGTCAAAGTGTTTGACATCATCAAAATGGTAGATGAACCTTGTATATACAAAAAGGCAGTAGGGAGTATGGTGATGATCCTCGTATTGTACGTGGATGACATACTCTTGATAGGAAAGGAGTTTCTTATGATACGCTCGGTCAATCTCCTCTTATGACATGGATTCTCCATATAGGATCAAGGTGCAACCTCCTAAATCCTGAGTTTTGGATATATGAGATAGATCTAAATGGATGTTAGGATTCTCACTAGGTGTAGTGAGATGGTATCAATCGATCCTGGGGAGAATCACTGGATAGCTTCCATGGTGGTAAGGACGACTAAATGTCAGTCACAGGCATTGTCTTTACATTAAGTGGAGGGACGGTATGTTGGAAGAGTTCCAAGCTAGATACCGTGACATACTAGATGATAAATGCTGGATACATTGCTACCGAAGAGGTGGTATGGATGTATATTTGTTCATGAGATGAACTTCGTTCCTATCATTGTGTGACAATGGAGTTGTGTCTTTGGCCTAGGAACCCCCGTCCCATCAGTGATCCAGACATATTCTTAGGCAGTATCACCTGATCATGGAGATGGTTGATCTTCAGGGAGATCGATGTTAGGAGAGTAGACACAGAGGACAACAACGTGGACCCACTCACAAAGGCCTATTTCCTAGTAGAGACTTTTATGGGATGGTTGAGTATGAGATACTTCAACCACTGCTGATTGTTGGATTTGAGATACTACAAAAGATGGCCCTAGTGCAAGTAGGAGATTGTTAGTGATATGTATGCTCTAGAGGCCATTATTGTACAAACGATGTATATTGTAGTGGATGCTTGGACATATATATGGAGGACTTTCTTGCTCGACATGATAGTATGCTATCTGGTTGCTCTTTTATCCTAACATGTACACTGATTGTCTCTATGTTACATGTTGATAAAGCCCTTAGGATGAGTACTTGACTACGAGGACTATGATGCACATCATACTAGTGGGGACAGAGTAGTCGCTAAGTACATCCTTCAAAAGTTCCTAGTCGTATTTGTATCGAGACAGGGCATTGATATATCAGAGTAGACTAGCGTATAGCTTCTCTACCCATCTAGATGGGCGATGGATGATCCCATATCCATTGGTGTTTGACATCAGACACAGTATACGGGTGCTCAGTGGAGACTGGGTACACTGGACGGACTCGCCGAGAACTCCCAGATGGTATTATACCTGACGTCAGATGGCAGTTCTCTGGTGACACTGGTACAGGTTAGTCTGTAGACCCGAGATCGTCATAGAGTCTTGTGTGATTTACACTGTGCTTTGATTTCCACCTTACCACGTTCAACAGAACGTGAAAAATGGTGGCTTTTGGGTACAGTCCCGAATCACATGGATGCAATGAGCGATAGGAAGGGTTTCGTCTCTCCCGGTATTGGGAGATGATGTTGCGCTGTGCTCGATTGGCTATAACAGGAATTCCTTGGCCAAGGCCGCTTCAGAGATATACTGGTAAGTGTTATCAATAGTTTCTCGACCCATTATGAGCCTCATATCGGGTCGACTTATCGAGTTACTAGGGTCTGACGTATACCACCCCTAGACGAGATATGCGACATATCAGACAAAGAGACCGGACTGTACGGTAGTGTTACTGATTGGATTCGCAGGAGTACGAGCAGGCTTGCTTGTTGATCTTCTGATCGCTCAATAACCGGGTGTCCATTACGTTTAGCAGACCGCTTGCGGCTTGTGCGTGTTTGATATGATCATCACCTACTGCCGGCGTATTGACGAGTCTTTAGACTCCTACACAGGGGTTTCCTGGCTCAAGCGAAACGTAGTCGGAGCACATATGCGATGTGTGCGGGACCGAGATTGATTCGATATGAGATGTCGTATTCTATTCTCGCGATTTGTAACATTGGTCGGTTATATGAGATATAACCGGGTTATCGGATCAAGTGTTGATTCGATAAGTTATTACACATGATATTAGTCGGTTATATGTGATATAACCGGATTGTTAAATCAAGAGTTGATTTAATAATTTAATGTATAATTATTTATTTGATATATTATATTACATTAACTAATATTAAGCTCACTTATGATTTCTTTTTCTCATTTTGTGCACATTTAATATATGTGATATATTTGTGTGTGCATGTTATGTGTCATGCTTGATCATACATGCAACAAAGGTGTGTGTATGACTTACACCATGCTTGGTTTAATCGCTAGGGTTTTATTTATTTTGCAAATTACAAAAGGTGGCATTTTGTCATGGATGAAAGCTTGTATTGATCTTTGACCAAGTCCATTCTTTTGTTTTGGCTAAGATATTTGTTAAACCAACCAATTAAACCTAGCCATGGTTAACTCTCTACAAAGGTTAATATATGAAATTAACTCACCATGGTTGCCATTATCTTTTGGAGAATAATGATATGAGATATTTCTTCTTCTTCTTCTTCCTCAAAAGCTTACTAGCTTCAATGGATATGTGAGAAAAAGAGTGAGAAAATCAAATCTAAAGTGAGCCCACTTCCTACTTCATCATCCACTACTACTTGCCATTTAGTATAGGGTGTTTTCTTCATTAATTTCATGATTAGTGAAGAGATAGCTTGGGTTAGTGTCTCCTCGACGTAGATCATCTTCGGCCTCGAAGTCTTCGAAGCAAGCATTCTCGTTTCTTCAAGGGAGCCTCTCTAGAGTCCGGAGTTTACGATCGCAGTGAAGGGACTACTACACGGAGCTATTGAAGTGAAGGACCGGTCTACAAAGGTTGTATTCCTTTCTCAGAAGACTTGCAAAGTGTTTGCATTTTCTTTTCCGTCGATTTCTAGTTAACGATTCTTAGTTAGGGTTAGCTAAAACGAAAAATTTTTGAATTTGGCATGGACGATGCCTCCTGAAACTTTGCTGCCGTCTTAGGTAACCCTGCAACGGCGGTAATAACCGGCTAATCACAAAAAGCTGCGGACCTCTGTCACTGATACAGGTCTGGGCCAAAGCTGTACGGCCTCGATCTTCCTCGGGTCCATACGAATACCGTCTCCCGTAACCACATGACCCAGGAAGTCAACACTATCAAGCCAGAAGGCACACTTTGAGAATTTAGCAAACAGCTGGCGCTCTCTCAATGTCTGCAAAGCAATCCTCAAGTGCTACTCATGCTCTTCTCAACTCTTGGAATAGACCAGAATGTCAAACACAATAATAAATTGGTCGAGGAACGGCCTGAAAATCCGGTTCATCAAATCCATGAACGTTGTTGTGGCATTGGCGTGTCCGAATGACATCACCAAAAGCTCATAATTCCCGTAACGCGTACGAAAAGCAGTCTTCGGAATGTCATCATTCCGAACCCGCAACTGATGATAACCCGATCTCAAATCAATCTGGGAAAAATGTCCCGCATCCTGGAGCTGATTAAACAAATAGTCAATGCGAGGTAAGGATACCTATTTCGCAACGTAATTCGGTTCAATTGACGATAATCAATGCACAAACTCAAACTACCGTCCTTCTTCTTTAAGAACAGAACAGGAGCTCCCCAAGGCTAAACACTCGGACACACAAGACCCCTATCAAGAAACTCTTGCAGTTGATCCTTAAGCTCCGCCGGGGCCATCCGGTTAGGCGGTATAGAAATAGGCCCCGTGCCGGGGATCAAATCAATGCAAAACTCAATCTCACGCTCTGGCGGCAATCCAGGTAACTCATCGGGGAAAACGTTGATAAACTCTCTCACGATAGGAACCCGGTCCAACGAATCTACTGTGGCTCCGGTATCATAAATGAAAGCTAAGAATCCTCGGCATCCTCTCCTTAGAAGACGACTAGCGCAAAGGGCTGAAATCAAACTGTGAGGAGCGGCACCACGGCCCCCCTACACAACAAGAACTGACTCGCCCGGAAAACAAAACTAGACTATCTTCTCACGGCAGTCCACGGACGCATAGCAAGTAGCTAACTAGTCCATGCCCAGGAGAACGTCGAAGTCCAACATCTCAAGAAGGATCAAGTCGATGGACGAATCTCTATCTCCAATATGAACGACACACGACCGAAACACGTGTCGCGCAACAAAAGACCCGCCAACAGGAGTAGTCACGACAAGCGGCTAATCTAGTAAACACGACTCTCAGCCCAACCTCGGCACGAAGTGTGTAGAAACATACGTGTGCGTAGATCCCGGATCAAACAAAACGTGTGTATCGATGAAAATACTGAAAGAGTACCTAAAACCAATGCATTGGACGCCTTCGCGTCCTGATGAGTCAAAGCAAACACTCGAGCCTTCCCTCTACCGGCAACTGGCTGTCCTTCGCCTCTGCCACCCTGTCCCCTCTGAGCAAAACCTCCGCGACCATGACCTCTCTGAGCAAAGTCTGACATGGAGCATCAACAAGCGTAGGAGGCAACACTCTCTGAGGTGAAGGTGGCAAAGTAAGCAGAACCGCTGCCTCTCTCTGGCGTACCTGAGTGCAATCTTTGATGCGGTGATGGGGACTGCCACACCCAAAACATCCAGGCGACGACTGCTGACCTTGTGGGTATAAACTATATGTCTGGCCCCGTCTTACGGTCCGGCTACCCGCACGACCTATAGCGAATCCACCGCGGCCTCTGCCAAACTGCCTCCGCGCTGATAAATCAGTACGAATCCTTTTCGATTCCGGAACGACCGAAGTCTCAGAAATACTCTCCTCTACCAATAGGGTTGCGTCTACTGCGGCTGTGTATGTATAGAAATGCTGGGCGCAGATGGAGAGGAATAACTGGGTACTCCGTCCTCGAACAAATCTCTTAATCCGCATCTCCTCAGTATCTACCAAATACGGAGCATATACGGATAACTGGGTAAACCGAATGTCATACTCTACCACCGTCATACCAGGAGTCTGGCGTAACGACTCAAAATTGCAAGCTCGAGCATCCCTGACGCTCTGTGGAAGGAAACGGGAAAGAAAAACCGTCACGAACCTAGCCCAGGTCATAGGAGAAAGACCTACGGCTCTTCCCCTCTCAAAAGACTCACACCAAGTCTGGGCAAGACCCTCCAGACGAAAACTCACGAACTCTACCCATCTCGCGTCGGAGCATCTCAGCGAACGACAGATCCTGGCCATCCGATCGATAAACGACTGCGGATCCTCAGCTGTAGCGGTGCCGGTGAAGACCGGAGGCTTTAGCCACATGAACTCAAATAATGACACAGTGATAACCTCCGTAGCTGTAGGTACGACTGCCGGAACAGTAGGCACCATTGCGGCCGCCGTGACAGGTGGGACTGTAAGTGCACGGCGTCGCCCCGGCCGTCAATCCGACGCCGGAGTGCGAAATGAAACTTTTCTAAAAACTAGAAACCGGCACCACCGCGCACTAAAATCCCGGATCGGGCCATTAACCTAATCCTAGCTAACTAGAGAAAGGGTAGAAAGCTATACCGAGCGATCCGTGTCCTTCGGTCTTCGGCCTCTACTCCGATCTCCTCGCGGAACCTCCGGTCTTCATCTCCTCGTCGGAACGGGCACCACATCGTCGGCTTCTTTTACGGGCTCCCACCTCTGGACCGAGGCAACTCGGGCACGAAGTTGGCGAGCCGACGTACCCAAGGAATGCTGTAGACAAGTGTAGAGAGGTTTGTCTCATGGGGTTTGAAGTTGCTATTGATGGAGGTGAAAAAAGAAAGAACTTTGGAGGAAAATGGTGCTCTCATTTTTCTAGCAAGGAATGAAATAAGAATGAATTCCTCACACCAAAAATCTCACACACACACCCTCAAATGTGGCCGGCCCTTTTTCTCAATGGTGGAGGGAAAAAGGAATCTCAAATGCAAGAGAACGAAAAAGAGATAATAAGAAGAAAAATGGTCACACCATTTCTAATCTAATCTAATCAAAATCCATCACCATAAATGCAAAACCAAGTGATGGAAAAAGAATCTCATGATGCTATATCTATCATGAAGCCACATATACAAATAACTCCCTCCACAATGGTAATTTGCGTACTTGCAAATAACCCCCTCCATCGGAAAAATCCGGCCGTGAAGGAACAAAGGAAAACAGGCCGAAACGGAATGCAAACTGGCAACTTCAGAAAACTGATCCCGTAATAAATTAAAGGAAAACCCCGCGACTGTATATACATACCTGCATTTGTATTCCCACTGAATACAAATGCAAAGAGACAAAATCTACACTGTACAATACTAGGATCTGGCTTAAACCAATGCCCGCTTGTATTATCCGTCCGATCATGATCCGTGCAATACCGCACGTATGAGATCGAACCCTGTCATATCTCCATACGGCCTCTACAACATTTTTCCCGAAACTTGAGAAAACGGTCTGTGGGGAACTCTAAAGACTTGTCAACACCTTGGTTGTGGATTTAACCACTAGCACGTCAGAGGTATTATCCATACGTAACGGGCTACCAGGTATTGACCAAAAGGGACGTCGATGAGCGAACTCATCCTGACACCCTACTGAACCTGTCGTGACAATATCCGTACAGTCCGGTCCGTTCATCTATGAGCATCGCATGGTGGGCCTAGGGGGTTGGTAAAAGTCAGACCCCAAAAGCGGTACAAGTCGTGTCGGAGTGTAGTCCAGAACACCCTGAGATACTACTGGAATACCTACAAGAAAATCTCCTGCCTTGGCCAAGGACTTCGTGTAATGGCTCTCCTAGACACAGCGCGACCTCACCCCCGATACCGGGAGAGACGAACCCCTGCAGATCCGCTCACTGCCTCCATGTGGCTCGGGACTGTACCCAACTAAAACCTGTTTGCACGACTCCTTTGAGCCGTGGTAGGGTAGTAATCAAAGCACAGGGGAACTCACACGATATAAATGACGATCTCAGGTCTATGAACCAACCAGCACACATGTCACCAGGGAACTGCTATCTGACGTCTGGTATAAGACCAACTAGCATGTTCCCGGCGAGTCATGTCCGGTGTACTCATAACCCAATGAGCACCTGTATACATCTTAGGTGAACCAACTGACACCAGTGGCTTGTGAGACCGGCCACCGCCCCTCGTCGGGGTCTTGTATACACTAGTCTACTCTGGAGTATCGATGCCCTGTCTCGAAACTCTCTCGACTAGGGACCTTTTAAGGATGTGCTTATAGACCCCAGCTCCCACGTATATGATCGCACTCATACTGCTGGCAGTCAAGCAAGAATCCTAAGGGCTCTATCAACGCGCAATAGTGACCTGTGAGGTCACCTAAAGCAGTACACGATGATAAAGATAAACCAGATATCATACTATCATCTCGAGTAAGACTGTTCTACCAACATAGGTCCTCCCTCAATCATTGCAATCACGTGCCTGTGATCCAATAATTGACTCTGAGGGCACTATCTCCAACAATCTCCCACTTGCACTCAAGGCTAATTATTGCGATGTCGCATACTCACAGCCCGTGTGATACCGAACACCCAACTCCTCTACTAGTCAGTCTCACAAAGCTCGTTTGCGAAACTGTTGCGTTCGAGGAATAGCCTCAGTGAGTGGATCCACTGTGATGTTTCTTTCTATGTCTCTCTTTATCTCTATTTCGCGGAGAAAGCCATCTCCCGAAATGAGCAATACATGTCTTAGAATATGATTGAATTTCTGAAGGGACCTAGTTCATAATTGAACTCCAAATCCAAACTTCTTAGACTGTATCGTCGACTGAACTTAATCAGTATCCTGCGCCACACCTCCCTCAGTATCCGCTTGGACCACCTTTCCAAAATACTGCCCCTCTTCAGAGGGAGAACTATAACTCTGACAGTCACTCTGTCATCCAGGTCACCTTGGAAGCCTGGAATGATAACAGTCTCCTGAAGGAGGATGTCATTATCATATCCCTAGAACATTCACTTATGTTCTAAAACTGCTTCCGAATGTTTCTCCAGGATTGGATCAATATCAACTTATTGCTTCTGCTGCAAAAACAACATCTGGTGTGGTACTTGACATCTCATGATTGACTCAATTGCCTGAGCAAGTGATCTGCCAATCATGCACATCCCTCTCCCCTTTAGTCTGTATGACACCTTTAGAGAGGGCGACTCCATCACCTGCAGGTACACTACCGTGCCAGAAGTCGTCCATTCTAAAACACCTTTAGAATGCTGTCAAAGTACCCATATTGGGAGACTTCCCAAATCTAGATCTAAAACCAAAGGTCCAGTAACCAGAATGTGTGATATAATATCCAAGTCCTAAGTGGAGAAATCACTGTGTGACAACCAAAGTATAACCGATCGTAGTATAGGAACTTCACTTCCTACTCTGTGTATGTCATCCAAATTCCAGGACATCACACCCTAATACCTTCTTAACAGATCCATCCCCTATTCTGATGAAGTCAAACCTATGACTGTCACATCAGAAATAGATGATCTATCTCCGCTATGTCTACTTTAGTCCATAAATAGACATAAGCTACTTGTCCACTATGCTTCCGCTGCTCCCACTGACTACGAGAACACTCTGGCAGAGTCATATACACGTACACTTCTAAAGCTAGTTCAGAACGACGCTATACTCATCCTCCTGCCGGGTCTCACAGTCTGGAACAACAGCAATGGCAAGTCTGGATAAACATGAACCTCCCTGTCACCATCCTTGAGGCTACCGGAGTACCTCTCGGGTGCCTGAGGTTACCCACCATATCTGCGGAGTGGCCAATGGAATGTCAAAACAGATTGAATCTTTAGGTTCTTATCAAATCTTCAGTAATCGTTTGCGGTTCTGGAATCAATTCCTGTTCTACCATAGTCCTACTACTGTTTTCTGAAAAAATCCATTTTTATTAAAACTATGGTGAGTCAAAAACAATATCAATATTGATCTTCCATATGGTAGAAAGTCAACCCTCGTCATAGCCTGGGTCAACCTACAAACAGCCATTATAGAAACGTGCCTTGAGTCATCCAGAGTCTGGTTTTAAGCATAAGCTGGACAACTCCCCGTATCTTAACAATGTCAAGATATGAACCGTTCTATATCCAATACAGAAACAGAGGCACTGATTTAATTGAAGCAGAATCAAATCATGCAGCTGTCTCCAGTGCATGTCAACTAAGTGGAGAGAGGCCGATCAACGTTACTCAACTTAGGAGTGCTTCCAATTATGAGTAACCTGAAAGAGAAGAAAGTTCTCTTAATCATTAATATCAACTGAATACCATTCACAAATATCTACATCTTCGATCACCTTGAAGAATCCCGATACTTGCAATACCTGGTTCTCTAGTTTATTCACATACCTATAACTTCTCAAACTTAGACATTGCATTTCTACGAAACAAATGTCTAAGAACTAGAAAAGTCACAAGTAAACAGAATATAGTACGAGTACCAACCCCTCTGTCCTCATGGACAATGGACAACATACATATACTTTGTATAAGTCCCCTGAGTCTAATAACTCATTCCCTGTGTGTCGTAGGTTGAAAACTGTACCTATGGTTAAGAAGAATTACACCGTTGTTTAATTCTCCTTACCTAACCATCCACTGATATAGGTAAATGTCATAGACATAATTTCAAAAAGGTATATCTCACTCCATAAAAATAGACATACAGATATATCAATTTGAAATTGGTGCACAACGACGGATATTCAAAACCAATTATTTGCCGTCCGGCAAACAACCCAGGCGATTTCCTCAAATATCACCAATTACAACGAATCCCGATATAATGAGGATGATCACCTAATTCCCAATAACTTACTCTCACTCATCATCTGTAAAACCATACAGATGTGAGAATCAAACCTGGTAAATGCATACCATGGAGCAAGTGTCAAATTGGGAAATCGGTTTTGTTTTAACAGTACACAGTGAAACTGAAACATTGAAATGTTTCGATGGTGTATCCCGGTATTCCTAGTAATGCCTCTTCCATTATCCAGATTCGCAACTGTAACCGTATATTTCATTGCCATCTCTCCAAATCCCTTTATATGTCTTTAGTCATTATCTTCTGCACACCCCTTTAGGCCAAATGGTTTTCATCCTTCCCTACCGTTCGGCACCAGCCTATGGTTTGGAAGAAGACTATCCAATAAGCATAATGGGTGTACTGTCCTAATCCTAGGAGCACTCACAATGCGAGAGAAGGTGAAGATAAAAAACAACCGAATAAACCTTATTCCTATTTTTCCTGAACCAGAATCCATCCCCGAACTGGAACAAGTTCCTTTCGAGTTCGTATATAACCATACGATGGAGTATCCAAATTACTGTGGATCTTCATAGTGATACGGAGTGTCCTGGAGAAATACAAAGGTGATGTGGGAGTGGTAATGAAATACTTGGTTTGGTCGTGAATAGTAGTCGCAGTTTACTTTGCCCTCTTACTAATCCCTTTATTTATCTTAACTTAATATCTTCTGCAAACCATTGTTATGCTAATTGGTTTTCTTCATTCCCCACCGTTCGGCACCAGCCTAAGGTTTGGAAGAAGACTATCCAATTTGCGTAATAGATGTACTATCTCCTAAACCAAGGAGTACTCGCAACCTGAGAGAAGGTAAAAGAAAAAGATAACTGAATAGTCCTATTCATTTTCTCCAGAACCGGAAACCATCCTCGAATAATTACCTTCAAGTTCGTATATAACCATATGATGGTTTTATCCAATGGAAGTGGAAGTTTGTAGGAATACAGGGTGTCCTGGAGAAAAGGGTAAAAGTAGGAGAGGCAATGTGGTTTGCAACTCTGACAATCCAAAAGCCAATTTTTAAGAAGGTTCGGTTAATTTTGGTCACTGAGTCATAGTCAAGGGTCGGGTCATGGTCGCTGCCAAAGAGAGAGAGAAAAGAAACACTCAGCGTGCACTCTAACTGTCATGACCCGAAAGTACGGAGCATGACCGGCACTTAGACTACGAACGTCTCGAGGCGTACGTACTCTAAGTAAGCCGAACCCAGAAATCCAAACCAAGAAAAGAAATAGAGAGTAGGAAGAACCATATCAAATCAACCTGTAAGCAACAAATATACAACGCCTAAAGGCGAGGATCGCAACAGAAATGAAACTCAACCAGCAAGAACCCATGGAAATATAACACGTGACTCTAAGGTCGAAAGAATAACATCACTGGTCTCTATCTCAAAAATAAATACATGTTTGGTTGATGGAAATTCTAGATACAACTGAAATATAATATACAATGTATAATGATTGGTACGATACAATAAACCCACCTACTAGCAAGTCACCCGAAAGGTAAAGTGCCCGCAAAGCCGTAATGAAATCCGTACGGCAACACCTGCAAGAAACTGGGGCACAACGGGGGTGAGTTGCCAACTCGTGAGTAGAAAAAGATCTACGAATAGAAAATCGCATGTATGACGCAATCCTAGGTCATACAATCAATATATATAATCCTCAAATATATATACAGCAATCTCTAACCATGGCTAGTGTAAATATCTAACCCAAGTGTAAACCCATGTGCCTGTGTCAGTGCATCAGGTAGCAATATATCATATGGATGATGTATGAATGCATGAAACAAAATGCATGTACTGAAGAAAACTGGTTTTGTAACTTTGTGAGATTTATGTATTTTTAAAATGAGGTATCATAATGAAATCAGCATAAAACAGTGCCTAGAATCGGCATAAAACATAAATCTCAATGTCTCGATATCTCTGTATCACAATCTCTGTACCTCAATATCTCAAATCTCAATGTCTCAATTATAATGTCAAGGGCGCCGTCAGTCCAGATCGGCCCCTACCATCCATCTCATGACTACGACGGTATCCTCCGGATATCCGACGTGTCGTGTAATATCACTGGTCGGTAGTGCTCCCCTACCAGGCTCAACGCTATCTCCTGCGATCTTCTTGCCCCGGGGTACCGCACATGGCCCACCATGTACCCGAAACGGTTCATCCGCCTCCTCGAATCGGGTCTCGAAATCCATCAGCAAAACTCATGGTGGACGACTCATACATCATGGAAAAACCGCATTTATTTAAAAAGAGAAAAAGCAGTTTATATATGTTTTGCTGTTTTCCTCCAAATCCAGAAAATCTCATGGAAACCCGAATCCAATCATCAATAGCATGAAAAATCATGAATATATGCATGAGAATCCATGAATGGGGCATATAATGAACAACAATATGCATAATGTGACAAGCAATAGCTACAATGTCAAGCTGGCATATATGGCAAATGCACTAATATCATGTCACTACTAGCTAACAAGCTAAATCGGGCAATAATATTTTCTAAGTGTTCGTGACATGGCAATTACCGATGAAGATGTGTGTGCGACAGCAAATAAGTGTACGTGGTACATACGCATCATCGGTAATGGTGCTAGTGTCCTAGCAGCAAGATATCAATAATAGAATGTGAATCACAACAGTATGCGATGCAGAGCAACAATAATAATATGCGGGAGCTGAAATACTGAACACCATGATCACTAAACTGCATCTAAAGTCATAAGAGTCATATATCTACACCAGTACAAGGCTGAGCTAAAGCTAACAGTAGGTAAGGGAAACCGCCTAACCTCTGAGTCGATACATATATATACATATATAGTCGGTGATCCCGCCTCAATCATATCACATCCGATACCATATCTCTATAATTGGTTATTCCCAAGTCAAGTAGGCGGCTCAAACATCAAAATATAGCTCGTACGTAGATCCGTCGTACGGCATCCCCAAATCTGGGTACGGGTCAATATCACATTTGTCATATCATTCATCTAGTATTCTCTTTATCAAGATCATCATCTGGGTACTGACTTACGTCTAGTACAATGCTATCATCATCACTTAAAATCAAGATCTGACTACTGATCGACAATCTAGTATAAATCGATATTATCATCATATATCATCACAAGAGTATACATCGCCCAAGGCGGCCTATCACAAGTATCCTGTCATATCATATCTCATAACATAATCGCATGTCGATCACGTAATATATATGTCACTATTACTATGGCATCATCATTCCCAACTCCTCTAAAGTATCAAGATGTATCTTAATTATGAATTTTATCATATCACCGACATCACGATCTCATATCACCATCGACTCACATCAATCCCAAGTATCATCCTCAAATCCGTAATGAACACATAGCCTCATACCCAAGTTAACACATATCCCTAACAAACCCCATATCCATTTATGAACTAAGGATGTATGCAAATATGTATATGTGTATATGTAAGTGTAGTGCACCCACAACCTAAGGTTTCGTAACCTCTCCCCAATCCAATATACCAATATCCATTTAAACATCAATAATTAATCCCAACAACAATAATAAATTGTTGGTGTGTATACGCATCCGTATACATCACCACGGACTGCGGGGGTGCTATACGCCATCCACCCGACTTCTCCCCGTAGATATAAATCTTCTCACCTTGTTATGTGCGTGCCGGTGCCGATGTCGCCATTCGCATCTCCATTGCTTCGACGCCACGTGGGGTACCTACAAGGATATCACACGCTAAAACTCATGAAAACCATGTCGGAGGCCAAAATGGTGCACGCTACGCCCATAGGTAAAAACCTGTGACCTTGTGTGCAAACGCAGCCAATATCCACTGTCGTTGACGTCCAAACGCCACTCGACAGAACGAATCATCGAATACCAAAAATCCATACGGGAAACAGGTCGTAAATCATACGCCAACTCATGAAAAACAACCCAGATTTTACCCTAACTGGAAACAGTCAAAACTAGACATACAGGGGGTCAAGTTTACATGAAATAGGGCTGTGCACGCAAAACGAGGCAGTTCCACCCAGGTCTGGCCGCAAATTGCGGCCAGGGGGAATAAATCTACGGCCGGGGTATGGGTCCAAGGTCTGGGGCTTTGGGCGTTGGTTTCTACTAGCCTGCACATCTCACTGCCAAGTAAATTTCATTTTAGGGTCCCTCGGGTTGTAGCAGTTTCCAGAAAGGTCACAATATCGACAAAGTTGCTGATTTATACCGATTCTAAACTTTCAGGTGTGACACTGGAATCTGGGGTAATCTTGGTTACAATGGTCTCACATACACCTAATAAGGTTACCCTAGCAATCAAAACCATCTCTTTGCCAAATCTCACTCAAAATCCCTAAACTAGCACTAGATTACCGATATAACAGTAAATTTTAGCTATAAAACCATAACTAGGCAGGATACGAGTTGGGTTGTGAGATTATACCTCAAGGGATCTTAGATGAAGAAGAAGGGAAGAAGGAGAAGGAGGAGAAGGGTCTGCTGCTGCTGCTGAGCTGCATCCAGAGCTCCAGATGATGCTGCAGCTGAAGTTGCTGTTCTATTTGTGCTGATGTATTTCAGGCTGCTGCTGCTGCTATTGTTTGGGTTGCTGTTGTTACAGCAGCAGCTGATGAAGGAAGCTGTTGTATTAGTTGGGATGTTGTGTGGGGCTGAAGTGAAGTGTGAGGTTGCAGTATATGAGGGTGTGGTGTTGTTTGAATGGAGCTGTTTTGAACAGCAGTTTGTTGTTGTTGCTGAGAATTTTGTGATGCTGGAATTGTTGTGGTTGTTGTTGTTGTTGCTTAGGTGATGTGGGAATGGTTGTGGTGGTGTGGTGGTGTTGTTTCAAATGATGTTGCTGCTGGGGCTGCAGATGCTGAAGTTGATGGTGTAATATTGGGGCTGAAGCTGCTGATGTATGATGGATGAGGGCTGATGGTGGTTGAGCTGATGATGTAGGTGTTGGCTATGGTGCTAGGAGCTTGGGTGTTGCAGCTGATGCTAGTGGCTAGGGTGGCTGAAGTCAGTTATTGGGGCTGAAAGATGATGATGGGAGTATAGGTATGGGGCTATGGTGTTGGGGCTGGTGGCTGCAGCTGCTGTAGCTATTGTAGGTGGCTGATGTGAGGGTGTAGGTGGCTGATGTGAGGGTGTAGGTGGCTGATGTGTGCATCAGCTGATGCAGGGGGCTGTTTTGTGGCTGTGTAGGGTTGGCTGAAACAATGTTTCAGCTGCTGATGTTGGCTGAAGCTATTTTGAAGAGGTGGGATGTGTGAGAGTGAGAGGTAGTAAGAAAGAGCACAAAGGATTATGTAGTGGAATTGATCATGGCACATCCTAGCCACCTCTCTCTCACTCTTGAAACATGTTAGCACCCACAAGCCATCATGGCTCACACTCTCTCCTACACAAGTCAACCTAACCCTAATCACCCTTAGACAAGTCCAAATCCCTTAGGTTAAAACTAATTAACCTAACCAAATGGTTTAAGCAACCATGGTCACCTAAGCATGGTCCAACCCTAGGCCACCATGAGTCCAAAACATGAAACAAGTGTAACAAGTGTAGAAAATGTCATGTGCACATTTTTGCACAAAAAGCCAAAAAATCCACTTAGCGATTTTTAATCGCGATTAACACCAAAATAACATGTAATCCATCATAAAAACTGTAAAATGGCATATTTCCACAAAACAAGCTATTTTAGAATTTCTTTAATTTTCTCCAGAATTTTTCACCATTTATCGGTATTTAATTATACCGACTATTAAAATATTCATTAAAAATTAATATTAAATTACGAAAATTCAAAAAAATAATATTCTATTTTTTTTGAAATGTTACACTAACCTAGATGAGAATGGTTATCACTTTATCCAATCAGGAAACCTCCCACTGTACCGTCAAATTCTCCTCCAAACCTGAAAGAAGAATTAGTCGGGATCACCCGAGGAGTAAACCAACTCATCAGTGGGAATCGGAATTCAACTATCATCGCATGATAACGTGACAGAATCCGCTAAGGCTATCACACTCCAGAAGGTATGCGCATATCTGGCAAGTTTCAGTTTCTTTAGAAACTCCCGATGTGATTTGTGCGCCATGGTCTTATGACCTTGGCGTGAGGTCAAAATGTCATAAGTCACATGTCAAGTTCTACCCATCATTATCCAGGTTAATTTGAACCCACCCGTACCTACCCTTGACATAGGCCAAAATGGCAGTACGACTGTCCCAAACCAACGCATTCTATCTATGCAACATATAAATATCCGGCAGCTACCAATCACTATGCCTTGGCGTGAGGTCAAAATACATAGCTTGAATACTACCGAATATTTAACTGAAATGATGGAGGGTTACGAATGGTTTCTGGCGAAAACCTTTAACGTAATGAACTTGATATCGTTGAAGGAACTGGATAGCTTTATAAAAATATAGTGGTGAAAACCTTTGCTAAAGAGGTCACTCCCGGCGAAGGGATCTCGGCTCTTTCCCCGTAGACTGAGGTGCATGATATTCCAACTGAATAACACGATGCAAAGCAAAAGGCAATCATCTATAGTGAAGTTATTACCCTGACGCAAACTTCTGTCCAAGGGGTCACTCCCGGTGAATGGATCACGGCCCTTGCCTCGTCAACTGAGGTGCAGGATATTCCAACTGAATAGCACTGTGCAAAACAAAAGAGAACGCCCTTGCAATAACAGCTTTTTTGAAAAATGTTCAAACAACATCAGAATAGGTTTGTTTAGCTTGCATTGATCCGAATCAACGCAGTCCCATCAATTGATCACACCAATAAAGAACGAAAATAATGATGTACGTATATGCCATCCGCATTCGCCATTGGGTCCCGTCATCACCCGTTAGGTTACATAACTAACGACAGAGCGGGGACTGGACGAGCACGGATGCAAAACATATACAACATCTACTAGTATATATATCAATAAATAATATCCATTCAAGGCGTGATAAAATGCAACATCACAGAAAACGTAATAAGCATCACAGAACAATACAGATATCTGGGATCCCCGGGTTTCATGGAGCCGCTACTGAAACCCGACGTTCCCCTGGTCGTGTGGATAGCCTGTGCAATGAAATCCTAGACCCCTGCGGGCGCGGCAAGTTACCCGCCAAAACCTGAAGCGAGGCAGCCCCCTTCAGCTGTAAGTCCACGTTGCCCACCCCGGTGCTTGCGGGTAGGCGGAAAACGGAATAAAAATCGGATTTTTATCGAACTAGGCAACATGGACTAACTAAAGGAGGATCTTTGCTAAACAAAAACTAACTAAAAGCTAACTAGATTTAGCTACATGGATGAAAGGTTATACCTTGGGCTTTATGTCCTTCTCTCCTTGCTCCTTGGAGTGGAAGAAAGAGATCATCTTGTCGCCTTCTCTAGTCGAAGAAGGATCCACCCGAGAGCCTCAACCTTTGGCTTCAACTTCAAGCTAGAACTAACTAAGGTGCTAGAAGTGCTAATCCTAGAACCTTAGATGAGAGTAGAGATTACTTTGGAGAGGTTTATTTCAAGCTCAAGTGTTTCTCAACACATGAGAGGGGAGAACTTGAGAGAGAGGAAGAGGAGGAGAGAGAATCTATATGATAGAATGAGAGAATAAAGAACCATTCTCACATATATGTGTGAATTATTGTAAAAAGATAATTAGCAAGATAATTGTCATGGTTTAATCAAGACTTGACCATTATCATTTCATATTAAATGCAAATTGGAAGGATCAAAGAGCATCTTTTATATGGAATGATGATGGTCAAAGTGTCAACCTAGGTCAACAAGTCAAGATAGTCAAATGGTCAACAACCCTAACCATGCACAATTATATTTAACTAATATCAATTAATCATAATACACACATAAGCATTAGGGTTAATAAAATGACAATGGTCATTAACCCTAATCAAAGTCCTCTCCCTCTGTCTCAATCAACTGTGCATACGCAACCGTATTCGTGATCCGAGGAACACGAATACAACGAGATAAAACCAATCCCAAATCATATACTAGGATCCGGCTTAAACAAAAGCCCGCTAGTATAAGCTTTCCGGACAGCAAACATGCATAAGTGCGCCGATGTGAACGAACCCTGTCGCAAAACCATGCGACCTCTACTCATTTTGCCTAATGGCGAATAGCTCTCTGTGTGGGACTCTAAAGACTCGACACTACGCTGGCAGTAGGTTTAACCATAGACCGCAAGCGGCACTAGCTGTACGTAACGGTCCCCAGGTAGATGCCGATAAGAAGACTGACGAGGTGAACTCATCTGAACTCCTACTGAGCCTGAATGTGACAGTCTCCGTACAATCCGGTCTGTTCGTCTGATACATCGTATGGCGGGCCTAGGGGGGGTGAACGTCAGTCCCCTAATAGCGGTACAAGTCGTGTCGGAGTGTAGCCCAGAACAACCTGAGATGACACTGGAAACTTACCAGTATATCTCGCTTGCCCTGGCCAGGGACTACTTGTGTAATGGCTCTCCTGGACACAGCGCGATGTCAACCCCCAATACCGGGAGAGACGAATCCTGTCTAACCGTCACTGCCTCCAAGTGCTTCGGGACTACACCCAACTACTACCTGTTTGCACGACTCCTTTGAGCCGTGGTAGGGTAATAATCAAAGTACAGTGGGAACACACTCGAGGAGAAGTGACAGTGTCAAGTCAGCGGACTATGCTGTACTCATGTCACCTCGGAAGTGATAACTGACGATAGGTATAATACCAACCAACAGTTCCCGACGAGTCCTATCCAGTGTACTCGTAACCTAACGAGCACCCACATACTATCTCAAGTACGTCGTACTGACGGCTGTGGGACAGACCGCCTCCCACGCTGGGATGAGAAGAGCATACGCTAGTCTACTCCGGAGTATCGATGCCCTGTCTCAATAGTCCAACGACTAGGGACCTGTATAAGGATGTGCTTATGGATTACCCAGCCCCCACGAGTGTGAGCGCCATCACAACGCTGGTAATCAAGCAAAGATCCTAAGGGCTCTACTAATATGTATATAAGCGATATGCTAAAAGAAACACATGCACATATTAAAGCAGAGACAAACCAAGTAGCATACTACCATTTCGAGCAAGATTGTATATACAACTGTGAATATCCCAAGCTTCCATCAAGTAATATACATACTAGTATGATACAGTAATGGCCTCTAGGGCATATACACTAACATCAGCAACGTGAATGGACCACCCAGCACTTCACGGAATCCGGTAACTTGGGCACCCCTCCTTAGGTCAACCTGTACCCCTACGAGTGCGGCGAATAGCCCACCAATTCTAAAGTAAAGCCCCCTCCGTCTCAAAGACATGATATGCAGGCTCGTTGCCCTCTAGAACCCGGCTATCCGTGCATCCCACCTTGGGGTAATCCTAGTACAGAAAGTAAAATATACAACGGGTACATCGACCTCAGCCCGGTCGTGCCCCAAAAGAATATTATACAAACAGGCAGTAACGGCAGTTCACATGTCGGACGCTCGCCCCGCAATATCAAATGTACATATACAACCAAACTGTACTACCATTGCATCCAGGCTATCCCCCACGACCAATCCGGAATATCACAGCACAACATAGAACATGAACGTGAATGTCACGTTCGCAAATCCGTCTAAAAGGGTTATAGCAGATAGACAGGATTTAACGATCAAGTGACATTCATGGTCGCAAATATAATGTAAATACTGTGAACTAACATGTTTAAAATATTCGATCGACCAAATATACCGAAGTGGGCCCCAAGCACTACTGTAGCACTCAAAGAGAATCTGGGCTCAAAAAGAATATTCCAAAACCCCCATTTCCAAGTCTAAAGATCTCTGTTGAAAACCGGCATGGTGATCACCTATTACTGCGGCGGAACCGCGGCCAAGACAGGGGTTTGGCCGCGGTTCCGCGGCCTATATACAGTGTCACCGTACCATTTTTCCCCAGAATTCTTAAAATACCCTGCATGTTATTCTGCAATGTACTGAAAAAAATTTTGACCACAGAAAAATTTCGACAGAAACTTATGCAATGGAAATTGTGTTTTTTGGAAATTTGTTCGATCGAAGTTGTAAACACATTAGAGCGAGCTAGACATGATTAATGGCGTGGCTCTAATACCAGTGTAAGTGCACGGCGGCGGCCCGGCCGTCAATCCGACGCCGGAGTGTGGAAACGAAACTTTTCTAAAAACTAGAAACCGGCACCACCGCGCACTAAAATCCCGGATCGGGCCATTAACCTAATCCTAGCTAACTAGAGAAAGGGTAGAAAGCTATACCAAGCGATCCGTGTCCTTCGGTGTTCGGCCTCCACTCCGATCTCCTCGCGGAACCTCCGGTCTTCATCTCCTCGTCGGAACGGGCACCACATCGCCAGGTTCTTTTACGGGCTCCCACCTCTGGACCGACGCAACTCGGGCACGAAGTTGGCAAGCCGACGTACCCAAGGAATGCTGCAGGCAAGTGTAGAGAGGTATGTCTCATGGGGTTTGAAGTTGCCATTGATGGAGGTGAAGAAAGAAAGAACATTGGAGGAAAATGGTGCTCTCATTTTTCTAGCAAGGAATGAAATAAGAATGAATTCCTCACACCAAAAATCTCACACACACCCCCTCAAATGTGGCCGGCCCTTTTTCTCAATGGTGGAGGGAAAAAGGAATCTCAAATGCAAGAGAAGGAAAAAGAGATAATAAGACGAAAAATGGTCACACCATTTCTAATCGAATCTAATCAAAATCCATCACCATAAATGCAAAACCAAGTGATGGAAAAAGAATCTCATGATGCTATATCTATCATGAAGCCACAAATACAAATAACTCCCTCCACAAAGGTAATTTGCATACTTGCAAATAATCCCCACCATCGGAAAAATCCGGCCGTGAAGGAACAAAGGAAAACATGCCGAAACGGAATGCAAACTGGAAACTTCAGAAAACTGATCCCATAATAAATTACAGGAAAACTCTGCGACTGTATATACATACCCGCATTTGTATTCCCACTGAATACAAATGCAAAGAGACAAAATCTACACTGTACAATACTAGGATCCGGCTTAAAAAAAGCCCGCTAGTATTATCCGTCCGATCATGATCCGTGCAATACCGCACGTATGAGATCGAACCCTGCCATATCTACATACGGCCTCTACATCGTTTCGCCCGAAACTTGAGAAAACGGTCTGTGGGGAACTCTAAAGACTCGTCAACACCTTGGTTGTGGATTTAACCACTAGCACGTCAGAGGTATTAGCTATACGTAATGGGCTACCAGGTATTGACCAAAAGGGACATCGATGAGAGAACTCATCCTGACACCCTACTGATCCTGTCAGTGACAATATCCGTACAGTCCGGTCCGTTCGTCTATGAGCATCGCATGGCGGGCCTAGGGGGTTGGTAAAAGTCAGACCCCCAAAAGCGGTACAAGTCGTGTCGGAGTGTAGTCCAGAACACCCAGAGATACTACTGGAATACCTACCGGTAAATCTCCTGCCTTGGCCAAGGACTTCGAGTAATGGCTCTCCTAGACACAGCGCGACCTCACCGCCAATACCGGGACAGACGAACCCCTGCAGATCCGCTCACTGCCTCCATGTGGCTCGGGACTGTACCCAACTAAAACCTGTTTGCACGACTCCTTTGAGCCGTGGTTGGGTAGTAATCAAAGCACAGTGGGAACTCACATGAGACAAATGACGATCTCAGGTCGATGAACTAACCTGCACACATGTCACCAGGGAACTGCTATCTGACGTCTAGTATAAGACCAACTAGCATGTTCCCGGCGAGTCCTGTCCGGTGTACTCATAACCCAATGAGCACCTGTATACATCTTAGGTGAACCAACTGACACCAGTGGCTTGTGAGACCGGCCACCGCCCCTCGTCGGGGTCTCGAATGTATACACTAATCTACTCTGGAGTATCGATGCCCTGTCTCGAAACTCCCTCGACTAGGGACCTTTTAAGGATGTTCTTATAGACCCCAGCTCCCACGTATATGATCGCACTCATACTACTAGCAGTCAAGCAAGAATCCTAGGGGCTCTATCAACGCGCAATAGTGACCTGTGAGGTCACCAAAAGCAGTACACGATGATAAAGATAAACCAGATAGCATACTATCATCTCGAGAAAGACTGTTCTACCGGCATAGGTCCTCCCTCAATCATTGCAATCACGTGCCTGTGATCCAATAATTGACTCTGAGGGCACTATCTCCAATAGGGACAACCTCCTGTCTCTGCGCTCGACTAGCCTCAACCAACGACCCCATCATCTGGCGCAAATCCTGCATACCGGCCTCTAGCCTAGTAATACGGTCTGTCGAAGTTGGGTCAATCTGCTCTTGTAAAATAGGCATACCGCCCTGGTCAGCCCTCATCTCCGACGAGTCTACCCAGACCTCGGCTCTCGCGGCCGCTCTCTGCGCCCTCGTAGTCTTCGGCGACATAATGGCTGGAGATGAAAACAGGATTCGATAAGAACATAGAAATCGAATCATAAGGATACATGGAAATCAAGGAAGGAATTATAAACAGTTTGTCCTAAGGTCAATTAGGCGGAGTACCATGTCGTAAGTGTTATTTATATATATGCCCTATAGGTCATTATTGTACATATGATGTATATTGTAGTGGATGCTTGGACATATATAGGGAGGAATTTCTTGTTCGACATGACAGTACGCTATCTGGTTGCTCTTTATCTTAACATGTACACTTGATGTCTCTATGATACATATTGATAAAGCCCTTAGGATGTGTACTTGACTACCAGGATTATGATGTAGATCATACTAGTGGGGTTTTGGTAGTCTGTCAGTACATCCTTTAATTGTTCCTAGTTGAAGGAGTATCGAGACAGGGCACCGATACTCCAGAGTAGACTAGCGTATAGCTTCTCGACCTATCTGATGGGCGATGGATCATCCCATATCCAATGGTGTTTGACATCAGAGATGGTATACGGGTGCTCAGTGAAGACAGGGTACACTGAACGGACTCGCCGAGAACTCCTAGATGGTATTATACTTCACGTCAGATAGCAGTTCTCTGGTGGTACAGGTTAGTCTGTCGACCTGAGATTGTCATAGAGTCTTGTGTGTCTCCCACCGTGCTTTGATTTCCACCCTACCACGGCTCTACTGAGACATGCAAACAGGTGGTTTTTGGGTACAGTCCCGAGTCACATGGAGGCAATGAGCGATAGGAGGGTAATCGTCTCTCCCAGTATTGGGGTTGATGTTGTGCTATGCTCGATTGGCCATAACAGGAAATCCCTGGCCAGGGTTGCTGAGATCTACTGGTAAGTGTTATCAGTAGTTTCTCGAACCGTTATGGACCTTACATTGGCATGATTTATCAAGTTACTGGGGCCTGACTTTTGCCACCCCTAGACTAGATATGCGACATATCAGACGAAGAGACCAGACTATACGGTAGTGTTGCTGATTGGATTCGTAGGAGTATGAGCAGGCATGCTTGTTGATCTTCAGATCGCTCAATACCCGGGTGGCCGTTACGTTTGGAAGACCGCTTGCGGCTTGTGGGTGACTGATATGATCACCACCTACTGCCGGCGTATTGACAAGTCTTAAGAGTCCTACACAGAGGTTTCCTCGCTCAAGCGAAACGAAGTAGGAGCACATATGCGATATCTTCGGGACAGAGAGTAATATGATTTGTGATACCGTATTCTATTCTCGCTAAATGTGACATTAGTTGGTTATATGTGATATAGCCGGGTTATCGAATCAAGTGTTGATTCGATAAGTTGTTGCATTTAATATTAGTCGATTATATATAATATAGCCGGATCATTAAATCAAGTATTAATTTAATGATTGAATGTATAATTATATATATTTGATATTTGAATTTACATTAACTAATATTGCTCACTTGACCATTTCTTTTTCTCACTTGTGCATGAATAATATATATGTGATATATATTATATCATGTTAGGTTTTTCATCAAACATGGGTGTATAAGACTTACACCATGACCTTGACAAGTTTAGGTTTTTAATTATCATTAGTAATTCAAATTTGGATTTAATTAAGTCATGGCTAGAAGCTTGGTTAACCATTGACATAGTCCACCACATTTGTTTTACTAGAAGATTTTTATAAACCAAACCACTTACCATATGCCTTGGTTAAGTCTCTACAATGGTTAGTGTATGACATTAACTAACCTCTGGTTGATTTTCTAACCTCATCTCATTTATTTGTCCATTCTCTTGTTCATCTTCTTCTTCATCTCTTCAAGCTCTCTAGGGTTTTAGAAGATGAAGAATCCAAGTGAGAAAATTAAATCCAAAATGAGCAAAATTCCTACTTCATCATCCTATACTATTAGCCATTTAGTTTAGGGTGTTTGCTTCACTAAACCTTAATTTAGTGAAAAGGTAGCTAGGGTTTGAGTCTCCTCGACGCAGATCATCTTCGGCCTCGAAGACTTCGAGCAAGGTTGTTCATTTCGCTTTGTGTAGCCTTACTAGAGTCCGGGAGATCACTAATCGCAGCGAAGGTACTACTACACGGAGCTATTTGAAGTGAAGGACCGGTCTATAAAGGTTGTATTCCTTGTTCACTTGTTGTAATGTTTGATTACATGTTTTGATTGTCTAATTACTCTAGCTTGATCCTAGTCTAGGGTTCCTTAACACTCTTAGAATTATAGAAATTGGCATGCTTGATGTCTTGAAAACCCGATAGGGTGCTGAGGAATCCCAACAGTGGTATCAGAGCTGGGCTAGAGTATTAGACGTTGTTTGTTAGACTACGAAACCGAAACGACTCTGAAACACCCGATATCAAACCCTAGTTTCTGTCGATTTTAAAATGGCTTCTAAATTTTTTTAAACAAGTGCAGAATGTTTTATGGGATATTACATCAACACATATGAAATTTTATCTCATTTGGTAGAAATTTGGCCGGCCAGACATGAGGAAAAACCGGTGAGCTTGGCACAAATAGGGTATTTTGGCCTCAAATTTTTTCTGTGTTTGAGGGTTTGGGGTTTGGTTTTTCAGGTGTTGTTTGTTTTTTCTATGATTTCATGTGATGTAGTCATACTGTATAGGCAAATCGGAGTGTTTCGTATGCGTAGTTTAACATTGGTTTCGGGTTTTCACATGTTATCTAGGCGAAGTTAAAAAGTTCGAACGAATGTCAAAAACCCATTTTTCCAAGTTTAGGGTATTCGGAAAATCTCGCAAGTTATTCTGTGGACCCTCTAGAAGAATGAAACCCTAACACGACATAATGACCATAGAACCGCTTTCGAACCATAGGGTTTGCGGTAGTTCCGCGGTGCCATTAATGAGGCTTGGGTCTTCCCTTCTACGGTTGGTGCATAGGTGCTGTGGCGTGTTCTGGGTATTATTAAACTGTGCTCAAGTGTTGAGCTCTCAGGGAATTGTGGGACTTTCATTAGTCAATCGAAAAGTTTAATGTCTTCCGGATATTTGTGATGGGATACAATACTTGGAATCCACAATATTTGAATTTTATAAATCTAGCAATTTAGTCTCATTTGATCGTTTGCCACGGGATTTTGATGTGATCAACAGTCCGTCGCAATTACGTAGAGTATGCGGATACTCGCCGGGTAACCTTACTAGATAGCTACGCCCCATAGCCCCGACCATGTAGCTGTAGGAGAACTCCGTTGCTAAAAGCATCCGTCCGGGTGCTCGCGGCCGCGGTGTTCCGCCTAAGTGCACTTCGTCGTCGGTATCGGGGGCACGGTCGTCTTCTAAAGTTTCCGACGAGCATTCGTTCGGAATGTCGGAAATCTTGTTGAATTACCCGACTTGTTATTGAAAAGTGTTTTCGATATCGAGACTAAAATGTGGGGTTTATAATTGTTAATCATATGGTGTCTAAGGAATTCATATTGTTAGGCATGAAATCTGGAATATGAGATATTTCGGGTTTATGATGTCTAAGGTTGTTGCGGATTCCAACTGTTGTAGTTTTCACTTTTTTTTTCTGCGACCGTAAGTGTAATATGTGGTGTATCGCCGATTTCGTTGCTATATGTCAACGACAATTGAGATACGCCTATTTACTTACGTTGATGGCACGTGATGTTATGTGTTGCTGTGATATGTTATATTGGATCGTCGTGTTTGAATAGCCGGGTTTTTTTATATGAGATGAGAGTTTTTCTTTTTCAATCGTGTAAAAACTTGTATGTAATATTGTAACGCCTTGAAAAGTCGTTTTGGTGTTTTCCCGAAAATCGGTAAATATTTGGTATTTTTCCGTAAATTATCATTATTGTTATTTTGCAATATAGGCATAATTATATCTAATTTGGATAGGTAATTGCTAGTTTTTATAGCTAATGAGTCACTTATAAAATTCTGGTCATTTAAAAATTTTCCCTAATTTTTCAATTTTTAATATTATTTTAAGCGGTTAAAAATATAATAAATTAGCGATAAATACAAATTTGAATGGGCTAATTACTTGCTTTAGAGCCATGACAACTAAAATCTAGTTAGTAATATAAATTTTAGTATTTTATTTCAAGTTCAAATTGGTTAAAATCAACGGAAATTAAAATTTTAAATAATTAACTAAAACTTGTAATTTTGAGCTTGTGGGGGGTCTTTTTGCATGGATTTCTTTTGTGCAATCACTCACACTCACCCTCACTCCTCCATGGCCGGCCCTACCAGCAGCAGTCCATAATCCCCCCCCCCCTCCAATTTGTTTTCTTCAACTCTTTTTATGTGAGGAATTGAATTAAAGGTGTAGGTTAAGATATATTGACTTTCGAGGCATAGTGTACCTTTATTTGAGAGGGGTTGACTTGGACATTTTTCCACAATACCCACACCATCTCCCATCCCTCTTCTGGACGAGATTTGCTGCAGCCCTCCCCCTCAATTTTCCTCTTTTCATTTTCCTTCAATTTTCATCCAAAATTGCTTCAAAATCCAAATTAAATCTCATAATTTAATTCCCATTCTTCATCCCTTTCTCCTTGGCTTTTCTAGCTTTAATCTTGGTGCTATGAGGCCATCATTGGAGGCAATTTCTCTTGCTAGATCCCTAGGAAAGTGAGGTAAAATCTTGACCCATTTAAATACTTATGGTTAATTCCTTTAATTAAATTGTTTTAGTGTTAAATTTTAGTGCTAATTCCATTCTAGGTTTCTAAAGATAATGGCTTGAGTTGAACTAGGTTTTCAAGACACCATTATTAGGTTAATTAAATTATTATGCTATCTAGTTGTTTTGCTAACCTAATCTAAGAGATTATTTTGCTTAAGTGGGTTTTAATTGATGTTAATTTAGTGTTTTTCATGTATAGTTTGGATTGGAATTGCTAATTATGAAAAATCAAGAATGGGTTTGTGTATGGAAAGTGGGTTTTGATGCATGGTAAAGAGGTTAATTTAATTGTAGTGGCTTTCTAATGGTTTAACTTGGATGTTTGTGCGATGATGTGAGCACTTTATTGCAAATCCGCGATGTTTGCACGAATTTGGAAATTCTTAGTGCTTACTAGGTTTTTATATAAATTAAGTGGTGAATTATTTGTGATACCTTGATGATATTTTTGGGATATCCTATGACTTGTAGGGTATGTGAATGCGGAATTTTGTTTGATCGGGTTTTAGTTTTGCCGGGCGCTCCAAAACGACGATTCTAGTTAGGGTTTTTGTGATTTTCGTGTGTGTTCTGCGCACCTAGTGCACGTTGTGCCTAAATTTTTAGCGTTGATCTTTTCATATGGTGATTTGCGGCGTTTCATGATATGTAACCTTATGTTTTGTATTGTGCAAATTCCAGGATCGGTCGCCGAGACTTCGGACGCGGCACGAAAAGGGAAAGCGGTGATTGGACATAGCTAGCTGGGGATTTCCGGTGAGTAGATGTTTACATCTATGGGGAAATCGTCTGGATGGCGCGAAGCGCCCCATAGTTAGGATCACTTTATTACCTGCTACCATATTGCATGGTTATCTAGTTAACCATCTCATTGTGCGATATCACCTTTTAGGACACATACACCATTACCATTGGCTCATATCGCATGCGCACTATTTCATGTGCACACACACACGCCTTGGTAATTGCTATGCCACACACATTAGATAACTTGTTTAAAAAGGAATTTAGATTAATTTCACTATATAGGACGTATAAACCAGCACCAATATACTAAATTCCTCAAAATGAACATGTAAAATTGCTAGTCATGTGCATGTACTTCATTACATCATTCGATCATACATAGTCTTTATGTCGTATATTACAGTTCGCACTGTAGATACCATAGGCATTCATCATCATTGACACGAATACTTGTGGTACTTTCTTTCTTGAGAATTTCAGTATTTGAGATTTATGAGATTTTGGAGAAACCGCAAGGATTTAATAAAACTGATATCATTTTAAATATTGTAAGTTGCAGTTTTCTCGAGATATGATATTCGTGTCATCCACCATGAGTTTTCTGTTAGTTTTCGAGACCCGTTTCGAGGAGTTGGATGAACCGTCTCGGGTACATGGTGGGCCCGGTAAGGTACCCCGGGGCAAGAAGTTCGAGTAGTAGACGATGAGCCTGGCAGGGGCAGACTACCTACCGGTGATTGTTGGCACGGCGGATATCCAGAGGATACCGACCGTGACCGTGAGATGTTGAGATATTGATTTTTTTGAGATGGACCAGCCGGACGGCTGGGGCCAGGATATTGGATATAGATACTTTGGGACATTGAGTTATTCAGTTGGGGTGTCGATGCTTGACACGGATTTTTGTTGATTTCATATGATATTTCCTCAGATATTTCACAGAAATTTTCCTAAGATGAAAATAATGATTTCCTCATATCAGCATATTCAGATCACGTGTTAAATTGCATTCATGTCCCATACATGGTAGTACTTCACACCATATCAATATTGTAGAATTGTGGTACTTTTCGTTCATGCTTACGATAGTCTTATAGATGTTACATATTACTCACGATTTGGCAACTCACCCCCGTTGTGCCACAGCCTTTTTGCAGGTCCGATCCGTTAGTATTGTACCGGCGGACACACTTCCTCTTTTTGCGTGGATTTGACGATTTTTTCTCATAGGTGGGTTATGTGTTATTTTGTTTCCACCTTATATATTCATTGTATCTCGTGTAGTCCATCTACTGTATCATCTAACAGTAATGTTGTATATTGACTTAGAGGCGAGACAGTGAGATTTGTGGGCATGTATATTGTTTTTTTGGGTCGTGCTCACTTGAGCCGACATGTTGTTTATTACTTATGCCTTTTTATGCTTATTTTGCACATTGCTGAGTTATATTGCGTAGGATTTTTTACCGCCTTGGGGCGAAGAGCTAGCTCCCGGTTGGGGATGCCTTATTTCATGTTATTGATATATTCCTGTTTTGTACCCGTTTGGGGGCCATTATTTACAAAGGAGACTCTGCCGAAATTTTCGGAAAAATGGATGTTGTTTTTAAAAAGGCTTGATGTGACTTATTTGATTAAATTGGCCTTCAATAAATTGGTTTTCCTTCACTCTACTGCTTATTTGGTTTTGATTTCTGGGCTTTCACTTACTTAGATTACGTCCGCCTTGAGACGTTCGTAATTTAAGTGCCAGTCACGTTCCGTACCTTTCAGAACGTGACAAATATTCTTTTATTGGGGAACATCCGGGTTAAGGAAGTTGACATTGTTGATGTATATTATTTACTTTTCCGCATTGGGATAGACCCAAGGAGGGGAGTACAAGTAACCGGGTTCCAGAGTCCAGTGGGAGACCATCTTGAGGCGTCGAGTCCGGGTCTCCTAACTCTAGAATTGGTAGGGTTGCTTACCGCTCTCGTAGAGGTCTAGGGATGTGGGTTTGGCTATTCATCACGACCGTGGAATCCATGTTTTATACAGGCTTAAATTAAAACACGGAAATCCTACTATATCCAATATTTCATATGTTGTCTTTTGCTGCTGATTTTCTGTGATGTGATCATTTTATATTCTGAGATAGATACTTTACATATTATATATGAGATATATAATAGACGTTGCTTATGTTTTTCACCCGTGCGAGCCCTACCCCGCTCTGCCGTTAGTTACCTAACCTAACGGTGCATGACGGGACTTCGTGGAGAATGCGGATGACATAAGCGTATGTTGTATTTATCTGTGATGTTTAGGTATCTTAAATGATGGGACCTTCATTAATGAGATTAATGAAAGAAAATTAACCTAAAAATGTTGTGGAATCGAATTTTCAAAAACTGGTAGCTCTACTTGTTGCTTTGCATAGAGGTATTCCTTGTAGAATATCCAGCACCATATTCGATAAGGAAAGAGCCGAGATCCCTTCATCGGGAGTGACCTCTTTAGCAGTAACTGGCAGATGCTACAACCCTCGGTTTCATCTTTTGATTGCTTTTCTAGTTCTTGCTTAGCATAGTGGTATTGTGAATATCCTGCACCTCACTCGACGAGGAAAGAGACGATATCCCTTCACCGGGAGTGGCCACTTTAGCGAAACTAATAAAAGCCTCAAAAACACTCTATTTTAAACCATTTGATTCTGCAACGAGATCAAGTTCAAAGCGTTAAAGGTTTTCATAAAAACCATCCGCATACCCTCTGTCATTTTAGGAAGTAGAGTACTTAGTATTCGTGCTGCGTATGTTGACCATAGTCAAGGCGTAGTGTACGGTAACTAAGTGATGTCTTCAGACACAGCATATGATGCGATTAGTTACGACAGTCACATGATTATGTCGACCATAGCTGAGGGTCATGTGGGTGGGTCTAATTAATCACGAAATGACAGGTAGAACTTGACTAGTGCTTATGATATGTTGACCATAGCCAAAGTCATAGGTGCTAGGGGTAAAAACTATTATCGGGGGTTTCAAGTGTTGAAATTTGCAATAAGATTGCATACCTTCTATGAGATAGTTGGATCCTGATACCCACTACGAGTAATTTTTACTCATGGGAGAGTTTTGCACTTTACAATTAGCCGATCAAGTAGGTGTCTAGAAAGGTGTCAACGAGGTTACGCCCCTGGGAAAACAAGTTTTATTTTAATTATGTCCGTGCGAAAGCACGGGGAACCTCCCTCAAAGTACCTGCATTCGCCTGACTGAAATATTGGCAAACTTGTAGGGTGTGATTAATCCTGGCCAGTCTTTCCTTTTAGGGTTTGAAGGAAGATTTGATAAAAAACGGTGGAAGCCATCCTGATTAGATAAAATATATAACCATTCTAATCTTGCAAAAGCGCACGCAGAGTGTTTTCTTCTCTCTCTCTCTCCAGGTAGCGACCATGTCACACCTTAATCAAGATAATAATATGGATGTATTGACCGAACCCGCTTGTTATACTGTGCTGGGAACGTTTGTCCCGCTCTACTTTATAATTGTTATAAGGCCGAGCAGGAAATAGGGGATTACCAGGATTCTCGTGCTGCCCAAAAGAAGAAAGTACATGTTGATGCATCTTTTTCGGGTGTGTTAATTACCGAGAACCGTTTCTCAGTATCCTCTACGTCCTGGGTATGAGATACCGGATCAGGATCCCACATATGTAATCTGTTACATGTGCTACAGATAGGTAGAAAACTGGGAATAGGTTTTTAGTTTTAAGAGTTGGAAACAGTGCAATTGTTGCAGCCAAGGTGTTGGCAGTTATCACCCTGTATTACCAAATACATTGATTCTGAACGAATGTTATTAGATACCGAACCTGATATGCAACATTATATTAGTCTCTTTATTCAGTAAAGAAGGATATAATTTTGTAATGTTCGATAATGTTTTGAACATTTCCTATATCAAAGTGTTGATCGGTTCATGCACGTTATCTAATAGCATATACGTTCTAAATCAAATCACAATTCTTAACGTACTAAACACACACAAAAGGAAGAGTTCAAAAATGAACAAACCCTTATTGTGGCATTGTAGAGTAGGTCATATCAATGCGACCCGACTAGCGAAGTTACATTAAGATGCATATTTAAATCAGTTTGAATTTACATCTTATGAAACTTGCCAGTCATGTCACAAAGATAAAATGACCATAGCTCCGTTTACTGAAAACAGAGAAAGAGTTAATGAACCCTTGGGATCGATACATGATGATGTTTGTGGTCCCCTGTCTACACATGCCAGGACTGGTTCTTTGTACTTCATTACATTCACTGATGATCTCTCAAGATTCCGACATATGTTTCAGTTGAAATGCAAGTCTGATGCTTTTGAGAAATTCAATGAATATAAATTCGAAGTAAAGAACCAAAACGGGTATAAGTATTATGTCCTTTAATGTGATCGGGGAGGAGAATACTTAGGCATGGAAATCCTGGACTATTCTAAAGGAGAATGAGATTCTCTCTCGGCATTACTCCTCCATATACACCACAGCACAACAGTGTATCGGGCAGAGCAATCGCACCCTATTAGATATGGTGCGCTCTATGATGAGTACTACGGAGTTGCCTATTTCTTTTGGGTGTTATGCACTTGTGAAGTTGCATACCTATTGAATTCGGTTCCAACCAAATCAGGTGCCTACCACTATATATGAGATATGGAATGGGAAGAGCCCATGTCATAAGCAAGTTAAGATTTGGGGTTGTCCGGCCTATGTCAAAGGCAAAATCCGGACAAGCACGAGGCAAGATCAGTTCTATGGATGCTTGTTGGATATCCTAAGCATTTGCAAAGGAATATCTTCTACCGCACTAAGGAACAAAAGGTGTTTTATTTCTCGGCATGCCACTTTTTTTTGGAAAAAGGATTTTTTTATGGAAAGAAATTTGTGGTCATGAGGTAGAACTGGAATCAGTTCCAGCTATACAAACTACAGCTGATGATTTGGTAGAACCGGAGGATTCAATAGCTCCCGACGAACCTCAGCCTCTCCGCTGATCTGGTAGGGTTCCTCATTCGCCCGAGAGATACTATGGTTTCCTCTATCATAGTGGGTGCGAGGATTGCATCATGAGATGATGACCCAACTAGTTTCGAGCAGGCTATCAAGAATGGGGACTCTGTAAGAATGGCTAGATACTAAGCGATCTGAGATGGAATCCATGTACACCAACAAAGTATGGACTTTGTATGCTACGTCTTAAGGGTTAAATCCCCATATGGAGCAAATATATCTTGAGAAGGTTACTTAGTGTAGATGGAAAAGTTGAGACTTTCAAAGCTAGACTTGTTATAAAAGGTTTTCGTCATCGGCCAGGTATGGATTATGACGAAACCTTTTCTCCAATAACTATGCTTAAGTCCGTCCGGATCCTACTTGCCATTGCTATATACCATGACTATGATATCTGGCGGTTGGATGTCATGACTGCTTTTCTAAATATTGATTTAGAAGAAAGCGCCTATAAGTACACAGCCAGAGGGTTTCGTAGAAAGAGGGAGCAGAGGTAACGTGTGCAAGTTTCTTTATGCGTTAAAGAAGGCAACGCGGAGTTGGAACATCTGTTTTGATGTGATAGTCAAAGCATTTGACTTCATCAAAATGGTAGATGAACCTTGTATATACAAAAGGGTAGTAGAGAGTAAGGTTGTCTTCCTTGTATTGTACATGGATGACATACTCTTGATAGGAAACGTATTTCCTATGCTATACTCGGTGAATCACCTCTTATCAAAAAGATTCTCCATATAGGATCAAGGTGATACCTCCTAAATCCCGAGTTTTGGATCAATGAGATAGATCTAAGTGGATGTTACGATTTTCACTAGGTGTAGTGAGATGGTATCAATCGAACCTAGGGAGAATCACTAGATAGCTTCCAGGGTGATAAGGTCGACTGTCAGACAGTAACAGGCTTTGTCTTTACCCTAGAAGTGGGACGGTATGTTGGAAGAGTTCCAAGTTAAATACCGGGGAAAAGTAGAAGATAAAGGCTGGATACATCGCTACCAAAGAGGTAGTCTGGGCGTATATTTGTTCATGGGATGAACAAGGTTCCTACCATTGTGTGACAATTGAGCTGTGCTTGTATGTCGACGTTAGACACCCTACATGATGCTGGGAGGCGGAATAGGTAAAACAATCATTTTGTTTAAACTAACATCGACTAACTTTACGGATCTTTGCTAAACCCTAACTAACAACTATATAGAAGTGATTAGCTAGTATGATAGATGATTATACCTAATGATTCAAGTCCTTCTTGTCCTTGTAGTTCACCTTCTCGTCGGCCTCCTCGATGTGATAGAAGATCCACCCAAGAGCTACTTCTCCAAGCTTTAACCACTCACTTGAGGTAACTAGGTTGCTATGAGTGCTAATCAAAGTAACCTAGAGGATATAGAAGAGGATTAGGGATCTATTAGTCTTGCTAACCCTTGGATCTCAACACATGAGAGGATAAGGATTAGTTCTTTGATGAGAGAGAGCTTGAGGAGAGAGAATGTGAAAGTGAGAATGATAATGAATTATGTCTCATTTGTGAATATATGAAGCATGATAATTATCCAATGAATAACAAATGATAATATCAACCATGTTTCATTAACTCACATTGGATGAATCATCTCATGAGTCATTAAGCAATAAATGCTTCATTAACTCATTTGGATGAATCACTTCATGAGTCACTAATCCATTTAATGCAAATAATACCTAATCCCTCCACCTCATCTTTCTTCTAGAAGCTTCTCGACTAATTACGAGAATGCCCCTCCCATCCGTGAAAACACGGAAATACTGAGACTGTATAAATCCAATAATCCAATACTAGAATCTGGCTTAAACTAAAGCCTGCTAGTAAAAACTGTCCGAACATCGTACGTGCATAAATACACGTATGTGTCCGAACCCTGTCGTAAAACCATACGACCTCTATATCTTTCGCCTGAAGAAGGGAAACTCTCTGCGTGGGACTCTAAAGACTCGACTACTACGCTGGCAGTCGGTTTAACCACAGGACGCAAGCGGTACTAGCTGTACTTAACGGTCCACAGGTAGATGTCGATAAGAAGGACGATGAGGAAACCCATCCGAACTCCTACTGAGCCTGATGTGACAATCTCCATATAGTCCGGTCCGTTAGTCTAGGACTATCGCATATCGAGCCTAGGGGGCGGCAAGCGTCAGTCCCCTAAAAGCGGTATAAGTCGTGTCGGAGTGAAGCCCATTACACCTTGAGAAGCTACTGGAAATCCTACCAGTAAATCTCGTTTGCCCTGGCCAGGGACTTTGCGTAATTGCTCACCAAACACAGCGCAATATCAACTCCCAATACCGGGAGAGACGAATCCCATCTAACTGCCATTGCCTTCAAGTGCTTCGGGACTGCACCCAACTGCTACCTGTTTACACGACTCCGTTGAGCCGTGGTAGGGTAGCAATCTAAGAACAGTGGAAACACACTCGAGACGAAGCAGCTGTGTCAAGTCTGCGGACAATGCTGTACTCATGTCACCTGGGAACTGTTAACTGACGACGGGTATAATACCAACCAACAGTTCCCTACGAGTCATGTCCGGTGTACACGTAACCCAACGAGCACCTGTATACTATCTCCATTACAACGTACTGATGGCTGTGGGACCGACTATCTCCCTAACTGGGATGAGAAGCGTACACACTAGTCTACTCCGGAGTATCAATGCCCTGTGTCGATAATCCTACGACTAGGGACCTGAAAATAGATGTTCTTGTAGACTACCCAGCCCCCACTAGTGTGACTGCCATCACAACCCTCGTAGTCAAGCAAGATCCTAAGGGCTCTATCAATATGTATTCGCGATATGTTAATATATACACATATTAAGATAGACATAAACCAATTAGCATACTACTATGTTGAGCGAGGCTGTTAATATAACTGTGAATATCCCAAGCTTCCATTATGTAATATACAAACTAGTATGATACAATAATGGCCCATAGGGCATATACACTAACAATCTCCCACATGCGCTAGGGCCATGTACTGGCATATCAAAGACCTATCATCTCGAGTAGCCTCTCGAACTGAATCTGAGGTAAGGCCTTTGTGAATGGATCTGCGGTGTTCTCCTCTGTAGCAACTCTCCGGATCTCGATCTCCTGGCGATCTATGATCCCCCTGATTAGGTGATACCGCCTTAAGATGTGCCTGGACTTCTGATAGGACCTGGGTTCCTTCGCTAAAGTTATAGCCCCGTTTTTTTCATAATACAGAGGTATTGGATCAACAATGGATGGAACCACCTGAAGTTCTGTTAGGAACTTCTTCATCCAGACTGCTTCTTTTGCGGCATCGCAAGCAGCTATATACTCCGCTTCCATCGTCGAGTCGGCAACGGTGTCCAGCTTGGAACTCTTCCAGCATACCTCCCCTCCATTGAGGGTAAAGACATAACCTGACATGGACTCGGAGTCATCCTTGTCACTCTGGAAGCTAGAGTCAGCAAAAGCCTCGATCTTGAGGTCTTTTCCGCCGTAAACCAAGAACATATCCTTTGTCCTTCTCAAGTATTTAAGAATATTCTTTATTGCTATCCAGTGCTTCTCCCCTGGGTCTAACTGATACCAGCTTACCACGCTCTGTGCGTAAGCTATATCTGGTCTGGTGCACAACATCGCATACATTATAGAGCCTACCGCAGAAGCATAGGGTATAACTGACATGCGATCCCTTTCCAAATCAGCCTTGGGAGACATCTCTTTGGATAGGGAGATTCCGTGACAAGCCGGTAAAATACCACGCATAGAATCTTCCATACTGAATCTTTTCATTATAGTGTTGATATACCTGGACTGGGAAAGTCCCAATATCCTCTTAGATCTATCACGACAGATCCGGATCCCCAGAATGTAAGAGGCGTCCCCCAGGTCTTTCATGGAGAACCTGTGTGACAAGAATCCTTTGACATATTGTAGCATAGGAATGTCATTTCCTATTAAGAGAATGTCATCCACGTACAAGACGAGGAATACGACAGTTCGAGCTACAATTTTACTATATATACATGGTTCATCTGGATTTTTGATAATGTCATATTTCTTGACCGTTTGATCAAAACAGATGTTCCAACTCCGCGATGCCTGCTTTAGTCCATAAATGGACTTAAGCAACTTGCACGCTTTCCCGCTTCTCCCACTCTGATTGAAACATTCTGGCTGATCCATATAGACACACTCTTCTAAATTACCATTTAGAAAAGCCGTCTTTACGTCCATCTGCCAGATCTCATAATCATGGAAGGCAGCAGTGGCAAGAAGGATCCGAATGGATTTGAGCATAGCCACTGGAGAAAAAGTTTCGTCATAGTCCAAGCCAGGTCTTTGACGAAAACCCTTTTCAACAAGTCTACCTTTATAGGTTTCCACCTGTCCATCTACACCAATCTTCTTCCTGAAGATCCACTTGCAGCTATGGGTTTTACCCCATCTAGAGCAAAGTCCAAAGTCCATACTTTGTTGGTGTACATGGACTCCATCTCGGTCCGCATTGCATCCAACCATCTTACTGAGTCGCCGCTCTGGATGGCCTGCTGGAAGCTAGTAGGTTCATCATTATCAATGACGTAATCCTCTCTAACCCCGTCTATAAGAAAACCGTAGTATCTCTCAGGCGGATGAGACGGCCTACTACTCCTGCGGAGGGGTGCGGGAATGTCCTGTTCTTATTGAACTTCTGGTTTTACCAAACTTTCAGTAGTAGTTTGTGGTTTTGGAATTTCTTCCAGTTCTATTTCGCTCCCACTTGTTTCTATTTCTAAAAACTGCTGTTCTAGAAAATGGGCATTACGAGAAACAAGAACCTTTTGTTCCTCTGCGTAATAGAAATAATACCCCTTGGAGTTCTTTGGATATCCCACAATCTGACACTGTACTGATCGTGCCTCGTGTTTGTCCGCATGCTGCTTTTTCACAAAAGCTGGACATCCCCATATATTAAGATATTGAAGATAGGGTTTCTTCCGACTCCACATCTGATATGGTGTGGTAGGCACAGTCTTGGTAGGAACCCTGTTCAAAAGATATGTTGTTGATTCTAGCGCATAACCCCAGAAAGATCGCGGTAACTCAGCATTACTCATCATGGAACGTACCATATCTAATAGGGTTCAGTTCCGTCTTTCCGATACACTGTTATGCTGTGGAGTGTATGGAGGAGTAAGCTGAGAGAGAATTCCTTTCTCTTTTAAGTAACCCAGGAACACGGCACTTAAGTATTCACCACCTCGATCAGATCTTAGTGTCTTGATACTTTTGCTGGTTTGGTTTTCTACTTCATTCTTATATTCTTGGAATTTCTCAAAGGCCTCGGATTTAAGTTTCATTAAGAAAATGAATCCATACCTAGAGTAATCATCCGTAAAAGTAATGAAATATGAAAAACCACCTATTGCATGTGTAGACAATGGACCACATACATCGCTGTGTATGAGTCCTAAGAGCTCGCTCGCTCTTACTCCATGTCCAGTGAATGGAGTCTTTGTCATATTTCCTTTGAGACATGATTGACAAGTTGAATAAGATTGATATTCGAACGGATCCAAATATCCTTCTCTATGTAACTTAGTTAACCTTGTCTCATTGATGTGACCTAGTCTACAATGCCATAAGAAAGCCTAATTTATATCTGGAGACTTTCTTTTTAGTGTGTTCTGGACATTGAAAATCTGTAATTGGTTTAACACGTATATACCGTTATCTAGTGTACCGGACCCAATCAAACCATGATTAAGGTGGATGTTAACAACATCGCTTACAAACGTGAAATCATAACCTTCTTTTGATAACAACGATACTGATATGATATTACACGTTAAACTGGGTACACAAAAACAGTTGTGCAAAACCAAAATATGTCCACTCGTCAATCCAAGGTGATAATCCCGTACAGACACAGCTCCCACACTAGTTCCGTTAGCAACCTGGAGGGTCATATCACCAACCTTCAGCACTCTACGGTTTCTCAGTGCCTGCAATGAATTGCATATATGAGATCCTGATCCGGTATCCAATACCCCGGAAGTAGAGTTGATTGACAGACAATTTTTAATTACAAACACACCTGAAGTCGAAGCCACAGCTTGCTTCGGTCCCTGGTTCTTGGCAATCCAAGCTTTGCAATCTTTTTTCCAATGGCCTTTCCTACGACAGTGGAAGCACTCGTCCTTTGCCACTACTGGCACTGCAACTTTTGCCTTTCCCATAACACCCACCTTACCAACCCCACCTCTTGGTTTGGTAGCGGCCTTCTTCTTCCTTCCTTTGGCCCTTGCGTTGGACCCGGAAGAGGAAGCACCGCGAACAAACATAGTAGGTGTTTCCCTTGCTTTCTGCAAGGTGCCCTCTGCACTCCTCAACATGTTAAGGAGTTCTGGAAGTTCAACTTCTTTTCCTTGAATGTTGAAATTCTGAATAAACTGGGCGTAGGTGGAAGGAAGGGACTGAAGAACCAAGTCTGTATATCTCGTTCTCTAATGTCGTCCCGAGGTCCGTGAGCTCTTCTATATAGCCAATCATCTTAAGGACATGTTCTCCTACAGATGATCGGACGGCCAGCCTCGACAAAAACAAGTTCTTCGAGGTCTCGTATCTAGCTATACGAGATTGCTCTCCATACAGTTCATTGGTGTGGAGAAATATGGATTCATGATCCATATTCTCGTGCCTCCTCTGATGTTCATTATTCATAGAGGCAAGCATGATGCATTTGGCCTTCGCGCAGTCTACCTCTTTGGTCTTGCGGATTTCCTTATCCGCGACACTGGATTCTGGACCAGGGACAGCAGGTGCCTTAGTAGTAAGGACATACCCCAATTTGTCATAAGTTATTGCCATCTTGACATTCCGGAACCAGTCTTTATAGTTTGGCCCTGTCAAAATATTTTTATCTAATAGTAACTTAAGGACTGTCCTGTTCTGGGTCGCTGCAATTAGGAGAGAGAGAGGAAACACCTTAGCATGATGCGCTTGCAAGTTTAGAGTGGTTTTTAGTTTATCTAAACAGGATGTCTCCCACTGTTTCTCGAATCCTTCTCAAACCAAAAAGGAAGAACTAGTCAGGACTATTCTCACCATACAATTCTTGCTTAACATTTCAGCCAGGCCGGTGTCGGTACTTCGAGGAAGGTTTTACGACGCTTTCGCGAAGTTCCTTAATTAAATAACCTCTTTTCTCTGGGGCGTAGCCCAGCTGACACCTTTCTCGACACCTACTTGGTTTAAAGCATTGATCGTTAAGTGACAAATCTCCTGATGAGTAGCGAATGCTCACAGTAGGATCGGGATCCAAATATCATCCTGTGATAAAGCTGAAGGAATCCTACCAAAATTATCACTCCAAATGATATGCAACTCTTTGCAAATTTCAGTTTCTTTAGAAATTCCCGATGTCAATTTCTGCCCCATGCTCTTATGACCTTGGCGTTGGTCAAAATGTCATAAGACACATGTTAAGTTCTACCCATCATTATATTGTTAATTTGAACCCATCCGTACATACCCCTGACGTTGGCCAAATGATAGTACGACTGTCCCAAACCAACTCATCTATCTATACAACAAATGAATACCCAGCAGCTACCAAACACTATGCCTTGGCGTTGGTCAAAAAACATAGCTGAATACTACTGAATACCCAAATGAAATGACAGAGGGCTATGAATGGTTTTGGCGAAACCGTGAACGTAGTGAACTTGATATGATCGAAGGAACCTGATAGCTTTTAAAAAGAGTGGTTAAGCTCCGCAATTAAAAAATATCTTCTGTTTTACAAATAACCGAGTGGTTTCTTTTAAACTGTTCCAACGATTCAACATTGGTTTATTTTCTTTGCATTAATATAATGCGTCCCATCAATTAACCTATCATCGCAGAAAACAACGAAAATACAACGTCCTCTTATGCCATCCGCATTCGCCACTGGGCCCCGTCATTCACCCGTTAGGTTACTTAAATAACGACAGAGCGGGGGCTGGGCTAGCGCGGGTGTAAAACATAAGTGACGCCTAATAGATATTGTACATTCGTCAGACGCAATAATAGTCATTCCAGATCACAGATGAACATATTGGATTTTCTACGAATCTGCATTCCATTTGAGCCTGCAAAGAAAGACGGATTAAACAGTCGCGATGAATAGCCAAAACCCCACCGTAGACCCCTACGGGTACGACAAACTACCCGCCAAGTGCCCGAAGTGAAGCGGTCTCCCTCAACGACGTGAGTAGGCTACTAAGCACTTCAAAGTACCCGGTAGTTTGTGCACCCCACCTTGGGTCTATCCTAGGAGCAGAAAACGGTAAATGAAATAATACAACGGTGGCTACAACCTCAACCCGGATGTTCCCCGCAAAAGAATATTACAACAAATTACAATTTACATTTGAATGAAAGAAACACTCGTCTCACATCCCCGGCTATCCATTCACAACAATCCAACCAGTTCATATTCACAAACCTGTAAAAACCATTACAAAAATATGCAACCCCCTGCTAACCGACATACTAGCAGTTATGGGAGGTTTATGAACACATTAAACACAACACAGATATAATCAAGTTAGCCAAACATCTTAGAATTTCGATCAAGCAACACAAATGAATCTAGTCCAAATAATTCTCTGTGCACATAAAACCTGAGCAGAAACAAATCATCCCAGAAAACACAATACAACACAGAAGAATAACTGAGCAAATTTGGGTTGACTCGGAGTCAACTCGGCCGCGGATCCGCGGCGGATCGCTTGGATCGGCGGTGGTTCCGCGGCGCTATGGTCGAGTCACAGTCCCAAATTTCTTCACAATTCTTTAAATTCCCTGCTTGTATTTTTAAGGGTCCCTGAAAAATTTTTAGACCCCGTTTTAAAATCGGCAGAAACATGGTGAAAATGATGTTTTTCGGGTTCGTTTTGCGATCTAATTTCTAACGACTTTTCTAACAAGTTAGTTATGGTTTAGCTAGGCTCTGATACCACTTTAAGTCGATGTTAGACACCCCAAATGATGCAGGGAGGCGGAATAGGTAAAACAATCATTTTGTTTAAACTAACATCGAGTAACTTTACGGATCTTTGCTAAACCCTAACTAACAACGATATAGAAGTGATTAGCTACTAAGATAAATGATTATACCTAATGATTCAAGTCCTTCTTGTCCTTGTAGTTCACCTCCTCATCGGTGTTAGTTATATGTATGCCCTAGAGGCCATTACTATACATAGGATGTATATTGTAGTGAATGCTTGGACATATATAGGGATGACTTTCTTGCTCGATATGATAGTATGCTATCTGGTTACTCTTTATCTTAACGTGTACACTTATTGTCTCTCTGTTACATGTTGGTAAAGCCCTTAGGATATGTACTTGACTACCTGGACTATGATGCGGATCATACTAGTGGGGACGTGGTAGTCCATAAGTACATCCTTCAAAGTCCCTAGTCGTGGGTGTATCGAGACGGGGCATCGATATACCAGAGTACACTCGTGTGTAGCTTCTCGACCCATATAGATGGGGGATGGATGATCCCATATCCATTGGTGTTTGACATCAGAGATGATATACGGGTTCTTAGTAGAGACTAGGTACACTGGACGGACTCGCCGAGAACTCCCAGCTGGTATTATACCTTACGTCAGATGGCAGTTCTCTGCTGACACTGGTGCAGGTTAGTCTGTAGACCCGAGATCGTCATAGAGTCTTGTGTGATTCCGACTGTTCTTTGATTTCCACCTTACCACGTCCAAGAGGGCATGCAAAACGGTGGTTTTTGGGTACAGTCCCGAATCACATGGAGGCAATGAGCGATAGGAGGGGTTTCGTCTCTCCCGGTATAGGGAGTTGATGTTGCGCAGTGCTCGATTGGCTATAACAGGAAGTCCTTGGCCAAGGCTGGTTTAGGGATTTACTGGTAAGTGTTACCAGTAGTTTCTCGACCCGTTATGAGCCTCATATCGACACGACTTATCGAGTTATTGGAGTCTGACGTTTACCACCCCTAGGCGAGATATGCGACATATGAGACGAACAGACCGGACTGTACGGTAGTGTTACTGGTTGGATTCACAGGAGTGTGAGCAGGCTTGCTCATTGATCTTCTGATCGCTCAATACCCGGGTGGCCGTTACGTTTAGTTGACCGCTTGCAGCTTGTGGGTGTTTGATATGATCAGCACCTGCTGCCGGCGTATTGACGAGTCTTTAGAGTCCTACACAGGGGTTTCCTGGCTCAAGCGAAACGAAATAGGAGCGCATATGAGATATGTGCGGGACCGAGAATAATACCAGTATATGATACTATATTCTATTCTCGCGATTTGTATCATCGGTCGGTTATATGTGATATAGCCGGGTTACCGAATCAAGTGTTGATTCGGTACATTTATACACTTGATATTAGTCTGTTATATGCGATATGACCGGATCGTTAAATCAAGTGTTGATTTAATGATTTAATGTATAATTATATATTTGATATATTACTTTACATTAACTAGTATTGGTTCACTTAAGATTGATTTTCTCACTCGAATGTGCACATTGTTTATATGTGATATATGCAAGTGTACATGTTTGTATCATGCTTGATGATACTAACATGTTGTGTGTATGAGACTTGAACCAACTCAAGGTTAAAACTAGGGTTTACTATTTTCCTAGCATATAACAAAAGAGTGTGACTTTGTTCAAAGTTATCAAGCTTCATGAAGCTTGATAAACATTGACAAAGTCAACACTTTTGTCATATGTTTAAAGATATTTGTTAACCCAACCTTTAACCTAATGGTTTGGTTAATTCTCTACATGAGTTAAGCAGGAGGGCATAACTCAACCATGGTGCCATAATTGAAAGGATAAGTTTCATTTGGATTGATATTATAATTGATATGATTCTTTTTCTTCTTCTTCTTCTTCTTCATCAAGCTCACAAAAGCTTGTGAGCTCCAATGGTGCCATGGTAAAAAGAGTGAGAAATCCAATTCTAAAGTGAACCCACTTCCTATTTCTTCATCCTCTACTACTTGCCATGTAGTATAGGGTGTTCTCTTCACAAATTTTTTGTCCAAGTGAAGGAATAGCTTGAGTTTGAGTCTCCCCGACGTAGATCATCTTCGGCCTCGAAGTTAACGACCTAGCCCGCGGAGGGACGTCAACACGGAGCTAAAGAAGTGGAGGACCGGATCTACAAAGGTTGTATTTCCATTCACTTACTAGCAAAGTCATTTGCTTGCATGTTCTTTCGCCTATCCTCTAGTTAACGATTTTCATTAGGGCTTCTCGGCACATAAATTTTTTAATTTGGCATGGTTGATGCCTTGTGGAACCTCTTGAGTGTGCCTAGTAACCCTACAGTGGTATCAGAGCCTAGCTAGAGCTTTTAGGCTATGAGTAGACGATGTTAGAAGTCCGATCGAACCCGAAACCCTAATCCAAAACCCTTCTCTGTACATTTTTTGAAATCGTGGATTTTTGTGAATTAAAAATACTCAAAAAATTCAGCAGGGTTTTCTAGGAATTACAGTGAAACACGTGGCCCTGATTCCATCACTGAGCCGCGGAACCGCGGCCTAACCCCTGGTTGGGCGGCGGTTCCGCGGCAAGATAGTGGCTTCTTGATCCAATGTTTCAACAGTAATGTCCACAATGTAGTCCTCTGTGTTTTGGGTAATTTTAATTTATACTCAACAATTGAGTTTTCTGGGTTGTTTTGGGGACTCGATGATTCGATCGAATTGTTTAACTGCGTCTATGTAAGTCGATGTAGTACACCCCAGTACTTATGGGGAGGCGGAATTTTCAAAAACAATCAAGTTTAAAGAACGAACATCGACTAACCGCTTAAATCGAAGCTAAACTATAAATAACCGTATTCAATGAGTTTCTTTTCACTTGTGATTAGGGATTATACCCATCGAAACTAGTCCTTCGTCTTTGTGTCCTCCTTTGTTCTCCTCGGCCTTCTCTAGGTAGTAGACGATCCACCCGAGAGCGAAACTCCAAGCTAAACCTCTAACTTGAGGTAACTAATCAACTTTGATTGCTAATCAAAGATGAAAGGATGATGTAGAGTGAAGGTTATGGATTGTTTAGTCTAACTAATCCTTTGATCTCAACTCATGAGGTGTAAGGATTAGGGTTTGAAGATGAGAGCTTGAGGAGAGAGAATATGAGATAAGATTATACGAGAAGAGAGAGAGTGTATCATAATATATTATGAAGCATTCTTTTTTAAGAATAATGAATAAATGAAATGAATAAGCATGCTTCATAAAATATCTAGTGGTGATTCATTAGCATGAGTCATTAAGCAATAAATGTGCATTAATGAAATGAATGAATCACCACCATGACTCACAACCTCATCCAAAGTAACCTCCTTAGTCACATCTTCTAGAAGCTTCTCGTACAATTACGAGAACGCCCCTCCGATCCGCAAAAATACGGAAAAACTTTAGACTGTAAAAATCCAATAACCGGATACCAGTAACTGGCTTAAACCAAAGCCGACTGGTAAAAACTGTCCGAAAGTCGTACGTGCGTAAACGCACGTATGCGTCCGAACCCTTTGTCGCAAAACCATGCAACCTCTATATCGTTTCGCCTGGAGTAGGAAACTCTCTGCGTGGGACTCTAGAGACTCGACTACTACGCTGGCAGTGGGTTTAACCACAGACCGCAAGCGGCACTAGCTGTACGTAACGGTCCCCAGGTAGTTGTCGATAAGAAGGCCGATGAGAAAACCCATCCGAACTCCTACTGAGTCTGATGTGACAATCTCCATACAGTCCGGTCCGTTCGTCCAAGACTATCGCATATCGGGCCTAGGGGGGCGGCAAGCGTCAGTCCCCTAATAGCGGTATAAGTCGTGTCGGAGGGAAGCCCATTACACCCTGAGAAACTACTGGAACCTACCAGCAAATCTCGCTTGCCCTGGCCAGGGACTTTGCGTAATGGCTCTCTGACACAGCACGATATCTACTCCCAATACCGGGAGGGACGAATCCTGTCTAACCGCCACTGCCTCCAAGTGCTCGGGACTGCACCCAACTGCCACCTGTTTGCACGACTCCTTTGAGCCGTGGTAGGGTAGCAATCTAAGAACAGTGGGACACACTCGAGGCGAAGTAGCAGTGTCAAGTCTGCGGACTACGCTGTACTCATGTCACCTGGGAACTGTTTACTGACGACTGGTATCAAACCAACCAACAGTTCCCTGTGAGTCCTGTCCGGTGTACCCGTAACCTAACGAGCACCTGTATACTATCTCCAGTACGACGTACTGACGGCTGTGGGACAGACCATCTCCCCAACTGGGATGAGAAGCGTACACACCAGTCTACTCCGGAGTATCGATGCTCTGTCTCGATAATCCAACGACCAGGGACCTGAATAAGGATGTGCTTGTAGACTACCCAGCCCCCACTAGTGTGACTGCCATCACAACGCTGGTAGACAAGCAAGATCCTAAGAGCTCTATCAATACGTACACTCACATATTAAGATAGAAAAACCAAGTAGCATACTACCATGTTTAGCAAGACTGTTATATACATGTGAATATCCCAAGCTTCCATTAAGTAATATACATGCTAGTATGATACAGTAATGGCCTTCTAGGGCATAAACACTAACAATCTCCCACTTGCACTAGGGCCATGTACTGGCATATCGTAGACCAATGATCTCGAGTAGCCTCTCGAACTGAATCTGAGGAAAGGGACTTCGTGAATGGATCAGCAATGTTCTCTTCTGAAGCAACTCTTCGAACCTCGATCTCCTGACGATCAATGATCTCCCTGATCAGGTGATACCGCCTCAAGATGTGTCTGGACTTCTGATGGGACCTTGGTTCCTTCGCTAAAGCTATAGCTCCGTTGTTGTCGCAATACAGAGGTAGTGGATCAACTATGGTAGGAACAACCTGAAGTTCTGTTAGGAACTTCTTCATCCAGACTGCTTCTTTTGCGGCATCGCAAGCAGCTATATACTCCGCTTCCATCGTCGAGTCAGCAACGGTGTCCTGCTTGGAGCTCTTCCAGCACACCGCCCCTCCATTGAGGGTAAAGACATAACCCGACATGGACTTGGAATCGTCCTTATCACTCTGGAAGCCGGAATCGGCAAAGGCCTCCAACCTGAGGTTTTTTCCGCCGTAAACCAAGAACATCTCCTTAGTCCTCCTCAGGTACTTGAGAATGTTCTTTACTGCTATCCAGTGTTTCTCCCCTGGGTCTGACTGATACCGGCTTACCACGCTCAGTGCGTAAGCTACATCTGGTCTGGTACACAACATCGCATACATTATAGAGCCTACCGCAGAAGCGTAGGGTATAATAGACATGCGTTCCCTTTCCAAATCAGTCTTGGGAGACATCTCTTTGGAGAGGGTGATTCCGTGACAAGCCGGTAGATTACCGCGCTTAGAATCTTCCATACTGAATCTTTTCAGTACAGTGTCGATATACCTGGACTGCGAAAGTCCCAACATCCTCTTGGATCTATCACGATAGATCCGGATCCCCAGAATGTAAGAGGCATCACCCAGGTCTTTCATGGAGAACCTGTGTGACAAGAATCCTTTGACAGATTGTAGCATAGGAATGTCATTTCCTATCAATAGAATGTCATCCACGTACAAGACGAGGAATACGACACTTCTGGCCACAACTTTACTATATATGCACGGTTCATCTGGATTTTTGATAAAGTCATATTCTTTGACTGTCTCATCAAAACAAATGTTCCAACTCCGCGATGCCTGCTTTAGTCCATAAATAGACTTAAGCAGCTTGCATACTTTCCCGCTGCTCCCACTCTGATTGAAACCCTCTGGCTGATCCATATAGACGCTCTCTTCTAAATTTCCATTCAGAAAAGCCGTCTTTACGTCCATCTGCCAGATTTCATAATCATGGAAGGCAGCAATAGCAAGAAGGACCCGAATGGATTTGAGCATAGCCACTGGAGAAAAGGTTTCGTCATAGTCCAAACCAGGTCTTTGACGAAAACCCTTTGCAACAAGTCTAGCCTTATAGGTTTCCACCTGTCCATCTACACCAATCTTTTTCTTGAAGATCCATTTGCATCCTATGGGTTTTACCCCATCTGGAGCAAAGTCCAAAGTCCATACTTTGTTGGTGTACATGGACTCCATCTCGGTCCGCATTGCATCTAGCCATCGTACCGAGTCGCCGCTCTGGATGGCCTGCTGGAAGTCAGTAGGTTCATCATCATCTATGATGCAATCCTCTCTATCCCCGTCTATGAGAAAACCGTAGTATCTCTCAGGCGGATGAGACGGCCTACTACTCCTGCGGAGGGGTGCGGGAATGTTCTGTTCTTCTTGAACCTCTGGTTCTACTAAACTTTCAGTAGCAGTTTGTGGTTCTGGAATTTCTTCCAGTTCTATTTCGCTCCCACTCTTCTGATTTTCCAAAAATTCAGTTTCTAAGAAGCGGGCATGACGAGAAACAAAAACCTTTTATTCCTCTACGTAATAGAAGCAATATCCATGAGAGTTCTTTGGATATCCCACAAACTTACACTCTACTGAGCGTGCCTCGAGCTTGTCCGGATGCTGCTTTTTTACAAAAGCTGGACATCCCCACGTCTTCAGGTACTGAAGATAGGGTTTCTTCCCACTCCACATCTGATATGGTGTGGTAGGCACAGTTTTGGTTGGAACTCTGTTCAAAAGATGTATCGCTGATTCTAGCGCATACCCCCAGAAAGATCGCGGTAACTCAGCATTACTCATCATGGATCGTACCATATCCAATAGGGTTCGATTCCGTCTCTCCGATACACCGTTGTGCTGTGGAGTGTATGGAGGAGTAAGCTGAGAGAGAATTCCTTTCTCTTTTAGGTAACCTAGGAACTCGGCACTTAAGTATTCTCCACCTCGATCAGATCTCAGTGTCTTAATACTTTTGCCTGTTTGGTTTTCCGCTTCACTCTTGTATTCCAGGAATTTTTCAAAGGCTTCGGATTTATGCTTCATCAAGAAGACATGTCCAAACCTAGAGAAATCATCTGTAAAAGTAATGAAGTATGAATAACCACCTCTCGCATGTGTAGACATTGGACCGCATACATCGCTGTGTATGAGTCCTAAGAGCTCGCTCGCTCTTACTCCTTGTCCAGTAAATGGAGTCTTTGTCATCTTTCCTTTGAGACAAGATTGACAAGTGTCATAAGATTGATATTCGAACGAGTCCAAATATCCTTCTCTATGCAACTTAGTCAACCTTCTCTCATTGATGTGACCCAGTCTACAATGCCATAAGAAAGCTTTATTCAAATCTGGAGACTTTCTTTTTAGTGTGTTCTGGACATTGAAAATTTGGAGTTGGTTTAAAACATATATGCCGTTATTTAATGTACCGGACCCAATCAAACCATGATTAAGGTGGATGTTGACAACATCTCTTACAAACGTGAAATCATAACCTTTATTTGATAACAAGGAAACTGATATGATATTACACGTTAAGCTGGGTACAAAATAACAGTTATGTAAAACCAAAATGTGTCCACTCGTCAATCCTAGGTGATAATCCCCGACGGACGCAGCTCCCACGCTAGCTCCGTTAGCAACCCTGAGGATCATATCACCTTCCTTCAGCACTCTACGGTTTCTCAGTGCCTGCAATGAATTGCAAATATGAGATCCTGATCCGGTATCCAATACCCAGGAAGTAGAGTTGATCGACAGACAATTCTCAATTACAAACACACCTGAAGTCGAAGCCACAGCTTGCTTCGGTTCCTGGTTCTTGGCGTTCCACGCCTTGCAATCCTTCTTCCAGTGCCCTTTCCTGTGACAATGGAAGCACTCATCCTGACCAACTATCGGTACTGCTTTCTTTTTCTTTCCCTTCCCTCCCACCTTACTAACACCTCTTCTAGGTCTGGGTGCGGCCTTCTTCTTCCTTCCTTTGGCCCTAGCCTTGGACCCGGAAGAAGATGAACCGCCAACAAACATAGCGGGTGTTTCCCTTGCCTTCTGCAAGGTGCCCTCCGCACTCCTTAACATGTTCAGGAGTTCCGCAAGTTCAACTTCTTTTCCTTGAAGATTGAAGTTGAGGATAAACTGGGCGTAGGTGGGAGGAAGGGACTGGAGAACAAGGTCTGTATAGAGCTCATTATCCAAAGTCGTCCCAAGGTCTGCGAGCTCTTCTATATAGCCAATCATCTGTAGGACATGTTCACCTACCGATGACCCGACAGCCAACCTCGCTCGAAACAATTTTTTAGAGGTCTCGTATCTTGCTATACGAGATTGCTCTCCATAAAGTTCCTTTGTATGGAGAAATATGCCATCTAGGGACATATCCTCGTGCCTCCTCTAATGTTCATTGTTCATCGAGGCAAGCACGATGCACTTGGCTCTCGCGCAATCTAAATCCCAGGTTTTGCGGATTTCCTTATCCGCATTGCTGGATTTGGGACCAGGGACAGCAGGTGCCGTAGCGGTGAGGACGTACCCCAGTTTGTCATAGGTCAAAGCCATCTTGACATTCCGCAGCCAATCTTTATAGTTTGGCCCCGTCAGTATATTTTTCTCTAAAAGTAACTTAAGTCCAGTCATTTTCAGGGTCGCTGCAATTAGGAGAGAGAGAAGAAAACTCTTTAGCATGATGCTCTTGCAAGTTTAGAGTGGTTTTTAATTTATCTAAACTGGATGGCTCCCACTGTTTTTCGAATCCTTCCTCAAACCATAAAAGAAGAATTAGCCAAGACTATTCTCACCGTACAATACTTGCTTAACCGTTCAGCCAGGCCGGTGTCGATACTTCGAGGGAGGTTTTCCAACGCTTTCGCGAAGTTCCTTAATTAAATAACCTCTTTTCTCTGGGGGCGTAACCCCGCTGACACTTTTCTGGACACCTACTAGGTTTATAGCATTGATCGTTAAGTGACGAATATCCTGATAAGTAGCATATACTCACAGTAGGATCGGGATCCAAATATCATCGTATGATAATGTTGAAGGAATCCTACCAACATTCATCAAACTCCAAATGGTATGCATCTCTTTGCAAATTTCAGTTTCTTTAGAAATTCCCGATATAAGTTTTTGCCCCATGCTCTTATGACCTTGACGTATGCCAACAAATCATAAGTCACATGTCAAGTTCTGCCCATCATTATCTTGTTAATTTGAACCCACCCGTATATACCCTTGACGTATGCCAACAAGGTAATGCGACTGTCCCAAACCAACACATCTATCTATGCAACAAATGAATACCTCAGCAGCTACCAAACACTATGCCTTGACGTATGCCAACAAGCATAGCTTGAATACTACTGACCATCCATAAGAAATGACGGAGGGCTACGACTGGTTTTGGCGAAACCGTGAACGTAGTGAACTTGATATAACCGAAGGAACCTGATAGCTTTTAAAAGGAGTGGTTAAGGCTCCGTATTTAAAAATATCTGTTTTTTAAAAATAACCGAGTGGTTTCTTTTAAATTGTTCCAACGATTTAAACTTTGGTTTGTTTTACTTTGCATTATAGATAATGCGTCCCATCATTAACCTATCATTGCAGAAAACAATGAAAATACAACGTCCTCTTATGCCATCCGCATTCGCCACGGGGTCCCGTCATCACCCGTTAGGTTACTTAACTAACGACAGAGCGGGGGCTGGGCTAGCGCGGGTGTAAAACATAAGTGGCGTCTAAATAGCTATCATAAATATAGATATTTTACATTCGTCTGACGCAATGATATTCATTCCAGAACACAGATAAACAATATTGGATTTGCAAGCAATCTGTATTTCTTTTGAGCCTGCAAGAAAAGACAGATTACACAGTTGTGATGAATAGCCGTTACCCCACCCTCGACCCCTACGGGTACAGCAAACTACCCACCCGGTAGTCTGTGTACCCCACCTTGGGTCAGTCCTAGGAGCAAAAACAGTAAAAAGAAATAATACAACGGTGGCTACAACCGCAACCTGGAAGTGCCCCGCGAAAATAATATTACAACAAATTACATTTACAACAAATGAATTAAACAACAACCCATTGCTAACCCCGGCTATACACCACAACAGTCCAATACAGTTTATATGCACAAACAGATATAACCATTTCAGAAATGTGCAACCCCCTGCCAACCGACATACTAGCAGTTGGGGGAGGTTTACGAACACATTAAACAATCACAGATATAATCCAATACGCAAATACTGTACAATTTCGATCGATTAAACAACATCAATATTGCTCCAAAATCTGCTCTGTTAAACAGTAACCTGAGCAATTATTAAATATTCCAGAAAACCCCAAATATCACAGGGGACCCACACAAGAAAGATGAGTCCATGACTCGGCCAAAGCGCCGCGGAAGGGCGGCGGATCCCACCGATCCGCCGCGCTTCCGCGGCCGAGTTGCCGATTCATGGGCTCGAATTTCTTGGGTGTTCTCCTGGACTCCTTTCTAGCTTTCTGAACACACCTGAAAAATTTTCTGACATCGTTTTAAATTCGACAGAAACTAGCATTTTTTAGGGTTTTCCGGTTTCGTTTTTCCGTTCGAAATTCGTACAAATTTGCGATTAAGTTATTTAGTGTTTAGCGAGGCTCTGATACCACTGTAAGTCGATGTAGTACACCCCAGTACTTATGGGGAGGCGGAATTTTCAAAAACAATCAAGTTTAAAGAACGAACATCGACTAACCGCTTAAATCGAAGCTAAACTATAAATAACCGTATTCAATGAGTTTCTTTTCACTTGTGATTAGGGATTATACCTATCGAAACTAGTCCTTCGTCTTTGTGTCCTCCTTTGTTCTCCTCGGCCTTCTCTAGGTAGTAGACGATCCACCCGAGAGCGAAACTCCAAGCTAAACCTCTAACTTGAGGTAACTAATCAACTTTGATTGCTAATCAAAGATGAAAGGATGATGTAGAGTGAAGGTTATGGATTGTTTATTCTAACTAATCCTTTGATCTCAACTCATGAAGTGTAAGGATTAGGGTTTGAAGATGAGAGCTTGAGGAGAGAGAATATGAGATAAGATTATAAGAGAAGAGAGAGAGTGTATCATAATATATTATGAAGCATTCTTTTTTAAGAATAATGAATAAATGAAATGAATAAGCATGCTTCATAAAATATCTAGTGGTGATTCATTAGCATGAGTCATTAAGCAATAAATGTGCATTAATGAAATGAATGAATTGTAAGTCTACGTTAGCGCCCCGGCAGTCTACAGACGCCAAATGCGGAATAAAACTTTTAAACTTGGCGCTATCGTATACTTTAACCCGGATCTGCCATTATTGCTAAACTAACAAGCTGTAAAGAGTGTAGAATGGTTATACCGAACGATCCGAGTCCTTCGTTCTTCAACCATCATCCCACGCTCCGTTGCGGCTGCTCCGATCTCGTCGATCTCCGATCTCCTCGTCGAGGTGGCACCACATGATCGGTTCTTTAAACGGGCTCCCGCCTCTGACTCGAGGCAACTCGATCGTCAAGTTTGCTAAAAGAGACGACCAAGATTGATGTAGAGAATGAGTAGATAACTTTGTCTCACTTCGTCCAAATCCGTGGACGATCGGTTAATGAAGTTGCCGTGGAAATCGGGTGATGGAATGAAATGGACTGTGAAATTCCATACACCGATAAATACTATCAAAATCTTTTCTCTCTTGAATCATGTGTGTGTATGAGAGAGAGGAGGCTATATATATATCAAAGGAGGGAGGTGAGTGTAGGAGCAAGAGAGTAACCATAAGCAAAAGCTTCTCACTCAAAAATATCCTAAGGAAAACAAAAGGTATTAATGCTAAAGCATGAATCACTTAAACACCTCATCATGCCTTTAATGAAACCATTAATGCACTAATGAGTCATATGCCTCATCATCACTTCTAGAAGCTTCTAGAATGATGACTCACTCATATCTGAAGAAAAGATAAATCCGTCTTTAACCGAATGTTAAAAGACGGCTGATAGAAAACTGGAAACTGGCAACTTCCAAAAGTGATCCTGAAACAACTTTCAGGATAACCCCGAAACTGTATAAATATACCCGCATTTGTATTACGACCGAATACAAATGCAACTGAGACAAAGATATTATACCTACTCAATATAATACTCGGTTCCGGCTTAAACCAAAGCCGACCAGTATCATCTGCCCGAAAAATAACACGTGCGTAAACGCACGTGCATTTTCCGAACCCTGCCATAAAACCATACGGCCTCTACAACGTTTCGCCCGAACTTGGGAAACTGCCTGTGGGGGACTCTAATGACTCGTCAGCACCCTGGCAGTGGGTTTAACCACAAACCGTCAGCGGCACTAGCAATGCGTAACGGCTGCCCACGGACTGACCTCAAGGGTGGCCGAGGAGCGAACTCAAGGGAGACCGATGAGCGAACTCCTCCGAAAACCCTACTGAGCCTAACAGTGACTATGTATATACAGTCCGGTCCGTTCGTCAATGAGTATCGCATATCCGCCTAGAGGGCTAGTTACGTCAGACCCCCAGAAGCAGTATAAGTCGTGTCGGAGTGAAGCCCAATACACCCTGAGATACTACTGGAGTACCTACCAGTAAATCTCCTGCCATGGCCATGGACTTTATGTAATGGCTCTCCTAGACACAGCACGACCTCGCCCCCAATACCGGGAGAGACGAATCCCCTGCCGATCCGCTCACGTGCCTCCATATGGCTCGGGACTGTACCCAAAAACTACCTGTTTGCACGACTCCTTTGAGCCGTGGTAGGGTAGAAATCAAAGCACAGTGGGAACTCACACGAGACAAATGACGACCTCAGGTCGATGAACTAACCTGTACACATGTCACCAGGGAACTGCTATCTGACGATAGGTATAGTACTAACTAGCAGATTCCCGGCGAGTCCTGTCCGGTGTACTCATAACCCAATGAGCACCTGTATACATCTTAGGTGATCCAACTGACACCAGTGGCTTGTGAGACCGGCCACCGCCCCTTGTCGGGGTCTCGACTGTACACACTAGTCTACTCCGGAGTATCGATGCCCTGTCTCGAAACTCCCATGACTAGGGACCAAAATTAAGGATATGCATCTAAACTACCCAACTCTCACGTATATGATCGCCCTCATACAGTTGGTAGTAAAGCAAGATCCTAAGGGCTCTATCAAAGTGTAACATGCAATCAGTCACCTGAACATGTACACGACTGATAAAGGCAAACCAGATAGCATACTATCATTTCGAGTAAGACTGTGCTACCGGGATAGGTCCTCCGCAATCATTGCAATCACGTACCTGCGATCCAATAATTGACTATGAGGGCACTATCTCCAACAATCTCCCACTTGCACTCAAGGCTAATATTGCGATGTCGACTACTCACAGCCCGTGTGAAACCGACACCCAACTCCTCTACTAATCAGTATCACAAAGCCCGTTTGCAAAACTATTGTGTTCGAGAAATAGCCTCAGTGAGTGGATCCGCCTAGAAGTATCTTTCTATATCTCTCTTAATCTCAAGTTCACGGAGAAAGCCATCTCCCGAATTGAGTAGTACCTGTCTTAGAATATGTCTGGATATCTGATGGGACCGTAGTTCATAAATGAACTCCATATCCAAACTTCTTAGACTGTATCGATCACTGAACTTAATCAGTATCGGGCACCATGCCACCCACAGTATCCTCTGGAACCACCTGTCCATAATACTGTCCCTTGTCAGAGGGAAAACTAAAACTCAGACAATCACTCTGTCATCCATGTCACCTTTGAAGCCTGGAATGATAACCGTCTCCCGAAAGAGGCTGCCGTTATCAAATCCGTAGAACATGTACTAATGTTCTAGAACTGCTTCCTTATGTTTCTCCAGGATTGGATTAATACAAACTTATTGCATCTAGTGCAAAACCAACATTTGGTGTGGTACTTGACATCTCACGATTGACTCAATTGCCTAAGCAAGTGATCTGTCAATCATGCACATCCCTCTCCTCTTTAGTCTATACGACACCTTTAGAGAGGGCGACTCCATCACCTGCAGGTACACTACCATGCTAGGAGTCAACTATTCCAAAAACCATTAGAATATCTGTCAAAGTACCCACATTGGGAAACCACCCAAATCTAGATCTAAAACCATAGATCCAGAAACCAGAATGTCTAATATTATATCCATGTCCTGTCTGAAGAAACAACTGTGTGACGACCATAGTACAACCGATCGTAGTATAGGAATTTTACTTCCCACTCTGTGTATGTCATCCAGATACCATGACATCACACCCTACTACCTTCTTAACTGATCCATCCCCTATTCTGATTGAAGTCAAACCCATGACTGTCACATCAAAATTAGATGATCTATCTCCGCTATAACTGCTCAAGTCTATAAATAGATATAAGCATCTTGCCCACTATGCTTCCGTTGCTCCCACTGACTACGACAACCCTCCTACCGGGTCTCATATCCTGGAACAACAGTAGTGTCAAGTCTGGGTAGATAAGAACCTCCCTGTCACCGTCCTTGAGGCTACCGAAGTACCTCTCGGGTGTCTGAGGTTACCCACCAAATCTGCGGAGTGGCTATAGGAATGTCAAACCTGATTGAATGTATAGGTCCTATTAAATTTTCCGTAATCGTTCGCGGTTCTGGAATCACTTCCAGTTCTACCATACTCCCACTACTGTTTTCTGAAAAAGATCCATTTTTACTAAAACTGTGGCGAGTCAAGAACAATATCACTATTGATCTTCCAAATGGTAGAATATCAACCCTCGTCATAATCAGGGTCAACCCACAAACAGCCATTACAGAACCGTGCCCTGAGTTATCCAGAGTCTGATTTTAAGCATAAGCTGGACAACTCCCCGTACCTTAATTTCTTTTAAGGTACGATCCATTCTATATCCAATACAGAAACTTTGGCACTTATTTAATTGGAACCAGATTCAATCCATGCAGCTGTCTCCAGTGCATATCAACTTAATGGAAAGAGGCTAATCAGCATTACTCAACTTAGGAATCCATCCAATTATGAGTAACCTGAAAGAGAAATACGTTTCTCAAAACCATCACTATAATCTGAATACCAATCACAAGAATCTACATCTTCGATCTCTTTGAAGAATCCCGATACTTGTGATACCTGGTTCTCTACTTTATTCTTATACCCACAACTTCTCAAAACTTAGACCTTGTATTTCTACGAAACACTCGTCTAAATACTAGAGAAGTTATAAGTAAACAGAACATAGTACGAGGACCTACCCCTTTGTCCTGATGGACACTGGACAACATACAATACTCTGTATAAGTCCGCTGAGTTAAACAACTCAAAACCTGTGCGTTGTAGGTGGAAAACTGTACCCTGGCGATTTCCTCAAATATCACCAATTACAACGAATTCCGATATAATGAGGATAATCACCTAATTCCCAATATCTTACTCCCACTCATCATCTGTAAAACCATACAGATATGAGAATGAAACCTGGTAAATACATACCCTTGGAGTAAGTGTCTAATCGGGAAAAACAGTTTTTCTTTAACAATGCACTGAAACATGAAAATGTTTCGTAGGGGTATCCTGGTATTCATAGCAATGCCTCTTCCATAATCCAATTCATGACTTCAACCGTATACTTTATTGCCGTCTCTCCAAATCCCTTTATTTGTCTTTAGTCGTTACCTTCTGTACACCATCGTTAGGCTAACTGGTTTTCTTCATTCCCTACCGTTCGGCACCAGCCTATGGTTTGGAAGAAGACTATCCAGTAAGCATAATAGGTGTACCCTCCTAAACCAAGGAGTACTCGCATCTCGAGAGAAGGTGACGATAAAAGACAACTGAATAATACCTTATTATTTTTTTAAAGGTGAAATAGGAGCGGCGATGAAGTACGCGGTTTTGGTCGTTAATGATATCAGTCGCAATTTACTTTGCCCTCTTTCTAATCCCTTTATTTTGTCTTTACATATTACCTTCTGCACACCCTACTTAGGCTAATTGGTTTTCTTCATTCCCTACCTTTCGGCACCAGCCTATGGTTTGGAAGAAGACTATCCAATAAGCATAATAGGTGTACTCTCCTAAACCAAGGAGCTCTCGCAACCTGAGAGAAGGTGATAATAAAAGACAACTGAATAAACCAATTCTATTTCTCCTGAACCTGGATCCATCCCCGAAGAAGTCCCTTCGAGTTCGTATATAACCATACGATGGATCTATCCAATGGAAGTGGATATCCGTAGTAATACGGCTGTTCTGAGAAATTCAAAGGGTAAAAGAAGGAGTGGCAATGACTTATGCAACTCAGACAATCCAAAAGCCAGTATTTTAAGAAGGTTCGGTCAACCTGGTCACTGAGTCATAGTCTAGGGTCGGTCAAAGGTCGCTGCCAAAGAGAGAGAGAGAAAAGAAACACTCTGCGTGCACTCTAACCTAGATCAGAATGGTCATCATTTTATCTAATCCGGAAACCTCCCACTGTCCTGTCAAATTCTCCTCCAAACCTAAAGAAGAATCAATCGGGATCACCCGAAGAGTAAACCAACTCATTAGTGGGAATCGGGATCCAACTCTCATCGTATGATAACGTGATGGAATGCATCCACGTTACTCATACTCCAGAAGGTATGCGCATACTAGGCAAGTTTCAGTTTCTTTAGAAACTCCCGATATGATTTTTGCCCCATGCTCTTATAACCTTGGCTTTGGTCAAAATGTCATAAGTCACATGCCAAGTTCTACCCGTCACTATCTTGTCAATTTGAACCCACCCGCACTTGCCCCTGACTTTGGCCAATCGGCAGAACGACTGTCCCAAACTAACTCATCTATCTATGCAACAATTGAATACCCAGCAGCTACCAAACACTATGCCTTAACTTTGGCTAAAATACATAGCTTGAATACTACTGAATACCCAAAAGAAGTGACGGAGGGCTACGGCTGGTTTTTGGCGAAAAACCTTTAGCGTAGTGAACTTGATATCGCTGAAGGAACCTGATAGCTTTTTAAAATATAGTGGCGAAAACCTTTTGCTAAAGAGGTCACTCCCGGTAAAGGGATCTCGGCTCTTTCCTCGTGGAATGAGGTGCAGGATATTCCACTGAATACCGCTATGCAAAGCAACTTGTAATCGACTATAGTAAAGTTATTACTCTGACGCAAACTTCTGTCCAAGGGGTCAGTCCCGGTGAAGGGATATCGGCCCTTGCCCCGTCGAATGAGGTGCAGGATATTCCACTGAATACCGCTATGCATAACAAAAGGAAACGTCTTTGTAACAACACTTTTTAAATTTGTTCCAACAACTGTAAACAGGTTTGTTTTAACTTTGCATTGATCAGAATCAACGCAGTCCCATCATTTAATCACACCAGAAAAGAACGAAAATAACATGTACGTATATGCCATCCGCATTCGTCACTGAGTCCCGTCATCACTCGTTAGGTTACTTAACTAACGACAGAGCGGGGACTGGACTAGCGCGGGTGTAAAACATATACAACATCTAATAGTATATAAACCAATATACATAATCGCTCCAGGCGTGATAATATGCAACATTACAGAAAAGTAATAAGCATCACAGAACAATACAGATATCTGGGATCCCCGAGTTTCACAGATCCGCTGCTGAAACTCGACGTTCCCCTGTCGTGTGGATAGCCTGCGCAATGAAACCTAGACCCCTACGGGTGCGGCAAGTTACCCGCCAAAACCTGAAGCGAGGCAGTCCCCACAGCATAGTGAATGGAACACCCGGCACTTCACGGAATCCGGTAAATTGAGCACCCCTCCTTGGGTCAACCTGTACCCCCTACGAGTGCGGCGAATAGTCTGCCAATTCTGAAGTGGGGCCCCTCTGCCTCTCAAAGCCATGAGATGCGGACCCGTTGCTTTCGCGAACCCGGCTATCCGTGCACTCCGTCTCGGGACAAAACCTAGTACAGTAATGAAAAATAGTACAATAGGTACATCGACCGCAACCTGGTCGTGCCCCAAAAGAATATTATATAACAGGCAGTGACGGCAGTCCACATGTTGGACGCTCGCCCCGCAATATCAAATGTACAAATAAACTCAAACTGTACTATCATTGCACACTGCTATCCACCACGACAAATCCGCAACATTACAGCACAACACAGAACATCAACGCGAATGTCACGTTCGCAAACCCGTCTAAAAGAACTATAGCAATCAAACGCGGTTTACCGATCAAATGACATTCCCGGTCGGAGATATAATGTAAGCACTGTAAACTAACGTGTTTAAATTACGATCGACCAAAGACCAAATTTCAAAAAGTGGGCCCCACAGCTTACTGGTGAACAGTAACAAAATCTGGGCCAAAACTGTATTGACCAAAAACCCCAAAATCCTTCACAGAACCCACTGAAAAATTTTGGAGGCACGTGCTCCCCACGTGGCCGCGGAAGGGCGGCCAAACCATGGGTTTGGCCGCGCTTCCGCGCCTCCATGGAAGAATCATGACCCCAAATTTCTTCGTGGTTCTTAAAAAAGCCTGCTGTGATTTTTAAGACATACAGAAATCAATTTTGACACCGTTTAAAATCAACAGAAACTGTCACGTGAAGAAATTGGGATTTTTGATTTCCGGTCGGATCGATGTTTTAAACTCGTTAGCACAAGTTAGTATAGCAAAATGGTGAGGCTCTGATACCACTGTAAGTCTACGTTAGCGCCCCGGCAGTCTACAGACGCCAAATGCGGAATAAAACTTTTAAACTTGGCGCTATCGTATACTTTAACCCGGATCTGCCATTATTGCTAAACTAACAAGCTGTAAAGAGTGTAGAATGGTTATACCGAACGATCCGAGTCCTTCGTTCTTCAACCATCATCCCACGCTCCGTTGCGGCTGCTCCGATCTCGTCGATCTCCGATCTCCTCGTCGAGGTGGCACCACATGATCGGTTCTTTAAACGGGCTCCCGCCTCTGACTCGAGGCAACTCGATCGTCAAGTTTGCTAAAAGAGACGACCAAGATTGATGTAGAGAATGAGTAGATAACTTTGTCTCACTTCGTCCAAATCCGTGGACGATCGGTTAATGAAGTTGCCGTGGAAATCGGGTGATAGAATGAAATGGACTGTGAAATTCCATACACCGATAAATACTATCAAAATCTTTTCTCTCTTGAATCATGTGTGTGTATGAGAGAGAGAGAGGAGGCTATATATATATCAAAGGAGGGAGGTGAGTGTAGGAGCAAGAGAGTAACCATAAGCAAAAGCTTCTCACTCAAAAATATCCTAAGGAAAACAAAAGGTATTAATGCTAAAGCATGAATCACTTAAACACCTCATCATGCCTTTAATGAAACCATTAATGCACTAATGAGTCATATGCCTCATCATCACTTCTAGAAGCTTCTAGAATGATGACTCACTCATATCTGAAGAAAAGATAAATCCGTCTTTAACCGAATGTTAAAAGACGGCTGATAGAAAACTGGAAACTGGCAACTTCCAAAAGTGATCCTGAAACAACTTTCAGGATAACCCCGAAACTGTATAAATATACCCGCATTTGTATTACGACCGAATACAAATGCAACTGAGACAAAGATATTATACCTACTCAATATAATACTCGGTTCCGGCTTAAACCAAAGCCGACCAGTATCATCTGCCCGAAAAATAACACGTGCGTAAACGCACGTGCATTTTCCGAACCCTGCCATAAAACCATACGGCCTCTACAACGTTTCGCCCGAACTTGGGAAACTGCCTGTGGGGGACTCTAATGACTCGTCAGCACCCTGGCAGTGGGTTTAACCACAAACCGTCAGCGGCACTAGCAATGCGTAACGGCTGCCCACGGACTGACCTCAAGGGTGGCCGAGGAGCGAACTCAAGGGAGACCGATGAGCGAACTCCTCCGAAAACCCTACTGAGCCTAACAGTGACTATGTATATACAGTCCGGTCCGTTCGTCAATGAGTATCGCATATCCGCCTAGAGGGCTAGTAACGTCAGACCCCCAGAAGCAGTATAAGTCGTGTCGGAGTGAAGCCCAATACACCCTGAGATACTACTGGAGTACCTACCAGTAAATCTCCTGCCATGGCCATGGACTTTATGTAATGGCTCTCCTAGACACAGCACGACCTCGCCCCCAATACCGGGAGAGACGAATCCCCTGCCGATCCGCTCACGTGCCTCCATATGGCTCGGGACTGTACCCAAAAACTACCTGTTTGCACGACTCCTTTGAGCCGTGGTAGGGTAGAAATCAAAGCACAGTGGGAACTCACACGAGACAAATGACGACCTCAGGTCGATGAACTAACCTGTACACATGTCACCAGGGAACTGCTATCTGACGATAGGTATAGTACTAACTAGCAGATTCCCGGCGAGTCCTGTCCGGTGTACTCATAACCCAATGAGCACCTGTATACATCTTAGGTGATCCAACTGACACCAGTGGCTTGTGAGACCGGCCACCGCCCCTTGTCGGGGTCTCGACTGTACACACTAGTCTACTCCGGAGTATCGATGCCCTGTCTCGAAACTCCCATGACTAGGGACCAAAATTAAGGATATGCATCTAAACTACCCAACTCTCACGTATATGATCGCCCTCATACAGTTGGTAGTAAAGCAAGATCCTAAGGGCTCTATCAAAGTGTAACATGCAATCAGTCACCTGAACATGTACACGACTGATAAAGGCAAACCAGATAGCATACTATCATTTCGAGTAAGACTGTGCTACCGGGATAGGTCCTCCGCAATCATTGCAATCACGTACCTGCGATCCAATAATTGACTATGAGGGCACTATCTCCAACATGAATCACCACCATGACTCACAACCTCATCCAAAGTAACCTCCTTAGTCACATCTTCTAGAAGCTTCTCGTACAATTACGAGAACGCCCCTCCGATCCGCAAAAATACGGAAAAACTTTAGACTGTAAAAATCCAATAACCGGATACCAGTAACTGGCTTAAACCAAAGCCGACTGGTAAAAACTGTCCGAAAGTCGTACGTGCGTAAACGCACGTATGCGTCCGAACCCTTTGTCGCAAAACCATGCAACCTCTATATCGTTTCGCCTGGAGTAGGAAACTCTCTGCGTGGGACTCTAGAGACTCGACTACTACGCTGGCAGTGGGTTTAACCACAGACCGCAAGCGGCACTAGCTGTACGTAACGGTCCCCAGGTAGTTGTCGATAAGAAGGCCGATGAGAAAACCCATCCGAACTCCTACTGAGTCTGATGTGACAATCTCCATACAGTCCGGTGCGTTCGTCCAAGACTATCGCATATCGGGCCTAGGGGGGCGGCAAGCGTCAGTCCCCTAATAGCGGTATAAGTCGTGTCGGAGAGAAGCCCATTACACCCTGAGAAACTACTGGAACCTACCAGCAAATCTCGCTTGCCCTGGCCAGGGACTTTGCGTAATGGCTCTCTGACACAGCACGATATCTACTCCCAATACCGGGAGGGACGAATCCTGTCTAACCGCCACTGCCTCCAAGTGCTCGGGACTGCACCCAACTGCCACCTGTCTGCACGACTCCTTTGAGCCGTGGTAGGGTAGCAATCTAAGAACAGTGGGACACACTCGAGGCGAAGTAGCAGTGTCAAGTCTGCGGACTACGCTGTACTCATGTCACCTGGGAACTGTTTACTGACGACTGGTATCAAACCAACCAACAGTTCCCTGTGAGTCCTGTCCGGTGTACCCGTAACCTAACGAGCACCTGTATACTATCTCCAGTACGACGTACTGACGGCTGTGAGACAGACCATCTCCCCAACTGGGATGAAAAGCGTACACACCAGTCTACTCCGGAGTATCGATGCTCTGTCTCGATAATCCAACGACCAGGGACCTGAATAAGGATGTGCTTGTAGACTACCCAGCCCCCACTAGTGTGACTGCCATCACAACACTGGTAGACAAGCAAGATCCTAAGAGCTCTATCAATACGTACACTCACATATTAAGATAGAAAAACCAAGTAGCATACTACCATGTTTAGCAAGACTGTTATATACATGTGAATATCCTAAGCTTCCATTAAGTAATATACAAGCTAGTATGATACAGTAATGGCCTTCTAGGGCATAAACACTAACAGTCTATGTGTTTTTCCGCATAATTTTAGAACATGTTAAAAAGTTCGACCGGATGTAAATACCCACTTTTTCCCCTGCCGGAAAATTTCCAAGTGTTGGATTTTTCCGTAGTTTGAAAACATTCTAAGTCGTGCAAGTAACGCGATGGACCCTCTAGAAGACAACAAACCTTAACTCGATTATGTGACCGTCTTGAACTGCCCTTTGAACCTTAGGGTTTGGGGCAGTACGGCGTGCCACATGTGAGGCGTTGGCTTGACCCTTCTACGGCTGGACCGTTGGTACTGAGGCATGAAATGATTGTTTTTAAACTTATTTCATGTGTTAAGCTGTTTCGGGAAAACTTGGGTGTTTGATTGTTCGATCGAAAAGTTTAACATTTTCTATTTATTTGGAATGTGATACAATATTTGGAATCCACAAGTAGTTTTGAGATAACTAATTTGGATGTTATAAACATAGCAGTTTAGTCTCACTTGATCGGTTGCCACGGAATTTTGATGTGATCAAAAGTCCGTCGCAATCACGTAGTGTACGCGAATACTCGCCAGATAAACTTAATAGACAGCCACGCCCTATAGCCCCGACCAAGTGACTGTAGGAGAACCCCGTCGCCGACAGCATCCGTTCAGGTGCTCGCGGCAGCGGTGTTCCGCCTCGTCGACGGTATCGGGGGTGCGGCCGTCTAACTAAAGTTTGCGACGAGCTTTCGATCAAAATGTCGGGAATCTTGTTGAATTGCCCGACTTGATATTGAAAAGAGTTTTCGATAATGAGACTAAAATGCGGGGTTTATAATTGTTAGGCATGCGATGTCTAAGAAGGTTGCGGATTCCAACTGTTGTAGTTTTACACTTTCTTTTCTGCGACCGTAAGCGTAATATGTGATATCGCCGGTTTCGTTGCTATATGTCAACGAAAATTGGGATGCGCATATTTACTTACGTTGATGACATGTGATGTTATGTGTTGCTGGATATGTTATATTGGATCGTCGCGTTTTGAATAGCCGGGGGTTTTATGTGAGATGAGAGTTTTTTTTATTTTCATTCATGTAAAATTAATTGTATGTAATATTCTATTATTGGGGCACTTCCAGGTTGAGGAAGATGTCACCATTTGTATATTATTTACTTTTCTGCACTAGGATAGACCTAAGGAGGAGAGCACAAGTAACCGGGTTCTGGAGTCCAGTGGGAGACCAACTCGAGGAGTCGAGTCCGGGTCTCCTAACTCTAGAATTGGTAGGGTTGCTTGCTGCTCTCGTAGGGGTCTAGGGGTGTGGGTTTGGCTATTCATCACGACCGTGGAATCCGTGTTTTATACAGGCTCGTATTGAAAACACGGACGTCCTAGTATATCCAATGTTTCATATGTTTCTTCTGCTGCTATATCTGTGATGTGATCATTTGATATGTGATGATAGATAATGTATATGATATATATGATATATTATATAGACGTTACTTATGTTTTGCACTCGCGCTAGCCCTGCCCCGCTCTGTCGTTAGTTACCTAACCTAACGGTGCACGAGGGGACATCGAGGCGAATGCGGATGGCATAAGTGTACGTCGTATTTATCTGTGATGTTTAGGTAACTTAAATGATGGGACTTCATTAATATGATTAATGAAAGAAAAAGAAACCTAAAAGATGTTGTGGAATCAAATTTTCAAAAACAGGTAGCTACAGTTCTTGCTTTGCATCGCGGTGTTCCTTGTAGAACATCCTGCACCTTATTCGATAAGGAAAGGGTCGAGGTCCCTTCACCGGGAGTGACCCCTTTAGCAATAACTACCATATGCTACAACCCTCGGTTTGTATTTTGATTGCTCCTATAGTTTTTGCTTTGCACAGCGGTATATATGATATATCCTGCACCTTATTCGATAAGGAAAGGGCCGACGATCCCTTCACCGGGAGTGACCCCTTTAGCAAAACTAGAAAAGCCTAAAAAACACTCCATTTTAAAATTATTTGATTCTACAACGATATCAAGTTCATTACGCAATAGGTTTTCAGAAAAACCTGTCGTAGCCCTCCGTCATTTCAGATAAGTAGTAGTTAGTATTCGTGCTGCGTTTATTGGCCTTTGTCAAGGCATAGTGTGCGGTAGCTAACTGGTGCTTATCTGCTTATGCATATGATGCGGATTGGGTTAGGGTAGTCGTGCGACCTTGTTGGCCTTTGTCAAGGGTCGTGCGGGTGGGTTTAATTCAATCAGGAAATGACGGATTGAACTTGACTAGCATCCTATGGTTTGTTGGCCTTTGTCAAGGTCATAGGAGGTTAGGGGCAAAATTATCGGGAATTTCAAGTGTTGAAATTTGCAATGAGATTGCATACCTTCTATGAGATAGTTGGATCCCGATACCCACTGCGAGTAATTGTTACTCCTGGGAGAGTTTTTCACATTACAATTAGCCGATCAAATATGTATCTAGAAAGGTGTCAACGGGGTTACGCCTCTGGGAAAATGAGGTTTACTTTAATTAGGTCTGTGCGAAAGCACGGGGAACCTCCCTCAAAGTACCGACACTGGCCTGGCTGAAAGATTGGCGAACTTGTAGCGTGTAATTAATCCCGGCTAGTCTTTCCTTTTAGGGTTTGAAGGAAGATTTGATAAAAACAATGGGAGCCATCCTGATTAGATAAAATAATAACCAATCTGATCTTACAAGAGCGCACGTAGAGTGTTTTCTTCTCTCTCTCTCCAGGTAGCGACCATATCACGCCTTAATCAAGATAATAAAACGGAAACATTGACCGAACCCGCTTGTTATACTGAGCTGGGGAACGTTGGTCCAGCTCCAACTTATAATTATTATAAGACAGAGAAGGAAATTGGGGAATACCAGATTTCCCGTGCCGCCCAGACGAAGAAAGTGCATGTTGATGCATCATCTTCGGGTGTGTTCGTTACATAGAACTGTTTCTCAGTATCCTTTACGTCCTGAGTATGTGATACCGAATCAGGATCCCACATATGTAATCTGTTACATGGGCTACAGATAGGTAAAGAACTGAGAACGGATGATAAGTTTCATGAGGCAGAAAATGGTGCAAGTGTTGCAGCCAAGTCTGTTGGTCACTGTCACCCTTTATTATCAGAATACATTGATTCTGAACAGATGTTATTAGATACCGAACCTGATATACAAAATCATATCAGTCTCTTTATAAGTAAAGAAGGATATAATTTTGTATTGTTGGATAATGTTTTGAACATTTCCTATATCAATAGTTGATCGGTTCAGGCACGTTATCTAAAAGCATTGACGCTCTAAATCAAACCACAGTTCTTATTATATAGAACACACACAAGAGGAAGAGTTCAGAAATGAACGAATCCTTCTTGAGGTATTGTAGACTAGGTCATATCAATGCGACCCGACTAGCTTAAGTTACATATAAATGCATATTTAAATTAGTTTGAATTTACATCTTGTGAAACTTGCCAGTCATGTCACAGAGATAATATGACCATAGCTCTGTTTATTGGAAACAGAGAAAGAGTTAGTGAACTCTTAGGATGATACATATGATGTATGAAGGTCCCCTGTCTACAAATGCCATGACCGGTTCTTTGTACTTCATTAAATTCTCTGATAATCTCTAGAGATTCAGACCTATGTTCCTGTTGAAACACAAGTCCGAACCTTTTGAGATATTCACAGAATATAAGATAGAAGTAGAGAACCAAAAACGGGTATAAGTATTATGTCCTTTGATGGGATCAAGGAGAAGAATACTTGAGCACAGGATTCCTGGACTATTCTAAGAATGAGATTCTCTCTCAGCATTACTCCTCCGTATACACCTCAGTACCTCGGTGTATCGGGGTGGAGCAATAGCACCCTATGTGATATGGTGTGCTCTATGATGAGTACTACTGAGTTTCCTATTTCCTTTTAGGGAGTTATGCACTTATGAAGTTGCATACTTATTGAATTGGGTTCCGATCAAATCAGTTGCCTACCACTTCATATGTGATATGGAAAGAGAAGAGCCCATATCTTAAGTTTGTTAAGATTTGGGGTTGTCCGGCCTATGTCTGAAAAGCAAAATCCGGACAAGCTCGAGGCAAAGTCAGGACTGTATAAGTTTGTTGGATATCCCAAGCATACGCAAGGGAATATCTTCTACCTAACCGAGGAACAAAAATGTTTTGTTTCTCAGCATGCCACCTTTACGAAAGGGATTTTCTTGTGAAGAAATAAGTGGACATGAGGTAGAACTGGAAAGAGTTCCAGCTATACAAATTGCAGCTGCTGATTTAGTAGAAACAAAGGATTCAATAGCAACCAACGAACCTCAGCCTCTCCGCCGATCTAGTAGGGTTCCTCACCCACCTGATAGATACTTCGGTTTCTCTATGACAGTGGGAGCGAGGAATGAATCTTCAGATGATGACCCAACTAGTTTCGGGCTGGCCATCAGGAGTAGGACTCTGTAAGAATGGCTGGATGCTTATCGATCTGAGATGGAATCCTTATACACCAACAAAGTATGGACTTTGGTTGCTTTATCTGAAGGGTTAAATCCCCATCAGGAGCAAGTATATCTTGAGAAGATTACTTGGTGTACATGGAAAAGTTGAGACTTTCAAAACTAGACTTATTAAAGGTTTGCATCATTGACCAGGTATGGATTATAATGAAAGCATTTATAAGTAGCTATGCTTAGGTCCATCCAGATCCTACTTACAACGGCTACATACCATGACTACGATATCTGGTGGTTGGGTGTCATGACTGCTTTTCTAAATGATGTTTTAGAAGAAAGCGTCTATAAGTACACAGCCAGAAGGCTTCGTAGATAGTGGAAGCAGCGGAAACGTGTGCAAGATGTTTTATGTGATAAAGCAGGCATCATGGAGTTGGAACATCTGTTTTGATGAGTTAGTCAAAGAGTTTGACATCATCAAAATGGTAGATGAACCATGTATATACAAAAAAGGTAGTAGGGAGTATAGTGGAGATCCTCGTAGAGTACGTGGATGACATACTCTTGATAGGGAAGGAGTTTCCTATTCTACGCTCGGTCAATCTCCGCTTATCACAAGGATTCTTCATATAGGATCATAATGATACCTCTTGAATCCTGGATTTTGGATCTATAAGATAGATCTAATTGGATATTAGGATACTCACTAGTTGTAGTGAGATGGTATCAATTGATCCTGGGGAGAATCACTGGAAAGGTTCCAGGGTGATAAGGATGACTGAATGTCAGTCACAGGCATTGTCTTTACCCTCAGTAAAGGGACGGTATGTTGGAAGAGTTCCAAGCTAGATACCGTGGCATACTAGATGATAAAGGCTGGATACATCGCTATCAAAGATTCTACCAAAGAGGAAGTCTGGGTATATATATTAGTTCATGAGATGAACTTCGTTCCCACCATTGTATGACAATGGAGTTGTGGCTTATGCCAAGGAACGCCCGTTCCATCAGTGATCCAGACATATTCTTAGGCAGTATCACCTGATCGTGGAGATGGTTGATCTCCAGGGGATCGAGGTTAGGAGAGAAGACTCAGAGGACAACACGGCAGATCCACTCACAAAGGCCTTTTCCCAGAGAGAGACTTTTATGGGATGGTTGAGTATAAGATACTACAACCACTGCTATCAGATGGCCCAAGTGCAAGTGGGAGATTGTTAGTTATATGTAAGCCCTTGAGGCCATTACTATACATATGATGTATATTGTAGTGGATGCTTGGACATATATAGAGATGACTTTCTTGTTCGATATGATAGTATGCTATCTGCTTACTCTTTACCTTAACGTGTACACTGATTGTCTCTCTGTTACATGTTGGTAAAGCCCTTAGGATGTGTACTTGACTACCTGGACTATGATATGGATCATACTAATGGGGACGTGGTAGTCCATAAGTACATCCTTCAAAGTCCCTAGTCGTGGGTGTATCGAGACGGGGCATCAATATACCATAGTAGACTAGCGTGTAGCTTCTCGACCCATATAGATGGGCGATGGATGATCCCATATGCATTGGTGTTTGACATCAGAGATGATATATGGGTGCTTAGTGGAGACTGGGTACACTGGACGGACTCGCCGAGAACTCCCAGCTGGTATTATACCTTACGTCAGATGGCAGTTCTCTGCTGACACTGGTGCAGGATAGTCTGTAGACCCGAGATCGTCATAGAGTCTTGTGTGATTCCCACTGTGCTTTGATTTCCACCTTACCACGTCCAAGAGGGCGTGCAAAATGGTGGTTTTTGGGTACAGTCCCGAATCACATGGAAGCAATGAGCGATAGGAGGGGTTTCGTCTCTCCCGGTATAGGGAGTTGATGTTGCGTAGTGCTCGATTGGCTATAACATAAAGTCCTTGGCCAAGGCTGTTTTAGGGATTTACTGGTAAGTGTTACCAGTAATTTCTTGCCCATTATGAGCCTCATATCGACACGACTTATCGAGTTATTGGGGTCTGACGTTTACCACCCCTAGGCGAGATATGCGACATATCAGACGTACAGACCGGACTGTACGGTAGTGTTACTGGTTGGATTCACAGGAGTGTGAGCGGGCTTGCTCGTTGATCTTCTGATCACTCAATACCCGGGTGGACGTTACGTTTAGCAGACCGCTTGCAGCTTGTGGGTGTTTGATATGATCATCACCTACTGCCGGCGTATTGACGAGTCTTTAGAGTCCTACACAGGGGTTTCCTGGCTCAAGCGAAACGAAATAGGAGCGCATATGAGATATGTGCGGGACCGAGAATAATACCAGTATATGATACTATATTCTATTCTCGCGATTTGTATCATCGGTCGGTTATATGTGATATAGCCGGGTTACCGAATCAAGTGTTGATTCGATACATTGATACACTTGATATTAGTCGGTTATATGCGATATGACCGGATCGTTAAATCAAGTGTTGATTTAATGATTTAATGTATAATTATATATTTGATATATTACTTTACATTAACTAGTATTGGTTCACTTAAGATTGATTTTCTCACTTGAATGTGCACATTGTTTATATGTGATATATGCAAGTGTACATGTTTGTATCATGCTTGATGATACAAACAAGTTGTATGTATGAGACTTGAACCAACTCAAGGTTAAAACTAGGGTTTACTATTTTCCTAGCATATAACAAAAGAGTGTGACTTTGGTCAAAGTTATCAAGCTTCATGAAGCATGATAAATATTGACAAAGTCAACTCTTTTGTCATATGTTTAAAGTTATTAGTTAACCCAACCTTTAACCTAATGGTTTGGTTAATTCTCTACATGAGTTAAGCATGAGGGCTTAACTCAACCATGGTGCCATAATTGAAAGGATAAGTTTCATTTGGATTGATATTATAATTGATATGATTCTTTTTCTTCTTCTTCTTCTTCATCAAGCTCACAAAAGCTTGTGAGCTCAAATGGTGCCATGGTAAAAAGAGTGAGAAATCCAATTCTAAAGTGAACCCACTTCCTATTTCTTCATCCTCTACTACTTGCCATGTAGTATAGGGTGTTCTCTTCATAAAGTTTTTGACCAAGTGAAGGAATAGCTTGAGTTTGAGTCTCCCCGACGTAGATCATCTTCGGCCTCGAAGTCAACGACCTAGCCCGCTCATTTCTTCGACGAAACCAACGATAGAATCCGGGATCCCGATGATCGCAGTGGAGGGACGTCAACACGGAGCTAAAGAAGTGGAGGACCGGATCTACAAAGGATGTATTTCCATTCACTTAGTAGCAAAGTCGTTTGCTTGCAAGTTCTTTCGCCTATCCTCTAGTTAACGATCTTCATTAGGGTTTATCGGCACATAAATTTTTTAATTTGGCATGGTTAATGCCTTGTGGAACCTCTTGAGTGTGCCTAGTAACCCTACAATAGGCCTCCTCGATGTGATAGAAGATCCACCCGAGAGCTACTTCTCCAAGCTTTAACCTCTCACTTGAGGTAACTAGCTTGCTATGAGTGCTAATCAAAGTAACCTAGAAGATATAGAAGAGTATTAGGGATCTAGTAGTCTTGCTAACCCTTGAATCTCAACACATGAGAGGATTAGGGTTAGTTCTTTGAAGAGAGAGAGCTTGAGGAGAGAGAATGTGAAAGTGAGAATGATAATGAATTATGTCTCATTTGTGAATATATGAAGCATGATAATTATCCAAATGAATAACATATGATAATATCAACCATGCTTCATTAACTCACTTTGGATGAATCATCTCATGAGTCATTAAGCAATAAATGCTTCATTAACTCATTTGGATGAATCACTCCATGAGTCACTAATCCATTTAATGCAAATAACACCTACGCACTCCACCTCATCTTTCTTCTAGAAGCTTCTCGACTAATTACGAGAATGCCCCTCCCTTCCGTGAAAACACATAAATACTGAGACTGTATAAATCCAATAATCCAATACTAGAATCTGGCTTAAACTAAAGCCTGCTAGTAAAAACTGTCCGAACATCGTACGTGCATAAATACACGTATGTGTCCGAACACTGTCGTAAAACCATACGACCTCTATATCTTTCGCCTGAAGGAGGGAAACTCTCTGTGTGGGACTCTAAAGACTTGACTACTACACTGGCAGTGGGTTAACCACAGGCCGCAAGCGGTACGAGCTGTACGTAACGGTCCCCAGGTAGATGTCGATAAGAAGGCCGATGAGGAAACCCATCCGAACTCCTACTGAGCCTGATGTGACAATCTCCGTACAGTCCGGTATGTTTGTCTAGGACTATCGTATATCGGGCCTAGGGGGCGGCAAGCGTCAGTCCCCTAAAAGCGGTATAAGTCGTGTCGGAGTGAAGCCCATTAAACCTTGAGAAGCTTCTGGAAATCCTACCAGTAAATCTCGTTTGCCCTGGCCAGGGACTTCGCGTAATGGCTCTCCAAACACATCGCAATATCAACTCCCAATACCGTGAGAGACGAATCCTATCTAACCGCCACTGCCTCCAAGTGCTTCGGGACTGCACCCAACTGCCACCTATTTGCATGACTCCTTTGAGCCGTGGAAGGGTAGCAATCTAAGAACAGTAGGAACACACTCGAGATGAAGCAGCAGTGTTAAGTCTGCAGACTATGTTGTACTAATGTCACCTGGGAACCGTTAACTGACGACGGGTATAATACCAACCAACAGTTCCCTGCGAGTCCTGTCCGGTGTACCCGTAACCCAACGAGCACCTGTATACTATCTCCAGTACAACGTACTGATGGCTGTGGGACAGACCATCTCCCCAACTGGGATGAGAAGCGTACACAATAGTCTATTCCGGTGTATCGATGCCCTGTCTCGATAATCCTACGACTAGGGACCTGAAAAATGATGTGCTTGTAGACTACCCAGCCCCCACGAGTGTGGCTGCCATCACAACGCTGGTAGTCAAGCAAGATCCTAAGGGCTCTATCAATATGTATTCGCGATATGCTAACATATACACATATTAAGATAGACATAAACCAGGTAGCATACTACTATGTTGAGTGACAATGTTAATATAACTGTGAATATCCCAAGCTTCCATTAAGTAATATACAAACTAGTATGATACAATAATTGCCCCTAGTTCATATACACTAACAATGGATTTGGCCAAGGAACCCCCGTCCCATCAGTGACCCAGACATATTCTAAGGCAGTATCACCTGATCATGGAGATGGTTGATCTCCAGAGAGATCAAGGTTAGGAGAATAGACTCAGAGGACAACACGGCGGATCCAATCAAAAAGGCCTTTTCCCAAGAGAGACAATTATGAGATGGTTGAGTATGGGATACTACAACCACTGCTGATTGTTGGGTATTGGATACTACAACATATGGCCCTAGTACAAGTAGGAGATTGTTAGTTATATGTATGCCCTAGAGGCCATTATTGTACATATGATGTATATTATAGTGGATGCTTGGACAAATATAGGAAGGACTTTCTTGTTCGACATGATAGTACGCTATCTGGTTGCTCTTTATCTTAACATGTACACTTGATGTCTCTATGTTACATATTGATAAAGCCCTTAGGATGTGTACTTGACTACCAGGATTATGATGTAGATCATACTAGTGGGGTTTGGGTAGTCTGTGAGTACATCCTTTAATTGTTCCTAGTCGAGGGAATATCAAGACAGGGCATCGACACTCCAGAGTAGACTAGCGTATGGCTTCTCGACCTATGTGATGGGCGATGGATGATCCCATATCCATTGGTGTTTGACATCAAAGATGGTATACGGGTGCTCAATGAAGACTGGGTACACTGAACGGACTCGCCGAGAACTCCTAGATGGTTTTATACCTCACGTCAGATAGCAGTTCTCTGGTGACGCCGGTACAGGTTAGTCTGTCGACCCGAGATCGTCATAGAGTCTTGTGTGTCTCTCACTGTGCTTTGATTTCCACCCTACCGCGGCACAACTGAGGCGTGAAAACAGGTGGTTTTTGGGTACAGTCCCGAGTCACATGGAGGCAATAAGTGATAGGAGATGTATCATTTTAGAAATCGTTATGCGAATTTGTCCGTTTTAGGGTAAGTTTGTCGGTATTTTACGTTTTAACCCGACTGTGATCAGACGACCATATAGACTTGCGGCACCTAGTTTAGCTAAAATAAATCTAGTGCGCAAGCTTTGGGAGTATATGGGACGTTTTGGTTCAATTAGAATTTTTCCCAATTTTAATGTTATTTTAATGCGGTATTCACATTTTGGGAAATTTCTATAAAGCGATCTTTTCATTAAATTATTCTTGAGTAACCTAACCCACATGTATCTAGATATTTGTGTGGAGGTTAGGTTTATTGGATTAAAGAAAAGAAAAGAAAAGAAAGTGGTGCATGCATCTGTATTTATTGTGTGTGAATGCATTAACTTTGCATTTATGTGCATTTATCACTTGAATTGAGCTAGAACACTCCACAACTCTCCATTCACCTCACTTGGCCGAGATCCCTTCCTCCCCTTCTGCCCTTGGTCATTCCTTTTCCATTCTTGCATCATTCTAGCACACTAAATCCTCAAAATCCCAAACTATATCACAAAAACACCAAAAAGTCTTGATTTTTGCTCTTGGATCACTTGGAGCTAGGGAAAGCTTGGATCTTGTGAGCAAAATTGTTAGGTATAATCCCTACACTTTTAATTAGGAGTTTGTATGTTATTTTGCTCGTTGGTTGTAGCGTAGAACATTTTTTTTATCGATTAGTGCGATATGGGTTTTTTTAAAGTCTTTTTAGAGCTTTTATACCTGCTGTGATCTGGAGAATTTAGTGTTTGACCAAACAAAATTATAGAGTTGTACTAGTGAACTTGAGACACCACCTAAGGGACGGGGACCACCTCATCAGCCGGGGCCGGCGACCCCTATTGCGCGATCCGGCGGCGCCGGCTGGGTAAGAAAGTGTTGGGGTTGGTCTTCTGTGGGTTGTTGTCTGCTGTTGGCTAGAGGTGTTTGGTACTTTTTTTTATAGTAAATTCAGTATCCAAAATCTGGGATCGTTTACCTATAATCTAGTGTTTTGAGTCCGCGTGATACGTGATGTGACACGAATCGTGATCTTGTGCAGTTGTTGTACTCAGTTTGGTTTGGTAGTATCGTTACGCGCGTTAGCCTCTAGACGTGCATTCGCGAGTTAGTTTAGTGTGTTGGTGAGTTTTTGAATACGTAGTTTTGCGTTATATTGATCGATTCTGAGATGTTCGCATTATTTCTTGTGTTTTGTGAAATTATAACGTAGCAAGCGGGGACTTCGGACGCTGCGAACAAGGGGAAGCTGGTGGTCGGATTTTCATAGCTGGAGACCATTGGTGAGTAGGTTTAACATCTACGGGGAAATCGCCCGTATGGCGTTATGCGTCGGGGCGGATATGATAGGATAGCTACATGTTATTGCATATTGGTTAATTGCATATGAATGTCATTGCATAATACTATCTGTTGTACTTGACTCGTACCTTTAGATATAACACATTACTAACGGTTCATGTTGCACGAGCACTAAATATTATGCTACACTCACACCGTCTGTAATTGCCATGACACGCAAAAACCACCTACATACGTGATACAGTAGTGGATAGGGATAGTTGAGGTAGTAACCCTTATCCCATTGTGCATATGAGATGTCGTTGACACCTACATACTTGATATTGTATTGGACATAGATAGTTAAGATAGTAACTCTTAATCCATTTCACGTTTACATTACTATAGCTATATTGTACATCTTGCATACATATTGACATGTACACCCACATAGTCTATTATAGTTACATGTATATCATGCACTCATATTGACATGTACATCGCATATTTTCGCTATAGTTGTATGTACCCCAAGTGGTATTGTTTTGATATATGGTATTGAGTTGTTGATCATTGCGCTTTTGAAATGCATCATACCCACTTACTTACATGTAGATACTTAAACCTTGCTACACTTAGATGTACACTTCATATGATGCTGCATTGTTTTCGGAGGATTTTAGGAACCGCAAGATATATTTTAAAGCTGGATTCATTTAAAAGAGCGGTTTTCCCTTTATAAGCTCATATTGATGTTTTATGTTGCATATATCAGTTTTATATGGATTTTACGCATTGAGATATGGATTTCATATGATTTATGGATTTGAGAACCGTGGGGGCATTTTCAAGAAACTATGTATTGTTTGAAAACCCGGCTTCTCTTGATATGATATTTGATGCGTCCACCATGAGATTTCTCGGTTCTGAGATTTGTGATATATACCCGATACGAGGAGTGAGTGGTCCGTGTGCAGGTACATGGTGGGGCCCGGTACGGTTCCCTTCGGCAAGATGTTCGTGGTACAGACGATGAGCCTGGAAGGTGGGCAAGTACCTACCGGTGATTGTGTTTGGACTCGGCGGTTATCAAAGGGATACTGACCGGAGTGATGTACGACATATCGTCAGGGCCAGTCGTGGTGACAACACCTAAGTTATGAGGATTTACATGTCGATGCTAGACACGGGTTGCATGATTTTTCGAGTGTCGACGTTAGACATTCAGGTTTTCATGATTTTTACGTATCGTCGGTGGACATAAGTGGTTGATATCTTTATATATATATATATACTTACATGTATATGTTTTCATGATGTTTCAGGTGTCGATGATGGACACTCAGGTTCCATGAGACTTACAGGATGTGAGGGCCGATCTGTGGATGCGGTGCCTTAGGATTTGGGATTTGATGTGTCAGTGAGGAACACTGGTGTTTTTCCCATGCTGATGATTTTGCATGAGATTTTATTGTATCATCCCACACACTCAGGATTATTGTTATTATGCATTGTTTCATGTAGTTATAGTACCCTAATGATGTACCTTTACATGATTGTTGCATATTCACTTATCATACTTATGCTATCGGATTACATGTGATAGATAGATCGATGTTCGTGCATACCTGCGATTACAGTATGATGTTAATTACTATTCACGAGTTGGCAACTCACCCCCATTGTGCCACAGTGTTTTGCAGGACTTACCCTCAGAGTAGTTGCGGCAGGGCGTCTTATCATCACTACTTTTTCGGATACCGCTACGTTAGGCAGTGAGGCCTTTGCTTTTAGGTGGGTTTGCGGTTATCTTTTTATACATTGTATATCCTTTTGTTGGATCTAGTATTCTCCATCTACCACTGTTGTATATGACTTAGAGACGACTTGTGATGATTCAGTGTTGTATTATTTGATGACTTTGGGGTGCCGTGCTTGTGGGAGCCGTTTATGTCGGAAAGTTTACTTCTTATTATAGCCTTTTCTTTTATATTTCTTCGCTTCGGTGTCATATACTTGTTGTGGTGATTGTCTCCGCCGTTGGGCGTGATTTTGCTCCCAATTGGGATGCTTTATATATTATTTGTATTGTACCCGTTTTCGGGGCTAGTTTTTACAAAGGAGGTGCTGCCAAAATTTTTAAGAAAGAAAACTAGAGTTAGAGATTTTACTTGTGATTTTCTAAATGTTTTAAACTATGTTTTCTCCGTTGATCCAGTTTTGGGTGGTTTAGATTTCTAGGTTTTCGGCTTACTTGAGTTGCGTACGCCTGTTGACGTTACGTAGTTTAAGTGTCGGATACGGGCCAAACTTGGGTCGTGACAGGAGGGGATTCGTCTATCTCGGTATTCGGGGTTGATGTTGCGCTATGCTCGATTGGCCATAACAGGAAATCCCTGGCTAGGGTTGCTGAGATCTACTGGTAAGTGTTATCAGTAGTTTCTCGAACCGTTATGGACCTTACATCGGCATGATTGATCAAGTTACTGGGTTCTGACGTTTGCCACCCCTAGACTAGATATGCGACATATCAGATGAAGAGACCGGACTGTACGGTAGCGTTACTAATTGGATTCGCAGGAGTATGAGCAGGCTTGCTTGTTGATCTTCTGATCGCTCAATACTCGGGTGGCCGTTACGTTTGGCAGACCGCTTGCGCCTTGTGGGTCACTGATATGATCACCACATACTGCCGGCGTATTGACGAGTCTTTAGAGTCCTACACAGAGGTTTCCTGGTTCAAGCGAAATGAAGCAGGAGCATATATGTGATATCTGCAGGACCGAGAGTAATACGATATGTGATACCGTATTCTATTCTCGAGATATGTGACATTAGTCGGTTATATGTGATATAGCCGTGTTATCGAATCAAGTGTTGATTCGATAAGTTTTTGCATTTAATATTAGTCGGTTATATGTAATATAGCCGGATCATTAAATCAAGTATTGATTTAATGATTTAATGTATAATTAAATATATTTGATATACGAATTAACATTAACTAATATTGCTCATTTGACCATTTCTTTTTCCCACTTGTGGATGAATAATATATATGTGATATATATTATATCATGTTAGGTTTACATCAAACATGGGTGTATAAGACTTACACCATGGCCATGAAAATTTTAGGATTTTAATTATCATTAGTAATTCAAATTTGGATTTAATTAAGTCATGGATAGAAGCTTGGAGAAGCTTGGTTAACCATTGACTTAGTCCACCACAATTGTTTTACTAGAAGATTTTTATAAACCTAACCACTTACCATATGCCATGTTTAAGTCTCTACAATTGTTACTGTATGACATTAACTAACCCATGGTTGATTTTCTAACCTCATCTCATTCATTTGTTCATTCTCTTGTTCATCTTCTTCTTCATCTCTTCAAGCTCTCTAGGGTTTTAGAAGATGAAGAATCCAAGTGAGAAAATTAAATCCAAAGTGAGAAAAATTTCTACTTCATCATCCTCTACTATTAGCCATTTAGTTTAGGGTGTTTGCTTGACTAAACCCTAATTTAGTGAAGAGGTAGCTAGGGTTTGAGTTTCCTCAACATAGATCAGCTTCGGCCTCGAAGACTTCGAGCAAGGTTGTTCATTTCGCTTTGTGGAGCCTTACTAGAGTCCGGGAGATCACAAATCGCAACGAAGGGACTACTACACGGAGCTATTTGAAGTGAAGGATCGGTCTACAAAGGTTGTATTCCTTGTTCACTTGTTGTAATATTTGATTACATGTTTTGATTGTCTAATTACTCTAGCTTGATCCTAGTCTAGGGTTCCTTAACACTCTTAGAATTTTAGAAATTGGCATGCTTGATGTCTTGAAAACCCAGTAGGGCGATGAGGAATCCCAACAGTAAGTATGTCGCGGAATATACGCACGCTACTTCACTATGCTTAAGCTACATACTCCATCATACAAAGGTCATCCTACACTCCGAAAGGTAAAACCTAGCGCTTTGATGCCAACTTTGCCACGACCCAAAATTAGGCACGTGACCGGCTCTTAAACCACGTGACGTCAACAGGCGTCACGCAATTTAAGTAAGCTGAAAACCCAGAAATCTAAACCATATAAAGTAGTAAGTGATAAAAACATTGTTAAAAACATTAGGAAATCTCAAGTAAAATTTTAAAGCTTAGGTTCATTTTCTTAAATATTTCGGCAGCACATCCTTTGTAAAAACTAGCCCCGAAACGGGTACAAACATAGGATATAAATAAAGCATCCCCAAATGGGAGTAACTCACGCCCAAAGGAGGAAACAACCACCACTAGCATTTAAACGACGTCGTAGCGAAGAAATAGACAATATATTGAAAATAACATAAAAAGAGATAAAGCAACATAATAAAGGCCGACTCACACGAGCACGACACCAGAGTCAAAAAATATACAACATCGGTCCTCACAAACTCGTCTCTAAGTCAATACATGAAAGTGGTAGATGGAGAGTACTAGATACAATGATATATACAATGATTATAATCGGATAACCGCAATACACCTACAACAAAATGGCCTCACAGCCAACCGTAGCGGTATCCGCTGAAATAAATATAATAAGAAGCCCTGCCGTGACTTCTCTGATGGTCAAGCCTGCAAAACACTGTGGCACAACGGGGGTAAGTTGCCAACTCGTGAATAGTAAGTAACAACATACAGATAATCATAGGTATGCACGAACAGTGATAATCTAAAACATGCAATCTAATAGCATAAATATGGCAATATGGATATGTAACAATCATGATCAAGGTACACCATCAGGGTACTAAAACTACATGAAACAATGTATATCAAATAACTACTGAGTGTGGGATAAAACATATCATCATCAATAATCATCATCGTGGAAAAACCCGGTGTCCATCAACGACACCCCAAATCCTAATACCTCAGGCGCCGTCACTCTGATCGGCCCTCATATCCGTAATCTCATGGAACTTGAGTGCCCAACATCGACACTCGAAACATCATGAAAACCCGTGTCCAACATCGACACGTAAATCCACATAACTCGGGCTCCGTCAGTCCGGATCGGCCCACATCCATCTCACGACTCCGGTCGGTATCCTATGGATAACCGCCGGATCCAAACTATCACCGGTAGGTAGTATTCCCTCCGTCGGGCTCACTGCCTTTCTATTCGAGTCTTCTTGCCCCGGGGTACCTCAGCGGGTCCACCATGTACCCGCAGACGGTGCCAACCGCTCCTCGAATCGGGTATACTTATAGCTCAAAACCGAGAAAACTCATGGTGGACGCATCGAAATATCATATCAAGAGAAACCGGGTTTTCAAAACAATGTTTACTTTCGTGAAATATCGGCATGGTTGTCAAATACATAAATCATATGAAATCCGCATCTCAATACGTAAATCCATGAAATATGATGTATGCAACATAGAACAGTAATGTGAGCATATCAAGGGAAAACCACTCTTTTAAATGAATCCAGTTTTTTAATAATATCAGGCGGTTCTCACATCGTCCAAAATCAGAGGCAACATCATATAAAGGTGTATATGTAGCTATAGCAAGGTATGTGTATATACATGTAGGTATGCATGCATGATGTATTTCATATGAGCAATAGAACAAGAATCAACGTCTCAATGTCAATAACAAATGCAGTACCATATGTGTGTATATGTTGTGCGTGTCATGGCAATTACCAACGGTGTGTGTGTAGCATACAATTTAGTGCTCATGCAATATGAACCGTCAGTAATGGTGCAATGTCCAATAGGTACTAAGTCAATGTACAACAAGTAATGGTATACAAATAATGCTCATGCACAATCAACACATATTCATATAAACATGCGGCTATAATATCTTATCTAGCCCTCGACGCTTAAGGCCATACGGGCGATTTCCCCGTAGATGTTAAATCTACTCAACGATGATGTCGAGCTAGGTAAATCCAACCTCCTGCTTTCCCTTCTTTGTATCATCTGAAGTCCCCGCACTCGCTCCTAATATCACACAAAACATATAAGTGCAACTTAGAAATCGTTCAATAATACATACAAACTACGTTTAGATCAACGCACCGACTCTAACAAACTCTCAAGTGTTCGCCTAGTGTCTAACGTGTGTAGCGACATTCTAAATCAAACCTAATTGCAGCAAGCTACACAAACAACGTGAACCGTTTCGGATACCGTAACGCGCGCAGTCGGAATACTAAAAACTAGCAAATTGTTCCTAGATTTTTACTACAGTCTATACAGAAAAATCAAGCAGTACTAAACACCCCAAAATACTTATAGACAGCTACCCTAAATGTAACACATTGAAATTTCGTTAGAATGTTTTTCGTGTTAATTAGCAATTTGGGCGTGTTATTTTATATGTGTACTTAGGTTTATTAGTTATTTTTAGTCGGGTTACCCTAATTGGAAAATTTTCCATTTTGTAGTGTACACTTGCACACTTAGCCATGTTGTATCCTAGGTTAAAGTGTTAGTCATTCTTTCCTTGCATGTTCCTTGTTAATTCCCCACCATTTTTAATCAAAACAAAACCTTTTTTAAAATTCTTTTAGCAATAGAAAAATAAGGAATGGTAGTTAGGTAGAAATTGACTTTTTGTGACCTTTTTTCTCTCTCTCCTTTTCTCTTCCTCTCTTCTGAGCTCCAGCAGAATTCCAGCAGCAGCAACACCATATTTTCTTCATCTCTTCATTTCCCTTGAAGCCAAACAAAACCCTACACAAAACCCCTCACCTCCTTCACACTAAAGCTTAGAAAAAGGGTTCTTTTGGGTTTTTGGTGGCCAATCTGTGCAAGTGAGGGCAAAGGCTGGAGTTTTAGGTTCACTAGGATCCTTTGAAGGTATATAGCTCATATTTAACACTCCTTTTCATAACTTGTAGTAATTCTAGCTAAATATCACTTTTTGTGCATTGTTTTGTGCTATTGAAGGGATTTAGTGATAATATGTTAAAATTAGCATTTTTATGGCTTGATTAGCTTGGTGATGAGTTGTTAGGATGGTTTTAAACTGGGGTTTTGCTTCAGGTATCATAAAAATACCCTAAAGTTTCATTTTAGTGTAAAAGTGTGGTTTTTAACTCGAAATAGGGCTCTGTTGGATCTGCTGCTACCCGGGTTGTTTCAGAATGAAATTGGATTTACTGTAGCATGTATAAGGGATATAGAGTACACACACCAAACCTGGGAGCCCAATTCCCAAGGGAGGCCGCCGGAATAATCATTCTGGCCGCAATTTGCGGCGAGATGGGTGAGATGGGGGTTGGGGTTTGGTCCACTGGAGTTTTCTGCTATGTGGAGTATTTTGGTATATATATTTTTATAATATCTGTTCTATATCAAAATCTGGAGTAGAATACCCTATTTCCCGTATTTTTAATCTTTCGCGACACGCGTGATACGTGTGTGTGGGTTTGGGGTTTCTCCGTATCGCGACGCTTCAGAGTGGCTTCACGCACGTAATCACACGTTTTAGCGTATCGCGCACACGCGCGCTTAGTTTGCGACACGGGTTTCTAGTTAACTTTAAATGTCGTGTTTGTACGGTTTTGAGATTATGTGTGATATATTGTGAAATTCTAGGATTCGCAGGCGAGTGCGACGGGCGCCGCGAAGGAGGGGAACAAGTCGTCGGCTATAACTAGCGAGAGAATACGGTGAGTAGATTTAACATCTACGGGGATATCGCCCGCATGGCGTTCTACGTCAGAGCTGATAGGATCTTATAGCTACATTTCCATACATTGACTGTTCATGGCTACTATTTAGTGCATACCACATTTCCTGCCATATGTATATAAACTAGAATTGATAGAACATTGCACCGTTACTAACGGTTCATGTTGCACGAGCACTATCCTGCATGTTACACACACACCGTTAGTAATTGCCATGACACTCACACTGTAGGATTCCTATGATCATTATGTTGTAGCTCATGTTTTATGCGACTTGACATGATATTCATACTTGATGCATATATCACATCAGATCAATATGTTTTAGCTCATCTTTTATGCGACTTGACATGATATTCATACTTGATGCATATATCACATCAGATCATTATGTTTTAGCTCATCTTTTATGCGACTTGACATGATATTCATACTTGATGCATATATCACATCAGATCATTATGTTTTAGCTCATCTTTTATGCGACTTGACATGATATTCATATTTGACGCACATATCACATCACATTGACTTGCATATTGGTTTGGATTACATGTGATTTCTGGATTTGGGAACCGTGGCTATTTCAAATATGTAATCATTTAAAAACCTGGTTCCCTTGATATGATATTTCGGTGCGTCTACCCTGTGTTTTCTCGATGCTAGAGTGGTATATATGAGAGAGAGGGCTGACCCGGACTGACGGATGCCCGATATATTGAGAGAGGGCTGACCCGGACTGACGGATGCCCGATATATTGAGAGAGGGCTGACCCGGACTGACGGATGCCCGATATATTGAAAGAGGGCTGACCCGGACTGAAGGATGCCCGATAGAGGAGGATTTGCATGTCGATGCTAGACACGAGAATTTATGATATTTGGGTGCCGATGTTGGGCACTCGTGATTCTCAGGGATGTACAGGATTTGAGGGCCGATGGGAGTGCCGGCGTCTGGGTTGTTGGGATTTGCGGTGCATATATATATATATATATATATATATATATATATATATATATATATATATATATTCCACATTGACATTCCGTGTAGATGTTATACTTCCCATGCTCAGCATTCATTATTTTATCTCATCCTGTAGTTATATTACCTGATAGAGCACTTGCATGATTTTTGCACATACTGCTTATCACACATTGATATCATCTGTTGGCATATGATAGAGTAGCGCAGTACGTGCATGCTCGCGATTACCTTTATATGTTATCTCTATTCACGAGTTGGCAACTCACCCCCGTTGTGCCACAGTGTTTGCAGGTTGCCCTTCGGAGTAGTCGCGGCAGGCTGCGTTCTTGCATCTTTTGACGCAGATACCCCTACAGTTGGCGTACTAGCTCTTTTGCTGATAGGTGTGTTTTGTGTGGTATCTGTTTATCTTTCAGTTATGTACATTGTTTTATCTAGTACTCTCCATCTACCACTTATGTATTGACTTAGAGACAGTGTGAGGACGATGATGTATATTATTTGTATTCTGGTGTCGAGCTCGTTGTGAGCCGGCTTACTTATGCAGTTTATTCTATCTGTGATGTTCCTACTTTTTACTCTTGATCTTCGCTACGGCGTCGTATATTGCTATCTTGGTGATAATTTACTTAAGAATTCTTGTCACTTCTAAATGCTTCCATTTTAAAAAAACTTAAAACACTCTATACTTTTACTGGTTTGTTTTCTGGGTTTTTGGTTCACTTAGTCGCGTTACGCCTGTAGACGTTACGTGGTTAAGTGCCGATCATGGGCCAAACTTTGGGTCGTGACAAAGTTGGTATCAGAGCGTAGGTTTTACCTTCGGAGTGTAGGATGACCCCGGTATAATGGAGTAGGTAGCTGCAGCAGAGTGACGTAGCGTGCGTATGTTCCGCGGCACACTCACGACACGGTACTCCGCCTAAGTGACCTTAGGACTTATTGATTGAAATTCCCTCATGATTGTATACATCCTTGCGATTCGATTTCTGTATCCTCATCGAATCCTACCTTCTTTTCAGCCATTATGCCGCCAAGGACTACGAGGGTGCAGAGAGCGGACGTGAGAGCCGAGGTTTGAGTTGATTCATCTGAGACGAGGACTGATCCGAGTAGTACTCCTGTTGTACCAGGACAGATTGTTCCCCCTACGACAGCTCAGATCGCTAGACTAGTAGTAGTGATGCAGGGCTTGCGCTTGGCGATGAGCTCGTTGGTAGAAGTCGTTCGAGCGCAGCGACAGGTGGTTGTCACCCCTGTTACCCAGTTGTTCCTTACGATCATCATGCAGTATTCCGTCCCCTACATAGCACCGGTGGAGGCAGCCCCAGTTTACGGGACACGTCTTCCAGAGACCGTGAGAGTTCCAGAACAGTTGAGGAATCGTACTGGTGTACCAGCCCAGAGCAGAGGCTTAGGACGAGGACAGTTGTTTGGCTCTCATCCCCAGGGAGGACGGCAGCCAGCGCGTAGATGTTTACGATGTGGGAGCCTTCAACACCTCATCAGGAAGTGTTCCTTCACACCACATCAGGGTCGTATTCTGAGACGTCGTGGACGCGGAGGGTTCGCGCAGAGGGGTCAGGTTAGATAGAGGAGTTCGGTCAGTCGCAGATGAAGGACATGCACAAGTTTTCGCTTCGACTCATCGGGACGCGAGGGCGTCCAACGCAGAGCTTTCAGGTACTCTTTCAGTATGTCCTTTGTGTTAGTTATGTATATGCCCTAGAGGCCATTGTTGTACATATGATGTATATTATAATGGATGCTTGGTTATATATAGAGAAGACTTTCTTGCTCGTCATGATAGTATGCTACTTGGTTTCACTTTATCTTAACATGTTGACTTGTATTGGTTTACTGTTTTTCTCTCACATGTTGATAAAGCCCTTAGGATCTGTACTCGACTACTGGGACTATGATGAGATCATACTAGTGGGGCCGCGGTAGTCGATGAGTACATCCTATAACTGTTCCTAGTCGAGGGTATATCGAGACAGGGCATCGATACACCAGAGTAGACTAGCGTATACGCATCTTGACCCATATGATGGGCGATGGATGATCCCATATCCATCGGTGTTTGATATCAGAGATGGTGTACGGGTGCTCAGTGGAGACTGGGTACACTGGACGGACTCGCCGAGAACTCCCAGATGGTGATATACCACACGTCAGATGGCAGTTCTCCGGTAACACTGGTACAGGGTAGTCTGTAGACCCGAGATCGTCATAGAGTCTTGTGTGATTCCCACTGTGCTTTGATTTCCACCTTACCACGTCCAAGAGGGCGTGCAAAACGGTGGCTTTTGGGTACAGTCCTGAATCACATGGAGGCAATGATCGATAGGAGGGGATTCGTCTCTCCCGGTATAGGGTGTTGATGTTGTGCTGTGTTCGATTGGCTATAACTGGAAGTCCCTGGCCAGGGCTGATATAGAGATTTTCTGGTAAGTGTTACTAGTAGTTTCTCGACCTGTTATGAGCCACACATCGACACGACTTATCGGTTACTGGGGTCTGACGTATACCACCCCTAGACTTGATATGCGACATATCAGACGAACAGACCGGACTGTACGGGAGTGTTACTGATCGGATTCACAGGAGAACGGACAGGCTAGCTTGTTGATCTTCTGATCGCTCAATACCTGGGTGGCTGTTACGTTTAGCTGACCGCTTGCAGCTTGTGGGTGTTTGATATGATCATCACCTGCTACCAGCGTATTGACGATTCTTTAGAGTCCTACACAGAGGTTTCTTGGCTCAGGCGAAACGGAGTAGAGGCACATATGTGATATGTGCAGGACAGAGAATAATGCGATATGGGATACCGTATTATATTCTCGCGATATTTAGATTTGAACCGGGTCATCGGATCAAGTGTTGATTCGATGAATCGGTACATGATATATTAGTCGGTTATATTCGATATAGCCGGATCGTCGAATCTAGTGTTGATTCGATGATTTAATATATAATAATATATATGATATATTATTATATTAACTAATATTGGCTTGCTTTATTATTTCATTTTCTCACTGGATGATACATTGATATATATGCGATATATGTTAATTGTATTATTTTCTTTTGTTGCAAATATATAATATATATGTGATATATATTATTGTGACATGATATGATTAATTGTTAAACATGTTTAAGGATGATTAATTGAGGTTAAGGTTTGATTAGGGTTGAATGCTTCAAGTTCCTTCTAGAAGCTTTCTTTCTTTCGTCATTACAAAGATCTTTTGTGATGACACATTCTAAACCAAACCAAACCCTAACCCTAGTTGTTTCTCTACTCATTCTCATCCTATCATCCTTGACCATGGTTCACAATTCAATCATATAGATTTCTATTCATCACAAAAGAAAGATAATTCATTATCCTTTTTCCATTATCTTCTTCTTCTCTCTTGAAAGAAAAGCTTGCTAGATTTTCTTAAGTGATGAATAAAAATGAGAAAATGATTTAAAAAGAAAGCAATAATACTACTCTCTCATACTCATCTCATCTAGCCCATGGGATTAGTGTGTTCTTCTCTTTTGAGTGAGAAAGCTTGAGCCGTAGCAACTTCAAGGTAGATCATCGGAGACTTGGATTACGACAAGCTAGAATGGATCGTTCGAGTCGTGGAGCCTCTCATGAGTCTGGGAGATCGTGGATCGCGGCAAAGGGACTTCTACTCGGAGCTTGTGAAGTGAAGGAGCGGACTACAAAGGTTGTAATCCCTCACACTTAGATAAAAGTTATCTTATTGCATGTTAAACCCTAATAATCTAGCAAAGATCCCGGCTTTGGGTTGTTCGGCACGTCTAAAATTTAATCCGGGCATGTTTGATGCCTTATGAACCTTCACAAGAGTGCCTAGGAACCCTACAGTGGTATCAGAGCCTAGCTAGAGCATTAGGCGATGTGTTTACGAAGTTAAAACTCCGATCGAACCCGTAACGACGAAACTTGACCCCTCTCTGGAAATTTTTTAAATTTTGGGATTTTTCAGAATTAAAAATATGTAAAAAAATCAGCAGGGAATTCTAAGAATTACCATGAAACACGTGCCCACAATTCGACAAACCGAGCGCGGATCCGCGGCAGTAACATGGATATAGCGGCGGTTCCGCGGCCGCACTGTAGGATTAGGACACGTGGCTTCATGGTTTTAACCGTAGGTACTTGCTGACTATTCTGGGTATTTTTAATCTGTTTCAGGTGTTTAAAAATCTGGGGTTTGTTTTGTAATAGTAGACTCGATCGGAATATTTAAATTCGTATTTCTTTCCGGATATTTAGAAACTGTTAAACTATTTGAACGGATATCATTAACTTACTGTTTCCCGGTACGGCAAATTTTCATGTGTTGAAATTTATTCGGGTTTAAATCTTTCGGAAAAATTGTACAAGTTAAGCGGTGGACCCTCTAGAAGACAACAAACCTTAACTCGATTATGTGACCGTCTTGAACTGCCTTTTGAACCTTTGGGTTTGGGGCAGTACGGCGTGCCACATGTGAGGCGTTGGCTTGACCCTTCTACGGCTGGATCACCGATACTGTGACATATTCTGGGATTATTTGAACCCCGCTCAAGTGTTGAGCAGTTTAGGAAATTTTGGGTGTTTGATTATCTGTTCGAAAAGTTTAATACTGTTTATTTATCTGGAATGTGATACAATATGTGGAATTCATAGAGTTAGGCATGAAATACGGAGTATGTGATATTTCGGATTTATGATGTCTAAAGTGATTGTGGATTCCAAATATTGTAGTTTTACACTTTCTTTTCTGTGACCGTAAGTGTAATATGTGATATCGCCGGTTTCGTTGCTATATGTCAACGACAATTGGGATGCGCATATTTACTTACGTTGATGATATGAGATATTATGTGTTGCTGTGATATGTTATATTGGATCGTCGCGTTCTGAATAGCCGGGGGTTTTATGTGAGATGAGGGTTTTTATTTTCATTCATGTAAAATTCATTTGTAATGTAATATTCTTTTATTTGGGGCACTTCCAGGTTGCGGTTGCTGTCACCAGTGTATATTATTTACTTTTCCGCATTAGGTAGACCCAAGGAGGGGAGCACAAGTAACCGGGTTCTAGGGTCCAGTGGGAGGCCATCTCGAGGAGTCGAGACCGGGTCTCCTAACCCTAGAATTGGCAGCGTTACTTGCCGCTCTCGTAGGGGTCTTGGGATGTGGGTTTGGCTATTCGTCGCGACCGTGGAATCCGTGTTTTATACAGGCTCGTATTGAAAACACGGACGTCCTAGTATATCCAATATTTCATATATGTTCTTCTGCTGCAATGTTCTGTGATGAGATCATATTACTGCCTGAGACGAATGCTTATACTATATATATATGCTGATATATAAATATTACTGCTTTCGTTTCTTCTGTGATGCTTAGGAAGCATAAGCTGATGGGATTTTTATTAATGAGATTAATAAAAGAAAAGAAACCTAAAGATGTTGTAGAATCAAAACTTAATAAAAAGGGTAGCTACAGTTTTGCTTTGCACAGTGATGATATATACGATATATCCTGCACCTTATTCGATGAGGAAAGGACCGAGATCCCTTCACCGGGAGTGACTCTTTTAGCGAAACGGGCAGATGCTACAAAACGCGGTTTGTCTTTTGATTGCTTTTAGTGTTTTGCTTTGCACAGCGGTATATATGATATATCCTGCACCTTATTCAATGAGGAAAGGGCCGACGATCCCTTCACCGGGAGTGACCCCTTTAGCGAAACTAAGAAAAGCCTCAAAACACTCTTTTTCAAAAACTACAAGATTCTACGACGATATCAAGTTCATTACGCTCAGGGTTTTCTGAAAAACCTGCGTAGCCCTCCGACATTTCAGATAGGTAATACTTAGTATTCGTGCTGCGTTTGTTGGCTTTCGTCAAGGCGTAGTGTGCGGTAGCTAATTATTACTTATCTGTTACATATGATGAGATTGGGTTAGGGTAGTCGTGCGGCTTTGTTGGCTTTCGTCAAGGGACGTACGGCTGGGTTTAATTCAATCAAGAAATGTTCGGGTTGAACTTGACTAGCGGACTATGGTTTGTTGGCTTTCGTCAAGGTCATAGAACGTTAGGGGAAAAATAGTATCGGGAATTTCAAGTGTTGAATTTGCAATGAGATTGCATACCTCCTATGAGATAGTTGGATCCTGATACCCACTGCGAGTAAGAGTTACTCCTGGGAGAGTTTTACACAAGACAATTAGCCGATCAAGTAGGTGTCTAGAAAAGTGTTAACGGGGTTACGCCTCTGGGAAAACGAGGTTTACTTTAATTAGGTCCGTGCGAAAGCACGGGGAACCTCCCTCAAAGTACCGACACTGATCTGGCTGAAAGATTGACGAAGTTGTAGGGTGTAATTAATCCCGGCTAATCTTACCTTTTATGGTTTTAAGGTAGATTTGATAAAAACAGTGGGAGACATCCTGATTAGATAAGATAATAACCAATCTAATCTTGCAAGAGCATACGCTAAAAGTGTTTTCTTCTCTCTCTCTCCAGGTAGCGACCATGTCATGCCATAATCAAGATAATAATATGGATGTATTGACTGAACCTGATTATTGTACTGAGCAAGGGAACGTTAGACCCATTCTTTCTTATAAGAGTTATAAGACTGAACAGGAAACAGGAGAATATCTGGATTCTCACGCCACCCAAAAGAACATACATGTTGATGCATCTTCTTCAGGTGTGTTTGTTATTGAGAACTGTTTCTCAGTTCACCCTACGTCCTGGGTATTAGATACCGGATCAGGATCCCACATATGTAAACAGTTACATGGGCTACGTAAAGGTAGAGAACTGGGAAAAGGTGATCATTCCGTTCAAGTAGGGAACGGTGCAAGTATTGTAGCCAAAGCAGTTGGCGAATATCACCTTGTATTACCAAGTCGTAATACACTGATTCTAAATGAATGCTATTATATACCGAACATGATGTGCAACATTATATCAGTTTCTTTATTGAGCAAAGAAGGATATAATTTTGCAGTACATGATCATGTTATGAACATATTCCTAGATCAAAAGTTGATTGCATCAGGCTCGTTACATAATGGCATATTCATTCTAAATCAGAATACAGTCCTGAATATACAAAACACACACAAGAGGAAAAGTTCAGAAATGAACGAATCCTACTTGTGGCATTGTAGACTTGGTCATATCAATGCGACACGACTCGCTAAGTTACATAAGGATGGTTATTTGAATTCGTTCGAATTATCATCATATGATACTTGCCATTCATGTCTCAAAGGAAAAATGACCAAAGCTCCGTTTAGTGGACACGGAGAAAGAGTTAACGAACTCTTAGGACTGGTACTTAGTGATGTATGCGGTCCCATGTCTACGCATGCCAGGAACGGTTCTTCCTACTTCATTACATTCACTGACGATCTCTCTAGATACGGACATGTGTTTCTGATAAAACACAAGTCTGAAGCTTTTGAGAAATTCAGAGAATATAAGCACGAAGTAGAGAACCAAACGGGGAAAAGTATTAAGATTCTTCGATCTGATCGAGGAGGTGAATACTTAAGCGGTGAGTTTTTAGATTATCTAAAAGAGAATGGGATTCTCTCTCAGCTTACTCCTCCTTATACACCACAGCACAACGGTGTATCTGAGCGGAGGAATCGCACCCTATTAGATATGGTGCGCTCTATGATGAGCGAGGCTGAGTTGCCTATTTCCTTCTGGGGGTATGCGCTTGAGACAGCCATACACCTATTGAATATGGTTCCTACCAAATCAGTGCCTACCACTCCGTATGAGATATGGAAAGGGAAGAGACCATCTCTTAAGTATGTTAAGATATGGGGTTGTCCAGCCTATGTCAAAAGACAAAATCCGGACAAACTCGAGGCAAGATCTGTCTTATGTAAGTTTATAGGATATCCCAAGAACTCACAAGGGTATATCTTCTACCACACTGAGGAACAAAAGGTGTTTGTTTCTAAACATGCCACCTTTTTGGAAAAGGAATTTCTTGCAAAAGAAATTGAGGGCAATGAGGTAGAACTGGAAGAAGTTCCAGCAACACAAACTATAACAGAAGATTTAGTGGAACCAGAGGATTCAGTAGTACCCGACGAACCCCAGCCTCTCCGCCGATCTAGTAGGGTTTCTCGTTCACCTGAGAGATACTACGGTTTTCTCATTGATGGTGGAAGCGAAGATTGCATCATGGATGATGATGAACCGACTAGTTTCGAGCAGGCCATCACAAGTGGTGACTCTGTGAAATAGCTGGATGCTATGCGATCTGAGATGGAATCCATGTACACCAACAAAGTATGGACTTTGGAAATTTCTCCTGAAGGGGTAAAACCCATTGGGAGCAAGTGGATCTTTAAAAAGAAATTTGGTGTAAATGGAAAAGTTGAGACTTTCAAAGCTAGACTTGTAGCAAAAGGTTTTCGTCAAAGACCATGTGGACTATGATGAAACCTTTTCTCCAGTAGCTATGCTTAAGTCCATCCGGATCTTACTTGCCATTGCTGCATACCATGACTACGAAATCTGGCAAATGGATGTTAAGACCGCCTTTCTAAACGGTAATTTAGAAGAGTGCGTGTACATGACTCAGCCAGAGGGCTTTGTAGATAGTGGGAGCAGCGGAAAGGTGTGCAAGCTGCTTAAATCCATTTATGGGTTAAAGCAAGCATCGCGGAGTTGGAACATCTGCTTTGATGTTGTAGTCAAAGAGTTTGACTTCATCAAAAATATAGATGAACCTTGTATCTATAAGAAGGAAGCAGAGGGTAAGGTTGTCTTCCTCGTACTGTACGTAGATGACATACTCCTGATAGGAAATGATATTCCTATGCTGCAATCAGTCAAGCTCTTCTTATCACAGAGATTCTCAATGAAAGATCTAGGTGATGCCTCCTGCATATTGGGAATCATGATCTATAGAGATAGATCTAAACGGATACTGGGATTGTCCCAATCGACGTACATTGACACCATACTAAAGAGGTTTAGTATGGAAGAATCCAAGCGTGGGAATCAGCCCACGATCTCTGGACTCACTCTCTCCAAAGAGATGTCTCCCAAGACTGATTTGGAGAGAGCTCGCATGCAAGGGATACCCTATGCTTCGGCAGTAGGCTCTATCATGTATGCGATGCTATGTACCAGACCCGATGTAGCATACTCACTAAGTGTAGTGAGTCGGTATCAAGCAGATCCAGGAGAGAGTCATTGGACAGCAGTGAAGAACATTCTCAAGTACTTGCAAAGGACTAAGGAGATGTTCTTGGTGTATGGTAACGGAGAACTCCAGGTGGAGTCCTTTACCGATTCCAGCTTCCAAAGTGATAAGGACGACTCTAAGTCGCATTCGGGTTTTGTCTTTACCCTCAATGGAGGGGCGGTATGTTGGAAGAGTTCCAAACAGGATACCGTTGCAGACTCAACGATGGAGGCTGAATACATCGCTGCCAACGATGCTGCCAAAGAGGCTGCCTGGATCAAGAAGTTCATTAGTGAACTTGGTGTGGTTCCATCCATTGAGCATCCAATACCTTTGTATTGCGATAACAATGGAGCTGTGGCGTTAGCCAAGGAACCCAGGTCCCATCAGAAGTCCAGACATATTCTGAGGCGGTATCACCTGATCAGGGAGATAGTTGATCGCCGGGAGATCGAGGTCAGGAGAGTAGATACGAAGGACAACACGGCGGATCCATTCACGAAGGCTATTCCCCAGATACAGTTTGAGAGATTATTCGGGATGCTAGGTATGAGATACTACAGCAGCTGGCCTTAGTGCAAGTGGGAGATTGTTAGTTATGTATATGCCCTAGAGGCCATTGTTGTACATATGATGTATATTATAATGGATGATTGGTTATATATAGAGAAGACTTTCTTGCTCGTCATGATAGTATGCTATTTGGTTTCACTTTATCTTAACATGTTGACTTGTATTGGTTTACTGTTTTTCTCTCACATGTTGATAAAGCCCTTAGGATCTGTACTCGACTACTGGGACTATGATGAGATCATACTAGTGGGGCCGCGGTAGTCGATGAGTACATCCTATAACTGTTCCTAGTCGAGGGTATATCGAGACAGGGCATCGATACACCAGAGTAGACTAGCATATACGCATCTTGACCCATATGATGGGCGATGGATGATCCCATATCCATCGGTGTTTGATATCAGAGATGGTGTACGGGTGCTCAGTGGAGACTGGGTACACTGGACGGACTCGCCGAGAACTCCCAGATGGTGATATACCACACGTCAGATGGCAGTTCTCCGGTGACACTGGTACAGGGTAGTCTGTAGACCCGAGATCGTCATAGAGTCTTGTGTGATTCCCACTGTGCTTTGATTTCCACCTTACCACGTCCAAGAGGGCGTGCAAAACGGTGGCTTTTGGGTACAGTCCTGAATCACATGGAGGCAATGAGCGATAGGAGGGGATTCGTCTCTCCCGGTATAGGGAGTTGATGTTGTGCTGTGTTCGATTGGCTATAACTGGAAGTCCCTGGCCAGGGCTGATATAGAGATTTACTGGTAAGTGTTACTAGTAGTTTCTCGACCTGTTATGAGCCACACATCGACACGACTTATCGGTTACTGGGGTCTGACGTATACCACCTCTAGACTTGATATGCAACATATCAGACGAACAGACCGGACTGTACGGGAGTGTTACTGATCGGATTCACAGGAGAACGGACAGGCTAGCTTGTTGATCTTCTGATCGCTCAATACCAGGGTGGCTGTTACGTTTAGCTGACCACTTGCAGCTTGTGGGTGTTTGATATGACATCACCTGCTACCGGCGTATTGACGATTCTTTAGAGTCCTACATAGAGGTTTCTTGGCTCAGGCGAAACGGAGTAGAGGCACATATGTGATATGTGCAGGACCGAGAATAATGCGATATGGGATACCGTATTATATTCTCGCGATATTTAGATTTGAACCGGGTCATCGGATCAAGTGTTGATTCGATGAATCGGTACATGATATATTAGTCGGTTATATTCGATATAGCCGGATCGTCGGATCAAGTGTTGATTCGATGATTTAATATATAATAATATATATGATATATTATTATATTAACTAATATTGGCTTGCTTTATTATTTCATTTTCTCACTGGATGATACATTGATATATATGCGATATATGTTAATTGTATTATTTTCTTTTGTTGCAAATATATAATATATATGTGATATATATTATTGTGACATGATATGATTAATTGTTAAACATGTTTAAGGATGATTAATTGAGGTTAAGGTTTGATTAGGGTTGGATGCTTCAAGTTCCTTCTAGAAGCTTTCTTTCTTTTGTCATTACAAAGATCTTTTGTGATGACACATTCTAAACCAAACCAAACCCTAACCCTAGTTGTTTCTCTACTCATTCTCATCCTATCATCCTTGACCATGGTTCACAATTCAATCATATAGATTTCTATTCATCACAAAAGAAAGATAATTCATTATCCTTTTTCCATTATCTTCTTCTTCTCTCTTGAAAGAAAAGCTTGCTAGATTTTCTTAAGTGATGAATAAAAATGAGAAAATGATTTAAAAAGAAAGCAATAATACTACTCTCTCATACTCATCTCATCTAGCCCATGGAATTAGTGTGTTCTTCTCTTTTGAGTGAGAAAGCTTGAGCCGTTGCAACTTCAAGGTAGATCATCAGAGACTTGGATTACGACAAGCTAGAATGGATCGTTCGAGTCGTGGATCCTCTCATGAGTCCGGGAGATCGTGGATCGCGGCAAAGGGACTTCTACTCAGAGCTTGTGAAGTGAAGGAGCGGACTACAAAGGTTGTAATCCCTCACACTTAGATAAAAGTTATCTTATTGCATGTTAAACCCTAATAATCTAGCAAAGATCCCGGCTTTGGGTTGTTCGGCACGTCTAAAATTTAATCCGGGCATGTTTGATGCCTTATGAACCTTCACAAGAGTGCCTAGGAACCCTACACTTTGTTGTACACGTATTGTCTGATCCAGATCCTTGTGCTCGTATGTTTCCACGTACTCGTACGTATCCACACACTTTGTGCCGAGTTTGGGTAGAGAGTCCGGTTTGCTTAGTCAGCCGCTAGTTGTGACTACTCCCGTGGGAGAGTCGTTTGTCCCTAGTCACGTGTTCCGATCCTGTACCGTCCGTATTGGCGAGAGAGAGTTTCCTGTCGATTTGATCCTTCTTGAGATGTTGGACTTCGACGTTCTTTTGGGCATGGATTGGTTAGCCACGTGCTATGCTTCTGTTGACTGCCGCGAGAAGACAGTTAGATTTTGTTTTCCTGGCGAGTCGGTTTTTGTTGTGTTGGGGGACCGTGGTGCCACCCCTCACAGTGTGATTTCTTCTTTTCACGCGGGATAGCTTTTGGGGAAGGGATGTCAGGGATTTCTCTCCTATGTTTGCGATACTAGAGCTATAGTGGTTCCGTTGGATCAGGTTCCGGTTGTTAGCGAGTTTCCTGATGTGTTCCCTGACGAGCTTCCTGGGCTACCGCCCAAGCGTGACATTTCTTTCTGTATTGATTTGGTTCCTGGAACGGGGCCAATTTCTGTACCGCCTTATCGGATGGCCCCGGCGGAACTTAGAGAATTGAAGGGTCAGTTGCAAGATTTGCTGGATAAGGGACTTGTTCGACCCAGTGTTTCTCCTTAGGGTGCTCCAGTCCTGTTTGTCAAGAAGAAGGACGGCAGTATGCGTTTGTGTATCGACTACCACCAGCTGAACAGGGTGACAGTGCGGAACAGGTTTCCTTTGCCACACATCGACGATTTGTTCGACCAGCTCCAGGGGGCAGGATACTTTTCGAGGAACAATTTGCGATCAGGCTACCATCAGCTGCGGGTTTGACGGGAGGACATTCCTAGGACAGCTTTCCGCACGCGTTACGACCATTATGAGTTTTTGGTGATGTCGTTCGGACTCACCAACGCGCCAGCAGCATTCATAGACTTGAGGAACCATATTTTCCGGCCGTATCTTGATCTGTTCATCATAGTATTCATTGACGATATCTTGGTGTATTCTCAAAGTAAAGAGGAGCACGAGCAGCACCTGCAGATTACACTGCAGACCTTGAGGGAGCTTCAGCTTTTCGCAAAATTCTCCAAGTGTGATTTATGGCTGGAAAGCGTAGACTTCTTGGGGCACGTGATTACACGAGATGGTATATGTGTAGACCCGAGAAAGATTGACGCTGTTCGGAGTTGGCCTAGACCCACGTCAGTGACAGAGGTTCGCAGCTTTCTAGGGCTGACAGGCTACTACAGGCGATTCGTGCATGACTTCTCCCGTATTGCTACACCTTTGACCGGGTTGACCCGGAAGGGAGTTCGTTTCGATTAGACGGAGGAGTGTGAGCACAGTTTTCAGCAGCTACGGGCTCTACTGACTACGACACCAGTGCTATCATTGCCTTCAGGATCAGGCAGATTTGTGGTCTACTGTGATGCTTCACGAGTGGGGCTAGGGTGCGTTTTGATGTAGCATGACAGGGTGATCGCGTATTCTTCGCGGCAATTAAAGAAACATAAACAGAATTACCCCACTCATGATTTGGAGATGGCTGCAGTGGTCTTTGCACTTAAGATCTGGCGACATTACCTATATGGAGAGTCGTGCAAGATATTCACTGATCATAAGAGCTTAAAGTATATATTCCAGCCGCGAGACTTGAACCTTAGACAGCGCTGATGGATGGAATTAGTGAAGGACTACGATTGCAAGATCTTGTATCACCTGGGCAGGGCTAATGCAGTGGTGGATGCTTTGAGCAGGAGACCCGGGGGTAGTCTATCTTGTTTGAGCGCAGTGCAGAGGCAGTCGTCGGCAGATTGGCAGATCTTATGCGACAGCCGGGTACAGTTCGAGTTTACGTTGATCGGAGGACAGATTGCGCATGTCATGCACGCCCACAGTTGTTTGACCGTATATGTAAGGCATAGCACTGTGATGACCGATGTTCAGAGATCAGGACACAGATGGGACATGGCAGATTTTCTGATTTCATGATCGATGATCATGGAATACTACTATTTGGGGCTAGACTGTGCGTACCAGATGCTGAGGGATTGCGGCGCGATATTCTTGAGGAAGCACATCGATCGGTATACAGTGTTCATCTCGGTTCCACCAAGATGTACCATGACGTGAGAGGTGTTTACTGGTGGGACGGAATGAAGAGAGACATCGCAGATTTTGTGTAGAGATGCTTGACTTGTCAGCAAGTCAAGGCTGAGCCCCAGAGGCCCGCGGGAGAGCTACAGTCGTTACCCATTCCGGAGTGGAAATGGGAGAAGATTTCTATGGACTTCATTGTGTAGGGTTGCTAGGCACGCATACAAGGTTCTACGAGGCATCAACCATGCCCGATTAAAAAATTAGCCGTGCCGAACAACCCGATGCCGGATCTTTAAACTAGAGATCTTTAAACTAGAGATTAGGAGAAAACTAACATGTTAAACAGTTTAACACTAAGTGAGAGTGATTACAACCTTTGTAGATCCGGTCCTTCACTTCTAAAGCTCCATGTTGAAGTCCCTTCGCTACGATCATCGTGTTCCGGACTCTCGAGGGGTTCCACGAAAAGAAAGATGCAGTCTTGCTTCCGATCTTCGATACAAAGATGATCTACCTTGAAGTTTCGTTAACACAAGCTAACACTCATAATATGAAGTGAACACCCTCATCTAAATGGCAAGGATAGATGAGGATGATGAAGTAGGATTTTTGCTCTCTTTTATTATCTTTTTCTCATACTCATTCATCACTTGCAAAAAAGCTAGTAAGCTTTTTCATGAAAGAAAGAAGAAGGAAGAAGAAGATGAATAATATGATTAATATGAATTCCTTTTGTGATGAATAATGCAAAGAAGATAATGATGAATAATACAACCATGGTTGCTAAACCTTTGTAGAGAATTAACCAAGGGTGTAGGGTTTGGGTTAGGTTAAAGATGAGTCATAACAAAATATCTTTCACAAAACAAAACTAAACCTTCTAGACTCATCTAGAAAGCATTAACCCAAATCAAACCATAATCTTGTTTAGTCTCTACTAAACATGTTGCATTAGTTATCATATCATGTTACAATATTATATATCACATATATAATATTTATTGTAACCAAATAAAATAATACAATTAACATATATCGCATATATATCAATGTATTACCCGAGTGAGAAAAAGAATCTTTTAGTGAGCTAATATTAGTTAATGTAATTTAATATATCATATATATTATTATACATTAAATTATCGAATCAACACTTGATCCGACAATCCGGCTATATCCCATATAACCGACTAATATTTATCCGTACCGATTCATTGAATCAACACTTGATCCGATGACCCGGCTGATATCATATATCGTGAGAATAGAATACGGTATCTGATATCGCATTATCCTCGGTCCCGCACATATCACATATGTGCCCCTACTCCGTTTTGCTTGAGCCAAGAAACCTTTGTGTAGGACTCTAAAGAATCGTTAATACGCCGGCAGTAGGTGATGATCATATCAAACACCTACAAGCTACAAGCGGTCAGCTAAACGTAACAGCCACCCAGGTATTGAGCGCTCAGAAGATCAACAAGCAAGCCTGTACATTCTCCTGTGAATCCAAACAGTAACACTCTCATACAGTCCGGTCTCGTCGTCTGATATGTCGCATATCTCGTCTAGGGGTGGTAAACGTCAGACCCCAGTAGCTCGATAAGTCGTGTCGATATGAGGTCTATAACAGTTCGAGAAACTACTGATAACACTTACCAGTAAATCTCAGCAACCCTGGCCAGGGATTTCGGGTTATAGCCAATCGTACACAGCGCAACATCAACTCCCTATACCGGGAGAGACGAATCCCCTCCTATCGCTCATTGCCTCCATGTGATTCGGGACTGTACCCAAAAGCCACCTTTTTTCACGCTCTCTTGGACGTGGTATGATGGAAATCAAAGCATAGTGGGAATCACACAAGACTCTATGACGATCTCGGGTCAACAGACTACTCTGTACCAGTGTCACCGGAGAACTGCCATCTGACGTGAGGTATAATACCATCTGGGAGTTCTCAGTGTAGGGTTCCTAGGCACTCTTGTGAAGGTTCATAAGGCATCAAACATGCCCGGATTAAATTTTAGACGTGACGAACAACCCAAAGCCGGGATCTTTGCTAGATTATTAGGGTTTAACATGCAAGAAGATAACTTTTATCTAAGTGAGGGATTACAACCTTTGTAGTCCGCTCCTTCACTTCACAAGCTCCGAGTAGAAGTCCCTTTGCCGCGATCCACGATCTCCCGGACTCATGAGAGGCTCCACGACTCGAACGATCCATGCTAGCTCGAAGTATTCCAAATCTCCGATGATCTACCTTGAAGTTGCTACGGCTCAAGCTTTCTCACTCAAAAGAGAAGAACACACTAATCTCATGGGCTAGATGAGATGAGGATGAGAGAGTAGTAATTTTGCTTTCTTTTTATATCATTTTCTCATATTATTTCATCACTTAAGGATTTTCTAGCAAGCTTTTCTCAAGAGAGAAGAAGAAGATGATAATGGAAAAACTAATAAGAATAATAATAATCCTTTTGTGATGAATAGAATATAAACCATATGATTGAATTATTAACCATGGTCAAGGATGATTGGATAAGAATGTGTAGAGAAACAACTAGAGTTAGGGTTTGGTTAGGTTAAAAGAATGTGTCATTCTAAATATCTTAAGAATGACAAAAGAAGAAAGCTTCTAGAAGGAACTTGAAGCATCCAACCCTAATCAAACCTTAACCTCAATTAATCATCCTTAAACATGTTTAACAATTAATCATATCATGTCACAATAATATATATCACATATATATTATATATTTGCAACAAAAGAAAATAATACAATTAACATATATCGCATATATATCAATGTATCATCCACTGAGAAAATGAAATAATAAAGCGAGCCAATATTAGATAATGTAATACAATATATCATATATATTATTATACATTAAATCATCGAATCAACACTTGATTCGACGATCCGGCTATATCGAATATTACCGACTAATATATCAGGTATCGATTCATCGAATCAACACTTGATCCGATGACCCGGTTCATTTCTATATATCGCGAGAATATAATACGGTATCCCATATCGCATTATTCTCGGTCCTGCACATATCACATATGTGCCTCTACTCCGTTTCGCCTGAGCCAAGAAACCTCTGTGTAGGACTCTAAAGAATCGTCAATACGCCGGTAGCAGGTGATGATCATATAAAACACCCACAAGCTGCAAGCGGTCAGCTAAACGTAACAGCCACCCAGGTATTGAGCGATCAGAAGATCAACAAGCTAGCCTGTGCGTTCTCCTGTGAATCCGATCAGTAACACTCCCGTACAGTCCGGTCTGTTCGTCTGATATGTCGCATATCAAGTCTAGGGGTGGTATACATCAGACCCCAGTAACCGATAAGTCGTGTCGATGTATGGCTCATAACGGGTCGAGAAACTACTAGTAACACTTACCAGTAAATCTCTATATCAGCCCTGGCCAGTGACTTCCAGTTATAGCCAATCGAACACAGCACAACATCAACTCCCTATACCGGGAGAGACGAATCCCCTCCTATCGCTCATTGCCTCCATGTGATTCGGGACTGTACCCAAAAGCCACCGTTTTGCACGCCCTCTTGGACATGGTAAGGTGGAAATCAAAGAACAGTGGGAATCACACAAGACTCCATGACGATCTCGGGTCTACAGACTACCCTGTACCAGTGTCACCAGAGAACTGCCATCTGACGTGTGGTATATCACCATCTGGGAGTTCTCGGCGAGTCCGTCCAGTGTACCCAGTCTCCACTGAGCACCCGTACACCATCTCTGATGTCAAACACCGATGGATATGGGATCATCCATCGCACATCATATGGGTCAAGATGCGTATACGCTAGTCTACTCTGGTGTATCGATGCCCTGTCTCGATATACCCTCGACTAGGAACAGTTATAGGATGTACTCATCGACTACCGTGGCCCCACTAGTATGATCTCATCATAGTCCCAGTAGTCGAGTACAAATCCTAAGGACTTTATCAACATGTGAGAGTAAAACAGTAAACCAATACAAGTCAACATGTTTAGATAAAGTGAAACCAAATAGCATACTATCATAACGAGCAAGAAAGTCCTCTCTGTATATATCTAAGCATCCATCATAATATACATCATATGTACAACAATGGCCTCTAGGGCATATACATAACTAACAATCTCCCACTTGCACTAAGGCCAGCTGCTGTAGTATCGCATACCTAGCATCCCGAATAATCTCTTAAACTGTATCTGGGGAATAGCCTTCGTGAATGGATCCGCAGTGTTGTCCTTCGTATCTACTCTCCTGACCTCGATCTCCCGGCGATCAACTATCTCCCTGATCAGGTGATACCGCCTCAGAATATGTCTGGACTTTTGGTGGGACCTGGGTTCCTTGGCCAAAGCCACAGCTCCATTGTTATCGCAATACAGAGGTATTGGATGCTCAATGGATGGAACCGCACCAAGTTCACTAATGAACTTCTTGATCCTGACAGCCTCTTTGGCAGCATCGTTGGCAGCGATGTATTCAGCCTCCATCGTCGAGTCTGCAACGGTATCCTGTTTGGAACTCTTCCAACATACCGCCCCTCCATTGAGGGTAAAGACAAAACCCGAATGCGATTTAGAGTCGTCCTTATCACTTTGGAAGCTGGAATCGGTAAAGGACTCCACCTGGAGTTCTCCATTACCATACACCAAGAACATCTCCTTAGTTCTTCATAAGTACTTGAGAATGTTCTTCACAGCTGTCCAATGACTCTCTCTAGGATCTGCTTGATACCGACTCACTACACTTAGTGAGTATGCTACATCAGGTCTGGTACACACATCGCATACATGATAGAGCCTACTGCCGAAGCATAGGGTATCCCTTGCATGCGAGCTCTCTCCAAATCAGTCTTGGGAGACATCTCTTTGGAGAGAGTGAGTCCAGAGATCGTGGGTTGGTTCCCACGCTTGGATTCTTCCATACTAAACCTCTTTAGTATGGTGTCAATGTACCTGGATTGGGACAATCCCAGTATCCGTTTAGATCTATCTCTATAGATCATAATTCCCAATATGCAGGAGGCATCACCTAGATCTTTCATTGAGAATTTCTGTGATAAGAAGAGCTTGACTGATTGCAGCATAGGAATATCATTTCCTATCAAGAGTATGTCATCCACGTACAATACGAGGAAGACAACCTTACCCTCTGCTACCTTCTTATAGATACAAGGTTCATCTATATTTTTGATGAAGTCAAACTCTTTGACTACAACATCAAAACAGATGTTCCAACTCCGCGATGCATGCTTTAACCCATAAATGGATTTAAGCAGCTTGCACACATTTCCGCTGCTCCCACTATCTACGAAGCCCTCTGGCTGAGTCATGTACACGCACTCTTCTAAATCACCGTTTAGAAAGGCGGACTTAACATCCATTTACCAGATTTCGTAGTCATGGTATGCAGCAATGGCAAGTAAGATCCGGATGGACTTAAGCATAGCCACTGGAGAAAATGATTCGTCATAATCCACACCTGGACGTTGACGAAAACCCTTTGCTACAAGTCTAGCTTTGAAAGTCTCAACTTTTCCATCTACACCAAATTTCTTTTTAAAGATCCACTTGCTCCCTATGGGTTTTACCCCTTCAGGAGCATTTTCCAAAGTCCATACTTTGTTGGTGTACATGGATTCCATCTCAGATCGCATTGCATCCAGCCATTTCACTGAGTCACCACTCGTGATGGCCTGCTCGAAACTAGTCGGTTCATCATCATCCATGATGCAATCCTCGCTTCCTCCATCAATGAGAAAACCGTAGTATCTCTCAGGTGGACGAGAAACCCTACTAGATCTACGGAGAGGCTGGGGTTCGTCGGGTACTACTGAATCCTCTGGTTCCACTAAATCATCTGTTGTAGTTTGTGTCGCTGGAACCTCTTCCAGTTCTACCTCATTGCCATCAATTTCTTTTGCAAGAAAACCCCTTTCTAAAAAGGTGGCATGTCGAGAAACAAACACTTTTTGTTCCTCGGAGTGGTAGAAGATATACCCTCGCGAATGTTTGGGATATCCAATAAACTTACATAAAACAGATCTTGCCTCGAGCTTGTCCGGATTTTGTCTTTTGACATAGGCTGGACAACCCCATATCTTAATATACATAAGAGATGGTCTCTTCCCTTTCCATATCTCATATGGAGTGGTAGGCACTGATTTGGTAGGAACCATATTTAATAGATGTATGGCTGTCTCAAGCGCATACCCCCAGAAGGAAATAGGTAACTCAGCCTCGCTCATCATAGAGCGCACCATATCTAATAGGGTGCGATTCCTCCGCTCAGATACACCGTTGTGCTGTGGTGTATAAGGAGGAGTAAGCTGAGAGAGAATCCCATTCTCTTTTAGATAATCTAGGAACTCACCGCTTAAGTATTCACCTCCTCGATCAGATCGAAGAATCTTAATACTTTTGCCCGTTTGGTTCTCTACTTCGTGCTTATATTCTCTGAATTTCTCAAAAGCTTCAGACTTGTGTTTCATCAGAAACACATGTCCGTATCTAGAGAGATCGTCAGTGAATGTAATGAAGTAGGAAGAACCGTTCCTGACATGCGTAGACATGGGACCACAAACATCACTATGTATCAGTCCTAAGAGTTCAGTAACTCTTCCTCCGTGTCCACTAAACGGAGCTTTGGTCATTTTTCCTTTGAGACATGAATGGCAAGTATCATAAGATGATAATTCGAACGGATTCAAATAACCATCCCTATGTAACTTAGCCAGTCGTGTCGCATTGATATGACCAAGTCTACAATGCCACAAGTAGGATTCGTTCATATCTGAACTTTTCCTCTTGTGTGTGTTTAGTATATTTAGAACTGTATTCTGATTTAGAATGAATATGCCATTATGTAACGAGGCTGATGCAATCAACTTTTGATCTAGGAATATGTTCATAACATTATCCTGTACTACAAAATTATATCCATCTTTACTCAATAAAGAAACTGATATAATGTTGCACATCATGTTCGGTATATAATAGCACTCATTTAGAATCAGTGTATTACGACTTGGCAATACAAGTGATATTCGCCAACTGCTTTGGCTACAATACTTGCACCGTTCCCTACTTGAACGGAATGATCACCTTTTCCCAGTTCTCTACCTTTACGTAGCCCATGTAACTGTTTACATATGTGGGATCCTGATCAGGTATCTAATACCCAGGACGTAGGGTGAACTGAGAAACAGTTCTCAATAACTAACACACCCGAAGAAGATGCATCAACATGCATGTTCTTTTGGGCGGCTTGAGAATCCAGATATTCTCCTGTTTCCTGTTCAGTCTTATAACTCTTATAAGAAAGAACGGGTCCAACAAAACCTAGCTCAGTACAATAATTAGGTTTAGTCAATACATCAATATTATTATCTTGATTATGGCCTGACATGGTCGCTACCTGGAGAGAGAGAGAAGAAAACACTTTAGCGTATGCTCTTGCAAGATTAGATTGGTTATTATCTTATCTAATCAGGATGTCTCCCACTGTTTTTATCAAATCTACCTTAAAACCCAAAAAGGTAAGATTAGCCGGGATTAATTACACCCTACAATTTCGTCAATCTTTCAGCCAGATCAGTGTCGGTACTTTGAGGGAGGTTCCCCGTGCTTTCGCACGGACCTAATTAAAGTAAACCTCATTTTCCCAGAGGCGTAACCCCGTTAACACTTTTCTAGACACCTACTTGAATGACTAATTGTCCTGTGTAAAACTCTCCCAGGAGTAACTCTTACTCGCAGTGGGTATCGGGATCCAACTATCTCATAGGAGGTAAGCAATCTCATTGCAAATTTCAACACTTGAAATTCCCGATAAAACTTTTACCCCTAGCGTCCCATGACCTTGACGAAGGACAAACTACTTATAGAGCGCTAGTCAAGTTCAACCCGTTCATTTCTTGATTGAATTAAACCCACCCGTACGACCCTTGACGAAGGCCAAACTACGCCGTACGAATACCCTAATCCAATCGCATCGTATGCTGACAGATAAGTACAAGTTAGCTACTGTACACTACGCCTTGACGAAGACCAAACTACCGTAGCACGAATACTAAGTAGTATTTATCTGAAATGACGGAGGGTTACGCACGTTTTCAGAAAAACCCTGAGCGTATTGAACTTGATATCGTCGTAGAATCATGTAGTTTTTGAAAAGGAGTGTTTTTTGAGGCTTTTCTTGGTTTCGGTAAAGGGGTCACTCCCGGTGAAGGGATCGTCGGCCCTTTCCTCATCGAATAAGGTGCAGGATATATCATATATACCGCTGTGCAAAGCAAAACACTAAAAGCAATCAAAAGACAAACCGCGTTTTGTAGCATCTACCAGTTTCGCTAAAGGAGTCACTCCCGGTGAAGGGATCTCGGTCCTTTCCTCATCGAATAAGGTGCAGGATATATCATATATATCACTGTGCAAAGTAAAACTGTAGCTACCCTTTTTATAAAGTTTTTGATTCTACAACATCTTTAGGTTTCTTTTCTTTTATTAATCTCATTAATAAAAATCCCATCAGCTTATGCTTCCTAAGCATCACAGAAGAAACGAAAGCAGTAATATTTATATATCAGTATATATATATAGTATAAGCATTCGTCTCAGGCAGTAATATGATCTCATCACAGAACTTTGCAGCAGAAGAAAATATATTAAATATTGGATATACTAGGACGTCCGTGTTTTTAATACGAGCCTGTATAAAACACGGATTCCACGGTCGCGACGAATAGCCAAACCCACATCCCAAGACCCCTACGAGAGCGGCAAGTAACTCTGTCAATTCTAGGGTTAGGAGACCCGGTCTCGACTCCTCGAGATAGCCTCCCACTGGACCCTAGAACCCGGTTACTTGTGCTCCCCTCCTTGGGTCTACCTAATGCGGAAAAGTAAATAATATACACTGGTGACATCAACCGCAACCTGGAAGTGCCCCAAATAAAAGAATATTACATTACAAATGAATTTTACATGAATGAAAATAAAAACCCTCATCTCACATAAAACCCCCGGCTATTCTGATCGCGACGATCCAATATAACATATCACAGCAACACATAATATCTCATATCATCAACGTAAGTAAATATGCGCATCCCAATTGTCGTTGACATATAGCAACGAAACCGGCGATATCACATATTACACTTACGGTCACAGAAAAGAAAGTGTAAAACTACAATATTTGGAATCCACAATCACTTTAGACATCGTAAATCCGAAATACCACATATTCCGCATCTCATGCCTAACTCTATGAATTCCACATGTTGTATCATATTCCAGATAATTAGACAGTATTAAACTTTCCGAACAGATAATCAAACACCCAAAATTTCCAAAAGTGCTCAACTCTTGAGCGGAATTCAAATAATCCCAGAATATGTCACAGTACCGGTGATCCAGCCGTAGAAGGGTCAAGCCAACGCCTCACATGTGGCACGCCGTACTGCCCCAAACCCGAAGGTTCAAAAGGCAGTTCAAGACGGTCACATAATCGAGTTAAGGTTTGTTGTCTTCTAGAGGGTCCACCGCTTTACTTGCACAATTTTTCCGAAAAATTTAAACCCAATAAAAATTCAACACTTGAAAGTTTGCCGTACCGGGAAATAGTAAGTTAATGATATCCGTTCAACTAGTTTAACAATTTCTAAATATCCGGAAAGAAATACGAACTTAAAAATTCCGATCGAATCTACTAATACAAAATAAACCCCAGATTTAAACAATACTGGAATCACTGTTAAAAATATCCAGAAGCCTCAACAAGTACCTACGGTCATTACCAGAAAAGACACGTGTCACAATCCTATCAATCCGCCGCGGAACCGCCGCGCAAGGCATGCTTGTGCCGCGGTTCCGCCGTCGTTTGATCGAATTGGGGGATCGGGTTTTATGGTAATTCTTAGATTTCCCTGCTGATTTTTTTACATATTTTTAAATCAGAAAAATCCTAAATTTTAAAAAATTTCCAGAGAGGGGGCTTTTTCCGTCGTTTCGGGTTCGATCGGAGTTTTAACTTCGTAAACACATCGCCTAATGCTCTAGCTAGGCTCTGATACCACTGTAGGGTTCCTAGGCACTCTTGTGAAGGTTCATAAGGCATCAAACATGCCCGGATTAAATTTTAGACATGCCGAACAACCCAAAGCCGGGATCTTTGCTAGATTATTAGGGTTTAACATGCAAGAATATAACTTTTATCTAAGTGTGAGGGATTACAACCTTTGTAGTCCGCTCCTTCACTTCACAAGCTCCGAGTAGAAGTCACTTTGCCGCGATCCACGATCTCCCGGACTCATGAGAGGCTCCACGACTCGAACGATCCATGCTAGCTCGAAGTATTCCAAATCTCCGATGATCTACCTTGAAGTTGCTACGGCTCAAGCTTTCTCACTCAAAAGAGAAGAACACACTAATCTCATGGGCTAGATGAGATGAGGATGAGAGAGTAGTAATTTTGCTTTCTTTTTATATCATTTTCTCATATTATTTCATCACTTAAGGATTTTCTAGCAAGCTTTTCTCAAGAGAGAAGAAGAAGATGATAATGGAAAAACTAATAAGAATAATAATAATCCTTTTGTGATGAATAGAATATAAACCATATGATTGAATTATTAACCATGGTCAAGGATGATTGGATAAGAATGTGTAGAGAAACAACTAGAGTTAGGGTTTGGTTAGGTTAAAAGAATGTGTCATTCTAAATATCTTAAGAATGACAAAAGAAGAAAGCTTCTAGAAGGAACTTGAAGCATCCAACCCTAATCAAACCTTAACCTCAATTAATCATCCTTAAACATGTTTAACAATTAATCATATCATGTCACAATAATATATATCACATATATATTATATATTTGCAACAAAAGAAAATAATACAATTAACATATATCGCTATATATCAATGTATCATCCACTGAGAAAATGAAATAAAAAAGCGAGCCAATATTAGATAATGTAATACAATATATCATATATATTATTATACATTAAATCATCGAATCAACACTTGATTTGGCGATCCGGCTATATCGAATATTACCGACTAATATATCAGGTATCGATTTATCGAATCAACACTTGATCCGATGACCCGGTTCATTTCTATATATCGCGAGAATATAATACGGTATCCCATATCGCATTATTCTCGGTCCTGCACATATCACATATGTGCCTCTACTCCGTTTCGCCTGAGCCAAGAAACCTCTGTGTAGGACTCTAAAGAATCGTCAATACGCCGGTAGCAGGTGATGATCATATAAAACACCCACAAGCTGCAAGCGGTCAGCTAAACGTAACAGCCACCCAGGTATTGAGCGATCAGAAGATCAACAAGCTAGCCTGTGCGTTCTCCTGTGAATCCGATCAGTAACACTCCCGTACAGTCCGGTCTGTTCGTCTGATATGTCGCATATCAAGTCTAGGGGTGGTATACGTCAGACCCCAGTAACCGATAAGTCGTGTCGATGTATGGCTCATAACGGGTCGAGAAACTACTAGTAACACTTACTAGTAAATCTCTATATCAGCCCTGGCCAGTGACTTCCAGTTATAGCCAATCGAACACAGCACAACATCAACTCCCTATACCGGGAGAGACGAATCCCCTCCTATCGCTCATTGCCTCCATGTGATTCGGGACTGTACCCAAAAGCCACCGTTTTGCACGCCCTCTTGGACATGGTAAGGTGGAAATCAAAGAACAGTGGGAATCACACAAGACTCCATGACGATCTCGGGTCTACAGACTACCCTGTACCAGTGTCACCAGAGAACTGTCATCTGACGTGTGGTATATCACCATCTGGGAGTTCTCGGCGAGTCCGTCCAGTGTACCCAGTCTCCACTGAGCACCCGTACACCATCTCTGATGTCAAACACCGATGGATATGGGATCATCCATCGCACATCATATGGGTCAAGATGCGTATACGCTAGTCTACTCTGGTGTATCGATGCCCTGTCTCGATATACCCTCGACTAGGAACAGTTATAGGATGTACTCATCGACTACCGTGGCCCCACTAGTATGATCTCATCATAGTCCCAGTAGTCGAGTACAAATCCTAAGGGCTTTATCAACATGTGAGAGTAAAACAGTAAACCAATACAAGTCAACATGTTAAGATAAAGTGAAACCAAATAGCATACTATCATGACGAGCAAGAAAGTCCTCTCTGTATATATCTAAGCATCCATCATAATATACATCATATGTACAACAATGGCCTCTAGGGCATATACATAACTAACAATCTCCCACTTGCACTAAGGCCAGCTGCTGTAGTATCGCATACCTAGCATCCCGAATAATCTCTCAAACTGTATCTGGGGAATAGCCTTCGTGAATGGATCCGCAGTGTTGTCCTTCGTATCTACTCTCCTGACCTCGATCTCCCGGCGATCAACTATCTCCCTGATCAGGTGATACCGCCTCAGAATATGTCTGGACTTTTGATGGGACCTGGGTTCCTTGGCCAAAGCCACAGCTCCATTGTTATCGCAATACAGAGGTATTGGATGCTCAATGGATGGAACCGCACCAAGTTCACTAATGAACTTCTTGATCCAGACAGCCTCTTTGGCAGCATCGTTGGCAGCGATGTATTCAGCCTCCATCGTCGAGTCTGCAACGGTATCCTGTTTGGAACTCTTCCAACATACCGCCCCTCCATTGAGGGTAAAGACAAAACCCGAATGCGATTTAGAGTCGTCCTTATCACTTTGGAAGCTGGAATCGGTAAAGGACTCCACCTGGAGTTCTCCATTACCATACACCAAGAACATCTCCTTAGTCCTTCGTAAGTACTTGAGAATGTTCTTCACAGCTGTCCAATGACTCTCTCCAGGATCTGCTTGATACCGACTCACTACACTTAGTGAGTATGCTACATCGGGTCTGGTACACACATCGCATACATGATAGAGCCTACTGCCGAAGCATAGGGTATCCCTTGCATGCGAGCTCTCTCCAAATCAGTCTTGGGAGACATCTCTTTGGAGAGAGTGAGTCCAGAGATCGTGGGTTGGTTCCCACGCTTGGATTCTTCCATACTAAACCTCTTTAGTATGGTGTCAATGTACCTGGATTGGGACAATCCCAGTATCCGTTTAGATCTATCTCTATAGATCATAATTCCCAATATGCAGGAGGCATCACCTAGATCTTTCATTGAGAATTTCTGTGATAAGAAGAGCTTGACTGATTGCAGCATAGGAATATCATTTCCTATCAAGAGTATGTCATCCACGTACAATACGAGGAAGACAACCTTACCCTCTACTACCTTCTTATAGATACAAGGTTCATCTATATTTTTGATGAAGTCAAACTCTTTGACTACAACATCAAAACAGATGTTCCAACTCCGCGATGCTTGCTTTAACCCATAAATGGATTTAAGCAGCTTGCACACCTTTCCGCTGCTCGCACTATCTACGAAGCCCTCTGGCTGAGTCATGTACACGCACTCTTCTAAATCACCGTTTAGAAAGGCGGACTTAACATCCATTTGCCAGATTTCGTAGTCATGGTATGCAGCAATGGCAAGTAAGATCCGTATGGACTTAAGCATAGCCACTGGAGAAAATGTTTCGTCATAATCCACACCTGGACGTTGACGAAAACCCTTTGCTACAAGTCTAGCTTTGAAAGTCTCAACTTTTCCATCTACACCAAATTTCTTTTTAAAGATCCACTTGCTCCCTATGGGTTTTACCCCTTCAGGAGCATTTTCCAAAGTCCATACTTTGTTGGTGTACATGGATTCCATCTCAGATCGCATTGCATCCAGCCATTTCACTGAGTCACCACTCGTGATGGCCTGCTCGAAACTAGTCGGTTCATCATCATCCATGATGCAATCCTCGCTTCCTCCATCAATGAGAAAACCGTAGTATCTCTCAGGTGGACGAGAAACCCTACTAGATCTGCGGAGAGGCTGGGGTTCGTCGGGTACTACTGAATCCTCTGGTTCCACTAAATCATCTGTTGTAGTTTGTGTCGCTGGAACCTCTTCCAGTTCTACCTCATTGCCATCAATTTCTTTTGCAAGAAAACCCCTTTCTAAAAAGGTGGCATGTCGAGAAACAAACACTTTTTGTTCCTCGGAGTGGTAGAAGATATACCCTCGCGAATGTTTGGGATATCCAATAAACTTACATAAAACAGATCTTGCCTCGAGCTTGTCCGGATTTTGTCTTTTGACATAGGCTGGACAACCCCATATCTTAATATATATAAGAGATGGTCTCTTCCCTTTCCATATCTCATATGGAGTGGTAGGCACTGATTTGGTAGGAACCATATTTAATAGATGTATGGCTGTCTCAAGCGCATACCCCCAGAAGGAAATAGGTAACTCAGCCTCGCTCATCATAGAGCGCACCATATCTAATAGGGTGCGATTCCTCCGCTCAGATACACCGTTGTACTGTGGTGTATAAGGAGGAGTAAGCTGAGAGAGAATCCCATTCTCTTTTAGATAATCTAGGAACTCACCGCTTAAGTATTCACCTCCTCGATCAGATCGAAGAATCTTAATACTTTTGCCCGTTTGGTTCTCTACTTCGTGCTTATATTCTCTGAATTTCTCAAAAGCTTCAGACTTGTGTTTCATCAGAAACACATGTCCGTATCTAGAGAGATCGTCAGTGAATGTAATGAAGTAGGAAGAACCGTTCCTGACATGCGTAGACATGGGACCACAAACATCACTATGTATCAGTCCTAAGAGTTCAGTAACTCTTCCTCCGTGTCCACTAAACGGAGCTTTGGTCATTTTTCCTTTGAGACATGAATGGCAAGTATCATAAGATGATAATTCGAACGGATTCAAATAACCATCCCTTTGTAACTTAGCCAGTCGTGTCGCATTGATATGACCAAGTCTACAATGCCACAAGTAGGATTCGTTCATATCTGAACTTTTCCTCTTGTGTGTGTTTAGTATATTTAGAACTGTATTCTGATTTAGAATGAATATGCCATTATGTAACGAGGCTGATGCAATCAACTTTTGATCTAGGAATATGTTCATAACATTATCCTGTACTACAAAATTATATCCATCTTTACTCAATAAAGAAACTGATATAATGTTGCATATCATGTTCGGTATATAATAGCACTCATTTAGAATCAGTGTATTACGACTTGGCAATACAAGGTGATATTCGCCAACTGCTTTGGCTACAATACTTGCACCGTTCCCTACTTGAACGGAATGATCACCTTTTCCCAGTTCTCTACCTTTACGTAGCCCATGTAACTGTTTACATATGTGGGATCCTGATCAGGTATCTAATACCCAGGACGTAGGGTGAACTGAGAAACAGTTCTCAATAACTAACACACCCGAAGAAGATGCATCAACATGCATGTTCTTTTGGGCGGCTTGAGAATCCAGATATTCTCCTGTTTCCTGTTCAGTCTTATAACTCTTATAAGAAAGAACGGGTCCAACAAAACCTAGCTCAGTACAATAATTAGGTTTAGTCAATACATCAATATTATTATCTTGATTATGGCCTGACATGGTCGCTACCTGGAGAGAGAGAGAAGAAAACACTTTAGCGTATGCTCTTGCAAGATTAGATTGGTTATTATCTTATCTAATCAGGATGTCTCCCACTGTTTTTATCAAATCTACCTTAAAACCCAAAAAGGTAAGATTAGCCGGGATTAATTACACCCTACAATTTCGTCAATCTTTCAGCCAGATCAGTGTCGGTACTTTGAGGGAGGTTCCCCGTGCTTTCGCACGGACCTAATTAAAGTAAACCTCGTTTTCCCAGAGGCGTAACCTCGTTAACACTTTTCTAGACACCTACTTGAATGACTAATTGTCCTGTGTAAAACTCTCCCAGGAGTAACTCTTACTCGCAGTGGGTATCGGGATCCAACTATCTCATAGGAGGTAAGCAATCTCATTGCAAATTTCAACACTTGAAATTCCCGATAAAACTTTTACCCCTAGCGTCCCATGACCTTGACGAAGGCCAAACTACTCATAGAGCGCTAGTCAAGTTCAACCCGTTCATTTCTTGATTGAATTAAACCCACCCGTACGACCCTTGACGAAGGCCAAACTACGCCGTACGAATACCCTAATCCAATCGCATCGTATGCTGACAGATAAGTACAAGTTAGCTACCGTACACTACGCCTTGACGAAGGCCAAACTAACGTAGCACGAATACTAAGTAGTATTTATCTGAAATGACGGAGGGTTACGTAGGTTTTCAGAAAAACCCTGAGCGTATTGAACTTGATATCGTCGTAGAATCATGTAGTTTTTGAAAAGGAGTGTTTTTTGAGGCTTTTCTTGGTTTCGCTAAAGGGGTCACTCCCGGTGAAGGGATCGTCGGCCCTTTCCTCATCGAATAAGGTGCAGGATATATCATATATACCGCTGTGCAAAGCAAAACACTAAAAGCAATCAAAAGACAAACCGCGTTTTGTAGCATCTGCCAGTTTTGCTAAAGGAGTCACTCCCGGTGAAGGGATCTCGGTCCTTTCCTCATCGAATAAGGTGCAGGATATATCATATATATCACTGTGCAAAGTAAAACTGTAGCTACCATTTTTATAAAGTTTTTGATTCTACAACATCTTTAGGTTTCTTTTCTTTTAGTAATCTCATTAATAAAAATCCAATCAGCTTATGCTTCCTAAGCATCACAGAAGAAACGAAAGCAGTAATATTTATATATCAGCATATATATATAGTATAAGCATTCGTCTCAGGCAGTAATATGATCTCATCACAGAACTTTGCAGCAGAAGAAAATATATTAAATATTGGATATACTAGGACGTCCGTGTTTTTAATACGAGCCTGTATAAAACACGGATTCCACGGTCGCGACGAATAGCCAAACCCACATCCCAAGACCCCTACGAGAGCGGCAAGTAACTCTGTCAATTCTAGGGTTAGGAGACCCGGTCTCGACTCCTCGAGATGGCCTCCCACTGGACCCTAGAACCCGGTTACTTGTGCTCCCCTCCTTGGGTCTACCTAATGCGGAAAAGTAAATAATATACACTGGTGACATCAACCGCAACCTGGAAGTGCCCCAAATAAAAGAATATTACATTACAAATGAATTTTACATGAATGAAAATAAAAACCCTCATCTCACATAAAACCCCCGGCTATTCTGATCGCGACGATCCAATATAACATATCACAGCAACACATAATATCTCATATCATCAACGTAAGTAAATATGCGCATCCCAATTGTCGTTGACATATAGCAACGAAACCGACGATATCACATATTACACTTACGGTCACAGAAAAGAAAGTGTAAAACTACAATATTCGGAATCCACAATCACTTTAGACATCGTAAATCCGAAATACCACATATTCCGCATCTCATGCCTAACTCTATGAATTCCACATATTGTATCATATTCCAGATAATTAGACAGTATTAAACTTTCCGAACAGATAATCAAACACCCAAAATTTCCAAAAGTGCTCAACTCTTGAGCGGAGTTCAAATAATCCCAGAATATGTCACAGTACCGGTGATCCAGCCGTAGAAGGGTCAAGCCAACGCCTCACATGTGGCACGCCGTACTGCCCCAAACCCGAAGGTTCAAAAGGCAGTTCAAGACGGTCACATAATCGAGTTAAGGTTTGTTGTCTTCTAGAGGGTCCACCGCTTTACTTGCACAATTTTTCCGAAAAATTTAAACCCAATAAAAATTCAACACTTGAAAGTTTGCCGTACCTGGAAATAGTAAGTTAATGATATCCGTTCAACTAGTTTAACAATTTCTAAATATCCGGAAAGAAATACGAACTTAAAAATTCCGATCGAATCTACTAATACAAAATAAACCCCAGATTTAAACAATACTGGAATCACTGTTAAAAATATCCAGAAGCCTCAACAAGTACCTACGGTCATTACCAGAAAAGACACGTGTCACAATCCTATCAATCCGCCGCGGAACCGCCGCGCAAGGCATGCTTGCGCCGCGGTTCCGCCGTCGTTTGATCGAATTGGGGGATCGGGTTTTATGGTAATTCTTAGATTTCCCTGTTGATTTTTTTACATATTTTTAAATCAGAAAAACCCCAAATTTTAAAAAATTTCCAGAGAGGGGGCTTTTTCCGTCGTTTCGGGTTCGATCGGAGTTTTAACTTCGTAAACACATCGCCTAATGCTCTAGCTAGGCTCTGATACCACTGTAGGGTTCCTAGGCACTCTTGTGAAGGTTCATAAGGCATCAAACATGCCCGGATTAAATTTTAGACATGCCGAACAACCCAAAGCCGGGATCTTTGCTAGATTATTAGGGTTTAACATGCAAGAATATAACTTTTATCTAAGTGTGAGGGATTACAACCTTTGTAGTCCGCTCCTTCACTTCACAAGCTCCGAGTAGAAGTCACTTTGCCGCGATCCACGATCTCCCGGACTCATGAGAGGCTCCACGACTCGAACGATCCATGCTAGCTCGAAGTATTCCAAATCTCCGATGATCTACCTTGAAGTTGCAACGGCTCAAGCTTTCTCACTCAAAAGAGAAGAACACACTAATCTCATGGGCTAGATGAGATGAGGATGAGAGAGTAGTAATTTTGCTTTCTTTTTATATCATTTTCTCATATTATTTCATCACTTAAGGATTTTCTAGCAAGCTTTTCTCAAGAGAGAAGAAGAAGATGATAATGGAAAAACTAATAAGAATAATAATAATCCTTTTGTGATGAATAGAATATAAACCATATGATTGAATTATTAACCATGGTCAAGGATGATTGGATAAGAATGTGTAGAGAAACAACTAGAGTTAGGGTTTGGTTAGGTTAAAAGAATGTGTCATTCTAAATATCTTAAGAATGACAAAAGAAGAAAGCTTCTAGAAGGAACTTGAAGCATCCAACCCTAATCAAAGCTTAACCTCAATTAATCATCCTTAAACATGTTTAACAATTAATCATATCATGTCACAATAATATATATCACATATATATTATATATTTGCAACAAAAGAAAATAATACAATTAACATATATCGCTATATATCAATGTATCATCCACTGAGAAAATGAAATAATAAAGCGAGCCAATATTAGATAATGTAATACAATATATCATATATATTATTATACATTAAATCATCGAATCAACACTTGATTCGACGATCCGGCTATATCGAATATTACCGACTAATATATCAGGTACCGATTCATCGAATCAACACTTGATCCGATGACCCGGTTCATTTCTATATATCGCGAGAATATAATACGGTATCCCATATCGCATTATTCTCGGTCCTGCACATATCACATATGTGCCTCTACTCCGTTTCGCCTGAGCCAAGAAACCTCTGTGTAGGACTCTAAAGAATCGTCAATACGCCGGTAGCAGGTGATGATCATATAAAACACCCACAAGCTGCAAGCGGTCAGCTAAACGTAACAGCCACCCAGGTATTGAGCGATCAGAAGATCAACAAGCTAGCCTGTGCGTTCTCTTGTGAATCCGATCAGTAACACTCTCGTACAGTCCGGTCTGTTCGTCTGATATGTCGCATATCAAGTCTAGGGGTGGTATACGTCAGACCCCAGTAACCGATAAGTCGTGTCGATGTATGGCTCATAACGGGTCGAGAAACTACTCGTAACACTTACCAGTAAATCTCTATATCAGCCCTGGCCAGGGACTTCCAGTTATAGCCAATCGAACACAGCACAACATCAACTCCCTATACCGGGAGAGACGAATCCCCTCCTATCGCTCATTGCCTCCATGTGATTCGGGACTATACCCAAAAGCCACCGTTTTGCATGCCCTCTTGGACGTGGTAAGGTGGAAATCAAAGCACAGTGGGAATCACACAAGACTCCATGACGATCTCGGGTCTACAGACTACCCTGTACCAGTGTCACCAGAGAACTGCCATCTGACGTGTGGTATATCCCCATCTGGGAGTTCTCGGCGAGTCCGTCCAGTGTACCCAGTCTCCACTGAGCACCCGTACACCATCTCTGATGTCAAACACCGATGGATATGGGATCATCCATCGCACATCATATTGGTCAAGATGCGTATACGCTAGTCTACTCTGGTGTATCGATGCCCTGTCTCGATATACCCTCGACTAGGAACAGTTATAGGATGTACTCATCGACTACCGTGGCCCCACTAGTATGATCTCATCATAGTCCCAGTAGTCGAGTATAAATCCTAAGGGCTTTATCAACATGTGAGAGTAAAACAGTAAACCAATACAAGTCAACATGTTAAGATAAAGTGAAACCAAATAGCATACTATCATGACGAGCAAGAAAGTCCTCTCTGTATATATCTAAGCATCCATCATAATATACATCATATATACAACAATGGCCTCTAGGGCATATACATAACCAACACTCGGCGAGTCCGTCCAGTGTACCCAGTCTCTACTGAGCACCCGTATACCATTCTTGATGTCAAACACCGATGGATATGGGATCATCCATCGCCCATCATATGGGTCAAGATGCGTATACACTAGTCTACTCTGGTGCATCGATGCCCTGTCTCGATACACCCTCGACTAGGATCAGTTATAGGATGTACTCGTCGACTACCGTGGCCCCACTAGTATGATCTCATCATAGTCCCAGTAGTCGAGTACATATCCTAAGGGCTTTATCAACATGTAATATAGAGACAATCAGAGTACATGTTAAGATAAAGTACAACCAGATAGCATACTATCAGGTCGGGCAAGAAAGTCCTCCCTATATATGTCCAAGCATCCACTAAAATATACATCGTATGTACAGTAATGGCCTCTAGGGCATACATATAACTAACAATCTCTCACTTGCACTAGGGCCATCTGTTGTGGTATCACATACCCAACAATTAGCTGCGGTTGTAATATCTCATACTCAACCATCCCATAAAAGTCTCTACTGGGAAAAATGCCTTTGTGAGTGGATCCCCGCTGTTGTCCTCTGTGTCTACTCTCTTAACCTCGATCTCTATGGAGATCAACCATCTCCATGATCAGGTGATACTGCCTAAGAATTATATCTGGATTACAGATGGGACGGGGGGTTCCTTGGCAAAAGCCACAACTACATTGTCACACAATGGTAGGAACGAAGTTCATCTCATGAACTTATATATATCCAGACTGCCTCTTTGGTAGAATCCTTAGTAACGATGTATCTTGCCTTTAATCGTCTAGTAAGTCACGGTATCTAGCTTGTAACTCTTCCAACATACCGTCCCTCCACTGAGGGTAAAGACAATGCTTGCGACTGACATTCAGTCGTCCTTATCACCCTGGAACCTTTCCAGTGATTCTCCCCAGGATCGATTGATACCATCTCACTATATCTAGTGAGTATCCTAACATCCAATTAGATCTATCTCATAGATCCAAAACCCAGGATTTAGGAGGTATCACTTTGATTCTATATGGAGAATCCTTGTGATAAGCGGAGATTGACCGAGCGTAGCATAGGAAACTCCTTCCCTATCAAGAGTATGTCATCCACGTACTCTACGAGGATCACCACCATACTCCATACTACCTTTTTTTATATACAAGGTTCATCTACCATTTTGATGAAGTCAAACCTCATTGACTTCCACATCAAAACAGACGTTCCAACTCCGCGATGCCTCCTTTATCACATAAAACATCTTGCTCACGTTTCCGCCACTCCCACTGTCTACGAAGCCCTCTGGCTGTGTACTTATAGACGCTATCTTCTAAAACATCATTTAGGAAAGCAGTCGTGACACCCAACCACCAGATATCGTAGTCATGGTATGTAGCCGTGGCAAGTAGGATCTGGATGGACTTAAGCATAGCTTTGAAAGTCTTAACTTTTCCATGTACAACAAGTAATCTTCTCAAGATATACTTGCTCCTGATGGGGATTTAATCCTTCAGATAAAGCAACCAAAGTCCATACTTTGTTGGTGTATAAGGATTCCATCTCATATCACTAAGCATCCAGCCATTCTTACAGAGTTCCACTCCTGATGGCCAGTTCGAAACTAGTTGGGTCATCATCTCATGTTGCAATCCTCACTCCCACTGTCATAGAGAAAACCGAAGTATCTCTCAGGTGGGTGAGGAACCCTACTAGATCGGCGGAGAGGCTGAGGTTCATTGGAAACTATTGAATCCTTTGGTTCTACCAAATCATTAGCTGCAGTTTGTATAGCAGGAACCTTTCCAGTTCTACATAACAGACCTTGCCTCGAGCTTGTCCGGATTTTGCTTTTAGACATAGGCCGGACAACCCCAAATCTTATCAAACTTATGATATGGGCTCTTCCCTTTCCATATCACATATGAAGTGGTAGGCAACTGATTTGATTTGAACCCTATTCAATAGGTATGTAGCTTCTCAAGTGCATAACTCCCAAAAGGAAATAGGAAACTCAGTAGTACTCATCATAGAGCACACCATATCACATAGAGTGTTATTGCTCCGCCCCGATATACCATCGTGCTATGGTGTATACGGAGGAGTAATGCTGAGAGAGAATCTCATTCTCCTTTAGAACAGTCAAGGAATTCCGTGCTCAAGTATTCTCCTCCTTGATCTAATCAAAGGACATAATACTTATACCCGTTTTTGGTTCTCTACTTCTAACTTATATTCTGTGAATATCTCAAAAGGTTCGGACTTGTGTTTCAATAGGAACATATGTCTGAATCTTGAGAGATCATCAGAGAATGTAATGAAGTACAAAGAACCGGTCTTGGCATGTGTAGACAGGAGACTTTCATACATCAGCATGTATCAATCCCAAGAGTTCACTAACTCTTTCTCTGTTTCAAATAAACAGAGCTGTGGTCATCTTATCTTTGTGACATGACCGGTAAGTTTCACAAGATGTAAATTCAAAATAAATTAAATATGCATCTAGATGTAACTTAGCTAGTCGGGTCGCATTGATATGACCTAGTCTACAATGCCTCAAGAAGGATTCGTTCATTTCTGAACTCTTCCTCTCGTGTGTGTTCTGTATACTAAGAACTGTAGTTTGATTTAGAATGTCAATGCTTTTAGAAAACGTGCCTGAACCGATCAACTCTTGATATAGGAAATGTTCAAAACATTATCCAACAATACAAAATTATATCCTTTCTTTACTAATAAAGAGACTGATATGATGTTGTATATCAGGTTCGGTATCTAATAACATTCGTTCAGAATCAATGTATTCTGGTAATACAGGGTGATAGTGACCAACAGACTTGGCTGCAACACTTGCACCGTTTCTATCTTATGAAACTTATCACCCGTTCTCAATTCTCTACCTCTCAGTAGCCCATGTAACAAATTACATATGCGGGATCCTGATCCGGTATCTCATACCCAAGACGTAAAGGATACTGAGAAACAGTTCTGTAATGAACACACCCGAATATGATGCATCGATATGCACTTTCTTCGTTTGGGCGGCATGGGAATTCTGGTAATCCCCAATTTCCTGCTCTGTCTTATAACAAATATAAGTTGGAGCGGGACCAACGTTCCGTTAGCGCAGTATAACAAGCGGGTTCGGTCAATACATCCGTATTATTATCTTGATTAAGGCGTGATATGGTCGCTACCTGGAGAGAGAGAGAAGAAAACACTCAGCGTATGCTCTTGCAAGATTAGATTGGTTATCTAATATATCTAATCAGGATGTCTCCCACTGTTTCAATCAAATCTTCCTTCAAACCCAAAAAAGAAAGACTAGCCGGGATTAATTACACGCTACAAGTTCGCCAATCTTTCAGCCAGGCCAGTGTCGGTACTTTGAGGGAGGTCCCCCGTGCTTTCGCATGAACCTAATTAAAGTAAACCTCGTTTTCCCAGGGGCGTAACCCCGTTGACACCTTTCTAGACACCTACTTGATCGGCTAATTGTAATGTATAAAACTCTCCCAGGAGTAACTCTTACTCGCAGCGGGTATCGTGATCCAACTATCTCATAGAAGGTATGCAATCTCATTGCAAATTTCTGTTAGGTCCACATTACCTCTCCCGGTACTTTCGGGGTTGCGGAAACGGTAAAACAAAATTTTTTCTAAACTTTGTAACATGGACCGTAAAAGCCGGATCTTTGCTAAACAATACACTAGCATCCTAACAAGAGATGTATCTACTCGGTTAGGGGTTATACCTCAACTTGAACTCCTTCTCTTCTTGTTGTTCTTCTTCTTTGTTGTTCTTCACTTCTTGTTGCTCTTCTCTTTGCTTGCTCAATGGTTGATCCGGACTTTGGTCACCTCCGCGGCCTCCTTGAGTCGAAGATGATCCACCCGAGAGATGTACACCGAGCTCCACCTCGAGCCGAGGTAACTAGGGCAAGGAGATTGCTAATCTAGAAGCCCTAGGAAGTGTAGAGAAGATGTATGGATGTGTTTGTCAAGTGGAATCCTTTTTCTCTCAACACATGAGATCAAAGGAAAAAATCAAGAGGAGGAAGAAGGAGAAGCAACCATGGAAATGTTTCTCATTTTTTTTCTATGAGAGAGAATGAGAATAAGTAAATGAAAAAGGTTAACCAAGAGAAAACCTAACCATGGTTGCAATAATGCAAAAAACATTATCATTACTAATCCCATCAAGATAAAGGTGATGGCTACAAATGACATGACCATTATCATAACAAAAGAAAAAGAAAACCAAAGAATACTTTAGATCTTTCAAGAAGATCCAAGTCAACTTTGGTCAAAATAGTCAACAAAGTCAAGATGGTCAAATGGTCAATGTAATTAGCCATAACTTAATTATCAATGAAAGGATTAGTAAATAATGTCCCCGGCTCATAATGGCTTTGACCAAACGAAATGTCAAAACCCTAATGAGTCCGCCTCAAAATGGTTTTGACCGAATCAACTGTCAAAACCCTAATGAGCTTGCCACATAACGGTTTTGGCCGAACCAACTGCCAAAACCCTAATGAGGCACCTCCTCCTTCATCGCTCCGGAAAACTGTGCATACACACCTGCATCCGTATTCCATAGAATGCGGATGCACAGAAGACAAAACAAATCCATCCGTGCAATACTAGGATCTGGCTTAAACCAAAGCCCACTAGTATTGCCTGCCCGAACACCACACGCACACGAGTGTACGTAAGTGATCGCAGCCCTGCCGTAAAACCATACGGCCTCTACACGTTTCGCTCAGTGCAGGGAAACTCTCTGTGTGGAACTCTAAAGACTCGACACTACGCTGGCAATGGGTTTAACCACAGACCGCAAGCGGCACTAGCTGTACGTAACGGTCCCCAGGTAGATGTCGATAAGAAGGCCGATGAGGTAAACCCATCCGAACTCCTACTGAGTCTGTATGTGACAATCTCCGTACAGTCCGGTCTGTTCGTCTGATACATCGCATGGCGGGCCTAGGGGGGCGGTAAACGTCAGTCCCCTAATAGCGGTACAAGTCGTGTCGGAGTGAAGCCCAATACACCCTGAGATAACACTAGAAACCTACCAGTATATCTCGCTTGCCCTGGCCAGGGACTACTCGTGTAATGGCTCTCCTAGACACAGCGCGATGTCAACCCCCAATACCGGGAGAGACGAATCCTGTCTAACCGTCACTTGCCTCCAAGTGCTTCGGGACTGCTCCCAACTACTACCTGTTTGCACGACTCAGTAGAGACGTGGTAGGGTAGTAATCAAAGAACAGTGGGAACACACTCGAGGCGAAGTGACAGTGTCAAGTCAGCGGACTAAGCTGTACTCATGTCACCTGGGAACTGATAACTGACGATAGGTATAATACCAACCATCAGTTCCCGACGAGTCCTGTCCAGTGTACTCGTAACCCAACGAGCACCCGCATACTATCTCAAGTACGACGTACCGACGGCTGTGGGACAGACCATCTCCCGTGCTGGGATGAGAAGCGCATACGCTAGTCTACTCCGGAGTATCGATGCCCTATCTCGGTACTCCCACGACTAGGGACGTGTATAAGGATGTGCTTGTAGATTACCCAGCCCCCACGAGTGTGATCGCCATCACAACGCCGGTAATCAAGCAAAGATCCTAAGGTCTCTACTAATGCGTATAGGTGATATAATAAATAAACACACATGTACACATTAAAGCAGAGACAAACCAAGTAGCATACTACTATATTGAGCAAGATTGTCTGTACAACTGTGAATATCCCAAGCTTCCATCAAGTAATATACATACTAGTATGATACAGTAATGGCCTCTAGGGCATATACACTAACAATCTCCCAGTTGCACTAAGGCCATGTACTGGCGTATCGAAGACCTATCATCTCGATCAGCCGCTCGAACTGAGTCTGGGGTAAAGCCTTCGTGAATGGGTCCGCAGTGTTGTCCTTTGTGTCCACTCTCCGCACCTCGATCTCCTGTCGATCAATGATCTCCCTGATCAGGTGATACCGCCTTAAGATGTGCCTGGATTTCTGATGGGACCTTGGTTCCTTCGCTAAAGCTATAGCCCCATTGTTATCGCAATACAAAGGTATTGGGTCAACAATGGACGGAACCACCTGAAGTTCACTAATGAATTTCTTCATCCAGACCGCCTCTTTTGCGGCATCGCTTGCAGCAATGTATTCAGCCTCCATCGTCGAGTCTGCGACGGTATCCTGCTTGGAACTCCTCCAACATACCGCCCTCCGTTCAGGGTAAACACAAAACCCGAGACAGACTTGCTGTCATCTTTGTCACTCTGGAAGCTTGAATCGGCAAAGGACTCGACCATGAGGTCTCCATTACCGTAAACCAGGAACATCTCCTTAGTCCTTCTCAGGTACTTGAGAATGTTCTTCACTGCTGTCCAGTGGTCCTCCCCTGGGTCTGACTGATACCGGCTTACCGCGCTCAACGCGTAAGCTACATCTGGTCTTGTACATAGCATCACATACATTATAGATCCTACCGCCGAAGCGTAGGGTATAGTGCTCATGCGAACCCTCTCCTCGTCAGTCTTAGGAGACATCTTCTTGGAGAGGGTAATTCCGTGCAATGCGGGTATGTTACCGCGCTTGGAACCCTCCATACTAAATCTCTTTAGTACGGTCTCTATGTACCTGGACTGCAAAAGTCCCAATAGTCTCTTGGATCTATCTCTATAGATCTTGATCCCCAGAATGTACGAGGCATCACCCAGGTCCTTCATGGAGAACCTTTGTGACAAAAATAGCTTGACCGATTGTAGCATAGGAACATCATTTCCTATCAAAAGAATGTCGTCCACGTACAAGACTAGGAATACGACAGTTCGTCCTACAATCTTCTTATAAACACAGGGTTCATCTTCGTTCTTGATGAAATCAAATTCCTTGATTGCCTTATCAAAACAGATGTTCCAGCTCCGCGATGCCTGCTTTAATCCATAAATGGATTTAAGCAACTTGCACACTCTTCCGCTGCTCCCACTGTCCACGAAACCTTCTGGTTGATCCATGTAAACGTACTCTTCCAAACAACCGTTTAGGAAAGCCGTTTTAACATCCATCTGCCATATTTCATAGTCATGGAAGGCAGCAATGGCAAGTAGGATCCGAATGGATTTGAGCATAGCCACCGGAGAAAAAGTTTCGTCATAGTCCAAACCAGGTCTTTGATGAAAACCTTTTGCAACAAGTCTAGCCTTATAGGTTTCCACCTGCCCATCTACACCAAGTTTCCTTTTGTAGATCCATTTGCATCCAACGGGTTTTATCCCAGGTGGAGCAATATCCAAGGTCCACACTTTATTGGCGTACATGGACTCCATTTCGGATTGCATAGCTTCCTGCCACTTATCAGAGTCCCTACTGATAATGGCCTGCCTGAAACTGGTAGAGTCAACTTCTTCCAAGATGCAATCCTCTCGATCCCCGTCTATGAGAAAACCGTAGTATCTCTCGGGTGGATGAGAAATCCTACCAGATCTGCGGAGTGGCTGAGGTTCATTTGGGGTCATTGAATCTAGCGGTTCCTCCAAATTTTCAGTTACATTTTGTGGTCGCTGAATTTCTTCCAGTTCTACCGAACTCCCACTAGCTTCTTTTGCAAGAAACTCCCTTTCTAAGAAGGTAGCGTGGCGAGATACAAACACCTTCTGTTCCTCAGTTTGGTAGAACAGATATCCTAGTGAGTCTTTAGGATATCCCACAAATTTACAGAGAACTGACCGTGCCTCTAACTTGTCCGGTTTCTGTGTTTTCATATAGGCCGGACAACCCCATATCTTAAATCGCTTAAGATACGGATTTCTTCCATTCCATATTTCATATGGAGTCTTAGGCACTGATTTGGATGGAACATAGTTCAATAGGTACGCCGCTGTCTGAAGCGCATGTCCCCAAAATGAAAGAAGCAACTCAGCACTACTCATCATGGAGCGAACCATATCCAATAGGGTAGGATTCCTCCGCTCCGAAACACCGTTGTGCTGTGGTGTATAAGGAAGAGTAAGCTGAGAGAGAATACCATTCTCTTTTAAGTAATCTAGGAATTTCGTGCTTAAGTACTCCCCTCCCCTGTCAGACCGGAGGATCTTGATACTTTTGCCAATCTGGTTCTCTACTTCCTTTCTGAATTCCTTGAATTTCTCAAAAGCTTCAGATTTGTGTTTCATCAGATACACATATCCGAACCTAGAGAGATCGTCAGTGAATGTGATGAAGTATGAGAACCCACCCCTTGCATGTATAGACATCGGACCACACACATCACTGTGTATGAGTCCCAAGAGCTCTCTTTCTCTTTCTCCATGTCCGGTGAACGGAGATTTGGTCATCTTTCCTTTGAGACAAGACTGACAAGTTTCATAAGATGAAAACTCGAACGTATTCAAGAGTCCATCTTTATGCAACTTACTCAGTCTTTTCTCTCCGATATGACCAAGCCTACAATGCCACAAGTAGGATTCATTCGTATCTGAATTCTTCCTCTTGCGTGTGTTTTGTATATTGAGAACTGTATTCTGATTTAGAACGTAGATACCATTACACAATGTACCCTCTGCAACCAGTACCTTATGAAGGCAAATGTTCATGATATTCTTTTCAAGAACAAAGTTATATCCATCTTTATCGAGTAAAGAAACTGATATGATGTTGCAAACCATGGAGGGTACATAGTAGCAATCGTTCAAAATCATAGTCTTGCCATTTGGCAATACTAGGTGATATTCACCGACGGCTGCCGCATTAACTTGTGCTCCGTTCGCTACTCTGAGCGACATATCACCCGGTGCAACTTTCCTACTTTTTCTCAGTCCCTGCAATAAATTACAGATATGAGATCCTGATCCGGTATCAAGTACCCAGGAGGTAGGGCTGACCGTAAAACAGTTCTCAATTACAAGAACACCTGAAGTAGATGCAAAACCATGCTTCTCCTTCAACTGGGTATCCTGGAAATCCATACAATCCCCATTCCCATTCTCACACTCATGACTGTTGTCACAAGTTAGAGCTGAACCAACTTTCCCCAGTCCCGAATAAGAATTCGGATCGGTCAAGCGATACATTTTATTATCTTGATTAGGGCGTGAAAAGGTTGCTGCCTGGAGAGAGAGAAAAGAAACACTCAGCGTATGCTCTTGCAAAATTAGATTGGTTTATTAATTTATCTAACCAGGATGTCTCCCACTGTTTCCTCAAATTCTTCTTAAAACCTTTTTAAAAGAAGAACTAGCCGGGTTTTAATTCACGTCACAATACTTGCTTAACCTTTCAGCCAGGCTAGTGTCGGTACTTCGAAGGAGGTTTTCCAACGCTTTCGCGAAGTTCCTTAATTAAAGAACCTCTTTTCCCTGGGGGCGTAGCCCCGCTAACACCTTTCTAGACACCTACTAGGTTTATAGCATTGATCGTTAAGTGAAATAATCTCCCGAGAGTAAACCAACTCATCAGTGGGATCGGGATCCAACTGTCATTGTGTGATAACCTAGATGGAACAGTCACCACACTCCAGAAGGTATGCTAAATCTGCAAGTTTCAGTTCTTTTGAAACTCCCGATGTGGTTTTTGCCCCTAGGACCCAAGTGATCTTGACGGAGTCAACAAATCAAAGAGTCCTAGTCAAGTTCAACCTATCATTATCTGGATTGCATTAAACCCACCCGCATAACCCTTGACGGAGTCAACAAGGTTATACGACTGTCCTAATCAATCCCATATACCAATACAAACAAGCAGCACTTAGCTACCGTACACTACGCCTTGACGGAGTCAACAAACGCAGCACGAATACTAAGTGTTACTTGTAAGAAATGATGGAGGGCTACGGCTGGGTTTTTGGCGAAAAACCCGTTAACGTAATGAACTTGATATCGTTGAAGGAACCCGGTAACCTTTTGAAAATATAGTGGCGAAAACTTTTGCTAAAGAGGTCACTCCCTGTGAAGGGATCTCGGCTCTTTCCTCGTCGAATGAGGTGCAGGATATTCCAAACTGAATACCTCGATGCAAAGCAAGAATAATCGACTATAGTGAAGTTATTACCCTGATGCAAACTTTTGTCCAAGGGGTCACTCCCGATGAAGGGATCTCGGCCCTTGCCTCGTCGACTGAGGTGCTGGGCATTCATAACCGAATACCTCGATGCAAAACAAAAATTGAACGTCCTTGCAATAACAGCTTTTGAAAAATTGTTCCAACAACGTCTTTTAGGTTTATTTTCTTGCATTAGTTCTTTTAATGCGTCCCATCATTTAAATCCTACCATTGCAGAAAACAACCAAAATATGACGTACGCTTATGCGATTCGCATTCGCCACGGGGCCCCGTCATCACCCATTAGGTTACTTAACTAACGACAGAGCGGGGGCTGGGCTAGCGCGGCTGTAAAACATAAGCAACGCCTAAATAGTTATTATATATAGATATACTGCAACGATAGCCAATCCAGATCACAGATGAACATTTTGGATATACTAGGAACCCGCGATTCGTTCAAGCCTGCAACGAAGAGCGGATTACACGGTCGCGATGAATAGCCAAAAAACCCACCCAAGACCCCTACGGGTGCGGCAAACTACCCGCCAAGTACCCGAAGCGAAGCAACCTCCCACATCGCCGTGAGTAGGCCACTCGGCACTTCGAGATACCCGGTAGTTTGTGCACCCCCTCCATGGGTCTATCCTAGGAGCATAAACAGTAAAAATAATTATACAATGACGGCTACAACCCCGACCCGGATGTGCGGCCAAACAAATAATATTACATCAATTTACAAATTTATTACATGAATGAAAGAAAAAGAAACTCTCATCTCACATCCACCCCGGCTATTCATCCGCGACAATCCAACGAGTTCATATACACAAACCATCAACAACAATCACAGATCACAGATATGTATAACCCCGACTAATCGACATATAGCGATTAGCCGACGTTCAATACATAAGAACATCACAGATATAACCTTTATAGTCAAAGTATATTGAAGTTCGAAAAAATACGAATTTATAGGCCCCCAAAAACAAATTTCTATTCTGGAAAATCTGGGCACATTTAAACCATCTTAAAAATCCTAAAACCAAGTCAGACACACACGGCACCAAAATCGAGGCAGAGAGGAGACAAGACGGCCGCGGATCCGCGGCGACATAGCTTGCTGAGGCCGCGGAAACGCGGTCGTTTGGTCAGATCTCTGGCTCGTTTTTGGTGGTTATCTTTAAAAAACCCTGAGATGATTTTAGGTGTATAACAAATTTTGTTTTGACCAGAAAAATTTTTAACAGAAACTCAGGTTTTTATAACTCGGTTTTTTCGATTTTTCCATTTCGAACTTCGATACACTTCACTACCAAGCTAGTTTATGTTTAGTTAGGCTCTGATACCACTGTTAGGTCCACGTTACCTCTCCCGGTACTTTCGGGGTTGCGGAAACGGTAAAACAAATTTTTTTCTAAACTTTGTAACATGGACCGTAAAAGCCGGATCTTTGCTAAACAATACACTAGCATCCTAACAAGAGATGTATCTACTCGGTTAGGGGTTATACCTCAACTTGAACTCCTTCTCTTCTTGTTGTTCTTCTTCTTTGTTGTTCTTCACTTCTTGTTGCTCTTCTCTTTGCTTGCTCAATGGTTGATCCGGACTTTGGACACCTCCGCGGCCTCCTTGAGTCGAAGACGATCCACCCGAGAGATGTACACCGAGCTCCACCTCGAGCCGAGGTAACTAGGGCAAGGAGATTGCTAATCTAGAAGCCCTAGGAAGTGTAGAGAAGATGTATGGATGTGTTTGTCAATTGGAATCCTTTTTCTCTCAACACATGAGATCAAAGGAAAAATCAAGAGGAGGAAGAAGGAGAAGCAACCATGGAAATGTTTCTCATTTTTTTTCTATGAGAGAGAATGAGAATAAGCAAATGAAAAAGGTTAACCAAGAGAAAACCTAACCATGGTTGCAATAATGCAAAAAACATTATCATTACTAATTCCATCAAGATAAAGGTGATGGCTACAAATGACATGACCATTATCATAACAAAAGAAAAAGAAAACCAAAGAATACTTTAGATCTTTCATGAAGATCCAAGTCAACTTTGGTCAAAATAGTCAACAAAGTCAAGATGGTCAAATGGTCAATGTAATTAGCCATAACATAATTATCAATGAAAGGATTAGTAAATAATGTCCCCGGCTCATAATGGCTTTGACCAAACGAAATGTCAAAACCCTAATGAGTCTGCCTCAAAATGGTTTTGACCGAATCAACTGTCAAAACCCTAATGAGCTTGCCACATAACTGTTTTGGCCGAACCAACTGCCAAAACCCTAATGAGGCACCTCCTCCTTCATCGCTCCGGAAAACTGTGCATACACACCTGCATTCGTATTCCGTAGAATGCGGATGCACAGAAGACAAAACAAATCCATCCGTGCAATACTAGGATCTGGCTTAAACCAAAGCCCACTAGTATTGCCTGCCCGAACACCACACGCACACGAGTGTACGTAAGTGATCGCAGCCCTGCCGTAAAACCATACGGCCTCTACACGTTTCGCTCAGTGCAGGGAAATTCTCTGTGTGGGACTCTAAAGACTCGACACTACGCTGGCAGTGGGTTTAACCACAGACCGCAAGCGGCACTAGCTGTACATAACGGTCCCCAGGTAGATGTCGATAAGAAGGCCGATGAGGTAAACCCATCCGAACTCCTACTGAGTCTGTATGTGACAATCTCCGTACAGTCCGGTCTGTTCGTCTGATACATCGCATGGCGGGCCTAGGGGGGCGGTAAACGTCAGTCCCCTAATAGCGGTACAAGTCGTGTCGGAGTGAAGCCCAATACACCCTGAGATAACACTGGAAACCTACCAGTATATCTCGCTTGCCCTGGCCAGGGACTACTCGTGTAATGGCTCTCCTAGACACAGCGCGATGTCAACCCCCAATACCGGGAGAGACGAATCCTGTCTAACCGTCACTGCCTCCAAGTGCTTCGGGACTGCTCCCAACTACTACCTGTTTGCACGACTCAGTAGAGCCGTGGTAGGGTAGTAATCAAATAATAGTGGGAACACACTCGAGGCGAAGTGACAGTGTCAAGTCAGCGGACTAAGCTGTACTCATGTCACCTGGGAACTGATTACTGACGATAGGTATAGTACCAACCATCAGTTCCCGACGAGTCCTGTCCAGTGTACTCGTAACCCAACGAGCACCCGCATACTATCTCAAGTACGACGTACCGACGGCTGTGGGACAGACCGTCTCCCGTGCTGGGATGAGAAGCGCATACGCTAGTCTACTCCGGAGTATCGATGCCCTATCTCGGTACTCCCACGACTAGGGACGTGTATAAGGATGTGCTTGTAGATTACCCAGCCCCCACGAGTGTGATCGCCATCACAACGCCGGTAATCAAGCAAAGATCCTAAGGGCTCTACTAATGCGTATAGGTGATATAATAAATAAACACACATGTACACATTAAAACAGAAACAAACCAAGTAGCATACTACTATATTGAGCAAGATTGTCTGTACAACTGTGAATATCCCAAGCTTCCATCAAGTAATATACATACTAGTATGATACAGTAATGGCCTCTAGGGCATATACACTAACAATTTCAACACTTGAAATTCCCAATAATATTTTACCCTTAGCGTCCCATGACCTTGACGCAGGCCAACAAATCACAGTGCGCTAGTCAAGTTCAACCCGTCATTTCTTGATTGAATTAAACCAACCCGCACGACCCTTGACGCAGGCCAACAAAGTCGCACGACTACCCTAATCCAATCTGCATCATATGCATTCATAGATAAATACTAGTTAGCTACCGCACGCTACGCCTAGACGCAGGCCAACAAACGTAGCACGAATACTAAGTAGGACTTATCTGAAATTACGGAGGGCTACGACAGGTTTTTATGAAAACCCTTTGCGTAATGAACTTGATATCGTTGTAGAATCGAGTGATTTTAAATGGAGTGTTTTTTAGGCTTTTCTAGTTTTGCTAAAGGGGTCACTCCCGGTGAAGGGATCGTCGGCCCTTTCCTCATCGAATAAGGTGCAGGATATATCATATATACCACTATGCAAAGCAAGAACTATAGAAGCAATCAAAAGACAAACCGAGTTTGTAGCATCTGCTAGTTTCACTAAAGAGGTCACTCCCGGTGAAGGGATCTCGGCTCTTTCCTTATCGAATAAGGTGCTGGATGTTCTACAAGGAACACCGCTATGCAAAGCAAGAACTAGAGCTACCAGTTTTTTTTTAAAACAAGTTTCTACAACATCTTAGGTTTCTTTTATTTTCATTAATCTCATTAATGAAGTACCATTTTTAATTATGCTTCACAAGCATCACATTTGAAACGAAATCAGCAATATAACATATATATAATCTATATAATATAAACATTCGTCTCAGGCAGTAATCTGATCTCATCACAGAACATTACAGCAGAAGAACATATATGAAATATTGGATATACTAGGACGTCCGTGTTTCCAATACGAGCCTGTATAAAACACGGATTCCACGGTCGTGATGAATAGCCAAACCCACATCCCTAGACCCCTACGAGAGCAGCAAGCAACACTGCCAATTCTAGGGTTAGGAGACCCGGTCCCGACTCCTCGAGATGGTCTCCCACTGGACCCTAGAACTCGGTTACTTATGCTCCCCGCCTTGGGTCTACCTGATGCGGAAAAGTAAATAAAATACAACAGTGACATCATCCTCAGCCCGGAAGTTCCCCAACAAAAGAATATTGCATACAAACGAATTTTACATGAATGAAAAAGAAAAACTCTCATCTCACATAAAACCCCCGGCTATTCAGAACGCGACGATCCAATATAACATATCACATCAACACATAATATCTCATATCATCAACGTAAGCAAGTATGCGTATCCCGATTGCCGTTGATGTATAGCAACGAAGCCGGCGATACACCACATACTACGCTTACGGTCACAGAAAAGAAAGTGTAAAACTACAACAGTTGGAATCCGCAACTTCTTTAGACATCGCATGCCTAACCAAATGAATTCCTTAGACATCGCATGCCTAACAATTATAAACCCCGCATTTTAGTCTCATTGTCGAAACTCCTTTCAATATCAAGTCGGGAAATTCAACAAGATTCCCGACATCCTGATCGAATGCTCGTCGCAAACTTTAGTAGACGGCCGCACCCCCGATGCCGTCGACGAAGTGCACTAAGGCGGAACACCGTCGCCACGAGCACCCGAACGGATGCTTTTGGCGACGGGGTTCTCCTACAGGCGCTTGGTCGGGGCTGTAGGGCGTGGCTGTCTATTATGTTTACCCGGCGATTATCCGCGTACGCTACGTGATTGCGACGGACTTTTGATCACATCAAAATTCCGTGGCAATCGTTCCTCTGAGACTAAACTGCTATGTTTATAACATTCAAATTAGTTATCTCATAACTACCTGTGGATTCCAAATATTGTATCACATTCCAGATAAATAGACAATGTTAGACTTTTCGATCGAATAATCAAACACCCAAGATTTCCCCAATATATCTCAACACTTGAAATCAGTTTAAAAACATTCATCACATGCTACAGTACCAATGGTCCAGCCGTAGAAGGGTCAAGCCAACGCCTCACATGTGGCACGCCGTACTGCCACAACCCTAAAGTTTAGAGGCAGTTCAAGACGGTCACATAATCGAGTTAAGGTTTGTTGTCTTCTAAAGGGTCCACCGCGTTACTTGCACGACTTAGAACGTTCTTAAACTCGAAAAAAAAATCCAACTTTTGAAAAAATTTCCGACTGGGGAAAATCTGAGTTATTGATATCCGTTCGAACTTTTTAACAGTTTCTAAAATTATCCGGAAAAACTAAACAAAATAAAAATATCCGATCGAATCAATAAGTCCCCAATACAACCCAGAAAACTCAACACTTGAGTAGAAATAAAAATACCCAGAAGAATCAGGAAGTACAGACGGTCATTACCGTGCAGAAACTAACCCTCAATCTACAGTAACGGCCGCGGAACCGCCGCCAATGCCTTGGTTTGGCCGCGGTTCCGCGGTGCAATAGTTGAGTTAGGGTGTCGTTTTTCACAGTAATTCTTAAAATACCCTGCTGAATTTTTTGAGCATTTTTAATATGAAAAAAATCACAGTTTTGAAAAATTTCCAGAGAAGGGGTTTTATCGGGGTTCTCGGGTTCGATCGGACATTAAACTTCGTCTAGATATCGCCTAAAGCTCTAGCTTGGCTCTGATACCACTGTAGGGTTGCTAGGCACGCATACAAGGTTCTACGAGGCATCAACCATGCCCGATTAAAAAATTAGCCGTGCCGAACAACCCGATGCCGGATCTTTAAACTAGAGATTAGGTGAAAACTAACGTGTTAAACAGTTTAACACTAAGTGAGAGGGATTACAACCATTTTAGATCCGGTCCTTCACTTCTAAAGCTCCGTGTTGAAGTCCCTTCTCTACGATCATCGTGTTCCGGACTCTCGAGAGGTTCTACGAAGAGAAAGATGCAGTCTAGCTTCCGATCTTCGATACAAAGATGATCTACCTTGAAGTTTCGTTAACACAAGCTAACACTCATAATATGAAGTGAACACCCTCATCTAGATGGAAAGGATAGATGAGAATGATGAAGTAGGATTTTTGCTCTCTTTTATTATCTTTTTCTCACACTCATTCATTACTTGCAAAAAAGCTAGAAAGCTTTTTCATGAAAGAAAGAAGAAGGAAGAAGAAGATGAATAATATGATTAACATGATAGCTACCGACAGTTACGAATTTAAGGAGCTTCACAACTCTGATCTTGATGGCACTAGTGTGTTATTGTTTGATCCTACTATCTATTATACAAGTGAAAACCCTTTTGTCGACAAGTCCACACCTAAGTCTGAACCCTTTGACTTGATCGAGCTATCCGACTATCATAACTTCCTTCCGATGAGATTATCATTCGGAATATTGATGAATGTTTTGAAGACATTTTTGCCGAAGAACTCGCATTGCGAGAAGACATGGGAGTTATGATGAATCAACCCCTATCCAAAGAAGTCGAACCGGCACCCCTTCTTCTTATCAAGAACGAGAATGCGAGTAGTGCGCCATTACTGTTTTGTCTCAACCAACCGAGATGTAAAACCAATCGATTACGCCTCTTATCTCCCCACTTCTTCACATCTATGATCTTCCACCAACTAGGTTGTTATATCGATAAAATATTCGAATGGTTGGTGTTGACTTTTGCTATTTGTATAGCTTTGCATAGACCAATAACTGTTGGTTTGCTTAGCACTCTCACTAGGTTTTATAAGGCATCGGGTATGCTATTTTAAAATATCTAGATAGCAAAGCAACCCAAACCAAGGATCTAACTAGAGAATTAGGGTTTAACTAAGCAGGTAAACAACTTTACACTAAGTGAACAAGGAATACAACCTTTGTAGACCGGTCCTTCACTTCTAAAGCTCCATGTAGTTGTCCCTTAGCTTCAAGTGATGGTCTCCCGGACTCTCCTTAGGCTCCACAAGGCAAAAGGAACGAGCTTGCTCAAAGATCTTCGAGGCCGAAGATGATCTACGTCGAAGAATTGCTAACTCAAGCTACCTCTTCACCAATTGATGAACTAGTGAAGAAACAAGCTATACTAAATGGCTAGTCAAGTGTAGATTGATAAAGTAGGAATTTTGCTCACTTTAGAATAATTTTTCTCACTCTTTCTTCACCTCAAGAAAACCTGGTAAGCTCAAAGGAGATGAAGAAGATGATGAAGTCAAGAATCATGGCAACCATGGGTGAGAAAATATCATATATGAACTCATGTAGTGACTTGTCACGACGCGAAATAGCACGTGACTGGACCTTGAATCACATGAAGTCTATAGGACCCCATCTAATTCATGTAAGCCAAAAGCCCAGAAATCTAAAACCATTTAAAATAATAAATGAGGGAAAACTTGTTTTAAAGAAAGTGATTTTAAAACCATTTTAAATAATAAATGAGGAAAAACTTGTTTTTAAAGAAAGTGATTTTAATATCATAATGCCGAATTATGCGTATTTACAACATCAAATCTTTTCTGAAATTTTCGGCAGAGTTTCGTTTGTAAATACTGGCCCCGAACGGGATACAACATGATAAATATATACATGAATGATAAAAGGCATCCCCAAGCGGGAGCTAGCTCTTCGTCAATCGACGGTCACAACTACGCAAGCAATATAATATACAACGCCGAAGGGCGAGAATCAAAACTCAAAAGAAGAAACTCGAAATCATCAAGAAAACCATAATACTACAATGCGCGACTCTAAGGTCTAAATGATACATAACTGGTTTTCTTAGTCTGAAATAAAAATAAAAGTCTGGTTGATGGAATTTCTAGATACAACAATGAAAATAATATACAAGTGTGGTCACGATGCGAGTGAACCCACTACCAAAGCAACCACCCAGAAAAGAAGCAGTGTGCCAGAATGCCGCAACGAAACCTGTACGGCAAGACGTGCAAGAAATTCGTGAGTAGAAAACATCACAGAGCAGAAATCGTATGTATGACTCAATCCTAGGTTAATACGATCAGTAATATATATCTCCTCAATATGATAAAGTCTGAAGCATGAAAGGGTGACAAGAGTAAACATCTATACCTAAGTGTAATCCCATGTGCTCATGTCAGTGCCTCAGGTAGCAACATATCATGAATATGAGGTATGATCAATGTAATCAACATGAATCAATGTCAGCTATATCATGAAGTCTATAAGTATGAGGATATCGTCCGACTATGAAATCAATGTCTGTTTGCATGTGGATCCCGTCCACGTGTCAACCAATGACGCAAAACATCATGCATGTAAATATCATAAAGCATATGAATGAAGGTATGAGGATATAAATCAATGTGTGGCCTTCGTGACACATCAAATCATGGAACCTGAGTGTCTAGCATCGACACTTGAAAACATCATGAAACCTGTGCCCAGCATCGGCACATAAATCCTCATATATATATGGGCTCCGTCAGTCCGGATCATCCCACGGACTCCGTCTGCGGAATCGGCCCTCGGCCCCGGCAGTACGAGTCGGCCCGTATCCATCTCTCAACTCTGGTCGGTATCCTCCGGATATCCACCGAGCTCAAATACAATCACCGGTAGGTAGTGGTCCCTCTGGCAGTCTCATCGTCATCCACACGAAGTCTCTCTCTCGCCTCAGGGTACCATAACGGGTCCACCATGTACCCACAAACGGAATCATTCGCCTCCTCGAACCGGGTTTCATATATCACACGTCTCAGAACCAAGAAAACGCATGGTGGACGCACAGAAATATCATATCAAGAGAAACCGGGTTTTTTAAATAGTATATACTTTCTTTTGAAATACCCACGGTTCTCAAATCCAGAAATATAATGGAAACAACATATCTCAATGCGTATAATCATATAGCATGATGTATGCGACATATAACCGAAATGTAAGCATATCCGTATATCATGAAACATGGAACCATAATATGCACTTATCGAGGGAAAAACGCTCTTTTAAAATGAATCCATTTTTAAAAATATATCTTGCGGTTCTCAAATCTCTAAAATCAAGCCGGATTCATCTACGTATGTGCAAACATATATGTATCCAAGTATGAGTGTACAATGTACATGTGCACCAATATGGATGTACAAGTAGGTATATACGCAAGTATGAGTGTACAATATGCCCGTGCGCCAATATGGATGTACAAGTAGGTATATACGCAAGTATGAGTGTACAATGTGCCTGCGCGCCAATTTGGATGTACAAGTAGGTATATATGCAGGTTTGAGTGTACAATACGCATGTGTGCCAATATGTATCCAAGGGGGGCATATCCTGATGCAACAGTCCTACTGTGTAGTGACATGGCAGTTATCGATGATGAAGTGTGTGAGACGGCAAGCAGGTGTACGTGGAACATACGCATCATCGATAATTGTGTTGGTGTCCTGACAGCATGGTTTTAACATAACAATAAATACATTTAAACATGCAATGCGAATAGCAAGAATATGAGGAAAATGAAAATAAACGCAACAGTGTAGAATCTACATCAATATATATATGTCATACAATTTTTCCTTTTGAAATAAGACAAATCGTGGTGTTTAGAAAAATAAGGGCTACGGTGTTTTTAAGAAAAGATGCGTCTTTTGAAAATACCCGTAGAATTCCTTGGCCTGTCTTTTAAAATACTCATGATTCATTAGTTTTGAAATAGGTATGACTCAGGTCTAATCTAACATCTACTAAGTACTATAGAACTAAACAAACACTCTAACCGAAATGGTAAGGGAAACGCCCTAAATCTGAGTCGATATACATATCAATATAGTAGTCGGTGATCCCGCCTCAATAGTATCACATATGATACAATATACAATGTGACATCCTCGAGTCAAGAGTGCGGATCTATCATCAATATAAAGCTCGTACTGTAAATCCATCGTACGGCATCCCAATCTGGGTACGGGTCAAACATCACATTTATCTCATCAATTATCTGATATCCTTATCATCATATCTCATAAACTGGGGTACTGATCTAAGTCTAGTACAAGATGATACCATTTATAAATATGTGTGCGTGTATGAAAACACACGCCAAAAGGCCCGCTAAAATCTCATGTCGTATCTCCTAATACGAACCACATCATATCACTGATCTCATGGCACCAAGCCCAAACTCGTCGACTCATCTCCAAATATCATCCACTATCCTCACCATCCAAGTATAGGTATACTTGTATATATATATATATACACAGTCCCATAACTAAGTGTGTGTATGTATATATATCTATCCCTATATACTCACAAGTATATAACAAGTAAGCCTGTGTGTGCGTGTGAGTGTAAACCTATTCTAGGGTTCGTGACTAAGAAGCTATACTGGTTCACTTCTAACAACCCTATTCTAACCATGAACACCTAATCATATCTTCAATATCCAGGTCACACATAAGATATATCATACAAAAATATAGAGTATATATATAGCATACTATTCATCAAACTACGGGGGTCTATACGCGATCCACCCGACTTCCCCGTAGATATAATCTACTCACCTTGCGTCTTGCTTGCCAATGTCGATGTCGCCATCATCTTCTTCATCATCTCAAATCATCGTGGGGGTACCTACATATCACATGTACGCATCGCATTAAAAACCAAATCGAAACTAAAACGACACGCGGAACTCACATAGGTCAAAACCTATGGTCTCCTCCTGCAAATCAACCCGATATCACTCGATATAGACGTACAAACGTCACGTGATCGAGATAAAGCACAAATACTAAAATCCAGAATTTAAAATACGCAAAACCACAACTCGAATAAAAATAGCAACTTGAGAAAATGGTCCCAGATTTTCATCAAGGTGAAAACAATGTTCCAAAACAACACCAGGGTGATATATATAGGGTACATGAGCTATAGGGGAAACCTGAGTACCTACCCTCACCAAGTGACCGAGCCCCTCCCCCTCAAAACCGAGCTCGCCGGCCCTGGGGACTCCTCTGGGGTTCGTTCTCTCAGGGTGTCTTCCTAGGGTCAATTCTAAGCTCCTGAAGTTGTTTGCTAGTCTCGTAATCAACCCAGGTCATCCCAGATTTCCCTGCACACACTAAGTTCACAAACTGACATGAAAAGTTCTGTAATTCCGTATTTTTGTGTTTCGGGGTTTGGTTAGGTCTGGGTTTTGGACAATTGGGGAGTTTAAGGTCACTACTAAAGTGCAATTACAAAACCACAACTCAAATTAACCTAGACCCTCTCTAGGGTTTTCTAAAGTTCACTAAACTTCGCCAAAGCAATACTAAACATGAAAAGAGGCTAAAGCACTTGAGATACTACACTAATTGTGAAAGGATTACCTCATTAGGAACTTTTGAATCCTCCTACTGCACGAAAATGCAAGCTTGCTTGGTCCATGGTGTAGCTAGTGAGCTCATGCACATTTTTAATGAAGTGGTATTGAGTTTTGAGGTGTTTTTAATGGTGTTTGAGAGGAAGAAGAGGTGGGAGGGAGTGAGGGCAGTAGCAGTAGCAGCAAGGGTGTGGGAGAGGAGAGAAGATGGTGAAGAAATAAACTAATGGTAGCTTCGTCCAAGGTTTGACCCCTTACCCTCTCATTCTCTCTCATGCCCATCCCTCCATTCTTTATTCATATCCTTTTCTTTTCTTTTCCTTCTCTTTGCAATAGTAAACCCAAAACAATAACCATACACCCAAAAATCATGTAGGAAAAAAATGTAACAAGTGTTAAAATGGCAAGTGCATGTCAAGTGAACAAAACACGCTTAAAGCCTGATTAGCGATTTTTATTCGCGATTAGCACAAAATTATTGTATAATAAATCGTAAAAGCTTATAATTTGCATAATTCATATAAAACACCCTCTTTTTAGTAATTTCCATAATTTTCAAAAAATTTCCCAATTTATCGGTATTTAATTATACCGCCCTATTAAAATATTCATTTTTTATTATTTAATGATAAAAATTCCCCAAAATAATATTTTATTTTTTCTGAAATGTTACAGTCTTCCCCCCTTAAAGAAATTCGGTCCCCGAATTTAAATTTAAACTCCCACGGTATCTTGCTTGGAACTCTTCCAACATACCGCCCCTCTATTGAGGGTGAAGACAAAACTCGTGACCGACCTAGAGTCGTCCTTATCACTTTGGAAGCTCAAGTCGGTAAAGGACTCCACTTGCAGTTCATCGTTACCATACACCAAGAACATTTCTTTAGTCCTTCTCAAGTACTTAAGAATGTTCTTCACAGTAGTCCAATGATTCTTCCCAGGATCTGATTGATACATGCTCACAACACAAAGTGCGTACACTACATCCGGTGGGGTACATAACATCACATACATAATTTACCCGACCACCGAAGCATAGGGTATCCCTTGCATGCGAGACCTCTCTAAATCAGTCTTGGGGGACATCTCTTTGGAGAGAGTGATTCCTGAGATCGTGGGTAAATTCCCACGCTTGGAATCTTCCATACTAAACCTCTTTAGTATGGTGTCAATATACCTGGATTAGGACAATCCTGATTGGTCTCAAAAACTATTTATTAACCGCAATCAAGAACGGCGTCGCTTTGCAGCTAGCCGGTGAGTACGGGTCGGTCCACAGGGATGTTGTGAATTTCCTAATCACGCTAACGAGTTAATTCCAAAGGGTGTTCGGATTGGTTATTTAATCTAAAAACCTAATTATACTATCTAGGGAAATTGAATTAAAGTTCTAACTAGGGCAAGGAAATTAAACTTAATCTAGGGCAGGAAATGAAATTACCCAGGACAAGAAAATAAATAAATCTACTTACTTTACAAATGGATCTCTCCAAACATTTACGTAGGGTTGTCAGATCTGAATAGATGAATTGAAAAGAAACACCGATGCTCTCCATAAAGAGATCTGAATTTATTATGAAAAGGAGGCATAAGAAAATACAATGCTTTAAAGTTCCTATTTATAGAGAATAGGAAACCCTAGGTTACATTTGATTCGCATGTCTTAAATTACAAAAATAACCCTTAGGTTGACTAGTCAGCGCCGCCCATGAGTTATGGTAAAATTTTCACAACCTCCGGGCATTATACGGCCGCGGAACCGCGGCAATGGCGGGCTTGGGCCGCGGCTCCGCGGCCCATTTGTTGGTTCAAGTGCTGAAAATTTTGGGTATGCTTCTGGGTCATTTTAGGCTACTGATTCTTTTGTTCTTTTATCAATTGGGCTTCTGGTTCTCTTCCAGATTTCCAGTGAACATTGTAGTGGACTTCTACCCGTTCGCTTTGAGTCGATGTCTTGAATCTTGCTTTGTGAACTGTTTCTTATGTAGGCTTGATCAAGATCTTCTGTTTATTGGTTAAAGTCCACTTTTTCATCGTCTTTACATCGTTTTCACTGTTTTCTGTCCAAGAACCTGTAACCTGTAATATGTAGCAGACAAGCGTCAAAAGCACCTGTTTATTTGTAAAAAGAATAAGAATGGGGAATATAATAATACAATATTACGGTGTGAACAAATACCCCCAAACTTATCTTTTGCTCGTCCTCGAGCAAACTTATTTTTTATTCTCTACAAAAAACCTAACCGCACTTTTGCAGGGAAACGCGATTGCACTGAGCACGTGCAACAAGCCGTTAAACCTCTAGGTGTCCCTAGTAGGAGGAGTGTTGTCTCCTGAGAGTTTTCAGCGGATACTACCCACAAAATCCTATCAATTCAGCTTATCGACTTTTATTCTCCAATTAGGTTTTTTTAACAAGGAATTCTATTATCTTCGACCCGTAAATTATCCACCCATATTCTTCACACTTCCTCATCATCTAACTTAAGATTATATATGTTCTATAGACTTACTTAGCTTTCGGCATCTCTTAAGTTTTCCTTCTAGGGTTCCATCTCCACTTAGAAATTTTTATCAGCTCTACTAAAGATACAAGTTCTATTCCTCATTCCTCTCTCTCATGTAAACTCCAATCACATATCCCCTCGTGTGTGTATAGATCACCCCTACACTTGGAAATTCAAATCAAGCAATCATACTCTCGTCCGTTGTCCAAAGCACTTCTTAATTGGTAAATTTTTAAATGAATTTAGCTTACACATCCTTCATGCGATCGTTAATACTTCTTGAGGTACCAACGACCGATTACAAGATGTGCTTTCACATTAAAGCGTAATTCCTAGTCTTGCAACACCCAAGGCTTTTAGCAGTGACTCCTAAACCAGTTGGTCTAAGGCACTAGGTGATGAAGCACCCTCGCTAAATATTTTTCTATTTTTACAGCCTTAAGTAATCACAAAAACCAGTGTTCATTTTTTTTCTTTTCTCTATTCACTCTTTTTTCTTTTATTTTCTTCGTACTAAGGACTTTAGACAAGAGCATTTCAAGGTCTCCTCTACTATTCCAAGTTTCAAGGTGCGTGATTGTTCAAATTGTAGGGTATACATTTTCAAAATCTAGACTTAGGCTAGGAACTATTTTTCAAACTTGTACTCTAATAAAATTTTTAATACTTTTCCTTCGTTTCGACTTAGCCCAAGAAGTGAACCCACAATTTGCCTATTTCTAAATAAACTACAAAGACATATAGTTTCTACCGTTAAACTTTAAAGAAGGTTTTTTTTAGGGTTTTTAATTTACTAAGTTTAAGATCTAGTTGTTCCTAGCTAGTTAACCTTTTGTCAAACTCAAGTCAATTAGCCAAAATTGAATACATTAATTTTTAAATTTTTTAAATTTTCAATTTTTATGGGTTTTAAAATAAGTATGCAAATGCAAAAATATGTACAAATGAATGCGAAGGAAGAAGACGTACCGAGCATACCCCCAAACTTAAACTTGACAGTGTCCTCCCTGTCATGCTACACCAAAAGGGTCAAAATGCCGGCACTCCCTTGTTTATTTATTCATAATATTTTTTATTTTATTGTTTTGAATTTTTTTTTATTTTTTTTATAGAAAAAGAAAACAAAAATATATATACATATATACAAAGGTTCCCCCCAAACTTAAGCTTGGCCTTACACAAGCCAAAGGTTAACACCAACCATTCAAAAATCTTATCGTGGTAATGGTCAAGTTGGTGAAAGAATGAGGTGTAGAAGAAAGAAATGAGAAACACGCGAGACCGTGTGGGAAGAAGGGTAGAAAATGGTCTCGGTGTAGGAGAAGAATGGCGGAAAGGAGAAAGAAGGGTGGCACGATCTTGAGGGTGTAAATCGAGTGAATAAATTAGCGCAATTTGGGATGACCGAAGTGTGAAAACTGATTGTGCTAATCTATCAACTCGTCGAGAGATGGGGTCAAATCCCTCAAGATTCGTAAGAAAACATGGGTACGCCGAACTTGGTATAAGAGATGAAAGCGTAACGGTCACTTGCACGGTCGGGACAATAGGAAGGATGGAAGGAATTGAGTGAGGAAGGTTATCAGTTAAGGATTTAGGAGGTTGTATTGGAAAATTCGACACATCAAACGAAAATGGTTCAACCTCAATATTATCCTCAGTACTATCCTCATAATTCTCCTCAATATTTTCCTCAAAAATTTGCTTATCCATGCCAATATCATCAAAATCAAGACGCATATGAAGTTCAGGAGAAACATTTAATGACTCGGGATGATGAATTGGACATAAAATTTCAATTAAATCGATGGGTTCATCATCCGAAATATTCCCGGCGTTTATATACTCAATCAAGTGAAAATCAATTTTTTTGATACCTCATCAAAAGCATGTATATTTATCGATTTAGGTTCTAGAGTGGAGGTGTAAAGATCGAAAGGATTAAGTGTGGTTTCACTTGAAAGGGGTTCTTCACAATTTGGCAAATCAAACACTACAAAGTCGCACAACTCGTTTTTATTTTGAACTTGTGAATCATTTAGGACATTCGATGGAAAACTGGAGTTGTGGGCTTCAATTGGGTAAGGGTAGGTTTGATTTGGAAATTCTCTCACATTCTCATTCTGTCCAACCGCCTCCTCATACATTGAAAAATTTGGGGCTAGCGGGAAACTAGCTACCGGTTCAGCAGGCTGCATAAGGGCGGCCACGGACGCTTCCACATTCCTAACCATTTTGTTTGTTGCTGCGATATACGCCTCCAACGCCTCTTCCAAGCTAGACTTGGGTGGTAAGGGGGTTTCGGTAAAAGATTCGAAATCGTGTGGATATGCAAAACTCCCAACAGGCTGTGTAGAAACATTGTCTAGTGACGGTGGAAAAGTCGGGTAGGACTGGTAGGAAGTGGGTGATTGGACAGGGGTAGGGTCAACATATGGATAAAAAGGTGAATAGTCGTGCGGATCCCTAGAACTAGATGAGTGGAGAGGGGTGAAAGATCGGCTGCGAGATTGAGCAATATGCTCAGCAATGGACTCGGCTTAGGAGTGACAGAAGGACTTGAAAAAGTGGTATCAACATATGGAGGTGGTAAAGATTGACTTGGTTGACACAAAGTGGGTTAAAAAGTCGAATTGTTTCTCCTATACGCCTCTATTTGATCTTTCAAAGATATTTTAAGCATGGGAGAATCGTCTTTAAATTGACTGAACAAATTGTCGAACGACGCAAAATTAGGTTCGGGATACCAAAGTTCGGCAAGTGATTTGTTATGTGGAGTACCTATGTTAAAAGAAAGGTTGAAAGAAAGAAAGTTGGTTGGTGCAAGGATTTATTTGCGGCAAAAGTTTGCAAGTTTTCTAAGATTAATTTTCCTTTTTCTTTTTCTTTATTTGAAAATTGTCGCAAAAAGATTTTTAATAAAAGATATCCAACAGAAAAATATTGTTTGCAAAAAGTTATTATTTTAAGCATATCACAAGAATCTTTATTTGGAAAAAATTGTTGCAAAAAGATATTCGAGAAAAGATATGCAACAAAAAAGATTCCTTGCAATCAATTTCTGTTTTAAATGAGGCGCACAAATCCTGCACAAGATTGTTATTTGGAAGGGGAAATATTTTTATAGCGCACAAAATCTTGCAGGAATTTTTTTCAGAAAATATATGGAAATTTTTGCAGAGGAGGAACAGAGAAGCTTACAGAGCTTTTTTCACGATCTGAAGACACAAGATAGACGCGTTTCCGCGGTATAATGTGGGGTTACACCGCGTTTCCGCGGTCAGGTGGTCGGCGCGAGATCCTAGAATTTTTCTGACGCTCTGATCTGACTAGAAGGCCGCGTTTCCGCGGTCTAAGATGGGTATGCGCGGTGGAATCGCGGTGTGGTGGAGGCTTCAGGGCGCGGGAAAAATTCCACTGTTCTGTTTTGAAAATCCTTCTCTGTTCTGATCTCCTAATTTCTGTTTCGCTTTTTGGAAATTTCCAGATCCGATTTTGTATATCCTGCAAAATTCAAACAACAAAGTATCCCTTCCAAAAATAACAGATGAAATATTTTATATTTTATGGATTTTTTTATATTTTATGGATTTTTTTAATTTAAGATTAACCCGAAATTGCAAAAAGGAAAGTTCTACGCCATCCCCGGCAACAGCGCCATTTGATTGGTCTCAAAAACTATCTATTAACCGCAATCAAGAACGGCGTCGCTTTGCAGCTAGCCGGTGAGTACGGGTCGGTCCACAGGGATGTTGTGAATTTCCTAATCGCGCTAACGAGTTAATTCCGAAAGGTGTTCGGATTGGTTATTAAATCTAAAAAGCTAATTATACTATCTAGGGCAATTGAATTAAAGTTCTAACTAGGGCAAGGAAATTAAATTTATTCTAGGGCAGGAATTGAAATTACCTAGGGCAAGAAAATAAATAAATCTACTTACTTTACAGATGGATCTCTCCAAACATTTACGTAGGGTTGTCAGATCTGAATAGATGAATTAAAAATAAACACCGATGCTCTCCATAAAGAGATCTAAATTTATTACTAAAAGGAGGCATAAGAAAATACAATGCTTTAGAGTTCCTATTTATAGAGAATAGGAAACCCTAGGTTACATTTGATTCGCATGTCTTAAATTACAAAATTAGCCCTTAGGTTGACTATTCAGCGCCGCCCATGAGTTATGGTAAAATTTTCACAACCTCCGGGCATTATACGGCCGCGGAACCGCTGCAATGGCGGGCTTGGGCCGCGGTTCCACGGCCCATTTGTTGGTTCAAGTGCTGAAAATTTTGGGTATGCTTCTGGGTCATTTTAGGCTACTGATTCTTTGGTTCTTTTATCAATTGGGCTTCTTGTTCTCTTCCATATTTCCAGTGAACATTGTAGTGGACTTCTACCCGTTCGCTTTGAGTCAATGTTTTGAATCTTGCTTTGTGAATTGTTTCTTATGTAGGCTTGATCAAGATCTTCTGTTTATTGGTTAAAGTCCACTTTTTCATCGTTTTCTGTCCAAGAACCTGTAACCTGTAATATGTAGCAGACATGCGTCAAAAGCACCTGTTTATTTGTAAAAAGAATAATAATGGGGAATATAATAATACATTATTACGGTGTGAACAAATCCCAACATCCGTTTAGATCTATCTCTATAGATCTTAATCCCCAGAATGTAGGAGGCATCACCCAGATCCTTCATGGAGAATCTTTGTGATAGGAAGAGCTTGACCGAGTGCAGCATAGGAACATCATTTCCTATCATGAGTATGTCATCCACGTACAATACGAGGAAGACAACCTTACTCTATGCAACCTTTTTGTATATACACGGCTCATCTACATTTTTGATGAAGTCAACCTCTTTGACTGCCACATCAAAACAGATGTTCCAACTACGCGATGCCTGCTTCAATCCGTGGATTGATTTAAGCAACTTTCACACCTTTCCGCTGCTCCCACTATCTACGAAGCCCTCTAGCTGAGTCATGTGCACGCTCTCTTCTAAATCACCATTTAGAAAAGCGGTCTTGACGTCCATCTGCCAGATTTCGTAGTCATGGTATGTAGCAATGGCAAGTAGGATCCGGATGGACTTAAGCATAGCCACTGGAGAAAAGGTTTCATCATAATCCAGACCTGGTCGTTGACGAAAACCATTTTCTACAAGTCTAGCTTTGAAAGTCTCAACTTTTCCATCTACACCAAGTTTTTTCTTGAAGATCCACTTGCTCCTGATGGGTTTACCCATCAGGAGCATCTTCCAAAGTCCATACTTTGTTGGTGTACATGGATTCCATCTCAGATCGCATTGCATCCAGCCATTTCACAGAGTCCCCACTCGTGATGGACTGCTCGAAGCTAGTTTGGGCTTCATCTTCCATGACGCAATCCTCGCTCCCACCATCAATGAGAAAACCGTAGTATCTCTCCGGTGGATGAGCAACACTACTAGATCTGCGGAGTGACAAAAGTTCGTCGGGGACTATTGAATCCTCCAGTTCTACCAAATCGTCAGTTGTAGTTTGTGTAAGTGGAACCTCTTCCAGTTCTACCTCATTACCAATAATTTCTTTTACAAGAAATTCCTTTTCTAAAATGGTGGCATATTGAGAAACAAACTCCTTTTGTTCCTCACTGTGGTAGAAGATATAACCATAGGAATCCTTTGGATATCCCACAAACTTACATAGAACAGATCTTGCCTCGAGCTTGTCCGGATTTTTCTTTTTATCATAGGCCGGACAACCCCATATCTTAACTCGTTTAAGAGATGGTCTCTTCCCATTCCATATCTCATATGGATGTTGGGATTCCGGCAGCACCCCGGCCATTAATCCGTGGCCAAAAGCGGAACACAAACTTTTAAAACACGGCACTAACGGAACCCGAATCCTGGATCGAACCATTAACCCTATACTAGCTATATATAAAGGAGTTTAGAGAGGTTATACCAAATGATCTGAGTCCTTAGGTCTTCAACCGCTGTCCCAAGCTCCTCACGTCTTCCTTGATCATGTTTGATCTCCGCTCTCCCCATCGAAGAAGATCCACGTCGAGAGTTAGTAATACGGGCTCCCTCCTCAAAACCGAGGCAACTCGAGTATCTAGTTTGCTAGCCTAGATTGGCAAGATGAAGTAGAGAGTGTGTGTGTGATTACTTTGTCTCAATACATCCAAGGATTCTGAACTCATGGGAGGGTTTGGGTGGAGGTTGAAGAAGATGCCATGAGGTGAAGAAAGTGTGAGCTCAAAAAAAGAAAAGAGCAAGTCAAGAAAATGAGTTGGCTGCCTATTTCTTTTTTTTGTTGTGTGTTGTGGGTATTTGTTGTGAGCAATATATAATCTAGTATGAAAGCAACTAAAGAAAAAACAACTCAAGAAAAAATATCACCTTTGCTCATAACAAATATCCCACACCACAAACAAAACAACATCATGCCACCATGACCCACCACCATGAGTGACCAAGTGCATTCATGAACCATGCCAGAACTCACACTCACACTTTCCACCTCATAAACATTTAAAGTAAATGTTTAATAGAAAAACTAAAGTAAACTTGTAATGAATTACAAGAATACCCCTCATCTGTATATACATACCCGCATTCGTATTCCGAATGAATACGAATACAACGAGACGAAAATAATCCAACAATATAATACAAGGATCCGGCTTAAACCAAAGCCCACTAGTATTATCCGTCCGATCATGATCCGTGCACAAGTGCACCTATATGATCGAACCCTGCCATAAAACCATACGGACTCTACAACGTTTCGCCCGAACCAGGGAAACCCTCTGTGTGGGACTCTAAAGACGCGTCAATACGCTGGCAGTGGGTTTAACCACAAGCACGTCAGTGACACTAGTTGTACGTAACGGCTACCCAGGTATTGAGCGAAAGGGAGGCCGGCGAGCAAACTCATCCTAGAACCCCTACTGAGCCTGACAGTGACAATATCCGTACAGCCCGGTCCGTTCGTCTATGAGTATCGCATATCGAATCTAGGGGGTGGATAAAGTCAGACCCCTAATAACATGACATTTAGTGTCGGTATGAAGCACATCACCACATGAGAAACTACTGATCCGAATCAGTAAATCTAGACTACCTTGGCCAAGATTTCTGGTGATGGCCCCCAGTGCACACCGCGACATCAACCCCCAATACCGGGAGTGACGAATCCCCTGACGATCCGCTCACTGCCTCCATATGGCTCGGGACTGTACCCAACTAAAACCTGTTTGCATGACTCCTTTGAGCCGTGGTAGGGTAGTAATCAAAGCACAGTGGGAACTCACACGAGACAAATGATGATCTCAGGTTGATAGACTAACCTGTACACATGTCACCAGGGAACTGCTATCTGACAATAGGTATAATACCAACAAGCATGTTCCCGGCGAGTCCGTCCGGTGTACTCATAACCTAATGAGCACCTGTATACATCTTAGGTGAACCAACTGACACCAATGGCTTGTGAGACCGGCCACCGCCCCTCGTCGGGGTCTCGATCAGTATACACTAGTCTACTCTGGAGTATCGGTGCCCAGTCTCGAAACTCCTACGACTAGGGACACTTTAAGGAAGCGCTTATAGACCACACAACTCTCACGCATATGATCCTTGGGTCAACCGTACCCCCTATGAGTGCGGCGAATAGCCCGCCAATTCTAGAGTGAGGCCCTCTCCGTCTCAACGCCATGAGATGCGGACCCGTTGCCCTCCAGAACCCGGCTATCCATGCACTCCACCGTGGGGTAATCCTAGTACAGAAAAGAAAATATGTACAATGGTGACATCGACCACAACCCGGTCGTGCCCCAAAAAAATATTATACAAGCAGGCAGTGAAGGCAGTCCACATGTCGGACACTCGCCCCGCGATATCAAATGTACAAATAAAACTAAACTGTACTAACATTGCACCCAGGCTATCCACCACGACGATCCAGCCAACACACAGCACAACACAGAACATCAACATGAATGTCACATTCATAAAACCCATCTAAAAGACCTATAGCAATTAGACAAGTTGTAACGCTCTAATGACATTCACGGTCGCAGATAGTAATGTATGTACTGTAAACTATGACATTAGAATTCCACACGCAATTAGAAAACCAAACCACTTTCCAAAACCATGGAAAAAAAACAGTGAGCTAAAGTTCCAAAAACCGGTCGTTTAAAGCTAATCCGGAAGTCCGAATAAAAACGAAACGCACCCGAACCTTCTGGAGTGTGATAGCTTGAGCTGATTCCATCAAGTTATCATGCGATGATAGTTGGATCCCGATTCCCACTGATGAGTTGGTTTACTCCTTCGGTGATTTTAGATGATCCTGACTAATTCTTCTTTTGGGCTGGAGAAGAATTTGAGGATACGGTGGAAGACATCCTGATTAGATAAAGCGATTGTCACGACCTGAAATGGCACGCGACTGGCACTTGAATCATGTGAAGTCTATAGGACCCCACCTAATTCAAGTAAGCCAAAGTCCCATAAATCTAAACCATTTGAAAAGTGAGTGAAGGAAAAACTTATTTAAAAGTTAACATATAAATTTACTTTGAAAGTCGTAGTAAGAATTTTTAAAACATCAAGCCTTTTCAAAATATTTTGGCAGAGTTTCCTTTATAAATACTGGCCCCAAACGGGTACAAACATGCATAATATAAGTAATGAATAAAGGCATCTCCAAGCGGGAGCTAGCTCTTCACCAATTGACGGAAAAACCACGCAAGCAATACCAATATACAACGCCGAAGGGCGAGGATCAAAACTCAGAATGAAAACCAACATCCTCAAGAAAACCAGAGAAGAATCATAATAATACAAGCGCGCGACTCTAAGGTCGAAAGAATATACAACTGGTTTTCTAAGTCTATCAAATAATACAAATCTGGTTGATGGAGTTTACTAGATACAACTGAATATAAATAAAAGTACAATGGTGGTCACGATATAAGTGAACCCACCTACCCAAGTAATCACCCGAAATGAAGTGGTATGCCAGCAAAGCCGCTAAGGAAACCTGTACGGCAAAACCTGCAAGAAACTGTGGCACAACGGGGGTGAGTTGCTAACTCGTGAGTTGAAAACATCACCGAGAAAAAATCGCATGTATGACTCTCTCCTAGGTCATACAATAATATCCTCATAATATAACCTGAAACATCTAATAATGGAAAGGGTAATCATCTAAACAAGTGTAATACCAAGTGCTCATGTCAGTGCCTCATGTAGAAACATGTCACATATATGATGTACGAATGCATTAAGAATGAAAGGAGAATACATCTTGAACGAGAAAACCGTTTTCTTATCTCAGTGAGATTTTTGAGTAAAGATCGACGTATCATCATTGAAATCAACAGAGAATCTGTGTCAAGCATCGACACAAAATATGTATCCCAATATCTCAATGTCTCAATATCTTAATGCCTCAATATCTCGATATCTCAATATCTCGGGCTCCGGCAATCCGGACTGGCCCATAACATCAAATCTCAATATCTCGGGCTCCGGCAATCCGGACTGGCCCATAACATCAAACCTCAAGACTACGTCGGTATCCTCCAGATATCCACCGCGTCACAAATAACCGATCGGTAGTGCTCCCCTGCCAGGCTCAACGCCATCATATGCGACCATCTTGCCCCGCGGTACCACACCAGGTCCACCATGCACCCGCAGACGGTTCATCCTCCTCCTCGAATCGGGTGTATGATACCGCTCAAGAACCGAGAAAACTCATGGTGGACACCTCTCACATCATATCACGAGAAAACCGGAAATTTCTATCTTTAGAAATGAAAATGAGTTTATAAAATCCTTGCGGTTTCTCTAAATCCAGAAATCTCATGGAAAATCCGAATTCCAAAACTCGAGAGTAAATAAACAGTGAATTACCGGCATAAAGCCCCATAATATTGCATGACAAATGAATATATACATGCTTGGGTATCTAAGTAAAGAATGCAATATCTAAACTAGTACAGTAATGATATATTAGAACTATCAGCTAGCAAGTTATATCAATGAAGTAATATTCTCTAAGGTGTACGTGTCATGGCAATTACCGATGATGATGTGTGTGAGCCGGCAAGCAAGTGTTCGTAGACATACGCATCATCGGTAATTGTCATGACCCGAAAACTACAGAGCGTGACTAGAACTTAAACTACGAAACGTCTCAAGGCGTACGTAATCTAAATAAGCCAAAGCCCAGAAATCAAAACCAAATAAGGAAATAGAATAAAGGAATACCCAGTTAAAGATAGTGATTTTAATCAAATAAGTCACATCAAACCTTTAAAAGCAACATCACACTTTTTCCGAAAATTTCGGCAGAGTCTCCTTTGTAAATACTGGCCCCAAACGGGTACAAAACAAGAATATATGTACATCATGAAATAAGGCATCCCTAAGCGGGAACTAGCTCTTCGCCAAAGGCGGACTCACAATCACACGCAATATATATCATCACCGTGCAAAATAAGCATATAAAGGCACAAAGTAAGGAAACATCACGTCGGCTCAAGTGAGCTCGACCCCAGAGACAAAACATAAAAGTACAAATCTCACTGTCTCATCTCTAAGTCGCTAATACAATAGTAAAAGTGGTAGATACGGTAAATGGAGTACACTAGATACAATACTGATACAAGGTGGAAACAAAATAACCCCGCAACCCACCTACGAACAATGCTGCAAATCAAGCAAATGGAGCCAAAAGAGGAAGAACGCCCGCCGCTACTGTGCTGACGGTTCAACCTGCAAAATACTGTGGCACAACGGGTTGAGTTGCCAACTCATGAGTAGTAAATAACATCTAATAAGGCAATCGTAAGCATGCAGGCAATTTCGTAACAGCCTACATTTACTAACGTAATGCGATGCACTGGTATGTATGCAACATGAATGCATAAACAACACGAGATCTGTATAGGTTTAGTACGAGAAAATTTGTATTTTTATCTTAGTAAAACTTCTGTGATTTAACTGTAGTATCATCAATGAAATCAATGGAAATCTGTGTCAAGCATCGACACCCAATATGAATATCTCAATGTCCCGACATCTCAGGTCTCAATACCTCGATGTCACAATGTATCAGTATCTCAAAATCTTGGGCTCCGGCAATCCGGACTGGCCCATAATCTCAATATCTCGGGCTCCGGCAATCCGGACTGGACCATATCATAAATCTCAACACTACGTCGGTATCCTCCGGATATCCGCCTCGTCACAATAACCTGTCGGTAGTGCTCCCCTGCCGGGCTAACGCCATCATTTGCGACCATCTTACCCCGGTGTACCGCACCGGGTCCACCATGCACCCTCAGATGGTTCCTCCTCCTCCTCGAATCGGGTGTATGATACCGCTCAAGAACCGAGAAATCTCATGGTGGACGACCCATACATCATATCACGAGAAAACCGCAACTTGCATTATTAAAATGATAATGGTTTATAAAATTCTTGCCGTTTCCCCAAAAATCCAGAAATCTCAAATACCGAAATCCTCAAGAAAACAATCACCATATGTACACATGTCGGTGATGATGAATACCTATGGCATCAACAATATGAAATACAATGCGTGACTAGCAGACTATGCATGAACGATGATGCAATAATGTATATGCATATGACTAACAATCCTACGTATCCATCCTGATGAATTGAATATACAAATACAGGTTTACAAATCATATATGTTGCAATGGTTTTATATTCTGATTTAAAAAAGTTATATAGTGTTCATGGCATAGCAATTACCATGGTGTGTGTCCACATGAATAGTGCCCGTGTCGCATAAACCAATGGTAATGGTGCAAGTTTCCTATGAGATGATATCACATAGATATATAAAGGATGATGCAATGCAACGAGATGAATAATTATGAACTACGTATCCAGATGCAAGTGCTAAAAGAAATTCTAACTATTGGGCGCCTTGCGCCATCCAGACGATTCCCCCGTAGATGTGTACATCTACTTACCTGAACGCCTCAGCTAGCATGATCCAATCGTCGCTTTTCCTTTCCATGCCGCGTCCTATGTCTCCGCAACCGATCCTAGAATCGTAAAAATATCAATATAGAAAGCTAAACATTCGATAAAAATATGAAGACGGAACAATACATAAGAATTAACGCCATGTGTTTACGTGCACATTTGGTGCACAAGACCAGCGTAACATCGTTCAATTCCTATACAATCTGTCTGTCACACAAATACACCAGACCATGGTTCAAATCGTATGTATCATGCTGACTCAACACTAAAAATATAGATAATTGGTCCCAGATTTTATCTGGAGTAGAAACAAGAAAAACAAGCAAGACCAAACCTCATATAATACCTACATACAACTACCTGCAAAGTTTCAACGATTTTCACCAAAATTGAGCTGGCCACGAGGGGGTTGTCACCGGGTCAATCTTCATGAAATGGGTCCGGATATCTACACTACACTCCTAACACAATATATAGTCTACCGTATATGTTTGTTTGTTTTAAAAACAACCACTTTAATAGAAGATTCTTAACATCCTAAAACTTGATTAAAAACATTTTAAAACACTAATTGGTGACATTAGGGTATTTTAGTGCAAATTGCTGGATTAATAGGTTGATTAGGCACTAAGTACTCTTAATTACCCTAATTAGGTCATGAAAACCTTAACTTATCCTAATCTTCTCTTTAATCTCAAAATTAGCTCTAATTAGCACTAAAACACTATTTTAAGCTTAAAAAACCAAAAGTTTAGTAAAGAAAAACATATGTTAGGCCTTATACCTCAAGGGGAGTTGGAAATGATTCAAACTTGAGATTCTTGCCTTACAAACAGAAATCTTGTGTCAAGAACCAATAAAAGGTTTGATTTTTTGGTGTTAAGATTTGATTTTGTGAAGGTTTAAGGGATTTGTTTGTGAGGTGGAGAGAGGGAGCCATGGAAAAATGAGGGAGAAAGAGAGGGGGCAGCTGAGTTGAGAGAGGAAGAGAGTGTTCTAGAGTGAAGAGAGAGAGAGAGAAATGAGCCATGCTTGCATTAAATGTCACCCATACCTACATTTCTTTTCTTTTATCATTTTTCTTTTAAAAGGAAACTCTAGAATCCTTTGGAAAAAGAAAAGAGAAGAACATGTTGCATTTTTTAAAAAGAAATGATTAGGTTGTCATGGGGCATAAAATACAAGTATTAATCTTGGGTTACACAAGATGTGTGTGTGCATGTTTTAAGGAAATAGCTTACTAATTAATAAATAAGTAAAATAGATAATTAAGTGAACAATAATTTAAATGTTAACTAATAAAACGCAATTATACACATATTCACATAATCAAATAGATATATTCATGTTTATATGGAAAATATTTATTAACTAGGTTTTTACGAAAAACAAGTATTTTCGCTAATTAACACGAAATTAACCTATACTAATTTCAAAGTGTTACAGTAATGGTGCTGGTGTCCTGACAACATGGGTTCAAAATAACAAAAGTAATCACAAGTATAAGCATGCAACGCGATAAGAACAACATGAATATATGGAAAAAGATGTAGTAACCGCAACATATAAGAATATGCATTTCTATATACGAGTCATACAGTTTTTGGTGTTTGGAAATCGCACGAATCGTGGTTTTAGAGAAATAGGGGCTACATGGTCTTGGAGAAAAGATACATCCTTTGAAAAATCCGTAGTATCCCTCGGCCTGTCTTTAAAATACTCACGATTCGTTAGTTTTGGAAATATGTATGACTCGAGCCCAGTCTAACATCTACCTAAAAAACTACAGGACTAAACTAAAAGACTAATCGAAAGGGTAAGGAAATCCACCGAAAGTCCAAGTTAATATATCTAGTAGTCGGCGATCCCGCCTCAATAGCGTCATGTATAGTAAAATATATAATATGACATTCTCGAGTCAAGAGTGCGGATCAATCATCATATTTAAACCTCGTACGGTAAAATCCATCGTACGGCATCCCGAAATTTCGGTACGGCTCAAATATCACATATACCTCATTATTCATATGGTATCATTATCATAATATCCTGAATAGGGGTACCGTTCTAAAGTCTAGTACATTCCGATACCATCAAACATATATCCTCGTGTGTATAAAAACACATCACCCAACGATCCACTATAATATCATGTCGTATATCATATCACGACCTGTTGGATATAGTGCCCTTAGAGTCAATTATTGGATCACAGGCATGTGATTGCAATGATTGAGGGAGGACCTATACCGGTAGGACAGTCTTACTCAAGATGATAGTATGTTATCTGGTTTATCTTTATCGTCGTGTACTGCTTTAGGTGACCTTACAGGTCACTATTGCACGTTGATAGAGCCCTTAGGATTCTTTCTTGACTACTAGCAGTATGATGGCGATCATATACATGGGAGCTGGGGTCTATAAGCACATCCTTAAAAGGTCCCTAGTCGTGGGAGTTTCGAGACTGGGCATCGATACTCCAGAATAGACTAGTGTATACAGTCGAGACCCCGACGAGGGGCGGTGGCCGGTCTCACAAGCCACTGGTGTCATTTGGTTCACCTAAGATGTATACAGGTGCTCATTGGGTTATGCGTACACCGGACAGGACTCGCCGGGAACCTGCTAGTTGGGATTGTACCAGACGTCAGATAGCAGTTCCCTGGTGACATGTGTACAGGTTAGTTCATCGACCTAAGATTGTCATTTGTCTCGTGTGAGTTCCCACTATGCTTTGATTACTACCCTAACACGGCTCAAAGGATTCGTGCAAACAGGTTTTAGTTAGGTACAGTCCCGAGCCACATGGAGGCAGTGAGCAGATCTGCAGGGGTTCGTCTCTCCCGGTATTGGGGGTGAGGTCGCGCTGTGTCTAGGAGAGCCATTACACGAAGTCCTTGGCCAAGGCAGGAGATTTACTGGTAGGTATTCCAGTAGTATCTCAGGGTGTTCTGAGCTACACTCCGACACGACTTGTACCGCTTTTGGGGGTCTGACTTTTACCAACCCCCTAGGCCCGCCATGCGATGCTCATAGACGAACGGACCGGACTGCACGGATATTGTCACTGACAGGCTCAGTAGGGTGTTAGGATGAGTTCACTCATCGACGTCCCTTTTGGTCAATACCTGGTAGCCCGTTACGTATGGCTAATACCTCTGACGTGCTAGTGGTTAAATCCACAGCCAATGTATTGACGAGTCTTTTGAGTCCCCCACAGACAGTTTCTCAAGTTTCGGGCGAAACGCTGTAGAGGCCGTATGGATATATGGCAGGATTCGATCTTATACGTGCGGTATTGCATGGATCACGATCGGACGGATAATACTAGCGGGCTTTGGTTTAAGCCGGATCCTAGTATTGTACAGTGTAGATTTTGTCTCGTTGCATTTGTATTCGGTCGAAATACAAATGCGGGTATGTATATACAGTCGTGTGGTTTTCCTATAATTTATTACGGGATCAGTTTTTTGAAGTTGCCAGTTTACATTCCGTTTCGGCCAGTTTTTCTTTGTTCCTTCAAGGCCGAACTTTTGTGATGAGAGGGGCTTATTTGCAAGTGTGCAAATTAGCTAAGTGGAGGAGTTTATTTGTAAATGGAGGATTATGATGGTTCTAGCATCTTTGCTTTTTCATTCATCATGGTTTTTCATTAATGAGAAAGGAATTGAGATTGGATTGATTTGGTTTTGAGTGTGACTAAATTTCCTTGTTATCACCCATTTCTTTATGGTCACCACTCACTATCTTGTGCTCACCCCCTTGGTATTTTTCCTCCTCCTTTTTGAAAAGGGGTCGGCCACATTTTGTGGAGAGAAGGGGGCATTTCATTTGGTGAGGAAAAATATTCATCTCATATATTTATGCTTGCTACAAAATTCTAGTTGATCTCCATATCTCATTCTCTCCTCCATCTAAAATGGCAACTTCATAACCCCATGAGAAAAACCATCCTACACTTCGCCTACAGTTTTCTTGGACACGTCGACTCGTCAACTTCGTGTCCAAGTGGCCTCGGTCCAGAGGTGGGAGCCCGTAAAAGAACCTGGCGATGTGGTGCGCTTTCCGACGAGAAGATGAAAATCAGAGATTCCGCGAGGAGATCGGGATGGAGGCCGAAGACCGAAGGACACGGATCGCTCGGTATAGCTCTCTACCCTTTCTCTAGTTAGCTAGTAGTAGGTTAATGGTCCTATTCGGTTTTAAAGTACGCGGTAGCGCCGGTTTTAAAGTTTAAAGAAAAGTTTCGTTTCCGCATTTTGGCCGCGGAATGACGGCCGGGGCGCTGCCGTGCACTTACACTGGTATCAGAGCCACGCCATTAACCTTTACTAGCTTGATCTAACGTGTTTAGAACTTCGATCGAAAAAAATTACGAAAACCCAATTTCAAATATGCACTTTCTGTCGAATTTTATTTGTGCTCAAAAAAATATTTGGTACATTGCAGAAATACGTGCAGGGTTTTCGGAGAACCGTGAAGAAAATTGGTACCATGATATTACTGTAGCGCCGCGGAACCACGACCGTAACCCCACTTTAGCCGCATTTCCGCCGCGGAACAGTGGATTCACTGCACCAAATTTCTACAGTGGGTCTCTGACTTGAAAAGGGGGTTTCTGGAATATTTTGTTTGGGCCCAGATTATTTTGTGTACTTGGTATTGTACTTGGGGCCCACTTCGAGAAATTTTGTCGATCGAAATTTTTAAAACATGTTAGTTCACAGTATTTACATTATATCTGCGACCGTGAATGTCATCTGATCGGTAAATCCTATCTAACTGCTATAGCCCTTTTAGACGGATTTACGAACGTGACATTCACGTTGATGTTCAGTGTTGTGCTGTGATGTTGTGGATTTGTCGTGGTGGATAGCCTGGATGCAATGGTTGTACAGTTTGGTTGTATATGTACATTTGATATTGCGGGACGAGCGTCCGGCATGTAGACTGCCGTCACTGCCTGTTTGTATATTATTCTTTTGGGGCACGACCGGGCTGAGGTCGATGTACCCGTTGTATATTTTACTTTCTGTACTAGGATTACCCCGCATTGGGGTGCACGGATAGTCGGGTTCTAGAGGGCAACGGGCCCGCATCTCATGGCGTTGAGACGGAGGAGGCTTCACTCTAGAATTGGCGGGCTATTCGCCGCACTCGTAGGGGGTACATGTTGACCCAAGGAGGGGTGCTCAAGCTACCGGATTCCGTGAAGTGCTGGGTGGTCCATTCACGTTGCTGAAGGGGGCTGCCTCGCTTTAGGTTTTGGCGGGTAACTTTCCGCGCCCGTAGGGGACTAGGATTTCATTGCACAGGCTATCCACATGACCAAGGGAACGTCGGGTTTCAGTAGCGGCTCTATGAAACCCGGGGATCCCAGATATCTGTATTGTTCTGTGATGCTTATTACATTTCTGTGATGTTATATTTTACCACGCCTTAAGCGATTATTCTATATTGATATATATACTAGTAGATGTTGTATATGTTTTGCATCCGCGCAAGACTTGTCCCCGCTCTGTCGTTAGTTAAGTAACCTAACGGGTGATGACTGTAGGGTTCCTAGGCACTCTCAAGGGGTCTCACAAGGCATCAACCATGCCCGTTTTCAAAAATTACGGTGCCGAGAAACCCTAGACTATGGATCGTTAGCTAGATGTCTAGGCGAAAGATGCAACTAGTAAACTACTTTACTAAGAGAACGGAAATACAACCTTTGTAGATCCGGTTCTCCACCTCCATAGCTCCACAATGAAGTATCCTCGCTGTCCAAATGGAAACCCGGGCTTTAGCGTCGGCTTCATCGGAGAAATGGGCGGGCAAGGTCGTCGGCTTCGTGCCGAAGATGATCTACGTCGAGGCATCGCAAGATCAAGCTCCCACTTCACCAAGTCATGAAACTTGTGAAGAGAACACACTCTACTACTTGGCAAGAGGTAGAGGATGAAGAAATAGGAAGTGGGTAGACTTTAAAATTGGATTTCTCACTCATTTCATCAATCCACCATTGATGAAGTCAAGCTTCTTCATGTGTAGAAGAAGAAGAAGAAGGAATATTATTATGATAAGTTCATTTGAATAATTGAAAAAGAATTATTCTTATCATAACTTGAACCATGGTTATATGTAGAGAGTTAACTCAAGTTAGATGAATGGTTAGGGTTTGAAGAAGAAGACAAAAAGGTTACATGAGTCAAAGTTGCATGAAGCTTCAAGAAGCTTCATGTAAGAATGCAACCTTTTTATTTTCTTTTCACTTTTTCTTTTAATCCAAATTAAAAGATAAATGAATGAATAAATAAGTAATGGATAAACAAATAAAAACCCTAACCATTTATTTAACCAAGGATTAATTCTTTACACAAAACCCTAGCAATCTTATATCATCAAACATGATACAATCAAGTGCACAAAAAATATATCACATATACAATGTGCACACCCGAGTGAGAAAATCCATTTAAAGTGAACCGATATTAGTTAATGCAAACTAATATATCAAATATATAATTATAAATTAAATCATTAAATCAACACTTGATTTAATGATCCGGTCATATCGCATATAACCGACTAATATATAAACAGTAACAACTTATCGAATCAACACTTGATCCGATATCCCGGCTATATCGCATATAACCGATCAATGTCACAAATCGCGAGAATCGAATACAGTATCACATACTGGTATCATTCTCGGTCCCGCACATATCTCATATGTGCTCCTATTTCGTTTCGCTTGAGCCAGGAAACCTCTGTGTAGGACTCTAAAGACTCGTCAATACGCCGGCAGCAGGTGATGATCATATCAAACACCCACAAGCCGCAAGCGGTCTGCTAAACGTAACGGCCACCCGGGTATTGAGCGATCAGAAGATCGACGAGCAAGCCCGCTCACACTCCAGTGAATCCAACCAGTAACACTACCGTACAGTCCGGTCTGATCGTCTGATATGTCGCATATCTTGCCTAGGGGTGGTAAACGTCAGACCCCAATAGCTCGATAAGTCGTGTCGATCTGAGGTCTATAACAGTTCGAGAAACTACTGGTAACACTTACCAGTATATCTCAGCAACCCTGCCCATGGATTTCCTGTTATAGCCAATCGAACACAGCGCAACATCAACCCCCTATACCGGGAGAGACGAATCCCCTCCTATCGCTCATTGCCTCCATGTGATTCGGGACTGTACCCAAAAACCACCGTTTTTCACGCTCTCTTGGACGTGGTAAGATGGAAATCAAAGCACAGTGGGAACCACACAAGACTCTATGACGATCTCGGGTCAACAGACTACTCTGTACCAGTGTCACCAGAGAACTGCCATCTGACGTAAGGTATAATTCCATCTGGGAGTTCTCGGCGAGTCCGTCCAGTGTACCCAGTCTCTACTGAGCACCCGTATATCATCTCTGATGTCAAACACCGATGGATATGGGATCATCCATCGCCCATCTGTATGGGTCGAGAAGGTACACGCTAGTCTACTCTGGTATATCGATGCCCCATCTCGATACACCCACGACTAGGGACTTTGAAGGATGTACTTATGGACTACCATGTCCCCACTAGTATGATCCGCATCATAGTCCAGATAGTCAAGTACACATCCCAAGGGCTTTACCAACATGTAACAGAGAGACAATCAGTATACACGTTAAGGTAAAGAGCAACCAGATAGCATACTATCATGTCGAGCAAGAAAGTCCTCCCTATATATGTCCCAGCATCCACTACAATATACATCCTATGTACAGTAATGGCCTCTAGGGCATACATATAACTAACAATCTCCCACTTGCACTAGGGCCATCTGTAGCAGTGGTCGAAGTATCTCATACTCAACCATCCCATAAAAGTCTCTCTCTGGGAATAGGCCTTCGTGAGTGGATCCGCCGTGTTATCCTCTGAGTCTGCTCTCCTTGCCTCGATCACTTTGGAGATCAACCATGTCCATGATCAGGTGATACTGCCTTAGAATAAGTCTGGATCACTGATGGGACCGGCGTTCCTTGGCATAAGCCGCAACTCCATTGTCTCACAATGGTAGGAACATAGTTCATCTCATGAACCATTATTCATCCAAACAGCCTCTTTGGTAGCATCTTAAGTAGCGATGTATCCTGCCTTTATCGTCTAGTATGTCACGGTATCTAGCTTGGAACTCTTCCAACATACCGTCCCTTTACTGTGGGTAAAGACAATGCCTGCGACTGACATTCAGTCGTCTTTATCACCCTGGAACCCTTCCAGTGATTCTCCCCAGGACCAATTGATACCATCTCACTACAGCTAGTGAGTATACTAACACCCAAATAACATCTATCTTATAGATGAAAGCTCAGGATGGAGGAGGTATCACTTTGATCCTTTCTGGAGAATCCTTGTGATAAGCGGAGATTGACCGAGCATAGCATAGGAAACTCCTTCCCTATCAAGAGCATGTCATCCACGTACTCTACGAGGATCACCACCATACTCCCTACTACCTTTTTGTATATACAAGGTTCATCTACCATTTTGATGATGTCAACTTCCTTGACTAATCCATCAAAATAGATGTTCCAACTCCGCGATGCCTGCTTTATCCTATAAAGTATCTTGCACACGTTTCCGCTGCTCCCACTGTCTACGAGGCCCTCTTGCTGTGTACTTATAGACGCACTCTTCTAAAATATCATTTAGAAAAGCAGTCATGACACCCAACCGCCAGATATCGTAGTCATGGTATGTAGCTGTGGCAAGTAGTATCTGGATGGACTTAAGCATAGGTACTGGAAAATGTTTCATCATTATCCATGCCTGGTCAATGAAGAAAACCTTTAACAAGTCTAGCTTTGAAAGTCTCAACTTTTCCATCTACACCAAGTAATCTTCTCAAGATATACTTGCTCCTGATGGGGATTTAACCCTTCAGATATAGCAGCCAAAGTCCATACTTTGCTGGTGTATAAGGATTCCATCTCAGATCTCTAAGCATCCAGCCATTCTTACAGAGTCTTACTCCTAATGGCCAGCTCGAAATTAGTTGGGTCATCATCTCATGCTGCAATCCTCGCTCCCATTGTCATAGAGAAACCGAAGTATCTCTCAGGTGGGTGAGGAACCCTACTAGATCGGCGGAGAGGCTGAGGTTCGTTGGAATCTACTGAATCCTTTGGTTCTATCAAATCATCAGCTGCAGTCTGTATAGCTGGAACATTTCCAGTTCTACATAACAGATCTTGCCTCGAGCTTGTCCGGATTTTGTTTTTCAGACATAGGCCGGACAACCCCAAATCTTAACTAACTTAAGAAATGGGCTCTTCCCTTTCCATATCACATATGAAGTGGTAGGCAACTGATTTGATCTGAACCCTATTCAATGGGTATGCAGCTTCTCAAGTGCATAACTCCCAAAAGGAAATAGGTAACTCAGTAGTACTCATCATAGAGCACACCATATCAAATAGGGTGTATCTGCTCCGCCCCGATACAACGTTGTGCTGTGTTGTTTTCGGAGGAGTAATGCTGAGAGAGAATCTCATTCTCCTTTAGAATAGTCCAGGATTTCCGTGCTCAAGTATTCTCCTCCTCGATCACATCAAAGGACATAATACTTATACTCGTATTTTGGTTCTCTACTTCTAACTTATATTCTGTGAATATCTCAAAAGGTTCGGACTTATGTTTCAACAGGAACATATGTCTGAATCTTGAGAGATCATCAGAGAATGTAACGAAGTACAAAGAACCGGTCTTGGCATGTGTAGACTGGGGACCTACATACATTAACATGTATTATCCCAAAAGTTTACCAACTCTTTCTCTGTTTCCAATAAACAGAGCTATGGTCATCTTATCTTTGTGACATGACTGGCGAGTTTCACAAGATGTAAATTCAAACTGATTTAAATATACATCTAAATGCAACTTCAGCCAGTTAGGTCGCATTGATCTGACCTAGTCTAAAATACCTCAAGAAGGATTCGTTCATTTCTGAACTCTTCCTCTTGTGTGTTTTCCATATACTAAGAACTGTAGTTTGATTTAGAACATTAATGCTTTTAGATAACGTGCCTGAACCGATCAACTTTTGATATAGGAAATGTTCAAAACATTATCCAACAATACAAAATTTTACCATTTCTTTACTGATAAAGAGACTGATATGATTTTGTATATCAGGTTCGGTATCTAATAGCATTCGTTCAGAATCAATGTATTGGTAATACAGGGTGACAGTGACCGACAGACTTGGCTGCAACACTTGCCCCGTTTTCTGCCTCATGAAACTTATCACCCGTTCTCAGTTCTTTACCTATCTGTAGCCCATGTAACATATTACATATGCGGGATCCTGATCCGGTATCATATACCCAGGACGTAAAGGATGCAGAGAAACAGTTCTTTGTAATGAACATACCCGAAGATGATGCATCATATGCACTTTCTTCGTTTGGGCGGCACGGGAATTCTGGTAATCCCCAATTTCCTGCTCTGTCTTATAACAATTATAAATTGGAGCGGGACCAACGTTCCCCAGCTCAGTATAACAAGCGGGTTCGGTCAATAATCCGTTTTATTATCTTGATTAAGGCGTGAAATGGTCGCTACCAGGAGAGAGAGAGAAGAAAACACTCAGCGTGCGCTCTAGCAAGAATAGATTGGTTATTATTTTATCTAATCAGGATGGCTCCCACTGCTTTTTATCAAATCTTCCTTCAAACCCTAAAAGGAAAGACTAGCCGGGATTAATTACACACTACAAGTTCGCCAATCTTTCAGCCAGGCCAGTGTCGGTACTTTGAGGGAGGTCCCCCGTGCTTTCGCACGAACCTAATTAATGTAAACCTCGTTTTCCCAGAGGCGTAACCCCGTTGACACCTTTCTAGACACCTACTTTATCGGCTAATTGTAATGTGTAAAACTCTCCCAGGAGTAACTCTTACTCGCAGCGGGTATCGGGATCCAACTATCTCATAGAAGGTATGCAATCTCATTGCAAATTTCAACACTTGAAATTCCCGATAATATTTTACCCCTAGTGTCCTATGACCTTGACGAATGCCAAACAACCCATAGTCCACTAGTCAAGTTCAACCCGTACATTTCTTGATCGAATTAAACCCACCCGCACGACCCTTGACGAATGCCAAACAACGCCGTACGAATACCCCAATCCAATCTGCATCATATGCATAAGCAGATAAATACTATTTAGCTACCGCACACTACGCCTTGACGAATGCCAAACTACCGCAGCACAAATACTAACTAGTACTTATCTGAAATGACGGAGGGCTACGACAGGTTTTTCTTAAAACCTATTGCGTAATGAACTTGATATCGTTGTAGGATCGAATGAATTTTAAAATGGAGTGTTTTTTAGGCTTTTCTAGTTTTGCTAAAGGAGTCACTCCCGATGAAGGGATCGTCGGTCCTTTCCTCGTTGAATGAGGTGCGGGATATATCATATATATCACTGTGCAAAGCAGAACTCTTAAAAGCTATCAAAAGACAAACCGAGTGTGTAGCATCTGCCAGTTATTGCTAAAGGAGTCACTCCCGGTGAAGGGATCTCGGTCCCTTCCTCATCGAATAAGGTGCAGGATATATCACATATACCGCTGTGCAAAGCAAGAACTGTAGCTACCTGTTTTATTTTGAAATTCGATTCTACAACATCTTAGGTTTCTTTTATTTCATTAATCTCATTAATGAAGTCCCATCATATAAGTTACCTAAACATCACAGATAAATACGACGTACACTTATGCCATCCGCATTCACCTCGATGTCCCCTCGTGCACCGTTAGGTTAGGTAACTAACGGCAGAGCGGGGCAGGGCTAGCGCGGGTGTAAAACATAAGTAACGTCTATATAATATATCATATATACTATATGCTGTATCTATCAGAAAACATCACATGATCACATCACAGATATCGCAGCAGCAGAATCATATGAAATATTGGATATACTAGGACGTCCGTGTTTTCAATACGAGCCAGTATAAAACACGGATTCCACGGTCGTGATGAATAGCCAAACCCACACCCCTAGACCCCTACGAGAGCGACAAGCAACCCTATCAATTCTAGAGTTAGGAGACCCGGACTCGACTCCTCGAGTTGGTCTCCTACTGGACTCCAGAACCCGGTTACTTGTGCCCTCCTCCTTGGGTCTATCCTAGTGCGGAAAAGTAAATAATATACAAACGGTGACATCTTCCGTAACCTGGAAGTGCCCCAAATAAAAGAATATTACATATAAGTTTTTACATGAATGAAAATGAAAAACACTCATCTCACATAAAAACCCCCGGCTATTCATACACGACGATCCAATATAACATATCCAGCAATACATAACATCACATGTCATCAACGTAAGTAAATATGCGCATCCCAATTGTCGTTGACATATAGCAACGAAACCGGCGATATCACATATTACACTTACGGTCACAGAAAAGAAAGTGTAAAACTACAACAGTTGGAATCCGCAACCACCTCAGACATCGCATGTCTGACCAAATGAATTACTTAGACATCGCATGCCTAACAATTATAAACCCCGCATTTTAGTCTCAAAATCGAAAACACTTTTCAATATCATGTCGGGCAATTCAACAAGATTCCTGACATTTTGATCGAATGCTCGTCGCAAACTTTAGTAGACGGTCGCACCGCCGATACCGACGACGAAGTGCACCAAGGCGGAACACCGCTACCGCGAGCACCCGAACGGATGCTTTCGGCGACGGGGTTCTCCTACAGTCACTTGGTCGGGGCTATGAGGTGAGGCTGTCTATTAAGTTTATCCGGCGAGTATCCGCGTACGCTATGTGATTGCGACGGACTTTTGATCACATCAAAATTCCGTGGCAACCGATCAAGTGAGACTAAACTGCTATGTTTATAACATTCATTCAGTTATCTCATAACTTTTTGTGAATTCCAATTATTGTATCCCATTCCGGATAAATAGAAAATGTCAAACTTTCCGATCGAACAATCGAACACCCAAGTTTTCCCGATATAGATCAACACATGAAACAAGTCTAAAAACATTCAGTTCGTGCCTCAGTACCAACGGTCCAGCCGTAGAAGGGTCAAGCCAACGCCTCACATGTGGCACGCCGTACTGCCCCAAACCCGAAGGTTCAAAGGGCAGTTCAAGACGGTCACATAATCGAGTTAAGGTTTGTTGTCTTCTAGAGGGTCCATCGAGTTACTTGCACTACTTAGAACGTCTTTAAACCACGGAAAAATCCAACACTTGGAAATTTTCCGACAGGGGAAAAATTGGGTATTTATATCCGGTCGAACTTTTTAACATTCTAAAATTTATCCGGAAAGCCGCATAGACAAAATTTGATAATCCGATCAAATCTACGAACTCCTAAAACAACCCAGAAAACTCAACTCTGGAGTCAGATTTAAAATATCCCAGGAAAACCAGCACTACAAAATATGAATTACTGTGCAAAATTCAAGTGCTGATGTGACAAGGTGACCGCGGAACCGCCGCACAAGCCATGATTGTGCCGTGGTTCCGCCGCGTGTTGGTGGAATCATGTTCTCGAATTTCACAGTAATTCTTATAAAAGCCTGCTGATTTTTCTGCATATTTTTAATTTGGAAAAAAACCCAGATTTTAAAAAATGTACAGAGAGCATTTTGGGTTTTAGGGTTTTGGTTCGATCGGACTTCAAACGTCGTCCGGACTTCGCCTAAGGCTCTAGCTAGTCTCTGATACCACTGTAGGGTTCCTAGGCACTCTCAAGGGGTCTCACAAGGCATCAACCATGCCCGTTTTCAAAAATTACGGTGCCGAGAAACCCTAGACTATGGATCGTTAGCTAGATGTCTAGGCGAAAGATGCAACTAGTAAACTACTTTACTAAGAGAACGGAAATACAACCTTTGTAGATCCGGTTCTCCACCTCCATAGCTCCGCAATGAAGTATCCTCGCTGTCCAAATGGAAACCCGGGCTTTAGCGTCGGCTTCATCGGAGAAATGGGCGGGCAAGGTCGTCGGCTTCGTGCCGAAGATGATCTACGTCGAGGCATCGCAAGATCAAGCTCCCACTTCACAAAGTCATGAAACTTGTGAAGAGAACACACTCTACTACTTGGCAAGAGGTAGAGGATGAAGAAATATGAAGTGGGTAGACTTTAAAATTGGATTTCTCACTCATTTCATCAATCCACCATTGATGAAGTCAAGCTTCTTCATGTGTAGAAGAAGAAGAAGAAGGAATATTATTATGATAAGTTCATTTGAATAATTGAATAAGAAATATTCTTATCATAACTTGAACCATGGTTAGATGTAGAGAGTTAACTCAAGTTAGATGAATGGTTAGGGTTTGAAGAAGAAGACAAAAAGGTTACATGAGTCAAAGTTGCATGAAGCTTCAAGAAGCTTCATGTAAGAATGCAACCCTTTTATTTTCTTCACTTTTTCTTTTAATCCAAATTAAAAGATAAATGAATGAATAAATAAGTAATGGATAAACAAATAAAAACCCTAACCATTTATTTAACCAAGGATTAATTCTTTACACAAAACCCTAGCAATCTTATATCATCAAACATGATACAATCAAGTGCACAAAAAATATATCACATATACAATGTGCACACCCGAGTGAGAAAATCCATTTAAAGTGAACCGATATTAGTTAATGCAAACTAATATATCAAATATATAATTATGCATTAAATCATTAAATCAACACTTGATTTAATGATCCGGTCATATCGCATATAACCGACTAATATATAAATAGTAACAACTTATCGAATCAACACTTGATCCGATATCCCGGCTATATCGCATATAACCGATCAATGTCACAAATTGCGAGAATCGAATACAGTATCACATACTGGTATCATTCTCGGTCCCGCACATATCTCATATGCACTCCTATTTCGTTTCGCTTGAGCCAGGAAACCTCTGTGTAGGACTCTAAAGACTCGTCAATACGCCGGCAGCAGGTGATGATCATATCAAACACCCACAAGCCGCAAGCGGTCTGCTAAACGTAACGGCCACCCGGGTATTGAGCGATCAGAAGATCGACGAGCAAGCCCGCTCACACTCCAGTGAATCCAACCAGTAACACTACCGTACAGTCCGGTCTGATCGTCTGATATGTCGCATATCTTGCCTAGGGGTAGTAAACGTCAGACCCCAATAGCTCGATAAGTCGTGTCGATATGAGGTCTATAACAGTTCGAGAAACTACTGGTAACACTTACCAGTATATCTCAGCAACCCTGGCCAGGGATTTCCGGTTATAGCCAATCGAACACAGCGCAACATCAACCCCCTATACCGGGAGAGACGAATCCCCTCCTATCGATCATTGCCTCCATGTGATTCGGGACTGTACCCAAAAACCACCGTTTTGCACGCCCTCTTGGACGTGGTAAGATGGAAATCAAAGCACAGTGGGAACCACACAAGACTCTATGACGATCTCGGGTCAACAGACTACTCTGTACCAGTGTCACCAGAGAACTGCCATCTGACGTAAGGTATAATACCATCTAGGAGTTCTCGGCGAGTCCGTCCAGTGTACCCAGTCTCTACTGAGCACCCGTATATCATCTCTGATGTCAAACACCGATGGATATGGGATCATCCATCGCCCATCTGTATGGGTCGAGAAGGTACACGCTAGTCTACTCTGGTATATCGATGCCCCATCTCGATACACCCACGACTAGGGACTTTGAAGGATGTACTTATAGACTACCATGTCCCCACTAGTATGATCCACATCATAGTCCAGATAGTCAAGTACACATCCTAAGGGCTTTACCAACATGTAACAGAGAGACAATCAGTATACACGTTAAGGTAAAGAGCAACCAGATAGCATACTATCATGTCGAGCAAGAAAGTCCTCCCTATATATGTCCCAGCATCCACTACAATATACATCCTATGTACAGTAATAGCCTCTAGGGCATACATATAACTAACAATGACGGGACCCAGTGGCGAATGCGGATGGCAAATACTTACATCGTATTTTCGTTCTTTTTTGGTGTGATCAATTGATGGGACTGCGTTGATTCGGATCAATGCAAGCTAAACAAATCTATTCTGATGTTGTTGGAACAATTTTCAAAAAGCTGTTATTGCAAAGACGTTCTCTTATGTTTTGCACAGTGGTATTCGGTTATGAATATCCAGCACCTCAGCCGACGAGGCAAGGGCCGAGATCCCTTCACCGGGAGTGACCCTTGGACAGAAGTTTGCGTCAGGGTAAAAACTTCACTATAGCCGATTGCCTTTTGCTTTGCATCGTGGTATTCAGTTGGAATATCCTGCACCTCATTCTACGGGGAAAGAGCCGAGATCCCTTCACCGGGAGTGACCTCTTTAGCAAAGGTTTTCGTCACTATATTTTTATAAAATGCTTTCCGGTTCCTTCAACGATATCAAGTTCATTACGTTAAAGGTTTTTCGCCAAAAACCATTCGTAGCCCTCCGTCATTTCAGACGGGTAGCACTTAGTATTCATGCTATGTTTGTTGGCCTTAGTCAAGGCATAGTGTATGGTAGCTATTTGTTACTTTTCTGCAGCATAGATAGATGCGTTGGTTTGGGACAGTCGTACAGCCTCGTTGGCCCTAGTCAAGGGCTTGTATGGGCGGGTTCAAATTAACCTGGACAATGACGGGTAGAACTTGACATGTGACTTATGATTTGTTGGCCTTAGTCAAGGTCATAAGAGCATGGGGTAAAAATCACATCGGGAGTTTCTAAAGAAACTGAAACTTACCAGATATGCGCATACCTTCTTGAGTGTGATAACGTCAGTGGATTCCATCACGTTATCATGCGATGATAGTTGGATCCCGATTTCCACTGATGAGTTGGTTTACTCCTCGGGTGGTCCCGATCAATTCTTCTTTCAGGTTTGGAGGAGAATTTGAGATTACAGTAGGAGGTTTCCTGATTTGATAAATTGGTAACCATTCTGATCTAGGTTAGAGTGCACGCTGAGTGTTTCTTTTCTCTCTCTCTTTGGCAGCGACCTTGACCCGACCCTTGACTATGACTCGGTGACCAAAATTAAATACTGGCTTTTGAATTGTCACAGTTGCATACCTCATTGCCACTCCTACTTTTTACCCTTTTCTCCAGGACACCCCGTATTACTACGAACGTCCACTTCCATTGGATAAAACCATCATATGGTTATATACGAACTCGAAGCAATTTATTCGAGGATGGTTTCCGGTTGTGGAGAAAACGAATAGGACTATTCAGTTGTCTTTTCCTTTTACCTTCTCTCAGGTTTCGAGTGTTCCTTAGATTAGGACAGTACACCTATTACGCAAATTGGATAGTCTTATTCCAAACCTTAGGCTGGAGCCGAATGATAGGGAATGAAGAAAGCCGATTAGCCTAAGTAAGATGTACAGTAGGTATTAAGTTAAGACAATTAAAGGGATTAGAAGGAGGACAAAGTAAATTGCGACTGCTATTCACGACCAAACCAAGTATTTCATTACCACTCCCACTTCACCTTTGTATTTCTCCAGGACACTCCGTATCACTACGAAGATCCACAGTTATCCGGATACTCCATCGTATGGTTATATACGAACTCGGAAGGAACTTGTTCCAGTTCGGGGATGGATTCTGGTTCAGGAGAAATAGGAATAAGGTTTATTCGGTTGTCTTCTATCTTCACCTTCTCTCGCATTGCGAGTGCTCCTAGGATTAGGACAGTACACCCGTTACGCTTATTGGATAGTCTTCTTCCAAACCATAAGCTGGTGCCGAACGGTAGGGAAGGAAGAAAACCATTTAGCCTAACGATGGTGTGCAGAAGGTAATGACTAAAGACATATAAAGGGATTTAGAGAGATGGCAAAGAAATATACGGTTACAGCTGTGAATCTGTATAATGGAAGAGGCATTATTAGGAATACCAGGATATCCCTACGAAACATTTCAATGTTTCAGTTTCACTGTGTACTGTTAAAAGAAAACTGATTTCCTAATTAGCCCTTGCTCCAGGGTATGTATTTACCAGGTTTGATTCTCACATCTGTATGGTTTTACAGATGATGAGTGGGAGTAAGTTATTGGGAATTGGGTGATCAACCTCATTATATCGGAATTCGTTATAATTGGTGATATTTGAGGAAATCACCTGGGTTGTTTGCCGGACGGCAAATATTTCATTTTGAATATCCGTTGTAATGCACCAATTTCAAATTGATATATCTTTACGTCTATCTTTATAGAGTGAGATATAACTTTTTGAAATTATGTCTATGGCATTTACCTATATCAGTGGCTGGTTAGGTAAGGAGCATTAAACAACGGTGTAATTCTTCTTAACCATAAGTACAGTTTTCAACCTACGATACACAGCGAATGAGTTATTAGACTCAAGGGACTTATACAGAGTATTGTATGTTGTCCAGTGTCCATCAGGACAGAGGGGTTGGTACTCATACTATATTCTGTTTACTTGTGACTTCTCTAGTTCTTAGACATGTGTTTCGTAGAAATGCAAGGTCTAAGTTTTGAGAAGTTATAGGTATAAGAGTAAAATAGAGAACCAGGTCTTGCAAGTATCGGGATTCTTCAAGGTGATCGATAATGTAGATACTTGTGTATGGTATTCAGTTGATAGTAATGATTAAGAGAACTTGCTTCTCTTTCAGGTTACTCATAATTGAAAGCATTCCTAAGTTGAGTAACGCTGATCGGCCTCCTTCCATTTAGTTAACATGCACTGGAGACAGTTGCATGATTTGAATTCGGTTCCAATTAAATCAGTGCCTATGTTTCTATATTGGATATAGAATAGTTCATATCTTAACATTGTTAAGGTACGGGGAGTTGTCCGGCTTATGCTTAAAACCGGACTCTGGATAACTCAAGGCACGTTTCTGTAATGGCTGTTTGTGGGTTGACCCAGGCTATGACGAGGGTTGACTTTCTACCATCTGGAAGATCAATAGTGATATTGTTCTTGACGCGCCACTGTTTTAAAAGAAATGGATTTTTTTTTCAGAAAACAATAGTGGGAGTATGGTAGAACTGGAAGTAATTCCAGAACCGCAAACGATTACTGAAAATTTGATAAGAACCTAAAGATTCAATATGGTCTGACATTCTATTGGCCACTACACAAATATGGTGGGTAACCTCAGGCACCCGAGAGGTACTCCGGTAGCCTCAAGGACGGTGACAGGGAGGTTTTTGTTTACCCAGACTTGACACTACTGTTGTTCCAGGCTATGAGACCCGGCAGGAGGATGAGTATAGCGTCGTTCTGAAATGGTTTTAGAAGTGTACGTGTTTATGACTCTGTCGGAGGGTTGTCGTAGTCAGTGGGAGCAGCGGAAGCATAGTGGACAAGTAGCTTATGTCTATTTATAGACTAAAGCAGAGATAGCGGAGATAAATCATCTATTTCTGATGTCACAGTCATAGGTTTGACTTCATCTGAATAGGGGATGGATCTGTTAAGAAGGTTGTAGGGTGTGATGTCTTGGTACTTGGATGACATACACAGAGTAGGAAGTGAAATTCCTATACTACGATCGGTTATACTTTGGTTGTCACACAGTGGTTTCTCCACATGGGAAATGGATATTATATCAGATATTCTGGTTACTAGATCTATGGTTTTAGATCAAGATTTGGGTAGTTTCCCAATCTGGGTACTTAGACAGCATTCTAAAGGTGTTTTAGAATGGACGACTCCTGGCATGGTAGTGTACCTGCAGGTGATGGAGTCACCCTCTCTAAAGGTGTCTTACAAACTAAAGGGGAGAGGGATGTGCATGATTGGAAGATCACTTGCTTAGGCAACTGAGTCAATCGTGAGATGTCAAGTACCACACCAGATGTTTTTGCACGAGATGCAATATGTTGATATTGATCCAATCCTGGAGAAACGATCGGAAGCAATTTTAGAACATAAGTGAATGTTCTAGGGATATGATAACGGTAGCCTCTTTCGAGAGACGGTTATCATCCCAGGCTTCCAAGGTGACCTGGATGACAGAGTGGCAGTCAGAGTTATAGTTTTCCCTCTGACGAGGGGCAGTAATTTGGACAGGTGGTCCAAGCGGATACTGAGGGAGGCATGGCACAGGATACTGATTTGTTTCAGTTGACGATACAGTCTAAGAAGTTTGTATTTGGAGTTCATTTATGAACTAGGTCCCATCAAATATCCAGACATATTCTAAGACAGGTATTACTCATTTCGGGAGATGGCTTTCTCCGCGAACTTGAGATAAAGAGAGACATAGAAAGAAACATCAGAGCGGATCCACTCACTGAGGCTATTCCTCGAACGCAATAGTTTCGCAAACGGGCTTTGTGAGACTAATCAGTAGAGGAGTTGGGTGTTCGGTATCACACGGGCTGTGAGTACGCGAAATCGCAATAATTAGTCTTGAGTGCAAGTGGGAGATTGTTGGATATAGTGCCCTCAGAGTCAATTATTGGATCACAGGCACGTGATTGCAATGATTGAGGGAGGACCTATACCGGTAGGACAGTCTTACTCAAGATGATAGTTTGCGATCTGGTTTATCTTTATCATCGTGTACTGCTTTAGGTGACCTTACATGTCACCATTGCACGTTGATAGAGCCCTTAGGATTCTTGCTTGACTACCAGCAGTATGATGGCGATCATATACGTGGGAGCTGGGGTCTATAAGCACATCCTTAAAAGGTCCCTAGTCGTGGGAGTTTCGAGACTGGGCATCGATACTCCAGAGTAGACTAGTGTATACAGTTGAGACCCCGACGACGGACGGTGGACGGTCTCACAAGCCACTGGTGTCAGTTGGTTCACCTAAGATGTATACAGGTGCTCATTGGGTTATGAGTACACCGGACAGGACTCGCCGGGAACCTGCTAGTTAGGATTATACCAGACGTCAGATAGCAGTTCCCTGGTGACATGTGTACAGGTTAGTTCATCGACCTGAGATCGTCATTTGTCTCGTGTGAGTTCCCACTGTGCTTTGATTACTACCCTACCACGGCTCAAAGGAGTCGTGCAAACAGGTTTTAGTTGGGTACAGTCCCGAGCCACATGGAGGCAGTTAGCGGATCTGCAGGGGTTCGTCTCTCCCGGTATTGGGGGTGAGGTCGCTCTGTGTCTAGGAGAGCCATTACACGAAGTCCTTAGCCAAGGTAGGAGATTTACTGGTAGGTATTCCAGTAGTATCTCAGGGTGTTCTGGGCTACACTCCGACACGACTTGTACCGCTTTTGGGGGTCTGACTTTTACCAACCCCCTAGGTCCGCCATGCGATGCTTATAGACGAACGGACCAGACTGTACGGATATTGTCACTGACAGGCTCTGTAGGGTGTCAGGATGAGTTCACGCATCGACGTCCCTTTTGGTCAATACCTGGTAGCCCGTTACGTATGGCTAAAACCTCTGACGTGCTAGTGGTTAAATCCACAGCCAATGTATTGACGAGTCTTTAGAGTCCCCCACAGACAGTTTCTCAAGTTTCGGACAAAACGCTGTAGAGGCCATATGGATATATGGCAGGGTTCGATCTTATACGTGCGGTATTGCATGGATCATGATCGGACGGATAATACTAGCGGGCTTTGGTTTAAGCCGGATCCTAGTATTGTAAAGTGTAGATTTTGTCTCGTTGCATTTATATTCGGTCGAAATACAAAGGCGGGTATGTATATACAGTCGCGGGGTTTTCCTGTAATTTATTACGGGATCAGTTTTTTGAAGTTGCTAGTTTGCATTCCGTTTTAGCCAGTTTTTCTTTGTTCCTTCATGGCCGAACTTTTGTGATGAGAGGGGCTTATTTGCAAGTGTGCAAATTAGCTAAGTGGAGGGGTTTATTTATAAATGGAGGATTATGATGGTTCTAGAATCTTTTCTTTTTCATTCATCATGGTTTTGCATTAATGAGAAAGGATTTGAGATTGGATTGATTTGGTTTTGAGTGTGACTAAATTTCCTTATTATCACCCATTTCTTTATGGTCACCACTCACTCTCTTGTGCTCACCCCCTTGGTACTTTTCGTCCTCCTTTTTAAAAAGGGGCCGGCCACACATTGTGGAGAGAAGGGGGAATTTCATTTGGTGAGGAAAAATATTCATCTCATATAGTTTTGCTTGCTACAATATTCTAGTTGATCTCAATATCTCATTCTCTCCTCCATCCAAAATGTCAACTTCATAATCCCATGAGACAAACCATCCTACACTTTGCCTACAGTATTCTTGGACACGTCGACTCGCCAACTTCATGCCCGAGTTGCCTCGGTCCAGAGGTGGGAGCCCGTAAAAGAACCCGGCGATGTGGTGCGCTTTCCGACGAGAAGATGAAGATCGGAGATTCCGCGAGGAGATCGGGATGGAGGCCGAAGACCGAAGGACACGGATCGCTCGGTTTAGCTCTCTACCCTTTCTCTAGTTTGCTAGTAGTAGGTTAATGGTCCGATCCGAGTTTAAAGTACGCGGAAGCGCCGGTTTAGAAGTTTAAAAAAAAGTTTCGTTTCCGCATTTTTGCCTCGGAATGACAGCCGGGGCGCTGCCGTGCACTTACACGACCCAATCACAAATCACAATCTCACGGCATCATACCCGATCATATCGACTCACCTCCAAGTATCATATACTATCCTCATCACCTGTGTGTGTGTGTGTGTGTGTGTGTATGTATGTACCAATGCATCCACACATATATATATATACATATAAACATATTGTAGGGTTGCTAGGCACTATCACAAGGGTCTACAAGGCATCAACCATGCCCGATTCAAAAATTAGACGTGCCGAACAACCCTAACCAAGATCGTATACTTGAGATTATGCGAAAACTATAAGCAAGTAAACAACTTTACTTCTAAGAGTTTAGGATTACAACCTTTGTAGTCCGGTCCTTCACTTCTAAAGCTCCGTGTTGACGTCCCTTCGCTGCGATCAGCAAGATCCCGGACTCTTGTGATGGTTTTCTCGGAGAATTGAACGGGCTATCTCGTTAACTTCGAGGCCGAAGATGATCTACGTCGTGGAGACTCAAACTCAAGCTCCATCTTCACTAGGTCATGAACTTTGTGAAGAGAACACCCTAAACTAAATGGAAAGTAGTAGAGGATGATGAAATAGGAAGTGGGTTCACTTTTGTTTTTGATTTCTCACTTTGTTTCTTCGCTTGATAAAAATCTAGTAAGCTTATTTTGTTCTTGAAGAAGAAGAAGAAGAAGAAAGAAAAGAAATAAGAATAATGAATATGTAAAAAGAATAATCAAGTGAAGTTTATCATAATGCAACCATGGGAGAGTTAACCTTTGTAGAGACTAAACCATAGTTTGAGTTAATGGTTTGGTTAATAAAAATCTTATGCAAAACAAAATGAGTGGACTTTGTTAAAGATGCTTAAAAGCTTCATGAAGCTTCAAGCCAAGACAAAGAAAGCCACCATTTTGTTTTACCAACATAAATAAAAACCCAAACCATTATCTTAAATATGGTGTAAGTCATACACACACCCAAGTATGCATGTATCATCAATCATGATACAAACTAGTGCACAAACATATATCGCATATACAACTTGTGCACATCCAGTGAGAAAATCAATCTTATGCGAACCAATACTAGTTAATGTAAAGTAATATATCAAATATATAATTATACATTAAATCATTAAATCAACACTTGATTTAATGATCCGGTCATATCGCATATAACCGACTAATATCTAGTGTATCAATATATCGAATCAACACTTGATTCGGTAACCCGGCTATATCACATATAACCGAGCGATGCTACAAATCACGAGAATAGAATACAGTATCACATACTGGTATTATTCTCGGTCCCGCACATATCTCATATGCGCTCCTATTTCGTTTCTCTTGAGCCAGGAAACCTCTGTGTAGGACTCTAAAGACTCGTCAATACGCCAGCAGTAGGTGGTGATCATATCAATCACCCACAAGCCGCAAGCGGTCTGCTAAACATAACGGCCACCTGAGTATTGAGCGATCAGAAGATCAACAAGAAAGCCTGCTCACACTCCTGCGAATCCAATTAGTAACACTTACCGCACAGTCCGGTCTGTTCGTCTGATATGTTGCATATCTCGCCTAGGGCTGGTAAACGTCAGACCCCAGTAGCTTGATATGTCATGCCGCTGTAAGGTCCATAACAAGCGTGAAACTACCGATAACTCTTACCAGTAAATCACTGCAACCCTGGCCAGGGATTTCCAGTTATGTCCAGTCGAGCATAGCGCAACATCAACCCCCAATACCGGGAGAGACGAATCCCCTCCTATCGCTCATTGCCTCCATGTGAATCGGGACTGTACCCAAAAATCACCTGTTTGTACGGCTCAGTAGAGCCGTGGTAGGGTGGAAATCAAAGCACAGTGGGAGACACACAAGACCCTATGACGATCTCGGGTCAACAGACTAAGATGTACCAGTGTCACCAGAGAACTACTATCTGACGTGAGGTATAATACCATCTGGGAGTTCTCGACGAGTTCGTTCAGTGTACCCAGTCTCTACTGAGCACCCGCATACCATCTCTGATGTCAAACACCAATGGATATGGGATCATCCATCGCCCATCACATGGGTCGAGAAGATATACGCTAGTCTACTATGGAATATCGATGCCTCGTCTCGATATTCCCTCGACTAAGAACATTGAAGGATGTACTCATGGACTACCCAAGCCCCACTAGAATGATCTCCATCATAATCTTGGAAGTCGAGTACACATCCTAAGGGCTTTATCAACTTGTAATAGAGAGACAACAAGTGTACATGTTATGATAAAGAGCAACCAGATTGCGTACTATCATGTCGAGCAAGAAAGTACTCCCTATATATGTCCCAGCATCCACTACAATATAAATCTCATGTACAGTAATGGCCTCTAGGGCATACATATAACTAACAATCTCCCACTTGCACTAGGGCCATCTGTAGCAGTGGTTGCAGTATCTCATACTCAACCATCCCAAAAAGTCTTTCTCTGGGAAAAGGCCTTTGTGAGTGGATCCGCCGTGTTGTCCTCTGAGTTTACTCTCCTAATCTCAATCACCCTGGAGATCAACTATCTCTATGATCAGGTGATATTGCCTTGGAATATGTCTGGGTCACTGATGGGACCCAGACATATGAGTCAGAACCATACTTCCATTGTCACACAATGGTAGGAACCTAGTTCATCTCACGAACTAATATACACCCAAAATTCCTCTTTGGTAGTATCTTTGATAGCGATGTCACCGGCCTTTATCGTCTAGTTTGCCACGGTATCTAGCTTGGAACTCTTCCAACATACCGTCCCTCCAGTGAGGGTAAAGATAATGCCTGCGACTGACATTCAGTCGTGCTTATCTCCCTGGAAGCTATCCAGTGATTCTCCCCAGGATCGATTGATACCATCTCACTACATTTAGTGAGAATCCTAACATCCATTTAGATCTATCTCATAGATTCAAAACCCAGGATTTAGGAGGTATCACCTAGATCCTATATGGAGAATCCTTGTGATAAGAGGAGATTGACCGTGCGTAGTATAGGAAACTCTTTTCCTATCAAGAGTGTGTCGTCCACGTACAATACGAGGATGTTCACCTTACTCTCTACTACCTTTTTGTATATACAAGGTTCATCTACCACTTTGATGAAGTCAAACTCTTTGACTACCACATCAAAACAGATGTTCCAACTCCGTGATGCCTGTTTTATCACATAAAAAATCTTGCTCATGTTTCCGCTGCTCCCACAATCTACGAAGCCCTCTGGCTGTGTACTTATAGACGCTCTCTTCTAAATCATCATTTAGAAAAGCAGTCATGACACCCAACCGCCAGATATCGTAGTCTTGGTATGTAGCCGTGGCAAGTAGGATCTGGATGGACTTAAGCATAGCTTTGAAAGTCTCAACTTTTCCATGTACACCAAGTAATCTTCTCAAGATATACTTGCTCGTGATGGGGATTTAACCCTTCAGATAGAGCAACCAAAGTCCATACTTTGTTGGTGTATAAGGATTCCATCTCAGATCGCTAAGTATCCAGCCATTCTTACAAAGTCCTCAGTCACGATGGCCTTCTCGAAACTAGTTGGGTCATCATCTTATGATGCAATCCTCGCTCCCACTGTCATCGAGAAACCGAAGTATCTCACAGGCGGATGAGGAACCCTGCTAGATCGGCGGAGAGGCTGAGGTTCGTCGGGGACTATTGAATCCTTTGGTTCTGTCAAATCATCAGCTGTAGTTTGTATAGCTGGAAATCCTTCCAGTTCTACAGAACTGACCTTGCCTCGATCTTGTCCGGATTTTTCTTTTGACATAGGCCGGACAACCCCAAATCTTAACTTGCTTAAGAGATGGGCTCTTCCCATACCATATCTTATATGGAGTGGTAGGCTCTGATTTGATTCGAACCCAATAAAATAGGTATGCAGCTTCTCAAGCGCATAACCCCCAAAAGGAAATATGTGACTCAGTAGTACTCATCATAGAGCGCACCATAACTAATAGGGTGTGATTGCTCCGCCCCGATACACCGTTGTGCTGTGGTGTATATAGAGGAGTAATGCAAAGAGAGAATCTCATTCTCGTTTGGAATAGTGCAGGAATTCCATGCACAAGTATTCTCCTCCCTGATCTCATCATAGGACATAATACTTCTACCCGTTTTGGTTCTCTACTTCTTACTTATATTCTTTGAATTTCTTAAAAGTTTCAGACATGTGTTTCAACAGGAACATGTGTCCGAATCTTGAGAGATCATCAGTGAATGTAAGTAAGTACAAAGAACCAGTCCTTGCATATGTAGACTGGGGACCTTCATACATCACTATGTATCAGTCCCAAAAGTTCACTAACTCTTTCTCTGTTTCCAGTAAACGGAGCTATGGTCATCTTATCTTTATGACATGACTGGCAAGTTTTACAAGATGTAAATTCAAACTGATTTAAAAATGCATCTAAATGTAACTTAGCTAGTCGGGTCGCATAGATATGACCTAGTCTATAATGCCTCAAGAAGGATTCGTTTATTTCTGAATTCTTCCTCTTGTGTGTTTTTTGTACGTTAGGAACAATGGTTTGATTTAGAATATATATGTTTTTAGATAACGTGCTTGAACCGATCAACTCTTGATATAGGAAATGTTCAAAACATTATCCAACAATACAAAATTATATCCTTCTTTAATAAAAAGAGACTGATATGATGTTGTATATCAGGTTCGGTATCTAATAACATTCGTTCAGAATCAATGTATTCTGGTAATATAGGGTGATAACTACCAACAGACTTGGCTGCAACACTTGCACCGTTTCTATCTCATGAAATTTATCACCCGTTCTCAGTTCTCTACCTATCTATAGCCCATGTAACAGATTACATTTGCGGGATCCTGATCCGGTATCTAATACCCAGGACGTAGAGGATACAGAGAAACAGTTCTTTGTAATGAACACACACGAAGAAGATGCATCATCATGTACTTTCTTCGTTTGGGTGGCATGGGAATCCTGGTATTCCCCTATTTCCTGCTCGGTCTTATAACAATTATATGTTGGAGCGGGACCAATGTTCCCCAGCAAAGTATAACAAGCGGGTTCGGTCAATACATCCATATTATTATCTTGATTAAGGCCTGACATGGTCGCTACTTGGAGAGAGAGAGAAGAAAACACTCTGCGTGCGCTCTTGCAAGATTAAATTGGTTATATATTTTATCTAATCAGGATGGCTCCCACTGTTTTTATCAAATCTTCCTTCAAACCTTAAAAGGAAAGACTAGTCGGGATTAATTAGACTTTACAAGTTCGCCAATTTTTCAGCCAGGCCAGTGCCGGTACTTTGAGAGAGGTTCCCCGTGCTTTCGCACGGACCTAATTAAAATAAACCTCTTTTTCCCAGGGGCGTAACCCCGTCGACACCTTTCTAGACACCTACTTGATCGGCTAATTATAAAGTGCAAAACTCTCCCAGGAGTAACAATTACTCGCAGCGGGTATCGGGATCCAACTATCTCATAGAAGGTATGCAATCTCATTGCAAATTTCAACACTTGAAACACCTGATATTGGTTTTTACCCCTAGTACTTATGACCTTAACTATGGTCAACAAATCATAAGTACTAGTCAAGTTCGACCCGTCATTTCGTGAACAATTAGACCCACCCACATGACCCTTAACTAAGGTCAACAAAGTCACATGACTGTCTTAACTAATCGCATCATATGCAGTGTAGGAAGACATCACTTAGCTACCGTACACTGTGCCTTAACTAAGGTCAACAAACACAGCACGAATACTAAGTACACTACTTCCTAAAATGACGGAGGGTTGCGGATGGTTTTTAAGAAAACATTCAACGCTTTGAACTTGATCTCGTTGCGGAATCAAATGGTTTTAAATGGAGTGTTTTTGAGGCTTTTGCTAGTTTCGCTAAAGAGATCACTCCCGGTGAAGGGATCTCGGCTCTTTCCTCGTCGAATGAGGTGCAGGATATTTACAATACCAATATGCAAAAGAAGAACTAGAAAAGCAGTCAAAAGACAAACCGAAGGTTGTAGCATCTTCTAATTATTGCTAAAGAGGTCACTCCCGGTGAAGGGATCTCGGCTCTTTCCTTATCGAATAAGGTGTTGGATGTTCTACAAGGAACACCGCTATGCAAAGCAACAACTAGAGCTACCTATTTTTTTTTGAAATTCGATTCCCCAACATCTTTTAGATTTATTTTCTTTCATTAATCTCATTAATGAACTTCCCATCATTTAAGTCCACCTAAACATCACAGATAAATAGAACGTACACTTATGCCATCCGCATTCGCCTCGATGTCCTGTCTGCACCGTTAGGTTAGGTAACTAACGGCAGAGCGGGTCAGGGCTAGCGCGGATGTAAAACATAAGCAACGTCTATATAATATATCATATATACTATATACAATATTTATCTGAACATATCACATGATCATATCACAGATAACGCAGCAGAAAAAATCCTATGAAATATTGGATATACTAGGACGTCCGTGTTTTATTTTGAGCCTGTATAAAACACGGATTCCACGGTCGTGATGAATAGCCAATCCTACACCCCTAGACCCCTACGAGAGCGGCAAGCAACCCTACCAATTCTGGAGTTAGGACACCCGGACTCGACTCCTCGAGATGGTCTCCCACTGGACTCTAGAACCCGGTTACTTGTGCTACCCGCCTTGGGTCTATCCTAATGCGGAAAAGTAAATAATATATAATGGTGACATCATCCTCAGCCCGGAAGTGCCCCAATAAAACAATATTACATACAATGAATTTTACATGAATGAAAACGAAAAACTCTCATCTCACATAAAAAAAACCGGCTATTCAAACACGACGATCCAATATAACATATCCAGCAACATATAACATCACATATCATCAACGTAAGTAAATATGCGTATCCCAATTGTCGTTGATGTATAGCAACGAAACCGGCGATACACCACATATTACACTTACGGTCTCAGAAAAGAAAGCGTAAAACTACAACAGTTGGAATCTGCAACCTCCTTAGACATCGCATGCCTAACCAAATGAATTTCTTAGACATCTCATGCCTAACAATTATAAACCCCGCATTTTAGTATCATTATCGAAAACTCTTTTCAATATCAAGTCGGGCAATTCAACAAGATTCCTGACATCCTGATCAAATGCTCGTCGCAAACTTTAGTGGACAGCCGCACCCTCGGATGCCGTCGACGAAGTGCACTAAGGCGGAACACCGCTGCCGCGAGCACCGAAACGGATGCTTTTGGTGACGGGGTTCTCCTACAGTCACTTGGTCGGGGCTATGGGGAGTGGCTATCTATTAAGTTTACCCGGCGAGTATCCGCGTATGCTACGTGATTGCGACGGACTTTTGATCACATCAAAATTTCCGTGGCAACCGATCATTTGAGATTGAACTGCTAGATTTACAACATTCAATTTAGTTATCTTATAACTGCTTGTGGATTCCAAATATTGTATCATATTCCAGATAAACAGACAATGTTAAACTTTCCGATCGAATAATCAAACACCCAAGTTTTTCCAAATAGTTCTCAACACTTGAGGGGAGTTTAAAAACAACCATCACATGCCACAATACCAATGGTCCAGCCGTAGAAGGGTCAAGCGAACGCCTCACATGTGGCAACGCAGTACAGCCTCAAACCCTAAGGTTCAAAAGGCAGTTCAAGACGGTCACATAATCGAGTTAAGGTTTGTTGTCTTCTAGAGGGTCCACCGCGTAACTTGCATGATTTAGAACGCTCTTAAACTATGGAAAAATCCAACGCTTGGAAATTTTCCGGCAGGGGAAAAAGTGAGTTATTGATATCCGTTCGAACATTTTAACACGTTCTAAAATTACCCGGAAAAACTTAAACGAACTTAAATTATCCGATCGAATCAACGAGTCCCCAATACAACCCAGAAAACTCAACCCATGAGTAGAATTAAAACTTCCCAGAAAAATCAGGAAACAGCTACGGGTGTAACTGTAGAAAAACGAGTCCCTAATCTCCACTTACAGCCGCGGAACCGCTGCCAAAACCACGGTACGGCCGCGGTTCCGCGGCGCTAAAGTGGAGTTAGGAAGTCGTATTCTACATTTATTCTTAGATTTCCCTGCTCAATTTTCTGAGCATTTTTAATACTAAAAAATCAACATTTTAAAAAAAATTCCAGAGAAGGGTATTCGTGGGGGTTTCCGAGTACGATCGGATTTTAAACTTCATCTAGACTTCGCCTAAAGCTCTATCTTGGCTCTGATACCACTATAGGGTTGCTAGGCACTGTCACAAGAGTCTACAAGGCATCAACCATGCCCGATTCAAAAATTAGACGTGCCGAACAACCCTAACCAAGATGGTATACAAGAGATTATGCGAAAACTATAAGCAAGTAAACAACTTTACTTCCAAGAGTTTGGGATTACAACCTTTGTAGTCCGGTCCTTCACTTCTAATGCTCCGTGTTGACGTCCCTTCGCTGCGATCATCATGATCCCGGACTCTTGTGATGGTTTCCTCGGAGAATTGAACGAGCTAGCTCGTTAACTTCGAGGCCAAAGATGATCTACGTCGAGGAGACTCAAACTCAATCTCCATCTTCACTAGCTCATGAACTTTGTGAAGAGAACACCCTAAACTAAATGGCAAGTAGTAGAGGATGATGAAATAGGAAATGGGTTCACTTTTGTTTTTGATTTCTCACTTTGTTTCTTCACTTGATAAAAATCTAGTAAGCTTATCTTCTTCTTGAAGAAAAAGAAGAAGAAAGAAAATAAATAAGAATAATGTATATGTAAAAAGAATAATCAAGTGAAGTTTATCATAATTCAACCATGGATGAGTTAACCTTTGTAGAGACTAAACCATAGTTTGAGTTAACGGTTTGGTTAATAAAAATCTTATGCAAAACAAAATGAGTGGACTTTGTCAAAGATGCTTAAAAGCTTCATGAAGTTTCAAGCCAAGACAAAGAAAGCCACCATTTTGTTTTCCCAACATAAATAAAAACCAAAACCATTATCTTAAATATGGTGAAAGTCATACACACACCAAAGTTTGCATGTATCATCAATCATGATACAAACTAGTGCACAAACATATATCACATATACAACTTGTGCACATCAAGTGAGAAAATCAATCTTATGCGAACCAATACTAGTTAATGTAATGTAATATATCAAATATATAATTCTACATTAAATCAATAAATCATTAAATCAACACTTGATTTAATGATCCGGTCATATCGCATATAACCGACTAATATCTAGTGTATCAATATATCGAATCAACACTTGATTCGGTAACCCGGCTATATCACATATAACCGAGCGATGATACAAATCACGAGAATAGAATACAGTATGACATAATGGTATTATTCTCGGTCCCGCACATATCTCATATGCGCTCCTATTTCGTTTCGCTTGAGCCAGGAAACCTCTGTGTAGGACTCTAAAGACTCGTCAATACGCCAGCAGTAGGTGGTGATCATATCAATCACCCACAAGCCGCAAGCGGTCTGCTAAACGTAACGGCCACCCGGGTATTGAGCGATCAGAAGATCAACGAGAAAGCCTGCTCACACTCCTGCGAATCCAATTAGTAACACTTACCGCACAGTCCGGTCTGTTCGTCTGATATGTTGCATATCTCGCCTAGGGGTGGTAAACGTCAGACCCCAGTAGCTTGATAAGTCATGCCGCTGTAAGGTCCATAACAAGCGTGAAACTACCGATAACTCTTACCAGTAAATCACTGCAACCCTGGCCAGGGATTTCCAGTTATGTCCAGTCGAGCATAGCGCAACATCAACCCCCAATACCGGGAGAGACGAATCCCCTCCTATCGCTCATTGCCTCCATGTGAATCGGGACTGCACCCAAAAATCACCTGTTTGTACGGCTCAGTAGAGCCGTGGTAGGATGGAAATCAAAGCACGGTGGGAGACACGCAAGACTCTATGACATCTTGGGTCAACAGACTAAGCTGTACCAGTGTCACCAGAGAACTGCCATCTGACGTGAGGTATAATACCATCTGTGAGTTCTCGGCGAGTCCGTTCAGTGTACCCAGTCTCCACTGAGCACCCGCATACCATCTCTGATGTCAAACACCAATGGATATGGGATCAGCCATCGCCCATCACATGGGTCGAGAAGATATATGCTAGTCTACTCTGGAATATCGATGCCCCGTCTCGATATTCCCTCGACTCGGAACATTGAAGGATGTACTCATGGACTACCCAGGCCCCACTAGTATGATCTCCATCATAATCCTGGAAGTCGAGTACACATCCTAAGGGCTTTATCAACATGTAATAGAGAGACAACAAGTGTACATGTTAAGATAAAGAGCAACCAGATAGCGTACTATCATGTCGAGCAAGAAAGTCCTCCCTATATATGTCCCAGCATCCACTACAATATACATCTCATGTACAGTAATGGCCTCTAGGGCATACATATAACTAACACATATACACCCATAATCATGTCACGTGTGCGCGCACGTGTGTGTGTCAACTTTTACTCTAGGGTTTCGCAACTAAGAAACTAAACTAAAAGCGCTTTCTTACTAAGTATTCACGTCTCACAAAAACATATATAAATATATATATAATATTCGCATCCTACCCTACGAAAGTGCGGGGGTGCTATACGCCATCCACCGGACTTGCCCGGTAGATATACATCTACTCATCTTAATCCTTGCTTGCCGAAGTCGATGCCGCCATGCTTTTAGTACGATGTCCACGTGAGGGTGCCTACATATATATAAACAAATAGTATCGTAAATGGAAATCACGCATGAAAACCAAGACGACACACGAATCATACATAAGTTCAAACCGATGGTCTACGCATGCAAGAATAACCAAACAACTCCCGATATCGACATACAAACGTCAAGTAACCGAGACAAAACACAATATCACAAGTTCAAGTCATCAAAAGTCACAAAACAAAACAGCAACCCCAGAAAAATGGTTCCAGATTTGTTCTCAGCTAAAATTAGGCTAAACAAGCAATTACATAGGCCAGATTACGAAGTAACTGAGCTACAGACCCAACCTAGACACCATTATCCAAAATTTTCCCGGCGACACAACCCTAAAATCCGGCCTTCTCGTCCATACCTACTCGGAAAGGGTTCGTATTCTCAAGGTGGTTTTCTAGTGTCTTAAATAGGTTAATGGAGTTGCTAGTTTTTCTGGTAAAGATTCCAGGTTATTCCAGATTCTTTGTAGGCACAAATTATACACAAAACCAACATTTGAAATATCTAACTCAACTTTCATGGCCTAGGCTCTGTTTTTGTAACGTTTTGGAAAATTAAGAATATTTAATTACATTTTATTATAAAAATAATAAAATCGATAAGTTTATGCAAAATGATATCGCTTATGAATTTGGGGTATCGGAATTATATCCGAAAAATGTAATTATTTTGATAAACAAGAATAAAGCGGGTGATATCAAGAAAATGATATCTTAATTATATTTTATCATGACATTTATTTGTCATTAAGCTAATAATATTTAAGTAAAAGATTTATCATTTCATATCCTTTATATTATATGAAAGTGATTTATGATATAAAGATTTTGCTTATTGTTAAATTTATCATGAATAACACATATCATTATATGTTAACCCTTACACAAAACACCTCATTCTTCCCTTAATAATAAACTAATGCCTCTTTTAAAACCCTTGTTGAAAACTGAACACCTCCTCCTTCATTACCATTACACCTCTTTTTTCAAATCCAACACCTCACCCTTTGCATGAATCATCCATGCTTCACCAAGTGCCACAACCTCCTTCCTCCATGCCACCTCCTCCTTTCTCTACCACAAACCCTCACTCATTTCCTTATCCTACCCCCTTTGTTCAGTTCATTAGATCAGAAAATTTAAGAGAAAGAAAGGAAAAGAAAACTTTAGAACACATGAAAGAAAATAAGAAAAGGAAGAAGAGAAGAAGAACAAGTGCTAAGGATTTTCACCATCACCCTGTAGCTAGGAGCTAAGGACTTGGGCATCTTGAGGGAAGCATTCTTAGGAATCTTCAGAGGGTATAATCTCTAGAACTCTTTAGAATTCTATTTCTTAAATGTTAAATATTGAAATCGGATATCATATTTTGATTAGTTTAGCCTCTGTGTGAATCTGCTATAGTTTAGAGGTAGATTAGAAAACCCAAACAGTGCCTTAACCTTGTAAATTGGACCTAGAGTAAACCACAGGAAGACGGACCCCTTACCTCGGAGATGAGCCGGCGACATGAAGGAAATTTCCGACCTCGCCGGATTTCTGGTGGAGTTGGACAATGTGGTTTTTAGGGTAGTTCTATATAGATATATAAGTGTGTTTGGAATTGTTTAATTGTTTTAGTTTAGTGGTATAAGAAATCTGGAAACAAATATCAGTTTAGGGTTAAGGTTCTTAGATATGATACGGACATATCGTACCATGAGTGCTGTTTTATATATCTTGACAAGAAAAGGGTTAGCTCAGAGTAACTTAAGTTTTGTAACTTATGATACATAGCATGTCTAGCTGTGCTGCATCATAAGCTAGGTTTTGTGATAATTTAGCTACTGTAATCGAATCTGGTACTGATAGGTATAATCACTAGATATTTCAACAAGACCAAAAGTATAATAAGAGTACTAGGAGACACCACTTCAAATACGAGCCCCAAACACCCTAGAAAATCCGGCGACCCACCTTCAAATTCCGGCGACGCCGGCCATCCCTTGGCTTTTGGTGTTGATTTTCCTTCTGTAGCTTTCAGTTGGTATTTTACAAGTTTCTGTATTATTTGTATTGTTTAAATAATTATACAATAAAATCTGGAAACGTTTTAGAAAATGGGTTATCAAATTTCAGATATTTGCGATACGAAGTTTTCGTATTTTGAGGTTTCAGCTAAACCGTTGACGTTTATACGTTAACGACAGAATTATATTGACATTTTTGGGCTAAGTGTGCAGTAGGTTCTAACCTACGCGCGTTTGGCTTATTGTTTTGGTTTTCAATATGATATTTACTGCTATGCGATTTAAATACGAATATAGGTACGATTCGAGAATTCCGAGATGAAGTTGGCGATGTAGCAGCGTGGATTCAGCGAGCTTCTAAGTTGGTGAGTAGATTTATATCAACTGGGGAAGTCGGCTTGATGGCGTATAGCACCCGCGCAACCTTATAAAAATTATTATGATTGCTAGTTAGTATAAAAGTTATCCAAGACATATTGATATAGTATCGCATCTTATATGTCCTTCATTGCATAAAGTTCATATCTAGTTTTAAGGGAGACATGTGCATACTGATTAGATCAGTATGATATGGGTATGAATTGATAAGTTGGTACGAGGGATCATTTCGTAATTAAGATGATATGGATATAGCGATATGATGAGCTATATTATAAGGAATTATACATATCGGAAATGATGAACTTGGTATGCCGAATAACGGCCAATTTATTCTTTGACAGGTATAGATAGATTATGTTCTGTTTTAGAATGTAATACTGGTATGAGCTATATTATTTTAAAAACCACGGTTCGTTGTCTTTTAAATAAACTACTAGGATGCGTGCCAATTTCTAAAACAAACATCTCTTTTAAATCTTAGACAGCTTCCTTATTTTATACTTAACGTTCCGATCATTTCTACAAATAATGGTATAGCTCATAACAAGTAATTACAATAAGTATGTTTAGACTTCTTATAGGGTTGTATTGCGTATTCTATATTATATGTTTCCGCGTTACGCACACTCTGATAGAACACTGCACAAATACCAATGAGTACTATGCTGCACAAGCACTTAACTATATTTTACACTACACCTCATTGGTATTGCCATGTCACTGTAGAATCGTTCGGTTATATATGCGTTAATATGTAGACTGATACACCATAGAACACTTGCACAAATACTAATGATTTCTATGTTGCACGAGCGCAGACGCGTATCCTACACTACACGTCATTAGTAGTGCCATGACACATTAGAATTGAATTCATTATGTTATGTGATATGATTACGTAGTCTTTTCATATTCATGTTGTAATTTCTGAGTATTCTACTCCTAATGATATATATATATATATATATATATATATATATATATATATATCGGTGGTATGGGACACTGTTATATATATACACATATTGTATATCATCAATACAAACTATGCAATTATTCTTATTCCTTATTTGATATTTGATATGATGAGTAAAACGTCCACCATGAGTTTTGTGTTTTCTGGTTTTGTTCCGGACCGAGTGGGGGAGATATACGGTCGTAGATTTTTATGCTATCTACACTGAGTGGAAGAGATATACAGTTGGATACATGGTGGGCCCGGGTCGAGACCGAGGGGCAGGATGCCGCATTGAGGCAGGGGAGCCTAATGAGGATACTTATTTCGGAGATAAAAACGAGCACGGCAGATATCCAGGGGATACTGACCGGGGTTCGACATGGTGCGACAGATATCCAGGGGATACTGATCGTAGCCAGGATATTGGGTGGCGATCATCTATTGAGGTGGTGTCGACGATATCTGTATTTATGTGTCGATGGTGGACACGAGAGCTTTCGGATTTCGATGTCGATGCTGGACATTTATATATATTGGTAAATATTGATATGATCATTATCATGAGGTACACATTTAGAGATTATTTGTGGATCCAACCAGGACAGTACCTGCATATATATTGGTATAGGCATTCATATACAAATAAATGGATTCAAGTACGAACTATAGATTCATGATTTTGATTGATAAGACATTGGGATATTATACTTAGGATTGCATGATAATTAGTATTGCACATACATGTCATATAGCATATCAGTACAGATTATGATAGTACTATACTTATGACCTAGGTATCGTCATACATTTCGATTTCTACCTTTAGATGTACTTTTATTCTCTGAGTTGGCAACTCATCCCCGTTTTGCCACAATTTATTGCAGGTTTGACTGCTTGGATTATCAGCGGTTTGGGCACACATTCTTTTGTGGATTGATGGGTAAGTGAGTTATTATTGTATCATACTCACTCTTGATTATTCATTTATTCTTGTAACTAGTGGAAACTCCATCAACTTAGAAATGATATACTATGGACTTAGAATTTATGGGTGGTGATGTCACACTCATTAGAGTCGACATCTGTTATAAATTTGTTTGGCTGTTCCATCTTTTAGATGCGATAGCTAGCTTCCGTTGGGAAGCTATTTTATTTTGTTGTATCGGGTTTTTATAAAAATGAAAAGGAGGTGATGACATGTTTTCAAACTTCACAAAGGCTTTTCAACATACTTAGTTAAATTTATGATGTTAATTTAAATCGATATTATCGGCTGATTATTTAAACCTCACCTCCAATATTTTTCAAAAAGGGTTTAGATTCCGGGTTTTCGGCTTACTTAAACTGCGTTGATGTCTTGAGATGTCACGCGATTTAAGTGTCAGTCACGTGCCACATTTGGGTCGTGACAAAGTTGGTATCAGAGCGTTTGGTTTAACTTTTGTCCGAGTCTAGGTTGACTATATGGAGTCTGGGGATATATTTTGTCACCTTGGCTTGACCTTATATGACTTGGACTTCACTTTGGGGGTCTTATACCCGAATTTCCGTTATATAGGATGACCTTTGTTGATGGAGTAGGTACTAAGTAGAGTGACGTACCGTATATATGTTCCGCGACATATTTACGATATGATACTCCACCTAAGTTACCTTCGGATTTATATCTTGAGATCTTCCATCTATTCTTTCCGTTGAACTATCTTCGTCAGTGCATGATTGATTGTTTCGATCACCATGGTTATGAGGGCCGAGAAGGCTGCTGTTAGAGATGCGGTCAGGGCAGACTTGTCTGGGATAAGGACTGACCGGGGTGATTTTTCGATGATATAGATACACGTCATTTATTCGTATTTGATCGAGTTCTAATAGTAGAGCGAGTTTTCTCGGGATCCGCATAAGATGGTGGAGTTATTGCTAGAAATCAGTCGGACGTGAGGCGTTGTTTTTCCCTCCCCGAAGATCATGGTGTTGTGTACTGTCTAGGCAGCGGTAATAATCCTTGCTGAGATTATAGAGAAGTTGCTTCCAAAGTTCGAAAAGTTAAAAAGTTGACGATGTTACAAGTATAGATGGATCCGCAGGATTCATAGCCGTTCAGATGTGGAATGGTTAGGAATTTTAATCCATTGTGGCGCTTCGATACGAGATCGGCGAAATTGATGTACTTCTTTCGATGGGGTTGTTAGACCAAATCCAAGTAGTTCGAGAAGGAGATCGTACAGAAAGTTTTCCTCCGACAAATTGGGACGAGTCTTCGAAGGTGAGATTTGCCAGAATTCTCTACAGAGTATCAGAAGAGGCTGATTCGTGTTTCCGAGATTGAAAGACTCCGAGTGGGTCATAACCAAGTATGACTTGCAAATTCGCGTGACGATGCAGATACGCTCCTTAAGTGATTGATACGGTAAATTTATGGAACAGTAGAATGGTGCAAAGATTAAAGGGCAGTTGTCGACACAGTAAATGTTGAAGATTTGATGATGCGTGCAACTACACTTTAGGAGGAGATCAAAAAAGGAATGACAATGGTTACGAAAGGGAAGGCGGGTCAAGAAATGTGTACTAGTTCTGGGCAGGCTGGATAAATGATATTATCAGAAGTCTGGATGGATTCTCTTCCAGGAAATTATAATAAATAAGATTGGACTGGGATTCGTTGTTAGCACACAAATAGAGGACAAGAGATTCCGTTATCAACCTATTGCGTTACTAGAGACGAGACTACTGGCCAAGAAGATGTGATGGGATGTATCCGCAATAGGGAGAATGGTGTCGTTACTTCTCACCGGGCGATTGCATAAATAAGCTATGGTACTAAAGATCTGCAAGAAGGACCAGAATTCAGAGACAGAGGACGTTAGAACGTGGCAGACGACAAGTAGTAGTCCTTGCTATGCCGAATCCGGTGGTATAAACACCTTCTGACATTGAAGAAAGTAAGCTTCGATGTGCTTTGAATTCGATTTACGTTTTTATAGTCTAAAACATTCATTTTTTAAACTTTGGCAAAAGGAAAACTCGACGTCCACGATTTGATATTTGTATTTTGAGGAATTGAGGATTTAATTATGTTTTGTGCACACCAGGTGCACTTGTTGAGATTTTAGTGCGAGGTGACTGCACTCGATTGGAGTTTTGTGTACACCGGATGCGCTATATTGATTTTTCTGTGCACATCAGATGCACATGTTTAGGAATTTATATATATATTCTAGGTATGCTTGAGTAGATTTCGTGCACACTAGTTGCACGTTTTGATTTTGCACACTCTAATGCACTTGAGATATAACAGTGCACCTTGATGCACTTGGTTTTGATTTTGTGCACCCCGATGCACTTGGTATTATTTTGTATACTTTTAATTCCATGCAAAATGGGTGAAGTGGATATCGTTTCGTTCACGCCTGTTGCACTTAGCGCTGTTTTGTTTTCGTGCACACCGTGGAGTGTGGTTTGAGACTTACGTGCAAAACCATTGGGGTTGACATTGTTTTCATGTTTTGCAATTAATAGGGTATGTTACAGTTTTAAATATTTTTTTATATAAAAGAGTTTTCCGCTTGGTCGAGTGCACTGATATTGCACTATGATCATGGCATTGATTGTGTATACTTAGGTACACAACGGTTTTCGTATTTGGAAAAAATTACTCATAACTGGAGTAATTCTCATAGCAACCACTAGAGTTACAGTTATGAAAGATTATATCTTTTGAGTTTTCACGCACACGGTTGCGTTGTGATGCATTTTAGCTCATATGGGACTTTGGAGTCTGGTGATATCAGGAAAATTTCATGTTTTAAAAATTGGACCCCCGGAAATTGTTTTTGAATGAGTTGATTTGATTGGGAAAAATGTTTTAAGAAAGGGATTTAATTTAAATTCGGGGACCGAATTTCTTTAAGGGGGAGAGACTGTAACGTTTTGGAAAATTAAGAATATTTAATTACATTTTATTATAAAAATAATAAAATCGATAAGTTTATGCAAAATGATATCGCTTATGAATTTGGGGTATCGGAATTATATCCGAAAAATGTAATTATTTTGATAAACATGAATAAAGCGGGTGATATCAAGAAAATGATATCTTAATTATATTTTATCATGACATTTATTTGTCATTAAGCTAATAATATTTAAGTAAAAGATTTATCATTTCATATCCTTTATATTATATGAAAGTGATTTATGATATAAAGGTTTTGCTTATTGTTATATTTATCATGAATGACACATATCATTATATGTTAACCCATACACAAAACACCTCATTCTTCCCTTAATAATAAACTAACACCTCCTTTAAAACCCTTGTTTAAAACTGAACACCTCCTCCTTCATTACCTTTACACCTCCTTCTTCAAATCCAACACCTCACCCTTTGCATGAATCATCCATGCTTCACCAAGTGCCACAACTTCCTTCCTCCATGCCACCTCCTCCTTTCTCCACCACAAACCCTCACTTATTTCCTTATCCTAACCCCTTTGTTCAGTTCATTAGATCAGAAATTTTAAGAGAAGGAAAGGAAAGAAAAACTTTAGAACACATGAAAGAAAATAAGAAAAGGAAGAAGAGAAGAAGAACAAGTGCTAAGGATTTTCACTATCACCCTGTAGCTAGGAGCTAAGGACTTGGGCATCTTGAGGGAAGCATTCTTAGTAATCTTCAGAGGGTATAATCTCTAGAACTCTTTAGAATTCTATTTCTGAAAAGTTAAATATTGAAATCGGATATCATATTTTGATTAGTTTAGCCTCTGTGTGAATCTGCTATAGTTTAGAGGTAGATGAGAAAACCCAAACAGTGCCTTAACCTTGTAAATTGGACCTATAGTAAACCATAGGAAGAGGGACCCCTTACCTCGGAGATGAGCCGGCGACATGAAGGAAATTTCCGACCTCGTCGGATTTTTGGTGGAGTTGGACATTGTGGTTTTTAGGGTAGTTCTATATAGATATATATAAGTGTGCTTGGGATTGTTTAATTGTTTTAGTTTAGTGGTATAAGAAATCTGGAAACAAATATCAGTTTAGGGTTAAGGTTCTTAGATACGATACGGACATATCGTACCATGAGTGATGTTTTATATATCTTGACGAGAAAAGGGTTAGCTTAGAGTAACTTATGTTTTGTAACTTATGATACGTAGAATGTCTAGCTGTGATGCATCATAACCTAGGTTTTGTGATAATTTAGCTACTGTAATCGAATCTGGAATTGATAGGTATAATCACTAGATATTTCAACAAGACCAAAAGTATAATAAGACTACTAGGAGACACCACTTCAAATATGAGCCCCAAACACCCTAGAAAATCCGGTGACCCACCTTCAAATTCCGGCGACGCCAGCCATCTCTTGGTTTTTGGTGTTGATTTTCCTTCTGTAGCTTTCAGTTGGTATTTTACAAGTTTCTGTATTATTTGTATTGTTTAAATAAATATACAATAAAATCTGGAAACGTTTTAGAAAATGGGTTATCAAATTTCAGATATTTGCGATATGAAGTTTTCGTATTTTGAGGTTTCAGCTGAACCGTTGACGTTTATACGTTAACGACAGAATTATATTGACGTTTTTGGGCTAAGTGTGCTGCAGGTTCTAACCTACGGGAGTTTAGCTTATTGTTTTGGTTTTCGATATGATATTTACTGCTATGCGATTTAAATACGAATATAGGTACGATTCGAGGATTCCGAGATGAAGTTTGCGATGTAGCAGCGTGGATTCAGCGAGCTTCTAAGTTGGTGAGTAGATTTATATCTACTGGGGAAGTCGGGTGGATGGCGTATAGCACCGCCGCAACCTTTTAAATATTATTATGATTGCTAGTTAGTATAAAAGTTATCCAAGACATTGATATAGTATCGTATCTTATATGTCCTTCATTGCATAAAGTTCATATCTAGTTTTAAGGGAGACATGCGCATAATGATTAGATCCGTATGATATGGGTATGAATTGATAAATTGGTACGAGGGATCATGCCGTACTTAAGATGATATGGATATAGCGATATGATGAGCTATATTATAAGGAATTATACATATCGGAAATGATGAACTTGGTATGCCGAATAACGGCCAATTTATTCTTCGACTGGTGTAAATAGATTATGTTCTGTTTTAGGATGTAATACTTGTATGAGCTATATTATTTTAAAAACCACGGTTCGTTGTCTTTTAAATAAACTATCAGGATGCGTGCCAATTTCTAAAACAAACATCTCTTTTAAATCTTAGGCAGCTTCCTTATTTTAAACATAACGTTCCGATCATTTCTAGAAATAATGGTATAGCTCATAACAAGTAATTACAATAAGTACGTTTAGACTTCTTATAGGGTTGTATTGCGTATTCTATATTATATGTTTCCGCGTTACGCACACTCTGATAGAACACTGCACAAATACCAATGAGTACTATGCTACACAAGCACTTAACTATATTTTACACTACACCTCATTGGTATTGCCATGTCACTGTAGAATCGTTCGGTTATATACGCGTTAATATGTAGACTGATACACCATAGAACACTTGCACAAATACTAATGATTTCCATGTTATACGAGCACAGACGCGTATGCTACACTACGCATCATTAGTAGTGCCATGACACATTAGAATTGAATTCATTATGTTATGTGATATGATTACGTAGTCTTTTCCTATTCATGTTGTAATACTATAGATGATGTATTTGATTTCTTGAGATTTCTGAGTATTCTACTCCTGATGATATATATATATATATATATATCGGTGGTATGGGACACTGTTATATATATACACATATAGTATATCATCAGTACAAACTATGCAATTATTCTTATTCCTTATTTGATATTGGATATGATGAGTAAAACGTCCACTATGAGTATTGTGTTTTCTGGTTTTGTTCCGGACCGAGTGGGGGAGTTATACGGTCGCGGATTTTTATGCTATCCAGACTGAGTGGGGGAGATTTACAGTTGGATACATGGTAGACCCGGGTCGTGACCGAGGGGCAGGATGTCGCATTGAGGCGGGGGGGGGGGCTAACGAGGATACTTGATTTCGGAGATAAAAACGAGCACGGCAGATATCCAGGGGATACTGACCGGGGTTCGACTTGGTGTGACAGATATCCAGGGGATACTGATCGTAGCCAGGATATCAGGTGGCGATCATCTATTGAGGTGGTGTCGACGATATCTGTATTTATGTGTCGATGGTGGACACGAGAGCATTCGGATTTCGATGTCGATGCTGGACATCTAAATATATTGGTATATATTGATATGATCATTATCATGAGGTACACATTTAGAGATTATTTATGGATCCAACCAGGACTGATCCGGAGGACAGTACCTGCATATATATTGGTATAGGCATTCATATACAAATAAACGTATTCTTGTACGAACTATAGATTGATGATTTTGATTCCTAAGACATTGGGATATTATACTTAGGATTGCATGATAATTAGTATTGCACATACATGTCATATAGCATATCAGTACAGATTATGATAGTACTATACTTATGACCTAGGTATCGTCACACATTTCGATTTCTACCTTTAGATATATTTTTATTCACTGAGTTGGCAACTCATCCCCGTTATGCCACGGTTTATTGCTGGTTTGACTGCTTGGATTATCAGCGGTTTGGGCACACATTCTTTTGGGGATTGATGGGTAAGTGAGTTATTATTGTATCATACTCACTCTTGATTATTCATTTATTCTTGTATCTAGTGGAAACTCCATCAACTTAGAAATGATATACTATGGACTTAGAATCGAGACTTAGAGTTTATGGGTGGTGATGTCACACTCATTAGAGTCGATATCTGTTATAAATTTGTTTGGTTGTTCCATCTTTTAGACGTGAAAGCTAGCTTCCGTTGGGATGCTATTTTATTTTGTTGTATCGGGTTTTTATAAAAATGCAAAGGAGGTGATGACATGTTTTCAAACGTCACAAAGGCTTTTCAACATACTTAGTTAAATTTATGATGTTAATTTAAATCGATATTATCGGATGACTATTTAAACCTCACCTCTAATATTTTTCAAAAAGGGTTTAGATTCCGGGTTTTCGGCTTACTTAAACCGCGTCGATGTCTTGAGATGTCACGCGATTTAAGTTCTGGTCACATGACACATTTGGGCCGTGATATGTTTTTAACACTAGGGGGTTTGTAGTCACCAATTACACCTCAATTGCACCATCACAACTCAAAAATCCTTTAAACATCATCTTGGAATTTTCCTAGATCACTAAACCTTGATGTATCAATTCTAAAATGAACTAGAAGCTATAAAAACTCAATTACTAAGTTAATGGTGAAATAATTACCTCATTTGGCAACTCAAGAATTTCCTTGAGTTGCCCCAAGTGCTCAAAATCCCAACTTTCTTGGTCCACCATGCTTGTAGTGAGCATGTGCATGAATTTTGTGAAGGGGATACATGATTTTGATTTTGATTTGAGGGTGTTGTGAGGAGGTAGAGGAGGTGGGGGAGAGAGGGAAGCCATGGAGAAAGAGAAGAAGAATGATGAAGATGAAGATAATGAGCCAAGGTCAAAGAACCCCTCACCCTCTCTCTCTCTTCTCTCGCTTTCCCATACCACATTCTTTATTCTTTTTTTTTTCTTTTCTTTTTTAAAACAAAAATCAAAAACCATTTCATTGCAAATGAAACCATGGTCACATAAATGTGTAATATGGTTTGCAACATGCTTTATTGCATGCCATGATGAATAATCAAGATTAATGCAAGATTAGTTAAAATTTATCGGGTTTAGCATTAACATAGAATATAATAAATTATAAGAAAATCTATGAATGCTCCATTCTTAAAATCCCTTTCAAAATCAATAGTTCTAATGAATTCTCTGAATGTTTTCCAAACTATCGGTATATAATTATACCCCTTTCGTTAAAACTAAAATCCATACCTTAAAATATATATAATAATTCATTATTTAATTATTTAAATTCCCAAAAATAATATTTTATTTTCTGAAATATTACAGTGATTAACTATTCTGATCTAGGTTAGAGTGCAAGCTGAGTGTTTCTTTTCTCTCTCTTTGGCAGCGACCATGTCCCGACCCTAGACTAGAACTCATTTACCAAGTTAATCGGACCTTCTTAAAACACCAGCCTTTGGATTGTCGGAGTTGCATACATCATTGCCACTCCTTCTTTTACCCTTTACTTTTCTCCGGAATATTCTGTATCACTACGAAGATCCACATTTATTGGATATAACTGTTTTATAGTTACATAAGAACTCGAAGAAACTTGTTTCAGATTCGAGGATGGTTTCCGGTTCTGGAGAAATTGAATAGGACTATTCAGTTGTCTTTTCCTTTTAGCTTCTCTTAGTTTGTGAGGGCTCCAAGGTTTAGGAGAGGGTACACCTGTTGCGCTTATTGGATAGTCTTCTTCCAAACTATAGACAGGTGTAGAAAGGTGGGGATGGAAGAAAACTGATTAGCCTAACTGTGGTATACAGAATGTAATAAGTAAAGACAAAATAAAGGGATTAGAAAGAGGGAAAAGTAAATTGCGACTGCTTTCTTTCACGACCAAACCGTGTATATCATCGCCACTCCTACTTCACTTTTGCATTTCTCCAGACCACCACGTATAATTACGAAGATCCACAGTTATTGGATAATCCATCGTACTCGGAGGAACTTGTTCCAGTTCGAGGATGGATTCTGGTTCAGGAGAAATAGAATAAGGATTATTCAGTTGTCTTTTTCCTTTTACCTTCTCTCAGGTTGCGAGGGCTCCTAGGATTAGGAGAGTACACCTATTACGCTTATTTGATAGTCTTCTTCCAAACCATAGGCTGGTGCCAAAATGTAGGGAAGGAAGAAAACCATTTAACCTAAGTACGGCGTACAGAAGGTAATAGGTAAAGACAATAAAGGGATTGGAGAGATGGCAAGGAAATATACGATTATAGTTATGAATCTAGATAATGGAAGAGGCATTGCTAGGAATACCCGGATACCCCTTCGAAACTTTTTCATGTTTCAGTTTCACAATGCGTTGTCAATTGAAAACTGATTTCCCAATTGGATCCTTACTCTAGGGTATGTATTTACCAGGTTTGATTCTCAGATCTGTATGGTTTTACAGATGATGAGTGGGAGTATGTTATTGGGAATTAGGTGATTATATCCTCATTATATCGGAATTCGTTATAATTTTTTATATTTGAGGAAATCATATGGGGTTTTGCCTGACGGCAAATATTTGGTTTTGAATATCCGTTGTTATGCACCAATTTCAAACTGATATATCTGTACGTTTATTTTATAAAGTGAGATATAACTTTTTGAAATTATGTCTATGACATTTACCTATATCAGTTGATGGTTAGGTAAGGAGTATTCAACAACGGTGTAATTCTTCTTAACCATAGTATAGTTTTTAACCAACGACGCACAGGGTTTGAGTTATTGAACTCAGGTGACTTATAAAAAGTATTGTATGTTGTCCAGTGTCTATTAGGACAGACAGGTTGGTGCTCATACAATATTCTGTTTACTTATGACTTCTCCAGTTTTAGACAAGTATTTCGTAGAAATACAAGGTCCAAGTTTTGAGAAGTTATAGGTACAAGAATAAAGTAGAGAACCATGTGTTGCAAGTATCGGGATTCATCAAGGAGTTCGAAGATGTAGATACTTTTGTTTGGTATTCAGTTGATAGTAATGGTTTTGAGAACTTGCTTCTCTCTCAGGTTACTTGTCACGACCAGAATTTAGTTCATGACCGGCACTTAAATCACGCAACGTCTAAAAGCGCAACGTAAATTAAGTAAGCCGAAACCCAGAAATCGAAACCTTTTTAAGAAAATGGAAATGGTGAAGTTTTAAAATAAAGGTATATTGAATCATGTTTTGTCTTTTAAAATTTCGGGCAGCACCTCCTTCGTATATTTTGATCCAAAACCACATATCCATGAAAATATAAAAGGCATCCCCAAGCGGGAGCTATCTCTTCGCAAAACGGCGGAGTCACTACCACGCAAGACAGAATATAAGTATACGACGCCCAACGGGGAAGATCAACATAAAGGATAATGAATAAAGCAAGACATCAACCCAATAAACGAACATAAACCCTCACTCTAAGTCTCGCAACCACAAGTTTCACTAAGTCTTGCTACTTATACAAATACTAGTTTCTGATTGATGGAGTTGACTAGATACGATAGGAATAATAATACAAGAGTGGCACGATCCAACATGTACCACCTACAAAAGCAAACCACCCAAATGCAGCTGTGTGACAGCGATGCCGCTACTGATCCATGAGGACAACCTGCAAGAACTGTGGCACAACGGGGGTGAGTTGCCAACTCGTGAGTAGAAAACATCATCAGGTAGAAATCAAAATAAACAACGATTCCTAGGTCAACTATATCATAAAGGTAATACTATGATATCTACGGTGACCGTATCTGCATATGTGCCAACAACATAATCAATGCCTATCAGCAATTGGATCTCATCCAACTATATAATCAATGCCTGTATGCATGTGGATCTCATCTACGTGTCAACCAATGACACAACAACATCATGCATGTAAATATCATGAAAGCATATGCATGTAAATATCATGAAAGTATATGCATGTAACTATGAGGATATAAATCAACGTGTGTCCCTCGAGACACATTTAAATCATGGAACCTGAGTGTCCAGCAGCGACACTCGAAACATCTTGAAACCCATGTCAAACATCGACACGTAAATTCTCATATATCTTGGGCTCCCTCAGTCCGGATCGGCCCACGGGCTCCGTCTGCGGGATCGGCCCTCGGGCTCCGGCAGAACGGGTCGGCCCATATCCATCTGTCGACTCTGGTCGGTATCCTCCAGATATCCGCCGAGCAATATACAATCACTGTTATGTAGTGTTCCCTCTGCCAGGCTCATCGGCTAATCCATCGACATACCTTTCTTGCCCCGGGGTACCATACCGGGTCCACTATGTACCCGCAGACGATGCCTACCGCTCCTCGATTCGGGTTTCACATGCCAATCTTAGAACCGAGAAAACACATGGTGGACGCACTGAAATATCATATAAAGAGAAACCAGGTTTCTAAAACAATACATACTTTCCTTTGAAATAACCACGGTCCTCAAATCCAGAAATCTCATGAAAACAGCATATCTTAATGCGTATAATCGTAAAGCATGATGTATGCGACATATAATAGATTGTAAGCATATCCGTATATCATGCAACATGGAAAAGTGATGTGAGCATAGCCATATTATCATAATGTGAGCATAGCATTATAATAGCAAGATGTACCAATTCTACAGTGTGAGTGACATAGCAATTATCGATGATGAAGTGTGTGAGCCGGCCAATCTGTGTAAGTATAACATACGCATCATCGATAATGGTGTAGGTGTACGTACTAGCACAGGTATATATAATGTAAAGGGAATGACCTAAACGTAGCATAAAGCACATCGTCAGCTAAATGCTATAAAGTATATGTGTCTACAATATATCCGAGTCGGTGAATCTATCAATCGACATCCAGCCTCACAACATCACGTACGGTCTAATCCATCGTATGACATATCACCCATGATTCACAACATTATATGTATCTATATACCTACATCCCTGGTCACATCCATAACAATCTCATATTAGGGGACCGGCAAGGTATCAACTATCTCATATCGACTCGCATCCACATAATGGCATATCACACAAGTCATCATATCATCTCGTATACTCTTTTCATCATATTAAGTCGCCTTACATATACATTCTAGCTTATTAACCTCATATCATTTCTAACTATCTTTTAACCATATCCATAGTTTTCTAATATAGGTTTCCTTCAATTTGCGGGGGAGCTATACGCCATCCACCCGACTTCCACCGTAGATAAAAATCTACTCACCTGCTAAACTCCTCGCTTAGCTGTAGTCGATATGCTTCGTCGTCTCGGAATCCACGCGAAGGTACCTACAATCAATACGCAATCGCAAAGCAATTAACATCAAGTTCCGAAATCTAATACGGCACGCGGTGCGCTCATAGGTTAGAAGCTATAGTCTACGCATTCAAAACCAACCAAACAATCCCTTGTCATTGACGTATAAACATCCAACGACCCAATACAAATCCAAACATCAAAACCAAGCATTCCAAAATAAGGAAAACATAACCAAAAACACTACAATGTGCTCCCAGATTTCATTTCAGGTAATATCAACCAATTTTGAACATAGAGTTGGTCTATATATATGATAAGGAAACCACAGAACAAAAATAACCACATTCCACCACAAAGTGGCCGCAAATTGCGGCCACATGGAATAAATCTGCGGCCTGGTTTAAGGTGAAGGGGCTCGTGTTTCTATGGTAGCTTCTAGGTTGCATGCTCATCTCTCTGTGTTCGCTAAATAAGTTTTAGTGTTTCCGGGTTATAGTAGATCTCAGAATCCTATCACAATTCCCACAAAATATGATATCGGGCAATTCTAACTTCCGTGTTTTGGTTTCTATTCTCGGATCTTGGCTAGTAAAACACTCTCTGAAGTCTTGTGAACAATCACTACACCTCAATTAACCACTTAACAACATCTTACAATTTTCTAAAATCACAAACCTAACTAAATCAATGTCTAAACTAGAATAGGATATATTAACACCAATACTTAACTAAAAGCGTATGGATATACCTCATTAGCAACTAAAGAAAATTCTTGAGTTGCCCAAAGTCTTCAAAATCCAAACTTGCAAGGTCCAATGTGTTGAGGATGAAGTGGTGCATGTTTTTAATGAAGGGGGTATAGGGTTTTGGTGAAGGATTGGAGATGTGGAAATGGGGTAGTGAGGAAGTGATGGAGATGATGAAGATGAAGGAAATAATGGAGGAGTGAAGGAAATGGGGCAGCCATGTCTTCCCCCTTCTCTCTCTTAACCTCACTCTCTTCATAAAAATCTCCCCTACACTCACCTCCTACAAAATATCTATTCTTGTTTCTTCTCCCTTTTGTTTTATATCCATTAATCCTTTTCACACACAAACACAATTCTTTTCCTTCTCATTCTCTATCTCACAAAACTCACAATATGCACAAGTCACAACACAACCCAATGCATAACATGCACAAGTCACGGAAAAATGTAAAATTATGGATTTTGCCCAAAAATCCGATAAATATCATTAGAATAAATAAATCATTTTAATCTTCGATAAATTTCCAAATATTGGTATATACTTATTCCACTTTACAAGACCCCAAATTTCGCAAATCGGGTAGTTTTTGCGAAATATATTATTTTAATATTAAATTTCCAAAAATAATATTTTATATTTTCTGAAATGTTACAATCTTCCCCCCTTAAATAAATTCGGTCCTCGAATTTAAATTTAACTCCCCAAATATTAAAACATTTCAATAATCAGCTCAAATCAACGGGGCTCCGAAATCACGGAAGATACAGAAATACCACAGCGCATCCTGTGCGCCTTAAAACGAGTACGAAACTCAAAACCGAACTCCGTCATGCTTCACGCAAATCATCGGATTTGCACGCATATCATCGGAGTTACAATGGAGATACAGATCTCGAAATCCACTACCGAAATCCCATATTCACTAGTAAAATACTGTAATACGGGTATGGTACGAATCCTTGTAAAAGCTCTTAAAACTGAATAAAACATATGCAAAAAATTTTCTGAATCGCCGTGTGATGCGTAGCTCACGGCAAAAGTGACAGACGCTCATTTTTAAAGTAATAAATATACGTTCATATATGTTTTGCTTCATATACGTTCCGCCGTTTTGAAATATCCCAAAAGGTGTTCCTTTATAAACGTTCGTACCGCTCACGGACACGCAGGAAATAGCGAGACTATAGCTCCTTTTTTGAAAACCTCTTGGTAAACTTTTTATGCATGAAAAGTACTCAGGTACTGTCCTCAGATCAGTCCTGTTCGGCCACTATATAATATAGTAACCATCATGTAAACAAAGTGCTCAAGAGCGAAATCAGCCTCAAAAGGCTTATCCAATAATCACGTGCGTCTGGTGCGCACGGAAATCAAATCTAATACAAGTGCCACCATATGCACAAAAGCAAAACTAAGTGCAACTGTGTGCACGAAAACATCTTTCCAGTGCAACAGGTGTGCACGACAACATCTAGTGCATCTACAGTGCACGAATATCTCAATCCAGTGCAACTAGCATGCACGAATGAAAATCCCAAACGAGTGCATCCAGTGTGCACAAAATCACATCTCACATCATGCGCCAAAAATGCGCAAAATCCAAATCAAGTGCATCCGTCATGCACGAATAAAATCTCACTCAAGCGCATCCGATGCGCACAAAATCCAGTACCGGCACCAAATATGCGCAAAAATTCGACCCAAGCACGTCAGGTCCGTATAAAATACTGGTGCAGTAGCATGCACGAAAACGAACATCAAGTGCAAACGCACACAAAAACACAAATCTGGTAACAGAATGCTCAAAGACATAAATCGGGTGCAACCATGGCACGGAGTATAAATCCGGTGCAACCACTACATGAAATAACAATCTAGTGCAACAAATGCACAAAATACGAATCTGGTGCAACAAATGCACAAAAATCGGGTGCTTCTAGTGCACGAAAAAACCAAATCCAGTGCATCCAGTGCACGAAATACCCAATCCGGTGCAACAATTGCACGAAAACTCATCAATAACTCAAATGTGTATAAAAAGCAACACCAAGTGTACCAAGGATTATAAAATCATAACCGTGTGCAACTGCGTGCATAAAACACGTACCGATGCACGGCAAGTACATTTAAGCTATACCGAGTGCAAAAATCAAATCGAGTGCGTACCACTTGCACAAAATCAACTCAACTGTATGAAATCCACGGAATAATAAACACGTGCTACCAAGGCACAAAAACGATATCAAGTGCAAATAGATATGCAAAAATCATAACCCACACAACGGTGTATAAAACATATACCAAGTGCAATAACTATGCACAAAATGCAAATACCCAGTAGGTGCAGCCATGGTGCACGAAAATGATATCATGAAACTCAATCATCAAAACTCAAATCCAAGCGATATAAGCGTGACACTCGGATCACAAACGCAAATCGCAACAAATGACATTGAGGTACACCTCCTATAATGTCGAAAAATATCGGTGCGCCCAAAACTAACAGAGCAAGAACATCCGCCTACCTCCTGCTCGCGGTCTGGCATCCTCTGTCTCTGGGTCCTCATTTTATCTGTAGATTACCAATCTACCAATCCATCGGCTCATCGGCCCGGTCCGGTGTACTAATGGAAACTATTCCGCTCTGACACTCTGCTGGTCAACTCTCGGCCAATTAGCATGACCACTCGTAAAGCAGTACGTCACTGGCGTCGGCCTCTGGCCCTCTGAATATACACAACTGATCCTCGGTGCAAATCTCATCGCAGCAGTGTCCTGGAAGGAACCTGGTCAAGGTCTCTTCCGATCACGCCTATGCCGAACTATACGGAGGCTGGTACTCTTACATAATCTTTTATCACTTTCTGGACATCTTCGTTCTTAGCACAACATTTCCTCGGGAACTGGCCGTATCCCAACGACTCTGTATACATATCTGATCACTAATCTCAATAGGGTGTAACAACATCTCGTTAACATTTCGCACGAACCTCTTGTTCCACTCGTCTTCGTTATCGCCCACTTCGACGTCACGTCATGCTATCTGTGTACTGCAAATGTTCTCGGCTATAGTCAATCCGAAATCTCTCACACGGACTCGAAATCACAAACTCGGAATCTTCATCACTCTGTAGAAGATCTCTAGCCGAACATGTCCTCGGGGCTCGTTCCAACCATCAGAGGAATATACTTTATTCATCCGCTCTCAATCAACTCACAACGCATCTGGGTGAGGTCCTTTATCTGATGCCGGTCCACTTACTGATCTCATATCGGATCAACCAACCAACAACATCATCTCTGGATCGATCTACACTATATCTGAATAAGACTCTCCAAACTGGAAATCTTCAACTCAACTGGGCATGTATCGGCGCATCAAATCTGATGAATCATTTTCATCTCTCAACTCAAGATAGACAAGCTATCTCCTGTCCCATCTCTGCCTAAAATCTCCAGCGATCTCAGCTCATAAGCTCTGGAAGCAACATCTCATCAATCACAGCAACAGCCGGGTCATCTTCCGGAATGGTAGACGACATCACAATCCCTGAGGCAGGCTGTACATCAACAGTCCTCTCACAACAGGAAGCCTCTAACAATGGCCCGATCATCCGGTACAAAACCGTAGACTCGCCTCAAATGAGAGGTCACAATACAAACACTAAATCGATACGTTCCCATGTCACCAGAAAACACGATGGTCAGTCCTCGTCCACGACGAGCTCTCCCTGACGGCATCACTAGCAGCAGCTCAATCTGCGCTCAAACCATGGTGACAGGAACCTTAATCAAGCATCGACGAAAATAGATCAAAGGGATGAAAAGAATCAACAGATCCAGAATGAATACATGATCATAAGGAGGAACGGAATCCGTGAGTGTATGATCATGGAAACGAATACAATCAAGGATCTCAAATGGATGTACAAGCATGGGTATGAAGAGAATCACAGATCTCAAAATATGTACATCCTAAGGTCACTTAAGTGGAGTATCGTATCATAAATATGCCGCGGAACATACGTACGGTACGTCACTCTACTCAAGCTACCTACTCCATCGATCAGGGTCAGCCTATGTAACGAAAGTTCGGGTCTAATACCCCCTGTTCAAGTTTAAGTTTCGTAAGGTCAAGCCTAGGTTCCGAAATAGATTATGCCCCAGACTCCACATAGTCAAACCTAAACTCGAACTAAGGTTAAACCTAGCGCTCTGATACCAACTTTGTCACGATCCGAATTTAGTTCAATACCGGCACTTAAATCACACAACGTCTAAAGGCGCAACGTAAATTAAATAAGCCGAAACCCAGAAATCTAAAACTTTTTAAGAAAATGGAAGAGGTGAAGTTTTAAAATAAAGGTATAATGAATCATGTTTTGTGTTTTAAAATATCGGGCAACACCTCCCTCGTATATTTTGATCAAAAACCACATATCCATGATAATATAAAAGGCATCCCCAAGCGGGAGCTAGATCTTCGCCAAACGGCGGAGTCACAACCACGCAAGACAGAATATAAGTATACGACGCCCAATGGCGAAGATCAACACAAAGGATAATGAATAAAGCAAGAAATCAACCCAATAAGCGAACATAAACCCTCGCAACCACAAGTCTCACTAAGTCTTGCTACTTATACAAATACTTGTTTCTGATTGATGGAGTTGACTAGATACGATAGCAATAATAATACAAGAGTGGCACGATCCAACATGTACCACCTACCAAAACAAATCACCCAGATGCAGCTGTGTGCCAGCGATGCCGCTACTGATCCATGCGGACAACCTGCAAGAACTGTGGCACAACTGGGGTGAGTTGGCAACTCATGAGTAGAAAACATCATCAGGTAGAAATCGAAATAAACAACGATTCCTAGGTCAACTATATCATAAAGGTAATACTATGATATCTTTGGGGACCGTATCTGCATATGTGCCAACAATATAATCAATGCCTATCAGCAAGTGGATATCATCCAACCATATAATCATTGCATGTATGAATATGGATCTCATCTACGTGTCAACCAATGACACAAAAACATCATGCATGTAAATATCATGAAAGCATATGCATGTAAATATCATGAAAGCATATGCATGTAAATATGAGGATATAAATCAGCGTGTGTCCCTCGCGACACATCAAAATCATGGAACCTGAGTGTCCAGCAGCGACACTCGAAACATCATGAAACCCGTGTCCAACATCGACACGTAAATCCTCATATATCTCGGGCTTCGTCTGTCCGGATCGGCCCACGGGCTCCGTCTGCAGGATCGGCCCTCGGGCTCCGACAGAACGGGTCGGCCCATATCTATCTGTCGACTCCAGTCGGTATCCTCTAGATATCCGCCGAGCAATATAAAATCACTGTTAGGTAGTGTTCCCTCTGCCAGGCTCATCGGCTAATCCATCGACTTACCTTTCTTGCCCCGGGGTACCATACCGGGTCCACCATGTACCCGCAGACGGTGCCTACCACTCCTCGAATCGGGTTTCACATGCCAATCTCAGAACCGAGAAAACATATGGTGGACACACTGAAATATCATATCAAGAGAAACAGGGTTTTTAAAACAATACTTACTTTCCTTTCAAATAACCACGGTCCTCAAATCCAGAAATCTCATAAAAACAACATACCTCAATGCGTATAATCGTAAAGCATGATGTATGCCACATATAACAGAATGTAAGCATATCCGTATATCTTGCAACATGGAACAGTGATGTGAGCATGGGAATATCATCACAATGTGAGCGTAGCAATATAATAGCATGATGAAGCAATTCTACAGTGTGAGTGACATAGCAATTATCGATAATGAAGTTTGTGAGCCGGCCAATCTGTGTAAGTGTAATATACTGTCACGACCCGAAAGTACGGAACATGATCGGCACTTAGACTACGAAACATCTTGAGGCGTACGTAATCTAAGTAAGCCGAAAACCCAGAAATCCAAACCAAGAAAAGTAGTAGAGTGAAGGAAAACCAATTCAAATCAAGAAGTTTTAATAGCATAAGCCGAATTATGCGATTTTAAGAACATCAATATTTCCTGAAAATTTCGGCAGAGTCTCCTTTGTAAATACTGGCCCCCAAACGGGATACAACATGAATAGTATACGAAATCAATAAAAGGCATCCCCAAGCGGGAGCTAGCTCTTCGTCAATCGACGGTCACAACCACACAAGCAATATAATATACAACGCCAAGGGCGAGGATCAAAACTCAAAAGGAAACTCAAAACCACAAGAAATCCACAGAAATATAACGCGCGACTCTAAGGTCGAAAGAATAACATCACTGGTCTCTATCTCAAAATAAATACATGTTTGGTTGATGGAACTTCTAGATAAAACTGAATAATAATATATACCAACTATACTGATGGGTACGACACAATAAACCCACCAACTAGCAAATCACCCAGAAATGGAAGTACTGCCAGCAAAGCCATAATGAAACCTGTACGGCAAAACTTGTAAGAAACTGTGGCACAACGGGGGTAAGTTGCCAACTCGTGAATAGAAACATCTACGAACAGAAATCGCATGAACAACGCAATCCTAAGTCATACAATCATAATATATCCTCAAACATATAACCAGCAGCCTATAACAATGGCTAGGGTATACCTCTAAACAATGGTAATACCAAGTGCTCATGTCAGTGCCTCAGGTAGCAATGTGTCATATGGATGATGTATGAATGCATGAAACAGAATGCATGTACTGGAGAAAACTGCTTTCATAACCTAGTGAGATTTCTGTATCTTTTTAAAAGAGGTATCATAAATGAAATCAGCATAAACAGTGTCTAGCATCGACACAAAACATAAATCTCAATGTCTCAAAATCTCAGGCTCCGGCTATCCGGACTAGCCTGTATCATCAAATCTCAGTACCTCAATATCTCGAAATCTCAATGTCTCAATCTCAATATCTAGGTCGCCGTCAGTCCAGACCGTCCCCTATCATCCATCTCAAGACTACGACGGTATCCTCCGGATATCCGACGCGTCGGGTAAAATCACTGGTCGGTAGTGCTCCCCTGCGAGGCTCAACGCCATCATCTGCGATCCTCTTACCCTGGGGTACCGCACCGGGTCCACCATGTACCCGAAACGGTTCCTCCACTCCTCGAATTCGGATCTCGAAATCCATCAGCAAACTCATGGTAGACGACTCATACATCATGGGAAAACCGCGCTTTTCATTTAAAAAGAGAGAGAAGAAGTTTGTATAAGTTTTGCGGTTTTCCCCCAAATCCAGAAAATCTCATGGAAATTCGAATCCAAAACCTCAATAGCACGTAAAATAGTGAATATATGCATGAGAATCCATAAATGCGGCATAACAAGGAATAACAGTATGCATGAAGTGACAAGTAATAACTACAATGTCTAAACTGGCATGTTAGGCAGGTACACTAATACCATGTCAAACTACTAACTAACAAGATGTTGGGTTTACCTAGCACCTCATGAAGAGTTTGGAAGCATCACATGTACCAAAGATTAAAACTTTAGGGTGCTAAGTAAGCATACAAAGAATCAATCCTAGAAAATTAGGGTTTCTAAAACAACACTTCATCACAAGTAGGTTAAGCTAGGGTTTAGAGAGTACAACCTTTGTAGCTCCCTACGCTAGACTCCTCGGCTACTTGGGGTTTGGCAAAGGTCTACTTGAACTCCTCTAGGTCCATGATGATCCACCCGGAGTCCGCTTTGTCCAAGTTTGCAACTTCACTTGATCAAGAGAAAGAAATGAAGCTAACACTCTAAACAAGTGGGCAAGACTTGTGTAGAATGATGTTGTGGTGGCTTTTCTCACTTCAAAATCCTACCTTTGTGAGTAATTTTCTCACTAGAGAAATCTAGAGAGCAAAAGAAGAAGGAGGAAGAAGATGATGGCTTTTTGAACAAGAGTAAAGATAAACTCTAAAGAGAAAAGAGAAAATATATCGTTATATATTTTCCCTCATTATCTCAAACCATGGTTATATATTATGGATATTTATTTCACTTGAGTTAAAACACAAGAGGAAGATTAAATCATGGTTAATAAGTAGGTGAACATGGTCAATTCAAGGAAGAGTGTAGAATATAACCATTTATTAATCTTTTCTCTTTTCTTTTGTCTTAACATAAATAGAAATATTAATCCATATATATAGACCATGGTGTGAGTCTTATATTGCCACCATTTTCTATGTATAAACAACCATGAAGGATGATGTATGTATGTATGTGTGCATACACATCCATATGTGCATGATTCAAGAAAGAATGCATACATGCATGCATACATCAAAAATACAAGAAAGGATTTCTAGTGAGAAACTAATGGTTAAATGATAAATCAACACTTGATTTATCAATCCGGCCATATCACATACGACCCAACCAAAAGCAAGCCGCCCGATTAATATACGGTATCTCATATGCGCATTTTAACCGGGTCCATGCGCATATCGCATACGTGCACCACAACGTTTCGCCTGGACTAGCTAACTCCTTTGTGGGACTCTAAGACTCGTCAATACGCCGACAGTGGGTGATGATCATATCAAGCATCCCCAACCCGCAAGCGGTCAGCTAAACGTAACGGCCACCCGGGTATTGAGCGATCAGAAGAAAACAAGCGAACCTGCTACAACTCCCGTCGAGCCAACCGGCAACACTACCGTGCAGTCCGGTCTCCTCGTCTGATATGTCGCATATCAAGTCTAGGGGTGGTAAACGTCAAACCCCAATAACCAATAAGTCGTGCTGATGTGAGTCTCATAACGGGTCGAGAAACTACTGGTAACACTTACCAGTAAATCTCTAATCAGCCCTGGCCAGGGACTTCCCTATTACGGCCAATCGAGCACAGCGCAACATCAACCCCCAATACCAGGAGAGACGAAAACCCCTCCTATCGCTCATTGCCTCCATGTGACTCAGGACTGTACCCAAAAACCACCATTTTGCACGCCCTCATGGACGTGGTAAGGTGGAAATCAAAGCATGTGGGAATCACATAAGACTCTATGACGATCTCGGGTCTACAGACTAAGCTGCACAAGTGTCACCTGAGAACTGCCATCTGACGTGAGGTATAATACCATCTGGGAGTTCTCGGCGAGTCCGTCCAGTGTACCCAGTCTCCACTGAGCACCGTATACCCTCTCTGATGTCAAACACCAATGGATATGGTATCATCCATCGCCCATCTCATGGGTCGAGAAGCGTAAACGCTAGTCTACACTGGTATATCGATGCCCCGTCTCGATACACCCACGACTAGGGACCTTGAAGGATGTACTTATGGACTACCATGTCCACACTAATATGATCCGCATCATAGTCCCGGTAGTCAAGTACACATCCTAAGGGCTTTACCAACATGTAACTATAAGACAGTATAAAGAGACAAGTATACGTGTTAAGATAAAGAGCAACCAGATAGCATACTATCATATCGAGCAAGAAAGTCATCTCTATATATGTCCAAGCATCCAATATAATATACATCATCTGTACAATACTGGCCTCTAGGGCATACATACAACTAACAATCTCCCACTTGTACTAGGGCCAGCTGCTGTAGTATCGCATACCGAGCATCCCGAAGAGTCTCTCAAACTGTATCTGGGGAATGGCCTTCATCAATGGATCCGCTGTGTTATTCTTCGTGTCAACCCTCCTGACCTCGATCTCCCGGCGATCAACTATCTCCCGGATCAGGTGATACCGTCTCAGAATATGCCTGGATCGCTGATGGGACCTGGGTTCCTTGGCCAAAGCCACTGCTCCATTGTTATCGCAATACAAAGGTATTGGATTCTCAATTGATGGAACCACTCCAAGTTCAGTAATGAACTTCTTGATCCAGACAGCCTCTTTGGCAGCATCGTTGGCAGCGATGTATTCAGCCTCCATCGTCGAGTCTGCCACGGTTTCCTGCTTGGAACTCTTCCAGCTAACCGCCCCTCCGTAAAGGGTAAAGACAAATCCCGACTGCGACTTGGAGTCATCCTTATCACTCTGGAAGCTCGAATCGGTAAAGGACTCCACTTGGAGTTCTCCGTTACCATACACCAAGAGCAACTCTTTAGTCCTTCGTAAGTACTTGAGAATGCTCTTCACAGCTGTCCAGTGACTCTCTCCAGGATCAGCTTGATACCTACTCATTATACTTAGTGAGTATGCTACATCGGGTCTGGTACATAGCATCGCGTACATGATAGAGCCTACAGCCGAAGCATAGGGTATCCCTTGCATGCGAGTTCTCTCCAAATCAGTCTTGAGAGACATCTCTTTGGAGAGAGTGACTCCAGAGATTGTGGGTAAGTTCCCACGCTTGGATTCTTCCATACTAAACCTCTTTAGTATGGTGTCAATGTACCTGGACTGGGACAATCCCAATATCCTTTTAGATCTATCTCTATAGATCCTGATTCCCAATATGCAGGAGGAATCACCTAGATCTTTCATTGAGAATCTTTGTGACAAGAAGAGCTTGACCGATTGCAGCATAGGAATGTCATTTCCTATCAAGAGTATGTCGTCCACGTACAACACGAGGAAGACAACCATACTCTCTGCCACCTTCTTGTAGATACAAGGTTCATCTACGTTTTTGACGAAATCAAAATATTTGATAACGACGTCAAAGAAGATGTTCCAACTCCGCGATGCTTGCTTTAATCCAAAAATGGATTTAAGCAGCTTGCACACCTTCCCGCTGCTCCCACTATCTATGAAGCCCTCTGGCCGAGTCATGTACACGCACTCTTCTTAATCACCGTTTAGAAAGGCGGTCTTAACATCCATTTGCCAGATTTTGTAATCATGATATGCAGCGATGGCAAGCATGATCCGGATGGATTTAAGCATAGCCACTGGAGAAAAGGTTTCGTCATAGTCCACACCTGGTCTTTGACGAAAACCCTTTGCAACAAGTCTAACTTTGAAAGTCTCCACTTTCCCATCTACACCAAGTTTTTTCTTGAAGATCTACTTGCTCCCAATGGGTTTTACCCCTTCAGGAGCAACTTCCAAAGTCCATACTTTGTTGGTGTACATGGATTCCATCTCGAACCGCATTGCATCCAGCCATTTCACTGAGTCCCTACTCATGATGGCCTGCTCGAAGCTAGTTGGCTCATCATCCTCCATGATGCAATCCTCGCTTCCACCATCAATGAGAAAACCGTAGTATCTCTCAGGCGGATGAGAAACCCTGCTAGATCGGAGGAGAGCCTGGGGTACGTCGGGTACTACTGTATCCTCTGGTTCTACCAAATCATCTGTTGTAGTTTGTTCTGCTGGAACTTCTTCTAGTTCTACCTCAATGCCACTAGTCTGTTTCATAAGAAAACCTTTTTCTAAGAAAGTGGCATGTCGAGAAACAAACACCTTTTGTTCCTCGGAGTGGTAGAAGATATACCCTCGCGAATGTTTGGGATATCCAATAAACATACATAGAACAGACCTTGCCTCGAGCTTGTCCAGATTTTGTGTTTTAACATAGGCCGGACAACCCCATATCTGAATAAAATTAAGACATGGTCTCTTACCATTCCATATCTCATATGGAGTGGTAGGCACTGATTTGGTTGGAACTCTATTCAATAGGTATGCAACCGTCTCCAGTGTATATCCCCAGAAGGAAATAGGTAACTCAGCTGTACTTATCATAGAGCGCACCATATCTAATAGGGTGCGATTTCTCCGCTCCGATACACCGTTGTGCTGTAGTGTATAAGGAGGAGTAAGCTGAGAGAGAATCCCATTCTCTTTTAGATAATCTAGGAATTCATTGCTTAAGTATTCTCCTCCTCGATCAGATCGAAGGATCTTGATACTTTTGCCCGTTTGGTTTTCTACTTCGTGCTTATATTCTCTGAATTTCTCAAAAGCTTCAGACTTGTGTTTCATTAGGAACACATATCCGAATCTTGAGAGATCGTCAGTGAATGTAATGAAGTAGGAAGAACCATCCCTAGCATGTGTAGACATGGGACCGCATACATCCCTATGCACCAGTCCCAAGAGTTCCGTAACTCTTTCTGCGTGTCCCATAAATGGAGTTTTGGTCATCTTGCTTTTGTGACATGAATGACAAGTATCATAAGATGATAATTCGAACGAATTCAAATATCCATCTTTATGTAACTTAGCCAGTCGTGTCGCATTGATATGACCAAGTCTACAATGCCACAAGAAGGATTCGTTCATTTCTGAACTTTTCCTCTTGTTTGTTTTTTGTATATTGAGGACTGTATTTTGATTTAGAATGAATATGCCATTATGTAACGAGCCTGATGTAATCAACTTTTGATCTAGGAATATGTTCATAATATTATCCTTTACTACAAAATTATATCCTTCTTTACTTAATAAAGAAACTGATATAATGTTGCACATCATGTTCGGTATATAATAGCACTCATTTAGAATCAGTGTATCACCACTTGGTAATACTAGGTGATATTCGCCAACTGCTTTGGCTGCAATATTTGCCCCATTCCCTACTTGAACGGAATGATCACCTTTTCCCAGTTCTCTACCTTTCCGTAGCCCATGTAACAATTTACATATGTGGTATCCTGATCCGGTATCTAATACCCAGGACGTAGGGTGAACTGAGAAACAGTTCTCAATAACTAACACACCTGAAGAAGATGCATCAACATGCATATTCTTTTGGGCGGCTCGAGAATCCAGATATTCTCCTATTCCCTGTTCAGTCTTATAACTCTTATAAGAAAGAACGGGTCCAACGTTCCCCTGCTCAGTATAATAAGCGGGTTCAGTCAATACATCCATATTATTATCTTGATTATGGCCTGACATGGTCGCTACCTGGAGAGAGAGAGAGAGAAGAAAACACTTTAGCGTATGCTCTTGCAAGATTAGATTGGTTATTATCTTATCTAATCAGGATGGCTCCCACTGTTTTTATCAAATCTTCCTTCAAACCCTAAAAGGAAAAACTAGCCGGGATTAATTACACCCAACAATTTCGCCAATCTTTCAGCCAGGCAAGTGTCGGTACTTTGAGGGAGGTTCCCCGTGCTATCGCACGGACCTAATTAAATTAAACCTCGTTTTCCCAGAGGCGTAACCCCGTTGACACCTTTCTAGACACCTGCTTGATCGGCTAATTGTCCTGTGTAAAACTCTCCCAGGAGTAACAATTACTCGCAGTGGGTATTGGGATCCAACTATCTCATAGAAGGTATGCAATCTCATTGCAAATTTCAACACTTGAAATTCCCGATAATGCTTTTGCCCCTAGCGTCCCATGACCTTGACGGAGGCCAAACTACCCATAGGGCACTAGTCAAGTTCAACCAGTCATTTCTTGATTGAATTAAACCCACCCGTACGACCCTTGACGGAGGCCAAACTACGCCGTACGAATACCCTAATCCAATCGCATCATATGCTAGCAGATAAGCACTAGTTAGCTACCATACACTACGCCTTGACGGAGGCCAAACTACCGCAGCATGAATACTAAGTAGTACTTATCTGAAATGACGGAGGGCTACGCAGGTTTTTTCAGAAAAACCATGAGCGTAATGAACTTGATATCGTTGTAGAATCAAGTGAATTTTGAAATGGAGTGATTTTGAGGCTTTCATTAGTTTTGCTAAAGAGGTCACTCCCGGTGAAGGGATCTTGGCTCTTTCCTCATCGAATAAGGTGCAGGGTATATCATATATACCGCTATGCAAAGCAAAACTCCAAAAGCAACCAAAAACCAAACCGAGTTTTGTAGCATCTGCCAGTTTTGCTAAAGAGGTCACTCCCGGTGAAGGGATCTCGGCTCTTTCCTCATCGAATAATGTGCAGGGTATATCATATATACCGCTATGCAAAGCAAAACTGTAGCTACCCTTTTTGAAAAAAATTTATTCTACAACATCTTTTAGGTTTCTTTTCTTTCATTAATCACATTAATGATGTCCCATCATTTAAGTCACCTAAACATCACAGATAAATACGACGTACACTTATGCCATCCGCATTCGCCTCGATGTCCCCTCGTGCACCGTTAGGTTAGGTAACTAACGACAGATCAGGGCAGGGCTAGTGCGGGTGTAAAACATAAGTAACGTCTATATAATATATCATATATACTATATACTGTATCCATCACAACATATCAAATGATCACATCACAGATATCGCAGCAGAAACATAGATATAATGTGGGATATACTAGGACGTCCGTATTTAATATTTAGCCAACAATAGAAAATACGGATTCCACAGTCGCGATGAATAGCCAAGCCCAAACCCTGGACCCCTACGAGAGCGGCAGGCGACGCTACCAATTCTGGAGTTTAGGAGACCCGGTCTCGACTCCTCGAGATGGCCTCCCACTGAACCCCAGAACCCGGTCACTTGTGCTCCCCTCCTTGGGTCCATCCTAATGCGGAAAAGTAAATAATATACAACACTGGTGGCATCAACCTCAACCCGGAAGTGCCCCAAATAAAATAATATTACATTATATTTGAATTTACATGAATGAAAATATAAAACTCTCATCTCACATAAAAACCCCCGGCTATTCAATCGCGACAATCCTGCACATCATATCTCAGCAACACATCATATCTCATATCATCAACGTAAGTAAGTATGCATACCACAATTGTCGTTGATGTATAGCAACGAAACCGGCGATATCGACATACTACACTTACGGTAACAGAAAAGAAAGTGTAAAACTACAATATTTGGAAACCGCATTCTCTTTAGACATCGTAAATGCGAAATATCATATATTTCGTATTTCCTGCCTAACTATATGAATTCCACCTATTTTATCACATTTCAGATAAATAGACAGTATTAAAGTTTTCGAACGAATGACCAAATACCCAAAATTCCATAAAGCTCAACACTTGAGCGGAGTTCAAAAACCCGGAATGTGTCACAGTAGTAGCGGTCTAGCCGTAGAAAGGTCAAGCCAACGCTTCACATGTGGCACGCCGTACTGCCCCAAACCCTAAGGTTCAAAAGGCAGTTCAAGACGGTCACATAATCGAGTTAAGGTTTGTTGTCTTCTAGAGGGTCCACCACAAAACTTGCACGTATTTCCGAAAGATTAAAACCCCCGTGAAAAAGTGAGTAAATGATACTCGTTCGAACAATTCAATACTTTCTAAATTACCCGGAAAGAAACACGAAATCAAAATTCCGATCGAATTGTAGAGTCCAAAACCATCCCCAGAATATTCAGCACTAAAATCAGATTAAAAATACCTAAAAATATATACATATAGTTCTAAACATTACTGTATAAAAACGAGTCATCATTCCTTGTATATGGCCGCGGAATCGAGGCCCAAGCAAGCTATTGCCGCGGTTCCGCGGCGATATTTATTGTTCATGTCCTCATATTTCTCAGTACTGCTTATATTTGCCTGCAGTAATTTTTACATATTTTTAATTCTGAAATACAACAGTTTTGAAAAAATGTCCAGAGAGTGCTAAAAATCCGTATTTTCCGGTTCGATCGGAGTTTTAACTTCGTTAAAGTGTCGCCTAATGTCCTAGATCGGCTCTGATACCAATGTTGGGTTTACCTAGCACCTCATGAAGAGTTTAGAAGCATCACATGTACCAAACATTAAAACGTTAGGGTGCTAAGTAAGCATACAAAGAATCAATCATAGAAAATTAGGGTTTCCAAAACAACACTTCATCACAAGTAGGTTAAGCTAGGGTTTAGAGAGTACAACCTTTGTAGCTCCCTACGCTAGACTCCTCGGCTACTTGGGGTTTGGAAAAGGTCCACTTGAACTCCTCTAGGTCCATGATGATCCACCCGGAGTCCGCTTTGTCCAAGCTTGCAACTTCACTTGATCAAGAGAAAGAAATGAAGCTAACACTCTAAACAAGTGGGCAAGACTTGTGTAGAATGATGTTGTGGTGGCTTTTCTAACCTCAAAATCCTAACTTGGTGAATAATTTGCTCACTAGAGAAATCTAGAGAGCAAAAGAAGAAGGAGGAAGAAGATGATGGCTTTTTGAACAAGAGCAAAGATAAACTCTAAAGAGAAAAGAGAAAATATATCTATAAATATTTTCCCTCTTCATCTCAAACCATGGTTATATATTATGGATATTTATTTCACTTGAGTTAAAACACAAGAGGAAGATTAAATCATGGTTAATAAGTAGGTGAACATGGTCAATTCAAGGAAGAGTGTAGAATATAACCATTTTTTAATCTTTTCTCTTTTCTTTTATCTTAACATAAATAGAAATATTAATCCATATATATAAACCATGGTGTGAGTCTTATATTGCCACCATTTTCTATGTATAAACAACCATGAAGGATGATGTATGTATGTATGTGTGCATACACATCCATATGTACATGAAATAAGAAAGAATGCATACATGCATGCATACATCAAAAATACAAGAAAGGATTTCTAGTGAGAAACTAATGGTTAAATGATAAATCAACACTTGATTTATCAATCCAGCCATATCACATACGACCCAACCAAAAGCAAGCCGCCCAATTAATATACGGTATCTCATACGCGCATTTTAACCGGGTCCATGCGCATATCGCATACGCGCACCACAACGTTTCGCCTGGACTAGGTAACTCCTTTGTGGGACTCTAAGACTCGTCAATACGCTGGCAGTGGGTGATGATCATATCAAGCACCCCCAAGCCGCAAGCGGTCAGCTAAACATAACGGCCACCCGGGTATTGAGCGATCAGAAGAAAACAAGCGAACCTGCTACAACTCCCGTCGAGCCAACCGGCAACACTACCCGTGCAGTCCGGTCTCCTCGTCTGATATGTCGCATATCAAGTCTAGGGGTGGTAAACGTCAGACCCCAATAATCGATAAGTCGTTCTAATATGAGGCTCATAACGGGTCGAGAAACTACTGGTAACACTTACCAGTAAATCTCTAATCAACCCTGGCCAGGGGCTTCCCTGTTACGGCAAATCGAGCACAGCGCAACATCAACCCCCAATACCGGGAGAGACGAAAACCCCTCCTATCGCTCATTGCCTCCATGTGACTCGGGACTGTACCCAAAAACCACCATTTTGCACGCCCTCATGGACGTGGTAAGGTGCAAATCAAAGCACAGTGGGGATCACATAAGACCCTGTGATGATCTCGGGTCTACAGACTAACCTGCACAAGTGTCACCTGAGAACTGCCATCTGACGTGAGGTATAATACCATCTGGGAGTTCTCGGCGAGTCCGTCCAGTGTACCCAGTCTCCACTGAGCACCCGTATACCCTTTCTGATGTCAAACACTAATGGATATGGGATCATCCATCTCCCATCTCAAGGGTCGAGAAGCGTATACGCTAGTCTACACTGGTATATCGATGCCCCGTCTCGATACACCCACGACTAGGGACCTTGAAGGATGTACTTATGGTCTACCATGTCCCCACTAGTATGATCCGCATCATAGTCCGGGTAGTCAAGTACACATCCTAAGGGCTTTACCAACATGTAACTATAAGACAGTATAAAGAGACAAGTATACATGTTAAAATAAGGAGCAACCAGATAGCATACTATAATATCGAGCAAGAAAGTCATCTCTATATATGTCCAAGCATCCAATATAATATACATCATCTGTACAATACTGGCCTCTAGGGTATACATACAACTAACACAAGCTAAATCAAGCAATAATATTTTTTAAGGTGTACGTGATATGGCAATTACCGATGAAGATGTGTGTGAGCCGGCAAGTAAGTGTACGTGGTACATACGTATCATCTGTAATGGTGCTGGTGTCCTAACAGCATAATATCAACAAAGCAATATGAAATAACATTGTAAGTATGCGATGCGGGGCGAACAGCAATAATGAGTGGGAGCTAAATACTAGACACAATGGTAACTAATCTGCATTTAATATATATACGTCCTACTATGGTGCCATTTGAAATAACACAAATCATGGGGTTTTGGAAATAAGGGCTATGATGTTTTTAAGAAAAGATACGCCTTTTGAAATATCCGTAGAATCTCTTGACCTTTCTTTTAAAATATACCCACGATCCACTAGTTTTGAAATAGGTAGGAGTCTAATCTAGTCTAAAAACTACACTAAACTATACGGCTGAACTAACAAGCTGAACTACAGGTAAGGAAACCGCCTATCATCTGAGTCGATACATATACATACCTGTATACGTATAGTCGGTGATCCCGCCTCAATAATATCATATCCGATACCGTATATATAATCAGACATCCCAAGTCAAGAGTGTGGATCAATCATCAATATATAGCTCGTACGTAAATCCGTCGTACGGCATCCACAAATCTGGGTACGGGTCAATATCACATTCATCACACTATTCATTTGGTATCCTCTTTATCAAAGATCATAATCCGGGGTACCGATCTACGTCTAGTACAATACTGATACCAATCTAAGCAAACGCATGCGTGTATGAAAACACCAAGTTAAAGGACCCGCTAAAATATCATGTCGTACCTCAAATATGAACCCTGTCAAATCACCAATCTCACGGCCTTGAATCCAATCTCATCGACTCATCTCAAATCCCAAGTACTATTCTCATAATCCAGTATATGTACACATAGTCCCATACCCATGTGAATACATATAAACATATCATATCCCCATATCCGCACATGTAAAAGAATGAATGTAAGTAAGTGTGTGTGAGTGTGTGGGTGCAACAACTACTCTAGGGTTTCGCAAGTAACACTACAAATCCATGAACACATAACCATATCCTGAATATCATCCACGTATCATAAACAACATATATATATCCATTATATAATCTATATTACGGACTGCGGGGGTGCTATACGCCATCCACCCGACTTCTCCCCATAGATATAAATCTACTCACCTGGTCCTCGCTCGCCGGTGCCGACGTCGCCACGCACTTGCTTGTCGTATCGAAGTCCACATGGGGTACCTACATGTCACAACGTATCGTATCGCATAAAAACCCAATTCGAAATCGAAATGGCATACGAAAACCAAATCGGCACGCGTATCACGCACAGGTCAAAACCTATCGCCTACGCATGCAAGAATAGCCAACCCAACCCTCGATGTCGATGTACAAACGTCAAACTATCGGGAAAAACCCAAACGCACTCATTTGCACATTCACGAACACTAATTATAATATAAAAATGTTAACATTCACAAAACCCCAAACTCACCTTAAAAGCCATTTTTCCGAAAATCTAGCAAGCAAAATTTACCCGTTTTAGTACAAAACTCGACGTTTAAACAAATCAAGAGGCCAAAATACTTATTAAACATCTTAAATAAGTCTTACAACCCATTTCAAGAATTTAATATCATCAATTCTTATAAAACTAAAAATTCTATTTTTACAATTTATCTAATTTTAACAATTTCAACTAAAAAATGCACAAAACAACAACTACGTTTGGTTTTGCATGTTCCAAAGGCATTAAACCACTCATTATAATATTAATAATGACATGAAAACTTAATTATATTTTAATCTAAGCATTTGATAATTTTCCAAAAACTCTAGTTAGCAAAATAGCTTAATTAGGACATTTTATAAGAAATGGTTGTAATTAACAACTAGATTAGCTTTCAACAAGGCTTAAGATGTTAATCCACATCATATAACCATACACAATTGATCACAACTCAATTCCACAACAAAACCCTAACTCAATCAAAATCCTCACTAGAAATTTCCAACCTCTCAAATAAACCCACAAAATTAAACACCTAATAACTTTAATTAAGCAACTAATCCACAATCAAACCATGGGACAAAGAGTTATACCTCAAAGATCATGACATCCCACATGAAACTTTTCTCCAAAATGCAAACTTTTCACTAAGAATCATACTATAGTAGCCAAGAAATAATGGGTAAGGCTTGGATTTTGAATTAGCTTTGATTTTGCAAGGATTTTGACGCAAAATTGTGGATTTTTAAGGCAAATTTGTGAGGGATTTTGCGGTAGGGGCTGCTGCTAGAAAGGGGCCGGCCATGGGTGAGGGGGTGAGGAGAGAGAGTGGGGAAAGTGTTGTAGTCAAAAGACAAAAGCCCATGCCTCAATTAATTAACCCCATGCCTTCATATTCCTTCATTCTCTTTTCTTTTCATTTTATTTCAACTCTAAAAAGTGGGGACACTTGGGGAGTGGGCTGGAAAATTCGACCAGCATGAGGGGGAGGGGAATGTGGTGTGTGTGTGTGAAACAATGAACACCAAACGCCAATACAACATACACCATACTTCTTTGTTTAATAAATTCCTTTAATTTTCCTTTTTATTTAAATTTTTAGAACCAACATGGAATTTCTTTTCATTTCAAAAACAACATGACAAATTTTGGTTTAATACGTTATGATGCACAAAATTTGTTTCAACTCATTCCAATTTTTGATTTTCCATAATTAAATGTATTAGTGATGGCTTAAAATAATATTACAATAATTAATTTCGGAAAAAATTTCAGAAAATTAGAAATTTTACCAGTGGCTCAATAAACATCAAATACTAGCAATTACATAGCTAGAATATGTATATTTAATTTTATAATAAAGATATTTGTATTTTGTCTTTTTACAGAAAACCCACTTATTTTACCGATTTTTCCGAAATTTCACCGAAACGATTTTCAAAACGTTACAATCTTCCCCCCTTAAAGAAATTCGGTCCCCGAATTTAAATTAAAACTCCCCCCAAATACTAAAACATCTAAGAAAAACCATCAAGTCGTCGGGGCTCCGAAATCGTAAATACATAAAACAAATCGTAGCGCAGCGCATGCGCATGAAAAATGAGCATATAACTCAAAATCAAAACCCCGTCAACCATCCCGCAATCATCGGAGTCATGGTAAAGACACAAATGTCAAATCCAATACAAAACCAATATGATATAACTCGAAACTATACACGTAAATATCAAATCTATATATGTAAATATCTGAAGGAAATGCATGCCAAATAACTTAAAGTTGTTGTGCAATGCACATAACACTGCACAGTGGCGGACGTCTATCATAAGAAAATAATCATATACATATATTGTTAGTGTATATGCCCTAGAGGCCATTACTGTATCATACTAGTTTGTATATTACTTAATGGAAGCTTGGGATATTCACCTTGTATAAACAATCTTGCTCAATATAGTAGTATGCTACTTGGTTTGTTTCTACTTCAATGTGTACTTGTGTTTATTTTACTATATCACTTATACGCATTAGTGGAGCCCTTAGGATCTTTGCTTGATTACCAGCGTTGTGATGGCAGTCACACTAGTGGGGGCTGGGTAATCTATAAGCACATCCTTATACAGGTCCCTAGTCGCAGGACTATCGAGACAGGGCATCGATACTCCGGAGTAGACTAGCGTATGCGCTTCTCATCCCAATGTGGGAGATGGTCTGTCCCACAGCCATCAGTACGTCGTACTGGAGATAGTATACGGGTGCTCGTTAGGTTACGAGTACACTGGATAGGACTCGTCGGGAACTGACAGGTTGGTATTATACCTATCGTCAGTCATCAGTTCCCAGGTGACATGAGTACAGCTTAGTCCGCTGACTTGACACTAGCACTTCGCCTCGAGTGTGTTCCCACTGCACTTTGATCACTACCCTACCACGGCTCAAAGGAGTCGTGCAAACAGGTGGTGGTTGGGTGCAGTCCCGAAGCACTTGGAGGCAGTGCCGGTTAGACAGGATTCGTCTCTCCCGGTATTGGGGGTTGACATCGCGCTGTGTCTAGGAGAGCCATTACACGAGTAGTCCCTGGCCAGGGCAAGCGAGATATACTGGTAGGTTCCAGTGTTATCTCAGGGTGTTTTGGGCTTCACTCCGACACGACTTGTACCGCTATTGGGGGACTGACGTTTTACCGCCCCCTAGGCCCGACATGCGATGTATCAGACGAACAGACCGGACTGTACGGAGACTGTCACATTCAGACTCAGTAGGAGTACAGATGGGGTTTCACCTCGTCAGCCTTCTTGTCGGCATCTACCTGGGGACCGTTACGCACAGCTAGTGCCGCTTGCGGTCTGTGGTTAAACCCACTGCCAGCGTAGTGTCGAGTCTTTAGAGTCCCACACAGAGGGTATTCGCCTCTGGGCAAAACAGAGTAGAGGTCGCATGGTTTTGCGACAGGGTTCGTTCTCATCCGCGCACTTGTGCACGTTTGGAGTCCGGACGGATATTGCCAGCGGGCTCTGGTTTGAGCCGGATACTGGTATATGTTTTGGGGTTGCTTTTATCTCTCAGTATTCATGTTCCTCGGAACAAGAATGCAGGTGTGTATGCACAGTTTTTGAGGAGGAGGAAGATGACTTTCATTAGGGTTTCGGAACGGGTGCGTATGCACAATTGACAGTTATCATTTTCCAAACCCTAATAGATTTTTGGATTATCTATTAATAATAGTAATTAAATGAGAATTATGTTATGGTTGATTTTGTTGACTTGTTGACCATGGTTGACTTGTTGACCATGGTTGAATGTTGACCACCATCATGCTTTGTAAAGATCCTCCTTGATTCATGCTTACATTTCATTTAAAGAAGCATGATAGTGGTCATTCCAAATTACCATCAACTATTCTTATTTGAATTATTATTATTTAGATAATTCTTTTTCTTTTGGCAATATGGTTGCAAGAAAGAAAAAGATAGCTCATTATCTCATTTAGCTTCTCTCTCCTCACTTCATCTTCTTCTTCCTCTAGCAAAAGAGAACCCTTCTCATGTGTTGAGAATCCTTCTCTTTTAAAAGAAAAGCACCTCTTAAACACTCTCTACTCATTCTAGGTTCAAGGTTTAGCAAGCCGGAAACCCTAGTTCACTCAAAGTACGAGGAAGAGCCCGAAGGTTGAACTCTCGAGGTGGATCCATCTTCGACGGAAGAAGGCTACAAGGCAAGAACCATCAACCTCTACAAGGTTTGAAGAAGAAGGAGTTCGAGTTTAGGTATAACCTTCATCCGAGTAGCTAAGACTCTTTAGCATGTATGCTAGTTTAGTTTAGACACGATCCCGACCTTGTTTAGTCCATGTTGCCTCTTGCGATAAAAATTTGTTTTTTATACCGTTTCCGCCTCCCCGTAAGAACCGGGGGTCGCAATATGGACTTACAGTGGTATCAGAGCCTAACTAAACTTAAACTAGCTTGGTAGTGAAGTGTAACGAAGTTTGGAACCGAAAAAGTCACAAAACCGGAAAAACAAAACCCTAAGTTTCTGTTAAATTTTTTTCTGCTCTAAATGAAATCCTTTATACTTGTAAATTCGGCTCAGGGTTTTGTATGAACACCCAAGAAAAACGACACAGTGATTCGTTCAAACCGCCGCGCTTCCGCCGCACGAGGTAGGCATCTGCCGCGGAAGCGCCGCGGTTTGTCGTCTTCTGTGCATCGTTTTTCGTGCAGTGTGTGTCTGTGTTGGTTTTGGGATTTTTAAAATATATTATATGTGCCCAGATTTTCCAGAACAGAAATTTGCTTTTGGGGTCCTATAATTCCGTATTTTTTCCGAACTTCACTGCACTTTGACTATGATGGTTATATCTGTGTTTCTTGCATGTATTGAACGTCGGCTAATCGCTATAAGACGATTAGTCGGGGTTATACATGATCTGTGTTTGATATTGGAATGTGTATATGAATGTGTTGGACTGTCGCGGGTGAATAGCCGGGGTGGATGTGAGATGAGCTTTTGTTTTTCTTTCATTCATTGTAAATGTAAATTGATGTAATAATTATTATTTATTTGGCCGCACAACCGGGTCGGGGTTGTAGCCGTCATTGTATAATTCTTTTTACTGTTTTTGCTCCTAGGATAGACCCATGGAGGGGTGCACAAACTGCCGAGTACTTGGCGGGTAGTTTGCCGCACCCGTAGGGGTCTTGGGTGGGGTATTGGCTATTCACCGCGACCGTGTTATCCGCTTTTCCTTTCAGGCTCGAAAGGATTGCGGATTGCTAGTATATCCAATGTATTCATCTGTGATCTGTAATGTCTATCATTGCTTTCTATTTAGGCGTTGCTTATGTTTTACAGCCGCGCTAGCCCAGCCCCCGCTCTGTCGTTAGTTAAGTAACCTAACGAGTGATGACGGGACCCCGTGGCGAATGCGAATGGCATAAGCGTACGTCATATTTTGGTTGTTTTCTGCAATGGTAGGATTTAAATGATGGGACGCATTAAAAGTACTAATGCAAGAATATCACGCATTAAAAGAACTAATGCAAGATAATAAACCAAGTTAAAATCGTTGGAACACTTTCGAAAAACCACTCGGTTCTTTTCAAAACTAACTTTTAAATGCGGAGCTTGAGCCACTCCTTCTAAAAGCTATCTCGTTCCATCGATTATATCAAGTTCACTACGTTCACGGTTTCGCCAAAACCATTCGTAGCCCTCCATCATTTCAGTTAAATATACGGTAGTATTCAAGCTATGTATTTTGACCTCACGCCAAGGCATAGTGATTGGTAGCTGCCGGATATTTATCTGTTGCATAGATAGAATGCGTTGGTTTGAGACAGTCGTACTGCCATTTTGGCCTACGTCAAGGGTAGGTACGGGTGGGTTCAAATTAACCAGGATAATGATGGGAAGAACTTGACATGTGACTTATGACATTTTGACCTCACGCCAAGGTCATAAGAGCATGGGGCAAAAATCCACATCGGGAGTTTCATAAGCACTGAAACTTGCTAGATTTGCATACCATTTGGAGTGTGGTGATTCTGGTAGGATTCCTTCAGTTTCGTCACGCGATGATATTTGGATCCCGATCCTACTGTGAGTATATGCTACTCCTCGGGAAATTTCTCACTAGACGATCAATGCTATAAACCTAGTAGGTGCCTAGAAAGGTGTCAGCGGGGCTACGCCCCCAGAGAAAAGAGGTTATTTAATTAAGGAACTTCGCGAAAGCGTTGGAAAACCTCCCTCGAAGTACCGACACTGGCCTGGCTGAACGGTTAAGCAAGTATTGCACGGTGGGATTGATCCCGGCTAATTCTTCCTTTGTGGTTTGAGGAGGGATTCGAGAGACAGTGGGAGCCATCCTGTTTAGACAAATTAAAAAAAAAAACCATTCTAAACTTGCAAGAGCAACGTGCTAAAGTGTTCTGTCACGACCCGAAAGAGCACGTGACTGGCCCTTGAACCATATGAAGCCTATAGGACTCCATCTGATCCAAGTAAGCCAAAAGCCCAGAAATCTAAAACCATTTTTGAGAATAAGTAAAGAAAACTGGTTTAAAGAAGTGAAGAAATACAGGTTTGAAATCAAGGTTTTTAAATAACTAAGCCGAAGGTACGTTTTGAAACAATAAAGTCTTTTCTAAAAATTTCGGCAGAGTTTCTTTTGAAAAACTGGCCCCGAATGGGGTACAACAAGTATAACAATATGTATGCAATGATAATGGCATCCCCAAGCGGGAGCTAGCTCTTCGTCAATCGACGGTCACAACCACATATGCAGCAATAATATACAACGCCTAGTGGCGAGGATCAAATCCAAAGAAAACTCAAAAGCAATAAGAAAAAAAACGCAATACTACTAAGCGCGACTCTAAGGTCGAAATAATACATCACTAGTCTAGGTCTGAAACAATACAAGTTTTGGTTGATGGAAATTCTAGATACAATGAAATAAATAAATACAATAGTGGTTCTTGATGCGAAAGAATCCACCTACCAAAGCAAGTCACCCGCAAGAAGAAAGTGTGCCAGAAATGCCGCAATAGAACCTGTACGGCAGAACCTGCAAGAACTGTGGCACAACGGGGGTGAGTTGCCAACTCGTGAATAGAAACATCTACAAGAAGAAACCGAATGCAAGACATAAACCTAAGTCAACGATCAATAATATAATCCACAAGAGTACATCTGAGTGTAATAGGGTGGCAAGGTAACATCTAATCATGTATGTAGTGCCAGGTAATCAGGTAATCACATGTCATCAGTGTAAGGTATGTCTGCATGAAGTAACCATGAAGAAATATCAATGATATCAATACACATATATTAGCGTCCCATACCACTAATATTGGTGTAAGGGTATATATAACAGCGCCCTCATACCCTGTTATATATACAAATAAAGTATGATCAATGTAAAACCAGTCTGTATATGATCCAAGTCTGTATATAATCCATGTCTGTATGTATGTGGAACCCGTCCACTCGTCACCCACTGACGATAAGCATCAAGTATGCAAGTATGAGGATATAAACAATATCATGGAAAAACATCATGAAAACCCGTGCCTAGCATCGACACGTAAATCCTCATCCATATGGGGCTCCGTCGGCGGTATCGGCCCTCGGCCCCCGGCAGTACGAGTCAACCCATGTCCATCTCTGGGCTCCGTCTGCGGTATCGGCCCTCGGCCCCCGGCAGTACGGGTCAGCCCATCTCTCGACTGCGGCCGGTATCCTCCAGATATCCGCCGAGCTCAAATACAATCACCGGTAGGTACTCGCCCGCCTCCAGGCTCAATCGGCAAACCCATCGATAATCTCGCCGAGGGGAACCATACCGGGCCCACCACGAACCCGCAAACGGATCATCACCTCCTCGAATCGGGTTTCAAGCACACGTCTCAGCACCGAGAAAACGCGTGGTGGACGCACCGAAATATCATATCACGAGGTACCGGGTTTTCATAAAAGTGCCTATTTTCTTAAATAACCCCACGGTCCTCAAAAACCAGAAATCACATGAAAATCCAACATCAGGAAGTAAATCCAATGCGATGTGCTATGCAGTCAATCCATGACGTATGCGACATGTAAAGAACAGTAATCATATCGGAAATCATGCAACATGGAATAGTAATGTGCATATGTCGAAGGAAGAATCATCTCATGAATGCAATAGTACTACAGTGTAGTGGCATGGCAATTATCGATGATGAAGTGTGTGAGCCGGCAAATAGTGTACGTGGAACATACGCATCATCGATAATGGTGCCGGTGTCCTAACAGCATGATAATAATATAGCAATGAACATATGCCAGCAATGCGAATAGCATGAAGATGCAGAAATCTAGTAGTCAACACCACAGTGAAGTATCTACTATGCAACTACACCTAAGTATCAGGTCAAACAGGAGGGGTAGGTGTGGAAACCACCTAAATCTGAGTCGGTATATATATAAAGATATATAGTCGGTGATCTCGCCTCAATGTCATATCATAAGATATCCTCGAGTTATGAGTGCGGATCTATCATCAATATCGGCACGTACGGTAAACCATCATACGGCATCCCCAAAAGCTGGGTAGGGGTCAACATCTCACTTTCTCATCACATAACAGATATCACCATCATCAGAACATATAGTCTGGAGTACTACTCTATGTCTAGTACAAAACGATAACATCAGTAAAGTATGCATGCGGGGGTAAACACATATCCCAAGCCCGCAAGAATCACAAGTCATATCCCACATATGAATCGTATCAAATCACCGATCCCAGGGCACCAAGCCCACATCATCGACTCATCTCCAAAGTCATCACATATCATCAATCATAGTGCAAGTACAAGTGATAAGCAAGGGTGTGTGTATAGGTGTAATTCTATCCTAGGGTTCGCGACTATGAACTGCACTAGTCACTTCTAACCCTGTACTATCCATAATACACCTAGTATCACGATAACTACATAATAATCTATCTACGGACTGCGGGGGTGCTATACGCCATCCACCCGACTTCCCCCTGTAGATATAATCTACTCACCTTGCTTCTCGTGTGCCAAAGCCGATGTCGCTATCTTCACCTCCTTTGCCTCAACATCACGCGGGGTACCTACAAGTATATCACAATGCTAAAGCACATGAAAATCACATCGGAAACCAAAATAGCACACGCTACCCGCATAGGTAAAAACCTATCGACTCGCATGTAAACACAATCAAAATCCACTTGTCGTTGACGTCCAAACGCCACCCGACAGGAATGAATCACCAAATACCAAAATCCATGCTAAAACAAGTCCCAAATTATACACCAACATAGGAAAATCAACCCAGATTTCACCCTAGATGGAATCAGTCAAAACTAGACATACTCAGGGTCAAAACTAGAGGAAATGGGGGCATGCACAGAAAACGAGGCAATTCCTTAAAATACCTTATTTAGAATTTTCCATAATTTTTCCCCATTTATCTGTATTTAATTATACCAGAATATTAAAATATTCATTAAAATAATATTAAATTATAAAATTTCCCAAAAATCATATTCTATTATTTTGAAGACGTTACAATCTACCCCCCTTAAAGAAATTCGGTCCCCGAATTTAAATTTAAACCCCCAAATACTAAAATATTTCAATACAAATTCCAAGTCATCGGGGCTCCGAAATCATCTATACATAAAACATCATAGCGCAATGCATGCGCATGAGTACTGAGCAGATAACTCAAAAGCAACACTCCATCAAGCATCCGCAATCATCGGAGTTATGGTAACGACACAATGTCAAATCCAATACAAAATCAATATGATATGGACCAAGACTATACATGTAGACACCCAATCTATACATGTAATTAGCTGATGCAACTGTATGCCAAATCTTTTTAAGTCGCTGTGCGATGCGCGTAACACTGCACAGTGGCGGACGTTTCTCATAAGAAAATAACTATATATGTGTATATATATCCTTTGTTTAATAAGCACGTTCCACCATTTTGAAAATAATCAGAAGGGTTTCCTTGTTTTTAAAACGTTTTGTGTCATATCGGACACGTAGGTATATACTGAGACTATAGCTCGCTTTTCGGAAATCCCTTCGATAACTATCGATGCATGCAAAATATATCCAGGCACTGTCCACTGACTAGTCCTGCTCAGTATGAAAGCAAATATCCCACATCATAAAAATGTACTGCTCCAAAAGGAATAAATTCCAAAAATGCACATAACACCACCCTGTGCTTCTGACGCGCACGGAAATCAAAATCCATATATGCGCTAAACATGTGCACAAAACAACATCTAGGTGCAACGGGTGTGCACGAAGCATCTGTCATAGACAACATGTGTGCCTGACAGCCAAAACAGGTGCATCTGAAATGCACGAAGAATCTCGATTTAGTGCATCTGGTGTGCCCCAAAATCGTATCTCAAAACATGCGCCCAACATGCGCGAAAATCCAAATCGGTGCATCCATCATGCACGAATGAAAATCTAGACCCTGCGCACTCAATATGCACGGAATCACAAAATCCAATAGCAACGTCGAATATGCGTAAGTCAAACCCCAAAGCACGGAGTGCAAGAATCCACATCAATATCACAATCAAAATCGACATACCGAAAGGCATCAAATCGAAGTCAGGTGCAATCGTAATGCACAAAATATAAATCCGGTGCAACAAAGGCACGAAATATAAATCTGATGCGATAAACGCAAGAAACATAAAACTGGTGCGACAAATGCACGAAGTATAGAACTGGTGCATCCCATGAACAAATACCAAGCAATAACTCAAATACGTAAGCAGCAACACCAAGTGTATCCAGATATGAAGAAAATCATAAACGTGTGCAACTGCGGGCACAAAACACATATCGATGCACTACAAGTACATATAAGCTATACCGAGTGCAAAATCAAAACACTAAAATTACATGAAACTCTGCTGGAAACGTAAATCAAATCACCAGCATAAAATAGGCATGAAATCGCAATCAACAGCTCAAGAGTAATAACTATGTACAAGGTATAAATACCCAGTAGGTGCAACCATGGTGCACAAAATCAAATATCATGAAACTCAGTCATCAAAACTAAATCATGCAAACAGAACGCCCAAAATACCGAAATCCAAAATGACGGATACGTGATAATCGAATCACAAAATCACAAATCATAAATACCGTCGTCGGTAGTTCCTCCTTCAAGGTCGAGAAGGAGTCGGTGCAATCCACTGCTAGCAGCGCAGGATATCTACCTGCCTCTTGCTCACGATCTGGCGTCCTCTGGCTCTCTGGGTCCTTATCTTCTCCGTGGATTTCCAATCTCACAGTCAACCGGCTCATCGGCCCTGTCAGATGTGCTAACGGGGACGATTCCGTTCTGGCACTTCTCTGGTCACCTCTCGGTCAAACCTCACGACCACTCGTAAGTCAGCATATCACTGGCGTCGGCCTCTGGCTCTCTGAAAGCACGTCACACATCTGATCCTGGGTGCAATCATCATGGCAGCAATGTCCTGGAAGGGATCCTGCTCAAGGTCTCTTCCAAGCATGCCTATGCCGATCTGTACAGAGGCTGGCCTTCCTGCACAACCTCTTCTCGCTCAAAAGACACCTGTGTCATCAGCACAATATTTTCTCAGAAACTGGTCACATCCCAACGTCTCTGTAAGCATATCAGGTCTCTAGTCTCGACGGGAAGCAATGACAGCTCGTCAGTGTCTCACACGAACCTCTTGTTCCACCTGTATCTATCGCCGTCCATTATGGCGTCATGCTAAGCTACGATGCACCGCACTGTTCTCGGCCGCAGTCAATCTGAAGTCTCTCGTACGGACTCGAAATCGCGTACTCTGTAGCTTCATCATTCCGTAGAAGATGTCAGGCCGAACTGGTCCTCGGGAACACGTCCCAACCATCGGAGGAATACTTATCACTCGTCCGTCCTTGGTCAATCCGCAACGCATCTGGGTAAGTTCCTTTATCCGAACTTAGTCGACTACCCCGTCGACAATGCCGAACTCTGTCCTGCTGGGTGTGCGCAATACGACCACTCCTGGTCTAGGTCTTCTCGTATCGTACTCCAGAAAGGTCCTGTCGAGGTTCCTTCTCAAATCTCAAACCTGCCGAAATGCCCGGAAGTCGTCATCCGATGCTTAAGCTAAAGCTCATTCCGGAACGGCTGCATACATATTGCGCTTCTTTCTGGAAGATCTATCCACATACCACGCCTCGGGGTGCGTATCACATCTCTGATGTCAGCGGAGTGGGACGTCATCTCGTCGAAATATCTTGCGAACTCTTTTCTTCACTCTGCGTCAATGTCGACTGATTCGGACTCGTCTCATCATGGCTGCATGTACTGTGCTCCAACGGCTATGCTCGCATCTGGAGTCTCCCAAGCAGTGTCCCATCACGATATCCGAAGATGTCGAACCATCCGATCGACTCGCCAGATCCTCATAATCCCCCAAGAGCTCACATCTCGGGTACAGTTTAATAGTATCGAGTACATGCCACAGCGTCGGTGGTCCAGCCGTAGAAGGGCAAACCCAAGCCTCACTAATGGCGCCGAGGAACCGCCGCAAACCCGAAGGTTCAAAGGCTTTCACACGGTCATTAAGTCGAGTTAGGGTTTCATTCTTCTAGAGGGTCCATAGAATCACCTGCATGTCTTTCCGTATACTTTAAACTTGGAAAATAGGTTCCTGACATTCGATCGTCTCTATCGACTCTCAACGAACCTGCGTGAAGTCGTCTCTATCTGGAATCGATCCACCTGATGACTCGCATCGGGTAAGCAAACTCACCACACGTCCTAGTCATTCATCCTCGGTGACTAGCGACTCGCTATCATAACTCCAAGAACATGCTCATGCTGCAGTAGCTCCAACCATCTGGGCGATATCTCGTCATTTGCAGTAGCAACTGGCTCATACGCCTGTACGCCGAACAACGCCTCAATCCTCCAGGAAAGGCAATACATAAGCGGTCATCTCTGAGTCGGTCTGCTCTAGATCTGAGTAAGACTCTCCACACTGGAAATCTTCAACTCATCTGGGCCCGCTCTGGCGCAAAATCGGACGAATCACCTTCGTCTCTCAAATCGGGTAGACTAGCTATCATCAGTCGCATGACTGCCCGAAAGCTCCGGCAATCTCAGCTCGTAAGCTCCGAAAGCAACATCCTGTCAATCTCAGCCACAGCTGGTCCATCTGTCTGCACGGTAGGCGACATCACAATCTCTGAGGTATGCTGTACATCAACAGTCTTCTCTCAACTGGCAGCTCTAACAATGGCCCGATCATCCGGTGCAAGACCAAGCACTCGCCTCCACTAGAGGTCACAATCACCAACACTAACTCGAGACGTTCCCATGTCACCAGAAAACACAATGGTCGGCCCTCGTACCAAACGAGCTCACACCGGCCGTAACCCTAGCAGCAGCCCAAACTGCGCTCAAACATGGCGACAGGAACCTCAGTCGAGTATCAAAGAGAGCACATCAATGGCAAGAAAGGAAACAACAGATCCAAAGTGGATACATGATCATAGGAAGGAACAGCATCAATGGAGGTATGATCATGAAACTAATAGAATCGGGGATCTCAAATGGATGTATAATCCAGGATATGAAGAGAATCACTGATCTCGAAAGTATGTACATCCTATGGTTCCTTAAGCGGAGTGGCGTGTCGTAAGTATGCCGCGGAACATACCAACGGTACGTCACTCTACTTTAGTCACCTAATCCATCAACCAAGGGTCATCCTAATACGACGAATGTTCGGGTCGAATACCCCCTCGACCAAGTCTAAGTTCCGTAAGGTCAAGCCTAAGTTTCGTATATAAACAACGTCCTAGGCTCCACATAGTCAAACTCAGACTCGAACCAAGGTCAACCTAGCGCTCTGATACCAACTTTGTCACGACCCGAAAGAGCACGTGACTGGCCCTTGAACCATATGAAGCCTATAGGACTCCATCTGATCCAAGTAAGCCAAAAGCCCAGAAATCTAAAACCATTTTTGAGAATAAGTAAAGAAAACTGGTTTAAAGAAGTGTAGAAATACAGGTTTGAAATCAAGGTTTTTAAATAACTAAGCCGAAGGTACGTTTTGAAACAATAAAGTCTTTTCTAAAAATTTCGGCAGAGTTTCTTTTGAAAAACTGGCCCCGAATGGGGTACAACAAGTATAACAATATGTATGCAATGATAATGGCATCCCCAAGCGGGAGCTAGCTCTTCGTCAATCGACGGTCACAACCACATATGCAGCAATAATATACAACGCCTAGTGGCGAGGATCAAATCCAAAGAAAACTCAAAAGCAATAAGAAAAAAAACGCAATACCAATAAGCGCGACTCTAAGGTCGAAATAATACATCACTAGTCTAGGTCTGAAACAATACAAGTTTTGGTTGATGGAAATTCTAGATACAATGAAATAAATAAATACAATGGTGGTTCTTGATGCGAAAGAATCCACCTACCAAAGCAAGTCACCCGCAAGAAGAAAGTGTGCCAGAAATGCCGCAATAGAACCTGTACGGCAGAACCTACAAGAACTGTGGCACAACGGGGGTGAGTTGCCAACTCGTGAATAGAAACATCTACAAGCAGAAACCGAATGCAAGACATAAACCTAAGTCAACGATCAATAATATAATCCACAAGAGTACATCTGAGTGTAATAGGGTGGCAAGGTAACATCTAATCATGTATGTAGTGCCAGGTACTCAGGTAATCACATGTCATCAGTGTAAGGTATGTCTGCATGAAGTAACCATGAAGAAATATCAATGATATCAATACACATATATTAGCGTCCCATACCACTAATATTGGTGTAAGGGTATATATAACAGCGCCCTCATACCCTGTTATATATACAAATAAAGTATGATCAATGTAAAACCAGTCTGTATATGATCCAAGTCTGTATATAATCCATGTCTGTATGTATGTGGAACCCGTCCACTCGTCACCCACTGACGATAAGCATCAAGTATGCAAGTATGAGGATATAAACAATATCATGGAAAAACATCATGAAAACCCGTGCCTAGCATCGACACGTAAATCCTCATCCATATGGGGCTCCGTCGGCGGTATCGGCCCTCGGCCCCCGGCAGTACGAGTCAACCTATGTCCATCTCTGGGCTCCGTCTGCGGTATCGGCCCCCGGCAGTACGGGTCAGCCCATCTCTTGACTGCGGCCGGTATCCTCCAGATATCCGCCGAGCTCAAATACAATCACCGGTAGGTACTCGCCCGCCTCCAGGCTCAATCGGCAAACCCATCGATAATCTCGCCGAGGGGAACCATACCGGGCCCACCACGAACCCGCAAACGGATCATCACCTCCTCGAATCGGGTTTCAAGCACACGTCTCAGCACCGAGAAAACGCGTGGTGGACGCACCGAAATATCATATCACGAGGTACCGGGTTCTCATAAAAGTGCCTCTTTTCTTAAATAACCCCACGGTCCTCAAAAACCAGAAATCACATGAAAATCCAACATCAGGAAGTAAATCCAATGCGATGTGCTATGCAGTCAATCCATGACGTATGCGACATGTAAAGAAAAGTAATCATATCGGAAATCATGCAACATGGAATAGTAATGTGCATATGTCGAAGGAAGAATCATCTCATGAATGCGATAGTACTACAGTGTAGTGGCATGGCAATTATCGATGATGAAGTGTGTGAGCCGGCAAATAGTGTACGTGGAACATACGCATCATCGATAATGGTGCTGGTGTCCTAACAGCATGATAATAATATAGCAATGAACATATGCCAGCAATGCGAATAGCATGAAGATGCAGAAATCTAGTAGTCAACACCACAGTGAAGTATCTACTATGCAACTACACCTAAGTATCAGGTCAAACAGGAGGGGTAGGTGTGGAAACCACATAAATCTGAGTCGGTATATATATAAAGATATATAGTCGGTGATCTCGCCTCAATGTCATATCATAAGATATCCTCGAGTTATGAGTGCGGATCTATCATCAATATCGGCACGTACGGTAAATCATCGTACGACATCCCCAAAAGCTGGGTAGGGGTCAACATCTCACTGTCTCATCACATAACAGATATCACCATCATCAGAACATATAGTCTGGAGTACTACTCTATGTCTAGTACAAAACGGTAACATCAGTAAAGTATGCATGCGGGGGTAAACACATATCCCAAGCCCGCAAGAATCACAAGTCATATCCCACATATGAATCGTATCAAATCACTGATCCCAGGGCACCAAGCCCACATCATCGACTCATCTCCAAAGTCATCACATATCATCAATCATAGTGCAAGTACAAGTGATAAGCAAGGGTGTGTGTATAGGTGTAATTCTATCCTAGGGTTCGCGACTATGAACTGCACTAGTCACTTCTAACCCTGTACTATCCATAATACACCTAATATCACGATAACTACATAATAATCTATCTACGGACTGCGGGGGTGCTATACGCCATCCACCTGACTTCCCCCTGTAGATATAATCTACTCACCTTGCTTCTCGTGTGCCAAAGCCGATGTCGCTATCTTCACCTCCTTTGCCTCAACATCACGCGGGGTACCTACAAGTATATCACAATGCTAAAGCACATGAAAATCACATCGGAAACCAAAATAGCACACGCTACCCGCATAGGTAAAAACCTATCGACTCGCATGTAAACACAATCAAAATCCACTTGTCGTTGACGTCCAAACGCCACCCGACAGGAATGAATCACCAAATACCAAAATCCATGCTAAAACAAGTCCCAAATTATACACCAACATAGGAAAATCAACCCAGATTTCACCCTAGATGGAATCAGTCAAAACTAGACATACTCAGGGTCAAAACTAGAGGAAATGGGGGCATGCACAGAAAACGAGGCAATTCCTTAAAATACCTTATTTTAGAATTTTCCATAATTTTTCCCCATTTATCTGTATTTAATTATACCAGAATATTAAAATATTCATTAAAATAATATTAAATTATAAAATTTCCCAAAAATCATATTTTATTATTTTGAAGACGTTACATGTTCCTTCTCTCCCCCCTGCAGCGACCAAATCGAAATGACTGGACTTAAGTTGATTCTAGATAAAAACATATTGACAGGGCCAAACTACAAAGATTGGCTCAGGATGTCAAGTTGGCAATCACTTACGACAAGCTGGGGTATCTTCTTACCACCAAAGCTCCCCCCGTCCCAGGTCCCACCTCCAGCGTCGCGGATAAGGAAATCCGTAAGACTTGGGAGATTGACAGCGCGAAGGCCAGGTGCCTCGTACTTGCCTCGATGGACAACGAACATCAGAGGAGGCACGAGAATATGGATTTGGAATCCATATTTCTTCATACAAAAGAACTGTATGGAGAGCAGTCTCGTATCGCAAGATACGAAGTGTCGAAGAAGTTGTTTTCGACAAAGTTGGCCGTCGGATCATCGGTAGCGGACCACGTGCTTAAGATGATTGGCTACACTGAGGAGCTCGCGGAACTTGGGACCACGTTGGACAGTGAACTCTATACGGATATAATTCTCCAGTCCCTTCCATCCACTTACGCCCAGTTCATACTGAATTTCAACTTGCAAGAAAAGGAAGTTGAACTTTCAGAACTCCTCAACATGCTGAGGAGCGCAGAGGGCACCCTACAGAAGGGTAGGGAAACCCCGCTTTGTTTGTAGGAGGATCTTCTTCATCTAGGTCCAAGGCGAAAGCCAAGGGAAAGAGGAAGAAAGCCCCCGCCAAACCAAGAGGCGGTGTTAGTAAAGTGGGTACGAAGGGAAAAGAAATGGCAACAAAGATCGCGGGGAAGCTTGTGGGTAAAGAGGAATGCTTCTATTGTCACAAGAGTGGACACTGGAAGAAAGATTGCAGGGCTTGGAAGGCCAGGACACAGGAACTGAAGCAGGTTGCGGCTTCAGCTTCAGGTGTGTATGTTATTGAAAACTGTCTTTCTATAAACTCTACTTCCTGGGTATTGGATACCGGATCAGGATCTCATATCTGTAATTCTTTGCAGGCGTTGAGAAACCGTAGGGTTTTGAAGGCAGGTGACATGACCCTCAGAGTTGCGAACGGAGCTAGCATGGATGCTAAAGCCGTGGGGGACTATCACCTGGGAATGTCAGATGGGCATGTTTTGGTTTTGCGTAATTGATTTTTTGTACCCAACGCAACTTGTAATATCATTTCTGTATCTTTAGTTTCTAAAGAAGGTTATGAATTTGCGTTTGTAAGTAATGTTGTAAACATTCACCTTAATCAAGTTCTGATTGGGTCAGGTACATTGAGCAATGGTATATACGTGTTAAACCAACCACAGATTTTCAATGTCCAGAATACACACAAAAGAAAGTCTCCAGATATCAATCAGGCTTTCTTATGGCATTGTAGACTGGGTCACATCAATGAGAGAAGGTTGACTAAGTTACATACAGAAGGGTATTTGAATCCGTTCGAATATCAATCGTATGCCACTTGTCAATCCTGTCTCAAAGGAAAGATGACAAAGACTCCGTTCACTGGACACGGAGTAAGAGCGAGCGAGCTCTTGGGACTCGTACACAGCGACGTGTGCGGTCCAATGTCTACACTTGCGCGAAGCGGTTTTTCTTACTTCATTACTTTTACGGATGATTTTTCAAGGTTCGGACATGTCTTCTTGATGAAACATAAATCTGAAGCCTTTGGAAAATTCCAGGAATATAAGAATGAGGTAGAAAAACAAACCGGCAAAAGTATCAAGATTCTAAGATCGGATCGAGGTGGAGAATACTTAAGTGCCGAGTTCCTGAACTACTTAAAAGAGAATGGAATTCTCTCTCAGCTTACTCCTCCATACACTCCGCAACATAACGGTGTATCGGAGAGACGGAACCGCACCCTATTGGATATGGTACGGTCCATGATGAGTAACGCTGAGTTACCGCGATCATTCTGGGGGTATGCACTAGAATCAGCTGCATACCTTTTGAACCGAGTTCCCACTAAGACTGTGCCTACCACACCATATGAGTTATGGAGTGGGAAGAAACCCTATCTTCAATATCTGAAGATTTGGGGATGTCCGGCTTTTGTCAAAAAGCAGCATGCGGACAAACTCGAGGCACGCTCAGTACTGTGCAAGTTTGTGGGATACCCAAAGAGCACCAGGGGGTATCTTTTCTACTACGCAGAAGAACAAAAAGTCCTTGTTTCTCGTAATGCCCACTTTCTAGAACACCAGTTCATAGAAAAAGAAACAAGTGGGAGCGCAGTAGAACTGGAAGAAATTCCAGAACCACAGACTATTACTGAAAGCTTAATGGAACCAGAGGGTTCAGATGAACAGGACATTCCTATGCCGCTCCGCAGGAGTAGTAGGCAGTCTCATCCGCCCGAAAGATACTACGGTTTTCTCATAGACGGGGATCGAGAGGATTGCATCATAGATTATGATGAGCCTACTAGCTTCCAGCAGGCCGTTCAGAGCGTTGACTCGGTAAAATGGCTGGATGCAATGCGGACCGAAATGGAGTCCATGTACACCAACAAAGTATGGACGTTGGACATTGCTCCAGACGGGGTAAAACCCGTAGGGTGCAAGTGGATCTTCAAAAGGAAGATTGGTGTAGATGGGCAGGTTGAGACCTATAAAGCTAGACTTGTAGCAAAGGGTTTCCGTCAAAGACCTGGCTTGGACTATGACGAAACCTTTTCTCCAGTGGCTATGCTGAAATCCATTCGGATCCTTCTTGCCATTGCTGCCGTCCACGATTATGAGATTTGGCAGATGGACGTAAAGACCGCTTTTCTAAATGGAAATTTAGAGGAGTGTGTCTATATGGATCAGCCAGAGGGTTTCATTCAGAGTGGGAGCAGCGGAAAGGTGTGCAAGTTGCTTAAGTCCATCTATGGAATAAAGCAGGCATCGCGGAGTTGGAACATCTGTTTTGATGAGACGGTCAAGGAATTTGACTTTATCAAAAATCCAGATGAACCATGCATCTATAGTAGATTTGTAGCGAGAACTGTAGTATTCCTCGTTTTGTACGTGGATGACATTCTCTTAATAGGAAATGACATTCCTATGCTACAATCTGTCAAGGGGTTCTTGTCACACAGGTTCTCCATGAAAGACCTGGGTGATGCCTCATACATCCTGGGGATCCGGATCCATCGTGATAGATCCAAGAGGATATTAGGACTTTCTCAGTCCAGGTACATCGACACCATAGTGAAGAGATTCAGTATGGAAGATTCCAAGCGCGGTAACCTACCGGCTTGTCACGGGATCACCCTTTCTAAAGAGATGTCTCCCATGACTGATTTGGAGAGGGATCGCATGTCTATTATACCCTACGCTTCTGCGGTAGGCTCTATAATGTATGCGATGTTGTGTACCAGACCGGATGTAGCTTATGCACTGAGTGTGGTAAGCCGGTATCAGTCAAACCCTGGGGAGAAACACTGGATAGCGGTAAAGAACATTCTCAAGTACCTGAGAAGGACTAAGGAGATGTTCTTGGTGTATGGCGGAAAAGACCTCCAGATCGAGGCCTTTGCTGACTCCAGCTTCCAGAGTGACAAGGATGATTCCAAGTCCATGTCGGGTTTTGTCTTTACCCTCAATGGAGGGGCGGTGTGTTGGAAGAGCTCCAAACAAGAAACCGTTGCAGACTCGACTATGGAAGCGGAATACATTGCTGCATCTGATGCCGCAAAAGAAGTTGTCTGGATAAGGAAGTTCTTAAAAGAACTTCAGGTGGTTCCGTCCATTGTTGACCCAATACCTCTGTATTGCGACAACAACGGGGCTATAGCTTTAGCGAAGGAACCCAGGTCCCATCAGAGATCCAGGCACATCTTGAGGCGGTATCACCTGATCAGGGAGATCGTGGATCGCAAGGAGATCGAGGTTCGGAGGGTTGCTTCAGAAGAGAACACTGCAGATCCATTCACCAAGGCCCTACCCCAGACTCAGTTCGAGCGGCTGATCGAGATGATAGGTCTTCGATACGCCAGTACATGGCCTTAGTGCAAGTGGGAGATTGTTAGTGTATATGCCCTAGAGGCCATTACTGTATCATACTAGTTTGTATATTACTTAATGGAAGCTTGGGATATTCACCTTGTATAAACAATCTTGCTCAATATAGTAGTATGCTACTTGGTTTGTTTCTACTTCAATGTGTACTTGTGTTTATTTTACTATATCACTTATACGCATTAGTGGAGCCCTTAGGATCTTTGCTTGATTACCAGCGTTGTGATGGCAGTCACACTAGTGGGGGCTGGGTAATCTATAAGCACATCCTTATACAGGTCCCTAGTCGCAGGACTATCGAGACAGGGCATCGATACTCCGGAGTAGACTAGCGTATGCGCTTCTCATCCCAGTGTGGGAGATGGTCTGTCACACAGCCATCAGTACGTCGTACTGGAGATAGTATACGGGTGCTCGTTAGGTTACGAGTACACTGGACAGGACTCGTCGGGAACTGACAGGTTGGTATTATACCTATCGTCAGTCATCAGTTCCCAGGTGACATGAGTACAGCTTAGTCCGCTGACTTGACACTAGCACTTCGCCTCGAGTGTGTTCCCACTGCACTTTGATCACTACCCTACCACGGCTCAAAGGAGTCGTGCAAACAGGTGGTGGTTGGGTGCAGTCCCGAAGCACTTGGAGGCAGTGCCGGTTAGACAGGATTCGTCTCTCCCGGTATTGGGGGTTGACATCGCGCTGTGTCTAGGAGAGCCATTACACGAGTAGTCCCTGGCCAGGGCAAGCGAGATATACTGGTAGGTTCCAGTGTTATCTCAGGGTGTTTTGGGCTTCACTCCGACACGACTTGTACCGCTATTGGGGGACTGACGTTTTACCGCCCCCTAGGCCCGACATGCGATGTATCAGACGAACAGACCGGACTGTACGGAGACTGTCACATTCAGACTCAGTAGGAGTACAGATGGGGTTTCACCTCGTCAGCCTTCTTGTCGGCATCTACCTGGGGACCGTTACGCACAGCTAGTGCCGCTTGCGGTCTGTGGTTAAACCCACTGCCAGCGTAGTGTCGAGTCTTTAGAGTCCCACACAGAGGGTATTCGCCTCTGGGCAAAACAGAGTAGAGGTCGCATGGTTTTGCGACAGGGTTCGTTCTCATCCGCGCACTTGTGCACGTTTGGAGTCCGGACGGATATTGCCAGCGGGCTCTGGTTTGAGCCGGATACTGGTATATGTTTTGGGGTTGCTTTTATCTCTCAGTATTCATGTTCCTCGGAACAAGAATGCAGGTGTGTATGCACAGTTTTTGAGGAGGAGGAAGATGACTTTCATTAGGGTTTCGGAACGGGTGCGTATGCACAATTGACAGTTATCATTTTCCAAACCCTAATAGATTTTTGGATTATCTATTAATAATAGTAATTAAATGAGAATTATGTTATGGTTGATTTTGTTGACTTGTTGACCATGGTTGACTTGTTGACCATGGTTGAATGTTGACCACCATCATGCTTTGTAAAGATCCTCCTTGATTCATGCTTACATTTCATTTAAAGAAGCATGATAGTGGTCATTCCAAATTACCATCAACTATTCTTATTTGAATTATTATTATTTAGATAATTCTTTTTCTTTTGGCAATATGGTTGCAAGAAAGAAAAAGATAGCTCATTATCTCATTTAGCTTCTCTCTCCTCACTTCATCTTCTTCTTCCTCTAGCAAAAGAGAACCCTTCTCATGTGTTGAGAATCCTTCTCTTTTAAAAGAAAAGCACCTCTTAAACACTCTCTACTCATTCTAGGTTCAAGGTTTAGCAAGCCGGAAACCCTAGTTCACTCAAAGTACGAGGAAGAGCCCGAAGGTTGAACTCTCGAGGTGGATCCATCTTCGACGGAAGAAGGCTACAAGGCAAGAACCATCAACCTCTACAAGGTTTGAAGAAGAAGGAGTTCGAGTTTAGGTATAACCTTCATCCGAGTAGCTAAGACTCTTTAGCATGTATGCTAGTTTAGTTTAGACACGATCCCGACCTTGTTTAGTCCATGTTGCCTCTTGCGATAAAAATTTGTTTTTTATACCGTTTCCGCCTCCCCGTAAGAACCGGGGGTCGCAATATGGACTTACAGTGGTATCAGAGCCTAACTAAACTTAAACTAGCTTGGTAGTGAAGTGTAACGAAGTTTGGAACCGAAAAAGTCACAAAACCGGAAAAACAAAACCCTAAGTTTCTGTTAAATTTTTTTCTGCTCTAAATGAAATCCTTTATACTTGTAAATTCGGCTCAGGGTTTTGTATGAACACCCAAGAAAAACGACACAGTGATTCGTTCAAACCGCCGCGCTTCCGCCGCACGAGGTAGGCATCTGCCGCGGAAGCGCCGCGGTTTGTCGTCTTCTGTGCATCGTTTTTCGTGCAGTGTGTGTCTGTGTTGGTTTTGGGATTTTTAAAATATATTATATGTGCCCAGATTTTCCAGAACAGAAATTTGCTTTTGGGGTCCTATAATTCCGTATTTTTTCCGAACTTCACTGCACTTTGACTATGATGGTTATATCTGTGTTTCTTGCATGTATTGAACGTCGGCTAATCGCTATAAGACGATTAGTCGGGGTTATACATGATCTGTGTTTGATATTGGAATGTGTATATGAATGTGTTGGACTGTCGCGGGTGAATAGCCGGGGTGGATGTGAGATGAGCTTTTGTTTTTCTTTCATTCATTGTAAATGTAAATTGATGTAATAATTATTATTTATTTGGCCGCACAACCGGGTCGGGGTTGTAGCCGTCATTGTATAATTCTTTTTACTGTTTTTGCTCCTAGGATAGACCCATGGAGGGGTGCACAAACTGCCGAGTACTTGGCGGGTAGTTTGCCGCACCCGTAGGGGTCTTGGGTGGGGTATTGGCTATTCACCGCGACCGTGTTATCCGCTTTTCCTTTCAGGCTCGAAAGGATTGCGGATTGCTAGTATATCCAATGTATTCATCTGTGATCTGTAATGTCTATCATTGCTTTCTATTTAGGCGTTGCTTATGTTTTACAGCCGCGCTAGCCCAGCCCCCGCTCTGTCGTTAGTTAAGTAACCTAACGAGTGATGACGGGACCCCGTGGCGAATGCGAATGGCATAAGCGTACGTCATATTTTGGTTGTTTTCTGCAATGGTAGGATTTAAATGATGGGACGCATTAAAAGTACTAATGCAAGAATATCACGCATTAAAAGAACTAATGCAAGATAATAAACCAAGTTAAAATCGTTGGAACACTTTCGAAAAACCACTCGGTTCTTTTCAAAACTAACTTTTAAATGCGGAGCTTGAGCCACTCCTTCTAAAAGCTATCTCGTTCCATCGATTATATCAAGTTCACTACGTTCACGGTTTCGCCAAAACCATTCGTAGCCCTCCATCATTTCAGTTAAATATACGGTAGTATTCAAGCTATGTATTTTGACCTCACGCCAAGGCATAGTGATTGGTAGCTGCCGGATATTTATCTGTTGCATAGATAGAATGCGTTGGTTTGAGACAGTCGTACTGCCATTTTGGCCTACGTCAAGGGTAGGTACGGGTGGGTTCAAATTAACCAGGATAATGATGGGAAGAACTTGACATGTGACTTATGACATTTTGACCTCACGCCAAGGTCATAAGAGCATGGGGCAAAAATCCACATCGGGAGTTTCATAAGCACTGAAACTTGCTAGATTTGCATACCATTTGGAGTGTGGTGATTCTGGTAGGATTCCTTCAGTTTCGTCACGCGATGATATTTGGATCCCGATCCTACTGTGAGTATATGCTACTCCTCGGGAAATTTCTCACTAGACGATCAATGCTATAAACCTAGTAGGTGCCTAGAAAGGTGTCAGCGGGGCTACGCCCCCAGAGAAAAGAGGTTATTTAATTAAGGAACTTCGCGAAAGCGTTGGAAAACCTCCCTCGAAGTACCGACACTGGCCTGGCTGAACGGTTAAGCAAGTATTGCACGGTGGGATTGATCCCGGCTAATTCTTCCTTTGTGGTTTGAGGAGGGATTCGAGAGACAGTGGGAGCCATCCTGTTTAGACAAATTAAAAAAAAAAACCATTCTAAACTTGCAAGAGCATCGTGCTAAAGTGTTCTGTCACGACCCGAAAGAGCACGTGACTGGCCCTTGAACCATATGAAGCCTATAGGACTCCATCTGATCCAAGTAAGCCAAAAGCCCAGAAATCTAAAACCATTTTTGAGAATAAGTAAAGAAAACTGGTTTAAAGAAGTGAAGAAATACAGGTTTGAAATCAAGGTTTTTAAATAACTAAGCCGAAGGTACGTTTTGAAACAATAAAGTCTTTTCTAAAAATTTCGGCAGAGTTTCTTTTGAAAAACTGGCCCCGAATGGGGTACAACAAGTATAACAATATGTATGCAATGATAATGGCATCCCCAAGCGGGAGCTAGCTCTTCGTCAATCGACGGTCACAACCACATATGCAGCAATAATATACAACGTCTAGTGGCGAGGATCAAATCCAAAGAAAACTCAAAAGCAATAAGAAAAAAAACGCAATACTACTAAGCGCGACTCTAAGGTCGAAATAATACATCACTAGTCTAGGTCTGAAACAATACAAGTTTTGGTTGATGGAAATTCTAGATACAATGAAATAAATAAATACAATGGTGGTTCTTGATGCGAAAGAATCCACCTACCAAAGCAAGTCACCCGCAAGAAGAAAGTGTGCCAGAAATGCCGCAATAGAACCTGTACGGCAGAACCTGCAAGAACTGTGGCACAACGGGGGTGAGTTGCCAACTCGTGAATAGAAACATCTACAAGAAAAAACCGAATGCAAGACATAAACCTAAGTCAACGATCAATAATATAATCCACAAGAGTACATCTGAGTGTAATAGGGTGGCAAGGTAACATCTAATCATGTATGTAGTGCCAGGTAATCAGGTAATCACATGTCATCAGTGTAAGGTATGTCTGCATGAAGTAACCATGAAGAAATATCAATGATATCAATACACATATATTAGCGTCCCATACCACTAATATTGGTGTAAGGGTATATATAACAGCGCCCTCATACCCTGTTATATATACAAATAAAGTATGATCAATGTAAAACCAGTCTGTATATGATCCAAGTCTGTATATAATCCATGTCTGTATGTATGTGGAACCCGTCCACTCGTCACCCACTGACGATAAGCATCAAGTATGCAAGTATGAGGATATAAACAATATCATGGAAAAACATCATGAAAACCCGTGCCTAGCATCGACACGTAAATCCTCATCCATATGGGGCTCCGTCGGCGGTATCGGCCCTCGGCCCCCGGCAGTACGAGTCAACCCATGTCCATCTCTGGGCTCCGTCTGCGGTATCGGCCCTCGGCCCCCGGCAGTACGGGTCAGCCCATCTCTCGACTGCGGCCGGTATCCTCCAGATATCCGCCGAGCTCAAATACAATCACCGGTAGGTACTCGCCCGCCTCCAGGCTCAATCGGCAAACCCATCGATAATCTCGCCGAGGGGAACCATACCGGGCCCACCACGAACCCGCAAACGGATCATCACCTCCTCGAATCGGGTTTCAAGCACACGTCTCAGCACCGAGAAAACGCGTGGTGGACGCACCGAAATATCATATCACGAGGTACCGGGTTTTCATAAAAGTGCCTATTTTCTTAAATAACCCCACGGTCCTCAAAAACCAGAAATCACATGAAAATCCAACATCAGGAAGTAAATCCAATGCGATGTGCTATGCAGTCAATCCATGACGTATGCGACATGTAAAGAACAGTAATCATATCGGAAATCATGCAACATGGAATAGTAATGTGCATATGTCGAAGGAAGAATCATCTCATGAATGCAATAGTACTACAGTGTAGTGGCATGGCAATTATCGATGATGAAGTGTGTGAGCCGGCAAATAGTGTACGTGGAACATACGCATCATCGATAATGGTGCCGGTGTCCTAACAGCATGATAATAATATAGCAATGAACATATGCCAGCAATGCGAATAGCATGAAGATGCAGAAATCTAGTAGTCAACACCACAGTGAAGTATCTACTATGCAACTACACCTAAGTATCAGGTCAAACAGGAGGGGTAGGTGTGGAAACCACCTAAATCTGAGTCGGTATATATATAAAGATATATAGTCGGTGATCTCGCCTCAATGTCATATCATAAGATATCCTCGAGTTATGAGTGCGGATCTATCATCAATATCGGCACGTACGGTAAATCATCATACGGCATCCCCAAAAGCTGGGTAGGGGTCAACATCTCACTTTCTCATCACATAACAGATATCACCATCATCAGAACATATAGTCTGGAGTACTACTCTATGTCTAGTACAAAACGATAACATCAGTAAAGTATGCATGCGGGGGTAAACACATATCCCAAGCCCGCAAGAATCACAAGTCATATCCCACATATGAATCGTATCAAATCACCGATCCCAGGGCACCAAGCCCACATCATCGACTCATCTCCAAAGTCATCACATATCATCAATCATAGTGCAAGTACAAGTGATAAGCAAGGGTGTGTGTATAGGTGTAATTCTATCCTAGGGTTCGCGACTATGAACTGCACTAGTCACTTCTAACCCTGTACTATCCATAATACACCTAGTATCACGATAACTACATAATAATCTATCTACGGACTGCGGGGGTGCTATACGCCATCCACCCGACTTCCCCCTGTAGATATAATCTACTCACCTTGCTTCTCGTGTGCCAAAGCCGATGTCGCTATCTTCACCTCCTTTGCCTCAACATCACGCGGGGTACCTACAAGTATATCACAATGCTAAAGCACATGAAAATCACATCGGAAACCAAAATAGCACACGCTACCCGCATAGGTAAAAACCTATCGACTCGCATGTAAACACAATCAAAATCCACTTGTCGTTGACGTCCAAACGCCACCCGACAGGAATGAATCACCAAATACCAAAATCCATGCTAAAACAAGTCCCAAATTATACACCAACATAGGAAAATCAACCCAGATTTCACCCTAGATGGAATCAGTCAAAACTAGACATACTCAGGGTCAAAACTAGAGGAAATGGGGGCATGCACAGAAAACGAGGCAATTCCTTAAAATACCTTATTTAGAATTTTCCATAATTTTTCCCCATTTATCTGTATTTAATTATACCAGAATATTAAAATATTCATTAAAATAATATTAAATTATAAAATTTCCCAAAAATCATATTCTATTATTTTGAAGACGTTACAATCTACCCCCCTTAAAGAAATTCGGTCCCCGAATTTAAATTTAAACCCCCAAATACTAAAATATTTCAATACAAATTCCAAGTCATCGGGGCTCCGAAATCATCTATACATAAAACATCATAGCGCAATGCATGCGCATGAGTACTGAGCAGATAACTCAAAAGCAACACTCCATCAAGCATCCGCAATCATCGGAGTTATGGTAACGACACAATGTCAAATCCAATACAAAATCAATATGATATGGACCAAGACTATACATGTAGACACCCAATCTATACATGTAATTAGCTGATGCAACTGTATGCCAAATCTTTTTAAGTCGCTGTGCGATGCGCGTAACACTGCACAGTGGCGGACGTTTCTCATAAGAAAATAACTATATATGTGTATATATATCCTTTGTTTAATAAGCACGTTCCACCATTTTGAAAATAATCAGAAGGGTTTCCTTGTTTTTAAAACGTTTTGTGTCATATCGGACACGTAGGTATATACTGAGACTATAGCTCGCTTTTCGGAAATCCCTTCGATAACTATCGATGCATGCAAAATATATCCAGGCACTGTCCACTGACTAGTCCTGCTCAGTATGAAAGCAAATATCCCACATCATAAAAATGTACTGCTCCAAAAGGAATAAATTCCAAAAATGCACATAACACCACCCTGTGCTTCTGACGCGCACGGAAATCAAAATCCATATATGCGCTAAACATGTGCACAAAACAACATCTAGGTGCAACGGGTGTGCACGAAGCATCTGTCATAGACAACATGTGTGCCTGACAGCCAAAACAGGTGCATCTGAAATGCACGAAGAATCTCGATTTAGTGCATCTGGTGTGCCCCAAAATCGTATCTCAAAACATGCGCCCAACATGCGCGAAAATCCAAATCGGTGCATCCATCATGCACGAATGAAAATCTAGACCCTGCGCACTCAATATGCACGGAATCACAAAATCCAATAGCAACGTCGAATATGCGTAAGTCAAACCCCAAAGCACGGAGTGCAAGAATCCACATCAATATCACAATCAAAATCGACATACCGAAAGGCATCAAATCGAAGTCAGGTGCAATCGTAATGCACAAAATATAAATCCGGTGCAACAAAGGCACGAAATATAAATCTGATGCGATAAACGCAAGAAACATAAAACTGGTGCGACAAATGCACGAAGTATAGAACTGGTGCATCCCATGAACAAATACCAAGCAATAACTCAAATACGTAAGCAGCAACACCAAGTGTATCCAGATATGAAGAAAATCATAAACGTGTGCAACTGCGGGCACAAAACACATATCGATGCACTACAAGTACATATAAGCTATACCGAGTGCAAAATCAAAACACTAAAATTACATGAAACTCTGCTGGAAACGTAAATCAAATCACCAGCATAAAATAGGCATGAAATCGCAATCAACAGCTCAAGAGTAATAACTATGTACAAGGTATAAATACCCAGTAGGTGCAACCATGGTGCACAAAATCAAATATCATGAAACTCAGTCATCAAAACTAAATCATGCAAACAGAACGCCCAAAATACCGAAATCCAAAATGACGGATACGTGATAATCGAATCACAAAATCACAAATCATAAATACCGTCGTCGGTAGTTCCTCCTTCAAGGTCGAGAAGGAGTCGGTGCAATCCACTGCTAGCAGCGCAGGATATCTACCTGCCTCTTGCTCACGATCTGGCGTCCTCTGGCTCTCTGGGTCCTTATCTTCTCCGTGGATTTCCAATCTCACAGTCAACCGGCTCATCGGCCCTGTCAGATGTGCTAACGGGGACGATTCCGTTCTGGCACTTCTCTGGTCACCTCTCGGTCAAACCTCACGACCACTCGTAAGTCAGCATATCACTGGCGTCGGCCTCTGGCTCTCTGAAAGCACGTCACACATCTGATCCTGGGTGCAATCATCATGGCAGCAATGTCCTGGAAGGGATCCTGCTCAAGGTCTCTTCCAAGCATGCCTATGCCGATCTGTACAGAGGCTGGCCTTCCTGCACAACCTCTTCTCGCTCAAAAGACACCTGTGTCATCAGCACAATATTTTCTCAGAAACTGGTCACATCCCAACGTCTCTGTAAGCATATCAGGTCTCTAGTCTCGACGGGAAGCAATGACAGCTCGTCAGTGTCTCACACGAACCTCTTGTTCCACCTGTATCTATCGCCGTCCATTATGGCGTCATGCTAAGCTACGATGCACCGCACTGTTCTCGGCCGCAGTCAATCTGAAGTCTCTCGTACGGACTCGAAATCGCGTACTCTGTAGCTTCATCATTCCGTAGAAGATGTCAGGCCGAACTGGTCCTCGGGAACACGTCCCAACCATCGGAGGAATACTTATCACTCGTCCGTCCTTGGTCAATCCGCAACGCATCTGGGTAAGTTCCTTTATCCGAACTTAGTCGACTACCCCGTCGACAATGCCGAACTCTGTCCTGCTGGGTGTGCGCAATACGACCACTCCTGGTCTAGGTCTTCTCGTATCGTACTCCAGAAAGGTCCTGTCGAGGTTCCTTCTCAAATCTCAAACCTGCCGAAATGCCCGGAAGTCGTCATCCGATGCTTAAGCTAAAGCTCATTCCGGAACGGCTGCATACATATTGCGCTTCTTTCTGGAAGATCTATCCACATACCACGCCTCGGGGTGCGTATCACATCTCTGATGTCAGCGGAGTGGGACGTCATCTCGTCGAAATATCTTGCGAACTCTTTTCTTCACTCTGCGTCAATGTCGACTGATTCGGACTCGTCTCATCATGGCTGCATGTACTGTGCTCCAACGGCTATGCTCGCATCTGGAGTCTCCCAAGCAGTGTCCCATCACGATATCCGAAGATGTCGAACCATCCGATCGACTCGCCAGATCCTCATAATCCCCCAAGAGCTCACATCTCGGGTACAGTTTAATAGTATCGAGTACATGCCACAGCGTCGGTGGTCCAGCCGTAGAAGGGCAAACCCAAGCCTCACTAATGGCGCCGAGGAACCGCCGCAAACCCGAAGGTTCAAAGGCTTTCACACGGTCATTAAGTCGAGTTAGGGTTTCATTCTTCTAGAGGGTCCATAGAATCACCTGCATGTCTTTCCGTATACTTTAAACTTGGAAAATAGGTTCCTGACATTCGATCGTCTCTATCGACTCTCAACGAACCTGCGTGAAGTCGTCTCTATCTGGAATCGATCCACCTGATGACTCGCATCGGGTAAGCAAACTCACCACACGTCCTAGTCATTCATCCTCGGTGACTAGCGACTCGCTATCATAACTCCAAGAACATGCTCATGCTGCAGTAGCTCCAACCATCTGGGCGATATCTCGTCATTTGCAGTAGCAACTGGCTCATACGCCTGTACGCCGAACAACGCCTCAATCCTCCAGGAAAGGCAATACATAAGCGGTCATCTCTGAGTCGGTCTGCTCTAGATCTGAGTAAGACTCTCCACACTGGAAATCTTCAACTCATCTGGGCCCGCTCTGGCGCAAAATCGGACGAATCACCTTCGTCTCTCAAATCGGGTAGACTAGCTATCATCAGTCGCATGACTGCCCGAAAGCTCCGGCAATCTCAGCTCGTAAGCTCCGAAAGCAACATCCTGTCAATCTCAGCCACAGTTGGTCCATCTGTCTGCACGGTAGGCGACATCACAATCTCTGAGGTATGCTGTACATCAACAGTCTTCTCTCAACTGGCAGCTCTAACAATGGCCCGATCATCCGGTGCAAGACCAAGCACTCGCCTCCACTAGAGGTCACAATCACCAACACTAACTCGAGACGTTCCCATGTCACCAGAAAACGCAATGGTCGGCCCTCGTACCAAACGAGCTCACACCGGCCGTAACCCTAGCAGCAGCCCAAACTGCGCTCAAACATGGCGACAGGAACCTCAGTCGAGTATCAAAGAGAGCACATCAATGGCAAGAAAGGAAACAACAGATCCAAAGTGGATACATGATCATAGGAAGGAACAGCATCAATGGAGGTATGATCATGAAACTAATAGAATCGGGGATCTCAAATGGATGTATAATCCAGGATATGAAGAGAATCACTGATCTCGAAAGTATGTACATCCTATGGTTCCTTAAGCGGAGTGGCGTGTCGTAAGTATGCCGCGGAACATACCAACGGTACGTCACTCTACTTTAGTCACCTAATCCATCAACCAAGGGTCATCCTAATACGACGAATGTTCGGGTCGAATACCCCCTCGACCAAGTCTAAGTTCCGTAAGGTCAAGCCTAAGTTTCGTATATAAACAACGTCCTAGGCTCCACATAGTCAAACTCAGACTCGAACCAAGGTCAACCTAGCGCTCTGATACCAACTTTGTCACGACCCGAAAGAGCACGTGACTGGCCCTTGAACCATATGAAGCCTATAGGACTCCATCTGATCCAAGTAAGCCAAAAGCCCAGAAATCTAAAACCATTTTTGAGAATAAGTAAAGAAAACTGGTTTAAAGAAGTGTAGAAATACAGGTTTGAAATCAAGGTTTTTAAATAACTAAGCCGAAGGTACGTTTTGAAACAATAAAGTCTTTTCTAAAAATTTCGGCAGAGTTTCTTTTGAAAAACTGGCCCCGAATGGGGTACAACAAGTATAACAATATGTATGCAATGATAATGGCATCCCCAAGCGGGAGCTAGCTCTTCGTCAATCGACGGTCACAACCACATATGCAGCAATAATATACAACGCCTAGTGGCGAGGATCAAATCCAAAGAAAACTCAAAAGCAATAAGGAAAAAACGCAATACTACTAAGCGCGACTCTAAGGTCGAAATAATACATCACTAGTCTAGGTCTGAAACAATACAAGTTTTGGTTGATGGAAATTCTAGATACAATGAAATATATAAATACAATGGTGGTTCTTGATGCGAAAGAATCCACCTACCAAAGCAAGTCACCCGCAAGAAGAAAGTGTGCCAGAAATGCCGCAATAGAACCTGTACGGCAGAACCTACAAGAACTGTGGCACAACGGGGGTGAGTTGCCAACTCGTGAATAGAAACATCTACAAGCAGAAACCGAATGCAAGACATAAACCTAAGTCAACGATCAATAATATAATCCACAAGAGTACATCTGAGTGTAATAGGGTGGCAAGGTAACATCTAATCATGTATGTAGTGCCAGGTACTCAGGTAATCACATGTCATCAGTGTAAGGTATGTCTACATGAAGTAACCATGAAGAAATATCAATGATATCAATACACATATATTAGCGTCCCATACCACTAATATTGGTGTAAGGGTATATATAACAGCGCCCTCATACCCTGTTATATATACAAATAAAGTATGATCAATGTAAAACCAGTCTGTATATGATCCAAGTCTGTATATAATCCATGTCTGTATGTATGTGGAACCCGTCCACTCGTCACCCACTGACGATAAGCATCAAGTATGCAAGTATGAGGATATAAACAATATCATGGAAAAACATCATGAAAACCCGTGCCTAGCATCGACACGTAAATCCTCATCCATATGGGCCTCCGTCGGCGGTATCGGCCCTCGGCCCCCGGCAGTACGAGTCAACCCATGTCCATCTCTGGGCTCCGTCTGCGGTATCGGCCCTCGGCCCCCGGCAGTACGGGTCAGCCCATCTCTTGACTGCGGCCGGTATCCTCCAGATATCCGCCGAGCTCAAATACAATCACCGGTAGGTACTCGCCCGCCTCCAGGCTCAATCGGCAAACCCATCGATAATCTCGCCGAGGGGAACCATACCGGGCCCACCACGAACCCGCAAACGGATCATCACCTCCTCGAATCGGGTTTCAAGCACACGTCTCAGCACCGAGAAAACGCGTGGTGGACGCACCGAAATATCATATCACGAGGTACCGGGTTCTCATAAAAGTGCCTCTTTTCTTAAATAACCCCACGGTCCTCAAAAACCAGAAATCACATAAAAATCCAACATCAGGAAGTAAATCCAATGCGATGTGCTATGCAGTCAATCCATGACGTATGCGACATGTAAAGAAAAGTAATCATATCGGAAATCATGCAACATGGAATAGTAATGTGCATATGTCGAAGGAAGAATCATCTCATGAATGCGATAGTACTACAGTGTAGTGGCATGGCAATTATCGATGATGAAGTGTGTGAGCCGGCAAATAGTGTACGTGGAACATACGCATCATCGATAATGGTGCTGGTGTCCTAACAGCATGATAATAATATAGCAATGAACATATGCCAGCAATGCGAATAGCATGAAGATGCAGAAATCTAGTAGTCAACACCACAGTGAAGTATCTACTATGCAACTACACCTAAGTATCAGGTCAAACAGGAGGGGTAGGTGTGGAAACCACATAAATCTGAGTCGGTATATATATAAAGATATATAGTCGGTGATCTCGCCTCAATGTCATATCATAAGATATCCTCGAGTTATGAGTGCGGATCTATCATCAATATCGGCACGTACGGTAAATCATCGTACGACATCCCCAAAAGCTGGGTAGGGGTCAACATCTCACTGTCTCATCACATAACAGATATCACCATCATCAGAACATATAGTCTGGAGTACTACTCTATGTCTAGTACAAAACGGTAACATCAGTAAAGTATGCATGCGGGGGTAAACACATATCCCAAGCCCGCAAGAATCACAAGTCATATCCCACATATGAATCGTATCAAATCACCGATCCCAGGGCACCAAGCCCACATCATCGACTCATCTCCAAAGTCATCACATATCATCAATCATAGTGCAAGTACAAGTGATAAGCAAGGGTGTGTGTATAGGTGTAATTCTATCCTAGGGTTCGCGACTATGAACTGCACTAGTCACTTCTAACCCTGTACTATCCATAATACACCTAATATCACGATAACTACATAATAATCTATCTACGGACTGCGGGGGTGCTATACGCCATCCACCCGACTTCCCCCTGTAGATATAATCTACTCACCTTGCTTCTCGTGTGCCAAAGCCGATGTCGCTATCTTCACCTCCTTTGCCTCAACATCACGCGGGGTACCTACAAGTATATCACAATGCTAAAGCACATGAAAATCACATCGGAAACCAAAATAGCACACGCTACCCGCATAGGTAAAACCTATCGACTCGCATGTAAACACAATCAAAATCCACTTGTCGTTGACGTCCAAACGCCACCCGACAGGAATGAATCACCAAATACCAAAATCCATGCTAAAACAAGTCCCAAATTATACACCAACATAGGAAAATCAACCCAGATTTCACCCTAGATGGAATCAGTCAAAACTAGACATACTCAGGGTCAAAACTAGAGGAAATGGGGGCATGCACAGAAAACGAGGCAATTCCTTAAAATACCTTATTTTAGAATTTTCCATAATTTTTCCCCATTTATCTGTATTTAATTATACCAGAATATTAAAATATTCATTAAAATAATATTAAATTATAAAATTTCCCAAAAATCATATTTTATTATTTTGAAGACGTTACATGTTCCTTCTCTCCCCCCTGCAGCGACCAAATCGAAATGACTGGACTTAAGTTGATTCTAGATAAAAACATATTGACAGGGCCAAACTACAAAGATTGGCTCAGGATGTCAAGTTGGCAATCACTTACGACAAGCTGGGGTATCTTCTTACCACCAAAGCTCCCCCCGTCCCAGGTCCCACCTCCAGCGTCGCGGATAAGGAAATCCGTAAGACTTGGGAGATTGACAGCGCGAAGGCCAGGTGCCTCGTACTTGCCTCGATGGACAACGAACATCAGAGGAGGCACGAGAATATGGATTTGGAATCCATATTTCTTCATACAAAAGAACTGTATGGAGAGCAGTCTCGTATCGCAAGATACGAAGTGTCGAAGAAGTTGTTTTCGACAAAGTTGGCCGTCGGATCATCGGTAGCGGACCACGTGCTTAAGATGATTGGCTACACTGAGGAGCTCGCGGAACTTGGGACCACGTTGGACAGTGAACTCTATACGGATATAATTCTCCAGTCCCTTCCATCCACTTACGCCCAGTTCATACTGAATTTCAACTTGCAAGAAAAGGAAGTTGAACTTTCAGAACTCCTCAACATGCTGAGGAGCGCAGAGGGCACCCTACAGAAGGGTAGGGAAACCCCGCTTTGTTTGTAGGAGGATCTTCTTCATCTAGGTCCAAGGCGAAAGCCAAGGGAAAGAGGAAGAAAGCCCCCGCCAAACCAAGAGGCGGTGTTAGTAAAGTGGGTACGAAGGGAAAAGAAATGGCAACAAAGATCGCGGGGAAGCTTGTGGGTAAAGAGGAATGCTTCTATTGTCACAAGAGTGGACACTGGAAGAAAGATTGCAGGGCTTGGAAGGCCAGGACACAGGAACTGAAGCAGGTTGCGGCTTCAGCTTCAGGTGTGTATGTTATTGAAAACTGTCTTTCTATAAACTCTACTTCCTGGGTATTGGATACCGGATCAGGATCTCATATCTGTAATTCTTTGCAGGCGTTGAGAAACCGTAGGGTTTTGAAGGCAGGTGACATGACCCTCAGAGTTGCGAACGGAGCTAGCATGGATGCTAAAGCCGTGGGGGACTATCACCTGGGAATGTCAGATGGGCATGTTTTGGTTTTGCGTAATTGATTTTTTGTACCCAACGCAACTTGTAATATCATTTCTGTATCTTTAGTTTCTAAAGAAGGTTATGAATTTGCGTTTGTAAGTAATGTTGTAAACATTCACCTTAATCAAGTTCTGATTGGGTCAGGTACATTGAGCAATGGTATATACGTGTTAAACCAACCACAGATTTTCAATGTCCAGAATACACACAAAAGAAAGTCTCCAGATATCAATCAGGCTTTCTTATGGCATTGTAGACTGGGTCACATCAATGAGAGAAGGTTGACTAAGTTACATACAGAAGGGTATTTGAATCCGTTCGAATATCAATCGTATGCCACTTGTCAATCCTGTCTCAAAGGAAAGATGACAAAGACTCCGTTCACTGGACACGGAGTAAGAGCGAGCGAGCTCTTGGGACTCGTACACAGCGACGTGTGCGGTCCAATGTCTACACTTGCGCGAAGCGGTTTTTCTTACTTCATTACTTTTACGGATGATTTTTCAAGGTTCGGACATGTCTTCTTGATGAAACATAAATCTGAAGCCTTTGGAAAATTCCAGGAATATAAGAATGAGGTAGAAAAACAAACCGGCAAAAGTATCAAGATTCTAAGATCGGATCGAGGTGGAGAATACTTAAGTGCCGAGTTCCTGAACTACTTAAAAGAGAATGGAATTCTCTCTCAGCTTACTCCTCCATACACTCCGCAACATAACGGTGTATCGGAGAGACGGAACCGCACCCTATTGGATATGGTACGGTCCATGATGAGTAACGCTGAGTTACCGCGATCATTCTGGGGGTATGCACTAGAATCAGCTGCATACCTTTTGAACCGAGTTCCCACTAAGACTGTGCCTACCACACCATATGAGTTATGGAGTGGGAAGAAACCCTATCTTCAATATCTGAAGATTTGGGGATGTCCGGCTTTTGTCAAAAAGCAGCATGCGGACAAACTCGAGGCACGCTCAGTACTGTGCAAGTTTGTGGGATACCCAAAGAGCACCAGGGGGTATCTTTTCTACTACGCAGAAGAACAAAAAGTCCTTGTTTCTCGTAATGCCCACTTTCTAGAACACCAGTTCATAGAAAAAGAAACAAGTGGGAGCGCAGTAGAACTGGAAGAAATTCCAGAACCACAGACTATTACTGAAAGCTTAATGGAACCAGAGGGTTCAGATGAACAGGACATTCCTATGCCGCTCCGCAGGAGTAGTAGGCAGTCTCATCCGCCCGAAAGATACTACGGTTTTCTCATAGACGGGGATCGAGAGGATTGCATCATAGATTATGATGAGCCTACTAGCTTCCAGCAGGCCGTTCAGAGCGTTGACTCGGTAAAATGGCTGGATGCAATGCGGACCGAAATGGAGTCCATGTACACCAACAAAGTATGGACGTTGGACATTGCTCCAGACGGGGTAAAACCCGTAGGGTGCAAGTGGATCTTCAAAAGGAAGATTGGTGTAGATGGGCAGGTTGAGACCTATAAAGCTAGACTTGTAGCAAAGGGTTTCCGTCAAAGACCTGGCTTGGACTATGACGAAACCTTTTCTCCAGTGGCTATGCTGAAATCCATTCGGATCCTTCTTGCCATTGCTGCCGTCCACGATTATGAGATTTGGCAGATGGACGTAAAGACCGCTTTTCTAAATGGAAATTTAGAGGAGTGTGTCTATATGGATCAGCCAGAGGGTTTCATTCAGAGTGGGAGCAGCGGAAAGGTGTGCAAGTTGCTTAAGTCCATCTATGGAATAAAGCAGGCATCGCGGAGTTGGAACATCTGTTTTGATGAGACGGTCAAGGAATTTGACTTTATCAAAAATCCAGATGAACCATGCATCTATAGTAGATTTGTAGCGAGAACTGTAGTATTCCTCGTTTTATACGTGGATGACATTCTCTTAATAGGAAATGACATTCCTATGCTACAATCTGTCAAGGGGTTCTTGTCACACAGGTTCTCCATGAAAGACCTGGGTGATGCCTCATACATCCTGGGGATCCGGATCCATCGTGATAGATCCAAGAGGATATTAGGACTTTCTCAGTCCAGGTACATCGACACCATAGTGAAGAGATTCAGTATGGAAGATTCCAAGCGCGGTAACCTACCGGCTTGTCACGGGATCACCCTCTCTAAAGAGATGTCTCCCATGACTGATTTGGAGAGGGATCGCATGTCTATTATACCCTACGCTTCTGCGGTAGGCTCTATAATGTATGCGATGTTGTGTACCAGACCGGATGTAGCTTATGCACTGAGTGTGGTAAGCCGGTATCAGTCAAACCCTGGGGAGAAACACTGGATAGCGGTAAAGAACATTCTCAAGTACCTGAGAAGGACTAAGGAGATGTTCTTGGTGTATGGCGGAAAAGACCTCCAGATCGAGGCCTTTGCTGACTCCAGCTTCCAGAGTGACAAGGATGATTCCAAGTCCATGTCGGGTTTTGTCTTTACCCTCAATGGAGGGGCGGTGTGTTGGAAGAGCTCCAAACAAGAAACCGTTGCAGACTCGACTATGGAAGCGGAATACATTGCTGCATCTGATGCCGCAAAAGAAGTTGTCTGGATAAGGAAGTTCTTAAAAGAACTTCAGGTGGTTCCGTCCATTGTTGACCCAATACCTCTGTATTGCGACAACAACGGGGCTATAGCTTTAGCGAAGGAACCCAGGTCCCATCAGAGATCCAGGCACATCTTGAGGCGGTATCACCTGATCAGGGAGATCGTGGATCGCAAGGAGATCGAGGTTCGGAGGGTTGCTTCAGAAGAGAACACTGCAGATCCATTCACCAAGGCCCTACCCCAGACTCAGTTCGAGCGGCTGATCGAGATGATAGGTCTTCGATACGCCAGTACATGGCCTTAGTGCAAGTGGGAGATTGTTAGTGTATATGCCCTAGAGGCCATTACTGTATCATACTAGTTTGTATATTACTTAATGGAAGCTTGGGATATTCACCTTGTATAAACAATCTTGCTCAAGATAGTAGTATGCTACTTGGTTTGTTTCTACTTCAATGTGTACTTGTGTTTATTTTACTATATCACTTATACGCATTAGTGGAGCCCTTAGGATCTTTGCTTGATTACCAGCGTTGTGATGGCAGTCACACTAGTGGGGGCTGGGTAATCTATAAGCACATCCTTATACAGGTCCCTAGTCGCAGGACTATCGAGACAGGGCATCGATACTCCGGAGTAGACTAGCGTATGCGCTTCTCATCCCAGTGTGGGAGATGGTCTGTCCCACAGCCATCAGTACGTCGTACTGGAGATAGTATACGGGTGCTCGTTAGGTTACGAGTACACTGGACAGGACTCGTCGGGAACTGACAGGTTGGTATTATACCTATCGTCAGTCATCAGTTCCCAGGTGACATGAGTACAGCTTAGTCCGCTGACTTGACACTAGCACTTCGCCTCGAGTGTGTTCCCACTGCACTTTGATCACTACCCTACCACGGCTCAAAGGAGTCGTGCAAACAGGTGGTGGTTGGGTGCAGTCCCGAAGCACTTGGAGGCAGTGCCGGTTAGACAGGATTCGTCTCTCCCGGTATTGGGGGTTGACATCGCGCTGTGTCTAGGAGAGCCATTACACGAGTAGTCCCTGGCCAGGGCAAGCGAGATATACTGGTAGGTTCCAGTGTTATCTCAGGGTGTTTTGGGCTTCACTCCGACACGACTTGTACCGCTATTGGGGGACTGACGTTTTACCGCCCCCTAGGCCCGACATGCGATGTATCAGACGAACAGACCGGACTGTACGGAGACTGTCACATTCAGACTCAGTAGGAGTACAGATGGGGTTTCACCTCGTCAGCCTTCTTGTCGGCATCTACCTGGGGACCGTTACGCACAGCTAGTGCCGCTTGCGGTCTGTGGTTAAACCCACTGCCAGCGTAGTGTCGAGTCTTTAGAGTCCCACACAGAGGGTATTCGCCTCTGGGCAAAACAGAGTAGAGGTCGCATGGTTTTGCGACAGGGTTCGTTCTCATCCGCGCACTTGTGCACGTTTGGAGTCCGGACGGATATTGCCAGCGGGCTCTGGTTTGAGCCGGATACTGGTATATGTTTTGGGGTTGCTTTTATCTCTCAGTATTCATGTTCCTCGGAACAAGAATGCAGGTGTGTATGCACAGTTTTTGAGGAGGAGGAAGATGACTTTCATTAGGGTTTCGGAACGGGTGCGTATGCACAATTGACAGTTATCATTTTCCAAACCCTAATAGATTTTTGGATTATCTATTAATAATAGTAATTAAATGAGAATTATGTTATGGTTGATTTTGTTGACTTGTTGACCATGGTTGACTTGTTGACCATGGTTGAATGTTGACCACCATCATGCTTTGTTAAGATCCTCCTTGATTCATGCTTACATTTCATTTAAAGAAGCATGATAGTGGTCATTCCAAATTACCATCAACTATTCTTATTTGAATTATTATTATTTAGATAATTCTTTTTCTTTTGGCAATATGGTTGCAAGAAAGAAAAAGATAGCTCATTATCTCATTTAGCTTCTCTCTCCTCACTTCATCTTCTTCTTCCTCTAGCAAAAGAGAACCCTTCTCATGTGTTGAGAATCCTTCTCTTTTAAAAGAAAAGCACCTCTTAAACACTCTCTACTCATTCTAGGTTCAAGGTTTAGCAAGCCGGAAACCCTAGTTCACTCAAAGTACGAGGAAGAGCCCGAAGGTTGAACTCTCGAGGTGGATCCATCTTCGACGGAAGAAGGCTACAAGGCAAGAACCATCAACCTCTACAAGGTTTGAAGAAGAAGGAGTTCGAGTTTAGGTATAACCTTCATCCGAGTAGCTAAGACTCTTTAGCATGTATGCTAGTTTAGTTTAGACACGATCCCGACCTTGTTTAGTCCATGTTGCCTCTTGCGATAAAAATTTGTTTTTTATACCGTTTCCGCCTCCCCGTAAGAACCGGGGGTCGCAATATGGACTTACATATATACCTTTTGTTTGAACTGTACGTTCTGCCGTTTTGGGAAACAATTTAGAAGGGTTTCCTTATTTTAAACGTTTCGTGCCGTATCAGACACGTAGGTAAATACTGAGACTATAGCTCGCTTTTTGGAATTCCCTTCGATAGCTACCAATGCATGCAAAATACATTCAGGTACTGTCCTTTGACTAGTCCTGCTCGGTATGAAAACACATAGCAAATATCATAAAGACGTACTGCTCTATAAGAAATCAATCCCCAAAATATGCATAAGAATACTACGTGTGTCTGATGCGCACGGAAATCAAAATCCATATGTGTGCCATACATGCGCACAGAAACAACATCTAAGTGCATCGGGTGTGCACACAACATCTGTCTTAGGCAATGTGTGTGCCTGACAGCAAAGACAGGTACATCTGACACGCACGAAGAATCTCGATTTAGTGCATCTGGTGTGCACCAAAATCGACTCTCAAAACATGCGCGAAAATCCAAATCAGGTGCATCCATCAGGCACGAAATCATGAAATCCAATATCAAGCACCGAACATGCGCAAAATCCGATCAGGTGCACAAGGTGCACAAAAAAAATATCGAGTATCACAATCGAAATCAAAGTCCAGTGCATCTAAGTGCACAAAATGCCTATCACTGCTCTGCAAGCGTATGTGAACTATACCGAGTGCAAAAACCAAATCGTGTTCGTATATACGCACGAAATCAACTCAACTGTTTGAAACCCATAAAATCATAAACGTGAGAAACCAAGGCATGAAAATGAGATCAAGTGCAACAACTGTGCAAAAATCGCAAATACTCAGCAGGTGCAACCATGGTCCATGAAAACAAATATCATAAAACTCAATCATCAAAATCAATCATGCGAATAGATCGCCCAAAATACCGAACTCAAATATGGCAAAATAGTCCCTGCTCAAGCACTTCCTCTAAGAACCTCTGGCCAACTGTCGTGGTCACTCATAGCATGTCTCGTCGACGATCCTGAACTCTGGCCTGCCGGTGTGCACAACTTGACCACTCCTGGGTCCAAGTCTTCTCGTAATTCATTCCAGAAAGGTCCTGTCGAGATCTCTCCCAAATCTCGTCTCTGCCGAACTGTCCAGAAGTCATCGTCCCTTACTAGATCTGTTCTTTTTCCGGATCGGCTGCATACTCATCGCGACTCCTTTTAGAAGGTATATCCAAGTACAATGTCTCGGCATGCGTATCGCATCTCTGATGTCGGCGGAGTGGAACGCCGTCTCATCAAGATCTCATACGAACCTCTTACTCCACTTTCTCTAATGTCGACTGCTTCGGACTCGTCTCGTCGTGGCTGCATGGACTGAGCTCCTACGGCTATCCTCATATCTGCAGTCTCCCAAGAAATGCATCTCACCACCTGGCATCCGAATGAAGTCGAACCATCCGATCAACTTGTCAAAACCTCATAATCCCCTAAGAGCTCAACATCTTGGGTACAATTTAACAGTATCGAGTACGTACCACAGCATCGATGGTCCAGCCATAGAAGGGCAAACCCAAGCCTCACTAATGGCGCCGCGGAACTTCCGCAAACCCTAAGGTCCAAAGGCTTTCACACTGTCATTAAGTCGAGTTAGGGTTTCATTCTTCTAGAGGGTCCATAGAATTGCCTGCATGTCTTTCTGAATACCTTAAACTTGGAATAAAAGGTTTCTGACATTCGATCGTCTCTGTCAACTCTCAACGTCTCCGCGTGAAGTCGTCTCGAGCTGGAATCAATCTATCTGATGACCTCGCATCGGGGGTGCGAACGAACCACATGGCCTAGTCATTCCTCCCCGGGTGACTAGCGACCTTCTATCATCTTTTAGTACAACTCGTAGTGCAATAGCTCCAACATCTGGAGCGATATCTCGTCGTTCCCAGCAATAACTGGCTCACTCGTCTGCACGCTGAACAGTGCCTCAATCCTCATGAATAAGCAATGCGCCAACGGTCATCAAAATCTAGCTGGCCTCTATCATTGGCTCACTCCTCTGGTGCCGATCAGCACCTCCAAGTAACCTCATGCAGCGATCCATCAAACGCTCGTGGCGTGAAAACACAGTAAAAGGACACATCTCCGCAATCGTGTGTCGCCGGAATTACGCCCTGGTCAGTCCTCGTTTGTGACGAGCTCGTGCTGACCGCAACTCTAACCGTAGCTCTCCCTGCCCGTAATCGTGGCAGCAAAATCATAACTGGTACCGATGAGGCTAGATCAGGAATGAATATAATACTGAACAAAGAAATGTACATCCTAAGGCTTCTTAAGTGGAGTAGCGTATCGTAAGTATGCCGCGGAACATACCCACGGTACGTCACTCTACTTTTGTCACATATTCCATCAACCAAGGGTCATCCTACGCTCCGAAGGTAAAACCTAACGCTCTGATACCAACTTTGTCACGACCCGAAAATACGGAACATGACTGGCACTTAGACTACGAAACGTCTCGAGGCGTACGTAATCTAAGTAAGCCGAAAACCCAGAAATCCAAACCAAGAAAAGTAGTAGAGTGAAGGAAAACCAATTCAAATCAAGCAGTTTTAATAGCATAAGCCGAATTATGCGTTTTTAAGAACATCAATATTTCCCGAAAATTTCGGCAGAGTCTCCTTTGTAAATACTGGCCCCCAAACGGGATACAACATGAATAGTATACGAAATCAATAAAAGGCATCCCCAAGCGGGAGCTAGCTCTTCGTCAATCGACGGTCACAATCACACAAGCAATATAATATACAACGCCAAGGGTGAGGATCAAAACTCAAAAGGAAACTCAAAACCACAAGAAATCCACAGAAATAGAACGCGCGACTCTAAGGTCGAAAGAATAACATCACTGGTCTCTATCTCAAAATAAATACATGTTTGGTTGATGGAACTTCTAGATACAACAGAATAATAATATATACCAAGTATACTGATGGGTACGATACAATAAACCCACCTACTAGCAAATCACCCGGAAATGGAAGTAGTGCCAGCAAAGCCGTAATGAAACCTGTTCGGCAGAACCTGCAAGAAACTGTGGCATAACGAGGGTGAGTTACCAACTCGTGAATAGAAACATCTACGAACAGAAATCGCATGAACACCGCAATCCTAAGTCATAAAATCATAATATATCCTCAAACATATAACCAGCAGCCTATAACAATGGCTAGGCTATACCTCTAAACAATGGTAATACCAAGTGCTCGTGTCAGTGCCTCAGGTAGCAATGTATAATATGGATGATGTATGAATGCATGAAACAGAATGCAAGTACTGGAGAAAACTGCTTTCATAACCTAGTGAGATTTCTGTATCTTTTTAAAAGAGGTATCATAAATGAAATCAGCATAAACAGTGTCTAGCATCGACACAAAACATAAATCTCAATGTCTCAAAATCTCAGGCTCCGGCTATCCGGACCGGCCTTTATCATCAAATCTCAGTACCTCAATATCTCGAAATCTCAATGTCTCAATCTCAATATCTAGGGTGCCGTCAGTCCAGACCGGCCGCTACCATCCATCTCAAGACTACGACGGTATCCTCCGGATATCCGACGCGTTGGGTAAAATCACCGGTCGGTAGTGCTCCCCTGCCAGGCTCAACGCCATCATCTGCGATCCTCTTGCCCCGGGGTACCGCACCGGGTCCACCATGTACCCGAAACGGTTCCTCCACTCCTCGAACTCGGGTCTCAAAATCCATCAGCAAACTCATGGTGGGCGACTCATACATCATGGGAAAACCGCGCTTTTCATTTAAAAAGAAAGAGAAGAAGTTTGTATAAGTTTGCGGTTTTCCCCCAAATCCAGAAAATCTCATGGAAATCCGAATCCAAAACCTCAATAGCACGTAAAATAGTGAATATATGCATGAGAATCCATAATTGCGGCATAACAAGGAATAACAGTATGCATGAAGTGACAAGTAATAACTACAATGTCTAAACTGGCATGTAAGGCGGGTACACTAATACCATGTCAAACTACTAACTAACTAGCTAAATCAAGCAATAATATTTTCTAAGGTGTACGTGACATGGTAATTACCGATGAAGATGTGTGTGGGCCGGCAAGTAAGTGTACGTGGTACATACGCATCATCGGTAATGGTGCTGGTGTCCTAATAGCATAATATCAACAATGCAATATGAAATAGCAATGTAAATATGCGATGCGGGGAGAACAGCAATAATGAGCGGGAGCTAAATACTTGACACAACAGTAACTAATCTGCATTTAATATATATACGTCCTACTATGGTGCCATTTGAAATAACACAAATCGTGGGGTTTTGGAAATAAGGGCTACGGTGTTTTTAAGAAAAGATACGCCTTTTGAAATATCCGTAGAATCCCTTGACCTATCTTTTAAAATACCCACGATCCGCTAGTTTTGAAATAGGTAGAAGTCTAATCTAGTCTAACAACTACACTAAACTATACGGCTGAACTAACAAGCTGAACTACAGGTAAGGACCGCCTATCATCTGAGTCGATACATATATATACCTGTATATGCATAGTCGGTGATCCCACCTCAATAATATCATATCCGATACCATATCTATAATCAGACATCCCAAGTCAAGAGTGCGGATCAATCATCAATATATAGCTCGTACGTAAATCCGTCGTACGGCATCCCCAAATCCGGGTACGGGTCAATATCACATTTATCACACTATTCATTTGGTATCCTCTTTTTCAAAGATCATAATCCGGGGTACCGATCTACGTCTAGTATAATACTGATACCAATCTAAGCAAATGCATGCGTGTATTGTAACACCCGAGCCCAATAATACTATGTATATTACTAGTTGAGGGTTATTTATCGTTCTTTCCAATTTTCCTGATTTTCTGGTGTTTATTGCTAAATTTTACCCGGTTAAGTCATTTTGGCACATAACAAATTTTAACTCCGAAAATGAAATTTAAGATGTCCATGTTAGCCTACTCGTCGCCACTAGTCGCGTGGTAGCGTCCGCGTGTCGAGATTCCGTTCCATTTGGCTAAACGGGCAAGTTTGGGCGACTACGCGCGCGTGCAAGTGTCCGACTTGGGGGCATGCATTTTAATCACTAAACACCTATTTTCAAAGTTTGGAACCCGCTTAAAATCCTATAATTTGAATTTGGATCAATTGGGCGCAACCCGGGCGCGATTTGGAGATGTTTCATTTGGCGCCAAAAAGGCCCATTTAATTTAATATCTAAAACTATATATATATACGATTTTATATCCTTAACAGTTAAAATCCCTATTAAATCTTTTCGAATTTTTCCTTTTATTTCCTCCCAGCCAATCATGGCGAAGGAATGTACCTCGTGGGCCCCCCTTCATCCATCTCTCCCTCTGCCTCTCTCCTCTTTCTCTCTCTCACGAATCTCTGTCTCTCTCTCTCTCCAATCTCTCTCTCTCTCTTCCTCTATTTGAATTCGCATGCAGCCGCCTCCTCCCGAGTAACCCATCGCGAGAAAACCCCCACGCAAACCCTAACCCTAGCCTCGCGATCTCGTCGCCGACGCCTCGCGACCTCGCCGTCGCCGCCCTCACCACCACGACCTCCACCGCACTCGCCTACCCTCTTCCTCCCGTTCGCCCGCTCCTTCCCGCGCCTGCAACCTTCTCCCGACGCCTCCATCCCTCGCGACCTCGCCGTCGACGTCGACTCCGACCGCCGAGGCCTCCCGCGACTCCCTTGCACCCTCCTCGTCGAGACCTCGCCGTCACCCCTCCTCCCCTCGCCGGAACAGTGAACCCGACCCTCACCCAACGTCTGCACCATCTCCAGGTCGCCGGAAACCGCGCCGACGACCCTCGTCGACGTCTCCCGCGCCACCTCCTTTCCCCCTCGACCACCCTAGCCGACCACACCCCTCTCCAACTCGCCGCAGCACCCTACCCTGCTCACCCGAGGCCACTTCCCTTTGCTGCAGCCACCGTCGCGGCCTCGCCGGCGTTCCAGTGCCGTCGAACCCGCCGTGGTCGCACCCTTGGTGTATCCCTCGAAGCCCCCTGGTCCGTGTGATTCCAGTGACTTCTGTTGGGACTCGATCCGTGGCCCGTGCTTCCAGAACGCAGTTTCTACCGACATCGCATCCGTGTTTCGGTTTGCGGAACCGCCGAGGCAAGTATCCGAATACTTGCTTTAACATGCTACAAACTTAATAATTATGTTATCTGTTATAACCACACGACTTGATGACAATTACAATCATCCGTAATGTTAAACCATTGTAGTAGTTACTTGTAGTTAATCGGTATGCTTTTAATCAACGCCTTAACTAATTAACCAATCTGGCACATCCTTGCCTAAATTGCTAGATCATCCTCACTTCATTGGTTAAGGCCTCTCATGAGGCAATTATTATACTTAGTTCAAATACTGTAACTCCATTACGCATATTACCGATATTGCTCGTCTTGTGGCTTTTGCACCTCAAAGGTGCGTGAACCGGATTAATAAGAGAATACTAATATCACTGTGTTCACATAGAATAATAATTGCTTATTGCTGTTCCCTGCTACTGTTCATTATTTGTTACTATACCCGTTATCATCATATACCTGATTGCATTACATATTGACCGATCTTGACACACCTGTCACATGTACTGATATACCGGACACAACCCTGTACATATCGACTCTACCTGTTGAACGTAACCTGACCTGTTACCTGATCTCGTGCCTAATGCCGACGGACCTAACTATTCCTGCTGTCGATCCAGACAGACCTACCTTTACTTGACTTGTGTTGGCATTAGACCTTGACTACTGAATACCTGACTGACATACATAGTTTGGGGGTATGGGGAAATCAAAGATGAACCTGACTTGTAACTCGACAGTTCACTACCGTCCGAGTGTACACCTTCCTTCTGTGCCTTACGGCATGTCTCGGTTTCAGCCGAGAATATTGTGGCCGTGATCCCGGGTATGTACGGGGTAATACCGAGTGTACACCTTCCTTCTGTGCCTTACGGCATGTCTCGGTTTCAGCCGAGAATATTGTGGCCGTGATCCCGGGTATGTACGGGGTAATACCGAGTGTACACCTTCCTTCTGTGCCTTACGGCATGTCTCGGTTTCAGCCGAGAATATTGTGGCCGTGATCCCGGGTATGTACGGGGTAATACCGAGTGTACACCTTCCTTCTGTGCCTTACGGCATGTCTCGGTTTCAGCCGAGAATATTGTGGCCGTGGTCCCGGGTATGTACGGGGTAATGCCGAGTGTACACCTTCCTTCTGTGCCTTACGGCATGTCTCGGCTGCCGCCGAGAATATTGTGGCCGTGATCCCGGGTATGTACGGGATACTATTGAGTTACATCGACGATTCATCAATTGGTTTCAAAGACTATAGAGTAGAAAACCTGATAGGACAGTTAGTCACTACTGCACATTACCCTGTTTATTACTTCTTATTACCGCTTTATTCATGTTCATGCTTGCATTGTTTATTACCATGTTTATGCTACATTACTTGATATCATGACGCGCTGACGTCTGGGTTTTGCATGGCCCAGATTCCGTGCCCTTGACGTCGACCGAGCAGGAGTACTTCAGCCAGCCGGCTGAACTGTGAGTTCTTTAGAGTTTCGTTTATTTATGTCATTTCATTTCCAGATGTGAGCCCGCAATATGGGACATACTGTTATTTCATTGTATTGGATCATTAGCTTCCGCACTTATTGTTTATTGATTCTCGTTATTATGGATTTGGACATGTACTAGTTTAGTTTATATTACTGTTCTTGATATCTCTACAACCGTAATGTGACTGTGGATGGATACTTCCTACCCACAGGTAGCATGGTTGGCTATGTCACGTGCCCAAATCTTGCGTACTCTGGGAAGCGTGTATGAAACACCAAGTTAAAGGATACGCTAAAACATCATGTCGTACCTCAAATATGAACCCTGTCATACCACCGATCTCACGGCCATGAATCCAATCTCATCGACTCATCTCCAATCCCAAGTACTATTCTCATAATCCAGTATATGTACACATAGTCCCATACCAATGTGAATACATATACACGTATCCCCATTTACGCACATGTAAAAGAATGAATATAAGTAAGTGTGTGTAGTGTGGGTGCAACAACTACTCTAGGGTTTCGCAAGTAACACTACAAATCCATGAACACATAACCATATCCTGAATATCATCCACGTATCATAAACCACATATATATATATATATCCATTATATAAGCTATATTACGGACAGCGGGGGTGTTATACGCCATCCACCCGACTTCTTCCCGTAGATATAAATCTACTCACCTGGTCCTCGCTCACCCGTGCCGACGTCGCCACGCACTTGCATGTCGTATCGAAGTCCACATGGGGTACCTACATGTCGCAACGTATGGTATCGCATAAAAACCCAATTCGAAATCGAAACGGCATACGAAAACCAAATCGGCACGCGTATCACGCCCAGGTCAAAACCTAACGCCTACGCATGCAAGAATAGCCAACCCAACCCTCGATGTCGATGTACAAACGTCAAACTATCGAGAAAAACCCAAACGCACTCATTTGCGCATTCACGAAAACTAATTATAATATAAAATAGGTTAACATTCACAAAAACCCCAAACTCACTTTAAAAGCCATTTTTCCGAAAATCTAGCAAGCAAAATTTACCCGTTTTAGTACAAAACTCGACGTTTAAACAAATCTAGCGGCCATAATACTTATTAAACATCTTAAATAAGGTATACAACCCATTTCAAGAATTTAATATCATCAATTCTTATAAAACTAAAAATTCTAGTTTTGCAATTTATCTAATTTTAACAATTTCAACTAAAAAATGGACAAAACAACAACTACGTTTGGTTTTGCATGTTCCAAAGGCATTAAACCACTCATTATAATATTAATAATGACATGAAAACTTAATTATATTTTAATCTAAGCATTTGATAATTTTCCAAAAACTCTAGTTAGCAAAATAGCTTAATTAGGACATTTTATAAGAAATGGTTGTAATTAACAACTAGATTAGCTTTCAACAAGGCTTAAGATGTTAATCCACATCACATAACCATGCACAATTGATCACAACCCAATTCCACAACAAAACCCTAACTCAATCAAAATCCTCACTAGAAATTTCCAACCTCTCAAATAAACCCACAATTAAACACCTAATAACTTTAATTAAGCAACTAATCCACAATCAAACCATGGGACAAAGAGTTATACCTCAAAGATCATGAGATCTCACATGCAACTTGTCTCCAAAATGCAAACTTTTCACTAAGAATCATACTTTAGTAGCCAAGAAATAATGGGTAAGGCTTGGATTTTGAATTAGCTTTGACTTTGCAAGGATTTTGAGGCAAAATTGTGGATTTTTTAGGCAAAATTGTGGGGCATTTTGGGGTAGGGGCTGCTGCTGGAAAGGTGCCGGCTATGGGTGAGGGGGTGAGGAGATAGAGTGGGGAAAGTGTTGAAGTCAAAAGACAAAAGCCCATGCCTCAATTAATTAACCCATGCCTTCATATTCCTTCATTCTCTTTTCTTTTCATTTTATTTCAACTCTAAAAAGTGGGGACACTTGAGGAGTGGGCTGGATAATTCAGCCAGTATGAGGAGGAGGGGAATGTGGTGTGTGTGTGTGTGAAACAATGAACACCAAACGCCAATACAACATACACCATACTTCTTTCTTTAATAAATTACTTTAATTTTCCTTTTTCTTTAAATTTTTAGAACCAACATGGAATTTCTTTTCATTTCAAAAACAACATGACAAATTTTGGTTTAATATGTTATGATGCACAAAATTTGTTTCAGCTCATTCCAATTTGTAATTTTCCCTAATTAAATGTATTAGTGACGGCTTAAAATAATATTAAAATAATTAATTTCGGAAAAAATTTCAGAAAATTAGAAATTTTACCAGTGGCTCAATAAACATCAAATACTAGCAATTACATAGCTAGAATATGTATATTTAATTTTATAATAAAATATTTGTATTTTGAATTTTTACAGAAAACCCCCTTATTTTACCGATTTTTCCGAAATTTGACTGAAATGATTTCCAAAACGTTACAATCTTCCCCCCTTAAAAAAATTCGGTCCCCGAATTTAAATTAAAACTCCCCCCAAATATTAAAACATCTAAGCAAAACCATCAAGTCGTCGGGGCTCCGAAATCGTAAATACATAAAACAAATCGTAGCGCAGCGCATGCGCATGAAAAATGAGCATATAACTCAAAATCAAAACTCCGTCAAGCATCCCGCAATCATCGGAGTCATGGTAAAGACGCAAATGTCAAATCAAATACAAAACCAATATGATATAACTCGAAACTATACACGTAAATATCAAATCTATATATGTAAATATCTGAAGGAAATGCATGCCAAATAACTTAAAGTCGCTGTGCAATGCGCATAACACTGTACAGTGGCGGACGTTTATCATAAGAAAATAATCATATACATATATACCTTTTGTTTGAACTGTACGTTCCGCCGTTTTGAGAAACAATTTAGAAGGGTTTCCTTGTTTTAAACTTTTTGTGTCGTATCAGACACGTAGGTATATACTGAGACTATAGCCCGCTTTTTGGAATTCCCTTCGATAGATATCAATGCATGCAAAATACATTCAGGTACTGTCCTTGTTAGTTATATATATGCCCTAGAGGCTATTACTATACATAGGATGTATATTGTAGTGGATGCTTAGACATATATAGGGATAACTCTCTTGCTCGATATGATAGTATGCTATCTGGTTACTCTTTACCTTAACGTATACACTGATTGTCTCTCTGTTACATGTTGGTAAAGCCCTTAGGATGTGTACTTGATTACCTGGACTATGATGCGGATCATACTAGTGGGGACATGGTAGTCCATAAGTACATCCTTCAAAGTCCCTAGTCGTGGGTGTATCGAGACGGGGCATCGATATACTAGAGTAGACTAGCGTATAGCTTCTCGACCCATACAGATGGGCGATGGATGATCCCATATCCATTGGTGTTTGACATCAGAGATGATATACGGGTGCTCAGTGGAGACTGGGTACACTGGATGAACTCGCCGATAACTCCCAGATGGTATTATACCTTACGTCAGATGGCAGTTCTCTGGTGACATTGGTACAGGTTAGTCTGTAGACCCGAGATCGTCATAGAGTCTTGTGTGATTCCCACTGTGCTTTGATTTCCATCATACCACGTCCAAGAGGGTATGCAAAAGGGTGGCTTTTGGGTACAGTCCCGAATCACATGGAGGCAATGAGCGATAGGAGGGGTTTCGTCTCTCCCGGTATAGGGAGTTGATGTTGCGCAATGCTCGATTGGCTATAACAGGAAGTCCTTGGCCAAGGCAGTTTTAGGGATTTACTGGTAAGTGTTACCAGTAGTTTCTCGACCCGTTATGCGCCTCATATCGACACGACTTATCGAGTTATTGGGGTCTAACGTTTACCACCCCTAGACGAGATATGCGACATATCAGACGAACAGACCGGACTGTACGGTAGTGTTACTGGTTGGATTCACTGGAGTGTGAGCGGGCTTGCTCGTTGATCTTCTGATCTCTCAATACCCGGGTGGCCGTTACGTTTAGCAGACCGCTTGCGGCTTGTGGGTGTTTGATATGATCATCACCTGCTGCCGGCGTATTGACGAGTCTTTAGAGTCCTACACAGGGGTTTCCCGGCTCAAGCGAAACGAAATAGGAGCGCATATGAGATATGTGCGGGACCGAGAATAATACCAGTATGTGATACTGTATTCTATTCTCGCGATTTGTAACATTGATCGGTTATATGCGATATAGCCGGGTTTTCGGATCAAGTGTTGATTCGATAAATTGTTACTATTGATATTAATCGGTTATATGCGATATGACCGGATCGTTAAATCAAGTGTTGATTTAATAATTTAATGTATAATTTTATATTTGATATATTACTTTACATTAACTAGTATTGGTTCACTTAAGATTGATTTTCTCACTTGTTTGTGCATAAGTGTATATATGATATATATTTGTGTACATATGTTTGTATCATGTTTGATGATACATACAAGATGTTTGTATGAGATTCTTACCAAGATTAGGGTAAAGATTAGGGTTATTGTTTCATCTTAAGATTTAACAAAAGGGTTTAACTTAGTCAAAGTTATCAAGCTTGAAGAAGCTTGGAGAAGCTTTGACAAAGTCCACTCTTTTGTCATTTCTTTTGATATTCTTTAACCTAACATTTAACCTAATGGTTTGGTTAAATCTCTACATGAGTTAAGCATGATGGCTTAACTCAACCATGGGGCCATTATTCATTTGGATAAGTTTTCATAATTGATATGATTCCTTCTTCTTCTTCATCTTCATCAAGCTTGAAAAAGCTTGCTAGCTCCAAAGGCATCATGAGAAAAAGAGTGAGAAATCCAATTCTAAAGTGAACCCACTTCCTATTTCTTCATCCTCTACCACTTGCCATGTAGTATAGGGTGTTCTCTTCACAAAGTTTTCGACCGAGTGAAGGAATAGCTTGAGTTTGAGTCTCCCCGACGTAGATCATCTTCGGCCTCGAAGTCAATGACCTAGCCCGATCATTTCTCCGACGAAACCGTTTCTAGAGTTCGGGATCTGATTATCGCAGCGGAGGGACGTCAACACGGAGCTAAAGAAGTGGTGGACCGGATCTACAAAGGTTGTAATCCCTTTCACTTAGTAGCAAAGTCGTTTGCTTGCTCGCTTTTCGCCTAACTTCTAGTTAACGATCTTCATTAGGGTTTCTCGGCACCGGAAAATTTTTGTTTGGCATGGTTGATGCCTTGTGGAACCTCTTGATTGTGCCTAGTAACCCTACAGTGGTATCAGAGCCTAGCTAGAGCCTTAGACGATGCGTAGACGATGTTAGAAACCCGATCGAACCCGAAACCCTAATCCGAAACCGTTCTCTGTACAATTTTTAAAAACTGGGATTTTTGTGAATTAAAAATTTGCAGAAAAATCAGCAGGCTTTTTTATGAATAACTGTGAAGCACGTGCGCGTGATTCAACCAAAGCGCGGCGGAACCCCGGCACAAGCATGGTTTGTGCGGCGGTTACGCGGCCATATAGTCACTTCAGCACTTGAAATTTGCACAGTAATTCCTATATTTTAATGCTGTATTTTCTGGGAATTTTTAATTTGCACTCAAGAGTTGAGTTTTCTGGGTTGCTTTGGGGAATCGATGATTCGATCGGATTGTTTAGCTTTGTCTATAAGTTTTTCTAGATAATTTTAGAATATGTTAAAAAGTTCGAACGGATATAAATACCCACTTTTTCCCCTGTCGGGAAATTTCCATGTATTGGATCTTTCCATGGTTTAAAGACGTTCTATGTAGTGCAAGTAACGCGATGGACCCTCTAGAAGACAACAAACCTTAACTCGATTATGTGACCGTCTTGAACTGCCCTTTGAACCTAAGGGTTTGGGGTAGTACGGCGTGCCACATGTGAGGCGTTAGCTTGACCCTTCTACGGCAGGACCGTTGGTACTGAGGCATGAACTGGATGTTTATAAACTTGTTTCATGTGTTGAGCTGTTTCGGGAAAACTTGGGTGTTTGACTGTTCGATCGGAAAGTTTAACATTTTCTATTTATCTGGAATGTGATACAATAACTGGAATTCACAAGTAGTTATGAGATAACTGATATGAATGTTATAAACATAGCACTTTAGTCTCACTTGATCGGTTGCCACAGAATTTTGATGCGATCAAAAGTCCGTTGCAATCACGTAGCGTACGCGGATACTCGCCGGGTAAACTTAATAGACAGCCATACCCCATAGCCCCGACCAAGTGACTGTAGGAGAACACCGTAGCCAAAAGCATCCGTTCGGGTGCTCGCGGCAGCGGTGTTCCTCCTTGGTGCACTTCGTCGACGGCAACCGGGGGTGCGGCCGTCTACTAATGTTTGCGATGAGCATTCGATCAGTTTACCGGGAATCTTGTTGAATTGCCCGACTAGATATTGAAAAGTGTTTTCGATAATGAGACTAAAATGCGGGGTTTATAATTGTTAAGCATGTGATGTCTAAGGAATTCATTTGATTAGGCATGCGGGGTTTTACACTTTCTTTTCTGCGACCGTAAGTGTAATATGTGATATCGCCGGTTTCGTTGCTATATGTCAACGACAATTGGGATGCGCACATTTACTTACGTTGATGACATGCGATGTTATGTGTTGCTGGATATGTTATATTGGATCGTCGCGTTGAATAGCCGGGGTTTTTTTATGTGAGATGAGTGTTTTTCATTTTCATTCATGTATAAACTTGTATTTAATATTCTTTTATTGGGGCACATTTTCATTCATCTATAAACTTGTATGTAATATTCTTTTATTGGGGCACTTCCAGGTAGCGGAAGATGTCACCCATTGCATATTATTGACTTTTCCGCACTAGGATAGACCCAAGGAGGAGGGTACAAGTAACCGGGTTCTGGAGTCCAGTGGGAGACCAACTCGACGAGTCGAGTCCGGGTCTCCTAACTCTATAATTGGTAGGGTTGCTTGTCGCTCTCGTAGGGGTCTAGGGGTGTGGGTTTGGCTATTCATCGCGACCGTGGAATCCGTGTTTTATATTGCCTCGTATTGAAAACACGGACGTCCTAGTATATCCAATGTTTCATATGATTCTTCTGCTGCGATATCTGTGATGTGATCATTTGATGTTCTGTCATAAATACTGTATATAGTATATATGATATATTATATAGATGTTACTTATGTTTTGCACTCGCGCTAGCCCTGCCCCGCTCTGACGTTAGTTACCTAACGTAACGGTGCACGAGGGGACATCGAGGCGAATGCGGATGGCATAAGTGTACGTCGTATTTATCTGTGATGTTTAGGTGATTTAAATTATGGGACTTCATTAATGTGATTAATGAAAGAAAAGAAACCTAAAGATGTTGTGGAATCGAATTTTCAAAAACAGGTAGCTACAGTTCTTGCTTTGCATTGAGGTGTTCCTTGTAGAACATCCTGCACCTTATTCTATAAGGAAAGGACCGAGATCCCTTCACCGGGAGTGACTCTTTTAGCAATAACTGGCAGATGGTACAACCCTCGGTTTGTCTTTTGATTGCTTCTCTAGTTCTTGCTTTGCACAGCGATGTATATGATATATCCTGCACCTCATTCGACGAGGAAAGGGCCGACGATCCATTCACCGGGAGTGACCCCTTTAGCAAAACTAGAAAAGCCTAAAAAACACTCCATTTTAAATCATTTGATTCTACAACGATATAAAGTTCATTACGCAAAGGGTTTTCATAAAAACCTGACGTAGCCCTCCGTCATTTCAGATAAGTAATAGTTAGTATTCGTGCTGCGTTTGTTGACTCAGTCAAGGCGTAGTGTGCGGTAGCTGATTAGTGCTTATCTGCAAAGCATATGATGTGATAGGATTAGGGTAGTCGTGCGGCCTTGTTGACTCAGTCAAGGGTCGTGCGGGTGGGTTTAATTCAATCGGGAAATGACGGGTTGAACTTTACTTGTGGTCTATGGTTTGTTGACTCAGTCAAGGTCATAGATCGCTTGGGGCAAAATATTATCGGGAATTTCAAGTGTTGAAATTTTCAATGAGATTGCATACCTTCTATGAGATAGTTGGATCCCGATACCCACTGCGAGTAATTGTTACTCCTGGGAGAGTTTTACACATTACAATTAGCCGATCAAGTAGGTGTCTAGAAAGGTGTCAATGGGGTTACGCCTCTGGGAAAATGAGGTTTACTTTAATTAGGTCTGTGCGAAAGCACGGGGAACCTCCCTCAAAGTACCGAAACTGGCCTGGCTGAAAGATTGGCGAACTTGTACCGTGTAATTAATCCCGGCTAGTCTTTCCTTTTAGGGTTTGAAGGAAGATTTGATAAAAACAGTGGGAGCCATCCTGATTAGATAAAATAATAACCAATCTGATCTTGCAAGAGCGCACGCAGAGTGTTTTCTTCTCTCTCTCTCCAGGTAGCGACCATGTCACGCCTTAATCAAGATAATAAAACGGATATATTAACCGAACCCGCTTGTTATACTTAGCTGGGGAACGTTGGTCCCGCTTCAACTTATAATTGTTATAAGACAGAGCAGGAATTAGGGGATTACCAAAATTCCCGTGCCGCCCAAACGAAGAGAATGCATGTCGATGCATCATCTTCGGGTGTGTTCGTTACATAGAACTGTTTCTCAGTATCCTTTACGTCCTGGGTATGTGATACCGGATCAGGATCACACATATGTAATATATTACATGGGCTACAGAAAGGTAGAGAACTGAGAATGGGTGATAAGTTTCATGAGGCAGAAAACGGTGCAAGTGTTGCAGCCAAGTCTGTTGGTCACTGTCACCCTGTATTACCAATACATTGATTCTGAACAAATGCTATTAGATACCGAACCTGATATACAAAATCATATCAATCTCTTTATTTATTAAAGAAGGATACAATTTTGTATTGTTGGATAATGTTTTGAACATTTCCTATATCAAGAGTTGATCGGTTCAGGCACGTTATCTAAAAGCATTAATGTTCTAAATCAAACTACAGTTCTTAGTATACAGAACACACACAAGAGGAAGAGTTCAGAAATGAACGAATCCTTCTTGAGGCGTTGTAGACTAGGTCATATCAATGCGACCCGACTGGCTGAAGTTACATTTAGATGCAGATTTAAATTAGTTTGAATTTATATCTTGTGAAACTTGCCAGTCATGTCACAGAGATAAGATGACCATAGCTCTGTTTTTTGGAAACAGAGAAAGAGTTAGTGAACTCTTGGGTTAATACATGTTGATGTATGAAGGTCCCCTGTCTACACATGCCAAGACCGGTTCTTTGTACTTCATTACATTCTGTGATGATCTCTCAAGATTCAGACATATGTTCCCGTTGAAACACAAGTCCGAACCTTTTGAGATATTCACAGAATATAAGTTAGAAGTAGAGAACGAAAATACGGGTAAAAGTATTATGTCCTTTGATATGATCAAGGAGGAGAATACTTGAGCACAGGATTCCTGGACTATTCTAAAGGAGAATGATATTCTCTCTCAGCATTACTCCTCCGTATACACCATAGCATGATGGTATATCGGGGCGGAGCAATAACACCCTATGTGATTTGGTGTGCTCTATGATGAGTACTTCTGAGTTTCCTATTTCCTTTTGGGAGTTATGCACTTAAGAAGTTGCATACCTATTGAATAAAGTTCCGATCAAATCAGATGCCTACCATTTCATATGAGATATGGAAAGGGAAGAGCCCATCTCTTAAGTCAGTTAAGATTTAGGGTTGTCCGGACTATGTCTAAAAGCAAAATCCGGAAAAGCTCGAGGCAAGATCTGCTATGTAGATCTGGAAAGGTTCCAGCTATACAAACTGAAGCAGATGATTTGGTAGAACCAAAGGATTCAATAGCAACCAACGAACCTCAGCCTCTCCGCCGATCTAGTAGGGTTCCTCACCCACCTGAGAGATAATCCGGTTTCTCTATGACAGTGGGAGCGAGAATTGCATCATGGGATGATGACCTAACTAGTTTCGAGCTGGCCATCAGGAGTGGGACTCTATAAGAATGGCTGGATGTTTATCGATCTGAGATGGAATCCTTATACACCAACAAAGTATGGACTTTGGTTGCTTTATCTGAATGGTTAAATCCCCATCAGGAGCAAGTATATCTTGAGACGATTACTTGGTGTACATGGAAAAGTTGAAACTTTCAAAGCTAGACTCGTTAAAGGTTTGCATCATAGACCAGTTGTGGCTAATGATGAAACCTTTTCTGGGGCCTATGCTTAAGTCCATCCAGATGCTACTTGCCACCGCTATATACCATGACTACGATATCTGGCGGTCGGGTGCCTTGACTGCTTTTCTAAATGATGATTTGGAAGAAAGCGTCTATAAGTACACAGCCAGAGGGCTTCGTAGACAGTGGGAGCAGCGGAAACGTATGCAAGATGTTTTAAGTGATAAAGCAGGCATCGCGGAGTTGGAACATCTGTTTTGATGTGATGGTCAAAGAGTTTGACATCATCAAAATGGTAGATGAACCTTGTATATACAAAAAGGTAGTAGGGAGTATGGTGGTGATCCTCGTAGAGTACGTGGATGACATACTCTTGATAGGGAAGAAGTTTCCTATGCAACGCTCGGTCAATCTCCGCTTATCACAAGGATTCTCCATATAGGATCAAAGTGATACCTACTAAATCCTGGGTTTTGGATCTATGAGATAGATCTAATTGGATATTAGGATACTCACTAGTTGTAGTGAGATGGTATTAATTGATCCTGGGGAGAATCACTGGAAAGGTTCCAGGGTGATAAAGACGACTGAATGTCAGTCGCAGGCATTGTCTTTACCCTCAGTGCAGGGACGGTATGTTGGAAGAGTTCCAAGCTAGATACCGTGACATACTAGACGATTAAAGGAAAGATACATCGTTACCAAAGATGCTACAAAATAGGAAGTCTGGGTGTATATTAGTTCATAAGATGAACTTCGTTCCTCCCATTGTGTGACAATGGAATTGTGGCTTATGCCAAGGAACGCCCGTCCCATCAGTGATCCAGACATATTCTAAGGCAGTATCACCTGATCATGGAGATGGTTGATCACTAGGGGATCGAGGTTAGGAGAGTAGATTCAGAGGACGACACGGCGGATCCACTCACGAAAGGCCTTTTCCTAGAGAGAGACTTTTATGGGATGGTTGAGTATGAGATACTACAACCACTGCTATCAGATGGCCCTAGTGCAAGTGGGAGATTGTTAGTTATATGTATGCCCTAGAGGCCATTACTATACATAGGATGTATATTGTAGTGGATGCTTGGACATATATAGGGATGACTTTCTTGCTCGATATGATAGTATGCTATCTGGTTACTCTTTACCTTAACGTGTACATTGATTGTCTCTCTGTTACATGTTGGTAAAGCCCTTAGGATGTGTACTTGACTACCTGGATTATGATGCGGATCATACTAGTGGGGACATGGTAGTCTATAAGTACATCCTTCAAAGTCCCTAGTCGTGGGTGTATCGAGACGGGGCATCGATATACCAGAGTAGACTAGCATGTAACTTCTCGACCCATACAGATGGGCGATGGATGATCCCATATTGTAACACCTTAGGTCGTGTTTAGGGGTTAATTATATTTTTTACTAGATAGTTTTTGGTAAAAAGTTTACCAAATTAAGTTTGAGATAATTTATTCTAATTAATGAATATTTTATTAGGATTTTTCTAGGCGCACACACACTTGTGCATGTAAACTATGGTTTAGATTTGGGGTTAAACCATGATTAGCTAGCATGATGGGTTAACCTATTTGTATTAAGTGTTTTGGGATTTAATTGGGTTTTATTTATTGTGTGTTTGTTATTTGAATTTCTTTTCTTTTGTTGACTTGGTGAGAGAGAAGGAGTATGGGCTTCATGGTTGAGCCATGCTCATTAAATGAAGAGAGAGAGAGAGAGGGGGGGTCTTTGACTTGTGCTCTCATTTCCCTCCTCATTCTCATTTTCACAACTCTCTCTCACACACACACACACTCAGCTGAGAGAGAGAGAGAGGCAGCAGCTGCTGAAGATGCACCAGCAGCAGCAACACCCAGCATCAGCAACAGCATCAGCATCAGAAGCATCAGCAGCAGCAGGCAGTGGCAGCAGCAGCATCAACAACAGCCCCCAGCAGCTGCAGCAGCACTCCCATCTTCTCCACCTCCTTTCTCCTTGCTCCTAGTGTCTTGTAAGGTATAGAATCCGAGCCAAATTTCTTGTTTGTTTAACGTATGTGTAGTTTAGCTTCGGTTTGTGTATAAAGTTAGATTTTGTGCTTGAAATGGTGATTTGTGTGGACTTATGGTTTAGTGCTGTTAATATTGGTTAACCTAGCCTAATTAGGTGTTATTAAGGCCATGTAAACCTAGTTAGACCCCAGATTACACCAAAATACCATAAGGTTTCTAATTGTGCAAATTTAGTGTTTTTAAGTGAACTTTTTGGATTTCTGTGATCTGCTATAGGCCCGAGTAGTTCAGGTTGAAATTGAGTTAACTGGAGCTTGTATACAAGGCATAGACCACACCACCAGAGCCCGAGACCCCCACCCCATAGCGAGGCCGCCGATTTAATCTTTCTGGCCGCAATTTGCGGCCAGATAGGGGAATTTTTGGGTGATGTTTGGTTGGGTAGGAGTCTGTTGTTATTTCTAGGCCAGTGGTATGTATAGTTTTGTAAGTTGTTAGCCTGGGTAGAATCTGGGACGTTATATCGTATTTCTAGTACGCTTGGTTCGCGCGATACGCGAGAGGGTTCCATGATTCAGCGTATCGCGGCCTATCGGGGTTAGTTTTAGACGCGTGCACACGTTTAGCGTATCGTACACACGCGCGTTTAGTTCGCGACGCGAGCGTATCGTTTGACTTCGATATCGCGTTTTGCGAGATAGTTGCTTATATATAGATTCTTGTGTAATTCCAGGTTCGCAGGCGGGTACGTCGGACGAAGCTAAGAAAGGGGAGCAGGTGGTCGGCTACGAGTAGCGCATGACCAGGTGAGTAGATTTAACATCTACGGGGAAATCGCCCGTATGGCGTTAAGCGTCAGGGCGAGTCAGGATATTATATTGTAGATGTTCATATGGACTGTAGTAGCATACCTTATTGTTGCATATAGAAATGATAGCATAGGACACTGCACTGTCACTAACGGTTCAAGTCGCATGAGCACGATTGATATGCTACACTCACACCGTTAGTGATTGCCATGACACTCACATTATAGGATTGCTATAAATCATATATCATACTGATTCTACCTTATTGATGTTGTCATGATTTGCCGCATAACAGCATATGATATATCCATATTTGGGCACATATGCATCACATACCCTTACTGGTACCACATACACATATATTGATATCTTCATACCTGCGCACATGCACACTGTATATTCATACCAGTGCACACATATATTGATATCTTCATGCCTGCGCACATGCACACTGTATATTCATACCAGTGCACACTTATATTGATATCTTCATGCCTGCGCACATGCACACTGTATATTCATACCAGTGCACACATATATTGATATCTTCATGCCTGCGCACATGCACACTGTATATTCATACCAGTGCACACATATATTGATATCTTCATCCCTGCGCACATGCACACTGTATATTCATACCAGTGCACACATATATTGATATCTTCATACCTGCGCACATGCATACTGTACATTCATGCCAGTGCACACATATATTGATAACTTCATACTTGCTCAGATTACGCATTGAGATATGTTGTTTCCATGTTAATTCTGGATTTGGGGAACCGTGGATATTTCAAAGAGAATAGTTAACTATTTAAAAACCCGGTTTCCCTTGATATGATATTTCGGTGCGTCCACCATGTGTTTTCTCGGTACTAGAGTGATATATGTGAACCCGAATCGAGGAGTTGGATGAGGCCGATTACGGGTACATGGTGGACCCGGTATGGTATCCCGGGGCGAGAACGGTTTCGGTGTGTAGTAGACGGTGAGCCTGGCAGAGGGACTACTACCTACCGGTGATTGGTTGGACCTGGCGGTTATCCGGAGGATACCGACCAGAGGCTATGGATGGATACGGGATGACTCGTACTGCCGGGGCCGAGGGCCGATACCGCAGACAGAGCCTGTGGGCTGATCCGGACTGACGGATGCCCTATACAGGAGGATTTGCGTGTCGATGCTTGGCACGAGTATTTCTTGATATTTTGGGTGCCGATGTTGGGCACTCACGGTTATATGAGATTTACAGGATTGGAGGACCGAAGAGGATGACGACGCCTGAGTAGTATTGGGATTTGGGTACATTGATGAGTACCGATTATACTTTCCACGATGACATTCCGTGTAGACGTTATATTTCCCATTCTCAGTATGTAGTAATTGATATCTCATCCTGTATCTATTATACCTGATATGGTACACATTGCTATACCTGATCATTGCATACCCTGTTCATTCTATATAGGTTTGTTAGATTGCATTGCTATACTTGATCATTGCATACCCTGTTCATTCTATATAGGTTTGTTAGATTGCATTGCTATACTTTATCAGTGCATACCCTGTTCATTCTATATAGGTTTGTTAGATTACATTGCTATACCTGATCATTGCATACCATGTTCATTCTATATAGGGTTGTTAGATTGCATTGCTATACCTGATCATTGCATACCCTGTTCATTCTATATAGGTTTGTTAGATTGCATTGCTATACCTGATCACTGCATACCCTGTTCATTCTATATAGGGTGGTTAGATTGCATTGCTATACCTGATCACTGCATACCCTGTTCATTCTATATAGGGTGGTTAGATTGCATTGCTATACCTGATCATCACATTTCTTGCTCATCACATGAAGATGTTATTAGATCGCACTTGTTGCATGTTTGAGCATCCAGTTCATCATATAGACGTTATCTGTTGATATAGATTAGAGTATCGTAGCACGTGCATACTCGCGATTACCCTTATATGTTATCTTCTATTCACGAGTTGGCAACTCACCCCCGTTGTGCCACAGTGTTTGCAGGTTGCCCTTCGGAGTAGTCGCGGCAGGCTGCATTCTCGCATCTTTTGACACGGATACCCCTACAGTTGGTGTACTAGCTCTTTTGCTGATAGGTGGGTTTTGTGCGGTATCCGGTTATTTTTCAGTTATGTACATTGTTGTATCTAGTACTCTCCATCTACCACTTATGTATTGACTTAGAGACCGGTTGTGAGGACGATGTATATTATTTTGTATTCTGGCGTCGAGCTCGTTGTGAGCCGACTTTACTTATGCAGTTTATTCTATCTGTGATGTTTCCCACTTGTTGCTCATTTTCTTCGCTACGGCGTCGTATATTGTTATCTTAGTAATTGGTTCTATAAATTGCTTAAATCACTCTATACTTTTACTGGTTTGATTTCTGGGTTTTCGGCTTACTTAGTCGCGTTACGCCTGTAGACGTTACGTGGTTAAGTACCGGTCACGGGCCAAACTTAGGGTCGTGACACATATCCATTGGTGTTTGACATCAGAGATGATATACGGGTGTTCAGTGGAGACTGGGTACACTGGACGGACTCGCCGAGAAATCGCAGATGGTATTATACCTTACGTCAGATGGCAGTTCTCTGGTGACACTGGTACAGGTTAGTCTGTAGACCCGAGATCGTCATAGAGTCTTGTGTGATTCCCACTGTGCTTTGATTTCCATCATACCATGTCCAAGAGGGCGTGCAAAAAGGTGGCTTTTGGGTACAGTCCCGAATCACATGGAGGCAATGAGCGATAGGAGGGGTTTCGTCTCTCCCGGTATAGGGAGTTGATGTTGCGCAGTGCTCGATTTCCTATAACAGGAAGTCCTTGGCCAAGGCAGTTTTAGGGATTTACTGGTAAGTGTTACCAGAAGTTTCTCGACCCGTTATGAGCCTTATATCGACACGACTTATCGAGTTATTGGGGTCTGACGTTTACCACCCCTAAACGAGATATGCGACATATCAGACGAACAGACCGGACTGTACGGTAGTGTTACTCGTTGGATTCACTGGATTGTGAGCTGGCTTGCTCGTTGATCTTCTGATCGCTCAATACCCGTGTGGCCGTTATGTTTAGCAGACCGCTTGCGGCTTGTGGGTGTTTGATATGATCATCACCTGCTGCCGGCGTATTGACGTGTCTTTAGAGTCCTACACATGGGTTTCCTGGCTCAAGCGAAACGGAATAGGAGCGCATATGAGATATGTCCGGGACCGAGAATAATACCAGTATGTGATACTGTATTCTATTCTCGCGATTTATGACATTGATCGGTTATATGCGATATAGCCGGGTTATCGGATCAAGTGTTGATTCGATAAGTTGTTACTATTGTTATTAGTCGGTTATACGCGATATGACCGGATCGTTAAATCAAGTGTTGATTTAATGATTTAATGTATAATTATATATTTGATATATTACTTTACATTAACTAGTACTGGTTCACTTATGATTGATTTTCTCACTTGTTTGTGCATACGTGTATATATGATATATATTTGTGTACATATGTTTGTATCATGTTTGATGATACATACAAGATGTGTGTATGAGATTGATACCAAGATTAGGGTTATTGTTTCATCTTAAGATTTAACAAAAGGGTGTAACTTAGTCAAAGTTATCAAGCTTGAAGAGGCTTAGAGAAGCTTTGACAAAGTCCACTCTTTTGTCATTTCTTTTGATGTTCTTTAACCTAACCTTTAACCTAATGGTTTGGTTAAATCTCTACATGAGTTAAGCATGAGGGCTTAACTCAACCATGGGGCCATTATTCATTTGGTTAAGTTTTCATAATTGATATGATTCCTTTTTCTTCTTCATCTTCATCAAGCTTGAAAAGCTTGCTAGCTCCAATGGCATCATGAGAAAAAGAGTGAGAAATCCAATTCTAAAGTGAACCCACTTCCTATTTCTTCATCCTTTACCACTTGCCATGTAGTATAGGGTGTTCTCTTCACAAAGTTTTCGACCGAGTGAAGGAATAGCTTGAGTTTGAGTCGCCCCGACGTAGATCATCTTCGGCCTCGAAGTCAATGACCTAGCCCGATCATTTATCCGACGAAACCATTTCTAGAGTCCGGGATTCGATGATCGCAGCGGAGGGACGTCAACACGAAGCTAAAGAAGTGGTGGACCGGATCTACAAAGGTTGTAATCCCTTTCACTTAGTAGCAAAGTCGTTTGCTTGCTTGCTTTTCGCCTAACTTCTAGTTAACGATATTCATTAGGGTTTCTCGGCACCGGAAAATTTTTGTTTGGCATGGTTGATGCCTTGTGGAACCTCTTGAGTGTGCCTAGTAACCCTACAGTACTCTGACTAGTCCTGCTCGGTATGAAAACACATAGCAAATATCATAAAAACGTACTGCTCTATAAGAAATCAATCCCCAAAATATGCATATGAATACTACGTGTGTCTGGTGCGCACGGAAATCAAAATCCATATGTGTGCCATACATTCGCACAGAAACAACATCTAAGTCCAACCAAACAATCCCTTGTCGTTGACGTACAAACATCCAACGATCCAATACAAATCCAAACATCAAAACTAAGTATTCCAAAATACGGAAAACATAACCAAAAACACCCCAATGTGCTCCTAGATTTCATCTCAGGTAAAATTTGCCAATTTTGCACATAGGGTTGGTCTATATATATGATAAGGAAACCATAAAACAAAAATAATCACATTCCACCACAAAGTGGCCGCAAATTGCGGCCACATGGAATAAATCTGCTGCCTGGTTTAAGGAGGAGGAGCTCGTGTTTCTATGGTAGCATCTAGGTTGCCTGCTCGTCTCTCTGTGTTCGCTAAATAAGTTTTAGTGTCTCCGGGTTATAGAAGATCTCATAATCCTATCACAATTCCCATAAAATAGGATATTGGGCAATTCTAACTTCCGTGTTTTTGTTTCTATTCTCGGGTCTTGGCCAGTAAAACACTCTCTGAAGTCTTGTGAACACTCACTATACCTCAATTAACCACTTAACAGCATCTTATAATTTTCTAAAATCACAAACCTAACTAAATCAATATCTAAACTAGAATAGGATATATTAACACTAATACTTAACTAAAAGTGTATGGATATACCTCATTAGCAACTAAAGAAAATTCTTGAGTTGCCTAAAGTCTTTAAAATCCAAACTTGCAAGGTCCAATGTGTTGAGGATAAAGTGGTGCATGTTTTTAATGAACGGGGTATAGGGTTTTGATGATGGATTGGAGATGTGGCAATGGGATAGTGAGGAAGTGATGGAGATGATGAAGATGAAGGAAATAATGGAGGAGTGAAGGAAATGGGGTAGCCAAGTCTTCCTCTCTCTCTCTCTCTTAGCCTCACTCTCTTCACAAAAATCTCCCCTACACTCACCTCCTACAAAATATCTATTCTTGTTTCTTCTCCCTTTTGTTTTATATCCATTAATCCTTTTTACACACAAACTCAATTCTTTTTCTTCTCATTCTCTATCTCACAAAACTCACAATATGCACAAGTCACAACACAACACAATGTATAATATACACAAGTCACAGAAAAATGTAAAATTACGGATTTTGCCCAAAAATCCGATAAATATCATTAAAATAAATAAATCATTTTAATCTCCGATAAATTTCCAAATATTGGTATATAATTATACCACTTTACGAAACCCCAAATTTCGCAAATCGGGTAGTTTTCGCTAAATATATTATTTTAATATTAAATTTCCAAAAATAATATTTTATATTTTCTGAAATGTTACATTACTCATATCTGGATGCACTCCTAAGTTGAGTAATGCTGATTTGCCTCTTTCCATTAAGTGACATGCACTGGAGACAGCTGCATGATTTGAATTTGGTTCCAATTAAATCAGTGCCTCTGTTTCTATATTGTATATAGAATGGTTCATATCTTAACGATGTTAAGGTATATGGAGTTGTCCGGCTTATGATTAAAACCAGACTCTGGATAACTCAAGGCACGTTTCTGTAATGGCAGTTTGTGGGTTATCCCGGGCAATGACGAGGGTTAACATTCTACTATCTGGAAGATCAATGGTGATATTGTTCTTGACTCGCTACGGTTTTTGTAAAATGGACTTCTTCAGAAAACTGTAGTTGGGGTATGGTAGAACAGAAAGAGATTCCAGAACAACAAACGATTACTGAAAATTTAATAGAACCTAAAGATTCAATCAGGTTTGATATTCCATTAGCCACTCCGCAGATATGGTGGGTAACCTCAGGCACCCGAGGGGTACTCCGGTATCCTCAAAGACGGTGTCAGGGAGGTTCTTTTTTACCCAGACATGCCATTACTGCTGTTCTAGACTATGAGACCCGGCCGGAGGATGTGTATAGCGTCGTTCTAAACTAGGTTTAGAAGTGCACGTGTATATGACTCTACCAGAGGGTTGTTTTAGTCAGTGGGAGCAGTGGAAGCATAGTGGAAAAGTAGCTTGTGTATATTTATAGACTGAAGCTGGTATAGCGGAGATAGATCATCAATTTTTTATGTAACAGTCATAGGTTTTGACTTCATCAGAATAGGAGATGAATCTGTTAAAAAGGTAGTAGGGTGTGATGTCCTAGTATTTGGATGACATACACTTTGTAGGAAGTGAAATTCCTATACTACGGTCGGTTATACTGTGGTTGTCACACAGTGGTTTCTCCACATAGGATATGGAAATAATATCAGGCATTCTGGTAATTAGATATATGGTTTTAGATCTAGATTTGGGTAGTTTCCCAATCTGGGTACTTAGACAGTATTCTAAAGGTGTTTTAGAATGGACGACTCCTTGCATGGTTGTGAACCTGCAGGTGATGGAGTCACCCTCTCTAAAGGTGTCTTGCAGACTAAAGGGGAGAGGGATGTGCATGACTGGCATATCACTTGCTTAGGAATTTGAGTCAATCATGAGATGTCAAGTACCACACCAGTTATTGTTTTTGCACTAGCTGCAATAATTTTATATTAATCCAATCCTGGAGAAACGTTCGTTAGCAGTTTTAGAACATAAGTGGATGTTTTAGGGATATTGTAACGGCGGCCTCCTTCGTGAGACGGTTATCATTCCAGGCTTCCAAGGTAACCTGGATGACAGGGTGACTGTCAAAGTTATAGTTTTCCCTCTTTTGAGGGGCAGTACTTTGGACAGGTGGTCCAAGCGGATACTAAGGGAGGCATGGCGCAGGATACTGATTAAGTTCAGTGGATGATACAGTCTAAGAAGTTTGCTGGATTTGGAGTTCATTTATGAACTGGATCCATCAGATATCCAGACATATTCTAAGATAGGTATTACTCATTTCGGGAGATGGCATTCTCCGCGAACTTTAGATATAAAGAGACATAGAAAGAAACATTAGAGCGGATCCACTCACTGAGGCTATTTCTCGAACGCAATAGTTTTGCAAACAGCTCTGTGAAACTGATTAGTAGAGAAGTTGGATTTTCGGTATCACACGGGCTGTGAGTATGCGACATCGCAATAATTAGCCTTAAGTGCAAGTGGGAGATTGTTTGCTATAGTGCCCTCAAGTCAATTATTGGATCGCAGGCACGTGATTTCAATGATTGAGGGAGGACCTATAGCGGTAGGACAGTCTTACTCGAGATGATAATATGGTATCCGGTTTGTCTTTATCATCGTGTACATGGTTCAAGTGATACTACAGATCACTATTACATGTTGATAGAGCCCTTAGGATTCTTGCTTGACTACCAGCAGTATGATGGCGATCATATACATGAGAGTTGGGTGGTCAATAAGCACATCCTTAAAGTGTCCCTAGTCGTGGGACTTTCGAGACTAGGCATCGATACTCCATAGTAGACTAGTGTATACTGATCAATGCAAGGAAAAAAGACCTATTCGATGTTGTTGGAACATTTTTCAAAAGCTGTTATTACAAGGACATTTTCTTTTTTTTTGCACAGCAGTATTCGATTATGAATATCCAGCACCTCATTCGACGAGGCAAGTACCGAGATCCCTTAATCGGGAGTGACCCCTTGTGCAGAAGTTTGCGACAGGGTAATAACTTCACTATAGTCGATTACTTTTTGCTTTGCATCGCGGTATTCAGTTGGAATATCCTGCACCTCATTCCACGAAGAAAGAGCTGAGATCCCTTCACCGGGAGGGACCTCTTTAGGAAAGGTTTTCACCACTATATATTTGTAAAAAGCTCTTCGGTTCCTTCAACGATATCAAGTTCATTACGTTAAAGGTTTTTCGCAAAAAACCATTCGTAGCCCTCCTTCATTTCAAACGGGTAGCACTTAGTATTCATGCTATGTTTGTTGGCCTTCGTCAAGGCATAATGTATGGTAGTTGCTTGTTACCTTTCTGTTGCAAAGATAGATGCCTTGGTTTTGGGACAGTCATACAGCCTTATTGGCCTTCGTCAAGGGCGAGTGCGGGTGGGTTCAAATTAACCTGGACAATGATGGGTAGAACTTGACATGTGACTTATGATTTGTTGGCTTTCATCAAGGTCATAAGAGCATGGGGTAAAAATGCACATCGGGAGTTTCAAACATACAGGAAACTTGCCGGATATGAGCATACCTTCTGGAGTGGGATAACTTGATGGGACTTGCGTTGATTCTGATCAATGCAAGGAAAACAGACCTATTCGATGTGCTTATAGACCACCAAACTCTTACGTATATGATCGCCATCATACTGCTGGTAGTCGAGCAAGAATCATAAGGTCTCTATCAACATGTAATAGTGATCTGTAGTGTCACCTGAAGTATGTACACGATGATAAAGACAAACCAGATAGCTCCCGATTGGGGATTCCTATATATTGTTGTGTATATGTTTTTGGATCAAAATATACAAAGGAGGTGCTGCACGAAATTTTAAAATACGAAACATGTTTTCAACTCTAGTATAATTCACTTGCATTTTCATGTTTCATTAGCTATGCATTTAAAGAAAAACATGATTCATTATACCTTTATTTCAAAACTGCACCCCCATTATTTTCCGCAAAAAGGTTTAGATTTTCTGGGCTTCGGCTTACTTGATTTACGTTACGCCTTTAGATGTTGCATAATTTAAGTGCCGGTCACGTGCTAAATTAAGGGTCATGACAAAGTTGGTATCAGAGCATTAGGTTTCACCTTGGTTTGAGTCTGGGTTTGACTATATGGAGTCTGGGTATATATATATATATATATATATATATATATATATATATTTCGGAACCTAGGCTTGACCTTACGAAACATAGACTTAACAGGAGGTATTAGACCAGATCTTATGTTCCATAGATTGACCTTGATTGATGGAGTAGGTAGCTTGAGTTGAGTGACATACCGTACGTATGTTCCGCGGCATATTTACGACACAATACTCCAATTAAGAAACCTTAGGATGTACTTATCTTGAGATCTGTGATACTATCCGTTCCTATGATCATATATCCATTAGGGATCTGTTGATTTCTTTCGTTCATTTAATCTATCTTCATCGATACCTGCTTGAGGTTCCTGTCACCATGGTTTAAGCACAGATTGAGCTGCTGCTACTGATGCGGTCAGAGCGAGATCGTCACGGATGAGGACTGACCATGATGTTGTTTTCTTGTGACATAGGGACGTGTAGGTAGAGTGTTGGTATTGTGACCTCCCGTTTGAGACGAGAGTTCGGTTTTGCACCGGATGATCGGGCCATTGATAGAGGGTACCAGATTGAGAGGACCGTTGATGTACAGCCTACCTCAGAGATCGTGATGTTGTCTACAGTGCAGACAGATGACCCAGCCGCTGCTGAGATTGATGGGATGTCGTTTCCAGAGTTTTTGAGCTGAAACCGCTGGATCTTTCAAGCAGAGATGTGACAAGAGATAGCTAGACTATCTTTAGTTGAGCAACTGATATGATTCGTCAGATTTGATCTTCCGATGCAGGCTCAGTTGAGTTGGAGAATTCCAGTTGAAGGATCTAGAGTAGATCGATCAAGAGAGGACGTTGTTCGTCGGATGCTTCGATGTGAGATCGGTAAGTTGACCAGTTTCGGATAAAAGGACCTCACCCTGATGCATTGTGATTTGATCGAGAACGAGTGAATAATGTGTATTTCTCCGATGATTTGGACGAGTTCCCGAGGACGTGTTCGGCTAGATATCTTCTACAGAGTGATGAAGATACCGAGTTAGTAATTTTATGTCCGTGTGAGAGACTCCCGATTGACCGTACCAAGAACGAATTGCAATATGCAGACATTAAGAGATGACGTCGAAGTGGACGATAATAAAGACGAGTGGAACAAGAGGTTCGTGCGAGATGCTAACGTGCGGTTGTTACTCTCCGTTGATGCCAGAGGATTGAAATGTGTGCAGTGCATTGGGATGGATTTTGTGCACATAGTTTCACACGTTTATAATTATATACACCTTGGTATACTTGGTGTTGTTTTTGTGAGCATTTGAGACATTGATGAGTTTTCGTGCATTGGTTGCACCATATTTGTATTTCATGCATTGGTTGCACCAGATTTGTATTTCGTGCATTGGTTGCACCAGATTTGTATTTCGTGCATTTGTTGCACCGGATTTATGTTTTCGTGAGCGTCTGCATTTGGCGTTCGTTATCGTGCATGCTACTGCACAAGATGTTTTGTACGGACCTGACACACTTGATTTGGATTTTCGTGCATGCTGGGCGCATGATATGAGATTTTGTGCACACCGGGTGCACTCGATTGAGATTTTTATTCGTGCATGATTGAATGCACTCGATTGAGATTTTTATTCGTGCATGATTGGATGTGTTCCCCCAATCTGAGCAAGGCTCATTTGAATTTTGAAAATTCAAAATTTTCTGAAGCAACGCTTCAAATTCCGTGCGTTGCGCAGTGCGCAAGCGGTCCACAGTGCGACACGTGTCTGCGCTGTTGCGCAAGCACTGTTGCGCAAGTGCACCGCTGCGCGACACGTGTCTGCGTAGTTGCGCAAACACTGTTGCGCAAGTGCACCGCTGCGCGACACGTGTCTGCGCAGTTGCGCAAGTGCACAGCTGCGCGACACGTGTCTGCGCAGTTGCGCAAGCACTGCTGCGCAAGCCTTCCACTGCGCGACACGTGTCATTCATTGGGGAGTTGCGCAGAAACAGAATGAAAATTTAATGAATCTTTTCTGAAACAGAAGATTTTCTTCTGCCTTTGGATCAAAGATCCAATGGTGGGAAAATTCCCAAAATTATTCAGGAAAGATCTTGTTAACAAATTCAACAAATTGGTGAGCACTATAAATAGGACCCCAGACCTCATTCGAGAATCATCAACAGAGAAGAATCAACTTCTGGCATTAAAAAAGAGAGAAGAGAAAGAACTCTTGAGGATTAATCAAGAACACAAAAAAAAGGTAAAAACTTCTTTTGGAAGAAGAGAAAAATCTCTGAAGAACAGAGGATTAAAAAAGTGAATAATTCAATAAAAATAAATAAATAGTGCCTTGCACTTGTTGTGAACCCTTGGTTCTGTAAAATCAGGGAAAACAAGAAGAAAAACTTGTTTTCCTTTGATCCAAATTTAGATCAAAAGTGCTATGCACTTTTGTTCTTAAATCTAAAAAATTCTTGGGGTTCTGCAAAAATGCAACTCATTATTTAAAAGGGCCTGGCCCAAATCAAATTACAAAATAATAAAGGGACAGAGCCCTGGTTTGGAAAATTCTTGAGGTTCTGCACAAATGCAACCCATTATTTAAAAGGGCCTGGCCCAAATCAAATTGCCAAATAATAAAGGGGCAGAGCCCTGTTTGGATCGATTTTCCAGTCGGGCAAAGCCCAAAACAAATAAAAAAAATTGGACTTAACCCAATCCTGGCCGTAAGTCCTTAAATTAAACTGATTGAGCACAATGGCTCTCCTAAACCAATTCACGACCGGTTCAAGGGTACATCTCCGAACTCCTTCGACATCCCTCGTTGTAATTATTCAACGACGTCAAAGAGGTGACGGGTCCCAACGACCACACATCCAAATGGACCGAAACGTCCCTAAACTAATATCGGACCGGAACGTCCTTAAACTAATATCGGACCGAAACGTCCCTAAACTAATATCGGACCGAAACGTCCCTAAACTAATATCGGACCGAAACGTCCCTAAACTAATATCGGACCGAAACGTCCCTAAACTAATATCGGACCGAAACGTCCCTAAACTAATATTGGACCACTACGTCCTTAAACTGGCGACGGACCGAAACGTCCCTAAACTAATAATGGACCACCACGTCCCTAAAACTGGCGATGGACCGCCACGTCCTTAAACTAGCGCAATCGAGCCCGAACGCTCTTTTGTCGGATCTAAACGGTCCCGTCTAAGTTGACCTTAGCCCCAAATACGGTTAATGTGTCCTTAGATCTTTATATAAACAATAAAACTCCGAATCAACTTTGGTGCAAGGGTACATCTCTGAACTCCTCTGACGCCTGTCGTTGTAATCCCTCAACGACGTCAGAGAGGTGACGTGTCCCGACGGCCAGATAATTAAATCAATCACTACGTTAAGTTTATCTTAGTCTAAAACAGGACAAACGTATCCTTAACGAACGTTTAAGTCGATCTTAGACGCAACGCGACTAATGCATCCTTAAACTAAAAACACCAAACCCAAATCTAAGTAAATGCGGATTTGGACTAATCCACGCCCTACGGGCGACGGCATTACTCAGTCTCCGTATACAATCCACGGGCAATCACAAACAAAACAAACACACACGACACGAAGTGAAATTCTGGAGAAGGAGAAAGTTGTTACCGCGACGCGGTAGCGTAATTAACTGCTGGGGCTTGCGCCTGCAGGGAAGAGCGTCCCCACAATCAAAAACCCCTCACCTTGAGGGGGAATCTGACGAAGTCTGCTACATCGGCCGCATCCGTCTAAACCTCCGATACAAGGTGCCATAAATCAACTTGGCATCTTCGGAGAGGTGGACGGATCAAACCAAATAGCATCTGCCCCGAACCTCAGGCCACGGACGCGAAGTCCGGGCCGCCGTTCGGAGGGGAACAGATTCTGGCACGCCCGGTGGGACCTGTTCCTCTTTCCACTCCACACTTCGTGTGTCGTCTTCGCGAACCAATCGCGGTTTGTTAAATGGTTGCCTTCGGATTTCAAGTTGCTAAGATTTGGTCTTTTGTCTGGTACAGAACTCAAGCATTCAATGGCCACCAACTGCACCAACTGCTCGAAATGCCACTGCAACGGACGCTCCACCTCACCGAGAGGTGTAACATATGGGCCCCAAGCGGCTTCCTTCCTGACTCTGCCGGTAGACCAGGTGACCCAAGCCACCACCGGCTTGTTCTTCGGGACCATGGTCCCACCTACAAGCTTCTCTATGCCGACACCTGTACCGGAAGTGAACAAGAAGTCGGTGTTCGATCGGCTCACTGCTACCACGACCCCTATCAACGGGTCGCCTGCTACTGAACCAACAGCCTCCGTTTTCACCAGGCTAGGTCAGAACTATAAGGTGGCTGTCCCAAAGAGGGCAACGGCCGCTGCTTTGGAAGTCGTTAAAGTGGCTTCTCCCATCAGAGAGTCGGTCTTCACAAGATTGACGGTTCCTACTCCCCCCCAGCTGGTCAGAAGGCATCAGTCTTCGATAGGCTGACATCAGCAGTTACCCCACACTCAAACAGGGGGCAGCAAGAAACCATCTCGATTTCCGAGCCAGTCCCAACGGCTCGTCGTGCGCGACGTCGCTATTGGCAGCGAGTAAGGAAAGCAGGGGGCAACTCCCCCTCAGGGCTAACCCCACCTGCTCCAGTGGTGGAGGTCAATGCTGCTGTTCCAACGGGGAACAGCTTTGAATTGCCGAGGAAGGTGAGAAAGAACTCTCCGATTGCTACATTGAAAAGATCTCCTCCGCCTATGGAAAAAGCTCCGGAGACAAAGCAAGAACAGCCCCCTCAGCGGCTGTCGTCAAAGATTTATAAAGTTTGACGGAGGGTTCAAGACTCCGTGATTGACTCAGACCACTTCCGTCGCCAGAAAAGGGCAAAGGTGGAAAAGGACAAAAACCGCCCCATTAAACAGCAGGGGGCAACAAATGCTAGGATGCCCATTTCAACGGCTCCTTTAGCCTCAATGGTCCACAAAAGAAAAAGGCCGGAGAAAGCCTCCGTGACACTGACAAAGTTTAAAAGCGATGAACCTAAACGCCCCAAGTCAGGGGGCATAACAGTTCATACGGTCTATATGGCTTCTGGAAAGGAAGAAAGTCATACTTCTACGGGTCACCGACCGCTTACCCGATCAGTGACCAACGCTCAAGAGCAGCAACAAAAGCTCCAGGAGATGATGACTACAATGGCTGCACTCACGGAGCCAAAGGAGAACCCTGGGACGTCCTTAGACGAACGCCAAGAGGAAGAGACCGACGCCGAGTTCCTCCGCCGAGTACTGGAAAAGAGAGACAAAGAGGCTGCTGAACAAGCAGCCAATATACAACGTATGGGCCTCCTCTTCCAGGACATGATAGGGATGATGATACAACCAGAGCCTCCGACTGAAGAACCCCCGATCGTCCTTAGGGATGATAGGGGAGAAACATCAAATTCTCAGCCCGTTCTATCAACGGCTAAAGAGGACACAATCTCTAAAACTGATCTGGACGAATATATAGCCCAGCAAATAAAGGTTCATCACGCGGCCGAAGCAGCCGGCCACGTCGTAAAAACGGGGCGACCGTATCCGGGCTGGTATGACCAAATCAAGTACCCGCCGGGCTACACAATTCCCAAGTTTCATGTCTACAAAGGGACCGGCAATCCCCATCAACATGTCGCCCAGTTCAGGGGGCTTTGCGGTAACACCGGCGGCGACGACAAGCTTCTGCTTCGCCAGTTCTTTGGAAGCCTATCAGATACGGCGTTCGAATGGTATTCCGAGCTCCCCAACGACTCTATTAAAACTTTCGCGGAGATGGAGCTGCTCTTCACCCAACGTTTTGCAAGTGCCAGCGAGCGTACCCCGATGACGGCGCTGATTAACGCCAGGGTAAAACCCGGCGAGACATGGGTTCAGTACGCTATACGGTGGCGTAATCTATGGTCTAAGTGTGAACAGCGTATAGAAGAAGCCCCTGCGGTAGTAATGTTTGTTGGAACCCTTGATCCACAAGCAACCATTTCACAGTTTATGATGTTCTTCAAGCCGACTTCCTTCCAGGCTTTGATCGACAAATTGGCGCAGATGGACCAGATGGGCCATAAACCCCCTCTCCCGAAGCCGGACTCCCGAAACGATAAAGGAAAGGGAAAAGCGATCATCGTCGCTAATGCCCAACAACAACCGAACGACTCGAAGCCGGTTGCTCGTCCAAACAATACGCGCCCATACGTACCCCTTGAGGACAGGATGGGACGTGCTTACTCCTTCCCCCGTGATAAAACGAGGAGGCTATTCGAGCTGGCATTGCGCAACAGGCTCATAAATCTGCCAGATCCAAAACGTCCGTCGCAACCAAGTGACGTCAACGAGCCTAATTACTGCCCTTATCATCGAGTGCTAGGACATCCGATCGAAGACTGTTACGTTTTCAAAAATTGGCTTGAAAACCTGTACCGCCAGGGCAAATTTGCGCTATCCGACAAATGGAAGGTAAATCCCCCACAGCCCCACACCTCTAAGGGGACGAATACGCCGGGGGCAACATGCTCCGTCATTGAAGAAACTCCCTGGGAAGTTGTATTATCGGCCAAAACGAGGAGAATGCTAAATGATCTTCAGACCTGTCCAACGGTCAAGTGGAAGAACCCCCTGGAACCGCAGGTTATAGAGGGGATGTTGAAGCCACGTCCGACTCCGAAGACCGATGGTGGTAGTTCAAGCGTTCATAACCAGCCGTCAAAATCTTCGAAAAAGAAGAAGAAGAAATCTAAGAAGCCCGTGAAGCCTGGCGACAAGCGCACGGACTTACAAAAGCAAATCGACGCACTAGATGAATACAACCAAAAGGCGCGGACTCCCATTACGCTCCAAGATTTCCTTGATCACGTCTTTCAAAAAGAAGATGAGGAGGAAAGTTCATCAGATGAATCCGAGGAATATGTGGCGAGCTGTCGTATGATCTCCCATTCGACCACAGACGATGAAGGGACTTCTGGCACTGAAACGCTGGGGGCAAATGTCGAATCAAGAGCCCCAGGGTTATCAGTTGAAATGATTGGCGCGTTTCTTAATAAAGCTCGATTAAAAAGCAAAGCTGATCGAGAACGCGAGACGGCTATATTCGAAAGGGCCAAGCGCCAGCGACTTGAGGAAAGAGCTGAGATGATCCCGCTGGAGCAAAATGCCTCCACCGCTGACAAAAGCCAATCCAAGATAAAAAAAGAAGTTTGCTAAGGCCATATCGATGGGCATGAAGCTACCACTCTCTGAAGAAAAAGTTACAGGCGCGGTAGAAATACACCCCTCTTATTGCTTATATCATCAGAAAGTCTCGCACTCCACCCAAGATTGCAAAGCTTTCAATGGATGGTGGCAAGGATACGTCGCTAATCAACAGCGCTTTAAACGGGAAAAGCGTAAGATTCGCCGGGAGCAAAGAAGCACAACCAAAGAGCTTGAAAGAACTGCCGGCAATTGTTGCATGGTTAACACTGGCGGGTCGCAAGTGCCTACATTTGGGAGCGACTCTGATGAGGAGTTGGAACTTGCCCCTCTCTTTAAAGAGTCAACTTCGGGAAAAGAAGAAGAACCGAAGTCTTGCGAAAATATACAGCTGCGAAATCGGACACTGCCTGAAAAGAATCTCGGACCCTTAAACAAGAAAGACAAAGGGAAAGAGAAGTCTCTGAAGACATCGCTTTGGATGACCAAGTCGCGGAAGAGTTAACCGCCAAAAATCCGCCAAAGAGGAGTAAAGTGGATTACAATGTCTTGGCGCATCTGAGGAAGCTACCCTCACAACTCAGCATTCTCGATGCCTTGTTACTATCAAAGGAGGCGAGAGACTCTTTGATTAAGGCGCTACAAGATCCGGACCAGTTCCAAGCCTTCTTAGCCGAAGAAAAGATGAAAGACGAATTAGAAGAAGTGCACACAGCCGACGTTGCTTTTGGTGATGAAGACCTTCTTCTCGGGACGTATGAACACAATCGCCCTCTTTATGTCTCAGGATACTGCCATGACATAAAGATAGGTAAAATCTTGGTCGATAACGGATCGTCTGTTAATTTACTCAATGTGCGAGTGTTAAAGGAGATTTGCATGAGCGTCCAACACCTCGCCCGGGACAAGATCACTATCTCCGGTTTCGACTCCCAATCCTCAAAAACTCTTGGATCTGTGATATTGACGCTACGCTTCGGGTTGCTCGTCACAGACATCAAATTCCATGTTATAGACGCCAAGACGTGCTACAACGCTCTGCTCGGCCGACCATGGCTACACGAGTACAATATCCTCCCTTCTACACAGCATCAGTGCATGAAGTATTCTAGGGATGGCCTCGAGTACACAGTGGCGGGAGAGTTGAATCCGTTTTCCGTAAACGAAGTTCTCAAGTATGAAGATGCCAAATACTTCTTGCCGAGTTTCGAAGACACGGAAAGGTGTCACAAACCGGAGAACAAAGCTAACGCCACCATCCCTGTCTTCGGCAGTGACACCGAGGAGGAGGAGGATATCACTTATTCAGGTCCATCCCAATCCACCAGACCAGGGCCATCCGTTCCTTCGTTGATCTTCGGTAGTGATTCAGAGGATGAAGTTCATGCTGTATTTCCTGCTCGGCCTTCAATACGGGTTTCCGCTGATGAAGAGCGAAGTTTGCAGATAACCATGGTGCCGCTTGAACATTACAAAGAACTGGATGCACTCGACACCAACAGCGTAGAAGAATTGCAGACATTCTATATCCCTCCCGGACGAAAGGGCGAGAAGGCAATCCTATTCTACCGTTCTGAAGAAAACAAGGTGGAAAAAGAAATTTGGCATGGCGCGGATCCCACGCTCGACAGGCTTCAGCATATCCGTCTTCCCAGATATTATACCGAAGGTTTGAAGAAACTGCTGAAATGCCAGGGGATGTCCTTCACACAGACCATTAGAAAAGCCAAATTCTATGACAAGGTCTGGAACATTCCCGGGACTCAATGCAAACTGCCTAACGGGAGAGTAGAAACAAAAGGGCTCGGGTACATCCGGTCAAAGAAACGGGAGCTAGTAAACAGCTGTTATGTTATGTATGACTTCGACGAAGAGGCGGACGCTCAATGGGAGGACGCTAATCCTGAGCCAGCAAAAGTTCATGATACAAAACCGCCCAGTCCATCATTTGAAGACCAGATGAGCAAACTTATAAGGGATGCGAGTCAAAAAGCCCGAGACGATCACGATCGTGAAATAGCAATCTATGAAAAAGCCTAGACACAGCGCCTCCTTCAACAGGCGGTGAAGGAAGAAAATGCCGCTCCTTGTCAACCCGCTACAAAAAAGGTTCGACGCGAAAACAAAAACAAGTCGAAAGGCAAGAGAGGCGCTCGACAGCCACAAAGCAGAGCTAAGAAGCCACGTATCCGAGAGTCGAGCGTTATTGACCTAGCCCTCAGGAAGAAAATGGGTCGAGCATACTCATTTCCTCGGAACAAAACGAGGAAGATATTCGATCTCGCTCTAAAATATCAAATGCTTACGTTGCCAGAGTCTAATCATCCTGAGCACGCAGGCGAGGTGTTCGACCCAAATTATTGCTTTTACCATCGAGTAATGGGACACCCACTTGAAGATTGCTTCACCTTCAAGAATTGGGTTGAAGATCAGTATCAGCTAGGCAAATTCGCGTTTTCTGACAGTTGGAGGGTAGCGCCGCCGCAAAAGCACGAACCCGAAAACGCAAGGATAGAACCAACTCCGCATTGGGATTGGCAGAAAATTCGCACCTGCCATGTGATAACAATATTAAAAGAAGGGTCCGAAGATATGAACAGCCTTCCTTGGTGCTTCGAAAACAGCAGCGACGAGATAATCTCAGAATTCCCACCAGCGCCAAAAGAGCTGGAAGATGGAATCCATACCACTGCAGATAACCTCAAGAAAATTGAGTTGGGGACGACAAACGATCCACGACCGACATTCATCAGCGAGTTACTATCTGAAGAAAGGGTAGCTGCGTTAAAGGACGTGCTTCTACAGCATAGAAATTGCTTCGCGTGGAACTATTCCGAAATGCCGGGACTAGATCCAGAAATTGCCGTACACAAATTGGCGATATCCCCGAACATCAAGCCAGTCAAACAGGCACCGAGAAGGATGCAGCTCGAGCTTGAAATGAGTATCAATGCTGAGGTCAAGAAGCTGATCGACTCTGGCTTCATCCAGGAAGTTCAATATCCTGAATGGATCGCTAACATCGTCCCGGTGATGAAGAAAAATGGGACAGTGCGCATATGCGTGGACTTTCGAGATCTCAATAAAGCTTGCCCGAAGGATGACTTCCCAGTGCCAGTCACTGAACTAATGATAGACAACACATCCACTCATGAGGTTTTCTCCTTCATGGACGGCTCATCGGGGTATAATCAAATAAAAATGCATCCTGAAGATCAGAAGCATACAGCCTTCAGGACTCCTCTTGGTATATTTTGTTATAAAGTGATGCCCTTCGGTTTGAAGAACGCCGGTGCTACTTATCAGAGTGCCATGACAAAGATCTTCGACGACCTTATACACGAAATCGTTGAATGCTATATCGACGATCTCGTGGTTAAAAGCAAGTCATATAAGGAACATCTCGAGCATCTGAAGACTGTATTTCAACGCCTTCGGCAATACAACTTGAAGATGAATCCTCTTAAATGTGCGTTCAGGGTTTCCTCGGGCAAATTCCTGGGATTCGTTGTCCGACACCGAGGTATTGAAATAGATCCGTCAAAGATTAAAGCGATCATGGAAATGCCTCCGCCGAGGACTCTCAAACAGCTGCGGTCTCTCCAAGGGAAACTCGCATACATACGGCGATTTATAGCCAACCTTTCAGGAAAGTGCTGTCCTTATAGTCACCTGATGAAGAACGGAACCCCATTCGTTTGGGATCAAAAATGCCAAGGCGCACTGGATGAGATCAAGCAATACCTGCAGAACCCGCCGGTGTTGGCTGCTCCGGTTAAGGGGAAGCCTCTCATTCTTTATACAACCGCCCTCGAAGGTTCTTTAGGCGCATTATGGGCACAAGAGAACGATCAAGGGAAAGAAAGAGCACTCTACTACTTAAGTCGAGTTCTGCTGGGGGCAGAAAGCAACTACTCTCCCATTGAAAAACACTGCCTGGCGTTGATCTTCGCAATAACAAAGCTTAGGCACTATGCGTTAGCGCACGAGGTCCGTCTTATTTCAAAAGTGGACCTTCTCAAATACTTGATGTCAAAGGCCATATTGACGGGAAGACTCGCTAAATGGGCCCTGCTCTTGATGGAATTCTCGATAACGTATCAACCTCTCAAGGCAGTGAAAGGCCAGGCCATCGCCCACTTCCTCGCTGAGCATCCGATACCCGCCGATTCTCCTCTGAATTGCGATCTTCCAGACGAACATGCGTTCGATGCGATCGACGGTGATAATATCCGATGGGAGCTTTATTTCGATGGAGCATCTTCCGTGAAGAAACGCAAACAAAGTACCCCTATAATTAAATCAGGGGTAGGACTCATCTTTGTAACTCCACAAGGAGGGATAATGCGCTACGCGTTCTCCCTGACGGAGCCGAGAACAAACAATGAAGCCGAATACGAAGCTCTGATAGCAGGCCTCGAGATCGCCATTGACATGGGAATTGAAGACCTCCTCATATACGGTGATTCTCAACTGGTCGTTAGTCAAGTAAACGGCGACTACCAAACGTGCAAACCGGAATTGGTAAAATACGGTGAAAAAGTGCAGCAACTGCTAACCCAAATTCCCTCCTATACTTTGGAAAGTATACCGCGCGCGGAAAACAGCAAAGCGGACGCACTGGCCAAACTTGCTAAAGAATTGGCTGACGAAAACCTCGATGACGTTAGAATCGTGATACAAAGCCGTCGAGTGCTCGCCCCAGCAGAAATACCTCCAGAATCATATAAAGAAAAGGGAGCAACTGAGCAGGCGACCCTACAAATAAAAGATCATGAGAAGACCGAAGACTGGAGAGAAGTCTTCATAGATTACTTCAAGTTCCACCGAATGCCTGAAGAAGCGTCCATAAGACATCAGCTCGTGAAACGAGCTCTGTCTTTCGCCTTCGTCAACGATACTCTATACAAAAGGTCATTCGATTCTCTGTGGCTGAGATACCTAGGACCTGACGAAGCGAGAAGGGTCGTCCAAGAAGTTCACGACGGACTCTGCGGTTCCCACCAAGCAGGCCCTAAGATGAAGTTGAAGATAAAACGGATGGGCTACTACTGGCCCACGATGATGCAGGATTGCCTGGAATACGCGAGGCAATGTCATTCATGCCAAATTCATGGGGACTTCATCCATCAGCATCCCAATCCACTGCACCCAACAATGGCTAGTTGGCCATTCGAAATGTGGGGGACTGACATAGTCGGCCCCATCGAACCAGCATCGTCAAAGGGACACCGTTTCATCTTGGCGACGACTGATTACTTCTCCAAATGGGCAGAGGCGGTACCATTGAGGGAAGTAAAGACGGAGAACATCCTCCATTTCTTCAAAACGCATGTCATATACCGGTTTGGAACTCCTCGACGGATCATCTCCGATAACGGGCCAGCCTACCGAAGTCATAAAATTAGCCGCTTCGCACAGCAGCACAATATAGACTGGAGATATTCCTCAGTTTATAATCCGCGAGCTAACGGTCTAGCTGAGGCTTTCAACAAGACCTTGACGAAGATCATGAAGAAAACAATGTCACGAAATAAGAGAGATTGGCACGAAAGATTGCAAGAGGCTCTTTGGGCGTATCGAACTACGTTTAAAACGGCCACAAACACAACGCCATACGCGTTGGTATTTGGGACGGAAGCAGTACTCCCTCTCGAGATAGAATTACCCTCTCTACGAGTGGCAGTCCACTACGAGCTGACGGATGAAGAAAATGCTCACCTCCGGTTTGAGGAGCTTGACGCCCTTGATGAAACACGGCTCATAGCACATCAAAATCTGGAAGCTTATAAAGCAAAGATGACGCGCTCATACGAAAGATTGAGCCGTCCGAGGGCATTCCACCAAGGCGAACTCTTGCTAGTGGTCAAAAGGCCCATGATCCCCAATCGCGCCAAGCGGGGAAAGTTTGAGCCAAACTATGAAGGACCGTACATCATTGATAAGGTCTACCAGGGTGGGGCCTATCTACTCATGGACATGCACGGTGAAAGGCCTTTCAGGCCGATAAACGGTCGCTTCCTAAAGAAATATTACGCTTAATGAGCCACAGCTTAGGTCAATTGTAGATGACGACGACTATGTCCGCTCGCTATCTTCCTAAGCTCAAACTCTATCAGCAGTAGCCCGCCTTCTCAAACGATGGACCGAAATGTCCTTAAACTAATATCAGACCGAAACGTCTTTAAACTAACACCGCAGCATACTTAGGCTGACGAGATAAAAAAAAACATATAAAAATAAAATAAAATAAACGGTATGTCCATAAGCAAAAAGGGCACGGATGAAAACCCGAAAGGGCTCCGTGAGTAAGAACAGCAGGGCTGCCGGCGAGTGTTCGTGAAAACCCGAAAGGGCGCGACCTCGTAAAAAAAAACGGTATGTCCATAAGCAAAATGGGCACGGATGAAAACCCGAAAGGGCTCCGTGAGTAAAAACAGCAGGACTGCCGGCGAATGTTTGTGAAAACCCGAAAAGGGCACAACTTCGTTAGAGAACCCTTATGGAGTCCTCTCGACCTTGTAAGGAGAAACCACCTGCGTGAGATCCTTACGACTCACAAAGGAGCAACACACTTAGGAATCCCCACGATTTCCTAAGGAGAAAATACACTTGCGGGATCCTCACGACTCGTAAGGAGAACTCTCTTATGGGATCCTCACGGCTCATAAGAGTTGAAAGTCTTAAGTTACAGAAGCCTAAACCTGTGCTTAAGCAACCCCACAACTTCCGATATTGCCCTACAAGTGGTTCAATATCGACCCTTGTATACAATCCACGGGCGCGAATAAACATATCCCTAACTAAGTTCCATCTCAAACTAGGGATATGTTTGCATGGTAAACAACCCTTGTAAATCCTCTCGACTCACAAGGAGAAAGCCCTCCTGTAGGATCCTTACGACTTACAGAGAAACAAACACTTAGGGATCCTCACGACTCCTAAGGAGAAAATACACCTACAAGATCCCCACGACTTGTAGGGAGAAATACCTTCACGAGACCCTTACGGCTCATGAAGTCAAAAGCCCTAGCCGACGGGATCCTAACCCTGGTCGCTAAGCCTCCTTTGTTCAACAACGACAGAGGCAAATGATGATTCGCTCCTGGTAATATCCCAGTTGCAGCGGTGCTGATGCCGAAATCGGTGTCCAATTTCAGGTTTACGGCGAAAGCTAGTAGGCCGCTCATGCATACGAAATAGCCGAAATGATAGGGCAACTTGCAATAAAAAGCAGCAAGTAAAATGTATGCATGCAAAATAGCCGAAATGATCGGGCAACTCGTAATAAAAAGCAACGAGTAAAGATAAAATAAAAAGACGAAATGATTGGGCACCGCGAAAAATAGCCGAAATGTTTGGGCAACGCGACCTTCGCGATATAAAAGCTGAAATGATAGAGCATCGCGGAAATAAAATAAGATAAAAAGAAGAAATGATAAAACTTCGGCCCTACAGTTAAGATCACATCGATCCCTGTATACAATCCAAGGGCGCAAACAAAGAAGGTACCATACTTCCCCAGCGGATTCCGTCAAACGACGAAGCCAAACCTCAACGGTTCATTTCAACCGAAGAAGCCAGTGACTTCAACAAAAAAAAAATTTCCTCGACTCACGGATACAAACACTCCTTGACGAGAGCCTTCTGATCCGCGTCGACTCGCAGAGCCACCAGCGCCTCCGTGGGAACCATCGACTCGTTTCAAACCCCAAGGACACAAATAATCCTTGGCGCTTGGGAAACAAATAATCCCTCGCAAAATCCTCGACTCATAGATACAAACACTCCTTGACGAGAGCCTCCTGATCCGCGTCGACTCGCAGAGCCACCAGCGCCTCCGTGGGAACCATCGACTCGTTTCAAACCCCAAGGACACAAATAATCCTTGGCGCTTGGGAAACAAATAATCCCAGCAAATTCCTCGACTCACGGATACAAACACTCCTTGACGAGAGCCTTCTGATCCGCGTCGACTCGCAGAGCCACCAGCGCCTCCGTGGGAACCATCAACTCGTTTCAAACCCCAAGGACACAAATAATCCTTGGCGCTTGGGAAACAAATAATCCCTCGCAAAATCCTCGACTCACGGATACAAACACTCCTTGACGAGAGCCTTCTGATCCGCGTCGACTCGCAGAGCCACCAGCGCCTCCGTGGGAACCATCGATTCGTTTCAAACCCCAAGGACACAAATAATCCTTGGCGCTCGGGAAACAAATAATCCCTAGCAAAATTCTCAACTCACGGATACAAACACTCCGTGACGAGAGCTTCTTTGACTCACATCTCGGGCAGTAAGGATTCAAAAACTTGCTTCCTGAACAATGTGACCCTGCAAGTCAATCCTAAATGGTCTCTTGCATACTATTCACGGGTCTCACTCTCTGAAGTCAATTCTCGACGAAGAGGGAAACAACCGCTTACGAGCCCTCTCGACTCGTAAGAGGGAGAAATTCTCTTATAGGATCCTTTCGACTTATGAGAGAAAACCACACTTGGGAATCCTCACGATTCCTAAGGAGAAAATCCACTTACGAGATCCTCTCGATCCGTAGGGAGAAAAGTCTCTATGAGACCCTCACGGCTCATAGAGTTGAAAAGACTTAGGCGGCAGACCTGAACCTGCAACCTAAGCCATCGCTACCTCTCGGAGAGGTTAAGTTGCCCGCCGATCATGTTCATCGAAAACACCATAACAAAAAGGAAAAAAGCGAAGAAATAATACCAGACATTGCAAGAAAGAATATGTTTTTATTCATAAATTCAATCAAAATACAAGGCGGATCGTAAAAAAAAAATGCGTATATGCTATATACAAATCACAGGTGTGTGAACGATACAAAATATTCAGGGAGAAGGAAGCTTCTTGAACAGCTCTATCAATTGCTCGCGTACTTCCTTCCACGCCTTCTCATGATCAACTACCACTGCCAGTTCAGCCTCTACTTGAGCCCGCTGCTGCGTGAAGGATGCGAGCTCTTCCCCAACAACCTGCTGAGCTGCTTCTTGGCCTCGGGCATCGCGCTCAGCGGCATCAAGCTTCCGCTTCAGCGCTAGCCCACTAGATATACGCTTGAGAAGACCTTCAAAGACGACTTTCACTTCAGCAGCATTCGTCCTAACTTCAGCACGAAGGCAAGCGGTCGCGTTTGAAGATTCCCGATGCGCCTTTAGCCGTAAAGCTGCCTCCTGCTCCAAATGGCGGAGATAAGAAACACTTTGCTCAAGCCAAGCTGTCCGTTGGGCGCTCGCGGCCAAAACCTCGGGAGAAGGGCGCGTCGACTCCAACCGATGCAGGCGAGCTTCGATCTCTCTGCAGTGGTTAACCCATGATTCGACGACGCCTTCGTTATGAAAAGTTACGAGCGCCGCCAACATTGGGTTAACATCCACAGCGAAATCTACGGCAGAGGGGAGGTCATCCATGTTGAGCTCTTCGATGTACCCGCTCAGCATACCCAGGCTCATCACAGCACCCTTTGAAGACGGGCGTCTCAAGAAAGGACCCGCCGGTGAGAGAACGCGAGACTCAAAAGGGATCAGAGCTGGAGCAATAGCTGCAAAATGAAACATGGTCAAACAATGATTCGAAAAGTCGGTGAAAGATCATATAAAAAGGGGAAAGGAATATGCTGTACCAGTCGCAACGGATGGCAAAGCCGGAGGCACCGGTGGCAGCGCAGGCCTGGTGTCCCCTCCTTTGATTCGAGGCACTGCAATCAGGAAGAGGAAAAGTCAGATACGATCCTATATTCCCTCGAAAGAGATCAAGACAGCACTTACTGGTACCACTGGAGGGAGAAGCGAGCTCGGATGGGAAGGAGAAGTGTGGGAGCAGCACTTGGTATAGATGACCGAGGAACACTCCTGAAAAGAGCATAGTAGTATAACGTTAGTACATAAACTACACGTTAAAAGATTAATGCATAAGCCGTAAATTCATACCTTCTGACACCCGCGATGGCATAAGGGAAGGCTGAGGAGCGATCACCGCCAAAACAGTAGTTGACGGTGTTTCTTCAGGCAATGGAGCATCGGCACTAGCCGCACCTGCGTTTGAAACAAAGAAAAACTGGTTAAAAGAGATTGTGAGGTATATATAAACGAAGAACATTGGTCATTCAGAATTTACCCGACAAGCTGCCAGCAGAAACCGAGGCAATCCCTTCCTCCACTGACGGAAGGCCACCGCCTGTAGCTTCATCACCCGACTCGAGGGGAACCGTTGTTATGCTCGCAAGCTCTACAGGCGGCGGGGGACCATAGGCAGGGAGGGCTATGATAGGAACATTGCCAGATTCTTGAGAAGGAGCGCCTAGCCCGTCTTCAGGAATCATGGCCGCCTCACCCACTGCTCCCTCAGGATCGACGGTCGCAGCTGCCTCGTCCATCGGCGCCGCGAGGTCCCCAGCCTCAAGCACCTCGCCCTCTACCTCCTTCGGCTCGGTTGAGACAATCATCTCATCTTCCGCCACTTCAGGTGCGACATCAATGACCCTCTCCGCGGCAGGTCCCTCAATTTCGGCTCCAGGCCCCATGCCCCCGACAACGTTGCTCACTGTCGGTTCGAGTTCAGCAAGTATCGCTTCCTCCGCTCCCTTGGGTTCGCGGTCGTCTCCGCCTCCCCCTCAGTTGGACTTGACCCTGCAAGATGGGATACGTATGAGCCAATAGCTTTTCAAGTCGTACAACAAGGTTCGGAAAGGAGTACTACCTGAAGCAGATTTATCATTGGCGCTCCGAACCGCGCGCGCTACTTGCCGACGAGCAGTAGACAGGGCAGCAGGGGGTTCTTCGGAAGGAGTACTGGGCCCGCTCCCGTGGCCAAAGCAGCTTTCCGCACCTTTGCTTCACGTCTCAACCGCTTCCGCTCCTCTCGGGCCGTTGAGACGGATGCCATCAGAGCTTCCTTGAGTGAAGCATCCTCATCCGTATAGAGGGATGCCTCCAGATTTTTCAGAGCATCCCTCGTTGTTGCGTCAAGCCGAGGCTCTTGCGGCAGCTTCGACGGAGCCGGGGCTTCGGTGACGGGCTCGGAAAGGATCCTGGCGCCGATTAATACAACCCCTGTAAAGAAACAAGAGAAGGTCGGGTTGACTATCATGAAAAGACAACAAACTTTCCGTATAAAAGAGAAAGGGATAAAACATACCGACGCTTGCTAGGGCACGCTTCTCCTCCTCCTCTTGGAAGGTTTTCAGGGAGGCAGCGATAGCCTCTTCAGTAGAGACACCTGTTAAAAATGGAGCAAATGTTAGTTAAATGTAATAATACAAAGTGCAATGAAATAACAAATAAAGCGTCTGATGATTACCGGACTCAGCGAGTTTACTTAGCATCGCTTCGAGCCTCGTCGATCGCTCCGAAGCTACAATGGCGGCAGCCAAATTGGTGTCCGCAGGGTCCACCACAAAGCCCTCATTGCTGCCGTACACGCATATGACCTCGGCAGGAGAAGCCGCAGGCTTTGAGCTGAGGATCGCATCGAGGGATAGGGCGGACTTCTTCTTCTTCTGTCCGCCAGCTTTAGATCCACTCGAACCAGCTTTGCGCTTGGCAGTCACTTTCGGGCGGCGAGTCCCGATATCCGCTCCTGCGCCCGACTCTGGCGATACCACTTTGACCGACTTTGTCGGAACACGGGGCGCCGCTGGTGCATCCACCGTAGTAGGCAGTGGCAATCCACGCGGAGGGGCCAACACGCGTGGTCGGTCAGCTCCGGCATCTTTTATCGGGAGGGTGACCTGGGTCCTTGGCTGCAAGGGAGCCTTACGATCACCGCCAGGAGGCGCACCCCTACGGTCGACCAGCATGCGTTTCTCCATTAAAATGATTGGGCCCATAGCGTGCGCATACCAGGCAACATATGAATTAAGCATCTTAGGGACACAGCTGGGTTCACTAATGAAGAAATAGGAACCCGTATTAAGCCGTATAAAGTGATGCATCGCATTCCTTACCCCCTCTGGGCCAACCACGGGCGTTTCCAAGAAGGCTTCCATCGGAATCCCCTGGTTGTAGCTTGATTGCTGGGCAAATCGATGCGGATTATACCTCATAAACAAAGCCGTCTCATTCTGCCGAAACAATAGGTAGCCCGGCCGAATGGAGTAGAGATGGACGATTTCCCGAGCCTTCAGTACAGAAGCCCCGCCCTTAAACTCGTCACGTAGGGGCACCACCGACTTAGTAGTTTCCGAGCCTATGGTGATAACCTTATCCACGAAAGAAGTCGTCGCTCCGACCAAATGTGGGCGCAGGAGGAGTCCCCTAGAATCCCGCGGTGATGCAAACACAATTGAAGCCCCGACTAACCGTATGACTCTCGGGAGTCTGTACTTCTCGAAAAATGGGGGAGTCTTGTGGGCGCCAAACACCCCTCGCACGTGCATCTCCATCCAAGAAACGAAGTAATGCATCGGGAAGTTAGCAGGCTGTGTCCCAGGATCATTGGCGTCCGCCGCTACGCTGAGTCCATGATAAAGGTAAGCTAACCCAGCAATTCCTACCGACAACTGCAGACCGGCCACCATCCGATGCGCCGGGTAAAAGACAGAGGGCCGCATGAAGCGCGGGTGCATGGGGAGCGCAAAGTTGCATAACCACAAGCCCAAGAATCCAATAAAGAAGGTTTCCTCATCCATGCCGGGGACGGCGATTTCCGAGAAGGCAACGATGGCAGCATTGGGGAGATAGAAATCCCTCTGGTTATTTTCCGATATGGGGCGGCGATCCAAACCGAAACCAAAGGGGTCGTCAAGCTCAGCGAACTTCTCGCCCTGCTCTGATAAGAACTCCGGGCGGATAAAGCGAGCAATGAAAGCTGCGAAACTGACGCCCTTGTCTCCCGATTCCAAATGGAGTTCCTCATAGATCTCCAACACTTTCACCAAACCCGGATGCTGATGCTGAATGGCATTCTCCGGGGTTAAGTCAAATACCAGCTGCTTGGTGGCAAAGACATACTCATCAGGAGGAAGCAACTCCTCGTAGTGCTCTCCCCTCATTGGCAGACCTGAAATTTCGGCAAATTCCTCCAAAGAGATAGAGACTTCCTTATCCGCCATCAGGAAGGTATGGGTGGGGATATTCCATTGTTCAACGAAGGCCTTTATCCACCACGTTGGAGGAGAGGGGTACTCGAAGAGAGAGACGAAGACGGCCGAGTATAGACCAATCTTCGTTAGGTGGGTCCTCTTCGCCGATAGAATGTACCGAGCCTACTGCAAATATCCGGCGGGGGGTCGCGGGATCATTCCAATGTTATAAGCCTGTCCCCAAGGGCGTGCTTCGCCCTGACAGATTCGCCTCCCCAGAATATCTATTGCCGGCGGCGGCTGCACGGGGATGGCGCCGATTGCAGGTTGAAGGAGGTCATCAGAATTCCAATTCTTAACCTCCACGGCATACTTCACCGGGGGTTCGTCCGCATAGGGGATCGTAACTATGGGCTCAGAGGGCGCGGCGGAACTAAAACTGCGACGGCCTTTGATGATCTGGCTATACCACCTTCCCCACAGATGGAGCTTTTTGCACTCAGGGTCGCGATCTTTAATAAAAGCGAACACCACCCGATCCACTGGCGCATGGGGGAACCCTCCTTCCGAGCGAACGAAGGGAAAAGACAAGTCGTCAGACATCTTTTCTGTAGAAAGACAAGAAATATACATCATTAGTGGCCCAACGCTTGGCATTTCAAAAAAATATATATAAAAATCTTGCTCCACACTATGATGCAGTGGGTAAGGGACCAAAAGGGGACCCACAAAATTCGTGTGATGTGCATCATTTAATAAGACAATCCCATCATTAGATAGGACTGTCAATTCATAAAAAGGGCCCAATAGGATACACCCATTGGTGGGGAAGTCCCTGGAGACAAAGAGAGAATCTCCTCTTTCAGAGCAAAGCTCTGTCACAGAGTGACATATGTCAAACTCTGATCTCAGGGGAACAAGATTCCTTAAAAAAGCATGGCTCTGTGGTAATAATCAAAAATTCATCAACACTTAGAAGAATTGAAAAATCCATGAAAACTCATAAAAAGAAATTTTCAGTTCATCTAAGAGCTTTTTCATGGGTCAAAACCCATGAACAAGACCTCTGTAAGTCCTGAGAGCAAAGCTCTGGTGGAGAAGCCCCAATGGAGGTTTTTATTTAGATCAAAGATCCCAAGAGCAAGGCTCTGTTGAAGAAACCCCAAAAGGGTTTCCTTTGGATCCAAGATCTGCAAGAGCAAGGCTCTGATTAATTAAATTTAATTTGAATTAATCTGATTTTTATTACCTAGAAATTCTAAGTTCTGAACTTGAAAGTTCTTGAGAGAAATCAAGAGCGAGGCTCTGAAAATTTCTAAGCGAGAGCAAGGCTCTGAGAATTAAAATTCTTGAAAACAGTAAGAATTACCAAGGACCAAGGGTCCTACTTATAGGCGCCTGCGCCCCTTCAACTGACCCCCTGATCCAACGGCTAGGATCTCGCCACCGTTGCGCTTACGTCGCGCCACGTAAGCACAACGGTGGGGGGGCATTTGTTCCCCCAATCTGAGCAAGGCTCATTTGAATTTTGAAAATTCAAAATTTTCTGAAGCAACGCTTCAAATTCCGTGCGTTGCGCAGTGCGCAAGCGGTCCACAGTGCGACACGTGTCTGCGCAGTTGCGCAAGCGCACCGCTGCATGACACGTGTCTGCGCAGTTGCGCAAGCACTGTTGCGCAAGTGCACCGCTGCGCGACACGTGTCTGCGCAGTTGCGCAAGCACTGCTGCGCAAGCCTTCCACTGCGCGACACGTGTCATTCATTTGGGAGTTGCGCAGAAACAGAATGAAAATTTAATGAATCTTTTCTGAAACAGAAGATTTTCTTCTGCCTTTGGATCAAAGATCCAATGGTGGGAAAATTCCCAAAATTATTCAGGAAAGATCTTGTTAACAAATTCAACAAATTGGTGAGCACTATAAATAGGACCCCAGACCTCATTCGAGAATCATCAACAGAGAAGAATCAACTTCTGGCATAAAAAAAGAGAGAAGAGAAAGAACTCTTGAGGATTAATCAAGAACACAAAAAAAGGTAAAAACTTCTTTTGGAAGAAGAGAAAAATCTCTGAAGAACAGAGGATTAAAAAAGTGAATAATTCAATAAAAATAAATAAATAGTGCCTTGCACTTGTTGTGAACCCTTGGTTCTGTAAAATCAGGGAAAACAAGAAGAAAAGCTTGTTTTCCTTTGATCCAAATTTAGATCAAAAGTGCTATGCACTTTTGTTCTTAAATCTAAAAAATTCTTGGGGTTCTGCACAAATGCAACTCATTATTTAAAAGGGTCTGGCCCAAATCAAATTACAAAATAATAAAGGGACAGAGCCCTGGTTTGGAAAATTCTTGAGGTTCTGCACAAATGCAACCCATTATTTAAAAGGGCCTGGCCCAAATCAAATTGCCAAATAATAAAGGGGCAGAGCCCTGTTTGGATCGATTTTCCAGTCGGGCAAAGCCCAAAATAAATAAAAAAAAATTGGACTTAACCCAATCCTGGCCGTAAGTCCTTAAATTAAACTGATTGAGCACAATGGCTCTCCTAAACCAATTCACGACCGGTTCAAGGGTACATCTCCGAACTCCTTCGACATCCCTCGTTGTAATTATTCAACGACGTCAAAGAGGTGACGGGTCCCAACGACCACACATCCAAATGGACCGAAACGTCCCTAAACTAATATCGGACCGGAACGTCCTTAAACTAATATTGGACCGAAACGTCCCTAAACTAATATCGGACCGAAACGTCCTTAAACTAATATCGGACCGAAACGTCCCTAAACTAATATCGGACCGAAACGTCCTTAAACTAATATCGGACCGAAACGTCCCTAAACTAATATCGGACCGAAACGTCCCTAAACTAATATCGGACCGAAACGTCCTTAAACTGGCGACGCACCGAAACGTCCCTAAACTAATAATGGACCACCACGTCCCTAAAACTGGCGATGGACCGCCACGTCCTTAAACTAGCGCAATCGAGCCCGAACGCTCTTTTGCCGGATCTAAACGGTCCCGTCTAAGTTGACCTTAGCCCCAAATACGGTTAATATGTCCTTAGATCTTTATATAAACAATAAAACTCCGAATCAACTTTGGTGCAAGGGTACATCTCTGAACTCCTCTGACGCCTGTCGTTGTAATCCCTCAACGACGTCAGAGAGGTGACGAGTCCCGACGGCCAGATAATTAAATCAATCACTACGTTAAGTTGATCTTAGTCTAAAACAGGACTAACGTATCCTTAACGAACGTTTAAGTCGATCTTAGACGCAACGCGACTAATGCATCCTTAAACTAAAAACACCAAACCCAAATCTAAGTAAATGCGGATTTGGACTAATCCACGCCCTACGGGCGACGGAATTACTCAGTCTCCGTATACAATCCACGGGCAATCACAAACAAAACAAACACACACGACACGAAGTGAAATTCTGGAGAAGGAGAAAGTTGTTACCGCGACGCGGTAGCGTAATTAACTGCAGGGGCTTGTGCCTGCAGGGAAGAGCATCCCCACAATCAAAAACCCCTCACCCTGAGGGGGAATCTGACGAAGTCTGCTACATCGGCCGCATCCGTCTAAACCTCCGATACAAAGTGCCATAAATCAACTTGGCATCTTCGGAGAGGTGGATGGATCAAACCAAATAGCATCTGCCCCGAACCTCAGGCCACGGACGCGAAGTCCGGGCCGCCGTTCGGAGGGGAACAGGATGCACATTATTGGGATTTTTATTCGTGCATGTTGGATGCACTTGATTTGAGATTTTTATTCGTGCATGTTGGATGCACCCGATTGAGATTTTTATTCGTGCATGTTAGTTGTACTGGGTTGAGATTTTCGGGCACTATAGATGCACTTGATGTTGTTGTCGTGCACATCCGTTGCACTGGACAGATGCTTTCATGCACACCCGTTGCACTTAGTTTTGCTTTTGTGCATATTGTGACACTTTTATTGGATTCGATTTCCGTGCACACCAGACGCTCGTGATGTTGGATACGCCTTTTGAGGCTGATTTGATTTATGACTATTGCTTTTTGATGATGGGTACTATATTATATAGTAGCCGAGCAGGACTGGTCTGAGGACAGTGCGTGAGTACTTTTGCATGCATAAAAAGTTTACCAAGAGATTTTCAAAAAAAACAGGGAGCTATAGTCTCGCTATTTCCTACGTGTCCGCGAATGACACGAAATTTTACAAAGAAAACCTTCTAGGATATTTCAAAAAGGCGGGACGTATAAACAAAACATATATAAGTATATATTTACTACTTTACAAATGATCGTCCGCCACTTGTGCCGTGAGCTACGCATAGCACGACGATTTGGGAAAGATTTGGCATGGGTTTTTCAACTTTTAAAATGGATTTACAAAGATGCGTGATATTTACGTATTATGATTTGAGTATAGCATAATTGAGTATGGTATTGGATTTTGGGATGTGTATTTCCTTTATAACTCTGATGATTGCGTGACGCTTGACGAAGTTCGATTTTGAGTTTCGCACTCGTTTTAAGGCGCACAGGATGCGCTGTGGTATTGCTTTATCTTCCGTGATTGTTGAAATGTTTTAGTATTTAGGGATTTAAATTTAATTCGGGGACTGAATTTAATTAAGGAGGAAAGATTGTAACATTTCAGAAATATAAATATTATTTTTGGGAATTTAATATTAAAATAATATATTTCGCGAAAACTATTCGATTTGCGAATAGGGATTTTTCGTAAAATGGTAAAGTATATACCAATGTTTGGAAAATAAACGGAGATTAAAATGATTTATTCATTAAAAAGATATTTATCGGATTTTGGCGTTTTTATAATTAAATATATGCAAGTTTAAATTAAATTGATTATTGCACTACTAATCGCGATTAAGCCAAATCCGTATTTTTACATTTTTCCATGGCTAGTGCTGTAAGGTTCCTATGAACGACAGCAAGGTTTCGGGACGCATCGTCCATGCCATTTTCAAAAAATTTCCGTTTTAAAGAATCCTAAACTAGAATCGATAACTAGAGAATCAAACGAAACAACATGTAAACTATTTTACATCTAAGTGATAAAGTAATACAACCTTTGTAGACCGGTCCTTCACTTCATTAGCTCCTTATAGTGGTCCCTTCGCTGCGATCATGAAACTCCCGAACTCTTGCATGGCTTCTCAAGGCAAAAGGAACGATCTTTCTTGAAGTTTTCGAGGCCAAAGATGATATACGTCGAGAAGACACTAACTCAAGCTACTACTTCACTAATGAGAGATTGGTGAAGTAACACCATAAAATAAAGTGCTAATCTAGTAGAGGATGATGAAATAGGAAGTGGGCTCACTTTAGTTTTATTTTTCTCACAATATTTTCTCTCTTTAGAAAAACCTAGCAAGCTTTTGCTCAAGGAAGAAGAAGATGAGCTCAAGAGATGAGAATGAACAAATGAGGTGAGAGAAACAACCATGGGTGTGTTTGTATCATATACTAACTCATGTAGAGACATAACCTTGGCTAAATCATAATGGTTACGTTAATAAATATCTTAAGTAAAACAAAATTAGTGGACTAAGTCAATGCATCCACAAGCATCATGAAGCTTCATGCATGTGAGCTATTATCCACAAATTTAGAATTACTTTAAATACTTAAACCCATCATTATAATTAGTATAATGTAAGTCTCATACACACATGTAGTGTGTATCAACAACTATGATACAAAATAAAACACGATTAATATATATCACATATATATTAAGTGTGCACATGTGAGAATAATAAATGCTCAAGTGAGCTAATATTAGTTAATGTAAATTAATATATCAAATATACAATTATACACTAAATTATCAAATCAACACTTGATTTAATAATCCGGCTATATCACATATAAGCGACTAATATTAAATGTACCAACTTATTGAATCAACACTTGATTCGATAACCCGGCTATATCACATATAACCGTCCGATACAAATATCGCGAGAATAGAATACGGCATCACATACTCGCATTATTCTCGGTCCCGCACATATCACATATGTGCTCCAACTTCGTTTTTCCTGAGCCAGTAAAATCTCTATGTAGGACTCTAAAGACTCGTCAATACGCCGGCAGTAGGTGATGATCACATCAAGCACCCACAAGTCGTCAGCGGTACTAGCTGGACGTAACGGCTACTCGGGTATTGAGCGATCAGAAGATCAACAAGCAAGCCCTCTTTAGCTCCTGTAAAGCCTGTCGGTAACACTGTCGTACAGTCCGGTCTCCTCGTCTGATTTGTCGCATATCCAGTCTAGGGGTGGTAAACATCAGACCCCAATAACCGATAAGTCATGCCGATATGAGGCTCATAACGGTTCGACAAACTACTGATAACACTTACCAGTAAATCTCTAAATCAGCCCTGGCCAGGGACTTCTTTGTTATGGCCAATCTAGCACAGCGCAACATCAACTACCAATACCGGGAGAGACGAAACCCCTCCTATCGCTCATTGCCTCCATGTAACTCGGGACTGTACCCAAAAACCACCGTTTTGCACGTCCTCTTGAAAGTGGTAAGGTGGAAATTAAAGCACAGTGGGAATCACACAAGACTCTATGACGATCTCGGGTCTACAGACTAACATGTACCAGTGTCACCAGAGAACTACTATTTGACGTCAGGTATAATACCATCTAGGAGTTCTCGGCGAGTCCGTCCAGTATACCCAGTCTCCACAGAGCACCCATATACCATCTCTGATGTCAAACACCAATGGATATGGGATCATCCATCGCCCATCTCATGGGTCGAGAAACGTATACGCTAGTCTACTCTGGTATATCGATGCCCTGTCTCGATACACCCACGACTAGGAACATTAAAGGATGAACTTATGGACTACCATGGCCCCACTAGTATGATCTGCATCACAATCCTGGTAGTCTAGTACACATCCTAAGGGCTTTACGAACATGTAAACATAAGACAGTATCAAGAGACAAGTATACATGTTAAGATAAAGAGGAACAAGATAGCATACTATCATGTCGAGCAAGAAAGTCCTCTCTATATATGTCCAAGAATCCACTATAATATACATCATATGTACAATAATGGCCTCTGGGCATGCATACAACTAACAAACTCCTGCTTGCACTAGGGCCATAGCCTGTAGTATTGCATACCCAACATCCCGAAGAGTCTCTCGAACTGTATCTGGGGAATGGCCTTCGTGAGTGGATCCGCAGTGTTGTTCTTTGTGTCAACTCTCCTGACCTCGATCTCCCGACGATCAACTATCTCTCGGATTAGGTGATACCTCCTCAGAATATGCCTGGATTGCTGATGGGACCTGGGTTCCTTGGCAAATCCACCACTCTATTATTATCACAATACAAAGGTATTGGATACTCAATGGATGGAACAACTCCAAGTTCAGTTATGAACTTCTTCATCCAGACAGCCTCTTTGACAGCATCGTTGGCAGCGATGTATTCAGCCTCCATCGTCGAGTCTTCCACGGTTTCCTGCTTTGAACTTTTCCAGCATACCACCCCTCCATTGAGGGTAAAGACAAATCCCGAGTGCGACTTAGAGTCATCCTTATCACTCTGGAAGCTCGAATCGGTAATGGACTCCACTAGGACTTCTCCGTTACCATACAACAAGAGCATCTCTTTAGTCCTTCTCAAGTACTAGAGCATGCTCTTCACAGCTGTCCAGTGACTCTCTCCAGGATCTGCTTGATACCTACTCATTACACTTAGTGAGTGTGTTACATGGGGTCTGGTACATAGCATCGCGTACATGATAGAGCATACTGCCGAAGCATAGGGTATCCCTTACATGCGAGCTCTCTCCAAATCAGTCTTGGGAGACATCTCTTTGGATAGAGTGAGTCCTGAGATTGTGAGTAAAAACCCACGCTTCGATTCTTCCATACTAAACCTCTTTAGTATGGTGTCAATGTACTTGGAATGGGACAATCCCAGTATCCGTTTAGATCTATCTCTATAGATCTTAATCCCCAAGATGTAGGAGGCATCCCCTAGATCTTTCATTGAGAATCTTTGTGATAAGAAGAGCTTGACCGATTGCAGCATAGGAATGTCATTTCCTATCAAAAGTATGTCATCCACGTACAATAGGAGGAGACAACCTTACTCTCTTCCACTTTCTTGTATATACAAGGTTCATCTACGTTTTTGACGAAATCGAACTCTTTGATAACGACATCAAAATAGATGTTCTAACTCCGCGATGCTTGCTTTAACCCGTAGATAGATTTAAGCAGCTTGCACACCTTTCCGCTGCTCCCACTATCTACGAAGCCCTCTGGCTGAGTCATGTACACGCATTCTTCCAAATCACCATTTAGAAAGGCGGTCTTAACATCCATTTGCCAGATTTCGTAGTCATGGTATGCAGCGATGGCAAGTAGGATCCGGATGTACTTAAGTATAGCCACTAGAGAAAAGGTTTCTTCATAATCCATACTTGGTCGTTGACGAAAACCCTCTGCAACAAGTCTAGCTTTGAAAGTCTCAACTTTTCCATCTATACCAAGTTTCTTCTTAAAGATCCATTTGCTCCCAATGGGTTTTACCCCTTCAGGAGCAACTTCCAAAGTCCATACTTTGTTAGTATACATGGATTCCATCTCAGATCGCATTGCATCCAGCCACTTCACAGAGTCCCCACTCGTGATGGCCTGCTCGAAGCTAGTTGGGTCATCATCCTCCATTATGCAATCCTCGCTTCCACCATCAATGAGAAAACCATAGTATCTCTCAGGTGGATGAGGAACCCTGCTAGATCGGCGGAGAGGCTGAGGTTCGTTTGGAACTACCGAATCCTCTGGTTCCACTAAATCTTCAGTTTAAGTTTGTGTAGCCGGAATCTCTTCCAGTTCTACCTCATTGCCACTAATTTCCTTTACAAGAAATTCCTTTTCTAAAAAGGTGGCATGTGGAGAAACAAACACCTTTTGTTCCTCGCCGTGGTAGAAAAGATATCCATGTGAATGTTTGGGATATCCCACAAACTTGCATAGAACTGACCATGCCTCGAGTTTGTTCGGATTTTGCCTTTTGACATTGGACAACCCCATATCTTAACTAGTTTAAGACATGGTTTCTTCCCACTCCATATCTCATATGGTGTGGTGGGTACAGATTTAGATGGAACTTGATTCAATAGGTATGTTGTTGTCTCAAGCGCATAACCGCAAAAGGAAATAGGCAACTCAGCGGTGCTCATCATAGAGCGCACCATATCCAATAGGGTGCGGTTCCTCCGTTCCGATACACCGTTGTGCTGTGGTGTACACGGAAGAGTAAGCTGAGAGAGAATCCTATTCTATTTTAGAAAGTCCAGGAACTCCGTGCTCAAGTATTCACCTCCTCGATCAGATCGAAGGATTTTAATACTTTTACCCGTTTGGTTCTCAACTTCGGATTTATATTCCTTGAATTTCTTAAAAGCTTCAGATTTGTGTTTCATCGGGAACACATGTCCGAATCTTGAGAGATCGTCAGTGAATGTAATGAAGTAAGAGGAACACTTGATTTAATAATCCATCCTTATGCAACTTAGCTAGCCGTGTCGCGTTGATATGACCTAGTCTACAATGCCACAAGAAGGATTCGTTCATTTCTGAACTCTTCCTATTGTGTGTGTTTTGTATGTTAAGAACTGTAGTTTGATCTACAACGTATATGCCAATATTTAACGAGACTGATCCAATCAACTTTTGATTCAGGAAGATGTTCATAACATTATCCTGTACTACAAAATTATATCCTTCTTTACTTAATAAAGAAACTGATATAAGATTGCATATCAGGGTCGGAATGTAATAGCATTCGTTCAGAATCAATGTATTACCATTTGGTAATACAAGGTGATATTCACCAACAGCTTTGGCTGCAACATTTTCCCCATTCCCTACTCTTACGGAATGATCACCCATTCCCAGTTCTCTACCTTTCCTTAGCCCATTTAACATTGTCACGACCCGAAAGAGCACGTGACTGGCACTTGAACCATATGAAGTCTATAGGACTCCATCTGATCCAAGTAAGCCAAAAGCCCAGAAATCTAAAACCATTTTAAGAGTAAATAAAGAGAACTGGTTTAAAGAAGTGAAGGAAACGTGTTTCGAAAATCAAGGTTTTTAAATAACTAAGCCGAATATGCATTTTTAAAATGTGTAACCTTTCCTGAAAATTTCGGCAGAGTTTCCTTTGTAAAAACTGGCCCCGAACGGGGTACAACAAGAATAACATAAATATGCAATGATAAAAGGCATCCCCAAGCGGGAGCTAGCTCTTCGTCAATCGACGGTCACAATCACGCAAGCAATAATAATATACAACGCCAAAGGGCGAGGATCAAACTCAAAAAGAAACTCAAACCGTATTACTACTAGCGCGACTCTAAGGTCGAATAATACAACACTGTCTCTAAGTCTGAACAATATACAAGTTTTGGTTGATGGAAAAATCTAGATACAATGAAATAAATAAATACAATGGTGGTTCTTGAAGCAAAAGAAACCACCTACCAAATGCAATTCACCCTCAAGGAAGCAATGTGCCAGAAATGCTGTAAGGAACCTGCACGGCAAAACCTGCAAGAACTGTGGCACAACGGGGGTGAGTTGCCAACTCGTGAATAGAAATATCTACAAGCAGAAACCGAAAGCAAGACATAATCCTAGGTCAATACGATCAGTATAGAAAATCCTCAATATAAAAACATGCAGCCTATAGCAAGGCTAGGGTAAATATCTAACCCGAGTGCAATCTCATGTGTCTGTGTCAGTGCCTCAGATAACAATATAGCATATGAATGAGATATGAATGCGAGAAAACAGAATACATTTACATGAAGCAACTGTTTTCATACTTTAGAGAGATTTCCCTTGTATTTTTAAAATGAGGTACCATAATGAAATCAGCATAAAACTGTGCCTAGCATCGGCACAAACGAAATCCCAATATCTCGATATCTCAAAGTCTCAACCACAATATCTAGGGCGCCGTCAGTCCAGACCGGCCCCTACCATCCATCTCAAGACCACGACGGTATCCTCCGGATATCCGACGCGTCGGGTAAAATCACCGGTAGGTAGTGCTCCCCTGCCAGGCTCACATCGTCATCACCACGCGCTTCTTGCCCCGGGGTACCTTACCGGGTCCACCATGTACCCGAAACGGTTCATCCGTCTCCTCGAATCGGGTTTCCAAATCCATCAGCAAACTCATGGTGGACGACTCATACATCATCGGAAAACCGCACTTTTTATTTTAAAAGAGAGAATAAGATTATTTGTGCCTTTGCGGTTTTCCCCCAAATCCAGAAAATCTCATAGAAATCCAAATCCAAACCTCAATAGCACGTAAAATAATGAATATATGCATGAGAATCCATGAATGCGGCATAACAATGAATAACAGTGTGCAGGAAGTAGCAGGCAATAACTACAATGTCTAATCTAGTATATAAGGCGAGTACACTTACAACCTGTCTAAATTATTAGCTAACAACCTATATCAATGCAATAGTATTTCTAAAGTGTACGTGGCATGGCAATTACCGATGAAGATGTGTGTGAGCCGGCAAGTAAGTGTACGTGATACATACGCATCATCGGTAATGGTGCTGGTGTCCTATCAGCATGATATTAATAATGGAGTATGAAGCATGAAATAAGAATGCGATGCAAACCGAACCACAAAAAGGGAGTGGGAGCTGAAACTAGACGTAACCAAAACTTATCTGCATTAATCTAATATAAGTCCTACGAATGGTGCCTTTTGAAATAACACGAATCATGGGGTTTTGAAAATAGGGGCTACGGTGTTTTTATGAAAAGATACGTCGTTTTTGAAATATCCGTAGATTCCCTTAAGCTGTCTTTAAAAATACCCACGATTCGTCAGTTTTTGAAATAGGTAAGAAGTCTAAGCTACTCTAACAACTACACTAAACTATACGGCTGAACTAGCAAGCTGAACTACAGGTAAGGAAACCGCCTAACATCTGAGTCGATATATATATAAATATATATAAGTCGGTGATCCCGCCTCAATAGTATCGCGTACGATACAGTATATCATCTGACATCCTCGAGTCATGAGCGCGGATCTATCATCAATATAGGCTCGTACGGTAAATCGTCGTACGGCATCCCAATAGCTGGGTACGGGTCAACATCTCATTATCTCGTCACATAACAGGTATCACTATCATCAGATCATATAGTCTGGGGGTACTACTCTATGTCTAGTACAAATCGATACCATCAATGAAGTATGCATGCGGGGGTAAACACATATCCCAAGCCCGCAAGAATCACATTTCGAATCCCAAAAACGAATCATATCAAATCACCGATCTCGCGGCACAAAGCCCACATCATCGACTCATCTCCAAAGTCATCCCATATCATCAACCACAGTGCAAGTACAAGAAACACACAAGTGTATACGTGTGGGTGCAAATCTATCCTATGGTTCGCAACTAGGAGCTATGCTAGTTATTTCTACCCCTAACTAACCATACACACTATAGCTATCACACATAAAACTATACTACATAGTACTAATTATGGACGGACTGCGGGGGTGCTATACGCCATCCACCCGACTTCTCCCTGTAGATATAATCTACTCACCTGTATCCTGCGTGTCGGTGTCGATGTCACCGTCATCTTCCGCATCGCCTCAGATCGTCGCGGTGTACCTACACATATCACACGTATCGCATCGCATCAAAACCAAATCAACACTTGAAACGACACACTAAATCCAAAACGATACGCTAAAACCAACACGATACGCCAAAAGGCTTATAGGTTAGAACCTACGGTTAGCCTTCGCAAAACAACCCGAAATCACTCGATGCAGTCGTACAAACGTCACACGATCGAGATAACGTACAAACACCAAAATGTGGAAATCAAAATACGTAACACCAAATACTGAAAGTAAGGCAGCGACCCAAGAAAACGATCCCAGATTTCATCTCAGGCCAAATCAGGGCAAATAAACAACTCTAGGGTGCTATATATGATGTATTTGAGCTACTGGACCAACCCCGAAGCATTCCCTCACCACTTGGCCGGCCACAACCCTCCCAAAACCGGCCTCGCCGGCCCCCCTATGCCCAATGGGGTCCGTTTGGTCAGGGTGGCCTCCTATGGTCTCAATTTGGTCCCTGGTATTGTTGAATTTGCCTGAAACAGTCCCAGTACATTCCAGATTTCCCTGCACACTCTAAACACTCACAAACCGACATGAAAGTCCCGAAATTCCGTATTTTTGGTTTCAGGTTGGATTGGACTGGGTTTCTAGCTCTAGGGTGCTCATATGACCTCCATTGAACTCAATTTCCCCATCACAACTCACAATTCCCTCAACCCTTACTAGTTTTTTACCAAAAACCACAAATCACCCGATTTCGATTCTAAACTTGCATAGGGGTATAAGTAAGGATAAAACTAAGCTAATGGTTCAGAAATTACCTCAATTGGCAACTCAAGAATTTTCTTGAGTTGCCCCAAGTGGCCAAAATCCACGCTTTCTTGGTCCATCTTGTAGATCTCGGGCTCGTGCACATTTTTAATGAAACCGACATGGGGTTTTGGGATGGTTTTTGAGATGAAGAGAGGGATTGAAGAGGGGGAGAATGGGGGCTAGGGCAGCAGCAGCAAGGAAGGTGAGAGAGGAAGAGAAATGAGAATGAAGAAGAATGGCTAAGGGTAGGTAGTCAAAGGTCCACCTCTCTCTCTCACCTACCCTCATTTCATTTTCTTTTTCTTTTCTTTTTTCCTTTTCTTTTTAAACCATAATCCTTCTCACAAGAATAGTGATTCCAAAATAACATGGTAGGAAAATGCACAAGTGTAGAAAAAGTGATATGTGCAAGTTTTGCACAAAATTGCCAAAAAACCCGATTAGCGATTTTAATCGCGATTAGCACTAAATTAGTGTCAAACTAATCACAAAAACTTAAAAATGTCATAATTCACTAATTTACCCTATTTTAGAATTTTCCATAATTTTTCTAACATTTTTCCTATTTATTTGCATTTAATATTAAAATAATCAATAAAATAATATTAAATTATAAAAATTCCCAAAATTAATATTTTATATTTTTGAAAATGTTACAATCTACCCCCTTAAAGAAATTCGGTCCCCGAATTTAAATTTAAACCCCCACTACTAAAACCATTTCAGTAATAATCCAATTTGTCGGGGCTCCGAAAATATCAATACAGAGAGAATATCATAAAATGTACTGCTCTACTAGAAATCAATCCCCAAAATGCATATATAAGAATATCCTATGCGTCTGGTGCGCAAGGAATCAAAATCCATATATGTGTCAAACAGGTGTACAAAACAACATCTAGGTGCAACTGGTGTGCACGAAACATCTGTCGTAGGCAACGTATGTGCCTGACAGAAAAATCAGGTGCATGTGACATGCACGAAGAATCCCGATTTAGTGCATCTGGCGTGCACCAAAATCGTATATCAAAACACTAAAGGTGCATGAAAACCACGCTGAAAGTGCAAATCAAATCACTGCATACGGTAGGCATGAAATCTCAATCAATATCTCAAATGTAAAAACTCTGCGCAAAATATATAAATATCCAGTGGGTGCATGAAACCAATATCATGAAACTCAGTCATCAAAACTAAATCATGCAAACAGAACGCCCAAAATACCGAAATCCAAAATGACGGATACGTGATAATCGAATCACAAAATCACAAATCATAGATACCGTCGTCGGTAGTTCCTCCTTTAAAGTCGAGAAGGAGTCGGTGCTTCCACTGCTAGCAGCGCAGGATATCTACTTGCCTCTTGCTCACGGTCTGGTGTCCTCTGGCTCTCTGGGTCCTTATCTTCTCTGCGGATCACCTATCACGCGGTCAATCGGCTCATCGGCCCTGTCAGATGTGCTAACGGGGACGATTCCGTTCTGGCACTTCTCTGGTCGCCTTTCGGTCAAACCTCACGACCACTCGTAAGGCAGCATATCACTGGCGTCAGCCTCTGGCTCTCTGAATGCACGTCACACATCTGATCCTGGGTGCAAACATCATTGCAGCAACGTCCTGGAAGGAATCATGCTCAAGGTCTCTTCCGATCATGCCTATGCCGATCGGTACAGAGGCTGGCTTTCCTGCACAACCTCTTCTCGCTCAAAAGACACCTGTGTCCTTAGCACAATATTTTCTCAGAAACTGGTCACATCCCAACGTCTCTGTAAGCAATCAGGTCTCTAGTCTCGACGGGAAGCAATGACAGCTCGTCAGTGTCTCACACGAACCTCTTGTTCCAACTGTCTCTATCGTCGTCCACTATGACGTCACGCCAAGCTACTATGCACTGCACTGTTCTCGGCCACGGCCAATCTGAAGTCTCTCGCACGGACTCGAAATCGCGTACACTGTAGCTTCATCATTCTGTAGCAGATGTCAGGCCGAACTGGTCCTCAGGAACACGTCCCAACCATCGGAGGAATACTCATCACTCGTCCTTCCTTGATCAATTCGCAACGCATCTGGGTACGTTCCTTTATCCGAACCTGGTCAACTACCTCGTCGACAAGGCTGAACTCTGTCTTGCTGGGTGCGCGCAATACGACCACTCCTGGTCTAGGTCTTCTCGTATCGTACTCCAGAAAAGTCCTGTCGAGGTTCCTTTCTCAAATCTCAATCCTGCCGAATTGCCCGGAAGTCGTCATCCAATGCTGAAGCTAAAGCTTATTCCGGAACGGCTGCATACTTATCGCGCTTCTTTCTGGAAGATATATCCATATACCACGCCTCTGGGTGCGTATCGCATCTCTGATGTCAGCGGAGTGGGACGTCATCTCGTCGAAATATCTTGCGAACTCTTCTCTTCACTCTGCGTCAAATGTCGACTGATTCGGACTCGTCTCATCATGGCTACACGAACTGCGCTCCGACGGCTATGCTCGCATCTGGGGTCTCCCAAGCAGTGTCCCATCACGATATCCGAAAGATGTCGAACCATCCGATCGACTCGTCAGATCCTCATGATCCCTCAAGAGCTCACATCTCGGGTACAGTTCAATAGTATCGAGTACATGCCACAGCGTCGGTGGTCCAGCCGTAGAAGGGCAAACCCAAGCCTCATTAATGGCGCCGAGGAACCGCCGCAAACCCGAAGGTTCAAAGGCTTTCACACGGTCATTAAGTCGAGTTAGGGTTTCATTCTTCTAGAGGGTCCATAGAATCACCTGCATGTCTTTCCGTATACTTTAAACTTGGAAAATGGGCTCCTGACATTCGATCGTCTCTATCGACTCTCAACGAACCTGCGTGAAGTCGTCTCTGGCTGGAAACAATCTATCTGATGACCTCGCATCGGTAAACGAACGAACCACATGTCCTAGTCATTTATCCTCAGGTGACTAGCGACTCGCTACATCTCTCTAAGAACATGCTCATGCTGCAGTAGCTCCAACCATCTGGGCGATATCTCGTCATTTGCAGCAGCAACTGGCTCATACGCCTGTACGCCGAACAACGCCTCAATCCTCCAGGAAAGGCAACACATTGGCGGTCATCTCTGAATCGGTCTGCTCTAGATCTGAGTAAGACTCTCCACACTGGAAATCTTCTACTCAACCGGGCCCGTTCCGGCGCAAAAACCGGACGAATCACCTTCGTCTCTCAAATCGGGTAGACTAGCTATCATCTGTCTCATATCTGTCTGAAAGCTCCGGCAATCTCAGCTCGTAAGTTCCGAAAGCAACATCCTGTCAATCTCAACCACAGCTGGTCCATCTGTCTGCACGGTAGGCGACATCACAATCTCTGAGGTATGCTGTACATCAACAGTCCTCTCTCAACTGGCAGCTCTAACAATAGCCCGATCATCCGGTGCAAGACCAAGAACTCGCCTCCACTAGAGGTCACAATCACCAACACTAACTCGAGACGTTCCCATGTCACCAGAAAACACAATGGTCGGCCCTCGTACCAGACGAGCTCACACCGGCCGTAACCCTAGCAGCAGCCCAAACTGCGCTCAAACATGGCGACAGGAACCTCAATCGAGTATCAAAGAGAGCACATCAATGGCAAGAAAGGGAAACATCAGATCCAGAGTGGATACATGATCATAGGAAGGAACAGCATCAATAAGGGTATGATCATGAAACTAGTAGAATCGGGAATCTCAAATGGATGTATGATCCTGGATATAAGGAGAACCACTGATCTCGAAAAATATGCACAGCCTAAGGTTCCTTAAGCGGAGTGGCGTGTCGTAAGTATGCCGCGGAACATACCAACGGTACGTCACTCTACTTTAGTCACCTATTCCATCAACCAAGGGTCATCCTACGCGACAAAAGTTCGGGTCTAATACCCCCTCGACCAAGTCTAAGTTCCGTAAGGTCAAGCCTAAGTTCTGTATATATATAAACGCCCTAGGCTCCACATAGTCAAACTTAGACTCGAACCAAGGTCAACCTAGCGCTTTGATACCAACTTTGTCACGACCCGAAAGAGCACGTGACTGGCACTTGAACCATATGAAGTCTATAGGACTCCATCTGATCCAAGTAAGCCAAAAGCCCAGAAATCTAAAACCATTTTAAGAGTAAATAAAGAGAACTGGTTTAAAGAAGTGAAGGAAACGTGTTTCGAAAATCAAGGTTTTTAAATAACTAAGCCGAATATGCATTTTTAAAATGTGTAACCTTTCCTGAAAATTTCGGCAGAGTTTCCTTTGTAAAAACTGGCCCCGAACGGGGTACAAGAAGAATAACATAAATATGCAATGATAAAAGGATTCCCCAAGCGGGAGCTAGCTCTTCGTCAATCGACGGTCACAACCACGCAAGCAATAATAATATACAACGCCAAAGGGCGAGGATCAAACTCAAAAAGAAACTCAAACCGTATTACTACTAGCGCGACTCTAAGGTCGAATAATACAACACTGTCTCTAAGTCTGAACAATATACAAGTTTTGGTTGATGGAAAATCTAGATACAATGAAATAAATAAATACAATGGTGGTTCTTGAAGCAAAAGAAACCACCTACCAAATGCAATTCACCCTCAAGGAAGCAATGTGCCAGAAATGCTGCAAGGAACCTGCACGGCAAAACCTGCAAGAACTGTGGCACAACGGGGGTGAGTTGCCAACTCGTGAATAGAAATATCTACAAGCAGAAACCGAAAGCAAGACATAATCCTAGGTCAATACGATCAGTATAGAAAATCCTCAATATAAAAACATGCAGCCTATGGCAAGGCTAGGGTAAATATCTAACCCGAGTGCAATCTCATGTGTCTGTGTCAGTGCCTCAGATAACAATATAGCATATGAATGAGATATGAATGCGAGAAAACAGAATACATTTACATGAAGCAACTGTTTTCATACTTTAGTGAGATTTCCCTTGTATTTTTAAAATGAGGTACCATAATGAAATCAGCATAAAACTGTGCCTAGCATCGGCACAAACGAAATCCCAATATCTCGATATCTCAAAGTCTCAACCACAATATCTGGGGCGCCGTCAGTCCAGACCGGCCCCTACCATCCATCTCAAGACCACGACGGTATCCTCCGGATATCCGACGCGTCGGGTAAAATCACCGGTAGGTAGTGCTCCCCTGCCAGGCTCACATCGTCATCACCACGCGCTTCTTGCCCCGGGGTACCTTACCGGGTCCACCATGTACCCAAAACGGTTCATCCGTCTCCTCGAATCGGGTTTCCAAATCCATCAGCAAACTCATGGTGGACGACTCATACATCATGGGAAAACCGCACTTTTTATTTTAAAAGAGAGAATAAGATTATTTGTGCCTTTGCGGTTTTCCCCCAAATCCAGAAAATCTCATAGAAATCCAAATCCAAACCTCAATAGCACGTAAAATAATGAATATATGCATGAGAATCCATGAATGCGGCATAACAATGAATAACAGTGTGCAGGAAGTAGCAGGCAATAACTACAATGTCTAATCTAGTATATAAGGCGAGTACACTTACAACCTGTCTAAATTATTAGCTAACAACCTATATCAATGCAATAGTATTTCTAAAGTGTACGTGGCATGGCAATTACCGATGAAGATGTGTGTGAGCCGGCAAGTAAGTGTACGTGGTACATACGCATCATCGGTAATGGTGCTGGTGTCCTATCAGCATGATATTAATAATGGAGTATGAAGCATGAAATAAGAATGCGATGCAAACCGAACCACAAAAAGGGAGTGGGAGCTGAAACTAGACGTAACCAAAACTTTTCTGCATTAATCTAATATAAGTCCTACGAATGGTGCCTTTTGAAATAACACGAATCATGGGGTTTTGAAAATAGGGGCTACGGTGTTTTTATGAAAAGATACGTCGTTTTTGAAATATCCGTAGATTCCCTTAAGCTGTCTTTAAAAATACCCACGATTCGTCAGTTTTTGAAATAGGTAAGAAGTCTAAACTACTCTAACAACTACACTAAACTATACGGCTGAACTAGCAAGCTGAACTACAGGTAAGGAAACCGCCTAACATCTGAGTCGATATATATATAAATATATATAAGTCGGTGATCCCGCCTCAATAGTATCGCGTACGATACAGTATATCATCTGACATCCTCGAGTCATGAGCGCGGATCTATCATCAATATAGGCTCGTACGGTAAATCTTCGTACGGCATCCCAATAGCTGGGTACGGGTCAACATCTCATTATCTCGTCACATAACAGGTATCACTATCATCAGATCATATAGTCTGGGGGTACTACTCTATGTCTAGTACAAATCGATACCATCAATGAAGTATGCATGCGGGGGTAAACACATATCCCAAGCCCGCAAGAATCACATTTCGAATCCCAAAAACAAATCATATCAAATCACCGATCTCGCGGCACAAAGCCCACATCATCGACTCATCTCCAAAGTCATCCCATATCATCAACCACAGTGCAAGTACAAGAAACACACAAGTGTATACGTGTGGGTGCAAATCTATCCTATGGTTCGCAACTAGGAGCTATGCTAGTTATTTCTACCCCTAACTAACCATACACACTATAGCTATCACACATAAAACTATACTACATAGTACTAATTACGGACTGCGGGGGTGCTATACGCCATCCACCCGACTTCCCCCTGTAGATATAATCTACTCACCTGTATCCTGCGTGTCGGTGTCGATGTCACCGTCATCTTCCGCATCGCCTCAGATCGTCGCGGTGTACCTACACATATCACACGTATCGCATCGCATCAAAACCAAATCAACACTTGAAACGACACACTAAATCCAAAACGATACGCTAAAACCAACACGATACGCCAAAAGGCTTATAGGTTAGAACCTACGGTTAGCCTTCGCAAAACAACCCGAAATCACTCGATGCAGTCGTACAAACGTCACACGATCGAGATAACGTACAAACACCAAAATGTGGAAATCAAAATACGTAACACCAAATACTGAAAGTAAGGCAGCAACCCAAGAAAACGATCCCAGATTTCATCTCAGGCCAAATCAGGGCAAATAAACAACTCTAGGGTGCTATATATGATGTATTTGAGCTACTGGACCAACCCCGAAGCATTCCCTCACCACTTGGCCGGCCACAACCCTCCCAAAACCGGCCTCGCCGGCCCCCCTATGCCCAATGGGGTCCGTTTGGTCAGGGTGGCCTCCTATGGTCTCAATTTGGTCCCTGGTATTGTTGAATTTGCCTGAAACAGTCCCAGTACATTCCAGATTTCCCTGCACACTCTAAACACTCACAAACCGATATTAAAGTCCCGAAATTCCGTATTTTTGGTTTCAGGTTGGATTGGACTGGGTTTCTAGCTCTAGGGTGCTCATATGACCTCCATTGAACTCAATTTCCCCATCACAACTCACAATTCCCTCAACCCTTACTAGTTTTTTACCAAAAACCACAAATCACCCGATTTCGATTCTAAACTTGCATAGGGGTATAAGTAAGGATAAAACTAAGCTAATGGTTCAGAAATTACCTCAATTGGCAACTCAAGAATTTTCTTGAGTTGCCCCAAGTGGCCAAAATCCACGCTTTCTTGGTCCATCTTGTAGATCTCGGGCTCGTGCACATTTTTAATGAAACCGACATGGGGTTTTGGGATGGTTTTTGAGATGAAGAGAGGGATTGAAGAGGGGTAGAATGGGGGCTAGGGCAGCAGCAGCAAGGAAGGTGAGAGAGGAAGAGAAATGAGAATGAAGAAGAATGGCTAAGGGTAGGTAGTCAAAGGTCCACCTCTCTCTCTCACCTACCCTCATTTCATTTTCTTTTTCTTTTCTTTTTTCCTTTTCTTTTTAAACCATAATCCTTCTCACAAGAATAGTGATTCCAAAATAACATGGTAGGAAAATGCACAAGTGTAGAAAAAGTGATATGTGCAAGTTTTGCACAAAATTGCCAAAAAACCCGATTAGCGATTTTAATCGCGATTAGCACTAAATTAGTGTCAAACTAATCACAAAAACTTAAAAATGTCATAATTCACTAATTTACCCTATTTTAGAATTTTCCATAATTTTTCTAACATTTTTCCTATTTATTTGCATTTAATATTAAAATAATCAATAAAATAATATTAAATTATAAAAATTCCCAAAATTAATATTTTATATTTTTGAAAATGTTACAATACTTAATAAAGAAACTGATATAAGATTGCATATCAGGGTCGGAATGTAATAGCATTCGTTCAGAATCAATGTATTACCATTTGGTAATACAAGGTGATATTCACCAACAGCTTTGGCTGCAACATTTTCCCCATTCCCTACTCTTACGGAATGATCACCCATTCCCAGTTCTCTACCTTTCCTTAGCCCATTTAACATATTACATATGTGGGATCCTGATCCGGTATCTAATACCCAGGACGTAGAGTGAACTGAGAAATAGTTCTCAATAACCAACACCCGAAGAAGATGCATCATCATGCTTATTCTTCGTTTGGGCGGCGTGGGAATCCGGATATGTCCCTATTCCCTGTTCAGTCTCATAACAATTATAAGAAAGAACGGAACCAACGTTCCCCAGCACAGTATAACATGCGGGTTCGGTCAATACATCGATATTATTATGTTGATTAAGACGTGACATGGTCGCTACTTGGAGAGAGAGAGAGAAGAGAACACTTTAGCGTATGCTCTTGCAAGATCCGATTGGTTATTATTTTATCTAATCAGGATGGCTCCCACTGTTTTTATCAAATCATCCTTCAAACCCTAAAAGGAAATACTAGCCGGGATTAATTACACCCTACAATTTCGCCAATCTTTCAAACAGGCCAGTGTTGGTACTTTGAGGGAGGTTCCCCGTGCTTTCGCACGGACCTAATTGAAATAAATCTCGTTTTCCCAGAGGCCTAACCCCGTAAACACCTTTCTAGACACTTACTTGATCGGCTAATTGTCTTGTGTAAAACTCTCCCAGGAGTAACTCTTACTCGCAGTGGGTATCGGGATCCAACTATCTCATAGATGGTATGCAATCTCATTGCAAATTTCAACACTTGAAATTCCCGGTAACATTTTTCCCCTAACCCCCTATGACCTTGACAAAGGCCCACAAATCATAGGATGCTAGTCAAGTTCAACCCGTCATTTCCTGATTGAATCAAACCCACCCGCATGACCCTTGACAAAGGCCAACAAGGTCGTACGACTATCCTAATCCAATCTGCATCATATGCATAAGCAGTTAAGAACCATTCAGCTGCCGCACACTACGCCTTGACAAAGGCCAACAAACGCAGCACGAATACTAAACAGTCCTTATCTGAAATGGCGGAGGGCTACGACAGATTTTTCAGAAAACCATGAGCGTAATGAACTTGATATCGTTGTTGAATCGAGTGATTTTTAAAAGAAGTGTTTTTAAGGCTTTTACTAGTTTCGCTAAAGAGGTCACACACGGTGAAGGGATCTCGGCTCTTTCCTTATCGAATAAGGTGCAGGATATTTCATAAATATCACTGTTCAAAGCAGAAACTATAAAAGCAATCAAAAAGACAAGCCGAGTGTTGTGGTGCCACGACCCGAAAAGTACGGAACATGACCGGCACATAAATTACGAAACATCTCGAGGCGTACGTAATCTAAGTAAGCCGAAAACCCAGAAATCCAAACCAAGTAAAGTAGTAGAGTGAAGGAAAAACCAATTTAAATCAAGTAGTTTTGCATCATACGCCGAAATATGCATTTTTAAAATCACAAGTCTTTTCTAAAAATTTCGGCAGAGTTTCCTTTGTAAATACTGACCCCAAACGGGTACAAAACCTCATAAAGCATAAATAATTAATAAAGGCATCCCCAAGCGGGAGCTAGCTCTTCGTCAATCGACGGTCACAACTACGCAAGCAATAATAATATACAACGCCAAAGGGAGAGAAACAAAACTCAAAGGAAACTCAAATCAGCAAGAAACCGTAAATAATACATCGCACGATTCTAAGGTCGAAAGAATAAACATCACTGGTCTCAATCTCTGAAATAAATACATGTTTGGTTGATGGAGTTTCTAGATACAAATGAAAATAACTATAGTACAATGGTGGCCATGATACAAGTGGATCCACCTACCAAGCAAATCACCCGGAATAGAAGCAGTATGCCAGCAAAGCCGTAATGAAACCTATACGGCAAAACCTGCAAGAAACTGTGGCATAACGGGGGAGAGTTACCAACTCGTGAGTAGAAAACATCACAGGGAAGAAATCATATGTATGACGCAATCCTAGGTCATACGATCAGTAATATCCTCAAATGATAAGTCTGAAGCTTGAAAAGGTGGCAAGGGTAAGCATCTGTACACAAGTGTAATCCCACGTGCTCGTGTCAATGCCTTAGGTAGCAATGTATCATATGTATGAGGTATGAAAGTAATGTAATGAAATGAGTGAGACAACTGTCTTCTTTTATTTTAAAAGAGATATATGTATGTATATAAAACGAGTATCCTCAATGAAATCAATAGAGAAATCTTTGTCAAACATCGACACAAAACATAAATCCCAATATCTCAATATCTCAGGCTTCGGCTGCCCGGACTGACCTGTATCATCAAAACTCAAAACCTCAGTGTCTCAAACCTCAAATATCAATATCTTAGGCTCTGGCTGCCCGGACTGACCTGTAACCATCTCATGACTCCGGCCGGTATCCTCCGGATAGCCGACGAGTCCAAATAATATCACCGGTAGGTAGTGCTCCCCTGCCAGGCTCATCGAATACAACTCGAACTTCTTGCCTCGGGATACCTTACCGGGCCCACCATGTACCCGAGACGGTTCATCCAACTCCTCGAACTGGGTCTCGAAATCCAACAGCAATCATGAAAACTCATGGTGGACGACTCATACATCTTTGGAAAACCGCGCTTTTCATTTTAAAAAGAGAAAGAAGTTTATACATATTCTTGCGGTTTTCCCCCAAATCCAAGAAATGTCATAAAAATCCTAAATCCAATCATCAATAGCGAGTACACAGTGAATAATAATATGCAAGAAGTAGCAAGTAATAGCTGCAATGTCTAAACTAGCATATAGAGCAATACACTAATATCATGTCGAAATTATCAGCTAACAAGCTATATCAATAAAATAATATTCTCAAAGGTGTAAGTGACATGGCAATTACCGATGATGATGTGTGTGAGCCGGCAAGTAAGTGTCTGTGGAACATACGCATCATCGGTAATGGTGCTGGTATCCTGACAGCATAATCTCAATAATGGCATATGGAAATACAATATAAACATGCAAATGCGATGCGAACAGTAATAACATGCGGGAGCTGAATAATAAACACAATGATAACTAATCTGCATTTATATAATATGAGTCATACAGTGGTGCCATTTGAAATAACACGAATCGTGGTGTTTTGAAAATAAGGGCTACGGTGTTTTAAAGAAAAGATACGTCCATTGAAATATTCATAGGATCCCCTGTCCCGTCTTTTAAAATACCCACAATTTGTTAGTTTTGAAATAGGTAGGAATCGAATCTAGTCTAACAACTACACTAACTATAGGGCTGAGCTAACAGGCTAAACGAAAGGTAAGGAAATCGCCTAATATCTGAGTCGATACATACATATATATATATATATATATATATATATATATATATATATATATATATATATATATATATATATATATATATAGTCGGTGATCCCGCCTCAATAGTATCATATACGATCCAAAATCTATAATATGACATCCTCAAGTCAAGAGCGCGTATCTATCATCAATATATAGCTCGTACGGTACATCCGTCGTACGGCCTCCCAAATCTGGGTACGGGTCAATGTCACATCTATCGCACCATTCATCTGGTATCCTCTTTATCAAAAATCATGATCTGGGGTACTGACCTACGTCTAGTACAATACTGATACCATCTATGTATGCATGCGTATATATGAAACACTACGTCAAAGGACCCTCTAAAACATCATGTCGTATCTCAAATACGAACCTTGTCATATCATCGATCTCACGGCCTCAAATCCAATCTCATCGACTCATATCAAATCCCAAGTACTATCCTCATAATCGAGTATATGTACACATAGTCCCATACCCATGTGTAAATATACACATCCCCATATACGCACAGGTAAAAGAAAGAATGTATGCAAGTATGTGTGTGCGTGTGTGGGTGCAACCACTACTCTAGGGTTTCGCAACTAACACTAAACCAATCCAAGAACACCTAGAATCCATCTTTATCATCAATAAACTCAAATCATCCTATAAATAATATATGTGTGTATACGTATTCGTATACATCACCACGAACTGCGGGGGTGCTATACGCCATCCACCCGACTTCCCCCGTAGATATAATCTACTCACATTGCATCTTGCTTGCCGATGTCGATGTCGTCATCATCTTCATCATCGTATGAAATCCACGTGAAGGTACCTACATAGTTAACACAATCGCAATGCACATTAAAAATCAAGTCGGAAACCAAAACGGCACACTAAAGGCCTATAGGTTAGAACCTATGGACCACGCCTTCGAAACCACCAACAACCATCGATATCGTCGTACAGACTTCGAATGATCGAGGTAAAACACAGATACAAAAATCCAGAATGCAAAATACGGAAATCGAAACCCTGAATCAAAACAGTAACTCTTGAAATTGGTTCCAAATTCTACCCTAGGTCAAATTAGTCAATTTTACACATATGGAGGGTCAAGTTTACTGGAGATGGGGCCATGAACCAAACACGAACCCCATTGCTCCAGGTATGGCCGCAATTTGCAGCAAGAAAGATTAAATTTGCAGCCGAAATGTGGAGTCAGGGGCTTGGGTCTTGGGGTTAGCTTCCTGGGTGCCTGCATGTATCTCTGTGTATGCAAAATAATTTTCAGAGGCTCCAGGTGTTAGCAGATTTCATTTAACACATACAGAATCCAGAATTTTCCGATATCGGGTTTTCTAAATCCGTAATCCGGGGTCCTAGTCTCTGGTTTAGGTCTGAATTTAGCACTAGGGGGTTTGTGTGGCCTCTAATGAGCTCAATTACACATCACAACTCTCAATTTCCATAACCCTAACTAGAATTTTCAAAGTTCACCCAAACCACACAATATCGGTTCTAATATAACATGGATGCAAAAGCAATAGAAATACTAGGCTAATGGCTAAGAGAATACCTCATTTGGCAACTCATGAAAATTCTTGAGGTGCCCCAAGTGTCCAAAATGCAAGCTTTCTTGGTCCATGGGGTAGCTAGTGAGCTTGTGCAACTTTTTATTGAAATGGGTATTGGGTTTTGAGGTGTTTTTCATGGAGAATGAGAGGATGAAGAGGGGGAGGGAATGAGGGCAGCAGCAGCAAGGGAGTGAGGGAGAGGAGAGAAAGTGTGAAGAAAATTGTCACGACCCGAAAGTACGGAACATGACCGGCACTTAAATTACGAAACGTCTCAAGGCGTACGTAATCTAAGTAAGCCGAAAACCCAGAAATCCAAACCAAGAAAAGTAGTAGAGTGAAGGAAAAACCATTTTAAAGCAAATAGTTTGCAACGTACGCCGAAATATGCATTTTAAAATCGCAAGTCTTTTCTAAAAATTTCGGCAGAGTTTTCTTTGTAAATACTGGCCCCCAAAAGGGATGCAACATGAATAGTATACGGAATCAATAAAAAGGGCATCCCCAAGCGGGAGCTAGCTCTTCGTCAATCGACGGTCACAACCACACAAGCAATATAATATACAACACCGAGGGCGAAGATCAAAACTCAAAAGGGAACTCAAAACAGCATGAAATCCATAGAATACAACGCGCGACTCTAAGGTCGAAAGAATAAACATCACTGGTCTCTATCTCAGAACTAAATACATGTTTGGTTGACGGAACTTCTAGATACAACTGAATAATAATATACAATGCATAATGATGGATACGATACAATTAAACCCACCTACTAGCAAGTCACCCGAAAGAAGCAGTGCCAGCAAAGCCGTAATGAAACCTGTACGGCAAAACCTGCAAGAAACTGTGGTACAACGGGGGTGAGTTGCCAACTCGTGAGTAGAAAGACATCAACGAACAGGAATCACATGTATGACGCAATCCTAGGTCATACGATCATGATATATCCTCAATTAAAATAACGAGTAGCCTATAACAATGGCTAGGGTAAATATCTAACCCGAGTATAATCCTATGTGCCCGTGTCAGTGCCTCAGGTAGCAATGTATCATATGGATGATGTATGAATGCATGAAGCAGAATTCATGTACTGAAGAAAACTGCTTTCATAAATTAGTGAGATTTATGTATTTTTAAAATGAGGTATCATAAATGAAATCAGCATAAACAGTGCCTAGCATCGACACAAAACAATATCCAAATATCTCGATATCTCTGTGTCGCAATCTCTGCACCTCAATATCTCAAAATCTAAATGTCTCAATCACAATATCTAGGGCGCCGTCAATCTAGACCAGCCCCTACCATCCATCTCAAGACCACGACGGTATCCTCCGGATATCCGATGCGTCGGGTAAAATCACCGGTCGTTAGTGCTCCCCTGCCAGGCTCAATGCCATCATCTGCGATCCTCTTGCCCCGGGGTACCGCACTGGGTCCACCATATACCTGAAACAGTTCCTCCATCTCCTCGAATCGGGTCTCGAAATCCATCAGCAAACTCATGATGGACGACTCATACATCATGGGAAAACCGCACTTTTTATTTAAAAGGAGAGAAAACAAGTTCATATAAGTTTTGCGGTTTTCCCCCAAATCCAGAAAATCTCATGGAAATCTGAATCCAAATCATCAATAGCATGTAAAACCATGAATATAGGCATGAGAATCCATGAATGCGGCATAACAATGAATAACAGTATGCATGAAGTAGCAAGTAATAACTACAATGTCTAAACTAGCATATAAGGCAAGTATACTAATATCATGTCTAAACTATTAGCTAACAACCTATGTCAAATGAAATAGTATTTTCTAAAGTGTTCGTGACATGGCAATTACCGATGAAGAAGTGTGTGAGCCGGCACGTACGTGTACGTGGTACATACGCGTCATCGGTAATGGTGCTGGTGTCCTAACAGCATGATATCAACAATATAATATGAAACATAATATAAGCATGCGATGCGGAGCGAACAACAATAATGAGCGGGAGCTAAATAATAGACACAAAGATAACAATCTTTATTTAATATAAATCTATCTAACAACTACACTAAACTAAAGGGTTAAGCTAACTGGCTACTGAAGGTAAGGAAACCGCCTAACACTTGAGTCGATACATGCACACACACACACACACACACACACACACACACACATATATATATATTAGTTGGTGATCCCGCCTCGATAATATCATTTCCGATACCATATCTATAATCAAATATTCCCAAGTCAAGAGCGCGGATCAAACATCAATATATAGCTCGTACGTAAATCCGTCGTACGGCATCCCAAATCTGGGTACGGGTCAGTATCGCATTCATCAAATTAATCATTGGGTATCCTCTTTAACAAAGATCATAATCCGGGGTACTGATCTACGCCTAGTGCAATACTAATATCATCAATCTAATCATGATCTGACTGCTGATCTACAGCCTCATACAAACCGATAGCATCATCATATATCGTCATAAAGAGGTATACATCGCCTAATGCGGCCTATTATGAATATCTTAATATATCTTATCTCATATCACGATCACAAGCCAACCATTCAATGTATAACACTATTCACCCATGTCGTCGTCCCAAGATCCGCTATAACATCAAGACGTATCTCAAGTACGAATCCTGCCATATCACCGTCCTCGCGGTCTCAATCTAATCTTATCGACTCATCTCAAATCCCAAATACTATCCTCAAATCCAGTATGTGAACACATAGTCCCATACCCATGTGAACACATAACAATATAACCCCATAAAGACACATATGAAAGAAGAATGTATGCAAGTATGTGTGTGTATGTAAATGTTGTGCAACCTCTACTCTAGGTCTCGCAACACTAAACCTATCCAATCACTCCTAAAATCTATCTTTATCATCAATAAACTCAACAATATATAATCAATATATATATGTGTGTATACGTATTCGTATACATCACCAAGAACTGCGGGGTGCTATACGCCATCCACCCGACTTCTCCCCGTAGATATAAATCTACTTACCTGGTCCTCGCTCGCCCATGCCGACGTCGCTACGCGCTTGCTTATCGTGTCGAAGTCCACATGGGGTACCTACATGTCATAACACACCGTATCGCATTAAAAACCAAATTCGAAATCGAAACGGCATACGAAAATCAAATAGGCACGCGTATCATGCATAGGTCAAAACCTATCGCCTATGCATGCAAGAATAGCCAAACCAACCCTCGATGTCGATGTACAGCGTCAAACCATCGAGAAAAACCCAAACACACTCATTTGCACATTCCCGAACACTAATTATAATATAAAATAGGTTGAAATTCACAAAAAAACCCAAACTCATATTAAAAGCTATTTTTCCAAAAACCTAGCAAGCAAGGTTTACCGTTTTTGTACAAAACATGATGTTTTAACAATTCTAGCGGCCACAATATCCACTAAACATTATAAATAAGTCATGCAAACCCTAATAAGATTTATAATCTCACTATCTCTCATTAACCCGAATTTCTAGTTTACCATTTTACCCAATTTTGACACTTTTAAAGCAACAATACATAATCCAACAAATAGACTAGGTTTCGCACAACCTAAGGTGTTAAACTACTCATTATCATGTCAAAGACGTGATGAAACCCTTACCATATTTTAATTCTCAAATTAACATAATATTTAAAAAACCTAGTAAGCACTAGAATTGAAAATCGGCGCAAACATTGCGAATTTACGATATAGCGATCACAACATCACCCAATCACACAATCCACACTACTAGCTTGCTACAACACTCAATTTAACCCACATGAAATGATTCAATTTCAATTTCTAACATCAACCCTTCTCTTGATTTTTAATAACTAGCAACAACAAACAATTTCACACTTTAAAATTCTATTCTAGCATAGTTTAAGCTACATATTAAACATTAGATTGAAATTTTACCTCACAAGTTTGGAACCCTAGGCTCTCAAGCCTCCAAAGACACCATCTTTCTCCTTGATTTAAACTAGTTTGGGTGTGAGAGGAGGTAGAATAGGGATTTGTGTCGAATTTGTGAAGGATTTGTGGATTTTTTTATGGATTTGAGGTGAATTTTTGGAGCAAAAGAGATGGGAATTTGAAGGGGGGAAATGGGGCTGTTGATGCAGGGATTTTCGGCCATGGGAGTGGGATGGGGAAAAGTGAGGTGATGGTGTAAAAAAAACTAAGTCAAAGCCCCCCCAAAATTACCATAATACCCCCACCCATAAAACTATATTAAACCCTTTTTTTAAACCATTTCATCACATGAAAGAAGAGAAGAAGGAGGGGGAAAGTGAGTGGACTGCTGTTGTTGGTGGTGGGGCCGGCCACATGTCGAGGTGAGTTTGTGTGAGAGAGTGTACAAAAAGATTACATGCAAAAAGAACCCCTCAAGTTATCAAATTGCAAGTTTTAGTTAAATTATTTAAATTTTAGTTTTCCCCTTAATTATAACCAATTAGAACTTGAAATAAATTGCTAAAAATTTGTATGACTAACTAGATTTTAGTTGTCAAGATTCTATAGTGTGTAATTAGCCTATTCAAATTTGTATTTATCGCTAAATTAATGTATTTGTGACGGCTTAAAATAATATTAAAATAATTAATTTCGGTAAATTTTTCAAAAAATTAGAAATTTTACCAGTGGCTCAATAAACACCAAATACTAGCAATTACATAGCTAGAATATGTATATTTAATTTTATAATAAAAATATTTGTATTTTGACTTTTTACAGAAAACCCCCTTATTTTATCGATTTTTCCGAAATTTCACCGAAACAATTTTCAAAACGTTACAATCTTCCCCCCTTAAAGAAATTCGGTCCCCGATTTTAAATTAAAACTCCCCCCAAATACTAAAACATCTAAGCAAAACCATCAACTCGTCGGGACTCCGAAATCATAAATACATAAAACAAATCGTAGCGCAACGCATGCGCATGAAAAATGAGCATATAACTCAAAATCAAAACTCCGTCAAGAATCCCGCAATCATCGGAGTCATGGGGAAGACATCAATGTCAAGATCCAATACGAAAACCAACATGATATACAACATTAAAACATCTAGAAGCAATGCATGCCAAACCTTTTTTTTAAAATCGTCGTGCGATGTTCGCAACATGCAAAGTGGCGGACGTCTATTGTAAGAAAATAACTAAATAAATATATATATATATATATATATATATATATATATATCCTTTGTTTAATATGCACGTCCCGCCATTTTGAAAGCAATTTCAGAAGGGTTTCCTTTATAAAATGTTTCGTGTCATCTCGGACACGTAGGTAAATACTGAGACTATAGCTCCTCTTTGGAAATCCCTTCGATAACTATCAATGCATGCAAAAAAATATACTCAGGTACTGTCCTGTGACTAGTCCTGCTCAGTACTAAACCAAATAGCAAACATCAAAAAATATACTGCTCCAAAATAAATCAGTCCCAAATATATATATGAATGCCACGTACGTCTGGTGCGCACGTAAATCGAAATCCATGAATATGCCGTACATATGCACAAAAACAACATTTAAGTACAACGGGTGTGCATGAAAACACCTGTCAAAGGCAACGTGTGTGCCTGACAGCAAAACCAGGTGCATCTGATATGCACAAAAAATCTCGATTTGGTGCATCTGGTGTGCACCTAAATCGCATCAGGTGCTTTAAGTATGCGCAAAATCCAAATCAAGTGCACAATGTGCATGAAAACGAATATCGAATATCACAATCAAAATCGATGGTATACAACACACTTCAATTAAAATCCTAATCAAGTATACCGTGGTACAAAATATCACCATCCTGTGCATCGGCATGCACAAAAGCAAATCAAATACTAAAAGTGCATGAATACTATGCCGAAAGCATAAGTCAAATCATATGCATGCCCTAGGCATGAAATCACATATCATGAAACTCGGTCATCAAAACTCAATCATGAAATAAATCACCCAAAAATACTGAAATCCAAAGTGATGGATACGTGATAGTTAATCACAAAATCACAACTCATAAATACTGTCGTCGATATGTCCGTCCTTCAAAGTCGAGAAGGTGTCGGTTCATCCAATGCTAGCAGAGCAAGATATCTACTTGCCTTCTGATCATGGCATGTCTCCTAGTGCCCTTAGCCCCTCGTCTTTCACTACAGATTTCTAAGTACATAGCTCCTTGGCTCAACGGTCCAATATAGAAACGATAACGGAAGCAGTCCGCTCAGACACATCCTCTAAAATCTCTGGTCAACCATCATGGTTACTCATAACATGTCTCTCGACGATGTCAAACTCTGGCCTACTGGGTGTGTATCATATGACCGCTCCTGGGTCCAGGTCTTCTCGTTCGGTATTTCCAGAAAGGTCCTGTAGAAGTCTCTCCCAAGTCTCGTTTCTGCCGAACTGCCCGGAAGTTATCATCCTTTTACTATATCTATTTATTGTTCCAGAACTGCTGCATACTTATCGCGACTCCTCCAGGAAGATATATTCATAGCCAACGCTTCTGCTTGCGTATCACATCTCTGATGTCGGTCGAGTGGAACGTCACCTCATCAAGATCTCGTACGAACCTCTTACTCCACTTTTCTCTAATGTCGACTGCTTCGGACTCGCCCCGTCATGGCTGCATGGACTGTGCTCCAACGGCTATACTCGTATCTGGAGTCTCCCAAGCAATGCGTTCCATAGCATAGCATCCGAATGAAGTCGAACCATTCGACCGATTCGTCAAAACCTCATAATCCCCCAAGAGCTCAACATCTTGGGTACAGTTTAATAGTATCGAGTACATACCATAGCTTCGATGGTCCTGTCGTAGAAGGGCAAACCCAAACCTCACTAATGGCGCCGCGGAACTGCCGCAAACCCTAAGGTTCAAAGGCTTTCACATGGTCATTATGTCGAGTTAGGGTTTCATTCTTCTAGAGGGTCCATAGAATTGCCTGCATGTCTTTCCGAATACTTTAAACATGGAATAATAGGTTTCTGACATTCGATCGCCTCTGTCGACTCTCAACGTCTCCGCGTGTAGTCGTCTCTAGCTGGAATCAATCTATCTGATGACCTCGCATCGGGGTAGCGAACGAACCACATGTCCTAGTCATTCATCCTCGGTGACTCACGGCCTACTATCATCTCTTAGCACAACTCATACCACAATAGCTCGAACATTTGGGGCGATATCTCGTCGTTCACAGCAACAACTGGCTCACTCGTCTGCACGCTGAACAGTGACTCAATCATCACGAGTAAGCAATACACCAACGGTCATCAACATCTGGTTGGCCTCTATCATTGGTTCAATCCTCTGCACGTCCGAGTAATCTCAAACAGCGATCCATCAAACACTCGTGGCGCAAAAACACAATAAAAAGACACATCTCTGTAATCGTGTGTCGCCGGAATCACGCCCTGGTCATTCCTCGTCCGTAACGAGCTCGTGCTGACCGCAACTCTAGCCGTAGCTCTCCCTGCCCGTAATCGTGGCAGCAAAACCATAACTGGTACCGATGAGGATAGATCATAGGAAGGAATATAATACTGAACAAGGAAATGTACATCCTAAGGCTTCTTAAGCGGAGTGGCGTATCGTAAATATGCCGCGGAACATACCCACGGTACGTCACTCTACGTTAGTCACCTATTCCATCAACCAAGGGTCATCCTACGCTCCGAAGGTAAAACCTAACGCTCTGATACCAACTTTGTCACTACCCGAAAGTACGGAACATGACCGCCACTTAAATTACGAAACGTCTCAAGGCGTATATAATCTAAGTAAGCCGAAAACCCAGAAATCCAAACCAAGAAAAGTAGTAGAGTGAAGGAAAAACCATTTTAGATCAAATAGTTTGCAACGTACACCGAAATATGCATTTTAAAATCGCAAGTCTTTTCTAAAAATTTCGGCAGAGTTTCCTTTGTAAATGCTGGCCCCCAAACGTGATGCTACATGAATAGTATATGAAATCAATAAAAAGGGCATCCCCAAGCGGGAGCTAGCTCTTCGTCAATCGACGGTCACAACCACACAAGCAATATAATATACAACTGTAAGTCCATGCTACCTCTCCCGGTACTTTCGGGAATGCGGAATTTGGTAAAAAACGATTTTTATAGAGGTGGTAACATGGACCTATAACCCGGATCTTGGTTAATCATCTAACTAACAACCTAACTACGAGTTTCTAGCTACTGGGTTAGGGGGTTATACCTTGCTTGTCTTGAACTCCTTCGTCTTCAAGCTCCGATGGTGGTACGGATTGGCTTCTTCCCGTCGTCTCCGTACGCCGAAGATAGATCCACCTGAAAGCACCAACCTTTGGCTCCTTCTTCGAACTTTGAAGAAACTAGTTCACTCGGTTTGCTAAACCTTGTGAACTAGAGTGAGTAGAGAAGAGTTTGTATGGGATTTTATCTATGGTTCTTGATTCTCAACTCATGAGACAAGAGAACCATAGAGTCAAGAGAAGGAGCAAGAGCAAGAGGGTGAGAGCAAAACAAGAGAGCTCAAGAACAAGAGAGAGAATGAGCAAGCAAGAATGAGCAAGTCTTTTGTCTCTCACCTTCTCATAATCCAAAACAATGATAACTCATTATACCAAATCAAGTGTTATGTGATGGTTGAAGCAACCACAACCATATCATTTCATGCACTCATTTTGCACAAATGAGCAAGCAAGCAAAAGTCTTTGCCATGAAATGATAGCTATGGTTATCATGATGGTCAACTAGTCAAGCCTAGTCAACCGGTCAACAAAGTCAACAAGTCAACAATGTCAACAAGTCAACAACCAAGTCACCATAATACTTAATTAATATAATTGTTAATCATATATCATATTCTCATTAGGGTTGAGCAAAAAGTCAAATAGTCAACGGTCAACTGTCAACAACCCTAATGAGAATCCGCTGCCTCTGTCTCCCCGTCAACTGTGCATACACACCCGCATCCGCGTTCCGAGGAACACGAATGCAAACTGGATAAATCCAATCCCAATACGTACACTAGGATCTGGCTTAAACCAAAGCCCGCTAGTGCAAACTGTCCGGACACTGTACGTGCACAAGTGCACGGATGTGACCTAACCCTGTCGCAAAACCATGCGACCTGTCGCAAAACCATGCGACCTCTACTCTTTTGCCTAAAGGAGAAAAGCTTTCTGTGTGGGACTCTAAAGACTCAACACTACGCTGGCAGTGGGTTTAACCACAGACCGCAAGCGGCACTAGCTGTGCGTAACGGTCCCCAGGTAATGCCGACAAGAAGACCGACGAGGCGAAACCCATCTGAACTCCTACTGAGCCTGAGTGTGACATTCTCCGTACAGTCCGGTCTGTTCGTCTGATACATCGTATGGCGGGCCTAGGGGGCGATAAACGTCAGTCCCCCAATAGCGGTACAAGTCGTGCCGGAGCGAAGCCCAAAACACCCTGAGAAAACACTGGAAGCCTACCAGTATATTTCGTTTGCCCTGGCCAGGGACTACTCGTGTAATGGCTCTCCTAGATACAGCGCGATGTCAAACCCCAATACCGGGAGAGACGAATCCTGTCTAACCGTCACTGCCTCCAAGTGCTTCGGGTCTGCACCCAACTATTTCCTGTTTGCACGACTCCTTTGAGCCGTGGTAGGGTAGTAATCAAAGTGCAGTGGGAACACACTCGAGGCGAAGTGACAGTGTCAAGTCAGCGGACTAAGCTGTACTCATGTCACCTGGGAACTGATAACTGACGATAGGCATAATACCAACTAGTCAGTTCCCGACGAGTCCTGTCCAGTGTACCCGTAACCTAACGAGCACTCGCATACTATCTCAAGTATGACGTACTGACGGCTGTGGGTCAGACCGTCTCCCACACTGGGATGAGAAACGCATGCGCTAGTCTACTCCGGAGTATCGATGCCCTGTCTCGATAGTCCTGCGACCAGGGACCTGCATAAGGATGTGCTTATAGATTACCCAGCCCCACTAGTGTGACGGCCATCACATCGCTGGTAATCAAGCAAAGATCCTAAGGGCTCCACTAATGTGTATAGGCGATATACTAAAATAAACACCTGTACACATTGAAGTAGAATCAAACCAAGTAGCATACTACTATTTTGAGCAAGATTGTACATACAAGGTGAATATCCCAAGCTTCCATTAAGTAATATACAAACTAGTATGATACAGTAATGGCCTCTAGGGCATATACACTAACAATCTCCCACTTGCACTAAGGCCATCTACTGGCGTATCGAAGACCTATCATCTCGATCAGCCGCTCGAACTGAGTCTGGGGCAAGGCCTTGGTGAATGGATCTGCAGTGTTATCTTCTGAATTTACTCTCTTTACCTCGATCTCCCGGCGATCAATGATCTCCCGGCGATCAATGATCTCCCTGATCAGGTGGAACCGCCTCAAAATGTGCCTGGACTTCTGATGGGACCTTGGTTCCTTCGCTAAAGCTATAGCGCCGTTGTTGTCACAATACAGCGGTATTGGATCAACACTGGTAGGAACCACCTGAAGTTCCATGAGGAACTTCTTCATCTAGACAGCTTCCTTTGCGGCATCGCAAGCAGCTATGTACTCCGCTTCCATGGTTGAGTCAGCAACGGTTTCCTGCTTGGAACTCTTCCAGCAAACCGCCCCTCCATTGAGGGTAAAGACATAACCCGACATGGACTTGGAGTCATCCTTGTTACTCTGGAAGCTGGAGTCAGCAAAGGCTTCAATCTGGAGGTCTTTTCCGCCATACACCAAGAACATCTCCTTAGTCCTTCTCAGGTACTTGAGAATGTTCTTTACTGCTATCCAGTGTTTCTCCCCTGGGTTCGACTGATACCGGCTTACAACGCTAAATGCGTATGCTACATCTGGTCTGGTACATAACATCGCATACATAATAGAGCCTACCGCAGATGCGTAGGGTATTGATGACATGCGAGCCCTTTCCAAATCAGTCTTGGGAGACATCTCTTTGGAGAGGGTGATTCCGTGACAAGCCGGTAGATTACCGCGCTTGGAATCTTCTATACTGAATCGTTTCAGTATGGTGTCGATGTACCTTGACTGTGAAAGTCCGAACATCCTCTTAGATTTATCACGATAGATCTGGATCCCCAGAATGTAGTTGGCATCACCCAGGTCCTTCATGGAGAACCTCTGTGACAAGAATCCTTTGACTGACTGTAGCATAGGAATATCATTTCCTATTAGGAGAATGTCATCGACGTACAAGACGAGGAATACCACATTTCTCCCTACAATCTTACTGTAAATGCATGGTTCATCTGGGTTTTTGACAAAGTCGAATTCTTTGACAGTATCATCAAAGCAGATGTTCCAACTCCGCGATGCCTGCTTAAGTCCATAGATGGACTTGAGCAACTTGCACACTTTACCGCTGCTCCCACTCTGAATGAATCCCTCTGGATGATCCATATAGACGCAATCTTCCAAATTTCCATTTAGGAAAGCCGTCTTTACGTCCATCCGCCAGATCTCATAATCGTGGAAGGCAGCAATGGCAAGAAGGATCCGAATGGATTTAAGCATGGCTACCAGAGAAAAAGTCTCGTCATAGTCCAAACCAGGTCTTTGACGAAAACCCTTTGCAACGAGTCTAGCTTTATAGGTTTCAACCTGCCTATCTACACCAATCTTCTTTCTGAAGATCCATTTGCAGCCTACGGGTTTTACCCCTTCTGGAGCAAAGTCCAAAGTCCAAACTTTGTTGGTGTACATGGACTCCATCTCGGTCCGCATTGCATCCAGCCATTTTACCGAGTCACCGCTCTGAATGGCTTGCTGGAAGCTAGTAGGCTCATCATAATCTATGATGCAATCCTCTCTATCCCCGTCTATGAGAAAACCGTAGTATCTCTCGGGCGGATGCGACTGCCTACTACTCCTGCGGAGCGGCGTAGGAATGTCCGGTTCCCCTGAACCTTCTGGTTCTACTAAGGTTTCAGTAATAGCTTGTGGTTCTGGAATTTCTTCCAGTTCTATTGCGCTCCCACTTATCTGATTTTCTAAAAACTCAGTTTCCAAGAAGCGGGCATGACGAGAAACAAGGACTTTTTGCTCCTCTGCGTAATAGAAAAGATACCCCTTGGAGTTCTTTGGGTATCCCACAAACTTGCACTGTACTGAGCGTGCCTCGAGCTTGTCCGCATGCTGCTTTTTTACAAAAGCCGGACATCCCCATGTCTTAAAGGATTTAAGACAGGGTTTCTTCCCACTCCACATCTGATATGGTGTGGTAGGAACTGTCTTAGTAGGAACTTGGTTCAAGAGATGTGCAGCTGTTTCTAGTGCATAACCCCAGAAAGATCGCGGTAACTCAGCCTTACTCATCATGGAACGAACCATATCTAATAGGGTTCGATTCCTTCTTTCCGATACACCGTTGTGTTGTGGTGTGTATGGAGGAGTACGCTGAGAGAGAATTCCATTCTCTTTTAAGTAGTCCAAAAACTCGGCACTCAAGTATTCACCACCTCGATCCGATCTTAGGATCTTGATACTTTTGCCTGTTTGTTTTTCTACTTCATTCTTATATTCTCGAAATTTCTCAAAGGCCTCGGATTTGTGCTTCATTAAGAAGACATGTCCAAACCTTGAGAAATCATCTGTGAAAGTAATGAAGTATGAATAACCGCTTCGCGCATGTGTAGATATTGGACCACACACGTCACTGTGTATAAGTCCCAAGAGCTCGCTCTCTCTTACTCCGTGTCCAGTGAACGGAGTCTTTGTCATCTTTCCCATGAGACAAGATTCACAAGTGGCATAAGACTGGTACTCGAACGGATCCAAGTATCCTTCTTTATGTAACTTAGTCAACCGTGTCTCATTGATGTGACCCAGTCTACAATGCCATAAGAAAGCCTGATTTAATTCTGGAGACTTTCTTTTAAGTGTGTTCTGGACACTGAATATCTGAGCTTGATTCAATACGTATATACCGTTATTTAATGTACCTGACCCAATCAGTGCTTGATTTAGGTGGATGTTTACTACATCGCTTACAAAAGCAAAAGCATATCCTTCCTTAGAAAGTAAGGATACGGATATGATATTGCAAGTCGCACCTGGTACATACAAACAGTCACGCAGAATCAATATCTGCCCAGTTGTCAGTCCTAGGTGATATTCCTCTACGGATACAACATCCATGCTCATTCCGTTAGCAACCCTGAGAGTCATATCACCTTTCCTGATAACCCTACGGTTTCTCAGACCCTGTAACGAATTACAGATATGAGATCCTGATACGGTATCCAATACCCAGGAAGTAGGGTTAACTGACAAACAGTTCTCAATTACAAACACACTCGAATCCGAAGCCACAACATGCTTCGAATTCTGGCTACTGGCTTTACAAGCCCTGCAATCTTTCTGCCATAGTTCATTCCCGTTACAATAGGAACGTCCCTCTTTTACTATATCCAGTCCTGAAACTTTTGCCCTTGCTTTTCCTTTTTCTTCCCTGGTTTCTTTCAGGGTATAAGCAGAGGGCAGGGAATGTAGAATTAGGTCAGTACTTGACCCATTCTCCAACGTGGTCTCCAGGTCCGTGAGCTCAATATAGCTGGTCTCTGTAAGGACGTTGCCCCCTACAGATGACCCGACAGCCAACCTCGCTTGAAGCAATTCGTTCGAGGTCTCATATCTTGCGATACGAGATTGCTCTCCATATAAAACTTTGTTATGGAGGAAGATAGAAACTGAGTCCATCTTCTCGTGCTGCCTCTGGTTTGCACCATCAACTGAGGCTAACATGAGGCACTTGGCTTTCGCACAATCCTTTTCCGATGTCCTGCGGATGTGAACATCCGTGACAGGGGAAACTGGACCTGAGACAGCAGGGTTTTGATTAGTTAAGAGGTGTCCCAGCTTGTCATGGGCAATGGACATCTGGACAGACCTTTGCCAGTCATAACAGTCAGGTTCAGTCATATTTTTATCTAGATGTAACCTAGGCGTGGTCACAGGGTCGCTGCAATTAAGAGAGAGAGAAGAAAACACTCAGCATGATGCTCTTGCAAGTTTAGAGTGGTTTTTAGTTTGTCTAAACAGGATGGCTCCCACTGTTTCTCGAATCCCTCCTCAAACCATAAAGGAAGATTTAGTCGGGATCAATCCCACCGCACAATACTTGCTTAACCGTTCAGCCAGGCCGGTGTCGGTACTTCGAGGGAGGTTTTCCAACGCTTTCGTGAAGTTCCTTAATTAAATAACCTCTTTTCCCTGGGGGCGTAGCCCCGCTAACACCTTTCTAGGCACCTACTAGGTTTATAGCATTGATCGTTTAGTGAGAAATTTCCCGAGGAGTAGCATATACTCACAGTAGGATCGGGATCCAAATATCATTGCGTGACAAAACTGAAGGAATCCTACCAGAATCATCACACTCCAAATGGTATGCAGTGCTAGCAAGTTTCAGTTCTTTTGAAACTCCCGATATGGATTTTTGCCCCATGCTCTTATGACCTTGACTAAGGCCAAGAAATCATAAGTCACATGTCATGTTCTACCCGTCGTTGTCCAGGTTAATTTGAACCCATCCGTATATACCCTTGACTATGGCCAACAAAGTAATACGACTGTCCAAACCAACGCATCTATCTATGCAACATATGAATATCCACCAGCTACCAATCACTGTTCCTTGACTAAGGCCAACAAACACAGCTTGAATACTGTTGAATATTCATATGAAACGACGGAGGGCTACGAATGGTTTTGGCGAAACCGTGAACGTAGTGAACTTGATTTAGTCGATGGAACGAGATAGCTTTTAAATGGAGTGGCTCAAACTCCGCAGTTTAAAAGTTTGTTTTGAAAAGAACAGAGTGGTTTTTCGAAAGTGTTCCAACGACTTATACTTGGTTTATTTTCTTGCATTAGTTCTTTTAATGCATGTTTTTCTTGCATTAGTTCTTTTAATGCGTGATATTCTTGCATTAGTTCTTTTAATGCGTCCCATCATTTAATCCTACCATTGCAGAAAACAACCAAAATATGACGTACGCTTATGCCATTTGCATTCGCCACTAGGCCCCGTCATTACCCGTTAGGTTACTTAACTAACGACAGAGCGGGGGCTGGGCTAGCGCGTCTGAAAAACATAAGCAACGCCTAAATAATATCATATATAGATATACTGCAATGATAAACATTTCAGATCACAGATGAATACATTAGATATACTAGGAATCTGTAATTCGTACGAGCCTGTAACGAAAGACAGATTACACGGTCGCGGTGAATAGCCAATACCCCACCCAAGACCCCTACGGGTGCGGCAAACTACCCGCCAAGTACTCGAAGCGTAGCAACCTCCCTCATCTCCATGAGTAGGCCACTCGACACTTCGGCATACCCGGTAGTTTGTGCACCCCCTCCATGGGTCTATCCTAGGAGCAAAAACAGTAAAAAGAAATAATACAATGACGGCTTCAACCCCGACCCGGTTGTGCGGCCATACAAATAATTATTACATCAATTTACAAATTTACATGAATTGAAAGAAAAGAAAACTCTCGTCTCACAACCCCCGGCTATTCACCCGCGACAATCCAACATATTCATATACACATTCCAGCAACATTACAGATCACAGATTTGTATAACCCCCACTAATCGACATATAGCGATTAGTGGACGTTCAATACAAAAATCACATTACCGAAAAACCCGTCAGCTTAAGTCTTTTAGAAGTTCGATCAAAAATACGGATTTTCAGGACCCCAAAAATAAAATTTTCGTTCTGGAAAATCTGGGCAGAAAATATATATTCCAAAAATCCCAAAACAACCCCAGTAAAACACTGCACCAAACTTGGACCTCGGCCGAGTCAACTCGGCCGCGGATCCGCGGCGGGAGCGTGCTCCCGCCGCGTTTCCGCGGCGCTTTGACTCGATCGTTGGACCAAATTTGGTGGCTATTCTAATAAAAGCCTGAGCCGATTTTTAAGATGAAAATTATCAACTTTGGAGCAGAATAAAAATCGGCAAAAACTTGGCGATTTTGGGTTCGTTTTGCGACTTTTCTTTGATCGATCTTCTAGCTACTTTGCTAACATGTTAGATAGAGTTTAACTAGGCTCTGATACCACTGTAAGTCCATGCTACCTCTCCCGGTACTTTCGGGAATGCGGAATTTGGTAAAAAACGATTTTTATAGAGGTGGTAACATGGACCTATAACCCGGATCTTGGTTAAACATCTAACTAACAACCTAACTACGAGTTTCTATCTACTCGGTTAGGGGGTTATACCTTGCTTGTCTTGAACTCCTTCGTCTTCAAGCTCCGATGGTGGTCCGGATTGGCTTCTTCCCGTCGTCTCCGTACGCCGAAGATAGACCACCTGAAAGCTCCAACCTTTGGCTCCTTCTTCGAACTTTGAAGAAACTAGTTCACTCGGTTTGCTAAACCTTGTGAACTAGAGTGAGTAGAGAAGAGTTTGTATGGGATTTTATCAATGGTTCTTGATTCTCAACTCATGAGACAAGAGAACCATAGAGTCAAGAGAGGGAGCAAGAGCAAGAGGGTGAGAGCAAAACAAGAGAGCTCAAGAACAAGAGAGAGAATGAGCAAGCAAGAATGAGCAAGTCTTTTGTCTCTCACCCTCTCATAATCCAAAACAATGATAACTCATTATACCAAATCAAGTGTTATGTGATGGTTGAAGCAACCACAACCATATCATTTCATGCACTCATTTTGCACAAATGAGCAAGCAAGCAAAAGTCTTTGCCATGAAAGGATAGCTATGGTTATCATGATGGTCAACTAGTCAAGCCTAGTCAACCGGTCAACAAAGTCAACAAGTCAACAAAAGTCAACAAGTCAACAACCAAGTCACCAAAATACTTAATTAATATAATTGTTAATCATATATCATATTCTCATTAGGGTTGAGCAAAAAGTCAAATAGTCAACGATCAACTGTCAACAACCCTAATGAGAATCCGCTGCCTCTGTCTCCCCGTCAACTGTGCATACACACCCGCATCCGCGTTCCGAGGAACACGAATGCAAAATGGATAAATCCAATCCCAATACGTACACTAGGATCTGGCTTAAACCAAAGCCCGCTAGTGCAAACTGTCCGGACACTGTACGTGCACAAGTGCACGGATGTGACCGAACCCTGTCGCAAAACCATGCGACCTGTCGCAAAACCATGCGACCTCTACTCTTTTGCCTAAAGGCGAAAAGCTTTCTGTATGGGACTCTAAAGACTCGACCCTACGCTGGCAGTGGGTCTAACCACAGACCGCAAGCGGCACTAGCTGTGCGTAACGGTCCCCAGGTAATGCCGACAAGAAGACCGACGAGGCGAAACCCATCTGAACTCCTACTGAGCCTGAGTGTGACATTCTCCGTACAGTCCGGTCTGTTCGTCTGATACATCGCATGACGGGCCTAGGGGGCGGTAAACGTCAGTCCCCCAATAGCGGTACAAGTCGTGCCGGAGCGAAGCCCAAAACACCCTGAGATAACACTGGAAGCCTACCAGTATATCTCGTTTGCCCTGGCCAGGGACTACTCGTGTAATGGCTCTCCTAGACACAGCGCGATGTCAACCCCCAATACCGGGAGAGACGAATCCTGTCTAACCGTCACTGCCTCCAAGTGCTTCGGGTCTGCACCCAACTATTACCTATTTGCACGACTCCTTTGAGCCGTGGTAGGGTAGTAATCAAAGTGCAGTGGGAACACACTCGAGGTGAAGTGACAGTGTCAAGTCAGCGGACTAAGCTGTACTCATGTCACCTGGGAACTGATAACTGACGATAGGCAAAATACCAACTAGTCAGTTCCCGACGAGTCCTGTCCAGTGTACCCGTAACCTAACGAGCACTCGCATACTATCTCAAGTACGACGTACTGACGGCTGTGGGACAGACCGTCTCCCACACTGGGATGAGAAGCGCATGCGCTAGTCTACTCCGGAGTATCGATGCCCTGTCTCGATAGTCCTGCGACCAGGGACCTGCATAAGGATGTGCTTATAGATTACCCATCCCCACTAGTGTGATGGCCATCACATCGCTGGTAATCAGGCAAAGATCCTAAGGGCTCCACTAATGTGTATAGGCGATATACTAAAATAAACACATGTACACATTGAAGTAGAATCAAACCAAGTAGCATACTACTATTTTGAGCAAGATTGTACATACAAGGTGAATATCCCAAGCTTCCATTAAGTAATATGTTAGTGTTTATGCCCTAGAAGGCCATTACTGTATCATACTAGTTTGTATATTACATAATGGAAGCTTGGGATATTCACATGTATATAACAGTCTTGCTAAACATGGTAGTATGCTACTTGGTTTTCTCTATCTTAATGTGTAAGTATACGTATTGATAGAGCTCTTAGGATCTTGCTTGACTACCAGCGTTGTGATGGCAGTCACACTAGTGGGGGCTGGGTAGTCTACAAGCATATCCTTATACAGGTCCCTAGTCGTTGGATTATCGAGACAGAGCATCGATACTCCGGAGTAGACTGGTGTGTACGCTTCTCATCCCAGTTGGAGAGATGGTCTGTCCCACAGCCGTCAGTACGTCGTACTGGAGATAGTATGCAGGTGCTCGTTAGGTTACGGGTACACCGGACAGGACTCACAGGGAACTGTTGGTTGGTTTTATACCAGTCGTCAGTAAACAGTTCCCAGGTGACTTGAGTGCAGCATAGTCCGCAGACTTGACACTGCTACTTCGCCTCGAGTGTGTCCCACTGTTCTTAGATTGCTACCCTACCACGGCTCAAAGGAGTCGTGCAAACAGGTAGCAGTTGGGTGCAGTCCCGAGCACTTGGAGGCAGTGGCGGTTAGACAGGATTCGTCCCTCCCGGTATTGGGAGTAGATATCGCGCTGTGTTAGAGAGCCATTACGCAAAGTCCCTGGCCAGGGCAAGCGAGATTTGCTGGTAGGTTCCAGTAGTTTCTCAGGGTGTAATGGGCTTCCCTCCGACACGACTTATACCGCTATTAGGGGACTGACGCTTGCCGCCCCCTAGGCCGGATATGCGATAGTCTTGGACGAACGGACCGGACTGTATGGAGATTGTCACATCAGACTCAGTAGGAGTTCGGATGGGTATCCTCATCGGCTTTCTTATCGACAACTACCTGGGGACCGTTACGTACAGCCAGTGCCGCTTGCGGTCTGTGGTTAAACCCACTGCCAGCGTAGTAGTCGAGTCTCTAGAGTCCCACACAGAGAGTTTCCTATTCCAGGCGAAACGATATAGAGGTCGTATGGTTTTACGACAAGGGTTCGGACGCATACGTGCGTTTACGCGCGTACGACTTTCGGACAGTTTTTACCAGTCGGCTTTGGTTTAAGCCAGTTACTGGTATCCGGTTATTGGATTTTTACAGTCTAAAGTTTTTCCGTATTTTTGCGGATTGGAGGGGCGTTCTCGTAATTGTGCGAGAAGCTTCTAGAAGATGGTGACTAAGGAGGTTTAGATGGCATATACTTTGGATAAGATTTGTGAGTCATGAGAGTGATTCATCATTGTCATTATTGCACCATAAATGATTAATGACTAATGCTAATGAATCACCACTTAACATTTATGAAGCATGCTTATTCATCACATTTATTCATTTATTCTTTAATGAGAATTCTTCATAATATGTTATGATACTCACAATCTTATCTCATAATTTACTCTCACATTCTCTCTCCTCAAGCTCTCATCTTCAAACCCTAATCCTTACACCTCATGTGTTGAGATCAAAGGATTAGAAAGACTAATCAATCCATAACCATCACTCTATTTCATTCTATCTTCTTTGATTAGCAATCCTAGAAGATTAGTTACCTCAAGTTAGAGGTTTAGTTTGGAGTTTTGCTCTCGGGTGGATCGTCTACTACCTAGAGAAGGCCGAGGAGAACAAGGAGATCGTAAAGACGAAGGACTGGTTTCATTAGGTATAATCCCTAAACACAATAGTTATGAAACTCTTTGTGTACGGTTATTTGTAGTTTAGCTTCGATTTAAGAGGTTAGTCGATGTTCGTTCTTTAAACATGATCGTTTTCGAAAATTCCGCCTCCCCACAAGTTCTGGGGTGAAGTACATCGACTTACAGTGGTATCAGAGCCTCGCTAAACAATAAATAACTTTATTGCAAATTTGTACGAATTTCGAACGGAAAAACAAAGCCGGAAAACCCTAAAAATATCAGTTTTCTGTCGATTTTAAAATGATGTCCTAAAATTTTTCAGGCATGTGCAGAAAGCTGGAAAAGCATACAGGAGAACACCCAAGAAAATTGGGCCCATGACTCGGCTAAAGTGCCGTGGAAGCGCGGCGGATCCCAAGCGATCCGCCACGGTTCCGCGGCCGAGTTGCCGAGTCATGAACTCAAATTTCTTGTGTGGGTCCCCTGTGATATTTAGTGTTTTCTGGAATATTTTAATTTTGCTCAGGTTTCGGTTTAACAGAGCAGTTTTTGGAGCAATATTAATGGTGTTTAATCGATCGAAATTGTACAGTATTTGCATATTGGATTATACCTGTGATTGTTTAATGTGTTCGTAAACCTCCCCTAACTGCTAGTATGTCAGTTGGCAGGGGGTTGCACATTTCTGAAATGGTTATATCTGTTTGTGCATATAAACTGTATTGGACTGTTGTAGTGTATAGCCGGGGTTAAGCAATGGGTTATTATTTAATTCATTTGTTGTAAATGTAATTTGTTGTAATATTATTTTGCGGGGCACATCCAGGTTGCGGTTGTAGCCACCGTTGTATTATTTCATTTTACTGTTTTTGCTCCTAGGACAGATCCAAGGTGGGGTACACAAACTGCCGAGCGGGTAGTTTGCCGTACCCGTAGGGATCTTGGGTGGGGTAATGGCTATTCATCACAACTGTGTAATCTGTCTTTTCTTGCAGGCTCGAAAGAAATACAGATTGCTTGCAAATCCAATAAAGTTTATCTGTATTCTGGAATGTATATCATTGCGTCAGACGAATGTAAAATATCTATATATAATGTAGCTATTTAGACGTCACTTATGTTTTACACCCGCGCTAGCCCAGCCCCCGCTCTGTCGTTAGTTAAGTAACCTAACGGGTGATGACGGGACCCCGTGGCGAATGCGGATGGCATAAGAGGACGTTGTATTTTCGTTGTTTTCTGCAATGATAGGTTAATGATGGGACGCATTATCTATAATGCAAAGAAAATAAACCAAAGTTTTAATCGTTGGAACAATTTAAAAGAAACCACTCGGTTAATTTTAAAAACAGATATTTTTAAATGCGGAGCCTTAACCACTCCTTTTAAAAGCTATCAGGTTCCTTCGGTTATATCAAGTTCACTACGTTCACGGTTTCGCCAAAACCATTCATAGCCCTCCGTCATTTCATCTGGGTATTCAGTAGTATTCAAGCTATGTATTTTGACCTAACGCCAAGGCATAGTGTTTGGTAGCTGCTGGATATTCATTTGTTGCATAGATAGATGAGTTAGTTTGGGACAGTCGTATTATCATTTTGGCCGAACGTCAAGGATATATACGGATGGGTTCAAATTAACAAGATAATGATGGGTAGAACTTGACATGTGACTTATGACATTTTGACCTAACGCCAAGGTCATAAGAGCATGGGGCAAAAACTTATATCGGGAATTTCTAAAGAAACTGAAATTTGCAAAGAGATGCATACCATTTTGAGTTTGATGAATGTTGGTAGCATTCCTACAGCATTATCAGACGATGATATTTGGATCCCGATCCTACTTTGAGTATATGTTACTTATCAGGATATTCGTCACTTAACGATCAATGCTATAAACCTAGTAGGTGTCCAGAAAAGTGTCAGCGGGGTTACGCCCCCAGAGAAAAGAGGTTATTTAATTAAGGAACTTCGCGAAAGCGTTGGAAAACCTCCCTCGAAGTATCGACACCAGCCTGGCTGAACGGTTAAGCAAGTATTGTACGGTGAGAATAGTCCTGGCTAATTCTTCTTTTATGGTTTGAGGAAGGATTCGAGAAACAGTGGGAGCCATCCAGTTTAGATAAACTAAAAACCACTCTAAACTTGCAAGAGCATCATGCTAAAGAGTTTTCTTCTCTCTCTCCTAATTGCAGCGACCCTGAAAATGACTGGACTTAAGTTACTTTTAGAGAAAAATATACTGACAGGGCCAAACTATAAAGATTGGCTGCGGAATGTCAAAATGGCTTTGACCTATGACAAACTGGGGTACGTCCTCACCGCTACGGCACCTGCTGTCCCTGGTCCCAAATCCAGCAATGCGGATAAGGAAATCCGCAAAACCTGGGATTTAGATTGCGCGAAAGCCAAGTGCATCGTGCTTGCCTCGATGAACAATGAACATCAGAGGAGGCACGAGGATATGGACCTTGATGGCATATTTCTCCATGCAAAGGAATTTTATGGAGAGCAATCTCGTATAGCAAGATACGAGACCTCAAAGAACTTGTTTCGAGCGAGGTTGGCTATCGGGTCATCGGTAGGAGAACATGTCCTAAAGATGATCGGCTACATAGAAGAGCTCGCAGACCTTGGGACAACTTTGGATAATGAGCTCTATACAGACCTTATTCTCCAGTCCCTTCCTCACACCTACGCCCAGTTTATCCTGAACTTCAATCTTCAAATAAAAGAAGTTGAACTTCCGGAACTCCTGAACATGTTAAGGAGTGCAGAGGGCACCTTGAAGAATTCAAGGGAAACACCTGCTATGTTTGTTGGCGGTACATCTTCTTCCGGGTCCAAGGCTAGGGCCAAAGGAAGGAAGAAGAAGGCCGCACCCAGACCTAAAGGAGGTGTTAGTAAGGTGGGAGGGAAGGGAAAGAAAAAGTTTGCAGCACCGGTAGTTGGCCAGGATGAGTGCTTCCATTGTCACAGGAAAGGGCACTGGAAGAAGGATTGCAAGGCGTGGAACGCCAAGAACCAGGAACCGAAGCAAGCTGTGGCTTTGACTTCAGGTGTGTTTGTTATTGAGAATTGTCTGTCGATCAACTCTACTTCCTGGGTATTGGATACCGGATCAGGATCTCATATTTGCAATTCATTGCAGGCACTGAGAAACCGTAGAGTGCTGAAGGAAGGTGATATGACCCTAAAGGTTGCTAACGGAGCTAGCGTGGGAGCTGCGTCCGTCGGGGATTATCACCTAGGATTGACGAGTGGACACATTTTGGTTTTACATAACTGTTATTTTGTACCAAGCTTAACGTGTAATATCATATCAGTTTCCTTGTTATCAAATAAAGGTTATGATTTCACGTTTGTAAGAGATGTTGTCAACATCCACCTTAATCATGGTTTGATTGGGTCAGGTACATTAAATAACGGCATATATGTTTTAAACCAACTCCAAATTTTCAATGTCCAGAACACACTAAAAAGAAAGTCTCCAGATTTAAATAAAGCTTTCTTATGGCATTGTAGACTGGGTCACATCAATGAGAGAAGGTTGACTAAGTTGCATAGAGAAGGATATTTGGACTCGTTCGAATATCAATCTTATGACACTTGTCAATCTTGTCTCAAAGGAAAGATGACAAAGACTCCATTCACTGGACAAGGAGTAAGAGCGAGCGAGCTCTTAGGACTCATACACAGCGATGTATGTGGTCCTGTCTACACATGCGAGAGGTGGTTTTTCCTATTTCATTACTTTCACGGATGATTACTCAAGATACGGATTCATTTATCTGATGAAACATAAAACCGAGGCTTTTGAGAAATTCCAAGAGTATAAGAATGAAGTAGAAAACCAGACCGGCAAAAGTATCAAGACACTTAGATCTGATCGAGGTGGTGAATACTTGAGTGCCGAGTTCCTAGGTTACCTAAAAGAGAAAGGAATTCTCTCTCAGCTTACTCCTCCGTACACTCCACAGCATAACGGTGTATCGGAGAGACGGAATCGAACCCTATTGGATATGGTACGATCCATGATGAGTAATGCTGAGTTACCGCGATCTTTCTGGGGTCATGCGCTAGAATCAGCGACATATCTTTTGAACATGGTACCTACCAAGACTGTGCCTACCACTCCATATCAGATGTGGAGCGGGAAGAAACCCCATCTACAGTATATAAAGATTTGGGGATGTCCAGCTTTTGTTAAAAAGCAGCATGTGGACAAGCTCGAGGCACGATCAGTAAAGTGTTTGTTTGTGGGATATCCAAAGCACTCCAGGGGATATCTATTCTATTACGCAGAGGAACAAAAGGTATTTGTTTCTCATAATGCCCATTTTTTAGAACATCAGTTTTTAGAAAAGGAATCAAGTGGGAGCGAAATAGAACTGGAAGAAATTCCAGAACCACAAACTGCTACTAAAAGTTTGGTAGAACCGGAAGTTCAAGAAGAACAGGACATTCCCGCACCCCTCCGCAGGAGTAGTAGGCCGTCTCATCCGCCTGAGAGATACTACGGTTTTCTCATAGATGGAGATAGAGAGGATTGCATCATAGAAGATGATGAACCTACTAGCTTCCAGCAGGCCATCCAGAGCGGCGACTCGGTACGATGGCTAGATGCAATGCGAAGCGAAATGGAGTCCATGTACACCAACAAAGTATGGACTTTGGACTTTGCTCCAGGTGGGGTAAAACCCATAGGATGCAAATGGATCTTCAAGAAAAAGATTGGTGTAGATGGGCAGGTGGAAACCTATAAAGCTAGACTTGTTGCAAAGGGTTTTCGTCAAAGACCTGGTTTGGACTATGACGAAACTTTTTCTCCAGTGGCTATGCTCAAATCCATTCGTATCCTTCTTGCAATTGCTGCCTTCCATGATTATGAAATCTGGCAGATGGACGTAAAGACGGCTTTTCTGAATGGAAATTTAGAAGAGAGCGTCTATATGGATCAGCCAGAGGGTTTCAATCAGAGTGGGAGCAGCGGAAAAGTATGCAAGCTGCTTAAGTCCATTTATGGACTAAAGCAGGCATCGCGGAGTTGGAACATCTGTTTTGATGAGACAGTCAAAGAATATAACTTTATCAAAAATCCAGATGAACCGTGCATATATAGTAAAGTTGTAGCCAGAAGTGTTGTATTCCTCGTCTTGTACGTGGATGACATTCTATTGATAGGAAATGGCATTCCTATGCTACAATCTGTCAAAGGATTCTTGTCACACAGGTTCTCCATGAAAGACCTGGGTGATGCCTCTTACATTCTGGGGATCCGGATCTATCGTGATAGATCCAAGAGGATGTTGGGACTTTCGCAGTCCAGGTATATCGACACTGTACTGAAAAGATTCAGTATGGAAGATTCTAAGCGCGGTAATCTACCGGCTTGTCACGGAATCACCCTCTCCAAAGAGATGTCTCCCAAGACTGATTTGGAAAGGGAACGCATGTCTATTATACCCTACGCTTCTGCGGTAGGCTCTATAATGTATGCGATGTTGTGCACCAGACCAGATGTTGCTTACGCACTGAGCGTGGTGAGCCGGTATCAGTCAGACCCAGGGGAGATGCACTGGAAAGCAGTAAAGAACATTCTCAAGTACCTGAGAAGGACTAAGGAGATGTTCTTGGTTTACGGCGGAAAAGACCTCAGGTTGGAGGCCTTTGCTGATTCCGGCTTCCAGAGTGATAAGGACTATTCCAAGTCCATGTCGGGTTATGTCTTTACCCTCAATGGAGGGGCGGTGTGCTAGAAGAGCTCCAAGAAGGACACCGTTGCTGACTCGACGATGGAAGCAGAGTATATAGCTGCTTGCGATGCCGCAAAAGAAGCAGTCTGGATAAAGAAGTTCCTAACAGAACTTCAAGTGGTTCCTACCATAGTTGATCCAATACCTCTGTATTGCGACAACAACGGAGCTATAGCTTTAGCGAAGGAACCAAGGTCCCATCAGAAGTCCAGACACATCTTGAGGCGGTATCACCTGATCATGGGAGATCATTGATCGTCAGGAGATCGAGGTTCGGAGAGTTGCTTCAGAAGAGAACATTGCTGATCCATTCACGAAGGCCCTACCTCAGACGCAGTTCGAGAGGCTACTCGAGATCATTGGTCTTCGATATGCCAGTACATGGCCCTAGTGCAAGTGGGAGATTGTTAGTGTTTATGCCCTAGAAGGCCATTACTGTATCATACTAGTTTGTATATTACTTAATGGAAGCTTGGGATATTCACATGTATATAACAGTCTTGCTAAACATGGTAGTATGCTACTTGGTTTTCTCTATCTTAATGTGTGAGTATACGTATTGATAGAGCTCTTAGGATCTTGCTTGACTACCAGCGTTGTGATGGCAGTCACACTAGTGGGGGCTGGGTAGTCTACAAGCATATCCTTATACAGGTCCCTAGTCGTTGGATTATCGAGACAGAGCATCGATACTCCGGAGTAGACTGGTGTGTACGCTTCTCATCCCAGTTGGGGAGATGGTCTGTCCCACAGCCGTCAGTACGTCGTACTGGAGATAGTATGCAGGTGCTCGTTAGGTTACGGGTACACCGGACAGGACTCACAGGGAACTGTTGGTTGGTTTTATACCAGTCGTCAGTAAACAGTTCCCAGGTGACATGAGTGCAGCATAGTCCGCAGACTTGACACTGCTACTTCGCCTCGAGTGTGTCCCACTGTTCTTAGATTGCTACCCTACCACGGCTCAAAGGAGTCGTGCAAACAGGTAGCAGTTGGGTGCAGTCCCGAGCACTTGGAGGCAGTGGCGGTTAGACAGGATTCGACCCTCCCGGTATTGGGAGTAGATATCGCGCTGTGTCAGAGAGCCATTATGCAAAGTCCCTGGCCAGGGCAAGCGAGATTTGCCGGTAGGTTCCAGTAGTTTCTCAGGGTGTAATGGGCTTCCCTCCGACACGACTTATACCGCTATTAGGGGACTGACGCTTGCCGCCCCCTAGGCCGGATATGCGATAGTCTTGGACGAACGGACCGGTCTGTATGGAGATTGTCACATCAGACTCAGTAGGAGTTCGGATGGGTTTCCTCATCGGCTTTCTTATCGACAACTACCTGGGGACCGTTACGTACAGCTAGTGCCGCTTGCGGTCTGTGGTTAAACCCACTGCCAGCGTAGTAGTCGAGTCTCTAGAGTCCCACACAGAGAGTTTCCTATTCCAGGCGAAACGATATAGAGGTCGTATGGTTTTACGACAAGGGTTCGGACGCATACGTGCGTTTACGCGCGTACGACTTTCGGACAGTTTTTACCAGTCGGCTTTGGTTTAAGCCAGTTACTGGTATCCGGTTATTGGATTTTTACAGTCTAAAGTTTTTCCGTATTTTTGCGGATTGGAGGGGCGTTCTCGTAATTGTGCGAGAAGCTTCTAGAAGATGGTGACTAAGGAGGTTTAGATGGCATATACTTTGGATAAGATTTGTGAGTCATGAGAGTGATTCATCATTGTCATTATTGCACCATAAATGATTAATGACTCATGCTAATGAATCACCACTTAACATTTATGAAGCATGCTTATTCATCACATTTATTCATTTATTCTTTAATGAGAATGCTTCATAATATGTTATGATACTCACAATCTTATCTCATAATTTACTCTCACATTCTCTCTCCTCAAGCTCTCATCTTCAAACCCTAATCCTTACACCTCATGTGTTGAGATCAAAGGATTAGAAAGACTAATCAATCCATAACCATCACTCTATTTCATTCTATCTTCTTTGATTAGCAATCCTAGAAGATTAGTTACCTCAAGTTAGAGGTTTAGTTTGGAGTTTTGCTCTCGGGTGGATCGTCTACTACCTAGAGAAGGCCGAGGAGAACAAGGAGATCGTAAAGACGAAGGACTGGTTTCATTAGGTATAATCCCTAAACACAATAGTTATGAAACTCTTTGTGTACGGTTATTTGTAGTTTAGCTTCGATTTAAGCGGTTAGTCGATGTTCGTTCTTTAAACATGATCGTTTTCGAAAATTCCGCCTCCCCACAAGTTCTGGGGTGAAGTACATCGACTTACATAATATACAAACTAGTATGATACAGTAATGGCCTCTAGGGCATATACACTAACAACAACGCCGAGGGCGAAGATCAAAACTCAAAAGGGAACTCAAAACAGCAAGAAATCCATAGAATACAACGCGCGACTCTAAGGTCGAAAGAATAAACATCACTAGTCTCTATCTCAGAAATAAATACATGTTTGGTTGATGGAACTTCTAGATACAACTGAATAATAATATACAATGCATAATGATGGGTACGATACAATTAAACCCACCTACTAGTAAGTCACCCGAAAGATGCAGTGCCAGCAAGCCGTAATGAAACCTGTACGGCAAAATCTGCAAGAAACTGTGGCACAACAGGGGTGAGTTGCCAACTCGTGAGTAGAAAGACATCTACGAACAGGTTTCGCATGTATGACGCAATCCTAGGTCATACGATCATGATATATCCTCGATTAAAATAACTAGCAGCCTATAACAATGCTTAGGGTAAATATCTAACCCGAGTGTAATCCTATATGCCCGTGTCAGTGTCTCAGGTAGCAATGTATCATATGGATGATGTATGAATGCATGAAACAGAATTCATGTACTGAAGAAAACTGCTTTCATAAATTAGTGAGATTTCTATATTTTTAAAATGAGGTATCATAAATGAAATCAGCATAAACAGTGCCTAGCATCCACACAAAACAGTATCCAAATATCTCGATATCTCTGTGTCGCAATCTTTGAACCTCAATATCTCAAAATCTCAATGTCTCAATCACAATATCTAGGGCGCCATCAGTCCAGACCGGCCCCGACCATCCATCTCAAGACCACGACGGTATCCTCCGGATATCCGATGCGTCGGGTAAAATCACCGGTCGGTACTTCTCCCCTGCCAGCTCAACGCCATCATCTGCGATCCTCTTGCCCCGGGGTACCGCACCGGGTCCACCATGTACCCGAAATGGTTCCTCCATCTCCTCGAATCGGTTCTCGAAATCCATCAGCAAAGTCATAGTGGACGACTCATACATCATGGGAAAATCGCACTTTTTATTTAAAAGGAGAGAAAAGAAGTTTATATAAGTTTTGCGGTTTTCCCCAAAATCCAGAAAATCTCATGTAAATCCGAATCCAAATCATCAATAGCATGTAAAACCATGAATATAGGCATGAGAATCCATGAATGCAGTATAATAATGAATAACAGTATGCATGAAGTAGCAAGTAATAACTACAATGTCTAAACTAGCATATAAGGAAAGTATACTAATATCATGTCTAAACTATTAGCTAACAACCTATGTCAAATGAAATAGTATTTTCTAAAGTGTTCGTGACATGGAAATTACCGATGAAGATGTGTATGAGCCGACAAGTACGTGTACGTGGTACATACACGCTATCGGTAATGGTGCTGGTGCCCTAACAACATGATATCAACAATAGAATATGAAACATAATATAAGCATGCGATGCAGAGCGAACAACAATAATGAGCGGGAGCTAAATACTAGACACAAAGATAACAATCTATATTTAATATAAATCTAGTCTAACAACTACACTAAACTAAAGGGCTAAGCTAACTGGCTACTGAAGGTAAGGAAACCGCCTAACACCTGAGTCGATACATATATATATATATATAAATATATATTAGTCGGTGATCCCGCCTCGATAATATCACATCCGATACCATATCTATAATCAAATATTCCCAAGTCAATAGTGCGGATCAAACATCAATATATAGCTCGTACGTAAATCCGTCGTACGGCATCCCAAATCTGGGTACGGGTCAGTATCGCATTCATCAAATTAATCATTGGGTATCCTCTTTATCAAAGATCATAATCTGGGGTATTGATCTGCGTCTATTGCAATACTAATTTCAACAATCTAATCATGATCTGACTGCTGATCTACAGCCTTATACAAACCGATATCATCATCATATATCGTCATAAAGAGGTATACATCGCCTAATGCGACCTATTTTGAATATCTTAACATATCTTATCTCATATCACGATCACAAGAAAACCATTCAATGTATAACACTATTCACCCGTGTCGTCATCCCAAGATCCGCTATAACATCAGGACGTATCTCAAGTACGAATCCTGCCATATCACCGTTCTCACGGTCTCAATCAAATCTTATCGATTCGTCTCAAATCCCAAATACTATCCTCAAATTCAGTATGTGAACACATAATCCCATACCCATGTGAACACATAACAATATAACACCATAAAGACACAAATGAAAGAAGAATGTATGCAAGTACGTGTGTGTGTAAATGTGGTGCAACCTCTACTCTAGGTCTCGCAACACTAAACCTATCCAATCACACCTAAAATCTATCTTTATCATCAATAAACTCAACAACATATAATCAATATATATGTGTGTATACGTATTCTTATACATCACCACAAACTGCGGGGGTGCTATACGCCATCCACCCGACTTCTCCCCGTAGATATAATCTACTCACCTGGTCCTTGCTCGCTGGTGCCGACGTCGCCACGCGCTTGCTTGTCGTCTCGAAGTCCACATGGGGTAACTACATGTCATAACACACCGTATCGCAATAAAAACCAAATTCGAAATCGAAACGGCATACGAAAATTAAATCGGCACGGGTATCACGCATAGGTCAAAACATATCGCCTACGCATGCAAGAATAGCCAAACCAACTCTCGATGTCGATATACAACGTCAAACCATTGAGAAAAACCCAAACACACTCATTTTCACATTCCCGAACACTAATTATAATATAAAATAGGTTGAAATTCACAAAAAACCCTAAACTCACTTTAAAAGCTATTTTTCCAAAAACCTAGCAAGCAAGGTTTACCGTTTTTGTACAAAACTTGATATTTTAACAATTCTAGCGGCCACAATATCCACTAAACATTATAAATAAGTCATGAAAACCCTAATAAGATTTTTAATCTCACTATCTCTCATTAACCCGAATTTCTAGTTTACCCTTTTACCCAATTTTAACACTTTTAAAGCAACAATACATAATCCAACAAATAGACTAGGTTTCACACAACCTAAGGTGTTAAACTACTCATTATCATGTCAAAGACGTGATGAAACCCTTACCATATTTTAATTCTCAAATTAACATAATATTTAAAAAACCTAGTAAGCACTAGAATTGAAAATCGGCGCAAACATTGCGAATTTACGATATAGCGATCACAACATCACAAAATCACTCAATCCACACTACTAGCTAGCTACAACACTCAATTTAACCCACATGAAATGATTCAATTTCAATTTCTAACATCAACCCTTCTCTTGATTTTTAATAACTAGCAACAACAAACAATTTGACACTTTAAAATTCTATTCTAGCATAGTTTAAGCTACAAATTAAACATTAGATTGAAATTTTACCTCACAAGTTTGGAACCCTAGCCTCTCAAGCCTCCAAAGACACCATCTTTCTCCTTGATTCAAACTAATTTGGGTGTGAGAGGAGGTAGAATAGGGAATTGTGTTGAATTTGTGGATTTTTTTTTTATGTATTTGAGGTGAATTTTTGGAGCAAAAGAGATGGGAATTTGGGGGGGGGGGGGTGGGAAATGGGGCTGTTGATGCAGGGATTTTCGACCATGGGAGTGGGATGGGGAAAATTGAGGTGATGGTGTAAAAAAACTTAGTCAAAGCCCCCCCCAAAATTACCATAATACCCCCACCCATAAAACTATATACTAAACCCTTTTTTTAAACCATTTCATCACTTGAAAGAAGACAAAAAGGAGGGGGAAAGTAAGTGGGCTGGTGTTGTTGGTGGTGGGGCCGGCCACATGTGGAGGTGAGTGTGTGTGAGAGAGTGTACAAAATGATTCCATCCAAAAAGAACCCCTCAAGTTACCAAATTGCAAGTTTTAGTTAAATTATTTAAACTTTAGTTTTCCCCTTAATTATAACCAATTAGAACTTGAAATAAATTGCTAAAAATTAATATTACTAACTAGATTTTAGTTGTCAAGGTTCTATAGTGTGTAATTAGCCTATTCAAATTTGTATTTATCGCTAAATTAATGTATTTGTGACGGCTTAAAATAATATTAAAATAATTAATTTCGGAAAAATTTTCAGAAAATTAGAAATTTTACCAGTGGCTCAATAAACACCAAATACTAGCAATTACATATCTAGAATATGTATATTTAATTTTATAATAAAGATATTTGTATTTTGACTTTTTACAGAAAACCCCCTTATTTTACCGATTTTTCCGAAATTTCACCGAAACGATTTTCAAAACCTTACAAAAATGGTGAGATGAGAGGATGGCCAAGTCAAAGTAAACCCTCACCTTTCTCTCTCTCACCCATACCTCTATTCTTTAATCATATTCCATTTCTTTTCTTTTCTTTTCTTTTCTTTTCTATTCTATTTTCCTTCTCTCCTCAATCGTAAACACAAAGCAAACCATACACCCAAAATCATGTAGGAAAAAATGTAACAAGAGTAATAAAAAGACATGTGCACAAAACACGCTTAAAGTCCGATTAGCGATTTTTAATCGTGATTAGCACTAAATTAGAGTCAAATAAACCATAAACTTTCATATTTTGCATGAATATCATAAAGCACCCTCTTTTTAATAATTTCCATAATTTTCCAACCTTTTCCTAATTTATCGGTATTTAATTATACCGTCTTATTAAAATATTCAATATTTTATTATTAAATTATAAAAATTCCCAAAAATATTATTTTATTTTTCTGAAATGTTACAATCTTCCCCCCTTAAAGAAATTCGGTCCCCGAATTTAAATTTAAACCCCTCAAATACTAAAACATTTCAGTAAAGGACTAAGTCGTCGGGGTCCCAAAACCATCAATACATAAAACACGTCGTAGCGCAATGCATGCGCATGAAAAACGAGTATATCAATAAACAGTAAAACTCCGTCAAGCATCCCGCAATCATCGGAGTCATGGGGAAGACATAAATGTCTAAATCCAATACGAAACCAATATAATATACCTCAACACTATTCATATAAATATCATTAAAACATCGGAAAGAAATGCAAGCCAAATCGTTTTAAGTCGCTGTGCGATGCGCATAACACTGCACAGTGGTGGACGTCTCTAGTAAGAAATAACTCTATATTTATGTATATCCTTTGTTTACATGCACGTACCGCCGTTTTGAAAACAATTTAGAAGGGTTTCCTTGTTTTAAACGTTTCGTGTCATCTCAGACACGTAGGTAAATACTGAGACTATAGCTCTTTCTTTGGAAATCATCTCGATAACTATCAATGCATGCAAAATATATCCAGGTACTGTCCTCTGACTAGTCCTGCTCAGTACGAAACAATAATAATATCATGAAAACGTATTGCTCCATAAGAAATCAATCCCCAGAATGTGCATATAAATGCTATGTGCGTCTGGTGCGCACGGAAATCAAAATCCATGAATGTGCCATATATGGGCACAGAAACAACATCTGAGTGCATCGGGTGTGCACGAAACATCTGTCAAGGGCAACAGGTGTGCCTGACAGCAAAATCAGGTGCATCTGATATGCACAAAGAATTCGATTTAGTGCATCTGGTGTGCACCAAAATCGCATCTCAAATCATGCACCCAACATGCGTGAAAATCCAAATCAGGTGCATCCATCATGCACGAATAAAATCTAAATCTTGTGCATCCAACATGCATGAAATCACGAAATCGAATATCAAGCGCCGAATCATGCAGAAAATCCAATCAGGTGCACAAAGTGCACAAAACAAATATCGAGTATCAATATCGAAATCGACGGTATACCACATCTCAAATCCAAATCAGGTATACCGTGATATCAAATCTCACAACCATGTGCATCAGCGTGCACAAAATCTAATCAAAACACTAAAAGTGCATGAAAACTATGCCGTAAGCATAAGTCAAATCATATGCATGCCCTAGGCATGAAGTCAAAATCAATACCTCAAATATCATCAAATCGAAGTCACGTGCAACCGTAGTGCACAAAATACGTATCACTGCACTGCAAGCATATGTGAACTATACCGAGTGCAAAAACCAAATCGTGTGCGTACCATAAGCACAAAACCAGCCTATCCGTAAGGAATCCATGAAGTCATAAACATGTGCAGCCAAGGCACAAAACGATATCAAGTGAAATAACTGTGCACAAATCATAAATACTCAGTAGGTGCAACCATGGTGCACGAAAATAAATATCATGACACTCAATCATGCGAATAGATCGCCCTAAATACCGAAATCAATATGACGGATACGTGATAATCGAATCACCAAATCACAAATCATAAATACTGTCGTCGATATGTCCGTCCTTCAAAGTCGAGAAGGTGTCGGTGCATCCAATGCTAGCAGAGCAAGATATCTACTTGCCTCCTGTTCATGGTCTGGCGCCTGGTGCTTTTTGGCTCTTGTCTCTCACTGCGAATTGCTAGATATAGAGCTCCTCGGCTCAACGGCCCAATATGGAATGATGAAAGAAATAGTCCCGCTCTCGCACATCCTCTACAGATCTCTGGCCAACTATCTCGCCGACGATGCCGAACTCTGGCCTGCTGGGTGTGCACAATGTAACCGCTCCTGGGTCCAAGTCTTCTCGTATAGTATTCCAGAAAGGTCCTCTCGAGGTCTCTTTCAATTCTCGTTTCTGCCGAATTGCCCTGAAGTTACCAACCTTCACTAAATCTGTTTCTTGTTCCGGAACGGCTGCATACTCATCGCGACTCCTTCTGGAAGATATATCCATACATAACGCCTTTGCATGTGTATCACATCTCTGATGTCGGCGGAGTGGAACGTCATCTTCTCGAGATCTCGTACGAACCTCTTACTCCACTTTTCTCTAATGTTGACTGCTTCGGACTCGCCTCTTCGTGGCTGCCTGGACTGCGCTCCAACGGCTATACTCGTATCTGGAGTCTCCCAAGCAATGCATCCCATCACATGATATCCAAAAGATGTCGAACCATCCGATCGACTCGTCAAAACCTCATAATCCCCCAAGAGATCAACATCTTGGGTACAATTTAATACTATCGAGTACATGCCACAGCCCCTATGGACCAATCGTAAAAGGGCAAACCCAAGCCTCACAAATGGCACCGCTAAACTGCCGCAAACCCTAAGGTTCAAAGGCATTCCATGGTCATTACGTTGAGTTAGGGTTTCATTCTTCTAGAGGGTCCGTAGAGTTACTTGCATGTTTTCTTCACACTTTAAGCTTGGAAAATGGGTTTCTAACATTCGATCGTCTCTATCGACTCCCAACGTATACGCGTGAAGTCTCCTCAAACTGGAATCAATTATTCTGATGACCTCGCATCGGGGTAAGCGAACGAACCACCTGTCCTAGTCATTCATCCTCGAGTGACTAGCGACCATCTAAAATAGCTCTGAGTAACTCGTACTGCAGTAGTTCCAACATCTGGGCGATATCTTGTAGTTCGCAGCAACTACCGGCTCATCCGACTACACGCTAAACAGTGCCTCGATCATCATGAATACGCAATACATCAATGGTCATCACATTCTAGCTGGCCTCTATCGGTGGCTCAATCATCTGGTGCTGATCTGCACGTCCGAGTAATCTCGTAAAAGCGACCCATCAAACGCTCATGACGCGAAAACATAATAAAACGACGCCTCTCTATGCAATCGTATCCCTGGAATCACGCCTTGGTCAGTCCTCGTCCGTGACGAGCTCGTGCTGACCGCAACTCTAGCCGTAGCTCTCTGTGCCCGTGTAATCGTGGCAGCAAAATCATATACCGAAATCGATTAGGATGGATCATAGGAAGGAATATAATACTGTGCAAAGAAATGTACATCCTAAGGCTTCATAAGTGGAGTAGCGTATCGTAAATATGCCGCGGAACATACATACGGTACGCCACTCTAGTCAAGCTACGTACTCCATCAACCAAGGCCATCCTACACTCTGGAGGTAAAACCTAACGCTATGATATCAACTTTGTCACGACCCGAAAAGTACGGAACATGACCGGCACTTAAATTATGAAACGTTTCGAAGCGTACGTAATCTAAGTAAGCCGAAAACCCAGAAATCCAAACCATGTAAAGTAGTAGAGTGAAGGAAAAACCAATTTAAATCAAGTAGTTTTGCAACATACGCCGAAATATGCATTTTTAAAATCACAAGTCTTTTCTAAAAATTTCGGCAGAGTTTCCTTTGTAAATACTGACCCTAAACGGGTACAAAACCTGATAAAGCATATATAATGAATAAAGGCTTCCTTAAGCGGGAGCTAGCTCTTCGTCAATCGACGGTCACAACCACGCAAGCAATAATAATATACAACGCCAAAGGGCGAGGATCAAAACTCAAAGGAAACTCAAATCAGCAAAAAACCGTAAATAATACATCGCGCGACTCTAAGGTCGAAAGAATAAATATCACTGGTCTCAATCTCTGAAATAAATACATGTTTGGTTGATGGAGTTTCTAGATACAAACGAAAATAAGTATAGTACAATGGTGGCCACGATACATGTGGACCCACCTACCAAGCAAATCACCCGGAATGGAAGGAGTGTGCCAGCAAAGCCGTAACGAAACCTGTACGGCAAAACCTGCAAGAAACTGTGGCACAACGGGGGTGAGTTGCCAACTTGTGAGTAGAAAACATCACAGAGAAGAAATCGTATATATGGCGCAATCCTAGGTCATACGATCAGTAATATCCTCAAATGATAAGTCTGAAGCATGAAAAGGTGGCAAAGGTAAACATCTATACACAATTGTAATCCCATATGCTCGTGTCAGTGCCTCAGGAAGCAATGTATCATATGTATGAGGTATGAAAGTAATGTAATGAAATGAGTGAGACAACTGTCTTCTTTTATTTTAAAAGAGATATCTGTATGTATATAAAACGAGTATCCTCAATGAAATCAATAGAGAAATCTGTGTCAAGCATCGACACAAAACATAAATCCCAATATCTCAATATCTGAGGCCCCGGCTGCCCGGAATGACCTATATCATCAAAAATCAAAAACTCAGTGTCTCAAACCTCAAATATCAATGTCTCAGGCTTCGCCTGTCCGGACTGACCTGTAACCATCTCATGACTTCGGCTGGTATCCTCCGGATAGCCGACAAGTCTAAATAATATCACCGGTAGGTAGTGCTCCCCTGCCAGGCACATCGAATACAACTCGAACTTCTTTCCCCGGGGTACCTTACTGAGCCCACCATCTACCCGAGACGGTTCATCCAACTCCTCGAATCGGGTCTCGAAATCCAACAGCAATCATGAAAACTCAAGGTGGACGACTCATACATCATGGGAAAACCGCGCTTTTCATTTTAAAAAGAGAAAGAAGTTTATACATATTCTTGCGGTTTTCCCCCAAATCCAAGAAATCTCATAAAAATCCGAAATCCAATCATCAGTAGCGAGTACGCAGTGAATAATAATATGCAAGAAGTAGCAAGTAATAGCTGCAATGTCTAAACTAGCATATAGAGAAAATACACTAATATCATGTCGAAATTATAAGCTAACAAGCTATTGTAGGATTACTAGGCACTGTCACAAGGGTCTATAAGGCATCAACCATGCCCAATTTAAAATTTAGATGTGCCGAACAACCCAAAGAAAGGATCTTTGCTAGATTATTAGGGTTAAACATGCAAGCAAACACCTTTACAACTAAGAGAGAGGGATTACAACCTTTGTAGTCCGCCCCTTCACATCAAAAGCACCGAGTAGTAGTCCCTTCGCCGTGATCCATGATCTCCAGGACTCAAGAGAGGCCCAACAACCCGAATGATCCATGCTTTCTTGAAGTCTTCCTTTTTGAAGATGATCTACCCTGAAGTTTCTTTAACTCAAGCTCTCACTTCTCTAATCAAGTATTAATGAAGTGAACACCCTAATCTAATTGGTTTGATTAGATGAGGATGATGAAGTAGGAATTATTCTCTCTTTTATTTTCAAGATCTCACACTAATTCATCACAAAGCAAAAAGCAAGAAAGCTTTTCAAGGAGGAAGAAGAAGATCAAGTCTTTTGTGATGAATAATGAATTGTTATTCTTCTTACAATTGCAAACCATGGTTAAGTCAAGAAAGGCTTAATCATTGTAGAGATTTAACTAGGGTAAAATGGTTTGGGTTGGGTTAGGAAATATCTCCAAAATATCAACACATAATATCTTTGCTTAAAATAAAACAAAAGCTTCTATAAGCTTCATGAAAAATCTAACCCAAATCAAACCCTAACTATGTATAATCTCCACTAATCATGTTGCATTTGTAAACATAACTTGTTACAATATTATATATCACATATATAATATATTTTTGTAACAAAAGAAAATAATACAATTAACATATATCACATATATATCAATGTATTATCCGGTGAGAAAATGAATCAATAAATCGAGCCAATATTAGTTAATGTAATGTAATATATCACATATATAATTATATATTAAATTATTGAATCAACACTTGATTCGACCATCCGGTTATATCGCATATAACCGACTAATATAACATGTACTGATTCATCGAATCAACACTTGATCCGATGACCCGGCTATATCAAATATCGCGAGAATAGAATACGGTATCTCATATCATATTATTCTCGGTCCCGCACATATCACATATGTGCTCCTACTTCATTTTGCCTGAGTCAAGAAACCTCTGTGTAGGAGTCTAAAGAATCGTCAATACGCCGGTAGCAGGTGATGATCATATAAAACACCCACAAGCTGTAAGCGGTCAGCTAAACGTAACAGCCACGCAGGTATTGAGCGATCAGAAGATCAACAAGCAAGCCTATACATTCTCTTGTGAATCCAATCAGTAACACTACCGTACAGTCCGGTCTCTTCGTCTGATATGTTGCATATCTAGTCTAGGGGTGGTAAAATGTCAGACCCCAGTAAATGATAAGTCATGTCGATGTGAGGCTCATAACAGGTCGAGAAACTACTGATAACACTTACCAGTAGCACTCTATATCAGCCCTGGCCAGGGACTTCCAGTTATAGCCAATCGAACACAGCACAACATCAACTCCCTATACCGGGAGAGACGAATCCCCTCCTATCGCTCATTGCCTCCATGTGATTCGGGACTTTACCCAAAAGCCACCATTTTTCCTTAAGAATTCCGTAACTCTTTCTCCGTGTCCACTAAACGGAGTTTTGGTCATTTTGCCTTTGAGACATGAATGGCAAGTTTCATAAGATGATAATTCGAACGTATTCAGATATCCATCCTTATGTAACTTAGCTAACCGTGTCACATTGATATGACCTAGTCTACAATGCCATAAAAAGGATTCGTTCATTTCTGAAATCTTTCTTTTGTGTGTGTTTTGTATATTAAGGACTGTAGTTTGATTGAGAACGTATATTCCATTATGTAACGAGCCTGATCCAATCAACTATTGATTCAGGAATATGTTCATAACATTATCCTGTACTACAAAATTATATACTTATTATTATCTTGATTAAGGCCTGGCATGGTCGCTACCTGGAGAGAGAGAGAAGAAAACACTTTAGCGTATGCTCTTGCAAGATTAAATTGGTTATTATCTTATCTAATCAGGATGTCTCCCACTGTTTTTATCAAATCATCCTTCAAACCCTAAAAGGTAAGATTAGCCGGGATTAATTACACCCAACAATTTCGTCAATCTTTCAGCCAGATCGGTGTTGGTACTTTGAGGGAGGTTCCCCGTGCTTTCGCACGGACCTAATTAAAATAAACCTCGTTTTCCCAGAGGCATAACCCCGTTAACACCTTTCTAAACACTTACTTGATCGGCTAATTGTCCTGTGTAAAATTCTCCGAGGAGTAACTCTTACTCGCATTGGGTATCAGGATCCAACTATCTCATAGAAGGTATGCAATCTCATTGCAAATTTCAACACTTGAAAGTCCTGATAATCTTTTGCCCCAAGCATCCCATGACCTTGACGGAGGTCAACAGCTCATAGGGTGCTAGTCAAGTTCAACCTGTCATTTCTTGATTGAATCAAACCCACCAGCACGACCCTTGACGGAGGTCAACAAAGCTGTACGACTACCCTAATCCAATCTGCATCATATGCATAAACAGATAAATACTAGTTAGCTACCGCACATTACACCTTGACGGAGGTCAACAAACGCAGCACGAATAATAAGCATGATTTATCTGAAATGACGGAGGGCTACATCAGGTTTTCCTGAAAACCTATGAGCGTAATGAACTTGATATCGTTGTAGAAACAAGTGATTTTGAAAAGGAGTGTTTTTGAGGTTTTTCCAGTTTCGCTAAAGAGGTCACTCCCGGTGAAGGGATATCGGCTCTTTCCTCATCGAATAAGGTTCAGGGTATATCATATATACCGCTATGCAAAGCAAGAACTATATAGAAGCAATCGAAAACTAAACCGCAAGTTTGTAGCATCTGCCAGTTTTGCTAAAGAGGTCACACCCGGTGAAGGGATCTCGGCACTTTCCTCATCGAATAAGGTGCAGGGTATATCATATATACCGCTATGCAAAGCAAAAATGTAGCTACCCTTTTTATAAAGTTTTTATTCTACAACATCTTTTAGGTTTCTTTTCTTTTATTAATCTCATTAATAAATCCCATCAGTTATGCTTCCTAAGCATCACAGAAGAAACGAAAGCAGTAATAATTATATATCATCATATATATATAGTATAAGCATTCGTCTCAGGCAGTAATATGATCTCATCATAGAACATTGCAGCAGAAGATAACATATGAAATATTGGATATACTAGGATGTCCGTGTTTTATATCGAGCCTGTATAAAACACGGATTCCACGGTCGCGATGAATAGCCAAACCTACAACCCTAGACCACTACGAGAGCGGCAAGTAACACTGCCAATTCTAAGGTTAAGAGACCCGGTCTCGACTTCTCGAGATGGCCTCCCACTGGACCCTAGAACCCGGTTACTTGTGCTCCCTTCCTCGGGTCTATCATAATGCGGAAAAGTAAATAATATACAATGGTTACATCATCCTCAACCTGGAAGTGCCCCAATAAAAGAATATAACATACAAAGAATTTTACATGAATGAAAATAAAAAACCTCATCTCACATAAAACCCCCGGCTATTCAGAACACGACGATCCAATATAACCTATCACAGCAACACATAATATCTCATATCATCAACGTAAACAAGTATGCGTATACCGATTGTCGTTGATGTATAGCAACGAAGCCGGCGATACACCACATACTACGCTTACGGTCACAGAAAAGAAAGTGTAAAACTACAACATTTGGAATCCACAATCACTTTAGACATATTAAATCCGAAATATCACATACTTCGGATTTCATGCCTAACTATATGAATTCCACATATTGTATCACATTCCAGATAAATAGACAATGTTAAACTTTCCGATCGAATAATCAAACACCCAAGATTTCCCAAATAGCTCAACACTTAAGTGGAGTTCAAAAATCCCAGAACATGTCACAGCCCCAATGAACCAGGCGTAGAAGGGTCAAACCAACGTCTCACATGTGAACAACGCTAAACTACCACAAACCCTAGGGTTCAAGTGGCAGTTTTGACGGTCACATAATCGAGTTAATGTTACGATCTTCTAGAGGGCCCACAGATACGCCTGCATGATTTTCCGAAAGTTTTAAACTCATAGAAAAATTCAACACTTGAAAGTTTTTCGTGTCGGGAAAAAATGAGTTATTGATATCCGTTCGAACATTTTAATAGGATCTAAATTATCCGGAAACACTCAAACGAAGTTAAACTTTCCGATCGAATCAACGAATACAAAAGATCTCCAGAAAACTCAACACTTGAGTAATATTAAAAATTCCCAGAAGCATGTAGAAATAGCAACGGATGTTACCAAAAGTTAAAAAAATCCTAACACCCATGAACGGCCGCGGAACCGCCGCGCAAGGCATGGTCCTACCGCGGTTCCGCGGCGATTTGAGAGAATTAGGGTCTCGTTTTCCACTGTTATCCTTAGAATTCCCTGCTTAAATTTCAGAGTATTTTTAATACAGAAAAAATTAATATTTTAAAAAATTTCCAGAGAGGGGTTCAAAACCGATGTTTCGGGGTTCGATCGGACTTTTAACTTCGTATACACGTCGCCTGATGCTCTAGCTTGGCTCTGATACCACTGTAGGGTTACTAGGCACTGTCATAAGGGTCTATAAGGCATCAACCATACCCGATTTAAAATTTAGAAGTGCCGAACAACCCAAAGTAAGGATCTTTGCTAGATTATTAGGGTTAAACATGCAAGTAAACACCTTTATAACTAAGAGAGAGGGATTATAAACTTTGTAGTCCGTTCCTTCGCTTCATAAGCTCCGAGTAGTAGTCCCTTCGCCGCGATCCATGATCTCCCGGACTCAAGAGAGGCTCCACAACTCGAATGATCCATGCTTGCTTGAAGTCTTCCTTTTCGAAGATGATCTACCTTGAAGTTTCTTTAACTCAAGCTCTCACTTCTCTAATCAAGTATTAATGAAGTGAACACCCTAATTTAATTGGCTAGATTAGATGAGGATGATGAAGTAGGAATTATGCACTCTTTTATTTTCAAGATCTCACACTAATTCATCACAAAGCAAAAAGCAAGAAAGCTTTTCAAGGAGGAAGAAGAAGATCAAGTCTTTTGTGATGAATAATGAATTGTTATTCTTCTTACAATTGCAACCCATGGTTAAGTCAAGAAAGGCTTAACCATTGTAGAGATTTAACTAGGGTAAAAGGGTTTGGGTTGGGTTAGGAAATATCTTCAAAATATCAACATATAATATCTTTGCTTAAAACAAAACAAAAGCTTCTGGAAGCTTCATGAAAAAGCTAACCCAAATCAAACCCTAACTATGTTTAATCTCCACTAATCATGTTGCATTTGTAAACATAACTTGTTACAATATTATATATCACATATATAATATATTTTTGTAACAAAAGAAAATAATACAATTAACATATATCGCATATATACAAATGTATTATCCGGTGAGAAAATGAATCAATAAAGCGAGCCAATATTAGTTAATGTAATGTAATATATCACATATATAATTATACATTAAATTATCGAATCAACACTTGATCCGACAATCCGGCTATATCGCTTATAACGACTAATATAACATGTACCGATTCATCAAATCAACACTTGATTCGATGACCCGGCTGTATCAAATATCGGGAGAATAGAATACGGTAACTCATTTCCTATTATTCTCGGTCCTGCACATATCACATATGTGCTCCTACTCCGTTTTGCCTGAGTCAAGAAACCTTTGTGTAAGACTTTAAAGAATCGTCAATACGCCGGTAGCAGGTGATGATCATATCAAACACCCACAAGATGCAAGCGGTCAGCTAAACGTAACAGCCACCTAGGTATTGAGCGATCAGAAGATCAACAAGCAAGCCTGCACATTCTCCTGTGAATCCAATCAGTAACACTACCGTACAGTCCGGTCTCTTCGTCTGATATGTTGCATATCTAGTCTAGGGGTGGTAAAACGTCAGACCCCAGTAACTTATAAGTCTTGTCAATGTGAGGCTCATAACAGGTCGAGAAATTACGGATAACACTTACCAGTAGCACTCTATATCAGCCCTGGCCAGGGACTTCCAGTTATAGCCAATCGAACACAGCACAACATCAACTCCCTATACAGAGAGAGACGAATCCCCTCCTATCGCTCATTGCCTCCATGTGATTCGGGACTTTACCCAAAAGCCACCATTTTGCACGCCCTCTTGGACATGGTAAGGTGGAAATCAAAGCATAGTGGGAATCACACAAGACTCTATGACGATCTCGGGTCAACAGACTAACCTGCACCAGTGTCACCGGAGAACTGCCATCCGACGTGAGGTATAAAACCATATGGGAGTTCTCGACGAGTCCGTTCAGTGTACCCAGTCTCCACTGAGCACCCGTACACCATCCTTGATGTCAAACACCAATGGATATGGGATCATCCATCGCCCATCATATGGGTCAACATGTGTATACGCTAGTCTAATCTGGTGTATCGATGCCCTGTCTCGATACACCCACGACTAGGAACAGTTATAGGATGTACTCATTGACTACCCTGTCCCCACTAGTATGATCTCATCATAATCCCAGTAGTCGAGTACATATCCTATGGTCTTTATCAACATGTGAGAGCAAGACAGTAAACTAATACAAGTCAACATGTTAAGATAAAGTGAAACCAAATAGCATACTATCATGTCGAGCAAGAAAGTCATCTCTATGTTATCCAAGCATCCATTATAATATACATCACATATACAACAATGGTCTCTAGGGAATATATATAACTAACACTATATCAATAAAATAATATTCTCTAAGGTGTAAGTGACATGGCAATTACCGATGAAGATGTGTGTGAGCCGGCAAGTAAGTGTATGTGGAACATACGCATCATCGGTAATGGTGCTGGTGTCCTGACAGCATAATCTCAATAATGGCATATGGAAATACAATATAAACATGCAAATGCGATGCGAACAGTAATAACATCCGGGAGCTGAATAATAAACACAACGATAACTAATCTGCATTTATATAATATGAGTCATATAGTGGTGCCATTTGAAATAACACGAATCGTGGTATTTTGAAAATAAGGGCTACGTTGTTTTTATGAAAAGATACGTCCTTTGAAATATCCGTAGAATCCCTTGTCCCGTCTTTTAAAATATCCACGATTCGTTAGTTTTGAAATAGGTAGGAATCGAATCTAGTCTAACAACTACACTAACTATAGGGCTGAGCTAACAGGCTAAACGAAAGGTAAGGAAACCGCTTAACATCTGAGTCGATACATATATATATAATAGTCGGTGATCTCGCCTCAATAGTATCATATACGATCCAAAATCTATAATATGACATCCTCATGTCAATAGTGCGGATCTATAATCAATATATAGCTCGTACGATACATCTGTCGTACGGCCTCCCAAATCTGGGTACGGGTCAATGTCACATCTATCACACCATTCATCTGGTATCCTCTTTATCAAAAATGATGATCTGGGGTACTGACCTACGTCTAGTACAATACTGATACCGTCTATGTATGCATGCGTGTGTATGAAACGCTACGTCAAAAGACCCGCTAAAACATCATGTCGTATCTCAAATACGAACCCTGTCATATTACCGATCCCACGGCCTCAAATCCAATCTTATCGACTCATCTCAAATCCCAAGTACTATCCTCATAATCCAGTATATGTACACATAGTCCCATACCCATGTGTAAATATACACATCCCCATATACGCACAAGTAAAAGAAAGAATGTATGCAAGTATGTGTGTGCGTGTGTGGGTGCAACCACTACTCTAGGGTTTCTCAACTAACACTAAACCAATCAAAGAACACCTAGAATCCATCTTTATCATCATATAAATAATATATGTGTGTATACCTATTCGTATACATCACCACGAACTGCGGGGGTGCTATACGCCATCCACCCGACATCCCTCATAGATATAATCTACTCACATTGCATCTTGCTTGCCGATGTCGATGTCATCATCATCTTCTACATCGTATGAAATCTACATGAAGGTACCTACCTAGATAACACAATCGCAATGCACATTAAAAATCAAGTCGGAAACCAAAACGGCACACTAAAGGCCTATAGGTTAGAACCTATGGACCACGCCTTCGAAACCACCACCAACCCTAGATATCGTCGTACAAACTTCGAACGATCGAGGTACAACACAGATACAAAAATCCAGAATGCAAAATACATAAAACGAAACCCCGAATCAAAACAGCAACTCTTGAAAATGGTCCCAGATTCTACCCTAGGTCAAATCAGTCAATTTTGCACATATGGAGGGTCAAGTTTACTGGAGATGGGGCCATGAACCAAACACGAACCCCATTGCTCGAGGTCTGGCCTCAATTTGCGGCCAGAAAGATTAAATTTGCGGCCGAAATGTGGAGTCAGGGGCTGGGGTCTTGGGGTTTGCTTCCTGGGTGCCTGCATGTATTTCTGTGTATGCAAAATAATTTTTAAAGGCTCCGGGTGTTAGCAGATTTTATTTAACACATACAGAATCCACAATTTTCCGATATCGGGTTTTCTAAATCCGTAATCCGGGGTTCTAGTTTCTGCTTTAGGTCTGAATTCTAGCACTAGGGGGTTTGTGTGGCCTCTACTGAGCTCAATTACCCATCACAACTCTCAATTTCCATAACCCTAACTAGAATTTTCAAAGTTCACCCAAACCACACATTATCGGTTCTAATCTAACATGTATGCAAAAGCAATAGAAATAATAGGCTAATGGCTAAGAGAATACCTTATTTGGCAACTCAATAAAATTCTTGAGTTACCCCAAGTGTCCAAAATGCAAGCTTTCTTGGTCCATGGGTTAGCTAGTGAGCTTGTGCAACTTTTTATTGAAATGGGTATTGGGTTTTGAGGTGTTTTTCATGGAGTATGAGAGGATGAAGAGGGGGAGGGAATGAGGGCAACAGCAGCAGCAGCAAGGGAGTGAGGGAGAGGAGAGAAAGTGTGAAGAAAATGGTGAGGTGAGAGGATGGCCAAGTCAAAATAAACCCTCACCTTTCTCTCTCTCACCCATACCTCTATTCTTTAATCATATTCCATTTCTTTTCTTTTCTTTTCTATTCTATTTTCCTTCTCTCCTCAATAGTAAACCCAAAGCAAACCATACACCCAAAATCATGTAGGAAAAATGTAACAAGTGTAAAAAAAAAGACGTGTGCACAAAAAACGCTTAAAGTCCGATTAGCGACTTTTAATCGCGATTAGCACTAAATTAGTGTCAAATAAATCATAAACATTCATATTTTGCATGAATATCATAAATCACCCTCTTTTTAATAATTTCCATAATTTTCCAACTTTTTCCCAATTTATCGGTATTTAATTATACCGCCTAATTAAAACATTCAATATTTTATTATTAAATTATAAAAATTCCCAAAAATAATATTTTATTTTTCTGAAATGTTACATGTAGCATCTGCTAGCTTTTGCTAAAGGGGTCACTCCTGGTGAAGGAATCTCGGCTCTTTCCTTATCGAATAAAGTGCTGGATATTCTACAAGGAAAACTGCTATGCAAAGCAAAACTAGAGCTACCCTTTTTGAAAATTTGATTCTATAACATCTTTTAGATTTCTTTTCTTTCATTAATCATATTAATGAAGTCCTATCATTTATGCTTCATAAGCATCCCAGAAGAAACGAAAATACAACGTACGCTTTTGATATCCGCATTCGCCACAGTGTCTCGTTATGCACCGTTAGGTTACTTAACTAACGGCATATCGGGACGGGACTAGCGTGGGTGCAAAACATAAGCAACATCTACTATATATCTCATATATAATATGTATCCATTCGTTTCAGAATCCACATTAATCACATCACAGAGCAGCAGAAGAAACATATGAAATATTGGATATACTAGGAGGTCCGTGTTTTATTTTGAGCCTGTATAAAACACGGATTCCACGGTCGCGATGAATAGCCAAACCCACATCCCTAGACCCCTACGAGAGCGGCAAGAACCCTACCAATTCTAGAGTTAGGAGACCCGGACTCGACTCCTCGAGTTGGTCTCCCACTGGACTCTAGAACTCGGTTACTTGTTCTCCCCTCCTTGGGTCTATCCTAATGCGAAAAAGTAAATAATATACAACGACGGTCACATCTTCCTCAACCTGGAAGTGCCCCAATAAAAGAATATTACATACATTGAATTTTACATGAATGAAAATAAAAACTCTCATCTCACATAAAACCCGCGGCTATTCAAAACACGACGATCCAATATAGCATATACAGCAACACATAACATCACATGTCATCAACGTAAGTAAATATGCGTATCCCATTTGTCGTTGACATATGAAAAGAAACCGGCGATACACCACATATTACACTTACGGTCGCAGAAAAAACTAGATGATGTTAAACATTCCGATCGAATCTACAAACACCCACAATTACCCAAAAAGCTCAACACTTGAGCATAGTTTAAAATTATTCAGCACATGCCACGGTACCAATGGACCGGCCGTAGAAGGGTCAACCAACGCCTCACATGTGGCACCGCTGAACCACCATAAACCCGAGGATTTAGTAGCGGTTCTGACGGTCACATAATCGAGTTAAGGTGTTGTTCTTCTAGAGGGTCCATCGCATAACTTGCATGATGTTTGAATGCTTTTTAACTACGGAAAAAATCCAACACTTGGAAAATTTTCCGGCAAGGGTTAAAGCGGGTATTTGATAACCGGTCGAACTTTTTAACGCCATCTAAAGTAACCCGAAAACAGTTAGAATTACGACTACGAAACACTCCGAGTTTCCTTTATAGTAAATTAACATCTCATGCAAATTTAGCAAAAATAAACAACACCTGAAACACCAAAATCAAGATACTAGAACACAAAAAAAAATTTAAGCCCAGAACTCCCTGTACGGCCGGACGGCTCGGATTTTGGAGGGTTTTGCTCGGCCAAAATCCGGCCATCTGGGTTCAAATTTCTCTTGTGTTCATCTAATGTCTCATACAACATTCTGCAGTTGTTTGAAAAAATTTTAGAGCTCATTTAAAATTCGACAGAATGCAGGTTTTGATGTTTTATGTTTCAGAGTAGTTTCGGTTTCGTAATCCTACACAATCCGTCTAATTCTTTAGCTACGCTCTGATACCACTGTAGGGTTCCTATGAACGAAAACAAGGTTTCGGGAGGCATCGTCCATGCCATTTTCAAAATTTTGTCGTTTTAAAGAACCCTAAACTAGAATCAATAACTAGAGAATCAAACGATACAACATGTAAAATATTTTACATCTAAGTGATAACGGAATACAACCTTTGTAGACCGGCGGTCCTTCCCTTCATTAGCTCCTTCTAGTGGTCCCTTCGCTGCGATCATGGAACTCCCGGACCCTTGCATGGCTTCTCAAGGCGAAAGGAACGATCTTGCTTGAAGTCTTCGAGGCCGAAGATGATCTACGTCAAGGAGACACTAACTCAAGCTACTACTTCACTAATGAGAGATTAGTGAAGTAAACACCCTATACTATGTAAGTCTACGGTAGCGCCCCGGCCGTCTGACCGAGGCCAAAATGCGGAAACGAAAACTTTTTCTTAACTACAAACCGGCGCTGTCGCTGATTTTAATCCTGGATCGAACCATTAACCTATAACTAGCAACTAGAGAAAGGGTTGGAAAAGCTATACCGATCGATCCATGTCCTTCGGTCTTTGGCCACCATCCTAAGCTCCTCGCGGCATCTCCGATCTCGATCTCCTCGTCGGAAAGGGCACCACATCTTCGAGTCTTTTTACGGGATCCCGCTTCGTCCGAAGCAACTCGGGCACGAAGTTCGCTAGCCGACGTGTCCAAGACGATGTAGAGAATGTGTGTGACAAATTTGTCTCTTGCATCCATTGTATGGATGGAGGTTGAAGGTGAAGCCATCAATGGAGATTGTGAGCTAGAGGAAGAATAAGAAGAGGAGGAGGCTTTTCTTTCTTATGTGTTGTATGATAAAAAAATGAGAGAGAGAGAGAGTGAAAATAATACAAGAGCTAACCTTATCATGGCTGCCCTTCGCCCTCTTCCTCTCATTTCAACTTACAAATCCATCACAAAATGTGACATATGCACAATAAAAGAGACCATGAGTCACTAGGTTGCATGTGTCACAATAAATGCACCTCATGATGATTTCTAGCTCATAATTTCCATTTGTAAACATTAACCCAAATGTTTACAACAATAAAAAGATACAGCAACATCTAAACTAAACTCGTGACAGATCACAAGGATAACCCTCACCAGTATATACATACCTGCATCCGCATTCCGACTGAATGCGAATGCGATAAGACTAAAGCAATCCAACAAATCTAATACTAGGATCCGGCTTAAACCGAAGCCCACTAGTATGATCCGCCCAATCATGATCCGTGCACTACTGCACGTATATGATCGGACCCTGCCATATATCATACGGTCTCTACAACGTTTCGCCCGAAACATGAGAAACCGTCTGTGGGGGACTCTATAGACTTGTCAATACTTTGGCTGTAGATTTAACCACTAGCACGTAAGTGGTACTAGCTGTACGTAACGGGCTACCAGGTATTGACCAAAATGGAGGTCGATGAGCGAACTCATCCTGACACCCTATTGAGCCTGTCAGTGACAATATCCGTACAGTCCGGTCCGTTCGTCTATGAGCATCGCATGGCGGGCCTAGGGGGTTGGTAAAAGTCAGACCCCCAAAAACGGTACAAGTCGTGTCGGAATATAGCCTAGAACACCCTGAGATACTACTGGAATACCTACCAGTAAATCTCCTGTCTTGGCCAAGGACTTCGTGTAATGGCTCTCCTAGACACTGCGCGATCTCACCCCCAATACCGGGAGAGACGAAACCCCTGCCGATCCGCTCACTGCCTTCATATGGCTCGGGACTGTACCTAACTAAAACCTGTTTGCACGACTCCTTTGAGCCGTGGTAGGGTAGTAATCAAAGTACAGTGGGAACTCACACGAGACAAATGACGATCTCAGGTCGATGAACTAACCTGTACACATGTCACCAGGGAACCGCTATCTGACGTCAGGTATAATACCAACTAGCATGTTCCCGGCGAGTCCTATCCGGTGTACTCATAACCCAATGAGCACCTGTATACATCTTAGGTGATCCAACTGACACCAATGGTTTGTGAGACCAGCCACCGCCCCTCGTCGGGGTCTCGACTGTATACACTAGTCTACTAATGGAGTATGGATGCCCAGTCTCGAAACTCCCACGACTAGGGACCACTTTAAAGATGTGCTTATAGACCCCAGCTCCCACGTATATGATCGTCATCATACTGCTGGTCATCAAGCAAGAATCCTATGGGCTCTATCAACGTGCAATAGTGACTTATAATGTCACCTAAAGCATGTACACAATGATCAAGATAAACCAGATAACATACTATCATCTTAAGTAAGACTGTCCTACCGGTATAGGTCCTCCCTCAATCACTGCAATCACGTGCCTGTGATCCAATAATTGACTCTGAGGGCACTATATCCAACAATCTCCCACTTGGACTCAAGGCTAATTATTGCGATGCCGCATACTCACAGCCCGTGTGATACCGAACACCCAACTCCTCTACTAATCATTCTCATAAAGCCCGTTTGCGAAACTATTGCGTTCGAAGAATAGCCTCAGTGAGTGGATCTGCCCAGATGTTTCTTTCTATGTCTCTCTCTATCTCAAGTTCACAGAGAAAGCCATCTCCCGAAGTGAGCAATACCTGTCTTAGAATATGTCTGGATATCTGATGGGACCTAGTTCATAAATGAACTCCAAATCCAAACTTCTTAGACTGTATCGTATAATCAGTATCCTGCGTCATGCCTCCCTCTGTGTCCGCTTGGATCACCTGTCTAAAACACTGCCCCTCGTCAGAGAGAAAACTACAACTCTGACAGTCACTCTGTCATCCAAGTCACCTTGGAAGCCTGGAATGATAACCGTCTCCCTAAGGAGGCTGTCGCTATCATATCCCTAGAACGTCCACTTATGTTCTAAAACTTCTTCCGAACGTTTCTTCAGGATAGGATTAATATCACAACTTATTGCATATAGTGCAAAAAGAACATCTGGTGTGGTACTTGACATCTCATGATTGACTCAATTGTCTAAGCAAGTGATCTGCCAATCATGCACATCCCTCTCATCTTTAGTCTGTAAGACACCTTTAGAGAGGGTGACTCCATCACCTGCAGGTACACTACCATACCTGGAGTCGTCCATTCTAAAGCACCTTTAGAATGCTGTCTAAGTACCCAGATTGGGACACTTCCCAAATCTAGATCTAAAACCATTGATCTAGTAACCAGAATGTGTGATATAATATCCAAGTCCTATGTGGAGAAACCACTGTGTGACAACCAAAGTATAACCGATCGTTGTATAGGAATTTCACTTCCTACACTGTGTATGTTATCCAAATACCAGGACATCACACCCTACTATCTTCTTAGCAGATCCATCCCCTATTCTGATGAAGTCAAACCTATGACTGTCACATCAGAAATAGATGATCTATCGCCGCTATATTTGCTTTAGTCTATAAATAGACATAAGCTACTTGTCCACTATGCTTCCGCTGCTCCCAATGACTACGACAACCCTCTGGCAGAATAATATATACGTGCACTTCTAAAGCTAATTTAGAACGACGCTATATTCATCCTCATGCCGTGTCTCATAGCCTGGAACAACAGTAGTGTCAAATCTGGGTAAACAAGAACCTCCCTGTCACCGTCTTTGAGCATACCGAAGTACCTCTCGAGCGCTTGAGGTTACCCACCATATCTGTGGAGTCGCCAATGGAATGTGAATCCAGATTGAATCTTTAGGTTCTTTTCAAATTTTCAGTAATCGTTTGCGGTTCTGGAATCACTTCCAGTTCTACCATCTCCCACTACTGTTTTCTGAAAAAAAAAACCATTTTTATTAAAACTGTGGACAGTTAAGAACAATATCACTATTGATCTTTCAGATGGTAGAAAGTCAACCCTCGTCATAGCCCGGGTCAACCCACAAACATCCATTACAGAAACGTGCCTTGAGTTGTCCAGATTCTGGTTTTAAGCATAAGCCGGAAAACTCTCCGTACTTTAACATTGTTAAGATATGAACTATTATATATCCAATATAGAAAAAGAGGCACTGATTTAATTGGAACCAGATTCAAATCATGCAGCCGTCTCCAGTGCATGTCAACTAAATGGAGAGAGGCCAATCAGCATTACTCAACTTAGGAATGCTTCCAATTATGAGTAACCCGAAAGAGAAGTACGTTCTCTTAGTCATTACTATTAACTAAATACCATACAAAAGTATCTATATCTTCGATCACCTTGAAGAATCCTGATACTTACAATACCTGGTTCTCCACTTTATTCATATACCTATAACTTCTCAAAACTCGGATCTTGTATTTCTATGAAACACATGTCTAAGAACTAGAGAAGTCATAAGTAAACAGAATATAGTACGAGTACCATCCCCTATGTCCTCATGGACACTATACTCTGTATAAGTCCCCTGAGTTTAATAACTCATTCTCCGTGTGTTGTAGGTTGAAAACTGTACTTATGGTTAAGAAGAATTACACTGTTGTTTAATGCTCCTTACCTAACCATCCACTGATATAGGTCAATGTCATGGACATAATTTCAAAAAGTTATATCTCACTTTATAAAAATAAACATACAGATATATCAATTTGAAATTGGTGCATAACAACGAATATTCAAAACCAAATATTTGCCGTCCGGCAAACAACCCAGACGATTTCCTCAAATATCACCAATTACAACGAATCCCGATATAATGAGGATGATCACCCAATTCCCAATAAGTTACTCCCACTCATCATCTGTAAAACCATACAGATGTGAGAATCAAACCTGGTAAATACATACCCTGGAGCAAGGACTAATTGGGAAATCAGTTTTCTTTTAACAATACACAGTGAAACTGAAACATATAAATGTTTCGAAGGGGTATCCGGGTATTCCTAGTAATTCCTCTTCCATTATCAGATTCATAACTATAACCGTATATTTCTTTGCCATCTCTCCAAATCCCTTTATATGTCTTTAGTCATTACCTTCTGTACACCCCTTTAGGCTAAATGGTTTTCTTCCTTCCCTGCCATTCGACACCAGCCTATGGTTTGGAAGAAGACTATCCATTAAGCCTAATAGGTGTACTGTCCTAATCCTAGGAGCACTCGCAACCCGAGTGAAGGTAAAGTTAAAAGACAACTGAATAAAACCTTATTCCTATTTCTCCTGAACCAGAATCCATCCCCGAACTAGAACAAGTTCCTTCGAGTTCGTATATAACCATACAATGGAGTATCCAATAAACTGTGGATCTTCGTAGTGATAATGGGTGTTCCGGAAAAATACAAAGGTGAAGTAGGAGTGGCGATGAAATACTTGGTTTGGTCGTGAATAGCGGTCGCAATTTACTTTGCCCTTTTACTAATCCCTTTATTTGTATTTAATTAATACCTTCTGTACACCTTTTAGGTCAAATGGTTTTCTTCATGCCCTACCTTTCGGCACCTGCCTATGGTTTGGATGAAGACTATCCAATTAGCGTAATAGGTGTACCGTCCTAATCAAAGGAGCACTCGCAACCTGAGAGAAGGTAAAAGGAAAAAGACAACTGAATAGTCCTATTCATTTTCTCCAGAACCGGAAACCATTCTCGAATCTGGAACAAGTTCCTTCGAGTTCGTATATAACCATACGATGGTTTTATCCAATGGAAGTGGATGTTCATAGTAATACGGGGTGTTCTGGAGAAAAGGGTAAAAGTAGGAGTGGCAAAGAGGTATGCAACTCAGACAATCCAAAAGGCAGTGTTTTAAGAAGGTTCGGTCAACTTGGTCACTGAGTTATAGTCTAGGGTCGGGTCATGGTCGCTGCCAAATAGAGAGAGAAAAGAAACACTCAGCATGCACTCTAACCTAGATCAGAATGGTCATCAATTTATTTAATCAGGAAACCTTCCACTGTAACCTCAAATTCTCCTCCAAACATGAAAGAAGAATTAGTCGGGATCACCCGAGGAGTAAACCAACTCATCAGTGGGAATCGGGTTCCAACTATCATCGCATGATAATTTGTTGGAATCCACTCACATTATCACACTCCAGAAAGTATGCGCATACCTGGCAAGTTTCAGTTTCTTTAGAAACTCCCGATTTGATTTTTACCCCATGCTCTTATTACCTTGACTATGGCCAACAAATTATAAGTCACATGTCAAGTTCTTCCCGTCTTTATCCAGGTTAATTTGAACCCACTCGTACCCACCCTTGACTTTGTCCAACAAAGCAGTACGACTGTCCAAAACCAACGCATCTATTTATGCAGCAGAAAGATAACAAATAGCTACCATACACTATGCCTTGACTTTGGCCAACAAACATAGCATGAATACTAAGTGCTACCCGTTTGAAATGACGGAGGGCTACGAATGGTTTTTGGTGAAAAACCTATAATGTAATGAACTCGATGTCGTGAAGGAACCAGATAGCTTTTTATAAAAATATAGTGGCGAAAACCTTTGCTAAAGAGGTCACTCCCGGTGAAGGGATATCGGCTCTTTCCCCATAAAATGAGGTGCAGGATATTCCAACTGAATACCACGATGCAAAGCAAAAAGGCAATCGGCTATAATGAAGTTATTACCCTGACGCAAACTTCTGTCCAAGGGGTCACTCCCAGTGAAGGGATCTCGGCCCTTTCCTCGTCGACTGAGGTGCTGGATATTCATAACCGAATACCATTGTTCAAAACAAAAGAAAACGTCCTTGCAATAACAGCTTTTTTTTGAAAAATGTCCCAACAACTTCAGAATAGGTTTGTTTAGCTTGAATTGATCCGAATCAATGCTATCCCATCAATTAATCACACCACAAAAGAACGAAAATATGATATACGTATATGCCATCCGCATTCGCCTCTGGGTCCCGTCATCACCCGTTAGGTTACTTAACTAATGACAGAGCGGGGACTGGACTAGCGCGGGTGTAAAACATATACAACATCTACTAGTATATATATCAATATATAATATTCGCTCATGGCGTGATAAAATGCAACATCACAGAAAGTAATAAGCATCACAGAACAATACAGATAATCTGGGAGCCCCGGGTTTCATAGAGCCGCTACTGAAACCCGACGTTCCCCTGGTCGTGTGGATAGCCTGTGCAATGAAATCCGAGACCCCTACAGGCGCGGCAAGTTACCCGCCAAAACCTGAAGCGAGGCAGCCCCTTCAACAAAGTGAATGGACCACCCAACACTTCACGGAATCCGGTAACTTGAGCACCCCTCCTTGGGTCAACATATACCCCCTACGAGTGCGGCGAATAGCCCGCCAATTCTAGAGTGAAGCCCCCTCCGTCTCAAAGCCATGAGATGCGGGCCCGTTGCCCTCTGGAACCCGGCTATCCGTGCACCCCACCTTGGGGTAATCCTAGTACAGAAATTAAAATATACAACGGGTACATCAACCTCAGCCCGGTCGTGCCCCAAAAGAATAAAATACAAACAGGCAGTGACGGCAGTCCACATGTCGGACACTCGCCCCGCAATAACAACTGTACAAATACAACCAAACTATACTACCATTGCATCCAGGCTATCCACCACGACAAATCCGCAACATCACAGCACAACACGGAACATCAACGTGAATGTCACGTTCGCAAATCCGTCTAAAAGAGCTATAGCAATTAGAAAAGATTTACCGCTCGAATGGCATTCACGGTCGCAGATATAAAGTAAGCACTGTGAACTAACATATTTAAAATTTTCGATCGAAAAAATTTCCCGAAGTGCCCCCAAGCATAATTCCCAGTACTCAAACAAATCTGGGCCCAAACAAAAAATTCCAGAAACCCCAATTCCAAGTTTAAGACCACAGTAGAAAAAATGGTGCATTGAGGCACAAAATGGCGGCAGAACCGTGGCCAAAAGAGGGGTATTGCCGCGGTTCCGCGGCGGAACAGTGTCATCATGCAACGAAATTTTCACAGATTTCTTAAAAACGCCTACCTGATTTTCTGCAACACACAAAATAATTTTTCGACGAAAAAAAAGTTTCGACAGAAACTGCACAAATTGGAATTGCGGTTTTGGAAATTTCGTTCGATCGAAGTTCTAAACACGTTAGAGCAAGCTAGTAACGGTTAATGGCCTGGCTCTGATACTATGTAAGTCTACGGTAGCGCCCCGGCCGTCTGACCGAGGCCAAAATGCGGAAACGAAAACTTTTTCTTAACTAGAAACAGGCGCTATCGCAGACTTTAATCCCGGATCAAACCATTAACCTATAACTGGCAACTAGAGAAAGGGTTGTAAAAGCTTTACCGATCGATCCGTGTCATTCGGTCTTTGGCCACCATCCCAAGCTCCTCGCGGCATCTCCGATCTCGATCTCCTCGTCGGAAAGGGAACCACATCTTCGAGTATTTTTACGGGCTCCCGCTTCGCCCGAAGAAACTCGGGCACGGAGTTCGCTAGCCGACGTGTCCAAGGCGATGTAGAGAATGTGTGTGACAACTTTGTCTCTTGCATCCATTGTATGGATGGAGGTTGAAGGTGAAGCCATCAATGGAGATTGTGAGCTAGAAGAAGAAGAAGAAGAAGAGGCTTTTCTTTCTTGTGTGTTGTATGATAAAAAATGAGAGAGAGAGAGAGTGAAAATAATACAAGAGCTAACCTTATCATGGCTGCCCTTCTCTCCCTCTCATTTCAACTTACAAATCCATCACAAAATGTGACATATGCACAATAAATAAGACCATGAGTCATTAGGTTGCATATATAAATGCACCTCATGATGATTTCTAGCTCATAATTTCCATTTGTAAACATTAACCCAAATGTTTACAACAATAAAATGATACGGCAACATCTAAAGTAAACTTATGACGGATCACAAGGATACCTCTCACCAGTATATACATACCCGCATCCGCATTCCGACTGAATGCGAATGCGATGAGACTAAAGTAATCCAACAAATCTAATACTAGGATCCGGCTTAAACCAAAGCCCACTAGTATGATCCGCCCGATCATGATCCGTGCACTACTGCACGTATATGATCAGACCCTGCCATATATCATACGGCCTCTACAACGTTTCGCCCAAAACTTGAGAAACTGTCTGTGGGGGATTCTAAAGACTCGTCAATTCTTTGGCTGTGGATTTAACCACTAGCACGTCAGTGGTACTAGCTGTACGTAACGGGCCACCAGGTATTGACCAAAAGGGAAGTCGATGAGCGAACTCATCCTGACACCCTACTGAGCCGGTCAGTGACAATATCCGTACAGTCCGGTCCGTTCGTCTATGAGCATCGCATGGCGAGCCTAGGGGGTTGGTAAAAGCCAGACCCCCAAAAGCGGTACAAGTCGTGTCGGAGTGTAGCCCAGAACACCCTGAGATACTACTGGAATACCTACCAGTAAATCTCTTGCCTTGGACAAGGACTTCGTGTAATGGCTCTCCTAGACACTGCGCGATCTCACCCCTAATTCCGGGAGAGACGAAACCCCTGTCGATCCGCTCACTGCCTCCATGTGGCTCGGGATTGTACCCAACTAAAAATTGTTTGCACGACTTCTTTGAGCCGTGGTAGGGTAGTAATCAAAGTACAGTGGGAACTCACACGAGACAAATGACGATCTCAGGTTGATGAACTAACCTGTACACATGTCACCAGGGAACTTCTATCTGACGTCAAGTATAATACCAACTACCATGTTCCCAGCGAGTCCTGTCCAGTGTACTCATAACCCAATGAGCACCTGCGTACATCTTAGGTGATTCAACTGACACCAATGGCTTGTGAGACCAGCCACCGCCCCTCGTTGGGGTCTCGACTGTATACACTAGTCTACTAATGGAGTATCAATGCGCAGTCTCGAAACTCCCACGACTAGGGACCACTTTAAAGATGTGCTTATAGACCCCAGCTCCCATGTATATGATCGCCATCATACTGTTGGCCGTCAAGAAAGAATCCTATAGGCTCTATCAACGTGCAATAGTGACCTGTAATGTCACCTAAAGCATGTACACGATGATAAAGATAAACCAGATAGCATACTATCATCTTCATTAAGACTGTCCTACAGGTATAGGTGCTCTCTCAATCATTGCAATCACGTGCCTGTGATCCAATAATTGACTCTGAGGGCACTATATCCAACATACTAAAGAGCTAATCTAGTTGAGAATGATGAAATAGGAAGTGGGCTCACTTTAGTTTTATTTTTCTCACAATATTTTCTCTCTTTAGAAAAACCTAGCAAGCTTTTGCTCAAGGAAGAAGAAGATGAGCTTAAGAGATGAGAATGAACTAATGAGGTGAGAGAAACAACCATGGGAGAGTTTGTATCATATACTAACTCATGTAGAGACATAACCATGGCTAAATCATAATGGTTAGGTTAATAAATATCTTAAGTAAAACAAAATTAGTGGACTAAGTCAATGCATCCACAAGCTTCATGAAGCTTCATGCATGTCAGCTATTATCCACTATTTTGGAATTACTTTAAATACTAAAACCCAACATTATAATTAGTATGGTGTAAGTCTCATACACCCATGTAGTGTGTATCAACAACCATGATACAAAATAAAACATAATTAATATATATCACATATATATATTAAGTGTGCACATGTGAGAATAATAAATGCTTAAGTGAGCTAATATTAGTGAATGTAAATTAGTATATCAAATATACAATTATAAACTAAATTATAAAATCAACACTTGATTTCATAATCCGGCTATATCACATTTAACCGACTAATATTAAATGTACCAACTTATCGAATCAACACTTGATTTGATAACCCGTCTATATCATATATAACCGTTCGATACAAATATCGCGAGAATAGAATACGGTATCACATACTCACATTATTCTCGGTCCCGCACATATCACATATGTGCTCCTACTTCATTTTGCCTGAGCCAGTAAAACCTCTATGTAGGACTTTAAAGACTAGTCAATACGCCGGCAGTAGGTGATGATTACATCAAGCACCCACAAGCCGTCAGCGGTACTAGCTGGACGTAACGGCTACCCGGGTATTGAGCTATCAGAAGATCAACAAGCAAGCCCACTCTAGCTCCTGTAAAGCCTGTCAGTAACACTACCGTGCAGTCCGGTCTCCTCGTCTGATATGCCGCATATCCAGTCTATGGGTGGTAAACGTCAGACCCCAATAACCGATAAGTCATATGCCAATATGAGGTTCATAACGGGTCGAGAAACTACCGATAACACTTTCCAGTAAATCTCTAAATCAGCCCTGGCCAGGGACTTCCCTGTTATGGCCAATATAGCACAGCGCAACATCAACTCCCAATACCAGGAGAGACGAAACCTCTCCTATCGCTCATTGCCTCCATGTGACTCGAGACTGTACCCAAAAACCACCGTTTTGCACGTCCTCTTAAAAGTGGTAAGGTGGAAATCAAAGCACAGTAGGAATCACACAAGACTCTACGACGATCTTGGGTCTACAGACTAACCTGTACCAGTGTCACCAGAGAATTACTATCTGACGTCAGGTATAATACCATCTATGAGTTCTCGGTGAGTCCGTCCAGTGTACCCAGTCTCCTCTGAGCACCCGTATACCATCTCTGATGTCAAACACCAATGGATATGGGATCATCCATCACCCATCTCATGGGTCGAGAAGCGTATACGCTAGTCTACTGTGGTATATCGATGCCAAGTCTCAATACACCCACGACTAGGTACATTAAAGGATGAACATATGGACTACCATGGCCCCACTAGTATGATCTGCATCACAATCCTGGTAGTCAAGTACACATCCTAAGGGCTTTACCAACATGTAACCATAAGACAGTATCAAGAGACAAGTATACATGTTAAGATAAAAAGCAACCAGATAGCATACTATCATGTCGAGCAAGAAAGTCCTCTCTATATATGTTCAAGCATCCACTATAATATACATCATATATACAATAATGGCTTCTAAGGCATGCATACAACTAACAAGTGCACCATACCATGTCTATGTTATTCAATTGTTTGTGACTTGTGAGTTGTGCGATTAGAAAAGAAAAGAAAAGAGAAGAGAGTTAAGAGTGAGAGACAAAATGATAAGAAACAAATGAGATATTTGTGAGAGAGTGAGAATAAGAGAGAGTAACCATTGACTTCTTCACAATTCTTCTTCCTTCTTTATTTCTTCACCATTTTCATCATTTCCTTCATGCTTCCTCCACCTCCTCCACCTCCATGCATCATCTCCAATTCATATTCAAAACCCCATGCCACCTTCATTAAAAAGATGCACAAGCCTATTCTAAATCTTTTGAACCATTCAAGGTTTGATTTTGAAGACTTTGGGCAACTCAAGAATTTTCCTAGGTTGCCAAATGAGGTAATCCCTACACCTTTAGTTATGTGTTTGTGTTAGTATATCCTATTGTTAGTTTGGAGTTAAGCCGATATGATTTGATGATCTTAGAAAATTCCAAGTTGATGTTTAGTGATTTTGTGGACTTGTAAAGATGTAGTAGAGTGTAGTGAGTGTTGTAGGACGTTAGTGATGCTTTTCCTGACCTAAAAATGAGTTTAGAATCCGATACACGAATTTAGAATTTGTCCCGTGTCGGTTTTGTGAAACCTAGAGGACTACAGGGTATCTGAAGCAACTTGGGTTATTTCTGAGATAAACAAACAAGTCCATTAACCTAGATAAACCATTAGAAGACCACCACCGAAGTACAAACACGTTCTGGCCTACTTTGACCGGCGGCGCCGGATATTTGGGATGTGTTGCCGGACCCCCTTCTTCCTTTGGTATTGTGGTTTTGCCTGCAGCTCACTTACCCTATAACCTAGCCTCTGTACTTGTTAGTTTTGTCACTTTTGACCTGAGGTAAAATCTGGGTGCTACTTAAGAGTGTTTTGGCTATGTATTTAAGATATTTGAATTTGTGGTTTTGGTATTTGAGATTTGATTCCGTCGTTGGACGTTTGTACATCAACGGACGAGGGTTGTTTGGTTGTTTTGCATAAATAAGCTATAGGTTCTAACCTATAAGCGATTCATGTGCCGTATCTGTTTTCGGAAATTGGTTTTAATAGAATTGTGATTGTGTATCAATTGTAGGTACCTTCGCGTGGACTTCCGAGACGACGAAGCACATCGACTTCGGCTAAGTGAGGAGTTTAGCAGGTGAGTAGATTTATATCTATGGGGAAAGTCGAGTGGATGGCGTATAGCACCCCCGCAACCATTGATATGAAAGATCGTTTATAAATTATAAAAAGGGTATGCTACAAACTTAAGATAACATGATTATAGGATTTAGTAAAAGATGATATGATAAAAGTTGACACTAATGGACATATTTGCTTGAGAATATGAAATGGGAAGTGAATCATGATAAGTATGAATTGAAAGAGAACAATTATGAGTTAATAATGGTATGATATGAGTTTGAGATCGATACGACTTGAGATTTATAAGATATGACGTATATGCAAGATATCATTATGTGAGATTGATACAAATGTGATTTGAGATATAGGTGTATTTATATATTTATAAGAATAATGAGTGATATGCCGTACGAGACTTTAGATCCGTACCCTCATTGTTTTATAGGTCAATAGATTCCCTATTATGTTTGATATTACCGTACGATTGATTGCCGTACGCGATATGTTTCACCGGATGATTGATCCGTTCTTATGATTTGAGAATGATGATTGAGGATTATTATCATATCAGATGTTATGAGGCGTGATCGTCGATATAAAGATTGCCACCTGAACCATACCTATTTTCAAAACGATGATGTGTATCGTTTAAAAAGTGACCGTATGATTCTTGTGTAGATAGATATACCCATTTATTGTTCATGTTGTGTAGGTTATTACCCCTCGTGATGTACATACCACGTGCCGGTATTTAATGCTATATGATATCATTTGCTACTACACCTGCACAATTACTGTTGATGCGCATGTTACACATACACAGATTTGCTGGCTCACTCACATTCTTCATCTGTAATTGCCATGTCACTTACACGGTAGAATTTCCATATCACTTACACAGTAGAATTGCCATGACACTTACACAGTAGAATTGCCATTCCACATACACAGTAGAATTTCCATGCCACTTACAAATTAGAATTGCCATGCCACTTACACAGTAGAAATGCCATATTTTGAGATTAATCTAAAACGTAAAAGTACATTCATTGTTCAGTACTATCACTTGACATGCTTGCTTGATATACTCGATATGCTCATATTACTACTCTATGTTGCATACATCGTACTTTATGGTTATATTCTTGCGATGTTGTTTTCATGGGATCTCTGGATTTGAGAACCGTGGTTATATTTCAAAGAAAATTGTGTTTTGTTTTAAAAACACGGTTTCTCTTGATATGATATTTCAAGACGTCCACCATGAGTTTTCTCAGTTCTGAGCTTGTTTTCGAGACCCGATTCGAGGAGTTGGAAAATGTTGTTTGCGGGTACATGGTGGACACGGTATGGTACGACGGGGCAAGAAATAATTTTTGTGGTGTAGATGATGAGCCTGGCAGAGGGAACACTACCTACCGGTGATTGTGTAGAACTCGGCGAATATCCGGAGGATTCCGTTTTGGAGTTTTGATATGAGATGGATATGAGGACCAATCTGAGGATGCGGTGCCTGGGATGAGATAGATATGAGGGCCGATCTGAGTATGTGGCGCCTGAGATATGAGGATTTATGGGTCGATGCTGGGCACGGGTTTTCATGATGTTTCGAGTGTCGATGTTGGACACTCAGGTTCCATGATTTTGATGTGTCGTTGATGGACACATGTGGTTGATATCCTCATATATATATACATGCTTATGTTTTCATGATGTTTCGAGTGTCGATGTTGGACACTCAGGTTCCATGATATTGTTTGATTCGCTGATGGACACGTGGACGATATCCACATGCATATAGGCATATGATGTCGGATGTTTATTTATATGTCATTACATTGACTCGATTGTTGACATATATGCGTACTTGGTCACCCTAGATTTCATAGTATTACCTTCAGGATATAGTGACCTAGGAAATCGCTGTTTTATTCGATTTCTACTTGCTGACGTTTTCTACTCACGAGTTGGCAACTCACACCCGTTGTGCCACAGTTCTTGCAGGTTTGACCGCTTGGGATCAGTTGCGGTATCGCTGGCACACGGCTTCATCCGGGATGTTTTTCTTTGGTAGGTGGGACACATGTTGGATCGTTCCCACTCTCGTACTTTATATTCCGTTGTATCTAGATAAACTCCATCAGATCAAATCAAATCAGAACTAGATATTGTATATTGGTAGACCTAGTCAGACTTGGGTATTGTGCGAGACTTAGAGCGATGGGTTTATGTCGCTTTCTTGAGTTTTGATGTCTTGCTTCTTTATTGTTCTTTCTAGGTTGATTCTTCGCCGTTGGGCGTCGTATATATGTTATTGCGTAGTTGTGATTCCGTCGGTTGGCGAAGAGCTAGCTCCCGCTTGGGGATGTCTATATATTGTTGTGTATATGTTTTTTGATCAAAACATACAAGGGAGGTGCTGCCCGAAATTTTAAAATACGAAACATTTTTTCAACTCTAGTATAATCCACTTGAATTTTCATATTTCATTAGCTATGCATTTAAAGAAAAACATGATTCGTTATACCTTTATTTCAAAATTGCACCCCTATTATTTTCCGCAAAAAGGTTTAGATTTTCTGGGCTTCGGCTTACTTGATTTACATTACGCCTTTAGACGTTGCGTAATTTAAGTTCCGGTGACGTGCTAAATTACGGGTCGTGACAATACTATCATCTCGAGTAAGACTGTCCTACCGGTATAGGTCCTCCCTAAAATATTGCAGTCACGTGCCTGCGATCCAATAATTGACTTGAGAGCACTATAGCCAACAATAGAGTGGTAGGAACTGATTTGGTTAAAACTCTATTCAACAGGTATGCGGCCGTTTCAAGCGCATAACTCTAAAAGGAAACAGGAAACTCAGCAACACTCATAAAAGAGTGCACCATATCTAATAGGGTGCGATTTCTCCGCTCCGACACACCGTTGTGCTGTGGTGTATATGGAGGAGTAAGCTGAGAGAGAATCCCATTCTCTTTTTTTCATGACCCGAAGTTTGGCCCGTGACCGGCACATAACCACGTAACGTCTACAGGCGTAACGCAGCTAAGTGAACCGAAAACCCAGAAGCCAAACCAGTAAAAGTATAGAGTGTCTTAAGTTTAAAATGGAAGTATTAATTAAAGTGACAAGAATTCTTAAGTAAATAATTACCAAGATAGCAATATACAACGCCGTAGCGAAGATCAAGATCAACAAGTGGGAACATCACAGATAGAATAAACTGCATAAGTAAACTCGGCTCACAACGAGCTCGACGCCACAATACAAATAATATACATCATCATCCTCACACTGTCTCTAAGTCAAGTACATATATGGTAGATGGAGAATACTAGATACAACAATGTACATAACTGAAAGATAAACAGATACCGCGCAAAACCCACCCATCAGCAAAAGAACTAGTACACCAACTGTAGGGGTATCTGTGTGAAAAGATACAAAACGCAGCCTGCCGCGACTACTCGAAGGGCAACCTGCAAACACTGTAGCACAACGGGGGTGAGTTGCCAACTCGTGAATAGAGATAACATATAAAGGTAATCGCGAGCATGCACGTACTATTGCTACTCTATCATATGCCAACAGATGATATCAATGCGTGGTAAGCAGTATGTGCAATAATCATGCACGTGCTCTATCAGGTAATATAACTAAAGGATGAGATACAATAATGAATGCTGAGCATGGGAAGTATAACATCTACACGGAATGTCAACGTGGAATATGTAGTCGGTGTCCATCAATGCACCACAAATCCCAACAACCCAGTCGCCGACACTCCCATCGGCCCTCAAATCCTGTACATCACTGAGAATCATAAGTGCCCAACATCGGCACCCAAATATCATAGATACTCGTGTCTATAATCGACACATAAATCTTCCTATATCGGGCATCCGTCAGTCCGGGTCAGCCCCCTCTCTCATATGTCTATCGGGCATCCGTCAGTCCGGGTCAGCCCTCTCTCTCGGGCATCCGTCAGTCCGGGTCAGCCCACTTTATCTCATATATATCGGGCATCCGTCAGTCCGGGTCATCCCTCTCTATCTCATATATATCACTCTGGCACCGAGAAAATATAGGGTGGACGCACCGAAATATCATATCAAGGGAACCGGGTTTTTAAATGATTACATATTTGAAATAGCCACGGTTCCCAAATCCAGAAATCACATGTAATCCAAACCAATATGCAAGTAAATGTGATGTGATATGTGCATCAAGTATGAATATCATGTCAAGTCACATAAAGATGAGCTACAACATAATGATCCGATGTGATATATGCATCAAGTATGAATATCATGTCAAGTCACATAAAGATGAGCTACAACATAATGATCCGATGTGATATTTGCATCAAGTATGAACATCATGGAAATTCTACAGTATGAGTGTCATGGAAATTACTAACGGTGTGTGTAGCAGCATTCAGGATAGTGCTCGTGCAACATGAACCGTTAGTAATGGTGCGGTGTTCTATCAATTCTAGTTTATATACATATATCAGGGAATGTGGTATGCACAAAATAATAGCTATGAACAGTCAATGTATGAAATGTAGCTACAAAATCCTATCAGCCCTGACGTAGAACGCCATGCGGGCGATATCCCCGTAGATGTTAAATCTACTCACCGTAGTCCCTCGCTAGGTATAGCCGATGACTTGTTTCCCCTTCTTCGCGGCGTCCGTCGCACTCGCCTGCGAACCTAGAATTCCACAGAATATCACGCATAAGCTCAAAACCATACAAACACGACATTTAAGGTCAACTAGAAACCCGTGTCGAGAACCAAACGCGCGTGTGCGCGATACGTTAAAACATGTGATTACGTGCCTGAAGTCACTCCGACGCGTCGCGATACGCAGAAACCCCAAACCCATACACACGTATCACGCGTGTCACGAAAGATTAAAAATACGGGAAATAGGGTATTCTACTCCATATTTTGATACATAACAGATATTATAAAAATAGATATACCAAAATACTCCACATAGCAGCAGACTCCTGTGACCTAAACCCCAACCCCCAATTCACTAATCTGGCCGCAAATTGCGGCCAGAACGCATTTTTCGGCGGCCTGGGTAGGGAGGTGGGTCCCCCGGTTTTGTGTGTGCACTCTATACCCCCAACACATGCTACATTAATTCCAATCTCATTCTGAAACAACACGGGTAGCAGCAGATCTTACAGAGCCCTATTTCTAGTTAAAATGTCTAATTTAACACTAAAACAATACTTTAGTGTAGTTTTGTGCAAACTGAAGCAAACCCTGGTCTAAAACCACCCTAATCACCCATTACCAAGCTAATCAAGCCATGAAGATATCAATTTTAACCTAACTTCACTAAACCCCTTTACATAGCACAAAACATGGACAAAATAAGATTTTTAGAAACTAAACATGCAAGTTATGGAGATAGGGTGCTAGGAGTGAGATTTATACCTTCAAATGTCCTTAGAAAAACCAAAAGTTCCAGCTTTAACCTCAAGTGGGCAGATCTACCACCAAACACCTCAAATAGACCCCCTTTTCCAAGGTTTTGTGAAGGAAAAGTGTTGATTTGTGTAGGGTTTTGGGTTCAGATCAAAGATATGTGAAAAAAAGAAGAAAAGATGAAGAAAAGCATGGTTTTTCTGCTGGAATTTCTGCAGAATTCTGAGATGGGGGAAAGAGAAAGAGAAGAGAAGGAAAATAGGGTCAAAAATCAATTTTCAACCTAACACCATGCTTCATTTTTTTTATTTGGATGTTTGAATTTTAAAAAAAAGGTTTAGTTTGATAAATGGATGGGGAATTAACTATGAACCATAGCTAACTTTAACCTATGTCTCAAAATGGCTAAGTGTGCACGTGTAAGCTACATCAAGGAAAATTCCAATTAGGGTAAACCCGACTAAAATAACTAATAATCCTATGTACACATATATAATAACACGCACAATTTCTAATTAACACGAAAAACATTAAAACAAAATTTCAAAGTGTTACAATCTACCCCCCTTAAAGAAATTCGGTCCCCGAATTTCAAAATCTAACAACACGTACCTTCAAAAAGGTGGAGATACCTCTTCCTCATCTCACTCTCGGTTTTCCAAGTGACCTCCTCTCTGCTCAGACCATGCCAAAGTACCTTGACGGACGGTATCTCTTTCGACCTCAATTTCTTCACTTGTCGATCCAAGATCATCACCGGCTGCTCTGTATAGGAAAGGTCGCGCTCAAGCTGGATCGTCGGGTGCTGAATCGCATGCGAAGGATCATGAAGATATCTGCGGAGCATCGAAACATGAAATACAGGGTGCACGTCTGGAAAACTGGGCAGAAGGGCTAACCGATACGCAACTGCACCAACACGCTCGAGGATATCGAAGGGGCCCACAAATCTGGGACTAAGCTTCCCCTTCTTCCCAAATCTCATCACACCTTTCATTGGGGAGACCCTCAAGAAAACATGGTCACCAACAGAAAACTCAAGTCTGCGCCGCCGACGGTCCGCATAAGATCTCTGCCTACTATGTGCTGCTCTCATCCTGTCGTGAATCAACTGGATCTTCGCGGTCGTCTCCTCCACAATCTGTGGTCCTAAGATACTGCTCTCACTGAGCTCTGTCCAACAAGTGGGCGATCTGCATCTCCTCCCATAAAAGGCCTCAAACGGTGCCATCTGAATGGTCTCCCGGTAGCTGTTGTTGTAGGAGAACTCTACTAAGGGCAAATGATGATCCCAGCTACCTCCAAAGTATAAGACGCACGCTCTGAGCATGTCCTTGAGAGTCTGAATGGTCCGCTCTGACTGTCCGTCGTTCTGCGGATGAAATGCTATGCTGAAGCTCAAGCGAGTGCCCAAAGCCTCCTGAAGTCTCTGCCATAGCCGGCTGGTAAACTGGGTGCCTCTGTCGGACACGATACATGTCGGAACTCCGTGCAGTCGTACAATCTCGTCGATGTAAATCTGGGCATACTGAGCAAATCCGAAAGTCGTCTTCACCGGTAGGAAGTGAGCCTCTTTCGTCAAACGATCCACGATCATCCAGATGGAGTCATACCCTCGACTAGTCCTGGGTAGACCCACAATGAAGTCCATAGAAATCTGCTCCCATTTCCAGTACGGAATGGGTAACGGCTGTAGCTCTCCCGTGGGCCTCTAGTGCTCAGCCTTGACTTGCTGACAAGTCAGGCATCTCGACACAAAATCTGCGATGTCTCTCTTCATTCCGTCCCGCCAGTAAACACCTCTCATATCATGGTACATCTTGGTGGAACCGGGATGAACAATGTATACCGATCGATGTGCCTCCTCAAGAATCTCGCACCGCAATCCCTTAGCATCTGGTACGCACAGTCTAGCCCCAAATCATAGTATCCCCTAATCATCGATCACGAACTCGGAAAATCTGCCCTGTCCCATCTGTGCCCTGATCTCTGAACATCGGTCATCACTGTGCTGTGCCTCATGTATACGGTCAAGGAACTATGGGCGTGCATGAACATGTGCAATTTGTCCTCCGATCGGCGTAAACTCGAACTGTACCCGGCTGTCGCATAAAATTTGCCAATCTGCCGACGACTGCCTCTGTACTGCGCTCAAACAAGATAGACTACCCCGGGCCTCCTGCTCAAAGCATCCGCCACTACATTAGCCCTGCCCGGGTGATACAAGATCTCACAATCGTAGTCCTTCACTAACTCCATCCATCGGCGCTGTCTAAGGTTCAAGTCTCGCTGCTGGAATATATACTTTAAGCTCTTGTGATCAGTGAATATCTGGCATGACTCTCCATATAGGTAATGTCGCTAGATCTTAAGTGCAAAGACCACTGCAGCCATCTCCAAATCGTGAGTGGGGTAGTTCTGTTCATGTTTCTTTAATTGCCTCGAAGCATACGCGATCTCCCTATCATGCTGCATCAATACGCACCCTAGCCCCACTCGTGAAGCATCACAGTAGACCACAAATCCGCCTGATCCTGAAAGCAAAGATAGCACTGGTGTCGTAGTCAATAGAGCCCGTAGCTGCTGAAAACTGTGCTCACACTCCTCCGTCCAATCGAAACGAACTCCATTTCAGGTCAACCCGGTCAAAGGTGTAGCAATGCGAGAGAAGTCCTGCACGAATCACCTGTAGTAGCCTGCCAGCCCTAGAAAGCTGCGACCCTCAGTAACTGACGTGGGTCTAGGCCAACTCCGAACAGCCTCAATCTTCCTCGGGTCTACACATATACCATCTCGTGTAATCACGTGCCCCAAGAAGTCGACGCTGTCCAGCCAGAAAGCACACTTTGAGAATTTGGCGAAAAGCTGATGCTCTCTCAAGGTCTGCAGTGTAATCCGCAGGTGCTGCTATTGCTCCTCTCTACTCTGAGAATACACTAGAATATCGTCAATGAACACTATGATGAACAAATAAAGATACGGCCGGAAAATACGGTTCATCATGTCCATAAATGTTGCTGGCGCGTTGGTGAGTCCGAACGACATCACCAAAAACTCGTAATGGCCGTAGCGCGTGCGGAAAGCTGTCCTAGGAATGTCCTCCTGTCGAACCCGCAGCTGATGGTAGCCTGATCGAAAATCGATCCTCGAAAAGTATCCTGCCCCTGAAGCTGGTCGAACAAATCGTCGATGCATTGCAAAGGATACTTGTTCCGCACTGTCACCCTGTTCAGCTGACGGTAGTCGATACACAAACGCATACTGGCGTCCTTCTTCTTGACAAACAGGACTGGAGCAACCCAAGGAGAAACACTTGGTCGAATAAGTCCCTTATCCAGCAAATCATGCAACTAGCCCTTCAATTCTCTATGTTCCGCCGGGGCCATCCGATAAGGCGGTACAGAAATAGGCCCCGTGCCAGGAACCAAATCAATACAGAAAGAAATATCATGCTCGGCCGGTAGCCCAGGAAGATCGTCAGGAAACACATCAGGGAACTCGCTAACAACCGGAACCTGATCCATCGGAACCTCTGTAGCTCTAGTATCGCAAACATAGGCGAGAAATCCCTGACATCCCTTCCTCAAAAGCTGTCCAGCGCGAAAAGAAGAAATCACACTGTGAGGGGTGGCACCACGGTCCCCCAACACAACAAAAACCGACTCGCCGGGGAAACAAAATCTAACTGTCTTCTCGTAGCAGTCAACAGAAGTATAGCACGTGGCTAACCAATCCATGCCCAAAAGAACGTCGAAGTCCTACATCTCAAGAAGGATCAAATCGACCGGCAACTCTCTCTCTCGCCGATACGGACGATACAGGATCAGAACACGTGCCTAGCAACAAACGACTCTCCCACAGGAGTAGTCACAACAAGCGTCTGATCAAGCAAACCGGATTCTCTACCCAAACTCGGCACAAAGTGTGTGGATACGTACGAGTGCGTGGATCCGGGATCGAATAACACGTGTGCATCAACAGAACATACTGGAAGGATACCTGAGACCATCGCATTGGATGCCTGCGCGTCCTGATGCGTCAAAGCAAAAACTCGCGCCTGTCCTCCACCTGCTACTGACTGTCCTCTGTCGGCCGCTGGCTGTCCTCTGCCTCTATCACCTCGTCCTCTATGACCAAATCCTCCGCAACCATGACCTCTCTGTGCATGAGTCTGACGCGGAGTAACAGTAGGTACAATAGGCAACGTCGTCTGGGGTGGTGAAGGTGGTAGTGTGACGTGCGGTGCTGTTGCCTCCCTCCGGGGTACCTCAGGACAATCTCGTACACGATGATAAGAACTCTCGCAACGGAAACATCCCGATGATGGTCGCTGACCCTCCTGGGGACAGGAGCTAAACAACCTGCCTCGCCCCAAATCTCTGCTACCTGCAAGACGTCTATCACGGCGCCAAAAAGGACGTCTCTACGCTGATGTATCCGCACGAACTCTCTTCGGCTCTGGAACTACCGAAGTCTCAGCAAGGCACTCCTCGACTAATATGGCTGCGTCTACAGCTGCTGCATATGTCTCGTAATGCTGTGCGCCGATCGCTAGAAACAGTGGTGTAAGCAAGCCTCGGACAAATCTCTTGACTCGTAACTCCTCAATAGCCACTAGGTACGGAGCATACACTGACAGCTCGTTGAACAGGACACCATACTCTGCCACTGACATCACCGGAGTCTGACGTAAAGACTCGAACCTGCGTGCTCTAGCATCTCTGATGCTCAGTGGAAGAAAACGGGCAAGGAATAGCGCCACGAACTCTGTCCAGGTCATAGGAGGAAGACCTGCTGCTCTACCCTTCTCGACTGATTCACACCATATTTGCGCAAGGCCTTCCAGGCGAAAGCTCGCGAACTCAACCCATCTCGCATCTCCGCATCTAAGTGAACGACATATCCACGCCATCCTATCAATAAAAGACTGTGGGTCCTCAGCCGCATCGGTGCCTGTGAAGACCGGAGGCTTCAGCCTCATAAACTCTGACAACGATACTGTAATAAGCTCCGTAGCTGCAGGGGCAACTGCCTGTACTGTGTGTTGTTAGTTATGAATATGCCCTAGAGGCCATTGTTGTACATTTGATGTATATTATAATGGATGCTTGGTTATATATAGAGAAGACTTTCTTGCTCGTCATGATAGTATGCTATTTGGTTTCACTTTATCTTAACATGTTGACTTGTATTGGTTTACTGTTTTACTCTCACATGTTGATAAAGCCCTTAGGATCTGTACTCGACTACTGGGACTATGATGAGATCATACTAGTGGGGCCGCGGTAGTCGATGAGTACATCCTATAACTGTTCCTAGTCGAGGGTATATCGAGACAGGGCATCGATACACCAGAGTAGACAAGCGTATACGCATCTTGACCCATATGATGGGCGATGGATGATCCCATATCCATCGGTGTTTGACATCAGAGATGGTGTACGGGTGCTCAGTGGAGACTGGGTACACTGGACGGACTCGCCGAGAACTCCCAGATGGTGATATACCACACGTCTGATGGCAGTTCTCCGGTGACACAGGTACAGGGTAGTCTGTAGACCCGAGATCGTCATGGAGTCTTGTGTGATTCCCACTGTGCTTTGATTTCCACCTTACCACGTCCAAGAGGGCGTGCAAAACGGTGGCTTTTGGGTACAGTCCCGAATCACATGGAGGCAATGAGCGATAGGAGGGGATTCGTCTCTCCCGGTATAGGGAGTTGATGTTGTGCTGTGTTCGATTGGCTATAACTGGAAGTCCCTGGCCAGGGCTGATATGGAGATTTACTGGTAAGTGTTACTAGTAGTTTCTCGACCCGTTATGAGCCATACATCGACACGACTTATCGGTTACTGGGGTCTGACGTATACCACTCCTAGACTTGATATGCGACATATCAGACGAACAGACCGGACTGTACGGGAGTGTTACTGGTTGGATTCACAGGAGAACGCACAGGCTAGCTTGTTGATCTTTTGATCGCTCAATACCTGGGTGGCTGTTACGTTTAGCTGACCGCTTGCAGCTTGTGGGTGTTTGATATGATCATCACCTGCTACCGGCGTATTGACGATTCTTTAGAGTCCTACACAGAGGTTTCTTTGCTCAGGCGAAACAGAGTAGTGGCACATATGTGATATGCGCAGGAGCGAGAATAATGCGATATGGGATTCCGTATTATATTCTCGCGATTTATGGATATGAATCGGGTCATCGGATCAAGTGTTGATTCGATGAATCGGTACATGATATATTAGCCGGTTATATTCGATATAGCCGGATCGTCGGATCAAGTGTTGATTCGATGATTTAATATATAATAATATATATGATATATTATTATATTAACTAATATTGGCTTACTTTATTATTTCATTTTCTCAGTGGATGATACATTGATATATATGCGATATATGTTAATTGTATTATTTTCTTTTGTTGCAAATATATAATATATATATGATATATATTATTGTGACATGATATGATTAATTGTTAAACATGTTTAAGGATGATTAATTGAGGTTAGGGTTTGATTAGGTTTAGTTGCTTCAAGTTCTTTCTAGAAGCAATTTTCTTTTGTCATTTGTAAAGATATTTTGTGATGACACATTTTTTAACTTAACCAAACCCTAACTCTAGTTGTTTCTCTACTTGTTCTCATCCAATCATCCTTGACCATGGTTAATAATTCAATCATATGTTTATATTTCTATTCATCACAAAAGGAAATGATTATCATTATCTTTTTGATTATCCATTATCTTCTTCTTCTTCTCTCTTGAAGAAGCTCTCTTGAAAATTCTTATGTGATGAAAGATTATGAGAAAATGATATAAAAGGAAAGCAAAATCACTACTCTCTCATCCTCATCTCATCTAGCCCTTGGGATTAGGGTGTTCTGTAAGTCGATGTAGTACACCCCAGTACTTGTGGGGAGGCGGATTTTACAAAAAACAATCAAGTTTAAGGAACGAACATCGACTAACCGCTTAAATCGAAGCTAAACTATAAATAACCGTACACAAAGATTTTCTTATCACTTGTGATTAGGGATTATACCTATCGAAACTATTCCTTCGTCTTTGTGTCCTCCTTTGTTCTCCTCGACCTTCTCTAGGTAGTAGACGATCCACCCGAGAGCAAAACACCAAGCTACACCTCTAACTTGAGGTAACTAATCTACTTTGATTGCTAATCAAAGAAGAAAGGATGATATAGAGTGAAGGTAATGGATGCTTAAGTCTAACTAAACCTTTGATCTCAACACATGAGGATTAAGGATTAGTTACTTGAAGATGAGAGCTTGAGGAGAGAGAATGTGAGATAAGATAATGAGAAGAGAGAGAGTGTATCATAATATATTATGAAGCATTCTTATTTAAGAATAATGAATAAAAGAAATGAATAAGCATGCTTCATAAATGAAAAGAGGTGATTCATTAAGCATGTGTCATTATCATTTATGGTGCAATTAATGATAATGATGAATCACCTCATGACTCACTTTCTTATCCATAAGTAACCTCCTTAGTCACATCTTCTAGAAGCTTCTCGTACAATTACGAGAACGCCCCTCCAATCCGCAAAAATACGGAAAAACTTTAGACTGTAAAAATCCAATAACCGGATACCAGTAACTGGCTTAAACCAAAGCTGACTGGTAAAAACTGTCCGAAAGTCGTACGTGCGTAAACGCACGTATGCGTCCGAACCCTTTGTCGCAAAACCATGCGACCTCTATATCGTTTCGCCTGGAGTAGGAAACTCTCTGTGTGGGACTCTAGAGACTCGACTACTTCGCTGGCAGTGGGTTCAACCACAGACCGCAAGCGGCACTAGCTGTACGTAACGGTCCCCAGGTAGTTGTCGATAAGAAGGCCGATGAGAAAACCCATCCGAACTCCTACTGAGTCTGATGTGACAATCTCCATACAGTCCGGTCCGTTCGTCCAAGACTATCGCATATCGGGCCTAGGGGGGCGGCAAGCGTCAGTCCCCTAATAGCGGTATAAGTCGTGTCGGAGGGAAGCCCATTACACCCTGAGAAACTATTGGAACCTACCAGCAAATCTCGCTTGCCCTGGCCAGGGACTTTGCGTAATGGCTCTCTGACACAGCACGATATCTACTCCCAATACCGGGAGGGACGAATCCTGTCTAACCGCCACTGCCTCCAAGTGCTCGGGACTGCACCCAACTGCTACCTGTTTGCACGACTCCTTTGAGCCGTGGTAGGGTAGCAATCTAAGAATAGTGGGACACACTCGAGGCGAAGTAGCAGTGTCAAGTCTGCGGACTACGCTGTACTCATGTCACCTGGGAACTGTTCACTGACGACTGGTATCAAACCAACCAACAGTTCCCTGTGAGTCCTGTCCGGTGTACCCGTAACCTAACGAGCACCTGTATACTATCTCCAGTACGACGTACTGACGGCTGTGGGACAGACCATCTCCCCAACTGGGATGAGAAGCGTACACACTAGTCTACTCCGGAGTATCGATGCTCTGTCTCGATAATCCAACGACCAGGGACCTGAATAAGGATGTGCTTGTAGACTACCCAGCCCCCACTAGTGTGACTGCCATCACAACGCTGGTAGACAAGCAAGATCCTAAGAGCTCTATCAATACGTACACTCACATATTAAGATAGAAAAACCAAGTAGCATACTACCATGTTTAGCAAGACTGTTATATCCATGTGAATATCCCAAGCTTCCATTAAGTAATATACAAGCTAGTATGATACAGTAATGGCCTTATAGGGCATAAACACTAACAATCTCCCACTTGCACTAGGGCCATGTACTGGCGTATCGAAGACCAATGATCTCGAGTAGCCGCTCGAACTGAATCTGAGGAAGGGCCTTTGTGAATGGATCAGCAATGTTCTCTTCTGAAGCAACTCTCCGAACCTCGATCTCCTGACGATCAATGATCTCCCTGATCAGGTGATACCGCCTCAAGATGTGTCTGGACTTCTGATGGGACCTTGGTTCCTTCGCTAAAGCTATAGCTCCGTTGTTGTCGCAATACAGAGGTATTGGATCAACTATGGTAGGAACAACCTGAAGTTCTGTTAGGAACTTCTTCATCCAGACTGCTTCTTTTGCGGCATCGCAAGCAGCTATATACTCCGCTTCCATCGTCGAGTCAGCAATGGTGTCCTGCTTGGAGCTCTTCCAGCACACCGCCCCTCCATTGAGGGTAAAGACATAACCCGACATGGACTTGGAATCGTCCTTATCACTCTGGAAGCCGGAATCAGCAAAGGCCTCCAACCTGAGGTCTTTACCGCCATAAACCAAGAACATCTCCTTAGTCCTCCTCAGGTACTTGAGAATGTTCTTAACTGCTTTCCAGTGCATCTCCCCTGGGTCTGACTGATACCGGCTTACCACGCTCAGTGTGTAAGCTACATCTGGTCTGGTGCACAACATCGCATACATTATAGAGCCTACCGCAGAAGCGTAGGGTATAATAGACATGCGTTCCCTTTCCAAATCAGTCTTGGGAGACATCTCTTTGGAGAGGGTGATTCCGTGACAAGCCGGTAGATTACCGCGCTTAGAATCTTCCATACTGAATCTTTTCAGTACAGTGTCGATATACCTGGACTGCGAAAGTCCCAACATCCTCTTGGATCTATCACGATAGATCCGGATCCCCAGAATGTAAGAGGCATCACCCAGGTCTTTCATGGAGAACCTGTGTGACAAGAATCCTTTGACAGATTGTAGCATAGGAATGTCATTTCCTATCAATAGAATGTCATCCACGTACAAGACGAGGAATACGACACTTCTGGCCACAACTTTACTATATATGCACGGTTCATCTGGATTTTTGATAAAGTCATATTCTTTGACTGTCTCATCAAAACAGATGTTCCAACTCCGCGATGCCTGCTTTAGTCCATAAATGGACTTAAGCAGCTTGAATACTTTCCCGCTGCTCCCACTCTGATTGAAACCCTCTGGCTGATCCATATAGAAGCTCTCTTCTAAATTTCCATTCAGAAAAGCCGTCTTTACGTCCATCTGCCAGATTTCATAATCATGGAAGGCAGCAATAGCAAGAAGGACCCGAATGGATTTGAGCATAGCCACTGGAGAAAAAGTTTCGTCATAGTCCAAACCAGGTCTTTGACGAAAACCCTTTGCAACAAGTCTAGCCTTATAGGTTTCCACCTGTCCATCTACACCAATCTTTTTCTTGAAGATCCATTTGCATCCTATAGGTTTTACCCCATCTGGAGCAAAGTCCAAAGTCCATACTTTGTTGGTGTACATGGACTCCATTTCGGTCCGCATTGCATTTAGCCATCGTACCGAGTCGCCGCTCTGGATGGCCTGCTGGAAGTCAGTAGGTTCATCATCATCTATGATGCAATCCTCTCTATCCCCGTCTATGAGAAAACCGTAGTATCTCTCAGGCGGATGAGACGGCCTACTACTCCTGCGGAGGGGTGCGGGAATGTTCTGTTCTTCTTGAACCTCTGGTTCTACCAAACTTTCAGTAGCAGCTTGTGGTTCTGGAATTTCTTCCAGTTCTATTTCGCTCCCACTCTTCTGATTTTCTAAAAATTCAGTTTCTAAGAAGTGGGCATGACGAGAAACAAAGACCTTTTGTTCCTCTGCGTAATAGAAATAATATCCTTTGGAGTTCTTTGGATATCCCATAAGCTTACACTGTACTGAACGTGCCTCGAGCTTGTCCACATGCTGCTTTTTTACAAAAGCTGGACACCCCCATGTCCTAAAATGTTTTAGACAGGGTTTCTTCCCACTCCACATCTGATATGGTGTGGTAGGCACAGTCTTGTTTGGAACCTGGTTCAAAAGATATGCCGCTGATTCTAGCGCATAACCCCAGAAAGATCGCGGTAACTCAGCATTACTCATCATGGATCGTACCATATCTAATAGGGTTCGATTCCGTCTCTCCGATACACAGTTGTGCGGTGGAGTGTATGGAGGAGTAAGCTGAGAGAGAATTCCTTTCTCTTTTAGGTAACCTAGGAACTCGGCACTTAAGTATTCTCCACCTCGATCAGATCTTAGTGTCTTAATACTTTTGCCTGTTTGGTTTTCCGCTTCACTCTTGAATTCCAGGAATTTCTCAAAGGCCTCTGATTTATGCTTCATTAAGAAAACATATCCATACCTAGAGAAATCATCTGTAAAAGTAATGAAGTAGGAATAACCACCTCTTGCATGTGTAGACATTGGACCACATACATCGCTGTGTATGAGTCCTAAGAGCTCGCTCGCTCTTACTCCTTGTCCAGTAAATGGAGTCTTTGTCATCTTTCCTTTGAGACAAGATTGACAAGTGTCATAAGATTGATATTCGAACGAGTCCAAATATCCTTCTCTATGCAACTTAGTCAACCTTCTCTCATTGATGTGACCCAGTCTACAATGCCATAAGAAATCTTTATTTAAATCTGGAGACTTTCTTTTTAGTGTGTTTTGGACATTGAAAATTTGGAGTTGGTTTAAAACATATATGCCGTTATTTAGAGTACCGGACCCAATCAAACCATGATTAAGGTGGATGTTGACAACATCTCTTACAAACGTGAAATCATAACCTTTATTTGATAACAAGGAAACTGATATGATATTACACGTTAAGCTGGGTACAAAATAACAGTTATGTAAAACCAAAATGTGTCCACTCGTCAATCCTAGGTGATAATCCCCGACGGACGCAGCTCCCACGCTAGCTCCGTTAGCAACCCTGAGGATCATATCACCTTCCTTCAGCACTCTACGGTTTCTCAGTGCCTGCAATGAATTGCAAATATGAGATCCTGATCCGGTATCCAATACCCAGGAAGTAGAGTTGATCGACAGACAATTCTCAATTACAAACACACCTGAAGTCGAAGCCACAGCTTGCTTCGGTTCCTGGTTCTTGGCGTTCCACGCCTTGCAATCCTTCTTCCAGTGCCCTTTCCTGTGACAATGGAAGCACTCATCCTGACCAACTATCGGTACTGCTTTCTTTTTCTTTCCCTTCCCTCCCACCTTACTAACACCTCCTCTAGGTCTGGGTGCGGCCTTCTTCTTCCTTCCTTTGGCCCTCGCCTTAGACCCGGAAGAAGATGCACCGCCAACAAACATAGCGGGTGTTTCCCTTGATGTCTTCAAGGTGCCCTCTGCACTCCTTAACATGTTCAGGAGTTCCGGAAGTTCAACTTCTTTTCTTTGAAGGTTGAAGTTCAGGATAAACTGGGCGTAGGTGTGAGGAAGGGACTGGAGAATAAGGTCTGTATAGAGCTCATTATCCAAAGTCGTCCCAAGGTCTGCGAGCTCTTCAATATAGCTGATCATCTGTAGGACATGTTCACCTATCGATAACCCGGCAGCCAACCTCGCTCGAAACAAGTTCTTAGAGGTCTCGTATCTTGCTATACGAGATTGCTCTCCATAAAGTTCCTTTGTATGGAGAAATATGCCATCTAGGGACATATCCTCGTGCCTCCTCTGATGTTCATTGTTCATCGAGGCAAGCACGATGCACTTGGCTCTCGCGCAATCTAAATCCCAGGTTTTGCGGATTTCCTTATCCGCATTGCTGGATTTGGGACCAGGGACAGCAGGTGCCGTAGCGGTGAGGACGTACCCCAGTTTGTCATAGGTCAAAGCCATTTTGACATTCCGCAGCCAATCTTTATAGTTTGGCCCCGTCAGTATATTTTTCTCTAAAAGTAACTTAAGTCCAGTCATTTTCAGGGTCGCTGCAATTAGGAGAGAGAGAAGAAAACTCTTTAGCATGATGCTCTTGCAAGTTTAGAGTGGTTTTTAGTTTATCTAAACTGGATGGCTCCCACTGTTTCTCGAATCCTTCCTCAAACCATAAAAGAAGAATTAGCCAAGACTATTCTCACCGTACAATACTTGCTTAACCGTTCAGCCAGGCCGATGTCGATACTTCGAGGGAGGTTTTCCAACGCTTTCGCGAAGTTCCTTAATTAAATAACCTCTTTTCTCTGGGGGCGTAACCCCGCTGACACTTTTCTGGACACCTACTAGGTTTATAGCATTGATCGTTAAGTGACGAATATCCTGATAAGTATCATATACTCACAGTAGGATCGGGATCCAAATATCATCGTATGATAATGTTGAAGGAATCCTACCAACATTCATCAAACTCCAAATGGTATGCAACTCTTTGCAAATTTCAGTTTCTTTAGAAATTCACGATATAGATTTTTGCCCCATGCTCTTATGATCTTGACTAAGGGCCAACAAATCATAAGTCACATGTCAAGTTCTGCCCATCATTATCCTGTTGATTTGAACCCATCCGTATACTCTTGACTAAGGGCCAAACAAAGTAATACGACTGTCCCAAACCAACTCATCTATCTATGCAACAAATGAATACCCCAGCAGCTACCAATCACTATGTCTTGACTAAGGGCCAAACAAACATAGCTTGAATACTACTGACCATTCATAAGAAATGACGGAGGGCTACGACTGGTTTTGGCGAAACCGTGAACGTAGTGAACTTGATATAACCGAAGGAACCTGATAGCTTTTAAAAGGAGTGGTTAAATCTCCGCATTTAAAAATATCTGTTTTTAAAAATAACCGAGTGGTTTCTTTTAAATTGTTCCAACGATTTTAAACTTGGTTTATTTTCTTTGCATTATAGATAATGCGTCCCATCATTAACCTATCATTGCAGAAAACAACGAAAATACAACGTCCTCTTATGCCATCCGCATTCGCCACGGGGTCCCGTCATCACCCGTTAGGTTACTTAACTAACGACAGAGCGGGGGCAGGGCTAGCGCGGGTGTAAAACATAAGTGACGTCTAAATAGCTACAATATATATAGATATTTTACATTCGTCTGACGCAATGATATTCATTCCAGAACACATATAAACAATATTGGATTTGCAAGCAATCTGTATTTCTTTTGAGCCTGCAAGAAAAGACAGATTACACAGTTGTGATGAATAGCCGTTACCCCACCCTCGACCCCTACGGGTACGGCAAACTACCCACCCGGCAGTCTGTGTACCCCACCTTGGGTCAGTCCTAGGAGCAAAAACAGTAAAATGAAATAATACAACGGTGGCTACGACCGCAACCTGGAAGTGCCCCGCAAAAATAATATTACAACAAATTACATTTACAACAAATGAATTAAACAATAACCCATTGCTAACCCCGGCTATACACCACAACAGTCCAATACAGTTTATATGCACAAACAGATATAACCATTTCAGAAATGTGCAACCCCCTGCTAACCGACATACTAGCAGTTAGGGGAGGTTTACGAACACATTAAACAATCACAGATATAATCCAATATGCAAATACTGTACAATTTCGATCGACTAAACAACATCAATATTGCTCCAAAATCTGCTCTGTTAAACAGTAACCTGAGCAAATATTAAATATTCCAGAAAACCCCAAATTTCACAGAGAAGCAACAGAAGAAAAATCGTCTCCTGACTCGCCAACTCGGCGGCGGAAGTGCGGCGACTCAGTAGGCTGAGGCCGCGGTTCCGCGGCGAGTTGGGCGATTCAGACGACTGTTTTTCTTGGGTGTTCTACTGGTGTCATGTCAAGCACTCTGAGCTCACCTGAAAAATTTTCTGACATCGTTTTAAATTCGACAGAAACTTGCATTTTTTAGGGTTTTCCGGCTTCGTTTTTCCGTTCGAAATTCGTACAAATTTGCGATTAAGTTATTTAGTGTTTAGCGAGCTTTAATACCACTGTAAGTCGATGTAGTACACCCAGTACTTGTGGGGAGGCGGATTTTACAAAAAACAATCAAGTTTAAGGAACGAACATCGACTAACCGCTTAAATCGAAGCTAAACTATAAATAACCGTACACAAAGATTTTCTTATCACTTGTGATTAGGGATTATACCTATCGAAACTAGTCCTTCGTCTTTGTGTCCTCCTTTGTTCTCCTCGACCTTCTCTAGGTAGTAGACGATCCACCCGAGAGCAAAACACCAAGCTACACCTCTAACTTGAGGTAACTAATCTACTTTGATTGCTAATCAAAGAAGAAAGGATGATATAGAGTGAAGGTAATGGATGCTTAAGTCTAACTAAACCTTTGATCTCAACACATGAGGATTAAGGATTAGTTACTTGAAGATGAGAGCTTGAGGAGAGAGAATGTGAGATAAGATAATGAGAAGAGAGAGAGTGTATCATAATATATTATGAAGCATTCTTATTTAATAATAATGAATAAAAGAATTGAATAAGCATGCTTCATAAATGAAAAGAGGTGATTCATTAAGCATGTGTCATTATCATTTATGGTGCAATTAATGATAATGATGAATCACCTCATGACTCACTTTCTTATCCATAAGTAACCTCCTTAGTCACATCTTCTAGAAGCTTCTCGTACAATTACGAGAACGCCCCTCCAATCCGCAAAAATACGGAAAAACTTTAGACTGTAAAAATCCAATAACCGGATACCAGTAACTGGCTTAAACCAAAGCTGACTGGTAAAAACTGTCCGAAAGTCGTACGTGCGTAAACGCACGTATGCGTCCGAACCCTTTGTCGCAAAACCATGCGACCTCTATATCGTTTCGCCTGGAGTAGGAAACTCTCTGTGTGGGACTCTAGAGACTCGACTACTTCGCTGGCAGTGGGTTCAACCACAGACCGCAAGCGGCACTAGCTGTACGTAACGGTCCCCAGGTAGTTGTCGATAAGAAGGCCGATGAGAAAACCCATCCGAACTCCTACTGAGTCTGATGTGACAATCTCCATACAGTCCGGTCCGTTCGTCCAAGACTATCGCATATCGGGCCTAGGGGGGCGGCAAGCGTCAGTCCCCTAATAGCGGTATAAGTCGTGTCGGAGGGAAGCCCATTACACCCTGAGAAACTACTGGAACCTACCAGCAAATCTCACTTGCCCTGGCCAGGGACTTTGCGTAATGGCTCTCTGACACAGCACGATATCTACTCCCAATACCGGGAGGGACGAATCCTGTCTAACCGCCACTGCCTCCAAGTGCTCGGGACTGCACCCAACTGCTACCTGTTTGCACGACTCCTTTGAGCCGTGGTAGGGTAGCAATCTAAGAACAGTGGGACACACTCGAGGCGAAGTAGCAGTGTCAAGTCTGCGGACTACGCTGTACTCATGTCACCTGGGAACTGTTCACTGACGACTGGTATCAAACCAACAAACAGTTCCCTGTGAGTCCTGTCCGGTGTACCCGTAACCTAACGAGCACCTGTATACTATCTCCAGTACGACGTACTGACGGCTGTGGGACAGACCATCTCCCCAACTGGGATGAGAAGCGTACACACTAGTCTACTCCGGAGTATCGATGCTCTGTCTCGATAATCCAACGACCAGGGACCTGAATAAGGATGTGCTTGTAGACTACCCAGCCCCCACTAGTGTGACTGTCATCACAACGCTGGTAGACAAGCAAGATCCTAAGAGCTCTATCAATACGTACACTCACATATTAAGATAGAAAAACCAAGTAGCATACTACCATGTTTAGCAAGACTGTTATATCCATGTGAATATCCCAAGCTTCCATTAAGTAATATACAAGCTTGTATGATACCGTAATGGCCTTCTAGGGCATAAACACTAACATGTTCTTCTCTTTTGAGTGAGATAGCTTGAGTCGAAGCAACTTCAAGGTAGATCATCGTAGATTTGGATTACGACAAGCTAGAATGGATCGTTCGAGTCGTGGAGCCTCTCATGAGTCCGGGAGATCGTGGATCGCGGCAAAGGGACTTCTACTCGGAACTTGTGAAGTGAAGGAGCGGACTACAAAGGTTGTAATCCCTCACACTTAGATAAAAGTTATCTTATTGCATATTAAACCCTAATAATCTAGCAAAGATCCCGGCTTTGGGTTGTTCGGCACGTCTAAAATTTAATCCGGGCATGTTTGATGCCTTAAGAACCTTCACAAGAGTGCCTAGGAACCCTACAGTGGTATCAGAGCCTAGCTAGAGCATTAGGCGATGTGTTTACGAAGTTAAAACTCTGATCGAACCCGAAACGGACAAAATGGACCCCTCTCTGGAAATTTTTTAAATTTTGGGATTTTTCTGAATTAAAAATATGTAAAAAAATCAGCAGGCAATTATAAGAATTACCATAAAATCTGAGCCTCTAATTCCACCAAACAGCGGCGGAAGAGCGGCGCAAGCATGGCTTGCGCGGCGCTTCCGCGGCGGAACAGTAAGATCAGGACACGTGGCTTCTTGGTAATTCCCGTAGGTACTTGCTGACCATTCTGGATATTTTTATTCTGTTCCAGGTGTTTAAAATTCTGGGGTTTGTTTTGTAATAGTAGACTCGATCGGAATATTTAAGTTCGTATTTCTTTCCGGATATTTAGAAACTGTTAAACTGGTTGAACGGATATCATTAACCCACTTTATTCCGGCACGGCAAACTTTCAAGCGTTGAATTTTTATTGGGTTTAAATCTTTCGGAAAATTGTACAAGTTAAGTGGTGGACCCTCTAGAAGACAACAAACCTTAACTCGATTATGTGACCGTCTTGAACTGTCTTTTGAACCTTCGGGTTTGGGGCAGTACGGCGTGCCACATGTGAGGCGTTGGCTTGGCCCTTCTACGGCTGGATCACTGGTACTGTGACATATTCTGGGATTATTTGAACTCCGCTCAAGAGTTGAGCACTTCGGGAAATTTTGGGTGTTTGATTATCTGTTCAAATAGTTTAATACCGTATATTTATCTGGAATGTGATACAATATGTGGAATTCATAGAGTTAGGCATGAAATACGAAGTATGTGATATTTCGGATTTACGATGTCTAAAGTGATTGTGGATTCTAAATATTGTAGTTTTACACTTTCTTTTCTGTGACCGTAACCGTAGTATGTGGTGTATCGCCGGCTTCGTTGCTATACATCAACGACAATCGGGATACGCATACTTGCTTACGTTGATGATATGAGATATTATGTGTTGCTGTGATATGTTATATTGGATCGTCGCGATCAGAATAGCCGGGGGTTTTATGTGAGATGAGGGTTTTTATTTTCATTCATGTAAAATTCTTTTGTAATGTAATATTCTTTTATTTGGGGCACTTCCTGGTTGCGGTTGCTGTCACCAGTGTATATTATTTACTTTTCCGCATTAGGTAGATCCAAGGAGGGGAGCACAAGTAACCGGGTTCTAGGGTCCAGAGAGAGGCCATCTCGAGGAGTCGAGACCGGGTCTCCTAACCCTAGAATTGGCAGAGTTACTTGCCGCTCTCGTAGGGGTCTTGGGATGTGGGTTTGGCTATTCGTCGCGACCGTGGAATCCGTGTTTTATACAGGCTCGTATTGAAAACACGGACGTCCTAGTATATCCAATATTTCATATATGTTCTTCTGCTGCAATGTTCTGTGATGAGATCATATTACTGCCTGAGACGAATGCTTATACTATATATATATGCTGATATATAAATATTACTGCTTTCGTTTCTTCTGTGATGCTTAGGAAGCATAAGCTGATGGGATTTTTATTAATGAGATTAATAAAAGAAAAGAAACCTAAAGATGTTGTAGAATCAAAAACTTTATAAAAAGGGTAGCTACAGTTTTGCTTTGCACAGTGATATATACGATATATTCTGCACCTTATTCGATGAGGAAAGGACCGAGATCCCTTCACCGGGAGTGACTCCTTTAGCGAAACTGGCAGATGCTACAAAACGCGGTTTGTCTTTTGATTGCTTTAAGTGTTTTGCTTTGCACAGCGGTATATATGATATATCCTGCACCTTATTCGATGAGGAAAGGGCCGACGATCCCTTCACCGGGAGTGACCCCTTTAGCGAAACTAAGAAAAGCCTCAAAAACACTCCTTTTCAAAACTTCACTCGATTCTACGACGATATCAAGTTCATTACGCTCAGGGTTTTCTGAAAAACCTGCGTAGCCCTCCGTCATTTCAGATAGAGACTAGTTAGTATTCGTGCTGCGTTTGTTGACCTTAGCCAGGGCGTGGTGTACGGTAGCTAATTAGTATTTATCTGCTAAAACATGAGATGTGATTGAGTTAGGGTAGTCGTGCGACTTTGTTGACCTTAGCCAAGGGTCGTACGGGTGGGTTTAATTCAATCAAGAAATGACGGGTTGAACTTGACTAGCGCTTATGATTTGTTGACCTTAGCCAAGGTCATAAGTTGCTAGGGGCAAAAGCATTATCGGGAATTTCAAGTGTTGAAATTTGCAATGAGATTGCATACCTCCTATGAGATAGTTGGATCCTGATACCCACTGCGAGTAAGAGTTACTCCTGGGAGAGTTTTACACAGGACAATTAGTCATTCAAGTAGGTGTCTAAGAAAAGTGTTAACGAGGTTACGCCTCTGGGAAAACGAGGTTTACATTAATTAGGTCCGTGCGAAAGCACGGGGAACCTCCCTCAAAGTACCGACACTGATCTGGCTGAAAGATTGACGAAATTATAGGGTGTAATTAATCCCGGCTAATCTTACCTTTTAGGGTTTTAAGGTAGATTTGATAAAAACAGTCGGAGACATCCTGATTAGATAAGATAATAACCAATCTAATCTTGCAAGAGCATACGCTAAAGTGTTTTCTTCTCTCTCTCTCCAGGTAGCGACCATTTCAGGCCATAATCAAGATAATAATATGGATGTATTGACTGAACCTGATTATTGTACTGAGCAAGGGAACGTTAGACCCATTCTTTCTTATAAGAGTTATAAGACTGAACAGGAAACAGGAGAATATCTGGATTCTCACGCCGCCCAAAAGAACTTGCATATTGATGCATCTTCTTCGGGTGTGTTTGTTATTGAGAACTGTTTCTCAGTTCACCCTACGTCCTGGGTATTAGATACCGGATCAGGATCCCACATATGCAAACAGTTGCATGGGCTACGTAAAGGTAGAGAACTGGGAAAAGGTGATCATTCCGTTCAAGTAGGGAACGGTGCGAGTATTGTAGCCAAAGCAGTTGGCGAATATCACCTTGTATTGCCAAGTCGTAATACACTGATTCTAAATGAGTGCTATTATATACCGAACATGATGTGCAACATTATATCAGTTTCTTTATTGAGTAAAGAGGGATATAATTTTGTAGTACAGGATAATGTTATGAACATATTCCTAGATCAAAAGTTGATTGCATCAGGCTCGTTACATAATGGCATATTCATTCTAAATTAGAATACAGTTCTAAATATACAAAACACACACAAGAGGAAAAGTTCAGATATGAACGAATCCTTCTTATGGTATTGTAGACTTGGTCATATCAATGCGACACGACTGGCTAAGTTACATAAGGATGGTTATTTGAATCCGTTCGAATTATCATCTTATGATACTTTCCATTCATGTCTCAAAGGAAAAATGACCAAAGCTCCGTTTAGTGGACACGGAGAAAGAGTTACCGAACTCTTAGGACTGGTACATAGTGATGTATGCGGTCCTATGTCTACGCATGCCAGGAACGGTTCTTCCTACTTCATTACATTCACTGACGATCTCTCAAGATTCGGATATGTGTTCCTGATGAAACACAAGTCTGAAGCTTTTGAGAAATTCAGAGAATATAAGAACGAAGTAGAGAACCAAACGGGCAAAAGTATTAAGATTCTTCGATCTGATCGAGGAGGTGAATACTTAAGCGGTGAGTTCCTAAATTATCTAAAAGAGAATGGGATTCTCTCTCAGCGTACTCCTCCTTATACACCACAGCACAACGGTGTATCTGAGCGGAGGAATCGCACCCTATTAGATATGGTGCGCTCTATGATGAGTACAGCTGAGTTACCTATTTCCTTTTGGGGGTATGCGCTGGAGACAGCCATATATCTATTGAATAGAGTTCCAACTAAATCAGTGCCTACCACTCCATATGAGATATGGAATGGGAAGAGACCGTCTCTTAAAAGAGTTAAGATATGGGGTTGTCCGGCCTATGTTAAAAAGCAAAATCCGGACAAACTCGAGGCACGATCAGTTCTTTGTAAGTTTGTAGGATATCCAAGCAATTCGTATGGATATCTATTCTACCACGTGGAACAACAAAAGGTGTTTGTTGCTCAACATGCCACCTTTTTAGAAAAGGAATTTCTTGAAAAAGAAATTAGTGGCTCTGAGGTAGAACTGGAAGAAGTTCCAGCAGAACAAACTACAACAGATGATTTAGTGGAACCAGAGGATTCAGTAGTACCCGACGAACCCCAGCCTCTCCGCCGATCTAGTAGGGTTTCTCGTCCACCTGAGAGATACTACGGTTTTCTCATTGATGGTGGAAGCGAGGATTGCATCATGGATGATGATGAACCCACTAGTTTCGAGAAGGCCATCACAAGTACTGACTCTGTGAAATGGCTGGATGCAATGCGATCTGAGATGGAATCCATGTACACCAATAAAGTGTGGATTTTAGAAAATGCTCCTGAAGGGGTAAAACCCATTGGGAGCAAGTGGATTTTTAAAAAGAAATTTGGTGTAGATGGAAAAGTTGAGACTTTCAAAGCTAGACTTGTAGCAAAGGGTTTTCGTCAACGTCCAGGTGTGGATTATGACGAAACCTTTTCTCCAGTGGCTATGCTTAAGTCCATCCGGATCTTACTTGCCATTGCTGCATACCATGACTACGAAATCTGGCAAATGGATGTTAAGACCGCCTTTCTAAACGGTGATTTAGAAGAGTGCGTGTACATGACTCAGCCAGAGGGCTTCGTAGATAGTGGGAGCAGCGGAAAGGTGTGCAAGCTGCTTAAATCCATTTATGGGTTAAAGCAAGCATCGCGGAGTTGGAACATCTATTTTGATGTTGTAGTCAAAGAGTTTGACTTCATCAAAAATATAGATGAACCTTGTATCTATAAGAAGGTGGCAAAGGGTAAGGTAGTCTTCCTCGTATTGTACGTGGATGACATACTCTTGATAGGAAATGATATTCCTATGCTGCAATCAGTCAAGCTCTTCTTATCACAGAGATTCTCAATGAAAGATCTAGGTGATGCCTCCTGCATATTGGAAATCATGATCTATAGAGATAGATCTAAACGGATACTGGGATTGTCCCAATCCAGGTACATTGACACCATACTAAAGAGGTTTAGTATGGAAGAATCCAAACGTGGGAATCAGCCCACGATATCTGGACTCACTCTCTCCAAAGAGATGTCTCCCAAGACTGATTTGGAGAGAGCTCGCATGCAAGGGATACCCTATGCTTCGGCAGTAGGCTCTATCATGTATGCGATGCTATGTACCATACCCGATGTAGCATACTCACTAAGTGTAGTGAGTCGGTATCAAGCAGATCCTGGAGAGAGTCATTGGACAGCAGTGAAGAACATTCTCAAGTACTTGCGAAGGACTAAGGAGATGTTCTTGGTGTATGGTAACGGTGAACTCCAGGTGGAGTCCTTTACCGATTCCAGCTTCCAAAGTGATAAGGACGACTATAAGTCGCATTCGGGTTTTGTCTTCACCCTCAATGGAGGGGCGGTATGTTGGAAGAGTTCCAAACAGGATACCGTTGCAGACTCAACGATGGAGGCTGAATACATCGCTGCCAACGATGCTGCCAAAGAGGCTGTCTGGATCAAGAAGTTCATTGGTGAACTTGGTGTGGTTCCATCCATTGAGCATCCAATACCTCTGTATTGCGATAACAATGGAGCTGTGGCTTTGGCCAAGGAACCCAGGTCCCATCAGAAGTCCAGACATATTCTGAGGCGGTATCACCTGATCAGGGAGATAGTTGATCGCCGGGAGATCGAGGTCAGGAGAGTAGATACGAAGGACAACACTGCGGATCCATTCACGAAGGCTATTCCCCAGATACAGTTTGAGAGATTATTCGGGATGCTAGGTATGAGATACTACAGCAGCTGGCCTTAGTGCAAGTGGGAGATTGTTAGTTATGTATATGCCCTAGAGGCCATTGTTGTACATTTGATGTATATTATAATGGATGCTTGGTTATATATAGAGAAGACTTTTTGCTCGTCATGATAGTATGCTATTTGGTTTCACTTTATCTTAACATGTTGACTTGTATTGGTTTACTGTTTTACTCTCACATGTTGATAAAGCCCTTAGGATCTGTACTCGACTACTGGGACTATGATGAGATCATACTAGTGGGGCCGCGGTAGTCGATGAGTACATCCTATAACTGTTCCTAGTCGAGGGTATATCGAGACAGGGCATCGATACACCAGAGTAGACTAGCGTATACGCATCTTGACCAATATGATGGGCGATGGATGATCCCATATCCATCGGTGTTTGACATCAGAGATGGTGTACGGGTGCTCAGTGGAGACTGGGTACACTGGACGGACTCGCCGAGAACTCCCAGATAGTGATATACCACACGTCAGATGGCAGTTCTCCGGTGACACAGGTACAGGGTAGTCTGTAGACCCGAGATCGTCATGGAGTCTTGTGTGATTCCCACTGTGCTTTGATTTCCACCTTACCACGTCCAAGAGGGCGTGCAAAACGGTGGCTTTTGGGTACAGTCCCGAATCACATGGAGGCAATGAGCGATAGGAGGGGATTCGTCTCTCCCGGTATAGGGAGTTGATGTTGTGCTGTGTTCGATTGGCTATAACTGGAAGTCCCTGGCCAGGGCTGATATGGAGATTTACTGGTATGTGTTACTAGTAGTTTCTCGACCCGTTATGAGCCATACATCGACACGACTTATCGGTTACTGGGGTGTGACGTATACCACCCCTAGACTTGATATGCGACATATCAAACGAACAGACCGGACTGTACGGGAGTGTTACTGGTTGGATTCACAGGAGAACGCACAGGCTAGCTTGTTGATCTTCTGATCGCTCAATACCTGGGTGGCTGTTACGTTTAGCTGACCGCTTGCAGCTTGTGGGTGTTTGATATGATCATCACCTGCTACCGGCGTATTGACGATTCTTTAGAGTCCTACACAGAGGTTTCTTGGCTCAGGCGAAACAGAGTAGTGGCACATATGTGATATGCGCAGGAGCGAGAATAATGCAATATGGGATACCGTATTATATTCTCGCGATTTATGGATATGAATCGGGTCATCGGATCAAGTGTTGATTCGATGAATCGGTACATGATATATTAGCCGGTTATATTTGATATAGCCGGATCGTCGGATCAAGTGTTGATTCGATGATTTAATATATAATAATATATATGATATATTATTATATTAACTAATATTGGCTTACTTTATTATTTCATTTTCTCAGTGGATGATACATTGATATATATGCGATATATGTTAATTGTATTATTTTCTTTTGTTACAAATATATAATATATATATGATATATATTATTGTGACATGATATGATTAATTGTTAAACATGTTTAAGGATGATTAATTGAGGTTAGGGTTTGATTAGGTTTAGTTGCTTCAAGTTCTTTCTAGAAGCAATTTTCTTTTGTCATTTGTAAAGATATTTTGTGATGACACATTTTTTAACTTAACCAAACCCTAACTCTAGTTGTTTCTCTACTTGTTCTCATCCAATCATCCTTGACCATGGTTAATAATTCAATCATATGTTTATATTTCTATTCATCACAAAAGGAAATGATTATCATTATCTTTTTGATTATCCATTATCTTCTTCTTCTTCTCTCTTGAAGAAGCTCTCTTGAAAATTCTTATGTGATGAAAGATTATGAGAAAATGATATAAAAGGAAAGCAAAATCACTACTCTCTCATCCTCATCTCATCTAGCCCTTGGGATTAGGGTGTTCTTCTCTTTTGAGTGAGATAGCTTGAGTCGAAGCAACTTCAAGGTAGATCATCATAGATTTTGATTACGACAAGCTAGAATGGATCGTTCGAGTCGTGGAGCCTCTCATGAGTCCGGGAGATCGTGGATCGCGGCAAAGGGACTTCTACTCGGAGCTTGTGTATTGAAGGAGCGGACTACAAAGGTTGTAATCCCTCACACTTAGATAAAAGTTATCTTATTGCATATTAAACCCTAATAATCTAGCAAAGATCCCGGCTTTGAGTTGTTCGGCATGTCTAAAATTTAATCCGGGCATGTTTGATGCCTTAAGAACCTTCACAAGAGTGCCTAGGAACCCTACATGTGTACCACCGCGGTCTCTGCAACGGGGAGAACTACCTCTGGTCGTTGCGCTCGAAGTGTCTTAACTAGAGATCCCATCATTTGGCGCATCTCCCGCATACTGGATCCCATCGTCCGGCGCATCTCTTGCACACCAGCCCCTAGCATAGCAAGCTGATCTGTCACGGAAGGAACAACCTGCTCGGGCACAACCGGTGTACTATCCGGATCAGTCCTCGTCTCGGACGAGTCAACTCGAATCTAGGCCCTCGCGGCCGCTCTCTGCGCGCTCGTAGTCTTTGGCGGTATAATGGCTGAAAGGAAAAGTAGGATTCGATAAGGATGCGGAAATTGAATCGCAAGAATGTATGTACTCAAGAAGGAATTTAAATCAACAAGTCCTAAGGTCGCCTTCGCAGAGTACCGTGTCGTGAGTATGCCGCGGAACATACGCACGCTACGCCACTCTGCTTCAGCTACCTACTCCATCATACCAGGGTCATCCTAGGAACACTCCGAAACGTAAAACCTATGCTCTGATACCAACTTTGTCACGACCCGAAGTTTGGCCCATGACCAGCACTTAACCACGTAACGTCTATAGGCGTAACGCAGCTAAGTGAACCGAAAACCCAGAAGCCAAACCAGTAAAAGTATAGAGTACCTTAAGTTTTAAATGGAAGTATTTATTAAAGAGACAAGATTTCTTAAGTAAATAATTACCAAGATAGCAATATACAACGCCGTAGCGAAGATCAAGATCAACAAGTGGGAACATCACAGATAGAATAAACTGCATAAGTAAAGTCGACTCACAACGAGCTTGACGCCAGAATACAAATAATATACATCATCGTCCTTACACTGTCTCTAAGTCAAGTACATATATGGTAGATGGAGAATACTAGATACAACAATGTACATAACTGAAAGATAAACAGATACCGCGCAAAACCCACCTATCAGCAAAAGAACTAGTACACCAACTGTAGGGGTATCTGTGTGAAAAGATACAAAACGCAGCCTGCCGCGACTACTCGAAGGGCAACCTGCAAACACTGTAGCACAACGGGGGTGAGTTGCCAACTCGTGAATAGAGATAACATATAAAGGTAATCGCGAGCATGCACGTACTGCGCTACTCTATCATATGCCAACAGATGATATCAATGCGTGGTAAGCTGCTCTATCAGGTAATATAACTACAGGATGAGATACAATAATGAATGTTGAGCATGGGAAGTATAACATCTACACAGAATGTCGACGTGGAATATGTAGTCGGTGTCCATCAATGCACCCCAAATCCCAACAACCCAGTCTCCGGCACTCCCATCGGCCCTCAAATCCTGTACATCACTGAGAATCACGAGTGCCCAACATCGGCACACAAATATCATAGATACTTGTGTCTAGCATCGACATGCAAATCTTCCTATATCGGGCATCCGTCAGTCCGGGTCAGCCCCCTCTCTCATATGTCTATCGGGCATCCGTCAGTCCGGGTCAGCCCTCTCTCTCATATATATCGGGCATCCGTCAGTCCGAGTCAGCCTCTTTATCTCATATATATCGGGCAACCGTCAGTCCGGGTCAGCCCTCTCTATCTCATATATATCACTCTAGTACCAAGAAAACATAGGGTGGACGCACCGAAATATTATATCAAGGGAACCGGGTTTTTAAATGATTACATATCTGAAATAGCCACGGTTCCCAAATCCAGAAATCACATGTAATCCAAACCAATATGCAAGTCAATGTGATGTGATGTGTGCATCAAGTATCAATATCATGTCAAGTCACATAAAGATGAGCTACAACATAATGATCCGATGTGATATATGCATCAAGTATGAATATCATGTCAATTCACATAAAGATGAGCTACAACATAATGATCCGATGTGATATATGCATCAAGTATGAACATCATGGAAATTCTACAGTGTGAGTATCATGGCAATTACTAACGGTGTGTGTAGCATGCAGGATAGTGCTCGTGCAATATGAACCGTTAGTAATGGTGCGGTGTTCTATCAATTCTAGTTTATATACATATATCAGGGAATGTGGTATGCACTAAATAGTAGCCATGAACAGTCAATGTATGGAAATGTAGCTACAAAATCCTATCAGCCCTGACGTAGAACGCCATGCGGGCGATATCCCCGTAGATGTTAAATCTACTCACCGTAGTCTCTCGCTAGGTATAGCCGATGACCTGTTTCCCCTTCTTCGCGGCGTCCGTCGCACTCGCCTGCGAACCTAGAATTCCACAGAATATCACGCATAAGCTCAAAACCATACAAACATGACATTTAAGGTCAACTAGAAACCCGTGTCGCAAACCAAGCGCGCGTGTGCGCGATACATTAAAACATGTGATTACGTGCCTGAAGTCACTCCGACGCGTCGCGATACGCAGAAACCCCAAACCCACACACACGTATCACGCGTGTCGCGAAAGATTAAAAATACGATAAATAGGCTATTCTACTCCAGATTTTGATACAGAACAGATATTATAAAAATAGATATACCAAAATACTCCACATAGCAGCATACTCCTGTGACCCAAACCCCAACCCTCAATTCACTAATCTGGCCGCAAATTGCGGCCAGAATGCATTTTTCGGTGGCCTGGGTAGGGAGGTGGGTCCCCCGGTTTTGTATGTGCACTCTACACCGCCAACACATGCTACAGTAATTCCAATTTCATTCTGAAACAACCCGGGTAGCAGCAGATCTAACAGAGCCCTATTTCTAGTTAAAATGTCTAATTTAACACTAAAACAATACTTTAGGGTATTTTTGTGCAAACTGAAGCAAACCCGGTCTAAAACCACCCTAATCACCCATTACCAAGCTAATCAAGCCATGAAGATATCAATTTTAACCTAACTTCACTAAACCCCTTTACATAGCACAAAACATGCACAAAATGAGATTTTTTGAAACTAAACATGCAAGTTATGGTGATAGGGTGCTAGGAGTGAGATTTATACCTTTAAATGACCTTAGAAAAACCAAAAGTTCCAGCTTTAACCTCAAGTGGGCAGATCTACCACTAAACACCTCAAATAGACCCCTTTTTTTAAGGTTTTGTGAAGGAAAAGTGTTGATTTGTGTAGGGTTTTGGGTTGAGATCAAAGAGATGTGAAAAGGAGAAGAAAAGATGAAGAAAAGCAAGGTTTTTCTTCTAGAATTTCTGCAGAATTCTGAGATGGGGGAAAGAGAATGAGAAGAGAAGGAAAATGGGGTCAAAAGTCAATTTTCTACCTAACACCATGCTTCATTTTTTTATTTGTATGTTTGAATTTTAAAAAAAAGTTTAGTTTGATAAAAGGATGGGGAATTAACTATGAACCATACAAGAATGAATTGGCTAACTTTAACCTATGTCTCAAAATGGCTAAGTGTGCAAGTGTAAGCTACATCAAGGAAAATTCCAATTAGGGTAAACCCGACTAAAATAACTAATAATCCTATGTACACATATATAATAACACGCACAATTTCTAATTAACACAAAAAACATTAAAACGAAATTTCAAAGTGTTACACTTTTAAATAGTCACGGAATTCCGTGCTCAAGTATTCTCCACTCTGATCAGATCGTAGGTTTTAATACTTTTACCTGTTTAGTTCTCAACTTCATGCTTATATTTTTTGAATTTCTCAAAAGCTTCAGACTTGTGTTTCAACAGAAAAACATGTCCGAATCATGAGAGATCATCAGTGAATGTAATGAAGTACGAAGAACCATTCCTGGTATGTGTGGACACAGTACCGCATATATCACTATGTATCAGTCCCAAGAGTTCAGTAGCTCTTTCTCCGTGTCCAGTAAACAGAGTTTTGGTCATTTTTCCTTTGAGACATGACTGGAAAGTTTCACAAGATGTAAATTCAAATGGGTTTAAATATCCATCCTTATGTAATTTACCTAGTCATGTCGCATTGATATGACCTAGTCTACAATGCCATAAGAAGGACTCGTTCATTTCCGAACTTTTCCTCTTGTGTGTGTTTTGTACGCTAAGAACCATGGTTTGATTTAGAACGTATATGCCATTACTTAACGAGCCTGATCCAATCAACTTTTGATTTAGGAAAATGTTCATAACATTATCCTGCAATACAAAATTATATCCTTCTTTACTTAATAAAGAAACTGATATAATATTTAATATCAGGTTCAGTATGTAATAACATTCGTTCAGAATAAATGTATTACCGGTTGGTAATACAAAGTGATATTGGCCAACTACTTTGGCTGCAACATTTTCACCATTCCTTACTCTTACAGAATGATCACCTATTCCCAGTTCTCTACCTTTCTTTATCCTATGTAACATATTATATATGTGGGATCCCGATCCTGTATCTAATACCTAAGACGTAGAGTGTACTGAGAAACAGTTATCGGTAACAAACACACCCGAAGAAGATGCATCAACATGCTCATTCCTCGTTTGGGTGGCATGGGAATCCAGATATTCCCTATTTCCTGCTCGGACTTATAACAATTATAAGATAGAGCGGAAACAATGTTCCCCAGCTCAGTATAACAAGAAGGTTCGGTTAATACATCCATACTATTATCTTTGTTAAGGCATGTCATGGTCGCTACCTGGAGAGAGAGAGAAGAAAACACTTAGCGTATACTCTTGCAAGATTAGATTGGTTATTATTTTATCTAATCAGGATGGCTCCCATTGTTTTTTTCAAATCTTCCTTCAAACCATAAAAGTTAAGACTAGCCGGGATTAATTACACCCTACAAGTTCCCCAATCTTTCAACCATGCCAGTGTCGGTACTTTGAGGGAGGTTCCCCGTACTTTCGCACGGACCTAATTAAAATAAACTTCATTTTCCCAGAGGCATAACCCCATTGACACCTTTCTAGTCACCGGCTTGATCGGCTAATTGTAAAGTGCAAAACTCTCCCAGGAGTAACTCTTACTCGCATTGGTTATCGGGAACCAACTATTTCATAGAAGGTACACAATCTCATTGCAAATTTCAACTCTTGAAATTCCCGATATGGTTTTTACCCCTAGTGACTTATGACCTTAACTATGGTCAACAAATCATAAGCACTTAGTCAAGTTCTATCCATCATTTCGTGAATAATTAGACCCACACATATGACCCTTAACTATGGTCAACAAAGTTATATAAATGTCCTAATTAATCGCATCATATGCTGTGTAACAAGACATCACTTAGCAACCGTACACAACGCCTTAACTATGGTCAACAAACGTAGCACGAATACTAAGTACTCTACTTCCTAAAATGACGGAGGGTTGCAGATGGTTTTTATGAAAACGTTTAACGCTTTGAACTTAATATCATTGTAGAATCGAGTGATTTGAAAAGGAGTGGTTTAAGCTCCGCTTTTAAAATCGAATAGTTTTCAAAACAAACCAAATGGGTTGTAGCATTTTCTAGCTTTTGCTAAATAGGTCATTCCTGGTGAAGGGTTCTCGGCTCTTTCCTCATCGAATGAGGTGCTGGATATTCATCAAGGAATACCGCTATGCAAAGCAAGAACTAGAGCTACCTTTTTGAAAATTTGATTCTACAACATCTTTAGGTTTATTTCCTTTCATTAATCTCATTAATGAAGTCCCATCATTTATGCTTCCTAAGCATCACAGAAGAAACGAAAATACAACGTACGCTTATGCCATCCGCATTTGTCTCGGGGTCCCGTCATGCACCGTTAGGTTAGTTAACTAACGGTAGAGCGGGGGCAGGACTAGCGCTGGTGCAAAACATAAGCAACGTTTATTATATACCATATATATAATAATAAAGCATTCGTCTCACGCAGTTATATGATCTCATCACAGAACATTGCAGCAGAAGTCAACATATGAAATATATGATATACTAAGAGGTCCGTGTTTTAAATCATGCCAGTAAAAAAAACACGGATTCCACGGTCTTGATGAATAGCCGAACCCACATCCCTAGACCCCTATGAGAGCGGCAAGAAACCCTGCCAATTCTAGAGTTAGGAGACCCGGTCTCGACTCCTCGAGATGGTCTCCTACTGGACCCGAGAACTTAGTTACTTGTGATCCCCACCTTGGGTCTATCCTAATGCGGAAAAGTAAATAATATACATCAACGGTGATATCATCCTCAACCCGGCAGTGTCCCAATAAAAGTGGAAGTCGACCCTAGCACCACCATGTGGTTTTAGTAGCATCAAGCATGCCAAATTTTAATTTTTATTAGGTGCTAAGTTAGACTATACAAGATCTTTGCTAGAATACTAGGGTTAGCTAAAACCATCAATAGGGAAGGAAGGTTATACCCGTGTAGATCGAGTCCTTCTCTTTTCTAGCTCCGGGTTGTGGTCCACACGACTCCACTAGGCTCCTCTTCAAGATGAAAGAACCTCCTTCGTGATCTTCGCGCCAAAGACGATCCACCCGATGTCCACTAGCTCAAGCTAACCCTTCACTAATCTCATTAGTGAAGGAAACACTCCACATCAAATTGCTAATCTAATGTGAGATGGTGAAGTAGGGTTTAGTTTGCTCACTAGGGTTTTCACAAGTTCAATAATTCACATCACATGTGAGGGTTTGAACTAGGAAGTGAGGTGAAGAAAATTGTAGAGAGCAAGAGCTCATGAAATTGGCTAAGGCATGAAGAATGAAAAATGATGAAAGTAAACTCAAATCTCTATCTCTTTCCTCAGTTATTCAAGTATGGAATGAAAATGCAATAAGAAATTGCAACCATGCTTGAATAGTGAGTCAAGAGTAACATACAAATAATAAAACCCATGCCTTGCCCATTCCACAAATATCTCCACAATTTACACCTCATTTTGTATTTTCTAAAAAAATTGAAAATAGATGCCATGCTTCTTATATATATATATATATATATATATATATATATATTCATAGATAGATAGATATATATATATATATATAGAAACACACACATATATCAAATATACATATATTAATATATATTAAGAAACATAATTAGTGAGCTAATAATATTCGTCAAGATATAATTATATCATATCATACATAATATATATCACATTATTAAATCAACACTTGATTTAATAATCCGGTTACATCTCATATAACCCACTAATATCATTAATCAGAATATCACATAATCAAACCAACACTTGATTCGATAATCCGGTTATATCACATATAACCTGACCGACATCAGATAACTGCCAGATTATAATACGGTATCACATACTCATATTTAATCAGGCCTGCGCACATATCAACATATGTGCCCTACATCGTTTCGCTCGAACCAGGAAACTTCTTTGTGGGACTCTAAAGAATCGTCAATACGCCAGCAGTAGGTGATGATCACATCAACCACCTACAAGCCGTCAGCGGTACTAGATGGACGTAACTGCTTTCCGGGTATTGAGCGATATGAAGATCAACAAGAAAGCTCTTCCACACTCTCCATGAAGCCTATCAGAAACACTGCCGTACAGTCCGGTCTATTCGTCTGATATGTCGCATATCATGTCTAGGGGTGGTAAACGTCAGACACCAGTAACTTGATAAGTCATGCCGATGTCTGGCCTATAACGGTTCGAGAATCTACTGATAACTCTTATCAGTAAATCTCAGCAGCAGCCCTGGCCAGGGACTTCCAGTTATAGCCAATCGAGCATAGCGCAACATCAAACCCCAATACCGGGAGAGACGAAACTCCTCCTATCGCTCATTGCCTCTACGTGACTCGGGACTGTACGCAAAATCCACCTGTTTGCACGATTCCTTTGAGCCGTCGTAGGGAGAAAATCAAAGTACAGTGGGAGCCACACAAGTGTCTATGATGATCTCGGGTCTATAGACTAACCTGTACCAGTGTCACCAGAGGACTTCTATCTGACGATGGGTATACTACCAACTAGGAGTCCTCGGCTAGTCCTGTTCGGTGTACCCATTCTCTAATGAGCACCTGTGTACAATCTTTGATGTGACACACCAATGGCTGTAGGATCAGCCATCACCCTCTAAGGAACAAGAAACGTACACAATAGTCGACATTGGAATATCGATGCCCTGGTCTCGATATTCCCATGACTAGGAACTGATTAAAGGATGTACTTATGGACCACCCTGGCCCCACTTGTATGATCTCATCATAATCCTGGCAGTCTAGTACATATCCTAAGGGTTTTATCAACATGTGAGAGCAAGACAGTAAAGAATACCAGTCAACATGTTAAGATAAAGAGTAACCAGATATCATACTATCATGTTGAGCATGAAAGTCCTCTATATATATGTCCAAGCATCCACTATAATATACATCACATGTACAATAATGGCTTCTAGGGCATACATATACCTAACAAAAAGAATATTACATACAAGTGTTTACATGAATGAAAATGAAAAAAACTCATCTCACGCAAAAAACCCCGGCTATTCAAAACACGACGATCCAATATAACATATCATAACAACACATAACATCACATGTCATCAACGTAAGTAAATATGCATATCCTAATTGCCGTTGACGTATAGCAACGAAACCGGCGATACACCACATATTATACTTATGGTCGCAGAAAAGAAAGTGAAAACTACAATAATTGGAATCCGCAACCACCTTAGATATCATAAACCTGAAATATCACATACTTTGGATTTCATGCCTAACAAAATGAATTCTTTAGAAATCATAAACCAGGAATATCTCATATTCCGAATTTCATGCCTAACATTATAAACCCTGCATTTTAGTCTCGATATTGAAAACACTTTTCAATAACGAGTCGGGCAATTCAACAAGATTCCCGACATCCTGATCGAATGCTCATCGGAAACTTTAGTAGACGGTCACACCCCGATAACATCGACAAGGTGCACTTAGGCGGAACACCACGGCCGCGAGCATCCGAACAGATGGTTTTGGCTACGGGGTTCTCCTACAATCACTTGGTCGGGGCTATGGGGCGGGACTATCTAGTAATATTACCCGGCGAGTATCCGCATACACTACGTGATTGCGACGGAGTTTTGATCCATATCAAAACCCCGTGTCAACCGATCAAGTGAGACTAAATTACTATATTTATAAAATTCTAACTAGTTTTCATAAAACTAATTATTGTGGATTCCAAATATTGTATCATAAATCACAGATATCTAGACGATGTTAAACATTTCGATCGAATCAACAAACTCCCAAAATTCCCAGAGACCTAAACACTTGAGTCACAGTTTAAAATACCCAAACAGTGCCCCCAAGCACCTACGGACCAACACAAGAAGCCACGCTCCCTGCCTCACCAACGGCGCCGCGGAACGGCCGCCAATGGCATGCTTTGGCCGCGCTTCCGCTGCCGTTTGGTCGAGTTAGGCCATTGTTTTTCTTGTAGGTCCATAGAATACCCTGCACAATTTTTTGAATATTTCTAATTCTGAAAAATACAACATTTGGAAAAATTTCCAGAGAGCACGTTATTTTGGGTATTTGAAGTTCAATCAAACACTTTAACTTCGTCTAGGCCACTACTAATGGTCAAGCTTGGCTCTGATACCACTGTTGGTTTCCTTAGCACTCTCATTAGGTTTTATAAGGCATCGGGTATGCAATTTTAAAAAATCTAGAGAGCAAAGAAACCCAAACCAAGGATCTAACTAGAGAATTACGGTTTAACTAAGCAAGTAAATAACTTTACTCTAAGTGAAAAAAGAATAAAACCTTTGTAGACTGGTCCTTCACTTCTCAAGCTCCGTGTATTAGTCCCTTAGCTCCAAATTGTGGTCTCCCGGACTCTCCTAAGGCTCCACTAGACGAAAGGAACGAGCTTGCTCAAAGATCTTCGAGGCCGAAGATGATCTACGTCGAAGAATCGCTAACTCAAACTACCTCTTCACCAATTGATGAACTAGTGAAGAAACAAGCTATACTAAATGGCTAGTCTAGTGTAGATTGATGAAGTAGGAATTTTGCTCACTTTAGAATAATTTTTCTCACTCTCTTTCTTCACCTCAAGAAAACCTAGCAAGCTCAAAGGAGATGAAGAAGAAGATGAAGTCAAGAATCATGGCAACCATGGGTGAGAAAAAAATATATATGAACTTATGTAGAGACTTAACCATGTCTAAAGATAATGTTTAGGTTAATAAATATCTAGAGTAAAACAAAATTAGTGGACTAAGTCAATGGTTCTATATGCTTCCACAAGCATCTTAGCCATGCTAATTTCCAACTAATTTTGATTTTTCCCTTAATATTTAAATACACAAATTATCTTTACTTTGGTATGAGTCTCATACACCCATTTCCTATGTATCATCTAGCATGACACATAAATAAATACATTAATATATATGACATATATATTAAATGTACAATGAGAAAAGAAATTCTTAAGTGAGCTAATATTAGTTAATATATATTAATATAACAAATATATAATTATTTATTAAATTATTAAATCAACACTTGATTTAATAATCCGGCTATATCACATATAACCGACTAATATCACTTATATCAACTTATCGAATCAACACTTGATTCAATAACCCGGCTATATCACATATAACCGATCGATATCACATATCACGAGATTAGAATACGGTATCACATATACGTATTAATCTCAGTCCCGTACATATCTTATATGTGCCCTACTTCGTTTCGCTTGAGCCAGGAAACCTTTATGTAGCACTCTAAACACTCGTCAATACGCCGATAGTAGGTGATGATCATATCATTTATACACAAGCCGTCAGCAGTACTAGCCGGACGTAACGGCTACCGGGGTATTGAGCGATCAGAAGATCAACAAGTAAGATTGTTCATACTCCCGTGAATCTAATAAGTAACACTACCATACAGTCCGGTCTCTTCGTCTGATATATCGCATATCTAGCCTGGGATGGTAAACGTAAGACCCTAATAGATTGATAAGTCATGCCGATGTGAGGCTCATAACGGTTCGAGAAACTACTGATAACACTTACCAATAAATCTCAGCAATCCTGGCCAAGGATTTTCTGTTATGGCCAATGGAGTACAGCGCAACATCAACCCCCAATACCGGGAGAGACGAAATACCCTCCTATCGCTCATTGCCTCCATGTGACTCAGGACTGTACCCAAAATCCACCTGTTTGCACGTTCTCTTGAATGTGGTAGGTAGGAAATCAAAGCACAGTGGGAATCACTCAAGACACTATGATGATCTCGGGTCTACAGACTAACCTGTACCAGTGTCACCAGAGAACTGCTATCTGACGATAGGTATAATACCACCTAGGAGTTCTCGACGAGTCTTGTTTGGTGTACCTAGTCTCCACTGAGCACCCGTATCTTTGATGTCAAACACAAATGGATGTGGGATCATCCATCGCCCATAAAATGGGTCAAGAAACGTATACACTAGTCTACTTTGGAATATCGATGCCCCGTCTCGATACTCCCTCGACTAGGAACATTTAAAGGATGTACTTGCTGACTACACTGGCCCCACTAGTATGATCTCCATCAAAGTCCTGGTAGTCAAGTACACATCCTAATGGCTTTATCAACCTGTAAGAGAGAGATAGTATACAGATACAAGTATACATGTTAAGATAAAGAGAAACAGATAGCATACTACCATGTCGAGCAAGAAAGTCCTCTCTATATATGTCCAAGCGTCCACTATAATATACAATCATGTACAATAATGGCCTCTAGGGCATGCATACAACTAACAATAACTTTACCCCCTCTTATAATTTTAAATGCATAATACTGTTTTACTGAAGTTTGGGGGGGGGGAGAAAATATTTTGTCTCTTGAAAGAAATTTTTTTTTTTTACAAAATTGTGAGCCAAAAATAAGTTTGGGGGAGGTTTTCACTGTCATTAATTTTTTTCCCCTTTACTAACTTTTCCTCCCAAGTCTACAGGTTTTAAGCTTAAAAGATGACATCAGTGAGGACAGTGCTGCAAATAGATTTGGGGGAGGTTTGTGCTTATTCACGTATCATTTTTTACATTATACTAAATAATAGCACAAAAAATTTTAGAATTTTATTTCATAATAAAAGTTAGGATGTGAAAAAATACATATGAAAGATAAGAAGAGATTCAAGAAAAGCAAGAAAATTATATGTTTGATAACTTAGCTAGTAATAGGTAGTCATGAGCTGTTGTCCCAAGGGTTAGTAAAATGAAGGAAATCGCTAATCTTAGAATAGAAATAAGTCTAAAAAATAATCCCTATTCTTGACTCCACACATCTGAACATTGATACCATACTATACGCACTTGCACACATCTTGAAACTTGGGATAGTAGAGGATACCTTGAAATGCTCTTGTTTAAAAGCATTAATATGAAGAAAAAATATTAATAAAAAAATGGTGAAGAAAAATGAACATTGGTTTTGTAATTACTTATGGCAAAATAATAAAAATATAGCCGGGGTACCTTATCACCTAGTGCCTTAGACCAACTGGTTTGGGAGCCACTGCTATGACTTAGGTGTTGCAAGGCTAGGATATTGCTAATTACGCCTAAAAGAGTGAGCATATTTGGTAATCGGTTGGTTAGTACCTCAAGAAGTATTAACGGTCGCATGAAGAATGTGTGAGCAATTCCGTCTATAAAACATTCACCGACTTAAAAGTACTAAGGAAGATGGACAAGAGTATGATAGCTTGAATTGAATTCTCTAAGTATAGGGATGTCTTTTACACACACGTAGGGGTATATGATCTATGTTTGGAAGAAAAGTAGGGAGGAAGAATAAAGGCGATGTTTTATTGAGGGATGATGTGATTTCTGACATCTTTTCATGACTATTAAGATAGGGCTCATGGCTACTAAAAAGCTAGTCTAGTTTGAAACTATTACTTTCAAGTTCTTTCTTTTATATGTTCTTTATCTTTGTATGTAACTTTCATCATCTTTCTTTTATTATGGGATTTTGTGGGTATAATCCGCTAAAAACCCTCAAGAGACAACACTCCTCCTACTAGGGACACCAAGAGGTTTAAAGGCTTGTTGCACGTGCTAAGTGTAATCGTATTGCCTACGAAAGTGTGCTTCTTTTTAATAACAAGTTTGCTCGGGACGATCAAAATTAAGTTTGGGGGTATTTGATTAGTCTAAAATATTGCACATTTGAATGAACATTTTCTCTATTATTGTTAAGTACTAAAAGGTGTTTATTGTAGTTATAGAACATATGAGGGTTTATGTGTAAAAAGTTTATTATCATATGTTTCTATATTATATTTAACATAATGAAGGAAAATATATGCATATAATATTTATATGAAATATTTGTAATTAAAATATACATATCATATAAAAAATTTCTAATCAATATTCTTAAAATTTAATATCAAATAAAATGGTTAGGATAATATCTCAAAAATAAGAAATATTACTGATACTCTGACTTAAGATATTGTGCAGATATTATCTCAGGTCTGGAATCCAGGAGACCCTAATTAAATCGGGATGTCGGAATCAAATCTGCCAGAATATGGAAGCAAATCGAGAGATCTAGCAACGACAGAGACTCAAAGCATTATTTCCATAACCTAGACATCAAGAGGATCTCCAAATATCAATACAAAACACCACAAAAAATCCTTAATCCTAATTCCTCAATATTACGGCGGAAGGGCGGAAAAATGGGGGTATCCATGGCGGATCCGCGGCGGCTTGGTAGCCGTAGGATTTGAGATTTTGTGGTTTGGATTTTAGCTGCATATCCTCAATTATGGAATCTAGGGTTTCTAGTTTTTGGGACTATATATAAGACCGATAGCTTCACATTAAAGATTATCACCAAAGAGATCAAGAGTTCCAAAGCGATCCACGCATCCGAGTGATCATCATCTATTCATCTACTTCCAAAAAGAGACAGATCTAGAGCAAACTAGGCCTTTTGTATTCTACTTTCTAAGGAGAAAAGTTGTATGCAATAGTTGATTAATAAAGGTAGTGTTTTTATTGTTCTTTTTTCAATTAATTTCCGCACTTACTTTTTGCACTTACTTTCTGCATCTTAATCATGTTTTCACTTTTCTTCATCGTTTCTTCTATTATATGTTGGATATATATGCCCTAGAGGCCTTCATTGTATAGGATTCTAGGGATATGTATGTACATGACAATCTTTCTCGATATGATAATACGCTATTTGGTTTGTCTTTATCTTAACATGTGATATATTTTACTTTGTATTTCATATATTGTATACATGTTGATAAAGCACGTAGGATATTTGCCTGACTACCAGCGTTGTGATGGTAGTCATACTTGTAGGAGCTGGGTGGTCAATAGGCTCACCTTAATTGTCCCTGGTCGTAGGAGTATTGTGACTGGGCATCGATACTCCAGAGTAGACTAGTGTATACATATCTAGACCCTGATAAGGGGCGATGGATTGGTTCTGCAGCCATTGGTGATATGCACCTATGATTGTATACAGATGCTCATTGGATGTGAGTTCACCGGACAGGACTCGCCGAGGACTGACTAGATGGTATTATACCTAAAGTCAGATAGCAGTTCTCTGGTGACATGTGTGCAGATAGACTGTCGGACTGAGGTCATCATTTATCTCGTGTGAGTTCCCACTGTGCTTTGATTACTACACTACCACGGCTTAAAAGACTCGTGCAAACAGGTTTTAGTTGGGTACAGTCCTGAGCCACATGGAGGCAGTGAGCGACTGTTGGGGATTCGTCTTTCCCGGTATAGGGAGTCGATATCGCACTGTGAATTGTTGTTCATTGCCATAAGTCCCTGGCCAGGGCAGATTGAGAATTACTGGTGATCGGACCAGTAGATTCTCGGATTGTCTTGAGCCATACTGACACGACTTGTACGGTTATTAGGGGTCTGATTCCACCCCCTAGGCCTTACATGTGATACTCTCAGACGAACAGACCAGATTGCACGGATATTATCACGGACAGGCTCGGTAGGGGTATCAGATGAGTTCGCTCGTCGGCCACCTTTTCGACATGTACCTGTTAGTTATATGTATGCCCTAGAGGACATTATTGTACATACGATGTATATTGTAGTGAATTCTTGGACATATATATGGAGGAATTTCTTGATCGACATGATAGTATGCTATCTGATTGCTCTTTATCTTAACATGTACACTGATTGTCTCCATGTTACATGTTGATAAAGCCTTTAGGATGAGTACTTGACTACCAGGATTATGATGCAGATCAAACTAGTGGGGACAGCGTAGTCGCTAAGTACATCGTTCAAATGTTCCTAGTCGTAGGTGTATTGAGACAGGGCATCGATATACCAGAGGAAACTAGCGTATAGCTTCTCGACCCATGTAGATGGGCGATGGATGATCCCATATCCACTGGTGTTTGACATCAGAGATAGTATACGGGTGCTCAGTGAAGACTGGGTACACTGAACGGACTTGCCGAGAACTCCTAGATGGTATTATACCTATCGTCAGATAGCAGTTCTCTGGTGACACTGGTACAGGTTAGTCTGTAGACCCAAGATCGTCATAGAGTTTTGTGTGATCCCCACTGTGCTTTGATTTCCACCTTACCACGTTCAAGAGAACATGTAAAACGGTGGCATTTGGGTACAATCCCGAATCACATGGAGGCAATGAGCGATAGGAGGGGTTTCATCTCTCCCGGTATTGGGGGTTGATGTTGCGCTGTGCTCGATTGGCTTTATTAGGAAGTCCCTGGCCAGGGCGGCTTCAGAGATATACTGGTAAGTGTTATCAGTAGTTTCTCAACCCGTTATGAGCCTCATATCGACACGATATATCGAGTTACAGGGCTTTGACGTTTACCACCCCTAGAAGAGATATGCGGCATATTAGACGAAGAGACCGGACTGTACGGTAGTGTTACTGATTGGATTCGCAGGAGTGTGAGCAGGCTTGCTTGTTGATCTTCTGATCGCTCAATACCCGGGTGGCCGTTACGTTTAGCAGACCGCTTGCGTCTTGTGGGTGTTTGATATGATCATCACCTACTGCCGGCGTATTGATGTGTCTTTAGAGTCCTACAAAGAGGTTTCCTGGCTCAAGCAAAACGGAGTAGAGGCACATTTGTATATGTGCGGGACCGAGATTAATACGATATGTGATACCGTATTCTATTCTCGCGATTTGTGACATCGGTCAGGTATATGCGATATAGCCGGGTTATCGTATCAAGTGTTGATTCGATAAGTTATTACATATGCTATTAATCGGTTATATGTGATATAGCCGGATGATTAAATCAAGAGTTAATTTGATAATCTAATGTTTATTTATATATTTGATATATTTATATTAACTAGTATTAGCTCACTTAAGATTTATTTTCTCACTTTTTGTGCACATTGTATATATGTTATATATGCTAGTGTACTGTAAGTCCATGCTACCCCTCCCGGTACTTTCGGGCATGCGGAATTTGATAAAAAACGATTTTCTTAGAGGTGGTAACATGGATTTAAAACCCGGATCTTTGTTAAACTTCTAACTAATAACCTAACTACGAGTTGCTAACTACTCGGTTAGGGGGTTATACCTTTCTTTTTCTCGAACTCCTTCTTCTTCAAGCTTCGATGGTCGTCCGAATCGGCTTCTCCCCGTCGTCTCCTTGCGCCGAAGATAGATCCACCTGAAAGCCTCAACCTTTGGCTCCTTCTTCGAACTTTGAAGAAACTAGTTCACTCGGTTTGCCAAACCTTGTGAACTAGAGTGAGTAGAGAAGAGTTTGTATGGGATTTTATATATGGTTCTTGGTTCTCAACTTATGAGACAAGTGAACCATAGAGTCAAGAGAGGGAGAGCAAGAGGAGGAGATGAGAGCTCAAGAACAAGAGAGAGAATGAGCATGAAAGAATGAGAGAAGACTTTTCTCATTTGGCTCTCATAATCCAAAACAATCATAACACCTCATATCAATCAAGTATTATGTGATGGTTTAAGCAACCATAGCCATATCATTTCATGCACTCATTTTGCACAAAAGAGCAAGCAAGCAAAAGTCTTTGCCATCAAATGATAGCTATAGTTATCATGATGGTCAACTAGTCAAGCCTAGTCAACCGGTCAACAAAGTCAACAAGTCAACAAAAGTCAACAAGTCAACAAAGTCAACAACCCAACAACCATGTCACCATAATACCTAATTAATATAATTGTTAATCACATATCATATTCTCATTAGGGTTGAGCAAAAAGTCAATAGTCAACTGTCAACGGTCAACAACCCTAATGAGAATCCTCCGCCTCTGTCTCTCCGTCAACTGTGCATACACACCCGCATCCGCGTTCCGAGGAACACGAATGCATACTGGATAAATCCAATCCCAAAAGGTACACTAGGATCTGGCTTAAACCAAAGCCCGCTAGTGTAAACTGTCCGGACACTGTACGTGCACAAGTGCACGGATGTGACCGAACCCTGTCGCAAAACCATGCGACCTCTACTCTTTTGACTAAAGGCGAATAGCTTTCTGTATGGGACTCTAAAGACTCGACACTACGCTGGAAGTGGGTTTAACCACAGACCGCAAGCGGCACTAGCTGTGCGTAATGGTCCCCAGGTAGATGCCGACAAGAAGACTGACGAGGCGAAACACATCTAAACTCCTACTGAGCCTGAATGTGACAATCTCGGTACAGTCCGGTCTGTTCGTCTGATACATCGCATGGCGGGCCTAGGGGACGGTAAACGTCAGTTCCCCAATAGCGGTACAAGTCGTGTCGGAGTGAAGCCCAAAACACCCTGAGATAACACTGGAAGCCTACCAGTATATCTCGTTTACCCTGGCCAGGGAGTACTCGTGTAATGGCTCTCCTAGACACAGCGCGATGTCAACCCCCAATACCGGGAGAGACGAATCATGTCTAACCGTCACTGCCGCCAAGTGCTTCGGGACTGCACCCAACTACCACCTGTTTGCACGACTCCTTTGAGCCGTGGTAGGGTAGTAATCAAAGTACAGTGGGAACACACTCGAGGCGAAGTGACAGTGTCAAGTCAGCGGACTAAGCTGTACTCATGTCACCTGGGAACTGATAACTGACGATAGGCATAATACCAACTAGTCAGTTCCCGACGAGTCCTGTCCAGTGTACTCGTAACCTAACGAGCACCCGCATACTATCTCAAGTACGACGTACTGATGGCTGTGGGACAGACCGTCTCCCACACTGGGATGAGAAGTGCATGCGTTAGTCTACTCCGGAGTATCGATGCCCTATCTCGATAGTCCTGCGACCAGGGACCTGCATAAGGATGTGCTTATAGATTACCCATCCCCACTAGTGTGACTGCCATCACAACGCTGGTAATCAAGCAAATATCCTAAGGGCTCCACTAATGTGTATAGGCGATATACTAAAATAAACACATGTACACATTGAAGTAGAAACAAACCAAGTAGCATACTACTATTTTGAGCAAGATTGTATATACAAGGTGAATATCCCAAGCTTCCATTAAGTAATATACAAACTAGTATGATACAGTAATGGCCTCTACGGCATATACACTAACATGTACATTATTTTGTATCATGCTTGATGATACATGCAACTTGGGTGTGTGTATGACTTACACCATGCTTGGTTTAATCCTAGGGTTTTTAATGAATTAAGTTATTCAAAAACTAAATGATTTTGTCATGGTTGATAAGCTTGTAGAAGCTTGTAGATCATTGACTAAGTCTTCAAGTTTTGTTTTCCTTAAGATATTTGTTAACCTTACCAATTAACCTAGCCTTGGTTAAGCTTTTACAAAGGTTAAGTATATGATACTTAACTCACCCATGGTTGCTTCAGTCTCTCATGAGTTCATTCTTCTTCTTCTTCATCACAACTCCAAAGCTTTCTAGGTTTTGGATTAATGAAGAATTAGTGTGAGAAAAATATATCTAAAATATGTAAAATTCATACTTCATCATCTTCCACTACTTGCCATTTAGTATAGGGTGTTTGCTTCACTAATTCCATAATTAGTGAAAGGGTTGCTTGGGTTAGTGTCTCCTCGACGTAGGTCATCTTCGGCCTCGAAGTCTTCTATCAAGCTTGTTCCATACATCTTGTGGAGCCTCTCAAGAGTCCGAGAGTTTATGGATCGCAGCGAAGGGACGACTACACGAAGCTAATGAAGTGAAGGACCGGTCTACAAAGGTTGTATTCCTTGTTCACTTCTTATTGAAAAGTTGTTTGCATTTTATTCCGTCGGATTTCTAGTATACGATTCTAAGGTTAGGGTTAGCTAGAACGACAAATTTTTAATTTGGCATGAAAGATGCCTCCCTAAACCTTGCTGCCGTGCTAGACAACCCTGCAGTGGTATCAGAGCCAGGCAAGAAAATTAGACGGATTTTGTTAAGATTACGAAACCGAAATACTCCGAAACTTGAATAACGAAAATGTAGTTTTTGTCGATTTTAAAAAGTGTTCAAAATTTTTTTTAAACAAGTGCAGAATGTTATATGGGATATATCATGAACACCATGAAAATTTGAGGGGGTATGATCGGATTTTGGCCGAGATCAATGAGGTAGGGGCCGACCACTTTCTGATGGTTTTGCTTGAAATTTTCACTGTGTTCCAGTGACTGAGTTTTGGTGTTTCGGGTGTTGTTTGTTTATGCTAATTTTGCATGTGATGTGAACTTACACTATAAGCAATTCGGAGTGTTTCGTATTCGTAGTTTTAACAATATTTTGGGTTATTCACATATTGTCTAGGCGAAGTTTAAAAGTTTGATCGAATGTCAAAAACCCATTTTCCAAGTTTAACGTATTCGGAAAAACATGCAAGTAATTCTATGAACTCTCTAGAAGAATGAAACCCTAACTAGACTTTTTAGATCGCGGAACCGTAGTCATACCATACGGTTTGCCGCGGTTCCGTGGCGACATGAGTGAGGCTTGGGTCTGCCCTTCTACGGCTGGTGAATAGGTACTGTGGCATATTCTGGGTATTATTGAACTATTCTCAAGTGTTCAGCTCTCGGAGAATTGTGGGACTTTGATGATTCGATCGAAAAGTTTAACGTCGTCCGGGTATCATGTGATGGGATACAATACTTGGAATCAAAACTAATTTGAATTTTATAAATCTAGCAATTTGGTCTCATTTGATCGGTTGCCACGAGATTTTGATGCGATCAAAAGTCCATCGCAATCACGTAGCGTACGCGGATACTCGCCGGGTAACCTTACTAGATAGCCATGCCCCATAGCCCCGACCAAGTGACTGTACGAGAACCCCGTCACCAAAAGCATCCGTTCGGGTGCTCGTGGCCGTGGTGTTCCGCCTTAGTGCACTTCATCGACGGCATCGGGGGTGTGGCCGTCTACTAAAGTTTCCGACGAGCATTCAATCAGGATGTCGGGAATTTTGTTGAATTGCCCAACTTGATATTGAAAAGTGTTTTCGAGATCGAGACTAAAATGTGGGGTTTGTAATTGTTAGGCATGTGATGTCTAAGGAATTCATTTGGTTAGGCATGCGATGTCTCAGGTGGTTGCGGATTCCAATTGTTGTAGTTTTTCACTTTCTTTTATACGACCATAAGTGTAATATGTGGTGTATTGCTGGTTTCGTTGCTATATGTCAACGACAATTGGGATACGCATATTTACTTATGTTGATGACATGTGATGTTATGTGTTGCAATGATATGTTATATTGGATCGTCGTGTTTTGAAAAGCCGGGGGTTTTATGTGAGATAAGAGTTTTTCTTTTTGATTCATGTAAAATTCATTGTATGTAATATTCTTTTATTGGGCACTTCCGGGTTGAGGATGATGTCACCATTGTATATTATTTACTTTTCCGCATTAGGATATACCTAAGGAGGGGAGCACAAGTAACCGGGTTTTAGGGTCCAGTGGCAGACCATCTCGAGGAGTCAAGACCGGGTCTCCTAACTCTAGAATTGATAGGGTTGCTTGCTGCTCTTGTAGGGGTCTAGGGATGTGGGTTTGGCTAATCATCGCGACCATGGAATCCGTGTTTTATACTGGCTTAATATAAAACCCGAAAATCCTCGTATATCCAATATTTCATATGTTGTTTTCTGCTGCGATTTATCTGTGATGTGATCACTGTATATGTTGAGATGGATACTGGATATAGTATATGTGATATATTATATAGGCGTTGCTTATGTTTTACACCCGGGCTATCACTGCCCCGCTCTGCCGTTAGTTACCTAACCTAACGGTGCATGACGGGACATCGAAGCGAATGCAGATGGTATAAGCGTACGTTGTTTTTTTTATCTGTGATGCTTAGGTAACTTAAATGATGGGACTTCATTAATGAGATTAATGAAAGAAAATAAACCATAAGATGTTGTGGAATCGAATTTTCAAAAATAGGTAGCTCTAGTTGTTGTTTTGCATAGTGGTATTCCTTGTAGAATATCCAGCACCTTATTCGATAAGGAAAGAGCCCAGATCCCTTCAACGGGAGTGACCTCTTAAGCAATAACTGGCAAATGCTACAACCCTCGGTTTCGTATTTTGATTGCTTCTTTAGTTTTTGCTTTGCATAGTGGTATTGTGAATATCCTGCACCTCAATCGATAAGGAAAGAGACGACGATCCCTTCATCGGGAGTGTCCTCTTTAGCAAAACTAGTAAAAGCCTAAAAAACACTCCATTTAAAATCATTTGATTCTACAACAATATCAAGTTCATTATGCAAAGGGTTTTCTTAAAACCTGTCGTAGCCCTCCGTCATTTCAGATAAAGTACTTCATAGTATTCGTGCTACGTTTGTTGGCCTGCGTCAAGGCGTAGTGTGCGGTAGCTATTTATGCTTATCTGCTAAAGCATATGATGCGATTGGATTAGGGTGGTCATGCGACTTTGTTGGCCTGCGTCAAGGGTCGTGCGGGTGGGTTTAATTCAATCAGGAAATGTATGGGTTGAACTTGACTAGCGGACTATGGTTTGTTGGCCTGCGTCAGGGTCATAGGACGCTAGGGGTAAAATATTATCGGTAATTTCAAGTGTTGAAATTTGCAATGAGATTGCATACCTTCTATGAGATAGTTGGATCCCGATACCCACTGCGAGTAAGAGTTACTCCTTGGAGAGTTTTACACATTACAATTAGCCGATCAAGTAGGTGTCTAGAAAGGTGTCAACAGGGTTACACCCCTGGTAAAACAAGGTTTATTTTAATTAGGTCCGTGCGAAAGTACGGGGAACCTCCCTCAATGTACCGGCACTGGCCTGGCTGAAAGATTGGCGAACTTATAGGGTGTAATTAAATCCGGCTAGTCTTACCTTTTAGGGTTTGAAGGTTGATTTGACAAAAACAGTGAGAGCCATCCTGATTAGATAAAATAATAACCAATCTAATCTTGCAAGAGTATACGATGAGTGTTTTCTTCTCTCTCTCTCCAGGTAGCGACCATGTCACGCCTTAATCAAGATAATAATACGGATGTATTGACCAAACCCGCTTGTTATACTGAGCTGCGGAACGTTGGTCCCGCTCCAACTTATAATTGTTATAAGACCGAGCAGGAAATAGGGATTACCAGAATTCCCGTGCCGCCTAAACGAAGAAAGTGTATGTTGATGTATCTTCTTCGGGCGTGTTCATTACCGAGAACTGTTTCTCAGTATCCTTTACGTTCTAGGTATGAGCTACCGGATCAGGATCCCACATATGTAATTTGTTACATAGGCTACAGATAGGTAGAGAACTAAGAATGGGTGATATGTTTCAAGAGTTGAAAACGGTGCAATTGTTGTAGCCAAGGTGTTGGCAATTATCACCCTGTATTACCAAATACATTGATTCTGAACGAATGTTATTAGATACCGAACCTGATATACAACATCATATCTGTCTCTTTATGAAGTAAAGAAGGATATAATTTTGTATTGTTGGATAATGTTTTAAACATTTCCTACATCAAGAGTTGATCGGTTCAGGCACGTTATCTAAAAGCATATACGTTCTAAATCAAATTACAGTTCTTAACGTATAAAACACACACAAGAGAAAGAGTTCAGAATTGAACGAATCCTTCTTGAGGTATTGTAGACTAGGTCATATTAATGCGACCAGACTAGCTAAGTTACATTAAGATGCATATTTAAATTAGTTTGAATTTACATCTTGTGAAACTTTCCAGTCATGTCACAAAGATAAAATGACCACAGCTCCATTTATTGGAAACAGAGAAAGTGTTAGTGAACTCTTGGGATTGATAAATATTAATGTATGTAGGCCCCCTGTCTACACATGCCACGAATGGTTCTTTGTACTTCATTACATTCACTGATGATCTCTCAAGATTCGGACATATGTTCTTGTTGAAACACAAGTCTGAAGCTTTTGAGAAATTCATAGAATATAAGTCAGAAGTAGAAAACCAAAACAGGTATAAGTATTATGTCCTTTGATGAGATCAGGGAGGAGAATACTTGAGCACAGAATTCCTGGACTATTCTAAAGGAGAATGAGATTCTCTCTCAGCATTACTCTTCCGTATACACCACCGCACGTTGGTATATCAGGGTGGAGCAATCGCACCCTATGTGATATGGTGCGCTCTATGATGAGTACTACTGAGCTGCCTATTTTCTTTTGGGGGTTATGCACTTGTGAAGCTGCATACCTATTGAATAGGGTTCCAATCAAATCAGGTGCCTACCACTCCATATGTGATATGGTAAGGGAAGATCACATCTCTTAAGGATGTTAAGATTTGGGGTTGTCCGGCCTATGCCAAAAGCAAAATCCGGACAAGATCGAGGCAAGGTCGGTTCTGTGGAAGTTTGTTGGATATCCCAAGCATTCGCAAGGGAATATCTTCTACCGCACTGAGGAGCAAAAGGTGTTTTGTTTCTCAGCATGCCACCTTTTGAAAAAGGATTTTCTTGTTAAGAAATTAGTGGTCATGAGGTAGAACAGGAAGGAGTTCCTGCTATACAATCTGCAGCTGATGATTTGGTAGAACCAGAGGATTCAATAGCTCCCAACGAACCTCAGCCTCTCCGCCGATCTGGTAGGGTTCCTCATCCGCCTGAGAGATACTTAGGTTTTCTCAATGACAGTGGGAGCGAGGATTGCATCATGAGATGATGACCCAGCTAGTTTCGAGCAGGCCATCAAAAGCGGGGACTCTTTAAGAATGGCTGGATGCTAAGCGATCTGAGATGGAATCCATATACACCAACAAAGTATGGACTTTGGTTGCTTTATCTGAAGGGTTAAATCCCCATCAGGAGCAAGTATATCTTGAGAAGATTACTTGGTGTACATGGAAAAGTTTAGACTTTCAAAGCTAAGGCTTGTTGTAAAAGGTTCTCGTCACTGACCAGGTGTGGATAATGATGAAACCTTTTCTAGTGCCTATTCTTTAGTCCATCCGGATCCTACCTGCCATTGCTACATACCATGACTACGATATCTGGCGATTGGGTGTCATGACTGCTTTTCTAGATAGTGATTTAGAAGAGAGCGTCTATAAGTACACAGCCAGAGGGCTTTGTAGACAGTGGGAGCAGCGAAAACGTGTGCAAGTTGCTTTATGGGTTAAAGCAGGCATCGCGGAGTTGGAACATCTGTTTTTATGTGGTAGTCAAAGAGTTTGACTTCATCAAAATAGTAGATGAACCTTGTATATACAAAAAGGTAGTAGGGAGTATGGTGGCGATCATCGTATTGTATGTGGATGACATACTCTTGATAGGAAATGAGTTTCCTATTCTACTCTCGGTCAATCTCCTCTTATCACAAGGATTCTCCATATAGGATCAAGGTGATACCTCCTAAATCTTTGGTTTTGGATCTATGAGATATATCTAAATGGATGTTAGGATTCTCACTAGGTGTAGTGAGTTGGTATCAATCGATCCTGGGGAGAATCACTGGATAGCTTTCAGAGTGGTAAGATCGACTGAATGTCAGTCGCAGGCATTGTCTTTACCATCAGTAGAGGGACGGTATGTTGGAAGAGTTCCAAGCTAGATACCGTGGCAATCTAGAAGATAAAGACTGGATACATTGCTACCAAGGATGCTACCAAAGAGGTAGTCTGGATGTATATTAGTTCATGAGATGAACTTCGTTCCTACCATTGTGTGACAATGGAGTTATGGCTTAGGCCTAGGAAACCCCGTCCTATCAGTGATCCAGACATATTCTTAGGCAGTATCACCTGATCATGGAGATGGATGATCTCCAGGGAGATTGAGGTTAGGAGAGTAGACACAGATGACAACATGGCGGATCCACTCACAAAGGCCTATTCCCATGAGAGACTTTTATAGGATGGTTGAGTATGAGATACTTCAACCACTGCTGATTGTTGGGTATTGGATACTACAATAGATGGTCCTAGTGAAAATGGGAGATTGTTAGTTATATGTATGCCCTAGAGGCCATTACTGTTGTCACGCCCCGAAAGTACGGAACATGACCGTCACTTAAACTACGAAACGTCTGGAGGCGACGTAATCCAAGTAAACCGAAAACCCAGAAATCCAAACCAAGAAAAGTAGTAGAGTGAAGGAAAACCAATTTAAATCAAGTAGTTTTAATAGCATAAGCCGAATTATGCGTTTTAAAAAACATAAAATATTTCCTGAAAATTTCGGCAGAATCTCCTTTGTAAATACTGGCCCCCAAACGGGATACAACATGAATAGTATACGAAATCAATAAAAGGCATCCCAAGTGGGAGCTAGCTCTTCTTCAATCGACGGTCACAACCACACAAGCAATATAATATACAACGCCAAGGACGAGGATCAAAACTCAAAAGGAAACTCAAAACAACAAGAAATCCACAGAAATATAACGAGCGACTCTAAGGTCGAAAGAATAACATCACTGGTCTCTATCTCAAAAATAAATACATGTTTGGTTGATGGAACTTCTAGATACAACTGCGTAATAATATACAAGGTATATAATGGGGGGTACGATACAAATAAACCCACCTACTAGCAAATCACCCGGAAAAGGAAGTAGTGCCAGCAAAGCCGTAATGAAACCTGTACGGCAAAACCTGCAAGAAACTGTGGCACAACGGGGGTGAGTTGCCAACTCGTGAGTAGAAAACATCTACGAATAGAAATCGCATGAACAACGCAATCCTAGGTCATATGATCATAATATATCCTCAAATATATAACCAGCAGCCTATAACAATGGCTAGGGTAAATATCTATCCCAAGTGTAATCCCATGTGCCCGTGTCAGTACATCGGCTAGCAATATATCATATGGATGATGTATGAATGCATGAAACAGAATGCATGTACTGAAGAAAACTGCTTTCATAAATTAGAGAGATTTCTGTATCTTTTTTAAAAACGAGGTATCATAAATGAAATCAGCATAAACCGTGCCTAGCATCGATACAAAACAAGTATCCAAATCTCTCGATATCTCTGTGTCACAATCTCTGTACCTCAATATCTCAAAATCTCTGTATGTAAATCTCACTATATAGGGCGTCGTCAGTCCAGACAGCCCCTACCATCAATCTCAAGACCACGGCGGTATCCTCCGGATATCCGACGCGTCGGGTAAAATCACCAGTCGGTAGTGCTCCCCTGCCAGGCTCAACACCATCATCTGCGATCCTCTTGCCCCGGGGTACCGCACCGGGTCCACCATGTACCCGAAATGGTTCCACCACTCCTCAAACTCGGGTCTCGAAATCCATCAGCAAACTCATGGTGGATGACTCATACATCATGGGAAAACCGTACTTTTCTTTTTTAAAAAAAAAGAAAGAAAAGAATTTTATAAGTGTTTTTGCGGTTTTCCCCCCAAATGCAGGAAATCTCATGAAAATCCGAATCCAAATTCTCAATAGAATGTAAACAGTGAATATAGGCATGAAAATCCATGAATGCGGCACAACAGTGAATAATAACATGCATGAAGTAGCAAATAATAACTACAATGTCTAAACTAGCATATAAGGCAAGTACACTAATATCATGTCTAAACTATTAGCTAACAACCTATGTCAAATGAAATAGTATTTTCTAAAGTGTTCGTGAAATGGCAATTACCGATGAAGATGTGTGTGAGCCGGCAAGTAAGTGTACGTGGTACATACGCGTCATCGGTAATGGTGCTGGTGTCCCAACTGCCTGATATTAACAATAGAATATGATTAAAAAATAAGTATGCGATGCGGAGCAACAACAATAATGAGTTGGTGCTAAATACTAGACACAATAACAACTAATATGGGCTAACAACTACACTAAACTATAGGGCTAAACTGTCAAGCTAAACTAAAGGTAAGGAAGCCGCCTAGCGTCTGAGTCGATACATATGTGTGTGTGTGTGTGTGTGTGTGTTTATATATATATATATATATATATATATATATATATATATTAGTCAGTGATCCCGCCTCGATAATATCATATCCGATACCATATCTATAATCAGACATTCCCAAGTCAAGAGTGCGGATCAAACATCAATATATAGCTCGTACGTAAATCCGTCGTACGACATCCCCAAATCTGGGTACAGGTCAGTAGCACATTCATCAACTTAATCATTTCGTATCCTCTTTATCAAAGATCATAATCCGGGGTACTGATCTACGTCTAGTACAATACTAATATCATCAATCTAATCATGATCTGACTGTTGATCTACAGCCTCTTACAAACCGATATCATCATCATATATCATCGTAATGAGGTATACCTCGCCTAATGCGACCTATTATGAATATCTTAACATATCTTATCTCATATCACGATCACATGTCAACCATTCAATGTATAACAATATTCACATGTATCTTCGTCCCAAGATCCGCTATAATATCAGGACGTACCTCAAGTACGAATCCTGCCATATCACCGTTCTCGCGTTATCAAATTAATCTCATCGACTCACCTCAAATCCCAAACACTATCATAAAATCCAGTATGTGAACACATAGTCCCATACCCATGTGAACACATAATACATATTCCCGTACAAGCACAAATGAAGAAGAATGTATGCAAGTGTGGGTGTGTGTGTATGTGTGGTGCAACCCCTACTCTAGGGTTTCGCAACACTAAACCTATCCATTCACACCTAAAATCTATCTTTATCATCAATAAACTCAACAATATAACCAATATATATGTGTATATACGTATTCGTATACATCACCACGAACTGCGGGGGTGCTATACGCCATCCACTCGACTTCTCCCCATTGATATAAATCTACTCACCTGTTCCTCGCTCGCCGGTGCCGACGTCGCCACGCGCTTGCTTGTCATCTCAAAGTCCACATGGGGTACCTACATATCATAACGCACCGTATCGCATTAAAACCAAATTCGAAATCGAAACGGCTTACGAAAATCAAACCGGCACGCGTATCACGCATAGGTCAAAACCTATCGTCTACGCATGCAAGAATAGCTAAACCAACCCTCGATGTCGATGTACAAACGTCAAACCATCGAGAAAAACCCAAAAAAACTCATTTGCGCATTCACGAACACTAATCATAATATAAAATAGGTTAAAATTCACAAAAACTCCAAATTCACTTTAAAAGCCATTTTTCCGAAAATCTAGCAAGCAAAAATTACCCGTTTTAGTACAAAACTCGACGTTTAAGCAAATCTAGCGGCTATAATACTTATTAAACATCTCAAATAAGTCATACAACCCATTTCAAGAATTTAATATCATCAATTCTTATAAAAATAAAAAATCTAGTTTTGCAATTTATCTAATTTTAACATTTTCAACTAAAAATGCACAAAACAATAACTACGCTTGATTTTGCATGGTCCAAGGTATTAAACCACTCATTATAATATTAATGATGACATAGAACCATAATTATATTTTAATCTAAAGCATTAACAATTTTCCAAAAACCCTAGTTAGTAAAATAACTTAATTAGAATATTTTATAAGTAATGGTTTGTAATTAACAACTACATTAGCTTTCTACAAAACTTAAGATGTTAATCCACATCACTAAACCATGCACAATTTATCACAACACAATCCACAATAAAACCCTAATCTAATCCTTCTCTTGAAAACCCACATCTTTCAATTAAACCACAATTAAACTTATAACTAAGCTAGACTAATATTTAGCAACAATTTAAACAAAAGGCCAAGATTTATACCTCATGAACCATGGATCAAACTTAAGATCTAGACCTCCAATTTGAAATCCTTGCACCAAGATCCATGCAATTTTGGCTAATGAGAAATGGGTAGGAGTCGGATTTGGATTTTAGCTTGATTTTAGATGGAATTTTGGTCATTTTTTAGGCCAAAATGAAGTGGGCTTAAAGGGTGAAAATTCTGGACAGCAAAGGGGGATTCGGCTGCAGGTAGGGAGAGAGGAGAGAGAGAGGGAGGTGGGGAAAAATGATATCAAGTCAACCCTAGTCAAACTCCACTATCATTTCTACCATTTTCATTCCTTTTCTTTTCTTTTAACAATTCAAGTGGGGAAAGTGAGGGGGGAACAACTTGGGGCTGCTGAAATTCAGCCAAGGTGGGGAGGAAAAATGTGGAGTGTGAGTGTGGGTGTGGAAAGAAAAAGATTCATATTATACCCCCAAAACCATTTACACTAATTTCACCAAATAAGCCTCTTTTCTTCAATATTTTCTAAAACCGATTAACAACTACATTTCATTTCAAAAACAACGTGTTAAAATTTTGTTTAATTTGATATGATGCACAAAATTTGTTTCAACTCATTCCAATTTGTAATTTCCCCTAATTAAATGTATTAGTGACGGCTTAAAATAATATTAAAATAATTAATTTCGGAAAAAATTTCAGAAAATTTGAAATTTCACCAGTGGCTCAATAAACACCAAATACTAGCAATTATATATCTAGAATATGTATATTTAATTTTAAAATAAAGTTATTTGTATTTTGACTTTTTACAGAAAACCCCCTTATTTTACCGATTTTCCGAAATTTCACCGAAACGATTTTCAAAACGTTACAATCTTCCCCCCTTAGAGAAATTCGGTCCCCGAATTTAAATTAAAACTGCCCCCCAAATACTAAAACATCTGAGAAAAACCATCAAGTCGTCGGGGCTCCGAAATCGTAAATACATAAAACAAATCGTAGCGCAGAGCATGAGCATGAAAAATGAGCATATAACTCCAAATCAAAACTCCGTCACCGCAATCATCGGAGTCATGGTAAAGGCACAAATGTCAAATCCAATACCCAAAACCAATATGATATAACTCGAAACTATACACGTAAATATCAAATCTATATATGTAAATATCTGAAGGAAATGCATGCCCAATCTCCTAAAATCGCTGTGCACTGCGCAAAACACTGCACAGTGGCGGACGTCTATTTTAAGAAAATAACCATATACATATATACCTTTTATTTAAAATGTACGTTCAGCCATTTTGGGAAACAATTTAGAAGGGTTTCCTTGTTTTAAACGTTTCGTGTCATATCAGACACATAGGTAAATACTGAGACTATAGCTCGCTTTTTGGAATTCTCTTTGATAGCTATCAATGCATGCAAAATATAATCAGGTACTGTCCTCTGACTAGTCCTGCTCAATACGAAAACACATAGCAAATATCCTAAAAACGTACTGCTCTATAAGAAATCAATCCCAAAATACGCATATGAATACTACGTGCGTCTGGTGCGCACGGAAATCAAATCCATATACGTGCCATACAAGTGCACAGAAACAAGATCTAAGTGCATCGGGTGTGCACGAAGCATCTGTCATAGGCAACGTGTGTGCCTGACAGCAAAATCAGGTGCATCTGACATGTACGAAAAATCTCGATTTAGTGCATCTAGTGTGCACCAAATCGCATCTCAAAACCTGCGCTCAACATGCGCGAAAATCCAAGGCAGGTGCATCTATCATGCACGAAATCATGAAATCTAATATCAAGCGCCGAACATGCGCAAAATCCAATCAGGTGCACAAGGTGCACAAAACCAATATCGAGCATCATAATCGAAATCGAAGTTAAGTGCATCTAAGTGCACAAAATGCGTATCGCTGCACGGCAAGCATATGGGAACTATACCGAGTGCAAAAACCAAATCGTATGCATATATACGCACAAATCAAATCAACTGTATGAAATCCATATAATCACAAACATGAGAAACCAAGGCACGAAAACTATCTCAAGTGGAACAACTGTGCAAAAATCGTAAATACTCAGCAGGTGCAACCATGGCGCATGAAAACAAATATCATGGAACTCCATCATCAAAATCAACCAAGCAAATAGACCGCCCAAAATACAGAAATCAAATATAGTGGAATAGTCCCGCTCAAGCACATCCTCCAAGAATCCTTGGCCAACTGTCGTGGTCACTCATAGCATGTCTCGTCGACGATCCTGAACTCTGGCCTGCCAGTGTGGGTAACATGACCACTCCTGGGTCCAAGTCTTCTCGTAATTTATTCCAGAAAGGTCCTGCCGAGGTCTCTCCCAAATCACGTCTTTGCCGAACTGTCCGGAAGTCATCGTGCTTTACTAAATCTGTTTCTTGTTCCGGAACGACTGCATACTCATCGCGACTCCTTCTGGAAGGTATATCCCAGTACAATGTCTCGGCATGCGTAGCGTATCTCTGATGTCGGCGGAGTAGAACGTCATCTCATCAAGATCTCGTATGAACCTCTTACTTCACTTTCTCTAATGTCGACTGCTTCGGACTCGTCTCGTCGTGGCTGCATGGACTGAGCTCCAACGACTATCCTCGCATCTGGAGTCTCCCAAGAATGCATCTCACCACCTGGCATCTGAATGAAGTCGAAACATTTGATCGATTCGTCAAAACCTCATAATCCCCCAAGAGCTCAACATCTTGGGTATAGTATAATAGTATCGAGTATGTACCACAGTATCGATGGTCCAGCCGTAGAAGCGCAAACCCAAGCCTCACTAATGGCGCCGCGGAACTGCCGCAAACCCTAAGGTTCAAAGGCTTTCACACGGTCATTAAGTCGAGTTAGGGTTTCATTCTTCTAGAGGGTCCATAGAATTGCCTGCATGTCTTTCCGAATACTTTAAACTTGGAATAATAGGTTGCTGACATTCGATCGTCTCTGTCGACTCTCAACATCTCCACGCGAAATCGTCTCTAGCTGGAATCAATCTATCTTATGACCTCGCATCGGGGTAGCGAACGAACCACATGTCCTAGTCATTCATCCTTGGTGACTAGTGACCTTCTATCATCTCTTAGTATAACTCGTACCACAATAGCTCCAACATCTGGGGCGATATCTCGTTGTTCGCAGCAATGACTGGCTCACTCGTCTGTACGCTGAACAGTGCCTCAATCATCAGGAGTAAGCAATACGCCAACGGTCATCAAAATCTGGCTGGACTCAATCATTGGCTCAATCCTCTGGCGCTGATCTGTACGTCTGAGTAATCTCATATAGCGATCCATTCAAACGCTCGTGGCGCGAAAACACAATCAGACGACGCCTCTCAACGCAATTGTATGTCGCCGGAATCACGCCCTGGTCAGTCCTCGTTCGTAACGAGCTCATGCTGACCGCAACTCTAGCCGTAGCTCTCCCTGCCCGTAATCATGGCAGAAAAACCATAACCGGTACCGATGAGGCTAGATAAAGAATGAATATAATACTGAACAAAGAAATGCACATCCTAAGGCTTCTTAAGTGGAGTACCGTATCGTAAGTATGCCGCGGAACATACCCACGGTACGTCACTCTATTTTAGTCACCTATTCCATCAACCAAGGGTCATCCTACGCTCCGAAGGTAAAACCTAAGCTTTGATACCAACTTTGTCACGCCCCGAAAGTACGGAACATGACCGGCACTTAAACTACGAAACGTCTCGAGGCGACGTAATCCAAGTAAACCGAAAACCCAGAAATCCAAACCAAGAAAAGTAGTAGAGTGAAGGAAAATCAATTTAAATCAAGTAGTTTTAATAGCATAAGCCGAATTGTACGTTTTTAAAAACATCAAATATTTCCTGAAAATATCGGCAGAGTCTCCTTTGTAAATACTGGCCCCCAAACGGGATACAACATGAATAGTATACGAAATCAATAAAAGGCATCCCCAAGCGGGAGCCAGCTCTTCGTCAATCGACGGTCACAACCACACAATCAATATAATATACAACACCAAGGGCGAGGATCAAAACTCAAAAGGAAACTCAAAACAACAAGAAATCCACATAAATATAATGCGCGACTCTAAGGTCGAAAGAATAACATCACTGGTCTCTATCTCAAAAATAAGTACATGTTTGGTTGATGGAACTTCTAGATACAACAGAGTAATAATATACAAGGTATATAATAGGGGGTACGATACAAATAAACCTACCTACTAGCAAATCACCCGGAAAAGGATGTAGTTCCAGCAAAGCCGTAATGAAACCTGTACGGCAAAACCTGCAAGAAACTGTGGCACAACGGGGATGAGTTGCCAACTCGTGAGTAGAAAACATCTACGAACAGAAATCACATGAACAACGCAATCCTAGGTCATATGATCATAATATATCCTCAAATATATAACCAGCAGCCTATAACAATGGCAAGGGTAAATATTTATCCCATGTGTAATCCCATGTGCCCGTGTCAGTGCATCGGCTAGCAATATATCATATGGATGATGTATGAATGCATGAAACAGAATGCATGTACTGAAGAAAACTGCTTTCATAAATTAGTGAGATTTCTGTATCTTTTTTAAAAACGAGGTATCATAAACGAAATCAGCATAAACCGTGCTTAGCATCGACACAAAACAAGTATCCAAATCTCTCGATATCTCTGTGTCACAATCTGTGTACCTCAATATCTCAAAATCTCTGTATGTCAATCTCACTATCTAGGGCGCCGTCAGTCCAGACCGGCCCCTACCATCAAACTCAATTCCATGACGGTATCCTCCGGATATCCGACGCGTCGGGTAAAATCAATGGTCGGTAGTGCTCCCCTGCCAGGCTCAACGCCATCATCTGCGATCCTCTTGCCCCGGGGCACAACACCGGGTCCACCATGTACCCGAAACGGTTCCTCCACCCCTCAAACTCGGTCTCGAAATCCATCTGCAAACTCATGGTGGACGACTCATACATTATGGGAAAACCGAACTTTTCTTTTTTTTAAAAAAAAGAATTTTATAAGTGTTTTTGCGATTTTCCCACCAAATCCAGGAAATCTCATGAAAATCCAAATCCAAATCCTTAATAGCATGTAAACAGTGAATATAGGCATGAAAATCCATGAATGCGGCACAACAGTGAATAATAACATGCAAGAAGTAGCAAGTAATAACTACAATGTCTAAACTAGCATATAAGGCAAGTACACTAATATCATGTCTAAACTATTAGCTAACAACCTATGTCAAATGAAATAGTATTTTTTAAAGTGTTCATGACATGGCAATTACCGATGAAGATATGTGTGAGCCGGCAAGTAAGTGTACGTGGTACATACGCGTCATCGGTAATGGTGCTGGTGTCCTAACAGCATGATATTAACAATAGAATATTATTCAAAAATAAGTATGCGATGCGGAGCAACAGCAATAATGAGCGGGAGCTAAATACTATACACAATAACAACTAAAATGGGCTAACAACTACACCAAACTATAGGGCTAAACTGTCAAGCTAAACTAAAGGTAAGGAAGCCGCCTAACGTCTGAGTCGATATATATATATTAGTCGGTGATCCCGCCTCGATAATAACACATCCGATACCATATCTATAATCAGACATTCCCAAGTCAAGAGTGCGGATCAAACATCAATATATAGCTCGTACGTAAATCCGTCATACGGCATCCCCAAATATGGGTACAGGTCAGTATCATATTCATCAAATTAATCATTTCGTATCTTCTTAATCAAAGATCATAATCCGGGGTACTGATCTACGTCTAGTACAATACTAATATAGTCAATCTAATCACGATCTGACTGCTGATCAACAGCCTCATACAAACCGATATCATCATCATATATCGTCATAAAGAGGTATACATCGCCTAATGCGACCTATTATGAATATCTTAACATATCTTATCTCATATCGTGATCACATGTCAACCATTCAATGTATAACACTATTCACATGTATCGTCGTCCCAAGTTCCGCTATAATATCAGGACGTACCTCGAGTACGAATCCTGCCATATCACCGTTCTCGCGGTCTCAAATCAATCTCATCGACTCACCTCAAATCCCAAACACTATCCTCAAATCCAGTATGTGAACACATAGTCCCATACCCATGTGAACACATAATACATATTCCCGTACAAGCATAAATGAAGAAGAATGTATGCAAGTGTGTGTGTGTATGTGTGGTGCAACCCCTACTCTAGGGTTTCGCAACACTAAACCTATCCAATCACATCTAAAATCTATCTTTATCATCAATAAACTCAACAATATAACCAATATATATGTGTGTATACGTATTCGTATACATCACCACGAACCGCGGGGGTGCTATATGCCATCCACCCGACTTCTCCCCGTAGATATAAATCTACTCACCTGGTCCTCGCTCGCCGGTGCCGAAGTCGCCTCGCGCTTGCTTGTCGTCTCGAAGTCCATAGAGGGTACCTACATATCATAACGCACCGTATCTCATTAAAACCAAATTCGAAATCGAAACGGCATACGAAAATCAAACCATCACGCGTATCACGCATAGGTCAAAACCTATCGCCTACGCATGCAAGAATAGCTAAACCAAACCTCGATGTCGATATAAAAATGTCAAACCATCGAGAAAAACCCAAACACACTTATTTGCACATTCACGAACACTAATCATAATATAAAATAAGTTAAAATTCACAAAAATCCCAAATTCACTTTAAAAGCCATTTTTCCGAAAATCTAGCGAGCAAAAATTACCCGTTTCAGTACAAAACTCGACGTTTAAGCAATTCTAGCAGCTATAATACTTATAAAACATCTCAAATAAGTCATACAACCCATTTCAAGAATTTAATATCATCAATTCTTATAAAAATAAAAATTCTATTTTTGCAATTTATCTAATTTTAACAATTTCAACTAAAAATGCACAAAACAATAACTAAGCTTGATTTTGCATGGTCCAAGGCATTAAACCACTCATTAAAATATTAATGATGACATGAAACCATAATTAATTTTTATCTAAAGCATTAACAATTTTTCAAAAAGCCTAGTTAGCAAAATAACTTAATTAGGACATTTTATAAGTAATGGTTTGCAATTAACAACTAGATTAGCTTTCTATAAAACTTAAGATGTTGATCCACATCACTAAACCATGCACAATTTATCACTACACAAATCCACAACAAAACCCTAATCTAATCCTGTTAGTGTATATGCCCTAGAGGCCATTACTGTATCATACTAGTTTGTATATTACTTAATGGAAGCTTGGGATATTCACCTTGTATAAACAATCTTGCTCAATATAGTAGTATGCTACTTGGTTTGTTTCTACTTCAATGTGTACTTGTGTTTATTTCAGTATATCACTTATACGCATTAGTGGAGCCCTTAGGATCTTTGCTTGATTACCAGCGTTGTGATGGCAGTCACACTAGTGGGGGCTGGGTAATCTATAAGCACATCCTTATACAGGTCTCTAGTCGCAGGACTATCGAGACAGGGCATCGATACTCCGGAGTAGACTAGCGTATGCGCTTCTCATCCCAGTGTGGGAGATGGTCTGTCCCACAGCCATCAGTACGTCGTACTGGAGATAGTATACGGGTGCTCGTTGGGTTACGAGTACACTGGACAGGACTCGTCGGGAACTGACAGGTTGGTATTATACCTATCGTCAGTTATCAGTTCCCAGGTGACATGAGTACAGCTTAGTCCGCTGACTTGACACTGGCACTTCGCCTCGAGTGTGTTCCCACTGTACTTTGATTACTACCCTACCACGGCTCAAAGGAGTCGTGCAAACGGGTAGTAGTTGGGTACAGTCCCGAAGCACTTGGAGGCAGTGACGGTTAGACAGGATTCGTCTCTCCCGGTATTGGGGGTTGACATCGCGCTGTGTCTAGGAGAGCCATTACATGAGTAGTCCCTGGCCAGGGCAAGCGAGATATACTGGTAGGCTTCCAGTGTTATCTCAGGGTGTTTTGGGCTTCACTCCGACACGACTTGTACCGCTATTAGGGGACTGACGTTTTATCGCCCCCTAGGCCCGACATGCGATGTATTAGACGAACAGACCGGACTGTACGGAGACTGTCACATTCAGACTCAGTAGGAGTTCAGATGGGGTTCACCTCGTCAGCCTTCTTGTCGGCATCTACCTGGGGACCGTTACGCACAGCTAGTGCCGCTTGCGGTCTGTGGTTAAACCCACTGCCAGCGTAGTGTCGAGTCTTTAGAGTCCCACACAGTGGGTATTCGCCTCTGGGCAAAACAGAGTAGAGGTCGCATGGTTTTGCGACAGGGTTCGTTCTCATCCGCGCACTTGTGCACGTTTGGAGTCCGGACGAATATTACTGGCTGGCTCTGGTTTGAGTCAGATACTGGTATATGTTTTGGGGTTGCTTTTATCTCTCAGTATTCATGTTCCTCGGAACAAGAATGCAGGTGTGTATGCACAGTTATTTGAGGAGGAGGAAGAGGACTTTCATTAGGGTTTCGGAACGGGTGCGTATGCACAGTTGACAGTCGTCTTTTTCCAAACCCTAATGGATTTATGTTATATCAATTAATAATATTAATAAAATGAAATTGTGTCATGGTTGGTTTTTTTGTTGACTTGTTGACCATGGTTGAAGTTTTGACCATCATCATTACAAAAGAAAGATGCTCTTTGATTCTAGCAAATTCATTTAATGTTTGAAATGATAATGGTCATTCCTAAACCTTCCATCAACCTTTTCATTTTAATTATTATTATTAATTTGATAATTCTTTTGCTTTATGTTATAGTTGCAAAAAGAAAAGAGCTCATTCTATCATTTGGCTTCTCTCTCCTCACTTCATCTTCTTCTTCCTCTAGCTAAAGGAGAATCCTTCTCATGTGTTGAGAATCCCTCTCCTTAAAAGAAAAACACCCCAAAGACACTCTCTACTCACTCTAGGATCAAAGGTTTAGCAAGCCGAAGATTCTAGTTCTCTCCAAGTTCGAGAAAGAGCCCGAAGGTTGAACCCTCAGGTGGATCCATCTTCGACGGAAGAAGGCGACGAGAATAGAACCATCAACCTCTACTAGGTTTCAAGAAGAAGGAGTTCAAGTTAGGTATAACCACTTTGCCGAGTAGTTAACTATCCTTTGCATGTTTGCTAGTTTAGTTTAGAAAAGATCCCGACTTTGTTAGTCCATGTTGCCCCATGCGCTAAAAATTTGATTTTTATACCGTTTCCGCCTCCCCGTAAGAACCGGGGGTCGCAACGTGGACTTAAAGTGGTATCAGAGCCTAACTAAACTTAAACTAGCTTGGTAGTGAAGTGTAACGAAGTTCGGAACCGAAAAATCCAAAAACCAAACTTTTACAAAACCCTAGTTTCTGTTAAAAAAATTTCTGGTCAAAACAAGATTTGTTATACACCTAAATTCGGCTCAGGGTTTTGTGTGAACACCCAAGAAAAACGATCCCCTGATTCCTTCAAATCGCCGCGGTTCCGCGGCATGAGGTAGGCATTTGCCGCGGAACCGCCGCCGTTTAGGGTCCTCTCGTGATCGGGTTTTGTGCAGTGTTCTTCTGGTAGGGTTTTAGGATTTTTAAGATATATTATATGTGCCCAGATTTTCCAGAATAGAAATTTGTTTTTGGGGGCCTATAATTCCGTATTTTTTCCGAACTTCACTACACTTGGACTATATTGGTTATATCTGTGATGTTTGAATGTATTGAACGTCGGCTAATCGCTATAAGTCGATTAGTCGGGGTTATACATCTCTGTGATCTGTGTTTGATATTGGAATGTGTATATGAATGTGTTGGACTGTCGCGGGTGAATAGCCGGGGTGGATGTGAGATGAGCTTTTGTTTTTCTTTCATTCATTTGTAACATGTAAATTGATGTAATATTATTATTTGTTTGGCCGTACAACCGGGTCGGGGTTGTAGCCGTCATTGTATAATTCTTTTTACTGTTTTTGCTCCTAGGATAGACCCATGGAGGGGTGCACAAACTGCCGAGTACTTGGCGGGTAGTTTGCCGCACCCGTAGGGGTCTTGGGTGGGGTATTGGCTATTCACCGCGACCGTGTAATCCGCTTTTCGTTGCAGGCTCGAACGGATTGCGGATTCCTAGTATATCCAATGTATTCATCTGTGATCTGTAATGTCTATCATTGCTATATTTATAACTATTTAGGCGTTGCTTATGTTTTACAGCCGCGCTAGCCCAGCCCCCGCTCTGTCGTTAGTTAAGTAACCTAACGGGTGATGACGGGGCCCCGTGGCGAATGCGAATGGCATAAGCGTACGTCATATTTTGGTTGTTTTTCTGCAATGGTAGGATTAAATGATGGGACGCATTAAAAGAACTAATGCAAGAATATCACGTATTAAAAGAACTAATGCAAGATAATAAACCGAGCTAAAGTCGTTGGAACACTTTCGAAAAACCACTCGGTTCTTTTCAAAAATAACTTTTAAATGCGGAGCTTGAGCCACTCCTTCTAAAAGCTATCTCGTTCCATCGATTATATCAAGTTCACTACGTTCACGGTTTTACCAAAACCATTCGTAGCCCTCCGTCGTTTCACATGAATAGGCAATAGTATTCAAGCTATGTATGTTGGCCAAAGTCAAGGCATAGTGATTGGTAGCTATTGGGTGTTCATGTGTAGCATAGATAGATGCGTTGGTTTGGGACAGTCGTACTGCCATTTTGGCCAAAGTCAAGGGTAGGTACGGGTGGATCCAAACTAACCTGGATAGTGACGGGTAGAACTTGACATGTGACTTATGATATTTTGGCCAAAGTCAAGGTCATAAGAGCATGGGGCAAAAAATCCACATCGGGAGTTTCATAAGTACTGAAACTTGCTAGATTTGCATACCATTTGGAGTGTGGTGATTATGGTAGGATTCCTTCAGTTTCGTCACGCGATGATATTTGGATCTCGATCCTACTGTGAGTATATGCTATTCCTTGGGAAATTTCTCACTAAACGATCAATGCTATAAACCTAGTAGGTGCCTAGAAAGGTGTTAGCGGGGCTACGCCCCCAGGGAAAAGAGGTTATTTAATTAAGGAACTTCGCGAAAGCGTTGGAAAACCTCCCTCGAAGTACCGGCACTGGCATGGCTGAACGGTTAAGCAAGTATTGTACGGTGGGATTGATCCCGACTAATTCTTCCTTTATGGTTTGAGGAGGGATTCGAGAGACAGTGGGAGCCATCCTGTTTAGAAAAACTAAAAACCATTCTAAACTTGCAAGAGCATCGTGCTAAAGTGTTTCTTCTCTCTCTCCTAATTGCAGCGACCAATCGACATGACTGGACTTAAGTTACTTCTAGATAAAAATATATTGACAGGGCCAAACTACAAAGATTGGCTCAGGAATGTCAAAATGGCAATAACTTACGACAAGCTGGGGTATCTTCTTACCACCAAAGCTCCCCCCGTCCCAGGTCCCACCTCCAGCGTCGCGGATAAGGAAATCCGTAAGACTTGGGAGATTGATTGCGCGAAGGCCAGGTGCCTCGTGCTTGCCTCTATGGACAACGAACATCAGAGGAGGCACAAGAATATGGATTTGGAATCCATATTTCTTCATACAAAAGAACTGTATGGAGAGCAGTCTCGTATCGCAAGATACGAAGTGTCGAAGAAGTTGTTTTCGGCAAAGTTGGCCGTCGGATCATCGGTAGCGGACCACGTGCTTAAGATGATTGGCTACATTGAGGAGCTCGCGGAACTTGGAACCACGTTGGAAAGTGAACTCTATACGGATTTAATTCTCCAGTCCCTTCCATCCACTTACGCCCAGTTTATACTGAACTTCAACTTACAAGAAAAGGAAGTTGAACTTTCAGAACTCATCAACATGCTGAGGAGCGCAGAGGGCACCTTACAGAAAGGTAGGGAAACACCCGCTTTGTTTGTAGGAGGATCTTCTTCCTCTAGGTCCAAGGCAAAAGCCAAGGGAAAGAGGAAGAAAGCCCCCGCCAAACCAAGAGGCGGTGTTAGTAAAGTGGGTACGAAGGGAAAGGAAAAGGCAACAATGATTGCGAGGAAGCTTGTGGGAAAGGAGGAATGCTTCTATTGTCATAAGAGTGGACACTGGAAGAAAGATTGCAGGGCTTGGAAGGCCAGGACACAGGAACTGAAGCAGGTTGCGGCTTCAGCTTCAGGTGTGTATGTTATTGAAAACCGTCTTTCGATAAACTCTACTTCCTGGGTATTGGATACCGGATCAGGATCTCATATCTGTAATTCATTGCAGGCGTTGAGAAACCGTAGGTTTTTGAAGGCAGGTGACATGACCCTCAAAGTTGCAAACGGAGCTAGCATGGATGCTAAAGCCGTGGGGGACTATCACCTGGGAATGTCAGATGGGCATGTTTTGGTTTTGCGTAATTGCTTTTTTGTACCCAACGCAACTTGTAATATCATTTCTGTATCTTTGGTTTCTAAAGAAGGTTATGAATTTCGTTTGTAAGTAATGTTGTAAACATTCACCTTAATCAAGTTCTGATTGGGTCAGGTACATTGAGCAATGGTATATACGTGATAAACCAACCACAGATTTTCAATGTCCAGAATACACACAAAAGAAAGTCTCCGGATATCAATCAGACTTTCTTTTGGCATTGTAGACTGGGTCACATCAATGAGAGAAGGTTGACTAAGTTACATACAGAAGGGTATTTGGATCCGTTCGAATATCAATCGTATGCCACTTGTCAATCCTGTCTCAAAGGAAAGATGACAAAGACTCCGTTCACTGGACACGGAGTAAGAGCGAGCGAGCTCTTGGGGCTCGTACACAGCGACGTGTGCGGTCCAATGTCTACACATGCGCGAAGCGGTTACTCTTACTTCATTACTTTTACGGATGATTTCTCAAGGTACGGTTATGTCTTCTTAATGAAACATAAGTCTGAAGCCTTTGAAAAATTCCAGGAATATAAGAATGAAGTGGAAAACCAAACCGGCAAAAGTATCAAGATTCTAAGATCGGATCGAGGTGGAGAATACTTGAGTGCCGAGTTCCTGAATTATTTAAAAGAGAACGGAATTCTCTCTCAGCTTACTCCTCCATACACTCTGCAACACAACGGTGTATCGGAGAGACGGAACCGAACCCTATTGGATATGGTACGGTCCATGATGAGTAGCGCTGAGTTACCGCGATCATTCTGGGGGTATGCGCTAGAATCAGCTACGTACCTTTTGAACCGAGTTCCTACTAAGACTGTGCCTACTACACCATATGAGATGTGGTGTGGGAAGAGGCCCCATCTCAGTCACATTAAGACTTGGGGAAGTCCATCTTTTGTTAAAAAGCAGCATGCGGACAAGCTCGAGGCACGCTCAGTACTGTGTAAGTTTGTGGGATATCCAAAGAATTCCAAGGGATATCTCTTCTACTACGAAGAGGAACAAAAAGTTCTTGTTTCTCGTCATGCCCACTTTCTAGAACACCAGTTCATAGAAAAAGAAACAAGTGGGAGCGCAGTAGAACTGGAAGAAATTCCAGAACCACAGACTATTACTGAAAGCTTAATGGAACCAGAGGGTTCAAATGAACAGGACATTCCTATGCCGCCCCGCAGGAGTAGTAGGCAGTCTCATCCGCCCGAGAGATACTACGGTTTTCTCATAGACGGGGATCAAGAGGATTGCATCATAGATTATGATGAGCCTACTAGCTTCCAGCAGGCCGTTCAGAGCGTTGACTCGGTAAAATGGCTGGATGCAATGCGGACCGAAATGGACTCCATGTACACCAACAAAGTATGGACGTTGGACATTGCTCCAGACGGGGTAAAATCCGTAGGATGCAAGTGGATCTTCAAAAGGAAGATTGGTGTAGATGGACAGGTTGAGACCTATAAAGCTAGACTTGTAGCAAAGGGTTTCCGTCAAAGACCTGGCTTGGACTATGACGAAACCTTTTCTCCAGTGGCTATGCTGAAATCCATTCGGATCCTTCTTGCCATTGCTGCCTTCCACGATTATGAGATTTGGCAGATGGACGTAAAAACCGCTTTTCTGAATGGAAATTTAGAGGAGTGTGTCTATATGGATCAGCCAGAGGGTTTCATTCAGAGTGGGAGCAGCGGAAAGGTGTGCAAGTTGCTTAAGTCCATCTATGGACTAAAGCAGGCATCGCGGAGTTGGAACATCTGTTTTGATGAGACGGTCAAGGAATTTGGCTTTATCAAAAATCCAGATGAACCATGCATCTATAGTAGATTTGTAGCGAGAACTGTAGTATTCCTCGTTTTATACGTCGATGACATTCTCTTAATAGGAAATGACATTCCTATGCTACAATCTGTCAAGGGGTTCTTGTCACACAGGTTCTCCATGAAAGACCTGGGTGATGCCTCATACATCCTGGGGATCCGGATCCATCGTGATAGATCCAAGAGGATATTAGGACTTTCTCAGTCAAGGTACATCGACACCATAGTGAAAAGATTCAGTATGAAAGATTCCAAGCGCGGTAACCTACCGGCTTGTCACGGGATCACCCTCTCTAAAGAGATGTCTCCCAAGACTGATTTGGAGAGGGATCGCATGTCTATTATACCCTACGCTTCTGCGGTAGGCTCTATAATGTATGCGATGTTGTGTACCAGACCGGATGTAGCTTATGCACTGAGTGTGGTAAGCCGGTATCAGTCAAACCCTGGGGAGAAACACTGGATAGCGGTAAAGAACATTCTCAAGTACCTGAGAAGGACTAAGGAGATGTTCTTGGTGTATGGCGGAAAAGACCTCCAGATCGAGGCCTTTGCTGACTCCAGCTTCCAGAGTGACAAGGATGATTCCAAGTCCATGTCGGGTTTTGTCTTTACCCTCAATGGAGGGGCGGTGTGTTGGAAGAGTTCCAAACAGGAAACCGTTGCAGACTCGACAATGGAAGCGGAATACATCGCTGCATCTGATGCCGCAAAAGAAGCTGTCTGGATGAGGAAGTTCTTGAAAGAACTTCAGGTGGTTCCGTCCATTGTTGACCCAATACCTCTGCATTGCGACAAAAACGGGGCTATAGCTTTAGCGAAGGAACCCAGGTCCCATCAGAGATCCAGGCACATCTTGAGGCGGTATCACCTGATCAGGGAGATCGTGGATCGCAAGGAGATCGAAGTTCGGAGGGTTGCTTCAGAAGAGAACACTGCAGATCCATTCACCAAGGCCTTACCCCAGACTCAGTTCGAGCGGCTGATCGAGATGATAGGTCTTCGATACGCCAGTACATGGCCTTAGTGCAAGTGGGAGATTGTTAGTGTATATGCCCTAGAGGCCATTACTGTATCATACTAGTTTGTATATTACTTAATGGAAGCTGGGGATATTCACCTTGTATAAACAATCTTGCTCAATATAGTTGTATGCTACTTGGTTTGTTTCTACTTCAATGTGTACTTGTGTTTATTTCAGTATATCACTTATACGCATTAGTGGAGCCCTTAGGATCTTTGCTTGATTACCAGCGTTGTGATGGCAGTCACACTAGTGGGGGCTGGGTAATCTATAAGCACATCCTTATACAGGTCCCTAGTCGCAGGACTATCGAGACAGGGCATCGATACTCCGGAGTAGACTAGCGTATGCGCTTCTCATCCCAGTGTGGGAGATGGTCTGTCCCACAGCCATCAGTACGTCGTACTGGAGATAGTATACGGGTGCTCGTTGGGTTACGAGTACACTGGACAGGACTCGTCGGGAACTGACAGGTTGGTATTATACCTATCGTCAGTTATCAGTTCCCAGGTGACATGAGTACAGCTTAGTCCGCTGACTTGACACTGGCACTTCGCCTCGAGTGTGTTCCCACTGTACTTTGATTACTACCCTACCACGGCTCAAAGGAGTCGTGCAAACGGGTAGTAGTTGGGTACAGTCCCGAAGCACTTGGAGGCAGTGACGGTTAGACAGGATTCGTCTCTCCCGGTATTGGGGGTTGACATCGCGCTGTGTCTAGGAGAGCCATTACACGAGTAGTCCCTGGCCAGGGCAAGCGAGTTATACTGGTAGGCTTCCAGTGTTATCTCAGGGTGTTTTGGGCTTCACTCCGACACGACTTGTACCGCTATTAGGGGACTGACGTTTTACCGCCCCCTAGGCCCGACATGCGATGTATTAGACGAACAGACCGGACTGTACGGAGACTGTCACATTCAGACTCAGTAGGAGTTCAGATGGGGTTCACCTCGTCAGCCTTCTTGTCGGCATCTACCTGGGGACCGTTATGCACAGCTAGTGCCGCTTGCGGTGTGTGGTTAAACCCACTGTCAGCGTAGTGTCGAGTCTTTAGAGTCCCACACAGAGGGTATTCGCCTCTGGGCAAAACAGAGTAGAGGTCGCATGGTTTTGCGACAGGGTTCGTTCTCATCCGCGCACTTGTGCACGTTTGGAGTCCGGACGGATATTACTGGCTGGCTCTGGTTTGAGTCAGATACTGGTATATGTTTTGGGGTTGCTTTTATCTCTCAGTATTCATGTTCCTCGGAACAAGAATGCAGGTGTGTATGCACAGTTATTTGAGGAGGAGGAAGAGGACTTTCATTAGGGTTTCGGAACGGGTGCGTATGCACAGTTGACAGTCGTCTTTTTCCAAACCCTAATGGATATATGTTATATCAATTAATAATATTAATAAAATGAAATTGTGTCATGGTTGGTTTTTTTTTTGACTTGTTGACCATGGTTGAAGTTTTGACCATCATCATTACAAAAGAAAGATGCTCTTTGATTCTAGCAAATTCATTTAATGTTTGAAATGATAATAGTCATTCCTAAACCTTCCATCATCCTTTTCATTTTCATCATTATTATTAATTTGATAATTCTTTTGCTTTATGTTATGGTTGCAAAAAGAAAAGTGCTCATTCTATCATTTGGCTTCTCTCTCCTCACTTCATCTTCTTCTTCCTCTAGCTAAAGGAGAATCCTTCTCATGTGTTGAGAATCCCTCTCCTTAAAAGAAAAACACCCCAAAGACACTCTCTACTCACTCTAGGATCAAAGGTTTAGCAAGCCGAAGATTCTAGTTCTCTCCAAGTTCGAGAAAGAGCCCGAAGGTTGAACCCTCAGGTGGATCCATCTTCGACGGAAGAAGGCGACGAGAAGAGAACCATCAACCTCTACTAGGTTTCAAGAAGAAGGAGTTCAAGTTAGGTATAACCACTTTGCCGAGTAGTTAACTCTCCTTTGCATGTTTGCTAGTTTAGTTTAGAAAAGATCCCGACTTTGTTACTCCATGTTGCCCCATGCGCTAAAAATTTGATTTTTATACCGTTTCCGCCTCCCCGTAAGAACCGGGGGTCGCAACGTGGACATACAAATCCTTCTCTTGAAAACCCACATCTTTCAATTAAACCACAATTAAACTTATAATTAAGCTAGACTAAAGTATTTAGCAACAATTTAAACAAAAGGCCAAGATTTATACCTCATGAACCATGGATCAAACTTAAGATCTAGACCTCCAATTTGAAATCCTTGCACCAAGATCCATGCAATTTTGGCTAATAAGAAATGGGTAGGAGTCGGATTTGGGTTTTAGCTTGATTTTAGATGGAATTTTGGACATTTTTGAGGCCAAAATGAAGTGGGGTTCAAGGGGGGAAATTCTGGACAGCAAAGGGTGATTCGGCTGCAGGTAGGGAGAGAAGAGAGAGAGTGGGGGGTGGGGAAAAATGATATCAAGTCAACCCTAGTCAAAGTCCACTCTCATTTCTATCATTTCCTTTCCTTTTCTTTTCTTTTAACAATTCAAGTGAGGAAAGTGAGGGGGGAACAACTTGGGGCTGCTGAAATTCAGCCAAGGAGGGGAGGAAAAATGTGAAGTGTAGGTGTGGGTGTGGAAAAAAAAGATACATATTATACCCCCAAAACTATTTACACTAATTTCACCAAATAAGCCTCTTTTCTTCAATATTTTCTAAAATCGATTAACAACTTCAATTCATTTCAAAAACAACGTGTTAAAATTTTGTTTAATTTAATATGATGTACAAAATTTGTTTCAACTCATTCCAATTTGTAATTTCCCCTAATTAAATGTATTAGTGATGGCTTAAAATAATATTAAAATAATTAATTTCGGAAAAAATTTCAGAAAATTTGAAATTTCACCAGTGGCTCAATAAACACCAAATACTAGCAATTACATAGCTAGAATATGTATATTTAATTTTAAAATAAAGATATTTGTATTTTGACTTTTTACAGAAACCCCCCTTATTTTACCGATTTTCCGAAATTTCACCGAAACGATTTTCAAAACGTTACAACTGTACTTACGATGTTTATTTTAGTGGATGCTTGGACATATATATGGAGGAGTTTCTTGCTAGACATGATAGTATGCTATCTGGTTGCTCTTTATCTTAACATGTACACTGATTGTCTCTATATTACATGTTGATAAAGCCCTTAAGATGAGTACTTGACTACCAGGGTTATGATGCAGATCATACTAGTGGGGACAGTGTAGTCGCTAAGTATATCCTTCAAATGTTCATTGTCGTTGGTGTATTGAGACAGGGCATCGATATACCAGAGTAGTCTAGCGTATAACTTCTCGACCCATGTAGATGGGCGATGGATGATCCCATATCCATTGTTATTTGACATCAGAGATAGTATACGGGTGCTCAGTAGAGACTGGGTACACTTAACGGACTCGCCGAGAACTTCCAGATGGTATTATACCTATCGTCAGATAGCGGTTCTCTGGTGACACTGGTACAGGTAAGTCTGTAGACCCGAGATCGTCATAGAGTCTTGTGTGATTCCCACTATGCTTTGATTTCCACCTTACCACGTTTAAGAGAACGTGCAAAACGGTGGCTTTTGGGTACAGTCCCGAATCACATGAAGGCAATGAGCGATAGGAGGGATTTCGTCTCTCCCGGTATTGGTGGTTTATGTTGCGCTGTGCTCGATTGGCTATAACAGGAAGTCCCTGGCCAGGGCTGCTTCAGAGATATACTGGTAAGTGTTAACAGTAGTTTCTTGACCCGTTATGAGCCTCATATCGACACGACTTATCGAGTTACCGGGGTCTGACGTTTACCACCCCTAGACGAGATATGCGAAATATCAGAAGAAGAGACCGGACTGTACGGTAGTGTTACTGGTTGGATTCGCAGGAGTGTGAGCAGGCTTTCTTGTTGATCTTCTGATCGCTCAATACCCGGGTGGCCGTTATGTTTAGCAGATCGCTTGCGGCTTGTGGGTGTTTGATATGATCATCACCTACTGCCGGCGTATTGACGAGTCTTTAGAGTCCTACACAGAGGTTTCCTGGCTCAAGCGAAACATAGTAGGAGCACATATATGATATGTGCGGAACCGAGATTAATACGATATGTGATACCGTATTCTATTCTCTCTATTTGTGACATCGGTCGGTTATATGCGATATAGCCGGGTTATCGAATCAAGTGTTTATTCGATAAGTTGTTTCATATGATATTAGTCGGTTATATGTGATATAGCCGGATTATTAAATCAAGGGTTGATTTGATAATCTAATGTATAATTATATATTTGATATATTTACATTAACTAGTATTATCTCACTTAAGATTTATTTTCTCACTTTTTGTGCACATTGTATATATGTGATATATGCAAGTGTACATTATTTTGTGTCGTGCTTGATGATACATGAAACTTTGGTGTGTGTATGACTTACACCATGCTTGGTTTAATCCTAGGGTTTTTAATGAATTAAGTAATTCAAAAACTAAATGATTTTGTCATGGTTGATAAGCTTGTAGAAGCTTGTAGATCATTGACTAAGTCTTCAAGTTTTGTTTTCCCTAAGATATTTGTTAACCCTACCAATTAACCTAGCCTTGGTTAAGTGTTTACAAAGGTTAAGTATATGATACTTAACTCACCCAAGGTTGCATCACTCTCTCATGAGTTCATTCTTCTTCTTCTTCATCACAACTCCAAAGCTTTCTAGGTTTTGGATTAATGATGAATTAGTGTGAGAAAAATATAACTAAAATGAGTAAAATTCCTACTTCATCATCCTCTACTACTTGCCATTTAGTATAGGGTGTTTGCTTCACTAATTCCATAATTAGTGAAGAGGTAGCTTGGGTTAGTGTCTCCTCGACGTAGATCATCTTCGGCTTCGAAGTCTTCTAGGAAGCTTGTTTCGTACATCTTGTGGAGCCTCTCAAGAGTCCGGGAGTTTATGCATCGCAACGAAGGGATGACTACACAGAGCTAAATAAGTGAAGGACCGGTCTACAAAGGTTGTATTCTTTGTTCACTTCTTATTGCAAAGTTGTTTGCATTTTATTCCGTCGGATTTCTAGTATACGATTCTAGGGTTAGGGTTAGCTAGAACGACAAATTTTAAATTTGTCATGAAAGATGCCTCCCGAAACCTTACTGCCGTGCTAGACAACCCTGCAGTTCCTGGGTTGCCGTTACGTACAGCTAATACCACTGACGGACTTGTGGTTAAACCCACTGCCAGCGTACTGCCGAGTCTTTAGAGTCCCACACAGAGGGTTTCCCTGGATCAGGCGAGACGATGTAGAGGCCGTATGGTCTTACGGCAGGGTTTCGATCGCATACGTGTACTGGCTACACGAATTGTAGGGATTCTCTAGCACCACACTAGGTTTAGGGTTGCATCACACATGCTATAACAAAAAATTAGAGGGTGCTAAACAATTCCAAACATGAATAGAACTAGAAAAATAGAGTAACAACATATAGTACCTCATACTAACTAGTGTCTAACACTAAGTGGGGAGAAATACAACCTTTGTAGACCTCCTCCGAGACTCCTTGGATCGTGTAGGGTTTGAACCGGTGGGCTTGTATCCTTCCGCGTCCACGATGATCTACCACGAAGTCCCTTTGCACCAAGCTCCAAGCTTCACATGATCAAGGATGAAGATGAAGCAAACACTCCACACTAGTGGGCTAGACTAAAGTGGAATGGTAATGTGGGTTTGGATCTCACTTAAAAACTTTTTCTTTTTAATTCTTTCTCTTTCCTTTAAAACCCTAGAGAGCTTTTGAGGAGAGAGAGGAAGAAGGAGATGGCTCAAACTAAACTCAAGAGAATAATATGAGAATAATTAATAACTCTAACTCAACTTAAGAGAGTAAGTGAGAGTCATCCATGCTAAATTATGGTTACAAAATATCTATATATTTTGTAACTTGAGTTTAAGGAAAATCATGGGTAATTAAACCATGGTATTAATCCATTTTTGCTTTTCTCAAATAAACAAAATATACATAATATGTAACCATGTAAGTCTTGCATTACCATCACCAATGTATCATCAACCATGATACATGTATGCTTGCATGTGTGCATCCATATCAACATATACATACAATCATGCATTCATCATAAAGAAATAGGTTTTAATATATGAGCTAATGGATTTAATATTAAATCAACACTTGATTTAATAACCCGGTCATATCACATACGACCATCTAATAGTAAACGCCCGATTAAAATACGGTATCCAATACATGCATTTAATCGAGCTCCCGTGCATATCTCATATGTGTTGGAGATAGTGCCCTCAAAGTCAATTATTGGATCGCAGATACATGATTGCATTGATTGAGGCAGGACCTATACAGATATGACAGTCTTGCTCGAGATGATAGTATGCTATCTGGTTTGTCTTTATCATCGTATACATGCTTTAGTTCGCCATTGCATGTTGATAGAGCCCATAGGATTCTTTCTTGACTACGAGCAGTATGATGGCGATCATATACGTGTGAGCTGGGGTCTGTAAGCACATCCTTAAAGTGTCCCTAGTCGTGGGAGATTCGAGACAGGGCATCGATACTCCAGAGTAGACTAGTGTATACATTCGAGACCCCGACGAGGGGCGGTGGCCGGTCTCACAAGCCACTGGTGTCAGTTGGATCACCTAAGATGTATACAGGTGCTCATTGGGTTATGTGTACACCGGACAGGACTCGCCAGGAACATGCTTGTTGGTATTATACGTATCGTCAGATAGCAGTTCCCTGGTGACATGTGTACAGGTTAGTTTGTCGACCTGAGATCGTCATTTGTCTCGTGTGAGTTCCCACTGTGCTTTGATTTCTACCCTACCACGCTCAAAGGAAACGTGCAAACAGGTTTTTTTTGGGTACAGTCCCGAGCCACATGGAGGCAGTGAGCGGATCGTCGGTGATTCGTCTCTCCCGGTATTGGGGGTTGATGTCGCACAGTGCACGGGTGGCCATCACTAGAAACCCTCAGCCGAGGTAGTGGAGAATTACTGATTTGGATCAGTAGTTTCTCAGGTGGTGATGGGCTTCATGCCGAAACGATTTATCGCGTTATTAGGGGTTTGACTTTATCCACCCCCCTAGACTCGATATGCGATACTCTTTAGACGAACGGACCGGACTGTATGGATATTGTCACTATTAGACTCAGTAGGGTTTATGGATGAGTTCCCTCGTCAGCTTCCCTTCCAATTAATACATAGGCAACCGTTACGTACAGCAAGTACCTCTGACGTGCTAGTGGTTATACCCAGTGCCAATGTGTTGATGAGTCATTAGAGTCCCCCACCGACACTTTCCCAAGTTCGGGCGAAACGTTGTAGAGGCCGTATGGTTTTATGACAAGGTTCGGAAAATGCACGTGCGTTTTCGCACGTGTCATATTTCGGGCAGATAATACTGGTCGGCTTTGGTTTAAGCCGGATCCGAGTATTATACTGTGTAGATATAATATCTTTGTCTCAGTTGAATTTTTATTCGGTCGTAATACAAATGCGGGTATGTTTATACTGTTACGGGTTTATCCTGAAATTCGTTTCAGGATCGCTTTTGGAAGTTGCCAGTTTTCAGTTTTCTATCAGCCGTATTTAACATTCGGTTAAATGCGGATTTATCTTTTCTTGAGATGAGTGTGGAAGCTTCTAGATGGTGACTAGGATGGTGACTAGGCTAGTGAGTCATTAGTGCTTTAAATGTTCTTTTAATGTTTTAGATGACAAGGTTAGTGATTCATTGTTTTCAATAAATGTGTTCATACAAGGTGTTATGTGACTAATCCTCTTCATTGATCTTATGGTCACTCTCCCCCCTCCTACACTCACTTCTCCCATCTTCAAATTGGCCGGCCCCTCCCCTCTTGTGAGATATGGTTGCTTGAGAGAAAAAAGATTATGATAGTGTTTTGGTATATGGAAATTAGATAGCTACAATTCTCATTTCACCCGATTAAAATGGCAACTTCTTTAACCGTTCGTCCATAGCTTTGGACGTAACGAGACAAAGTGTTCTACTCATTCTCTATAACAATCTTGGTCATCTCTTTTAGAAAACTTGATGATCGAGTTGCCTTGGTTCAGAGGCGGGAGCCCGTTTAAAGATCCGTCGACGTGGTGCCACCTGGACTAGAAGACTGGAGATTCAGGAGATAGGAGCAGCCGCAACAAAGCGTGGGATGATGGTTTAAGACCGAAGGACTCAGATCGTTCGGTTTAACATTTCAACCGACTTTGTAATTTGTTAGTTTAGCTTTAATGGCAGATCCGGGTTATAGTATGCGATAGCGCCAGTTGTAAAAGTTTTTGTTCCGCATTTGGCGTCTGTTAGACGGCCGGGGCGCTACCGTGGACTTACAATATGCACCCCACATCTTTTCGCCTGAGCTAGGAGACCCCTTTGTGGGACTCTAAGACTCGTCAATACGCTAGCAGTAGGCAGTGAACACATCACGTGCCCATAAACTGTCAGTGACACAAGCTGTACGTAACGACTCCCAGGTATTGAGCGATCAGAAGAAACACAGGCAAACCTGCTAAAACTCCTGTCGAGCCAACTGGTAACACTTACCGTACAGTACTGTCTCTTCGTCAGATATGCTGCATATGTGAGTCTAGGGATGGTATCGTCGACCCCAATAACCCAATAAGTCAAGCCGGTATATGACTCATAACAGATCGAGAAACTACCGATAACAATTATCAGTAAATCTTAGCAGCCCTGGCCAGGGACTTCTTGTTATAGCCAATCGTACATGGTACAACATCAACCCCCAATACCGGGAGAGACGAAACCCCTCCTATTGCTCATTGCCTCCATGTGCCTCGGGACTGTACCTAAAATCCACCTGTTTGCACGACTCAGTAGAGCTGCGGTAGGGTGGAGATCAAAGTACGGTGGGAGGCACACAAGACTCTATGACAATCTCGGGTCTACAGACTAACCTGTACCAGTGTCACCTGAGAACTACTATCCGACGATAAATATATTACCACATAGAAGTTCTCGATGAGTCCGTACAGTGTACCCAGTCTCACTGAGCACCCGTATACGGTCTTTGGTGTCACCACACCAATGGATATGGGATCATCCATCGCCCATCATATGGGACAAGCAACGTATACGCTAGTCTACTCTGGTGATATCGATGCCCCGTATCTATACACCCACGACTAGGAACATTTCAAGGATATGCTCATAGACTACACATGTCCCACTAGTTTGATCCGCATCATAATCTCAGTAGTCCTGCATATCCTAAGGGCTATATCAACATGTACCAAATGAATGAAAGCATGATCAGGTGCAACTAGATAGCATACTATCTTGTCGAGCAAGAATGTTCCCTGAATATACATATTTATATACACATACCGGTACATACACTATCATATAATGGCCTCTAGGGCATACATATATCCAACAATCTCCTACTTGCACTAAGACTAATTATTGGCGTATCTCATACCCAACATCTCAAAAAGTCTCTCATGCTGCGGTAGAGGGAGGGCCTTGGTGAGTGGATCCGCGGTATTATCTTTTGTATCTACTCTCCGAATCTCGATCTCGCGGCGATCAACTATCTCCCGAATCAGATGATATCGCCTGAGGATGTGTCTGGATCATTGATGGGACCTGGGTACTTTGGCCAACTCCATAGCCCCATTATTATCACAATACAATGGTATTGGATCAATAATGGTCGGAAGTACTCCCAGCTCCGAGATGAACTTCCTTATCCAGAAGGCTTCCTTGGCAGCATAATTTGCAGCAATATACTTAGCTTCCATTGTGGAGTCTGCAACAGTATCCTGTTTGGAACTCTTCCAACACACCGCCCCTCCATTGAGGGTAAAGACAAACCCTGAGATAGATTTGTCGTCATCCTTATCACTCTGGAAGCTCAAATCGGTAAAGGCCTCGATTTTGAGATCCCCGTTACCATACACCAAGAACATTTCTTTAGTCCTTCACAAGTACTAAAGAATGTTCTACACAACTGTCCAGTATTCTCCGCTGGGTTAGATTGATACCTGCTTACTACACCCAGTGCATAAGCTACATCTGTTGGATATAGTGCCCTCTAAGTCAATTATTGGATCGCAGGTACGTGATTGCAATGATTGAGGGAGGAACTATACCGATAGAACAGTCTTACTCGAAATGATAGTGTGCTAGCTGGTTTGTCTTTATCATCATGTAGATGTTGATAGAGCCCATAGGATTCTTGCTTGACTACCAGCAGTTTGATGGCGATCATATATATGGGAGCTGGGGGCTATAAGCACATCCTTAAAGTGTCCCTAGTCGTGGGAGTTTCGAGACAGGGCATCGATACTCCGGAGTAGACTAGTGTATACATTCGAGACCCCAACGAGGGGCGGTGGCCGGTCTCACAAGCCATTAGTGTTAGTTGGTTCATGTAAGATGTATACAGGTGCTCATTGGGTTATGAGTATGTAGGGTTCCTAGGCACACTAATGAGGTCTCACAAGTGATCAAACATGGCTAATTCAAAAAATTTCATGTGCCTACAAACCCTAATACGGATCGTTAACTAGATGTATAGGCGATGCAATGCAAATAAACAACTTTAACTTAAAAGGAAAGAGTCTACAACCTTTGTAGATCCGATCCTCCACCTCCTAGACTCCGTGATGACGTCCCTCCGCTGTCCAAATCGGATCCCGGACTCTAGCATTGACTTCATCGGAGAAATGGGCGGGCTAGGTCGTCGACTTCGATGACGAAGATGATCTACGTCGAGGCATCACAAGATCAAGCTCCCACTTCACCAAGTCATGAAACTTGTGAAGAAAACACCCTATACTACTTGGCAAGAGGTAGAGGATGAAGAAATAGGAAGTGGGTTCATTTTAGAATTGGATTTCTCACTTTTTTTCACAAGTTGCCATTGATGGAGGCAAGCTTTCTTCATTGTTGAAGATGAAGAAGAAGAAGAAAGAATATGATAAGTATTATCCAAAATAGAAAATAAAATGAATACTTATCGTATACTAACCATGGTCAAGTGTAGAGAGTAAACTAGGGTTAGGTGAATGGTTAGGTTAAGGGAAGCAAACAAAAATGGTCAAGCTTTCAACTCTTCATGAAGCTTCATGAAAGAAACAAAGAAAGCCACCATTTCTATTTATCTTTTCCAAAGTAAATAAACAAAATAAATAAATGAATAAGTAAACAAAACCCTAACCATTCATATAACCATGGTTTAATCTTTACACAAACTCAAGTTAGCATGGATCATCAAACATGATACAATCAAGTGCACATAAAAATATATCACATATACAATGTGCATATCAAGTGAGAAAATCCATTTAAAGTGAACCAATACTAGTTAATGCAAAGTAATATATCAAATATATAATTATACATTAAATCATTAAATCAACACTTGATTTAACGATCCGGTCATGTCGCATATAACCGACTAGTATCCAATGTATCGACTTATCGAATCAATCCTTGATTCGATAACTAGGTTATATCGCATACAACCATTCGATACATTCATCGCGAGAATAGAATACGGTATCACATACACGCATTATTCTCGGTCCCGCACATATCTCATATGCGCTCCTATTTCGTTTTGCTTGAGCCAGGAAACCTCTGTGTAGGACTCTAAAGACTCGTCAATACGCCGGCAGCAGGTGATGATCATATAAAACACCCACAACATGCAAGCGGTCTGCTAAACGTAACGGCCACCCGGGTATTGAGCGATCAGAAGATAGACGAGCAAGCCCGCTGACACTCCTGTGAATCCAACCAGTAACACTTACCGTACAGTCCGGTCTGTTCGTCTGATATGTCGCATATCTCGCCTAGGGGTGGTAAACGTCAGACCCCAATAGCTTGATAAGTCATGCCGACGTGAGGTCCATAACATTCGTGAAACTACTGATAACTCTTACCAGTAAATCACTACAACCCTGTCCAGGGATTTCCTGTTATGGCTAGTCGAGCATAGCGCAACATCAACCCCTAATACCGGGAGAGACGAATCCCCTCCTATCGCTCATTGCCTCCATGTGAATCGGGACTGTACCCAAAAACCACCTGTTTGCACGACTCAGTAGAGCCGTGGTAGGGTGGAAATCAAAGCACAGTGGGAGACACACAAGACTCTATGACGATCTCGGGTCAACAGACTAAGCTGTACCAGTGTCACCAGAGAACTGCCATCTGACGTGAGGTATAATACCATCTGGGAGTTCTCGGCGAGTCCGTTCAGTGTACCCAGTCTCCACTGAGCACCCGCATACCATCTCCGATGTCAAACACCAATGGATATGGGATCATCCATCGCCCATCACATGGGTCGAGAAGATATACGCTAGTCTACTCTGGAATATCGATGCCCCGTCTCGATATTCCCACGACTAGGAACATTGAAGGATGTACTCATGGACTACCCAGGCCCCACTAGTATGATCTGCATCATAGTCCTCGAAGTCGAGTACACATCCTAAGGGCTTTATCAACATGTTATCAGAGAGACAGAAAGTATACATGTTAAGATAAAGAGCAACCAGATAGCGTACTATCATGTCGAGCAAGAAAGTCCTACCTATATATGTCCCAGCATCCACTACAATATACATCCAATGTACAGTAATGGCCTCTAGGGCATACATATAACTAACAATCTCCCACTTGCACTAGGGCCATCTGTAGCAGTAGTTGTAGTATCTAATACTCAACCATCCCCTAAAAGTCTCTCTTTGGGAAAAGGCATTTGTGAGTGGATCCGCCGTGTTGTCATCTGAGTCTACTCTCCTAACCTTGATCACCCTGTAGATCAACTATCTCCATGATCAGGTGATGCTGCCTCAGAATATGTCTGGGTCACTGATGGGACCAGGGTTCCAGGGCCAAAGCCACACTTCCATTGTCATACAATGGCAGGAACCTAGTTCATCTTATGAACCAATATACACCCAAACTGCCTCTTTGGTAGTATCTTTAATAGCGATGTTACCAGCCTTTATCGTCTAGTTTACCACGGTATCTAGCTTGGAACTCTTCCAACATACCGTCCCTTTACTGAGGGTAAAGACAATGCCTGTGACTGACATTCAGTCGTCTTTATCACCCTGGAACCCTTCCAGTGATTCTCCCCAGGATCGATTGATACCATCTCACTACATCTAGTGAGAATCCTAACATCCTTTTAGATCTATCTCATAGATCCAAATCTCAGGATTTAGGAAGTATCATCTTTATCCTATTGGAGAATCCATGTGATAAGAGGAGATCGACCGATCGTAGTATAGGAAACTCTTTTCCTATCAAGAGTATGTTGTCCACGTACAATACGAGGATGACCACCTTACTCTCTACTACCGTTTTGTATATACAAGGTTCATCTACCATCTTGATGAAGTCAAATACTTTGACTACCACATCAAAACAGATGTTCCAACTCCGCGATGCCTGCTTTATTCTGTAAAGCAACTTGCACACGTTTCCGCTGCTCCCACTGTTTACGATGCCCTCTGGCTGTGTTCTTATAGATGTTCTTTTCTAAATCAGTATTTAGAAAAGTAATCATGGCACCCAACCACCAGATATCGTAGTCATGGTATGTAGCAATGTCAAGTAGGATCTGGATGGACTTAAGCATAGTCCCTGGAAAGGTTTCATCATTATCCATGCCTGGTTGATGACAAAAACTTTTAACAAGTCTAGCTTTGAAAGTCTCAACTTTTCCATCTACACCAAGTAATCTTCTCAAGATATACTTGCTCCTAATGGGGATTTAACCCTTCAGATATAGCAGCTAAAGTCCATACTTTGCTGGTGTATATGGATTTCATCTCAGATCTGTTGGGATAGCCTAGCACCTCGTCAAGGGTTCGGTAGCATCACATATGCCATAATCAAAATTTTAGAGGTGCTAAGTTAACTCGACAAGAATCGAAACTAGAAGTTTTAGGGATTCATACAAATAAGCATCACATGCAAATGTAAAAGTATCACTAAGAGTAGAGATTACAACCTTTGTAGATCTCCCTCGGTGACTCCTTGGCACTATGAGAGTTAGGAACGGATCGATGGAAGCCTTCCTTGTCCACGATGATCCACCCGAAGTCTCTTTGCCCAAAGCTCCTTACCTTACTTGTTTCGCAAACGAAGTAGAGCAAACACCCTACACAAATCGGCTAGATGTGTGTAGTATGATAATGTGGTTTATGTTCTTCAATTGAAATCCTTTCTTTTGTCAACTTCACTCAAGAGAGAAATCAAGAGAGGAAGAAGAAGATAATGGTGGCTTGAGCTTTCTATCATATCACATATGATAACTTGTTTTCACACCCTTGTTCACAATTTTTCCTTTGTTGTGTGCTTGTTTGTACACCTTGTTTCATATCACATATGAAGCTATTTATAGTGATGAGAAGGAATAATCACCATTATTCCATTACAACCATAATTGTGAGTGGAAATTCTTTTTCTAAAGAATTAAGCATGGGTGGAAATTCTTTTCATTAAGTTAAGTAAAGCTTACCCACTAAAGAATAAAGGAGCATGAGTGGATATTCTTTACATTAACTTAAAATGATAAATACAAATTAAAAGCTTCAATATAAGTCTTATATTGCCACCATTCTTGTATCAACAACCATGATACTATGTATGCATGTATGTGTCCATGCACATCATCATGTGCATATATGCATGCATACAAAAGGATTTACTTAAAGAATTAATCTAAATGTAATTTGTTAAATCAACACTTGATTTAGCAAACCGGTCATATCTCATACGATCCGAAAAATAGAAAATGCCCGATTAATATACGTTATCACATAACCGTATTTAATCGGGTCCCGCGCATATCTCATATGCACACCACATCTTTTTGCCTGAGCCAGGAAACTTCATTGTGGGACTCTAAGACTCGTCAATACGCCAGCAGTAGATGATGATCATATCAAACATCTACAAGCCGCAAGAGGTCAGCTAAACATAACGGCCACCCGGGTATTGAAACGATCAGAAGAAAACCAGCGAAGCTGTAAAAAATCCCGTCGAGCCAACTGGCAACACTTACCGTACAGTCCGGTCTCTTCGTCAGATATGCTGCATATCGAGTCTTGGGATGGTATCGTCGACCCCAGTAACTCAATAAGTCATGCTGGTGTATGGCTCATAACAGATTGAGAAACTACTGATAACTCTTATCAGTAAATCTCAGCAGCCCTGGCCAGGGACTTCATGTTATAGCCAATCGAGCATAGCACAACATCAACCCCCAATACCGGGAGAGACGAAACCCCTCCTATCGCTCATTGCCTCCATGCGCCTCGAGACTGTACCCAAAGACCACCTGTTTGCACGACTCAGTAGAGCCGTGGTAGGGTGGAGATCAAAGTATAGTGGGAGGACACACAAGACTCTATGACGATCTCGGGTCTACAGACTAACCTGTACCAGTGTTCCCTGAGAACTGCTATCCGATGATAGATATAATACCACATACGAGTTCTCGGCGAGTCCGTTCAGTGTACCCAGTCTCCACTGAGCACCCGCATACAATCTTTGGTGTCTCCTCACCAGATGGATATGGGATCATCCATCGCCCATCATATGGGACCAGAACAGTATACGCTAGTCTGCTCTGGAATATCGATGCCCTGTCTCGATACACCCTCGACTAGGAACAGTTCAAGGATATGCTTATAGACTACATGTGCCCCACGAGTATGATCCGCATCATAATCACGGTAGTCAAGCAAATATCCTTTGGGCTTTATCAACATGTGAAAAAGATCAAATCTACATGTACAGATAAAGTAAACCGGATAGCGTACTATCATGTTGAGCAAGAAATTCATCTATCTCTATAGATAATATGTCCAAGTTTCCACTATCTATATAATGGCCTTTAGGGCATACATATTACTAACAATCTCCCACTTGCACTAAGGCCAATTATTGGCGTATCTCATACCCAACATTTCAAACAGTCGCTCATGCTGAGGCTGTGGAAGTGCCTTGGTGAATGGGTCCGCTGTGTTATCCTTTGTATCTACTCTCCGAATCTCAATCTCCTGGCGATCTACTATCTCCCGAATCAGATGATATCGCCTTAGGATGTGTCTGGACTTCTGATGGGACCTTGGTTCTTTGGCTAATGCTATAGCTCCATTATTATCACAATACAATGGTATTGGATCAACAATGGTTGGAACTACTCCTAGTTCCGCAATGAACTTCTTCATCCAGACGGCTTCCTTAGCAGCATCACTTGCAGCAATATACTCAGCTTCCATCGTGGAGTCTGCAACGGTGTCCTGTTTGGAACTCTTCCAACTAACCGCTCCTCCATTTAGGGTAAATACAAACCCTGAGATTGATTTACTGTCATCCTTGTCACTTTGGAAGCTTGAATCGGTATAGGCCTCCATTTGGAGATCCCTATTACCATACACCAAGAACAATTCTTTAGTCCTTCGCAAGTACTTAAGAATGTTCTTCACTGCTATCCAATGTTTCTCCCCTGGGTTGGATTGATACCTGCTTACTACAGCCAGTGCATAAGCAACATCAGGGCGAGTACACAACATCGCATACATTATAGATCCTACGGCTGAAGCGTAGGGTATAACGCTCATGCGAGCTCTCTCTTCATCAGTCTTCGGACAGAAGTCCTTAGAGAGAGTGATTCCATGACTAGCAGGCAAGGCACCACGCTTGGAATCTTCCATACTAAACCTCTTTAGAATGGTGTCTATGTACTTTGATTGGGACAGTCCCAATAACCTCTTGGATCTATCTCTATAGATCCTAATGCCCAAAATGCGCGAGGCATCACCCAGGTCCTTCATGGAGAACCTTTGTGATAAGAATAGTTTGACCGATTGTAGCATAGGAACATCATTTCCTATCAGGAGAATGTCATCAACGTACAATACGAGGAATGTGACAGTACTCCCTACAATCTTCTTATAAATAATGGTTCATCTTCATTTCTGACAAAATCAAACTCTTTGATTGTATCATCAAAGCAGATGTTCCAGCTCCTTGAGGCCTGCTTTAATCCCTAAATGGATTTAAGCAATCTACATGCTTTCCCGCTGCTCCCACTATCAATGAAGCCCTCTGGCTGATCCATAAAAACGCATTCTTCTAAATCACCATTTAGAAATGCAGTTTTCACGTCCATCTGCCAGATTTCATAATCATAGTGAGCAGCAATAGCAAGTAGGATCCTAATAGATTTAAGCATTGCTACCGGAGAGAAAGTTTCATCGTAGTCCAAGCCTGGTCTTTGACGAAAACCTTTCGCTACAAGCCTTGCTTTATAGGTCTCCACCTGTCCATCTACACCAATCTTTCTCTTAAAGATCCATTTGCACCCAACGGGTTTTATCCCAGGAGGCGCAACGTCCAAAGTCCATACTTTGTTGGTGTACATTGACTCCATTTCGGATCTCATTGCTTCCAGCCATTTCACTGAGTCACCACTCGTGATAGCTTGCTGAAAACTAGTAGGGTCATCATCATCCATGATGCAATCTTCTCTATCACCATCTATGAGAAACCCATAGTATCTCTCTGGTGGGTGAGAAGTTCTACTAGACCTCCTGAGCGGCTGAGGTTCATGAAATTCTACTGCAACATCAGTTTCAACCAACTCCTCCTGAGTAATTTGTGTCTCGAGAACCTCTTCTAGTTCTACCACATTGCCATTAGTACTTTCCGTAAAGAACTCATTTTCCAAAAATGTGGCATGCTGAGCAACAAACACCTTTTGTTCCTCTTTGTAGTAGAATAGATATCCATACGAATGTTTTGGATACCAAACAAATTTACACATGACCGATCGTGTCTCGAGTTTGTCTGGATTCTTCTTTTTAACAAAAGCCGGACAACCCCAAATCCTAAACCTTTTAAGAGATGGTCTCTTTCCATTCCACATCTCATATGGAGTGGTAGACACGGTCTTGGTTGGCACCCTGTTCAATAGATACATTGCTGTCTCCAATGCATGTCCCCAAAAGGAAAGCGGTAACTCAGCATCACACATCATGGATCGTACCATATCCAATAGGGTACGATTCCTCCGTTCTGACACACCATTATGCTGCGGTGTGTAAGGAGGAGTGAGCTGAGAGAGAATCCCATTCTCTTTTAAGAAGTCTAGAAACTCTGTACTTAAATACTCTCCACCTCGATCCGATCGAAGTTTCTTGATGCTCAAGCCTGTTTGCTTCTCTACTTCAAGTTTATACTCCTTGAATTTCTCAAAGGCTTCAGATTTGTGCTTTATCAAAAACACGTGTCCGAATCTTGAGAAATCATCAGTAAAAGTGATGAAGTATGAAAAACCACCTCTTGCAAGTGTAGACATTGGTCCGCATACATCACTATGTATGAGGCTTAAGAGTTCACCAGCTCTCTCTCCGTGTCCACTAAACGGAGTTTTGGTCATTTTACCTTTGATACAAGACTGGCAAGTCGCATAAGATTTATATTCAAACGGATTTAAATATCCATCTTTATGTAGCTTGTTTAGTCTTGTTTCATTAATATGACCAAGTCTACAATGCCAAAGAAAAGCTTCATTTATATCTGAAAACTTTCTTTTACTAGTATGTTGTATACTGAAAACTGTGTGTTGGTTCAGGATGTAAATACCGTTATTTAGTGTACCATACCCAATCAACTCTTGATTCAGGTTAATGTTCATAACATTATTTTGCAATATTTGTCCAACAAAGAAACGGATATTATGTTACACAGCATACTTGGTACAAAATAACACGGGTTCAAAACCAAAATACTTCCTGAAGGCAACCCTAGATAATACTCTCCCACGGATACAGCATGTATATTGGAACCATTTCCAACCCGCAGAGTATGATCTCCAATTTTTAAAACTCTACTATTTCTCAATCCCTGCATACAATTACAGATGTGAGAACCAGAACCGGTATCCAATACCCAGGATGCAGAGTTTAAAGAAAAACAGTTTTCAGTTACAAACACACCTGAAGTGGAAGCATCAGCATGCTTCTTCTTCTTGAGATCAGCAAGATATTCAGCACAGTTGCATTTCCAATGTCCTGACCTTTTACAGTAAAAACATTCTCCTTTTCCACTTCCCATAGCCCCGGCTTTGTCTTTCCCCTTTGCCTTTCTAACTCCTCCTTTCTGTGTGATAGACTTCTTCTTCTTCTTTCCCTTGGCCTTAGCTTTTGGGAATGAAGAGGAAGATGGCCCAGCAAGCAGAGCGGGAGTCCTTGCTGTTTTCAACATGTTCTCTGCACTTCTCAACATATTGAGAAGTTCAGGCAATGATTTCCCCAAACCATTCATATTGAAATTTACTATGAACGGAGCAAAGGCAGGCGGGAGAGACTGTAGAACAATATCCGTATATTGCTCATTATCCATAGTCCATCCCAGTCCCTCAAGTTCTTCAATAAGACCAATCATCTTCAAAACATGGTCTCCAACTGATGCACCAGGGGCCATTCGCATCTGAAACAGCTTTCTAGATGCCTCGTATCTCAAGGTACGAGATTGCTCTTCATACAACTCCTTTGTGTGAAGAAAGATGGATTGCACATCCATATTCTCGTGTTGCTTCTGATGGACATTGTCCATAGAAGCGAGCGCGAGGCATTTGGCCGTGTTGCAGTCATTTTCCCAAGTTTTTCGGATCTCCCTATCCGAGACAGATGATTCAGGTCCTGGGACGGGTGGGGCTTCGGTATTGAGGACATATGATACCTTATCATATGAAAGTGCAATGTTCAAGTTCCTCAACCATTCTTTATAATTTGGTCCTGTAAGTTTATTTTTCTCAAGTAGAAGCATAAGTCCTGACATCTGTAACTGCCATTCGGAGAGAGAAAAGGATACACTTAGCGAAATGCTCTTGCAAACAATTAGATTGGTTATTATTTTATCTAATCGATGTCTCCCACTGCTTTTATCAAATTTTCTTTCAAAACCTGAAAAGAAAACTAGCCAGGAATAATTTTCCTGGAAGTAACACTTACTCACAGTGAGATCGAGATCCAATTATCACATAGACGGTATGCAATCTCATTGCAAATTTCAACTCTTGAAATTCCCGATATGGTTTTTACCCCTAGTCACTTATGACCTTGGCTATGGTCAACATATCATAAGTACTAGTCAAATTCTACCCGTCATTTCGTGATTAATTAGACCCACCCATATGACCCTTGACTATGATCAACATAATCACATGAATGTCCTAACTAATCGCATCATATGCTTTGTAGGAAGACATCACTTAGCTACCGTACACTACGCCTTGACTATAATCAACATACGCAGCACGAATACTAAGTACTCTGCTTCCTAAAATGACGGAGGGTTGCGGATGGTTTTTAAGAAAACCTTTAACACTTTGAACTTGATCTCGTTGTAGAATCAAACGGTTAAGAAAAGGAGTGGCTTAAGCTCCGCATCTTCTTGAAACTTGCATTTTTCATAAAAAGCCGAGTTTGTTTCAAATCCGATTCTACAACATCATTAGGTTTCTTTTCTTTACATTAATCTCATTAATTCGATCCCATCATTTAAGTTCCTAAGCCATCACAGAATAGAACGTATACTTATACCATCCGCATTCGCCACAGTGTCCCGTTATGCACCGTTAGGTTACTTAACTAACGGCATAGCGGGGCGGGACTAGCGCGGGTGTAAAATATAAGCAACGTTTTTTATATATCATATATATAATAATAATCCATTCGTCTCAGATACTAAGTAATCACATTACAGAATATCAACAGCAGAAGCTTATAAAAGGATATCTAGGATGTCCGTATTTTGTATCGAGCCAACAATAGAAAATACGGATTCCACGGTCGTGATGAATAGCCAAGCCCACACCCCTAGACCCCTACGAGAGCGGCAAGTGATCCCGCCAATTCTAGAGTTTAGGAGACCCGGTCTCGACTCCTCGAGATGGCCTCCCACTGAACCCTAGAACCCGGTCACTTGTGCTCCCCTCCTTGGGTCAATCCTAATGCGGAAAAGTAAATAATATACAATTGATTTATACATGAATGAAAAATAAAACTCTCATCTCACATAAAAACCCCCGGCTATTCAATCGCGACAATCCTACTCATCATATCTCAGCAACACATAATATCTCATATCATCAACGTAAGTAAGTATGCGTATCCCGATTGTCGTTGACGTATAGCAACGAAAACGGCGATACACCACATACTACACTTACGGTCGCAGAAAATAAAATGAAAAACTACAACATTTGGAATCCACAATCACCTTAGACATCATAAATTCGAAATATCACATACTTCGTATTTCATGCCTAACTATATGAATTCCACATATTGTATAACATTTCAGATAAATAGACAATGTTAAACTCTTCGATCGAATAAACAAACACCCAAGATTTCGCAAACTGCACAACACTTGAGCCGAGTTCAAAAATTTCTAGAACATGCCACATCCCCTTATGGACCAACCGTAGAAGGGCCAAACCAACACCTCACATGTGGCAACGCTAAACTACCACAAACCCTAAGGTTCAGTGATAGTTTTGACGGTCACATAATCGAGTTGGTTATGTTCTTCTAGAGTGTCCACAGATACGCTTGCATGTTTTTCGAAAGTTTTGAATTCGTGAAAAATCCAACATTTGGAATTTTTCCAATACGGGAAAAACTGTGTTTCTAATATTCGTTCAAACATTTTAACACGTTCTAAAAATCTGAAAATCTGAACGAAGTTAAACCTTTCCAATCGAATCACCAAATACATTATATCTCCAGAAAACTCAACACTTGAGTAAGTTTAAAATATTTCAGAGGCAAGTACATATTAAATCAGGTCCAGTGCAGTAAACATTTTCCCTTGAACCAACAGTACGGCCGCGGATCCGCGGCCAAAGGCATGCCTTTGCCGCGGAACCGCGGCACTTGGGAGCGATCATGAAAAAATTTTTACATGGTAACTTTTAAAAAAGCCTGCTGAATTTTTTAAGACCTTTTAATTTGGAAAAATAAAATTTTCAAAAAATTTCCAGAGAGCGGTCCAAATTGGTGTTTCGTGGTTCGATCGGACTTTTAACATCGCCTACGCATCGCCTAAAGCTCTAGCCTGGCTCTGATACCACTGTTAGGATAGCCTAGCACCTCGTCAAGGGTTCGGTAGCATCACATATGCCATAATCAAAATTTTAGAGGTGCTAAGTTAACTCGACAAGAATCGAAACTAGAAGTTTTAGGGATTCATACAAATAAGCATCACATGCAAATGTAAAACTATCACTAAGAGTAGAGATTACTGTAAGTCGATGTACTTCACCCCAGAACTTGTGGGGAGGCGGAATTTTCGAAAACAATCATGTTTAAAGAACGAACATCGACTAACCGCTTAAATCGAAGCAAAACTACAAATAACCGTACACAAAGAGTTTCATAACTATTGTGTTTAGGGTTATACCTAATGAAACCAGTCCTTCGTCTTTACGATCTCCTTGTTCTCCTCGGCCTTCTCTAGGTAGTAGACGATCCACCTGAGAGCAAAACTCCAAACTAAACCTCTAACTTGAGGTAACTAATCTTCTTGGATTGCTAATCAAAGAAGATAGAATGAAATAGAGTGATGGTTATGGATTGATTAGTCTTTCTAATCCTTTGATCTCAACACATGAGGTGTAAGGATTAGGGTTTGAAGATGAGAGCTTGAGGAGAGAGAATGTGATAGTAAATTATGAGATAAGATTGTGAGTATCATAACATATTATGAAGCATTCTCATTAAAGAATAAATGAATAAATGTGATGAATAAGCATGCTTCATAAATGTTAAGTGGTGATTCATTAGTATGAGTCATTAATCATTTATGGTGCAATAATGACAATGATGAATCACTCTCATGACTCACAAATCTTATCCAAAGTATATGCCACCTAAACCTCCTTAGTCACCATCTTCTAGAAGCTTCTCGCACAATTACGAGAACGCCCCTCCAATCCGCAAAAATACGGAAAAACTTTAGACTGTAAAAATCCAATAACCGGATACCAGTAACTGGCTTAAACCAAAGCCGACTGGTAAAAACTGTCCGAAAGTCGTACGCGCGTAAACGCACGTATGCGTCCGAACCCTTGTCGAAAAACCATACGACCTCTATATCGTTTCGCCTGGAATAGGAAACTCTCTGTGTGGGACTCTAGAGACTTGACTACTACGCTGGCAGTGGGTTTAACCACAGACCGCAAGCGGCACTAGCTGTACGTAACGGTCCCCAGGTAGTTGTCGATAAGAAGGCCGATGAGGAAACCCATCAGAACTCCTACTGAGTCTGATGTGACAATCTCCATACAGTCCGGTCCGTTCGTCCAGGACTATCGCATATCCGGCCTAGGGGGCGGCAAGCGTCAGTCCCCTAATAGCTGTATAAGTCGTGTCGGAGGGAAGCCCATTACACCCTGAGAAACTACTGGGACCTACCAGCAAATCTCGCTTGCCCTGGCCAGGGACTTTGCGTAATGGCTCTCTGACTCAGCGCGATATCTACTCCCAATACCGGGAGGGACGAATCCTGTCTAACCGCCACTGCCTCCAAGTGCTCGGGACTGCACCCAACTGCTACCTGTTTGCACGACTCCTTTGAGCCGTGGTAGGGTAGAAATCTAAGAACAGTGGGACAAACTCGAGGCGAAGTAGCAGTGTCAAGTCTGCGGACTATGCTGCACTCATGTCACCTGGGAACTGTTCACTGACGACTGGTATAAAACCAACCAACAGTTCCCTGTGAGTCCTGTCCGGTGTACCCGTAACCTAACGAGCACCTGCATACTATCTCCAGTACGACGTACTGACGGCTGTGGGACAGACCATCTCCCCAACTGGGATGAGAAGCGTACACACCAGTCTACTCCGGAGTATCGATGCTCTGTCTCGATAATCCAACGACTAGGGACCTGAATAAGGATGTGCTTGTAGACTACCCAGCCCCCACTAGTGTGACTGCCATCACAACGCTGGTAGTCAAGCAAGATCCTAAGAGCTCTATCAATACGTATACTCACACATTAAGATAGAAAAACCAAGTAGCATACTACCATGTTTAGCAAGACTGTTATATACATGTGAATATCCCAAGCTTCCATTAAGTAATATACAAGCTAGTATGATACAGTAATGGCCTTCTAGGGCATAAACACTAACAATCTCCCACTTGCACTAGGGCCATGTACTGGCATATCGAAGACCTATGATCTCGAGTAGCCTCTCGAACTGCGTCTGAGGTAGGGCCTTCGTGAATGGATCAGCAATGTTCTCTTCTGAAGCAACTCTCCGAACCTCGATCTCCTGACGATCAATGATCTCCCTGATCAGGTGATACTGCCTCAAGATGTGTCTGGACTTCTGATGGGACCTTGGTTCCTTTGCTAAAGCTATAGCTCCGTTGTTGTCGCAATACAGAGGTATTGGATCAACTATGGTAGGAACCACCTGAAGTTCTGTTAGGAACTTCTTCATCTAGACTGCTTCGTTTGCGGATCGCAAGCAGCTATATACTCCGCTTCAATCGTCGAGTCAGCAACGGTGTCCTGCTTGGAGCTCTTCCAGCACACCGCCCCTCCATTGAGGGTAAAGACATAACCCGACATGGACTTGGAATCGTCCTTATCACTCTGGAAGCCGGAATCAGCAAAGGCCTCCAACCTGAGGTCTTTTCCGCCGTAAACCAAGAACATCTCCTTAGTCCTCCTCAGGTAATTGAGAATGTTCTTTACTGCTATCCAGTGTTTCTCCCCTGGGTCTGACTGATACCGGCTTACCACGCTCAGTGCGTAAGCTACATCTGGTCTGGTACACAACATCGCATACATTATAGAGCCTACCGCAGAAGCGTAGGGTATAATAGACATGCGTTCCCTTTCTAAATCAGTCTTGGGAGACATCTCTTTGGAGAGGGTGATTCCGTGACAAGCCGGTAGATTACTGCGCTTAGAATCTTCCATACTGAATCTTTTCAGTACAGTGTCGATATACCTGGACTGCGAAAGTCCCAACATCCTCTTGGATCTATCACGATAGATCCGGATCCCCAGAATGTAAGAGGCATCACCCAGGTCTTTCATGGAGAACCTGTGTGACAAGAATCCTTTGACAGATTGTAGCATAGAAATGTCATTTCCTATCAATAGAATGTCATCCACGAACAAGACGAGGAATACGACACTTCTGGCTACAACTTTACTATATATGCACGGTTCATCTGGATTTTTGATAAAGTCATATTCTTTGACTGTCTCATCAAAACAGATGTTCCAACTCCGCGATGCTTGCTTTAGTCCATAAATAGACTTAAGCAACTTGCATACTTTCCCGCTGCTCCCACTCTGATTGAAACCCTCTGGCTGATCCATATAGACGCTCTCTTCTAAATTTCCATTCAGAAAAGCCGTCTTTACGTCCATCTGCCAGATTTCATAATCATGGAAGGCAGCAATTGCAAGAAGGATACGAATGGATTTGAGCATAGCCACTGGAGAAAAAGTTTCATCATAGTCCAAACCAGGTCTTTGACGAAAACCCTTTGCAACAAGTCTAGATTTATAGGTTTCCACCTGCCCATCTACACCAATCTTTTTCTTGAAGATCCATTTTCATCCTATGGGTTTTACCCCACCTGGAGCAAAGTCCAAAGTCCATACTTTGTTGGTGTACATGGACTTCATTTCGCTTCGCATTGCATCTAGCCATCGTACCGAGTCGCCGCTCTGGATGGCCAGCTGGAAGCTAGTAGGTTCATCATCTTCTATGATGCAATCCTCTCTATCCCCGTCTATGAGAAAACCGTAGTATCTCTCAGGAGGATGAGACGGCCTACTACTCCTGCGGAGGGGTGCGGGAATGTCCTGTACTTCTTGAACCTCTGGTTCTACCAAACTTTCAGTAGCAGCTTGTGGTTCTGGAATTTCTTCCAGTTCTACTACGCTCCCACTCTTCTGATTTTCTAAAAATTCAGTTTCTAAGAAGCGGGCATGACGAGAAACAAAAACCTTTTGTTCCTCTGCGTAATAGAAACAATATCCTGTAGAGTTCTTTGGATATTCCACAAACTTACACTCTACTGAGCGTGCCTCGAGCTTGTCCGGATGCTGCTTTTTTACAAAAGCTGGACATCCCCATGTCTTCAGGTACTGAAGATAGGGTTTCTTCCCACTCCACATCTGATATGGTGTGGTAGGCACAGTTTTGGTTGGAACTCTGTTCAAAAGATGTGTCGCTGATTCTAGCGCATATCCCCAGAAAGATCGCGGTAACTCAGCATTACTCATCATGGATCGTACCATATCCAATAGGGTTCGATTCCGTCTCTCCGATATACCGTTGTGCTGTGGAGTGTATGGAGGAGTAAGCTGAGAGAGAATTCCTTTCTCTTTTAGGTAACCTAGGAACTCGGCACTTAAGTATTCTCTACCTCGATCAGATCTCAGTGTCTTAATACTTTTGCCTGTTTGGTTTTCCGCTTCACTCTTGTATTCCAGGAATTTCTCAAAGGCCTCGGATTTATGCTTCATCAAGAAGACATGTCCAAACCTAGAGAAATCATCTGTAAAAGTAATGAAGTAGGAATAACCACCTCTTGCATGTGTAGACATTGGACCACATACATCGCTGTGTATGGTCCTAAGAGCTCGCTCGCTCTTACTCCTTGTCCAGTGAATGGAGTCTTTGTCATCTTTCCTTTGAGACAAGATTGACAAGTGTCATAAGATTGATATTCGAACGAGTCCAAATATCCTTCTCTATGAAACTAGTCAACCTTCTCTCATTGATGTGACCCAGTCTACAATGCCATAAGAAAGCTTTATTTAAATCTGGAGACTTTCTTTTTAGTGTGTTCTGGACATTGAAAATTTGGAGTTGGTTTAAAACATATATGCCGTTATTTAGTGTACCTGACCCAATCAAATCATGATTAAGGTGGATGTTGACAACATCTCTTACAAACGTGAAATCATAACCTTTATTTGATAACAAGGAAACTGATATGATATTACACGTTAAGCTTGGCACAAAATAACAGTTATGTAAAACCAAAATGTGTCCACTCGTCAATCCTAGGTGATAATCCCCGACGGACGCAGCTCCCACGCTAGCTCCGTTAGCAACCTTTAGGGTCATATCACCTTCCTTCAGCACTCTACGGTTTCTCAGTGCCTGCAATGAATTGAAAATATGAGATCCTGATCCGGTATCCAATACCCAGGAAGTAGAGTTGATCGACATACAATTCTCAATTACAAACACATCTGAAGTCGAAGCCACAGCTTGCTTCGGTTCCTGGTTCTTGGCGTACCACGCCTTGCAATCCTTCTTCCAGTGCCCTTTCCTGTGACAATGGAAGCACTCATCCTGGCCAACTACTGGTGCTGCAAACTTTTTCTTTCCCGTCCCTCCCACCTTACTAACACCTCCTCTAGGTCTGGGTGCGGCCTTCTTCTTCCTTCCTTTGGCCTTTGCCTTGGACCCGGAAGAAGATGTACCGCCAACAAACATAGCGGGTGTTTCCCTTGAATTCTTCAAGGTGCCCTTTGCACTCCTTAACATGTTCAGGAGTTCCGGAAGTTCAACTTCTTTTCTTTGAAGATTGAAGTTCAGGATAAACTGGGCGTAGGTGTGAGGAAGGGACTGGAGAATAAGGTCTGTATAGAGCTCATTATCCAAAGTCGTCCCAAGGTCTGCGAGCTCTTCTATGTAGCCGATCATCTTTAGGACATGTTCTCCTACCGATGACCCGACAGCCAACCTCACTCGAAACAAGTTCTTAGAGGTCTCGTATCTTGCTATACGAGATTGCTCTCCATAAAGTTCCTTTGTATGGAGAAATATGCCATCAAGGTCCATATCCTCGTACCTCCTCTGATGTTCATTGTTCATCGAGGCAAGCACGATGCACTTGGCTTTCGCGCAATCTAAATCCCAGGTTTTGCGGATTTCCTTATCCGCATTACTGGATTTGGGACCAGGGACAGCAGGTGCCGTAGCGGTGAGGACGTACCCCAATTTGTCATAGGTCAAAGCCATTTTGACATTCCGCAGCCAATCTTTATAGTTTGGCCCTGTAAGTATATTTTTCTCTAAAAGTAACTTAAGTCCAGTCATTTTCAGGGTCGCTGCAATTAGGAGAGAGAGAAGAAAACTCTTTAGCATGATGCTCTTGCAAGTTTAGAGTGGTTTTTAGTTTATCTAAACTGGATGGCTCCCACTGTTTCTCGAATCCTTCCTCAAACCATAAAAGAAGAATTAGCCAGGACTATTCTCACCGTACAATACTTGCTTAACCGTTCAGCCAGGCTGGTGTCGGTACTTCGAGGGAGGTTTTCCAACGCTTTCGCGAAGTTCCTTAATTAAATAACCTCTTTTCTCTGGAGGCGTAACCCCGCTGACACTTTTCTGGACACCTACTAGGTTTATAGCATTGATCGTTAAGTGACGAATATCCTGATAAGTAGCATATACTCACAGTAGGATCGGGATCCAAATATCATCGTATGATAATGTTGAAGGAATCCTACCAACATTCATCAAACTCCAAATGGTATGCATCTCTTTGCAAATTTCAGTTTCTTTAGAAATTCCCGATATAAGTTTTTGCCCCATGCTCTTATGATCTTGACGTATGCCAACAAATCATAAGTCACATGTCAAGTTCTGCCCATCATTATCTTGTTAATTTGAACCCACCCGTATATACCCTTGACGTATGCCAACAAGGTAATGCGGCTGTCCCAAACCAACACATCTATCTATGCAACAAATGAATACCCCAGCAGCTACCAAACACTATGCCTTGACGTATGCCAACAAGCATAGCTTGAATACTACTGACCATACATAAGAAATGACGGAGGGCTACGACTGGTTTTGGCGAAACCGTGAACGTAGTGAACTTGATATAACCGAAGGAACCTGATAGCTTTTAAAAGGAGTGGTTAAGGCTCCGCATTTAAAAATATCTGTTTTAAAATAACCGAGTGGTTTCTTTTAAATTGTTCCAACGATTTAAACTTGGTTTATTATCTTTGCATTATAGATAATGCGTCCCATCATTAACCTATCATTGCAGAGAACAACGAAAATATGACGTCCTCTTATGCCATCCGCATTCGCCACTGGGTCCCGTCATCACCCGTTAGGTTACTTAACTAACGACAGAGCGGGGACTGGGCTAGCGCGGGTGTAAAACATAAGTGACGTCTAAAATAGCTACAATATATATAGATATTTTACATTCGTCTGACGCAATGATATACATTCCAGAACACCGATAAACTTTATTGGATTTGCAAGCAATCTGTATTTCTTTTGAGCCTGCAAGAAAAGACAGATTACACAGTTGTGATGAATAGCCGTTACCCCACCCACGACCCCTACGGGTGCGGCAAACTACCCGCCCGGCAGTTTGTGCACCCCACCTTGGGTCTGTCCTAGGAGCAAAAACAGTAAAATGAAATAATACAACGGTGGCTACAACCGCAACCTGGATGTGCCCCGCAAAATAATATTACAACAAATTACATTTACAATAAATGAATTAAATAATAACCCATTTCAAAACCCCGGCTATATACCACAACAGTCCAATACAGTTTATATGCACAAACAGATATAACCATTACAGAAATGTGCAACCCCCTGCCAACCGTCATACTAGCAGTTCGGGAGGTTTACGAACACATCAAACAATCACAGATATAATCCAATATGCAAATACTGTACAATTTCGATCGATTAAACATCTTTAATATTGCTCCAAAAACTGCTCTGTTAAACTGAAACCTGAGCAAAATTAAAATATTACAGAAAACACTAAATATCACAGGGGACCCACACAAGAAATTTAAGTTCATGACTCGGCAACTCGGCCGCGGAACCGCGGCGGATCGCTTGGGATCCGCCGCGCTTCCGCGGCTCTTTAGCTGAGTCATGGGCCTAATTTTCTTGGGTGTTCTCCTGTATGCTTTTCCAGCTTTCTGCACATGCCTGAAAAATTTTAGGACATCATTTTAAAATCAACAGAAAACTGATATTTTTAGGGTTTTCCGGCTTCGTTTTTCCGTTCGAAATTCGTACAAATTTGCAATAAAGTTATTTATTGTTTAGCGAGGCTCTGATACCACTGTAAGTCGATGTACTTCACCCCAGAACTTGTGGGGAGGCGGAATTTTCGAAAACGATCATGTTTAAAGAACGAACATCGACCAACCGCTTAAATCGAAGCTAAACTACAAATAACCGTACACAAAGAGTTTCATAACTATTGTGTTTAGGGATTATACCTAATGAAACCAGTCCTTCGTCTTTACGATCTCCTTGTTCTCCTCGGCCTTCTCTAGGTAGTAGACGATCCACCCGAGAGCAAAACTCCAAACTAAACCTCTAACTTGAGGTAACTAATCTTCTTGGATTGCTAATCAAAGAAGATAGAATGAAATAGAGTGATGGTTATGGATTGATTAGTCTTTCTAATCCTTTGATCTCAACACATGAGGTGTAAGGATTAGGGTTTGAAGATGAGAGCTTGAGGAGAGAGAATGTGAGAGTAAATTATGAGATAAGATTGTGAGTATCATAACATATTATGAAGCATTCTCATTAAAGAATAAATGAATAAATGTGATGAATAAGCATGCTTCATAAATGTTAAGTGGTGATTCATTAGTATGAGTCATTAATCATTTATGGTGCAATAATGACAATGATGAATCACTCTCATGACTCACAAATCTTATCCAAAGTATATGCCACCTAAACCTCCTTAGTCACCATCCTCTAGAAGCTTCTCGCACAATTACGAGAACGCCCCTCCAATCCGCAAAAATACGGAAAAACTTTACATTGTAAAAATCCAATAACCGGATACCAGTAACTGGCTTAAACCAAAGCCGACTGGTAAAAACTGTCCGAAAGTCGTACGCGCGTAAACGCACGTATGTGTCCGAACCCTTATCGTAAAACCATACGACCTCTATATCGTTTCGCCTGGAATAGGAAACTCTCTGTGTGGGACTCTAGAGACTTGACTACTACGTTGGCAGTGGGTTTAACCACAGACCGCAAGCGGCACTAGCTGTACGTAACGGTCCCCAGGTAGTTGTCGATAAGAAGGCCGATGAGGAAACCCATCTGAACTCCTACTGAGTCTGATGTGACAATCTCCATACAGTCCGGTCCGTTCGTCCAGGACTATCGCATATCCGGCCTAGGGGGCGGCAAGCGTCAGTCCCATAATAGCAGTATAAGTCGTGTCGGAGGGAAGCCCATTACACCCTGAGAAACTACTGGAACCTACCAGCAAATCTCTCTTGCCCTGGTCAGGGACTTTGCGTAATGGCTCTCTGACACAGCGCGATATCTACTCCCAATACCGGGAGGGACGAATCCTGTCTAACCGCCACTGCCTCCAAGTGCTCGGGACTGCACCCAACTGCTACCTGTTTGCACGACTCCTTTGAGCCGTGGTAGGGTAGCAATCTAAGAACAGTGGGACACACTCGAGGCGAAGTAGCAGTGTCAAGTCTGCGGACTATGCTGCACTCATGTCACCTGGGAACTGTTCACTGACGACTGGTATAAAACCAACCAACAGTTCCCTGTGAGTCCTGTCCGGTGTACCCGTAACCTAACGAGCACCTGCATACTATCTCCAGTACGACGTACTGACGGCTGTGGGACAGACCATCTCCCCAACTGGGATGAGAAGCGTACACACCAGTCTACTCCGGAGTATCGATGCTCTGTCTCGATAATCCAACGACTAGGGACCTGAATAAGGATGTGCTTGTAGACTACCCAGCCCCCACTAGTGTGACTGCCATCACAACGCTGGTAGTCAAGCAAGATCCTAAGAGCTCTATCAATACGTATACTCACACATTAAGATAGAAAAACCAAGTAGCATACTACCATGTTTAGCAAGACTGTTATATACATGTGAATATCCCAAGCTTCCATTAAGTAATATACAAGCTAGTATGATACAGTAATGGCCTTCTAGGGCATAAACACTAACAATTACAACCTTTGTAGATCTCCCTCGGTGACTCCTTGGCACTATGAGAGTTAGGAACGGATCGATGGAAGCCTTCCTTGTCCACGATGATCCACCCGAAGTCCCTTTGCCCAAAGCTCCTTACCTTACTTGTTTCGCAAACGAAGTAGAGCAAACACCCTACACAAATCGGCTAGATGTGTGTAGTATGATAATGTGGTTTATGTTCTTCAATTGAAATCCTTTCTTTTGTCAACTTCACTCAAGAGAGAAATCAAGAGAGGAAGAAGAAGATAATGGTGGCTTGAGCTTTCTATCATATCACATATGATAACTTGTTTTCACACCCTTGTTCACAATTTTTCCTTTGTTGTGTGCTTGTTTGTACACCTTGTTTCAAATCATATATGAAGCTATTTATAGTGATGAGAAGGAATAATCACCATTATTCCATTACCACCATAATTGTGAGTGGAAATTCTTCTCCTAAAGAATTAAGCATGGGTGGAAATTCTTTTCATTAAGTTAAGTAAAGCTTACCCACTAAAGAATAAAGGAGCATGAGTGGATATTCTTTACATTAACTTAAAATGATAAATACAAATTAAAAGCTTCAATATAAGTCTTATATTGCCACCATTCTTGTATCAACAACCATGATACTATGTATGCATGTATGTGTCCATGCACATCATCATGTGCATACATGCATGCATACAAAAGGATTTACTTAAAGAATTAATCTAAATGTAATTTGTTAAATCAACACTTGATTTAGCAAACCGGTCATATCTCATACGATCCGAAAAATAGAAAATGCCCGATTAATATACGTTATCACATAACCGTATTTAATCGGGTCCCGCGCATATCTCATATGCACACCACATCTTTTTGCCTGAGCCAGGAAACTTCATTGTGGGACTCTAAGACTCGTCAATACGCCAGCAGTAGATGATGATCATATCAAACATCTACAAGCCGCAAGAGGTCAGCTAAACATAACGGCCACCCGGGTATTGAAACGATCAGAAGAAAACCAGCGAAGCTGTAAAAACTCCCGTCGAGCCAACTGGCAACACTTACCGTACAGTCCGGTCTCTTCGTCAGATATGCTGCATATCGAGTCTAGGGATGGTATCGTCGACCCCAGTAACTCAATAAGTCATGCTGGTGTATGGCTCATAACAGATTGAGAAACTACTGATAACTCTTATCAGTAAATCTCAGCAGCCCTGGCCAGGGACTTCATGTTATAGCCAATCGAGCATAGCACAACATCAACCCCCAATACCGGGAGAGACGAAAACCCTCCTATCGCTCATTGCCTCCATGCGCCTCGAGACTGTACCCAAAGACCACCTGTTTGCACGACTCAGTAGAGCCGTGGTAGGGTGGAGATCAAAGTATAGTGGGAGGACACACAAGACTCTATGACGATCTCGGGTCTACAGACTAACCTGTACCAGTGTTCCCTGAGAACTGCTATCCGACGATAGATATAATACCACATACGAGTTCTCGGCGAGTCCGTTCAGTGTACCCAGTCTCCACTGAGCACCCGCATACAATCTTTAGTGTCTCCTCACCAGATGGATATGGGATCATCCATCGCCCATCATATGGGACAAGAATAGTATACGCTAGTCTACTCTGAAATATCGATGCCCTGTCTCGATACACCCTCGACTAGGAACAGTTCAAGGATATGCTTATAGACTACATGTGCCCCACTAGTATGATCCGCATCATAATCACAGTAGTCAAGCGAATATCCTTTGGGCTTTATCAACATGTGAAAAAGATCAAATCTACATGTACAGATAAAGTAAACCAGATAGCGTACTATCATGTTGGGCAAGAAATTCATCTATCTCCATAGATAATATGTCCAAGTTTCCACTATCCATATAATGGCCTTTAGGGCATACATATTACTAACAAGATCTCTAAGCACCCAGCCATTCTTATAGAGCCCTACTCTTGATGACCTGTTCGAATCTAGTTGGGTCATCATCTCATGATGTAATCCTCGCTCCCACTGTCATCGAGAAACCGAAGCATCTCTCAGGCGGATGAGGAACCCTACCAGATCGGCGGAGAGGCTGAGGTTCGTCGGGGACTATTGAATCCTTTGGTTCTGTCAAATCAGCTACAGTTTTGGTATAGCTGGAACATTTCCAGTTCTATAGAACTGACCTTACCTCGATTTTGTCCGGATTTTGCTTTAGACATAAGCCGGACAACCCCAAATCTTAACTTACTTAAGAGATAGGCTCTTCCCATACCGTATCTCATATGGAATGGTAGGCACCGATTTGATTTGAACCTAATTCAACAGGTATGCAGTTTCTCAAGTGCACAACCCCAAAAGGAAATAGGTGACTCAGTAATACTCATCATAGAGCACACCATATCTAATATTGTGCGATTGCTCCGCCCTGATACACCGTTGTGCTGTGGTGTATTCAGAGGAGTAATACTGAGAGAGAATCTCATTTTCCTTTATAATAGTCCAAGGATTACTTGCACAAGTATTCTCCTCCCTGATCTTATCATAGGACATAATACTTATACCCGTATTTTGGTTCTCTACTTCTCGCCTATATTCTGTGAATATCTCAAAAGGTTCGGACTCATGTTTCAACAGGAATATATGACTGAATCTTGAGAGATTATCAGAGAATATAATGAAGAACAAAGAACCAGTCCTGGCACGTGTAGACAGGAGACCTTACATACATCATCATGTATCAGTCCCAAGAGTTCATTAACTCTTTCTCTGTTTCCTGTAAACGGAGCTATGGTCATCTAATCTTTGTGACCTGACTGGCAAGTTTCACAAGATGTAAATTCAAACTAATTTATATATGAATCTAAATGTAACTTCATCTAGCCGGGTCGCATTGATATGACCTAGTCTACAATGCCTCAAGAAGGATTCATTCATTTCTGAACTCTTCCTCTTGTGTGTGTTTTATATACTAGGAACTGTAGTTTGATTTAGAACGTCAATGCTTTTAGATAACGTGCCTGAACCGATCAACTTTTGATATAGGAAATGTTCAAAAACTTATCCAACGATACAAAATTTTATCATTTCTTTAATAAATAAAGAGTTTGATATGATTTTGTATATCAGGTTCGGTATCTAATAGCATTTGTTCAGAATCAATGTATTGGTAATACAGGGTGACAGTGACCAACAGACTTGGCTGCAACACTTGCCCCGTTTTCTGTCTCATGAAACTTATCACCCGTTCTCAGTTTTTCTACCTTTTTGTAGCCCTATGTAACAGATTACATATCTGGGATCCTGATCCGGTATCAAATACCCAGGATGCAGAGATACTGAGAAACAGTTCTTTGTAATGAACACACCCGAAGAAGATGCATCTCATGCACTTTCTTCGTTTGGGCGGCATAGGAATTCTGGTATTCCCTATTTCCTGCTCTGTCTTATAACAATTATAAGTTGGAGCGGGACCAACGTTCCCCAGCTCAGTATAACAAGCGGGTTCGGTCAATACATCCATATTATTATATTGATTAAGGCGTGATATGATCGCTACCTGGAGAGAGAGAGAGAGAGAAGAAAACACTCTGCGTGCGCTCTTGCAAGATTAGATTGGTTATATATTTTATCTAATCAGGATGGCTCCCACTGTTTTTATCAAATCTTCCTTCAAACCCTAAAAGGAAAAACTAGCCGGGATTAATTACACTCTACAAGTTCGCCAATATTTCAGCCAGGCCAGTGTCGGTACTTTGAGGGAGGTTCCCCGTGCTTTGGCACGGACCTAATTACAGTAAACCTTGTTTTCCCAGAGGCGTAACCCCGTTGACACCTTTCTAGACACCTACTTGATCGGCTAATTGTAAAGTGCAAAACTCTCCCAGGAGTAACAATTACTCGCAGTGGGTATCGGGATCCAACTATCATATAGAAGGTATGCAATCTAATTGCAAATTTCAACACTTGAAACTCCCGATAATGATTTTTACCCCTAGCACCTATGACCTTGGCTAAGGTCAACAAATCATAGGTACTAGTCAAGTTCTACCTGTCATTTCGTGATTAGTTAGACCCACCCACATGACCGTTAGCTAAGGTCAACAAAGCCACATGACTGTCCTAACTAATCGCATCATATGCGGTGTAGGAAGACATCACTTAGCTACCGCACACTACGCCTCGGCTATGGTCGACAAACGTAGCACGAATACTAAGTACTCTACTTCCTAAAATGACGGAGGGTTGCGTATGGTTTTTGTGAAAACCTTTAACGCTTTGAACTTGATCTCATTGAGGAATCAAATGGTTTTTAAATGGAATGTTTTTGAAGCTTTTCTAGTTTTGCTAAAGGGGTCACTCCCGGTGAAGGGATCGTCGGCCTTTTCCTCGTCGAATGAGGTGCGGGATATATCATATATATCACTGTGCAAAGAAGAAACTATAGAAGCAATCAAAAGACAAACCGAGGGTTGTAGCATCTGCTAGTTATTGCTAAAGGAGTCACTCCCGATGAAGGGATCTCAGTCCTTTCCTCATCGAATAAGGTGCAGGATGTTCTATAATGAACACCACGATGCAAAGCAAGAACTGTAGCTACCTGTTTTTATTTTGAAATTCGATTCCACAACATCAATTAGGTTTATTTTCTTTCATTAATCTCATTAATGAATATCCCATCATTTAAGTCCACCTAAACATCATAGATAAATATAACGTACGCTTATGCCATCCGCATTCGCCTCAATGTCCCGTCTGCACCGTTAGGTTAGGTAACTAACGCCAGAACGAGGCAGGGCTAGCGCGGGTGTAAAACATAAGCAACGTCTATATAATATATCATATATACTATATGTAATATCTATCTGAACACATCACATGATCACATCACAGATAACGCAGCAGAAAAATATCATATGAAATATTGGATATACTAGGACGTCCGTGTTTTCAATACAAGCCAGTATAAAACACGGATTCCACGGTCGTGATGATTAGCCAATCCCACACCCCTAGACCCCTACGAGAGCGGCAAGCAACCCTACCAATTCTAGGGTTAGGAGACACGGACTCGACTCCTCGAGTTGGTCTCCCACTGGACCCTTGAACCCGGTTACTTGTGCTCCCCTCCTTGGGTCTATCCTAATGCGGAAAAGTAAATAATATACAAATGGTGACATCATCCGCAACCTGGAAGTGCCCCAATAAAAGAATATTACATACAAGTTTTTACATGAATGAAAATGAAAAACACTCATCTCACATAAAAACCCCCGGCTATTCGAACACGACGATCCAATATAACATATCCAGCAACACATAACATCACATGTCATCAACGTAAGTAAATATGCGCATCCCAATTGTCGTTGACATATAGCAACGAAACCGGCGATATCACATATTACACTTACAGTCACAGAAAAGAAAGTGTAAAACTACAACAGTTGGAATCCGCAATCTCTTTAGACATCGCATGCCTAATCAAATGAATTCCTTAGACATCGCATGCCTAACAATTATAAACCCCGCATTTTAGTCTCATTATCGAAAACTCTTTTCAATATTAAGTCGGGCAATTCAAAAAGATTCCCGACATCCTGATCGAATGCTCGTCGCAAACTTTAGTAGGCAGCTGCACCCCCTACGCCGTCGACGAAGTGCACCAAGGCGGAATACCGCTGCCGCGAGCACCCGAACGGATGCTTTCGGCGACGGGAATCTCCTACAGTCACTTGGTCGGGGCTATGGGGTGAGGCTGTCTATTAAGATTACCCGGCGAATATCCGCGTACGCTACCCGATTGAGACGGACTTTTGATCACATCAAAATTCCGTGTCAACGATCAATTGAGACTAAACCGCTAGATTTATAACATTCATTCAATTATCTCATAACTACTTGTGAATTCCAATTATTGTATCACATTCCGGATAAGATAGAAAATGTTAAACTTTCCGATCGAACAATCGAACACCCAACTTTTCCCGATACAGCTCAACACATGAAATAAGTTTAAAAACATTCACTTCGTGCCTCAGTACCAACGGTCCAGTCGTAGAAGGGTCAAGCCAACGCCTCACATGTGGCATGCCGTACTGCCCCAAACCCTAAGGTTCAAAGGGCAGTTCAAGATGGTCACATAATCGAGTTAAGGTTTGTTGTCTTCTAGAGGGACCATCGCGTTACTTGCACTACTTAGAACGTCGTTAAACTACGGAAAAGTCCAACAATTGGAAATTTCCCGGCAGGGGAAAAAGTGGGTATTTATATCCGGTCGAACTTTTTAACATATTCAAAAATTATCCGGAAAAACACAGACAAAGTTTGATAATCCGATCGAATCTACGAACTCCTAATACAACCCAGAATATTCAACTCTTGAATAAATATTAAAAATTCCCAGAAAATCCAGAACCAAGATATAGGAATTACTGTGCAAAGATTAGTGGGCAATGTTACCATACGGCCGCGGAACCGCCGTAGAAGCCATGCTTCTGCCGCTGTTCCGCGGCGGTTTAGACGATTCAGGGGCTCGTTTTGTACCATAATTCTTAGATCTTCCTGCTGAATCTTTTAAGAATTTTTAATCTGGAAAAAACCCAGTTTTTGAAAAATGTCCAGAGAGCATTTTGGAGTTAGGGTTTCGGTTCAATCGGACTTCAAACTCCGTCTACGCATCGCCTAAGGCTCTAGCTAGGCTCTGATACCACTGTAGGGTTCCTAGGCACACTAATGAGGTCTCACAAGTGATCAAACATGGCTAATTCAAAAGATTTCATGTGCCTACAAACCCTAATACGGATCGTTAACTAGATGTATAGGCGATGCAATGCAAATAAACAACTTTAACTTAAAAGGAAAGAGGCTATAACCTTTGTAGATCCGATCCTCCACCTCCTAGGCTCCGTGATGACGTCCCTCCGCTGTCCAAATCGGATCCCGGACTCTAGCATCGGCTTCATCGGAGTAATGGGCGGGCTAGATCGTCGACTTCGATGCCGAAGATAATCTACGTCGAGGCATCACAAGATCAAGCTCCCACTTCACCAAGTCATGAAACTTGTGAAGAAAACACCCTATACTACTTGGCAAGAGGTAGAGGATGAAGAAATAGGAAGTGGGTTCACTTTAGAATTGGATTTCTCACTTATTTTCACAAGTTGCCATTGATGGAGGCAAGCTTTCTTCATTGTTGAAGATGAAGAAGAAGAAGAAAGAATATGATAAGTATTATCCAAAATAGAAAATAAAATGAATACTTATCATATACTAACCATGGTCAAGTGTAGAGAGTAAACTAGGGTTAGGTGAATGGTTAGGTTAAGGGAAGCAAACAAAAATGGTCAAGCTTTCAACTCTTCATGAAGCTTCATGAAAGAAACAAAGAAAGCCACCATTTCTATTTATCTTTTCCAAAGTAAATAAACAAAATAAATAAATGAATAAGTAAACAAAACCCTAACCATGGTTTAATCTTTACACAAACTCAAGTTAGCATGTATCATCAAACATGATACAATCAAGTGCACATAAAAATATATCACATATACAATGTGCATATCAAGTGAGAAAATCCATTTAAAGTGAACCAATACTAGTTAATGAAAAGTAATATATCAAATATATAATTATACATTAAATCATTAAATCAACACTTGATTTAACGATCCGGTCATGTCGCATATAACCGACTAGTATCCAATTTATCGACTTATCGAATCACTCCTTGATTCGATAACTAGGTTATATCGCATACAACCATTCGATACATTCATCGCGAGAATAGAATAAGGTATCACATACACGCATTATTCTCGGTCCCGCACATATCTCATATGCGCTCCTATTTCGTTTTGCTTGAGCCAGGAAACCTCTGTGTAGGACTCTAAAGACTCGTCAATACGGTGGCAGCAGGTGATGATCATATCAAACACCCACAATGTAAGTGAACGGCGGCGCCCCGGCCGTCGATCCGACGCCGGAATGCGGAAGCGGTGAAAAACTTTAATTTTGCTTACTTAGCAAACCGGCACCACCGCGCACTAAACATCCGGATCGTAACCATTAACAAGTCTAAGCTACTAACAAGATAGGGAAGAGAAGTATACCGACAGATCCGAGTCCTCCGGTCTTCTCGTCATCGTCCCGATCTCCTGTGAAATGTCCCGTCTCCTCCTCGTCGCCGGAAGTGCACCACATCGCCTACATCGTTTACGGGCTCCCACCTCAATGCCGAGGCAACTCGGGCACGAAGCCGGCTACTCGACGTGCCCAAGATATGCTGTAGAATATCTAGTAGAACTTGTGTCTCATTTGGGGTTCATGGAGGTGCCATTTTAGTGGAGGGATGATACAAGAATTTTGTGCAGGAACTTGGGGATTTTTCTATCAACTAGAGAGCAAAAATCCCCACTACAAAATGGGCAACCCCTCCTCCATGCTTGGCCGGCCATTACTAGAGGAGGAGGAGAATGAGAGGGGTGTGAGAGAGTGGAGTGTATGTATCAAAAGATAATCAATCTCATAATGCAAGAGAGAGAGGGAAAAAGACTATCATGCATAAGCATGATAACAAGCTAAAACCAACACTCCACCTCTACCATCATCAAGCATGATGACTTCAAAAAGTCAAGCCATCATGAAGAAGTCAAGTCAAAAGGTATGGTGCAACCATGATGAAGTCAAAAAGTCAAGAGATCATGACATGGCAATAAGCAAAAGACCCCCTCCACAAATGCTTATTAGCAACAATGCAAATAAGCCCTCCTCCACCAATCTTCGGCCAATGAACGGAACAATGGAAATCGGCCGAAACGGAAAGCAAACTGGCAACTCCATAAAACTGGTCCCGTAATAAATTATAGGAAAACCCCAATACTGTGCATACACACCCGCATCTGTATTTCGACCGAAATACAAATGCAATGAGACAAAATCTCCACTGTACTATACAAGAATCCGGCTTATACCAAAACCGGCTAGTAATATCTGTTCGATCCTGATCCGTGCAATACCGCACGTATCTGATCGAACCCTGCCATATACCCATACGGCCTATAGTACAAACTGTCCGATCCTGATCCATGCAATACCGCACGTATCTGATCGGACCTTGCCATATCTCCATACGGCCTCTACAACCTTTCGCCCGAAAGCTGAGTAACTGAATGTGGGGGACTCTAAAGACTCGTCAACACCTTGGTTGTGGATTTAACCACTATCACGTCAGAGGTATAAGCCAATACGTAACGGGCTACCAGGCATTGACTAAAAGGGATGTCTGTGAGCGAACTCAGCCCGACAACCCTACTGAGCCTGTCAGTGACAATATCCGTACAGTCCGGTCCGTTCGTCTATGAGCATCGCATGGCGGGCCTAGGGGGTTGGTAAAAGTCAGACCCCCAAAAGCGGTACAAGTCGTGTCGGAGTGTAGCCCAGAACACCCTGAGATACTACTGGAATACCTACCAGTAAATCTCCTTGCCTCGGCCGAGGGCTTCGTGTAATGGCTCTCCTAGACACAGCACGACCTCACCCCCAATACCGGGAGAGACGAACCCCTGAAGATACGCTCACTGCCTCCATGTGGCTCGGGACTGTACCCAACTAAAACCTGTTTGCACGACTCCTTTGAGCCGTGGTAGGGTAGTAATCAAAGTACAGTGGGAACTCACACGAGACAAATGACGATCCCCAGGTCGATGAACTAACCTGCACACATGTCACCAGGGAACTGCCATCTGACGTCTGGTATATGACCAACTAGCATGTTCCCGGCGAGTCCTGTCCGGTGTACTCATAACCCAATGAGCACCTGTATACATCTTAGGTGATCCAACTGACACCAGTGGCCTGTGAGACCGGCCACCGCCCCTCGTCGGGGTCTCGACTGTATACACTAGTCTACTATGGAGTATCGATGCCCTGTCTCGAAACTCACACGACTAGGGACCATTTCAGGATATGCTTATAGACACCAGCTCCCACTTATATGATCGCCCTCATACTGCTGGTGGTCAAGCAAGAATCCTAGGGGCTCTATCAACGTGTAATAGCGACGTGTCAGGTCACCTAAAATAGTACACGATGATAAAGGTAAACCAGATAGCATACTATCATCTCGAGTAAGACTGTCCTACCGGGATAGGTCCTCCCTCAATCACCGCAATCACGTACCTGTGATCCAATATTTGACTCTGAGGGCATTATCTCCAACAATCTCCCACTTGCACTCAAGGCTAATTATTGCGATGTCGCACACTCACAGCCCGTGTGATACCGAACACCCAACTCCTCTACTAGTCAGTCTCACAAAGCTCGTTTGCGAAACTATTGCGTTCGAGGAATAGCCTCAGTGAGTGGATCCGCCTTGATGTCTCTTTCTATGTCTCTCTATATCTCAAGTTCGCGGAGAAACCTATCTCCCGAAATGAGCAATACCTGTCTTAGAATGTGTCTGGATGTCTGATGGGACATAGCTCATAAATGAACTCCAAATCCAAACTTCTTAGACTGTATCGTCAACTGAACTTAATCAGTATCCTGCGCCATGCCTCCCTCAGTATTGCCTTGGACCACCTGTCCAAAATACTGCCCCTCGTCAGAGGGAAAACTATAACTCTGACAACCTCCTTGTCGTCCATGTCACCTTGGAAGCCTGGAATGATAACTGTCTCACGAATGAGGCTGTCGTTATCATATCCCTAGAACATTGACTTATGTTCTAAAACTGCTTCCGACTGTTTCTCCAGGATTGGATTAATGTCAACTTATTGCACCTACTGCAAGAACAACATCTGGTGTGGTACTTGACATCTCATGATTGACTCAATTGCCTAAGCAAGTGATCTGCCAATCATGCGCATCCCTCTCTTCTTTAGTCTGTAAGACACCTTTAGAGAGGGTGACTTCATCACCTGCAGGTACACTACCGTGCCAGGAGTCGTCCATTCTAAATACTCTTAGAATGCTGTCAAGTACCCTGATTGGGAAACCACCCAAATTTAGATCTAAAACCATAGATCTAGTAACCAGTATGTCTGATACAAAATCCATCTCCTTTGTGGAGAAACCACTGTGTGACGACCAAAGTATAACCGATCGTAGTATAGGAGTTTCTTTTCCTACTCTGTGTATGTCATCCAAATACTAGGATATCACACCCTACTACCTTTTCAACAGATCCATCTCCTATTCTGATGAAGTCAAACGCATGACTGTCACGTCAGAAATAGATGATCTATCTCCGCTACATCTGCTTTAGTCTATAAATAGACATAAGCTACTTGTCCACCAATGCTTCCGCTGCTCCCACTGTCTACGACAACCCTCTGGCAGAGTCATATACACGTACACTTCTGAAGCGAGTTCAGAACGACGCTATACTCATCCTCCCGCCGGGTCTCGCAGCCTGGAACAACAGCAATGGTAATTGTGGGTAAACAAGAACTTCCCTGTCACCGTCCTTGAGGCTACCGTAGTACCTCTCGGGTGCCTGAAGTTACCCACCTCATCTGCGGAGTGGTCAATGGAATGTCAATCCAGATTGAATCTTTAGGTTCCTTATCAAATCTTTTGTAATCGTTTGTGGTTCTGGAATCACTTCCAGTTCTACCATACTCCCACTACTGTTTTCTGAAGAAAAAAATCCATTTTTAATAAAACTGTGACGAGTCTAGAACAATATCGCTATTGTTCATCCAGATGGTAGAAAGTCAACCCTCGTCATAGCCTGGGTCAACCCACAAACAACCATTACAGAAACGTGCCTTGAGTTATCCAGAGTCTGGTTTTAATCATAAGCTGGACAACTCCCCGTACCTTAACAACGTCAAGATACGAACTGTTCTATATCCCATATAGGACCAGAGGCACTGATTTAACTGAACCAGATCCAAATCATGCAACTGTCTCCAGTGCATGTCAACTAAATGGAAGGAGGCTGATCAGCGTTACTCAACTTAGGAATGCTTCCAATTATGAGTAACCTGAAAGAGAAGCAAGTTCTCTTAGTCACTACTACCAACCGAATACCATACACAAGTATCTACATCTTCGATCTCTTTGAAGAATCCCGATACTTGCTACACCTGGTTCTCTACTCTATTCAAATACCTATAACTTCTCAAAATTCGGACCATGTGTTTCCACGAAACACCTGTCTAAAAACTAGAGAAGTCATAAGTAAACCGAATATAGTACGAGGACCAACCCCTCTGTCCTGATGGACCCTGGACAACATACAATACTCTGTATAAGTCCCTTGAGTTTGATAACGCATTCACTGTGTGTCGTAGGTTGAAAACTGTACTTATGGTTAAGAAGAATTACACCGCTGTTTAATGCTCCTTACCTAACCATCCACTGATATAGGTAAATGTCGTAGACGTAATTTCAGAAAGGTATATCTCACTCTATGAAAATAGACGTACAGATATATCAATTTGAAATTGGTGCATAAAAGCGGATATTCAAAACCAAATATTTGCCGACCGGCAAACAACCCAGGTGATTTCCTCAAATATCACTGATTACAACGAATCCCGATATAATGAGGATGATCACCCAATTCCCAATAACCTACTCCCACTCATCATCTGTAAAACCATACAGATGTGAGAATCATACTTGGCAAATACATACCCTGGAGTAAGTATCTAATCGGGAAATCAGTTTTCTTTTAACATTACACAGTGAAACTGAAACATCGAAATGTTTCGTTGGGGTATCCTGGTATTCCTAGTAATGCCTCTTCCAGATTCACAACTGTAACCGTATAATTCTTTGCCACCTCTCCAAATCCCTTCATATGTCTTTAGTCATTACCTTCTGCACACCCCTTTAGGCCAAATGGTTTTCTTCTTTCCTTACCGTTCGGCACCAGCCTATGGTTTGGAAGAAGACTATCCAATAAGCATAATGGGTGTACTGTCCCAATCCTAGGAACACTCGCAATGCGAGAGAAGGTGAAGATAAAAGACACCTGAATAAATCTTATTCCTATTTCTCCTGAACCAGAATCCATCCCCGAACTGGAACAAGTTCCTTTCGAGTTCGTATTTAACCATACGATGGAGTATCCAATAAAGTGTGGATCTTCGTAGTGATACGGAGTGTCCTGGAGAAATTCAAAGGTGATTTTAGGATTGGCGAAGAAATACCTGGTTTGGTCATGAATATCTGTTGCAATTTACTTTGCCCTCTTACTAATCCCTTGCTTTGTCTTAACTTAATACCTTCTGCACACCATCGTTATGCTAATTGGTTTTCTTCATTCCCTACCGGTCGACACCAGCCTAAGGTTTGGAAGAAGACAATCCAATTTGCGTAATAGGTGTACTACCCCTAAACCAAGGAGTACTCGTAACCTGAGAGAGGGTAAAAGGAAAAGACAACTGAATAATCCTATCCGTTTTCTCCAGAACCTGAAACCATCCTCGAATAAATTCTTTCGAGTTCGTATCTAACCATACGATGGTTTTGTCCAATGGAAGTGGACGTTCGTAGTAAAACGGGGTGTCCTGGAGAAAAGGGTAAAAGTAGGAGTGGCAATGAGGTTTGCAACTCTGACAATCCAAAAGCCAGTGTTAAGAAGGTTCGGTCAACTTGGTCACTGAGTCATAGTCTTAGGGTCGGGTCAATGGTCGCTACCAAAGAGAGAGAGAAAAGAAACACTCAGCGTGCACTCTAACCTAGATCAGAATGGTTACCAATTTATCTAATCTGGAATCCTCCCACTGTACCTCAAATTCTCCTCCAAACCTGAAAGAAGAATTAGTCGGGGTTACCCGAGGAGTAAACTAACTCATCAGTGGGAATCGGGATCCAACTATCATCGCATGATAACGTGACGGAATCCGCTCACGGTATCACACTCCAGAAGGTATGCACATATCTGGCAAGTTTCAGTTCTTTTGAAACTCCCGATGTGATTTCTGCCCCATGCTCTTATGACCTTGGCGAAGTTCAACAAATCATAAGTCACATGTCAAGTTCTACCCGTCATTATCCAGGGTTAATCTGAATCCACCCGTACAAGCCCTTGACGAAGGTCAACAAGGCTATACGACTGTCCCAAACCAACGCATCTATCTATGCAGCAGAAAGGTAACAAGCAGCTACCATACACTATGCCTTGACGAAGGTCAACAAACATAGCATGAATACTACATGCTACCCGTCTGAAACGACGGAGGGCTACGAATGGTTTCTGGCGAAAACCTTTAACGTAAAGAACTTGATATCGTCGAAGGAACGGATAGCTTTTTGAAAATATAGTGACGAAAACTTTCGCTAAAGAGGTCACTCCCGGTGAAGGGATCTCGGCTCTTTCCCCGTAGAATGAGGTGCAGGATATTCCAACTGAATATCACGGTCCAAAGCAAAAGTAATCGGCTATAGTGAAGTTAATGCCCTGACGCAAACTTTTTGTTCAAGGGGTCACTCTCGGTGAAGGGATCTCGACCCTTGCCTCGTCGACTGAGGAGCAGGATATTCCAACTGAATACCACGATGCAAAACAAAAGTGAACGTCCTTGCAATAACAGCCTTTTGAAAAGTGTTCCAACAACATCAGATTAGGTTTGTTTTTAACTTGCATTGATCCGAATCAATGCAGTCCCATCAATTGATCACACCACAAAGAACGAAAATATACTGATGTACGTATATGCCATCCGCATTCGCCACTGGGTCCCGTCATTACCCGTTAGGTTAGCTAACTAACGACAGAGCGGGGACTGGACTAGCGCGGATGCAAAACATATACAACATCTACTAATATATATACCAATATATTATATTTCGCTCAAGGCGTGAAAAGAAATGCAACATCACAGAGAATGAACAGCATCACAGAAACAATACAGATATCTGGGATCCCCGGGTTTCACAGAGCCACTGCTGAAACCCGACGTTCCCCTGGTCGTGTGGATAGCCTGCGCAATGAAATCCTAGACCCCTACGGGCGCGGCAAGTCACCCGCCAAAACCTGAAGCGAGGCAGCCCCTTTCAGTACCGTGAATGGACCACCCAGCACTTCACGGAATCCGGCAACTTGGGCACCCCTCCTGGGTCAACCTGTACCCCCTACGAGTGCGGCGAACAGCCCGCCAATCCTAGAGTGAATCCCCCTCCGTCTCAATGCCATGAGATGCGGGCTTGTTGCCCTCTAGAACCCGGCTATCCGTGCACCCCTCCGCGGGGTAATCCTAGTACAGAAAGTAAAATATACATACAACGGGTACATCGACCGCAACCAGGTCGTGCCCCAAAAGAATAATACAATCAGGCAGTGACGGCAGTCCACATGTCGGACGCTGGCCCCGCAATATCAAATGTACATAATACAACACAACTGTACTAGCATTGCATCCAGGCTATCCCCCACGACCGATCCGCAACATCACAGTAAAAACAGAACATCAACGTGAAAGTCACGTTCGCAAATCCGTCTAACCGGGCTATAGCAGTTAGACCGGATTTACCGATCAAGTGACATTCACGGTCGCAGATATAATGTAAATACTGTGAAAAATGTGTTTAAAATATCCGATCGATCAAACTTTAACAAGTGGGCCCCCAAGTACAACTGTAGCAGATCAAGAAATTCTGGGCCCAATGTTATTATTCCAAAACCCCACTTTACACCCCAGAAAGCCTCTGAAAAAAATTGGTGCAGTGATCTCCACAGTGCGCGGCGGAACAGCGGCGGGAAGGGGGTTTTCGCGGCGGTTCCGCGCTCCAACTGTGGAGTCACTTCATCGAATTTTTACAGAGCTCTTAGATTTTCCAGTACATCAATATTTTACAACCTGACAAATTTTTCGAGACCAAAAATTTCCAACAGAAAACTGATGTGATCAAAAATGCGATTTTGGAACTTTTGATCGATCGGAAATGCAAACACATTACACAAAGCTAGACTAAGTTAATGGCGAGGCTCTGATACCACTGTAAGTGCACGGCGGCGCCCCGGCCTTCGATCCGACGCCGGAATGCGGAAGCGGTGAAAAACTTTAATTTTGCGGACTTAGCAAACCGGCACCACCGCGCACTAAACATCCGGATCGTAACCATTAACAAGTCTAAGCTACTAACAAGATAGGGAAGAGAAGTATACCGACAGATCCGAGTCCTCCGGTCTTCTCGTCATCGTCCCGATCTCCTACGGAATGTCCCGTCTCCTCCTCGTCGCCGGAAGTGCACCACATCGCCTACATCGTTTACGGGCTCCCACCTCAATGCCGAGGCAACTCGGGCACGAAGCCGGCTACTCGACGTGCCCAAGATATGTTGTAGAATATCTAGTAGAACTTGTGTCTCATTTGGGGTTCATGGAGGTGCCATTTTAGTGGAGGGATGATACAAGAATTTTGTGGAGGAACTTGGGGATTTTTCTATCAACTAGAGAGCAAAAATCCCCACTACAAAATGGGCAACCCCTCCTCCATGCTTGGCCGGCCATTACTAGAGGAGGAGGAGAATGAGAGGGGTGTGAGAGAGTGGAGTGTATGTATCAAAAGATAATCAATCTCATAATGCAAGAGAGAGAGGGAAAAAGACTATCATGCATAAGCATGATAACAAGCTAAAACCAACACTCCACCTCTACCATCATCAAGCATGATGACTTCAAAAAGTCAAGCCATCATGAAGAAGTCAAGTCAAAAGGTATGGTGCAACCATGATGAAGTCAAAAAGTCAAGTGATCATGACATGGCAATAAGCAAAAGACCCCCTCCACAAATGCTTCTTTGCAACAATGCAAATAAGCCCTCCTCCACCAATCTTCGGCCAATGAACGGAACAATGGAAATCGGCTGAAACGGAAAGCAAACTGGCAACTACATAAAACTGGTCCCGTAATAAATTACATGAAAACCCCAATACTGTGCATACACACCCGCATCTGTATTTCGACCGAAATACAAATGCAATGAGACAAAATCTCCCCTGTACTATACAAGAATCCGGCTTATACCAAAACCGGCTAGTAATATCTGTTCGATCCTGATCCGTGCAATACCGCACGTATCTGATCGAACCCTGCCATATACCCATACGGCCTATAGTACAAACTGTCCGATCCTGATCCGTGCAATACCACACGTATCTGATCGGACCTTGCCATATCTCCATACGGCCTCTACAACCTTTCGCCCGAAAGCTGAGTAACTGAATGTGGGGGACTCTAAAGACTCGTCAACACCTTGGTTGTGGATTTAACCACTATCACGTCAGAGGTATAAGCCAATACGTAACGGGCTACCGGGCATTGACTAAAAGGGATGTCTGTGAGCGAACTCAGCCCGACAACCCTACTGAGCCTGTCAGTGACAATATCCCTACAGTCCGGTCCGTTCGTCTATGAGCATCGCATGGCGGGCCTAGGGGGTTGGTAAAAGTCAGACCCCCAAAAGCGGTACAAGTCGTGTCGGAGTGTAGCCCAGAACACCCTGAGATACTACTGGAATACCTACCAGTAAATCTCCTTGCCTCGGCCGAGGGCTTCGTGTAATGGCTATCCTAGACACAGCACGACCTCACCCCCAATACCGGGAGAGACGAACCCCTGAAGATACGCTCACTGCCTCCATGTGGCTCGGGACTGTACCCAACTAAAACCTGTTTGCACGACTCCTTTGAGCCGTGGTAGGGTAGTAATCAAAGTACAGTGGGAACTCACACGAGACAAATGACGATCCCCAGGTCGATGAACTAACCTGCACACATGTCACCAGGGAACTGCCATCTGACGTCTGGTATATGACCAACTAGCATGTTCCCGGCGAGTCCTGTCCGGTGTACTCATAACCCAATGAGCACCTGTATACATCTTAGGTGATCCAACTGACACCAGTGGCCTGTGAGACCGGCCACCGCCCCTCGTCGGGGTCTCGACTGTATACACTAGTCTACTATGGAGTATCGATGCCCTGTCTCGAAACTCACACGACTAGGGACCATTTCAGGATATGCTTATAGACCCCAGCTCCCACTTATATGATCGCCCTCATACTGCTGGTGGTCAAGCAAGAATCCTAGGGGCTCTATCAACGTGTAATAGCGACGTGTCAGGTCACCTAAAACAGTACACGATGATAAAGGTAAACCAGATAGCATACTATCATCTCGAGTAAGACTGTCCTACCGGGATAGGTCCTCCCTCAATCACCGCAATCACGTACCTGTGATCCAATAATTGACTCTGAGGGCATTATCTCCAACACACAAGCCGTAAGCGGTCTGCTAAACGTAACGGCCACCCGGGTATTGAGCGATCAGAAGATCGACGAGCAAGCCCGCTCACACTCCTGTGAATCCAACCAGTAACACTTACCGTACAGTCCGGTCTGTTCGTCTGATATGTCGCACATCTCGCCTAGGGTGGTAAACGTCAGACCCCATGTCACGTCCCGAAAAGATGGAACATGACCGACACTTAAACTACGAAACGTCTCGAGGCGTACGTAATCTAAGTAAGCCGAAAACCCAGAAATCCAAACCAAGAAAAGTAGTAGAGTGAAGGAAAACCAATTTAAAACAAGTAGTTTTAATAGCATAAGCCGAATTATGCGGTTTTTAAAAAAAACATCAAATATTTCCCGAAAATTTCGGCAGAGTCTCCTTTGTAACTACAGGCCCCCAAATGGGATACAACATGAATAGTATACGAAATCAATAAAAAGGCATCCCCAAGCGGGAGCTAGCTCTTCGTCAATCGACGGTCACAACCACACAAGCAATATAATATACAACGCCAACGGCGAGGATCAAAATTCAAAAGGAAACTTAAAACCACAAGAAAACCACAGGAATAAAACGCGCGTCTTTAAGGTCGAAGGAATAACCTCACTGGTCTCTATCTCAAAAATAAATACATGTTTGGTTGATAGAACTTCTAGATACAACAGAATAATGATATACAAGATATATAATTGGGGTACGATACAAGTAAACCCACCTACTAGCAAATCACCCGAAGGAAACTATGCCCGCAAAGCCGTAATGAAACCTGTACGGCAAACCTGCAAGAAACTGGGCACAACGGGGGTGAGTTGCCAACTCGTGAATAGAAAAAACATCTACGAAAAGAAATCGCATAAATAACGCAATCCTAGGTCAATGATCATAATATATCCTCAAATATAAGAATAACATGCAACCTATAACAAGGCTAGGGTAGATATCTAACCCGAGTGTAATCTCATGTGCCCGTGTCAGTGCCTCAGGTAGCAATATATCATATGAATGAGGTATGAATGCATGAAAACAGAATACATGTAAATGAAGAACTGTTTTCATAATTTAGTGAGATTTCCTTTGTATTTTTAAAATGAGGTATCATAATGAAATCAGCATAAAACAGTGCCTAGCATCGGCATAAAACGTAATCCCAATATCTCGATATCTCTGTATCACAGTCTCTGTACCTCAATATCTCGAAATCTCAATATCACAGTCTCAATATCTAGGGCGCCGTCAGTCCAGACCGGCCCCTACCATCCATCTCAAGACCACGACGGTATCCTCCTGATATCCGACGCGTCGGGTAAAATCACCGGTAGGTAGTGCTCCCCTGCCAGGCTCACATCGTCATCATCACGCGCTTCTTGACCCGGGGTACCTTACCAGGTCCACCATGTACCCGAAACGGTTCATCCAACTCCTCGAATCGGGTCTCGAAATCCATCAGCAAACTCATAGTGGACGACTCATACATCATGGGAAAAACCACACTTTTTATTTAAAAAGAGAGAAATCAGTTTATATAAGTTTTTCGGTTTTCCCCCCAAATCCAGAAAATCTCATGGAAATCCGAATCCAAATCATCAATAGCATGTAAAACCATGAATATAGGCATAACAATGAATAACAGTATGCATGAAGTGACAAGTAATAACTACAATGTTAAGTTGGCATATAAGGCAGGTATACTAATATCATGTCAAATTACTAACTAACAAGCTAAGTCAAGCAATAATATTTTCTAAGGTGTACGTGACATGGCAATTACCGATGAAGATGTGTGTGAGCCGGCAAGTAAGTGTACGTGGTACATACGCATCATCGGTAATGGTGCTGGTGTACTAACAATATGATATCAACATTGCAATAAGAAATTATAACATAAGTATGCGATGCGAAGCGAACCATAATGTAGCGTTTTGAAAATCGTTTCGGTGAAATTTCGAAAAAATCGGTAAAATAAAGGGGTTTTCTATAAAAAGTCAAAATACAAATATCTTATTATAAAAATTAAATATATATATTCTAGCTATGTAATTGCTATTATTTGGTGTTTATTGAGCCGCTGGTGAAATTTCAAATTTTCTGAAAAAAATATTATTTTATTATTATTTTAAGCCGTCACTAATACATTTAATTAGGGAAAATTACAAATTGGAATGAGTTGAAACAAATTTTGTGCATCATAAAACATTAAATAAAAATTTGTCATGTGGTTTTTGGAACGAAATCATTTGCCAAAACGGTTTAGAAATTATTGAAGAAAAAAGGCTTCTTTTTAGCGTAAATGGATGTTTGGGGTATTGTATTTATAATTTTTCATCACCCCACACCCGTACCCACACCCACACACCCCCATTTACTCCTCCCCTTAGCCAAATTCAGCAGCCCCCATTTTTTTCCCCACTTGAATTTCAAAGGAAAAGAAATGATAGAAAAGAAAAGAAAATGGATGAATTAGGTGGACTTTTGACTTTATGTTGACTTGGACTTTCCTCCCTTGTATTTTCTCTACCTCCCTCTCTCTCCTCACTCCTATTTCTGGCCGAAATTCTCACCCTCCCAACAGCAGCAGCCACCCCCAAATCCCACTCTTTTCTTCATCAAAAAAAAAATCCACAAATCACTTCAAAATCCATGCAAATTCAAATCTAAATCCAAATCCGACTCTTACCCATTATTCCTTAGCATTTCAAGCATGGATTGGGGTGACAAGAGAGCATTTTGGATGGCTAGATTTTAAATGGGATCTACAAAATTGTGGAGGTATAATGTTAACCTTGTAGTTAAATTGTTGATTAATACTTATGTTAGCTTAATTAAGTGTTAAAGTGGTTGAATTGCTAGTTATAAATCTTCAAGTTAGGGTTTGGAAATTCTAGAATTTAGGTTTTAAAATCAAGTTAGGGTTTTGTGAGATTGGTGTATGGTTGTGTGATGTTTTTAGGCTCTTGACATGTTAAAACAAGATTAGTAGCTAGTTGTTATTGGTTAGTTTAAAAAAAATTGTTAATTATGCTAAATTGTAAACTAGGGTTTTAAAATAAATATATTCTTGTGAGATAAAATTCAAATTAAGGTTTCATGTCATTATAAATATTATATTGAGTGGTTTAATGCTTTTAGTTCATGAAAATCCAAGCTAGATTGTAGTTTGTGCATTTTTGCTATAAAATTGTTAAAATTTAGGTATTTTGTAAACTAGAATTTTAGGGCTTTTGGAATTTAATGAGATTAAATTATGGGAATTTTTTTTATGACTTATTTAAGATATTTAGCGAATATTGTGGCCGCTAGATTCATTTATACATCGAGTTTTGTACTAAAACGGTGATTTGTGCTTGCTAGATTTTCGGAAAAATGACTTTTAAGCAAAATTGAGGTTTTTGTGAATTTTAACCTAGTTTGTATTAAAATTAGTGTTCGGGAATGTGAAAATGAGTGTATTTGGGTTTTTCTCGATGGTTTGGCGGTTGTACGCCGACGCCGAGGGTTTTTGGGTTGATTTGTGAAAGCAACCATAGGTATTGACCTATGTGGGATTCGTGCGTCGTTTTGATCATGAGTCGGATTTTAATGAGATATGGTGCGTTATGTTATGTAAGTACCCCCATGTGGACTTCGAGACGACAAGCAAGCGCGTGGCAACGTCGGCACCGGCTAGCGAGGACCAGGTGAGTAGATTTATATCTACGGGGAGAAGTCGGGTGGATGGCGTATAGCATCCCCGCAGTCCGTGGTAGTGTATACAGATGCGTATACAAACCAAAAATTATTATATGTTATTTAGGATTAATAACGATGCTTAGGATGGATATTGGTGTGTTGGACTATTTTTTTAGTGTTGCGAACCCTAGGGTAGTGTTGCACTACACATACACAAATACATACTTGCATACATTCCTATTGATATGTACTCATGGGATTCTTTATAGTTATGTGTTCACATGGGTATGGGACTATGTGTTCACATACGGATTGAGGATGATACTTGGGATTGAGCTGAGTCGATGAGATTCGATTTGAGGCCGTGAGATCGGTGATATAGCAGGGTTCGTATCTTAGATACGACATGACGTTGTAGCGGGTCCTTGACGTAGTGTTTCACACACGTCCATGCATACGTAGGCGGTATCAGTATGGTACTATACGTAGATCAGTACCCCGATCATAATATTTGATAAAGAGGATACCAGGTGAATAGTATGATGAATGTGATATTGACCCGTACCCAGATTTGGGATGCCGTACGACAGATTTACGTACGAGCTATATTGATGATTGATCCGCACTCTTGACTTGGGATGCCTGATTATAGATATGGTATCGGATATGATATTGTTGAGGCGGGATCACCGACTATACATATACAGGTATGTATATGTATCGACTCAGATGATAGGCGGTTTCCTTACCTATAGTTCAGCTTGTTAGTTCAGCCGTATAGTTTAGTGTAGTTGTTAGATTAGATTAGACTTCTTACCTATTTCAAAAACTAACGAATCATGGGCATTTTTAAAGACAGCTCAAGGGAATCTACGGATATTTCAAAAACGACGTATCCTTTCATAAAAACACCGTAGCCCTATTTTCAAAACCCCATGATTCGTGTTATTTCAAAAGGCACCATTCGTAGGACTTATATTAGATTATTGTAGATTAGTTATCGTTGTGTCTAGTATTCAGCTCCCGCACATTATTGTTGTTCGCTCTGCCTCGCATATTTATTTTGCTGCATATTCCATTATTGATATCATGCTGTTAGGACACCAGCACCATTACCGATGATGCGTATGTACCACGTACACCTACTTGCCGGCTCACACACATCTTCATCGGTAATTGCCATGTCACGTACACTTTAGAGAATATAATTGCTTGACTTAGATTGTTAGCTGGTAGTTTTGACATGATATTAGTGTACTTCCCTTATATGCCATATTAGACATTGTAGTTATTACCTACCACTTCATGCATACTGTTATTCAGTTGTTCACGCCTAGTTCATTATCATTGACATATGCACTTGTGATGATTTCTTGAGATTTATGATATTTCTGGATTTCGGGGAAAGCCGCAAAATTTACAACTTATGATCTTTTAAAATATAAAATGTTGCGGTTTTCTAGTGATGTAAAGTGTCGTCGACCATGAGATTGCTGCGGTTTTGGAGATCCGTGTCGAGGAGTGGAGGAACCGTCACGGGTACATGGTGGACCCGGTATGGTACCCCGGGGCAAGAGGAATGTGGTGTTGACGTTGAGCCTGGCTGGGGAGCACTACCTACCGGTGATATTATCCGACGCGTCGGATATCCGGAGGATACCGTCGTGGTCTTGAGATGGAAGGTAGGGGCCGGTCCGGACTGACGGCGCCCTAGATATTGAGATTGAGACATTGATATTTCGAGACAGTGAGATATGTTTTGTGTCGATGCTAGACACTGTTGATACTGATTTCATTATGATACCTCAGTTTAAAAATACGAAGGAAATCTCACTAATTTATGAAAACAGTTTCTTCATTATATGTATTCGGTTTCATGCATTCATACCTTATTCATACGATATATTGCTACCTGAGGCACCGACACGGGCACATGAGATTTCACTCGGTTAGATATTTACCCTAGCCTTGTTATAGCCTACATGTTATATACATTTTTGAGGCTATATTATGATCATTGACCTAGGATTGCGTTATTTATGCGATTTCTGTGCGTAGATATTTTCTATTCACGAGTTGGCAACTCACCCCCGTTGTGCCCCAGTTTCTTGCAGGTTTGCCGTACAGGTTTCCTTACGGCTTTGCGGGCATAGTTTCATTCGGGTGATTTTCTAGTAGGTGGGTTTACTTGTATCATACTCCCATTATTTACCTTGTATGATACTATTCATGTTGTATCCCGTTTGGGAGCCAGTTTTTACAAAGGAGACTCTGCCGAAATTTTCAGTAAATTTTGATGTTCTTAAAAACCGCATAATTCGGCTTATGCTATTAAAACTACTTGTTTTAAATTGGTTTTCCTTCACTCTACTCCTTTTCTTGGTTTGGATTTCTGGGTTTTCGGTTTACTTAGATTACGTACGCCTCGAGACGTTTCGTAGTTTAACTGCCGGTCATGTTCCGTACTTTCGGGACGTGACAAAGTTGGTATCAGAGCGTTAGGTTTTACCTTCGGAGTGTAGGATGACCCTTGGTTGATGGAATAGGTGACTAAAGTAGAGTGACGTATCGTTGGTATGTTCCGCGGTATATTTACGACACGCCACTCCACTTATGAAGCCTTAGGATGTACATTTCCTTGTTCAGTATTATATTCCTTCCTGATCTAGCCTCGTCGGTACCAGTTTGGTTTTGCTGCCACGATTACGGGCAGGGAGAGCTACGGCTAGAGTTGCGGTCAGCACGAGCTCGGCACGAACGAGGACTGACACGGGCATGATTCCGGCGACACCCGATTATGGAGAGGTGTCTTTTGACTGTGTTTCCGCGCCACGAGCGTTTGGCGGATCGCCTTTATGAGATTTCTCGGACGTGCCGATCAGTATCAAAGGATTGGGCCACTGACAGAGGCCAACCAGATTTTGATGACCGTTGGTGTGTTGCTTATTCATGATGGTCGAGGCACTGTTCAGCGTGCAGACGAGCGAGCTAGTTATTGTTGCGAATGACGAGATATTGCCCCAGATGCTGGCGTTAGTGCAGAACGAGTTGTACTAAGAGATGATAGAAGGTCGCTAGTCATCGAGGATGAATGACTAGGACTTGTGGATCGTTCGCCTATCCCGATGCGAGGTCATCAGATAGATTGATTCCAGCTGGAGATGATTTCACGCGGAGACGTTGAGAGTCGACAGAGACGATCGAATGTCAGCAACCTATTATTCCAAGTTTTAAGTAGTCGGAAAGACATGCAGGCAATTCTATGGTCCCTCTAGAAGAATGAAACCCTAACTCGACTTAATGACCGTGTGAAAGCCTTTGAACCTTCGGGTTTGCGGCAGTTCTACAGCGCCATTAGTGAGGCTTGGGTTTGCCCTTCTACGGCTGGACCACCGATGCTGTGGTATGTACTCGATACTATTAAACTGTGCCCAAGAGGTTGAGCTCTTGGGGGGGATTATGAGGTTTTGACGACTCGATCGGATGGCTCGACTTAATTCGGATGCTAGGTGGTGAGATGCATTCTTGGGAGACTCCAGATACGAGGATAGCCGTTGGAGCTCAGTCCATGCAGCCGCGACGCGACGATTCTAAAGCAGACGACATTAGAGAAAAGTGGAGTAAGAGGTTCACACCAGATCTAGATGAGATGACGTTCCACTCCGCCGACATCAGAGAGGCGTTGCGCATGCCGAGGCATGGTACTTGGACTTACCTTCCAGAAGGAGTCGCGATGAGTATGCAGTCGTTCCAGAGCAAGATGCAGATATAGGAAAGGACAATGACTTCCGGACAATTGGCAGGGACAAGACATGGAAGAGACCGTGAGCAGGATTCCTTTCAGGACACTACTGCAATGATACTTGCACCCAGGATCAGATGTATCACGTACATTCAGAGACCCAGAGGCCGACGCCAGTAATATGCTGTCTTACGAGTGGTCGCGATGATTGACCAAGAGATGACCAGAGAAGTGCCAGAACGGAATCGTCCCCGTTAGCACACCTGACAGGTCCGATGAGCCGATGGACCGAAAGATTGGTAATTCACAGTGAAGACCTTGACCCAGGAGTGGTCATGGTTACGCACGCCAGCAGGACAGAGTTCATGATCATCGACGAGACATCCCACTAGTGACCGCCACAGTTGGCCCGAGATTCTTAGAGGATGCACTTGAGCGGTACTATTCCGCCATTATCGATTTCGATGTTTTGGGTGATTTATTCGCATGATTTGATTTTGATGATTGAGAATTTACGATTCTTGCACAGTGTTGCACTTGATATCGTTTTCGTGCTTGGGTTTCACATGTTTGTGATTTTACGGTTTCAGACATTTGAGTTGATTTTGTGCGTATGCACGCACACGATTTCGTTCCTGCACTCTGTATAGTTTATATATGCTTGCAGTGCAGTGATACGCCTTTTGTGCACTTAGATGCACTGGACTTCGATTTCGATTGTGATACTCGATACTTGTTTTGTGCACCTTGTGCACCTGATTGATTTTGCGCACGTTCGGCGCTTGATATTGGATTTCATGATTTCGTGCACGATGGATGCACCTGATTTGAATTTTCGCGCATGTCTTGAGATGCGATTTTGGTGCACACCAGATGCACTAAATCGAGATTTTTCGTGCATGTCAGATGCACCTGATTTTGCTGTCAGGCACACATGTTGCCTACGACAGATGTTTCGTGAACACCCGATGCACTTAGATGTTGTTTCTGTGCGCATGTATGCCATTCATGGATTTTGATTTCCGTGCGCACCAGACGCACGTAGTATTCATGTGCATATTTTGGGATTGATTTCTTATAGAGCAGTACGTTTTTATGATATTGCTATGTGTTTCCGTACTGAGCAGGACTAGTCAGAGGACAGTACCTGAATACATTTTGCATGCATTGATAGTTATTGAAGGGATTTCCAAAAAGCGAGCTATAGCCTCAGTATTTACCTACGTGTCTGATATGACACGAAATGTTTAAAACAAGGAGACCCTTCTAAATTGTTTCCAAAACGGCGGAACGTACATTTCAAACAAAGGTATATATGTATATAGTTATTTTCTTATGGTAGACGTCCGCCACTGTGCAGTGTTATCCGCGTTGCACAGCGACTTAAAGAGATTTGGCATGCATTTCCTTCAGATACTTACAGATATAGATTCGATATTTACATGTATAGTTTCGAGTTATATCATATTGGTTTGATTTGGATTTGGCATTGATGTCTTCTCCATGACTCCGATGATTGTGGGATGCTTGACGGAATTTTGATTTGAGTTATATACTCATTTTTTTTTCAAGCGCATGCACTGCGCTACGATTTGTTTTATGTATTTACAGTTTCGGAGCCCCGACGACTTGATGGTTTTTCTTAGATGTTTTAGTATTTGGGGAGGTTTGAATTTAAATTCGGGGACCGAATTTCTTTAAGGGGGGAAGATTGTAGCGTTTTGAAAATCGTTTCGGTGAAATTTCGAAAAAATCGGTAAAATAAAGGGGTTTTCTGTAAAAAGTCAAAATACAAATATCTTATTATAAAAGTTAAATATATATATTCTAGCTATGTAATTGCTATTATTTGGTGTTTATTTAGCCGCTGGTGAAATTTCAAATTTTCTAAAAAAAATATTATTTTATTATTATTTTAAGCCGTCACTAATACATTTAATTAGGGAAAATTACAAATTGGAATGAGTTGAAACAAATTTTGTGCATCATAAAACATTAAATAAAAATTTGTCATGTGGTTTTTGGAACGAAATCATTTGCCAAAACGGTTTAGAAATTATTGAAGAAAAAAGGCTTTTTTTTAGCGTAAATGGATGTTTGGGGTATTGTATTTACCATTTTTCATCACCCCACACCCGTACCCACACCCACACACCTCCATTTACTCCTCCCCTTAGCCAAATTCAGCAGCCCCCATTTTTTTCCCCACTTGAATTTCAAAGGAAAAGAAATGATAGAAAAGAAAAGAAAATGGATGAATTAGGTGGACTTTTGACTTTATGTTGACTTGGACTTTCCTCCCTTGTATTTTCTCTACCTCCCTCTCTCTCCTCACTCCTATTTCTGGCCGAAATTCTCCCCCTCCCAACAGCAGCAGCCCCCCCCCCCAAATCCCACTCTTTTCTTCCTCAAAAAAAAAATCCACAAATCACTTCAAAATCCATGCAAATTCAAATCTAAATCCAAATCCGACTCTTACCCATTATTCCTTAGCATTTCAAGCATGGATTGGGGTGACAAGAGAGCATTTTGGATGGCTAGATTTCAAATGGGATCTACAAAATTGTGGAGGTATAATGTTAACCTTGTAGTTAAATTGTTGATTAATACTTATGTTAGCTTAGTTAAGTTTTAAAGTGGTTGAATTGCTTGTTATAAATCTTCAAGTTAGGGTTTGGAAATTCTAGAATTTAGGTTTTAAAATCAAGTTAGGGTTTTGTGAGATTGGTGTATGGTTGTGTGATGTTTTTAGGCTCTTGACATGTTAAAACAAGATTATTAGCTAGTTGTTATTGGTTAGTTAAAAAAAATTTGTTAATTATGCTAAATTGTAAACTAGGGTTTTAAAATAAATATATTCTTGTGAGATAAAATTCAAATTAAGATTTCATGTCATTATAAATATTATATTGAGTGGTTTAATGCTTTTAGTTCATGAAAATCCAAGCATAGTTTGTGCATTTTTGCTATAAAATTGTTAAAATTTAGGTATTTTGTAAACTAGAATTTTAGGGCTTTTGGAATTTAATGAGATTAAATTATGGGAATTGTTTTTATGACTTATTTAAGATATTTAGCGAATATTGTGGCCGCTAGATTCATTTATACATCGAGTTTTGTACTAAAACGGTGATTTGTGCTTGCTAGATTTTCGGAAAAATGACTTTTTAAGCAAAATTGAGGTTTTGTGAATTTTAACCTACTTTGTATTAAAATTAGTGTTCGTGAATGTGCAAATGAGTGTATTTGGGTTTTTCTCGATGGTTTGGCGGTTGTACGCCGACGCCGAGGGTTTTTGGGTTGATTTGTGAAAGCAACCATAGGTTTTGACCTATGTGGGATTCGTGCGTCGTTTTGATCATGAGTCGGATTTTAATGAGATATGGTGCGTTATGATATGTAGGTACCCCCATGTGGACTTCGAGACGACAAGCAAACGCGTGGCAACGTCGGCACCGGCTAGCGAGGACCAGGTGAGTAGATTTATATCTACGGGGAGAAGTCGGGTGGATGGCGTATAGTACCCCCGCAGTCCGTGGTGGTGTATACAGATGCGTATACACACCAACAATTATTATATGTTATTTAGGATTAATAACGATGCTTAGGATGGATATTGGTGTGTTGGACTATTTTTTTAGTGTTGCGAACCCTAGGGTAGTGTTGCACTACACATACACACATACATACTTGCATACATTCCTATTGATTTGTACTCATGGGATTCTTTATAGTTATGTGTTCACATGGGTATGGGACTATGTGTTCACATACGGATTGAGGATGATACTTGGGATTGAGCTGAGTCGATGAGATTCGATTTGAGGCCGTGAGATCGGTGATATAGCAGGGTTCGTATCTTAGATACGACATGACGTTGTAGCGGGTCCTTGACGTAGTGTTTCACACACGTCCATGCATACGTAGGCGGTATCAGTATGGTACTATACGTAGATCAGTACCCCGATCATAATATTTGATAAAGAGGATACCAGGTGAATAGTATGATGAATGTGATATTGACCCGTACCCAGATTTGGGATGCCGTACGACAGATTTACGTACGAGCTATATTGATGATTGATCCGCACTCTTGACTTGGGATGCCTGATTATAGATATGGTATCGGATATGATATTGTTGAGGCGGGATCACCGACTATACATATACAGGTATGTATATGTATCGACTCAGATGATAGGCGGTTTCCTTACCTGTAGTTCAGCTTGTTAGTTCAGCCGTATAGTTTAGTGTAGTTGTTAGATTAGATTAGACTTCTTACCTATTTCAAAAACTAACGAATCGTGCGCATTTTTAAAGACAGCTCAAGGGAATCTACGGATATTTCAAAAACGACGTATCCTTTCATAAAAACACCGTAGCCCTATTTTCAAAACCCCATGATTCGTGTTATTTCAAAAGGCACCATTCGTAGGACTTATATTAGATTATTGTAGATTAGTTATCGTTGTGTCTAGTATTCAGCTCCCGCACATTATTGCTGTTCGCTCTGCCTCGCATATTTATTTTGCTGCATATTCCATTATTGATATCATGCTGTTAGGACACCAGCACCATTACCGATGATGCGTATGTACCACGTACACCTACTTGCCGGCTCACACACATCTTCATCGGTAATTGCCATGTCACGTACACTTTAGAGAATATAATTGCTTGACTTAGATTGTTAGCTGGTAGTTTTGACATGATATTAGTGTACTTCCCTTATATGCCATATTAGACATTGTAGTTATTACCTACCACTTCATGCATACTGTTATTCAGTTGTTCACGCCTAGTTCATTATCATTGACATATGCACTTGTGATGATTTCTTGAGATTTATGATATTTCTGGATTTCGGGGAAAGCCGCAAAATTTACAACTTATGATCTTTTAAAATATAAAATGTTGCGGTTTTCTAGTGATGTAAAGTGTCGTCCACCATGAGTTTGCTGTGGTTTTGGAGATCCGTGTCGAGGAGTGGAGGAACCGTCACGGGTACATGGTGGACCCGGTATGGTACCCCAGGGCAAGAGGAATGTGGTGTTGACGTTGAGCCTGGCTGGGGAGCACTACCTACCGGTGATATTATCCGACGCGTCGGATATCCGGAGGATACCGTCGTGGTCTTAAGATGGATGGTAGGGGCCGGTCCGGACTGACAGCGCCCTAGATATTGAGATTGAGACATTGATATTTCGAGACAGTGAGATTTATGTTTTGTGTCGATGCTAGACACTGTTGATACTGATTTCATTATGATACCTCAGTTTAAAAATACGAAGGAAATCTCACTAATTTATGAAAACAGTTTCTTCATTACATGTATTCGGTTTCATGCATTCATACCTTATTCATACGATATATTGCTACCTGAGGCACCAACACGGGCACATGAGATTTCACTCGGTTAGATATTTACCCTAGCCTTGTTATAGGCTACATGTTATATACATTTTTGAGGCTATATTATGATCATTGACCTAGGATTGCGTTATTTATGCGATTTCTGTGCGTAGATATTTTCTATTCACGAGTTGGCAACTCACCCCCGTTGTGCCCCAGTTTCTTGCAGGTTTGCCGTACAGGTTTCCTTACGGCTTTGCGGGCATAGTTTCATTCGGGTGATTTGCTAGTAGGTGGGTTTACTTGTATCATACTCCCATTATTTACCTTGTATGATACTATTCATGTTGTATCCCGTTTGGGAGCCAGTTTTTACAAAGGAGACTCTGCCGAAATTTTCAGTAAATTTTGATGTTCTTAAAAACCGCATAATTCGGCTTATGCTATTAAAACTACTTGTTTTAAATTGGTTTTCCTTCACTCTACTTCTTTTCGTGGTTTGGATTTCTGGGTTTTCAGTTTACTTAGATTACGTACGCCTCGAGACGTTTCGTACTTTATGTGCCGGTCATGTTCCGTACTTTCGGGACGTGACACATAATAATAAGCGGGAGCTGAATACAAGACGCAACTGTAACTAACCTGCATTAATCTAATATAAGTCCTAGAATAGTGCCTTTTGAAATAACACGAATCGCGGTGTTTTGAAAATAAGGGCTACGGTGTTTTTAAGAAAAGATACGTCTTTTGAAATATCCGTAAAATCCCTTGACCTGTCTTTTAAAATACCCATGATCCGTTAGTTTTGAAATAGGTAGAAATCTAATCTAGTCTTACAACTACACTAAACTATACGGCTGAATTAAAGGTAAGGAAACCGCCTAGCATCTGAGTCGATACATATATGAATATATATTAGTCGGTGATCCCGCCTCGATACTATCACATCCGATACCATATCTATTATCAGATATTCCCAAGTCAAGAGTGCGGATCAATCATCAAGATATAGCTCGTACGTAAATCCGTCGTACGGCATCCCCAAATCTGGGTACGGGTCAATATCATGTTCATCACATTATTCATCTGGTATCTTCTTTATCAAGATCATCATCTGGGGTACTGACCTACCTCTAGTACACTACTAAAATCACTATTCACATGGCATCGTCATCCAAAGATCCGCTATAACATCAGGACGTATCTCAAGTACGAATCCTGCCATATCACCGATCTCACGGCCTCAACTCAAATCTCATCGACTCATCTCAATCCCAAGTATCATCCGCAAATCCAGTATGTGAACACCTAGTCCCATACCCAGGTGAACACATAACACATATCCATGTTGCGCCACGGCAGCGCCCCGGCCGTCTATCCGAGGCCAAAATGCGGAATCAAAAATTTTCCTTACTTGGAAACTGGCGCTACCGCGGACAATGAAAACCCGGATCGTTAACCATTAACCTAATGCTAGCTAACAAGAGATGGGAAGAGAAGTATACCAAGTGATCCGAGTCCTCCGGTCTTCTCTTCATCGTCCCGATCTCCCGCGGAAAGTCTTGTCTCCATATCGTCGCCTCCTCGCCGAAGGGGGCACCACATCGCCTGCGTCTTTTACGGGCTCCCGCCTCAATACCGAGGCAACTCGAGCATGAAGCCGGCAAGTCGACATGCCCAAGGTTTGCTGTAGAATGTAGTGTAGATAATTTGTCTCTTTGGGGTTATGTTGCCTTGATGGAGGAATCAAGATTAGAAAAATGGTGCTTGCATTTTTCTAGCATGAAAATGAGATCAAGAATGAAAACTCTCAAGAATGAAAACCTCTTCTTCTCTTTTCTCTCAAGTGAGTTCTATCATCTCCAAAAAGAGAATGGTGGAGGAGGGAATACAAAACCACAACCTTAGAAGGAAGGTAATGGTAGTAAAAGCAAGTGGTGACCATAGCCAAACATTATCATCACAATCTCACATCAAAACCAAATCAATCCTAATCACCTTTTACAAGAAATGATGATAGAAAAGAAAGGAACAAAAAAGATGCTATCATAATTAATACATATGCAAGAAACCCCCTCCTCAAATGTAATTTGCAAAACTGCAAATTACCCCCTCCATCAGAAAAGTCCGGCCGGGAAAGAACAAAGAAAAACCGGCCGGAACGGAATGCAAACTGGCAACTCCAGAAAACTGGTCCCGTAATAAATTACAGGAAAACCCCGATACTGTGCATACACACCTGAATCTGTATTCCGACCGGATACAAATGCAATGAGACAAAATCTACACTGTACTAAACTAGGACCGGCTTAAGCCAAAGCCGGCTAGTAATATCCGTTCGATCCTGATCCGTGCAATACCGCACGTATCAGATCGAACCCTGCCATATAACTATACGGCCACTAGTACAAAACTGTCCGATCCTGATCCGTGCAATACCGCACGTATCTGATCGGACCCTGCCATATCTCCATACGGCCTCTACAGCGTTTCGCCCGAAAGCTTGAGTAACTGTAAGTGTGGTGGACTCTAAAGACTCGTCAATACTATGGCTGTGGATTTAACCACTAGCACGTCAGAGGTATTAGCCAATACGTGACGGGCCACCAGCTATTGACCAAAAGGGACGTCGATGAGCGAACTCATCCTGACACCCTACTGAGCCTGTCAGTGACAATATCCGTACAGTCCGGTCCGTTCGTCTATGAGCATCGCATGTCGGGCCTAGGGGGTTGGTAAAAGTCAAACCCCCAAAAGCGGTACAAGTCGTGTCGGAGTGTAGCCCAGAACGCCCTGAGATACTACTGGAATACCTACCAGTAAATCTCCTGCCTCGGCCGAGGGCTTTGCGTAATGGCTCTCCTAGACACAGCGCGACCTCACCCCCAATACCGGGAGAGACGAACCCCTGAAGATCCGCTCACTGCCTCCATGTGGCTCGGGACTGTACCCAACTAAAACCTGTTTGCACGACTCCTTTGAGCCGTGGTAGGGTAGTAATCAAAGCACAGTGGGAACTCACACGAGACAAATGACGATCTCAGGTCGATGAACTAACCTGTACATATGTCACCAGGGAGCTGCTATCTGACATCTGGTATAAGACCAACTAGCAGGTTCCCGGCGAGTCCTTTCCGGTGTACTCATAACCCAATGAGCACCTGTATACATCTTAGGTGAACCAACTGACACCAGTGGCTTGTGAGACGGGACTGTACCCAACTAAAACCTGTTTGCACGACTCCTTTGAGCCATGGTAGGGTAGTAATCAAAGCACAGTGGGAACTCACACGAGACAAATGACGATCTCAGGTCGATGAACTAACCTGTACACATGTCACCAGGGAGCTGCTATCTGACATCTGGTATAAGACCAACTAGCAGGTTCCCGGCGAGTCCTGTCCGGTGTACTCATAACCCAATGAGCACCTGTATACATCTTAGGTGAACCAACTGACACCAGTGGCTTGTGAGACCGGCCACCGCCCCTCGTCGGGGTCTCGACTGTATGCACTAGTCTACTAATGGAGTATCGATGCCCTGTCTCGAAACTCCTACGACTAGGGACCTTTTAAGGATGTACTTATAGACTACCAGCTCCCACGTAAATGATCGCCATCATACTGCTGGTGGTCAAGCAAGAATCCTAGGGGCTCTATCAACGTGTAATAGCGACATGTCAGGTCACCTAAAGCAGTACACGATGATAAAGATAAACCAGATAGCATACTATCATCTCGAGTAAGACTGTCCTACCGGGATAGGTCCTCCCTCAATCATTGCAATCATGTGCCTGTGATCCAATAATTGACTCTGAGGGCACTATCTCCAACAATCTCCCACTTGCACTCAAGGCTAATTATTGCGATGTCGCATACTCACAGCCCGTGTGATACCGAACACCCAACTCCTCTACTAGTCAGTCTCACAAAACCCGTTTGCGAAACTAATGCGTTCGATGAATAGCCTCAGTGAGTGGATCCGCAGAGAAGTTTCTTTCTATGTCTCTCTATATCTCAAGTTCGCGGAGAAAACCATCTCCCGAAATGAGCAATACCTGTCTTAGAGTATGTCTGGATATCTGATGGGACCTAGCTCATAAATGAACTCCAAATCCAAACTTCTTAGACTGTATCGATAACTGAACTTAATCAGTACTCAGCGCCATGCCTCCCTCAGTATTGCCTTGGACCACCTGTCCAAAATACTTCCCCTCGTCAGAAGGAGAAACTATAACTCTGACAGCCACTCTGCCATCCATGTCACCTTGGAAGCCTGGAGCGATAACCGTCTCATAAAAGAGGCTGTCGTTATCACATCCCTAGAACACGCACTTATGTCCTAAAACTGCTTCCGATTGTTTCTCCAGGATTGGATTAATATCAACTTATTGCATCTACTGCAAGAACAACATCTGGTGTGGTACTTGACATCTCATGATTAACTCAATTGCCTAAGCAAGTGATCTGTCAATCATGCGTATCCCTCTCCCCTTTAGTCTGTAAGACAGCTTTAGAGAGGGCGACTCCATTACCTGCAGGTGTACTACCGTGCCAGGAGTCGTCCATTCTAAATACTCATAGAATGCTGTCAAGGTACCCAGATTGGGAAACCACCCAAATCTAGATCTAAAACCATAGATCTAGTAACCAGAATGTCTGATATAATATCCAAGTCCTGTGTGGAGAAAACACTGTGTGACAACCAAAGTATAACCGATCGTAGTATAGGAGTTTCCTTTCCTACTCTGTGTATGTCATCCAAAACCAGGACATCACACCCTACTACCTTCTTAACAGATCCATCCCCTATTCTGATGAAGTCAAACCTATGACTGTCACGTCAGAAATAGATGATCTATCTCCGCTATATCTGCTTTAGTCTATAAATAGACATAAGCCTGATGTCCACCAATGCTTCCGCTGCTCCCACTGACTATGACAACCCTCTGGCAGAGTCATATAGACGTGCACTTCTAAAGCTAGCTTAGAACGACGCTATACTCATCCTCTCACCGGGTCTCGCAGCCTGGAACAACAGCAATGGCCAGTGTGGGTAAACAAGAACCTCCCTGCCACCGTCCTTGAGGCTACCGGAGTACCTCTCGGGTGCCTGAGGTTACCCACTTTATCTGCGGAGTGGCCAATGGAATGTCAAATCAGATTGAATCTTTAGGTTCCTTATTAAATCTTCAGTAATCGTTTGCGGTTCTGGAATCACTTCCAGTTCTACCATACTCCCACTACTGTTTTTGAAAAAACTATGGCGAGTCTAGAACAATATTTCTATTGATCTGCCAGATGGTAGAAAGTCAACCCTCGTCATAGCCTGGGTCAACCCACAAACAGCCATTACAGAAACGTGCCTTGAGTTGTCCAGTGTCTGGTTTTAATCATAAGCCGGACAACTCCCCGTACCTTAACAACGTTAAGATATGAATTGTTCTATATCCAATATAGAAACAGAGGCACTGATTTAATTGAACCAGATTCAAATCATGCAGCTGTCTCCAGTGCATGTCAACTAAATGGAAGGAGGCCGATCAGCGTTGCTCAACTTAGGAATGCTTCCAATTATGAGTAACCTGAAAGAGAAGCTAGTTCTCTTAATCATTACTATCAACTGAACACCATACACAAGTATCTACATCTTCGATCACTTTGAAGAATCCCGATACTTGCTACACCTGGTTCTCTACTCTATTCAAATACCTATAACTCCTCAAAACTTAGACCCTGTGTTCCTACGAAACACATGTCTAAGAACTAGAGAAGTTAAAAGTAAACAGAATATAGTATGAGGACCAACCCCTCTGTCCTAATGGACACTGGACAACATACAATACTCTGTACAAGTCCGCTGAGTCTAACAACTCTTTCACTGTGCGTAGGTTGAAAACTGTACTTATGGTTAAGAAGAATTACACCGCTGTTTAATGCTCCTTACCTAACCATCCACTGATATAGGTAAATGTCATCGACATAATATCAAAAGGTATATCTCACTCTATGAAAATAGACGTACAGATATATCAATTTGAAATTGGTGCACAACAGCGGATATTCAAAACCAAATATTTGCCGACCGGCAAACTGCCCAGATGATCTCCTCAAATATCACCGATTACAACGAATCCCGATATAATGAGGATGATCACCCTATTCCCAATAATTTACTCCCACTCATCATCTGTAAAACCATACAGATATGAGAATCATACCTGGTAAATACATACCCTGGAGTAAGTATCTAATCGGAAAATCAGTTTTTTTTAACAGTACACAGCTGAACTGAAACATTGAAATGTTTCGATGGGGTATCCTGGTATTCCTAGTAATGCCTCTACCATTATCCAGATTCACAACTATAACCGTATAAATCTTTGCCACCTCTCCAAATCCCTTTATATGTCTTTAGTCATTACCTTCTGCACACCCCTTAGGCCAAATGGTTTCCTTCCCTACCGTTCGGCACCAGCCTATGGTTTGGAAGAAGACTATCCAATAAGCATAATGGGTGTACTGTCCTAGTCCTAGGAGCACTCGCAATGCGAGAGAAGGTGAAGATAAAAGACAACCGAATAAACCTTATTCCTATTTCTCCTGGACCAGAGTCCATCCCCGAACTGGAACAAGTTCCTTTCGAGTTCGTATATAACCATACGATGGAGTATCCAATAAACTGTGGATCTTCGTAGTGATACGGATTGTCCTGGAGAAATACAAAGGTGATTTAGGATTGGCGAAGAAATACTTGGTTCGGTCGTGAATAGCAGTCGCAATTTACTTTGCCCTCTTACTAATCCCTTGCTTTGTCTTAATCTTAATACCTTCTGCACACCGTTTAGGCTAATTGGTTTTCTTCATTCCCTACCGGTCGGCACCAGCCTAAGGTTTGGAAGAAGACTATCCAATTTGCGTAATAGGTGTGCTATCTCCTAAACCAATGAGCACTCACAACTTGAGAGAAGGTAAAAGGGAAAAGACAACTGAATAATCCTATCCGTTTTCTCCAGAACCGGAAACCATTCTCGAATTCCTTCGAGTTCGTATATAACCATACGATGGTTTTGTGCAATGGAAGTGGACGTTCGTAGTAATACGGGGTGTCCTGGAGAAAAGGGTAAAAGTAGGAGTGGCAATGAGGTTTGCAACTCTGACAATCCAAAAGCCAGTGTTAAGAAAGTTCGGTCAACTTTGTCACTGAGTCATAGTCCAGGGTCGGGTCAATGGTCGCTGCCAAAGAGAGAGAGAAAAGAAACACTCAGCGTGCACTCTAACCTAGATCAGAATGGTTATCACTTTATCTAATCAGGAAACCTCCCACTGTACCTCAAATTCTCCTCCAAACCTGAAAGAAGAATTAGTCGGGGTCACCCGAGGAGTAAACTAACTCATCATTGGGAATCGGGATCCAACTATCATCGCATGATAACTTGACGGAATCCACTCAAGTCACCATACTCCAGAAGGTATGCGCATGCCTGGCAAGTTTCAGTTCTTTTGAAACTCCCGATGTGATTTTTACCCCAAGCGGTTTATGACCTTGACTAGGTCAACAAACCATAAACCGCCAGTCAAGTTCAACCCGTCATTATTCTGGATTGCATTAAACCCACCCGTACGTGCCCTTGACTAGGTCAACAAGGCCGCACGACTGTCTTAACCAATCCCACTTATGCAACAAACAAGTACCACTCAGCTACCGAACACTACGTCTTGACTAGGTCAACAAACGCAGCACGAATACTAAATAATACCTGTAGGAAATGACGGAGGGCTATGGCTGGTTTTTGGCGAAAAACCTTTAACGTAATGAACTTGATATCGTTGAAGGAACTGCATAGCCTTTTATAAAAATATAGTGACGAAAACCTTTACTAAAGAGGTCACTCCCGGTGAAGGGATCTCGGCTCTTTCCCCGTAGAATGAGGTGCAGGATATTCCAACTGAATACCACGATGCAAAGCAAAAGTAATCGGCTATAGTGAAGTTAATGCCCTGACGCAAACTTCTGTCCAAGGAGTCACTCCCGGTGAAGGGATCTCGGCCCTTGCCTCGTCGACTGAGGAGCAGGATATTCCAAATGAATACCACGATGCAAAACAAAAGTGAACGTCCTTGCAATAACAGCTTTTTGAAAAGTGTTCCAACAACATCAGAATAGGTTTGTTTATCTTGCATTGATCCGAATCAACGCAGTCCCATCAATGGATCACACCACAAAGAACGAAAATATACTGACGTACGTATATGCCATCCGCATTCGCCACTGGGTCCCGTCATCACCCGTTAGGTTACTTAACTAACAACAGAGCGGGGACTGGACTAGCGTGGATGCAAAACATATACAACATCTACTAATATATATGCCAATATATTATATTCGCTCAAGGCATGATAAGAATGCAACATCACAGAAATGTACAGCATCACAGAACAATACAGATATCTGGAAGCCCCGGGTTTCACAGAGCCGCTGCTGAAACCCGACGTTTCCCTGGTCGTGTGGATAGCCTGTGCAATGAAATCCTAGACCCCTACGGGCGCGGCAAGTCACCCGCCAAAACCTGAAGCGAGGCAGCCCCCTTCAGCACCGTGAATGGACCACCCAGCACTTCATGGAATCCGGTAACTTGGGCACCCCTCCTGGGTCAACCTGTACCCCCTACGAGTGCGGCGAATAGCCCGCCAATCCTAGAGTGAAGCCCCCTCCGTCTCAATGCCATGAGATGCGGGCCCGTTGCCCTCTAGAACCCGGCTATCCGTGCACCCCTCCGCGGGGTAATCCTAGTACAGAAAGTAAAATATACATACACCGGGTACATCGACCGCAACCAGGCCGTGCCCCAAAAGAATAATACAAACAGGCAGTGACGGCAGTCCACATGTCGGACGCTCGCCCCGCAATAGCAAATGTACATATAATACAAAACTGTACTAACATTGCATCCAGGCTATTCCCCACGACCGATCCGCAACAACACAGCATAAACATAGAACATCAACGTGAAAGTCACGTTCGCAAATCCGTCTAACCGGGCTATAGCAGTCAGACGGGATTTACCGATCAAGTGACATCCACGGTCGCAGATATAATGTAAATACTGTGAAATAATGTGTTTAAAATATCCGATCGATCAAATAATTAACAAGTGGGCCCCCAAGCAATACTGTAGCACTCACAGAAATTCTGGGCCCAAATTTAATATTCCAAAACCCCCAAAATAAGCCTACAAGCCCACTGGAAAAATTGGACACAGTGAGGACACTGAAGTGCGGCGGAACCGCGGCCCAAGGGGGGGTTTGGCCGCGGTTCCGCGCTTGACTAATCGACTGACTGTGTCGAATTTGTACAGAAGTCTTATATATTCTTGTACATCAGTTTTATACAACCTGAAAAAATTTTTGAGCAAGAAAAAAATCAACAGAAAACTGATGTGAAGGAAAACGCGTATTTTTGGAATTTTGGTCGATCGGAAATGTAAAACACATTAGACAAAGCTAGACAAGCTTAATGGCGTGGCTCTGATACCATGTTGCGCCACGGCAGCGCCCCGGCCGTCTATCCGAGGCCAAAATGCGGAATCAAAAATTTTCCTTACTTGGAAACTGGCGCTACCGCGGACAATGAAAACCCGGATCGTTAACAATTAACCTAATGCTAGCTAACAAGAGATGGGAAGAGAAGTATACCAAGTGATCCGAGTCCTCCGGTCTTCTCTTCATCGTCCCGATCTCCCGCGGAAAGTCTTGTCTCCATATCGTCGCCTCCTCGCCGAAGGGGGCACCACATCGCCTGCGTCTTTTACGGGCTCCCGCCTCAATACCGAGGCAACTCGAGCATGAAGCCGGCAAGTCGACATGCCCAAGGTTTGCTGTAAAATGTAGTGTAGATAATTTGTCTCTTTGGGGTTATGTTGCCTTGATGGAGGAATCAAGATTAGAAAAATGGTGCTTGCATTTTTCTAGCATGAAAATGAGATCAAGAATGAAAACTCTCAAGAATGAAAACCTCTTCTTCTCTTTTCTCTCAAGTGAGTTCTATCATCTCCAAAAAGAGAATGGTGGAGGAGGGAATACAAAACCACAACCTTAGAAGGAAGGTAATGGTAGTAAAAGCAAGTGGTGACCATAGCCAAACATTATCATCACAATCTCACATCAAAACCAAATCAATCCTAATCACCTTTTACAAGAAATGATGATAGAAAAGAAAGGAATAAAAAAGATGCTATCATAATTAATACATATGCAAGAAACCCCCTCCTCAAATGTAATTTGCAAAACTGCAAATTACCCCCTCCATCAGAAAAGTCCGGCCGGGAAAGAACAATGGAAAACCGGCCGGAACGGATTGCAAACTGGCAACTCCAGAAAACTGGTCCCGTAATAAATTACAGGAAAACCCCGATACTGTGCATACACACCTGCATCTGTATTCCGACCGGATACAAATGCAATGAGACAAAATCTACACTGTACTAAACTAGGACCGGCTTAAGCCAAAGCCGGCTAGTAATATCCGTTCGATCCTGATCCGTGCAATACCGCACGTATCAGATCGAACCCTGCCATATAACTATACGGCCACTAGTACAAAACTGTCCGATCCTGATCCGTGCAATACCGCACGTATCTGATCGGACCCTGCCATATCTCCATACGGCCTCTACAGCGTTTCGCCCGAAAGCTTGAGTAACTGTAAGTGTGGTGGACTCTAAAGACTCGTCAATACTATGGCAGTGGATTTAACCACTAGCACGTCAGAGGTATTAGCCAATACGTGACGGGCCACCAGCTATTGACCAAAAGGGACGTCGATGAGCGAACTCATCCTGACACCCTACTGAGCCTGTCAGTGACAATATCCGTACAGTACGGTCCGTTCGTCTATGAGCATCGCATGTCGGGCCTAGGGGGTTGGTAAAAGTCAGACCCCCAAAAGCGGTACAAGTCGTGTCGGAGTATAGCCCAGAACACCCTGAGATACTACTGGAATACCTACCAGTAAATCTCCTGCCTCGGCCGAGGGCTTTGCATAATGGCTCTCCTAGACACAGTGCGACCTCACCCCCAATACCGAGAGAGACGAACCCCTGAAGATCCGCTCACTGCCTCCATGTGGCTCGGGACTGTACCCAACTAAAACCTGTTTGCACGACTCCTTTGAGCCGTGGTAGGGTAGTAATCAAAGCACAGTGGGAACTCACACGCGACAAATGACGATCTCAGGTCGATGAACTAACCTGTACACATGTCACCAGGGAACTGCTATCTGACATCTGGTATAAGACCAACTAGCAGGTTCCCGGCGAGTCCTGTCCGGTGTACTCATGACCCAATGAGCACCTGTATACATCTTAGGTGAACCAACTGACACCAGTGGCTTGTGAGACCGGCCACCGCCCCTCGTCGGGGTCTCGACTGTATGCACTAGTCTACTAATGGAGTATCGATGCCCTGTCTCGAAACTCCTACGACTAGGGACCTTTTAAGGATATACTTATAGACTACCAGCTCCCACGTATATGATCGCCATCATACTGCTGGTGGTCAAGCAAGAATCCTAAGGGCTTTATCAACGTGTAATAGCGACATGTCAGGTCACCTAAAGCAGTACACGATGATAAAGATAAACCAGATAGCATACTATCATCTCGAGTAAGACTGTCCTACCGGGATAGGTCCTCCCTCAATCATTGCAATCACGTGCATGTGATCCAATAATTGACTCCGAGGGCACTATCTCCAACAATCCCCATATACGCACAGGTAATAACATAGATGTATGCATGTGTATGTGTGTGTGTGTGGGTGTAACAACTACTCTAGGGTTTCGCAACTAACAGTAAACTAATCAATGAACACCTAGAATCTACCTTTATCATCAAGTCTCATATCAACATAATATATATAATCAAAATATATGTGTGTATACGTATTCGTATACATCACCACGAACTGCGGGGGTGCTATACGCCATCCACCCGACTTCTCCCCGTAGATCTAAATCTACTCACCTGGTCCTCGCTCGCCGGTGCCGACGTCGCCACGCGCTTGCTTGTCGTCTCGATGTCCACATGGGGTACCTATATATCATAACGCACCGTATTGCATTAAAACCAAATTCGAAATCGAAACGGCATACGAAAATCAAATCGGCACGCGCATCACGCATAGGTCAAAACCTATCGCCTACGCATGCAAGAATAGCCAAACCAACCCTCGATGTCGATGTACAAACGTCAAACCATCGAGAAAAACCCAAACAGTCTCATTTGCGCATTCACGAACACTAATTTTAATATAAAATATGTTAAAATTCACAAAAAACCCAAATTCACCTTAAAAGTCATTTTTCCGAAAATCTAGCAAGCAAAAATTACCCGTTTTAGTACAAAACTCGACGTTTAAACAAATCTAGCGGCCATAATACTTATTAAATATCTTAAATAAGTCATAAAAACAATTTCCCTAATTTAATCCCGATAAATTTCAGTAACCCCAAAATTCTAGTTACAATATACCCAAATTTTAACAATTTTATAGCAAAAATACGCAAACAACAATTTAGCTTGGATTTTCATGAACTAAAAGCATTAAACCACTCAATATAATACATATAATGACATGGAACCTTAATTAGAATTTTATCTCACCAAAATATAATTATTTTAAAAACCTAGTTTACAATTTATATAATTATCACAATTTAAATCAAAAAAAATGCAAACTAGCAACTTAATTTGATTTAGCAAAACATTGATATGTCAAATACATCCCACACCCATAGTCTCACAACACAAAACCCTAACTAGACTTTTCACAAACCCTAATCTAAACCTTCTCTTGCAAACCCACATCTTTCAATTAAACCGCAATTAAGCACCTAACAAGCTTCATTAAGGAATTTAAATCAAAAAAAATGAATAATGGGTCAAAAGTTATACCTCACAAACCTTGATCAAACTTGAAATCTTGACCTCCATTTTGAAATCCTTGCACCAAGATCCATGCTAAAGGAGATGAGGGAAAATGGGTAGGGCTTTGTTTTGAATTTTAGTTTAGATTTTGATGGGAATTGGTGAATTTTTTTGAGGGAAAAATGATGGAAGAAGAGGGGAGAGGGGGGCTACTGTTGGCCTGTAGAATTTGGCCAGGAAATGTAGGGGGGTGAGGGAGGAGAGAGAGTGAGGTGGAGAAAGTGAGAAGAAAAGTCAAAGTCCACCTTTTACTTCTATCATTCTCTTTTCTTTTCTTTTCTTTTCTTTTGCAAAACAAGTGGGGACAAGAGAGGGGGGCTGCTGAATTCAGCCAAGGGGGAGGGAAAATGGGGGTGTGTGAGTGTGGGTATGGGTGTGGGGTGATGGAAAATGATAAATACTATACCCCAAACATCCATTTACACTAAAAAAAAGCCTTTTTTCTTCAATAATTTCTAAACCGTTTTGGCAAACGATTTCGTTTCAAAAACCACATGATAAAATTTTATTTAATGTTTTATGATGCACAAAATTTTCTTCAACTCATTCCAATTTGTAATTTTGCCTAATTAAATATATTAGTGACGGCTTAAAATAATATTAAAATAATTAATTTCGGAAAAAATTTCAGAAAATTTGAAATTTCACCAGTGGCTCAATAAATACCAAATACTAGCAATTACATAGCTAGAATATGTATATTTAATTTTATAATAAAGATATTTGCATTTTGACTTTTTACAGAAAACCCCCTTATTTTACCGTTTTTTCCGAAATTTCACCGAAACGATTTTCAAAACGTTACAATTTTCCCCCCTTAAAGAAATTCGGTCCCCGAATTTAAATTAAAACTTCCCCCAAATACTAAAATATTTCAGCCAAAACCATCAAATCGCCGGGGCTCCGAAATCATAATTACATAAAACAAATCGTAGCGCAACGCATGCGCATGAAAAATGAGCATATAACTCAAATCAGAACTCCGTCAGGCATCCCGCAATCATCGGAGTCATGGGGAAGACATCAATACCAAATCTAAAGCAAAACCAATATTATATAACTCGAAACTATACATGTAAAATATATTCAGGTATTGTCCTCTGACTAGTCCTGCTCAGTACGAAAACACATAGCAATATCATAAAACGTACTGCTCTATAAGAAAAATCAATCCCAAAATACGCATATGAATACTGCGTGCGTCTTGTGCGCACGGAAATCAAAATCCAAATATGTACCATACATATGCACAGAAACAACATCTAAGTGCATCGGGTGTGCACGAAACATCTGTCGTAGGCAACATGTGTGCCTGACAGGAAAATCAGGTGCATCTGACATGCACGAAAAATCTCGATTTAGTGCATCTGGTGTGCACCAAAATCACACTTCAAAACATGCGCCCAACATGCGCGAAAATCCAAATCAGGTGCATCCATCGTGCACGAAATCATGAAATCCAATATCAAGTGCCGAACATGCGCAAAATCAAATCAGGTGCATAAGGTGCACAAAACAAATATCGAACATCACCATCGAAATCAAAGTCCAGTGCATCTAAGTGCACAAAAGGCGTATAACTGCACTGCAAGCATATATAAACTATACAGAGTGCAGGAACCAAATCGTGTGCGTGCATACGCACAAAATCAACTCAAATGTCTAAAACCGTAAAATCACAAACATTTGAAACCAAAGCACGAAAACGATATCAAGTGCAACACTGTGCAAAGATCGTAAATCCCCAATCATCAAAATCAAATACTGCGAATAAATCACCCAAAACATCGAAATCAATAATGGCGGAATAGTACCGCTCAAGCGCATCCTCTAAGAATCTCAGGCCAACTGTCGCGGTCACTAGTGGGACGTCTCGTCGATGATCATGAACTCTGGCCTGCTGGTGTGCGTAACAATGACCACTCCTGGGTCAAGGTCTTCATTGTGAATTACCAATCTCTCGGTCCATCGGCTCATCGGCCCTGTTAGGTGTGCTAACGGGGATGATCCCGTTCTGGCACTTCTCTGGTCATCTCTCGGTCAATCATCGTGACCACTCGTAAGACAGCATATCACTGGCGTCGGCCTCTGGATCTCTGAATGTACGTGACATATCTGATCCTGGGTGCAAGTATCATTGCAGCAGTGTCCTGGAAGGAATCCTGCTCATGGTCTCTTCCATGTCTCGTCTCTGCCAACTATCCGGAAGTCATCGTCCTTTCCTATATCTGCATCTTGCTCTGGAACGACTGCATACTCATCGCGACTCCTTCTGGAAGGTAAATCCAAGTACCATGCCTCGGCATGCGCATCGCATCTCTGATGTCGGCGGAGTGGAACGTCATCTCATCTAGATCTGGTACGAACCTCTTACTTCACTTTTCTCTAATTTCGTCTGCTTTGGACTCATCTCGTCGCGGCTGCATGGACTGAGCTCCAACGGCTATCCTCGTATCGGGAGTCTCCCAAGAAATGCATCTCACCACCTAGCATCCGAATTAATTCGAGCCATCCGATCGATTCGTCAAAACCTCATAATCCCCTAAGAGCTCAACATCTTGGGCATAATTTAATAGTATCGAACACATACCACAGCATCGGTGGTCCAGCCGTAGAAGGGCAAACCCAAACCTCACTAATGGCGCCGCAGAACTGCCACAAACCCGAAGGTTCCAAGGCTTTCACACGGTCATTAAGTCGAGTTAGGGTTTCATTCTTCTAGAGGGACCATAAAATTGCCTGCATGTCTTTCCGACTACTTTAAACTTGGAATAATAGGTTTCTGACATTCGATCGTCTCTGTCGACTCTCAACGTCTCCGCGTGAAGTCATCTCTAGCTGGAATCAATCTATCTGATGACCTCGCATCGGGGTAGGCGAACGAACCACCTGTCCTAGTCATTCATCCTCGGGTGACTAGCGACCTTCTATCATCTCTTAGTACAACTCATTCTGCACTAACTCCAGCATCTGGGGCAATACCTCGTCGTTCGCAGCAATAACTGGCTCGCTCGTCTGCACGCTGAACGGCGCCTCAATCATCAGGAGTAAGCAACACACCAACGGTCATCAAAATCTGGCTGGCCTCTATCATTGGCTCAATCCTCTAGTGCTGATCGGCATGTCCAAGTAATCTCATACAGCGATCCATCCAACGCTCGTAGAGCGAAATCACAATCAAAAGACACATCTCTACAATCGTGTGTCGCCGGAATTATGTTCTGGTTAGTCCTCGTTCGTAACGAGCTCGTGCTGACCGCAACTCTAGCCGTAGCTCTCCCTGCCAGTAATCGTGGCAGAAAAACCATAACTGGTACTGATGAGGCTAGATCGGAATGAATATAATACTGAGTAAAGAAATGTACATCCTAAGGCTCCTTAAGTGGAGTAGCGTATCGTAAATATGCCGCGGAACATACCTACGGTACGTCACTCTACTTTAGTCACATATTCCATCAACCAAGGGTCATCCTACGCTCCGAAGGTAAAACCTAACGCTCTGATACCAACTTTGTCACATCCCGAAAAGATGGAACATGACCGGCACTTAAACTACGAAACGTCTCGAGACGTACGTAATCAAAGTAAGCCGAAAACCCAGAAATCCAAACCAAGAAAAGTAGTAGAGTGAAGGAAAACCAATTTAAAACAAGTAGTTTTAATAGCATAAGCCGAATTATGCGGTTTTTAAAAAAACATCAAATATTTCCCGAAAATTTCGGCAGAGTCTCCTTTGTAAATACAGGCCCCCAAACGGGATACAACATGAATAGTATACGAAATCAATAAAAAGGCATCCCCAAGCGGGAACTAGCTCTTCGTCAATCGACGGTCACAACCACACAAGCAATATAATATACAACGCCAACGGCGAGGATCAAAATTCAAAAGGAAACTTAAAACCACAAGAAAACCACAGGAATAAAACGGGCGACTTTAAGGTCGAAGGAATAACCACACTGGTCTCTATCTCAAAAATAAATACATGTTTGGTTGATGGAACTTCTAGATACAACAGAATAATGATATACAAGATATATAATGGGGGTACGATACAAGTAAACCCACCTACTAGCAAATCACCCGAAGGAAACTATGCCCGCAAAGCCGTAAAGAAACCTGTACGGCAAACCTGCAAGAAACTGGGCACAACGGGGGTGAGTTGCCAACTCGTGAATAGAAAAAATATCTACGAAAAGAAATCGCATAAATAATGCAATCCTAGGTCAATGATCATAATATATCCTCAAATATAAGAATAACATGCAACCTATAACAAGGCTAGGGTAGATATCTAACCCGAGTGTAATCTCATGTGCCCGTGTCAGTGCCTCAGGTAGCAATATATCATATGAATGAGGTATGAATGCATGAAAACAGAATACATGTAAATGAAGAACTGTTTTCATAATTTAGTGAGATTTCCTTTGTATTTTTAAAATGAGGTATCATAATGAAATCAGCATAAAACAGTGCCTAGCATCGGCACAAAACGTAATCCCAATATCTCGATATCTCTGTATCACAGTCTCTGTACCTCAATATCTCGAAATCTCAATATCACAGTCTCAATATCTAGGGCGCCGTCAGTCCAGACCGGCCCCTACCATCCATCTCAAGACCACGACGGTATCCTCAGGATATCCGACGCGTCGGGTAAAATCACCGGTAGGTAGTGCTCCCCTGCCAGGCTCACATCGTCATCATCACGCGCTTCTTGCCCCGGGGTACCTTACTGGGTCCACCATGTACCCGAAACGGTTCATCCAACTCCTCGAATCGGGTCTCGAAATCCATCAGCAAACTCATGGTGGACGACTCATACATCATGGGAAAAACCGCACTTTTTATTTAAAAAGAGAGAAATCAGTTTATATAAGTTTTTCGGTTTTCCCCCCAAATCCAGAAAATCTCATGGAAATCCGAATCCAAATCATCAATAGCATGTAAAACCATGAATATAGGCATAACAATGAATAACAGTATGCATGAAGTGACAAGTAATAACTACAATGTTAAGCTGGCATATAAGGCAGGTATACTAATATCATGTCAAATTACTAACTAACAAGCTAAGTCAAGCAATAATATTTTCTAAGGTGTACGTGACATGGCAATTACCGATGAAGATGTGTGTGAGCCGGCAAGTAAGTGTACGTGGTACATACGCATCATCGGTAATGGTGCTGGTGTCCTAACAATATGATATCAACATTGCAATAAGAAATTATAACATAAGTATGCGATGCGAACCACAATAATAAGCGGGAGCTGAATACAAGACGCAACTGTAACTAACCTACATTAATCTAATATAAGTTCTACAATAGTGCCTTTTGAAATAACACGAATCGCGGTGTTTTGAAAATAAGGGCTACGGTATTTTTAAGAAAAGATACATCTTTTGAAATATCCGTAAAATCCTTGACCTGTCTTTTAAAATACCCACGATCCGTTAGTTTTGAAATAGGTAGAAATCTAATCTAGTCTGACAACTACACTAAACTATACGGCTGAATTAAAGGTAAGGAAACCGCCTAGCATCTGAGTCGATACATATATGAATATATATTAGTCGGTGATCCCGCCTCGATACTATCACATCCGATACCATATCTATAATCAGATATTCCCAAGTCAAGAGTGCGGATAATCATCAATATATAGCTCGTACGTAAATCCGTCGTACGGCATCCCCAAATCTGGGTACGGGTCAATATCATGTTCATCACATTATTCATCTGGTATCTTCTTTATCAAGATCATCATCTGGGGTACTGACCTACGTCTAGTACACTACTAAAATCACTATTCACATGGCATCGTCATCCAAAGATCCGCTATAACATCAGGACGTATCTCAAGTACGAATCCTGCCATATCACCGATCTCACGGCCTCAACTCAAATCTCATCGACTCATCTCAATCCCAAGTATCATCCGCAAATCCAGTATGTGAACACCTAGTCCCATACCCAGGTGAACACATAACACATATCCCCATATACGCACAGGTAATAACATAGATGTATGCATGTGTATGTGTGCGTGTGTGGGTGTAACAACTACTCTAGGGTTTCGCAACTAACAGTAAACTAATCAATGAACACCTAGAATCTACCTTTATCATCAAGTCTCATATCAACATAATATATATAATCAAAATATATGTGTGTATACGTATTCGTATACATCACCACGAACTGCGGGGGTGCTATACGCCATCCACCCGACTTCTCCCCGTAGATCTAAATCTACTCACCTGGTCCTCGCTCGCTGGTGCCGAAGTCGCCACGCGCTTGCTTGTCGTCTCGAAGTCCACATGGGGTACCTATATATCATAACGCACCGTATTGCATTAAAACCAAATTCGAAATCGAAACGGCATACGAAAATCAAATCGGCACGTGCATCACGCATAGGTCAAAACCTATCGCCTACGCATCCAAGAATAGCCAAACCAACCCTCGATGTCGATGTACAAATGTCAAACCATCGAGAAAAACCCAAACAGTCTCATTTGCGCATTCATGAATACTAATTATAATATAAAATATGTTAAAATTCACAAAAACCCCAAATTCACCTTAAAAGTCATTTTTCTGAAATTCTAGCAAGCAAAAATTACCCGTTTTAGTACAAAACTCGACGTTTAAACAAATCTAGCGGCCATAATACTTATTAAATATCTTAAATAAGTCATGAAAACAATTTCCCTAATTTAATCCCGATAAATTTCATTAACCCCAAAATTCTAGTTACAATATACCCAAATTTTAACAATTTTATAGCAAAAATGCACAAACAACAATTTAGCTTGGATTTTCATGAACTAAAAGCATTAAACCACTCAATATAATACATATAATGACATGGAACCTTAATTAGAATTTTATCTCACCAAAATATAATTATTTTAAAAACCTAGTTTACAATTTATATAATTATCACAATTTAAATCAACAAAAATGCAAACTAGCAACTTAATTTGATTTAGCAAAACATTGATATGTCAAATTCATCCCACACCCATAGTCTCACAACACAAAACCCTAACTAGACTTTTCACAAACCCTAATCTAAACCTTCTCTTGCAAACCCACATCTTTCAATTAAACCGCAATTAAGCACCTAACAAGCTTCATTAAGGAATTTAAATCAAAAAAAATGAATAATGGGTCAAAAGTTATACCTGACAAACCATGATCAAACTTGAAATCTTGACCTCCATTTTGAAATCCTTGCACCAAGATCCATGCTAAAGGAGATGAGGGAAAATGGGTAGGGCTTTGTTTTGAATTTTAGTTTAGATTTTGATGGGAATTGGTGAATTGTTTTGAGGGAAAAATGATGGAAGAAGAGGGGAGAGGGGGACTGCTGTTGGCCTGCAGAATTTGGCCAGGAAATGTAGGGGGGTGAGGGAGGAGAGAGAGTGAGGTGGAGAAAGTGAGAAGAAAAGTCAAAGTCCACCTTTTACTTCTATCATTCTCTTTTCTTTTCTTTTCTTTTCTTTTGCAAAACAAGTGGGGACAAGAGAGGGGGGCTGCTGAATTCAGCCAAGGGGGATGGAAAATGGGGGTGTGTGAGTGTGGGTATGGGTGTGGGGTGATGGAAAATGATAAATACTATACCCCAAACATCCATTTACACTAAAAAAAAGCCTTTTTTCTTCAATAATTTCTAAACCGTTTTGGCAAATGATTTCGTTTCAAAAACCACATGATAAAATCTTATTTAATATTTTATGATGCACAAAATTTGTTTCAACTCATTCCAATTTTTAATTTTGCCTAATTAAATATATTAGTGACGGCTTAAAATAATATTAAAATAATTAATTTCGGAAAAAATTTCAGAAAATTTGAAATTTCACCAGTGGCTCAATAAACACCAAATACTAGCAATTACATAGCTAGAATATGTATATTTAATTTTATAATAATGATATTTGCATTTTGAGTTTTTACAGAAAACCCCCTTATTTTACCGTTTTTTCGAAATTTCATCGAAACGATTTTCAAAACGTTACACCCTAATAGCTTGATAAGTCATGCCGATGTGAGGTCCATAAAATTCGTGAAACTACTGATAACTCTTACCAGTATATCACTACAACCCTGGCCAGGGATTTCCTGTTATGGCCAGTCGAGCATAGCGCAACATCAACCCCCAATACCGGGAGAGACGAATCCCCTCCTATCGCTCATTGCCTCCATGTGAATCGGGTCTGTACCCAAAAACCACCTGTTTGCACGACTCAGTAGAGCCGTGGTAGGGTGGAAATCAAAGCACAGTGGGAGACACACAAGACTCTATGACGATCTCGGGTCAACAGACTAAGCTGTACCAGTGTCACCAGAGAACTTCCATCTGACGTGAGGTATAATACCATCTGGGAGTTCTCGGCGAGTCCGTTCAGTGTATCCAGTCTCCACTGAGCACCCGCATACCATTTCCGATGTCAAACACCAATGGATATGGGATCATCCATCGCCCATCACATGGGTCGAGAAGATATACGCTAGTATACTCTGGAATATCGATGCCCCGTCTCGATATTCCCACGACTAGGAACATTGAAGGATGTACTCATGGACTACCCAGGCACCACTAGTATGATCTGCATCATAGTCCTGGAAGTCGATTACACATCCTAAGGGCTTTATCAACATGTTATCAGAGAGACAGAAAGCATACATGTTAAGATAAAGAGCAACCAGATATCGTACTATCATGTCGAGCAAGAAAGTCCTACCTATATATGTCCCAGCATCCACTACAATATACATCCAATGTACAGTAATGGCCTCTAGGGCATACATATAACTAACAGAGTACACCGGACAAGACTTGCCAGGAACTTGCTAGTTGGTATTATACCTAGCGTCAGATAACAGTTCCCTGATGACATATGTACAGGTTAGTTCATCGACCTGAGGTCGTCATTTGTCTCGTGTGAGTTCCTACTGTACTTTGATTTATACCCTACCACGGGTCAAAGGAGTCGTGCAAACAGGTATATTTTGGGTACAGTCCCGAGCCACATGGAGGCAGTGAGCAGATCTTTGGGGATTCGTCTCTCCCGGTATTGGGGGTGAGATCGCACTGTGTTTAGGAGAGCCATTACACGAAATCCCTGGACAGGGTAATCGAGATTTACTGGAAGGTATTCCAGTAGTATCTCAGGGTGTTATGGGCTGCTCTCTGACACGACTTATGCAGCTATTGGGGGTCTGACATTTACCGGCCCTCTAGGCCGAATATACGATACTCATAGACGAATGGACCGGACTGTACGGATATTGTCACTGTCAGGCTCAGTAGGGTTTCTGGATGAGTTCGCTCGTCAGCTTCCCTTCCAATCAATGCATAGGCAACCGTTATGTACAACTTGTACCTCTGATGTGCTAGTGGTTATACCCAGTGCCAGTGTGTTGATGAGTCATTAGAGTCCCCAACAGACACTTTCCCAAGTTCGGGCGAAACGTTATAGATGCTGTATGGTTTTATGGCAGGGTTCGGAAAATGCACGTGCGTTTTCGCACGTGTCATTTTTCGGGCAGATGATACTGGTAGGCTTTGGTTTAAGCCAGATTCCAGTATTATACTGTGTAGATATAATATCTTTGTCTCAGTTGCAATTGTATTCGGTCGTAATACAAATGCGGGTATATTTATACTGTTACGGGGTTATCCTGAAATTCGTTTCAGGATCACTTTTGGAAGTTGCCGGTTTCCTGTTTTCTATCACCCGTATTTAACATTCGGTTAAAGACGGATTTATCTTTTCTTTAGACGAGTGTTGAAAGTTCTAGATTTGGTGACTAGGATTTGTGAGTCACTCATTTGCATTAATGGATGATGACTTGGCTTATGACTCATTGGTTTTCCATTAATGCTTTGATGACTTGATCATGATGATTCATTTGTTCATTAATGTGTTCATACTAGGTGTTAAGGTGAATCATTCATCTCATTTATTCTTTTGGTCACCTCCCCTCTCCTACACTCACTCTCCCACTCCTTTATATGGACGTCCCCTCTTGTTGGAATGGACATAGTTATTTTTCCTTTGAAAAGATTATGATAGTTTAGTGTATGGAAACTTGATAGCTCAATTTCCATTTACCCGATTCCAAATGGGAACTTCATTAACCGTTCGTCCATAGCTTTGGACGTAATGAGACAAAGTGTTCTACTCATTCTCTACATCATCTTGGTCGTCTCTTTTAGCAAACTTGACGACCGAGTTGCCTCGGTTCAGAGGCGGGAGCCCGTTTAAAGATCCGTCGACGTGGTGCCACCTGGACGACGAGACTGGAGTTTCAGAAGATCGAAGCCGCCGCAACAAAATGTGGGATGATGGTTGATGACCGAAGGACTCGGATCGTTCGGTACAACATTTCTACCCACTTTGTAATTTGTTAGTTTAGCTTTAATGGCCGATCCGGGTTATAGTACGCGATAGCGCCAGTTGTAAAAGTTTTGTTCCGCATATTGGCGTCTGTTAGACGGCCGGGGCGCTACCGTGGACTTACAGTGGTATCAGAGCCTCACCATTAAGCTTTACTAACTTGTGCTAACGCGTTTAAAAGATCGATCGAACGGAATTTCCGAAATTACATTTTGTAAGTCTACGGTAGAGCCACGGCCGTCTACAGACGCCAAATGCGGAACAAAAACTTTTTAACTGGCGCTATCGTATACTTTAACCCGGATCTGCCATTATTGCTAAACTAACAAACTGTAAAGAGAGTAGAAAGGTTATATCGAACGATCTGAGTCCTTCGTTCTTTAACCATCATCCCACGCTCCGTTGCGGCTGCTCCGATCTCGTCGATTTCCGATCTGCTCGTCCAGGTGGCACCACGTCAACGATTCTTTAAACGGGCTCCCGCCTCTGACTCGAGGCAACTCGGTCGTCAAGTTTGCTAAAAGTGACGACCAAGATTGATGTAGAGAATGAGTAGAAGACTTTGTCTCGTTCCGTCCAAAGCCATGGACGAACGGTTAATGAAGTTGCCATGGGAATCGGGTGATGGAATGAAATGAGCTGTGAAATTCCATACACCCCAAAATCTATCATAATCTTGTTACCAAATGAAACATCAAGTGAGAGTGAGTGAGAGTGAGGAGGGGGCCGACCATATATAGCAATAGGGGGGGTGAGTGTAGGAGCAAGAGAGTAACCATAAGGAAATATCTAGTGTGAACACAAGAAAATATCTAGTGTGAACACAAGAAAATATCTAGTGTGAACACATAGTGTGAACACAAAGAAAGCAACCAATGAAACAATAACACCTCACCGCTTCTAGAACCTTCTAGAAGCATCCACACACTTCCAAAGAAAAGATAAATCCGTTTTTAACCGAATGTTAAAAGACGGCTGATAGAAAACTGGAAATTGGCAACTTCCAAAAGTGATCCCGAAACGAATTTCAGAATAACCGCGTAACTGTATAAATATACCCGCATTTGTATTACGACCGAATACATATGCAACTGAGACAAAGATATTATATCTACTCAATATAATACTTGGATCCGGCTTAAACCAAAGCCGACCAGTATCATCTGTCCGAAATCTGACACGTGCGAAAATGCACGTGCATTTTCTGAACCCTGCCATAAAACCATACGGCCTCTACAACATTTCGCCCAAACTTGGGAAACTGTCTGTGGGGGACTCTAATGACTCGTCAGTACCCTGGCAGTGGGTTTAACCACAAACCGTCAGCGGCACTAGCAATGCGTAACGGCTGCCCATGGACTGACCTCAAGGGAGGCCGATGTGCGAACTCATCCGGAAACCCTACTGAGCCTAACAGTGACAATGTATATACAGTCCGGTCCGTTCGTCAATGAGTATCGCATATCTGCCTAGGGGGCTAGTAACGTCAGACCCCCAATAGCAGTATAAGTCGTGTCGGAGTGTAGCCCAATAACACCCTGAGATACTACCGGAGTACCTACCAGTAAATCTCCTGCCACGGCCGTGGGCTTTGTGTAATGGCTCTCCTAGACACAGCACGATCTCGCCCCCAATACCGGGAGAGACGAATCCCCTGCCGATCAGCTCACGTGCCTCCATATGGCTCGGGACTGTACCCAAAAACTACCTGTTTGCACGCCTCCTTTGAGCCGTGGTAGGGTAGAAATCAAAGCACAGTGGGAACTCACACGAGGCAAATGACGACCTCAGGTCGATGAACTAACCTGTACACATGTCACTAGGGAACTGCTATCTGACGATATGTATAATACCAACTAGCAGGTTCCCAGCGAGTCCTGTCCGGTGTACTCATAACCCAATGAGCACCCGTATACATCTTAGGTGATCCAACTGACACCAGTGGCTTGTGAGACCGGCCACCGCCCCTCGTTGGGGTCTCGACTATATACACTAGTCGACTCCGGAGTATCGATGCCCTGTCTCGAAACTCCCATTACTAGGGACCACAATTAAGGATATGCATATAAACTACCCAACTCTCACGTATATGATCGCCATCATATTGTTGGTAGTAAAGCAAGATCTTAAGGGCTCTATCAAAGTGTAACATGTAATCAGTCACCTGAACATGTACACGACTGATAAAGGCAAACCAGATAGCATACTATCATCTCGAGTAAGACGGTCCTACCGGTATAGGTCCTCCGCAATCATTGCAATCACGTACCTGCGATCCAATATTTGACTCTGAGGGCACAATCTCCAACAATCTCCCACTTGCACTTAAGGCTAATTATTGCGATGTCGACTACTCACAGCCCGTGTGAAACCGAACATCCAACTCCTCTACTAATCAGTTTCATAAAGCCCGTTTGTAAAACTATTGTGTTCGAGAAATAGCCTCAGTGAGTGGATCCGCCTAGATGTTTCTTTCTATATCTCTCTTAATCTCAAGTTCGCGGAGAAAGCCATCTCCCAAATTGAGTAATACCTGTCTTAGAATATGTCTGGATATCTGATGGGACCTAGTTCATAAATGAACTCCAAATCCAAACTTCTTAGACTGTATCGATCACTGAACCTAATCAGTATCCGGCACCATGCCTCCCACAGTATCCTTTTGGACCACCTGTCCATAATACTGTCCCTCTTCGTCAGAGGGAAAAACTATAACTCTGACAATCTCTCTGTCATCCATGTCACCTTTGAAGCCTGGAATGATAATCGTCTCCCGAAGGTGGCTGCCGTCATCAAATCCGTAGAACATCCACTTATGTTCTAAAACTGCTTCCTTATGTTTCTCCAGGATTGGATTAATACAAACTTATTGCATCTAGTGCAAAAACAACATTTGGTGTGGTACTTGACTTTTCATGATTGACTCAATTGCCTAAGCAAGTGATCTGCCAATCATGCACAGCCCTCTCCACTTTAGTCTATACGACACCTTTAGAGAGGGTGACTCCATCACCAGCAGGTACACCACCATGCCAGGAGTCATCTATTCTAAAAACCATTAGAATACTGTCAAAGTACCCACATTGGGAAACTACCCAAATCCAGATCTAAAACCATAGATTTAGAAACCAGAATGTCAAATATTATATCCATATCCTGTCTGGAGAAACAACTGTGTGACGACCACAGTACAACCGATCATAGTATAGGAATTTTACTTCCTACTCTGTGTATGTCATCCAGATACCATGACATCACACCCTACTATCTTCTTAACAGATCCATCCCTAATTCTGATGAAATCAAACCTATGACTGTCACATCAAAATTAGATGATCTATCTCCGCTATAACTGCTCTAGTCTATAAATAGACATAAGCTACTTGCCCACTATACTTTCGCTGCTCCCACTGACTACAACAACCCTCTGGCAGAATAATATATACGTGCACTTCTAAAGCTAGTTTAGAACAACGCTATACTCAACCTCCTGCCGGGTCTCATGGTCTGGAACAACAGTAGTGTCAAGTCTGGGTAAACAAGAACCTCCCTGTCACCGTCCTTGAGGCTAGCGGAGTACCTCTCGGGTGTCTGAGGTTACCCACCATATCTGCGGAGTGGCTATTTGGAACGTCAAACCTGATTGAATATATTGGTCCTATTAAATTTTCCGTAATCGTTCGCAGTTCTGGAATCACTTCCAGTTCTACCATACTCCCACTACTGTTTTCTGAAAAATTCCATTTTACTAAAACTGTGGCGAGTCAAGAACAATATCACTATTGATCTTCCAAATGGTAGAATATCAACCCTCGTCATAGCCAGGGTCAACCCACAAACATCCATTACAGAAACGTGCCCTGAGTTATCCAGAGTCTGGTTTTAAGCATAAGCTGGACAACTCCCCATACCTTAACATCTTTTAAGGTATGATCCATTCTATATCCAATATAGAAACTTTGGCACTTATTTAATTGGAACCAGATTCAAATTATGCAGCTATCTCCAGTGCATATCATCTTAATGGAAAGAGGCTAATCAGCATTACTCAACTTATGAATCCTTCCTATTATGAGTAACCTGAAAGAGAAACAAGTTTCTCAAAATCATTACTATCATCTGAATACCAATCACAAGAATCTACATCTTCGATCTCTTTGAAGAATCCCGATACTTGTGATACCAGGTTCTCTACTTTATTCTTATACCCACAACTTCTCAAAACTTAGACCTTGTATTTCTACGAAACACTTGTCTAAAAACTAGAGAAGTTATAAGTAAACAGAACATAGTACGAGGACCTACCCCTTTGTCCTGATGGACACTGGACAACATACAATACTCCGTATAAGTCCGCTGAGTTGAATAACTAAAAACCTGTGCGTCATAGGTGGAAAACTGTACCCTGGCGATTTCCTCAAATATCACCAATTACAACGAATTCCGATATAAGGAGGATAATCACATAATTTCCAATAACTTACTCCCACTCATTATCTGTAAAACCATACAGATACGAGAATGAAACCTGGTAAATACATTCCCTTGGAGTAAGTATATAATCGGGAAAACAGTTTTTCCTTTAACAATGCACTGAAACATGAAAATGTTTCGTAGGGGTATCCTGGTATTCATAGCAATGCCTCTTCCATAATCCAATTCATGACTTTAACCGTATATTTATTGCCATCTCACCAAATCCCTTTATGTGTCTTTAGTCGTTACCTTCTGTACACCATCTTTAGACTAAATGGTTTTCTTCCTTCCCTACCGTTCGGCACCAGCCTTTGGTTTGGAAGAAGACTATCCAGTAAGCATAATAGGTGTACCCTCCTAAACCAAGGAGTACTCGCAACTGAGAGAAGGTGATGATAAAAGAAAACTGAATAATACCTTATTCCTTTAAAGGTGAAATAGGAGTGGCGATGAAGTACGCGGTTTTGGTCGTGAATGATAACAGTCGCAATTTACTTTGCCCTCTTTCTAATCCCTTTATTTTGTCTTTACATATTACCTTCTGCACACCTTACTTAGGCTAATTGGTTTTCTTCATTCCCTACCTTTCGGCACCTGCCTATGGTTTGGAATAAGACTATCCAATAAGCGTAATAGGTGTACTCTCCTAAACCAAGGAGCCCTCGCAACCTGAGAGAAGGTGATAATAAAAGACAACTGAATAAACCAATTCTATTTCTCCTGAACCTTGATCCATCCTCGAAGAAGTCCCTTCGAGTTCGTAGATAACCATACGATGGATCTATCCAATGGAAGTGGATGTCCGTAGTAATACGGGTGTTCTGAGAAATGCAAAGGGTAAAAGAAGGAGTGGCAATGACTTATGCAACTATGACAATCCAAAAGCCAGTATTTTAAGAAGGTTCGGTTAACATGGTCACTGAGTCATAGTCTAGGGTCGGTCAAAGGTCGCTGCCAAAGAGAGAGAGAAAAGAAACACTCTGCGTGCACTCTAACCTAGATCAGAATGGTTATCACTTTATCTAATCCGGAAACCTCCCACTGTCCTGTCAAATTCTCCTCCAAACCTGAAAGAAGAATCAATCGGGATCACCCGAAGAGTAAACCAACTCATCAGTTGGAATCGGGATCCAACTCTCATCGCATGATAACGTGACGGAATGCATCCACGTTATTCATACTCCAGAAGGTATGCGCATACTTGGCAAGTTTCAGTTTCTTTAGAAACTCCCGATATCATTTTTGCCCCATGCTCTTATAACCTTGGTGTTAGGTCAAAATGTCATAAGTCACAAGCCAAGTTCTACCCGTCACTATCTTGTTAATTTGAACCCACCCGCACATGCCCTTGGTGTTAGGTCAAAATGGCAGAATGGCTATCCCAAACCAACTCATCTATCTATTCAACAAATGAATACCCAGCAGCTACCAAACACTATGCCTTGGCGTTACGTCAAAATACATAGCTTGAATACTACTGAATACCCAAAAGAAGTGACAGAGGGCTACGGCTGGTTTTTGGCGAAAAACCTTTAACGTAACGAACTTGATATCGCTGAAGGAACCTGATAGCTTTTTAAAATATAGTGGCGAAAAACCTTTTGCTAAAGAGGTCACTCCCGGTGAAGGGATCTCGGCTCTTTCCTCGTGGAATGAGGTGCAGGATATTCCACTGAATACCGCTATGCAAAGCAACCTGTAATCGACTATAGTGAAGTTATTACCCTGACGCAAACTTCTGCCCAAGGGGTCAGTCCCGGTGAAGGGATATCGGCCCTTGCCCCGTCGAATGAGGTGCAGGATATTCCACTGAATACCGCTATGCAAAACAAAAGTAAACGTCTTTGCAATAACACTTTTTAAATTTGTTCCAACAACTGCCAAATAGGTTTGCTTTTCTTTGCATTGATCAGAATCAACGCAGTCCCATCAATCGATCACACCAGAAAAAAACGAAAATAAAATGTACGTATATGCCATCCACGTTCGTCACTGGGTCCCGTCATCACCTGTTAGGTTACTTAACTAACGAAAGAGCGGGGACTGGACTAGCGCGGGTGTAAAACATATACAAAATCTAATAGTATATAAACCAATATACAATAATCGCTCCAGGCGTGATAATATGCAACATTACAGAAAAGTAATAAGCATCACAGAACAATACAGATAAACTGGGGTCCCCGGGTTTCACAGAGCCGCTGCTGAAACCCGACGTTCCCCTGGTCGTGTGGATAGCCTGTGAAATGAAACCTAGACCCCTACGGGTGCGGCAAGTTACCCGCCAAAACCTGAAGCGAGGCAGCCCCCTACAGCAAAGTGAATGGACCACCCTGCACTTCACGGAATCCGGTAGCTTGAGCACCCCTCCTTGGGTCAACCTGTACCCCCTACGAGTGCGGCGAATAGTCTGCCAATTCTAGAGTGAGGCCCCTCTGCCTTTCAAAGCCATGAGATGCGGACCCGTTGCCCCCCAGAACCCGGCTATCCGTGCACTCCGTCGCGGGGCAAAACCTAGTACAGTAATGGAAAAATAGTACAACAGGTACATCGACCGCAACCTGGTCGTGCCCCAAAAGAATATTATACAACAGGCAGTGACGGCAGTCCACATGTTGGACGCTCGTCCCGCAATATCAAATGTACAAATAAACTCAAACTGCACTACCATTGCACACTGCTATCCACCACGACAAATCCACAACATCACAGCACAACACAGAACATCAACGCGAATGTCACGTTCGCAAACCCGTCTAAAAGAACTATAGCAATCAGACGCAGTTTACCGATCAAATGACATTCCCGGTCGGAGATATAATGTAAGCACTGTAAACTAACATGTTTAAATTTCGATCGACTAAATATCACGAAGTGGGCCCCACAAACAACTGGTGAACAGTAACAAAATCTGGGCCCAAAAGATATATTCCAAAAACCCCAATTTCCAGAGAAGAATACACTGTGCAAGTTTGGGGGAATGATCACACCAGATGGCCGCGGATGCGCGGCCAAACCATGGGTTTGGCCGCGATTCCGCGGCAGTCATGTCGATTCATGAGCCCAAATTTGTACGGTGTTCTTATACAACCTTGCACAGATTTCTGAGATATGTAGAATAATTTTAGAACATCATTTAAAATCTACAGAAACTGTGAATGGAGATTTTGCAGTTTTCGATATCCGGTTCGATCGATATTTTAAACGCGTTAGTACAAGTTAGTATAGTATAATGGTGAGGCTCTGATACCACTGTAAGCCTACGGTAGCGCCCCGGCCGTCTACAGACGCCAAATGCGGAACAAAAACTTTTTAACTGGCGCTATCGTATACTTTAACCCGGATCTACCATTATTGCTAAACTAACAAACTGTAAAGAGAGTAGAAAGGTTATACCGAACGATCCGAGTCCTTCGTTCTTTAACTATCATCCCACGCTCCGTTGGGGCTGCTCCGATCTCGTCGATCTCCGATCTGCTCGTCCAGGTGGCACCACGTCAACGATTCTTTAAACGGGCTCCCGCCTCTGACTCGAGGCAACCCGGTCGTCAAGTTTGCTAAAAGAGACGACCAAGATTGATGTAGAGAATGAGTAGAAGACTTTGTCTCGTTCCGTCCAAAGCCATGGACGAACGGTTAATGAAGTTGCCATGGGAATCGGGTGATGGAATGAAATGAGCTGTGAAATTCCATACACCCCAAAATCTATCATAATCTTTTTACCAAATGAAACATCAAGTGAGAGTGAGTGAGAGTGAGGAGGGGGCCGGCCATATATAGCAATGGGGGGGTGAGTGTAGGAGCAAGAGAGTAACCATAAGGAAATATCTAGTGTGAACACAAGAAAATATCTAGTGTGAACACACAGTGTGAACACACAGTGTGAACACAAAGAAAGCAACCAATGAAACAATAACACCTCACCGCTTCTATAACCTTCTAGAAGCATCCACACACTTCCAAAGAAAAGATAAATCCGTCTTTAACCGAATGTTAAAAGACGGCAGATAGAAAACTGGAAATTGGCAACTTCCAAAAGTGATCCCGAAACGAATTTCAGGATAACTCCGTAACTGTATAAATATACCCGCATTTGTATTACGACTGAATACAAATGCAACTGAGACAAAGATATTATATCTACTCAATATAATACTCGGATCCGGCTTAAACAAAAGCCGACCAGTATCATCTGTCCGAAATCTGACATGTGCGTAAACGCACGTGCATTTTCCGAACCCTGCCATAAAACCATACGGCCTCTACAACGTTTCGCCCGAACTTGGGAAACTGTCTGTGGGGGACTCTAATGACTCGTCAGTACCCTGGCAGTGGGTTTAACTACAAACCGTCAGCGGCACTAGCAATGCGTAACGGCTGCCCATGGACTGACCTCAAGGGAGGCCGATGAGCGAACTCATCCGGAAACCATACTGAGCCTAACAGTGACAATGTATATACAGTCCGGTCCATTCGTCAATGAGTATCGCATATCTTCCTAGGGGGCTAGTAACGTCAGACCCCCAATAGCAGTATAAGTCGTGTCGGAGTGTAGCCCAATAACACCCTGAGATACTACTGGAGTACCTACCAGTAAATCTCCTGCCACGGCCGTGGGCTTTGTATAATGGCTCTCCTAGACACAACACGATCTCGCCCCCAATACCGGGAGAGACGAATCCCCTGCCGATCAGCTCACGTGCCTCCATATGGCTCGGGACTGTACCCAAAAACTACTTGTTTGCACGACTCCTTTGAGCCGTGGTAGGGTAGAAATCAAAGCACAGTGGGAACTCACATGAGACAAATGACGACCTCAGGTCGATGAACTAACATGTACACATGTCACCAGGGAACTGCTATCTGACGATATGTATAATACCAACTAGCAGGTTCCCAGCGAGTCATGTCCGGTGTACTCATAACCCAATGAGCACCTGTATACATCTTAGGTGATCCAACTGACACCAGTGGCTTGTGAGACCGGCCACCGCCCCTCGTCGGGGTCTCGACTATATACACTAGTCTACTCCGGAGTATCGATGCCCTGTCTCGAAACTCCCACGACTAGGGACCACAATTAAGGATATGCATATAAACTACCCAACTCTCACGTATATGATCGCCATCATACTGTTGGTAGTAAAGCAAGATCCTAAGGGCTCTATCAAAGTATAACATGTAATCAGTCACCTGAACATGTACACGACTGATAAAGGCAAACCAGATAGCATACTATCATCTCGAGTAAGACTGTCCTACCGGTATAGGTCCTCCGCAATCATTGCAATCACGTACCTGCGATCCAATAATTGACTCTGAGGGCACTATCTCCAACACATTTTTCTGTACAAAATGTTTCTGTTGATTTTTAAACTGTTCTAAAAATTATTTTGCATATCACAGAAAAACAAGCAGGCTTTTTTAAGCAATCCGTACAAATTTGGTCACGTGATCCAACATAACCACCGCGGATCCGTGGTCAAACCTAGGGTTTGACCGCGCATCCGCGTCCGTTTAGTGGGAACAATGCTCCAAAATTGTACAGAGGCTTCTACACTGGAAATTGTGGTATCTGGTACTGTTCTTTTGTGCCCAGTTTTTGTTACTGTACAGCAGATTTACGTGGGGCCCACTTCGGGATGTTTTGTCGATCGAAATTTAAACGTGTTAGTTTACAGTATTTACATTATATCTCCGACCGGGAATGTCATTTGATCGGTAAACCGCTTCTAATTGCTATAGTTCTTTTATACGGGTTTGCGAACGTGACATTCGCGTTGATGTTCTGTGTTGTGCTGTGATGTTGCGGATTTGTCGTGGTGGATAGCAGGGTGCAATGCTAGTGCAGTTTGGATTTATTTGTACATTTGATATTGCGGGGCAAGCGTCCAACATGTGGACTTCCGTCACTGCCTGTTGTATAATATTCTTTTGGGGCACGACCGGGTTGTGGTCGATGTACCCGTTGTACATATTTTTATTTCTGTACTAGGTTTATCCCGCCAAGGAGTGCACGGATAGCTGGGTTCTGGAGGGCAACGGGTCCGTATCTCATGGCTTTGAGAGGCAAAGGGACCTCACTCTAGAATTGGCAGACTATTCGCCGCACTCGTAGGGGGTACATGTTGACCCAAGCAGGGGTGCTCAATTTACCGGATTCCGTGAAGTGCCGGGTGTTCCATTCACTATGTTGTGGGGACTACCTCGCTTCTGGCTTTGGCGGGTAACTTGCCGCACCCGTAGGGGTCTAGATTTCATTGCACGGGCTATCCACACGACCAGGGGAACGTCGGGTTTCAGTAGCGGCTCTGTGAAACCCGGGATCCCAGATTATCTGTATTGTTCTGTGATGCTTATTACTTTTCTGTAATGTTGCATATTATCACGCCTAGAGCGATTATTGTATATTAGTATATATACTATTAGATATTGTATATGTTTTACACCCGCGCTAGTCCAGCCCCCGCTCTGTCGTTAGTTAAGTAACCTAACGGGTGATGACGGGACCCAGTGACAAATGCGAATGGCATATACGTACATTTTATTTTCGTTCTTTTCTGGTGTGATTGATTGATGGGACTGCATTGATTCTTATCAATGCAAGGATAAAACAAACCTATATTTGATGTTGTTGGAACAAATTTTAAAAGGAGTTATTACAAAGACGTTTCCTTTTGTTTTGCATAGCGGTATTCAGTTAGAATATCCTGCACCTCATTCGACGAGGCAAGGGCCGAGATCCCTTCACCGGGAGTGACCCCTTGGGAAGAAGTTTACGTCAGGGTAATAACTTCAATATAGTTGATTACAGGTTGCTTTGCATCGCGGTATTCAGTTGGAATATCCTGCACCTCATTCCATGAGGAATGAACCGAGATCCCTTCACCGGGAATGACTTCTTTAGCAAAAGGTTTTCGCCACTATATTTTTATAAAATGCTATCAGATTCCTTCAACGAGATCAAGTTCGTTACGTTAAAGGTTTTTTGCCAAAAACCAGCCGTAATCCTCTGTCATTTCTTATGGATGGTCAGTAGTATTCAAGCTATGTTTGTTGGCCTACGTCAAGGCATAGTGTTTGGTAGCTGCTGGGGTATTCATTTGTTGCATAGATAGATGCATTAGTTTAGGACAGACATACAGCCTTGTTGGCCCATGTCAAAGGCATGTACGATGACCTAAATTAATCAGGACAACGACGGGTAGAACTTGACATGTGGCTTATGATTTGTTGGCCTACGTCAAGGTCATAAGTGCATGGGATAAAAATTATATCGGGAGTTTCAAACATACAGGAAACTTTCCAGACTTGCGCATACCTTCTGGAGTGTGTTAACTTGAGTGGCTTCCATCATGTTATCATGCGATGATAGTTGGATCCCGATTCTCACTGATGAGTTGGTTTACTCATCGGGTGATCCCGACTAATTCTTCTTTCAGGGTGGAGGAGAATTTGAGATTACAGTGGGAGGTTTCCTAATTATATAATGTGATAACCATTCTGATCTAGGTTAGAGTGCACGCAGAGTGTTTCTTTTCTTTCTCTCTTTGGCAGCGACCTTTGACCGACCCTAGACTATAACTCAGTGACCAAGTTGACCGAACCTTCTTAATATACTGGCTTTTGGATTGTCTATAGTTTTATAAGTCAATGCCGCTTCTTCTTTTACCCTTTGTATTTCTCAGAACAACCCGTATTACTACGGTCATCCACTTCCATTGGATAGATCCATCGTATGGTTATATACGAACTCGAAGGGACTTCTTCGAGGATGGATCCAGGTTCAGGAGAAATAGAATTGGTTTATTCAGTTGTCTTCTATTATCATCTTCTCTCAGGTTGCGAGGGCTCCTTGGTTTTGGAGAGTACACCTATTACTTTTATTGGATAGTCTTATTCCAAACCATAGGCAGGTGCCGAAAGGTAAGGAATGAAGAAATCCAATTAGCCTAAGTAGGGTGTGCAGAAGGTAATATGTAAAGATAAATAAACGAATTAGTGTTGGAGATAGTGCCCTCAGAGTCAATTATTGATTCACAGGCACGTGATTGCAATGATTGAGGGAGGACCTATCCCGGTAGGACAGTCTTACTCAAGATGATAGTATGCTATCTGGTTTATCTTTATCATCGTGTACTGCTTTAGGTGACCTTAAAGGTCACTATTGCACGTTGATAGAGCCCCTAGGATTCTTGCTTGACTTCCAGCAGTATGAGGGCGATCATATACGTGGGAGCTGGTAGTCTATAAGCACATCCTTAAAAGGTCCCTAGTCATGGGAGTTTCGAGACAGGGCATCGATACTCCATAGTAGACTAGTGTATACAGTCGAGACCCCAACGAGGGGCGGTGGGCGGTCTCACAAGCCACTGGTGTCAGTTGGTTCACCTAAGATGTATACAGGTGCTCATTGGGTTATGAGTACACCGGACAGGACTCGCCGGGAACATGCTAGTTGGTCTTATACCTGACGTCAGATAGCAGTTCCCTGGTGACATGTGTACAGGTTAGTTCATAGACCTGAGATCGTCATTTGTCTCGTGTGAGTTCACACTGCGCTTTGATTACTACCCTACCACGCTCAAAGGAGACGTGCAAACAGGTTTTAGTTGGGCACAGTCCCGAGCCACATGGAGGCAGTGAGCGGATCTGCAGGGGTTCGTCTCTCCCGGTATTGGGGGTGAAGTCGCGCTGTGTCTAGGAGAGCCATTACACGAAGTCCTTGGCCAAGGCAGGAGATTTACCGGTAGGTATTCCAGTAGTATCTCAGGGTGTTCTGGGCTACACTCCGACACGACTTTCACCGCTTTTGGGGGTCTGACTTTTACCAACCCCTAGGCCCGCCATGCGATGCTCATAGACGAACGGACCGGACTGTACGGATATTGTCACTGACAGGCTCATTAGGGTGTCAGGATGAGTTCGCTCATCGACGTCCCTTTTGGTCAATAGCTGGTAGCCCGTCACGTATGGCTAATACCTCTGACGTGCTAGTGGTCAAATCCACAGCCATAGTATTGACGAGTCTTTAGAGTCCTCCACATTCAGTTACTCATGTTTCGGGCGAATCGCTGTAGAGGCCGTATGGAGATATGGCAGGGTTCGATCAGATACGTGCGGTATTGCACGGATCAGGATCGGGCGGTTGGTACTAGAGGCCGTATGGATATATGGCCGAGTTCGATCAGATACGTGCGGTATTGTACGGATCAGGATCGGACGGATAATACTAGCCGGCTTTGGTTTAAGCCGGATCCTAGTATAGTACAGTGTAGATTTTGTCTCATTGCATTTGTATTTCGGTAGGAATATAAATGCGGGTGTGTATGCACAGTAGCGGGGTTTTTCCTGTAATTTATTACGGGACCAGTTTTCTGGAGTTGCCAGTTTGCTTTCCGTTTCGGCCATATTTCTTTGTATCTTTCATTGGCCGAAGATTGGTGGAGGAGGGCTTATTTGCATTTGTGAAAATAAGCATTTGTGGAGGGTTGTCTTTGCACATTGTAGTGTCATGATGGTTGCACCATCCCTTGACCATTTGACTTCTTCTTTCATGATAGGTTGACTTTGTGATGAGATGATGAGGTTGGTTGAGTGAGGGTTTTAGTTTGTGATCATTATTGGTTAACATCACCCTTTCTCTCTCTTGCTTGATTGGTTGGCTCACTCATTCTTTTGGATACTCACTCACTCCCTCATCCACTCACTCTCCTCTCTTCACCATGGTGCATGGCCGGCCAAGCCAAGGAGGGGCTGTCCCAATATTTGGTGAGGGGATTTTTGGTCTTTTGGCTTCACAAAAATCCCAAAGTTTCATCTCCAAAAAGTCTTAGTTCCTTTCCTCCACTAAAGGCAACTTCCACAACCCCAAATGAGACACAAGTTCCATACTACATTCTACAGCATATCTTGGGCACGTCGACTCGCCAACTTTATGCCCGAGTTGCCTCGGTCCAGAGGTGGGAGCCCGTAAAAGAAGCAGGCGACGTGGTGCCCTTCCGGCGACTTGGTGGAGACCGGAGATTCCGCGGGGAGATCGGGACGACGAAGAGAAGACCGAAGGACACGGATCGCTCGGTATATCTCTCTACCCCTTCTCTTGATAGCTAGGACTAGATTAATGGCACTATCCGGGTTTATAGTGCGCGGTGGTGCTGGTTTGAAAAGTTAAAGTAAATCACCGCTTCCGCATTCCGGCGTCGGATTGACGGCCGGGGCGCCGCCGTGCACTTACAGTGGTATCAGAGCCTCGCCATTAACCTAGTCTAGCTTGTTCTAATGTGTTTACGTTTCCGATCGAACAAAATTCCGAAACCGCATTTTCGAATAGCATCAGTTTCTGTCGAAATATTTTTGGCTCCAAAAATTTTTCAGGTTGTTTCAGAAACATGTGCAGGCAATTCTAAGAACACTGTAAAATTTTGGTGATCCCAGATATCTGTATTGTTCTGTGATGCTGTACATTTCTGTGATGCTGCATTTTTTATCACGCCTTGAGCGAAATATTATATATTGATATATATACTAGTTGATGTTGTATATGTTTTGCATCCGCGCTAGTCCGGTCCCCGCTCTGTCGTAAGTTAGCTAACCTAACGGGTAATGACGGGACCCAGTGTCAAATGCGGATGGCATATACGTACATCATTATATTTCGTTCTTTGTGGTGTGATCAATTGATGGGACTGCGTTGATTCGGATCAATGCAAGTTAAACAAACCTATTCTGATGTTGTTGGAACACTTTTCAAAAAGCTGTTATTGCAAGGACGTTCTCTTTTGTTTTGCATCGTGGTATTCAGTTGGAATATCCTGCTCCTCAGTCGACGAGGCAAGGGCCGAGATCCCTTCACCGGGAGTGACCCCTTGGACAAAAAGTTTGCGTCAGGGCAATAACTTCACTATAGCCGATTACTTTTGCTTTGCATCATGGTATTCAGTTGGAATATCCTGCACCTCATTCTACGGGGAAAGAGCCGAGATCCCTTCACCGGGAGTGACCTCTTTAGCAAAGGTTTTCGTCACTATATTTTCATAAAAGCTATCCAGTTCCTTCAGCGATATCAAGTTCATTACGTTAAAGGTTTTCGCCAGAAACCATTCGTAGCCCTCCGTCATTTCATATGGATAGTCAATAGTATTCAAGCTGTGTTTGTTGGCCATAGTCAAGGCACAGTGTTTGGTAGCTATTGGGTGTTCATATGCTGCATAGATAGATGTGTTGGTTTGGGACAGTCGTATAGCCTTGTTGGCCCTAGTCAAGGGCTTGTACGGGTGGGTTCAAATCAACCTGGACAATGACGGGTAGAACTTGACATGTGACTTTTGATTTGTTGGCCTTAGTCAAGGTCATAAGAGCATGGGGTAAAAATCCACATCGGGAGTTTCTAAAGAAACTGAAACTTGCCAGATATGCGCATACCTTCTGGAGTGTGATGACGTGAGCGGATTCCGTCACGTTATCATGCGATGATAGTTGGATCCCGATTCCCACTGATGAGTTGGTTTACTCCTCGGGTGATCCCGACTAATTCTTCTTTCAGGTTTGGAGGAGAATTTGACGGTACAGTGGGAGGTTTCCAGATTAGATAAATTGATAACCATTCTGATCTAGGTTAGAGTGCACGCTAAGTGTTTCTTTTCTCTCTCTCTCTTTGGCAGCGACCATTGACCCGACCCTAAGACTATGACTCAGTGACCAAAATTGACCGAACCTTCTAAAACACTGGCTTTTGGATTGTCAGAGTTGCTAACCTCATTGTCACTCCTACTTTTACCCTTTTCTCCAAGACACCCCGTATTACTACGAACGTCCACTTCCATTGGACAAAACCATCGTATGGTTATATACGAACTCGAAGGAATTTATTCGAGGATGGTTTCCGGTCTGGAGAAAACGAATAGGACTATTCAGTTGTCTTTTCATTTTACCTTCTCTCGGGTTGCGAGTACTCCTTGGTTTAGGAGATAGTACACCTATTACGCAAATTGGATAGTCTTCTTCCAAACCTTAGGCCGGTGCCGAACGGTGGGGAGTGAAGAAAACCAATTAGCATAACAATGGTGTACAGAAGGTATTAGGTAAAGACATATAAAGGGATTAGTAAGAGGACAAAGTAAATTGCGACTACTATTCACGACCAAACCAAGTATCTCTTCGCCAATCCTAAATCACCTTTGTATTTCTCCAGAACACTCCCTATCACTACGAAGATCTACGGTTTACTGGATACTTCATCGTATGGTTATATACGAATTCGAAAGGAACTTGTTCCAGTTCGGGGATGGATTCTGGTTCGGGAGAAATAGGAATAAGGTTTATTCGGTTATCTTTTATCTTCATCTTCTCTCGCATTACGAGTGCTCCTAGGATTAGGACAGTACACCCATTATGCTTATTGGATAGTCTTCTTCCAAACCATAGGTTGGTGCCGAACGGTAGGGAAGGAAGAAAACCATTTGGCCTAAAGGGGTGTACAGAAGGTAATGACTAAAGACATATAAAGGGATTTGGAAAGATGGCAAAGAATCACGCGGTTACAGTTGTAAATCTGGATAATGGAAGAGGCATTACTGGGAATACCCGAATACCCCATCGAAACATTTCAATGTTTCAGTTTCACTGTGTAATGTTAAAAGAAAACTGATTTCCCGATTAGATACTTACTCCAGGGTATGTATTTACCAGGTATGATTCTCACATCTGTATGGTTTTACAGATGATGAGTGGGAGTAAGTTATTGGGAATTGGGTGATCATCCTCATTATATCGGGATTCGTTGTAATCGGTGATATTTGAGGAAATCGCCTGGGTTGTTTGCCGGATGGCAAATTTTTGGTTTTGAATATCCGCTGTTATGCACCAATTTCAAATTGATATATCTGTACGTCTATTTTCATAGAGTGAGATAAACCTTTCTGAAATTAAGTCTGTGACATTTACCTATATCAGTGGATGGTTAGGTAAGGAGCATTAAACAGCGGTGTAATTCTTCTTAACCATAAGTACAATTTTCAACCTACGACACACAGTGAATGAGTTATCAGACTCAAGGGACTTATACAGAGTATTGTATGTTGTCCAGGGTCCATCAGGACAGAGGGGTTGGTCCTCGTACTATATTCGGTTTACTTATGACTTCTCTAGTTTTTAGACAGGTGTTTCGTGGAAACACAGGGTCCGAATTTTGAGAAGTTATAGGTATTTGAATAAAGTAGAAAACCAGGTATTACAAGTATCGGGATTCTTCAAAGTGATCGAAGATGTAGATACTTGTGTATGGTATTCAGTTGATAGTAATGATTAAGAAAACTTGCTTCACTTTCAGGTTACTCATAATTGGAAGCATTCCTAAGTTGAGTAACGTTGATCGGCCTCTTTCCATTTAGTTGACATGCACTGGAGACAGCTGCATGATTTGAATCTGATTCAATTAAATCAGTGCCTCTGGTTCTATATTGGATATAGAACAGTTCATATCTTAACGATGTTAAGGTACGGGGAGTTGTCCGGCCTATCATTAAAACCAGACTCTGGATAACTCAAGGCACGTTTCTGTAATGGCTGTTTGTGGGTTGACCCAAGCTATGACGAGGGTTGATTTTCTACCATCTGGAAGATCAATAGTGATATTGTTCTTGACACGCCACAGTTTTTAATAAAAATGGATTTTTTCAGAAAACAGTAGTGGGAGTATGGTAGAACTGGAAGTGATTCCAGAACCACAAACGATTACTGAAAATTTGATAGGAACCTAAAGATTCAATCTGGTTTGACATTCTATTGGCCACTCCGCAGATACGGTGGGTAACCTCAGGCACCCGAGAGGTACTCCGGTAGCCTCAAGGACGGTGACAGGGAAGTTCTTGTTTACCCACACTTGCCATAGCTGTTGTTCCAGACTGTGAGACCCGGCAGGAGGATGGGTATAGCGTCGTTCTAAACTGGCTTTAGAAGTGTACGTCTATATGACTCTGCCAGAGGGTTGTCGTAGTCAGTGGGAGCAGCGGAAGCATTGGTGGACATATGGCTTATGTCTATTTATAGACTAAAGCAGATATAGCGGAGATAGATCATCTATTTCTGATGTGACATTCATAGGTTTGACTTCATCAGAATAGGGGATGGATCTGTTGAGAAGGTAGTATGGTGTAATGTCATGGTATTTGGATGACATACACGGAGTAGGAAGTGATATTCCTATACTACAATCGGTTATAATTTGGTTGTCACACAGTGGTTTCTCCACATGGGACTTGGACATTATATAAGACATACTGGTTACTAGATCTATGGTTTTAGATCTAGATTTGGGTGGTTTCCCAATTAGGGTACTTAGACAGCATTCCAAGAGTATTTAGAATGGACGACTCCTGGCACGGTAGTGTACCTGCAGGTAATGGAGTCACCCTCTCTAAAGGAGTCTTATAGACTAAAGGGGAGAGGGATGTGGATGATTGGCAGATCACATGCTTAGGCAATTGAGTCAATCATGAGATGTGAAGTACCACACCAGATGTTGTTCTTTCATAGATGCAATAAGTTGACATTGATCCAATCCTGGAGAAACAGTCGGAAGCAGTTTTAGAACATAAGTGCATGTTCTAGGGATATGATAACGACAGCCTCATTCGGAAGACAGTTATCATTCCAGGCTTCCAAGGTGACCTGGACGACAAGGAGGTTGTCAGAGTTATAGTTTTCCTTCTGATGAGGGGTAGTATTTTGGACAGGTGGTCCAAGGCAATACTGAGGGAGGCATGGCGCAGGATACTGATTAAGTTCAGTAGACGATACAGTCTAAGAAGTTTGGATTTGGAGTTCATTTATGAGCTAGGTCCCATCAGACATCCAGACACATTCTAAGACAGGTATTGCTCATTTCGGGAGATGGGTTTCTCCGCGAACTTGAGATATAGAGAGACATAGAAAGAAACATTAATGCGGATCCACTCACTGAGGCTATTCCTCGAACGCAATAGTTTCGCAAACGGGATTTGTGAGACTGACTAGTAGAGGAGTTGGGTGTTCGGTATCACACGGGCTGTGAGTATGCGACATCGCAATAATTAACCTTGAGTGCAAGTGGGAGATTGTATGAGATAGTGCCCTCAGAGTCAATTATTGGATCGCAGGCACGCGATTGCAATGATTGAGGGAGGACCTATCCCGGTAGGACAGTCTTACTCAAGATGATAGTATGCTATCTGGTTTATCTTTATCATCGTGTACTGCTTTAGGTGACCTTAAAGGTCACTATTGCACGTTGATAGAGCCCCTAGGATTCTTGCTTGACTGCCAGCAGTATGAGGGCGATCATATACGTGGGAGCTGGTAGTCTATAAGCACATCCTTAAAAGGTCCCTAGTCGTGGGAGTTTCGAGGCAGGGCATCGATACTCCAGAGTAGACTAGTGTATACAGTCGTGACCCCGACGAGGGGCGGTGGACGGTCTCACAAGCCACTGGTGTCAGTTGGTTCACCTAAGATGTATACAGGTGCTCATTGGGTTATGAGTACACCGGAAAGGACTCGCCGGGAACATGCTAGTTGGTCTTATACCTGACGTCAGATAGCACTTCCCTGGTGACATGTGTACAGGTTAGTTCATCGACCTGAGATCGTCATTTGTCTCGTGTGAGTTCACACTATGCTTTGATTACTACCCTACCACGCTCAAAGGAGACGTGCAAACAGGTTTTAGTTGGGTACAGTCCCGAGTCACATGGAGGCAGTGAGCTGATCTGCAGGGGTTCGTCTCTCCCGGTATTGTGGGTGAGGTCGCGCTGTGTCTAGGATAGCCATTATACGAAGTCCTTGGCCAAGGCAGGAGATTTACTGGTAGGTATTCCAGTAGTATCTCAGGGTGTTCTGGGCTACACTCCGACACGACTTGTACCGCTTTTGGGGGTCTGGCTTTTACCAACCCCCTAGGCCCGCCATGCGATGCTCATAGACGAATGGACCGGACTGTACGGATATTGTCACTGATAGGCTCAGTAGGGTGTCAGGATGAGTTCGCTCATCGACGTCCCTTTTGGTCAATAGCTGGTAGCCCGTCACGTATGGCTAATACCTCTGACGTGCTAGTGGTTAAATCCACAGCCATAGTATTGACGAGTCTTTAGAGTCCCCCACATTCAGTTACTCAAGTTTCGGGCGAAACGCTGTAGAGGCCGTATGGAGATATGGCAGGGTTAGATCAGATACGTGGGGTATTGCACGGATCAGGATCGGACGGTTGGTACTAGAGGCCGTATGGATATATGGCAGGGTTCTATCAGATACGTGTGGTATTGCACGGATCAGGATCGGACGGATAATACTAGCCGACTTTGGTTTAAGCCGGATCCTAATATAGTACGGTGTAGATTTTGTCTCATTGCATTTGTATTTCGGTAGGAATACAAATGCGGGTGTGTATGCACAGTAGCGGGGTTTTTCCTGTAATTTATTACGGGACCATTTTTCTGGAGTTGCCAGTTTGCTTTCCGTTTCGGCCATATTTCTTTGTATCTTTCATTAGCCGAAGATTGGTGGAGGAGGGCTTATTTGCATTTGTGCAAATAAGCATTTGTGGAGGGTTGTCTTTCCACATTGTAGTGTCATGATGGTTGCACCATCCCTTGACCATTTGACTTCTTCTTTCAAGATAGCTTGACTTTGTGATGAGATGATGAGGTTGGTTGAGTGAGGGTTTTAGTTTGTGATCATTGTTTGTTAACATCAACCTTTCTCTCTTTTGCTTGATTGGTTGGCTCACTCATTCTTTTGGATACTCACTCACTCCCTCATCCACTCACTCTCCTCTCTTCACCATGGTGCATGGCCGGCCAAGCCAAGGAGGGGCTGTCCCAATATTTGGTGAGGGGATTTTTGGTCTTTTGGCTTCACAAAAATCCGAAAGTTTCATCTCCAAAAAGTCTTAGTTCCTTTCCTCCACCAAAGGCAACTTCCACAACTCCAAATGAGACACAAGTTCCACACTACATTCTACAGCATATCTTGGGCATGTCGACTCGCCAACTTCGTGCCCGAGTTGCCTCGGTCCAGAGGTGGGAGCCCGTAAAAGAAGCAGGCGACGTGGTACCCTTCCGGCGACTTGGTGGAGACCGGAGATTCCGCGGGGAGATCGGGACGACGGCGAGAAGACCGAAGGACACGGATCGCTCGGTATATCTCTCTACCCTTTCTCTTGATAGCTAAGACTAGATTAATGGCACGATCCGGGTTTATAGTGCGCGGTGGTGCCGGTTTGAAAAGTTAAAGTAAATCACCGCTTCCGCATTCCGGCGTCGGATTGACGGCCGAGGCGCCGCCGTGCACTTACAATTAGAAAGAGGATAAAGTAAATTGCGACTACTAACATTCACGACCAAACCACGTATTTCATCGCCACTCCTACTTCACCTTTAATTTCTCCAGAACAACCCGTATCACTACAAACATCCAATTCCATTGGATAAATCCATCGTATGGTTATATACGAACTCGAAGGATATTTTTTCGAGGATGGATTCTGGTTCAGGAGAAATAGGAATAAGGTTTATCAGTTGTCTTTTATCATCACCTTCTCTCAAGTTGCGAGTACTCCTATGTTTAGGAGGGTACACCTATTATGCTTACTGGATATTCTTCTTCTAAACCATAGGCTGGTGCCGAACGGTAGTGAAGGAAGAAAACCATTTAGCCTAGTGATGGTGTACAGAAAGTAATGACTAAAGACAAATAAAGGGAATTGAAAAGATGGCAGGGAAATATACGGTTAAAGTCATGTTATGGATTATGGAAGAGGCATTACTGGGAATACCAGGATACCCCTACGAAACATATTAATGTTTCATATTCACTACGCATTGTTAATAGAAAACTGATTTCCCGATTGGATACTTACTCCAGGGTATGTATTTACCAGGTATGCTTCTCACATCTGTATTGTTTTACAGATGATGAGTGGGAGTAAGTTATTGGGAATTAGGTAATCATCCTCATTATATCAGAATTCTTTGTAATTGGTGATATTTGAGGAAATCACCCGGGGACAATTTTCAACCTACGACGCACAGGTTTTGAGTTATTCAACTCAGCGGACTTATACAGAGTATTGTATGTTGTCCAGTGTCCATCAGGACAAAGGGTTAGTCCCCGTACTATATTCTATTTACTTGTGACTTCTCTAGGTTTTAGACAAGTGTTTCGTAGAAATACAATGTCTAAGTATTGAGAAGTTGTGGGTATAGGAATAAAGTAGAGAACCATGTGTCGCAAGTATCAAGATTCTTCAAAGAAATCGAAGATGTAGATTCTTGTGATTGATATTCACTTAATAGTAATGGTTTTGAGAAAAATTTTCTCTTTCAGGTTACTCATAATAGGATGGATTCCTAAGTTGAGTAATGCTGATTAGCCTCTCTCCATTAAGTTGATATGCACTGGAGACAACTGCATGATTTGAATCTGGTTCCAATTAAATAAGTGCCTAAGATTCAATATTGGATATAGATTGCTTCATATCTTAACGATGTTAAGGTAAGGGGAGTTGTCCAGCTTATGTTTAAAAACAGACACTGGATAACTCAAGGCACGTTTCTGTAATGGCAGTTTGTGGGTTGACCCTGGCTTTGACGAGGGTTGAACTTTTACCATCTGGAAGATCGATAGTAATATTGTTCTTGACTCGCCACAGTTTTAGTAAAAATGGATTTTTTCAGAAAACAATAGTGGGAGTATGGTAGAACTGGAACTGATTCCAGAACCGCAAACGATTACGGAAAATTTAATAGGATCTATATATTCAATCAGGTTTGACATTCTATTAGCCACTCCGCAGATATGGTGGGTAACCTCAGACACCCGAGAGGTAATCTGGTAGCCTCAAGGACGGTGACGGGGAGGTTCTTGTTTACCCAGACTTGACACTACTGTTGTTCCAGACTATGAGACCCGGTAGGAGGATAAGTATAGCGTCGTTCTAAACTAGTTTTAGAAGTGCACGTATATATATTACTCTACCTAGGGTTATCGTAGTCAGTGGGAGCAGCGAAAGCATAGTGGACAAGTAGCTTATGTCTATTTATAGGCTTGAGCAAATATAGCGGAGATAAGATCATCTAATTTTTGATGTAACATGTCATGGGTTTGACTTCATCAGAATAGGGGATGGATCTGTTAAGAAGGTAGTAGGGTGTAATGTCCTGGTATTTGGATGACATACACAGAGTAGGAAGTAAAATTCCTATACTACGATCGGTTGTACTGTGGTCGTCACACAGTTGTTTCTCCACAAAGGATATGGATATAATATCTGACATTCTGGTTACTATATCTATGGTTTTAGATCTAGATTTGGGTAGTTTCCCAATGTGGGTACTTTGACAGTATTCTAATAGTATTTTAGAATAGATGACTCCTGGCATGGTGGTGTACCTGCAGGTGATGGAGTCACCCTCTCTAAAGGTGTCTTACAGACTAAACGGGAGAGGGACGTACATGATTGACAGATCACTTGCTTAGGCAATTGAGTCAATTGTGAGATGTCAAGTACCACACCAGATGTCGTTTTTGCACTAGTTGCGATAAGTTTATATTAATCCAATCCTGAAGAAACATAAGGAAACAGTTATAGAACATAAGTACATGTTCTACGGATTTGATGACGGAAGCCTCCTTCGGGAGACAGTTATTATTCCAGGCTTCACAGGTGACCTGGATGACAGAGTGATTGTCTGAGTTATAGTTTTCCCTCTGACGAGGGACAGTATTATGGACAGGCGGTCTAAGAGGATACTGTAAGAGGCATAGTGCTGGACACTGATTATTTTCAGTAATCGATACAGTCTAAGAAGTTTGAATTTGGAGTTCATTTATGAACTAGGTCCCATCAGATATCCAAACATATTCTAAGACAGGTATTACTCAATTCGGGAGATGGTTCTCTCCGCGAATTTGAGATTAAGAGAGACATAGAAAGAAACATCGGGGCGGATCCACTCACTGAGGCTATTTCTCGAACACAATAGTTTTGCAAACGTGCTTTGTAAAACTGATTAGTTGAGGAGTTGGATGTTCGGTATCACACCAGCTGTGAGTACGCGGCATCGCAATAATAGCCTTAAGTGCAAGTGGGAGATTGTTGGATATAGTGCCCACTAAGTCAAATATTGGATCACAGGTACGTGATTGCAATGATTGAGGGAGCAACTATACCGATAGAATAGTCTTACTGGAAATGATAGTGTGCTATCTGGTTTGTCTTTATCATCATGTAGATGTTGATAGAGCCCATAGGATTCTTGCTTGACTACCAGCAGTATGATGGCGATCATATATGTGGAAGCTGGGATCTATAAGCACATCCTTAAAGTGTCCTTAGTCGTGGGAGTTTCGAGACAGGGCATCGATACTCTGGAGTAGTCTAGTGTATACATTCGAGACCTCGACGAGGGGCGGTGGCCGGTCTCACAAGACATTGGTGTTAGTTGGTTCACCTAAGATGTATACAGGTGCTCATTGGGTTATGAGTACACTGGACAGGACTCGCCGGGAACATGCTAGTTGGTATTATACCTAGCGTCAGATAGCAGTTCCCTGGTGACATGTGTACAGGTTAGTCCATCGACCTGAGGTCGTCATTTGTATCGTGTGAGTTCCCTCTGTACTTTGATTTATACCCTACCACGGGTCAAAGGAGTCATGCAAACAGGTATATTTTGGGTACAGTCCCGAGCCACATGGAGGCAGTGAGCAGATCTTCGGGGATTCGTCTCTCCCGGTATTGGGGGTGAGATCGCACTCTGTTTAGGAGAGCCATTACACGAAATCCCTGGACAGGGTAATCGAGATTTACTGGAAGGTATTCCAGTAGTATCTCAGGGTGTTATGGGCTGCTCTCTGACACGACTTATGCAGCTATTGGGGGTCTGACGCTTACCGGCCCCCTAGGCCTAATATGCGATACTCATAGACGAATGGACCGGACTGTATGGATATTGTCACTGTCAGGCTCAGTAGGGTTTCTGGATGAGTTCGCTTGTCAGCTTCCCTTCCAATCAATACATAGGAAACCGTTACGTGCAGCTTGTACCTCTGACGTGCTAGTGGTTATACCCAGTGCCAGTGTGTTGATGAGTCATTAGAGTCCCCCACAGACACTTTCCCAAGCTCGAGCGAAACGTTGTAGATGACGTATGGTTTTATGTCAGGGTTCGGATAATGCACGTGCGTTTTTGCACGTGTCAATTTTCGGGCAGATAATACTGGTAGGCTTTGGTTTAAGCCGGATCCCAGTATTATACTGTGTAGATATAATATCTTTGTCTCAGTTGCATTTGTATTCGGTCGTAATACGAATGCGGGTATGTTTATACTGTTACGGGGTTATCCTGAAATTCATTTCAGGATCACTTTTGGAAGTTGCCGGTTTCCTGTTTTCTATCACCCGTATTTTACATTCGGTTAAAGACGGATTTATCTTTTCTTGAGATGAGTGTGGAAAGTTCTAGATTTGTTGACTAGGTTTTGTGAGTCACTCATTTGCATTAATGGATGATGGCTTATGACTCATTGGTTTTCCATTAATGCTTTGATGACTTGATCATGATGATTCATTTATTCATTAATGTGTTCATACTAGGTGTTAAGGTGAATCATTCATCTCATTTATTCTTGTGGTCACCTCCCCTCTCCTACACTCACTCTCCCTCTACTTTATATGGCCGGCCCCTCTTGTGGGAATGGACATGGTTATTTTTCCTTTGAAAAGATTATGATAGTTTAGAGTATGGAAACTTGATAGCTCAATTTCCATTTACTCGATTCCAAATGGCAACTTCATTAACCGTTCGTCCATAGCTTTGGACGTAACGAGACAAAGTGTTCTACTCATTCTCTACATCATCTTGGTCGTCTCTTTTAGCAAACTTGACGACCGAGTTGCCTCGGTTCAGAGGCGGGAGCCCGTTTAAAGATCAGTCGACGTGGTGCCACGTGGACGACGAGACTGGAGTTTCAGAAGATCGAACCGCCGCAACAAAGCGTGGGATGATGGTTGAAGACCGAAGGACTCGGATCGTTCGGTATAACATTTCTACCCACTTTGAAATTTGTTAGTTTTGCTTTAATGGCCGATCCGGGTTATAGTACGCGATAGCGCCAGTTGTAAAAGTTTTGTTCCGCATATTGGCGTCTGTTAGACGGCCGGGGCTCTACCGTGGACTTACAACATCAGGGCGTGTACATAACATCGCATACATTATAGATCCTACAGCAGAAGCGTAGGGTATAATGCTCATGTGACCTCTCTCTTCTTCGGTCTTTGGGCAAAAGTCCTTGGAGAGAGTGACTGTAATGCCCCAGGTGGAGTTAGGGCTGAATACCACCTACCGCGTGAAGAAGTGAGCTGTTATCCGGTATCGAGGTGGGGATGTAACCGATACGAATACACACGGGGAACCACTATAGAACAATGGGGAGTATCGAATTTCATTCCGAAAGAGGGCACGATCTGAACTATAAATGGAATTATACCCCTCTTCAATACAGAGGCGCCTTTTGGGTGAATCGGAACTCCGGAGTTTGAAGAACTCCGTAGTTAAGCGTGCTCGGGCCAGGGAAGTCCTGGGATGGGTGACCTCCTGGAAAGTGGCCCCTGGTCGGGTCCGATTCACTCCGAACGACAAAACCGTGCGGCTTCGGCCAGAGCGGACAATACTCTCTGTATTGGGGGCGGGTCGTGACAGAATGGTATCAGAGCCGGTCCCTCAAAAGTAGGTCTGTGGTTCGAGGACGAACCATTGTTCTAAGTGGGGGGGGATGTAATGCCCCAGGTGGAGTTGGGGCTGAATACCACCTACCCCGTGAAGAAGTGAGGTGTTATCCGGTATCGAGGTGGGGATGTAACCGATACGGATACACACAGGGAACCACTATAGAACAATGGGGAGTATCGAATTTATTCCAAAAGAGGGCACGATCTGAACTATAAATGGAATTATACCCCTCTTCCATACAGAGGCGTCTTTTGGATGAATCGGAACTCCGGAGTTTGAAGAACTCCGTAGTTAAGCGTGCTCGGGCCAGGGAAGTCCTGGGATGGGTGACCTCCTGGGAAGTGGCCCCTGGTCGGGTCCGATTCACTCCGAAGGACAAAACCGTGCGGCTTCGGCCAGAGCGGACAATACTCTCTGTATTGGGGGCGGGTCGTGACAGTGACTCCAAGACTAGCGGGTAAGGAACCTCGCTTTGAGTCTTCCATACTAAACCTCATTAGGATGGTGTTAATGTACCTGGTTTGGGACAATCCCAACAACCTTTTAGATCTTCATGCCCAATATGTACGAGGCGTCACCCAGGTCCTTCAAGGAGAACCTTTGTGATAAGAACAGTTTCACCGATTGTAGCATAGGAACATAGTTTCCTATCAGAAGAATGTCATCCACGTACAATACGAGGAATGTGACAGTACTTCTTACAATCTTCTTATAAACACAAGGTTCATCTGGATTTTTGATGAAATCAAACTCTTTGATAACATCATCAAAACAGATCTTCCAACTCCGTGATGCCTGCTTTAATCCATAAATGGATTTAAGCAACCTACGTGCTTTCCCGCTGCTCCCAATGAAGCCCTCTGGCTGATCCATATAAACGCATTCTTCTAAATCACCATTTAGAAAAGCCGTTTTAGCGTCCATCTGCCAGATTTCATAGTCGTAGTGAGCAGCAATAGCATGTATGATCCGAATGGATTTAAGCATGGCTACAGGAGAAAAGGTTTCTTCAAAGTCCAGTCCTGGTCTTTGTCGAAAACCTTTCGCCACAAGCCTTGCCTTATAGGTCTCCACCTGCCCATCTACACCGATATTTCTCTTAAAGATCCATTTGCACCGTACGGGTTTTACCCAGAGGGTACAACATCCAAAGTCCATACTTTGTTGGTGTACATAGACTCCATTTCGGATCTCATGGCATCCAGCCACTTCACAAAGTCACCACTCGTGATAGCTTGCTGAAAACTGGTAGGGTCATCATCATCCATGATGCAATCTTCTCCATCACCATCAATGAGAAAACCGTAGTATCTCTCCGGTGCGCGAGAAGTCCTACCAGATCTATGGAGTGGCCGAGGTTCATTAAGTTCTGTTGCAACTTCAGGTTCAACCAATTCGTCATTTGTAACTTGTGTCTCTAGAACCTCTTCTAGATCTACCACATTGCCATCAGCATCATTTGGAAAAATCTCATTTTCTATAAGTGTGGTATTCCGAGAAACAAACACCCTTTGTTCCTCCTTGTGGTAGAAAAGATATCCATATGAATCTTTTGGATATCCCACAAATATACACTTGACAGATCGTGTCTCGAGTTTGTCCGGATTATGCTTTTTGGCAAAAGCCGGACAACCCCAAATCTTAACTCGCTTAAATGATGGTCTCTTCCCACACCATATCTTATATGGAGTGGTAGACACGGTCTTGGTCGGAACCCTGTTCAACAGAAAAGTTGCAGTCTCGAATGCATGCCCCCAAAAGGAGAAGGGCAACTCAACATCACTCATCATGGATCGAACCATATCCATTAGGGTTCGATTCCGCCGCTCTGACACACCGTTGTGCTGTGGTGTGTAAAGGGGAGTGAGCTGAGAGAGAATCACATTCTCTTTTCGGAAGTTTGAAAACTCTGTACTAAGATACTCTCCATCTCGATATGATTGAAGTATCTTAATGCTCATTCCAGTTTGTTTTTCTACTTCAAGTTTGTACTCCTTGAATTTCTCGAAAGCTTCAGACTTATGCTTTATTAAAAACACATGACCGAATCGTGAGAAATCATCAGTAAAAGTTATGAAGTAAGAAAAACCGCCTCTCGCATGTATAAACATTGGCCCACATACATCACTATGTACGAGGCCCAAGAGCTCAGTAGCTCTTTCTCCGTGTCCAGTAAACGGAGTTTTGGTCATTTTCCCTTTGATACAAGACTAACAAGTGCTTAAGATTTATACTCAAAAGAATTTAAATATCTATCTTTATGAAGTTTGTTTAGTCTTATTTCATTAATATAACCAAGTCTACAATGCCAAAGAAAAGCTTCATTTATATCTGAAAATTTTCTTTTGTTTGTGTGTTGTATGTTGAAAACTGTGTGTTGATTAAGGACGTATATCCCGTTATTAAGTGTAACACAACCAATCAACTCTTGATTCAGTTTAATATTCATAACATGGTGCTGCAATACAAAATGATATCCTTCATTGTCCAACAAATAAATGGATATTATATTACAAAGCATGCTTGGTACAAAATAACATGGGTTCAAAACCAATATACAACCAGATGGCAATCCCAAATGATACTCTCCCACTGAAACTGCATGTATATTGGAACCATTTCCAACCCGGAGAGTATGATCACCCGTCTTCAAAACTCTGCTATTTCTCAGCCCCTGCACAGAATTCCAGATATGAGAACCCGAACCGGTATCCAATACCCAGGAAGCAGAGTTTTTAGAAAAACAGTTTTCAGTTACGAACACACCTGAAGCTGAAGCATCACCATGTTTCCCTTTCTTGAGACCAAGGTACTCAGTACAGTTCCGCTTCCAGTGTCCCGTCTTCTTGCAGTAGAAACATTCTCCTTTTCTCGACACCGTAGGTTTGGATTTGTCTTTCCCCTTTGCCTTCTTGATTCCACCTCTCGGCTTGGTGGATTTCTTCTTATTCTTTCCCTTGGCCTTGGCTTTTGGGACGGAAGAGGAAGATTGTCCAACAAGCAGAGAGGGAGACTTTGCCTTAAGCGTGCTCTCCACATTTCTCAGCATATTGAGAAGTTCGGGTAGTGACTTCTCCATGCTGTGCATGTTGAAGTTCACTATGAAAGGATCAAAGGCAGAGGGAAGAGACTGCAGATCAATATCCGTATATTGCTCATTCTCCATTGTCCATCTGAGGCCCTCAAGCTCTTCAATAAGAGCTATCATCTTCAAAATGTGGTCACCTATTAAGTGCCTGGAGCCATCCGCATCTGAAATAGCTTTCAATATTCTTCGTATCGTAAGATACGAGATTGATCCCCATACAAATCCTTTGTATGGAGAAAGATGGATTGAACATCCATCTTCTCGTGCTGCTTTTGATGTGTATTGTCCAGCGATGCAAGCGCGAGGCATTTGGTGGTGGCACAGTCAATATCCCACGTTTTGCGGATCTCCTTATCCGCAACAGAAGATTCACGGCCTGGTTTGGGCGGGGCTGAGGAAGTGAGGACATATAATATTTTATCATATGTGAGAGTAATGTTAATGTTCCTCAACCAGTCTTTATAGTTTGGTCCGGTAAGCTTATTTTTCTCTAATAGTAGCTTTAGTCCAGTCTTGGTTATCTGCCATTAGGTGAGAGAAAAGAATACACTCAGCGAAAGCTCTTGCAAAAATTAGATTGGTTATTTATCTTATCTAATCGATGTCGCTTTTATCAAATTTTCTTTCAAACCTCAAAAGGAAAAAATTAGCCAGGATTAATTACATTCTACAACTTCACTAACCGTTCAGCTAGGACAGTGTCGGTACTTTTGAGGGAGGTTCCCCGTGCTTTCGCATGGACCTAATTAAAATAAACCTCATTTTCCCTGAGGTGTAGCCCCGTTGACACCTTTCTATACACCTGATGAGTTAGCTAATTGTAAAGTGCAAAATTCTCCCAGGAGCAACTATTGTTAACAGTGGGATCGGGATCCTACTATCACATAGAAGGTATGCAATCTCATTGCAAATTTCAACACTTGAAACTCCCTAAATGGTTTTTACCCCTAGCACTCATGTGACTATGGTCAACATATCATAAGTACTAATCAAGTTCTACCCGTCATTTCATGATTAATTAGACCCACCCATATGACCCTTGACTATAATAAACATAATCACATGAATGTCCTAATTAATCGCATCATATGCTGTGTAGGAAGACATCACTTAGCAACCATACACTACGCCTCGACTATAATCAACATACGTAGCACGAATACTAAGCACTCTACTTCCTAAAATGACGGAGGGCTGCGTATAGTTTTTAATAAAACCTTTAACGCTTCGAACTTGATATCGTTGTAGAATCTATTGGTTTAAAAAGGAGTGGCTTAAGCTCCCCCTTTTGAAACCTTGCTTTTTCATAAAAAGCCGAGTAGGTTTCAAATCTGATTCTACAAGATCTTTTTAGGTTTCTTTTGTTTACATTAATCATATTAATGTAGTCCCATCATTTAAGTCCTTAATCCATTACAGAAAAGAAACGAAAATAAAACGTACGCTTATGCCATCAGCATTCGCCACAACGTCCCGGTATGAACCGTTAGGTTACTTAACTAACGGCATAGCGAGGCGGGACTAGCGCGGATGCAAAACATAATCAACGTTTATTATATATCATATATATAATACATCATTCGTCTCAGAATATAAACAGATCACATCACAGAATATCAACAGCAGAAGCACATATATGAAGATATTCTAGGAGGTCCGTATTTTGTATTTAGCCAACAATAGAAAATACGGATTCCACGGTCGTGATGAATAGCCAAGCCTACACCCCTAGACCCCTACGAGAGCGGCAAGTGACCCTACCAATTTTAGAGTTTAGGAGACCCGGTCTCGACTCCTCGAGATGGCCTCCCACTGAACCCTAGAACCCGGTCACTTGTGCTCCCCTCCTTGGGTCAATCCTAAAGCGGAAAAGTAAATAATATACAACAATGGTGAAATCATCCTCAACCCGGATGTGCCCCAATAAAAGAATATTACAAACATTTAATTTTACATGAATGAAAAGAAAAACTCTCATCTCACATAAAATCCCCGGGTATTCATTCACGACGATCCTGCACATCATATCTCAGCAATATATAATATCACATATCATCAACATAAATAAGTATGCGTAACCCAATTGTCGTGCATGTATAGCAACGAAACTGGCGATACACCGCATACTACACTTACGGTCGCAGAAAAGAAAGTGAAAAACTACAACAATTGGAATCAACACTGCCTTTGGACATCATAAATTCAGAATATCACATATTCATGATTTCATATCTAACAATGCAAATCTTATATTTAGGTCTCATCCATGAAAACACCTTTTCAATAGAAGTCGGGTAATTCAACAAGATTCCCGATTCTACCGAGGCCAAAATATTAGATTTACACGCAACTAATTACTTTTCACAAAACTAATTAGTGTAGATTCCAATTATTGTATCACATTCACAAATATCAAGACTTGAGCAAAGCTAAAATTCTCAAAAACATGCCACAGTGTCTATGGACCAACCGTAAAAGGGTCCCTTGCCTCGCCTATGGCGCCACAGAACTACGGCAAATCCTAAGGTTTAGCCGTGTTTCCATGGTCATAGAATCGAGTTAGGGTTTTGTTCCTCTAGAGGGTCCATAGGGATACTTGCATGAACATTCAAAAATATTTAACTTAGGAAAATTCCAACACTTGGAAATTTTCAGTGAGGGTAATGGGGGTGATTGATGTTCGCTCGAACTGTTAAATATCGTCCAAGTTACCAATACAATGTTAAAATTACGACTACGAAACACTACGAAATTAGCCCCTAAGCACAATTATCATCACATGAAAATTTGGGCTAAACAAATAATACCTGAAACCCCAAAACCTACACACCATAGAACAGAAGCAAAACGGGGCAATTTGGACAAGGTTAGGCCGGCCTGCTCGGTTTTACGGAGCATGTGCTCGGGTGAAATTCGGTGGAATGGCCCCATTTTTATTATGTGTTCTATATGTATCAAATACATGACTCTGCAGTTGTTTAAATAATTTTTTCAGATCGTTTTAAAATCGACAGAGAGTAGATTCTTGGGTTCCAGAAATCCGTATTTTTCGTAGTTGTTTCGGTTTCGTAAGATTTAACATCGTCTAAGTTTCTAGCCTAGCTCTGATACCTCTGTAGGGATTCTTTAGCACCACACTAGGTTTAGGGTTGCATCACACATGCTATAACAAAACTTTAGAGGGTGCTAAACAATTCCAAACATGAATCGAACTAGAAAAATAGAGTAACAACATATAGTATCTCATACTAACTAGTGTCTAACACTAAGTGGGGAGAAATACAACCTTTGTAGACCTCCTCCTAGACTCTTTAGATCGTGTAGGGTTTGAACCGGTAGGCTTGTATCCTTCTGCATCCACGATGATTCACCACGAAGTCCCTTTGCACCAAGCTCCAAGCTTCACTTGATCAAGGATGAAGATGAAGCAAGCACTCCACACTAGTGGGCTAGACTAAAGTGGAATGGTTATGTGGGTTTGGATCTCACATAAAAACCTTTTCTTTTTAATTCTTTCTCTTTCTTTTAAAACCCTAGAGAGCTTTTGTGGAGAGAGAGGAAGAAGGAGATGACTCAAACTAAACTCAAGAGAATAATATGAGAATAATGAATAACTCTAACTCAACTCAAGAGAGTAAGTGAGAGTCATCCATGCTAAACTATGGTTACAAAATATCTAGATATTTTGTAACCATAGTTTAAGAAAAACCATGGGCTAAAACCATGGGTAATTAAATCATGGTATTGATCCATTTTTTCTGTTCTCAAATATACATAATATGTAACCAAGTAAGTCTTGCATTGCCACCACCAATGTATCATCAACCATGATCCATGTATGCTTGCATGTGCGCATCCATATCAACATATACATACACTCATGCATGCATCAAAATGAAATAGGTTTTCATAAATGAGCTAATGGATTTCATATTAAATCAACACATGATTTAATAACCCGGTCATATCATGTCATGACCCGAAAGTACGGAACATGACCGGCACTTAAACTACGAACGTCTCGAGGCGTACGTAATCTAAGTAAACCGAAAACCCAGAAATCCAAACCAAGAAAAGTAGTAGAGTGAAGGAAAACCAATTTAAAATCAAGTAGTTTTAATAGCATAAGCCGAGTTATGCGGTTTTAAAAACATCAAGTATTTCCCGAAAATTTCGGCAGAGTCTCCTTTGTAAATACTGGCTCCCAAACGGGATACAACATGAATAGTATACGAAATCAATAAAAAGGCATCCCCAAGCGGGAGCTAGCTCTTCGTCAATCGACGGTCACAACCACACAAGCAATATAATATACAACGCCAACGGCGAGGATTAAAATTCAAAGGGAACTCAAAACCACAAGAAAACCACAGAAATATAGCGCGCGACTCTAAGGTCGAAGGAATAACATCACTGGTCTCTATCTCAAAATAAATACATGTTTGGTTGATGGAACTTCTAGATACAACAGAGTAATAATATACAAGTTATATAATGGGGGGTACGATACAAGTAAACCCACCTACTAGCAAATCACCCGAAGGAAACTATGCCCGCAAGCCATAAAGAAACCTGTACGGCAAACCTGCAAGAAACTGGGGCACAACGGGGGTGAGTTGCCAACTCGTGAATAGAAAAACATCTACGGAAAGAAATCGCATAAATAACGCAACCTAGGTCAATGATCGTAATAAATCCTCAATTATATATATAGCATGCAACCTATAACAAGGCTAGGGTAAATATCTAACCCGAGTGTAATCTCATGTGCCCATGTCAGTGCCTCAGGTAGCAATATATCATATGAATGATGTATGAATGCATGAAAACAGAATACATGTTAATGAAGAAACTGTTTTCATAATTTAGTGAGATTTCCTTTGTATTTTTAAAATGAGATATCATAAATGAAATCAGCATAAAACAGTGCCTAGCATCGGCACAAAACGTAATCCCAATATCTCGATATCTCTGTATCACAGTCTCTGTACCTCAATATCTCGAAATATCAATGTCTCAATCACAATATCTGGGGCGCCGTCAGTCCAGACCGGCCCCTACCATCCATCTCAAGACCACGACGGTATCCTCCGGATATCCGACGCGTCGGGTAAAATCACCGGTAGGTAGTGCTCCCCTGCCAGGCTCACATCGTCATCATCACGCGCTTCTTGCCCTGGGGTACCTTACCGGGTCCACCATGTACCCAAAACGGTTCATCCGTCTCCTCGAATCGGGTCTCGAAATCCATCAGCAAACTCATGGTGGATGACTCATACATCATGGGAAAAACCGCACTTTTTATTTAAAAAGAAAGAAATCAGTTTATATAAGTTTTGCGGTTTCCCCCCTAAATCCAGAAAATCTCATGGAAATCCGAATCCAAATCATCAATAGCATGTAAAACCATGAATATTGGCATAACAATGAATAACAGTATGCATGAAGTGGCAAGTATTAACTACAATGTTAAGCTGGCATATAAGGCAGGTACACTAATATCATGTCAAATTACTAACTAACAAGCTAAGTCAAGCAATAATCTTTTCTAAGGTGTACGTGACATGGAAATTACCGATGAAGATGTGTGTGAACCGGCAAGTAAGTGTACGTGGTACATACGCATCATCGGTAATGGTGCTGGTGTCCTAACAATATGATATCAACATTGCAATAAGAAATTATAACATAAGTATGCGATGCGAAGCGAACCACAATAATAAGCGGGAGCTGAATACAAGACGCAACTGTAACTAACCTGCATTAATCTAATATAAGTCCTACAAATGGTGCCTTTTGAAATAACACGAATCATAGGGTTTTGAAAATAGGGGCTACGGTGTTTTTTTTTTTGAAAAGATACGTCTTTTGAAATATCCGTAGGATCCCTTGGGCTGTCTTTTAAAATACCCACGATTCGTTAGTTTTTGAAATAGGTAAGAATCGAATCTAATCTAACAACTAAATTAAACTAAAGGGCTAAGCTAAAAGCTGGACTACAGGTAAGGAAACCGCCTAACATCTGAGTCGATCTCTATACATACCTGTATATATATTAGTCGGTGATCCCGCCTCAATAATATCATATCCGATACCATATCTACAATAAGACATCCCAAGTCAAGGGTGCGGATCAATCATCAAGATATAGCTCGTACGTAAATCCGTCGTACGGCATCCTCAAATCTGGGTACGGGTCAATATCATATTCCTCACACCATTCCTCTGGTATCCTTTTTATTCAAGATCATAGTCTAGGGTACTGACCTATGTCTAGTACAATACTAATATCCTCATTATACTCATGATCTGACTACAGATCGACAATCTCGTACAAACCGATACCGTCAGCACATAGCATCATCAAGGGTATACATCGCCCGATACGGCCTAATATCAATATCCTAGCAAATCATATCTCATATCACGATCACATGTCGACCATTTTGTTTATAGCACTATTCACCCGTATCGTCGTTCAAAGACCCGCTATAATATCAGGACGTATCTCAAATACGAATCCTGCCATATCACCGATATCACAACCTCAACACAAATCTCATCGACTCATCTCAAACCCAAGTATCATCCTCAAATCCGTATGTGAACACATAGTCCCATACCTATGTGAACACATAACTATAAAGAATCCCATGAGCACATATAAATAGGAATGTATGCAAGTATGTATGTGTGTATGTGTAGTGCAACACTACCCTAGGGTTCGCAACACTAAAATAATCCAACACACCAATATCCATCTTAAACATCGTTATTAATCCCAAATAACAGATAATAATTGTTGGTGTGTATACGCATCTGTATACACCACCACGGACTGCGAGGGTGCTATACGCCATCCACCCGACTTCTCCCCGTAGATATAAATCTACTCACCTGGTCCTCGCTCGCCGGTGCCGACGTCGCCACGCGCTTGCTTGTCGTCTCGAAGTCCACATGGGATACCTACATATCACAACGTATCGTATCGCATAAAAACCCAATTCAAAATCGAAACGGCATACGAAAACTAAATCGGCACGCGTATCATGCATAGGTCAAAACCTATCGCCTACACATGCAAGAATAGCCAAACCAACCCTCGATGTCGATGTACAAACGTCAAAACATCGAGAAAAACACCCACACTCATTTGTACAGTTACAAGCACTAATTATAATATAAAATAGCTTAAAATTCGCAAAAACCCCAATTTCACTTAAAAAGTCATTTTTCCGAAAATCTAGCAAGCACAAATCACCGTTTTAGTACAAAACTCGATGTATAAACGAATCTAGCGGCCACAATATTCACTAAATATCTTAACTAAGTCATAAAAATAATTCCCATAATTTAATCTCGTTAAATTCCAAAAATCCTAAAATTCTAGTTTACAAAATACCTAAATTTTAACAATTTTATAGCAAAATCCACAAACAACAATTTAGTTTGGATTTACAAGATCTAAGTTGCTAAACAACAAATTAAGATGTTAATAATGTGATAAAAACCCTAACCATAATTTAATCTCACCTTTATATGCATTTCATGAAAACCCTAGTTTGCATAAAAAGCTTAATTTGGACATTTTACAAGTAGCGATTTATAATTAGCAACAAGATTAGTTTTATCATTTCATAAGATGATAAATTACACTTGCAACCATAATTACATAATAAAAACCCTAACTTGAATTTCATAAACCCATACTACATTTTCCAACCATTCAATTAAACCCAAATTATTAACTAATTATGGTTGATTTAAAGTATTCAAACAACAATTTAACAAAAGGTCAAGATTTATACCTCACAAGATTAGGGATCTAGCATGAAAATCCTGGCCTCCAATTTGCTCTCTTTTCACCACAATCCATGCATGATAGTGTAGGGTTCCTAGGCACTCTTGTGAAGGTTCCCGGATTAAATTTTAGACGTGCCGAACAACCCAAAGCCGGGATCTTTGCTAGATTATTAGGGTTTAACATGCAAGATGATAACTTTTATCTAAGTGTGAGGGATTACAACCTTTGTAGTCTGCTCCTTCACTTCACAAGCTCCGAGTAGAAGTCCCTTTGTCGCGATCCACGATCTCCCGGACTCATGAGAGGCTCCACGACTCGAACGATCCATTCTAGCTTGTCGTATTCCAAATCTCCGATGATCTACCTTGAAGTTGCTACGGCTCAAGCTTTCTCACTCAAAAGAGTAGAACACACTAATCCCATGGGCTAGATGAGATGAGGATGAGAGAGTAATGATTTTGCTTTCTTTTTATATCATTTTCTCATATTTTATCATCACTTAAGAAAATCAAGCAAGCTTTTCTTTCAAGAGAGAAGAAGAAGATGAGAATGGAAAAGGAATAATGATAATCTTTTTCTTTTGTGATGAATAGAAATATAAACATATGATTTAATTATTAACCATGGTCAAGGATGAATGGATGAGAATGTGTAGAGAAACAACTAGGGTTAGGGTTTGGTTAAGTTAAAAAATGTGTCATCCAAAATATCTTTACAAATGACAAAAGAAAATTGCTTCTAGAAAGAACTTGAAGCAACTAAACCCAATCAAACCCTAACCTCAATTAATCATCCTTAAACATGTTTAACAATTAATCATATCATGTCACAATAATATATATCACATATATATTATATATTTGCAACAAAAGAAAATAATACAATTAACATATATCGCATATATATCAATGTATCATCCACTGAGAAAATGAAATAATAAAGTAAGCCAATATTAGTTAATATAATAATATATCATATATATTATTATATATTAAATCATCGAATCAACACTTGATCCGACGATCCGGCTATATCGAATATAACCGGCTAATATATCATGTACCGATTCATCGAATCAACACTTGATCCGATGACCCGATTCATATCCATATATCGCGAGAATATAATACGGTATCCCATATCGCATTATTCTCGCTCCTGCGCATATCACATATGTGCCACTACTCTGTTTCGCCTGAGCCAAGAAACCTCTGTGTAGGACTCTAAAGAATCGTCAATACGCCGATAGCAGGTGATGATCATATCAAACACCCACAAGCTGCAAGCGGTCAGCTAAACGTAACAGCCACCCAGGTATTGAGCAATCAGAAGATCAACAAGCTAGCCTGTGCGTTCTCCTGTGAATCCGATCAGTAACACTCCCGTACAGTCCGGTCTGTTCGTCTGATATGTCGCATATCAAGTCTAGGGGTGGTATACGTCAGACCCCAGTAACCGATAAGTCGTGTCGATGTATGGCTCATAACGGGTCGAGAAACTACTAGTAACACTTACCAGTAAATCTCTATATCAGCCCTGGCCAGGGACTTCCAGTTATAGCCAATCGAACACAGCACAACATCAACTCCCTATACCGGGAGAGACGAATCCCCTCCTATCGCTCATTGCCTCCATGTGATTCGGGACTGTACCCAAAAGCCACCGTTTTGCACGCCCTCTTGGATGTGGTAAGGTGGAAATCAAAGCACAGTGGGAATCACACAAGACTCCATGACGATCTCGGGTCTACAGACTACCCTGTACCTGTGTCACCGGAGAACTGCCATCTGACGTGTGGTATATCACCATCTGGGAGTTCTCGGCGGTCCGTCCAGTGTACCCAGTCTCCACTGAGCACCCGTACACCATCTCTGATGTCAAACACCGATGGATATGGGATCATCCATCGCCCATCATATGGGTCAAGATGTGTATACGCTAGTCTACTCTGGTGTATCGATGCCCTGTCTCGATATACCCTCGACTAGGAACAGTTATAGGATGTACTCATCGACTACCGCTGCCCCACTAGTATGATCTCATCATAGTCCCAGTAGTCGAGTACAGATCCTAAGGGCTTTATCAACATGTGATAGTAAAACAGTAAACCAATACAAGTCAACATGTTAAGATAAAGTGAAACCAAATAGCATACTATCATGACGAGCAAAAAAGTCTTCTCTATATATAACCAAGCATCCATTATAATATACATCAAATGTACAACAATGGCCTCTAGGGCATATACATAACTAACAGATAGGCTAAGTTGAAATGGGTAAGAGTTGGATTTGGATTTTGGGATTTTTTTGATGGATTTTGAGGCAATTTTGATGATTTTTTTCAAGAGAAATGAGGGGAAAAGAAAGAGGGGGCTGCTGTTGTGGGAGGGGAAGGAGCTCGGCCAGAAATTAGGGGATAGGAGAGAGAGTGAGGTGGGGAAAGTAATTGGATAAGTCAAAGACCCATATCACAAGTCAACACCTTTCTCATTTCTTATTGTTTTCATTTTTTTCTTCTTTTCTTTAGCTTCTATTTGCAAAAACAAGTGGGGAAATGAGGGGGGGCTTCTGAATTCAGCCTTATTAGGTGAGAGGGTGAGTGTGTGTGTGTGTGTGTATGAGGAATATCAAGTAACATGCAACCATACCCCAATTCTATTTATCTATTTTTCACCATTTAAGCCTCTTTCTTCAATATTTTCTAAAACTGTTTGATAGCTTAATTTCATTTCAAAAACAACATGTTAAAATTTTGTTTAATGTGTTATGATGTACAAAATTTGTTTCAACCCATTCCAATTTGTAATTTTCCCTAATTAAATGTATTAGTGACGGCTTAAAATAATATTAAAAGAATTATTTTCGGAAAATTTTTCAGAAAATTTGAAATTTCACCAGTGGCTCAATAAACACCAAATACTAGCAAATTCATAGCTAGAATATGTATATTTAATTTTATAATAAAAATATTTGTATTTTGACTTTTTACAGAAACCCCCCTTATTTTACCGTTTTTTCGAAATTTCACCGAAACGATCTTCAAAACGTTACCATCTTCCTCCCTTAAAGAAATTCGGTCCCCGAATTTAAATTCAAACTCCCCCCAAATACAAAAACATCTAAGCAAAACCATCAAGTCGTCGGTGCTCCGACATCATAAGTACATAAAACGCATCATAGCGCAATACATGCGCTTGGGTAATGAGCAGATAACTCAAAATCAAAACTCCGTCAAGCATCCCGCAATCATCGGAGTCATGGTAAAGACACAATGTCAAATCCAATACCAAAACCAATATGATATAACTCGAAACTATACACGTAAATATCAAATCTATATATGTAATTATCTGAAGGAAATGCATGTCAAATCTCTTAAAGTTGCTGTACAATGCACATAACACTGCACAGTGGCGGACGTCTATAATAAGAAAATAACTATATACATATATACCTTTGTTTGAAATGTACGTTCCGCCGTTTTGGGAAACAATTTAGAAGGGTTTTCCTTGTTTTAAACGTTTCGCATCATATCAGACACGTAGGTAAATACTGAGACTATAACTAGCTTTTTTTTTTTGAAATTCCCTTCAATAGCTATCAATGCATGCAAAATACATTCAGGTACTGTCCTCTGACTAGTCCTGCTTAGTACGAAAACACTTAGCAAATATCATAAAACGTACTACTCCATAGAATCAATCCAAAAGTGCGTATGAAAACCCTGTGCGTTCGGTGCGCACGGAAATCAAAATCCATAAATGTGCCATACATGCTCGCAGAAACAATATCTAAGTGCATCGGGTGTGCACGAAACATCTGTCAATGGCAACAGGTGTGCCTGACAGCAAAACAGGTGCATCTGACATGCACGAAAAATCTCGATTTAGTGCATCTGGTGTGCACCAAAATCGTATCTCAAAACATGTCTCAACATGCGCGAAAATCCAATTCAGGTGCATCCATCATGCACGAAATCATGAAATCCAATATCAAGCGCCGAACATGCGTAAAATCAAATCAGGCGTACAAGGTGCATAAAACAAACATCGAGTATCACAATCGAAATCGAAGTCCAGTGCATCTAAGTGCACAAAATGCGTATCACTGCACTGCAAGCATATGTGAACTATACCGAGTGCAAAAACCAATTCGTATGCGTACATACGCACAAAATCAACTCAACTGTATGAAACCCATAAAATCATAAACATGTGAAATCAAGGCACGAAAATGATATCAAGTGTAACAACTGTGCAAAAATCGTAAATACTCAGTAGGTGCAACCATGTTACATGAAAAACAATTATCATGAAACTCAATCATCAAAATCAGTCATGCGAATAGATCGTCCAAAATACCGAAATCAAATATGGCGGAATAGTCCCGCTCAAGCACATCCTCCAAGAATCTCTGGCCAACTGCCGTGGTCACTCATAGCATGTCTCGCCGACGATCCTAAACTCTGGCCTGCCAGTGTGCATACCATGACCACTCCTGGGTCGAAGTCTTCTCGTAATTTATTCCAGAAAGGTCCTGTCGAAATCTCTCCCAAATCTCGTCTCTGCCGAACTGTCCGGAAGTCATCGTCCCTTACTAGATCTGTTCTCATTCCGGAACGGCTGCATACTCATCGCGACTCCTTCTGGAAGGTATATCCAAGTACAATGTCTTGGCATGTGTATCGCATCTCTGATGTCGGCGGAGTGGAACGTCGTTTCATCTAGATCTGGTACGAACCTCTTACTTCACCTTTCTCTAATGTCGACCGCTTCGGACTTGTCTCGTCGTGGCTGCATGGACTGAGCTCTAACGGCTATCCTTGTATCTGGAGTCTCCCAAGAATGCATCTCACCACCTAGAATCCGAATTAAGTCGAGCCATCCGATCAAGTCGTCAAAACCTCATAATCCCCCAAGAGCTCAACATCTTGGTCACAGTTTAATAGTATCGGGTACATACCACGGCATCGGTGGTCCAGCCATAGAAGGGCAAACCCAAGCCTCACTAATGGCGCCGTAGAACTGCCGCAAACCCGAAGGTTCAAAGGCTTTCACACGGTCATTAAGTCGAGTTAGGGTTTCATTCTTCTAGAGGGTCCATAAAATTGCCTGCATGCCCTTCCGAATACTTTAAACTTGGAATAATAGGTTTCTGACATTCGATCGTCTCTGTCGACTCCCAACGTCTCCGCGTGAAGTCGTCTCTAGCTGGAATCAATCTATCTGATGACCTCGCATCGGGGTAGGCGAACGATCCACATGTCCTAGTCATTCATCCTCGATGACTGGCGACCTTCTATCATTGGCTCAATCCTCTGGTGCTGATCTGCCCGTCCGAGTAATCTCATACAGCGATCCATCAACGCTCGTGTCGCGAAAACACAATAAAAAGACACATCTCTGCAATCGTGTGTCGCCGGAATCACGCCCTGGTCAGTCCTCGTTCGTAATGAGCTTGTGCTGACCGCAACTCTAGCCGTAGCTCTCCCTGCCCGTAATCGTGGCAGCAAAACCATAACTGGTACCGATGAGGCTAGATCAGGAATGAATATAATACTGAACAAAGAAATGTACATCCTAAGGCTTTTTAAGTGGAGTAGCGTATCGTAAGTATGCTGCGGAACATACCCACGGTACGTCACTCTACTTTAGTCACCTATTCCATCAACCAAGGGTCATCCTACGCTCCGAAGGTAAAACCTAACGCTCTGATACCAACTTTGTCACGACCCGAAAGTACGGAACATGAACGGCACTTAAACTACGAACGTCTCGAGGCGTACGTAATCTAAGTAAACCGAAAACCCAGAAATCCAAACCAAGAAAAGTAGTAGAGTGAAGAAAAACCAATTTAAAATCAAGTAGTTTTAATAGCATAAGCCGAGTTATGCGGTTTTAAAAACATCAAGTATTTCCCGAAAATTTCGGCAGAGTCTCCTTTGTAAATACTGGCTTCCAAACGGGATACAACATGAATAGTATACGAAATCAATAAAAAGGCATCCCCAAGCGGGAGCTAGCTCTTCGTCAATCGACGGTCACAACCACACAAGCAATATAATATACAACGCCAACGGCGAGGATTAAAATTCAAAGGGAACTCAAAACCACAAGAAAAACACAGAAATATAACGCGCGACTCTAAGGTCGAAGGAATAACATCACTGGTCTCTATCTCAAAATAAATACATGTTTGGTTGATGGAACTTCTAGATACAACAAAGTAATAATATACAAGTTATATAATGGGGGGTACGATACAAGTAAACCCACCTACTAGCAAATCACCCGAAGGAAACTATGCCCGCAAGCCGTAAAGAAACCTGTACGGCAAACCTGCAAGAAACTGGGGCACAACGGGGGTGAGTTGCCAACTCGTGAATAGAAAAACATCTACGGAAAGAAATCGCATAAATAACGCAACCTAGGTCAATGATCATAATAAATCCTCAATTATATATATAACATGCAACCTATAACAAGGCTAGGGTAAATATCTAACCCGAGTGTAATCTCATGTGCCCGTGTCAGTGCCTCAGGTAGCAATATATCATATGAATGAGGTATGAATGCATGAAAACAGAATACATGTAAATGAAGAAACTGTTTTCATAATTTAGTGAGATTTCCTTTGTATTTTTAAAATGAGATATCATAAATGAAATCAGCATAAAACAGTGCCTAGCATCGGCACAAAACGTAATCCCAATATCTCGATATCTCTGTATCACAGTCTCTGTACCTCAATATCTCGAAATCTCAATGTCTCAATCACAATATCTAGGGCGCCGTCAGTCCAGACTGGCCCCTACCATCCATCTCAAGACCACGACGGTATCCTCCGGATATCCGACGCGTCGGGTAAAATCACCGGTAGGTAGTGCTCCCCTGCCAGGCTCACATCGTCATCATCACGCGCTTCTTGCCCAGGGGTACCTTACCGGGTCCACCATGTACCCGAAACGGTTCACCCGTCTCCTCGAATCGGGTCTCGAAATCCATCAGCAAACTCATGGTGGACGACTCATACATCATGGGAAAAACCGCACTTTTTATTTAAAAAGAGAGAAATCAGTTTCTATAAGTTTTGCGGTTTTCCCCCCAAATCCAGAAAATCTCATGGAAATCCGAATCCAAATCATCAATAGCATGTAAAACCATGAATATAGGCATAAGAATGAATAACAGTATGCATGAAGTGGCAAGTAATAACTACAATGTTAAGCTGGCATATAAGGCAGGTACACTAATATCATGTCAAATTAATAATTAACAAGCTAAGTCAAGCAATAATCTTTTCTAAGGTGTACGTGACATGGCAATTACTGATGAAGATGTGTGTGAGCCGGCAAGTAAGTGTACGTGGTACATACGCATCATCGGTAATGGTGCTGGTGTCCTAACAATATGATATCAACATTGCAATAAGAAATTATAACATAAGTATGCGATGCGAAGCGAACCACAATAATAAGCGGGAGCTGAATACAAGACGCAACTGTAACTAACCTGCATTAATCTAATATAAGTCCTACAAATGTTGCCTTTTGAAATAACACGAATCATAGGGTTTTGAAAACAGGGGCTACGGTGTTTTTTTTTTGAAAAGATACATCTTTTGAAATATCCGTAGGATCCCTTCGGCTGTCTTTTAAAATACCCACGATTCGTTAGTTTTTGAAATAGGTAAGAATCGAATCTAATCTAACAACTAAACTAAACTAAAGGGCTAAGCTAAAAGCTGGACTACAGGTAAGGAAACCGCCTAACATCTGAGTCGATCCATATACATACCTGTATATATATTAGTCGGTGATCCTGCCTCAATAATATCATATCCGATACCATATCCACAATCATACATCCCAAGTTGTGAGTGCGGATCAATCATCAAGATATAGCTCGTACGTAAATCCGTCGTACGACATCCCCAAATCTGGGTACGGGTCAATATCATATTCCTCACACCATTCCTCTGGTATCCTCTTTATTCAAGATCATAGTCTAGGGTACTGACCTATGTCTAGTACAATACTAATATCCTCAATATACTCATGATCTGACTACAGATCGACAATCTCGTACAAACCGATACCGTCAGCACATAGCATCATCAAGGGTATACATCGCCCGATACGGCCTAATATCAATATCCTAGCATACCATATCTCATGTCACGATCACATGTCGACCATTTTGTTTATAGCACTATTCACCCGTATCGTCGTTCAAAGACCCGCTATAATATCAGGACGTATCTCAAATACGAATCCTGCAATATCACCGATATCACAACCTCAACACAAATCTCATCGACTCATCTCAAACCCAAGTATCATCCTTAAATCCGTATGTGAACACATAGTCCCATACCCATGTGAACACATAACTATAAATAATCCCATGAGCACATATAAATATGAATGTATGCAAGTATGTATGTGTGTATGTGTAGTGCAACACTACCCTAGGGTTCGCAACACTAAAATAATCCAACACACCAATATCCATCCTAAACATCGTTATTAATCCCAAATAACAGATAATAATTGTTGGTGTGTATACGCATCTGTATACACCACCACGGACTGCGGGGGTGCTATACGCCATCCACCCGACTTCTCCCCGTAGATATAAATCTACTCACCTGGTCCTCGCTCGCCGGTGCCGACGTCGCCACGCGCTTGCTTGTCGTCTCGAAGTCCACATGGGGTACCTACATATCACAATGTATCGTATCACATAAAAACCCAATTCAAAATCGAAACGGCATACGAAAACTAAATCGGCACGCGTATCATGCATAGGTCAAAACCTATCGCCTACACATGCATGAATAGCCAAACCAACCCTCGATGTCGATGTACAAACGTCAAAACATCGAGAAAAACACCAAACACACTCATTTGTACAGTTACAAGCACTAATTATAATATAAAATAGCTTAAAATTCGCAAAAACCCCAATTTCACTTAAAAAGTCATTTTTCCGAAAATCTAGCAAGCACAAATCACCGTTTTAGTACAAAACTCGATGTATAAACGAATCTAGCGGCCACAATATTCACAAAATATCTTAAACAAGTCATAAAAATAATTCCCATAATTTAATCTCGTTAAATTCCAAAAACCCTAAAATTCTAGTTTACAAAATACCTAAATTTTAACAATTTTATAGCAAAATGCACAAACAACAATTTAGGTTGGATTTACAAGATCTAAGTTGCTAAACAACAAATTAAGATGTTAATAATGTGATAAAAATCCTAACCATAATTTAATCTCACCTATATATGCATTTCATGAAAACCCTAGTTTGCATAAAAAGCTTAATTTGGACATTTTACAAGTAGCGATTTATAATTAGCTACAAGATTAGTTTTATCATTTCATAAGATGATAAATTACACTTGCAACCATAATTACATAATAAAAACCCTAACTTGAATTTCATAAACCCATACTAGATTTTCCAACCATTCAATTAAACCCAAATTATTAACTAATTATGCTTGATTTAAAGTATTCAAACAACAATTTAACAAAAGGTCAAGATTTATACCTCACAAGATTAGGGATCTAGCATGAAAATCTTGGCCTCCAATTTGCTCTCTTTTCACCACAATCCATGCATGATAGGCTAAGTTGAAATGGGTAAGAGTTGGATTTGGATTTTGGGATTTTTTTGTTGGATTTTGAGGCAATTTTGATGAATTTTTTTCAAGAGAAATGAGGGGAAAAGAAAGAGGGGGCTGCTGTTGTGGGAGGGGAGGGAGCTCGGCCAGAAATTAGGGGATAGGAGAGAGAGTGAGGTGGGGAAAGTAATTGGATAAGTCAAAGACCCATATCACAAGTCAACACCTTTTTCATTTCTTATTGTTTTCATTTTTTTTTCTTTTCTTTAGCTTCTATTTGCAAAAACAAGTGGGGAAATGAGGGGGGGCTGCTGCATTCAGCCTTATTAGGTGAGAGGGTGAGGGTGTGTGTGTGTGTATGAGGAATATCAAGTAACATGCAACCATACCCCAATTCTATTTAGCTATTTTTCACCATTTAAGCCTCTTTCTTCAATATTTTCTAAAACTGTTTGATAGCTTAATTTCATTTCAAAAACAACATGTTAAAATTTTGTTTAATGTGTTATGATGTACAAAATTTGTTTCAACCCATTCCAATTTGTAATTTTCCCTAATTAAATGTATTAGTGACGGCTTAAAATAATATTAAAATAATTAATTTCGGAAAATTTTTCAGAAAATTTGAAATTTCACCAGTGGCTCAATAAACACCAAATACTAGCAAATTCATAGCTAGAATATGTATATTTAATTTTATAATAAAGATATTTGTATTTTGACTTTTTACAGAAAACCCACTTATTTTACCGTTTTTTCGAAATTTCACCGGAACGATTTTCAAAACGTTACATATCACATACGACCCGTCCAATTGTAAACGCCCGATTAAAATACAGTATCCAATACACGCATTTAATCGAGCTCCCGTGCATATCTCATATACACCCCACATCTTTTTGCCTGAGCTAGGAGACCCCTTTGTGGGACTCTAAGACTCGTCAATACGCTATCAGTAGGCAGTGATCACATCACATGCCCACAAACCGTCGGTGGCACAAGATGTACGTAACGGCTCCCAGGTATTGAGCGATCAGAAGAAACACAAGCAAACCTGCTAAAACTCCTGTCGAGCCAACCAGTAACACTTACCGTACAGTACGGTCTCTTCGTCAGATATGCTGCATATGTGAGTCTAGGGATGGTATCGTCGACCCCAATAACCAAATAAGTCATTCCAGTATATGGCTCATAACAGATCGAGAAACTACTGATAACACTTATAAGTAAATCTCAACAGCCCTGGCCAGGGATATCCTGTTATAGCCAATCGTACACGGTGCAACATCAACCCCCAATACCGGGAGAGACGAAACCCCTCCTATCGCTCATTGCTTCCATGTGCCTCGGGACTGTACCCAAAATCCACCTGTTTGCACGACTCAGTGGAGCCGTGGTAGGGTGGAGATCAAAGTACAGTGGGATGCACACAAGACTCTATGACGATCTCGGGTTTACAGACTAACCTGTACCAGTGTCACTTGAGAATTGCTATACGACGATAGATATAATACCACATAGGAGTTCTCGGCGAGTCCGTTCAGTGTACCCAGTCTCACTGAGCAGCCGTATACGGTCTTTGGTGTCACCACACCAATGGATATGGGATCATCCATCGCCCATCATATGGGACAAGCAACGTATACGCTAGTCTACTCTGGTGATATCGATGCCCTGTCTCGGTACTCCCACGACTAGGAACATTTCATGGATATGCTCATAAACTACACATGACCCACTAGTATGATCAGCATCATAATCTCAGTAGTCCTGCATATCCTAAGGGCTATATCAACATGTACCAAATGAATGAAAGCATGATCAGATGAACATGTCAAGATAAAGGTGCAACCAGATAGCATAATATCATGTCGAGCAAGAATGTTCCCTGAATATATATATATATATTTATATACACATACCGGTACATACACTATCATATAATGGCCTCTAGGGCATACATATATCCAACACGAATGATGTTCGGACAGATAATACTAGTGGGCTTTAGTTTAATCTGGATCCCTGTATTATACTATTGGATTATACTTGTCTCTGTGTATCCTTATTTTTGGAATACGGATACGGGTATGTATATACGGAGAGGGCATTATTGTAATTTTACAAGAATGCGCTTCTAGAAGGAGACACCTCATTATTGATTTATCCTTTTTTTGATAAAGGATTACTGAGGTGGAAATTATGAGATATTTGAAGAATGGGTTGCAAGCATGGCTTTGTATATTGTTTATTCATTTGGGTTTCCTATTCAAGCATGGTTGCATTTTTTGTGAGTATTTTATTCCATGCTTGAATTATTGGAAAACGACTCAGTCATTCTCAAACCCATTTCTCATGATCATTCTCACATTATCATTCTCTCTCCTAGGTTTCATTTCCTCCTCCCTCAAGCTCATCCCATCACATGAGTTGTGAATCAATGAGCATTAAGACAAATTAATCTAATATATCTTCTCTACTTCTACTTAGTAGTCTTCCTTAGCAAGTTGGATCATTAAGTTACTCTTTTGAGGTTGGAGCTTGACCATAGGCCCTCGGGTGGATCTTTCTTCGACACAAAGGAGACCGGCAACCGAGTTCATTTGAAGCTTTGCAGCAACCAAAGAAAGGAGATCACAAAGAACAGCTTGAAGACCCGAAGGAATCGACACGAGGGTATAACACTTTAACAGAGTAGTTATCGCTCTCTTTTAGTTTAGTTTTTGCTAGTTAAGGTTTAATCAAGATCCAAAGGTGGATAAAGCCTATGTTGCAAAGCCAAACATGATCTTTTGATAGGAGAAAAATCGTTTTTGATGTATTCCGCCTCCCCGCGAACACGTGGGGTGTGCTACATAGACATACACTGGTATCAAAGCCTAATTAAACCCTAGCTAACAGATTAAACAAAGTATAAAACTACGAAACCGAAATAACTCCGAAACTACGAAACATGAATCCAAGTTTTTGTCGATTTTTGCAGAGCCTCCAAATTTTTTTTTTAAACAATTGCAGAATGCTCATTTACTTGTTAAATGAACACACAAGAAAAAACAAAGCAATTCCACTTTAAAATGGCCGGCCACAACCTTATTTTTCCCGATCTTACCGGTTCAAAAGTGTGGGATTGCGTCGAATTTTGTTTTGTGTTCTTGTCACTTGGATTTAGTGTTTCAGGTGGTGTTTGTTTTTGCCAATTTTGACTGCACTGTTAACTTTTTACTGGGGCAATCTCGGAGTTTTTCGAAGTCGTAGTTTTAGTGTCGTTTAAGTTTCAGTTATTATCTGTATTGATATATGTGTTCGTAAACTTCCGCTAATTTCTATATGTCGGTTAGTTGGGAGTTGCACATATCTGTGATGTTGGTTTGTGTATATGAACTTTATTGGATCGTCGATGATGAATAGCCCGGGGATGTGAGATGAGTTTTTTTTTCTTTTCTTTCATTCAATGTAATTTGTAAAACTGACGTAATATTATTCTGCGGGGCACATCCGGGTTGAGGTTGTATGTCACGACCCGAAATAGCACGTGACTGGCACTTGAATCATGTGAAGTCTATAGGACCCCACCTAATTCAACTAAGCCAAAAGCCAAGAAATCTAAACCATTTAAAAGAAGAAGTGAAGGAAAACTTTTTTTAAAGCAAGTGGCATTAACAAAATATGTGGCATTAAACATTTAAAAGCATCATCATATTTTTCCCAAAAATTTTGGCTGAGTCTCCTTTGTAAATACTGGCCCCAAACGAGTACAAACATGCATAATATACATAATGAATAAAGGCATCCCCACGCGAGAGATAGATCTTTGCCAATTGGCGGAAACAACCATCCAAGCAATATAATATACAACGCTGAAGGGTGAGGATCAAAACTCAGAAAGAAACCAACATCCTCAAGAAAACCAGAGAAAAATCATAATAATACAAGTGCGCGACTTTAAGGTCGAAAGAATATACACTGGTCTTCTAAGTCTACCAAATAAATACAGGTCAGGTTGATAGACTTTACTAGGTACAACTGAATATAAATAAAAGTACAACAGTGGTCCCGATGCAAGTGAACCCACCTACCAAAGCAATCACCCGGAAAGAAGCAGTGTGCCAACAAGCCACAACGAAACCTGTATGGCCAAACCTGCAAGAAACTGTGGCATAACGGGGGTGATTTGCCAACTCGTGAGCAGAAAACATCACCGTGCAGAAATCGCATGTATTAATCTCTCCTAGTTCATACAATAATATACTCATAATAAAATAACCTGAAGCATCTAAAAATGACCAGGTTAAACATCTTAACATAGGTATGATACCAAGTGCTCGTGTCAGTGCCTCAGGTAGCAACATATCACATATATGATGTACAAATGCATTAAGAATGAAAGCAGAATATATCTTGTACGAGAAAACTATTTTCTTATCTCAATGAGATTTCTGTATAAAAACCGATGTATCATCAATGAAATCAACAGAGAATCTGTGTCAAGCATCGACACAAAACATATATCTAAATATCTCAACGTCTCAATATCTCGGGCTCCGGAAATTCGGACTGGCCCATATCATCAAATCTCATGACTACGTCGGTATCCTCCGGATATCCGCCACGTCACAAAAAACCGGTCGGTAGTGCTCCCCTGCCGGGCTCAACGCCATCATTTGCGACCATCTTGCCTCGGGGTACCGCACCGGGTCCACCATGCACCCGCAGACGGTTCATCTTCCTCCTCGAATTGGGTGTATGATACCGCTCAAGAGCCGAGAAAACTCATGGTGGACACATCTCACATCACATCACGAGTAAACCACAAATTTGTATCTTTTGAAATGAAAATGAGTTTATAAAAATCCTTGCGGTTTCTCCAAATCCAGAAATCTCATGGAAATCCTAAATCCCAATTTGAGGGTCAATAAACAGTGAAATACCGACATAAAGCCTCACGATATTGCATATTAGAATGAACGTATAAATGCATGAAATATCTAAGTAAGAAATGCAATATCTGAACTAGCATATGAAAGAATGCGTATGAATACTATGTCGAAACTACTAGCTAGCAATTTATACCAATGAAGTAGTGTTTTCTAATGTGTACGTGACATGAAAATTACCGATGATGATGTGTGTGAGCCGGCAAGCAAGTGTACGTGGAGCGTACGCATCATTGGTAATGGTGCTGGTGTCCTGACAATAAGGTTCATAATAATTAAAGAAAACACTGGTATAAGCATGCAATGCGATGAGAACAACTTGAATTAAATGAAGAATGAATAGTAATCGCAACAATGAAGAATATACATTTCTATATACGAGTCATACAGTGTTGACTTTTGAAATAGCACAAATCGTGGTTTTTTAGAAGATAGGGGCTATGGTGTTTTTAAGAAAATGTACGTCCTTTGAAAAATCCGTAATATCCCTCGGGTTGTCTTTTGAAAATACTCACGATTCGTTAGTTTTAAAATAAGTATGACTCAAGTCTGGTCCAACCTCTTCCTAATCAACTAAAGGACTAAACTAAAGAACTAGTCAAAAGGGTAAGAAAGCAACCTAAATTCCGAGTCGATATATCTAGTAGTCGGCGATCCCGCCTCAATAGCGTCACGAACGGTAAAATATATAATACGACATCCTCGAGTAAAGAGTGTGGATCAATCATCATAATTATACTTCGTACAGTAAAATCCATCGTACGGCATCCTAAAATCGGGGTACGGGTCAATTATCACATATACCCCATTATCATAATATCCTGAATCAGGGGTACCGTTTTATAGTCTACTACATACCAATACCATCAAACATATATCCGCGTGTGAATAAAATCACACCGCCCATCGATCCTCTATAATATCATGTTGTATCTCATAACACGACCTAAATCACATAACCGATCTCACGGCATCATGCCCGATCACATGAGATACGGGTGTGTATGCACGGTTGACTGAGGCAGAGGCAGAGGACTTTCATTAGGGTTGATGACCGTAGTCTTTTTCTTAACCCTAATGTATATGTGAAATATGATTATTAATATTAATTAATTATAATTGTGTTATGGTTAAGGTTGTTGACCATTTGACTATGGTTGACTTGTTGACCCATGTCGACATATTGACCATCATCATTTCACATGAAAGATGCTCTTTGATTCTTGCAAAATTCATTAATATGAAATGATAATGGTCATTTCAAGTTAACCATCACTATTATCTTTGATTAATTATTTAATTATCATAATTCACATATATGTGAGAATGGTTGATATTATCCTCATTCTCTCACGCTCATTCTCTCTCATGCTCTTCCTCTCTCTCAAAGCTCTCCCCTCTCATGAGTTGAGAACCATTTTTCTTTTGAGATAAAGCACCAAAATTACTCTCTACTCATCTTAAGGTTCTAGGTTGAGCACACCAAGCACTTTAGTTACCTCTAGGTTGAGGTAGGAGCCAAAGGTAGAGGCCCTCAGGTGGATCTTTCTTCGGCAAGAGAAGGCGACGAGGACGATCCGTTCATCCCACTCCAAGGAGCAAGAAGAGAAGGAGTTCAAGACTTAGGTATAACCCTTTAACCGAGTAGCTAAATCTCTTAGCATGGTTGTTAGTTTTTGTTTAGCAAAGATCCTCCTTTTAGTCCATGTTGCCTTGAGTTCTAAAAATCGATTTTTTATACCGTTTCCGCCTCCCCGTAAGCACCGGGGTGGGCAACGTGGACTTACAAGATCGTCATAGAGTCTTCTGTGATTCCCACTGTGCTTTGATTTCCACCATACCACATCCAAGAAGACGTGCAAAACGGTGGCTTTTGGGTACAGTCCCGAATCACATGGAGGCAATGAGCGATAGGAAGGGTTTCGTCTCTCCCGGTATAGGGAATTGATGTTGCGCTATGTTTGATTGGCTATAACAGGAAGTCCTTGGCCAAAGAAGCTTCAGAGATATACTGGTAAGTGTTATCAGTAGTTTCTCCACCATTTATGAGCCTCATATCGACACGACTTATCGAGTTACTGGGGTCCGACGTTTACCACCCCTAGACGTGATATGCGACATATCAGACGAAGAGACCGGACTGTAAGGTAGTGTTACTGATTGGATTTGCAGGAGTGTGAGCAGGCTTTCTTGTTGATCTTCTGATCGCTCAATACCCGGGTGGCCTTTACGTTTAGCAGACCGCTTGCGGCTTGTAGGTGTTTGATATGATCGTCACCTACTGCCGGCGTATTGACGAGTCTTTAGAGTCCTACACAGAGGTTTCCTGGATCAAGCGAAACGGAGTAGGAGCACATATGTGATATGTGCGGGACCGAGATTGATACGATATGAGATACCGTATTCTATTCTCGCGATTTGTGACATTGATCGGCTGCATGCGATATAGCCGGGTTATAGGATCAAGTGTTGATTCGATAAGTTGTTACACATGATATAGTCGGTTATAGCCGGATTATTAAATCAAGAGTTGATTTAATAATTTAATGTATAATTATATATTTGATATATTAAATTACATTAACTAGTATTTGCTCACTTAAGATTTATTTTCTCACTTTGTGTGCACATTGTACATATGTGATATGTATGTTTGTGTACATGCATTGTGTCATGGTTGATGATACATGCATGTTGGGTGTATGAGACTTATAGCATGATTAGGGTTAAGTTAGGTTTTTTTTATTATCTTAAGATTTAATAAAAGAGTTAAACTTGGTAAAAGTTATCAAGCTTGAAGAAGCTTGGAGAAACTTTGACAAAGTCCACTCTTTTGTCATTTCTCTTGATATTCTTTAACCCAACCTTTAACCTCATACCTAGGTCAATTATCTACATGAGTTAAGCATGATAGCTTAACTCACCCATGGTTAAATTATTGAGAGATGATTAATTCATAGGATGAATTATTCTTTCTTCTTCTTCTTCTTCATCAAGCTCCATGAAAATGCTTGCTTGCTTTAATGGTGCAATGAGAAAAAGTGTGAGAAAATCAATTCTAAAGTGAGCCCAATTCCTACTTCATCATCCACTAATACTTGCCATGTAGTATAGGGTGTTCTCTTCACAAAGTTCTTGACCTAGTGAAGGAATAGCTTGAGTTAGTGTCTCCCTGACGTAGATCATCTTCGGCCTCAAAGTCTTCGAAGCAAGCACGTTCGTTTCTTCAACGGAGCCTCTCTAGAGTCCGGGTTTTGAGATCGTAGCGGAGGGGACTTCTAAACTGAGCAATTTGAAGTGAAGGACCGGTCTACAATCAGGTGGAAGAACCCGTCGGAACCTGAGATCATCGAAGGGATGTTGAAACCGCCCCCAACTCCAAGGATTGGTGGGGATAGCCAAAGTGTTCACACCCATTCCTTGCTTACTAAATATTGCAAAGTGTATGCATGAGTTTTCCGTATTGTTTCAAGTTAACGATTCTAGTTAGAGTTATCTAAATCTGCAAAAATTTTATTTGGCATGGACGATGCCTCCCGAAAACTTGCTGCCGTCGTAGGTAACCCTGCAGTGGTATCAGAGCGATGCTAGAAATTAATACGGATTTTTTTGAGATTACGAAACCGAAATACTCCAAAATTTGCATCGGCAAAACCTGCTTGCAATCGTTTTTAAAATGTTGTCAAAATTGTTTTTAAACAAGTACAGAGTGATGTATATGATATATCATGAACACTGTAAAAATTTCAGGGGGTTTCATGTAAAACTGGCCGGCCACCATAGGTCCCATATCGGCCAAATCCGTGCACCCCCCCTGATATTTTGCCTGTGTTCCAGTGGCTTGGTTTTGATGTTTCAGGTGTTGTTTATTTTTGCTAATTTTGCATGTGATGTAATCTTACACTATAAGCAATTCGGAGTGTTTCGTATTCATAGTTTTAACATTGTTTCGGGTGTTTCGCATGTTGTCTAGACGAAGTTAAAAAGTTCGATCGAATGTCAAAAAACCATTTTTCCAGGTTTAACGTATTCGGAAAAACATGCAAGTGATTCTTTGGACCCTCTAGAAGAACGCAAACCTTAACTCGATTATGTGGCCGTAAAAACCGCCACATGAACCCTAGGGTTTGTAGTAGTTTAGCGTTTCACATGTGAGGCGTTGGTTTGACCCTTCTATGGCTGGTTCGTAGGTACTGTGGTATCTTCTAGGTATTATTAAAACTGTGCTTAAGTGTTGAGCTGTCGGGAAACTATGGGACTTTGAAGAATCGATCGAAGGGTTTAACTTCGTCCGGTTATTATGTGAAGGGATACAATATTTGGAATCCTCATGTAGTTATGAGATAACCAATTTGAATGTTATAAATCTAGCAGTTTAGTCTCAGTTGATCGCTTGCCACGGGATTTTGATGTGATCAAAAGTCCGTCGCAATCACGTAGCGTACACGGATACTCGCCAGGTAAACTTAATAGATAGCCACGCCCCATAGCCCCGACCAAGTGACTGTAGGAGAACCCCGTCACCAAAAGCATCCGTTCGGGTGCTCGCGGCAGCGGTGTTCCGCCTTAGTGCACTTCGTCGACGGTATCGGGGGGTGCGGCCGTCTATTAATGTTTCCGACGAGCATTCGATCAGGATGTCGGGAATCTTGTTGAATTGCCCGACTAGATATTGAAAAGTGTTTTCGAGATCGATACTAAAATACGGGGTTTATAATTGTTAGGCATGCGATGTCTAAGGAATTCATTTGGTTAGGCATGTGATGTCTAAGGTGGTTGCGGATTCCAACTGTTGTAGTTTTTCACTTTCTTTTCTGCGACCGTAAGTGTAATATGTGGTGTATCGCCGGTTTCTGTGCTATATGTCAACGACAATTAGGATACGCATTTTTACTTACGTTGATGACATGTGATGTTATGTGTTGCTTGGATATGTTATATTGGATCGTCGTGTTTGAATAGACGGGGGTTTTATATGAGATGAGGGTTTTTATTTTCATTCATGTAAAATTCATTGTATGTAATATTCTTTTACTGGGGCACTTCCGGGTTGAGGATGATTCCACCATTGTATATTATTTACTTTTCTGCATTAGGATAGACCCAAGGCGGGGAGCACAAGTAACCGGGTTCTGGAGTCCAGTGGGAGACCATCTCGAGGAGTCGAGACAGGGTCTCCTAACACTAGAATTGGTAGGGTTGCTTGCCTCTCTCGTAGGGGTCTAGGGGTGTGGGATTGGCTATTCATCAGGACCGTGGAATCCGTGTTTTATACAGGCTTAAAATAAAACATGGAAATCCTAGCATATCAAATATTTCATATGTTGTTCCTTTGCTCCGATATCTGTGATGTGATTATTTGATATGTTGAGATGGATACATGATATAGTATATGTGATATATTATATGGACGTTGCTTATGTTTTACACCCGCACTAGCATTGCCCCGCTCTGCTGTTAGTTACCTAACCTAACGGTGCACGAGGGGACATCGAGGCGAATGCGGATGGCATAAGCGTACGTTGTATTTATCTGTGATGTTTAGGTAACTTAAAATGATGGGACTTCATTAATGAGATTAATGAAATAAAAGAAACCTAAAGATGTTGTGGAATCGAATTTTCAAAAACAGGTAGCTCTAGTTGTTGTTTTGCATGGCGGTGTTCCTTGTAGAACATCCAGCACCTTATTCGATAAGGAAAGAGCCGAGATCCCTTCACCGGGAGTGACCTCTTTAGCAATAACTGGCAGATGGTACAACCCTCGGTTTGTCTTTTGATTGCTTCAATAGTTTTTGCTTTGCACAGTGGTATTTGAGAAATATCCTGCACCTTATTCGATAAGGAAAGAGCCGACGATCCCTTCACCGGGAGTGACCTCTTTAGCAAAACTAGTAAAAGCCTCAAAAACATTCCATTTTAAATCATTTGATTCTACAAAGATATCAAGTTCATTACGCAAAGGGTTTTCTTAAAAACCTGTCGTAGCCCTCCGTCATTTCAGATAAGTACTACTTAGTATTCGTGCTGCGGTAGTTTGGCCTCCGTCAAGGCGTAGTGTACGGTTGCTAACTAGTGTTTGCCTGCTAGTATACGATGCGATTGGATTAGGGTATTAGTACGGCGTAGTTTGGCCTCCGTCAAGGGTCGTGCGGGTGGGTCTAATTCAATTAGGAAATGTACGGGTTGAACTTGACTAGCGGACTATGGGTAGTTTGGCCTCCGTCAAGGTTATAGGACGCTAGGGGTAAAATATTATTGGGAATTTCAAGTGTTGAAATTTGCAATGAGATTGCATACCTTCTATGAGATAGTTGGATCCCGATACCCACTGTGAGTAATAGTTACTCCTGGGAGAGTTTTACACATTACAATTAGCCGATCAAGTAGGTGTCTAAAAAGGTGTAAACGGGGTTACGCCCCTGGGAAAATGAGGTTTATTTTAATTAGGTCCGCGCGAAAGCACAGGGAACCTCCCTCAAAGTACCGGCACTGGCCTGGCTGAAAGATTGGTGAACTTGAAGAGTGTAATTAATCCCGGCTAGTCTTTCCTTTTAGGGTTTGAAGGAAGATTTAACTAAAACAGTGGGAGACATCCTGATTAGATATATTAATAACAAATCTAATCTTGCAAGAGCAAACGCTGAGTGTTTTCTTCTCTCTCTCTCTCGTGGTAGCGACCATACCACGCCTTAATCAAGATAATAATACGGATGTATTGACCTAACCCACTTGTTATACTGCACTAGGGAACGTTGGTCCCGCTCCAACTTATAATTGTTATAAGACAGAGCAGGAAATAGGGGATTAACAGAATTCCCATGCCGCCCATACGAAGAAAGTGTATGTTGATACATCTTCTTCGGGTTTGTTCATTACAGAGAACTGTTTCTCAGTATCCTTTATCCTTTACGTCCTGGGTATGTGATACCGGATCAGGATCCCACACATGTAATCTGTTACATAGGCTACAGATAGGAAGAGAACTGAGAAAGGGTGATAAGTTTTAAGAGTTAAAAATGGTGCAAGTGTTGCAGCCAAGCTAGTTGGCAGTTATCACCCTGTTTTACCAAATACATTGATTCTGAACGAATGTTATTAAATACCGAACCTGATATACAACATCATATCAGTCTCTTTATTAGTAAAGAAGGATATAATTTTGTATTGTTGGATAATGTTTTGAACATTTCCTATATCAAGTGTTGATCGGTTCATGCACGTTATCTAAAAGCATATACGTTCTAAATCAAACCACAGTTCTTAACGTACAGAACACACAAAGAGAGGAAGAGTTCAGATATGAACGAATCCTTCTTGAGGCATTGTAGACTAGGTCATATCAATGCGACCCGACTAGCTATGTTATATAGAGATGCATATTTAAATCAGTTTGAATTTACATCTTATGAAACTTTCCAGTCATGTCACAAAGATAAGATGACCATAGCTCCGTTTATTGAAAACAGAGAAAGAGTTAGTGAACTCTTAGGATTGATACATGATGATGTATGTAGGTCCCCTGTCTACACATGCCAGCACTGGTTCTTTACTTCATTACATTCACTGATGATCTCTCAAGATTCGCACATTTGTTCTTGTTAAAACACAAGTCTGAAACTTTTGAGAAATTCAAAGAATATAAGTTAGAAGTAAAGAACCAAAAAGGGTATAAGTATTATTTCCTTTGATGAGATCAGGGAGGAGAATACTTGAGCACGGAATTCCTGGACTATTCTAAAGGAGAATGAGATTCTCTCTCAGCATTACTCCTTCGTATACACCACCGCACGTCGGTGTATCGGGGCGGAGCAATCGCACCCTATGTGATATGGTGTGCTCTATGATGAGTACTACTGAGTGGCCTATTTCCTTTTGGGGGTTATACACTTAAGAAGTTGCATACCTATTGAATCTGGTTCCAATCAAATCTGGTGCCTACCACTCCATATGAGATATGGTATGGGAAGAGCCCATCTCTTAAGAATGTTAAGATTTGGGGTTGTCCGGCCTATGTCTAAAAGCAAAATCCGGACAAGCTCAAGGCAACGTCAGTTCTGTGGAAGTTTGTTGGATATACCAAGCATTCGCAAGGGAATATCTTCTACCACTCTGAGGAGCAAAAGTTGTTTTGTTTCTCAGCATGCCACCTTTGGGAAAGGGAATTTCTTGTGAAGAAATTACTGGTAATGAGGTAGAACTGGAAGAAGTTCCAGCTATACAAACTGCAGCTGATGATTTGGTAAACCCGGAGGATTCAATAGCTTCCGACGTACCTCAGCCTCTCCGCCGATCTAGTAGGTTTCCTCATCCACTTGAGAGGTACTTCAGTTTCTCTATGACAGTGGGAGCGAGGATTGCATCATGAGATGATGACCCAACTAGTTTCGAGCAGGCCATCAAGAGTGGGGACTCTGTAAGAATGGCTGGATGCTATGCGATCTGAGATGGAATCCATATACACCAACAAAGTATGGATTTTGGTTGCTTTATCTGAAGGGTTAAATCCCCATCAAGAGCAAGTATATCTTGAGAAGATTACTTGGTGTACATGGAAAAGTTGAGACTTTCAAAGCTAAGACTAGTTGCAAAAGGTTCTCATCGACCAGGTATGGATAATGATGAAACCTTTTCTAGTGCCTATGCTTAAGTCCATCCGGATCCTCCTTGCCACTGCTACATACTATGACTACGATATCTGACGGTTCGGTGTCAGGACTGCTTTTCTAAATCGTGATTTAGAAGAGAGCGTCTATAAGTACACAGCCAGAGGGCTTCGTAAACAGTGGGAGCAGCGAAAATGTGTGCAAGTTGCTTTATGAGTTAAAGCAGGCATCGCTGAGTTGGAACATCTGTTTTGATGTTGTAGTCAAAGAGTTTGACTTCATCAAAATGGTAGATGAACCTTGTATATACAAAAAGGGTAGTACGGAGTATGGTGATGATCCTCATATTGTACGTGGATGACATAATCTTGTTGGAAAGGAGTTTCCTATGCTACGCTCGGTCAATCTCCTCTTATCACATAGATTCTCCATATAGGATCAAGGTGATACCTCCTAAATCCTGGGTTTTGGATCTATGAGATAGATCTAAGTGGATGTTAGGATTCTCACTAGGTGTAGTGAGATGGTATCAATCGATCCTGAGGAGAACCACTGGATAGGATCCAGGGTGGTAAGGACGACTGAATGTCAGTCACAGGCATTGTCTTTACCCTCAGTGGAGGGACGGTATGTTGGAAGAGTTCCAATCTAGATACCGTGACAAAATAGACAATAAAGGCTGGATACATTGCTACCAAGGGTGCTACCAAAGAGGTAGTCTGGATGTATATAAGTTCATGAGATGAACTTCGTTCCTACCATTGTGTGACAATGAAGTTATGGCTTTAGCTTAGGAACCCCCGTCCCTTCAGTGATCCAGACATATTCTTCGGCAGTATCACCTGATCATGAAGATGGTTGATCTCCAGGGAGATCAAGGTTAGGAGAGTAGACATAGAGGACAACAGCGCGGATCCACTCACAAAGGCCTATTTCCTAGTAGAAACTTTTATGGGATGGTTGAGTATTAGATACTTCAACCACTGCTGATTGTTGGGTATGAGATACAACAGATGGCCCTAGTGCAAGTGGAAGATTGTTAGTGATATGTATGCCCTAGAGGCCATTACTGTACATATGATGTATATTGTAGTGGATGCTTGGACATATATATGGAGGACTTTCTTGCTCGACATGATAGTATGCTATCTGGTTGCTCTTTATCTTAACATGTACTCTGATTGTCTCTAAGTTACATGTTGATAAAGCCCTTCGGATGAGTACTTGACTACCAATACAATGATGCAGATCATACTTGTGGGGACAGAGTAGTCTCTAAGTACATCCTTCAAATGTTCCTAGTCGTAGGTGTATCGAGACAGGGCATCGATATACCAGACAAGACTAGCGTATAGCTTCTCGACCCATACAGATGGGCGATGGATGATCCCATATCCATTAATGTTTGACATCAGAGATAGTATACGGGTGCTCGGTGGAGACTGGGTACACTGGACGGACTCGCCGAGAACTCCTAGATGGTATTATACCTATCGTCAGATGGCAGTTCTCTGGTGACATAGGTACAGGTTAGTCTGTATACCCGAGATCGTCATAGAGTCTTGTGTGATTCCCACCGTGCTTTGATTTCCATAATACCACGTCCAAGAGGGCGTGCAAAACGGTGGCTTTTTGGTACAGTCCCAAATCACATGGAGGCAATAAGCGATAGGAGGGGTTTCGTCTCTCCCGGTATAGGGAGTTGATGTTGCACTGTGTTCGATTGGCTATAACAGGAAGTCCTTGGCCAAGGCAGCTTCAGAGATATACTGGTAAGTGTTATCAGTAGTTTCTCGACCAGTTATGAGCCTCATATCGACACGACTTATCGAGTTACTGGGTCTGACGTTTACCACCTCTAAACGAGATATGCGACATATCAGATGAAGATACCGTACTGTACGGTAGTGTTACTGATTGGATTCGCAGGAGTGTGAGCAGGCTTGTTTGTTAATCTTCTGATTGCTCAAAACTCGGGTGGCCGATACGTTTAGCAGACCGCTTGCGGCTTGTGGGTGTTTGATATGATCATCACCTACTGCCGGCGTATTGACGAGTCTTTAGAGTCCTACACAGGGGTTTCTTGGCTCATGTGAAACGGAGTAGGAGCACATATGTGATATGTGCGGGACCGAGATTGATACGAGAGATACCGTATTCTATTCTCACGATTTGTGACATTGATCGGCTGTATGCGATATATCCGGGTTATCGGATCAAGTGTTGATTCGATAAGTTGTTACACATGATATTAGTTGGTTATAGCCGGATTATTAAATCAAGAGTTGATTTAATAATTTAATGTATAATTATATATTTGATATATTACATTACATTAACTAGTATTTTCTCACTTAAGATTTATTTTCTCACTTTGTGTGCACATTGTACATATGTGATATGCATGTTTGTGTACATGCATTGTGTCATAGTTGATGTACATGCATGATGGGTGTATGAGACTTATACCATGATTTGGGTTAAGTTAGGGTTTTGTTTATTATCTTAAGATTTAACAAAAGATTTAAACTTGGTGAAAGTTATCAAGCTTGAAGAAGCTTGGAGAAATTTTGACAAAGTCCGCTCTTTTGTCATTTCTCTAGATATTCTTTAACCCAACCCTTAACCTCATACCTTGGTCAATCTCTACATGAGTTAAGTATGATAGCTTAACTCACCCATGGTTACATTATTGAGATATGATTAATTCATATGATGAATTATTCTTTCTTTTTCTTCTTCATCAAGCTCCATGAAAAAGCTTGCTAGCTCTAATTGTGATATGAGAAAAAGTGTGAGAAAATCAATTCTAAAGTGAGCCCACTTCCTACTTCATCATCCTTTACTACTTGCCATGTAGTATAGGGTGTTCTCTTCATAAAGTTCTTGACCTAGTGAAGGAATAGCTTGCGTTAGTGTCTCCCCGACGTAGATCATCTTCGGCCTCGAAGTTTTCAAAGCAAGCACGTTCGTTTCTTCAACGGAGCTTCTCTAGAGTCCGGGTTTTGAGATCGCAGCGGAGGGGACTACTACAAGGAGCTATTTGAAGTGAAGGACCGGTCTACAAAGCTTGTATTCCTTGCTCACTAAATATTGCAAAGTGTTTGCATGAGTTTACCGTATTGTTTCTAGTTAACGATTCTAGTTAGGGTTATCTAAATCGGTAAAATTTTAATTTGGTATGGACGATGCCTCCCGAAACCTTGCTGCTGTCGTAGGTAACCCTGCAGAGGGTTGATTTTCAACCTTCTGGAAGATCAATAGTGATATTGTTCTTGACTCGCCACAGTTTTAGTAAAATGGAATTTTTCAGAAAACAGTAGTGGGGGTATGGTAGAACTGGAAGTGATTCCAGAACCGCAAACGATTACTGAAAATTTAATAGGACCTAAAGGTTCAAATAGAATTGACATTCCGTTAGCCACTCCGCAAATATGGTGGGTAACCTCAGGCACCCAAGAGGTACTCCGGTAGCCTTAAAGACGGTGACAGGGAGGTTCTTGTTTTCCCAGACTTGCCATTGCTGATGTTCCAGACCATAATACCCCGGCAGGAGGATGGTTATAGCGTCGTTCTAAATTAGCTTTAGAAGTGCACGTGTATATAACTCTGCCAGAGGGTTGTCATAGTCAGTGGGAGCAGCGGAAGCATAGTGGACAAGTTGCTTCTGTCTATTTATAGACTAAAGCAGATATAGCGGAGAAAGATCATCTATTTCTATTGTGATAGTCATGGGCTTTGACTTCATCAGAATAAGGGATGGATCTGTTAAGAAAGAAGTAGGGTGTGATGTCATGGTATTTGGATGACATACACATAGTAGGAAGTGAAATTCTTATACTATGATCGGTTATACTGTGGTTGTCACACAGTAGTTTCTCCACATAGGATATGGATAAAATATTAGGCATTCTGGTTACTAGATCTACGGTTTTTAGATCTAGATTTGGGTGGTTTCCCAATCTGGGTACTTAGACAGTATTCTAAAGGTGTTTTAGAATAGACGACTCCTGGCATGGTAGTATACCTGCAGGTGATAGAGTCACCCTCTCTGAAGGTGTCTTACAGACTAAAGGGGAGAGGGATGTGCATGATTGACATATTACTTGTTTAGGCGATTGAGTCAATCATGAGATGTCAAGTACCACACCAGATGTTGTTTTTGCACCAGATGCAATCAGTTGATATATTGATCCAATCCTGGAGAAACGTTCGGAAGCAGTTTTAGAACATAGGTGGATTTTCTTGGGATTTGATAACGACAGCCTCCTTCGGGAGACAGTTATCATTCCAGGCTTCCATGGTGACCTGGTTGACAGAGTGACTGTCAGAGTTATAGTTCTCCCTCTGACGAGGGGCAGTAGTTAGGACAGGTGATCCAAGCGGATACTGAAGGAGGCATGACGCAGGATACTGATTAAATTCAGTTGACGATACAGTCTAAGATGTAAACTGGATTTGCAGTTCCTTTGTGAACTAGGTCCCATCAGATATCCAGACATATTCTAAGATAGGTATTGCTCATTTCAGGAGATGGCTTTCTCCGCGAACTTGAGATTAAGAGAGATATAGAAAGGAACATCAGAGAGGATCCACTAGCTAAGGCTATTTCTCGAACACAATAGTTTCACAAACAAGATTTGTGAAACTGATCAGGAGAGAAGTTAGGTGTTCGGTATCACACGGGTTATGAGTATGTGACATCGCAATAATTAGCCTTGAGTCCAAGTGGGAGATTGTTGGATATAGTGCCCTCAAAGCCAATTATTGAATCGCAGGCACGTGATTGCAATGATTGAGGGAGGACCTATACCGGTAGGAAAGTCTTACTCGAGAGGATTGTATACTATCTGGTTTGTCTTTATCATCGTGTATATGCTTTAGGTGACGTTGCAGTTCACTATTACACGTTGATAGAGAATAGTATGCTACCGGGTATATCTTTATCATCGTGTATAGCTTTAGGTGACATTACAGATCACTATTACACGTTGATAGAGCCCATAGGATTCTTGCTTGACTGCCAGCAGTATGATGGCGATCATATACGTGGGAGCCGGGGTCTATAAGCATATCCTTAAAAGGTCCCTAGTCGTGGGAATTTTGAGACTGGGCATCGATACTCCATGAGTAGACTAGTATATACGATCGAGACCCCGACGAGGGGCGGTGGCTGGTCTCACAAGCCATTGGTGTCAGTTGGTTCACCTAAGACGTATACAGGTGCTTATTGGGTTATGAGTACACCGGACAGGACTCGCCAGGATCATGCTAGTTGGTATTATACTTAGCGTCAGATAGCAGTTCCCTGGTGACATGTGTACAGGTTAGTTCATCGACCTGAGATCGTCATTTGTCTCGTGTGAGTTCCCACTGTGCTTTGATTACTACCCTACCATGGCTCAAAGGAGTCGTGCAAACAGGTTTTAGTTGTCTACAGTCCCGAGCCACTTAGAGACAGTTAGCGGATCGGCAGGGGTTACGTCTCTCCCGGTATTGGGGGTGAGATCGCGTTGTGTCTAGGAGAGCCATTACACGAAGTCCTTGGGCAAGGCAGGAGATTTACTGGTAGGTATTCCGGTAGTATCTCAGGGTGTTCTGGGCTACACTCCGACACGACTTGTACCGCTATTGGGGGTCTGACGTTAACAACCCTCTAGGCCCGACATGCGATACTAATAGACGAACGGACCGGACTGTACGAATATTGTCACTGACAGGCTCAGTAGGGTGTCAGGATGAGTTCGCTCATCAGCCTTCCTTTTGGTCAATACCTCGGTAGCCGTTACGCACAGCTAGTGCCACTGACGTACTAGTGGTTAAATCCACAGCCAGTGTATTGACGAGTCTTTAAAGTCCCTCACAGATTGTTTCCCAAGTTAAGGGCGAAACGTTGTAGAGGTCGTAAGGTATTATGGCAGGGTTCGATCATATACGTGCAGTAGTGCACGGAACATGATCGGACGGATCATACTAGTGGTCTTTGGTTTAAGCCGGATCCTAGTATTAGATTTGTTGGATTACTTTCGTCTCATTGCATTCGCATTCAGTCGGAATGCGGATGCAGGTATGTATATACAGGAGAGGGGTACTCTTGTGATCCATCACGAGTTTACTTTAGTAGATGCCATTCTATTTATTGTTGTACACATTTGGATTAATGTTTACAAGTGGAAATTGTGAGCTCAAGTCATCATTAGGAGCATTAATTGTGGCATGTGCATGTTTAGTGACTCATAGTCTTATTCTTTGTGCATGTTACCTTTTCTTCATTGATTATTGTGTGAGATTGTGATGGGGGAAGAGAGAGGGCAGCCACATATGTTTAGGGTTAGCTCTTGGATTATCACTCAAGCTCACACACAACATTATCTCACACAATAACAAAAAGAAAAGCTTCTTCTTTTTTCTGCTTTTGAGCTCACCATTTCCTATCCCATGGCATCCTCTTTAACCTCCACTCATTCCATCTCATGAGTTGAGAATCATTGAGTGTTAGAGACAAAGTTATCACACACATTCTCTACATCGCCTTGGACGTGTCGGCTACCATACTTCATGTTCGAGTTGCTTCGGATGAAGCGGGAGCCCGTAAAAAGTCTCATTGATGTGGTACCCTTCCGACGAGGAGACCGGAGATCGGAGATGTTGCGAGGAGCTTAGGATGGTGGCCAAAGACCGAAGGACACGGATCGATCGTTATAGCCATTCTCACTTGATTGTAGTTAGCTAGTTTAGCATTAATGGTTCGATCCGGGTGAAAGACTACGATAGCGCCGATTTCCTAAAAAGTTTTTGTTTCCGCATTTGTCCTCGGATTGATGGCCAGGGCGCTACTGCAGACATCCATATATAAACGCATCATACCCTACGAAATTGCGGGGGTGCTATACGCCATCCACCCGACCTCCCCCGTATATATATCTACTCACCTGGACACCTCGGCTAATCTGATCCGATTTCAGCTCTGTCATTTCCGCGCCACCTCCGACGCCTCTGCACCCGATCCTAGAAATGTACACAAGGAAAAGACAATAAATATAAATAGTCGCGGACACAAAAAATACAAGTTAACCATGCGCACCAACTAAACGCGCACGCAATTGGTGCACAAAACGCGCTCGCGACAACGCCACAAAACACAACTAGGATCGCTATATGTGGCAACTACCACCCCAAAACCCAATCGCACCAATCGCGCGTTCACAACACATTAAATATAATATGAAATAGGTTGCAATTCATCCAAACCTCAAACTCAAATAAACGCTATTTATTCCGAAAACCTAGTAAGCAACAATTACCCGTTTTAATACTAGTCTAGATGTTTTAGCAATTTTAACGGCCACAAAGCTCACTTAATATCTTAATTAGGCCACACAATTATTAGCCAATTTTTAGTCTCACTAATTACACACTAATCATGAAACAAGTTTGCAAGCACACTTAATTTGGATAATTAGAAACCACTTAAACAAGATATTCATCTAGATTAGGTTCCAAAGCCCACTAGATAGAAAACTAAACTTGACTAACATAATAATGATGGTTGAAACCCTAGCTCTAGCTCTAACTTAAACCCTCTTCTTTAAAATATCAACTTGAAATTAGAACCAAATTAACACTTAAATACCTTAGCCTAAAGCAATATACCAACAAATTAACCATTTGATTAAGATTTATACCTCAAAATTTGTAGATCTAACATGCAACTTGCCTCCAAAAAGCCTCCTTGCTCCTAATACCCAAGCTAGTTTTGGCTAAAGAAAAATGGGTGAAGGTTTAATGAAGAAATTGTGAGATTTAGTGTGGTTTTTTGATGGATTTTTGATGATTTTAGAGGTGAAAATGAGATGGGGAAAAGAGAGGGGCAGCATCAGATTTCGGCCATGAAGGGGCTGGAAATGGGTAAGTTAGTGTGTGTGTGTGAGTGAGGAAAATAATAAACACCCTACCCCAAGTCAAACTAGCTCCATACCTCTTTATCTCCTCATTTTCCTTTTTATTTATTTCATTTTTCTTCTAGTTTTAATCTTAGAATTATCTAGAACTCTTGAGGAAAGTTAGAAGAAAACAATATGTTACAAGATTAGTTTAAGTTGTCATGGTGCAATGCAACTTGTAGTTAACCCAATCTAAATTGTAATTATCACTAATTAAATGTATTAGTGAAAGCTTAAAATAAAATTAAAAATAATTAATTACGGAAAATATTTTAGTAAACTAGAAGTTTACAAGCGACCAATTAAATACCAAATACCAGCAATTATATTGCTAGAATAGGTATATTTAAGTCTATGTTGAAAAATAATTATATCTTGGTTTTTACGGAAAACACCAGTTATTTTACCGGTTATCAGAAATTTCACCTAAACGATTTTTCAGAATGTTACATTGTAGCCACCGTTGTACTATTTTCTTTTACTGTTTTTGCTCCTAGGATAGACCGAAGGAGGGGTGCACAAACTACCGGGTTCTTTGAAGTGCCGAGTGGCCTACTCACTTTGTTGAGAGTGGTTGCCTCACTTCGCGAATTTGGCGGGTAGTTTTCCGCACCCGTAGGGATCTAGGGTGGTGTTTGGCTATTCATCACGACCGTGGAATCCGTCTTTCGTTATGGGCTTAAACGAGGCGATGAATTCCTAGTATATCCAATATGTTCATCTGTGATATGAAATGCCTATTATTGCGTGAGACGAATGTATATATCTATATATGATATTTAGTAGGTGTTGCTTATGTTTTGCACCCGCGCTAGTCCAGCCCCCGCTCTGTCGTTAGTTAAGTAACCTAACGGGTGATGACGGGGCCCGTGGCGAATGCGGATGGCATAAATATACGTTGTATTTTCGTTTCTTTCTGCAATGGCAGGATTAATTGATGGGACAGCATTAATTCATTAATGCAAAGAAAACAAACCGAAACTAAATCGTTGGAACAATTTCAAAACCACTCGATTTTCTTTAAAAAGCAAATTTTAAATGCGGAGCCTAAACCACTCCTTTTTAAAAAGGCTATCATGGTTCCTTAGGTTATATCATGTTCATTACGTTAACGGTTTCGCCAAAAACCAGCCGTAGCCCTCCGTCGTTTCAAATAAATAATACATCGTATTCATGCTATGTTTGTTGGCCTTCGTCAAGGCGTAGTGAATGGTAGAAATGTGTTGCTTATTTGTTGCATAGATAGATGCATTAGTTTAGGTCAGCTGTACAGCCTTGTTGGCCTTCGTCAAGGGCGAGTACGGATGGGTCTAAATTAATCAGAACAACGACGGGTAGAACTTGACTTGCATCCTATGATTTGTTGGCCTTCGTCAAGGTCAGAAGAGCTTGGTGTAAAAATCACATCGGGAGTTTCAAACATAAAGGAAACTTACAGATTTAGCATACCTTATGGAGTGTGGTGACTAGAGTGGCTTTCATCTAGGTCATCATACAATGATAGTTGGATCCCGATCCCAATGATGAGTAGGATTACTCTCGGGAAGATTTCTCACTTGACAATCAATGCTATGAACCAAGTAGGTGTCTAGAACGGTGTTAGTGGGGCTACGCCTCCAGGGAAAAGAGGTTATATAATTAAGGAACTTCGCGAAAGCGTTGGAAAACATCTCTCGAAGAACCGACACTAGCCAGGCTGAAAGGTTAAGCAAGTATTGTGACGTGCGATTAATCCTGACTAATTATTCTTTTAGGGGTTTGAAGAAGAATTTGAGGAAACAGTGTGAGCCATCCTATTTAGATAAACTAATAACCAATCTAAACTTGCATGAGCATATGCTGAGTGTTTCTTTTTTCTCTCTCTCTGGCAACTACCATGACGGGACTAAAACTAATACTTGAAAAAAATTCACTGACTGGGCCAAACTATAAGGATTAGCTGAGGAACGTCAACTTTGCATTGACTTATGACAAAGTTGCATATGTCACCACCGCTACTGCTCCCCTTGTCCCAAGACCAGATTGCTCAGTTGCGGACAAAGAGGTCCGCAAAACTTGGGATCTGTACCGCGAGAAACCTAAGTGCTTCGTGCTGGCGTCCATGAATAATGAACTCCAGAAATAGCACGAAGGTATGGATATTAAATCCATTTTTCTCCATTGCAAGGATTTGTATGGAGAGCACTCTCGTATCGCTAGTTACGAGACATCAAGAAAACTATTCCAGATGAGGTTAGCTCCATGATCACCTGTAGGAGAGCACGTCCTAAAGATGATCAGCCTAATTGAGGAACTCGCAAACCTGGGATGCGTACGAGAGAATGAGTTAAACATTGACTTAATTTTACAGTCCCTTCCCCACACCTTCTCTCAGTTCGTGCTGAACTTCAACATGCACGATTTGGAAGCTGATCTTCCAAAGCTCCTCAACATGTTGAGGGTAGCAAAGAGCTCCTTGAAAAAGAAGAAGACACCCGTTCTGTATGTTGGCCAATCATGCTCTTCTAAATCCAAAGCGAAAGCTAAGGGGAAGAAGAAGATGAACGCCACCAAACAGAAAGGTGGGGTCAAGAAGGTGCAGCGAACGAACAAGGCAGGGAGAGTAAAAGCGGACAAGAGTGAGTGCTATTATTTTCACAAGAAAGGGCACTGGAAAAAGGATTGCATGGCTTCTAAAGCCAAGGATACGAAGCAAGATGTTGCTTCTGCTTCAGGTGTGATTGTAATCGAAAACTGTTTTTCAGTAAACTCTACATCATGGGTACTTGATACCGGTTTTGGCTCTCACATCTGTAATTCTTTGCAGGCTCTAAGAAACCGTAGAGCATTGAAGGTAGGTGATATGACACTCCAGGTTGGCAACGGAACAAGCGTAGATGCTGTTGCAGTGGGCGATTATCACCTGGGGTTGACTGGTGGGCACATTTTGGTGTTGTACAGCTGTTTTTGTATTCCCAGTATGCTATGTAATATTATATCAGTATCTTTATTGTCTAAGGAAGGATATAATTTTGCACTTGAAAGAAATGTCATGAACATTCTCGTAAATCAAGAAATGATTAAGTTTGGCACACTAGAAAATGGTATATACATACTTAATCAACCACAAGTTTTCAATATCCAAAACACACTTAAAAGAAAGGCTCCAGATTCAAACCAAGCCTTCCTATGGTATTGTAGAATTAGTCATATAAATGAAACAAGGTTGACTAAGTTGTAAAAAAGATGGATATTTAGATCCGTTTGAATATACATCATATGCAACTTGTCAATCATGTATCAAAAGGAAGATAACCAAATCTCCGTTCACAGGACACGGAGAAAGAGCCACGGAGCTCTTGGGACTTGTACACGGCGATGTATGTGGTCCGATGTCTGTACATGCACGAAGCGGTCACTCCTACTTCATCGCTTTTACTGATGATTTCTCAAGATATGGACATGTGTTCTGAATGAAGCATAAATCCGAGGCCTTTGAGAAATTTAAGGAGTATAAAAATGAAGTAGAGAAACAGACTGGTAAAAGCATCAAGACGCTTCGATCTGAACAAGGTGGAGAATACTTAAGTACCAGTTTCCTTGAATGCTTAAAAGAGAATGGAATTCTCTCTTAGCGTACTCCTCCATATACACCTCAGCATAATGGTGTATCAGAAAAGAGGAATCACACGCTACTTTATATCGTGCGTTCAATGATGAGTAGTGTTGAGTTGCCACTTTCCTTCTGGGGTTTTGCTCTAGAATCAGCTGCATACCTATTAAATAGAGTTCCGACTAAGTCTGTGCCTACCACTCCATATGGAATGTGGAGTGGGAAGAGACCATATCTCAAGTATCTCAAGATATGGGGGTGTCCAGCATTTGTTAAAAAGCAGAATCTGGACAAGCTCGAGACACAATCGGTTTTGTGCAAGTTTGTGGGATACCCCAAGCATTCAAGGGTATATCTAGTTGTCACGACCCGAAATTGGCATGTGACGGCCCTAATACTACGCAACGTCTACACGCATAGCGCAGTAAAAGAAAGCCAAAACCCAGAAATCTAAACCATTAAAAGACAAGAGAAGATAAGAAACATTGATTAATCTTTTGAAAATCTCAAGTATAAATTCTTCAAGTCCAATTTACTTTCTTGAAAATTTCGGCAGCACCTCCTTTGTAAAAACCCACCCCAAAAATGGGTACAACATAAATAAAAAGTAAAGCATCCCCAACGGGAGCAAATCCACCCCCAAAGGCGGAAAACAACCACCACAACAAATATACGACGCCGTAGCGAAGAAATAGAAGACGATAGAAAGGAAACTGTATAAAAGACAACAAGACACAACATAATATACAATATCGTCCTCACCAAGTCTCTAAGTCAATAAGAAAATAGTAGATGGAGAGTACAGGGATACAACGAATATACAATACAACGAATAACCACAAAACCCACCTAAGAAAACTGCACACTGTGATCTGATGCGGTATCCGCAGCAAAAGATGATAAGATAGATGAATAGCCTGCCTCGACTACTCTAGGGAAACAACCTGCAAAACCCTGTGGCACAACGGGGGTGAGTTGCCAACTCGTGAATAGTAAATAACATATGCAGGTAATCGCAAGTATGCACGTACAGCGTGAATCTAACATGTGCAATTAATAGCAATAAAAAGTCATATGAATGCAAAAATCATGAAAGGTACACTAGCAGGTACAACTAATACATGAAGCAATGCATATAAATAAAGGTATGTAAATGCAACAGTCATGAAAGGTACTCTAACAGGTACTACTAATACATGAAGAAATGATATGAATAAAGGTATGTAAACGCAACAGTCATGGAAGGTACTCTAACAGGTACACCAATGCATGAAGCAGTGCATAAACAGTAAATGTAGAGTATGGATTGAAACATGTCATTTCCACGGAATCCTGACATCGTGGTAGGATCAAAATCCATCAAGACAATCCAAATCCTAATTTTCTCAAATCAGCCCCAAATTTGGCTATCATATCAAGTAACTCTCACATATCCTTAATGTACAACATCAAGTAGATCTCACATATCCCGTACTTACAATATCACGTATATCTCGTATACCCCGAATGTACAATATCAAGTGGATCTCACATATATCCTGTAATCAATATCAAATAAATCCTCAAATGTCCTAAATCCAATGTCAATGAGTCCTTTACATTCTAGGTATATTTGCATGAATAAATATGATGATGTATATAATTTAATGTCAATACACATATATTAGCGTCCCATTCCACTAATATTGGTGTAAGGGCATATATAACAGCGGCCTAAACCCCTGTTATATATACAAAAGAGTAAAAAGAAATATCATGAAATCAATGTGTCAAGCATCGACACAGAAATGCAGGTCTATCAGGTGCTGTCACAATGACTGGCCCCCTGATAGGTACGTATCATACGCTATACCGAAAGCTCGTGTGCCTAGCTCTGACCCTCGCTTCTCGACGTATCTATACGCACATGACTCCCGTCAGTATCCCCATGATAACCGCCGAATCATTGGTAATGTCACTGGATGGTATGGTTCCTCCAATTAACTCTTCGTCTACTCCACGATTCTTGCCCTGGGGTACCTCCCGGGCCCCACCATGTACCCACAGACGGTGCCTTCCGCTCCTCGAATCGGGTATATAATCAGAACCGACAAATCTTATGGTGGATGATGTAATATCATAAAAATAAAGTCTTTAATTTCAAACATGAAATTAAAAGCTTAAATAAACAATTAATATGCTAAATAGAAATTTAGAAACAACAAAAATGATTAGGGTTAGGGTTTTATACCTCCACAAAAGATCAAAACCAAGCAACCAAACTCATCATCTTTTCCTCAAAAATGATGTTTTGAATGAAGATCCATGCTATTTTTGTGAAGAAGAAAGAAGGAAAATGAAAATATTTGAGTTTTTGTGATTTTATTTGGATTTTTCACTATTTATTTGATGCAAAATGAGTTGAAAAATGATGGAAGGAAGCAAGGGGAAAGGAAGGGCCGGCCAAGGGGCTGAGGGGGGGTTATTTTTGTGAATTTTTGTGAAGAAATTGCTAGGAAAAAGAGTAATAAATGCTTAATAAATGCACTTTGCCACATTTACACATTTTCTTTTCTTTTTAAAATAAAAACATTTGCACTCCAAAAAATATCTAGATATTTAAAAAGAAGTTTTCAAAATATTCTAGTGACAAAAATTAATTTATTCTCAAGAGAAGAAATTTCCCGATTTACGTACACCAAATACCGCTTAAAATAATATTTTATTTGGGAAAAATTCTATCTGAACCAAAACCTCCCAAATATCCCTAAAGTTCGCGCACAAGCTTTATTTTAGCTAAAAAAAGTGCTGGTAAGGTTTTACGGAAGTTTGATCGAAATCGGGTTTAAAACGGAAAATACCGACTATTTTGCCCTAAAACGGAAAAATTCGCAAAACGAATTCTGAAACGTTACAATCTTCCCCCTTAAAGGAATTCGTTCCCCGAATTAAAATTCATCTACGCGTACCTTCAAGTAGATGAGTACAAAACTCCCAAATCTCGCTCGCAGCTTGCCAAGTGATCACCTTACTATACAGCTACGCCAAAGAACCCTCACAGACGGCAAGGCCCTTTACCGAAGTTCCTCCACCTGCCGATCCACTATAACTAGCGGCAGCTGGTGAACGAGATCACATCCAAGCTAATTGGTCTGTGTAGGGATGCTAGGCACGCGCATAAGGGTCTATGAGGCATCAACCATGCCCGAATAAAAAATTAGCCGTGCCGAACTACCCGAATACGGAACTTTAAACTAGAGATTAGGCGATAACTTGCATGCTAAACACTTTAACACTAAGTGAGAGGGATTACAACCTTTGTAGATCCGGTCCTTCACTTCATATGCTCCGTGTTGTGGTCCCTTCGCTGCGATCATCGGGATCCGGACTCTCGAGAGGTTCCACGAAGAGAAAGTCGCAAGCTTTGCTTCCGATCTTCAATACTAAGATGATCTACCTCGAAGTTTCTTTAACACAAGCTAACACTCATGAAATGATATGAACACCCTCATCTAAATGGCAAGGGAAGATGAGGATGATGAAGTAGGAATTTTGCTCTATTTATTTCTCTTTTTCTCATATTTATTCATCACCTTTGAAAAATCTAGTGAGCTTTTTCATGGAAGAAATGAAGGAGGAAGAAGAAGATCAATCCATTTGTGATGAATAGGAAATAATAATATGATAGATAAAGCAACCATGGTTCACTTAACCTTTGTAGAGAATTGACTAGGGTTAGGGTTTTTGGGTAATTAAAAGAATGAGTCATGAACAAATATCTTTCACAAAACAAAACAAATCCTTCTAGAAACTTCTAGAAAGATTAACCCTAATCCGAACCCTAATCAAGTTTAAACTCCACTAAACGAGTTGCATTAGTTATCATATCATGTTACAATATTATATATCACATATATAATATTTACCGTAACAAAAGAAAATAATACAATTAACATATATCGCATATATATCAATGTATTACCCGAGTGAGAAAAAGAATCTTTTAGTGAGCAAATATTAGTTAATGCAATTTAATATATCACATATATTATTATACATTAAATTATCGAATCAACACTTGATCCGACAATCCGGCTATATCGCATATAACCGGCTAATATTTATCCGTACCGATTCATCGAATCAACACTTGATCCGATGACCCGGCTGATATCCAATATCGCGAGAATATAATACGGTATCACATATCGCATTATCCTCGGTCCCGCACATATCACATATGTGCTCCTACTCCGTTTTGCCTGAGTCAAGAAACCTCTGTGTAGGACTCTAAAGAATCGTCAATATGCCGGCAGTAGGTGATGATCATATCAAACACCCACAAGCTGCAAGCGGTCAGCTAAACGTAACAGCTACCCAGGTATTGAGCGCTCAGAAGATCAACAAGCAAGCCTGTAACTTCTCCTGTGAATCCAAACAGTAACACTCCCGTACAGTCCGGTCTCGTCGTCTGATATGTTGCATATCTCGCCTAGGGGTGGTAAACGTCAGACCCCAGTAGCTCGATAAGTCGTGTCGATATGAGGTCTATAACAGTTCAAGAAACTACCGATAACACTTACCAGTAAATCTCAGCAACCCTGGCCAGGGATTTCCGGTTATAGCCAATCGAACACAGCACAACATCAACTCCCTATACCGGGAGAGACGAATCCCCTCCTATCGCTCATCGCCTCCATGTGATTCGGGACTGTACCCAAAAGCCACCTTTTTGCACGCCCTCTTGGACGTGGTATGATGGAAATCAAAGCACAGTGGGAATCACACAAGACTCTATGACGATCTCGGGTCAACAGACTACTCTGTACCAGTGTCACCGGAGAACTGCCATCTGACGTATGGTATAATACCATCTGGGAGTTCTCGGCGAGTCCGTCCAGTGTACCCAGTCTCCACTGAGCACCCGTACACCATCCTTGATGTCAAACACCGATGGATATGGGATCATCCATCGCCCATCATATGGGTCAAGATGCGTATACGCTAGTCTACACTGGTGCATCGATGCCCTGTCTCGATACACCCTCGACTAGGAACAGTTATAGGATGTACTCGTCGACTACCGTGGCCCCACTAGTATGATCTCATCATAGTCCCAGTAGTCGAGTACATATCCTAAGGGCTTTATCAACATGTAATATAGAGACAATCAGAGTACACGTTAAGATAAAGTACAACCAGATAGCATACTATCATGTCGAGCAAGAAAGTCCTCCCTATATATGTCCTAGCATCCACTACAATATACATCGTATGTACAGTAATGGCCTCTAGGGCATACATATAACTAACAATCTCCCACTTGCACTAGGGCCATCTGTTATGGTATCGCATACCCAACAATTAGCTGCGGTTGAAGTCTCTCATACTCAACCATCCCATAAAAGTCTCTACTGGGAAAAAGGCCTTCATGAGTGGATCCGTGCTGTTGTCCTCTGTGTCTACTCTCCTAACCTCGATCTCCCTGGAGATCAACCATCTCCATGATCAGGTGATACTGCCTAAGAATTATATCTGGATTTCTGATGGAACTGAAGTTCCTTGGTTAAAGCCACAACTCCATTGTCACACAATGGTAGGAACGAAGTTCATCTTATGAACTTATATATATCTAGACTGCCTCTTTGGTAGTATCCTTTGTAATGATGTACCTTGCCTTTAATCGTCTAGTTTGACACGGTATCTAGCTCGGAACTCGTCCAACATACCGTCCCTCCACTGAGGGTATAGACAATGCCGGCGACTGACATTCAGTCGTCCTTATCAGTCTGGAACCTTTCCAGTGATTCTCCCCAGGATCGATTGATACCATCTCACTACAACTAGTGAGTATCCTAACATCCAATTAGATCTATCCCATAGATCCAAAACCTAGGATTTAGTAGGTATCACTTTGATCCTATATGGAGAATCCTTGTGATAAGCGGAGATTGACCGATCGTAGCATAGGAAACTCCTTCCCTATCAAGAGTATGTCATCCATGTACTCTATGAGGATCACCACCATACTCTCTACTACCTTTTCGTATATACAAGGTTCATCTACCATTTTGATGAAGTCAAACTCTTTGACTACCACATCAAAATAGATGTTCCAACTCCGCGATGCCTGTTTTATCACATAAAACATCTTGTACACGTTTCCGCTGCTCCAACTGTCTACGAAGCCCTCTGGCTGTGTACTTATAGACGCTCTCTTCTAAACATCATTTAGAAAAGCAGTCATGACACCCAACCACCAGATATCGTAGTCATGGTATGTAGCCGTGGCAAGTAGGATCTGGATGGACTTAAGCATAGCTTTGAAAGTCTCAACTTTTCCATGTACACCAAGTAATCTTCTCAAGATATACTTGCTCCTGATGGGGGATTTAACCCTTCAGATAAAGCAACCAAAGTCCATACTTTGTTGGTGTATAAGGATTCCATCTCAGATCGATAAGTACCCAGCCATTCTTACAGAGTCCCACTCCTGATGGCCAGCTCGAAACTAGTTGGGTCATCATCTCATGATGCAATCCTCGCTCCCACTGTCATAGAGAAACCGAAGTATCTCTCAGGTGGGTGAGGAACCCTACTAGATCGGCGGAGAGGCTGAGGTTCGTTGGAAACTATTGAATCCTTTGGTTCTACCAAATCATCAGCTGCATTTTGTATAGCTGGAACATTTCCAGTTCTACATAACAGACCTTGCATCGAGCTTGTCCGGATTTTGCTTTTCAGGCATAGGCCGGACAACCCCAAATCTTAACAAGTTTAAGATATGGGCTCTTCCCTTTCCATATCACATATGAAGTGGTAGGCAACTGATTTGATTTGAACCCTATTCAATAGGTATGCAGCTTCTCAAGTGCATAACTCCCAAAAGGAAATAGGAAACTCAGTAGTACTCATCATAGAGCACACCGTATCACATAGGGTGCTATTGCTCCGCCCCGATATACCATCGTGCTATGGTGTATACGGAGGAGTAATGCTGCGAGAGAATCTCCTTCTCCTTTAGAATAGTCCAGGAATCCCGTGCTCAAGTATTCTCCTCCTTGATCTCATCAAAGGACATAATACTTATACCCTTATTTTGGTTCTCTACTTCTAACTTATATTCTGTGAATATCTCAAAAGGTTCGGACTTTTGTTTCAACAGGAACATATGTCTGAATCTTGAGAGATTATCAGAGAATGTAATGAAGTACAAAGAACCGATCTTGGCATGTGTAGACAGGGGACTTTCATACATCAACATGTATCAATCCCAAAAGTTCACTAACTCTTTCTCTGTTTCCAATAAACAGAGCTGTGGTCATCTTATCTTTGTGACATGACCGGCAAGTTTCATAAGATGTAAATTCAAACTAATTTAAATATGCATCTATATGTAACTTCAGCCAGTCGGGCCGCATTGATATGACCTAGTCTACAATACCTCAAGAAGGATTCGTTCATTTCTGAACTTTTCTTCTTGTGTGTGTTCTGTATACTAAGAACTGTAGTTTGATTTAGAACGTCAATGCTTTTAGATAACGTGCCTGAACCGATCAACTCTTGATATAGGAAATATTCAAAACAGTATCCAATCAATACAAAATTATATCCTTTCTTTACTAATAAAGAGACTGATATGATTTTGTACATCAGGTTCGGTATCTAATAACATTTGTTCAGAATCAATGTATTCAGGTAATACAGGGTGACAGTGACCAACAGACTTGGCTGCAACACTTGCACCGTTTTCTGTCTCATGAAACTTATCACCCGTTCTCAGTTCTTTACCTATCTGTAGCCAATGTAACAAATTACATATGCGGGATCCTGTTCCGGTATCACATACCCAGGACGTAAAGGATACTGAGAAACAGTTCTGTGTAACGAACACACCCGAAGATGATGCATCAACATGCACTTTCTTCGTTTGGGCGGCACGGGAAATCTGGTATCCCCAATTTCCTGCTCTGTCTTATAACAATTATAAGTTGGAGCGGGACCAACGTTCCCCAGCTCAGTGTAACAAGCGGGTTCGGTCAATATATCCGTTTTATTATCTTGATTAAGGCGTGATATGGTCGCTATCTGGAGAGAGAGAGAAGAAAACACTCAGCGTATGCTCTTGCAAGATCAGATTGGTTATCTAATATATCTAATCAGGATGTCTCCCACTGTTTTAGTCAAATCTTCCTTCAAACCCTAAAAGGAAAGACTGGCCGGGATTAATTACACGCTACAAGTTCGCCAATCTTTCAGCCAGGCCAGTGTCGGTACTTTGAGGGAGGTCCCCCGTGCTTTCGCACGAACCTAATTACAGTAAACCTCGTTTTCCCAGAGGCGTAACCCCGTTAACACCTTTCTAGACACCTACTTGATCGGCTAATTGTAATGTGTAAAACTCTCCCAGGAGTAACTCTTACTCGCAGCGGGTATCGGGATCCAACTATCTAATAGAAGGTATGCAATCTCATTGCAAATTCCAACACTTGAAATTCCCGATAATATTTTGCCCCAAGCGATCTATGACCTTAACTAAGTCAACAAACCATAAATCGCAAGTCAAGTTCAACCCGTACATTTCCCGATTGAATTAAACCCATCCGTACGACCCTTAACTGAGTCAACAAAGCCGTACGAATACCCTAATCCAATCACATCTTATGTTTTAGCAGATAAACATTACTTAGCTACCATACACTATGCCTTAACTAAGTCAACAAACATAGCACGAATACTAAATAATATCTATCTGAAATGACGGAGGGCTACGCAGGTTTTTCAGAAAACCCTGAGCGTAATGAACTTGATATCGTTGTAGAATCGAGTGATTTTAAATGGAGTGTTTTTGAGGCTTTTCTAGTTTTGCTAAAGGGGTCACTCCCGGTGAAGGGATCGTCGGCCCTTTCCTCATCGAATAAGGTGCAGGATATATCATATATACCGCTGTGCAAAGCAGAAACTATAGAAGCAATCAAAAGACAAACCGAGTTTGTAGCATCTGCCAGTTATTGCTAAAGGAGTCACTCCCGGTGAAGGGATCCCGGTCCTTTCCTTATCGAATAAGGTGCTGGATGTTCTACAAGGAACACCGCTATGCAAAGCAAGAACTGTAGCTACCAGTTTTTATAAACAAGTTTCTACAACATCTTAGGTTTCTTTTATTTCATTAATCTCATTAATGAAGTCCCATTTTAATTATGCTTCACAAGCATTTCTTTTGAAACGAAATCTGCAATATAACATATATCTCATATATATAATATATAAACATTCGTCTCAGGCAGTAATATGATCTCATCACAGAACATTGCAGCAGAAGAAACATATATGAAATATTGGATATACTAGGACATCCGTGTTTTCAATACGAGCCTGTATAAAACACGGATTCCACGGTCGCGATGAATAGCCAAACCCACATCCCTAGACCCCTACGAGAGCGGCAAGTAACACTGCCAATTCTAGGGTTAGGAGACCCGGTCTCGACTCCTCGAGATGGTCTCCCACTGGACCCTAGAACTCGGTTACTTGTGCTCCCCGCCTTGGGTCTACCTAATGCGGAAAAGTAAATAATATACAACGGTGACATCTTCCGCTACCTGGAAGTGCCCCAATAAAAGAATATTACATACAAAAGAATTTTACATGAATGAAAAAGAAAAACTCTCATCTCACATAAAACCCCCGGCTATTCAAACGCGACGATCCAATACAACATATCACAGCAACACATAATATCTCATATCATCAACGTAAGCAAGTATGCGTATCCCGATTGTCATTGATGTATAGCAACGAAGCCGGCGATACACCACATACTACGCTTACGGTCACAGAAAAGAAAGTGTAAAACTACAACAGTTGGAATCCGCAACCTCCTTAGACATCGCATGCCTAACCAAATGAATTTCTTAGACATCGCATGCCTAACAATTATAAACCCCGCATTTTAGTCTCATTATCGAAAACTCTTTTCAATATCAAGTCGGGCAATTCAACAAGATTCCCGACGTTCTGATCGAATGCTCGTCGCAAACTTTAGTAGACGGCCGCACCCCCGATACCGTCGACGAAGTGCACCAAGGCGGAACACCGCTACCGGGAGCACCCGAACGGATGCTTTCGGTGACGGGGTTCTCCTACAGTCACTTGGTCGGGGCTATGGGGCGTAGCTGTCTATTAAGTTTACCCGGCGAGTATCCGCGTACCCTACGTGATTGCGACGGACTTTTGATCACATCAAAATTCCGTGGCAACCGATCATCTGAGACTAAACTGCTATGTTTATAATATTCAAATTAGTTATCTCATAACTATCTTGTGGATTCCAATTATTGTATCACATTCCAGATAAATAGAAAAAGTTAAACTTTCCGATCGAATCATCAAGCACCCAAGAATTCCCCAATATATTTCAACACTTGAAAACAGTTTAAAAACATCCATTACATGCCACAGTACCAATGGTCCAGCCGTAGAAGGGTCAAGCCAACGCCTCACATGTGGCACGCCGTACTGCCCCAAACCCTAAGGTTTAAAGGGCAGTTCAAGACGGTCACATAATCGAGTTAAGGTTTGTTGTCTTCTAGAGGGTCCATCGAGTTACTTGCACGACTTAGAACATTCTTAAACACGAGGAAAAATCCAACTTTTGAAAAATTTTCCGACAGGGGAAAAAGTGAGTTATTGATATCCGTTCGAACTTTTTAACAGTTTCTATAAGATATCCGGAAAGCCACATAGACAAAATCTAATACTCCGATCGAAACATCGAATCCCCAAAACAACCCAGCAAATTCAACAGTTGAATAATAAAATAAAAATTTCCAGAAAATACAACATTAGAAAATAGGAGTTACTGTGAAAAGCACGTGCGCTGAATCGATCACGTGACCGCGGAAGCGCCGCGAATGCTGGGGTGGGGCCGCGGTTCCGCGCCTACTTTGTCGAATTACGCTCACGTGTTTCACAGTAATTCTTGTAATTACCTGCTGTAATTTTTGGACATTTTTAATTTGGAAAAATCCCAGATTTTAGAAAATTTCCAGAGAGCAATTTTGAGTTTAGTGTTTCGGGTTTTCCGGGTTCAATCGGACTTTAAACTTCGTCTAGACTTCGCCTAAAACTCTAGCTTGGCTCTGATACCACTGTAGGGATGCTAGGCACGCGCACAAGGGTCTACGAGGCATCAACCATGCCCGAATAAAAATTTAGCCGTGCCGAACTACCCGAATACGGAACTTTAAACTAGAGATTAGGCGATAACTTGCATGCTAAACACTTTAACACTAAGTGAGAGGGATTACAACCTTTGTAGATCCGGTCCTTCACTTCATATGCTCCGTGTTGTGGTCCCTTCGCTGCGATCATCGGGATCCGGACTCTCGAGAGGTTCCACGAAGAGAAAGTCGCAAGCTTTGCTTCCGATCTTCGATACTAAGATGATCTACCTCGAAGTTTCTTTAACACAAGCTAACACTCATGAAATGATGTGAACACCCTCATCTAAATGGCAAGGGAAGATGAGGATGATGAAGTAGGAATTTTGCTCTATTTATTTCTCTTTTTCTCATATTTATTCATCACCTTTGAAAAATCTAATGAGCTTTTTCATGGAAGAAATGAAGGAGGAAGAAGAAGATCAATCCATTTGTGATGAATAAGAAATAATAATATGATAGATAAAGCAACCATGGTTCACTTAACCTTTGTAGAGAATTGACTAGGGTTAGAGTTTTTGGGTAATTAAAAGAATGAGTCATGAACAAATATCTTTCACAAAACAAAACAAATCCTTCTAGAAACTTCTTGAAAGATTAACCCTAATCCGAACCCTAATCAAGTTTAAACTCCACTAAACGAGTTGCATTAGTTATCATATCATGTTACAATATTATATATCACATATATAATATTTACCGTAACAAAAGAAAATAATACAATTAACATATATCGCATATATATCAATGTATTACCCGAGTGAGAAAAAGAATCTTTTAGTGAGCAAATATTAGTTAATGCAATTTAATATATCACATATATTATTATACATTAAATTATCGAATCAACACTTGATCCGAAAATCCGGCTATATCGCATATAACCGGCTAATATTTATCCGTACCGATTCATCGAATCAACACTTGATCCGATGACCCGGCTGATATCCAATATCGCGAGAATATAATACGGTATCACATATCGCATTATCCTCGGTCCCGCACATATCACATATGTGCTCCTACTCCGTTTTGCCTGAGTCAAGAAACCTCTGTGTAGGACTCTAAAGAATCGTCAATACGCCGGCAGTAGGTGATGATCATATCAAACACCCACAAGCTGCAAGCGGTCAGCTAAACGTAACAGCTACCCAGGTATTGAGCGCTCAGAAGATCAACAAGCAAGCCTGTAACTTCTCCTGTGAATCCAAACAGTAACACTCCCGTACAGTCCGGTCTCGTCGTCTGATATGTTGCATATCTCGCCTAGGGGTGGTAAACGTCAGACCCCAGTAGCTCGATAAGTCGTGTCGATATGAGGTCTATAACAGTTCGAGAAACTACCGATAACACTTACCAGTAAATCTTAGCAACCCTGGCCAGGGATTTCCGGTTATAGCCAATCGAACACAGCACAACATCAACTCCCTATACCGGGAGAGACGAATCCCCTCCTATCGCTCATCGCCTCCATGTGATTCGGGACTGTACCCAAAAGCCACCTTTTTGCACGCCCTCTTGGACGTGGTATGATGGAAATCAAAGCACAGTGGGAATCACACAAGACTCTATGACGATCTCGGGTCAACAGACTACTATGTACCAGTGTCACCGGAGAACTGCCATCTGACGTATGGTATAATACCATCTGGGAGTTCTCGGCGAGTCCGTCCAGTGTACCCAGTCTCCACTGAGCACCCGTACACCATCCTTGATGTCAAACACCGATGGATATGGGATCATCCATCGCCCATCATATGGGTCAAGATGCGTATACGCTAGTCCACACTGGTGCATCGATGCCCTGTCTCGATACACCCTCGACTAGGAACAGTTATAGGATGTACTCGTCGACTACCGTGGCCCCACTAGTATGATCTCATCATAGTCCCAGTAGTTGAGTACATATCCTAAGGGCTTTATTAACATGTAATATAGAGACAATCAGAGTACACGTTAAGATAAAGTACAACCAGATAGCATACTATCATGTCGAGCAAGAAAGTCCTCCCTATATATGTCCTAGCATCCACTACAATATACATCGTATGTACAGTAATGGCCTCTAGGGCATACATATAACTAACAGTCTGATGCTGAATCATGTGAAAAAGATCATGAAGGTAATTGCGAAGAATCGACACAAGGAATACGGGGTGAATACTCAAAAATCTGGGCGAGAGTGCCAAATTATAGGCAACGGAACCAACTCGCTTGAGGATCTCAAAAGGACCTACAATCCCGGGATAAGCTTCCCAAAACTCAACACGTCATTCATCAGAAAATCCCGTAGGAATACATGATCTCCCGCTGTGAATTCAAGTCTGCGACCACTACGGTCGGCATAAGACCTCTTTCTGTGCTGGGCTACTCTCATCCTGACCTGAACCAACTGGATCATCTCTGAAGTCTCTAGACTAGCTGGGGTCCAAAAATCCTACTTACGCAGAGTCAGAAAAACAGGCCGGTGACCGACACAACCTAACAAACAAAACTTAAAGGTTGCCAATTGGAGTGCCTCCTGATAACAGCTATCGAAGGAGAATCCTAACAATGTCAAGTGACGATACCAACTGCCGACAACAATTAATACGTACGCACAAGCATATCCTCCAGAGTTGGTATAGCCCGCTCTCAAAAACCCATCATCCCGCGGATGGAAAAACGGAGCTAAAACTCAACCAGTACCCAAGGCTTCTTGAAGTTCCTGCCCAAAACGGCAAGCGAATAGGGTGCCCTATTTGGATACGACCCATGAAGGAACTCCGTGCAATGCACAAACTTAACCAAGGACAACTGAGCAACCCGAGTATAACCGGACAACTAGCATCCGAATGGAGTCACACCCTGACTAAACCTGGGTAGACACCATAACGAAATTCGTGGAGATCTGCTCCCACTCCCATTTCGGAACGGTTAAAGGTTGCAACTCTCCAGCCGGTCCCAAATGCTCAACCTTAACACACAACAAGGAAGACACCTCGAAACGAAATCCGAAACTTCACTCTTCATCCCTGCCCACCCGTAACGATCTCACAAGTCACGCTACAAATTGGTGGAACTTGAATGAATACCGAAAGTTGACTTATGTGCCTGCTCTAGGATTTCGCGTCTCTACCCAATAGTATTAGGTACGCAAACGTGTCCCCAAATGTAGCACATCTGGTAACAATTTAAGGACTCTGAATCATTACCCAGCCGAGTATGCTCAAGTATCTCTGACGAACGAGCATCGGCGGGCAGTGCCTCACGAAAGCGATTAAGGAAAAGTGGTCGGGCGCGGACATGAGCAAGTTGTCCCCTCAGTAGAGGCGAACTTAAGCTGTACTCAACGATCGCACAAGAACTGTAAATCTGCAGAAGACTATCTCAAGAATCAAAACCCGCTGCAGGAAGATGTACATTAAGCTCTTGTGGTCCGTGAAAATCTGACACGACTCTCCAAACAAGTAGTGTCTCCAAATCTCCAACGCAAGACCACCACGGCCATCCCCAGATCATGAGTGGGATATCCTGCTGGTACTTCCTCCAACTGTAAGGAAGCAAAAGCGATAACTCTATAGTGCTACATCAGTACACAATCGAGTCCAACTCGCGAAACATTACAGTTAAACAACAAAGTCGTCCGAACCAGAAAGCAAGTAAAGAACTGATGCAGTTGTTAACCGAGTCTTCAACTGCTGAAAAACTCCGCACGCATGCCTCGGTCCAAAGAAAAGAAACCTCCCTTCCGGTCAGTTCAGTCAACGGTGCAGCACTATACTAGCAATCCTGCACGAAACGGCGGTAAAAACCTGCTAAGCCTAAAAATCTGCGGACCTCCGTCCGTACAAAAGTCTGGGCCAAAGCTGTATGGCCCCGATCTTCCTCGGAACCATACAAAAACCGTCTCCCGTAACTATAAGACCTAGGAGTCCACACAAACAAGCCTGAAGGAACACTCCGAGAATCTAGCAACAGCTGGGGCTCTCCCAATGTCTGCAAAAAAAATCCTCAAGTGCTACTCCTGTCCCTCATGATACATTGAATAGACCAGAATGTCGTCAATAACACAGCAATAACTTGTCGAGGAACGGCCTGAAGAAATCTGGTTCATCATATCTACGAATGCTGCTAGGGCATTGGTGAGTCCAATGACACCACCAAAACACACAAAGCCCGTAGCACGCACAAGGCAGTCTTCGGAATGTCATCACTCCGAACCCACAACAATGATGACCTGATCCCAAACAATCTTAGAAAATGTCTCGCAATCGGAAGCTGAGCGAAGAAATCGCCAAAGCGAGGTAACGGATACTTATCCGCACCGTAAGCCGGTTCAATTGACGATCAATCAATACAAAACCTCAAACTGTCGTCTTTTTCCTTGATGAACAGAAATAGGAGCTCCCCAATGCGAAACACTCAGACACACAAGCCCCCAAACAAAAAACTCTGCAGCTGATCCTTAAGCTCCCTAAGCTTCGCCGGCTTATCTGGAACAACGTCGGAAAACTCTCGCACAAAGGAACCCGGTACAACGAACCGACTGTGGCTCCGGTATCACGAATGACTTCAAGAATCCTCGACATCCTCTCCTCAAAAGTCGACTAGCGAAAAAGACTAAATTCAAGCTGTGAGAGGTGGCACAACTGTCCTCCCGCACAACAAGAACTGACTCGCCGGGAAAACAAAACCTAACTGTTTTCTCGCGGCGGTCCACAGACGCCTAGCACGTAGCTAACCAGTCTGTGCCCAGGAGGACGTCAAATCCAACATCTCTAGAAGGATCACAACGACGGACGAATCTCCTAACCGATTGGCACACGACTGAAATACGTGTTGCGCAACAAAAGAATCGCTGACAGAAATTAACACAATAAACGACTGATCTAGCTAACACGACTCTCCTCGTCCCAAATGTCTGCTACTCCAGCGACGATCACGAAAGCTGTCTCGACGACTAGGCCTCTGACTCTGGGCTGGTACACCGGTACTAGTCTTCCACTCTTCCGGAACTCCCAAAGTCTTTTGAAGGCGTGCCTCGTCAACTGGGGCCGCATCTACTACTGCTATGTAAGTGACGGAATGCTGCATGCTGATTGCAAGGAACAACTGGGTAACAGGGGTGACAACCTCCTGTCGCTGCACTAGAACGGCCTCAACCAATGAACTCATCGTCTGGCGCAAGTCCTGCATCTCTGCCACAAGCCTAGCGATACTATCTATCGAAGGCGGATCCGTCTGCTCCTGTGCAACGAGCGCGCCATCCTGGTCAGTCCTTGACCCACCCGAGTCAACTCTGACCTCGGCCCTCGCTGCATCACTCTGAGTCCCCATAGTCGTCGTCGGCAAGGGCTATAAATAGAGATAGGAGTCGATATGAACACGGAAATCGAATCTCAATGATATATATCAAGGAAAGAATTTCAAGTAATTTGTACTTAGACCACTTTAGGCGGAGTACCGCATCGTGAGTATGCCGCGGACATACACACACTACGTAACTCTGCTTAAGCTACCTACTCCATCATACCAAGGTCATCCTACACTCCGAAAGGTAAAACCTAGCGCTCTGATACCAACTTTGTCATGACCCGAAATTGGCACATGACGGCCTTAATACTACGCAACGTCTACAGGCGTAATGCAGTAAAAGAAAGCCAAAACCCAGAAATCTAAACCATTAAAAGACAAGAAAAGATAAGAAACATTGTTTAATCTTTTGAAAATCTTAAGTATAAATTCTTTAAGTCCAATTTACTTTCTTGAAAATTTTGGCAGCATCTCCTTTTGTAAAAACCAACCCCAAAAATGGGTACAACATAAATAAAAAGTAAAGCCTCCCCAACGGGAGCAAATCCACGCCCAAAGGCGAAAAACAACCACCACAACAAATATACGACGCCGTAGCGAAGAAATAGAAGACGATAGAAAGGAAACTGTATAAAAGACAACAAGTCACAACATAATATACAACATCGTCCACACCAAGTCTTTAAGTCAATAAGAAAATAGTAGATGGAGAGTACAGGGATACAACAAATAACCACAAAACCCACTTAAGAAAAACTGCACACTGTGAGCTGATGCGGTATCCGCAGCAAAAGATGATAAGATAGAAGAATAGTCTGCCTCGACTACTCTGGGGAAACAACCTGCATAACCCTGTGGCACAACGGGGGTGAGTTGCCAACTCGTGAATAGTAAATAACATATACAGGTAATCGCAAGTATGCACGTACAGCGTGAATCTAACATGTGCAATTAATAGCAATAAAATGTCATATGAATGCAAAAATCATGAAAGGTACACTAGCAGGTACAACTAATACATTAAGCAATGCATATAAATAAAGGTATATAAATGCAACAGTCATGAAAAGTACTCTAACAGGTACTACTAATACATGAAGAAATGATATGAGTAAAGGTATGTAAACGCAACAGTCATGGAAGGAACTATAACAGGTACACCAATGCATGAAGCAGTGCATAAACAGTAAATGTAGAGTATAGAATGAAATATGTCATTTCCACGGAATCCTGACATCGTGGTAGGATCAAAATCCATCAAGACAATCCAAATCCCAATTTCATCAAATCAGCCCCCAATTTGGCTATCATATCAAGTAAGTCTCATATATCCTTAATGTACAACATCAAGTAGATCTCACATATCCCGTACTTACAATATCAGGTATATCACGTATACCCCGAACGTACAATATCAAGTGGATCTCATATATATCCTGTGATCAATATCAAATAAATCCTCAAATATCCTAAATCCAATGTCAATGATTCCTTTACATTCTAGGTATATTTGCATGAATAAATATGATGATGTATATAATTTAATGTCAATACACATATATTAGCGTCCCATTCCACTAATATTGGTGTAAGGGCATATATAACAGCGGCCTAAACCCCTGTTATATATACAAAAGAGTAAAAAGAAATATCATGAAACCAATGTGTCAAGCATCGACACAGAAATGCAGGTCTATCAGGTGCTGTCACCATGACTAGCCCCCTGATAGATACGTATCATACGCTATACCGAAAGCTCGAGTGCCTAGCTCTGACCCTCGCCTCTCGACGTATCTATACGCACATGACTCCCGTCGGTATCCCTATGATAACCGCCAAGTCATTGGTAATGTCACCGGATGGTATGGTTCCCCCAATTAACTCATCGTCTACTCCACGATTCTTGCCCCGGGGTACCTCCCGGGCCCCACCATGTACCCGCAGACGGTGCCTCCCGCTCCTCGAATCGGGTATATAATCAGAACCGACAAATCTCATGGTGGATGCTGTAATATCATATCATCAAGGGAAACCAGGTTTTTCAAATAATGCATAATTTCATGAACTACCACGGTCCCCAAATCCAGAAAACATCACGAAAAATCCATATCTTAATGCGAAAATCCATGAATATAATATATCCAACAGAAAACTGTAATCTAAGCATATAAAGGAAAAACCGCTATTTAACTGCAACAAGTCAAATATAAATATATGCGGTTCCTAATTCCTCCAATTCTAAATAACATCAAGTAAAGATAAACATGTAGCTATAACCAGATATGTGTGTAAACATGAAAGTATAGCAAGGTAAATGTATCTACCTATCAGTAATGATGTAATATACCCTCCGAGTATAAGTGAAGTATGTATGCAAAGTATACCTGTAGCTATGACATAAAGTGTGTATGTACCTATCACTAATGGCACGATACTCTATAGGTATACAGATATCTAACACGTAAGTATGTGAAGGCATATGTGTAAGCATATGGATATACAGGTATGCTATAAGTCAATGCGTAAAGAAATATGAATCAAAGTCTCAATGTCCCTAACCAAGCAATATCATATCTATAAGTGGGCTATGCGTGACATGGCAATTATTGACGGTGTGTGTAGCATACAATCTGTGCTCGTGCAACATGAATCGTCAATAATATGTGCAGTGTCCTAAGGATACTAGTCCAAGCACAACAATATCTAAGTAATAGGGTAAATGCACAATTCTAAATATGACATAGAATATGCGACAGAAATAACATCTCTAGCCCAGACGCATAACGCCATGCGGGCGATTCCCCTGTAGATGTTAAATCTACTCACCAACGCTCCTGGCTAAGTGAAGCCTACCACCTGTTTTCCCTTGTCGTAGCGTCCGAAGTCCCCGCTTGCGAACCTAAAATTTCACAAACACATCACATAAGCAAATATCCTACATGGACGAAAAGATATCGAAACGCAAGAATAACGCCCTGAAAATTGTACTGCGCACTTAGCGCATCTATCGTGCACGACATCGGCCAAAAACCCTAATTGGGGTCGCTAAACTACAAAACACTAAGTCTAGACCCCGATCGTCCCGATCGTGCAACACAACACAAACAATTACGAGGAATAAAATAGATAACCTCGCAACGACCAATCGAACCCACGTCGGAAAAACCCCGAAACCTAGTAAGCAACTTATCGCAATATTTCGCACTAGTTTCAAGCTAACGCATATCTAGCGATTACAAACACCTTAAAATAGCTTAACTAAGCTATCAAAACCATTCTATATTTTTAACACTTGTTAAATAAATTTTAGCAAAAACCTAGTAAGCAAAATTACATAATTAAACAAAGTGTTCATTACCAAAAATTAACATTTTCTACTAGGTTAATCTTTTCCTAATCATAAATTAACACTTCAATAAAATATTAAACACATAAATCAAGTTTTACCCTAACTGGATTATCATAAAAATCAAGTCTTTAATTTCAAACATGAAATTAAAAGCTTAAATAAACAATTAATATGCTAAATAGAAATTTAGAAACAACAAAAAGGATTAGGGTTAGGGTTTTATACCTCCACAAAAGATCAAAACCAAGAAACCAAACTCATCATCTTTTCCTCAGAAATGATGTTTTGAATGAAGATCCAAGCTACTTTTGTGAAGAAGAAAGAAGGAAAATGAATATATTTGAGTTTTTGTGATTTTATTTGGATTTTTCATGATTTATTTGATGCAAAATGAGTTGAAAAACAGTGGGAATGATGGAGGGCAGCAAGGGGAAAGGAAGGGCCGGCCAAAGGGGTGAGGGAGGGTATTTTTGTGAAGAAATTGCTAGGAAAAAGAGTAATAAATGCTTAATAAATGCGTTTTGCCACCTTTACACATTTTCTTTTCTTTTTAAAATAAAACCATTTGCACTCCAAAAAATATCTAGATATTTAAAAAGAAGTTTCCAAAATATTCTAGTGACAAAAATTAATTTATTCTCAAGAGAAGAAATTTCCCGATTTACGTGCACCAAATACCTATTAAAATAATATTTTATTTGGGAAAAATTCTATCTGAACCAAAACCTCCCAAATACCCCTAAAGTTTGCGCACAAACTTTATTTTAGCTAAAAAATGTGCCGGTATGGTTTTACGGAAGTTTGATCGAAATCGGGTTAAAACGGAAAATACCGACTCTTTTGCCCTAAAACGGAAAAATTCGCAAAACGAATTCTGAAACGTTACCCTAGTCTACCACACTGAAGAACAAAAGGTGTTTGTTGCTCGCCACATTGTCTTCTTAGAGATGGAATTTCTTGCAAAAGAAATCAGTGGGAGCGCGGTAGAACTGGAAGAAATTCCAGAACCCCAAACTACTGCCGAGGACTTAGTAGAACCTCAGGTTTCAATAGAGCCCGACGAACCAACGCCCCTCCGCAAATCTAGTAGGATTTCTCGTCCTCCTGAGAGATACAATGGGTTTCTTGTAGATGGGAATCGAGAGGATTTCTTTATCGATGATAATGAGCCTACTAATTTTCAGCAAGCTATCACGAGTAAAGACTCGGTGAAGTGGCTGGATGCTATGAGATCCGAAATGGAATCCATGTACAACAATAAAGTATGGACTTTGGATGTTGCTCCTCCTGGGGTGAAACCAGTTGGATTCAAAAGGATCTACAAAAAGAAGATTGGTGCATTTGGACAAGTGGAAACCTACAAAGCTAGATTCGTTGCAAAAGGTTTTCGTCAAAGACCAGGATTGGACTATGATGAAACCTTTTCTCCAGTAGCTATGCTTAAATCCATTCGGATCCTGCTTGCCATTGTTGCCTTCCATGACTATGAAATCTGGCAGATGGACGTAAAAACAGCTTTTCTAAATGGACATTTAGAAGAAAGTGTTTACATGGATCAACCTGAAGGTTTTTTAGACAGTGGGAGCAGCGGAAAGGTGTGCAAGTTGCTTAAATCAATTTATGGATTAAAGCAAGCATCGCGGAGTTGGAACATCTGCTTTGATGAGACAGTCAAAGAATTTGACTTTATAAAAAATGTAGATAAACCATGCATTTATAGGAAGATTGTAGATGGAGCAGTAGTCTTCCTCGTACTGTACGTTGACGACATACTCCTGATAAGGAATGATATCCCTATGCTATAATCAGTAAAGCTCTTCTTGTCACAGAAATTCTCCATGAAAGACTTGGGAGATGCCTCCTACATTCTGGAGATTAAGATCTATCGTGATAGATCCAAAAGAATGTTGGGACTTTCACAGTCCAGGTACATCGACACTATACTAAAGAGATTTAGTATGGAATATTCCAAGCGCGGTAATTTACTCGCTTGTCACGGAATCACCTTCTCCAAAGAGATGTCTCCAAAGACCGATGAAGAGAGGGCTCGCATAGGCATTATACCCTACGCTTCGGCTGTAGTATCTATAATGTATGCGATGTTATGTACAAGACCAGATGTAGCTTACACACTTAGTGTGGTAAGCAGGTATCAGTCTGACCCGGTTGAGAAGCATTGGATAGCGGTAAAGAACATTCTCAAGTACCTGAGAAGGACTAAGGAGATGTTCTTGGTTTACTGTAATGGGGGTCTCCATGTCGAGGCTTTTACCGACTCCAGCTTCCAAAGTGACAAAGATGACTCTAAATCCTTCTCGGGTTTTGTGTTTACCCTCAATGGAGGGGCGGTATGTTTGAAGAGTTCCAAACAGGATACCGTGGCAGACTCAAAGATGGAAGCTGAGTATATAGCTGCTAACGATGCCGCGAAAGAGGTTGTCTGGATGAAGAAGTTCATCTCTGAACTTCAGGTGGTTCCGTCCATTGCCAATCCAATACCATTATATTATGATAACAATGGGGCTGTAGCATTAGCGATGGAACCAACGTCCCATCAGAAATCCAGGCATATCTTGAGGTGGTATCACCTAATCAGGGAGATCGTGGATCGCCGGGAGATCGATGTGCGGAGAGTGGACACAAAAGACAACGCAGCAGATCCATTCACCAAGGCCATCCCTCAAGTCCAATTCGAGAGGCTGTTTGAGATGTTGGGCATGCGGTATGCCAGCAACTGGATCTAGTACAGACAGTGGGTACTCATTGCACCAATTACAGGCCTTAATGCAAGTGGGAGATTGTTGGATATATATGCCCTAGAGGCCTTCATTGTATAGGATGCTAGGGATATGTATGTACATGACAATCTTGCTCGATATGATAGTGTGCTATTTGGTTTGTCTTTATTTTAACATGTGATATATTTTACTTTGTATTTCATATATTGTATACAAGTTGATAAAGCCCCTAGGATATCTTCCTGACTACTAGCGTTGTGATGGCAGTCGTACTTGTGGGAGATGGGTGGTCAATAGGCACATCCTTAAATGTCCCTAGTCGTAGGAGTATTGAGACTGGGCATCGATACTTAAGAGTAGACTAGTGAATACATATCTAGACCCTGGCAAGGGGCGATGGATTGGTCCCGCAGCCATTGGTGATGTGCACCTAAGATTGTATACAGATGCTCACTGGGTGTGAGTTCACAAGATAAGACTCGCCGAGGACCGGCTAGATGGTATTATACCTAGCGTCGGATAGCAGTTCTCTCGTGACATGTGTGCAGATAGTCTGTCGACCCGAGGTCGTCATTTGTCTCGTGTGAGTTCCCACTGTGCTTTGATTACTACCCTACCACGGCTCAAAGGAGTCGTGCAAACAGGTTTTAGTTGGGTACAGTCCCGAGCTACATGGAGGCAGTGAGCGACTGTTGGGGATTCGTCTCTCTCGGTATAGGGAGTCGATATCGCACAGTGATCGGTTGGTCATTGCCATATGTCCCTGGCCAGGGCTGATTGAGAATTACTGGTGATCGGACCAGTAGATTCTCGGATGGTCTTGAGCCATACTGACACGACTTGTACGGTTATTAGGGGTATGACTTTTTTTCCACCCCCCTAGGCCGTACATGCGATACTCTCAGACGAACAGACCGGACTGCACGGATATTGTCACGGACAGGCTCAGTAGGGGTTTCGGACGAGTTCGCTCATCGGCCTCCTTTTCGACATGTACCAGGGTTGCCGTTACGTACAGCTAGTGCCACTGACGAAATTGCGGTTAAACCTACTACCAGCATACTATCGAGTCTTTAGAGTCCCACATAGAGGGTTTCCCTTGATCCGGTGAGACGATGTAGAGGCTGTATGGTCTTACTGCAGGGTTTCGATTGCATACGTATACTGGATACACGAATGATGTTCGTGCAGATAATACTGGTGGGATTTGTTTTAAGCCGGATACTAGTATTATACTATTAGATTATACTTGTCTCCGTGTGTCCGTATTTTTCGGAATACGGATACGGGTTTGTATATACGGTGAGGGCATTCTTGTAATTTTACAAGAATGAGCTTCTAGAAGGAGACACCTCATTATTGATTTATCCTTTTTTGATAAAGGATTAATGAGGTGGAAATTATGAGATATTTTAGGAATGGGTTGCAAGCATAGCATTGTATATTGTTTATTAATTTGGGTTTCCAATTCAAGCATGGTTGCATTTTTTGTGAGTATTTTATTCCATGCTTGAATTATTAGAAAATGACTTAGTCATTCTCACACCCATTTCTCAAGATCATTCTCACATTATCATTCTCTCTCCTAGGTTTCCTCTCCTCCTCCCTCAAGCTCATCCCATCTCATGACTTGTGAATCAATGAGCATTGAGACAAATTAATCCAATACATCTTCTCTACTTCTACTTAGTAGTCTTTCTCAGCAAGTTGGATCACTAAATTACCTCTTTTGAGGTTGGAGCTTGACCATAAGCCCTCGATTGGATCTTTCTTTGACACAAAGGAGACCAGCAACCTAGTTCATTTGAAGCTTTGGAGGAGCCAAAGAAAGGAGATCACAAAGAACCACTTGAAGACCCGAAGGACTCGACGCGAGGGTAAAACACTTTAACCGAGTAGTTAACGCCCTCTTGTAGTATAGTTTTTGCTAGTTAAGGTTTAATCAAGATCCAAAAGTGGATAAGTCTATGTTGCTAAGCCAAACATGATCTTTTGATGTGAGAAAAATCGTTTTTGTTGTATTCCTCCTCCCCGCGAACACGTGGGGTGTGCTACGTAGACTTACATTATAAACATGAGCGAGTAATTCCAAGCTTGTTAGGGTTCGTAGGATAGCGTATAACAATGGATGATAAAATCTCTTAAGCTCTTTTATACATTTTAAAGTCTGTAAACTCTAGCAAAATAAATGTTAACATCTTTATCAGGCGCGCTACCAATTTATTGCTAGTCACGACCACGATTCGAGATTGGTTTAACACTTGTTTTGTTAAGGGCTAGACATGAATAGAGATCAATGCAAGGACAAGGGTTAGGAGTGGGAAACCCTAGTTTCTTCCATAGAACCCTAATCTACATTCATCACTGTCGATCTTGTTTTTAACTTTTAAAAGATAAAAGGTGTCATTTTTAATTATTCATCCATTACTACTTTGTCCTATGAACCCTACAAGCCTTTTCATCATAAATTCTACATCCGTAACTGTTAGTTATATGTATGCCCAAGAGGCCATTACTGCATATACGATGTATATTGTAATGGATGCTTGGACATATATAGGGAGGACTTTCTTGCTCGACATGATAGTATGCTATCTGGTTGTATTTTATCTTAACATGTACTCTCATTGTCTCTATGTTACATGTTGATAAAGCCATTAGGATATGTACTCGGCTACTGGGACTATGATGAGATCATACTAGTAGGGCCACGGTAGTCGACGAGTACATCCTATAACAGTTCCTAGTCGAGGGTGTATCGAGACAGGGCATCGATACACCAGAGTAGACTAGAGTATACGCATCTTGACCCAAATGATGGGTTATGGATGATCCCATATCCATCGGTGTTTGACAACAAGGATGGTGTACGGGTGCTCAGTAGAGACTGGGTGCACTGGACGGACTCGCCGAGAACTCCCAGATGGTATTATACTTCACGTCAGATGGCAGTTCTCCGATGACACTGGTACATAATAGTTTGTTGACCCGAGATCGTCATAGAGTCTTGTGTGATTCCTACTGTGCTTTGATATCCATCATACCACGTCCAAGAGGGCGTGCAAAAAGGTGGCTTTTGGGTACAGTCCCGAATCACATGGAAGCAATGAGCGATAAGAGGGGATTCGTCTCTCCCGGTATAGGGAGTTGATGTTGTGCTGTGCTCGATTGGCCATAACTGGAAATCCTTAGCCAGGGTTGCTGAGATTTACTGGTAAGTGTTATCAGTAGTTTCTCAAACTGTTATAGACCTCAAATCGACTCGACTTATCGAGCTACTGGGGTCTGACGTTTACCACCCCTAGGCGAGATATGCGACATATCAGACGACGAGACCGGACTGTACGGGAGTGTTACTGATTGGATTCACAGGAGAATGTACAGGCTTGCTTGTTGATCTTCTGAGCGCTCAATACCTGGGTGGATGTTACGTTTAGCTGACCGCTTGCAGCTTGTGGGTGTTTGATATGATCATTACCTACTGTCGGCGTATTGACGATTCTTTAGAGTCCTACACAGAGGTTTCTTGACTCAGGAAAAACGGAGTAGGACCACATATGTGATATGTGTGGGACCGAGGCGTATTGGATTCTCGCGATATGAGATATCCGCCGGGTATATGTGATATAGCCGGGTCATCGTATTTGTCGGTTATATGCGATATAGCCGGACTGTCGAATCAAGTGTTGATTCGATAATTTAATGTATAATAATATATATGACATATTAAATTACATTAACTAATATTAGCTCACTAAAAGATTCTTTTTCTCACTCGGGTAATACATTGATATATATGCGATATATGTTAATTGTATTATTTTATTTTGTTGCAATAAATATTATATATGTGATATATGATATTGTAACATGATATGATAACTAATGCAACATGTTTAGTGGAGATTAAACAAGGTTAGGGTTTGTTTTGGGTTAGTTCCTTCTTGATGATTCTAGAAGTTTTCTTTTCGTTTTTGCAAAGATATTTACAAATGACTCATGCTTTAACCCAACCCAAACCCTAACCCTAGTTAATTCTCTACATGGGTTTAGTTGACCATGGTTGCATTATTCATCATATTTATCTTTTCATTATTCATCACAAAAGGAGAACAATGATTATACATCTTCTTCTTCATTCTTTCTTTCATGGAAAAAGCTTTCTAGCTTTTTTCTAAGTGATGAAAATGAGTGAGAATAAGAAAATAAAAGAGAGCAAAAATCCTACTTCATCATCCTCATCTATCCTTGCCATTTAGATGAGGGTGTTCACTTCATTTAGTGAGTGTTAGCTTGTGTTATTGAAACTTCAAGGTAGATCATCTATGTTATCGAAGATCGGAAGCAAGACTGCATCTTTCTCTTCGTGGAGCCTCTCGAGAGTCCGGAATACGATGATCGCAGCGAAGGGACTACAACACGGAGCTTATGAAGTGAAGGACCGGATCTACAAAGGTTGTAATCGCTCTCACTTAGTGTTAAAGTGTTTAACATGCTTGTTTTCGCATAAACTCTAGTTTAAAGATCCGGCTTTGGGTTGTTCAGGACGGCTAAAATTTTAATCGGGAATGGTTGATGCCTCGTAGACCCTTGTGCGTGTGCCTAGCATCCCTACAGTGGTATCAGAGCCAAGCTAGAGCTTTAGGCGATGTCTAGACGAAGTCTAGACGAAGTTTAAAGTCCGATCGAACACCGAAACCCTAATTTGAACCCCACTCTGGATATTTTTCAAAAATGTGATTTTTTATGAATTAAAAATGCTCAGAAAATTAAGTAGGAAAAACTAAGAATTACTGTGAAGTACGGACCTGTAATGCGCTGATTTGACCGCGGAACCGCGGCCAAACCATGGGTTTGGCCGCGGTTCCGCGGGCCAAAATTTTGAATTAGTCCCTGGAACTTCATATATTTATTCTTAGGTCCTTTATTGTCATGTTTTTCTGGGAATTTTTTAATTCCACTCAAGTGTTGAGTTTTCTAGTGTTGTATTGGGGACTTGTAGATTCGATCGGATAATTTAACTTTGTTTAGTTTGTCCGGGTTAGTTTTTAGAACGTGTTAAAAAGTTCGAACGAATATCAATAACTCACTTTTTCCCGACCCGGAAAATTTCTAAGTGTTGGATTTTTCCGTAGTTTAAGAACGTTTTAAGTCATGCCAGTAACGCGGTGGACCCTCTAGAAGACAACAAACCTTAACTCGATTGTGTGACCGTCTTGAACTGCCTCTAAACCTTAGGGTTTGTGGCAGTACGGCGTGCCACATGTGAGGCGTTGGCTTGACCCTTCTACGGCTGGACCATTGGTACTGTGGCATGTGATGGATGTTTTTAAACTAATCTCAAGTGTTGAGCTATTTGGGAAATCTTGGGTGTTTGTTTATTCGATCGGATAGTTTGACATTGTCTATTTATCTGGAATGTGATACAATATTTGGAATCCACAAGTAGTAATGAGATAACTAATTTGAATGTTATAAACATAGCAGTTTAGTCTCAGATGATCGGTTGCCACGGAATTTTGATGTGATCAAAAGTCCGTCGCAATCATGTAGCGTACGCGGATACTCGCCGGGTAAACTTAATAGACAGCCACGCCCTATAGCCCCGACCAAGTGACTGTAGGAGAGCCCCGTCGCCAAAAGCATCCGTTCGGGTGCTCGCGGCAGCGGTGTTCCGCCTTAGTGCACTTCGTCGACGGCATCCGGGGGTGCGGCCGTCTACTAAAGTTTGCGACGAGCATTCGATCATGATGTCGGGAATCTTGTTGAATTGCCCGACTTGATATTGAAAAGAGTTTTCGATAATGAGACTAAAATGCAGGGTTTATAATTGTTAGGCATGCGAAGTCTAAGGAATTCATTTGGTTAGGCATGCGATGTCTAAGGATGTTGCGGATTCCAACTGTTGTAGTTTTACACATTCTTTTCTGCGACCGTAAGTGTAATATGTGATGTATCGCCGGTTTCATTGCTGTACATCAACGACAATTGGGATACGCATATTTACTTATGTTGATGATATGTGATATTATGTGTTGCTGTGATATGTTATATTGGATCGTCGCGTTTGAATAGCCGGGGGTTTTATGTGAGATGAGAGTTTTTCCTTTTTCTTTCATGTAAAATTCTTTTGTATGTAATATTCTTTTATTGGGACGCTTCCGGACTGAGGATGATGTCACCATTGTATATTATTTACTTTTCCGCATTAGGTAGACCCAAGGCGGGGAGCACAAGTAACCGGGTTTTATGGTCCAGTGGGAGACCATCTCGAGGAGTCGAGACCGGGTCTCCTAACCCTAGAATTAGCAGTGTTGCTTGCCGCTCGCGTAGGGGTCTAGGGATGTGGGTTTGGTTATTCATCGCGACCGTGGAATTCATGTTTTATACAGGCTCGTATTAAAAACACGGACGTCCTAGTAAATCCAATATTTCATATATGTTCTTCTGCTGCAATGTTCTATGATGAGATTGTAAGTGCACGGCGGCGCCCTGGCCGTCAATCCGACGCCGGAATGCGGAAGCGATGCTTTTCTTTAACTTTTTGTCCGGCACCACCACGCACTATAAACCCGGATCGTGCCATTAAACTAGTCCTAGCTATCTAGAGAAGGGTAGAGAGATATACCGAGCGATCCGTGTCCTTCGGTCTTCTCGTCGTCGTCCCGATCTCCTCACGGAATCTCCGGTCTCCACCAAGTCGCCGGAAGGGCACCACGTCGCCTGCTTCTTTTACGGGCTCCTACCTCTGGACCGAGGCAACTCGGGCACGAAGTTGGCGAGCCGACGTGCCCAAGGTTTGCTGTAGAATACATGTAGTGCTCTATGTCTCATTTGGGGTTACTTGAAGTTGCCTTTGGTGGAGGATTGAGATGTAAGCTTTTGTGGATGAACTTCGGAATTTTTGTAGCTTGAAAAGAGCAAAAATTCCCACACCAAAATAACGGGCAGCCCTCCCTCATTTGGCCGGCCATGGCACATAAGGAAATCAAAAGGGAGAGAGGAGAAAAGAATGAGGGAGCCCAATAATAATGCAAGAGTGAGAAAAGGGTATCATGATCAACCATGATCACAAACCAACTTCAACACTCCAAATCAACCATCATGAACCCAAAGTCAAGCAATGATGAAGTCAAGAAAGTCAAGGTCATGGTGCAACCATCATGACACTACAATGTGCAAAGACAACCCTCCAAAATGCTTATTTGCACAAATGCAAATAAGCCCTCCTCCACCAATCTTCAGCCAATGAAAGATACAAAGAAATATGACTGAAACGGAAAACAAACTGGCAACTCCAAAAAACTGATCCCGTAATAAATTACAGGAAAACCCCGCTACTGTATATACATACCCGCATCTGTATTCCGACCGAAATAAAAATGCAATGAGACAAAGTCTACACAGTACAATACTAGGATCCGGCTTGAACCAAAGCCCTCTAGTATTAACCGTCCGATCCTGATCCGTGCAAAACCGCACGTATATGATCGAACCCTTCCATATCTCCATACGGCCTCTAGTACTAACCGTCCGATCCTGATCCGTGCAATACCGCACGTATCTGATCGAACCCTGCCATATCTTCATACGACCTCTACAGCGTTTCGCCCAAAACTTGAGTAACTGAATGTGTGGTGGACTCTAAAGACTCGTCAATACTATGGCTGTGGATTTAACCACTAGCACGTCAGAGGTATTAGCCATACGTGACGGGCCACCAGCTATTGACCAAAAAGGACGTCGATGAGCGAACTCATCCTGACACCCTACTGAGCCTGTCAGTGACAATATCCGTACAGTCCTGTCCGTTCGTCTATGAGCATCGCATGGCGGACCTAGGGGGTTGGTAAACGCTAGACCCCCAAAAGCGGTACAAGTCATGTTGGAGTGTAGCCCAGAACACCCTGAGATACTACTGGAATACCTACCAGTAAATCTCCTGCCTTGGCCAAGGACTTCGTGTAGGGGCTCTCCTAAACACAGCGCGACCTCACCCTAATACCGGGAGAGACGAACCCCTGAAGATCCGCTCACTGCCTCCATGTGGCTCGGGACTGTACCCAACTAAAACCTATTTGCACGTCTCCTTTGAGCGTGGTAGGGTAGTAATCAAAGTACAGTGGGAACTCACACGAGACAAATGACGATCCTCGGGTCGATGAACTAATCTGTACACATGTCACCAGGGAACTGCTATCTGACGTCAGGTATAAGACCAACTAGCATGTTCCCGGCGAGTCATGCCCGGTGTACTCATAACCCAATGAGCACCTGTATACATCTTAGGTGATCCAACTGACACCAGTGGCTTGTGAGACCGGCCACCGCCCCTCGTCGGGGTCTCGACTGTATATACACTAGTCTACTCTGGAGTATCGATGCCCTGTCTCGAAACTCCCACGACTAGGGACCGTTTAAGGATGTGCTTATACACTACCAGCTCCCACCTATATGATCGCCCTCATACTGCTGGCAGTCAAGCATGAATCCTAGGAGCTCTATCAACGTGCAATAGTGACCTGTAAGGTCGCCTAAAGCAGTACACGATGATAAATGTAAACCAGATAGCATACTATCATCTTGACTAAGACTGTCCTACCGAAATAGGTCCTCCCTCAATCATTGCAATCACGTGCCTGTGATCTAATAATTGACTCTGAGGGCACTATCTCCAACAGAGATCATATTACTGTCTAAGGACGAATGTTTATATTATATATATGAGATATATATTATATATTGATGATTTCGTTTCATATCTGATGCTTGTGAAGCATATTAAAATGGGACTTCATTAATGAGATTAATGAAATAAAAGAAACCTAAGATGTTGTAGAAACTTGTTTAAAAACTGGTTGCTCTAGTTCTTGCTTTGCATAGCGGTGTTCCTTGTAGAACATCCAGCACCTTATTCGATAAGGAAAGAGCCGAGATCCCTTCACCGGGAGTGACCTCTTTAGTGAAACTAGCAGATGCTACAAACTCGATTTGTCTTTTGATTGCTTCTATAGTTCTTGCTTTGCATAGTGATATTTATGAAATATCCTGCACCTTATTCGATGAGGAAAGGGCCGACGATCCCTTCACCGGGAGTGACCCCTTTAGCAAAACTAGAAAAGCTTAAAAAAACACTCCATTTAAAAATCACACGATTCTACAACGATATCAAGTTCATTACGCAAAGGGTTTTCTTAAAAACCTGTCGTAGCCCTCTATCATTTCAGATAAGTACTCCATAGTATTCGTGCTACGTTTGTTGGCTTTCGTCAAGGCGTAGTGTGCGGTAACTATTTATGCTTATCTGCTTATGCATATGATGCAGATTGAGTTAGGGTAGTCGTGCGACTTTGTTGTCTTTCGTCAAGGGCCGTGCGGGTGGGTTTAATTCAATCGGAAAATGACGAGTTGGACTTGACTAGTAGCCTATGGTTTGTTGGCTTTCGTCAAGGTCATAGGATACTAGGGGTAAAATATTATTGGGAATTTCAAGTGTTGAAATTTGCAATGAGATTGCATACCTTCTATGAGATAGTTGGATCCCGATACCCGCTGCGAGTAAGAGTTACTCCTGGGAGAGTTTTGCACATTACAATTAGCCGATCAAGTAGGTGTCTAGAAAGGTGTCAACGGGGTTACGCCCCTGGGAAAACAAGTTTTACCTTAATTAGGTCCGTGCGAAAGCACGGGGCACCTCCCTCAAAGTACCGACACTAGCCTGGCTGAAAAATTGGCGAACTTGTAGCGTGTAATTAATCCCGGCTAGTATTTCCTTTTAGGGTTTGAAGGAAGATTTGACTAAAATAGTGGGAGACATCCTGATTAGATATATTAGATAACCAATCTAATCTTGCAAGAGCATACGCTGAGTTTTTTCTTCTCTCTCTCTCTCCAGGTAGCGACCATATCACACCTTAATCAAGATAATAATAAGGAAGAATTGACCGAACCTGCTTGTTATACTGAGATGTGGAACGCTGGTCCCGCTCCAACTTATAATTGTTATAAGACAGAGCAGGAAATTGGGGGATACCAGATTTCCCGTACCGCCCAAACGAAGAAAGTGCCTGCTGATGCATATTCTTCGGGTGTGTTCATTACAGAGAACTATTTCTCAGTATCCGTTACGTCCTGGGTATGAGATACCGGATCAGGATCCCACATATGTAATCTGTTACATGGGCTACAGAAAGGTAGAGAACTGAGAACGGGTGATACGTTTCATGAGATAGAAAATGGTGCAAGTCTTGCAGCCAAGTCTGTTGGTCACTATCACCCTGTATTACCAGAATACATTGATTCTGAACGAATGTTATTAGATACCGAACCTGATATACAACATCATATCAGTCTCTTTATTAGTAAAGAAAGGATATAATTTTGTATTGTTGGATAATGTTTTGAACATTTCCTATATCAAGAGTTGATCGGTTCAGGTATGTTATCTAAAAGCATAGACGTTCTAAATCAAACTACAGTTCTTAGTATACAGAACACACACAAGAGGAAGAGTTCAGAAATGAACGAATCCTTCTTGAGGCATTGTAGACTAGGTCATATCAATGCGACCCGACTAGCTGAAGTTACATATAGATGCATATTTAAATTAGTTTGAATTTACATTTTGTGAAACTTGCCAGTCATGTCACAAAGATACGATGACCATAGCTCTGTTTATTGCAAACAGAGAGTTAGTGAACTCTTGGGATTGATACATGATGATGTATGATGGTCCCCTGTCTACACATGCCAAGACTAGTTCTTTGTACTTCATTACATTCTCTGATGATCTCTCAAGATTCAGACATATGTTCCTGTTGAAACACAAGTCCGAACCTTTTGAGATATTCACAGAATATAAGTTAGAAGTAGAGAACCAAAAACGGGTATAAGTATTATGTCCTTTGCTGAGATCAAGGAGGAGAATACTTGAGCACGGAATTTCTGGACTGTTCTAAAGGAGAATGAGATTCTCTCTCAGCATTACTCCTCCATATACACCACAACACGTCGGTGTATCGGGGATGAGCAATCACACCCTATTTGATGTGGTGCGCTCTATGATGAGTACTACTGAGTTTCCTATTTCCTTTTGGGAGTTATGCACTTGTGAAGCTGCATACCTATTGAATAGGGTTCAAATCAAATCAGATGCCTACCACTTCATATGTGATATGGAAAGGGAAGAGCCCATATCTTAAGTTTGTTAAGATTTGGGGTTGTCCGGCCTATGTCTAAAAGCATAATCCGGACAAGCTCGAGGCAATGTCAGATCTGTGGAAGTTTGTTGGATATCCCAAGCATACGCAAGGGAATATCTTCTACCTAACCGAGGAACAAAAGATGTTTTGTTTCTCAGCATGCCACCGTTATGAAAGGGAATTTCTTGTGAAGAAATTATTGGTCATGAGGTAGAACTGGAAGGAGTTCCAGCTATACAGATTGCTTTTAGTGAACTTGGTCTCTGAAACTACAGTAGATTATTTGGTAGAACCAAAGGATTCAATAGTAACCAACGAAGCTCACCCTCTCCGCCGATCTACTAGGGTTCCTCACCCACCTGAGAGATACTTCAGTTTCTCTATGACAGTGGGAGCGAGGATTGCATCATGAGATGATGACCCAACTAGTTTCGAGCTGGCCATCAGGAGTGGGATTCTGTAAGAATGGCTGGATGCTTATTGATCTGAGATGGAATCCTTATACACCAACAAAGTATGGACTTTGGTTGCTTTATCTGAAGGGTTAAATCCCCATCAGGAGCAAGTATATCTTGAGAAGATTACGTGGTGTACATGGAAAAGTTGAGTCTTTCAAAGCTATGCTTAAGTCCATCCAGATCCTACTTGCCACGGCTACATACCATGACTACGATATCTGGCGGTTGGGTGTCATGACTGCTTTTCTAAATGTTGATTTGGAAAAGAGCATCTATAAGTACACAGCCAGAGGGCTTCGTAGACAGTGGGAGCAGAGGAAACGTGTGCAAGATGTTTTATGTAATAAAGAAGGCATCGCGGAGTTGGAACGTCTGTTTTGATGTAGTAGTCAAAGAGTTTGATTTCATCAAAATGGTAGATGAACCTTATATATACAAAAAGGAAGTAGGGAGTAAATCCTCGTAGAGTACGTGGATGACATACTCTTGATAGGGAAGGAGTTTCCTATGCTACGCTCGGTCAATCTCCGCTTATCACAAGGATTCTCCATATAGGATCAATGTGATACCTCCTAAATCCTGGGTTTTGGATCTATGAGATAGATCTAATTGGATGTTAGGATACTCACTAGTTGTAGTGAGATGATATCAATCAGTCATGGGGAGAATCACTGGAAAGGTTCCAGGGTGATAAGGATGACTAAACGCCAGTCGCAGGCATTGTCTTTACCCTAAGTGGAGGGACGGTATGTTGGAAGAGTTCCAAGTTATATACCGTGACATACTAGATGATTAAAGGCAAGATATATCATTACCAAACATGCTACCAAAGAGGCAGTCTGGATACATATAGGTTCATGAGATGAACTTTGTTCCTACCATTGTGTGACAATGGAGTTATGGCTTATGCCAAGGAACTACCGTCCCATCAGAAATCCAGATATAAGTCTTAGGCAGTATCACCTGATCACGGAGATGGTTGATTTCTAGGGAGATCGAGGTTAGAAGAGTAGACACAAAGGACAACAGCGCGGATCCACTCATAAAGGCCTTTTTCCCAGTAGAGACTTTTATGGGATGGTTGAGTGTGAGATACTTCAACCACAGCTAATTGTTGGGTATGTGATGCCACAACAGATGGCCCTAGTGCAAGTGGGGGATTGTTAGTTATATGTATGCCCAAGAGGCCATTACTGTATATACGATGTATATTGTAATGGATGCTTGGACATATATAGGGAGGACTTTCTTGCTCGACATGATAGTATGCTATCTGGTTGTACTTTATCTTAACATGTACTCTCGTTGTCTCTATGTTACATGTTGATAAAGCCCTTAGGATATGTACTCGACTACTGGGACTATGATGAGATCATACTAGTGGAGCCACGGTAGTCGACGAGTACATCCTATAACTGTTCCTAGTCGAGGGTGTATCGAGACAGGGCATCGATACACCAGAGTAGACTAGCGTATACGCATCTTGACCCATATGATGGGTGATGGATGATCCCATATCCATCGGTGTTTGACATCAAGGATGGTGTACGGGTGCTCAGTAGAGACTGGGTGCACTGGACGGACTCGCCAAGAACTCCCAGATGGTATTATACCTCACGTCAGTTGGCAGTTCTCCGGTGACACTGGTACAGAATAGTCTGTTGACCCGAGATCGTCATAGAGTCTTGTGTGATTCTCACTATGCTTTGATTTCCATCATACCACATCCAAGAGGGCGTGCAAAAAGGTGGCTTTTGGGTACAGTCCCGAATCACATGGAGGCAATGAGCCATAGGAGGGGATTCGTCTCTCCCGGTATAGGGAGTTGATGTTGTGCTGTGCTCGATGGGCTATAACTGGAAATCCCTGGCCAGGGTTGCTGAGATTTACTGGTAAGTGTTATCAGTAGTTTCTCAAACTGTTATAGACCTCAAATCGACTCGACTTATCGACCTATTGGGGTCTGACGTTTACCACCCCTAGGCGAGATATGCGACATATCAGACGACGAGACCGGACTGTAAAGGAGTGTTACTGATTGGATTCACAGGAGAATGTACAGGCTTGCTCGTTGATCTTCTAAGCGCTCAAAAGCTGGGTGGCTGTTACGTTTAGCTGACCGCTTGAAGCTTGTGGGTGTTTGATATGATCATCACCTACTACCGGCGTATTGACGATTCTTTAGAGTCCTACACAGAAGTTTCTTGACTCAGGCAAAATTGAGTAGGAGCACATATGTGATATGTGTGTGACCAAGGATAATGTGGTATGTGATACCGTATTAGATTCTCGCGATATGAGATATCGGCCGGGTACATGTGATATAGCCGGGTCATCGTATTAGTCGGTTATATGCGATATAGCCGGATTGTCGGATCAAGTGTTGATTCGATAATTTAATGTATAATAATATATATGATATATTAAATTACATTAACTAATATTAGCTCACTAAAATATTCTTTTTCTCACTCGGGTAATACATTGATATATATGCGATATATGTTAATTGTATTATTTTATTTTGTTACAATAAATATTATATATGTGATATATGATATTGTAACAAGATATGATAACTAATGCAACATGTTTAGTGGAGATTAAACAAGGTTAGGGTTTGTTTTGGGTTAGTTCCTTCTTGATGATTCTAGAAGGTTTCTTTTTGTTTTTGTAAAGATATTTACAAATGACTCATGCTTTAACCCAACCCAAACCCTAGCCCTAGTTAATTCTCTACATGGGTTTAGTTGACCATGGTTGCATTATTCATCATATTTATCTTTTCATTATTCATCACAAAAGGAGAACAATGATTATACATCTTCTTCTTCCTTCTTTCTTTCATGGAAAAAGCTTTCTAGCTTTTTTCCAAGTGATGAAAATGAGTGAGAATAAGAAAATAAAAGAGAGCAAAAATCCTACTTCATCATCCTCATCTATCCTTGCCATTGAGATGAGGGTGTTCACTTCATTTAGTGAGTGTTAGCTTGTGTTAATGAAACTTCAAGGTAGATCATCTATGTTATCGAAGATCGGAAGCAAGACTGCATCTTTCTCTTCGTGGAGCCTTTCGAGAGTCTGGAACACGATGATCGCAGCGAAGGGACCACAACACGGAGCTTATGAAGTGAAGGACCGGATCTACAAATGTTGTAATCCCTCTCACTTAGTGTTAAAGTGTTTAACATGCTTGTTTTCGCATAAACTCTAGTTTAAAGATCCGGCTTTGGGTTGTTCGGCACGGCTAAAATTTTAATCGGACATGGTTGATGCCTCGTAGACCCTTTTGCGTGTGCCTAGCATCCCTACAGTAATGACAAACAATCACCGATCTTCAATCAACTCGTCTAAAGCAAGAAAAGAGTTCTCGTTTCTCTGCGGACGACCTGTACTCATCACGGCTAGCTACTAGCAACACCGTTTTGATTGCAGTTATTTACAACACACTTTTTGAGCATCACACCAATCAGTCGTCTATTGTGCATACAGACATGGGGTTGGTACTAGATATTCCATATTGGGAATGTGATTCTCTCTTATATTACTCATCAGCGGGTACGCTCCATGATCAGTAATATTGAGTTGCCTTCTTCAATTTTAGGGATGCATTAGAAATAAACGCTTATCAATTGATACTAGTTCCACCTAAACCAGTGCCTTTTTTCTATATGTGATATAGAATAGTGTTCATCTTAAAATTGTTAAGAAATGGGGTTATCCGGTTTGTGTTTAAAACAATCATCCGGACAAATTCAAGGCACATTTCGGTAATAACCGTCTGTGGGTTATCCTAAGAATTCACGAGGGATAGATTGTACCACTTTTCAAGTTCAGAAGTGTTTTGTTCTTGACTCGCCACCTCCTTGGTTAAGGAATTTCTTGCAAAAGAAATTAGTGGGAGCATGGTAGAACTGGAAATAGTTTCAGAACCACAAACAGTTACCGAAAGTTTAGTAGAACCTGATTATTAAATTGGCCCTGACAGACAATAGCTACTCCGCAGATCTAGTAGGTGACCTCAGCCACCCGAGAGATACTTCGGTTTTCTCATAGACGTTAACTAGAAGGTTTACATCATATGATGATGACCCTACTAGTATCAGAAGGCCATATAAAGTGATGAATTTCGACTGATGGCTGAATGCCAAGTTATCCAAGTTGGACTCCATGCACTACAACAAATTATAGACTTTGTTGTGTGCTCCTGAAAGAGGTAAAACCCTAAAGAAGCAAGCAGATCTTTTGAGATTAGTGCAAATGGAAAGGTATTAACCTAATAAGGCCAGACTTAAAGTTAACATGTATTCATCAAATACCCGATGTGGATCGTGGTGATATTGTTACTTCAATGTCTGTGTTGAAGTCCATACGGATAAAATATGCCACTGTTGTTTTTTATGACTATGATATCTGGCATGAGCATGATTATAACATCTTTCTCAATTAGATTTAGAAGTGTACGTGTATATAATTCTACCATAGGATTGTCTTAGTCAGTAGGAGCAGCGGAAAGTGTGATAATTGCTTAAGTCTATTTATAGACTAAAGCAGGCATAGCGGATGTGGTCATCTGTTTTTTGATGTAACGGTCAAAGTGTCTGACTTCATCAAAATAAGAGATGAACTAGGTAATTGTAAGAAAGCTGTAGAGAGTAATGTCAGATTCTGCATACTGATGTGGATAACATACTCTTAATAGGAAGTGATATTCCTATACTACGATTCGGTCAAACGTTGGTAGTCACTTTTGTTTCTTTTTTTATGGATTGAACATATGTCAATGATTCTGGTGACTAGGTATATAGAGTTAGACCTGGTAAGGGATTTGGGATTATCCCAATTCTGGTATAATGACACCATTCTAAAATGGTTTAGAATGGAGGACTCCTAGTGAGGTAATGTACCCACAGATAATGGGGTCACTCTGTCTAAAATGATGTATTTCGAGACTAATGAAGAGAGAGACTCGCATGAATGACATTCGACATGCTTCGGCAGTGAGGTCAATCATGCGATGTTAAATACCGGACCAGATATTACTTTTACTCTTGGTGTAGTTAGCAAACATTAATCCAATCCTGGAGAAACATAGGAATAAGTGAAGAGCATATGCGATGTTCTTTGTGTATGGTAACATCAGACTCTTTCGGGAGGCAATTACCGATTCAAGCTTCTGTAGTGACAAGGGTAACAGAGTGTCTGTCTTGAGTCATTGGTTTACCCTCTTATGAGGAGCAGTGTATTGGAAGTGTTCGAATGGAGATACCGGGGTAGTCAAGGCGCTAGATGCTGATTGTGAATCAGCAGAGGATGCATCCTAAGTATTTGTTTGGATAAATAAGTTCATTTGTGAACTAGGTCATTTCGGGTATCCAAACAATATTCTAGGGTAAGTATCGCTCATTTCGGGAGATAGTTGATCTCCACGAAGTTGTGATTCAGAGTGATACAATTAGAAACATAATAGCGGATCCACTCACTGAGGCAATTTCTCGAACACAGTTTGCGAAACTGTTAGTACAGAAGTCGGGTATGCAGTAGCATATAAGATGTGTGCCTGCGATACCGCAATAATTGGCCTTGAGAGTAAATGCGAGATTGTTGGATATTTGTGCCCTCAAGAAAATTATCGTAATTGCAAGAATGCAATTACTGAATTCGAGGAGGGCCTATACCAAGAACAGTCTTACTCAAGATGATAGTATGCTATCTGGTTTGTCTTTATCTGTCATGTGAATGCGCGATACTAGTTATCACGTATTACAAATACATGAGATAAAGCCCAGAGGATCTTTGCTTGACTTCCAGGATTGTGATAAGGATCATACTAGTGGGGCCTGGTAGTTTATAAGCACATCCTTAAATGTCCCTAGTCATAGGAGTATCAAGACAGGGCATCGGTACTCCTGTTTAGACTAGTGTATACGTTTCATGACCCAGTACGGGGCAATGGCTGATCCCATAGCCATTAGTGTTTGACACTGATGATTGTATACGGGTGCTCATTAGATGAGTTACATTGGACGGACTTGCCGAGAACTCCTAGTTGGAATTATACTAATGTAAGATAGTAGTTCTCTGGTGACATAAGTACATGGTAGTCCCTAGACCTGAAATCGCCATAGTGTCACGTGTGTGTTCCCACTGTACCTTTGATTACTACCCTACCACGGCTCTACTTGTCACGACCCGAAAAAGGTACGTGATTGGCACTTGAATCATTTGAAGCCTATAGGACCACACCTAATTCAAGTAATCCAAAAGCCCAGAAATCTAAACCTTTTAGGGAAAATAGTGGAGGTGCAGTTTTGAAATAAGGTTTTACTGAAATCAAGTTCATTCTTTAAAACATAGATAATAGTATACGAAAACACAATGTTTGTATCTAACTTGAAAACATTTTCGTCATTGAAAATTTGGGAAGCACCTCATTTGTATAACTTAACCCGAAAACGGTACAAACAATATAATATAAGGTATCCCCAAGCGGGAGCTAGCTCTTCGCCAACTGGCGGAAACAACCACGCAAGTAATGTAAATATACAACGCCGAAGGTGAGGATCAAAACTCAGAAAGAAAGTAAAGAAAACGAGCATCGTCAAGAAAACTGGAATAATAGTAAATACTTAATCATGACTCATGTCCAAAAGAATATATAAATGGTGGTTTCCAAGTCTATGAAATATACAAGTCTGGTTGATGGAGCTTACTAGATACAACAGAATAAATAACAAAGTACAATGGTGGTCATGATGCGAGTGAACCCACCTACCAAGCAATCACCCGGAAGAAAGTGGTGTGCCAGCGAAGCCACTACGGAACCTGTACGACCAAACCTGCAAGAAACTGTGGCACAACTCGGGTGAGTTGCCAACTTGTGAGTAGAAGACATCACCGAGTAGAAACCAAATGTATGACTATCTCCTATGTCATACAGTAAAATACAATAAAAGTAATAACATCGTAACAACGAGTAGCAGTATGAGTAATCATATAAGCGGATGTGTAAGGTCAAGTACTCGTGTCTGTGTCACAGAGTAACTACATGAAATGTATGTTATGCATGAATGCATCATCAATGGGTATGTCAAGCAACGACAAACAAAAATCATGATAAATCTGAGTGCCAAACATCGACACTCAAAAACATCATAAAAACCATTTTCATCAACGACACATAAAACTCATATATCTCGGGCTCCGTCAGTCCAGATCGGCTCAAATCATATGATCTCACGACTACGGTCGGTATCCTCTGGATGTCCGCCGCGCCAAATATCACCGTTCGGTTGTGCTCCCCTACCGGGCTCAATGCCTTTCTATAAGATCTTCTTGCTCTGGGGTACCTTACCGGGTCCACCATGTACCCGCAGACGGTGCATCCCCTATTCGAATCGGGTATGTGTACACACGTGGCTTAAGAACCGAGAAAACTCATGGTGGACGCCACACATCATATCACGAGAAACCGTATTTATATGTTTTCAAATTCACATGCGGTTTCCCAAAATCCAGAAATCTCATGGAAAAACCGAATTCTCATAATCATGAGTATATAATGAGATAATGAATATCGGCATCGGGCCCAACTGCAGTATATGATCAGAATATAGGTAAACAAATGCATGTGGCATCTATGTATGAAATGCAATGTCAAAACTAGCATATGATATCGGGATGCTAAACAATGCTACTTAACTACAACTATCAGTGTATACAATGTAATAAAGGTTACTACTGTGTGCGTGACATGGCAATTACCGATGATGATGTGTTTGAGCCGGCAAGAAAGTGTACGTGCAACATACGCATCATCGGTAATGGTGCAGGTGTCCTAGCAGATGAGATCATAAAAGAAAGTAAACAGTGAAAGCAACAATAAAGTATATAAACCTATGTACGAGCCATACCGTTTATCGTGTTTAAATAGCACGAATCATTGTTTTTAGAAAAGTAGGGACTATGGTGTTTTTAAAAAAAAAAGATGTCTTTTTGGAAATCCGTAGCGTCCCTCGGTTTATTCTTTGAAAAGCATACTGATTCGTTCAATCAAAACGAGGATTCATCTTTTGATTAAAAGAAAAGTAAACGAAGTAAGGAAGAGATGTTTTAGTAGTAAATTAACCGCAATCAATAACGGTGTCGCATGTAGCTAGACCTTTAGTGAGTACGGGTCGTCCTCTGGGATTCATGGAATTTTATCATTTTTTCTTTAAATCAGTTGAAAGAAATAGTAATGAAAATAAAGAAAATTGTTTAAGATTTAGTTGAAGTAATAGTTTCAAAAAAATCAAGAAATTGTTTTCAAGAAAGGAAATCAAGAAAATGTTCAAGATCTAATTATCAAGAAAATATGAAGAAGGCTTGTAGGATTCGATCTGATTTAGTAGCCATGGATGACTAATAAAGGTAACACAACTTTTCTATTGATAGTTTAACACCAGATTGATGGAGATGAATGCGGATTAGGATTTTTTGGAAGAAACTAGGGTTTCTTCACTATAGTCCCTTATCCTTTCATTGATCCCGTTCATTTTCTAGCCCTTCACAAAAAGATCATCAATCTTATCTCAAATCATGGTCAAGATAATCAAGAATTTGATATCATACCTGATGTGGATATTAACGATTCTTTTGCAAAGGCTTGTAAACTTCATAAGACTAAAGAAAAGTATAGAATTCAATCATCCATCGATCTACCCTAATCCTACGAATCTTATCAAGCAGAGATTTACTCGCGCATCATGAAAATCGAAGAAAGATTAGAAAAAGAACTCATAATGCTGAATTTAAAAGAAAGCGAAATTGAAACTAATTATCACCTTTATTATTCAACTTCAAATTACAACTTCTTCAATCCGACATTACAAGAAGAATTGCTCTCGATCACACCCTTGAAGAGGTAGTTTTTTTGTCGATCTTCACGTTGCTCGATCACCGTGAGTCTTAGACCTGTCGTGGATCGCGTGCTCGTTGATGATGATCGGCTTCGTATAATGGATCTTTTGTTAAATCGCTTGATGAACTTCTCGATGATTCTTGATTTTAGATCTTGGATTTGATGGTGGCTCTTTTCTTGATTTGATTTGATGAATGAATTTAGGGAATATTTCGGAATTAAATTGTGTAAAAATTGGGAACAATTCTAGGAACCCTTCTCTTCATGACCTTCGTCCTTTTATAGCCCCTCTTTAAGCTTCCCCAACAAGCTAGGTTGTTATAGAGATGTTTCCAGAACAAGGTTGTTACAACGAGGCTTCCCCAGCAAGCTAGGATGTTGATAAAAAGTTTCCAGAGAGTTCCCGACCCCGAAGCCCTTGAATCATCCGCGGATCCACGGCGACTCGGCCAGACTCGGCCGCGGTTCCGCAGCCAATTGGTGAGATTGTTGCTTCAGAATTCTGTGGTCGTCTTCTGTTTATCTCCGGGTCTTTATGTGATATCTGGAATCTTCTTATCTTTTCTGAATTTCTGCCAGTATTTAATTCTTCGACTTTCCTGTATTATATCGGCAGATTCCTGATTCTCAATATCTGACCTGGGCTAATCTTGCACAAGATCTCAATAAAGAATGTGAGAAACAAAATATTATGCGTAAAAATATTTAACATACAATTTCCTTCATAATGATGATTATAATGTATAACATATGGTAAATGATATTTTCCAGATGAACTGCTAATATGTGTTATATTTATAGCAAATACATTTAGATGATTAAGAAAAGTAAGGAAATTGTCATGTTAAAAGTGCACTATTTTCGACTGAACAAATACCCCCAAACTTGACTTTGATCATCCCGAGCAAACTTTATTTATTCAAGAGAAGGAGAAAAATAGAAAGAAGAAAAAAATCTAACTAGCACACTTTCGTAGGCAACACGATTCCACTGAGCACGTGCAACAAGCCTTTAAAACTCTAGGTGTCCCTAGTAGGAGGAGTCTTGTCTCCTTAGGGTTTTCAGTGGATTGCACCCACAGAATCCTATAATAAAAGAAAGACCGTGAAAGTTACATATAAAGATAAAAATTATAAAAGAAAGAAACTTGAAAACCAGAGTTTTCAACTAAACTAGCTTTTCGGTTGTCATGGGCCCTATCTTAATAGTCATGAAAAATGTTAGAAATCACATCATCCCTCAATAAAACATCGCCTTTATTCTCCATCCCTACATTTCTTCCAAACACTGATCATATACCCCTACGTGTGTATGAAAGACATCCCTACACTCGGAGAATTCATTTCAAGCTATCATACTCTTGTCCATCTACCTCAGTACTTTTTAGTCGGTGAATATTTTGGATGGAATTGCTCACACATTTTTCATGCGACCGTTAATACTTCTTGAGGTACTAACCGACAGATTACTAAATGTGCTCACTTATTAGGCGTAATTATCAATTTCCTCGTCTTGCAACACCTAAGGCTTAGCAGTGACTCCCAAACTAGTTGGTCTAAGGCACTTATTGATGAAGCACCCTCGCTATATTTTTTTATGCTGCCTTGGTGATTACAAAACCAATGTTCATTTTTCTTCACCATTTTATACTTTTATGCTTCATTTATTATTTTCTTCCTACTAGGGCTTTTAGACAAGAGCATTTCAAGGTATCCTCTACTATCTCGAGATTCAAGACGTGTGTAAGTGCGTATAGTAGGGTATCAACGTTCAAATGCTTGGATTCCACAATAGGAACTATTTTTCAGACTTATTTTTATCCTCGGATTAGTGACTTCCTTCATCTTACTAACCCTTGGGACAACGGCTCATAACTACTTATTAGTGGTTTCGTTTAAGAAAACATCTAACTTTCTTGGTTTTCTTAAACTCTTCCAATCTTTTAAATGTAATTTTTCACTTTCTAATCTTTCATTATAAAAGAAAAAAATTGAACTTTTTGTGCTTCCGCAAAGTGTAATGCAAAGTGATGCGTAAATAAGCACAAACCTCCCCCAAACCATTTTACAGAAGTGTCCTCACTGTTGTCATCTTTTAAATCTCAAAAACCTATAGACTTGGGAGGAAAAGTTATTAACGGAGAAAAGAATAAGTGAATGTGAAAATCTCCTCCAAACTTATTTTTGGTTCCCAATTTTGTGTACAAATTTTATTTTCAAGAGCCAAAAATATACCCCCCCAAACTTGATTTAAATAATATTAAGCATTCAAATTTATAAGAGGAGGGTAAGTTATTGGTCAATATAAATCTTTACAAAGACCAAAAGTTAATACCAACCATTCAAAGATTTTATCAATGTAATGCACTGGTTTGTAGAAGAACATGTCACCTATCGACGTGAAGAAGTGGGGAAGTGATAAGTGATGGTATGGAAAGAGTTTGCGTCTCGATTTGGAGAGACGACATAATGATAATGATAGATTACTTGCATTCTTGTTTTTGATAAGAAGAAGGGGCGGTGTTTCTTTGATTTGTGGTTGATTCATCACAACTCCCGTATTTGCTAAGAATGCGAGTTCATCAGCGAATTTTTTTTCGAAGCTTTCATCGATATCCCGAAGAATAATGTCATTGGAAAGAATGGGATGATACTCAGACTCCATAAAAGGTTCGTGATGAGCGTTAAATGTTGACCCAGACAGCTCAATAGAAGGGTCCGTATGTGTATAATACATAGCGGGGTCAAACAACAACGTACAAAAGGAGTCGAGATCAATATCGTGAAGCTGTTCAAATCCGCAGCTGTCGAAATCCATCATTTCGAAAGAACATATTTGAGCCTGAGGTGTAACGCCTTAGATTTCGGTTAGTGTTCGTTTAGACGTTAATGTGGGTTTACTGTAAAAAGTTTACCTATTCGGGTTCCTCACATTTTATAACATTTAATTAATAATTTATTATTATTTGTTATAAGCATGCACGCACGTGTGCACGTAAATGCGAGGATTTGTTTGTGCTAATTTTGTTCTTAGCAACCTTGACCCTTAACCTAATCCTTTGTTATCCTAATCATTTCTTTAATCCAATCTTTAACCCTAATTCCTTAGATCTTTTGTGAGAAGGGGAGATATTTGTTTGGATGAGTGAGGAGGTGGCAAGGTGTGTATGAATGCATTAATGGAGGAATTAATGCATATGATATACTCACCCTCACCTCACCCTACACTTACCTCCCTCTCTCTCTCTTTATCATTCCCTCTCTCTCTCATTTCTCTATCTTTTTCTTTTCCCTCATTCTCACTCCTTTGCAAACTGAACACTCTCTCATTTTCATACCAAATCCATCACAAATTCACAATTTCATCACAAAAATCACATCTTTTCTTGGATATTGCCTCTTGGATGCCTTGGAGCATACAAAGCTAGGATCTTTGTGTTCTTTTGATTAGGTAATGTTTCCTTGCTGTTGTTTAAGTTATTTTTGTGTAGCTTAGCTTGTTAGTTGCTGTTTTTATCGCGTATCGTATCGTTTCGGATAAATATCGTATTTTTAGTGTCGATTTGGGGTCTCGGATGATCTGCTGTTAAACTAAGTATTTGTTGCAAAAATTGACTTGACAGTAACCTAGTATAGAGACCTAGAACCTACCCTCAAAATACGAGCCAGTTCCTCCTTGTTCAGGCCGCAGATTTATTGGTTCTGGCCGCAATTTGCGGCTGGAGTAGGGAGTTAGGGTTTGGGTTTTTGGGTAGGGGTCTCTGGGGTGGTTTGTAGTCTCATGGTACTTGCAATTTTTACAAATTGTTAGAACAGAAAAATCTGGGATCATTTTGCATATTTCTAGTTTTCGTTTCGTGCGATACGTTATCCGATACGATGCGTGTTACGTGTTGCTGTTCCGCTGAGTTGGTTTCGTAGTGTCGGTATACGCGTTAGCTGCAATACGAACCCTTTAGAGTACGTATGTGTGTCGTGTTGGTCCGTGTAGATTGTATGTATTTTGGGTATTTTTTTAATATATACTTGTTTTATCGTATTATGTTGCAGGTTCGCAGGAGGGGACTCCGGACACTGCTACAAAAGGAAAGTAGGTGGTAGGATTCACCTAGCTTGGAGCGTTGTGAGAAGATTTAACATCTACAGGGGAATCGCCCTCATGGCGTTATGTGTCTGGGCTAGAGATGTTATTTTTGTCGCATATTCTATGTCATATTTAGAATTGCGCATTCACCCTACTGTTAGTGCTGTGCTTGGACTAGTATCCTTAGAACACTGCACTATTATTGACGATTCATGTTGCACGAGCACTGATTGTATGTCACATACACTGTCAATAATTGCCATGTCACGCACAAACCACTTATAGATATGATATTGCTTGGTTAGGGACATTGAGACATTGATTTATATTTCTTATCGCATATGACATATAGCATACCTGTATACCTACATGCTTACACATATGCCTTCATATACTTACATGTTAGATACTTGTATACCTATAGAGTATTGTACCATTAGTGATAAATACATACACAGTTTATGACGTAGCTACAGGTATACCTTTCACACCTATTTCATTTATACCCAGGGGGTATATTACAACATTTACTTATAGGTAGATACATATACCTTGCTATACCTTCGTGTTTGCACATACATCAGTTATAGCTACATATTTACCTTTACTTGATGTTATTTAGAATTGGATAAAATAGGAACCGCATGATATTTATATTAATTTGTTGCAGATAATTAGCGGCTTTTCCATTATATGATTTCATTACAGTTTTATGCTGCATATATTATATTCATGGATTTTCGCATTATGATATGTATTTTTTCATGATGTTTTCTCTGGATTTGGGGACCGTGGGAGTTCATGAAATTATGCATTATTTGAAAAAACCTGGTTTCCCTTGATATGATATTTCAGCAGCCACCATGAGATTTATCGGTTCTGATATATATACCCCACGCGAGGAACGGAGGGTTCCGTGTGTGGGTACATGGTGGGGCCCGGAGGTACCCCGAGGCAAGAATGACGTCGTGGTGTCAGATGATGAGTTGCAGGGGAACCATACCATCCGGTGACATTACCAATGACTCGGTGGTAATCATGGGGATACCGTTGGGAGTCATGTATGTATAGATACGTAGAAAGACGAGGGTCAGAGCTAGGCACTCGTGCTTTTCGGATAGCTTGTGATAGTTCCTATCAGGGGGCCAGTCATGGTGACAGCACCTGATAGATTAGCATTTCTGTATCGATGCTTGACACATTGGTTTCATGATATTTCTTTTTGCTCCTTTGTATATATAACATGGGTCTAGGCCGCTGTTATATATGCCCTTACACCAATATTAGTGGAATGGGACGCTAATATATGTGTATTGACATTTTTTCTTCTTTGTATATATAACAGTGGGTTAGGACGCTGTTATATATGCACTTACACCAATATTAGTAGAATGGGACGCTAATATATGTGTATTGACATTAATTTATATACATCATCATATTAATTCATGCAAATATATTTAGGATGTTAGAATTTTACTTGAGATTTGATTAGGGATATAGGTGATTTAATTAAGATTTGATACATGATATATATGAGGTTGCTGATTTGTACATTATGGATATATGAGATTTATTTGATGTTGTACATTCAGGATTTGTGAGACTTATATGATATGAGAGCCAATTTGGGGGCTGATTTGAGGAATTGGAATTTGGATTGTCTTGATGGATAGTGATCCTACTACGATGTCAGGATTCCGTGGAAATGACATATTTCATTCCATACTCCACATTTATTGTTTATGCACTGTTTCATATATTAGTAGTACCTGTTAGTGTACCTTTCATGACTGTTGCATTTACATACCTTTATTTATATGCACTCCTTCATGTGTTAGTTGTACCTGTTAGAGTATCTTTCATGATTGTTGCATATACACATTTTTATATCATTATTGCATGATTATTGCATACTGATTGTCATATTATTATTGCTTCATGTATTAGTTGTACCTGTTAGTGTACCTTTCAAGATTATTGCATTCATATGTCCTTTTATTGTTATTAATTACATATGTTAGATTCGCGTTGTACGTACATACTTGTGATTACCTGCATATGTTATTTACAATTCACGAGTTGGCAACTCACCCCCGTTGTGCCACAGTTGTTTTGCAGGGTGTTTTCTAGAGTAGTCGAGGCTGGCTATTCATCTATCTATCATCTTTTGCTACGGATACCGCATCGGCTCACAGTGTGCTGTTTTTCTTAGGTGGATTTTGTGGTTATTCGTGTTGTATTGTATATTCGTTGTATCCTTGTACTCTTTATCTACTATTTTCATGTTTGACTGAGAGACTTGTGTGAGGACGATATTGTATATTCTTTTGTGACTTGTTGACTTTTATAGAGTTTCCTTTCTATCGTCTTTTATTTCTTCGCTACGGCGTCGTATATTTGTTGTGGTGGTTGTTTTCCGCCTTTGGGCGTGTATTTGCTCCCGTTTGGTGATGCTTCACTTTTATTTCTGTTGTACCCATTTTTGGGGCTAGTTTTTACAAAGGAGGTGCTGCCAAAATTTTAAAGGAAATAAATTAGGCTTTTAAAGAATTTGGGTTGTGATTTCAAATGTTTCAAAACTTCTATTATCTTTTCTTGTCTTTTTTTAATAGATTAGATTTCTGGGTTTTGGCTTTCTTTTACTGCGTTACGCATGTAGACGTTGCGTAGTACTAAGGCCGTCACGTGCCAATTTCAGGCCGTGACAAAGTTGGTATCAAAGCGCTAGGTTTTACCTTTCGGAGTGTAGGATGACCTTGCTATGATGGAGTAGGTAGCTTAAGCAGAGTAACATAGTGTGTGTATGTCTGCAGCATACTCACGATGCGGCACTCCGCTTAAAGTGACCTAAGTACATTGCTTGAAATTCCTTCTTTGATGATTCATATCCTTGCGATTCGATTTTTTTGTTCTTATCGAATCTTATTTCCATTTATAGACTAGCCGCCGATGACTATGGGGACTCAGAGTGATGCAGCGAGGGCCGAGGTCAGAGTTGATTCGGGTGAGACGGGCACTGACCAGGATGGCACGCTCGTTGCACAGGAGCAGACGGATTTGCCTTCGACAGATCAGCTCGCTAGGCTTGTGGCAGAGATGCAGGACTTGCGCCAGACGATGAGTTCATTGGTGGAGGACGTTCGAGCGCAGCGATAGGAGGTTGTCACCCCTGTTAACGAGTTGTACCTTGCGATCAGCATGCAGCAGTCCGTCACCTACATAGCACCGGAGGATGCAGCCCCAGTTTACGAGACACGTATTCCAGAGACTTTGGGAGTTCCGGAACCGTGGAGGACTCGTACCGGTGTACCATCTCAGAGACAGGCTTAGTCGTCGAGACAGATTTCGTGACCGTCGCGGGAGTAGTTGAGGCTCAGGACGAGGACAGTCGTTCGGCTCTCATCCCTAGGAGGGTCAGCAGTCACCGCGTGGATGTTTCTGGTGTGGGAGCCTTCATCACCTCATCAGGAATTGTTCCTCAGCACCGCGTCAGATGCATACTCAGAGAGGTCGTAGTCTCGAAGGGTTCGCTCAGAGGGGACAGGTTAGCAGGGGAGGATATCAGTCGGTTCCAGGTAGAAGGCAGACACGAAAGTCTTCTTTTACTCATCGGGACGCGCGGGCGTCCAATGCGGAGTTTTCAGGTATTCTTAATTCGTATGTTCTTTTGATGTATTTTTTTGTTTTTCACACTTTGTGCCGTGGTTGGGACGAGAGTCGTGTTAGGTAGATCAGCCGTTTGTTGTGTTAATTTCTGTCAGCGATTCTTTTGTTGCGCAACACGTATTTCAGTCGTGTGCCAATCGGTTAGGAGATTCATCCGTCACTTGATCCTTCTAGAGATGTTGGATTTGACGTTCTCCTGGGCACGGACTTGTAATCTACGTGTTAGGCGTCTGTGGACTACCGTGAGAAAACAGTCAGGTGTTGTTTTCCCCGGCGAGTCAGTTCTTGTTGTGCAGGTGGATAGTTGTGCCACCTCTTACAGCTCGAATTCAGCCTTTTTCGCTAGTCGTCCTTTGAGGAGAGGATGTCATGGATTCTTGGCGTTCATTCGTGGTCCCGGAGCCACAGTTGGTTTGTTGGACCGTGAGAATTATCCGACGTTGTTCCAGATGAGCAGCGAAGCTTAGGGAGCTTAAGGATCAGCTGCAGAGTTGTTTGTTGGGGGTCTTGTGCGTCTGATTGTTTCGCTTTGAGGAGCTCCTATTTCTGTTCGTCAAGGAGAAGGACGGCAGTTGAGGATGTGTATTGATTGATCGTCAATTGAACCGGCTAACGGTGTGGATAGGTATCCTTTACCTCGCATTGACGATTTCTTCGATCATCTCTAGAGTTTGAGACATTTTCTAAGTTTGTTTGGGGATCAGGTCATCATTGTTCTGGGTTCGGAGTGATGACATTCCGAAGACTGCCTTGTGCGTGCTACAGGCTTTGTGTGTTTTGGTGGTGTCATTGGACTCACCAATGCCCTAGCAGTATTCGTAGTTATGATGAACCGGATTTCTTCAGGCCGTTCCTCAACCAGTTATTGTTGTTTAATTGACGACATTTTGGTTTATTCAATGTGCCTTGAGGAATAGGAGCAGCACTTGAGGATTTGTTTTGCAGCTACTGGGAGAGCACCAGCTGTTTGCTAGATTCTCGGAGTGTTCCTTCAGGCTTGTTTATGTTGACTCCTAGGTCTTGCAGTTACGGGAGACGGTTTGGTATGGTTCCGAGGAAGATCATGGCCGTACAGCTTTGGCCCAGACTTGTGTTCGGACGGAGGTCCGCAGATTTTTGGGCTTAGCAGGTTTTTACCCCCGTTTCGTGCAGGATTGCTAGTGTAGTGCTGCACCGTTGACTAGATTGACAGGAAAAGAGGTTTCTTTTCTTTGGACCGAGGCATGTGTGCGGAGTTTTCGGCAGTTGAAGATTCGGTTAACAACTGCATCAGTTCTTTCTTTGCTTTTTGGTTCGGGCGACCTTGTGGTTTAACTGTAATGTTTCATGAGTGGGGCTCAATTGTGTACTCAGGTGACACTATAGAGTTATCGCTTTTGCTTCCCCACATTTGGAGGAAGTACGAGCAGGATATCTCACTCATGATCTGGAGATGGCCGCGGTGGTTTTGCCTTGGAGATTTGGAGACACTACTTGTTCGAGAGTCGTGTCAGATTTTCACGGACCACCAGAGCTTAATGTACATCTTCCTGCAGTGGATTTTGATTGTTGAGACAGTCTTCTGCAGATTTACAGTTCTTGTGTGATCGTTGAGTACTGCTTGTGTTCGCCTATACTGAGGGGACAACTTGCTCATGTCCGCGCCCGACCACTTTTTCTTAATCGCTTTCGCGAGGCACTGCCCGCCGATGCTCTTCTGTCAGAGATTCTTGAGCATACTCTGCTGGGTAATGATTCGGAGTCCTTGATTTCTGACAAGGGTGTGCTAAGTTTAGGGACGCGTTTGTGTACCTGATACTATTGGGTAGAGACGCGAAATCCTAGAGCAGGCACATCTGTCAACTCTCTGTACTCATTCAAGTTCCACCAACATTGACGTAACTTGTGAGATAGTTACCGGTGGGCAAGGGTGTAAAGAGAAGTTTCGGGTTTCATTTCAAGGTGTCTGTCTTGTGGTGTGTTTTGGTTGAGCATCTGCGACCGGCTGGAGAGTTGAAACCTTTAACCGTTCCGAAGTAGGAATGGGAGCAGATCTCCATGAATATTCGTTGCGGTGTCTACCCATGTTTAGTCTGGGTGTGACTCCATTCGGATGCTTGTCGTCCGGTTATGCTCAGTTGCTCAGTTGTTCTTTGTTATGTTTGTGCGTTGTACGGAGTTCCTTCATGGGTTATATCTAATGAAGGCATCCTGTTCACTTGTCGTCTTAGGCAGGAACTTCAGGAAGCCTTGGGTACTGGTAAAGCTTTAGCTCCGCTTTTCCATCCACAGAATGATGGTTTTGTGAGAGCGGGATATACCGACTATGAAGGATATGCGTGTGCGTACGTTTTAGTTGTTGTCGGCAGTTGGGGATCGTCACTCGCCATTGTTAGGGTTCTCCTTCGATAGCTGTTATCAGGAGGCACTCCAATTGGCAACCTTTAGGTTTAGGGGTTAGGTCGTGTCGATCACCAGTCTGTTTTTCTGACTCAGCGTAGTAGGATTTTTGTACCCCAGCTAGTCTAGAGACTTCAGAGATGATCCTGTTGTTTTAGGTCCGGATGAGAATTGTCCTTTTCGGACAGAGGTCATATGCCGACCGAGATGGTCGCAGACTCGAGTTCGCAGTGGCAGATCATGTATTCCTACGGATTTTTCCGATAAATGACGTGTTGAGTTTTGGGAAGCTTATCCCAGAATTTTAAGTCCTTTTGAGATCCTTAAAGAGAGTTAGTTCCGTTGCCTTTAACTTGGCACTTCCGCCCAGATTATTGAGTATTCACCCCGTATTCCTTGTGTCGATACTTTGCAATTTCCTTCATCACCTTTCTCACATGATTCAGCACCAGACTATTTAGCTTGGACGCGATCTTTCGTTCACTTGCAGCCAATTGTGTTAATGGCTCGGCAGGTGGAGAAACATCGGTCAAGGGTCTTTCCATCTGTGAAGGGTTTTTCTTGGACGTAGCCGTATAGTGAGGTAATCACTTAGGAGGCTGCGAGCGAGATTTGAGAGTTTGTAATCTTCTCTTTGAAGGTACGATTAGTAAGAATTTTAAATTCGGGGACGAATTTTTATAAGGGGGGAGATTGTAACGCTTTATATTTCGGTTAATGTTCGTTTAGACGTTAATGTGAGTTTACTGTAAAAAGTTTACCAGTTCGGGTTCCTCACATTTTATAACATTTAATTAATAATTTATTATTATTTGTTATAAGCATGCACGCACGTGTGCACGTAAATGCGAGGATTTGTTTGTGCTAATTTTGTTCTTAGCAACCTTGACCCTTAACCCAATCCTTCGTTATCCTAATCATTTCTTTAATCCAATCCTTAACCCTAATTTCTTAGATCTTTTGTGAGAAGGGGAGATATTTGTTTGGATGAGTGAGGAGGTGGCAAGGTGTGTATGAATGCATTAATGGATGAATTAATGCATATGATACACTCACCCTCACCTCACCCTACACTCACCTCCCTCTCTCTCTCTTTATCATTCCCTCTCTCTCTCATTTCTCTATCTTTTTCTTTTCCCTCATTCTCTCTCCTTTGCAAACTGAACACTCTCTCATTTTCATACCAAATCCATAACAAATTCACAATTTCATCACAAAAATCACATCTTTTCTTGGATATTGCCTCTTGGATGCCTTCGAGCACACAAAGCTAGGATCTTTGTGTTCTTTTGATTAGGTAATGTTTCCTTGCTGTTGTTTAGGTTATTTTTTTGTAACTTAGCTTGTTAGTTGTTGTTTTTATCGCGTATCGTATCGTTTCAGATAAATATCGTATTTTTAGTGTCGATTTGGGGTCTCGGATGATCTACTGTTAAACTAAGTATTTGTTGCAAAAATTGACTTGACAGTAACCTAGTATAGAAACGTAGAACCTACCCTCAAAATACGAGCTAGTTCCTCCTTGTTCAGGCCGCAGATTTATTGGTTCTGGCCGCAATTTGCGGCCGGAGTAGGGAGTTAGGGTTTGGGTTTTTGGGTAGGGGTCTCTGGGGTGGTTGGTAGTCTCATGGTACTTGCAATTTTTACAAATTGTTAGCACAGAAAAATCTGGGATCATTTTGCATATTTCTAGTGTTTCGTTTCGTGCGATACGTTATCCGATACGATGCGTGTTACGTGTTGCTGTTGCGCTGACTTGGTTTCGTTGTGTCGCTATACGCGTTAGCTGCAATACGAACCCTTTAGAGTACGTAGGTGTGTCTTGTTGGTCCGTGTAGATTGTATGTATTTTGGGTCTTTTATTAATATATACATGTTTTATCGTATTATGTTGCAGTTTCGCAGGTGGGGACTTCGGACACTGCTACAAAAGGAAAATAGGTGGTAAGATTCACCTAGATTAGAGCGTTGGTGAGTAGATTTAACATCTACAAGGGAATCGCCCGCATGGCTTTATGCGTCTGGGCTAGAGTTGTTATTTCTGTCGCATATTCTATGTCATATTTAGAATTGCGCATTCATCCTACTGTTTAGTTAGTCTTGTGCTTGGACTAGTATCCTTAGGACACTGCACTATTATTGACGATTCATGTTGCACGAACACTGATTGTATGTCACACACACCGTCAATAATTGCCATGTCACGTACAACCCACTTATAGATATGATATTGCTTGGTTTGGGACATTGGGACATTGATTCATATTTCTTATCGCATATGACATATAGCATACCTGTATACCTACATGCTTACACATATGCCTTCATATACTTACATGTTAGATACTTGTATACCTATAGAGTATTGTATCATTGGTGATAGATACATACATATACTTTATGACATAGCTACAGGTATACCTTGCACACCTATTTCATTTATACCCAGGGGGTATATTACATCATTTACTTATAAGTAGATACATATACCTTGCTATACCTTCGTGTTTGCACATACAACAGTTATAGCTACATATTTACCTTTACTTGATATTATTTAGAATTGGATAAAATAGGAACCGCATGATATTTATATTAATTTTTTGCAGTTAATTAGCGACTTTTCCTTTATATGATTTCATTACAGTTTTATGCTGCATATATTATATTCATGGATTTTCGCATTATGATATGGATTTTTTCATGATGTTTTTCTGGATTTGGGGACCGTAGGAGTTCATGAAATTATGCATTATTTGAAAAAACCCGGTTTCCCTTGATATGATATTTCAACAGCCACCATGAGATTTATCGGTTCTGATATATATACCCCACGCGAGGAACGGAGGGGTCCGTGTGTGGGTACATGGTGGGGCCCGGAGGTACCCCGAGGCAAGAATGAGGTCGTGGTGTCAGACGATGAGTTGCAGGGGAACCATACCATCCGGTGGCATTACCAATGACTCGGCGGTAATCATGGGGATACCGTTGGGAGTCATGTACGTATAGATATGTAGAAAGACGAGGGTCATAGCTAGGCACTCGTGCTTTTCTGATAGCGTGTGATACATACCTATCAGGGGGCCAGTCATGGTGACAGCACCTGATAGATCAGCATTTCTGTGTCGATGCTTGACACATTGGTTTCATGATATTTCTTTTTACTCCTTTGTATATATAACAGGGGTCTAGGCCGCTGTTATATATGCCCTTACACCAATATTAGTGGAATGGGACGCTAATATATGTGTATTGACATTTTTACTATTTTGTATATATAACAGTGGGTTAGGACGTTGTTATATATGCCCTTACACCAATATTAGTGGAATGGGACGCTAATATATGTGTATTGACATTAATTTATATACATCATCATATGAATTCGTGCAAATATATTTAGGATGTTAGAATTTTACTTGAGATTTGATTTGGGATAAAGGTGATTTAATTATGATTTGATACAGGATATATATGAGGTTGTTGATTTGTACATTCAGGATATATGAGATTTATTCGATGTTGTACATTCTGGATTTGTGAGACTTATATGATATGAGAGCCAATTTGGGGGCTGATTTGAGCAATTGGAATTTGGATTGTCTTGATGGATTGTGATCCTACCACGATGTCAGGATTCCATAGAAATGACATATTTCATTCCATACTCTGCATTTATTGTTTATGCACTGTTTAATGTATTAGTAGTACCTGTTAATGTACCTTTCATGACTATTGCATTTACATACCTTTATTTATATGCACTGCTTCATGTGTTAGTGGTACCTGTTAGAGTACCTTTCATGTTTGTTGCATATACACATTTTTATATCATTATTGCATACCGATTATCATATTATTATTTCCTCATGTATTAGTTGTACCTATTAGTGTACCTTTCATGATTATTGCATTCATATGACCTTTTATTGATATTAAATACATATGTTAGATTTACGCTGTACGTACATACTTGCGATTACCTGCATATGTTATTTACTATTCACGAATTGGCAACTCACCCCCATTGCGCCAGAGTTGTTTTGCAGGGTGTTCCCCAGATTAGTCGAGACTGCCTATTCATCTATCTATCATCTTTTGCTACGGATACCGCATCGGCTCACAGTGTGTTGGCTTAGGTGGGTTTTGTGGTTATTCGTGCTGTATTGTATATTCGTTGCATCCTTGTAATCTCCATCTACTATTTTCATGTTTGACTTAGAGACTTGTGTGAGGACGATGTTGTATATTCTTTTGTGACTTGTTGACTTTTATAGAGTTTCCTTTCTATCGTCTTTTATTTATTCGCTACGACGTCGTATATTTGTTGTGGTGGTTGTTTTCCCCCTTTGGGCGTGTATTTGCTCCCGTTTGGGGATGCTTTGCTTTTATTTATGTTGTACCCATTTTTGGGGCTAGTTTTTACAAAGAAGGTGCTGCCAAAATTTTAAAGGAAATAAATTGGGATTTTAAAGAATTTGGGTTGTGATTTCAAATGTTTCAAAACTCCTATTATCTTTTCTTGTCTTTTTTGTAATGGTTTAGATTTATGGGTTTTGGCTTTCTTTTACTGCGTTACGCCTGTAGACGTTGCGTAGTATTAGGACCGTCACGTGCCAATTTCGGGTCGTGACATGAGGTTTGGAGGGTTCACTTCCCAACTTGTAAATGTTAATCTCAATTGACATCTTCCCGAAGGATATGTTCATAGAGCCGTTTCGACAATTGATTACTGCGTTGGAAGTCGCTAAAAAGGGTCGACCTAGAATCACCGGAATTTGGTTTCGTTTGTTCGCTACGGGCTGTGTATCTAGAACAATGAAGTCTACAGGGAATATAAATTCCCTGACTTTTATCAACACATCCTCTAACTTACCCCCAGGTTGGGTGATAGATCGATCTGCCATCTGGAGAGTGCAGAGCGATGGTTTTAACTCTCCGATACCCAATTGCTCATATACAGAATATGGAAGCAAGTTAACACTAGCGCCTAAATCGAGTAGAGCACGATTGATATTTGTACCCCCAATAAAAATAGATATTGTAGGACTCTCGGGGTCCTTACGTTTCTTAGGTAATTGCTGGGTAAAATCTGTTCTAACATTACTCGTCATGAAAACTTTTTTAGGTACTTGAGTTTTCCTCTTCCTTGTGCACAAGTCCTTTAGTATTTTCGCATAAGCCGGAACTTGTATAGCATCTAGGAGAGGGATATTTATGTTAACCTGCTTAAAAATTTCCACAATCTTCTCCATTTGTGGATTTGGTCTGTTTCCCCTTAACCTATTTGGATAAGTAGATTTATCAATAAGAGCTTGGTCCAACATTGGAGAAGATCGTGGGGGTGGAAAGGATCCTAGAATTGGATTTAGGATTATATTAGGTTGACTCAATGAGGTGGGCGGAATATTCAAGCCTTGGGGAAAACGGAGAATAGGCTCGGAAGAAGATGGTGGACTAGACGAAATAGGGTTAGAAGTGGAAGTGGAAGCCGGGGTGTCATTGATTGATTCATCATTATCAACATGTTCACCGACTTGGTTATTCAGTACTCTTCCAGATCTCAACGTAGTAACGGCACTCACATTATGTTATTACGATAAGCCATGATTCGGTAGGGGTTCAGATGGAAGTTTCCCTTTCTCTCTAGCACTCATCGCGGCATTTAATTGTGCAATTTGTGCTTCTATCGATTTTATACTCTCACCGTGGGAGGCGGAGTCCTTCGTTATGGTATCGATAGAAGACCTTATATCAGCCGACATTTGCATGGAATGTTTCATAAACAAATCCAAGGTTCATTCGAGTGAAGAGGAGTTTTCGGTACCGGCCGTTTGGAAAGAATTATTATAAGGTGCAGGATTGTTGGCCAGATTTTAAAAATTTTGTGGTTGAAAGAGGTGCTGATTTTTTGGTGGTTGCTGTTGTTGTGGAGGAACCCTTTGAAAGTTATTTTGGTTTGGAACCGTATTTTGAGTTTGCTGTTGGTTCCAAGCAAAATTAGGGTGATTCCTCCAACCTTGATTTTATGTTGAAGAATAAGGATCGTTTCTTGGTCGCTGCTGAAAAGCAGCATTAGTGTGTTCTTGACATTGAAACGGAGAATTCAATGGACATTATTTCGTCAGATGTGATGGATCTGAAGAGCATCCACACACGGTTTTAGGGAGCGTCACCTGGTTTAGGGAGGCTAATAAAAATTTGCCTTCCATAGCTTCGAGTTTCATTTGCATTGCTGCCATTTCGGCCTTTACTTCTATGGAAACATCAAGTTGATGGATACCTCCTCTAGAAGATGGACTAATGTTTTCCCATTGCAAAGTGTTTTCAGCAAAATCTTCCAAGATTTTCCAGGCTTCATCATCGTCTTTAGACATGAAATTGCCTTGACACATGGTTTCAAGCAACTGTTTTGTCGTTGGATTAATGCCCTCATATATAATTAGGCATAGATCCCATCTATGGATTCCGTGATGAGGACATTGGACAAGCAGATCCTTGAACCGTTCAAAGCATTTCCAAAATGCTTCATTAGGAAGCCGGGTAAACTGGTTGATTTCACGCCTAACACGGGCGTTCATATGATTGGGATAAAATTTCTTAAGGAATGCTATAACGAATTTATCCCAATTGGTAATAGAGTGTGCGGTTGTGTTATAGAGCCACTTTTCGGCTAAATCGGACAAAGTAAACGGGAGAAGACGTAAACGCATAGCATCCACAGAAAGTTGTGAAGTTCCCATCATAGCACATACGTTTTCGAATTTGGTGATAAAAACGTATGCGTCTTCAGACTCTAGACCATGAAATTTAGGCAAAAGATTGATATGGTGTGGTTTGATTTCAAAATTATCCTCATTGGCTGGTGGAAAAGAAAGACAAGTAGAAAGAGAACAACGTATCGGGTAGCATCTCTCTTGGAGAGATATACGCGGAAGATTCCGCGGACCTGCGGGTGGTGGCAGAGTGGTGTTATTAAAATTTGATGGAGAACCGTCCATCTCGGTGGATATTGTGGCTGGTGAGGAAAAAGAAGATGAAGAAATACCGACTTCGGAGTCGATAGAAAAAACACGGACAAGACGGGCACTAGAATCCCGTGTCCAGCCGAGCATGCACTAAGAGGGTTTAGCGCAAGTGGCAGCGTAGGTGTAAATTAAAAGAAAGGTTTGTTTTCTGGTTTGTTTTGAAAAAGACGGATTTAGACAAATCACAGAATGCACAATCAACCCTAGATCTAAGGTCACCTAGGTCAAGTCACTAGACCGCTCCTAGACTTCCAGAAGAAATATCACAGGATCAATCCTCTACTACCTCTTTATCCTTCTTCTGGCCAGGTAAGTGGGAGGTATCCACTATGTAAATAGCGGGCGTAATTAAGTAACCACTTGCCCTAGACACACTTTCCTAGACACCACAAAAGAAATGCGGATAAGCAATAGATTACCCATGACCTTCTTCTGTCCTAATTGAGCGAGACGGTCCTTAGAGTCTTGGTCTAGATATTTTTTAATTAATGAAGGGTGATGCGGATGCTAGTTTTGTGATTTGTAGTGCTTAGGAAGGTTAATGAAATCCCGACCTAATCTGAATTTAGTCTTTGCCACTTAATTTCCCGTATTACAATATGCAAAAACAAACAATATCAAAACACGCAACAAGAATTTTTTTAAGCGGCGAATTTTTGCAAAGAATCCTGCAGAGAAATTGTTATTTGACTTTTGCAGAGGAGAGAGAAGAAGATAGGAAATATACCAGAGAAAGATGAAGCCCTAATTCACCAATCCCACAGCGGTTTTGCTGCGAGAACGGCCTTCTTGCCGCGGTTCCACGGCCAATTGGACTGTTCTTTGAACTATTTTTGGTACGGGTGCTTCCCTTGCTCCTCTGGTCTTGATGAATTGCCCTGAATCTTTATCTCCCTGCTATAATGATCCCAAATTCCCTTGCAAAAATTCACACACCGATCGTTATGCACAAGATGTGTTCTTGATTTATATTTTGATGGAATAATAATATTTCAACCCAAATAGCAATAAAGAACAAATTACTCACGTATCCCCGGCAACGGCGCCATTTAATTCGTTCAATCAAAACGATTCTTCTTCTCTTGATTAAAAGAAAAGTAAACGAAATAAAGAAGAGATGTTTTAGTAGTAAAGTAACCACAATCAATAATAGTGTCGCATGCAGCTAGACCTTTAGTGAGCACGGGTCGTCCTCTGGGATTCGTGGAATTTTATCATTTTTGCTTTAGATCGGTTGAAAGAAATAGTAAAGAAATCAAGAAAATTGTTTTAGATTTAGTTGAAGTAATAGTTTCAAGAAAATCAAGAAATTTTTTTCAAGAAAGGAAATCAAGAAAATGTTCAAGATCTAATTATCAAGAAAATATGAAGAAGGCTTGTAGGATTCGATCGGATTTAGTAACCATGGATAGCTAATAAAGGTAACTCATCTTTTCTATTGACAGTTTAACCCCAGATTGATGGCGATGAATGCGGATTAGGTTTTTTTGGAAGAAACTAGGGCTTCTTCACTATAGTCCCTTGTCCTTTCATTGATCCCATTCATTTTCTAGCCCCTCACAAAAAGAACGTCAATCTTATCTCAAATTATGGTCAAGATAATCAAGAATTTGATACCGTACCTGATGAGGTTGGTAACGATTCTTTTGCGAAGATTTGTAAACTTCATAAGACTAAAGAAAAGTATAGAATTCTATCATCCATCGATCTACCCTAATTCTATGAATCCTATCAAGCGGAGATTTACTCGCGCATCATGAAAATTGAAGAAAGATTAGAAAAAGAACTCAGAATGCTGAATTTAAAAGAAAGAGAAATTGAAACAAATTATCACCTTTATTATTCAACTTCAAATTACAACTTCTTCAATCCGAGATTACAAGAAGAATTTCTCTCGATCACTCCCTTGGAGTGGTAATTTTTCCACCGATCTTCACGTTGCTCGATCACCGTGAGTCTTGGACATGTCGTGGATCGCGTGCTCGTTGATGATGATCGGCTTCTTATAAAGGAACTTTTGTTGAATCGCTTGATGAACTTCTCGATGATTCTTGATTTTAGATCTTGGATTTGATGTTGGCTCTTTTCTTGATTTGATTTGATGAATGAATTTGGGAAAAATTTCGGAATAAAATTGTGTAAAAATTGGCAACAATTGTAACGAACCCAATATTACTATACCATCGTGTTTTCCTTCTTTAGTAAAATATTGTATTTATTTATTCTTATTATTTTTCCGTATATTTTGTTTTTTATTAAATATATTATTTTATTATTCTATTTATTTTTTGTAAGTCCATGTCACGCACCCCACGAGCTTGCGGGGAGGCGGAATATATGAAAAACGATTATCAAAGCTTCGTAACACGGACTTGAGCACACGGATCGTATCTAAATCATTACTAATAAACTACGAAAGGTTTAACTACTCGGATTCGAAGTTATACCTCACGTTACTTGTCCTTCGGGTCTTCATCGCTGTCCTCCACACCTCGTAGGATCTTTGGAACGTCGGTACCTCAACGGCCTCCTCGAGTCAAAGACGATCCACCCGAGAGCTCCTACTCAAAGCTTGATCTCTAACTTGAGATAACTAGGTTTCTTTAGTTGCTAATCAAAGTCACCTAGGTGATATAGAGTGAGGTTATGGATTAATTAGTCTATCTAATCCTTGATCTCAACACATGAGGGGTAGGATTAGGGTTTGAAGAGAGAGTGAGCTTGAGGAGAGAGAAGGTGAACATGAATAAAAAATATAAAAGCTTCTCACTTCTAATATATTATGAAGCATAAATAAAAACAAATAAAATAAATCTAAATGATTTATCATCATGCTTCATTAAATATATGCAATGAATTATCAAGTGAGTCATTAAGCTATAAATGCTTCATTGACTCACTTGAATGATTCATCTAAATGAGTCACAAATGAATTTAATGTAAATGCCACCTAAACCCTCAAGTCACCATGCTTCTAGAAGCTTCTCGCCAAATTACGAGAACGCCCCTCCTATCCGTGAAAAGACGGAAAAACTTTAGACTGTATAAATCCAATAATCTGATACTAGAATCTGGCTTAAACCAAAGCCGGCTAGTAAAAACTGTCCGAACGTCGTACGTGTGTAAATACACGTATGCGTCCGAACCCTTTTCGTAAAACCATACGACCTCTATATCGTTTCGCCTGGAGCAAGGAAACTCTCTGTGTGGGACTCTAAAGACTCGACACTACGCTGGCGGTAGGTTTAACCACAGACCGCAAGCGGCACTAGCTGTACGTAACGGTCCCCAAGTAGATGTCGATAAGAAGGCCGATGAGGAAACCCATCTCAAACCCCTACTGAGCCTAATGTGACAATCTCCGTACATTCCGGTCTGCTCGTCAAAAACTATCGCATATCGAGCCTAGGGAGGCAAGCGTCAGTCCCCTAATAGCGGTATAAGTCGTGTCGGAGCGTAGCCCATTACACCCTGAGAAACTACTGGAACCTACCAGTAAATCTCGCTTGCCCTGGCCAGGTACTTTGCGTAATGGCTCTCTGACACAGCGTGATATCAACTCCCAATACCGGAAGAGACGAATCCTGTCTAACCGCCACTGCCTCCAAGTGCTCGAGACTGCACCCAACCGATACCTGTTTGCACGACTTCTTTCAGCCGTGGTAGGGTAGCAATCTAAGAACAGTGGGACACACTCGAGGCGAAGTAGCAGTGTCAAGTCTGCGGACTATGCTGTACTCATGTCACCTGGGAACTGTTAACTGACGACGGGTACAATACCAAGCAACAGTTCCCCTGTGAGTCCTGTCCGGTGTACCCGTAACCTAACGAGCACCTGTATACTATCTCCAGTATGACGTACTGATGGATGTAGGATAGACCATCTCCCCAACTGGGATGAGAAGCGTACACACTAGTCTACTCCGGAATATCGATGCCCTGTCTCGATAATCCAACGACCAGGGACCTATATAGGATGTTTCTTATAGACTACCCAGCCCCCACTAGTGTGACTGCCATCACAACGCTGGTAATCAATCAAAGATCCTATGGGCTCTACTAATATGTATAAATGATACATCACAAGAAACATATGCACATATTAAAGTAGAAACAAACCAAGTAGCATACTACCATTTTTAGCAAGACTGATATATAACTGTGAATATCTCAAGCTTCCATTAAGTAATATACAAGCTAGTATAATACAATAATGGCCCCTAAGGCATATACACTAACAATCTCCCACTTGCACTAGGGCCATGTGCTGGCATACCGCAGACCTATCATCTCGAATAGCCTCTCGATCTGTGTCTGAGGAATGGCCTTTGTGAATGGATCAGCAGTGTTATTCTCTGTATCTACTCTCTTTACCTCGATCTCCCGACGATCTACGATCTCCCTGATTAGGTGATACCGCCTCAAGATGTTTCTGGACTTCTGATGGGACCTGGGTTCCTTCGCTAAAGCTATAGCGCCGTTGTTGTCGCAATACAGAGGTATTGGACCAACACTGGTAGGAACCACCTGAAGTTCTGTGAGGAACTTCTTCATCCAGACAGCTTCTTTTGCGACATCGTAAACAGCTATGTACTCCGCTTCCATCGTTGAGTCAGCAACGGTCTCCTACTTGGAACTCTTCCAACAGACCGCCCCTCCATTGAGGGTAAAGACATAACCCGACATGGACTTGGAGTCATCCTTGTCACTTTGGAAGCTGGAGTCGGCAAAGGCCTCGATCTGGAGGTCTTTTCCGCCATATACCAAGAACATCTCCTTAGTCCTTCTCAGGTACTTGAGAATGTTCTTTACTGCTATCTACTGCTTCTCCCCTGGGTTTGCCTGATACCGGCTTACAACGCTCAATGTGTATGCTACATCTGGTCCGGTACATAACATCGCATACATTATAGAGCCTATCGCAGAAGCGTAGGGTATAATCGACATGCGATCCCTTTCCAAATCAGTCTTGGGAGAAATCTCATTGGAGAGGGTGATTCCGTGACAAGCCGGTAGGTTACCGCACTTAGAATCTTCCATGCTGAATCTTTTCAATATGGTGTCTATATACCTGGACTGCGAAAGTCCCAACATTCTCTTTGATCTATCACGATATATCTGGATCCCCAGAATGTAGGTGGCATCACCCAGGTCCTTCATGGAGAACTTCTGTGACAAGAATCTTTTGACTGACTGTAGCATATGAATGTCATTTCCTATTAGGAGAATGTAATCCACGTACAAGACGAGGAATACAACAACTCTCCCTATAATCTTACTGTATATGCATGGTACATCTGGATTTTTGATAAAGTCGAAATCTTTGACAGTATCATCAAAACAGATGTTCCAACTCCGCGATGCCTGCTTTAGTCCATAAATGGACTTAAGCAACTTGCACACTTTACCGCTGCTCCCACTCTGAATGAATCCCTCTGGCTGATCCATATAGACGCACTCTTCCAAATTACCATTTCGAAAGGCCGTCTTTACGTCAATCTGCCAGATCTCATAATCGTGGAAGGCAGCAATAGCAAGAAGGACCCGAATGGATTTGAGCATAGCCACTGGAGAAAAAGTTTCGTCATAAACCAGGTCTTTGACGGAAACCCTTTGCAACAAGTCTAGCCTTATAGGTTTCAACCTGTCTTTCTACACCAATCTTCTTTTTGAATATCCATTTGCCTCCTACGGGTTTTACCCCATCTGGAGCAAAGTCCAAAGTCCATACTTTGTTAGTGTACATGGACTCCATTTCGGTCCGCATTGCATCCAGCCATTTTACCGAGTCGCCGCTCTGAATGGCTTGCTGGAAGCTAGTAGGGTCATCATCATCAATGACGCAATCCTCTCAATCCCCATCTATGAGAAAACCGTAGTATCTCACAGGCGGATGAGACGGCCTACTACTCCTGCGGAGGGGTGCGGGAATGTCCTGTTCTTCTTGAACTACTGGTTCTACCAAACTTTCAGTTGTAGTTTGTGGTTCCGGAATTTTTTCCAGTTCTATTTCGCTCCCACTTGTATCCTTTTCTAAAACCTGCTGTTCTAGAAAATGGGCATTACGAGAAACAAAAACCTTTTGTTCCTCTGCGTAATAGAATAGATACCCCTTGGAGTTCTTTGGATATCCCACAAACTTACACTGTACTGATCGTGCCTCGAGCTTGTCTGCATGCTGCTTTTTAACAAAAGCTGGACATCCCCAAATCTTCAGATACTGAAGATAGGGCTTCTTCCCACTCCACATCTGATATAGGGTGGTAGGCACAGTCTTGTTAGGAACCCTGTTCAGAAGATATGCCGCTGATTCTAGCGCATAACCCCAGAAAGATCGCGGTAACTCAGCATTACTCATTATGGAACGTAACATATCTAATAGGGTTCGATTCCGTCTCTCCGATACACCATTATGTTGTGGAGTGTACGGAGGAGTAAGCTAAGAGAGAATTCCTTTCCCTTTTAGGTAACCTAGGAACTCGGCACTTAAGTATTCACCATCTCGATCAGATCTCAGTGTCTTGATACTTTTGCCGGTTTGGTTTTCTACTTCATTCTTATACACTTGGAATTTCTCAAAAGCCTCGGATTTATGTTTCATTAAGAAAACGAATCCGTACCTAGAGTAATCATCCATAAAAGTAATGAAATAGGAAAAAACCACCTTTCGCATGTGTAGACAATGGACCGCACACGTCACTGTGTACGAGTCCCAAGAGCTCGCTCGCCCTCACTCCGTGTCCAGTAAACGGAGTCTTTGCCATCTTTCCCATGAGACAAGATTCACAAGTAGCATAAGCTTGATATTCGAACAGATTCAAATATCCTTCTCTATGTAACTTAGTTAATCATGTTTCATTGATGTGACCTGGTCTACAATGCCATAAGAAAGCCTGATTTATTTCTGGCGACTTTCTTTTAAGTGTGTTTTGGACATTGAAAACCTGAGCTTGACTCATTACGTATATACCCTCATCTAATGTACTAGACCCAATCAGAACTTGATTTAGGTGGATGTTAACTACATCGCTTACGAATGTAAAATCATATCCCTCTTTTGAAAGTGAGGACACTGATATGATATTACAAGTAAAACTAGGTACGTACAAACAGTTACGTAGAATCAATATCTGCCCACTTGTCAAACCTAGGCAATATTCTCCCATAGATTCAGCGTCCACGTTCATTCCGTTTGCAACTCTGAGAGACAAATCACCTATCATTATAACTCTACAGTTTCTCAAAGCATGTAATGAATTACAGATATGATATCCTGCTCCGGTATCTAGTACCCAGGAAGTAGAGTTAATTGACAAACAGTTCTCAATAACAAACGCACTTGAGGCCGAAGCCACAACATGCTTCGTATCCTGGCTACTGGCTTCCAAAGCCCTGCAATCTTTCTGCCAATGCCCGATCTCATAACAATAGGAACATCCCTCTTTAGCTACACCAAGTACAGAAACTTTTGATCTTCCCTTTCCTCCTAATTTAATGGTGTAAGTAGAGGGTAGGGATTGTGGAAATAAGTCAACATATGACCTGTTTCCCAACGTAGTCTCCAGGTCGTGGAGCTCATCAATATGGCTAGTCATTGTACGGACGTTGTCTCCTACAGATGACCCGACAGCCAACCTCGCTTGAAATAATTCGTTCGAGATCTCATATCTTGCGATACGAGATTGCTCTCCATATAAATCTTTGTTATGGAGAAAGATGGAAACTGAGTCCATCTTCTCATGCTGCTTCTGGTATGCACCATCAACTGAAGTCAATACGAGGCACTTGGCTTTTGCTTTATCCTTTTCCCTTGTCTGACGGATATCCTTATCCGTGACGATGGAAACTGGACCTGGGACGGTGGGATCTTGAGTAGTAATAGGGTGGTCCTGTTTGTCATAGGCAATGGACATCTAGACAGACCTTTGCCAGTCATATAAGTCAGATTCAGTCAATTTGTTATCTAGATGTAACCTAGTCGTGGTCACAAGGTCGCTGCAAAGAGAGAAAGAGAAGAAAAACATTTTAGCATGATGCTCTTACAAGTTTAGATTGGTTTTTAGTTTATCTAAACTGGATGGCTCCCACTGTTTCTCGAATCCTTTCTCAAACAATAAAAGAAGAATTAGCCAGGACTATTCTCATCGTACAATACTTGCTTAACCGTTCAGCCAGGCTAGTGTCGATACTTCGAGGGATGTTTTCCAACGCTTTCGCGAAGTTCCTTAATTAAATAACCTCTTTTCTCTTGGGGCGTAGCCCCGCTAACACCTTTCTCGACACCTACTTGGTTTATAGCATTGATCGTTAAGTGATGAATCTCCTGATAAGTAGCATGTACTCACAGTAGGATCGGGATCCAAATATCATCGTATGATAATGCTGAAGGAATCCTACCAACATTTATCAAACTCCAAATGGTATGCATCTCTTTGTAAATTTCAGTTTCTTTAGAAATTCCCGATATAAATTTTTGCCCCATGCTCTTATGACCTTAGCATTGGTCAAAATGTCATAAGTCACATGTTAAGTTCTACCCATCATTATCCTTGTTAATTTGAACCCATCCGTACATATCCCTGACGTTGGCCAAATGATAATACGACTGTCCCAAACTAACTCATCTATCTATGCAACAAATGAATACCCAGCAGCTACCAAACACTATGCCTTGACGTTGGTCAAAATACATAGCTTGAATACTACTGAATACCCAAATGAGATGACGGAGGGCTACGGATGGTTTTGGCGAAACTGTGAACGTAGTGAACTTGATATAACCGAAGGAACCTGTAGCTTTTAAAAGGAGTGGTTAATGCTCCGCAATTAAAAATATCTTCTGTTTTAAAAATAACCGAGTGGTTTCTTTTAAACTGTTCCAACGATTCATTTTTGGTTTATTTTCTTTGCATTATAATAATGCGTCCCATAATTTATCCTATCATTACAGAATACAACGAAAATACCACGTCCTCTTATGCCATCCGCATTCGCCACTGGGACCCGTCATCACCCGTTAGGTTACTTAACTAACGACAGAGTGGGGGCTGGGCTAGCGCGGGTGCAAAACATAAGTGACGTCTAATAGCTATCATATATAGATATTGTACATTCGTCAGACGCAATAATAGGCATTCCAGATTACAGATGAACATTATTTGACATGCAAGCAATCTGCGTTTGCTTTGAGCCTGCAACAAAAGACAGATTACACAGTTGTGATGAATAGCCATTTCCCCACCCTAGACCCCTACGGGTACGGCAAACTACCCGCCAAGTACCCGAAGTGAAGCGGTCTTCCTCAACAACGTGAGTAGGCCACTAAACACTTCGACGTACCCGGTAATTTTTGTACCCCACCTTGGGTCTATCCTTGGAGCAAAAACAGTAAAATTAAATAATACAACGGTGGCTACAACCGCAACCTGGATGTGCCCCGCAAAATAATATTACAACATATTACAATTATATCGAATGAATGAATATTATAACCCATCTCAAACCCCGGCTAATCATCACAACAATCCAATACAGTTCATATACACAAACAGTAGAATCATTACAGAAATGTGCAACCCCCTGCCAACCGACATACTAGCAGTTAGGGGAGGTTTACGAACACATTAAACATTACAGATAAAAAACCCGATTAGCAAATAATTTAGAACATCGATCGACAGCCTTTTTCCGTGTCTACCCCAAATGCAAGCCATCATGGAAGTAACCTGGGTAGAAACAGAATATACTGGAAAACAAAACACCAAATATTATGAATTACAGAGAAAATCCGAGTCAACTCGGGGTTGACTCCGCGGCGGATCCGCGGCCAAAAGCACCATTTGGCCGCGGATCCGCGGCCGTCTTGTCGAGTTGAGTGCTCGTATTTTCCCAGTATTCTTATATTCCCCTGCTGTGAATTTTAAGGCAAATCAAATAATTTTTCGACGCGTTTAAAATTAACAGAAACTGATAGGGGTCCGGGTTAAGTTTTCGCGTTTTTCCGACGATCGAAGTTCTAATTAGTTGCTAACAAGCTAGTAAAGGTTTAGTTGGCTATGATACCACTGTAAGTCCATGTCACGCACCACATGTGTAAGACCATGCTACCCTTCCTCGGTGCTTACGGGGTTGCGGAAGTGGTGAAAAACGATTTTCAAGAGGGTGGTAACATGGACTCATAATACGAATCTTTGTTAAACAACTAACTAACAACCTAACTAGAGTTTTACCTACTCGGTTAGGGGGGCTATACCTTTCTTGAACTCCTTTGTCTTCAACTCCTTTCGGTGTACGGATCGGCCTCATCTTGTCGTCTCCTTGCGCCGAAGATGGATCCACCCGAAAGCTTCTACCTTTGGCTTCTTCTTCGAACTTTGAAGAAACTAGAACACTTGGCTTGCTAGGCCTTGTGAACTAGAATGAGTAGAGGATTGTTTTGGTGTCTTTTTATCTCTAAGGCAATGAATCTCAACACATGAGAATGGTTTGCCTTGAGCTAGAGAGAGCAAGAGGAAGATGGAGAGCTTGAGCAAGTGATGGCAAGAGAGAGAAATGAAATGAGAGAATGAGAAAGTCTTTTGCCAACGTCTCTCCCATAATCCAAAAAGAATAATAATAATAATAATAATAATAATAATAATAATAATAATTGAGTATTATGTGATGGTTCATATCATATCAAGTGGCATTATCATTTCATGCACTCATATTGCAAAGCATAACAAGCAAGCAAAAGTCTTTGCCATGAAATGATAGCCATTGCAATGATAATGGTCAACTAGTCCAACCTAGTCAACCGGTCAACAAAGTCAACAAGTCAACCCCTCATCTCAACCATGACATAATAATACTTAATTAATATTATCATTAATCATATTTCTTATTCTCATTAGGGTTTAGCCAAAAGTCAACAATCAACAGTCAACAACCCCAATGAGAATCCTTTACCTCTATCTCTCTGTCAACTGTGCATACACACCCGCATCCGCGTTCCGAGGAACACGAATACAAACGAGATAAAACCAATCCCAAAACGTACACTAGGATCTGGCTTAAACCAAAGCCCGCTAGTGTTAACTGTCCGGACACTGTACGTGCACAAGTGCACGGATGTGACCGAACCCTGTCGCAAAACCATGCGACCTGTCGCAAAACCATGCAACCTCTACTCTTTTGCCTAAAGGCGAATAGCTTTCTGTGTGGGACTCTAAAGACTCGACACTACGCTGGCAGTGGGTTTAACCACAAACCGCAAGCGGCACTAGCTGTGCGTAACGGTCCCCAGGTAGATGCCGACAAGAAGACGGACGAGGTGAAACTCATCTGATCTTCTACTGAGCCTGAATGTCACAATCTCTGTACAGTCTGGTCTATTCGTTTGATACATCGCATGGCGGGCCTAGGGGGCAGTAAACGTCAGTCCCTTAATAGCGGTACAAGTCGTGTCGGAGTGAAGCCCAGAACACCCTGAGATAACACTGGAATCCTACCTGTATATCTCGCTTGCCCTGGCCAGGGACTACTCGTGTAATGGCTCTCCTAGACACAACGCGATGTCAACCCCCAATACCGGGAGAGACGAATCCTGTTTAACCATCACTGCCTCCAAGTGCTTCGGGACTGCACCCAACTACTACCTGTTTGCACGACTCCTTTGAGCCGTGGAAGGGTAGTAATCTAAGTACAGTGGGAACACACTCGAGGCGAAGTGACAGTGTCAAGTCAGCGGACTAAGCTGTACTCATGTCACCTGGGAACTGATAACCGATGATAGGTATAGTACCAACCAACAGTTCCCGACGAGTCGTGTCCATTGTACTTGTAACCTAACGAGCACCCGCATACTATCTCAAGTACGACGTACTGACGGCTGTGGGACAGAACGTCTCCCACACTGGGATGAGAAGCGCATACGCTAGTCTACTCCGGAGTATCGATGCCCTGTCTCGATAGTCCTGCGACTAGGGACCTGTATAAGGATGTGCTCATAGATTAACCAGCCCCCACTAGTGTGACTGTTAGTGTATATGCCCTAGAGGCCATTACTGTATCATACTAGTTTGTATATTACTTAATGGAAGCTTGGGATATTCACCTTGTATAAACAATCTTGCTCAATATAGTAGTATGCTACTTGGTTTGTTTCTACTTCAATGTGTACTTGTGTTTATTTCAGTATATCACCTATACACATTAGTGGAGCCCTTAGGATCTTTGCTTGATTACCAGCGTTGTGATGGCAGTCACACTAGTGGGGGCTGGGTAATCTATAAGCACATCCTTATGCAGGTCCCTAGTCGCAGGACTATCGAGACAGGGCATCGATACTCCGGAGTAGACTAGCGCATGCGCTTCTCATCCCAGAGTGGGAGACGGTCTGTCCCACAGCCGTCAGTACGTCGTACTGGAGATAGTATGCGGGTGCTCGTTGGGTTACGAGTACACTGGACAGGACTCGTCGGGAACTGACTAGTTGGTATTATGCTTATCGTCAGTTATCAGTTCCCAGGTGACATGAGTACAGCTTAGTCCGCTGACTTGACACTATCACTTCGCCTCGAGTGTATTCACACTGTACTTTGATTACTACCCTACCACGGCTCAAAGGAGTCGTGCAAACAGGTGGTAGTTGGGTGCAGTCCCGAAGCACTTGGAGGCAGTGACGGTTAGCATGATTCGTCTCTCCCTGTATTGGGGGTTGACATCACGCTGTGTCAAGGAGAGCCATTACACGAGTAGTCTCTGGCCAGGGCAAACGAGATATACTGGTAGGCTTCCAGTGTTATCTCATGGTGTTTTGGGCTTCACTCCGACACGACTTGTACCGCTATTGGGGGACTGACGTTTACCGCCCCCTAGGCCCGCCATGTGATGTATCAGACGAACAGACCGGACTGTACAGAGATTGTCACATTCAGGCTCAGTAGGAGTTCAGATGGGTTTCACCTCGTCAGTCTTCTTGTCGGCTTCTACCTGGGGACCGTTACGCACAGCTAGTGCCGCTTGCGGTCTGTGGTTAAACCCACAGCCAGCGTAGTGTCGAGTATTTAGAGTCCCACACAGAAAGCTATTCGCCTTGAGGCAAAAGAGTAGAGGTCGCATGGTTTTGCGGCAGGTCGCATGGTTTTGCGACAGGGTTCGGTCACATCCGTGCACTTGTGCACGTACAGTGTCCGGACAGTAAACACTAGCGGGCTTTGGTTTAAGCCAGATCCTAGTGTATGTATTGGGATTGGATTTATCCAGTTTGTATTCGTGTTCCTCGGAACGCGGATGCGGATGTGTATGCACAGTTGACGGAGAGACAGAGGCGGAGGATTCTCATTAGAGTTGTTGACCGTTGACAGTTGACTATTGACTTTTTGCTCAACCCTAATGAGAATATGATATGTGATTAACAATTATATTAATTAGGTATTATGGTGACATGGTTGTTGACTTGTTGACTTTGTTGACTTGTTGACTTTTGTTGACTTGTTGACTTTGTTGACCGGTTGACTAGTTTTGACTAGTTGACCATCATGATAACCATAGCTATCATTTCATGGCAAAGACTTTTGCTTGCTTGCTCTTTTGTGCAAAATGAGTGCATGAAATGATATGGCTATGGTTGCTTAAACCATCACATAATACTTGATTGATATGATGTGTTATGATTGTTTTGGATTATGAGAGCCAAATGAGAAAAGTCTTCTCTCATTCTTTCATGCTCATTCTCTCTCTTGTTCTTGAGCTCTCATCTCCTTCCTCTTGCTCTCCCTCTCTTAGTCTATGGTTCACTTGTCTCATGAGTTGAGAATCAAGAACCATAGATAAAATCCCATACAAACTCTTCTCTATTCACTCTAGTTCACAAGGTTTAGCAAACCAAGTGAACTAGTTTTTTCAAAGACCGAAGAAGGAGCCAAAGGTTGAAGCTTTCGAGGTGGATCTATCTTCGGCGCAAGGAGACGACGGAGTGAAGGCGATCCGGACGACCATCGAAGCTTGAAGACGAAGGAGTTCGAGAAATAGAAAGGTATAACCCCCTAACCGAGTAGGTAACAATTCGTAGTTAGGTTGTTAGTTAGATGTTTAACAAAGATCCGGGTTTTAAGTCCATGTTACCACCTCTAAGAAAATCGTTTTTTATCAAATTCCGCATGCCCGAAAGTACCGGGAGAGGTAGCATGGACTTACAGTGGTATCAGAGCCTAGTTAAACTCTATCTAACATGTTAGCAAAGTAGCTAGAAGATCGATCAATGAAAAAGTCACGAAACGAACCCGAATCGCCAAGTTTCTGCCGATTTTAATTCTGCTCAAAAGTTGATAATTTTCATCTTAAAAATCGGCTCAGGCTTTTGTGTGAACACCCACCAAAATTGGTCCAACGATCGAGTCAAAGCGCCGCGGAAACGCGGCGGGAGCACGCTCCCGCCGCGGATCCGCGGCCGAGTTGACTCGGCCGAGGTCCAAGTTTGGTGCAGTGTTATACTGGGGTTGTTTTGGGATTTTTGGAATATATATTTTCTGCCCAGATTTTCCAGAACGAAAATTTTATTTTTGGGGTCCCGAAAATCCGTATTTTTGATCGAACTTCTAAAAGACTTTAGCTGACGGGTTTTTCTGTAATGTGATATTTTTATTGAACGTCTACTAATCGCTATATGTCGATTAGTGGGGGTTATATAAATCTGTGATCTGTAATGTTGCTGGAATGTGTATATGAATTCATTGGATTGTCGCGGGTGAATAGCCGGGGGTTGTGAGACGAGAGTTTTCTTTTCTTTCAATTCATGTAAATTTGTAAATTGATGTAATAATTATTTGTATGGCCGCACAACCGGGTCGGGGTTGTAGCCATCATTGTATAATTTATTTTTACTGTTTTTGCTCCTAAGATAGACCCATGGAGGGGGTGCACAAACTACCGGGTATGCCAAAGTGCCGAGTGGCCTACTCACGGGGATGAGGGAGGTGTTGCTTCGCTTCGGGTACTTGGCGGGTAGTTTGCCGCACCCGTAGGGGTCTTGGGTGGGGTATTGGCTATTCACCGTGACCGTGTAATCTGCTTTTCGTTACAGGCTCGTACGAATTGCGGATTCCTAGTATATCCAATGTATTCATCTGTGATCTGAAATGTTTATCATTGCAGTATATCTATATATGATATTATTTAGGCGTTGCTTATGTTTTACAGCCGCGCTAGCCCAACCCCGCTCTGTCGTTAGTTAAGTAACCTAACGGGTAATGACGGGGCCCAGTCGCGAATGCGAATGGCATAAGCGTACGTCATATTTTGGTTGTTTTCTGCAATGGTAGGATTAAATGATGGGACGCATTAAAAGAACTAATGCAAGAATATCACGCATTAAAAGAACTAATGCAAGAAAATAAACCAAGTAAAAGTCGTTGGAACACTTCCGAAAAACCACTCGGTTCTTTTCAAAACCAATTTTTAAATGCGGAGCTTGAGCCACTCCTTTTAAAAGCTATCTCGTTCCATCGACTATATTGTTAGTTATATGTATGCCCTAAAGGCCATTACTGTACATACGATGTATATTGTAGTGGATGCTAGGACATATATAAGGAGGACTTTCTTGCTCGACATGATAGTATGCTATCTGGTTGTACTTTATCTTAACATGTACTCTGATTGTCTCTATGTTACATGTTGATAAAGCCCTTAGGATATGTACTCGACTACTGGGACTATGATGAGATCATACTAGTGGGGCCACGGTAGTCGACGAGTACATCCTATAACTGTTCCTAGTCGAGGGTGTATCGAGACAGGGCATCGATGCACCAGAGTAGACTAGCGTATACGCATCTTGACCCATATGATGGGCGATGGATGATCCCATATCCATCGGTGTTTGACATCAAGGATGGTGTACGGGTGTTCAGTGGAGACTGGGTACACTGGACGGACTCGCCGAGAACTCCCAGATGGTATTATACCATACGTCAGATGGCAGTTCTCCGGTGACACTGGTACAGAGTAGTCTGTTGACCCGAGATCGTCATAGAGTCTTGTGTGATTCCCACTGTGCTTTGATTTCCATCATACCACGTCCAAGAGGGCGTGCAAAAAGGTGGCTTTTGGGTACAGTCCCGAATCACATGGAGGCAATGAGCGATAGGAGGGGATTTGTCTCTCCCGGTATAGGGAGTTGATGTTGTGCTGTGTTCGATTGGCTATAACCGGAAATCCCTGGCCAGGGTTGCTGAGATTTACTGGTAAGTGTTATCAGTAGTTTCTCGAACTGTTATAGACCTCATATCGACACGACTTATCAAGCTACTGGGGTCTGACGTTTACCACTCCTAGGCGAGATATGCAACATATCAGACGACGAGACCGGACTGTACGGGAGTGTTACTGTTTGGATCCACAGGAGAATGTACAGGCTTGCTTGTTGATCTTCTGAGCGCTCAATACCTAGGTAGCTATTACGTTTAGCTGACCGCTTGCAGCTTGTGGGTGTTTGATATGATCATCACCTACTGCCGTCGTATTGACGATTCTTTAGAGTCCTACACAGAGGTTTCTTGACTCAGGCAAAACGGAGTAGGAGCACATATGTGATATGTGCGGGACCGAGGATAATGCGATATGTGATACCGTATTCTATTCTCGCGATATTTGATATCAGCCGGGTCGTCGGATCAAGTGTTGATTCGATGAATCGGTACGGATAAATATTAGTCGGTTAAATGCGATATAGCCGGATTGTCGGATCAAGTGTTGATTCGATAATTTAATGTATAATAATATATATGATATATTAAAAGACATTAACTAATATTTGCTCACTAAAAGATTCTTTTTCTCACTCGGGTAATACATTGATATATATGCGATATATGTTAATTGTATTATTTTATTTTGTTACGGTAAATATTATATATGTGATATATAATATTGTAACATGATATGATAACTAATGCAACTCGTTTAGTGGAGTTTAAACTTGATTAGGGTTCGGATTAGGGTTAATCATTCTAGAAGTTTCTAGAAGGATTTGTTTTGTTTTGTGAAAGATATTTGTTCATGACTCATTCTTTTATTTACCCAAAACCCTAACCCTAGTCAATTCTCTACATTGGTTAAGTGAACCATGGTTGGATAATCTATCATATTATTACTTCTCCTATTCATCACAAAAGAATCAGATTATTGATCTTCTTCTTCCTCCTTCATTTTTCTTCCATGAAAAAGCTCACTAGATTTTTCAAAGGTGATGAATATATATGAGAAAAAGAGAAATAAATAGAGCAAAATTCCTACTTCATCATCCTCATCTTCCCTTGCCATTTAGATGAGGGTGTTCACATCATTTCATGAGTGTTAGCTTGTGTTAAAGAAACTTCGAGGTAGATCATCTTAGTATCGAAGATCGGAAGCAAAGCTTGCGACTTTCTCTTCGTGGAACCTCTCGAGAGTCCGGATCCCGATGATCGCAGCGAAGGGACCACAACACGGAGCATATGAAGTGAAGGACCGGATCTACAAAGGTTGTAATCCCTCTCACTTAGTGTTAAAGTGTTTAGCATGCAAGTTATCGCCTAATCTCTAGTTTAAAGTTCCGTATTCGGGTAGTTCGGCACGGCTAAATTTTTATTCGGGCATGGTTGATGCCTCGTAGACCCTTGTGCGCGTGCCTAGCAACCCTACAGTGGTATCAGAGCCAGGCTAGAGCTTTAGGCGAAGTCTAGACGGAATTTGAAGTCCGAACGAACCCGAAAACCCAAACCTAGCATGCTCTCTGTCCGGATTTTTAAATCGTGGATTTTTCCGTATTAAAAATGCCCAAAAAAATTCAATAAATAATTATATGAATTACTGTGCAAACTCAGGCGAACAATTCATCAAACAGAGCGCGGAACCGCGGCAGAAGCCCAGCTTCTGCGGCGGTTCCGCGGCAAGGTGATGACGTCACCTCCCAAATATTGCACAGTAATTCCTATTTTAATTTTCTGGGTTTTCTGGGAATTTTCAATATTTTTTCAAGAGTTGAATTTTCTGGAGTTGTTTTGGGGATTCGGTGTTTCGATCGGGGTATCAAATTTTGTCTATGTGGTTTTCCGGATAACTTTTAGAAACTGTTAAAATGTTCGAACGGATATCAATAACTCACTTTTTCCCCTGTCGGAAATTTTTTCAAAAGTTGGATTTTTCCTCGTGTTTAAGAACGTTCTAAGTCGTGCAAGTAACTCGGTGGACCCTCTAGAAGACAACAAACCTTAACTCGATTATGTGACCGTCTTGAACTGCCCTTTGAACCTTAGGGTTTGGGGTAGTACGGCGTGCCACATGTGAGGCGTTGGCTTGACCCTTCTACGGCTGGACCATTGGTACTGTGGCATGTAATGGATGTTTTTAAACTGTTTTCAAGTGTTGAGATATATTGGGGAATTCTTGGGTGCTTGATGATTCGATCGTAAAGTTTAACTTTTTCTATTTATCTGGAATGTGATACAATAATTGGAATCCACAGGTAGTTATGAGATAATTGATTTGAATATTATAGACATAGCAGTTTAGTCTCAGATGATCGGTTGCCACGGAATTTTGATGTGATCAAAAGTCCGTCGCAATCACGTAGGGTACGCGGATACTCGCCGGGTAAACTTAATAGACAGCCTCACTCCATAGCCCCGACCAAGTGACTGTAGGAGAACCCCGTCGCCGAAAGCATCCGTTCGGGTGCTCGCGGTAGCGGTGTTATGCCTTGGTGCACTTCGTCGACGGTATCGGGGGTGCGGCCGTCTACTAAAGTTTGCGACGAGCATTCGATCAGGGCGTCGGGAATCTTGTTGAATTGCCCGACTTGACATTGAAAAGAGTTTTCAATAATGAGACTAAAATGCGGGGTTTATAAATGTTAGGCATGCGATGTCTAAGGAATTCATTTGGTTAGGCATGCGATGTCTAAGGAGATTGCGGATTCCAACTGGTGTAGTTTTACACTTTCTTTTCTGTGACCGTAAGCGTAGTATGTGGTGTATTGCCGGCTTCGTTGCTATACATCAACGACAATCGGGATACGCATACTTGCTTACGTTGATGATATGAGATATTATGTGTTGCTGTGATATGAGGTATTGGATCGTCGCGTTTTGAATAGCCGGGGGTTTTATGTGAGATGAGAGTTTTTCTTTTTCATTCATGTAAAATTCACTTGTATGTATTATTCTTTTATTGGGGCACTTCCAGGTAGCGGAAGATGTCACCATTGTATATTATTTACTTTTCCGCATTAGGTAGACCCAAGGCGGGGAGCACAAGTAACCGGGTTCTTGGGTCCAGTGGGAGACCATCTCGAGGAGTCGAGACCGGGTCTCCTAACCCTAGAATTGGCAGTGTTACTTGCCGCTCTCGTAGGGGTCTAGGGATGTGGGTTTGGCTATTCATCGCGACCGTGGAATCCGTGTTTTATACAGGCTCGTATTGAAAACACGGACGTCCTAGTATATCCAATATTTCATATATGTTCTTCTGCTGCATTGTTCTGTGATGAGATCATATTACTGCCTGAGACGAATGTTTATATATTATGTATATGAGATATATGTTATATTGCAGATTTCGTTTCAAAAGAGATGTTTATGAAGCATATTAAAAATGGGACTTCATTAATGAGATTAATGAAATAAAAGAAACCTAAGATGTTGTAGAAACTTGTTTATAAAAACTGGTAGCTACAGTTCTTGCTTTGCATAGCGGTGTTCCTTGTAGAACATCCAGCACCTTATTCGATAAGGAAAGGATCGAGTTCCTTTCACCGGGAGTGACTCCTTTAGCAATAACTGGCAGATGCTACAAACTCGGTTTGTCTTTTGATTGCTTCTATAGTTCTTGCTTTGCACAGCGGTATATATGATATATCCTGCACCTTATTCGATGAGGAAAGGGCCGACGATCCCTTCACCGGGAGTGACCCCTTTAGCAAAACTAGAAAAGCCTCAAAAACACTCCATTTAAAATCACTCGATTCTACAACGATATCAAGTTCATTACGCAAAGGGTTTTCTGAAAAACCCGTCGTAGCCCTCCGTCATTTCAGATAAGTACTACTTAGTATTCGTGCTACGTTTGTTGGCCTCCGTCAAGGCGTAGTGTGCGGTAGCTGACTAGTATTTATCTGCTTATGCATATGATGCAGATTGGATTAGGGTAGTCGTGCGGCCTTGTTGACCTCCGTCAAGGGTCGTGCGGGTGGGTTTAATTCAATCAGGAAATGACGGGTTGAACTTGACTAGTAGCCTATGGTTTATTGACCTCCGTCAAGGTCATAGGACGCTAGGGGTAAAATACTATTGGGAATTTCAAGTGTTGAAATTTGCAATGAGATTGCATACCTTCTATGAGATAGTTGGATCCCGATACCCGCTGCGAGTAAGAGTTACTCCTGGGAGAGTTTTACACATTACAATTAGCCGATCAAGTAGGTGTCTAGAAAGGTGTTAACGGGGTTACGCCTCTGGGAAAACGAGGTTTACTGTAATTAGGTTCGTGCGAAAGCACGGGGGACCTCCCTCAAAGTACCGACACTGGCCTGGCTGAAAGATTGGCGAACTTGTAGCACGTAATTAATCCCGGCTAGTCTTTCCTTTTAGGGTTTGAAGGAAGATTTGACTAAAACAGTGGGAGACATCCTGATTAGATATATTATATAACCAATCTAATCTTGCAAGAGCATACGCTGAGTGTTTTCTTCTCTCTCTCTCCAGGTAGCTACCATATCACGCCTTAATCAAGATAATAAAACGGATATATTGACCGAACCCGCTTGTTATACTGAGCTGGGGAACGTTGGTCCCGCTCCAACTTATAATTGTTATAAGACAGAGCAGGAAATTGGGGAATACCAGATTTCCCGTGCCGCCCAAACGAAGAAAGTGCATGCTGATGCATCATCTTCGGGTGTGTTCATTACACAGAACTGTTTTCTCTCTATCCTTTACGTCCTGGGTATGTGATACCGGATCAGGATCCCGTATATGTAATCTGTTACATGGGCTACAGATAGGTAGAGAACTGAGAACGGGTGATAAGTTTCATGAGGCAGAAAACAGTGCAAGTGTTGCAGCCAAGTCTGTTGGTCACTGTCACCCTGTATTACCAGAATACATTGATTCTGAACGAATGTTATTAGATACCGAACCTGATATACAAAATCATATCAGTCTCTTTATTAGTAAAGAAAGGATATAATTTTGTATTGTTGGATAATGTTTTGAACATTTCCTATATCAATAGTTGATCGGTTCAGGCACGTTATCTAAAAGCATTGACATTCTAAATCAAACTACAGTTCTTAGTATACAGAACACACACAAGAGGAAGAGTTCAGAAATGAACGAATCCTTCTTTAGGTATTGTAGACTAGGTCATATCAATGCGACCCGACTGGCTGAAGTTACATATAGATGCATATTTAAATTAGTTTGAATTTACATCTTGTGAAACTTGCCAATCATGTCACATAGATAAGATGACCACAGCTCTGTTTATTGGAAACAGAGAAAGAGTTAGTGAACTTTTGGGATTGATACATGCTGATGTATGAAAGTCCCCTGTCTACACATGCCAAGATCGGTTCTTTGTACTTCATTACATTCTCTGATAATCTCTCAAGATTCAGACATATGTTCCTGTTGAAACACAAGTCCGAACCTTTTGAGATATTCACAGAATATAAGTTAGAAGTAGAGAACCAAAATACGGGTATAAGTATTATGTTCTTTGATGAGATCAAGGAGGAGAATACTTGAGCACGGAATTCCTGGACTATTCTAAAGGAGAATGAGATTCTCTCTCAGCATTACTCCTCCGTATACACCATAGCACGATGGTATATCGGGGCGGAGCAATAGCACCCTATGTGATATGGTGTGCTCTATGATGAGTACTACTGAGTTTCCTATTTCCTTTAGGGAGTTATGCACTTGTGAAGTTGCATACCTATTGAATAGGGTTCAAATCGAATCAGTTGCCTACCACTTCATATGTGATATGGAAGGGGAAAAGCCTATATCTTAAGTTTGTTAAGATTTGGGGTTGTCCGGCCTATATCTAAAAGCAAAATCCGGACAAGCTCGAGGCAAGGTCTGTTATGTAGAACTGGAAATGTTCCAGCTATTCAAAATGCAGCTGATGATTTGGTAGAACCAAAGGATTCAATAGTTTCCAACGAACCTCAGCCTCTCCGCCGATCTAGTACGGTTCCTCACCCACCTAAGAGATACTTCGGTTTCTCTATGACAGTGGGAGCGAGGATTGCATCATGAGATGATGACCCAACTGGTTTCGAGCTGGCCATCAAGAGTGGGACTCTGTAAGAATGGCTGGATGCTTATCGATCTGAGATGGAATCCTTATACACCAACAAAGTATGGACTTTGGTTGCTTTATCTGAAGGGTTAAATTCCCATCAGGAGCGAGTATATCTTGAGAAGATTACTTGGTGTGCATGGAAAAGTTGAGACTTTCAAAGCTATGCTTAAGTCCATCCAGATCCTACTTGCCACGACTACATACCATGACTACGATATCTGGTGGTTGGGTGTCATGACTGCTTTTCTAAATGATGTTTTAGAAAAGAGTGTCTATAAGTACACAGCCGGAGGGCTTCGTAGACAGTGGGAGCAGCGGAAACGTGTGCAAGATGTTTTATATGATAAAACAGGCATCGCAGAGTTGGAACATCCGTTTTGATGTGGTAGTCAAAGAGTTTGACTTCATCAAAATAGTAGATGAACCTTGTATATACGAAAATGTGGTAGAGAGTATGGTGGTGATCCTCGTAGAGTACATGGATGACATACTCTTGATAGGGAAGGAGTTTCCTATGCTACGCTCGGTCAATCTCCGCTTATCACAAGGATTCTCCATAAAGGATCAAGGTGATACCTCCTAAATCCGAGGTTTTGGATCTATGAGATAGATCTAATTGGATGTTAGGATACTCACTAGTTGTAGTGAGATGGTATCAATCGATCCTGGGGAGAATCACTGGAAAGGTTCAAGGCTGATAAGGACGACTGAATGTCAGCCGCAGGCATTGTCTTTACCCTCAGTGGAGGGACGGTATGTTGGAAGAGTTCTAAGCTAGATACCGTGACATACTAGACGATTAAAGGCAAGATGCATCGTTACCAAGGATACTACCAAAGAGGCAGTCTGGATATATATAAGTTCATAAGATGAACTTCATTCCTACCATTGTGTGACAATGGAGTTGTGGCTTTAGCCAAGGAACTACCGTCCCATCATATATCCAGAAATAATTCTTAGGCAGTATCACCTGATCATGGAGATGGTTGATCTCCAGGGAGATCGAGGTTAGGAGAGTAGACACAGAGGACAACAGCGCGGATCCACTCACAAAGGCCTTTTTCCCAGTAGAGACTTTTACGGGATGGTTGAGTATGAGATACTTCAACCGCAGCTAATTGTTGGGTATGCGATACCATAACAGATGGCCCTAGTGCAAGTGGGAGATTGTTAGTTATATGTATGCCCTAGAGGCCATTACTGTACATACGATGTATATTGTAGTGGATGCTAGGACATATATAAGGAGGACTTTCTTGCTCGACATGATAGTATGCTATCTGGTTGTACTTTATCTTAACATGTACTATGATTGTCTCTATGTTACATGTTGATAAAGCCCTTAGGATATGTACTCGACTACTGGGACTATGATGAGATCATACTAGTGGGGCCACGGTAGTCGACGAGTACATCCTATAACTGTTCCTAGTCGAGGGTGTATCGAGACAGGGCATCGATGCACCAGAGTAGACTAGCGTATACGCATCTTGACCCATATGATGGGCGATGGATGATCCCATATCCATCGGTGTTTGACATCAAGGATGGTGTACGGGTGCTCAGTGGAGACTGGGTACACTGGACGGACTCGCCGAGAACTCCCAGATGGTATTATACCATACGTCAGATGGCAGTTCTCCGGTGACACTGGTACAGAGTAGTCTGTTGACCCGAGATCGTCATAGAGTCTTGTGTGATTCCCACTGTGCTTTGATTTCCATCATACCACGTCCAAGAGGGCGTGCAAAAAGGTGGCTTTTGGGTACAGTCCCGAATCACATGGAGGCAATGAGCGATAGGAGGGGATTCGTCTCTCCCGGTATAGGGAGTTGATGTTGTGCCGTGTTCGATTGGCTATAACCGGAAATCCCTGGCCAGGGTTGCTGAGATTTACTGGTAAGTGTTATCAGTAGTTTCTCGAACTGTTATAGACCTCATATCGACACGACTTATCAAGCTACTGGGGTCTGACGTTTACCACCCCTAGGCGAGATATGCAACATATCAGACGACGAGACCGGACTGTACGGGAGTGTTACTGTTTGGATCCACAGGAGAATGTACAGGCTTGCTTGTTGATCTTCTGGGCGCTCAATACCTGGGTAGCTGTTACGTTTAGCTGACCGCTTGCAGCTTGTGGGTGTTTGATATGATCATCACCTACTGCCGGCGTATTGACGATTCTTTAGAGTCCTACACAGAGGTTTCTTGACTCAGGCAAAACGGAGTAGGAGCACATATGTGATATGTGCGGGACCGAGGATAATGCGATATGTGATACCGTATTCTATTCTCGCGATATTTGATATCAGCCGGGTCGTCGGATCAAGTGTTGATTCGATGAATCAGTACGGATAAATATTAGTCGGTTATATGCGATATAGCCGGATTGTCGGATCAAGTGTTGATTCGATAATTTAATGTATAATAATATATATGATATATTAAAAGACATTAACTAATATTTACTCACTAAAAGATTCTTTTTCTCACTCGGGTAATACATTGATATATATGCGATATATGTTAATTGTATTATTTTATTTTGTTACGGTAAATATTATATATGTGATATATAATATTGTAACATGATATGATAACTAATGCAACTCGTTTAGTGGAGTTTAAACTTGATTAGGGTTCGGATTAGGGTTAATCTTTCTAGAAGTTTCTAGAAGGATTTGTTTTGTTTTGTGAAAGATATTTGTTCATGACTCATTCTTTTATTTACCCAAAACCCTAACCCTAGTCAATTCTCTACATTGGTTAAGTGAACCATGGTTGCATAATCTATCATATTATTACTTCTCCTATTCATCACAAAAGAATCAGATTATTGATCTTCTTCTTCCTCCTTCATTTTTCTTCCATGAAAAAGCTCACTAGATTTTTCAAAGGTGATGAATATATATGAGAAAAAGAGAAATAAATAGAGCAAAATTCCTACTTCATCATCCTCATCTTCCCTTGCCATTTAGATGAGGGTGTTCACATCATTTCATGAGTGTTAGCTTGTGTTAAAGAAACTTCGAGGTAGATCATCTTAGTATCGAAGATCGGAAGCAAAGCTTGCGACTTTCTCTTCGTGAAACCTCTCGAGAGTCCGGATCCCGATGATCGCAGCGAAGGGACCACAATACGGAGCATATGAAGTGAAGGACCGGATCTACAAAGGTTGTAATCCCTCTCACTTAGTGTTAAAGTGTTTAGCATGCAAGTTATCGCCTAATCTCTAGTTTAAAGTTCCGTATTCGGGTAGTTCGGCACGGCTAAATTTTTATTCGGGCATGGTTGATGCCTCGTAGACCCTTGTGCGCGTGCCTAGCAACCCTACATATATCAAGTTCACTACGTTCACGGTTTAGCCAAAACCATTCGTAGCCCTCCGTCGTTTCGTATGAATATTCAATAGTATTCAAGCTATGTTTGTTGACCTTCGTCAAGGCATAGTGATTGGTAGCTGTTGGGTGTTCATATGTAGCATAGATAGATGCGTTGGTTTGGGACATTCACATTACCTTGTTGACCTTCGTCAAGGGTATATACGGGTGGATTCAAATTAACCTGGATAATAACGGGAAGAACTTGACATGTGACTTATGATTTGTTGACCTTCGTCAAGGTCATAAGAGCATGGGGCAAAAATCCACATCGGGAGTTTCATAAGTACTGAAACTTGCTAGATTTGCATACCATTTGGAGTGTGATGATTCTGGTAGGATTCCTTCAGCTTCGTCACACAATGATATTTGGATCCCGATCCTACTGTGAGTATATGCTACTCCTCGGGAAATTTCTCACTTAACGATCAATGCTATAAACCAAGTAGGTGTCTAGAAAGGTGTTAGCGGGGCTACGCTCCCAAGGAAAAGAGGTTCTTAAATTAAGGAACTTCGCGAAAGCGTTGGAAAACCTCCCTCGAAGTACCGACACCAGCCTGGCCGAACGGTTAAGCAAGTATTGTACGGTGAGATTGATCCTGACTAATTCTTCCTTTTTGGTTTGAGGAGGGATTCGAGAAACAGTGGGAGCCATCCTGTTTAGACAAACTAAAAACCACTCTAAACTTGCAAGAGCATCATGCTAAGTGTTTCTTCTTCTCTCTCCTAATTGCAGCGACCAATCGAAATGACTGGACTTAAGTTACTCCTAGATAAAAACATACTGACAGGGCCAAACTACAAAGATTGGCTCAGAAATGTCAAAATGGCAATCACTTACGACAAGCTGGGGTATCTTCTTACCACCAAAGATCTCCCTGTCCCAAGTCCCACTTCCAGCGTCGCGGATAAGGAAGTCCGTAAGACCTGGGAGATTGATAGCGCGAAGGCCAAGTGCCTCGTACTTGCCTCGATGGACAACGAACATCAGAGGAGGCACGAGAATATGGACCTTGAATCCATATTTCTCCATACAAAAGATCTGTATGGAGAGCAATCTCGTATCACAAGATACGAAGTGTCGAAAAAGTTATTTTCGGCAAGGTTGGCCATCGGATCATCGGTAGCGGAACACGTGCTTAAGATGATTGGATTCATTGAGGAGCACGCGGAACTTGGAACCACGTTGGAGAATGAGCTCTATACGGACTTGATTCTCCAGTCCCTTCCTTCCACTTACACCCAGTTCATACTGAACTTCAACTTACAAGAAAAAGAAGTTGAACTTTCAGAGCTCCTCAACATGCTGAGGAGCGCAGAGGGCACCCTACAGAAAGGTAGGGAAACATCCACTTTGTTTGTAGGAGGATCATCTTCTTCTAGGTCCAAGGCGAAAGCCAAGGGAAAGAAGAAGAAAGCCTCCGCCAAACCAAGGGGCGGTGTTAGTAAAGTGGATACGAAGGGAAAAGCAAAAGCAACTAAGATAGCGGGGAAGCTTGTGGATAAGGAAGAATGCTTCTATTGTCATAAGAAAGGTCACTGGAAAAATGATTGCAGGGCTTGGAAAGCCAGGACACAGGAATTGAAGCAGGTTGCGGCTTCAGCTTCAGGTGTGTATGTTATTGAAAACTGTCTTTCAATAAACTCTACTTCCTGAGTATTGGATACCGGATCAGGATCTCATATCTGTAATTCTTTGCAGGCGTTGAGAAACCGTAGTGTTTTGAAAGCAGGTGACATGACCCTTAGAGTTGCAAACGGAGCTAGCATGGATGCTAAGGCCGTGAGGGACTATCACCTAGGAATGTCAGATGTGAAAGGTTCCTAGGCACCCTATAGAGGTCTCACAAGGCATCAAACATGCCAATTTCAAAAATTATGGGTGCCGCGAAACCCTAACGCGGATCTTAGACTAGAATTCTAGGCGAAATACAAAACTAGTTAACTACTTAACTATAGATCGGAAGTTACAACCTTTGTAGATCCGGATCTCCACTTCCTTAGCTCCACGTGGGTGTCCTCTAGCTGTCCATCATGAATCCCGAACTCAATCGTCGGCTTCATCGGAGAAACGGGCGAGCTAGGTCGTCGGCTTCGTGTCAAAGATGATCTACGTCGAGGCATCACAAGTTCAAGCCCCGACTTCACAAAGTTGTGAAACTTGTGAAGAAAACACCCAAAACAACTTGGCAAGAGGTAGAGGGTGAAGAAATAGGAGGTGGGTTCACTTTAGAATTGGATTTCTCTCACTAGAACTCAAGTTGCCATTAATGGCATCAAGGTTTCTATCTTGAAGAAGAAGGTCAAGAAGAAGAAAGAATATATGATAAGTTATTTTTAAAATGAAACTAATATGAATACTTATCATATCTTGACCATGGTGAAGTGTATAGATTAAACTAAGGTTAGTGGGAATGGTTAGGGTTAAGGATGAGATAAGAATGGTTGACTTAATCAAAGCTTCAAGAAGCTTCAACATAAAGACAAAATAAGCCACCATCCTTATTAATATCCAAAATGAATAAATAAATAAATAAAGTGAATAAACAAAACCCTAACCATTCATATAACCATGTTCTAATCTTTACACAAACCCAAGTGAGCAAGTATCATCAAACATGATACAAACAAGTGTATAAAAGTATATCACATATACAATGTGCACATCAAGTGAGAAAATCCATTTAAAGTGAACCGATACTAGTTAATGTAAAGTAATACATCAAATATATAATTATACATTAAATCATCAAATCAACATTTGATTCAATGATCCGGTCATGTCGCACATAACCGACTAGTATCCAATGTATCGATTTATCGAATCAATGATTCGATAACTAGGTCATATCGAATATAACCAATCGAAATATTTATCGCGAGAATGAAATGCGGTATCACATACGCGCATTATTCTCGGTCCCGCACATATCTCATATGCGCTCCTATTTCGTTTCGCTTGAGCCAGGAAACCTCTGTGTAGGACTCTAAAGACTCATCAATACGCCGGTAGCAGATGATGATCATATCAAGCACCCATAAGCCGCAAGCGGTCTGCTAAACGTAACGGCCACCCGGGTATTGAGCGATCAGAAGATCGACGAACTAGCCCGGTCACACTCCTGTGAATCCAACTAGTAACACTTACCGTACAGTCCGGTCTGTTCGTCTGATACGTCGCATATCAAGTCTAGGGGTGGTAAACGTCAGACCCCAATAACTGATAAGTCGTGCCGATGTAAGGCTCATAACGGGTCGAGAAACTACTGGTAACACTTACCTGCAAATCTCTGATCAGCCCTGGCCAGGGACTTCCCTGTTACGGCCAATCGAGCACAGCGCAACATCAACCCCCAATACCGGGAGAGACGAAACCCCTCCTATCGCTCATTGCCTCCATGTGACTCGGGACTGTACCCAAAGACCACCGTTTTGCACGCCCTCATGGACGTGGTAAGGTGGAGATCAAAGCACAGTGGGAATCACACAAGACTCTATGACGATCTCGGGTCTACTGACTAACCTGCATAAGTGTCACCTGAGAACTGCCATCTGACGTGAGGTATAATACCATCTGGGAGTTCTCGGCGAGTCCGTCCAGTGTACCCAGTCTCCACTGAGTACCCGTACACGATCTCTGATGTCAAACACCAATGGATATGGGATCATCCATCGCCCATCTCATGGGTCGAGAAAGCGTATACGCTAGTCTACACTGGTATATCGATGCCCCGTCTCGATACACCTACGACTAGGGATCTTGAAGGATGTACTTATGGACTACCATGTCCCCACTAGTATGATCTGCATCATAGTCCAGGCAGTCAAGTACACATCCTAAGGGCTTTACCAACATGTAACCATAAGACAGTTTAAAGAGACTAGTATACATGTTAAGATAAAGAGTAACCAGATAGCATACTATCATATCGAGCAAGAAAGTCATCTCTATATATGTCCAAGCATCCAATATAATATACAACATCTGTACAATACTGGCCTCTAGGGCATACATACAACTAACAATCTCCCACTTGCACTAGGGCCAGCTGCTGTAGTATCGCATACCGAGCATCCCGAAGAGTCTCTCAAACTGTATCTGGGGAATGGCTTTCGTGAGTGGATCCGCCGTGTTGTTCTTCGTGTCAACCCTCCTGACCTCGATCTCCCGGCGATCGACTATCTCCCGGATCAGGTGATACCGCCTCAGAATATGCCTGGATCGCTGATGGGACCTGGGTTCCTTGGCCAAAGCCACCGCTCCATTGTTATCGCAATACAAAGGTATTGGATGCTCAATGGATGGAACCACTCCAAGTTCAGTAATGAACTTCTTGATCCAGACAGCCTCTTTGGCAGCATCGTTGGCAGCGATGTATTCAACCTCCATCGTCGAGTCTGCCACGGTTTCCTGCTTGGAACTCTTCCAGCTAACCGCCCCTCCGTAAAGGGTAAAGACAAAGCCCGACTGCGACTTAGAGTCGTCCTTATCACTCTGGAAGCTCGAATCGGTAAAGGACTCCACTTGGAGCTCTCCGTTACCATACACCAAGAACATATCTCTAGTCCTTCGTAAGTACTTGAGAATGCTCTTCACAGCTGTCCAGTGACTCTCTCCAGGATCAGCTTGATACCTGCTCACTATACTTAGTGAGTATGCTACATCGGGTCTGGTACATAGCATCGCATACATGATAGAGCCTACTGCCGAAGCATAGGGTATCTCTTGCATGCGGGCTCTCTCCAAATCAGTCTTGGGAGACATCTCTTTGGAGAGAGTGACTCCAGAGATCGTGGGTAAGTTCCCATGCTTGGACTCATCCATACTAAACCTCTTTAGTATGGTGTCAATGTACCTGGATTGGGACAATCCCAAAATCCGTTTGGATCTATCTCTATAGATCCTAATTCCCAATATGCAGGAGGCATCACCAAGAACTTTCATTGAGAATCTTTGTGATAAGAAGAGCTTAACCGATTGCAGCATAGGAATATCATTTCCTATCAAGAGTATGTCGTCCACGTACAATACGAGGAAGACAACCTTACTCTCTGCCACCTTCTTGTAGATACAAGGTTCATCTGGATTTTTGACGAAATGAAACTCTTTGATAACGAGGTCAAAGCAGATGTTCCAACTCCGCGATGCTTGCTTTAATCCATAAATGGATTTAAGCAGCTTGTATACCTTCCCGCTGCTCCCACTGTCTACGAAGCCCTCTGGCTGAGTCATGTACACTTACTCTTCTAAATCACCATTTAGAAAGGCGGTCTTAACATCCATTTGCCAGATTTCGTAATCATGATATGCAGCGATGGCAAGCATGATCCGGATGGATTTAAGCATAGCCACTGGAGAAAAAGTCTCGTCATAGTCCACACCTGGTCTTTGACGAAAACCCTTTGCTACAAGTCTAGCTTTGAAAGTCTCCACTTTCCCATCTACACCAAGTTTCTTCTTGAAGATCCACTTGCTCCCAATGGGTTTTACCCCTTCAGGAGCAACGTCCAAAGTCCATACTTTGTTGGTGTACATGGATTCCATCTCGGACCGCATAGCATCCAGCCATTTCACTGAGTCCCCACTCGTGATGGCCTGCTCGAAGCTAGTTGGGTCATCATCCTCCATGATGCAATCCTCCCTCCCACCATCCATGAGAAAACCGTAGTATCTCTCAGGTGGGCGAGGAACCCTACTAGATCGGCGGAGAGGCTGAGGTTCGTCGGAAGCTACTGAATGCTCTGGTTCCACTAAATCTTCTGTTGTGTTTTGTTCAGCTGGAACCTCTTCCAGTTCTACCTCAGAGCCACTAATTTCTTTTGCAAGAAATTCCTTTTCTAAAAAGGTGGCATGTTGAGCAACAAATACTCTTTGTTCCTCACTGTGGTAGAAGATATACCCTCGCGAATGTTTGGGATATCCAACAAACTTACACAAAACAGATCTTGCCTCGAGTTTGTCCGGTTTTTGTCTTTTGACATAGGCCGGGCAACCCCATATCTTTATAAAATTAAGATATGGTCTCTTTCCTTCCCATATCTCATATGGTGTGGTAGGCACAGATTTGGTGGGAACCCTGTTCAGTAGGTATGCTACCGTTTCCAGTGCATATCCCCAGAAGGAAACAGGTAACTCAGCTACACTCATCATAGAGCGCACCATATCTAATAGGGTGCGGTTTCTCCGCTCCGATACACCGTTGTGCTGTGGTGTATATGGAGGAGTTAGCTAAGAGAGAATCCCATTCTCTTTTAGGAAGTCCAGGAATTCAATGCTCAAGTATTCTCCTCCTCGATCAGATCGTAGGATTTTAATACTTTTTCCGGTTTGGTTCTCAACTTCTTGTTTATATTCTCTAAATTTCTCAAAAGCTTCTGATTTGTGTTTCATCAGGAACACATATCCGAATCTAGAGAGATCGACAGTGAATGTAATGAAGTACGAAGAACCATCCCTGGCATGTGTAGACATGGGACCGCATACATCACTATGTATAAGTCCCAAGAGTTCAGTAACTCTTTCTCCGTGTCCCGTAAACGGAGTTTTGGTCATCTTGCCTTTGAGACATGACTGGCAAGTGTCATAAGATGAAAATTCAAACGGATTTAAATATCCATCTTTATGCAACTTAGCTAGTCGTGTCGCATTGATGTGACCCAGTCTACAATGCCACAAGAAGGATTCGTTGAGTTCAGAACTCTTCCTCTTGTGTGTGTTTGTTATGCTCAGAACTGTTGATTGATTTAGAACATAAATGCCATTGCACAACGTGCCTGATCCAACCAACTTTTGGTTACGGAAAATGTTCATAACATTGTCCTGTAATGCAAAATTATATCCCTCTTTACTTAATAAAGAAACCGATATAATGTTGCATATCAGGTTCGGCATGTAATAGCATTCGTTCAGAACCAATGTATTACCAGTTGGTAATACAAGGTGATATTCCCCGACAGTCTTAGCTGCAACAATTGCACCATTTCCAACTCTAATGTCTTTATCACCTTCTCCAAGTTCTCTACCTTTCCTGAGCCCATGTAACTGATTACATATATGGGATCCTGACTCGGTATCTAATACCCAGGACGTAGAGCAAATGGAGAAACAGTTCTCAGTAACGAACACACCCGAAGAAAATGCATCAACATGTACTTTCTTCATTCGGGTGGCATGGGAATCCTAGCATTCCCCTATATCCTGTTCATTCCTATAACTCTTATAAGAAAGAACGGAACCAACGTTCCCCAGCACAGTATAACATGCGGGTTCGGTCAATACATCCATATTATTATCTTGATTAAGGCATGAAATGGTCGCTACCTGGAGAGAGAGAGAAGAAAACACTTTAGCGTATGCTCGTGCAAGATCAGATTGGTTATTAACTTATCTAATCAGGATGGCTCCCACTGCTTTTTATCAAATCTTCCTTCAAACCCTAAAAGGAAAGACTAGCCGGGATTAATTACACACTACAAGTTCGCCAATCTTTCAGCCAGGCCAGTGTCGGTACTTTGAGGGAGGTCCCCCGTGCTTTCGCACGAACCTAATTAATGTAAACCTCGTTTTCCCATAGGCGTAACCCCGTTGACACCTTTCTAGACACCTACTTGATCAGCTAATTGCAATGTGTAAAACTCTCCCAGGAGTAACTCTTACTCGCAGTGGGTATCGGGATCCAACTATCTCATAGAAGGTATGCAATCTTATTGCAAATTTCAACACTTGAAATTCCCGATAATATTTTGCCCCAAGCATCCTATGACCTTGACGGAGGTCAACAAACCACAGGGTGCAAGTCAAGTTCAACCCGTCATTTCTTGATTGAATCAAACCCACCCGCACGACCCTTGATGGAGGTCAACAAGGTCGTACGACTACCCTAATCCAATCTGCATCATATGCATAAGCAGACAAATACTAGTTAGCTACCGAACACTATGCCTTGACGGAGGTCAACAAACGTAGCACGAATACTAAGTAGGATTTATCTGAAATGACGGAGGGCTACGTCAGGTTTTTCTGAAAACCTATTGCGTAATGAACTTGATATCGTTGTAGAATCAAATGAATTTTTAAAATGGAGTGATTTTGAGGCTTTTCTAGTTTTGCTAAAGGGGTCACTCCCGGTGAAGGGATCGTCAGCCCTTTCCTCGTCGAATGAGGTGCGGGATATATCATATATATCACTGTGCAAAGCATAAACTATAGAAGCAATCAAAAGCAAACCGTGTGTGTAGCATCTGCCAGTTATTGCTAAAGGAGTCACTCCCGGTGAAGGGATCTTGGTCCTTTCCTCATCGAATAAGGTGCAGGGTATATCATATATACCGCTGTGCAAAGCAAGAACTGTAGCTACCTGTTTTATTTTAAAATTCGATTCCACAACATCTTAGGTTTCTTATCTTTCATTAATCACATTAATGAAGTCCCATCATTTAAATACCTAAACATCACAGATAGATATGACGTACACTTATGCCATCCGCATTCGCCTCGATGTCCCCTCGTGCACCGTTAGGTTAGGTAACTAACGACAGAGCAGGGCAGGGCTAGCGCTGGTGTAAAACATAAGTAACGTCTATATAATATATCATATATACTATATACTATATCCATCACAGAATCACAACATAGATATCGCAGCAGAAGAAACATATGAAATATTGTATATACTAGGACGTCCGTGTTTTCAATACGAGCCAGTATAAAACACGGATTCCACGGTCGTGATGAATAGCCAATCCCACACCCCTAGACCCTTACGAGAGCGGCAAGCAACCCTGCCAATTCTAGGGTTAGAAGACCCGGACTCGACTCCTCGAGATGGTCTCCCACTGGACCCCAGAACCCGGTTACTTATGCTCCCCTCCTTGGGTCTATCCTAATGCGGAAAGGTAAATAATATACAAAAGGTGACAACTTCCGCTACCTGGAAGTGCCCCAAATAAAAGAATATTACATACAAGTTTTTACATGAATGAAAATGAAAAACACTCATCTCACATAAAAACCCCCGGCTATTTAAACACGACAATCCAATATAAAATATCCAGCAACACATAACATCACATGTCATCAACGTAAGTAAATATGTGCATCCCAATTGTCGTTGACATATAGCAACGAAACCGGCGATATCACATATTACACTTACGGTCACAGAAAAGAAAGTGTAAAACTACAACAATTGGAATCCGCAACTTCTTTAGACATCGCATGCCTAATCAAATGAAATACTTAGACATCACATGCCTAACAGATATAAATCCCGCATTTTAGTCTCATTATCGAAAACTCTTTTCAATATCATGTGGGACTAAACTGCTAGATTTATAACATTCATTCAGTTATCTCATAACTGTTTGTGAATTCCAATTATTGTATCACATTCCAGATAAACAGAAAATGTTAAACTTTCCGATCGAACAGTCGAATACCCAAGTTTTCCCGATATAGCTCAACACATGAAATAAGTCTAACAACATTCAGTTCGTGCCTCAGTACCAACGGTCCAGCCGTAGAAAGGTCAAGCCAACGCCTTACATGTGGCACGCCGTACTGCCCCAAACCCGAAAGTTCAAAGGGCAGTTCAAGACGGTCACATAATCGAGTTAAGGTGTGTTGTCTTCTAGAGGGTCCATCGCGTTACTTGCACTACTTAGAACGTCGTTAAACTACGGAAAAATCCAACACTTGGAAATTTCCAGCAGGGGAAAAGTTGGGTATTTATATCCGGTCGAACTTTTTAACATACTCTAATATCATCTGGAAATACACAAAGACGAAATTTGATAATCTGATCGAATCTTTGATTCCCAATACAACCCCAGAATACTCTGCTGTAGAGTCACAATAAAAATATCTCAGAATATACAGCATTATATTATATGAGTTACTGTGCAGAAATCATCAGCCAAGGGAATAGTACGGCCGCGGAACCGCCGCACATGCCTAGCATGTGCCGCGGTTCCGCGGTGGAAAAGTCGACTTAGGCCCTCGTATTTCACAGTAATTCAAATAACACCCTGCTTGATTTTCTACATATTTTTAATCGACAAAAATCCCATTTTTTAGAAAAAGTCCAGAGAGCATTTTAGGGTTTTGGGTTTCGGTTCGATCGGGTTTCAAACGTCGTCTAGACTTCGCCTAAGGCTCTAGCTAGGCTCTGATACCAGTGAAAGGTTCCTACACACCCTATAGAGGTCTCACAAGGCATCAAACATGCCAATTTAAAAAATTATGGGTGCCGCGAAACCCTAACGCGGATCTTAGACTAGAATTCTAGGCGAAATACAAAACTAGTTAACTACTTAACTATAGATCGGAAGTTACAACCTTTGTAGATCCGGATCTCCACTTCCTTAGCTCCACGTGGGTGTCCTCTCGCTGTCCATCATGAATCCCGAACTCAATCGTCGGCTTCATCGGAGAAACGGGCAAGCTAGGTCGTCGGCTTCGTGTCAAAGACGATCTACGTCGAGGCATCACAAGTTCAAGCTCCGACTTCACAAAGTTGTGAAACTTGTGAAGAAAACACCCAAAACAACTTGGCAAGAGGTAGAGGGTGAAGAAATAGGACAGCGGACGGGACTTCGTTGCGGAGCCGTGGAGGTGGTGGACCGGATCTACAAAGGTTGTATGTCCGTTATCTTGTAGTTAACTGTTAACTAGTTTACTTCTTCTCCTAGTTTTTCTAGCAAACGATCCATTCTAGGGTTTGTAGGCACCGTATTTTTAGAAATTAGCGTGTTTGATCACTTGTGAGACATTACTAGGGTGCCTAGGAACCTTACAGTGGTATCAGAGCCTAGCTAGTGCCTTAGGCGAAGTCCCGACGGAATTTGAAGTCCGAACGAACCCGAAACCCCGAACCAATCTTGCTCTCTGTACATTTTTGAAAACAGTGAGTTTTTCCAAATTAAAAATATGTAGAGAACTCAGCAGGGAAATATAAGAATTACGGCGCAAAAATTTTTGGATGAACAGTTAAAACCGCGGCGGAAGAGCGGCATAAGACAGGTTAATGCGGCGGTTCTGCCGCACATTGATGACGTCAGCCCTAAATTTTTTCACTGTAATTCATTGTATCTGGTTCTGAGTTCTCTGGATGTTTTGAAATTTTATTCAAGAGTTGAATTTTCTGGAGTTGTTTTGGGGATTCGGTATTTCGATCGGGGTATCAAATTTTGTCTATGTGGCTTTCCGGATAAATTTTAGAATATGTTAAAATGTTCGACCGGATATAAATACCCAATTTTTCCCCTATCGGGAAATTTCCAAGTGTTGGATTTTTCCGTAGTTTAACGACGTTCTAAGTAGTGCAAGTAACGCAATGGACCCTCTTGAAAACAACAAACCTTAACTCGATTATGTGACCGTCTTGAACTGCCCTTTGAACCTTCGGGTTTGGGGAAGTACGGCGTGCCACATGTGAGGCGTTGGCTTGACCCTTCTACGGCTGGACCGTTGGTACTGAGGCACGAACTGAATGTTGTTAGACTTATTTCATGTGTTGAGCTGTATCGGGAAAAGTTGGGTGTTCGACTGTTCGATCGAAAAGTTTAACATTTTCTGTTTATCTGGAATGGGATACAATAATTGGAATTCACAAAAGTTATGTGATAACTGAATGAATGTTATAAACATAGCACTTTAGTCTCACTTGATCGGTTGCCACGGAATTTTGATGTGATCAAAAGTATGTCGCAATCACGTAGCGTACGCGGATACTCGCCGGGTAAACTTAATAGACAGCCTCACTCCATAGCCCCGACCAAGTGACTGTAGGAGAACCCCGTCGCCGAAAGCATCCGTTCGGGTGCTCGCGGCAGCGGTGTTCCGCCTTGGTGCACTTCGTCGACGGTATCGGGGGTGCGGCCGCCTACTGAAGTTTGCGACGAGCATTCGATCAGGATGTCGGGAATCTTGTTGAATTGCCCGACTTGATATTGAAAAGAGTTTTCGATTTTGAGACTAAAATGCGGGGTTTATAATTGTTAGGCATGTGATGTCTAAGTAATTCATTTGGTCAGGCATATGATGTCTGAGGTGGTTGCGGATTCCAACTGTTGTAGTTTTACACTTTCTTTTCTGTGACCGTAAGTGTAATATGTGATATCGCCGGTTTCGTTGCTATATGTCAACGACAATTGGGATGCGCATATTTACTTACGTTGATGACATGTGATGTTATGTGTTGCTGGATATGTTATATTGGATCGTCGTGTTTGAATAGCCGGGGGTTTTTATGTGAGATGAGTGTTTTTCATTTTCATTCATGTAAAAACTTGTATGTAATATTCTTTTTATTGGGGCACTTCCAGGTTGCGGAAGTAGTCACCGTTTGTATATTATTTATTTTTCCGCACTAGGATAGACCCAAGGAGGAGAGCACAAGTAACCGGGTTCTGGAGTTCAGTGGGAGACCAACTCGAGGAGTCGAGCCCGGGTCTCCTAACTCCAGAATTGGTAGGGTTTCTTGCCGCTCTCGTAGGGGTCTTGGGGTGTGGGATTGGCTATTCATCACGACCGTGGAATCCGTGTTTTATACTGGCTCGTATTGAAAACACGGACGTCCTAGTATATCCAATATTTCATATGTTTCTTCTGCTGTGTTTTATCTGAGATCATGCGATGTTCTGTGGCAGATATTATATATAGTATATATGATATATTATATAGACGTTACTTATGTTTTACACCCGCGCTAGCCCTGCCCCGCTCTGCCGTTAGTTACCTAACCTAACGGTGCACGAGGGGACATCGAGGCGAATGCGGATGGCATAAGTGTACGTCATATCTATCTGTGATGTTTAGGTAAATTAAATGATGGGATATTCATTAATGAGATTAATGAAAGAAAATAAACCTAATTGATGTTGTGGAATCGAATTTCAAAATAAAACAGGTAGCTACAGTTCTTGCTTTGCATTGCGGTGTTCCTTGTAGAACATCCTGCACCTTATTCGATAAGGAAAGGACCGAGATCCCTTCACCGGGAGTGACTCCTTTAGCAATAACTGGCAGATGCTACAACCCTCGGTTTGTCATTTGATCGCTTCTATAGTTTCCGCTTTGCACAGTGATATATATGATATACCCCGCACCTCATTCGACGAGGAAAGGGCCGACGATCCCTTCACCGGGAGTGACCCCTTTAGCAAAACTAGAAAAGCTTCGGAAAGCATTCCATTTAAAAACCGTTTGATTCCGCAACGAGATCAAGTTCAAAGCGTTAAAGGTTTTCACAAAAACCAGCCGCAACCCTCCGTCATTTTAGGAAGTAGAGTACTTAGTATTCGTGCTGTGTTTGTTGACCATAGTCAAGGCACAGTGTACGGTAGCTAAGTGATGTCTTCCTACACTGCATATGATGCGATTAGTTAGGACAGTCGCGTGACTTTGTTGACCTTAGTTAAGGGTCATGTGGGTGGGTCTAATTAATCACGAAATGACGGGTAGAACTTGACTAGTACTTATGATTTGTTGACCATAGTTAAGGTCATAGGTACTAGGGGTAAAAAATATTATCGGGAATTTCAAGTGTTGAAATTTGCAATGAGATTGCATACCTTCTATGAGATAGTTGGATCCCGATACCCGCTGCGAGTAAGAGTTACTCCTGGGAGAGTTTTATACATTACAATTAGCCGATCAAGTAGGTGTCTAGAAAGGTGTCAACGGGGTTACGCCTCTGGGAAAACGAGGTTTACATTAATTAGGTTCGTGCGAAAGCACGGGGGACCTCCCTCAAAGTACCGACACTGGCCTGGCTGAAAGATTGGCGAACTTGTAGTGTGTAATTAATCCCGGCCAGTCTTTCCTTTTAGGGTTTGAAGGAAGATTTGATAAAAAGCAGTGGGAGCCATCCTGATTAGATAAAATAATAACCAATCTATTCTTGCAAGAGCGCACGCTGAGTGTTTTCTTCTCTCTCTCTCCTGGTAGCGACCATATCACGCCTTAATCAAGATAATAATACGGATTATTGACCGAACCCGCTTGTTATATAGAGCTGGGGAACGTTGGTCCCGCTCCAACTTATAATTGTAATAAGACAGAGCAGGAAATTGGGGAATACCAGATTTCCCGTGCCGCCCAAACGAAGAGAGTGCATGCTGATGCATCATCTTCGGGTGTGTTCATTATACAGAACTGTTTCTCAGTATCCTCCGCATCCTGGTATATGATACCGGATCAGGATCCCAGATATGTAAGATGTTACATAGGGCTACAAAAGGGTAGAAAAACTGAGAACGGGTGATAAGTTTCATGAGGCAGAAAACGGGGCAAGTGTTGCAGCCAAGTCTGTCGGTCACTGTCACCCTGTATTACCGATACATTGATTCTGAACGAATGTTATTAGATACCGAACCTGATATACAAAATCATATCTGTCTCTTTATTAGTAAAGAAACGATAAAATTTCGTATTGTTGGATAATGTTTTGAACATTTCCTATATCAAAAGTTGATCGGTTCAGGCACGTTGTCTAAAAGCATTGATGTTCTAAATCAAACTACAGTTCTTAGTATATGGAACACACACAAGAGGAAGAGTTCAGAATTGAACTATTCCTTCTTGAGGTATTGTAGACTAGGTCAGATCAATGTGACCCGACTAGCTAGAGTTACATATAGATGCATATTTAAATTAGTTTGAATTTACATCTTGTGAAACTCGCCAGTCATGTCGCAAAGATAAGATGACCACAGCTCTGTTTATTGGAAACAGAGAAAGAGTTAATGAACTCTTGGGATGATACATGTTGATGTATGTGGGTCCCCTGTCTACACATGCCAAGATCGGTTCTTTGTACTTCATTACATTCTCTGATAATCTTTCGAGATTCAGACCTATGTTCCTGTTGAAACACAAGTCCGAATCTTTTGAGATATTCGCGGAATATAAGCGAGAAGTAGAGAACCAAAATACGGGTATAAGTATTATGTCCTATGATGAGATCAAGGAGGAGAATACTTGAGCACGGAAATCCTGGACTATTCTAAAGGAGAATGAGATTCTCTCTCAGAATAACTCCTCCGTATACACCATAGCACGATGGTATATCGGGGCGGAGCAGATACACCCTATTTGATATGGTGTGCTCTATGATGAGTACTACTGAGTTACCTTTTTCCTATTGGGTGTTATGCACTTGAGAAGATGCATACCTATTGAATAGGGTTCCAATCAAATCAAAGCCTACCATTTCATATGTGATATGGAAAGGGAAGAGCCCATATCTTAAGTTAGTTAAGATTTGGGGTTGTCCGGCCTATGTCTAAAAGCTAAATCCGGACAAGATCGAGGCAACGTCTGTTATGTAGAACTGGAAACGTTCCAGCTATACAAACTGGAGTTGATGATTTTGTAGAACCGAAGGATTCAATAGATTCCAACGAACCTCAGCCTCTCCGCCGATCTAGTAGGGTTCCTCACCCACCTGAGAGATACTTCTGTTTCTCTATGACAGTGGGAGCGAGGATTGCATCATGAGATGATGACCCAACTAGTTTCGAGCTGGCCATCAGGAGTAAGACTCTGTAAGAATGGCTGGATGTTTAGCGATCTGAGATGGAATCCTTATACACCAACAAAGTATGGACTTTAGTTGCTATATCTGAAGGGTTAAATCCCCATCAGGAGCAAGTATATCTTGAGAAGATTACTTGGTGTACATGGAAAAGTTGAGACTTTCAAAGCTAGACTTGTTAAAGGTTTTCGTCATTGACCAGGTATGGATAATGATGAAACCTTTTCTAAGGAGCTATGCTTAAGTCCATCCAGATCCTACTTGCCACGGCTACATACCATAACTACGATATCTGGCGGTTGGGTGCCATGACTGCTTTTCTAAATAAAGATTTAGAAGAGTGAGTCTATAAGTACACAGCCAGAGGGCTTCGTAAACAGTGGGAGCAGCGGAAACGTGAGCAAGATGTTTTATCTGATAAAGCAGGTATCGCGGAGTTGGAACATCTGTTTTGATGAATTAGTCAAAGAAGTTGACATCATCAAAATGGTAGATGAACCTTGTATATACAAAAAGGTAGTAGGGAGTATGGTGGTGATCCTCGTAGAGTACGTGGATGACATACTCTTGATAAGAAAGGAGTTTCTTATGCTACGCTCGATCAATCTCCGTTTATCACAATGATTCTCCGTGTAGGATCAAAATGATACCTCCTTAATCCTGAGTTTTGGATCTATGAGATAGATTTAAATGGATGTTAGGATTCTCACTAGTTGTAGTGAGATGGTATCAAGTGATCCTGGGGAGAATCACTGGAAGTGTTCCAGGGTGATAAAGACGACTGAATGTCAGTCGCAGGCATTGTCTTTACCCTCAGTAAAGGGACGGTATGTTGGAAGAGTTCCAAGCTAGATACCGTGGCAGACTAGACGATAAAGGCTGGTGACATCGCTGTTAAAGATACTACCAAAGAGGAAGTTTGGGTGTATATTGGTTCATAAGATGAACTGGGTTCCTGCCATTGTATGACAATGGAAGTGTGGCTTCTGCCCTGGAACCTTGGTCCCCTCAGTGACCCAGACAAATTCTGAGGCAGCATCACCTGATCATGGAGATAGTTGATCTCCAGGGTGATCGAGGTCAGGAGAGTAGACTCAGAGTCCAACACGGCGGATCCACTCACGAAGGTCTTTTCCCAGAGAGAGACTCATAAGGGATGGTTGAGTATTAGATACTGCGACCACTGCTACAGATGGCCCTAGTGCAAGTGGGAGATTGTTAGTTAAATGTATGCCCTAGAGGCCATTACTGTACATTGGATGTATATTGTAGTGGATGCTGGGACATATATAGGTAGAACTTTCTTGCTCGACATGATAGTACGCTATCTGGTTGCTCTTTATCTTAACATGTATACTTTCTGTCTCTCTGATTACATGTTGATAAAGCCCTTAGGATGTGTACTCGACTTCCAGGATTATGATGCAGATCATACTAGTGGGCCCTGGGTAGTCAATGAGTACATCCTTCATTGTTCCTAGTCGAGGGAATATCGAGACAGGGCATCGATATTCCAGAGTAGACTAGCGCATATCTTCCCGACCCATGCGATGGGCGATGGATGTTCCCATATCCATTGGTGTTTGACATCGAAGATGGTATGCGGGTGCTCAGTAAAGACTGGGTACACTGAACGGACTCGCCGAGAACTCCCAGATGGTATTATACCTCACGTCAGATGGCAGTTCTCTGGTGACACTGGTACAGCTTAGTCTGTTGACCCGAGATCGTCATAGAGTCTTGTGTGTCTCCCACCGTGCTTTAATTTCCACCCTACCACGGCTCTAATGAGTTGTGCAAACAGGTGGTTTTTGGGTACAGTCCCGATTCACATGAAGGCAATGAGCGATAGGAGGGGATTCGTCTCTCCCGGTATTGGGGGTTGATGTTGTGCTATGCTCGACTGGCCATAACAGGAAATCCCTGGCCAGGGTTGCTGTAATATACTGGTAAGAGTTATCAGTAGTTTCACGAATGTTATGGACCCTACGTCGGCATGACTTATTGAGCTATTGGGGTCTGACGTTTACCACCCCTAGGCGAGATATGCGACATATCAGACGAACAGACCGGACTATACGGTAAGTGTTACTGGTTGGATTCGCAGGAGTGTGAGCGGGCTTGCTCGTCGATCTTCTGATCGCTCAATACCCGGATGGCCGTTATGTTTAGCAGACCGCTTGCAGCTTGTGGGTGTTTGATATGATCATCATCCGCTGCCGGCGTATTGACGAGTCTTTAGAGTCCTACACAGAGGTTTCCTAGCTCAAGCGAAACGAAATGGGAGCGCATATGAGATATGTGCGGGACCGAGAATAATGCGTGTATGTGATACCGTATTCTATTCTCGCGATGAATGTATCGATTGGTTATATGCGATATAACCTAGTTGTCGAATCAAGGATTGATTCGATAAACCGATACATTGAATACTAGCCGGTTATATGCGACATGACCGGATCATTGAATCAAGTGTTGATTTAATGATTTAATGTATAATTATATATTTGATATATTACTTTGCATTAACTAGTATTGGTTCACTTTAAATGGATTTACTCACTTAGTTTGTGCACATTGCATATGTGATATATTTTGTGCACATGATTGTATCATGTTTGATGATACATGCAAGCTAGGGTTAGTGTAAAGAATTTGACCATGGTTAAGATTAAGATTAGGGTTTTCTTTTTCTTATTTATTTTGGAAAAAGAAAATGATAAAGAAAATGAAATGGTGGCTTATTTTGTTTGTAGTTGAAGATTCTTCAAACTTTGACTAAGTAACCATTTTGTCTTCTTTCTTAACCCTAACTCTTCATATTAACCTTAGTCAATTCTCTACCACTAACTAAGGTTAATGATATGATAAGTATTATATTTTCTTTACTATTTTAATAATCTTATCATATCATCTTCTTCTTGCTTCATCTTCTTTTTCAATGGAGAAAGCTTGCTACTCCAATGGCAAGTCATGAAATCTAGTGAGAAATCCAAAACTAAAGTTTACCCACTTCCTATTTCTTCATCCTCTACCTCTTACCAAGTAGTATAGGGTGTTTCCTTCACAAGTTTTTCCGACTTGGTGAAGTTGGAGCTTGTTCTAGCGACGCCTCGACGTAGATCATCTTCGGCATCGAACCGACGATCAAGCCCGCCCATTCTTCGACGAAGCCGACGTTGGAGTCCGGATTCTTTTTGGACAGCGGACGGGACTTCGTTGCGGAGCCGTGGAGGTGGTGGACCGGATCTACAAAGGTTGTATGTCCGTTATCTTGTAGTTAACTGTTAACTAGTTTACTTCTTCGCCTAGTTTTTCTAGCAAACGATCCGTTCTAGGGTTTGTAGGCACCGTATTTTTAGAAATTAGCGTGTTTGATCACTTGTGAGACATTACTAGGGTGCCTAGGAACCTTACATGGTAAACGTCAGACCCCAATAAACGATAAGTCGTGCCGATGTGAGGCTCATAACGGGTCAAGAAACTACTGGTAACACTTACCAGCAAATCTCTGATCAGCCCTGGCCAGGGACTTCCCTGTTACGGCCAATCGAGCAGAGCGCAACATCAACCCCCAATACCGGGAGAGACGAAACCCCTCCTATCGCTCATTGCCTCCATGTGACTCGGGACTGTACCCAAAGACCACCGTTTTACACGCCCTCATGGACGTGGTAAGGTGGAGATCAAAGCACAGTGGGAATCACACAAGACTCTATGACGATTTCGGGTCTACAGACTAACCTGCACAAGTGTCACCTGAGAACTGCCATCTGACGTGAGGTATAATACCATCTGGGAGTTCTCGGCGAGTCCGTCTAGTATACCCAGTCTCCACTGAGCACCCGTACACGATCTCTGATGTCAAACACCAATGGATATGGGATCATCCATCGCCCATCTCATGGGTCGAGAAGCGTATACGCTAGTCTACACTGGTATATCGATGCCCCGTCTCGATACACCTACGACTAGGGACCTTGAAGGATGTACTTATAGACTACCATGTCCCCACTAGTATGATCTGCATCATAGTCCAGGCAGTCAAGTACACATCCTAAGGGCTTTACCAACATGTAACCATAAGACAGTTTAAAGAGACTAGTATACATGTTAAGATAAAGAGTAACCAGATAGCATACTATCATATCGAGCAAGAAAGTCATCTCTATATATGTCCAAGCATCCAATATAATATACATCTGTACAATACTGGCCTCTAGGGCATACATACAACTAACAAGATGGACATGTTTTGGTTTTGCGTAATTGCTTTTTTGTACCCAACGCAACTTGTAATATCATTTCTGTATCTTTAGTTTCTAAAGAAGGTTATGAATTTGCGTTTGTAAGTAATGTTGTAAACATTCACCTTAATCAAGTTTTGATTGGGTCAGGTACATTGAGTAATGGTATATACGTATTAAACCAACCACAGATTTTCAACGTTCAGAATACACACAAAAGAATGTCTCCGGAAATAAATCAGACTTTCTTATGGAATTGTAGACTGGGTCACATCAATGAGAGAAGGTTGACGAAGTTACATACAGAAGGATATTTGAATCCGTTCGAATATCAATCGTATGCCACTTGTCAATCCTGTCTCAAAGGAAAGATGACAAAGACTCCGTTTACTGGACACGGAGTAAGGGCGAGCGAGCTCTTGGGACTGGTACACAGCGACGTGTGCGGTCCAATGTCTACACATGCGCGAAGCGGTTATTCTTACTTCATTACTTTACGGATGACTTCTCAAGGTACGGTTATGTCTTCTTTGTTGGAGATAGTGCCCTCATAGTCAATTATTGGATCGCAGGTACGTGATTGCAATGATTGCGGAGGACCTATCCCGGTAGCACAGTCTTACTCGAGATGATAGTATGCTATCTGGTTTGCCTTTATCAGTCGTGTACATGTTCAGGTGACTGATTGCATGTTACACTTTGATAGAGCCCTTAGGATCTTGCTTTACTACCAACAGTATGATGGCGATCATATACATGAGAGTTGGGTAGTTTATATGCATATCCTTAATTGTGGTCCCTAGTCGTGGGAGTTTCGAGACAGGGCATCGATACTCCGGAGTAGACTAGTGTGTACAGTCGAGACCCCGACGAAGGGCGGTGGCCGGTCTCACAAGCCACTGGTGTCAGTTGGATCACCTAATATGTATACAGATGCTCATTGGGTTATGAGTACACCGGACAGGACTCGCCGGGAATCTGCTAGTTAGTATTATATCTACCGTCAGATAGCAGTTCCCTGGTGACATGTGTACAGGTTAGTTCATCGACCTGAGGTCGTCATTTGTCTCGTGTGAGTTCCCACTGTGCTTTGATTTCTACCCTACCACGGCTCAAAGGAGTCGTGCAAACAGGTAGCTTTTGGGTACAGTCCCGAGCCATATGGTGGCACGTGAGCGGATCGGCAGGGGATTCGTCTCTCCCGGTATTGGGGGCGAGGTCGTGCTGTGTCTAGGAGAGCCATTACACAAAGTCCATGGCCATGGCAGGAGATTTACTGGTAGGTACTCCAGTAGTATCTCAGGGTGTTATTGGGCTACACTCCGACACGACTTATACTGCTATTGGGGGTCTGACGTTACTAGCCCCCTAGGCAGATATGCGATACTCATTGACGAACGGACCGGACTGTATATACATTGTCACTGTTAGGCTCAGTAGGGTTTCTGGATGAGTTCGCTCATCGGCCTCCCTTGAGTGCGCTCATCGGTCTCCCTTGAGGTCAGTCCGTGGGCAGCCGTTACGCATTGCTAGTGCCACTGACGGTTTGTGGTTAAACCCACTGCCAGGGTACTGACGAGTCATTAGAGTCCCCCACAGACAGTTTCCCAAGTTCGGGTGAAACGTTGTAGAGGCCGTATGGTTTTATGGCAGGGTTCGGAAAATGCACGTGCGTTTACGCACGTGTTATTTTTCGGGCAGATGATACTGGTCGGCTTTGGTTTAAGCCGGATCCGAGTATTATATTGAGTAGGTATAATATCTTTGTCTCAGTTGCATTTGTATTCGGTCGTAATACAAATGCGGGTATATTTATACAGTTTCGGGGTTGTCCTGAAATTCGTTTCAGGATCACTTTTGGAAGTTGCCAGTTTCCAGTTTTCTATCAGCTGTCTTTTAACATTCGGTTAAAGACGGATTTATCTTTTCTTGAGATGAGTGTGGATTCTTCTAGAAGTTTCTAGATGAGGTGACTAGGATTAATTGGTGTTGGATTTTCATTGGTTGCTTTAATGGTTCAATTAATGCATAATGACTCATGCTTTGTTATTAAAGCTTTTTGTTTTCCTTAAGATATTTTCTTCATGATAAGCTTTATGCTTAAGGTCACCCCCCTCTCCTACGGTCACCTCCCTCTTGCTATATATGGCCGGCCCTCTCTCTCACCTCATTCTCTCTCTCACTTGAGTTTTCATTTGCTAGAAAAGATTATGATAGGTTTTATCGGTGTATGGAATTTCACAGTCCATTTCATTCCATCACCCGATTCCTTCGGCAACTTCATTAACCGATCGTCCACGGATTTGGACGAAGTGAGACAAAGTCATCTACTCATTCTCTACATCATTCTTGGTCGTCTCTTTTAGCAAACTTGACGATCGAGTTGCCTCAAGTCAGAGGCGGGAGCCCGTTTAAAGAATCGGTGATGTGGTGCCACCTCGACAAGGATATCGGAGATCGACGAGATCGGAGCAGCCGCAACGGAGCGTGGGATGATGGTTGAAGAACGAAGGACTCGGATCGTTCGGTACAACCTTTCTACACTCTTTACAGTTTGTTAGTTTAGCAATAATGGCAGATCCGGGTTAAAGTATACGATAGCGCCAGTTTAAAAGTTTTTATTCCGCATTTGGCGTCTGTAGACGGCCGGGGCGCTACTGTAGACTTACAGTGGTATCAGAGCCTCACCATTTTTCTATACTAACTTGTGCTAACGCGTTTAAAACATCGATCCGACCGGAAATCAAAAATCACAAAATTACAACTTGACAGTTTCTGTTGTTTTTAAACGGTCTGATAAAATTATTCTACACATCTCAGAATATTGTGCAGGCTTTTATTAGAACGACGTAGAAATTTGGGCACGTGATTCGATGGGACAGCCGCGGAAACGCGGTCAAACCTATGGTTTGACCGCGCATCCGCGGCCATACAGTGAGCTCGTGGCCCCAAATTTTCACAGTGGGTTCTTGGTTTGATTTTGGGGTTTTTGGTAAATATCGTTTTGGCCCAGGTTTTGTTACTGTTCACCAGTAAGCAGTGGGGCCCACTTTTTGATATTTGGTCTTTGGTCGATCGAAATTTAAACACGTTAGTTTACAGTGCTTACATTATATCTCCGACCGGGAATGTCATTTGATCGGTAAACCGCGTTTAATTGCTATAGTTCTTTTAGACGGGTTTGCGAACGTGACATTCGCGTTGATGTTCTGCGTTGTGCTGTGATGTTGCGGATTTGTCGTGGTGGATAGCAGTGTGCAATGGAAGTACAGTTTGTGTTTATTTGTACATTTGATATTGCGGGGCGAGCGTCCAACTTGTGGATAGCCGTCACTGCCTGTTGTATAATATTCTTTTTGGGGCACGACCAGGTTGCGGTCGATGTACCTATTGTACTATTTTTCATTACTGTACTAGGTTTTGCCCCGAGACGGAGTGCACGGATAGCCGGGTTCTGTGAAGCAACGGGTCCGCATCTCATGGCTTTGAGAGGCAGAGGGGCCCCACTCTAGAATTGGCAGACTATTCGCCGCACTCGTAGGGGGTACAGGTTGACCCAAGGAGGGGTGCTCAAGCTACCGGATTCCGTGAAGTGCTGGGTGGTCCATTCACTATGCTGTAGGGGGCTGCCTCGCTTCAGGTTTTGGCGGGTAACTTGCCGCACCCGTAGGGGTCTAGGTTTCATTGCACAGGCTATCCACACGACAGGGGAACGTCGGGTTTCAGCAGCGGCTCTGTGAAACTCGGGGATCCCAGATATCTGTATTGTTCTGTGATGCTTATTACTTTTCTGTAATGTTGCATACTATCACGCCTAGAGCGATTATTGTATATTGGTTTATATACTATTAGATGTTGTATATGTTTTACACCCGCGCTAGTCCAGTCCCCGCTCTGTCGTTAGTTAAGTAACCTAACGAGTGATGACGGGACCCAGTGACGAATGCGGATGGCATATACGTACATGTTATTTTCGTTCTTTTCTGGTGTGATTAAATGATGGGACTGCGTTGATTCTGAGCAATGCAAAGTTAAAACAAACCTGTTTACAGTTGTTGGAACAAATTTAAAAAGTGTTGTTACAAAGACGTTTCCTTTTGTTATGCATAGCGGTATTCAGTGGAATATCCTGCACCTCATTCGACGGGGCAAGGGCCGATATCCCTTCACCGGGACTGACCCCTTGGACAGAAGTTTGCGTCAGAGTAATAACTTTACTATAGTCGATTACAAGTTGCTTTGCATAGCGGTATTCAGTGGAATATCCTGCACCTCATTCCACGAGGAAAGAGCCGAGATCCCTTTACCGGGAGTGACCTCTTTAGCAAAAGGTTTTCGCCACTATATTTTAAAAAGCTATCAGGTTCCTTCAGCGATATCAAGTTCACTACGCTAAAGGTTTTTCGCCAAAAACCAGCCGTAGCCCTCCGTCACTTCTTTTGGGTATTCAGTAGTATTCAAGCTATGTATTTTAGCCAAAGTTAAGGCATAGTGTTTGGTAGCTGCTGGGTATTCAATTGTTGCATAGATAGATGAGTTAGTTTGGGACAGTCGTTCTGCCGATTGGCCAAAGTCAGGGGCATGTGCGGGTGGGTTCAAATTGACAAGATAGTGACGGGTAGAACTTGGCATGTGACTTATGACATTTTGACCAAAGCCAAGGTTATAAGAGCATGGGGCAAAAATCATATCGGGAGTTTCTAAAGAAACTGAAACTTGCCAAGTATGCGCATACCATCTGGAGTATGAGTAACGTGGATGCATTCCATCACGTTATCATGCGATGAGAGTTGGATCCTGATTCCCACTGATGAGTTGGTTTACTCTTCGGGTGATCTCGATTGATTCTTCTTTAGGTTTGGAGGAGAATTTGACAGGACAGTGGGAGGTTTCCGGATTAGATAAAGTGATGACTATTCTGATCTAGGATAGAGTGCACGCAGAGTGTTTCTTTTCTCTCTCTCTCTTTGGCAGCGACCTTTGACCGACCCTAGACTATGACTCAGTGACCAAGTTGACCAAACCTTCTTAAAATACTGGCTTTTGGATTGTCTGAGTTGCATAAGTCATTGCCACTCCTTCTTTTACCCTTTGAATTTCTCAGAACACCCGTATTACTACGGATATCCACTTCCATTGGATAGATCCATCGTATGGTTATATACGAACTCGAAGGGACTTCTTCGGGGATGGATCCAGGTTCAGGAGAAATAGAATTGGTTTATTCAGTTGTCTTTTATTATCACCTTCTCTCAGGTTGCGAGAGCTCCTTGGTTTAGGAGAGTACACCTATTACGCCTATTGGATAGTCTTATTCCAAACCATAGGCTGGTGCCGAAAGGTAGGGAATGGAGAAAACCAATTAGCCTAAGTAGGGTGTGCAGAAGGTAATATGTAAAGACAAAATAAAGGGATTAGAAAGAGGGCAAAGTAAATTGCGACTGATATCATTCACGACCAAAACCGCGTACTTCATCGCCGCTCCTATTTCACCTTTAAAAAGAATAAGGTATTATTCAGTTGTCTTTTATCGTCACCTTCTCTCGAGATGCGAGTACTCCTTGGTTTAGGAGGGTACACCTATTATGCTTACTGGATAGTCTTCTTCCAAACCATAGGCTGGTGCCGAACGGTAGGGAAGGAAGAAAACCATTTAGCCTAACGATGGTGTACAGAAGGTAACGATTAAAGACAAATAAAGGGGATTTGGAGAGATGGCAAAGAGATATACGGTTGAAGTCATGAATTGGATTATGGAAGAGGCATTGCTATGAATACCAGGATACCCCTACGAAACATTTTCATGTTTCAGTGCATTGTTAAAGAAAAACTGTTTTTCCCGATTAGACACTTACTCCAAGGGTATGTATTTACCAGGTTTCATTCTCATATCTGTATGGTTTTACAGATGATGAGTGGGAGTAAGATATTGGTAATTAGGTGATTATCCTCATTATATCGGAATTCGTTGTAATTGGTGATATTTGAGGAAATCGCCAGGGTACAGTTTTCCACCTACAACGCACAGGTTTTGAGTTGTTTAACTCAGCGGACTTATACAGAGTATTGTATGTTGTCCAGTGTCCATCAGGACAAAGGGGTAGGTCCTCGTACTATGTTCTGTTTACTTATAACTTCTCTAGTATTTAGACGAGTGTTTCGTAGAAATACATGGTCTAAGTTTTGAGAAGTTGTGGGTATAAGAATAAAGTAGAGAACCAGGTATCACAAGTATCGGGATTCTTCAAAGAGATCGAAGATGTAGATTCTTATGATTGGTATTCAGATGATAGTGATGGTTTTGAGAAACGTGTTTCTCTTTCAGGTTGCTCATAATTGGATGGATTCCTAAGTTGAGTAATGCTGATTAGCCTCTTTCCATTAAGATGATATGCACTGGAGACAGCTGCATGATTTGAATATGGTTCCAATTAAATAAGTGCCAAAGTTTCTGTATTGGATATAGAATGGATCGTACCTTAAAAGAAATTAAGGTACGGGGAGTTGTCCAGCTTATGCTTAAAACCAGACTCTGGATAACTCAGGGCACGTTTCTGTAGTGGCTGTTTGGGGGTTGACCCTGGCTATGACAAGGGTTGATATTCTACCATTTGGAAGATCAATAGTGATATTGTTCTTGACTCGCCACAGTTTTAGTAAAAATGGATCTTTTTCAGAAAACAGTAGTGGGAGTATGGTAGAACTGGAAGTGATTCCAGAACCGCGAACGATTACGGAAAATTTAATAGGACCTATACATTCAATCAGGTTTGACATTCCAATAACCACTCCGCAGGTATGGTAGGTAACTTCAGACACCCGAGAGGTACTTCGGTAGCCTCAAGGACGGTGACAGGGAGGTTCTTATCTACCAAGACTTGACACTACTGTTGTTCCAGGTTATGAGACCCGGAAGGAGGGTTTTCGTAGTCAGTGGGAGCAGCAAAAGCATAGTGGGCAAGTAGCTTATATCTATTTATAGACTAGAGCAGTTATAACGGAGATAGATCATCTAATTTTGATGTGACAGTCATGAGTTTGACTTCGATCAGAATAGGGGATGGATCTGTTAAGAAGGTAGTAGGGTGTGATGTCATGGTATCTGGATGACATACACAGAGTAGGAAGTAAAATTCCTATACTACGATCGGTTGTACTGTGGTCGTCACACAGTTGTTTCTCCAGACAGGATATGGATATAATATTTGACATTCTGGTTTCTAGATCTATGGTTTTAGATCTGGATTTGGGTAGTTTCCCAATGTGGGTACTTTGACAGATATTCTAATGGTTTTTAGATTAGTTGACTCCTAGCATGGTGGTGTACCTGCAGGTGATGGAGTCACCCTCTCTAAAGGTGTCGTACAGACTAAAGGAGAGAGGGATGTGCATGATTGGCAGATCACTTGCTTAGGCAACTGAGTCAATCATGAAATGTCAAGTACCACACCAGATGTTGTTTTTGCACTAGATGCAATAAGTTTGTATTTATCCAATCCTGGAGAAACATAAGGAAGCAGTTTTAGAACATAAGTACATGTTCTACGGATTTGATGACGGCAGCCTCCTTCGGGAGACGATTATCATTCCAGGCTTCAAAGGTGACGTGGATGACAGAGTGACTGTCAGAGTTTTAGTTTTTCCCTCTGACGAAGAGGGACAGTATTATGGACAGGTGGTCCAAGACGATACTGTGGGAAGCAAGGTGCCCGATACTGATTAGGTTCAGTGATCGATTCAGTCTAAGAAGTTTGGATATGGAGTTCATTTATGAACTAGGTCCCATCAGATATCCAGACATATTCTAAGACAGGTATTACTCAATTCGGGAGATGGCTTTCTCCGCGAACTTGAGATTTAGAGAGATATAGAAATAAACATCTAGGCGGATCCACTCACTGAGGCTATTTCTCGAACACAATAGTTTTACAAACGGGCTTTGTGATACTGATTAGTAGAGGAGTTGGATGTTCGGTTTCACACGGGCTGTGAGTAGTCGACATTGCAATAATTAGCCTTGAGTGCAAGTGGGAGATTGTTGGAGATAGTGCCCTCATAGTCAATTATTGGATCGCAGGTACGTGATTGCAATGATTGCGGAGGACCTATCCCGGTAGCACAGTCTTACTCGAGATGATAGTATGCTATCTGGTTTGCCTTTATCAGTCGTGTATATGTTCAGGTGACTGATTGCATGTTACACTTTGATAGAGCCCTTAGGATCTTGCTTTACTACCAACAGTATTGTCACGACCCGAGAATTCGACTCGTGACCGGCACTTAACCACGCAACGTCTACAGGCGCAACGCAGCTAAGTAAGCCGAACCCAGAAATCAAAACCAATAAATATAGAGTGATTTAAAACATTTTGTAAAAACAATCGTACATGTCCGAAAAACTTCCATTTATTTAGTAGAAATCCTTTTTAAGTTCAATAGTTATAAGTTTTATAATTTTGGTAACATTTCCTTTTTTAAAACATTAACCCCAAAAGTCGGATAAAAGCAAGGTGTAGCAGAAATAACAAGTGACATGAATAAAGCATCACAATAAGATATATGACGCCGTAGCGAAGAATACACAGTAAAGCAAGGACAATATCATAGAAGATGAGACTGTAAAAGTAAAGTCGGCTCACATGCGAGCTCGACACCAGAATATAAATCATACATATCGTCCTCACAACTGTCTCTAAGTCAATACAGAAGGTAGATGGAGAGTACTAGATACATCAATATACAACTGAAAAATAACAGATACCGTACAAAACCCACCTATCAGCAAAAGACTATCTCTGCTCAAAAGGGTATCTGTGCCAAAAGATGCGATAACAACCAGCCGTGACTACTCCCAAGGGCAACCTGCAAACACTGTGGCACAACGGGGGTGAGTTGCCAACTCGTGAATAGAGATAACATATAAAGGTAATCGCGAGCATGCACGTACAACGCTACTCTAACAAATGCCAACAGATAATATCAATGCATTGTAGCAGTATGCATAATAATAATGCAAGTCCTCTATCAGGTGATATACTACAGGATGAGATGTGATAATGAATGCTGAGCATGGGGATATAGTATCTACATGAAGTATCGAGGTGGACTACATAAGTATGTATGCACCACAAATCCCAACATCTCAAACGCCGGTACTCCATCGGCCCTCATATCCTGTATATTCCTGAAAATCCCGAGTGCCCAACATTGGCACCCAAATATCATAAATACTCGTGTCTAGCATCGACACGCAAAACATCCTGTATCGGCCTCCGTCAATCCGGGTCAGCCCTCTCTCAAAGTATATACCGGGAATCCGTCAGTCCGGGTCAGCCCTCTATCAATCCATCGGGCATCCGTCAGTCCGGGTCAGCCCTCTATCAATCCATCGGGCATCCGTCAGTCCGGGTCAGCCCTCTATCAATCCATCGGGCATCCGTCAGTCCGGGTCAGCCCTTTATCAATCCGTGCCTCAAGCACCGAGAAAACACGGGGTGACGCCCCAAAATATCATATCAAGGGAACCGGGTTTTTAAATGATTACTTATTTGAAAAGGCCACGGTCCCCAAATCCAGAAATCATATGAAATCCCAATAATAATACAAGTAACTGTGATGTGATAGGTGCATCAAATATGTATAAAATTCCAAGTCATGTCAGGTATAGATGAGCTACAACAATGTACGACAGTATGATCATGGCAGTTCTATCAGTTCTAAGCAATATATATATATATATAACAGGGAATGCAATATGCGATGACAATCCATGGTATGGTGTATGCAGTATATAAAAATAAGGTCCTATCAGCCCTGATGCATAACGCCATGCGGGCGATATCCCCGTAGATGTGAAATCTACTCACCGTGTCTCGCACTAAGTGTATCCAACCACTTGCTTGCCTTTCTTCGCGGCGTCCGTTTCACTGGCCTGCGAACCTAGAATCACAAACACATATCACACATATAAGCTCAATTTCGCCAAAAACGCGATATCACGGTCAAACTAGAAACTCGTGTCGCAAACCAATCGCGCGTGTGCGCGATACGCTAAGACGTGCAATCATGCGCTACGAAACTACCCCGACGCGCCGCGATACGCAGAAACCCAAACCTACTCACGTATCACGCGTGTCGCGAAGGTTTAGAAAACGGCAAAATAGGTAATTGGTCCCAGATTTTCCTACAGAACTAAACTTACAAAAAAATATATATCAAAGGACCCTACACACTAGCAGACACCTACAGAACCCAAAAAACACCAAAATACTTCCTGTCTGGCCGCAATTTGCGGCCAGAATGATGATTTCGGCGGCCGGAGTGGGGAGTCAGGGGGTCGGGTTTCATCTGGGATATCAGCACACCACCACCATACTACAGTATTCCCAAAATTATTCAGATCACATCGGGTCAAAAACAGATCCAGAAAAGCTCAAATTGCACAAATACGACGTTTTGCATCGAAATGAAAACCGGTGGTATTTTAGTGTAATCGGGGTTGGACTAGGTTACAATGGTCTCACTAACTCACTAACAAGCTACTGAAACTCAAACACATCACCCTAGCACAAAGTTCCCACAAAACTCCTCATATCACACTAAAACGCACTAAAATCCAATAACCGAAGCAAATCTACACTAACTAAGCTAACTAGGGAATAAGTTTAGGAAATATACCTCAACTTAGCCCTAGGAAGTTGCAGGAAGGTGGAGGAATGAAGGGAAGAGGCTGCACTAGGAACTGGGGCTGCTGCTGCTGCTCACTGCTGTGCCTGCTGCTGCTGTGCTTGCCTCTGCTTGCTGCTGCTGTTGCTGTGCCTGCTGCTGGTGCTGGGGTTCTGGAGGTAAGTGTGTGTGTGTGTTGAGTGAGTGTGAGGGAATTGCAAAGGAATGGGGGCAATCACTCAAGTCCAAGGTCAACCCTCCTCTCTCTCTCCTCAGTAAGGCCAAGCATGGCTGAGCCATGCCTCTCTCTCTCTCATGCCAACACAACACAATTTAAAACAAAAGACTTAATTCAAATATTAACCCACCATGGTAAAATTATGGTATTAACACATTTCAAAAACCCTAGTTTACATGCACATGTGTGTGCAAGCTTAGGAAAATTTTGGAAAAATATTTATTAAATTAAGAAAAATATTTAAAACCCAATTTGGTAAACCTTTTTATTAAAAATCATTATTTAATTATAATTATTCACTAACCCTTATCCTAAGGTGTTACAAGTATGATGGCTATCATATACGTGAGAGTTGGGTAGTTTATATGCATATCCTTAATTGTGGTCCCTAGTCGTGGGAGTTTCGAGACAGGGCATCGATACTCCGGAGTAGACTAGTGTGTACAGTCGAGACCCCGACGAGGGGCGGTGGACGGTCTCACAAGCCACTGGTGTCAGTTGGATCACCTAAGATGTATACATGTGCTCATTGGGTTATGAGTACACCGGACAGGACTCGCCGGGAATCTGCTAGTTAGTATTATATCTACCGTCAGATAGCAGTTCCCTGGTGACATGTGTACAGGTTAGTTCATCGACCTGAGGTCGTCATTTGTCTCGTGTGAGTTCCCACTGTGCTTTGATTTCTACCCTACCACGGCTCAAAGGTGTCGTGCAAACAGGTAGCTTTTGGGTACAGTCCCGAGCCATATGGAGGCACGTGAGCGGATCGGCAGGGGATTCGTCTCTCCCGGTATTGGGGGCGAGGTCGTGCTGTGTCTAGGAGAGCCATTACACAAAGTCCATGGCCATGGCAGGAGATTTACTGGTAGGTACTCCAGTAGTATCTCAGGGTGTTTTTGGGCTACACTCCGACACGACTTATACTGCTATTGGGGGTCTGACGTTAGTAGCCCCCTAGGCAGATATGCGATACTCATTGACGAACGGACCGGACTGTATATACATTGTCACTGTTAGGCTCAGTAGGGTTTCTGGATGAGTTCGCTCATCGGCCTCCCTTGAGTGCGCTCATCGGTCTCCCTTGAGGTCAGTCCGTGGGCAGCCGTTACGCATTGATAGTGCCACTGACGGTTTGTGGTTAAACCCACTGCCAGGGTACTGACGAGTCATTAGAGTCCCCCACAGACAGTTTCCCAAGTTCGGGCGAAACGTTGTAGAGGCCGTATGGTTTTATGGCAGGGTTCGGAAAATGCACGTGCGTTTACGCACGTGTTATTTTTCGGGCAGATGATACTGGTCGGCTTTGGTTTAAGCCGGATCCGAGTATTATATTGAGTAGGTATAATATCTTTGTCTCAGTTGCATTTGTATTCGGTCGTAATACAAATGCGGGTATATTTATACAGTTTCGGGGTTGTCCTGAAATTCGTTTCAGGATCACTTTTGGAAGTTGCCAGTTTCCAGTTTTCTATCAGCCGTCTTTTAACATTCGGTTAAAGACGGATTTATCTTTTCTTGAGATGAGTGTGGATTCTTCTAGAAGTTTCTAGATGAGGTGACTAGGATTAATTGGTGTTGGATTTTCATTGGTTGCTTTAATGGTTCAATTAATGCATAATGACTCATGCTTTGTTATTAAAGCTTTTTGTTTTCCTTAAGATTTTTTCTTCATGATAAGCTTTATGCTTAAGGTCACCCCCCTCTCCTACGGTCACCTCCCTCTTGCTATATATGGCCGGCCCTCTCTCTCTCCTCATTCTCTCTCTCACTTGAGTTTTCATTTGCTAGAAAAGATTATGATAGGTTTTATCGGTGTATGGAATTTCACAGTCCATTTCATTCCATCACCCGATTCCTTCGGCAACTTCATTAACCGATCGTCCACGGATTTGGACGAAGTGAGACGAAGTGAGACAAAGTCATCTACTCATTCTCTACATCATTCTTGGTCGTCTCTTTTAGCAAACTTGACGATCGAGTTGCCTCAAGTCAGAGGCGGGAGCCCGTTTAAAGAATCGGTGATGTGGTGCCACCTCGACAAGGATATCGGAGATCGACGAGATCGGAGCAGCCGCAACGGAGCGTGGGATGATGGTTGAAGAACGAAGGACTCGGATCGTTCGGTACAACCTTTCTACACTCTTTACAGTTTGTTAGTTTAGCAATAATGGCAGATCCGGGTTAAAGTATACGATAGCGCCAGTTTAAAAGTTTTTATTCCGCATTTGACGTCTGTAGACGGCCGGGGCGCTACCGTAGACTTACATTCTTAATGAAACATAAGTCCGAAGCCTTTGGAAAATTCCAGGAGTATAAGAATGAAGTAGAAAAACAGACCGGCAAAAGTATCAAGATTCTAAGATCGGATCGAGGTGGAGAATACTTGAGTGCCGAATTCCTGAATTACTTAAAAGAGAACGGAATTCTCTCTCAGCTTACTCCTCCATACACTCCGCAACATAACGGTGTATCGGAGAGACGGAACCGAACCCTATTGGATATGGTTCGGTCCATGATGAGTAACGCTGAGTTACCGCGATCATTCTGGGGGTATGCGCTAGAATTAGCTGCGTACCTTTTGAATAAGGCTCCCACCAAGACTGTGCCTACCACCCCATATCAGATGTGGACTGGGAAGAAACCCTGTCTTAAGTATCTTAAGGTATGGGGATGTCCAGCTTTTGTAAAAAAAGCAGCATGCGGACAAGCTCGAGGCACGTTCAGTACAGTGTAAGTTTGTGGGATACCCAAGGAACTCCAGGGGGTATCTTTTCTATTCCGCTGAGGAACAAAAGGTTTTTGTTTCTCAGCCTGCCCGCTTCTTGGAAACTAAGTTTTTGCAAACCCAGTTTTTGGAAACCCAGATAAGTGGGAGCGCAATAGAACTGAAAGAAATTCCAGAACCACATACTATTACTGAAAGCTTAGTGGAACCAGAGGGTTCAAAAGAACAGGACGTTCCTACGCCGCTCCGCAGGAGTAGTAGGCAGTCTCATCCGCCCGAGAGATTCTACGGTTTTCTCATAGACGGGGATAGAGAGGATTGCATCATAGATTATGATGAGCCTACTAGCTTCCAGCAGGCCGTTCAGAGCGTTGACTCAGTGAAATGGCTGGATGCAATGCGGACCGAAATGGAGTCCATGTACACCAACAAAGTATGGACGTTGGACGTTGCTCCAGACGGGGTAAAACTCGTAGGATGCAAGTGGATCTTCAAAAGGAAGATTGGTGTAGATGGACAGGTTGAGACCTATAAAGCTAGACTGGTTGCAAAGGGTTTTCGTCAAAGACCTGGTTTGGACTATGACGAGACCTTTTCTCCAGTAGCTATGCTGAAATCCATTCGGATCCTTCTTACCATTGCTGCCTTCCACGATTATGAGATTTGGCAGATGGACGTAAAGACAGCTTTTCTAAATGGAAATTTAGAGGAGTGTGTCTATATGGACCAGCCAGAGGGTTTCATTCAGAGTGGGAGCAGCGGAAAGGTGTGCAAGTTGCTTAAGTCCATTTACGGACTAAAGCAGGCATCGCGGAGTTGGAACATCTGTTTTGATGAGACGGTCAAGGAATTTGGCTTTATCAAAAATCCAGATGAACCATGCATCTATAGTAGATTTGTAGCGAGAACTGTAGTATTCCTCGTTTTATACGTGGATGACATTCTCTTAATAGGAAATGACATTCCTATGCTACAATCTGTCAAGGGGTTCTTGTCACACAGGTTCTCCATGAAAGACCTGGGTGATGCCTCGTACATTCTAGGTATCCGGATCTACCGTGACAGATCCAAGAGGATATTAGGACTTTCACAGTCCAGGTACATCGACACTATACTGAAGAGATTCAGTATGGAAGATTCCAAGCGCGGTAACCTGCCGGCTTGTCACTGTTAGTTATATGTATGCCCTAGAGTCCATTACTGTACATACGATGTATATTGTAGTGGATGCTAGGACATATATAAGGAGGACTTTCTTGCTCGACATGATAGTATGCTATCTGGTTGTACTTTATCTTAACATGTACTCTGATTGTCTCTATATTACGTGTTGATAAAGCCCTTAGGATATGTACTCGACTACTGGGACTATGATGAGATCATACTAGTGGGGCCACGGTAGTCGACGAGTACATCCTATAATTGTTCCTAGTCGTGGGTGTATCGAGACAGGGCATCGATGCACCAGAGTAGACTAGCGTATACGCATCTTGACCCATATGATGGGCGATGGATGATCCCATATCCATCGGTGTTTGACATCAAGGATGGTGTACGGGTGCTCAGTGGAGACTGGGTACACTGGACGGACTCGCCGAGAACTCCCAGATGGTATTATACCATACGTCAGATGGCAGTTCTCCGGTGACACTGGTACAGAGTAGTCTGTTGACCCGAGATCGTCATAGAGTCTTGTGTGATTCCCACTGTGCTTTGATTTCCATCATACCACGTCCAAGAGGGCGTGCAAAAAGGTGGCTTTTGGGTACAGTCCCGAATCATATGGAGGCAATGAGCGATAGGAGGGGATTCGTCTCTCCCGGTATAGGGAGTTGATGTTGTGCTGTGTTCGATTGGCTATAACCGGAAATCCCTGGCCAGGGTTGCTGAGATTTACTGGTAAGAGTTATCAGTAGTTTCTCGAACTGTTATAGACCTCATATCGACACGACTTATCGAGCTACTGGGGTCTGACGTTTACCACCCCTAGGCGAGATATGCAACATATCAGACGACGAGACCGGACTGTACGGGAGTGTTACTGTTTGGATCCACAGGAGAATGTACAGGCTTGCTTGTTGATCTTATGAGCGCTCAATACCTGGGTAGCTCTTACGTTTAGCTGACCGCTTGCAGCTTGTGGGTGTTTGATATGATCATCACCTACTGCCGGCGTATTGACGATTCTTTAGAGTCCTACACAGAGGTTTCTTGACTCAGGCAAAACGGAGTAGGAGCACATATGTGATATGTGCGGGACCGAGGATAATGCGATATGTGATATCGTATTGTATTCTCGCGATATTTGATATCAGCCGGGTCATCGGATCAAGTGTTGATTCGATGAATCGGTACGGATAAATATTAGTCGGTTATATGCGATATAGCCGGATTATCGGATCAAGTGTTGATTCGATAATTTAATGTATAATAATATATGTGATATATTAAATTACATTAACTAATATTTGCTCACTAAAAGATTCTTTTTCTCACTCGGGTAATACATTGATATATATGCGATATATGTTAATTGTATTATTTTATTTTGTTACGGTAAATATTATATATGTGATATATAATATTGTAACATGATATGATAACTAATGCAACTCGTTTAGTGGAGTTTAAACTTGATTAGGGTTCGGATTAGGGTTAATCTTTCTAGAAGTTTCTAGAAGGATTTGTTTTGTTTTGTGAAAGATATTTGTTCATGACTCATTCTTTTAATTACCCAAAAACCCTAACCCTAGTCAATTCTCTACAAAGGTTAAGTGAACCATGGTTGCTTTATCTATCATATTATTATTTCCTATTCATTACAAATGGATTGTTCTTCTTCTTCCTCCTTCATTCTTCCATGGAAAAGCTTGCTAGTTTTTCAAAGGTGATGAATAATAGTGAGAAAAAGATAAATAAATAGAGCAAAATTCCTACTTCATCATCCTCATCTTCCCTTGCCATTTAGATGAGGGTGTTCACATCATTTCATGAGTGTTAGCTTGTGTTAAAGAAACTTCGAGGTAGATCATCGTAGTATCGAAGATCGGAAGGAAAGGTTGCGTCATTCTCTTCGTGGAACCTCTCGAGAGCCCGGAACCCGATGATCGCAGCGAAGGGACCACAACACGGAGCAAATGAAGTGAAGGACCGGATCTACAAAGGTTGTGATCCCTCTCACTTAGTGTTAAATTGTTTAGCATGTTGTTTATCGCCTAATCTCTAGTTTAAAGTTCCGTATTCGGGTTGTTCGGCACGGCTAAATTTTTATTCGGGCATGGTTGATGCCTCGTAGAACCTTGTGCGCGTGCCTAGCAACCCTACAATGGTATCAGAGCCAAGCTAGAGCTTTAGGCGAAGTCTAGACGAAGTTTAAAGTCCGATCGAACCCGGAAAACCCGAAACACTAAACTCAAAATTGCTCTCTGGAAATTTTCTAAAATCTGGGATTTTTCCAAATTAAAAATGTCCAAAAATTACAGCAGGTAATTACAAGAATTACTGTGAAACACGTGCGCGTAATTCGACAAAGTAAGCGCGGAACAGCGGCCCCACCCCAGCATTCGCGGCGCTTCCGCGGCCACGTGATCGATTCATGGCACGTGCTTTTCACAGTAACTCCTATTTTTTAATGTTGTATTTTCTGGATATTTTTATTTTTTATTATTCAACTGTTGAATTATCTGGGTTGTATTGGGGACTTAAAGATTTGATCGGATATTTTAACTTTGTTTAGTTTTGTCCGGATAATTTTTAGAAACTGTTAAAAAGTTCGAACGGATATCAATAACTCAATTTTTCCCCTATCGGAAAATTTTTCAAAAGTTGGATTTTTTCTACTGTTTAAGAATGTTCTAAGTCATGCAAGTAACTCGGTGGACCCTCTAGAAGACAACAAACCTTAACTCGATTATGTGACCGTCTTGAACTGCTCTTCGAACCTTAGGGTTTGGGGCAGTACGGCGTGCCACATGTGAGGCGTTGGCTTGACCCTTCTACGGCTGGACCATTGGTACTGTGGCATGTAATGGACGTTTTAAACTGATTTCAAGTGTTGAGATATATTGGGGAAATCTTGGGTACTTGACAATTCGATCGGAAAGTTTAACTTTTTCTATTTATCTGGAATATGATACAATAATTGGAATCCACAGGTAGTTATGTGATAACTAATTTGAATATTATAAACATAGCAGTTTAGTCTCAGATGATCGGTTGCCACGGAATTTTGATGTGATCAAAAGTCCGTCGCAATCACGTAGCGTACGCGGATACTCGCCGGGTAAACTTAATAGACAGCCTCACTCCATAGCCCCGACCAAGTGACTGTAGGAGAACCCCGTCGCCGAAAGCATCCTTTCGGGTGCTCCCGGTAGCGGTATTCCGCCTTGGTGCACTTCGTCGACGGTATCGGGGGTGCAGCCGTCTACTAAAGTTTGTGACGAGCATTAGATCAGGACGTCGGGAATCTTGTTGAATTGGCCGACTTAGTATTGAAAAGAGTTTTCGATAAGGAGACTAAATTGCGGGGTTTATAATAGTTAGGCATGCGATGTCTAAGGAATTCATTTGGTTAGGCATGCGATGTCTAAGAAGTTGCGGATTCCAACTGTTGTAGTTTTACACTTTCTTTTCTGTGACCGTAAGCGTAGTATGTGGTGTATCGCCGGCTTCGTTGCTATACATCAACGACAATCGGGATACGCATACTTGCTTACGTTGATGATATGTGATATTATGTGTTGCTGTGATATGTTCTATTGGATCGTCGCGTTTTGAATAGCCGGGGGTTTTATGTGAGATGGGAGTTTTTTCTTTTTCATTCATGTAAAATTCATTTGTATGTAATATTCTATTATTGGGGCACTTCCAGGTAGCGGAAGATGTCACCGTTGTATATTATTTACTTTTCCGCATTAGGTAGACCCAAGGCGGGGAGCACAAGTAACCGGGTTCTAGGGTCCAGTGGGAGACCATCTCGAGGAGTCGAGACCGGGTCTCCTAACCCTAGAATTGGCAGTGTTACTTGCCGCTCTCGTAGGGGTCTAGGGATGTGGGTTTGGCTATTCATCGCGACCGTGGAATCCGTGTTTTATACAGGCTCGTATTGAAAACACGGACGTCCTAGTATATCCAATATTTCATATATGTTTCTTATGCTGCAATGTTCTGTGATGAGATCATATTACTGCCTGAGACGAATGTTTATATATTATATATATGAGATATATGTTATATTGCAGATTTCGTTTCAAAAGAGATGCTTGTGAAGCATAATTAAAATGGGACTTCATTAATGAGATTAATGAAATTAAAAGAAACCTAAGATGTTGTAGAAACTTGTTTTAAAAACTGGTAGCTCTAGTTTTTGCTTTGCATAGCGGTGTTCCTTGTCGAACATCCAGCACCTTATTCGATAAGGAAAGGACCGAGATCCCTTCACCGGGAGTGACTCCTTTAGCAATAACTGGCAGATGCTACAACCCTCGGTCTGTCTTTTGATTGCTTCTATAGTTCTTGCTTTGCACAGTGATATATATGATATATCCCGCACCTCATTCGACGAGGAAAGGACCGACGATCCCTTCACCGGGAATGACTCCTTTAGCAAAACTAGAAAAGCCTCAAAAACACTCCATTAAAATCACTCGATTCTACAACGATATCAAGTTCATTACGCAATAGGTTTTCAGAAAAACCTGTCGTAGCTCTCCGTCATTTCAGATAAGTTGTATATAGTATTCGTGCTGCATTTGTTGGCTTTCGTCAAGGTGCAGTGTGCGGTAGCTATATGCTCCTTATCTGCTAGCATACGATGCGATTGGATTATGGTAGTCGTGCGGCTTTGTTGGCTTTCGTCAAGGGTCGTGCGGGTGGGTTTAATTCAATCAAGAAATGTACGGGTTGAACTTGACTAGCGGGCTATGGTTTGTTGGCTTTCGTCAAGGTCATAGCATGTTAGGGGCAAAATATTATTGGGAATTTCAAGTGTTGAAATTTGCAATGAGATTGCATACCTTCTATGAGATAGTTGGATCCCGATACCCACTGCGAGTAAGAGTTACTCCTGGGAGAGTTTTACATATTACAATTAGCCGATCAAGTAGGTGTCTAGAAAGGTGTTAACGGGGTTACGCCTCTGGGAAAACGAGGTTTACTGTAATTAGGTTCGTGTGAAAGCACGGGGGACCTCCCTCAAAGTACCGACACTGGCCTGGCTGAAAGATTGGCGAACTTGTAGCGTGTAATTAATCCCGGCTAGTCTTTCCTTTTAGGGTTTGAAGGAAGATTTGACTAAAACAGTGGGAGACATCCTGATTAGATATATTAGATAACCAATCTGATCTTGCAAGAGCATACGCTGAGTGTTTTCTTCTCTCTCTCTCCAGATAGCGACTATATCACGCCTTAATCAAGATAATAAAACGGATATATTGACCGAACCCGCTTGTTATACTAAGCTGGGGAACGTTGGTCCCGCTCCAGCTTATAATTGTTATAAGACAGAGCAGGAAATTGGGGAATACCAGATTTCCCGTACCGCCCAAACGAAGAAAGTGCATGCTGATGCATCGTCTTCGGGTGTGTTCATTACACAGAACTGTTTCTCAGTATCCTTTACGTCCTGGGTATGTGATACCGGATCAGGATCCCGTATATGTAATCTGTTACATGGTCTATAGATAGGTAAAGAACTGAGAACGGGTGATAAGTTTCATGAGACAGAAAACGGTGCAAGTGTTGTAGCCAAGTCTGTTGGTCACTGTCACCCTGTATTACTAGAATACATTGATTCTGAACAAATGTTATTAGATACCGAACCTGATATACAAAATCATATCAATCTCTTTATTAGTAAAGAAAGGATATAATTTTGTATTGTTGGATAATGTTTTGAACATTTCCTATATCAAGAGTTGATCGGTTCAGGCACGTTATCTAAAAGCATTGACGTTCTAAATCAAACCACGGTTCTTAACGTACAGAACACACACAAGAGGAAGAGTTCAGAAATGAACGAATCCTTCTTGAGGCATTGTAGACTAGGTCATATCAATGCGACCCGACTGGCTGAAGTTACATTTAGATGCATATTTAAATTAGTTTGAATTTACATCTTGTGAAACTTGTCGGTCATGTCACAAAGATAAGATGACCACAGCTCTGTTTATTGGAAACAGAGAAAGAGTTAGTGAACTTTTGGGATTGATACATGCTGATGTATGAAAGTCCCCTGTCTACACATGCCAAGGTTGGTTCTTTGTACTTCATTACATTCTCTGATCATCTCTTAAGATTCAGACATGTGTTCCTGTTGAAATATAAGTCCGAACCTTTTGAGATATTCACAGAATATAAGTTAGAAGTAGAGAACCAAAATACGGGTATAAGTATTATGTCCTTTGATGAGATCAAGGAGGAGAATACTTGAGCACGGAATTCCTGGACTATTCTAAAGGAGAATGAGATTCTCTCTCAGCATTACTCCTCCGTATACACCATAGCACGATGGTATATCGGGGCGGAGCAAACTCACCCTATGTGATATGGTGTGCTCTATGATGAGTACTACTGAGTTTCCTATTTCCTTTTGGGAATTATGCACTTGTGAAGCTGCAAACCTATTGAATGTGGATTCAATAGTTACCAACGAACCTCAGCCTCTCCGCCGATCTAGTAGGGTTCCTCACCCACCTGAGAGATACTTCGGTTTCTCTATGACAGTGGGAGCGAGGATTGCATCATGAGATGATGACCTAACTAGTTTCGAGCTGGCCATCAGGAGTGGGACTCTGTAAGAATGGCTGGATGCTTATCGATCTGAGATGGAATCCTTATACACCAACAAAGTATGGACTTTGGTTGTTTTATCTGAAGGGTTAAATCCCCATCAGGAGCAAGTATATCTTGAGAAGATTACTTGGTGTACATTGAAAAGTTGAGACTTTCAAAGCTAGACTTGTTAAATGTTTGCATCATAGACCAGGTATGGATTATGTTGAAACCTTTTCTAAGGATCTATGCTTAAGTCCATCCAGATCTTACTTGCCACGGCTACATACCATGACTACGATATCTGGTGGTTGGGTGTCATGACTGCTTTTCTAAATGATGTTTTAGAAAAGAGCGTCTATAAGTACACAGCCAGAGGGCTTCGTAAACTGTGGGAGCAGCGGAAACATGTGCAAAATGTTTTATATGATAAAACAGGCATCGCGGAGTTGGAACATCTGTTTTGATGTGGTAGTCAAAGAGTTTGACTTCATCAAAATGGTAGATGAACCTTGTATATACAAAAAGGTAGTAGGGAGTATGGTGGTGATCCTCGTAGAGTACGTGGATGACATACTCTTGATAGGGAAGGAGTTTCCTATGCTACGCTCGGTCAATCTCCGCTTATCACAAGGATTCTCCATATAGGATCAAAGTGATACCTCCTAAATCCTGGGTTTTGGATCTATGAGATAGATCTAATTGGATTTAGGATACTCACTAGTTGTAGTGAGATGGTATCAATCGATCCTGGGGAGAATCACTGGAAAGGTTCCAGGGTGATAAGGATGACTGAATGTCAGTCGCAGGCATTGTCTATACCCTCAGTGGAGGGACGGTATATTGGAAGAGTTCCAAGCTAGATACCGTGACATAATAGAAGATTAAAGGCAAGATGCATCGTTACCAAGGATACTACCAAAGAGGCAGTCTGGATATTTATAAGTTCATAAGATGAACTTCGTTCCTACCATTGTGTGACAATGGAGTTGTGGCTTTTAGCCAAGGAACTACCGTCCCATCAGAAATCCAGATATAATTCTTAGGCAGTATCACCTGATCATGGAGATGGTTGATCTCCAGGGAGATCGAGGTTAGGAGAGTAGACACAGAGGAAAACAGCGCGGATCCACTCACAAAGGCCTTTTTCCCAGTAGAGACTTTTTATGGGATGGTTGAGTATGAGATACTTCAACCGCAGCTAATTGTTGGGTATGCGATACCATAACAGATGGCCCTAGTGCAAGTGGGAGATTGTTAGTTATATGTATGCCCTAGAGGCCATTACTGTACATACGATGTATATTGTAGTGGATGCTAGGACATATATAAGGAGGACTTTCTTGCTCGACATGATAGTATGCTATCTGGTTGTACTTTATCTTAACATGTACTCTGATTGTCTCTATATTACGTGTTGATAAAGCCCTTAGGATATGTACTCGACTACTGGGACTATGATGAGATCATACTAGTGGGGCCACGGTAGTCGACGAGTACATCCTATAATTGTTCCTAGTCGTGGGTGTATCGAGACAGGGCATCGATGCACCAGAGTAGACTAGCATATACGCATCTGACCCATATGATGGGCGATGGATGATCCCATATCCATCGATGTTTGACATCAAGGATGGTGTACGGGTGCTCAGTGGAGACTGGGTACACTGGACGGACTCGCCGAGAACTCCCAGATGGTATTATACCATACGTCAGATGGCAGTTCTCCGGTGACACTGGTACAAAGTAGTCTGTTGACCCGAGATCGTCATAGAGTCTTGTGTGATTCCCACTGTGCTTTGATTTCCATCATACCACGTCCAAGAGGGCGTGCAAAAAGGTGGCTTTTGGGTACAGTCCCGAATCATATGGAGGCAATGAGCGATAGGAGGGGATTCGTCTCTCCCGGTATAGGGAGTTGATGTTGTGCTGTGTTCGATTGGCTATAACCGGAAATCCCTGGCCAGGGTTGCTGAGATTTACTGGTAAGTGTTATCAGTAGTTTCTCGAACTGTTATAGACCTCATATCGACACGACTTATCGAGCTACTGGGGTCTGACGTTTACCACCCCTAGGCGAGATATGCAACATATCAGACGACGAGACCGGACTGTACGGGAGTGTTACTGTTTGGATCCACAGGAGAATGTACAGGCTTGCTTGTTGATCTTATGAGCGCTCAATACCTGGGTAGCTCTTACGTTTAGCTGACCGCTTGCAGCTTGTGGGTGTTTGATATGATCATCACCTACTGCCGGCGTATTGACGATTCTTTAGAGTCCTACACAGAGGTTTCTTGACTCAGGCAAAACGGAGTAGGAGCACATATGTGATATGTGCGGGACCGAGGATAATGCGATATGTGATATCTTATTGTATTCTCGCGATATTTGATATCAGCCGGGTCATCGGATCAAGTGTTGATTCGATGAATCGGTACGGATAAATATTAGTCGGTTATATGCGATATAGCCGGATTGTCGGATCAAGTGTAGATTCGATAATTTAATGTATAATAATATATGTGATATATTAAATTACATTAACTAATATTTGCTCACTAAAAGATTCTTTTTCTCACTCGGGTAATACATTGATATATATGCGATATATGTTAATTGTATTATTTTATTTTGTTACGGTAAATATTATATATGTGATATATAATATTGTAACATGATATGATAACTAATGCAACTCGTTTAGTGGAGTTTAAACTTGATTAGGGTTCGGATTAGGGTTAATCTTTCTAGAAGTTTCTAGAAGGATTTGTTTTGTTTTGTGAAAGATATTTGTTCATGACTCATTCTTTTAATTACCCAAAAACCCTAACCCTAGTCAATTCTCTACAAAGGTTAAGTGAACCATGGTTGCTTTATCTATCATATTATTATTTCCTATTCATTACAAATGGATTGTTCTTCTTCTTCCTCCTTCATTCTTCCATGGAAAAGCTTGCTAGTTTTTCAAAGGTGATGAATAATAGTGAGAAAAAGATAAATAAATAGAGCAAAATTCCTACTTCATCATCCTCATCTTCCCTTGCCATTTAGATGAGGGTGTTCACATCATTTCATGAGTGTTAGCTTGTGTTAAAGAAACTTCGAGGTAGATCATCGTAGTATCGAAGATCGGAAGCAAAGGTTGCGTCATTCTCTTCGTGGAACCTCTCGAGAGCCCGGAACCCGATGATCGCAGCGAAGGGACCACAACACGGAGCATATGAAGTGAAGGACCGGATCTACAAAGGTTGTGATCCCTCTCACTTAGTGTTAAATTGTTTAGCATGTTGTTTATCGCCTAATCTCTAGTTTAAAGTTCCGTATTCGGGTTGTTCGGCACGGCTAAATTTTTATTCGGGCATGGTTGATGCCTCGTAGACCCTTGTGCGCGTGCCTAGCAACCCTACAGTCACGGGATCACCCTCTCTAAAGAGATGTCTCCTAAGACTGATTTGGAGAGGGATCGCATGTCTGTTATACCCTACGCTTCTACGGTAGGCTCTATAATGTATGCGATGTTGTGTACCAGACCGGATGTAGCTTATGCACTGAGTGTGGTAAGCCGGTATCAGTCAAACCCTGGGGAGAAACACTGGATAGCAGTAAAGAACATTCTCAAGTACCTGAGAAGGACTAAGGAGATGTTCTTGGTGTATGGCGGAAAAGACCTCCAGATCGAGGCCTTTGCTGACTCCAGCTTCCAGAGTGACAAGGATGATTCCAAGTCCATGTCGGGTTTTGTCTTTACCCTCAATGGAGGGGCGGTGTGTTGGAAGAGTTCCAAACAGGAAACCGTTGCAGACTCGACGATGGAAGCGGAATACATCGCTGCATCTGATGCCGCAAAAGAAGCTGTCTGGATGAGGAAGTTCTTGAAAGAGCTTCAGGTGGTTCCATCCATTGTTGATCCAATACCTCTGTATTGCGACAACAACGGGGCTATAGCTTTAGCGAAGGAACCCAGGTCCCATCAGAGATCCAGACACATCTTGAGGCGGTATCACCTGATCAGGGAGATCGTGGATCGCCAGGAGATCGAGGTTCGGAGAGTCGCTTCAGAAGATAACACTGCAGATCCATTCACCAAGGCCTTGCCCCAGACTCAGTTCGAGCGGCTGATCGAGATGATAGGTCTTCGATTCGCCAGTACATGGCCTTAGTGCAAGTGGGAGATTGTTAGTGTATATGCCCTAGAGGCCATTACTGTATCATACTAGTTTGTATATTACTTAATGGAAGCTTGGGATATTCACCTTGTATAAACAATCTTTCTCAATATAGTAGTATGCTACTTGGTTTGTTTCTACTTCAATGTGTACTTGTGTTTATTTCAGTATATCACCTATACACATTAGTGGAGCCCTTAGGATCTTTGCTTGATTACCAGCGTTGTGATGGCAGTCACACTAGTGGGGGCTGGGTAATCTATAAGCACATCCTTATGCAGGTCCCTAGTCGCAGGACTATCGAGACAGTGCATCGATACTCCGGAGTAGACTAGCGCATGCGCTTCTCATCCCAGAGTGGGAGACGGTCTGTTCCAAAGCCGTCAGTACGTCGTACTGGAGATAGTATGCGGGTGCTCGTTGGGTTACGAGTACACTGGACAGGACTCGTCGGGAACTGACTAGTTGGTATTATGCCTATCGTCAGTTATCAGTTCCCAGGTGACATGAGTACAGCTTAGTCCGCTGACTTGACACTATCACTTCGCCTCGAGTGTGTTCCCACTGTACTTTGATTACTACCCTACCACGACTCAAAGGAGTCGTGCAAACAGGTGGTAGTTGGGTGCTGTCCCGAAACACTTGGAGGCAGTGACGGTTAGACAGGATTCGTCTCTCCCGGTATTAGGGGTTGACATCGCGCTGTGTCTAGGAGAGCCATTACACGAGTAGTCCCTGGCCAGGGCAAACGAGATATACTGGTAGGATTCCAGTGTTATCTCAGGGTGTTTTGGGCTTCACTCCGACACGACTTGTACCGCTATTGGGGGATTGACGTTTACCGCCCCCTAGGCCCGCCATGCGATGTATCAGACGAACAGACCGGACTGTACGCAGATTGTCACATTCAGGCTCAGTAGGAGTTCAGATGGGTTTCACCTCGTCAGTCTTCTTGTCGGCTTCTACCTGGGGACCGTTACGCACAACTAGTGCCGCTTGCGGTCTGTGGTTAAACCCACTGCCAGCGTAGTGTCGAGTCTTTAGAGTCCCACACAGAAAGCTATTTACCTTGAGGCAAAAGAGTAGAGGTCGCATGGTTTTGCGGCAGGTCGCATGGTTTTGCGACAGGGTTCGGTCACATCCGTGCACTTGTGCACGTACAGTGTCCGGACAGTAAACACTAACGGGCTTTGGTTTAAGCCAAATCCTAGTGTATGTATTGGGATTGGATTTATCCAGTTTGTATTCGTGTTCCTCGGAACGCGGATGCGGGTGTGTATGCACAGTTGACGGAGAGACAGAGGCGGAGGATTCTCATTAGGGTTGTTGACCGTTGACAGTTGACTATTGACTTTTTGCTCAACCCTAATGAGAATATGATATGTGATTAACAATTATATTAATTAGGTATTATGGTGACATGGTTGTTGACTTGTTGACTTGTTGACTTTTGTTGACTTGTTGACTTTGTTGACCGGTTGACTAGTTTTGACTAGTTGACCATCATGATAACCATAGCTATCATTTCATGGCAAAGACTTTTGCTTGCTTGCTCTTTTGTGCAAAATGAGTGCATGAAATGATATGGCTATGGTTGCTTAAACCATCACATAATACTTGATTGATATGATGTGTTATGATTGTTTTGGATTTTGAGAGCCAAATGAGAAAAGTCTTCTCTCATTCTTTCATGCTCATTCTCTCTCTTGTTCTTGAGCTCTCATCTCCTTCCTCTTGCTCTCCCTCTCTTAGTCTATGGTTCACTTGTCTCATGAGTTGAGAATCAAGAACCATAGATAAAATCCCATACAAGCTCTTCTCTACTCACTCTAGTTCACAAGGTTTAGCAAACCAAGTGAACTAGTTTCTTCAAAGACCGAAGAAGGAGCCAAAGGTTGAAGCTTTCGAGGTGGATCTATCTTCGGCGCAAGGAGACGACGGAGTGAAGGCGATCCGGACGACCATCGAAGCTTGAAGACGAAGGAGTTCGAGAAATAGAAAGGTATAACCCCCTAACCGAGTAGGTAAAAACTCGTAGTTAGGTTGTTAGTTAGATGTTTAACAAAGATCCGGGTTTTAAGTCCATGTTACCACCTCTAAGAAAATCGTTTTTTATCAAATTCCGCATGCCCGAAAGTACCGGGAGAGGTAGCATGGACTTACAGTGACTGCCATCACAACGCTGGCAATGAAGCAAAGATCCTAAGGGCTCCACTATTGTGTAAAGGTGATATACTAAAATAAACACATGTACACATTAAAGTAGAAAAAAACTAAGTAGCATACTACTATATTGAGCAAGATTGTCTATACAAGGTGAATATCCCAAGCTTCCATTAAGTAATATACAAGCTAGTATGATACAGTAATGACCTCTATGGCATATACACTAACAATCTCCCACTTGCACTAAGGCCATGTACTGGCGTATCGAAGACCTATCATCTCGATCAGCCGCTCGAACTGAGTCTGGGGTAAGGCCTTTGTGAGTGGATCAGCAGTGTTATCTTCCGTAGAAAATCTCCGAACCTCGATCTCCTGGCGACTCACGATCTCCCTGATCAGGTGATACCGCCTCAAGATGTGTCTGGACTTCTGATGGGACCTGGGTTCCTTTGCTAAAGCTATAGCCCCGTTGTTGTCGCAATACAGAGGTATTGGATCAACAATGGACGGAACCACCTGAAGTTCAGTTAAGAACTTCCTTATCCAGACAGCTTCTTTTGCGGCATCTGCAGCAGCGATATATTCCACTTCCATCGTCGAGTCAGCAACGGTTTGCTGTTTGGAGCTCTTCCAACACACCGCCCATCCATTAAGGGTAAAGACATAACCCGACATGGACTTGGAATCATCCTTGTCACTCTGGAAGCTGGAGTCAGCAAAGGCCTCGATCTGGAGGTCTTTTCCACCATACACCAAGAACATCTCCTTAGTCCTTCTCAGGTACTTGAGAATGTTCTTTACTGCTATCCAGTGTTTCTCCCCAGGGTTTGACTGATACCGGCTTACCACACTCAGTGCATAAGCTATATCTGGTCTGGTACATAACATCGCATTCATTATAGAGCCTACCGCAGAAGCGTAGGGTATAATAGACATGCGATCCTTTTCCAAATCAGACTTGGGAGACATCTCTTTGGAAAGGGTGATCCCGTGACAAGCCGGTAGATCACCGCGCTTGGAATCTTCTATACCGAATCTTTTCAGTATGGTGTCTGTGTACCTGGACTGTGAAAGTCCTAGTATCCTCTTGGATCTGTCACGATAGATCCGGATCCCCAGAATGTATGAGGCATCACCCAGGTCTTTCATGGAGAACCTGTGTGACAAGAACCCTTTGACAGATTGTAGCATAGGAATGTCATTTCCTATTAAGAGAATGTCATCCACGTATAAAACGAAGAATACTACAGTTCTCGCTACAAATCTACTATAGACGCATGGTTCATCTTGATTTTTGATAAAGCCAAATTCTTTGACCGTCTCATCAAAACAGATGTTCCAACTCCGCAATGCCTGCTTTAGTCCGTAGATGGACTTAAGCAACTTGCACACTTTTCCGCTGCTCCCACTCTGAATGAAACCCTCTGGCTGGTCCATATAAACACACTGCTCTAAATTTCCATTTAGAAAAGCGTTCTTTATGTCCATCTGCCAAATCTCCTAATCGTGGAAAGCAGCAATGGCAAGAAGGATCCGAATGGATTTCAGCATAGCTACCGGAGAAAAGATCTCGTCATAGTCCAGACCAGGTCTTTGACGAAAACCCTTTGCAACCAATCTGGCTTTATAGGTCTCAACCTGTCCATCTACACCAATCTTCCTTTTGAAGATCCACTTGCATCCTACGGGTTTTACCCCATCTGGAGCAACGTCCAACGTCCATACTTTGTTGGTGTACATGGACTCCATTTCGGTCCGCATTGCATCCAGCCATTTTACCGAGTCAACGCTCTGAATGGCCTGCTGGAAGCTAGTCGGCTCATCATAATCAATGATGCAATCCTCTCTATCCCCGTCTATGAGAAAACCGTAGTATCTCTCGGGCGGATGAGACTGCCTACTACTCCTGCGGAGCGGCGCAGGAATGTCATGATCTTTCGAACCCTCTGGTTCTACTAAGCTTTCAGTAATAGCTCGTGGTTCTGGAATTTCTTCCAATTCTATTGCGCTCCCACTTATCTGATTTTCCAAAAACTCAGTTTCCAAGAAGTGGGCTTGACGAGAAACATAAATCTTTTGTTCCTCTTCGCTATAGAAGAAATATCCCTTGGAGTTCTTTGGATATCCCACAAACTTGCACTGTACTGAGCGTGCCTCGAGTTTGTCCGCATGCTTCTTTTTGACAAAAGCTGGACATCCCCAATGTGATTAAGATAGGGTCTCTTCCCACACCACATATGATATGGTGTGGTAGGCACAGTTCTAGTTGGAACTCGGTTCAAAAGGTATGCAGCTGATTCTAGTGCATATCCTCGGAATGATCACGGTAACTCAGCGTTACTCATCATGGACCGTATCATATCCAATAGGGTTCGGTTCCGTCTCTCCGATACACCGTTATGTTGCGGAGTGTATGGAGGAGTAAGCTGAGAGAGAATTCCATTCTCTTTTAAGTAATCCAGGAACTCGACACTCAAGTATTCACCACCTCGATCCGATCTTAGTGTCTTGATACTTTTTCCGGTTTGTTTTTCTACTTCATTCTTATATTTCTGGAATTTTCCAAAGGCTTCGGACTTATGTTTCATTAAGAAGACATAGCTGTACCTTGAAAAGTCATCTGTAAAAGTAATGAAGTAAGAATAACCGCTTCGCGCATGTGTAGACATTGGACCGCACACGTCGCTGTGTACGAGTCCCAAGAGCTCGCTCGCTCTTACTCCGTGTCCAGTGAACGGAGTCTTTGTCATCTTTCCTTTGAGACATGATTGACAAGTGGCATACGATTGATATTCGAACGGATTCAAATATCCTTCTGCATGTAACTTCGTCAACCTTCTCTCATTGATGTGACCCAGTCTACAATGCCATAAGAAAGTCTGATTTATTTCCGGAGACTTTATTTTGTGTGTATTCTGGACATTGAAAATCTGTGATTGGTTTAATACGTATATACCATTGCTTAATGTACCTGACCCAATCAGAAATTGATTAAGGTGAATGTTTACAACATTACTTACAAATGCAAATTCATAACCTTCTTTAGATAATAAAGATACAGAAATGATATTACAAGTTGCATTGGGTATAATATAGCAATTACGCAAAACCAAAACGTGTCCATCTGACAACCCCAGATGATAGTCCCCCACGGCCTTAGCATCCATGCTAGCTCCGTTTGCAACTTTGAGGGTCATGTCACCTGCCTTCAAAACCCTACGGTTTCTCAACGCCTGCAAAGAATTACAGATATAAGATCCTGATCCGGTATCCAATACCCAGGAAGTAGAGTTTATTGATAGACAGTTTTCAATAACATACACACCTGAAGCTGAAGCCGCAACTTGCTTCAGATCCTTTGTTCTGGCTTTCCAAGCCCTGCAATCTTTCTTCCGGTGACCACTCTTATGACAGAAAAAACACTCTTCCTTCCCTATAAGCTTCCCCACTATCTTTGTTGCTTTTGCTTTTCCCTTCGTATCTACTTTACTAACACCGCCCCTTGGTTTGGCGGGGGTTTTCTTCTTCTTTCCCTTGGCTTTCGCCTTGGACCTAGAAGAGGATGATCCTCCTACAAACAAAGTGGTTGTTTCCCAACCTTTCTGTAGGGTGCTCTCTGCACTCCTCAGCATGTTGAGGAGCTCTGAAAGTTTAACTTCCTTCTCTTGCAAGTTGAAATTCAGGATGAACTGGGCGTAAGTGGAAGGAAGGGACTGAAGAATCAAGTCCGTATAGAGCTCATTCTCCAACGTGGTCCCAAGGTCCGCGAGCTCCTCTATGAAGCCAATCATCTTCAGCACGTGTTCCGCTACCGATGATCCGATGGCCAACCTTGCCGAAAATAATTTCTTCGACACTTCGTATCTTGCGATACGAGATTGCTCTCCATACAGTTCTTTTGTATGGAGAAATATGGATTCGAGGTCCATATTCTCGTGCCTCCTCTGATGTTCGTTGTCCATAGAGGCAAGCACGAGGCACCTGGCCTTCGCGCAATCGATCTCCCAAGTCTTACGGATTTCCTTATCCGCGACGTTGGAGGTAGGACCTGGGACAGGGGGAGCTTTGGTGGTAAGGAGATACCCCAACTTGTCATAAGTGATTGCCATTTTGACATTCCTGAGCCAATCTTTATAGTTTGGCCCTGTCAGTATGTTTTTATCTAGTAATAACTTAAGTCCGGTCATGATGATTGGTCGCTGCAATTAGGAGAGAAAGAAGAAACACTTTAGCATGATGCTCTTGCAAGTTTAGAGTGGTTTTTAATTTGTCTAAACAGGATGGCTCCCACTGTCTCTCGAATCCCTCCTCAAACCAAAAAGGAAGAATTAGTCAGGATCAATCTCACCGTACAATTCTTGCTTAACCATTCGGCCAAGCTGGTGTCGGTACTTCGAGGGAGGTTTTCCAACGCTTTCGCGAAGTTCCTTAATTTAAGAACCTCTTTTCCCTGGGGGCGTAGCCCCGCTAACACCTTTCTAGGTTTATAGCATTGATCGTTTAGTGAGAAATTTCCCGAGGAGTAGCATACACTCACAGCAGGATCGGGATCCAAATATCATTGCGTGACAAAACTGAAGGAATCCTACCAGAATCATCACACTCCAAATGGTATGCAGCGCTAGCAAGTTTCAGTTCTTTTGAAACTCCCGATGTGGATTTTTGCCCCATGCTCTTATGACCTTGACTTTGGCCAACAAATCATAAGTCACATGTCAAGTTCTACCCGTCATTCTCCAGGTTAATTTGAGCCCACCCGCACATACCCTTGACTTTGGCCAACAAGGTAGAACGACTGCCCCAAACCAACACATCTATCTATGCTGCACATGAATACCCAATAGCTACCAATCACTATGCCTTGACTTTGGCCAACAAACATAGCTTGAATACTATTGACCATCCATGTGAAACGACGGAGGGCTACGAATGGTTTTGGCGAAACCGTGAACGTAGTGAACTTGATATAATTGAAGGAACGAGATAGCTTTTAAAAGGAGTGGCTTAAGCTCCGCGTTTAAAAGTTATTTTGAAAAGAAACCGAGTGGTTTTTTTTTTGAAAGTGTTCCAACGACTTTTACTTGGTTTATTTTTCTTGCATTAATTCCAATGCGTCCCATCATTTAATCCTACCATTGCAGAAAACAACCAAAATAGGACGTACGCTTATGCTATTCGCATTCGCCACGGGGCCCCATCATTACCCGTTAGGTTACTTAACTAACGACAGAGCGGGGGCTAGGCTAGCGCGGCTGCAAAACATAAGAAACGCCTAAATAATATCATAAATAGATATATTGCAATGATAGCCATTTCAGATCACAGATGAATACATTGGATATACTAGGAATCCGCAATTTTTACGAGCCTGTAACGAAAAGCGGATTACACGGTCATGATGAATAGCCAATAACCGACCCTAGACCCCTACGGGTGCGGCAAACTACCCGCCAAATATCCGAAGTGGTGCAACCTCTCTCAACGACGTGAGTAGGCCACTCGGCACTTTGAGATACCCGGTAGTTTGTGCACCCCACCTTAGGTCTATCCTAGGAGCAAAAACAATAAAAAGAAATTATACAATGACGGCTACAACCCCGACCCGATTATGCGGCCAAAAATAATATTACATCAATTTACATATTACATGAATTGAAAGATAAAAGAAAACTCTCATCTCACAACCCCCCCGGCTATTCATCCGCGACAATCCAATGAATTCATATACACATACAATCAACATTACAGATCACAGATATGTATAACCCCCACTAATCGACGTATAGCGATTAGCGGACGTTCAATACATATAACACATCACAGATATATACACGTCAGCTTAAGTCTTTAGAAGTTCGATCAAAATACGGATTTTCAAGCCCCAAAAACTAATTTTTCTTTCTCGAAAATCTGGGCAGAAAAGACATATTGTAAAAATCCCAAAATACCCCCAGAAACACACTGCAAGAAATTTGAGCCATGACCGACTCAACTCGGCTGCGGATCCGCGGCAGGAGCGTGCTCCCGCCGCGGTTCCGCGGCACTTTGAACGGTTCTCTGGACCAAATTTCTTGAGTGTCTTATAAAATTCCTGAGTCAATTTTAGGAGTATGATTTATCATTTTTTGAACAGAATACAGAATCGACAGAAACTTGATTTTCCGGGTGTTTTTTGTGACTTTTTCTCCGATCGAATTTCTAGTTACTTTGCTAACATGTTAAATAGTGTTTAACTAGGCTTTGATACCACTGTAAGTCCATGTCGGGTTATGTCTTTACCCTCAATGGAGGGGCGGTGTGTTGGAAGTGTTCCAAACAGGAAACCGTTGCTGACTCGACGATGGAAGCGGAATATATCGCTGCTGCAGATGCCGCAAAAGAAGCTGTCTGGATAAGGAACTTCTTAACTGAACTTCAGGTGGTTCCGTCCATTGTTGATCCAATACCTCTGTATTGTGACAACAACGGGGCTATAGCTTTAGAAAAAGAACCCAGGTCCCATCAGAAGTCCAGACACATCTTGAGGCGGTATTACCGGATCAGGGAGATCGTGAGTCGCCAGTGTAAGTCTACGGTAGCGCCCCGGCCGTCTACAGACGCCAAATGCGGAACAAAAACTTTTTAACTGGCGCTATCGTATACTTTAACCCGGATCTGCCATTATTGCTAAACTAACAAACTGTAAAGAGTGTAGAAAAGTTATACCGAACGATCCGAGTCCTTCGTTCTTTAACCATCATCCCACGCTCCGTTCAGGCTGCTCCGATCTCTTCGATCTCCGATCTGCTCGTCCAGGTGGCACCACGTCGACGATTCTTTAAACGGGCTCCCGCCTCTGACTCGAGGCAACTCGGTCGTCAAGTTTTCTAAAAGAGACAACCAAGAATGATGTAGAGAATGAGTAGATGACTTTGTCTCACTTCGTCCAAATCCGTGGACGATCGGTTAATGAAGTTGCCACTCGAATCGGGTAATGGAATGAAATGAGCTATGAAATTCCATACACCCCAAAATCTATCATAATCTTTTTACCAAATGAAAACATCAAGTGAGTGAGTGAGAGTGAGGGGAGGGGGCCGGCCATATATACGAGTGGGGGTGAGTGTAGGAGAGGGGGAGGTAACCATAAGAGAAAAGATCAACCACAAATATCCTTCATGCAAACAAAACCTCATTAATGCAAATGGTGATTCATAAACCTAGTCACCATTGCATTAATGGCACCATTAATGCACTAATGACTCACCATGCCAAGTCACCCTTTCTAGAACCTTCTAGAATCACGACTCAACCTTATCCAAGAAAAGATAAATCCGTCTTTAACCGAATGTTAAAAGACGGCTAATAGAAAACAGGAAACTGGCAACTTCCAAAAGTGATCCCGAAACGAATTTCAGGATAACCCCGTAACCGTATAAATATACCCGTATTTGGATTACGACCGAATACAAATGCAACTGAGACAAAGATATTATATCTAATCAATATAATACTCGGATCCGGCTTAAACCAAAGCCGACCAGTATCATCTGCCCGAAAAATAACACGTGCGTAAACGCACGTGCATTGTCCGAACCCTGCCATAAAACCATACGGCCTCTACAACGTTTCGCCCGAACTTGGGAAACTGTCTGTGGGGGACTCTAATGACTCGTCAGTACCTTGGCAGTGGGTTTAACCACAAACCGTCGGCGGCACTAGCTATGCATAACGGCTGCCCATGGACTGACCTCAAGGGAGGCCGATGAGCGAACTCATCCGGAAACCCTACTGAGCCTAACAGTGACAATGTATATACAGTCCGGTCCGTTCTTCAATGAGTATCGCATATCTGCCTAAGGGGCTAGTAACGTCAGACCCCCAATAGCAGTATAAGTCGTGTCGGAGTGAAGCCCAATAACACCCTGAGATACTACTGGAGTATCTACCAGTAAATCTCCTGCCACGGCCGTGGGCTTTGTGTAATGGCTCTCCTAGACACAGCACGATCTCGCCCCCAATACCGGGAGAGACGAATCCCCTGTCGATCCACTCACGTGCCTCCATGTGGCTCGGGACTGTACCCAAAAACTACCTGTTTGCACGACTCCTTTGAGTCGTGGTAGGGTAGAAATCAAAGCACAGTGGGAAATCACACGAGACAAATGACGACCTCAGGTCGATGAACTAACCTGTACACATGTCACCAGGGAACTGCTATCTGACGATATGTATAATACCAACTAGCAGATTCCCGGCGAGTCCTGTCCGGTGTACTCATAACCCAATGAGCACCTGTATACATCTTAGGTGATCCAACTGACACCAGTGGCTTTTGAGACCGGCCACGGCCCCTCGTCGGGGTCTCGACTGTATACACTAGTCTACTCCGAAGTATCGATGCCCTGTCTCGAAACTCCCACGACTAGGGACCATAATTAAGGATATGCGTATAAACCACCCAACTCTCACGTATATGATCGCCATCATACTGTTGGTGGTAAAGCAAGATCCTAAGGGCTCTATCAAAATGTAACATGTAATCAGTCACCTGAACATGTACACAACTGATAAAGGCAAACCAGATAGCATACTATCATCTCGAGTAAGACTGTCCTACCGGTATAGATCCTCCGCAATCATTGCAATCACGTACCTGCGATCCAATAATTGACTCTGAGGGCACTATCTCCAACAATCTCCCACTTGCACTTAAGGCTAATTATTGTGATGTCGACTACTCACAGCCCGTGTGAAACCGAACATCTAACTCCTCTACTAATCAGTTTCACAAAGCCCGTTTGTAAAACTATTGTGTTCGAGAAATAGCCTCAGTGAGTGGATCCGCCTAGAAATTTCTTTCTATATCTCTCTTAATCTCAAGTTCGCGGAGAAAGCCATCTCCCGAATTGAGTAATACCTGTCTTAGAATATGTCTGGATATCTGATGGGACCAAGTTCATAAATGAACTCCAAATCCAAACTTCTTAGACTGTATCGATCACTGAACCTAATCAGTATCCTGCACCAAGCCTCCCACAGTATCCTCTTGGACCACCTGTCCATAATACTGTCCCTCGTCAGAGGAAAAAACTGTAACTATGACAATCACTCTGTGATCCATGTCACCTTTGAAGCCTGGAATGATAACCGTCTCTCGAAGGAGGCTGCCGTCATCAAATCCGTAGAACATGTACTTATGTTCTAAAACTGCTTCCTTATGTTTCTCCAGGATTGGATTAATAGAAACTTATTGCATCTAGTGCAAAAACAACATCTGGTGTGGTACTTGACATCTCATGATTGACTTAGTTGCCTAAGCAAGTGATCTGCCAATCATGCCCATCCCTCTCCCCTTTAGTCTATAAGACACCTTTAGAGAGGGTGACTCCATTCCCTGCAGGTACACCACCATGCCAGGAGTCATCTATTCTAAAAACCATTAGAATACTGTCCAAGTACCTGCATTGGGAAACTACCAAATTCCAGATCTAAAACCATAGATCTAGAAACCAGAATGTCAAATATTATATCCATATCCTGTCTGGAGAAACAACTGTGTGACAACCACAGTACAACCGATCGTAGTATAGGAATTTTACTTCCTACTTTATGTCATCAAGATACCATGACATCACACCCTACTACCTTCTTAACAAATCCATCCCCTATTCTGATTGAAGTCAAACCCATGACTGTCACATCAAAAATAGATGATCTATCTCCGCTATAACTGCTCAAGTCTATAAATAGATATAAGCATCTTGCCCACTATTCTTCCGATGCTCCCACTGACTACGACAACCCTCCTACCGGGTCTCATAGCCTGGAACAACAGTAGTGTCAAGTCTGGGTAGATAAGAACCTCCCTGTCACCGTCTTTGAGGTTACCGGAGTACCTCTCGGGTGTCTGAGGTTACCCACCATATCTGCGGAGTGGCTATTGGAATGTCAAACCTGATTGAATATATAGGTCCTATTAAATTTTCCTTAATCGTTTGCGGTTCTGGAATCACTTCCAGTTCTACCATACTCCCACTACTGTTTTCTGAAAAAATCCATTTTACTAAAACTGTGGCGAGTCAAGAACAATATCACTATTGATCTTCCAAATGGTAGAATATCAACCCTCGTCATAGCCAGGGTCAACCCACAAACAGCCATTACAGAAACGTGCCCTGAGTTATCCAGAGTCTGGTTTTAAGCAAAAGCTGGACAACTCCCCGTACCTTAACATCTTTTAAGGTACGAACTATTCTATATCCAATATAGAAACTTTGGCACTTTATTTAATTGGAACCAGATTCAAATCATGCAGCTGTCTCCAGTGCATATCAACTTAATGAAAAAGAGGCTAATCAGCATTACTCAACTTAGGAATCCATCCAATTATGAGTAACCTGAAAGAGAAACACATTTCTCAAAACCATCACTATCATCTAAATACCAATCACAAGAATCTACATATTCGATCTCTTTGAAAAATCCCGATACTTGTGATACCTGGTTCTCTACTTTATTCTTATACCCACAACTTCTCAAAACTTAGACCTTGTATTTCTACGAAATACTTGTCTAAATACTAGAGAAGTTATAAGTAAACAAAACATAGTACGAGGACCTACCCTTTTGTCCTGATGGACACTGGACAACATACAATACTCTGTATAAGTCCGCTGAGTTTAAGCAACTCAAAACCTGTGCGTCGTAGGTTAAAAACTGTACCCTGGCGATTTCCTCAAATATCACCAATTACAACGAATTCCGATATAATGAGGATAATCACCTAATTCCCAATAACTTACTCCCACTCATCATCTGTAGAACCATACAGATATGAGAATGAAACCTGGTAAATACATACCCTTGGAGTAAGTATCTAATCGGGAAAACAGTTCTCCTTTAACAATGCACTGAAACATGAAAATGTTTCGTAGGGGTATCCTGGTATTCATAGCAATGCCTCTTCCATAATCCAATTCATGACTTTAACCGTATATTTCTTTGCCATCTCTCCAAATTCCTTTATTTGTCTTTAGTCGTTACCTTCTGTACACCATCGTTAGGCTAAATGGTTTTCTTCCTTCCTTACCGTTCGGCACCAGCCTATGGTTTGGAAGAAGACTATCCAGTAAGCATAATAGGTGTACCCTCCTAAATCAAGGAGTACTCGTATCTTGAGAGAAGGTGATGATAAAAGACAACTGAATAATACCTTATTCCTTTAAAGGTGAAATAGGAGTGGCGATGAAGTACGCGGTTTGGTCGTGAATGATATCAGTCGCAATTTACTTTGCCCTTTTTCTAATCCCTTTATTTTGTCTTTAAATATTACCTTCTGCACACCCTACTTAGGCTAATTGGTTTTCTTCATTCCCTACCTTTCGGCACCTGCCTATGGTTTGGAATAAGACTATCCAATAAGCGTAATAGGTGTACTCTCCTAAACCAAGGAGCCCTCGCAACCTAAGAGAAGGTGATAATAAAAGACAACTGAATAAACCAATTCTATTTGTCCTGAACCTTGATCCATCCTCGAAGAAATCCTTTCGAGTTCGTATATAACCATACGATGGATCTATCCAATGGAAGTGGATGTCCGTTGTAATACGAGGTGTTCTGAGAGGGTAAAAGAAGGAGTGGCAATGACTTATGCAACTCAGACAATCCAAAAGCCAGTATTTTAAGAAGGTTCTGTCAACTTGATCACTGAGTCATAGTCTAAGGTCGGTCAAAGGTCGCTGCCAAAGAGAGAGAGAAAAGAAACACTCTGCGTGCACTCTAACCTAGATCAGAATGGTTATCACTTTATCTAATCCGGAAACCTCCCACTGTCCTGTCAAATTCTCCTCCAAACCTGAAAGAAGAATTAATCGGGATCACCCGTAGAGTAAACCAACTCATCAGTGGGAATCGGGATCCAACTCTCATCGCATGATAACGTGATGGAATGCATCCACGTTACTCATACTCCAGAAGGTATGCGCATACTTGGCAAGTTTCAGTTTCTTTAGAAACTCCCGATATGATTTTTGCCCCATGCTCTTATAACCTTGGCGTTGGTCAAAATGTCATAAGTCACATGCCAAGTTCTACCCGTCACTATCTTGTCAATTTGAACCCACCCGCACATGCCCTTGACGTTGGCAAAAATGGCAGAACGACTGTCCCAAACCAACTCATCTATCTATGCAACAAATGAATACTCAGCAGCTACCAAACACTATGCCTTGGCGTTGGTCAAAATACATAGCTTGAATACTACTGAATACCCAAAAGAAGTGACGAAGGGCTACGGCTGGTTTTTGGCGAAAAACCTTTAACGTAGTGAACTTGATATCGCTGAAGGAACCTGATAGCTTTTTTAAAATATAGTGGCGAAAACCTTTTGCTAAAGAGGTCACTCCCGATGAAGGGATCTCGGCTCTTTCCTCGTGGAATGAGGTGCAGGATATTCCACTGAATACCGTGATGCAAAGCAACTTGTAATCAACTATAGTGAAGTTATTACCCTGACGCAAACTTCTGCCCAAGGGGTCAGTACCGGTGAAGGGATATCGGCCCTTGCCCCGTCGAATGAGGTGCAGGATATTCTACTGAATACCGCTATGCAAAACAAAAGGAAACGTCTTTGCAATAACACTTTTTAAATTTTTTCCAACAACTGCAAACAGGTTTATTTTACTTTGCATTGATCAGAATCAACGCAGTCCCTTCAATAAATCACACCAGAAAAGAACGAAAATAAAATGTACGCATATGCCATCCGCATTCGTCACTGGGTCCCGTCATCACCCGTTAGGTTACTTAACTAACGAAAGAGCGGGGACTGGACTAGCGCGGGTGTAAAACATATACAACATCTAATAGTATATAAACCAATATACAATAATCGCTCCAGGCGTGATAATATGCAACATTACAGAAAAATAATAAGCATCACAGAACAATACAGATAATCTAGGATCCCCGAGTTTCACAGAGCCGCTGCTGAAACCCGACGTTCCCCTATCGTGTGGATAGCCTGTGCAATGAAACCTAGACCCCTACGGGTGCGGCAAGTTACCCGCCAAAACCTGAAGCGAGGCAGCCCCCTAAAGCAAAGTGAATGGACCACCCAGCACTTCACGGAATCCGGTAATCTTGGGCACCCCTCCTTGGGTCAACCAGTACCCCCTACGAGTGCGGCGAATAGTCTGCCAATTCTAGAGTGAGGACCCTCTGCCTCTCAAAGCCATGAGATGCGGACCCGTTGCCCCTCAGAACCCGGCTATCCGTGCACTCCGTCGCGGGGTAAAACCTAATACAGTAATGAAAAATAGTACAACAGGTATATCGACCGCAACCTGGTCCTGCCCCAAAAGAATATTATACAACAGGCATGACGGCAGTCCACATGTTGGACGCTCGCCCCACAATATCAAATGTACAAATAAACTCAAACTGTACTAACATTGCACACTGCTATCCACCACGACAAATCCGCAACATCACAGCACAACACAGAACATCAACGCGAATGTCACGTTCGCAAACCCGTCTAAAAGAACGATAGCAATCAGACGCGGTTTACCGATCAAATGACATTCCCGGTCGGAGATATAATGTAAGCACTGTAAACTAACATGTTTAAATTTCGATCGACTAAATATCACAAAGTGGGCCCCACGAACAACTAGTGAACAGTAACAAAATCTGGGCCCAAAAGATATATACCAAAAACCCTAAAGACACTGTGCAAATTTGGTGCACTGATTCAATAGAACGGCCTCGGATGCGCGGCCAAACCATGGGTTTGGCCGCGATTCCGCGGCAGTTTGGTGGAATCACGTGCTCAAATTTGGTCGGTGTGCTTCTGAAACCCTGCACAACTTTCTGTGATATGTAGAATAATTTTAGGACATCATTTAAAATCGACAGAAACTGTGAACTTGGATTTTGCAGTTTTTGATTTCCGGTTCGATCGATATTTTAAACGCGTTAGCACAAGTTAGTAAAGCAAAATGGTGAGGCTCTGATACCACTGTAAGTCTACGGTAGCGCCCCGGCCGTCTACAGACGCCAAATGCGGAACAAAAACTTTTTAACTGGCGCTATCGTATACTTTAACCCGGATCTGCCATTATTGCTAAACTAACAAACTGTAAAGAGTGTAGAAAAGTTATACCGAACGATCCGAGTCCTTCGTTCTTTAACCATCATCCCACGCTCCGTTGTGGCTGCTCCGATCTCTTCGATCTCCGATCTGCTCGTCCAGGTGGCAGCACGTCGACGATTCTTTAAACGGGCTCCCGCCTCTGACTCGAGGCAACTCGGTCGTCAAGTTTGCTAAAAGAGACAACCAAGAATGATGTAGAGAATGAGTAGATGACTTTGTCTCACTTCGTCCAAATCCGTGGACGATCGGTTAATGAAGTTGCCACTCGAATCGGGTGATGGAATGAAATGAGCTGTGAAATTCCATACACCCCAAAATCTATCATAATCTTTTTACCAAATGAAAACATCAAGTGAGTGAGTGAGAGTGAGGGGAGGGGGCCGGCCGTATATAGGAGGTGGGGGGATGAGTGTAGGAGAGGGGGAGGTAACCATAAGAGAAAAGATCAACCACAAATATCCTTCATGCAAACAAAACCTCATTAATGCAAATGGTGATTCATAAACCTAGTCACCATTGCATTAATGGCTCCATTAATGCACTAATGACTCACCATGCCAAGTCACCCTTTCTAGAACCTTCTAGAATCATGACTCAACCTTATCCAAGAAAAGATAAATCCGTCTTTAACCGAATGTTAAAAGACGGCGGATAGAAAACAGGAAACTGGCAACTTCCAAAAGTGACCCCGAAACGAATTTCAGGATAACCCCATAACTGTATAAATATGCCCGCATTTGTATTACGACCGAATACAAATGCAACTGAGACAAAGATATTATATCTAATCAATATAATACTCGGATCCGGCTTAAACCAAAGCCGACCAGTATCATCTGCCCGAAAAATTACACGTGCGTAAACGCACGTGCATTTTCCGAACCCTGCCATAAAACCATACGGCCTCTACAACGTTTCGCCAGAACTTGGGAAACTGTCTGTGGGGGACTCGAATGACTCGTCAGTACCTTGGCAGTGGGTTTAACCACAAACCGTCAGCGGCACTAGCTATGCGTAACGGCTGCCCATGGACTGACCTCAAGGGAGGCTGATGAGCGAACTCATCCGGAAACCCTACTGAGCCTAACAGTGACAATCTATATACAGTCCGGTCCGTTCGTCAATGAGTATCGCATATCTGCCTAAGGGGCTAGTAAGGTCAGACCCCCAATAGCAGTATAAGTCGTGTCGGAGTGAAGCCCAATAACACCCTGAGATACTACTGGAGTACCTACCAGTAAATCTCCTGCCACGGCCGTGGGCTTTGTGTAATGGCTCTCCTAGACACAGCACGATCTCGCCCCCAATACCGGGAGAGACGAATCCCCTGCCGATCCGCTCACGTGCCTCCATGTGGCTCGGGACTGTACCCAAAAACTACATGTTTGCACGACTCCTTTGAGCCGTGGTAGGGTAGAAATCAAAGCACAGTGGGAACTCACACGAGACAAATGACGACCTCAAGTCGATGAACTAACCTGTACACATGTCACCAGGGAACTGCTATCTGACGATATGTATAATACCAACTAGCAGATTCCCGGCGAGTCCTGTCCGGTGTACTCATAACCCAATGAGCACCTGTATACATCTTAGGTGATCCAACTGACACCAGTGGCTTGTGAGACCGGCCACGGCCCCTCGTCGGGGTCTCGACTGTATACACTAGTCTACTCCGGAGTATCGATGCCCTGTCTCGAAACTCCCACGACTAGGGACCACAATTAAGGATATGCGTATAAACCACCCAACTCTCACGTATATGATCGCCATCATACTGTTGGTGGTAAAGGAAGATCCTAAGGGATCTATCAAAATGTAACATGTAATCAGTCACCTGAATATGTACACAACTGATAAAGGCAAACCAGATAGCATACTAGCATCTCAAGTAAGACTGTCCTACCGGTATAAATCCTCCGCAATCATTGCAATCACGTACCTGAGATCCAATAATTGACTCTGAGGGCACTATCTCCAACAGCCAGGAGATCGAGGTTCAGAGATTTTCTATGGAAGATAACACTGCTGTTCCACTCACAAAGGCCTTACCCCAGACTCAGTTCGAGCGGCTGATCGAGATGATAGGTCTTCGATACGCCAGTACATGGCCTTAGTGCAAGTGGGAGATTGTTAGTGTATATGCCCTAGAGGCCATTACTGTATCATACTAGTTTGTATATTACTTAATGGAAGCTTGGGATATTCACCTTGTATAGATAATCTTGCTCAATATAGTAGTATGCTAGTTTTTGGTTGTTTCTACTTTAATGTGTACATGTGTTTATTTTAGTAATATACAAACTAGTATGATACAGTAATGGCCTGTAGGGCATACACACTAACACCATGAACTTGCAGGGAGACGGAATATATGAAAAACGATTATCAAAGCTTCGTAACACGGACTTGATCACACGGATCGTATCTAAACCATTACCAGCAAACTACGAAAGGTTTAACTACTTGGATTCGAAGTTATACCTCACGTTACTTGTCCTTCGGGTCTTCATCGTTGTCCTCCACTCCTCGTAGGATCTTTGGAACGTCGGCACCTCAACGGCCTCCCCGAGTCAAAGACGATCCACCCGAGAGCTCCTACTCCAAGCTTGATCTCTAACTTGAGATAACTAGGTTTTTTAATTGCTAATCAAAGTCACCTAGGTGATATAGAGTGAGGTTATGGATTAATTAGTCTATCTAATTCTTGATCTCAACACATGAGGGGTAGGATTATGGTTTAAAGAGAGAGTGAGCTTGAGGAGAAAGAAGGTGAGCATGAATAAAAAATATAAAAACTTCTCACTTCTAATATATTATGAAGCATAAAGAAAAAAAATCTAAATGATTTATCATCATGCTTCATTAAATATATGCAATTAATCATCAAGTGAGTCATTAAGCAATAAATGCTTCATTAACTCACTTGAATGATTCATCTAAATGAGTCACAAATGCATTTAATGTAAATGCCACCTAAACCCTCAAGTCACCAAGCTTCTAGAATCTTCCCGCCAAATTACGAGAACGCCCCTCCTATCCGTGAAAACACGGAAAAACTTTAGACTGTATAAATCCAATAATGCAATACTAGAATTTGGCTTAAACCAAAGCCGGCTAGTAAAAACTGTCCGAACGTCGTACGTGTGTAAACACACGTATGCGTCCGAACCCTTGTCGTAAAACCATACGACCTCTATATCGTTTCGCCTGGAGCAGGGAAACTCTCTGTATGGGATTCTAAAGACTCGACACTACGCTGGCAGTGGGTTTAACCACAGACCGCAAGCGGCACTAGCTGTACGTAACGGTCCCCAGGTAGATGTCGATAAGAAGGCCGATGAGGAAACCCATCTCAAACCCCTACTGAGCCTAATGTGACAATCTCCATACAGTCCGGTCTGTTCTTCTAAGACTATCGCATATCGCGCCTAGAGGGCGGCAAGCATCGGTCCCCTAATAGCGGTATAAGTCGTGTCGGAGCGTAGCCCATTACATCCTGAGAAACTACTTGAACCTACCAGTAAATCTCGCTTGCCCTGGCCAGGGAATTTGCGTAATGGCTCTCTGACACAGCGCGATATCAACTCCCAATACCGGGAGAGACGAATCCTGTCTAACCGCTACTGCCTCCAAGTTCTCGGGACTGCATCCAACTGCTACCTGTTTGCACGACTCCTTTGAGCCGTGGTAGGGTAGAAATCTAAGAACAGTGGGACACACTCGAGGCGAAGTAGCAGTGTCAAGTCTGCGGACTATGCTGTACTGATGTCACCTGGGAACCGTTAACTGACGACGGGTATAATACCAACCAACAGTTCCCCTGCGAGTCCTGTCCGGTGTACCCGTAACCTAATGAGCACCTGTATACTATCTCCAGTACGACGTACTAATGGCTGTGGGACAGACCATCTCCCCAACTGGGATGAGAAGCGTACACACTAGTCTACTCCGGAATATCGATGCCCTGTCTCGATAATCCAACGACCAGGGACCTGTATAGGATGTTTCTTATAGACTACCCAGCCCCCACTAGTGTGACTGCCATCACAACGCTGGTAATCAATCAAAGATCCTATGGGCTCTACTAATATGTATAAATGATACATCACAAGAAACATATGCACATATTAAAGTAGAAACAAACCAAGTAGCATACTACCATTTTTAGCAAGACTGATATAAAACTGTGAATATCCCAAGCTTCCATTAAGTAATATACAAGCTAGTATGATACAATAATAGCCCCTAGGGCATATACACTAACATTTTTTCCCCAAATCTATTTCTTTAAACTAAATCTTAATCTATTCAAAATTAAATGCAAGACCTGACCCAGCCCATAACCCAAATCCAATATCATTTTCATTTTCTTTTATAAAACTATGAGCCTAAAAGCCCACTTTCTTTCCAAGTAACAACATATATTTAATTCTAATTAAATATGTGCATGAACAACCTTGTAGCTAATTGGTTAAGTCTTTGTATTGTTATTCTATAGATCACATGTTGAATTCCCCATTCTTGCAAAAAAAATTTTATCAATTTTTATTATTCTCATTACTTACAAATGAGACCTTTCATTTCCAAAATTAATAGTGACCTTTCATTTCTCTTTTAATTCCCATGTTGAATGCATATATTATGATAAATAATTCACCATTACATTATCTTTATTTGTCCTCCTCTTTCTCTTTCTTCCTCACATTTTTCTATCTCTCCCTTCTCTCTCTTCACCTAGAGTCCTAGAAGAATAACACAAAGAAGTTTTCAAGAAGGTCTCGTAAGTAACGCGAGACTTTCGACGGATAGACAAGCCCGGTGACAATACCAGCTTGTGTATGTAAGTCTCTTCTCTCTCTCCCCCTCCATCTCTTTATTCTCCTCTTGTCATATCTCGTGCACCCGCTATTCTTTTCATATAATAATTCATAAGAGAATATAAACATAAATATATACATATATATAAGTTTAGATATATATGGTCTATATGGTTTAATAATACCTTATTATCTCTTGTTAAAATTAAAGTGTTTTCAATTCTTTGTTCATTACTATGATTGTTTATTATGAGTTGCGAGAACATAAATTTCATGCAACAGTATATCTACGATATCTTATGGAATCGGTTTGCTTATTAAAAGAAAAGGAGAAGCTTGCATAAAAAAATACTAGTTAATCTTTTTGCCGATTTTAGCATACATATCAATACCTTTACCTTTAAAATAAATTTTAGAAATTAATTTTTACTTCTGGAAATTTCAGGAAATATACATATGATAGAATATATTTTTTGTACATGTTGTAAACATTTTAGATCAAATCGCTTAACGGTTTAGAAATTTATAACTTTTTTCACTGTTCGTAAAACAGAAAACTGCAGTTATCGGTCAACTTCTAGGACACATAACTTGGTATACCGGTATCCAAATTGAGTAAACTCAGGTGTTTTTGATATCTACATTGAATAATCTGGATTTTCTTAGTTTTAAGTTTTTACTGAAAACCGATGTAAAAGATAGAAACTGCGTTAAAATATTAAGCGAAGAATGAGGACAGAATCTGTTTTGATTCGCACACTCTTTTTAAATAGGACATAACTCGAAATCCCGATATCCGTTCATGAAAAAATTTAGATGTGTAGATACATAATTGATAAAGATATATTTTTCTGTATACTAGATTTCTTAAAAATGCATGAAACAACCCGACATAGGCTTTGCAATATAACATATAGTTGCTGTCCAGAAATCTGAATTTCTGTTTTAAACGTTGATATTAAAATGATCATAACTAGAGTTTATGAAATCCAAATTGCGTGAATCTTGGTGTTTTGGATAAGTACATCAAAATACCTACAATTTTTGAATAATCATTGTAACCTGAAACCTGATAAAAATTAACTCAAACTGCGCTTTAAAAATATATAACGGTGCTGAACAAATTCAGATCTGTTTTACGCATGATACGAAAACAGATATACCTCCGAAACCGGTAGTCATATTTATGTGAAATTGGAACTCACGGATGAAAAACACTTATATAAATATTTTTGTTTATATTTCCGCATTCGTTCGACTTGATTAATTAGTCGTACATAATATTTCTTTACAGCATTGTTTATGGTAGTTACTTGAATAATATACTTGACTCATTTCGTGCTTTTCGAACGTGTATACATATTTATCTTGATTATTAAATTGTTGTATGTACATAAAGATGATAATTAAATATTTGAGTTGTTTTTTGGAAACTATACAAAATTATTTTTTACATAAAACCCCCTCAAGTTATATCAATTACAATAAGGACCCTAGTAAATATAGGTTTAAGCGGAACCAGTCTCTTGAGCCTCAGGGAGCCGGAGATATGGGTGTTTGCCTATCTAAGGTAGACAATCTAACAAACGGTGTTATCAATACGGTAATTCTCTTTGAAAAAGACACAAATCCTGCCGTCCATGTGCAGCAGTTACCGATAACACCAAAACCTAATTCAGGACTTCAATTTCTTTTCTAATTGTCTGACTCAGACCGAGTCTCATTATAATCAATCTGACTTGAATATGATTCAAGTATGAAATTACAAAACTACAATTCAATATGAATCCATATATTCAATCTGTTCAATCTATATAACTTGACCGAACCGAACCATGGATATATTCCATTTACATGATTATCGAGTACCTCCATTTCCATTTATACGATATCATGGTTTCGGCAAGTCTTCCATTTGCAATACAAGTCTTCCATTTACATTTACAAAACAGTACAAACAACACATTTACAATTCAAACAATACAATCAAGACATCGCGGGGTTTATAATGGGTAGATTGGTATGGAAGGAGTTAGAAGTGGCACGAGACTACAACCATAAAACACCTAACCTGTATTCCTTTGCTGTCGTACCGTGGCATAAAAGGTTCCTTGCGTTCCTGATACCTTAGTCTCCGGATCAAGTGAGACTCCTCTCGTATACGCTGGCCTCTTCTGTACCAAGCTACAAAAAACAGCGTTAACACTAAATACAACATTATAACAATATAATTGTAGGGTTCCTAGGCACTCTTGTGAGGGTTCATAAGGCATCAAACATGCCTGAATTAAATTTTAGATGTGCCGAACAACCCAAAGCCGGGATCTTTGCTAGATTATTAGGGTTTAACATGCAAGATAACATCTTTAATACTAAGTGTGAGGGATTACAACCTTTGTAGTCCGCTCCTTCGCTTCACAAGCTCTGAGTAGAAGTCCATTCGCCGCGATCCATGATCTCCCGGACTCAAGAGAGGCTCCACGACTCGAACGATCCATGAAAGCTTGTCGTATTCCTTTTCTCCGATGATTTACGTCGAAGTTGCAATAGCTCAATCCCTCTCACTCTAATGAGGTGAACACCCTAATCTAATGGGCTAGATTAGATGAGGATGATGGAGTAGTATTTATACTTTCTTTTTATATCATTTTCTTACAAGAACTCATCACAAAAGAAATCACAAGTGAGCTCTCTCAAAAACTCAAGAGAGAAGAAGATGAAGAATAATGAGATAATTCCTTTTGTGATGAATAGTAGATAAGAATATATGATTGATATGGAACCATGGTCAAGGATGATAGCCTTAACCTTTGTAGAGAATAAACTAGAGCTAGGGTTTGGTTAGGTTAAGAGTGAGTCAAGGATAAGTATCAACCATAATATCTTAACCAAGACAAAAAGGAAACCCTTTTAGAATAATCAAGAAAGAGCTAACACTAATCAAACCCTAATCTCTTTTATCATCCCTAAACATGTTTCATAATAAATCATATCATGTCACAATTATATATATCACATATATATTATATATTTGCAACAAAAGAAAATAATACAATTAACATATATCGCATATATATCAATATATTAATCGGGTGAGAAAATGAAATAATAAAGCGAGCCAATATTAGATAACGTAATACAATATATCATATATATCATTATACATTAAATCATCGAATCAACACTTGATCCGACGATCCGGCTATATCGAATATAACCGACCAATATATCATGTACCGATTCATCGAATCAACACTTGATCCGATGTCTCGGTTCATATCTAAATATCGTGAGAATATAATATGGTATCTCATATCGCATTATCCGCGGTCCTGCACATATCACATATGTGCCTCTACTCCGTTTTGCCTGAGCCAAGAAACCTGTGTGTAGGACTCAAAAGAATCGTCAATGCGCCGGTAGCAGGTGATGTTCATATCAAACACCCACAAGCTGCAAGCGGTCAGCTAAACGTAACAGCTGTTGGAGATAGTGCCCTCAGAGTCAATTATTGGATCACAGGCACGTGATTGCAATGATTGAGGGAGGACCTGTCCTAGTAGGACAGTCTTACTCAAGATGATAGTATGCTATCTGGTTTATCTTTATCATCGTGTACTACTTTAGGTGACCTTACAGGTCACTATTGCGCGTTGATAGAGCCTCTAGGATTCTTGCTTGACTGTCAGCAGTATGAGGGCGATCATATACGTGGGAGCTGGTAGTCTATAAGCATATCCTTAAAAGGTCCCTAGTCGTGGGAGTTTCGAGACAGGGCATCGATACTCCAGAGTAGACTAGTGTATACAGTCGAGACCCCGACGAGGGGCGGTGGCCGGTCTCACAAGCCACTGGTGTCAGTTGGTTCACCTAAGATGTATACAGGTGCTCATTGGGTTATGAGTACATCGGACAGGACTCGCCGGGAACATGCTAGTTGGTCTTATACCTGACGTCAGATAGCAGTTCCCTGGTGACATGTGTACAGGTTAGTTCATCGACCTGAGGATCGTCATTTGTCTCGTGTGAGTTCCCACGGTACTTTGATTATTACCCTACCACGCTCAAAGGAGACGTGCAAACAGGTTTTAGTTGGGTACAGTCCCGAGCCACATGGAGGCAGTGAGCGGATCTTCAGGGGTTCGTCTCTCCCGGTATTAGGGGTGAGGTCGCGCTGTGTCTAGGAGAGCCACTACACGAAGTCCTTGGCCAAGGCAGGAGATTTACTGGTAGGTATTCCAGTAGTATTTCAGGCTGTTCTGGGCTACACTCCGACACGACTTGTACCGCTTTTTAGGGTCTGACTTTTACCAACCCCCTAGGCCCGCCATGCGATGCTCATAGACGAACGGACCGGACTGTACGGATATTGTCACTGACAGGTTCAGTAGGGTGTCAGGATGAGTTCGCTCATCGACGTCCCTTTTTATCAATAGCTGGTAGCCCGTCACGTATGGCTAATACCTCTGACGTGCTGGTGGTTAAATCCACAGCCATAGTATTGACGAGTCTTTAGAGTCCCCCACATTCAGTTACTCAAGTTTTCGGGCGAATCGCTGTAAAGGCCGTATGGAGATATGGCAGGGTTCGATCAGATACGTGCGGTATTGCATGGATCGGGATCGGACGGTTAGTACTAGAGGACGTATGGAGATATGGCAGGGTTCGATCAGATACGTGCGGTATTGCACGGATCAGGATCGGACGGTTAGTACTAGAGGCCGTATGGACATATGGCAGGGTTCGATCAGATACGTGTGGTATTGCATGGATCAGGATCGGACGGATAATACTAGCAGGCTTTGGTTTAAGCCGTATGCTAGTATTGTACAGTGTAGATTTTGTCTCATTGCATTTGTATTCGGTCGGAATACAAATGCGAGTATGTATATACAGTAGCGGGGTTTTCCTGTAATTTATTACGGGATCAGTTTTTTGGAGTTGCCAGTTTGTTTTCCGTTTCAGCCATATTTCTTTGTATCTTTCATTGGGTGGAGATTGGTGGAGGAGGGCTTATTTGCATTTGTGCAAATAAGCATTTGTGGAGGGTGGTCATTGCCTATTCTTGTGTCATGATGATTCTTCCACCCTTGACTTTCTTGAGTTCATGATGGCATGACTTTTGTGATAGTGATAGGTTATGATGAGGTTGGTGGAGTGCTGGATTATGGTTGTGATCATTTGATTTCTTTATTATCCTTATTCTCTTGCATTATTCCTCCACCCTCTCTTGGATTTTTTCCCTCCTCATTCCCATCAACAAGATTGGCCGGCCAAAAGAAAATTGGGGTGCTGAAATTTTGTTGGGGGATTTTTTAGTTCTCTTGATGCTTATTAAAAATCCCAAGTTCACCACAAAAAATTCCACTTCTCATTTCCTCCACATTATGGCAACTTCCTAATACCCCAAATGAGACATTGTTTTCTACACGTATTCTACAGCAAATCTTGGGCACGTCGACTCGCCAACTTCGTGCCCGAGTTGCCTCTGTCCAGAGGTGGGAGCCCGTAAAAGAAGCCGGCGACGTGGTACCCTTCCGGCGACGAGGTGGAGACCGGAGATTCCGCGGGGAGATCGGGACGACGACGAGAAGACCGAAGGACACGGATCGCTCGGTATATCTCTCTACCCCCTTCTCTAGATAGCTAGGACTAGTTTAATGGCACGATCCGGGTTTATAGTGCGCGGTGGTGCCGGTTTTTAAAGTTAATGTAAATCATCGCTTCCGCATTCTGGCGTCGGATTGACGGCCGGGGCGCCGCCGTGCACTTACAGTGGTATCAGAGCCTCGCCATTAACCTAGTCTAGCTTTGTCTAATGTGTTTACATTTCAAATCGAACAAAAATTCCAAAATCCGCGTTTTCAAGGCATCAGGTTTCTGTCGAATTTTTTTTGGCTCGAAATTTTTTTCAGTGTGTTGCAGAAGCATGTGCAGGAAAAGTTAAGACTTCTATGAAAAATTAGTAATGTGATTCTGTAGGACCACCGCGGAACCACGGCCAAACCCCCTTTGAGCCGCGGTTCCGCTGCCGTACAGTGCCCTCACTGCACCAATTTTGTACAGAGCTCTTTAGACTTGAAAATAGGGGTTTTGGAATATTCTTTTTGGGCCCAGATTTTCTGTGAGTGCTACAGTAGTGCTTGGGGCCCACTTGGGTAAATTTTGATCGATCGAAAAGTTTAAACACATTAGTTCACAATATTTACATTATATCTGCGACCGTGAATGTCACTTGATCGGTAAATCCCGTCTAACTGCTATAGCCCGGTTAGACGGATTTGCGAACGTGACATTCACGTTGATATTCTGTGATTGTGCTGTGATGTTGCGGATTGGTCGTAGGGGATAGCCTGGATGCAATGCTAGTACAGTTTTGGTTGTATTATGTACATTTGATATTGCGGGGAGAGCGTCTGACTTGTGGACTGCCGTCACTGCCTGATTGTATATTATTCTTTTGGGGCACGACCAGGTCGAGGTCGATGTACCCGTTGTATGTATATTTTACTTTCTGTACTAGGATTACCCCAAGGTGGGGTGCACGGATAGCCGGATTTTAGAGGGCAACGGGCCCGCATCTCATGGCATTGAGACGGAGGAGGCCTCACTCTAGAATTGGTGGGCCATTCGCCGCACTCGTAGGGGGTACAGGTTGACCCAGGAGGGGTGCCTAAGTTACCGGATTCTGTGAAGTGCCGGGTGGTCCATTCACGTTGCTGAAGGGGGCTGCCTCGCTTCAGGTTTTGGCGGGTAACTTGCCGCGCCCATAGGGGTCTAGGATTTCATTGCACAGGCTATCCACACGACCAGGGGAACATCGGGTTTCAGTAGCGGCTCTGTGAAACCTGGGGATCCCAGATATCTGTATTGTTCTGTGATGCTGTACATTTCTGTGATGTTGCATTTTATCACGCCTTGAGCGAAATATTATATATTGATATATATACTAGTAGATGTTGTATATGTTTTGCATCCGCGCTAGTCCAGTCCCCGCTCTGTCGATAGTTAAGTAACCTAACGGGTAATGACGGGACCCAGTGGCGAATGCGGATGGCATATACGTACATCATTATTTTCGTTCTTTATTGGTGTGATCAATTGATGGGACTGCATTGATTCGGATCAATGCAAGTTAAAAACAAACATATTCTGATGTTGATGGAACTTTTTTCAAAAAGCTGTTATTGCAAGGACGTTCACTTTTGTTTTGCACCGTGATATTCAGTTGGAATATCCTGCTCCTCAGTCGACGAGGCAAGAGCCGAGATCCCTTCACCGGGAGTGACCCCTTGGACAGAAGTTTATGTCAGGGCAATAACTTCACTATAGCCGATTACTTTTGCTTTGCATCGTGGTATTCAGTTGGAATATCCTGCACCTCATTCTACGGGGAAAGAGCCGAGATCCCTTCACCGGGAGTGACCTCTTTAGCAATGGTTTTCGTCACTATATTTTAAAAGCTATCCGGTTCCTTCAACGATATCAAGTTCATTACGTTAAAGGTTTTCGCCAGAAACCATTCGTAGCCCTCCGTCGTTTCATATGGGTGGTCAATAGTATTCAAGCTGTGTATGTTGGCCAAAGTCAAGGCACGGTGATTGGTAGCTATTGGGTATTCATATGCAGCATAGATAGATGCGTTGGTTTGGGGCAGTCGTACTACTATTTTGGCCAAAGTCAAGGGTATGTATGGGTGGGCTCAAATTAACTTGGAGAATGACGTGTAGAACTTGACATGTGACTTATGATATGTTGGCCAAAGTCAAGGTCATAAGAGCATGGGGTAAAAATCACATCGGGAGTTTCTAAAGAAACTGAAACTTGCCAGATATGCGCATACCTTCTGGAGTGTGATGACGTGAGCGGATTCCGTCACTTTATCATGCGATGATAGTTGGATCCCGATTCCCACTGATGAGTTGGTTTACTCCTCGGGTGATCCCGACTAATTCTTCTTTTAGGTTTGGAGGAGAATTTGACGGTACAGTGGGAGGTTTCCAGATTAGATAAATTGGTAACCATTCTGATCTAGGCTAGAGTGCACGCTGAGTGTTTCTTTTCTCTCTCTCTCTTTGGCAGCAACCATTGACCCGACCCTAAGACTATGACTCAGTGACCAAGTTGACCGAACCTTCTTAAATACTGGCTTTTGGATTGTCAGAGTTGCAAACCTCATTGCTACTCCTACTTTTACCCTTTTCTCCAGGACACCCCGTATTACTACGAACGTCCACTTCCATTGGACAAAACCATCGTATGGTTATATACGAACTCGAAGGAATTTATTCGAGGATGGTTTCCGGTTCTGGAGAAAACGAATAGGACTATTCAGTTGTCTTTTCCTTTTACCTTCTCTCCGGTTGCGAGTACTCCTTGGTTTAGGAGATAGTACACCTATTACGCAAATTGGATAGTCTTCTTCCAAACCTTAGGCTGGTGCCGAACGGTGAGGAATGAAGAAAACCAATTAGCATAACGATGGTGTACAGAAGGTATTAAGTAAAGACATAACAAGGGATTAGTAAGAGGGCAAAGTAAATTGCGACTGCTATTCACGACCAAACCAAGTATTTATTCGCCAATCCTAAATCACCTTTGTATTTCTCCAGAACACTCTGTATCACTACGAAGATCCACAGTTTATTGGATACTCCATCGTATGGTTATATACGAACTCGAAAGGAACTTGTTCCAGTTCGGGGATGGATTCTGGTTCAGGAGAAATAGGAATAAGGTTTATTCGGTTGTCTTTTATCTTCACCTTCTCTCGCATTGCGAGTGCTCCAAGGATTAGGACAGTACACCCATTATGCTTATTGGATAGTCTTCTTCCAAACCATAGTCTGGTGCCGAACGGTAGGGAAGGAAGAAAACCATTTGGCCTAAAGGGGTGTACAGAAGGTAACGATAAAGACATATAAAGGGATTTGGAAAGATGGCAAAGAATTACACGGTTACAGTTGTGAATCTGAATAATGGAAGAGGCATTACTAAGAATACCGGGATACCCCATCGAAACATTTCAATGTTCCAGTTTCACTGTGTACTGTTAAAGGAAAACCGATTTCCCAATTAGACACTTGCTCCAGGGATGTATTTACCAGGTATGATTCTCACATCTGTATGGTTTTACAGATGATGAGTGGGAGTATGTTATTAGGAATTAGGTGTTCATCCTCATTATATCGGAATTCGTTGTAATTGGTTATATTTGAGGAAATTGCCTGGGTTGTTTGCCGGTCGGCAAATATTTGGTTTTGAATATCCGCTGTTATGCACCAATTTCAAATTGATATATCTGTACGTCTAGTTTTAAAGAGTGAGATTTACCTTTTTGAAATTATGTCCATGACATTTACCTATATCAGTGGATGATTAGGTAAGGAGCATCAACAGCGGTGTAATTCTTCATAACCATAAGTACAGTTTTCAACCTACGACACACAGGGATTGAGTTATCAGACTCAAGGGACTTATACAGAGTATTGTATGTTGTCCAGGGTCTATCAGGATAGAGGGGTTGGTCCTCGTACTATATTCGGTTTACTAATGACTTCTCTAGTTTTTAGACAGGTGTTTCGTGGAAACACAGGGTCCGAATTTTGAGAAGTTATAGGTATTTGGATGAAGTAGAGAACCAGGTATTGCAAGTATCAGGATTTTTCAAAGTGATCGAAGATGTAGATACTTGTGTATGGTATTCAGTTGATAGTAATGGTTAAGAGAACTTGCTTCTTTTTCAGGTTACTCATAATTGGAAGTGCTCCTTAGTTGAGTAATGTTGATCGGCCTCTTTCCATTTAGTTGACATGCACTGGGGACAGCTGCATGATTTGAATCTGGTTCAATTAAATCAGTGCCTCTGGTTCTATATTGGATATAGAACAGTTCATATCTTAACGATGTTAAGGTACGGGGAGTTGTCCGGCTTATGCTTAAAACCAGACTCTGGATGACTCAAGGCACGTTTCTGTAATGGCTGTTTGTGGGTTGACCCAGGCTATGACGAGCGTTGGCATTCTACCATCTGGAAGATCAATAGAGATATTGTTCTAGACTCGCCACAGTTTTAATAAAAATGGATTTTTTTTCAGAAAACAGAGGTGGGAGTATGGTAGAACTGGAAGTGATTCCAGAACCGCAAACGATTACTGAAGATTTGATAAGGAACCTAAAGATTCAATCTGGCTTGACATTCCATTGGCCACTCCGCAGATACGGTGGGTAACCTCAGACACTCGAGGGGTACTCCGGTAGCCTCAAGGACGGTGACAGGGAGGTTCTTGTTTACCCACACTGGCCATTGTTGTTGTTCCAGGATACGAGACCCGGCAGGAGGATGAGTATAGCGTCGTTCTAAACTAGCTTTAGAAGTGTACGTGTATATGACTCTGCCAGAGGGTTGTCGTAGTCAGTGGGAGAAGCGGAAGCATTGGTGGACAAGTGGCTTGTGTCTATTTATAGACTAAAGCAGATATAGCGGAGATAGATCATCAATTTCTGATATGACAATCATAGATTTGACTTCATCAGAATAGGGGATGGATCTGTTGAGAAGGTAGTAGGGTGTGATGTCATGGTATTTGGATGACATACACAGAGTAGGAAGTGATATTCCTATACTACGATCGGTTATACTTTGGTCGTCACACAGTGGTTTCTCCACATGGGACTTGGACATTATATCAGATATACTGGTTACTGGATCTATGGTTTTAGATCTAGATTTGGGTGGTTTCCCAATCAGGGTACTTAGACAGCATTCTAAGAGTATTTAGAATGGACGACTCCTGGCACGGTAGTGTACCTGCAGGTGATGGAGTCACCCTCTCTAAAGGTGTCTTACAGACTAAAGGGGAGAGGGATGTGCATGATTGGCAGATCACTTGCTTGGGCAATTGAGTCAATCATGAGATGTCAAGTACCACACCAGATGTTGTTCTTGCGGTAGATGCAATAAATTGATATTAATCCAATCCTGGAGAAACGATCGGAAGCAGTTTTAGAACATAAGTGGATGTTCTAGGGATATGATAACGACAGCCTGTTTTGGGAGACGGTTATCATTCCAGGCTTCCAAGGTGACCTGGACGACAAGGAGGTTGTCAGAGTTATAGTTTTTCCTTCTGACGAGGGGCAGTATTTTGGACAGGTGGTCCAAGGCAATACTGAGGGAGTCATGGCGCAGGATACTGATTAAGTTCAGTTGACGATACAGTCTAAGAAGTTGGGATTTGGAGTTCATTTATGAGCTAGGTCCCATCAGACATCCAGACACATTCTAAGACAGGTATTGCTCTTTTCGGGAGATGGGTTTCTCCGCGAACTTGAGATATAGAGAGACATAGAAAGAAACATCAAAGCGGATCAACTCACTGAGGCTATTCCTCGAACGCAATAGTTTCGCAAACGAGCTTTGTGAGACTGACTAGTAGAGGAGTTGGCTGTTCGGTATCACACGGGCTGTGAGTATGCGACATCGCAATAATTAGCCTTGAGTGCTAGTGGGTGATTGTTGGAGATAGTGCCCTCAGAGTCAATTATTGGATCACAAGCACGTGATTGCAATGATTGAGGGAGGACCTGTCCTAGTAGGACAGTCTTACTCAAGATGATAGTATGCTATCTGGTTTATCTTTATCATCGTGTACTGCTTTAGGTGACCTTACAGGTCACTATTGCGCGTTGATAGAGCCCCTAGGATTCTTGCTTGACTGCCAGCAGTATGAGGGCGATCATATACGTGGGAACTGGTAGTCTATAAGCATATCCTTAAAAGGTTCCTAGTCATGGGAGTTTCGAGACAGGGCATCGATACTCCAGAGTAGACTAGTGTATACAGTCAAGACCCCGACGAGGGGCAGTGGCCGGTCTCACAAGCCACTGGTGTCAGTTGGTTCACCTAAGATGTATACAGGTGCTCATTGGGTTATGAGTACACCGGACTGGACTCGCCGGGAACATGCTAGTTGGTCTTATACCTGACGTCAGATAGCAGTTCCCTGGTGACATGTGTGCAAGTTAGTTCATCGACCTGAGGATCGTCATTTGTCTCGTGTGAGTTCCCACTGTACTTTGATTACTACCTACCACGCTCAAAGGAGACATGCAAACAGGTTTTAGTTGGGTACAGTCCCGAGCCACATGGAGGCAGTGAGCGGATCTTCAGGGGTTCGTCTCTCCCGGTATTGGGGGTGAGGTCGCGCTGTGTCTAGGAGAGCCCCTACACGAAGTCCTTGGCCAAGGCAGGAGATTTACTGGTAGGTATTCCAGTAGTATTTCAGGGTGTTCTTGGCTACACTCCGACACGACTTGTACCACTTTTGGGGGTCTGTCTTCTACCAACCCCCTAGGCCCGCCATGCGATGCTCATAGACGAACGGACCGGACTGTACGGATATTGTCACTGACAGGCTCAGTAGGGTGTCAGGATGAGTTCGCTCATCGACGTCCCTTTTTGTCAATAGCTGGTAGCCCGTCACGTATGGCTAATACCTCTGACGTGCTAGTGGTTAAATCCACAGCCATAGTATTGACGAGTCTTTAGAGTCCCCCATATTCAGTTACTCAAGTTTTCGGGCGAATCGCTGTAGAGGCCGTATGGAGATATGGCAGGGTTCGATCAGATACGTACGGTATTGCACGGATCGGGATCGGACGGTTAGTACTAGAGGTCGTATGGAGATATGGCAGGGTTCGATCAGATACGTGCAGTATTGCACGGATCAGGATCGGACGGTTAGTACTAGAGGCCGTATGGAAATATGGCAGGGTTCGATCAGATACGTGCGGTATTGCACGGATCAGGATCGGACGGATAATACTACCAGGCTTTGGTTTAAGCCGGATGCTAGTATTGTACAGTGTAGATTTTGTCTCATTGCATTTGTATTCGGTCGGAATACAAATACGAGTATGTATATACAGTAGCGGGGTTTTCCTGTAATTTATTACGGGATCAGTTTTTTGGAGTTGCCAGTTTGTTTTCCGTTTCAGCCATATTTCTTTGTATCTTTCATTGGGTGAAGATTGGTGGAGGAGGGCTTATTTGCATTTGTGCAAATAAGCATTTGTGGAGGGTGGTCTTTGCCTATTCTTGTGTCATGATGATTCTTCCACCCTTGACTTTCTTGAGTTCATGATGGCATAACTTTTGTGATAGTGATAGGTTATGATGAGGTTGGTGGAGTGTTGGATTATGGTTGTGATCATTTGATTTCTTGATTATCCTTATTCTCTTGCATTATTCCTCCACCCTCTCTTGGATTTTTTCCCTCCTCATTCCCATCCACAAGATTGGCCGGCCAAAATAAAATGGCGGGGCTGAAATTTTGTTGGGGGATTTTTTAGTTCTCTTGATGCTTGTTTAAAATCCCAAGTTCACCACAAAAAATTCCACTTCTCATTTCCTCCACATTATGGCAACTTCCTAATACCCCAAATGAGACATAGTTTTCTACACGTATTCTACAGCAAATCTTGGGCACGTCGACTCGCCAACTTCGTGCCCGAGTTGCCTCGGTCCAGAGGTGGGAGCCCGTAAAAGAAGCCGGCGACGTGGTGCCCTTCCGGCGACGAGGTGGAGACTGGAGATTCCGCGGGGAGATCGGGACGACGACGAGAAGACCGAAGGACATGGATCGCTCGGTATATCTCTCTACCCCCTTCTCTAGATAGCTAGGACTAGTTTAATGGCACGATCCGGGTTTATAGTGCGCGGTGGTGCCGGTTTTTAAAGTTAAAGTAAATCATCGCTTACGCATTCTGGCGTCGGATTGACGGTCGGGGCGCCGCCGTGCACTGACAACAGCCACCCAGGTATTGAGCGATCAGAAGATCAACAAGCTAGCCTGTCCGTTCTCCTGTGAATCCAATCAGTAACACTCCCGTACAGTCCGGTCTGTTCGTCTGATATCTCAAGTCTAGGGGTGGTATACGTCAGACCCCAGTAACCGATAAGTCGTGTCGATATGAGGCTCATAACAGGTCGAGAAACTACTGGTAACACTTACCAGTATATCTCTATATCAGCCCTGGCCAGGGACTTCCAGTTATAGCCAATCGAACACAGCACAACATCAACTCCCTATACCGGGAGAGACGAATCCCCTCCTATCGCTCATTGCCTCCATGTGATTCGGGACTGTACCCAAAAGCCACCGTTTGGCATGCCCTCTTGGACGTGGTAAGGTGGAAATCAAAGCATAGTGGGAATCACACAAGACTCTATGACGATCTCGGGTCTACAGACTACCCTGTACCAGTGTCACCGGAGAACTGCCATCTGACGTGTGGTATATCACCATCTGGGAGTTCTCGACGAGTCCGTCCAGTGTACCCAGTCTCCACCGAGCACCCGTACACCATCCTTGATGTCAAACACCGATGGATATGGGATCATCCATCACCCATCATATGGGTCAAGATGCGTATACGCTAGTCTACTCTGGTGTATCGATGCCCCATCTTGATATACCTCGACTAGGAACATTTATAGGATGTACTCAACGACTACCGTAGCACCACTAGTATGATCTCATCAAAATCCCAGTAGTCGAGTACAGATCCTAAGGGATTTATCAACCTGTGAGAGAAAGACAGGAAACCAATACAAGTCAACATGTTAAGATAAAGTGAAACCAAATAGCATACTATCATGACGAGCAAGAAAGTCCTCTCTGTATATATCCAAGCATCCATCATAATATACATCGTATGTACAACAATGGTGATCAGTCGAAAATATTGCATTCTTAAAACGGAAATTTCCCCATCTTTTGCACTCATTTAGAAGTGTTCGGTATTCATATTTCACATATTAGCAAATCAGTCGTAAAATATCAGATTGCATGTGTTAGTCTTTAAAACCGACGGTTTAAGGAAAATTGACTGTATTTTATGGCATCGCATCATCCCGATATTGCGCAACACTTGTGTCGAGATTTGTGCAGGAAATTGCAGGAGCAAAGTCAAAAGAAGCTGATCAAAAATACACCAACTCCATGTTTTCAGATCTGGTAGCAATCCAGAAGGAATTACAAAATTCAACATATCAAAACAAGGCCCAATTGTCATCCCAAAGCACCAGAAGAAGTTACAAGCCATAAGGCCTCAAAAGCGCCGCGGAACCGCGGCGGGAGCCGGCTGGCGCCGCGGTTCCGCGGCGATTTGGTCACGTCAGCAAGTCATTTTCAGTGCAAAATTCATCTCTCAGGGCCCACACCTCATTTTGACACGTCAAATTCCAGAATTCTCCAGATTCTTCTTCCAGATCAGCAAAGATCATTAAATTAAGCTAAACATGATTAAGCTCCTAACAAACTATTTCTAGAAGCTCCCTCCTAATTAATCACATCTAGAAGCTTCTCCTCAACAAACTTTTGGAGGGAAATTCAAATCTTGCTAACAAACTTTTGGAGGGAAATTCAAATTTAAATTCCTAGATCTAGGGTTTTGAGATCTATAAATAGGAGCCTAGATCTAAGGGTTGAAGTTGTTCAATTTTAGTTGTTCAATCTTAGTTAGTTCTTCATTAGTTCCTTAATCTTCACCTCTTTCTTCATCTTCTTCCACAAGTCTAGTGATAAGGCTTGTGCGAAACCCTAACCCTAATTCCACTCCAAATTCAAGATCTTGAGTACCAATCAAGCAAGAAGCCTTCAACCTTTTAGGAGCCGAGCTGATCTCCAATCGAGCAAGTGATCCAAGTCGATCCGCGACTCACGGAGCCGAGCGATGCCAAATCGACGATCGAGTTCTTCCTCTTGTAGTTCTTGAGCGAATGTAATGAAATTGTTGATATAAATAAAATGTGAAATTCTTTAATCTTGCTTTCTTTTAATTTTTGCATCATGATTAGATCTCAATTTGTAATTGTTGTTCTTGTTGTGATGTTTGAGTAAAACTCCGCTCGTTAAGGAGTCAAGATGATCAATAGAAAGATGATGTAACAAATCTAAATACGATTTTAAGTCCTACGAGTTTTGTAAACCCTAGCAAGTTCAAGAATCGACAACCTAGTTTCGTTGCGATACTTTCTTGATTGTTATCGCTCGAAATTAGGGATCTACGATCGTTTCTTGAATTTACTAGAGGCTAGAATGTGAATGATATCGACGAAAGAACAAAGGATAAGATGAAACCCTAGTTTCACAAGAAATCCCTAATTCTCGTCGATCATCATCGATCTAGTATCAATTCATCGAAGGATAAGAATACGACATCGTGAGATTACATCACATCTATAGATCCGATCGATTCCTACAAGCCTCATTTCGATTCTTGATATTTGGTTTGGAAAAATCAACAAACTATCAATTCTTGATTCTATCTTTTACTTCTTTTAGATCTAGATTTTTTTTCTTATTCTTGATCTTCAATTTCAAATCATGAATTGTTTTTTTTCTTTTCTTTAAAGTTTCGACTCATCTAATTCAAAAGACGAACGATTACACTTTCCCAGTGGACGATCCGCACTCACTAACAATCTACATCCGACACCGTAGTTGATTGCGGTCAAAATATTTTTGGTTGTGATTTCTATACAATTTTCATACTACACAATCCGAAATCGTTACAATCAAATGGCACCGTTACCGACACAACAAGAAACTCATATCAATCAAATGAAACCGTTATCAGGGATCATTTGAATTGATTTACACAACAAGAATTTCTTAACAATCAAATGGCGCCGTTGCCGGGGATAGTGCGCTAATGGTTTGTATTTTGAAATTTGAGTTGAAAAATTTATTCCATTATAATTTTTAGATCTAAAGTCTCACAAACCCTAATACGCGTGTTGTGATTTGATTGCGAGGAATTCTGGAATCATTGGAGCTTGGATAAAATTTTTCTGAGCATTCCAGAGAGCTAAGGGGAGTAACAGAAGCATTGTCCTAAAATTTTTTTGCAGAGATCCCTTCAAGTGACCGCTATTCCGCGGCAAAGACCCCCCTTCTGCGGTGGTTCCGCGGCCCCCTTGCTGAGTCACTGCACCAAATTCGCAGGTAATCTCAATCTTTCTTATCTCCTTCCTAAAATCTGCTCCAATTAACATTTTGTATAGGTTTCTTTGCAAATAAATCGCAGCGCCGCAAAAGCAAAATAAAATTTGTGCGTGTTTTGATTCTTGGTTGTTTGCATAATTAATACGGATATTAAGGGGCACGGCAAAATCCTAATTAGGTGGGGAGTTCATTACCCTTCCTAGGCCCCAAAAATCACAAACTTGCATCCACATTTACCCCAATTAATTAAAAGAAATCTAGAGATGACTCTAAGGACCGTCGCGCTCACTTAGGACAGAAGAAGGCCGTGGGTAATTCATTGCTTATCCGCGTTTTCTTGTGGTGTCTAAGGCAAGTGTGTCGAAGGCTAGTGGTTATTAATTAGGTCCACTACTTACGTAGTGGAGTACCTTCCCACTTACCTGGCACTTACCTGGCCACAGGGGGACAAAGAGGCAGTGGAGGATTGATCCTGCGACTTGTCTTTTGGCAGTCAAGAGCGGTCTAGAGATTTGACCTAGGTGACCCTTAGAATTAGGGTTTTGTGTGTTGCATTTGTTGTGTTGCATCATTTTTTTCAAAAATCCGTATATTTTTAAAACAAACACCGCATTCATATCATTTCCCCTAATTATAAATTCACCCTGCCACTTGTACTAACCCTTTTTAGTGCAAGATAGGCTGGACACGGGATTCTAGTGCCTGTTAAGTCTGCGTTTCCCCGATCGACCCTAAAGTCGGTATTTCTACATTTACCCTTTCTTTTACCCACCACCACACCCACTTCGATGGATCCATCTCCATCGAACTTCTTTTCCACTAATCTGCCGCCGTCCGTTGGTGCGCAAAATCCACCTCGCGTCTCTCTCCAAGAGAGATGCTATCCTACACGAGGCCCACTTTCCACCTGTCTTTCCATTCCACCAGCCAACGGGGAAAATTTTCAGATAAAACCCCAATACATCAACCTTCTACCAAAATTTCACGGTCTCGAGTCTGAAGATGCATACGTGTTTATCACGAAATTTGAAAATGTATGCGCAATGATGGGTACCTCACAGCTTTCTGTGGATGCTTTCCGTCTACGTCTTCTCCCATTCACTTTGTCCGATTTAGCCGAGAAGGGCTATATAACACTACCGCACATTCCATTTCAAATTGGGACGAATTCGTCAAAGCATTCCTTAAGAAATTTTACCCACATCACAAAACAGCTCGAGTCCGTAGAGAAATCTATCAATTCACCCAGCTTTCAAATGAAACATTTTCAAAATGTCTTGAACGTTTCAAGGATCTGTTAGTCCAATGTCCACATCACGGCATCCCGAGATGAGAACTGTGCCGAATCATTTATGAGGGCATTAATCCTAACACAAGACAGACCCTTGAATCCATGTGTCAAGGCAACTTCATGACCAAAGATGATGGGGAAGCCTGGAAATTCCTAGAAGATTTCGCTGAAAAATCTTTACAGTGGGAGGGTGTGAGTCAATCGTCTAGGGAGGGCAATGATATTTCCATAGGAGTTAGAGCTGACATTGCAGCTATACACAAGAAACTCGAGACTGTGGAAAATAAATTTTTAGCCGCCACCCTAAATCAAATGTCACTCTACAAAACTGTATGTGGCTGCTGTTCTGATCCGTCTCACTTGACGAAAGAATGTCCGTTTCAAGGTCATGAGCATACCAATGCCGCATTTTAAAGACCTAGAAACGATCCATCTTCCTCCACATATAATCAGGGTTGGAGGAATCACCCTAACTTTGCTTGGAACCAATCCCAATTTCAAAACACGGTTCCAACCCAACACAATTTCCAAAGGGCTCCTCCACCACAACAGCAACCACAATTGAGTTAGCACCCCTTTCAAGCACAAAATTTTCAAAATCCGGTCAACAAACCTGCACTGTCTAGTCCTTTGCAGTTGACCGGGACTGATGAAACCTATTCATTTGCACAATGCATGAATTTGGTCTTAACAAATATCATGCAAGTTTCGGCTGAGATGAAGTCTTCTGTCGATAAAATTGAGAAAAACTCAGCGTCCCAAGCTGAGAGTATCAAATCGATGGAAGCAGAAATTTCACGATTAAGAGCCGAAATGAGTGCAAGAGAGAAAGGGAAACTTCCAACTCAACCTTTACCCAATCCTGGCTATTCACATCATGTGGATTCAATCACGTTGAGATCTAGAAGAGTGCTTGACAATCACGTTGGGGAAGAGTTTGATTATACTGAAAAATCAATCAATAACACCCCGACTGAGACCTTTCCTTCCACACACACTCCTAATTCAGACCCCAGTTTTTCTACCCCACCACCTTCTTCCGAGCCTATTCTTCGTTTCCCAAAAGGCTCGCCACTTCAGCCCACCTCTTTTACTCCTCTACGGACGATCCCCACTTCTATTTTAGGATCGGGGCCACACACACTTCCTTCTCCTATGATGGACCCAGCGCTTATTGCTAAAGCACCTTATCCTAATCGGTTAAGGGCTAACACATCGAGTCCACATATGGAGAAGATTATGGACATGTTCAAGCAAGTTAACATCAAGATCCCTCTCCTAGATGCCATCCAACAAGTTCCGTCCTATGCGAAAACTCTTAAGAACTTGTGCACTAGGAAGAGGAAAACTCAAGTGCCCAAGAAAATTTTCATGGAAAAGACTGTAGACATGGCTTTCCCCCAACAATTACCGAGGAAACGTAAGGATCCTGGATATCCTACTATTTCCATTTCTATTGGGGAAAAACACATCAACCGTGCTCTACTAGACCTGGGCGCAAGTGTTAACCTGCTTCCTTTCTCAGTCTATGAGCAATTAGGGATCGGAGAGTTGAAACCAACCCATAGCACTCCCCAGATGGCTGACCGATCAATCACCAAACCTAGGAGTGAACTGGAGGATGTGTTAATAAAAATCGGGGAATTCATATTCCCTGTGGATTTTATTGTAATTGATACACAGCCTGTAGCGAACCCACGGAATCAAATTCCGGTGATTTTAGGTCGCCCCTTTTTGGCCAGTTCCAACGCTCTCATCAACTGTCGTAATGGCTCTATGACCCTATCCTTCGGGAATAGGTCAATAGAGCTGAACATTTACAGGTTTGGAAGTGTACCCTCTGAACCTACTGCTCATGTCTGTTCTGTCGACTTAATGGATGTCGACAGCAGCGAATTTAATGATCCTCCTGATACCGATCTTGACTCTTTTCATACGTTATTGTTTGACCCAACTATGTATCATACACATACGGACTCTTCCACCAAGATGTCCGGGTCAACAACTAACACTGATTATGAACAGCTTTTAGAGTCTGAAGATCACCCCGCACTTTGTGACGACATTATTCATCAGGGTATTGAGGAAATCTTCGCTGATAAACTCGCATTTTTGAATGATACGGGTGTTGAGATGAATCATGTCCCAATCACTGAAATTGAACCTCCACCCCTTCCTCTGAACTGTAAAAAGAATGCGTGTAATCCATCACATTCACTGCATCGTCTCTCCAAAATGAGACGCACACACACTCTCTTCCACCACTTAATCTTTCCCCACTTCTTCTTCCACCAACCAGAGCACTGCATTGATAAAAAAATTTAATGGGTGGTGTTGACATTCGGTCTTTGCAAAGCTTGGCATCGACCACTGATTTTTGACCCCCTCTTGTGATTTTCAAAGATTAACATTGCATAACTCAAGTCGGGGGGGTATAATCTGGCTCCTCAAAAGAAAATTTTTACAAAATGATGAGCCAAAAATAAGTTTGGGGGAGGATCTTCACTTAAATATTTTGCCCCCACTAATAAATTCCTCCCAAGCTTACAGGTTTTTCGAGATTTAGCGGATGGCAACAGTGAGGACACTGTTGAAAACAAGTTTGGGGGAGGTTTGTGCTTATTTTCGCATCATTTGCATATCATTTGCATAAGCACAAAACATTTTCGAAAAGCTATAAAAATTTTTAAAAAAATTCAAAATATAAAAATATTTTTGTACATAAATAAGATAATAAAAGATTAGATAGTGAAAAATTACAGTCATGAGATTAGAAAAATTTAAGAAAACCAAGAAAATTAGAAGTTTTCTTATACGAACTAGTAATAAGTAGTTATGAGCCGTTGTCCCAAGGGTTAGTAAGATGAAGATCGTCACTAATATGAGGATAAAAATAAGTTTGAAAAATAGTTTCTATTCTGGAAAGCCAAACATTTTGAACGTTGATACCCTGCTATTCGCACTTACACACGTCTTGAAGCCCGGGATAGTAAAGGATACCTTCAAATGCTCTTGTCTTAAAGCAAAAAGTATGAAGGAAATAAAAAAAATGAAGAAAATATAGATGTTAGTTATATGTATGCCCTAGAGGCCATTACTGTACATACGATGTATATTGTAGTGGATGCTAGGACATATATAGGGAGGACTTTCTTGCTCGACATGATAGTATGCTATCTGGTTGTACTTTATCTTAACATGTACTCTGATTGTCTCTATGTTACATGTTGATAAAGCCCTTAGGATATGTACTCGACTACTGGGACTATGATGAGATCATACTAGTGGGGCCACGGTAGTCGACGAGTACATCCTATAACTGTTCCTAGTCGAGGGTGTATCGAGACAGGGCATCGATGCACCAGAGTAGACTAGCGTATACGCATCTTGACCCATATGATGGGCGATGGATGATCCCATATCCATCGGTGTTTGACATCAAGGATGGTGTACGGGTGCTCAGTGGAGACTGGGTATACTGGACGGACTCGCCGAGAACTCCCAGATGGTATTATACCATACGTCAGATGGCAATTCTCCGGTGACACTGGTACAGAGTAGTCTGTTGACCCGAGATCGTCATAGAGTCTTGTGTGATTCCCACTGTGCTTTGATTTCCATCATACCACGTCCAAGAGGGCGTGCAAAAAGGTGGCTTTTGGGTACAGTCCCGAATCATATGGAGGCAATGAGCGATAGGAGGGGATTCGTCTCTCTCGGTATAGGGAGTTGATGTTGTGCTGTGTTCGATTGGCTACCGGAAATCCCTGGCCAGGGTTGCTGAGATTTACTGGTAAGTGTTATCAGTAGTTTCTCGAACTGTTATAGACCTCATATCGACACGACTTATCGAGCTACTGGAGTCTGACGTTTACCACCCCTAGGCGAGATATGCAACATATCAGACGACGAGACCGGACTGTACGGAAGTGTTACTGTTTGGATTCACAGGAGAAGTTACAGGCTTTCTTGTTGATCTTCTGAGCGCTCAATACCTGGGTAGCTGTTACGTTTAGCTGACCGCTTGCAGCTTGTGGGTGTTTGATATGATCCTCACCTACTGCCGGCGTATTGACGATTCTTTAGAGTCCTACACAGAGGTTTTTTGACTCAGGCAAAACGGAGTAGGGGCACATATGTGATATGTGCGGGACCGAGGATAATGCGATATGAGATACCGTATTATATTCTCGCGATATTTGATATCAGCCGGGTCATCGGATCAAGTGTTGATTCGATGAATCGGTACGGATAAATATTAGTCGGTTATATGCGATATAGCCGGATTGTCGGATCAAGTGTTGATTCGATAATTTAATGTATAATAATATATTTGATATATTAAATTACATTAACTAATATTTGCTCACTAAAAGATTCTTTTTCTCACTCGGGTAATACATTGATATATATGCGATATATGTTAAGTGTATTATTTTATTTGGTTACAATAAATATTGTATATGTGATATATAATATTGTAACATGATATGATAAATAATGCAACATGTTTAGTAAAGATTAATCAAGATTAGGGTTTGATTTGGGTTAATGGTTTCTAGTTGTTTCTAGAAGCTTTTCATTTTGTTTTGTGAAAGATATTTGTAAGTGACTCATGCTTTAACCCAACCCAAACCCTAACCCTAGTCTATTCTCTACAATGGTTAAGTGAACCATGGTTGCATAATTCTATCATATCATTTCATTTCCTATTCATCACAAAAGGATTAACATTATTCATCTTCTTCTTCATTCTCTTTTCATGAAAAAGCTTGCTTGATTTTTCAAAGGTGATGAATAAATATGAGAAAAAGATAAATAAAGAGAGCAAAAATCCTACTTCATCATCCTCATCTTCCCTTGCCATTTAGATGAGGGTGTTCACATCATTTCATCAGTGTTAGCTTGTGTTAAAGAAACTTCAAGGTAGATCATCTTAGTATCGAAGATCGAAAGCAAAGGTTGCGTCTTTCTCTTCGTGGAACCTCTCGAGAGTCCGGATCCCGATGATCGCAGCGAAGGGACCACAACACGGAGCATATGAAGTGAAGGACCGGATCTACAAAGGTTGTAATACCTCTCACTTAGTGTTAAAATGTTTAGCATGCTTGTTTTCGCCTAATCTCTAGTTTAAAGTTCCGTATTCGGGTTGTTCGGCACGGCTAATTTTTAAATCGGGCAAGGTTGATGCCTCGTAGACCCTTGTGCGCGTGCCTAGCAACCCTATAGTGGTATCAGAGCTACTAGACATTGGATGTCGACCTATGGGGGGTTCTCACTGTGTGACGGTGTGGCGAAGCATAGGCTCTTACCCCCAAGGTGTCCAGAGACCGGAAGGAGTTCCGGCGGGTTGTAATCCTCGCGATGGGGCATGCGTAAAAAGTAGTGGCTGAGGGACCCGTTGGTGCCACGGCCACCCCATTGGATCGGATGGCTGCCTGACCTACAGTGGTATCAGAGCCAAGCTAGAGCTTTAGGCGAAGTCTAGACGACGTTTGAAGTCCGATCGAACCCGGAAAACCCGAACAAACCCCTTCTCTGGAAATTTTCTGAAAATTTGGATTTTTGTGGATTAAAAATTGCCAAAAAATTCAGCAGGGAATTTGATGAATTACTGTGAAGCACGTGACATTGATTCGACAGAAGAGCCGCGGAACCGCGGTCCCACCCTGGGTTTCGCGGCGGTTCCGCGGCCAAAGTACTGAATCAATGCACGTGCTTTGCACAGTAATTAGTAACTTTATGTGCTGAGTCTTCTGGAAATTTTTATTTTTACTCAACAGTTGAGTTTTTCTGGGGTTGTTTTGGGGATTCGATTATTCGATCGGATTGTCTAATTTTGTCTATGTGTTTTGTCCGGATAACTTTTAGAAACTGTTAAAAAGTTTGAACGGATATCAATAACTCAATTTTTCCCCTATCGGAAAATTTTTCAAAAGTTGGATTTTTTCTCGTGTTTAAGAATGTTCTAAGTCGTGCAAGTAACTCGGTGGACCCTCTAGAAGACAACAAACCTTAACTCGATTATGTGACCGTCTTGAACTGCCCTTTGAACCTTAGGGTTTGGGGCAGTACGGCGTGCCACATGTGAGGCGTTGGCTTGACCCTTCTACGGCTGGACCATTGGTACTGTGGCATGTAATGGATGTTTTAAAACTGATTTCAATCGGAAAGTTTAACTTTTTCTATTTATCTGGAATGTGATACAATATTTGGAATCCACAGGTAGTTATGAGATAACTGATTTGAATATTATAAACATAGCAGTTTAGTCTCAGTTGATCGGTTGCTACGGAATTTTGATGTGATCAAAAGTCCGTCGCAATCACGTAGCGTACGCGGATACTCGCCGGGTAAACTTAATAGACAGCTACGCCCCATAGCCCCGACCAAGTGACTGTAGGAGAACCCCGTCGCCGAAAGCATCCGTTCGGGTGCTCCCGGTAGCGGTGTTCCGCCTTGGTGCACTTCGTCGACGGTATCGGGGGTGCGGCCGTCTACTAAAGTTTGCGACGAGCATTCAATCAGGACGTCGGGAATCTTGTTGAATTGCCCGACTTGATATTGAAAAGAGTTTTCGATAAAGAGACTAAAATGCGGAGTTTATAATTGTTAGGCATGTGATGTCTAAGGAATTCATTTGGTTAGGCATGCGATGTCTACGGAGATTGAGGATTCCAACTGTTGTAGTTTTACACTTTCTTTTCTGTGACCGTAAGCGTAGTATGTGGTGTATCGCCGGCTTCGTTGCTATACATCAACGACAATCGGGATACGCATACTTGCTTACATTGATGATATGAGATATTATGTGTTGCTGTAATATGTTGTATTGGATCGTCGCGTTTTGAATAGCCGGGGGTTTTATGTGAGATGAGAGTTTTTCTTTTTCATTCATGTAAAATTCATTTGTATGTAATATTCTTTTATTGGGGCACTTCCAGGTAGCGGAAGATGTCACCGTTGTATATTATTTACTTTTCCGCATTAGGTAGACCCAAGGCGGGGAGCACAAGTAACCGGGTTCTAGGGTCCAGTGGGAGACCATCTCGAGGAGTCGAGACCGGGTCTCCTAACCCTAGAATTGGCAGTGTTACTTGCCGCTCTCGTAGGGGTCTAGGGATGTGGGTTTGGCTATTCATCGCGACCGTGGAATCCGTGTTTTATACAGGCTCGTATTGAAAACACGGACGTCCTAGTATATCCAATATTTCATATATGTTCTTCTGCTGTAATGTTCTGTGATGAGATCATATTACTGCATGTGACGAATGTTTATATTATATATATGAGATATATGTTATATTGCAGATTTCGTTTTCAAATGTGATGCTTGAGAAGCATAATAAAATGGGACTTCATTAATGAGATTAATGAAATAAAATAAACCTAAGATGTTGTAGAAACTTGTTTATAAAAACTGGTAGCTACAGTTCTTGCTTTGCATAGCGGTGTTCCTTGTAGAACATCCAGCACCTTATTCGATAAGGAAAGGACCGAGATCCCTTCACCGGGAGTGACTCCTTTAGCAATAACTGGCAGATGCTACAAACTCGGTTTGTCTTTTGATTGCTTCTATAGTTCTTGCTTTGCACAGCGGTATATATGATATATCCTGCACCTTATTCGATGAGGAAAGGGCCGACGATCCCTTCACCGGGAGTGACCCCTTTAGCAAAACTAGAAAAAGCCTCAAAAACACTCCATTTAAAATCACTCGATTCTACAACGATATCAAGTTCTTTACGCAATAGGTTTTCAGAAAAACCTGTCGTATCCCTCCGTCATTTCAGATAAGTCCAACTTAGTATTCGTGCTACGTTTGTTGGCCTCCGTCAAGGCGTAGTGTGCGGTAGCTGACTAGTATTTATCTGCTTATGCATATGATGCAGATTGGATTAGGGTAGTCGTGCGGCCTTGTTGACCTCCGTCAAGGGTCGTGCGGGTGGGTTTAATTCAATCAGGAAATGACGGGTTGAACTTGACTAGTAGCCTATGGTTTGTTGACCTCCTTCAAGGTCATAGGACGCTAGGGGTAAAATATTATTGGGAATTTCAAGTGTTGAAATTTGCAATGAGATTTCATACCTTCTATGAGATAGTTGGATCCCGATACCCTCTGCGAGTAAGAGTTACTCCTGGGAGAGTTTTACACATTACAATTAGCCGATCAAGTAGGTGTCTAGAAAGGTGTTAACGAGGTTACGCCTCTGGGAAAACGAGGTTTACTTTAATTAGGTTCGTGCGAAAGCACGGGGGACCTCCCTCAAAGTACCGACACTGGCCTGGCTGAAAGATTGGCGAACTTGTAGCGCGTAATTAATCCCGGCTAGTCTTTCCTTTTAGGGTTTGAAGGAAGATTTGATTAAAACAGTGGAAGACATCCTGATTAGATATATTAGATAACCAATCTAATCTTGCAAGAGCATACGCTGAGTGTTTTCTTCTCTCTCTCTCTCCAGGTAGCGACCATATCACGCCTTAATCAAGATAATAAAATGGATATATTGACCGAACCCGCTTGTTATACTGAGCTGGGGAACGTTGGTCCCGCTCCAACTTATAATTGTTATAAGACAGAGCAGGAAATTGGGGATTACCAGAATTCCCGTGCCGCCCAAACGAAGAAAGTGCATGTTGATGCATCATCTTCGGGTGTGTTCATTACAGAGAACTGTTTCTCAGTATCCTTTACGTCCTGGGTATGTAATACCGGATCAGGATCCCGCATATGTAATCTGTTACATGGGCTACAGAAAGGTAGAGAACTGAGAACGGGTGATAAGTTTCATGAGACAGAAAACGGTGTAAGTGTTGCAGCCAAGTCTGTTGGTCACTATCATCCTGTATTACCAGAATACATTGATTCTGAACAAATATTATTAGATACCGAACCTGATATACAAAATCATATCAGTCTCTTTATTAGTAAAGAAAGGATATAATTTTGTATTGTTGGATAATGTTTTGAACATTTCCTATATCAAGAGTTGATCGGTTCAGGCACGTTATCTAAAAGCATTGACGTTCTAAATCAAATTACAGTTCTTAGTATACGGAACACACACAAGAGGAAGAGTTCAGAAATGAACGGATCCTTCTTGAGGCATTGTAGACTAGGTCATATCAATGCGACCCGACTGGCTGAAGTTACATATAGATGCATATTTAAATTAGTTTGAATTTACATCTTGTGAAACTTGCCGGTCATGTCACAAAGATAAGATGATCACAGCTCTGTTTATTGGAAACAGAGAAAGAGTTAGTAAACTTTTGGGATTGATACATGTTGATGTATGAAAGGTCCCCTGTCTACACATGCCAAGACCGGTTCTTTTTACTTCATTACGTTCTCTGATAATCTCTCAAGATTCAGACATGTGTTCCAGTTGAAACACAAGTCCGAACCTTTTGAGATATTCACAGAATATAAGTTAGAAGTAGAGAACCAAAATATGGGTATAAGTATTATGTCCTTTGATGAGATCAAGGAGGAGAATACTTGAGCACGGAATTCCTGGACTATTCTAAAGGAGAATGAGATTCTCTCTCAGCATTACTCCTTCGTATACACCATAGCACGATGGTATATCAGGGTGGAGCAATAGCACCCTATTTGATATGGTGTGCTCTATGATGAGTACTACTGAGTTTCCTATTTCCTTTAGGGAGTTATGCACTTGTGAAGTTGCATACCTATTGAATAGGGTTCAAATCAAATCAGTTGCCTACCACTTCATATATGATATGGAAAGGGAAGAGCCCATATCTTAAGCTTGTTAAGATTTGGGGTTGTCCGGCCTATGTCTAAAAGCAAAATCCGGACAAGCTCGAGGCAAGGTCTGTTATGTAGAACTGGAATGGTTCCAGCTATACAAACTGCAGCTGATAATTTGGTAGAACCAAAGGATTCAATAGTTTCCAACGAACCTCAGCCTCTCCGCCGATCTAGTAGGGTTCCTCACCCACCTGAGAGATACTTCGGTTTCTCTATGACAGTAGGAGCGAGGATTGCATCATGAGATGATGACCCAACTAGTTTCGAGCTGGCCATCAGGAGTGGGACTCTGTAAGAATGGCTGGATGCTTAGTGATCTAAGATGGAATCCTTATACACCGACAAAGTATGGACTTTGGTTGCTTTATCTGAAGGGTTAAATCCCCATCAGGAGCAAGTATATCTTGAGAAGATTACTTGGTGTACATGGAAAAGTTGAGACTTTCAAAGCTAGACTTGTTAAAGGTTTGCATCATAGACCAGGTATGGATTATGTTGAAACCTTTTTTAAGGATCTATGCTTAAGTCCATCCAGATCCTACTTGCCACGGCTACATACCATGACTACGATATCTGGTGGTTGGGTATCATGACTGCTTTTCTAAGTGATGTTTTAGAAAAGAGTGTCTATAAGTACACAGCCAGAGGGCTTCGTAGACATTGGGAGCAGCGGAAACGTGTGCAAGATGTTTTATATGATAAAACAGGCATCGCGGAGTTGGAACATCTGTTTTGATGGTGGTAGTCAAAGAGTTTGACTTCATCAAAATGGTAGATGAACCTTGTATATACAAAAAGGTAGTAGAGAGTATGGTGGTGATCCTCGTAGAGTACGTGGATGACATACTCTTGATAGGGAAGGAGTTTCCTATGCTACGCTCGGTCAATCTCCGCTTATCACAAGGATTCTCCATATAGGATCAAAGTGATACCTCCTAAATCCTGGGTTTTGGATCTATGAGATAGATCTAATTGGATGTTAGGAAACTCACTAGTAGTAGTGAGATCGTATCAATCGATCCTGGGGAGAATTACTGGAAGGGTTCCAGGGTGATAAGGATGACTGAATGTCAGTCGCATGCTTGTCTATACCCTCAGTGGAGGGACGGTATGTTGGAAGAGTTCCAAGCTAGATACCGTGACATACTAGACGATTAAATGCAAGATACATCGTTACCAAGGATGCTACCAAAGAGGCAGTCTGGATATATATAAGTTCATAAGATGAACTTCGTTCCTACCATTATATGACAATGGAGTTGTGGCTTTTGCCAAGGAACTACCATCCCATCAGAAATCCAGATATAAATCTTAGGCAGTATCACCTGATCATGGAGATGGTTGATCTCCAGGGAGATCGAGGTTAGGAGAGTAGACACAGAGGACAGCAGCGCGGATCCACTCACAAAGGCCTTTTTCCCAGTAGAGACTTTTATGGGATGGTTGAGTATGAGATACTTCAACCGCAGCTAATTGTTGGGTATGCGATACCATAACAGATGGCCCTAGTGCAAGTGGGAGATTGTTAGTTATATGTATGCCCTAGAGGCCATTACTGTACATACGATGTATATTGTAGTGGATGCTAGGACATATATAGGGAGGACTTTCTTGCTCGACATGATAGTATGCTATCTGGTTGTACTTTATCTTAACATGTACTCTGATTGTCTCTATGTTACATGTTGATAAAGCCCTTAGGATATGTACTCGACTACTGGGACTATGATGAGATCATACTAGTGGGGCCACGGTAGTCGACGAGTACATCCTATAACTGTTCCTAGTCGAGGGTGTATCGAGACAGGGCATCGATGCACCAGAGTAGACTAGCGTATACGCATCTTGACCCATATGATGGGCGATGGATGATCCCATATCCATCGGTGTTTGACATCAAGGATGGTGTACGGGTGCTCAGTGGAGACTGGGTACACTGGACGGACTCGCCGAGAACTCCCAGATGGTAATATACCATACGTCAGATGGCAGTTCTCCGGTGACACTGGTACAGAGTAGTCTGTTGACCCGAGATCGTCATAGAGTCTTGTGTGATTCCCACTGTGCTTTGATTTCCATCATACCACGTCCAAGAGGGCATGCAAAAAGGTGGCTTTTGGGTACAGTCCCGAATCATATGGAGGCAATGAGCGATAGGAGGGGATTCGTCTCTCCCGGTATAGGGAGTTGATGTTGTGCTGTGTTCGATTGGCTATAACCGGAAATCCCTGGCCAGGGTTGCTGAGATTTACTGGTAAGTGTTATCAGTAGTTTCACGAACTGTTATAGACCTCATATCGACACGACTTATCGAGCTACTGGGGTCTGACGTTTACCACCCCTAGGCGAGATATGCAACATATCAGACGACGAGACCGGACTGTACGGGAGTGTTATTGTTTGGATTCACAAGAGAAGTTACAGGCTTGCTTGTTGATCTTCTAAGCGCTCAATACCTGGGTAGCTGTTACGTTTAGCTGGCCGCTTGTAGCTTGTGGGTGTTTGATATGATCATCACCTACTGCCGGCGTATTGACGATTCTTTACAGTCCTACACAGAGATTTCTTGACTCAGGCAAAACGGAGTAGGGGCACATATGTGATATGTGCGGGACCGAGGATAATGCGATATGAGATACCGTATTATATTCTCGCGATATTTGATATCAGCCGGGTCATCGGATCAAGTGTTGATTCGATGAATCGGTACGGATAAATATTAGTCGGTTATATGCGATATAGCCGGATTGTCGGATCAAGTGTTGATTCGATAATTTAATGTATAATAATATATTTGATATATTAAATTACATTAACTAATATTTGCTCACTAAAAGATTCTTTTTCACACTCGGGTAATACATTGATATATATGCGATATATGTTAATTGTATTATTTTATTTGGTTACAATAAATATTGTATATGTGATATATAATATTGTAACATGATATGATAAATAATGCAACATGTTTAGTAAAGATTAATCAAGATTAGGGTTTGATTTGGGTTAATGGTTTCTAGTTGTTTCTAGAAGCTTTTCATTTTGTTTTGTGAAAGATATTTGTAAGTGACTCATGCTTTAACCCAACCCAAACCCTAACCCTAGTCTATTCTCTACAATGGTTGCATAATTCTATCATATCATTTCATTTCCTATTCATCACAAAAGGATTAACATTATTCATCTTCTTCTTCATTCTCTTTTCATGAAAAAGCTTGCTTGATTTTTCAAAGGTGATGAATAAATATGAGAAAAAGATAAATAAAGAGAGCAAAAATCCTACTTCATCATCCTCATCTTCCCTTGCCATTTAGATGAGGGTGTTTACATCATTTCATGAGTGTTAGCTTGTGTTAAAGAAACTTCAAGGTAGATCATCTTAGTATCGAAGATCGGAAGCAAAGGTTGCGTCTTTCTCTTCGTGGAACCTCTCGAGAGTCCGGATCCCGATGATCGCAGCGAAGGGACCACAACACGGAGCATATGAAGTGAAGGACCGGATCTACAAAGGTTGTAATCCCTCTCACTTAGTGTTAAAATGTTTAGCATGCTTGTTTTCGCCTAATCTCTAGTTTAAAGTTCCGTATTCGGGTTGTTCGGCACGGCTAATTTTTAAATCGGGCATGGTTGATGCCTCGTAGACCCTTGTGCGCGTGCCTAGAAACCCTACAATAAAGTGGTGAGAAAAATGGACACTGGTTTTGTTATCACCAAGGGCAATAAAAAATATAGCAAGGGTGCCTTTTCACCTAGTGCCCTAAGGCCAACTGGTCTGGGAGTCACTACTATGCCTAAGGTGGTGCAAGACGAGGAAAATACACCAAATAAGCAAGCACATGAGTAATCGGTCGGTTAGTACCTCAAGAAGTATTAACGGTCGCATGAAAGTGTGTGAGCAAATTCGTCTAAATATTCATTAATTAAAAAGTACTGAGGCTGATGGGCAAGAGTATGATAGCTTGAATTGAATTCTCCGGGTGTAGGGATGTCTTTACACACACGCAGGGTTATATGATCGATGTTTGGAATACCGATAGGAATGAAAAATAAGACGATGTTTTATTGAGGGAGAACGTGATTTCTAACATCTTTTCATGACCATAAAGATAGGGCTCATGACAACCGAAAAGCCAGCTTAGTTGGAAACCCTAATTTTGAAGGCTTTTCTTTTACAATTCTTGTCTTTAAATGTAATATTCATGATCTTTCTTTTATTATTGGATTTTATGCGTGCAATCCACTGAAAACCCTCAGGAGACAACACTCCTCCTACTAGGGACACCTAGAGGTTTAAAGGCTTGTTGCACGTGCTCAGTGCAATCGTGTTGCCTACGAAAGTGTGCTAGTTAGTTTTTCTCTTTCTTTATTTTCTCCTTCTCTTTTTAATAACAGTTCGCTCGAGACGATCGAAAATAAGTTTGGGGGAATTTGATCAGTCGAAAATATTGCATTCTTAACACGGCAATTTCCCCATCTTTTGCACTCATTTAGAAGTGTTCGGTATTCATATTTCACATAATAGCAAATCAGTCGTAAAATATCAGATTGCATGTGTTAGTCTTTAAAACCGACACTTTAAGGAAAATTGACTGTATTTTATGGCATCGCATCATCCCGGTATTGCGCAACACTTGTGTCGAGATTTGTGCAGGAAATTGCAGGAGCAAAGTCAAAAGAAGCTGATCAAAAATACACCAACTCCATGTTTTCAGATCTGGTAGCAATCCAGAAGGAATTACACAATTCAACATATCAAAACAAGGCCCAATTGTCATCCCAAAGCACCAGAAGAAGTTACAAGCCATAAGGCCTCATTGCGCCGCGGTTCCGCGGCGGTTTGGTCACGTCAGCAAGTCATTTTCAGTGCAAAATTCATCTCTCAGGGCCCACACCTCATTTTGACACGTCAAATTCCAGAATTCTCCAGATTCTTCTTCCAGATCAGCAAAGATCATTAAATTAAGCTAAACATGATTAAGCTCCTAACAAACTATTTCTAGAAGCTCCCTCCTAACTAATCACATCTAGAAGCTTCTCCTCAACAAACTTTTGGAGGGAAATTCAAATTTTGCTAACAAACTTTTGGAGGGAAATTCAAATTTAAATTCCTAGATCTAGGGTTTTGAGATCTATAAATAGGAGCCTAGATCTAAAGGTTGAAGTTGTTCAATTTTAGTTGTTCAATCTTAGTTAGTTCTTCATTAGTTCCTTAATCTTTACCTCTTTCTTCATCTTCTTCCACAAGTCTAGTGACAAGGCTTGTGCGAAACCCTAACCCTAATTCCACTCCAAATTTAAGATCTTGAGTACCAATCATGCAAGAAGCCTTCAACCTTTTAGAGGCCGAGCCGATCTCCAATCGAGCAAGTGATCCAAGGCGATCCGCGACTCACGTAGCCGAGCGAAGCCAAATCGACGATCGAGTTCTTCCTCTTGTAGTTCTTGAGCGAATGTAATGAAATTGTTGATATAAATAAAAGGTGAAATTCTTTAATCTTGCTTTCTTTTAATTTTTGCATCATGATTAGATCTCAATTTGTAATTGTTGTTCTTGTTGTGATGTTTGAGTAAAACTCCGCTCGTTAAGGAGTCGAGACGATTAATAGAAAGATGATGTAACAAATCTTAATACGATTTTTAAGTCCTACGAGTTTTGTAAACCCTAGCAAGTTCAAGAATCGACAACCTAGTTTCGGTGTGATACTTTCTTGATTGTTATCGCTCAAAATTAAGGATCTACGATCGTTTCTTGAATTTACTAGAGGCTAGAATATGAATGATATCGATGAAAGAACAAGGGATAAGATGAAACCCTAGTTTCACAAGAAATCCCTAATTCTCGTCGATCATCATCGATCTAGTATCAATTCATCGAAGGATAAGAATACGACATCGCGAGATTAAATCACATCTATAGATCCGATCGATTCTTACGAGCCTCATTTCGATTCTTGATATTTGGTTTGGAAAAATCAACAAACTATCAATTCTTGATTCTATCTTTCACTTCTTTTAGATCTAGATTTTTTTTTCTTATTCTTGATCTTCAATTTCAAATCATGAATTGTTTGTTTTCTTTTCTTTAAAGTTTCGACTCATCTAATTCAAAAGACGAACGATTACACTTTCCCTGTGGACGATCCGCACTCACTAACAATCTACATCCGACACCGTAGTTGATTACGGTCAAAATATTTTTGGTTGTGATTTCTATACAATTTTCATACTACACAATCCGAAATCGTTACAATCAAATGGCCTCTAGGGCATATACATAACTAACAATAATATAACTTTAAAAGTTACACACTCTCTCTCTCTGTCTATTCTACTTCTCCTTTATCTTTGGGACTTACAGAGCGATTGTTCGCCGACGACATTCCTTCTCTTTTTTCTTTGGAATGTTGTCAGGTGGATCGGATCTTCAGGAGATCGAGCCTACCAGCGAGGACTTGGATCAGCTAGCCTATGAACCAGAGCTTTAGATTCATTGTACACATTTCATTTCAGTACTTTACATTTCTGTTATGCCACTGTTTATGCATTGCTTTCATTCAGATGTATTTACTTTTCTATGTACTGTAAAAGAATGTTAATAAATAAATTTGATGTTCAATTATAGCTATTGTCTTTGTCTCTTATGCATTTTTATTTATATTGCTTAGATACGCATAGCGTATTTACTTCAGAGTAAATACGTAGCGGCCAGTCGTGTCCACTTCGCCGTATACCGGGAAGCGGGGCGTGACAGATTTTGTTGGCGGCCCATGCAGGTCAGAGCTGTAAGGAACCCTACCACACAGTTCCGTTCCTCATGGACAATCTAAGCAATATAACACAAGAACCAGCAACTGAAAACATTCTTTACATTACACATTCCTTGAAGTCCATCTCAAGACTTTTGAATTCTTACCTCTTATTCACCCTTTCTATTTGTATCTCGTTGGCATATTAGCTCAATTGGTTATAGTATCAATCGATGGAGCTCGAAGACGACATCATCCTAATCATGTTTCCTTACTCTGTTGTAGTATCCTTCTTGAGTAATTTCGAGGACAAAATTATTTTTAAGGAGGGTAAAATAAAACGACCCCAATATTACTATACCATCGTGTTTTCTTTCTTTAGTAAAATATTGTATTAATTTATTCTTATTATTTTTCAGTATATTTGTTAGTGTAAATGCCCTAGAGGCCATTACTGTATCATACTGGCTTGTATATTACTTGATGGAAGCTTGGGATATTCACCTTGTATTAACAATCTTGCTCAAAATAGTAGTATGCTACTTGGTTTATTTCTGCTTTAATGTGTGCATGTGTTTCTTTTAGCATATCGCCTTTACACATTAGTAGAGCCCTTAGGATCTTTGCTTGATTACCAGCGTTGTGATGGCAGTCACACTCGTGGGGCCTGGGTAATCTACAAGCACATACTTATGCAGGTCCCTAGTCGCAGGACTAACGAGACAGGGCATCGATACTCCGGAGTAGACTAGCGTATGCGCTTCTTATCCCAGCTTGGGAGATGGTTTGTCCCACAGCCGTCAGTACGTCGTACTTGGGATAGTATGTGGGTTCTCGTTAGGTTACGAGTACACTGGACATGACTTGTCGGGAACTGTTGGTTGGTATTATACCTATCGTCGGTTATCAGTTTCCAGGTGACATGAGTACATCTTAGTCCATTGACTTGACACTGTCTGTAACGTTTTGAAAATCGTTTCGGTGAAATTTCGGAAAATCGGTAAAATAAAGGGGTTTTCTGTAAAAAGTCAAAATGCAAATATCTTATTATAAAAATTAAATATACATATTCTAGCTATGTAATTGCTATTATTTGGTGTTTATTGAGCCGCTGGTGAAATTTCAAATTTTCTGAAAAAAATATTATTTTATTATTATTTTAAGCCGTCACTAATACATTTAATTAGGGAAAATTACAAATTGGAATGAGTTGAAACAAATTTTGAGCATCATAAAACATTAAATAAAATTTTATCATGTGGTTTTTGGAACGAAATCATTTGCCAAAACGGTTTAGAAATTATTGAAGAAAAAAGGCTTTTTTTTAGCGTAAATGGATGTTTGGGGTATTGTATTTATCATTTTTCATCACCCCACACCCGTACCCACACCCACACACCCCCATTCACTTATCCCCTTGAAGAATTCAGCAGCCCCCTCTTTTGTCCCCACTTGGATTTTCAAAGGAAAAGAAATGAAAGAAAAGAAAAGAAAATGGATAAATGAGGTGGACTTTTGACTTTGGTTGACCTTGACTTTCACCCCCACTTTCTCTACCTCCCTCTCTCTCCTCTCCCACTCCCATTCAGCCGACCCCCCTCCCTCCTACAGCAGCAACAGACCCCCCCCCCCCCCATTCCCCTTCTCTTTTCTCTTCAAAACTTCTTCAAAAATTGCCCCAAAATCCATCAAAAAAATCCCAAAACCCAAATCCGACTCCTACCCATTTTAGCTTAGCCAAAATTGCATGGATCTAGGGAACAAGATTCCAATTTGGGAGGCTATGTGTGTGCTTGTGGATCTTCAATTCATTGGGTATAAATTCTAACCATTTTTGCTTAATTTGTTAGTTAATTTCTTAAAGCTAAGTTATTAAAGTGTTAATTTTGCTCTTGTTGCTAATTTGAGAATTCAAGAGTATGGTTTGAAGCTAATTTGGGTTTAACCATCACTAATAGGATAATCAAGTGTAGATTATCATCTTGTGGAAATGTAAAACCTAATCTAGTGGCTAGTTGCAATTTGTTAATTTAAAATTTGCAATAAATAAGCTTTTATGCAAACTAGGTTTTTATGAAATGCATTTATATGTGAGATTAAAAATATGGTTAGGGTTTTTATCATATTATTAACTTTATTAAGTGTGGTTTAATGCTTTAGATCATGGAAATCCAATCTAAATTGTAGTTTGTGCATTTTTGCTATGAAATTGTTAAAAAGGGTATTTTGTAAACTAGAATATTAGGGTTTTTGGAATTTAATGAGATTAAATTCTGGAAATTGTTTCTATGACTTATTTAAGATTTTTAATAAGTATATTGGCCGCTACATTCATTTAAACATCATGTTTTGTACAAAAACGGCGAATTGTGCTTGCTAGATTTACGGAAAAATGACCTTTTAAGTGAAATTGGGGTTTTTGCGAGTTTTAACCTAGTTTATATTAAAATTAGTGTTCGTGAATGTGCAAATGAGTGTGATTGGATTTTTCTCGATGGTTTGACGTTTGTACATCGACATCGAGGGTTGGTTTGACTATTCTTGCATGCGTAGGCGATAGGTTTGGACCTATGCGTGATACACGTGCCGATTTGATTTTCGTATGCCGTTTCGACTTCGAATTTAGTTTTAATGCGATACGGTGCGTTATGATATGTAGGTACCCCATGTGGACTTCGAGGAGACAAGAAAGCGCGTGTCGACATCGGCACCAGCGAGCGAGGACCAGGTGAGTAGATTTATATCTACGGGGAGAAGTCGGGTGGATGGCGTATAGCACCCCCGCAGTCCGTGGTGATGTATACGGATGCGTATACACACCAACAATTTATGATATGTTGTTAGGATTTATTATTGATGATTTTAGATGGATATTGGTGTTGGATTGGTGCATGGTTACGAAACCTTAGGTAGTGGGTGCACTACACTTACACATACACATATATACATACTTGCATACATTCCTTATTTCATATGTGCGTGTATGGGAATATATATTTATGTGTTCACATCGGTATGGGACTATATGTTCATATACTAGATTTGAGGATAGTATTTGGAATTTGAGATGAGTCGATGAGATTGGGCTTGAGTCCAGGAGATCGGTGATGTGATTTGGTTCGTATTGAGATACGACATGATGTTTTAGCGGGTCTTCTGACGTAGTAATTCTTACACCCACATGCATACATAGATGGCATCAATATTGTACTAGACGTAGGACATTATTCCGGATCATGATATTTGATAAAGAAGATACCAAATGAATAGTGTGATTGATGTGACTTTGACCCGTACCCAGTTTTGGGGATGCCGTACGACGGATTTACGTACGAGCTATATTGATGATTGATCCGCACTCTTGACTTGGGATGCCTGATTATAGATATGGTATCGGATATGATATTATTGAGGCGGGATCACCGACTATACATATACAGGTATGTATATGTATCGACTCAGATGATAGGCGGTTTCCTTACCTGCAGTCCAGCTGGTTAGCTTAGCCCTTTAGTTTAGTTTAGTTGTTAGATTAGATTCGATTCTTACCTATTTCAAAAAACTAACGAATCGTGGGTATTTTAAAAGACAGCCCAAGGGATCCTACGGTTATTTCAAAAGACGTATCTTTTCATAAAAACACCGTAGCCCCTATTTTCAAAACCCCATGATTCGTGTTATTTCAAAAGGCACCATTTGTAGGACTTATATTAGATTATTGCAGATTAGTTATAGTTGCGTCTAGTATTCAGCTCCCGCTCATTTTTACTGTTCGCTCCGCATCGCATACTTATATTATAATTTCTTATTGCATTATTAATATCATGCTGTTAGGATACCAGCACCATTACCGATGACGCGTATGTACCACGTACACTTACTTGCCGTCTCACACACATCTTCATCGGTAATTGACATGTCACGAACACTTTAGAAAATACTATTTCATTTGACATAGGTTGTTAGCTAATAGTTTAGACATGATATTAGTGTACTTGCCTTATATGCTGGTTAGACATTGTAGTTATTGCCTACTACTTCATGCATGTTATTATTCACTGTTGTGTCGCATTCATGGATTCTCATGCCTATATTCACTGCTTACATGCTATTGATGACTTGGATTCGGATTTCATGAGATTTCTTAGATTTGGAGGAAAATCGCAAAAATATAAATAAACCTTTTCTCCCTTTTAAAATAAAAAGTGCGGTTTTCCCATGATGTATGAGTCGTCCACCATGAGTTTGCTGATGGATTTCGAGACCCGATTCGAGGAGTGGAGGAACCGTTTCGGGTACATGGTGGGCCCGGTGCGGTACCCCGGGGCAAGAGGAATGTGGTGTTGACGTTGAGCCCGGCAGGGGAGCACTACCGACCGGTGATATTACCCGACGCGTCGGATATCCGGAGGATACCGTCGTTGTCTTGAGATGGATGGTAGGGGCCGGTCTGGACTGACGGCGCCCTAGATATTGAGATTGAGACATTGATATTTCAAGACAGTGAGATTTATGTTTTGTGTCGATGCTAGACACTGTTGATACTGATTTCATTTATGATACCTCAGTTTAAAAATACGAAGGAAATCTCACTAATTTATGAAAACAGTTTCTTCATTTACATGTATTCTGTTTCATGCATGCATACCTCATTCATATGATATATTGCTACCTGAGGCACTGACACGGGCACATGAGATTACACTCGGGTTAGATATTTACCCTAGCCTTGTTATAGGCTGATGGTTATATATTTGAGGATATATTATGATCATTGACCTAGGATTGCGTTATTTATGCGATTTCTGTGCGTAGATGTTTTTCTATTCACGAGTTGGCAACTCACCCCCGTTGTGCCCCAGTTTCTTGCAGGTTTGCCGTACAGGTTTCTTTACGGCTTGCGGGCTCAGTTTCATTCGGGTGATTTGCTAGTAGTTTCTTGCAGGTTTGCCGTACAGGTTTCTTTACGGCTTGCGGGCTCAGTTTCATTCGGGTGATTTGCTAGTAGGTGGGTTTTTCTTGTATCGTACCCATCATATTACCTTGTATAATATTATTCTGTTGTATCTAGTAAATTCCATCAACCAAACATGTATTTATTGAGATAGAGACCAGTGTTGTTTATTCTTTCGACCTTAGAGTCGCTCGTTATATTTCTGGTGGTTTTGAGTTCCTTTTGAGTTTTGATCCTCGCCGTTGGCGTTGTATATTATATTGCTTGTTTGGTTGTGACCGTCGATAGACGAAGAGCTAGCTCCCGCTTGGGGATGCCTTTTTATTGATTTCGTATACTATTCATGTTGTATCCCGTTTGGGGGCCAGTTTTTACAAAGGAGACTCTGCCGAAATTTTCAGGAAATACTTGATGTTTTTTTAAACCGCATAACTCGGCTTATGCTATTAAAACTACTTGATTTTAAATTGGTTTTCCTTCACTCTACTACTTTTCTTGGTTTGGATTTCTGGGTTTTCGGTTTACTTAGATTACGTACGCCTCGAGACGTTCGTAGTTTAAGTGCCGGTCATGTTCCGTACTTTCGGGGCGTGACACTGTCACTTCGCCTCGAGTGTGTTCCCACTGTACTTTGATTACTACCCTACCACGGCTCAAAGGATTCGTGCAAACAGGTAGTTTTTGGGTGCAGTCCCGAAGCACTTGGAGGCTGTGACGGTTAGCAGGATTCGTATCTCCCGGTATTGGGGGTTGATACCGCGCTGTGTCTAGGAGAGCCATTACACAAAGTCCCTGGCCAGGGCAAGCGAGATAGACTGGTAGGTTTCCAGTGTTATCTCAGGTGTTCTGGGCTACACTCCGACACGACTTGTACCGCTAGAAGGGGACTGACGTTTACCGCCCCCCTAGGCCCCCCATGCGATGTTCTTAGACGAACAGATCGGACTGTACGGAGACTGTCACATTCAGGCTCAGTAGGAGTTCAGATGGGTTTACCTCGTCAGTCTTCTTATCGGCATCTACCTAGGGACCGTTACGTACAGCTAGTGCCACTTGCGGTCTGTGGTTAAACCCACTGCCAGCGTTGTGTCGAGTCTTTAGAGTCCCACACAGAGGGTTATTCGCTTTTAGGCAAAATGAGTAGAGGTCGTATGGTTTTGCGACAGGGTTCGTTCACATCCGCGCACATGTGCACGTTTGGTGTCTGGACAGCTTATACTAGTGGGCTTTGGTTTAAGCCGTATCTTAGTATATGATTAGGGATTGGTTTTATCTCATTGTATTCGTGTTCCACGGAACACAGATACGGGTGTGTATGCACAGTTGACTGAGGTAGAGGCAGAGAACTTTCATTAGGGTTGATGACCATTGTCATTTTCTTAACCCTAATGTTTATGTGTGAATTATGATTTATTAATATTAGTTAATTATAATTGGGCATGGTTAGGACTGTTGACCATTTGACTATACTTGACTTGTTGACCTAGGTTGACAAGTTGACCATCATCATTCTATATGAAAGATGCTCTTTGATCCTTGCAAAAGCATTTAATGTGAAATGATAATGGTCATTTCTTGATTAACCATCACAATTATCTTTTGCTAATTATCTATTTTTCATAATTCACATATATGTGAGAAGGTTGTATTATTCTTCTCACTTTATCATTCTCATTCTCTCTCTCTCCTCCTCTTCTCTCTCTATCTCTCTCCTCTCATAAGTTGAGAACCTTTTGAGCTTGAGATAAAACCCTCAAAAATACTCTCTACTCTTTCTAAGGTCCTAGGTTTAGCACACCAAGCACCTTAGTTACTTCTAGTTTGAGGTTGGAGCCAAAGGTAGAGGCCCTCGGGTGGATCTTTCTTCGGCAAGAGAAGGCGACAAGGAGAACCCGTTCTTTCACTCCAAGGAGCAAGAAGAGAAGGACTTGAAGACCTAGGTATAACCCCCTTTCCAAGTAGCTAGCTCTTTTATCTTGTTTGTTAGTTTTGTTTAGCAAAGATCCGTCCTTTAGCTTAGTCCATGTTGCCTAGTGTTGAAAAAATCCGATTTTTCATAACGTTTCCGCCTCCCCGCAAGCACCGGGGTGGGCAACGTAGACTTACAGTGGTATCAGAGCCTAGCTAAACACAAACTAACTAGTTAGCAAAGTATCTAGAACTTCGATCGGAAAAAACCGCAAAACACTTTTCGAAAACCCTAACTTTCTGTCGAATTTTATTTCTGATTTAAAAATAATAAATCATACACTAAAAATCTTCTCAGGGTTTTTACAGAACACCCAAGAAAAACGAACCAGCGAGTCGACCAACTCACCGCGGAACCGCGGCAAGAGCATGCTCTTGACGCGGAACCGCGGCCGAGTTGACTCGGCCGTGGGTCGTTTTTCCTGCAGTGTTCTTCTATTGCTGTTTTTTGATTTTTGAGATGGTTTGTTTCTACCCAGATTTTCCAAAGAACCAGTTAGTTTTTGGGGTGGTCACAAATCCGTATTTTTGATCGAACTTCTTTACACTTTGGCTAATGGGTTATATCTGTGATGTGATATATGTATTGAACGTCTACTAATCGCTATACGTCGATTAGTGGGGGTTATACATATCTGTGATCTGTAACGTTGATGGTTTGTGTATATGAATTCGTTGGATTGTCGCGGATGAATAGCCGGGGGGTTGTGAGATAAGAGTTTTCTTATTCTTTCAATTCTTGTAATATGTAAATTGATGTAATATTATTTGTATGGCCGCACAACCGGGTCGGGGTTGTAGCCATCATTGTATAATTTCTTTTTACTGTTTTTGCTCCTAGGATAGACCCAAGGTGGGGTGCACAAACTACCGGGTATCTCGAAGTGTCGAGTGGCCTACTCACGGTGTTGAGGGAGGTTTCTTCGCTTCGGGTACTTGGCAGGTAGTTTGCCGCACCCGTAGGGGTCTAGGGTGGGGTTTGGTTATTCATCGCGACCGTGTAATCCGCTCTTTGTTACAGGCTCGTACGAAATGCGGATTCCTAGTATATCCAATGTATTCATCTGTGATCTGGAATGGATATCATTGCATGTGACGAATGTTTATATATATCTATTTAGGTGTTGCTTATGTTTTGCATCCGCGCTAGTCCAGCCCCCGCTCTGTCGTTAGTTAATTAACCTAACGGGTGATGACGGGACCCCGTAGCGAATGCGGATGGAAAAAGCGTACGTCATATTTTCGTTGTTTTCTGCAATGGTAGGATTAAATGATGGGACGCATTGGAATTAATGCAAGAAAAAATAAACCAAGTAAAAGTCGTTGGAACACTTTCAAAACCACTCGGTTCTTTTCAAAACCAAATTTTAAATGCGGAGCTTGAGCCACTCCTTTTGAAAGCTATCTCGTTCCATCGATTATATCAAGTTCACTACGTTCATGGTTTCGCCAAAACCATTCGTAGCCCTCCGTCGTTTCACATGAATGGTCAATAAGTATTCAAGCTATGTTTGTTGGTCAAAGTCAAAGCATAGTGATTAATAGCTATTGGGTATTCATGTGCAGCATAGATAGATGTGTTGGTTTGGGGGCAGTCGTTCTACCTTGTAGGCCAAAGTCAAGGGTATGTGCGGGTGGGCTCAAATTAACCTGGAGAATGACGGGTAGAACTTGACAAATGACTTATGATTTGTTGGCCAAAGTCAAGGTCATAAGAGCATGGGGCAAAAATCCACATCGGGAGTTTCAAAAGAACTGAAACTTGCTAGCGCTGCATACCATTTGTAGTGTGATGATTCTAGTAGGATTCCTTCATTTTTGTCACGCGATGATATTTGGATCCCGATCCTACTGTGAGTATATGCTACTCCTCCGGAACTTTCTCACTTAACGATCAATGCTATAAACCAAGTAGGTGTCTAGAAAGGTGTTAGCGGGGCTACGCCCACAGGGAAAAGAGGTTACTTAATTAAGGAACTTCGCGAAAGCGTTGGAAAACCTCTCTCGAAGTACAGACACTGGCCTGGATGAACGGTTAAGCAAGTATTGTACGGTGAGATTGATCCCGACTAATTCTTCCTTTATTGTTTGAGGAGGGATTTGAGAGACAGTGGGAGCCATCCTGTTTAGACAAATTAAAAACCACTCTAAACTTGCAAGAGCATCATGCTAAAGTGTTTCTTCTCTCTCTCCTAATTGCAGCGACCAATTATCATGATTGGACTTAAGTTACTTCTAGATAAAAACATACTGATAGGGCCAAACTACAAAAATTGGCTCAGGAATGTCAAAATGGCAATCAGTTATGACAAGTTGGGGAATCTTCTTACCACCAAAGCTCCCCTGTCCCAGGTCCCAAAACCAGTGTCGTGGATAGGGAAATCCGCAAGACCTGGGAAATCGACTGCGCGAAGGCCAAGTGCCTCGTGCTTGCCTCTATGGACAACGAACATCAGAGGAGGCACGAGAATATGGACATCGAATCCATATTTCTCCATACAAAAGAACTGTATGGAGAGCAATCCCGTATCGCCAGATACGAAGTGTCAAAGAAGTTGTTTTCGGCGAGATTGGCCGACGGATCATCGGTAGCGGAACATTTGCTTAAGATGATTGGCTACATAGAGGAGCTCGCGGACCTTGGGACCACGTTGGAGAATGAGCTCTATACGAACTCGATTCTTCAGTCCCTTCCTTCCACTTTCGCCTAGTTCATCCTGAACTTCAACTTGCAGGAAAAGGAAGTTGAACTTTCAGAACTCCTCAACATGCTGAGGAGTGCGGAGGGCACCCTACAGAAAGGTAGGGAAACATCCACTTTGTTTGTAGAAGGATCTTCCTCTTCTAGGTCCAGGGCGAAAGCCAAGGGAAAGAAGAAGAAAACCCCCGCCAAACCAAGGGGCGGTGTTAGTAAAGTGGATACGAGAGGAAAGACAAAAGCAACAAAGGTAGCGGGGAAGCTTGTGGATACGGAAGAATGCTTTTACTGTCACAAGAGTGGACACTGGAAGAAAGATTGCAGGGCTTGGAAGGCCGGAACATAGGATCTGAAGCAGGTTGCGGCTTCAGCTTCAGGTGTCTATGTTATTGAAAACTGTCTATCAATAAACTCTACGTCCTGGGTATTGGATACCGGATCAGGATCTCATATCTATAATTCTTTGCAGGCGTTGAGAAAGCGTAGGTTTTTGAAGGCAGGTGACATGACTCTCAAAGTTGCAAACGGAGCTAGCATGGATGCTGAGGCCGTGGGGAACTATCACCTGGGAATGTCAGATGGACATGTTTTGGTTTTACGTAATTTCTTTTTTGTACCCAATGCAACTTGTAATATCATTTATGTATCTTTAATTTCTAAAGAAGGTTATGAATTTGCGTTTGTATGTAATGTCGTAAACATTCACCTTAATCAAGTTCTGATTGGGTCAGGTACATTAAGCAATGGTATATACGTATTAAACCAACCACAGATTTTCAATGTCCAGAATACACACAAAAGAAAGTCTCCGGAAACAAATCAAATTTTCTTATGGCATTATAGACTGGGTCACATCAATGAGAGAAGGTTGACGAAGTTACATACAGAAGGATATTTAGATCCGTTCGAATATCAATCATATGCAACTTGTCAATCATGTCTCAAAGGAAAGATGACAAAGACTCCGTTCACTGGACACGGAGTAAGAGCTCGCTCGCTCTTACTCCGTGTCTAGTGAATGGAGTCTTTGTCTCTTGGGACTCGTACACAGCGACGTGTGCGGTCCAATGTCTACGCATGCACGAAGCGGTTATTCTTACTTCATTACTTTTACGGATGACTTTTCAAGGTACGGATATGTCTTCTTAATGAAACATAAATCTGAAGCCTTTGGAAAATTCCAGGAATATAAGAATGAAGTAGAAAAATAAACAGGCCAAAGTATCAAGACACTAAGATCTGATCGAGGTGATGAATACTTGAATGCCAAGTTCCTGGATTACTTAAGAGAGAATGGAATTCTCTCTCATCTTACTCCTCCATACACTCCGCAACATAACGGTGTATCGGAGAGACGGAACCGCACCCTATTGGATATGGTACGTTCCATGATGAGTAACGCTGAGTTACCGCGATCATTCTGGGGATATGCACTAGAATCAGCTGCATACCTTTTGAACCGAGTTCCAACTGAGACTGTGCCTACTACACCATATCAGATGTGGTGTGGGAAGAGACCCTATCTTAATCACATTAAGACATGGGGATGTCCAGTTTTTGTCAAAAAGCAGCATGCAGACAGGCTCGAGGCACGCTCAGTACAGTGCAAGTTTGTGGGATATCCAAGAAACTCCAATGGATATTTCTTCTATTGCGAAGAGGAACAAAAGGTTTTTGTTTCTCGTCATGCCCACTTCTTGGAAACTGTGTTTTTGGAAAATCAGATAAGTGGGAGCGCAATAGAACTGGAAGAAATTCCAGAACCACGAGCTATTACTGAAAGCTTAGTAGAACCAGAGGGTTCGAAAGATCAGGACATTCCTACGCCACTCCGCAGAAGTAGTAGGCAGTCTCATCTGCCCGAGAGATACTATGGTTTTCTCATAGACGGGGATAAAGAGGATTGCATCATTGATAATGATGAGCCGACTAGCTTCCAGCAGGCCATTCAAAGCGTTGACTCGGTAAAATGGCTGGATGCAATGCGGACCGAAATGGAGTCCATGTACACCAACAAAGTATGGACGTTGGACATTGCACCAGATGGGGTAAAACCCGTAGGATGCAAGTGGATCTTCAAAAGGAAGATTGGTGTAGATGGACAGGTTGAGACCTATAAAGCTAGACTTGTTGCAAAGGGTTTCCGTCAAAGACCTGGCTTGGACTATGACGAAACCTTTTCTCCAGTGGCTATGCTGAAATCCTTTCGGATCCTTCTTGCCATTGCTGCCTTCCACGATTATGAGATCTGGCAGATGGACGTAAAGACCGCTTTTCTAAATGGAAATTTAGAGGAGTGTGTCTATATGGACCAACCAGAGGGTTTCATTCAGAGTGGGAGCAGCGGAAAGGTGTGCAAGTTGATTAAGTCCATCTATGGGCTAAAGCAGGCATCGCGGAGTTGGAACATCTGTTTTGATGAGACGGTCAAAGAATTTGGCTTTATCAAAAATCCAGATGAACCATGCATCTATAGTAGATTTGTAGCAAGAACTGTTGTATTCCTCATTTTATACGTGGATGACATTCTCTTAATAGGAAATGACATTCCTATGGTACAATCTGTCAAAGGGTTCTTGTCACACAGGTTCTCCATGAAAGACCAGGGTGATGCCTCATACATTCTGGGGATCCGGATCTATCGTGACAGATCCAAGAGGATATTAGGACTCTCACAGTCCAGGTACATCGACACCATACTGAAAAAGTTCAGTATGGAAGATTCCAAGCACGGTAATCTACCGGCTTGTCACGGGATCACCCTCTCTAAAGAGATGTCTCCCAAGACTGATTTGGAAAGGGATCGCATGTCTATTATCCCCTACGCTTCTACGGTAGGCTCTATAATGTATGCGATGTTGTGTACCAGGCCAGATGTAGCTTATGCACTGAGTGTGGTAAGCCGGTATCAGTCAAACCGTGGGGAGAAACACTAGATAGCGGTAAAGAACATTCTCAAGTACCTGAGAAGGACTAAGGAGATGTTCTTGGTGTATGGTGGAAAAGACCTCCAGATCGAGGCCTTTCCTGACTCCAGCTTCCAGAGTGACAGGGATGATTTCAAGTCCATGTCGGGTTATGTCTTACCCTCTATGGAGGGGCGGTGTGTTGGAAGAGTTCCAAACAGGAAACCGTTGCTGACTCGACAATGGAAGCGGGATATATCGCTGCTGCAGATGCCGCAAAAGAAGCCGTTTGGATAAGGATGTTCCTAACAGAACTTCAGGTGGTTCCGTCCATTGTTGATCCAGTACCTCTGTATTGCGACAACAACGGGGCTATAGCTTTAGCGAAGGAACCCAGGTCCCATCAGAAATCCAAACACATCTTGAGGCGGTATCACCTGATCAGGGAGATCGTGGGTCGCCAGGAGATCGAGTTTCGGAGAGTTGCTATGGAAGATAACACTGGTGATCCATTCACCAAGGCCTTACCCCAGACTCAGTTCGAGCGGCTGATCGAGATGATAGGTCTTCGATACGCCAGTACATGGCCTTAGTGCAAGTGGGGGATTGTTAGTGTATATGCCCTTGAGGCCATTACAGTATCATACTGGCTTGTATATTACTTGATGGAAGCTTGGGATATTCACCTTGTATTAACAATCTTGGTCAAAATAGTAGTATGCTACTTGGTTTGTTTCTTCTTTAATGTGTGCATGTGTTTCTTTTAGCATATCGCCTTTACACATTAGTAGAGCCCTTAGGATCTTTGCTTGATTACCAGCGTTGTGATGGCAGTCACACTCGTGGGGGCTGGGTAATCTACAAGCACATCCTTATGCAGGTCCCTAGTCACAGGACTATCGAGACAGGGCATCGATACTCCGGAGTAGCCTAGCGTATGAGCTTCTTATCCTAGCTTGGGAGACGGTCTGTCCCACAGCCGTCAGTACGTCGTACTTGGGATAGTATGCCGGTGCTCGTTAGGTTACGAGTACACTGGACAGGACTCATCGGAAACTGTTGGTTGGTATTATACCTATCGTCAGTTATCAGTTCCCAGGTGACATGAATACAGCTTAGTCCGTTGACTTGACACTGTCACTTCGCCTCGAGTGTTTCCCACTGTACTTTGATTACTACCCTACCACGGCTCAAAGGAGTCGTCCAAACAGGTAGCTTTTAGGTGCTGTCCCGAAGCACTTGGAGGCAGTGATGGTTAGACAGGATACGTCTCTCCCGGTATTGGGGGTTGATATCGCGCTGTGTCTAGGAGAGCTATTACACAAAGTCCCTGGCCAGGGAAAGCGAGATAGACTGGTAGGTTTCCAGTGTTATCTCAGGTGTTCTGGGCTACACTACGACACGACTTGTACCGCTAGTAGGGGACTGACGTTTACCTCCCCCTAGGCCCGCCATGCGATGTTCTTAGACGAACAGACCGGACTGTACGGAGACTGTCACATTCAGGTTCAGTAGGAGTTCAGATGGGTTTACCTCGTCAGTCTTCTTATCGGCATCAACCTAGGGACCGTTACGTACAGCAAGTGCGGCTTGCGGTCTGTGGTTAAACCCACTGCAAGCGTAGTATCGAGTCTTTAGAGTCCCACACAGAGGGTTATTCGCCTTTAGGAAAAATGAGTACAGGTCGTATAATTTTGTGACAGGGTTCGTTCACATCCGCGCACTTGTGCACGTTTGGTGTCTGGAAAGCTTATACTAGTGGGGCTTTGGTTTAAGCCGTATCCTAGTGTATGATTAGGGATTGGTTTTATCTCATTGTATTCGTATTCCTCGGAACACGGATACGGGTGTGTATGCACAGTTGACTGAGGCAGAGGCAGAGGACTTTCATTAGGGTTGATGACCATTGTCATTTTCTTAACCCTAATGTTTATGTGTGAATTATGATTTATTAATATTAGTTAATTATAATTGTGCATGGTTAGGGTTGTTGACCATTTGACTATATTTGACTTGTTGACCCAGGTTGACAAGTTGACCATCATCATTCCATATGAAAGATGCTCTTTGATCCTTGCAAAAGAATTTAATGTGAAATGATAATGGTCATTTCTTGATTAACCATCACAATTATCTTTAGCTAATTTTCTATTTTTCATAATTCACATATATGTGAGAAGGTTGTATTATTCTTCTCACTTTATCATTCTCATTCTCTCTCCTCCTCTTCCTCTCTCTCTAGCTCTCCCCTCTCATGAGTTGAGAACCCTTTGAGCTTGAGATAAAACCTTCAAAAATACTCTCTACTCTTTCTAAGGTCCTAGGTTTAGCACACCAAGCACCTTAGTTACTTCTAGTTTGAGGTTGGAGCCAAAGGTAGAGGCCCTCGGGTGGATCTTTTCTTCGGCAAGAGAAGGCGACAAGGAGAACCGGTTCTTTCATTCCAAGGAGCAAGAAGAGAAGGACTTGAAGACCTAGGTATAACCCCTTTCCAAGTAGCTAAATCTTTTAGCTTGTTTGTTAGTTTTGTTTAGCAAAGATCCCTCCTTTAGCTTAGTCCATGTTGCCTAGTGTTGGAAAAATCCGATTTTTCATAACGTTTCCGCCTCCCCGCAAGCACCGGGGTAGGCAACGTGGACTTACAATATTTTTTTTCTATAAAATATATTATTTTATTATTCCATCTATTTTTCCCCCAAATCCATTCCTTTAAACTAAATCTTAAACTATTCAAAATTAAATGCAAGACCTGAAACAGCCCATAACCCAAAACCAATATCATTTTCATTTTCTTTTATAAAACTATGAGCCTAAAAGCCCACTTTCTTTTCAAGTAACAACATATATTTAATTCGAATTAAATATGTGCATGAGCAACCTTGTAGCTCATTGGTTAAGTCTTTGTATTGTTATTTTATAGATCACATGTTCAAATCTCCATTCTTGCAAAAAAAATTCAATTTTTATTATTCTCATAACTTACTAATGATACCTTTCATTTCCAAAATGAATGGTGACATTTCATTTCTCTTTTAATTCCCATGTTGAATGCATATATTATGATAGATAATTCATCATTACACCATCTTTATTTGTCCTCCTCTTTCTTTTTCTTCCTCACATTTTTCTAACTGTCCCTTCTCCCTCTTCACCTAAAGTCCTAGAAGAATAACACAAAGAAGTTTTCAAGAAGATCTCGCTAGTAACGCGAGGCTATCGGCGGATAGACAAGCCCGGTGACAATACCGGCTTGTGTATGTAAGTCACTTCTCTCTCCCCCCCATCCATCTCTTTATTCTCCTCTTTTCATATCTCGTGCACCCGCTATTCTTTTCATATGATAATCCTTAAGAGAAGATAAATATAAACATATACATATATATAAGTTTAGATATATATGGTTCTATATGGTTTAATAATACCTTATTATCTCTTTTTCAAATTAATGTGTTTTCAATTATTTGTTCATGACTATGAATGTTTATTATGAGTTATGAGAACATAAATTTCATGCAACAATATATCTACGATATCTTATGGAATCGGTTTGCTTATTAAAAGAAAAGGAGAAGCTTGCATAAAAAAAATACTTGTTAATCTTTTTGCCGATTTTAGCTTACATTTCAATACCTTTACCTTTAAAATAAATTTTAGAAATTAATTTTTACTTCTAGAAATTTCAAGAAATTTACATATGATAGAATATATATTTTTGTACGCGCTGTAAAAATTTTAGATCGAATCGCTTAACAGTTTAGAAATTTATATCGTTTTTATTCACTGCTCGTAAAACAGAAAACTGCAGTTATCAATCAATTTCTAGGACACAAAACTTGGTATACCGATATCCAAATTGAATAAACTATGGTGTTTTTGATATCTACATCGAATAATATATATTTTATTAGGCTTAAGTTTTTATTGAAAACCGATGTAAAATATAGAAAACTTCGTTACAATATTAATCGATGAATCTGGACAGAATCTGTCCTGATTCGCACACTGTTTTTAAATAGGACATAAATCGAAATCTCGATATCCATTCATGACAAAATTTAGATTTGTAGATGCATAATTGATAAAGCTATAATTTTTTGTATACTAGATTACTTAGAAATTCATGAAACAATCCGATATAGGCTTTGCAATATAACATATAGTTGTTGTCCAGAAATCTGAATTTCTGTTTTAAACGTTGATATTAAAATGATCATAACTAGAGTTTATGAAATCCAAATCGCACGAATCTTGGTGTTTTGGATAAGTACATCGAAATACCTTCAATTTTTGAATAATCTTTATACCCTGAAACCTGATGAAAATTAACTCAAACTTCTTTTTAAAAATATATGACGGTGCTGAACAGATTCTGATCTGTTTTGCGCGACGATACGAAAACAGATATACCTCCGAAACCGGTAGTCTTATTTATGTGAAATTCAAACTCACGCATTAAAAATAGTTAGAGAGATATTTTTATTTAAATTTCCGCATTCGTTCGACTTGATTAATTAGTCGTACATAATATTTCTTTACAGCATTGTTTATGTTAGTTACTTGAATAATATACTTGACTCATTTCATACTATTCAAACGTGTATACATATTTATCTTGATCATTAAATTGTTGTATGTACATAAAGATGATAATTAAATATTTTAGTTGTGTTTCGAACACTAAACAAAATTATTTTTTACATAAAACCCCCTCAAGTTATATAAATTACAATAAGGACCCTAGTAAATATAGGTTTAAGTGGAACCAGTCTCTTGAGTCTCAGGGAGCCAGAGATATGGGTGTTTGCCTATCTAAGTTAGACAATCTAACAAACGGCAATACGGTAATTGTCTTTGAAAAAGACACAAATCCTGCCGTCCATGTGTTGCAGTTACCGATAACTCCAAAACCTAATTCAGGACTTCAATTTCTTTTCTAATTTTCTGACTCAGACTGAGTCTCATTATAATCAATCTGACTTGAATATGATTCAAGTATGAAATTACAAAACTAGAATACAATATGAATCCATATATTCAATTGTAGGGTTCCTAGGCACACTAATGAGGTCTCACAACAGATCAAACATGCCCAATTCAAATTTTTTCATGTGCCTACAAACCCTAATACGGATCGTTAAATAGATGATAAGGCGATGCAAGCAAGCAAACTACTTTGCTATAAAATGAAAGAGGCTACAACCTTTGTAGATCCGGTCCTCCACCTCCTTGGCTCCGTGATGACGTCCCTATGCTGTACCCATCGGATCCCGGACTCTAACGTTGGCTTCATCGGAGAAATGGGCGGGCTAGGTCGTCGACTTCGATGCAGAAGATGATCTACGTCGAGGCAACTCAAGATCAAGCTCCAACTTCACCAAGTCATGAAACTTATGAAGAAAACACCCTATACTACTTGGCAAGTGGTAGATGATGAAGAAATAGGAAGTGGGCTCACTTTAGAATTGGATTTCTCACTCTTTTTCTCATGTTGCCATTGATGGTAGCAAGCTCTCTTCTTGTTGAAGAAGAAGAAGAAGAAGAAGAAAAAGAATAAAAAGGATTAACATAAAAAGAAAATCCCATTCATTCTTATCATAATAGCAAACATGGTTAAGTGTAGAGAATGAACCAAGGTTAGGTGAATGGTTAGGTTTAGGAAAGAAACAAGAATGGTCAAAGTTTCTTGAAGTTTCAAAGAAACAAACAAAATAAGCAACCGTATCTTTTCTTTCCCTAAAATAAATAAATGAATAAGTAAATAAACAAAACCCTAACCAATCACTTAAACATGGTTTAAAGTAAACCTACACCCAAGCTTGCATGTATCATCAAATATGATACAATCAAGTGCACAAAAATATATCATATATACAATGTGCACTTCAAGTGAGAAAATCCATCTTAAGTGAACCAGTACTAGTTAATACAAGGTAATATATCAAATATATAATTATGCATTAAATCATTAAATCAACACTTGATTTAACGATCCGGTCAAGTCGCATATAACCGACTAGTATCCAATGTATCGACTTATCGAATCAATCTTCGATTCGACAACTAAGTTATATCACATACAACCAATCGATACATTCATCGCGAGAATAGAATACGGTATCACATACACGCATTATTCTCGGTCCCGCACATATCTCATATGCGCTCCTCTTTCTTTTCGCTTCAGCCAGGAAACCTCTGTGTAGGACTCTAAAGACTCGTCAATAAGCCGGCAGCAGGTGATGATCATATCAAACACCCACAAGCCGCAAGCGGTCTGCTAAACGTAACGGCCACCCGGGTATTGAGCGATCAGAAGATCGATGAGCAAGCCCGCTCACACTCCTGTGAATCCAACCAGTAACACTTACCGTACAGTCCGGCCAGTTCGTCTGATATGTCGCATATCTCGCCTAAGGGTGGTAAACGTCAGACCCCAATAGCTCGATAGGTCATGCCGACGTGAGGTCCATAACAATCGTGAAACTACTGATAACTCCTACCAGTATATCACTGCAACCCTGGCCAGGGATTTCCTGTTATGGCCAGTCGAGCATAGCGCAACATCATCCCCCAATACCGGGAGAGACGAGTCCCCTCCTATCGCTCATTGCCTCCATGTGAATCGGGATTGTACCCAAAAACCACCTGTTTGCACGACTCAGTAGAGCCGTGGTAGGGTGGAAATCAAAGCACAGTGGGAGACACACAAGACTCTATGACGATATCGGGTCAACAGACTAAGCTGTACCAGTGTCACCAGAGAACTGCCATCTGACGTGAGGTATAATACCATCTGGGAGTTCTCGGCGAGTCCGTTCAGTGTACCCAGTCTCCACTGAGCACCCGCATACCATCTCTGATGTCAAACACCAATGGATATGGGCTCATCCATCGCCCATCATATGGGTCGAGAAGATATACGCTAGTCTACTCTGGAATATCGATGCCCCGTCTCGATATTCCCACGACTAGGAACATTGAAGGATGTACTCATGGACTACCCAGGCCCCGCTGGTATGATCTACATCATAGTACTGAAAGTCGAGTACACATCCGAAGGGCTTTATCAACATGTAATCAGAGAGACAGAAAGTATACATATTAAGATAAAGAGCAACCAGATAGCGTACTATCATGTCGAGCAAGAAAGTCCTACCTATATATGTCCCAACATCCACTACAATATACATCCAATATACAGTAATGGCCTCTAGGGCATACATATAACTAACAATCTCCCACTTGCACTAGGGCCATCTGTAGCAGTAGTTGTAGTATCTAATACTCAACCATCCCCTAAAAATCTCTCTTTGGGAAAAGGCCTTCGTGAGTGGATCCGCCGTGTTGTCCTCTGAGTCTACTCTCCTGACCTCGATCACCCTGGAGATCAACTATCACCATGATTAGGTGATGCTGCCTCAGAATATGCCTGGGTCACTGATAGGACCAGGGTTCCTTGGCCAAAGCCACACTTCCATTGTCACACAATGGTGGGAACCTAGTTCATCTTATGAACCAATATACACCCAAACTGCCTCTTTGGTAGTATCTTTAATAGCGATGTTACCAGCCTTTATCGTCTAGTTTGCCACGGTATCTAGCTTGGAACTCTTCCAACATACCGTCCCTCCACTGAGGGTAAAGACAATGCCTGCGACTGACATTCTGTCGTCTTTATCACCCTGGAACCCTTCCAGTGATTCTCCCCAGGATCGATTGATACCATCTCACTACATCTAGTGAGAATCCTAGCATTTAATTACATCTATCTCATAGATGAAAACTCAGGATTTAGGAGGTATCACTTTGATCCTATTGGAGAATCCTTGTGATAAGCGGAGATTGACCGAGCGTAGTATAGGAAACTCTTTTCCTATTAAGAGTATGTTGTCCACGTACAATACGAGGATGAACACCTTACTCTCTACTACCGTTTTGTATATACAAGGTTCATCTACCATTTTGATGAAGTCAAACACTTCAACTACCACATCAAAACAGACGTTCCAACTCCGCGATGCCTGCTTTATTCTGTAATGCAACTTGCACACGTTTCCGCTGCTCCCACTGTTTACGAAGCCCTCGGCTGTGTTCTTATAGACGTTCTCTTCTAAAATATTTTAGAAAAGCAGTCATGGCACCCAACCACCAGATATCGCAGTCATGGTGTGTAGCAATGACAAGTAGGATCTGGATGGACTTAAGCATAGTCCCTGGAAAAGGTTTCATCATTATCCACGCCTGGTCGATGACGAAAACCTTTAACATGTCTAGCTTTGAAGGTCTCAACTTTTCCATCTACACCAAGTAATCTTCTCAAGATATACTTGCTCCTGATGGGGTTTTAACCCTTCAGATATAGCAACCAAAGTCCATACTTTATTGGTGTATATGGATTCCATCTCAGATCGCTAAGCATCCAGCCATTCTTACAGAGTCCCTACTCTCGATGGCCTGCTCGAAACTAGTTGGGTCATCATCTCATGATGCATTCCTCGCTCCCACTGTCATCGAGAAACCGAAGTATCTCTCAGGAAGGTGAGGAACCCTACCAGATCGGCGGAGAGGCTGAGGTTCGTCGGGGACTATTGAATCCTTTGGTTTTGTCAAATCATCAGCTGCAGTTTTGTATAGCTGGAACCTTTCCAGTTCTACAGAACTGACCTTGCCTCGATCTTGTCCGGATTTTGCTTTTGACATAGGTCGTACAATCCCAAATCATAACTTACTTAAGAGATAGGCTCTTCCCATATAATATCTTATATGGAGTGGTAGGCACTGATTTGATTCAAACCCAATTCAATAGGTATGCAACTTCTCAAGTGCATAACCCCAAAAGGAAATAGGTAACTCAGTAGTACTCATCATAGAGCACACCATATCTAATACGGTGCGATTGCTCCGTCCTGATACACCGTTGTGCTGTGGTGTATTCAGAGGAGTAATACGGAGAGAGAATCTCATTCTGCTCTAGAATAATCCAGGAATTCTATGCACAAGTATTCTCCTCCCTGATCTTATCATAGGACATAATACTTATACCCGGTTTTTGGTTCTCTACTTCTGACTTATATTCTGTGAATATCTCAAAAGGTTCGGACTTGTGTTTCAATAGGATCATATGTCTTAATCATGAGAGATTATCAGAGAATGTAATGAACTACAAAGAACCGGTCTTGGCATGTGTAGACAGGGGACCTTACATACATCATCTTGTATCAATCCCAAGGGTTTACTAACTCTTTCTCTGTTTCCAATAAACAGAGCTATGGTCATCTAATCTTTGTGACATGACTGGCAAGTTTCACAAGATGTAAATTCAAACTGATTTAAATATGCATCTAGAATGTAACTTAAGCTTAGTCGGGTCGCATTGATATGACCTAGTCTATAATACCTCAAGAAGAATTTTTTCATTTCTGAACTCTTCCTCTTGTGTGTGTTCCGTATACTAAGAACTGTAGTTTGATTTAGAACATCAATGCTTTTAGATAACGTGCTTGATCCGATCAACTTTTGAAATAGGAAATGTTCAAAATATTATCCAACAATACAAAATTATATCCTTTCTTTACTAATAAAGAGACTGATATGATTTTGTATATCAGGTTCGGTATCTAATAGTATTTGTTCAGAATCAATGTATTGGTAATACAGGGTGACAGTGACCAACATACTTGGCTGCAACACTTGCCCCGTTTTCTGTCTCATGAAACTTATCACCCGTTCTCAGTTTTTCTACCTTTCGGTAGCCCTATGTAACAGGTTACATATCTGGAATCCATGATCCGGTATCAAATACTCAGGAGGCAGAGGATACTGAGAAACAGTTCTGTATAATGAACACACCCGGAGGAGATGCATCATATGCACTTTCTTCGTTTGGGCGGCATAGGAATTCTGGTATTCCCCTAATTCCTGCTCTGTCTTATAACAATTATAAGTTGGAGCGGGACCAACGTTCCCCAGCTCAGTATAACAAGCGGGTTCGGTCAATATATCCATATTATTATCTTGATTAAGGCGTGATATGGTCGCTACCTGGAGAGAGAGAGAGAAGAAAACACTCTGCGTGCGCTCTTGCAAGATTAGATTGGTTATATATTTTATCTAATCAGGATGGCTCCCACTGTTTTTATCAAATCTTTCTTCAAACCCTAAAAGGAAAGACTAGCCGGGATTAATTACACTCTACAAGTTCGCCAATCTTTCAGCCAGGCCAGTGTCGGTACTTTGAGGGAGGTTCCCCGTGCTTTCGCACGGACCTAATTATAGTAAACCTCGTTTTCCCAGAGGCGTAACCCCGTTGACACCTTTCTAGACACCTACTTGATCGGCTAATTGCAAAGTGCAAAACTCTCCCAGGAGTAACAATTACTCGCTGTGGGTATCGGGATCCAACTATCACATAGAAGGTATGCAATCTCATTGCAAATTTCAACACTTGAAACTCCCGATAAAGGTTTTTACCCCTAGCACCTATGACCTTAACTATGGTCAACAAATCATAAGTACTAGTCAAGTTCTACCCGTCATTTCGTGATTAATTAGACCCACCCACATGACCCTTAACTAAGTTCAACAAAGCCACATGACTGTCCTAACTAATCGCATCATATGCGGTGTAAGAAGACATCACTTAGCTACCGTACATTGTGTCTTGACTATGGTCAACAAACACAGCACGAATACTAAGTACTCTACTTCCTAAAATGACAGAGGGTTGCGAATGGTTTTTATGAAAACCTTTAACGCTTTGAACTTGATCTCGTTGCGGAATCAAATGGTTTTAAATGGAATGTTTTTGAGGCTTTTCTAGTTTTGCTAAAGGGGTCACTCCCGGTGAAGGGATCGTCGGCCCTTTCCTGGTCGAATGAGGTGGGGGATATACCATATATATCACTGTGCAAAGCAGAAACTATAGAAGTAATCAAAAAACAAACCGAGTGTGTAGCATCTGCCAGTTATTTCTAAAGGAGTCACTCCCGGTGAACGGATCTCGGTCCTTTCCTTATCGAATAAGGTGCAGGATGTTCTATAATGAACACCGCGATGCAAAGCAAGAACTGTAGCTACCTTTTTTTATTTTGAAATTCGATTCCACAACATCAATTAGGTTTATTTTCTTTCATTAATCTCATTAATGAATATCCCATCATTTAAGTCCACCAAAATATCACAGATAAATATAACGTACGCTTATGCCATCCGCATTCTCCTCGATGTCCCGTCTGCACCGTTAGGTTAGGTAACTAACGCCAGAGCGAGGCAGGCCTAGCGCGGGTGTAAAACATAAGCAACATCTATATAATATATCATATATACTATATATAATATCTATCTGAACAAATCACATGATCACATCACAGATAACGCAGCAGAAAATATCGTATGAAATATTGGATATACTAGGATGTCCGTGTTTTTAATACGAGCCAGTATAAAACACGGATTCCACGGTCGTGATGAATAACCAATCCCACACCCCTAGACCCCTACGAGAGCGGCAAGCAACCCTACCAATTCTAGGGTTAGGACACCCGGACTCGACTCCTCGAGATGGTCTCCCACTGGACCCTAGAACCCGGTTACTTGTGCTCCCCTCCTTGGGTCTATCCTAATACGGAAATGTAAATAATATACATCAACGGTGACATCTTCCGCAACCTGGAAGTGCCCCAATAAAAGAATATTACATACAAGTTTTTACATGAATGAAAATGAAAAACACTCATCTCACATAAAACCCCCCCCCCGGCTATTCAAACACGACGATCTAATATAACATATCCAGCAACACATAACATCACATGTCATCAACGTAAGTAAATATGCCCATCCCAATTGTCGTTGACATATAGCAACGAAACCGGCGATATCACATATTACAGTTACGGTCACAGAAAAGAAAGTGTAAAACTACAATAGTTGGAATCCACAACCTCTTTAGACATCGCATGCCTAATCAAATGAATCCCTTAGACATCACATGCCTAATAATTACAAACCCCGCATTTTAGTCTCATTATCGAAAACTCTTTTCAATATAAAGTCGGGCAATTCAACAAGATTCCCGACATTCAGATCGAATGCTCGTCGCAAACTTTAGTAGACGGCCACACCTCCGATGCCGTCGACGAAGTGCACCAAGGCGGAACACCGCTGCCGCGAGCACCCGAACGGATGCATTCGGCGACGGGGTTCTCCTACAGTCACTTGGTCGAGGCTATGGGGTGTAGCTGTCTATTAAGTTTACCCGGCGAGTATCCGCGTACGCTACGTGATTGCGACGGACTTTTGATCGCATCAAAATTCCGTGGCAACCGATCAAGTGAGACTAAACTGCTATGTTTATAACATTCATATTAGTTATCTCATAACTATTTGTGAATTCCAAATATTGTATCACATTCTGGATAAGATAGAAAATGTTAAACTTTTCCGATCGAACAGTCGAACACCTAAGTTTTCCCGAAACAGCTCAACACATGAAATAGGTTCAAAGACATTCACTTCATGCCTCAGTACCAACGGTCCAGCCATAGAAGGGTCAAGCCAACGCCTCATATGTGGCACGCCGTACTGCCCCAAACCCTAAGGTTCAAAGGGCGGTTCAAGACGGTCACATAATCGAGTTAAGGTTTGTTGTCTTCTAGAGGGACCATCGCGTTACTTGCACTACTTAGAACGTCATTAAACTACGGAAAAGTCCAACAATTGGAAATTTCCCGGCAGGGGAAAAAGTGGGTATTTATATTCGGTCAAACTTTTTAACATATTCTAAAATTACCCGGAAAGACACATAGACAAAGTTTGATAATCCGATCGAATCTACGAACACCCAATACAACCCAGAAAACTCAACTCTTGAGTAAGATTTAAAAATTCCCCGAAAATACAGCACCACAATATAGGAATTACTGTGCAAAAATAAATGGAATAAGCGACTAAGTGGCCGCGGAACCGCCGCATTAGCCATGCTAATGCCGCGGTTCCACCGCGCTTTGATCGAATCAGAAGCACGTGCTTCACAGTAATTCTTAGAAACTCCTGCTGCTTTTTCTGCATATTTTTAATTCAAAAAAATCCCCGATTTCAAAAAATACACAGAGAGCAATTTGAGATTAGGTTTTCGGTTCGATCGGACTTCTAACTCCGTCTACGCATCACCTAAGGCTCTAGCTAGGCTCTGATACCACTGTAGGGTTCCTAGGCACACTAATGAGGTCTCACAACAGATCAAACATGCCCAATTCAAATTTTTTCATGTGCCTACAAACCCTAATACGGATCGTTAACTAGATGATAAGGCGATTCAAGCAAGCAAACTACTTTGCTATAAAATGAAAGAGGCTACAACCTTTGTAGATCCGGTCCTCCACCTCCTTGGCTCCGTGATGACGTCCCTACGCTGTACCCATCGGATCCCGGACTCTAACGTCGGCTTCATCGGAGAAATGGGCGGGCTAGGTCGTCGACTTCGATGCCGAAGATGATCTACGTCGAGGCAACTCAAGATCAAGCTCCAATTTCACCAAGTCATGAAACTTGTGAAGAAAACACCCTATACTACTTGGCAAGTGGTAGAGGATGAAGAAATAGGAAGTGGGTTCACTTTAGAATTGGATTTCTCACTCTTTTTCTCATGTTGCCATTGATGGTAGCAAGCTCTCTTCTTGTTGAAGAAGAAGAAGAAGAAGAAGAAGAAGAAGAAGAAAAATAACAAGGATTAACATAAAAAGAAAATCCCATTCATTCTTATTATAATAACAACCATGGTTAAGTGTAGAGAATGAACCAAGGTTAGGTGAATGGTTAGGTTTAGGAAAGAAACAAGAATGGTCAAAGTTTCTTGAAGTTTCAAAGAAACAAACAAAATAAGCAACCATATCTTTTCTTTCCCTAAAATAAATAAATGAATAAGTAAATAAACAAATCCCTAACCAATCACTTAAACATGGTTTAAAGTAAACCTACACCCAAGCTTGCATGTATCATCAAACATGATACAATCAAGTGCACAAAAATATATCATATATACAATATGCACTTCAAGTGGGAAAATCCATCTTAAGTGAACCAATACTAGTTAATGCAAGAAAATATATCAAATATATAATTATGCATTAAATCATTAAATCAACACTTGATTTAACGATCCGGTCATGTCGCATATAACCGACTAGTATCCAATGTATCGACTTATCTAATCAATCTTCGATTCGACAACTAGGTTATATCATATACAACCAATCGATACATTCATCGCGAGAATAGAATACGGTATCACATACACGCTTTATTCTCGGTCCCGCACATATCTCATATGCGCTCCTATTTCGTTTCGCTTCAGCCAGGAAACATCTGTATAGGACTCTAAAGACTCATCAATACGCCGGCAGCAGGTGATGATCATATCAAACACCCACAAGCCGCAAGCGGTCTGCTAAACGTAACGGCCACCCGGGTATTGAGCGATCAGAAGATCGACGAGCAAGCCCGCTCACACTCCTGTGAATCCAACCAGTAACACTTACCGTACAGTCCGGTATGTTCGTCTGATATGTCGCATATCTCGCCTAGGGGTGGTAAACGTCAGACCCCAATAGCTCGATAAGTCATGCCGACGTGAGGTCCATAAAAATCGTGAAACTACTGATAACTCCTACCAGTATATCACTGCAACCCTGGCCAGGGATTTCCTGTTATGGCCAGTCGAGCATAGCGCAACATCATCGCCCAATACCGGGAGAGACGAATCCCCTCCTATCGCTCATTGCCTCCATGTGAATCGGGACTGTACCCAAAAACCACCTGTTTGCACGACTCAGTAGAGCCGTGGTAGGGTGGAAATCAAAGCACAGTGGGAGACACACAAGACTCTATGACAATCTCGGGTCAACAGACTAAGCTGTACCAGTGTCACCAGAGAACTGCCATCTGACGTGAGGTATAATACCATCTGGGAGTTCTCGACGAGTCCGTTCAGTGTACCCAGTCTCCACTGAGCACCCGCATACCATCTCTGATGTCAAACACCAATGGATATGGGATCATCCATCGCCCATCACATGGGTCGAGAAGATATACGCTAGTCTACTCTGGAATATCGATGCCCCGTCTCGATATTCCCACGACTAGGAACATTGAAGGATTACTCATGGACTACCTAGGCCCCAATAGTCTGATCTACATCATAGTCCTGAAAGTCGAGTACACATCCTAAGGGCTTTATCAACATGTAATCAGAGAGACAGAAAGTATACATGTTAAGATAAAGAGTAACCAGATAGCGTACTATCATGTCGAGCAAGAAAGTCCTACCTATATATGTCCCAGCATCCACTACAATATACATCCAATGTACAGTAATGGCCTCTAGGGCATACATATAACTAACATCAATATGTTCAATCTATATAACTTGACCGAACCGAACCATGGATATATTCCATCTACATGATTATCCAATACCTCCATTTCCATTTATACGATATTATGGTTTCGGCAAGTCTTCCATTTACAATACAAGTCTTCCATTTACATTTACAAAACAATACAAACAACACATTTACAATTCAAACAATACAACAAGACATCGTAGGGTTTATAAAGGATAGATTGGTACGGAAGGAGTTAGAAGTGGCACGAGACTGCAACCATAAGACACCTAACCTGTATTCCTTTGCTGTTGTACCATGGCATAAACGGTTTCTTGTGTTACTGATACCTTAGTCTCCGGGGCAAGTGAGACTCCTCTCGTATACACTGGCCTCTTTTGTACCAAGCTACAAACAACAACGTTAACACTAAATACAACATTATAACAATATAATATAACTTTAAAAGTTACACACACACACTCTCTCTCTGTGTGTCTATTCTACTTATCCCTTATCTTTGGGACTTACCGAGATATTGTTCGCTGACGACATTCCTTCTCTTTCTTCCTTGGAATTTTGTCAGGTGGATCGGACCTTCAGGAGATCGAGCCCACCAGCAAGGACTTGGATCAGCTAGCCTACGACCCAGAGCTTTAGATTCATTGTACACATTTCATTTCAGTACTTTACATTTTTGTTATGCCACTGTTTAGGCATTGCTTTCATTCAGATGTATTTACTTTTCCATGTACTGTAAAGAATGTTAATAAATAAAGTTTCTGTTCAATTATACCTATTTTCTTTGTCTGTTGTGCCTTTTTATTTATATTGCTTAGATACACTTAGCGTATTTACTTCAGAGTAAATACGTAGCAGCCAGTCGCGTCCCCTTCGCCGTATACCGGGAAGCGGGGCGTGACAACAATTCTAGGAACCCTTCTTTTCATGACCTTGGTCCTTTTTAGAGCCCCTCTTTTAGCTTCCCCAACAATCTAGATTGTTATAGAGAAGTTTCCAGAACAAGGTTGTTACAACGAAGCTTTCCCAGCAAGCTAGGATGGTTATAAGAAGTTTCCAGAGAGTTCCCAACCGCGAAGCCCTTGAATCGGCCGTGGATCCGCGGTGACTCGGCCGCGGTTCCGCGGCCAATTGGTGAGATTGTTGCTTCAAAATTCTGTGGTCTTCTTCTGTTTATCTCCAGGTCTTTAAGTGATATCTGGAATCTTCTTATCTCTTCGGAATTTCTGCCAGTATTTGATTCTTCGACTTTCCTGTATTTTATCGGCAGATTCTTGATTCCCGATATCTGGCCTGAGCTAATCTTGCACAAGATCTCAATGAAAAATGTGAGATACAAAATATTATGCGTAAAAATATTAAACATACAATTTCCTTCATAATATTGATTATAATGTATAACACATGGTAAGTGATATTTTGCAGATGAACTTCTAATGTGTGTTATATTTATAGTAAATACCTTTAGATGATTAAGAAAAGTAAGGAAATTGTCATGTTAAAATTACACTATTTTCGACTGAACGCCTACGATTCGTCAGTTTTGAAAATAGGTATGACTCGAGCCTAAGATAACATTTATCTAAGCAATCTAAAAGCTAAACTAAGAACCTAGTCGAAAGTAAATAGGAATCGCAGCATATCGGAGTCGATATATCTAGTAGTCGGCGATCCCGCCTCATAGTATCACGTACGGTAATATCCCTCGTACGGCATCCTCGAGTCAAGAGTGCGGATGAATCATCATATATACCTCGTACAGTAAAATCCATCGTACGACATCCTCAAAATCGAGGGTTTGGGTCAAATATCATATAGTTCGTACGGTATCGATCGTCGTACAACATCACATACAGGGGTACGGATCTAAGGTCTCGTATAATATTTTATTTATCAAGCCACATGTTATCACATGTTTGTATATATATATCGCCTAACGATCCTTGATTATATCGTATCATACACGGTGTCTTGACTCAATCACCTATCATAACCTCACGGCATCATGCCCGATCATATTGACTCATATCCGTATAACACATATTATCCTCATCTCATGTGCATATGTGTATATATATATATATATATATATATATATATATAAATATATATATATATATATGAACAAACACCCCCCCCACATATATATACACATACACACACATCAATATACCAAGTGTATGTGTGTGGGTGCGTGTGTGCAACAACATATAACTTAAGGTTCACGACTAAGGTAAATAACACTTGGGATAGATCTTTCTACGAGTACGCCTAATCTAGCCTACAGTCTCCCAGAAATCCTATTTTCCAAGTATCCATCTCGCAAGCTATATATATATATATATAATATAGATATCTTATTTTACGTTTTCTGGGGTGCTATACGCTATCCACCCGACTTCCCCCGTAAATATATATCTACTCACCGTGATCTTCGCTTGCCGAAGTCGATTATGCCATGCTCTCCTCGTCGTCCTCAAGTCCATGCGGAGGTACCTATAGTTTCAAATACGTAGTATTGTAAAACAAGAATCAAATACAAGAAAAGACGACATGGCACACAAAACACTTATAGGTTAGAACCTACGTCCTACGCATGCAAGAATAACCAACAACTCTCAATTTCGACGTACGAACGCCAATCGATCGAGATAAAACACAAATATCAAAACTTAAGTTATTAAAAACCACGAAACCAAAACGGCAACTAAGGAAAACAACTCTAGGTTTTGCCTCAGGTAATATACGGATAAAGAAACAATACAGGGGCTAGTTTATACGGTGTAGAAGCAACTGGAAAAACCCTAACATCCATACACAACACCGGCCCGACGAGATGCCTAAAATCCAGCGCCGTCGGTCAAATAGAAGTGGTTTTGGCTCATTTTTGTTAGTGTATATGCCCTAGAGGACATTACTGTATCATACTAGTTTGTATATTACTTAATGGAAGCTTGGGATATTCACCTTGTATAAACAATCTTGCTCAATATAGTAGTATGCTACTTGGTTTGTTTCTACTTCAATGTGTACTTGTGTTTATTTCAGTATATCACTTATACGCATTAGTGGAGCCCTTAGGATCTTTGCTTGATTACCAGCGTTGTGATGGCAGTCACACTAGTGGGGGCTGGGTAATCTATAAGCACATCCTTATACAGGTCCCTAGTCGCAGGACTATCGAGACAGGGCATCGATACTCCGGAGTAGACTAGCGTATGCGCTTCTCATCCCAGTGTGGGAGATGGTCTGTCCCACAGCCATCAGTACGTCGTACTGGAGATAGTATACGGGTGCTCGTTGGGTTACGAGTACACTGGACAGGACTCGTCGGGAACTGACAGGTTGATATTATACCTATCGTCAGTTATCAGTTCCCAGGTGACATGAGTACAGCTTAGTCCGCTGACTTGACACTGGCACTTCGCCTCGAGTGTGTTCCCACTGTACTTTGATTACTACCCTACCACGGCTCAAAGGAGTCGTGCAAACGGGTAGTAGTTGGGTATAGTCCCGAAGCACTTGGAGGCAGTGACGGTTAGACAGGATTCGTCTCTCCCGGTATTGGGGGTTGACATCGCGCTGTGTCTAGGAGAGCCATTACACGAGTAGTCCCTGGCCAGGGCAAGCGAGATATACTGGTAGGCTTCCAGTGTTATCTCAGGGTGTTTTGGGCTTCACTCCGACACGACTTGTACCGCTATTAGGGGACTGACGTTTTACCGCCCCCTAGGCCCGACATGCGATGTATTAGACGAACAGACCGGACTGTACGGAGACTGTCACATTCAGACTCAGTAGGAGTTCAGATGGGGTTCACCTCGTCAGCCTTCTTGTCGGCATCTACCTGGGGACCGTTACGCACAGCTAGTGCCGCTTGCGGTCTGTGGTTAAACCCACTGCCAGCGTAGTGTCGAGTCTTTAGAGTCCCACACAGAGGGTATTCGCCTCTGGGCAAAACAGAGTAGAGGTCGCATGGTTTTGCGACAGGGTTCGTTCTCATCCGCGCACTTGTGCACGTTTGGAGTCCGGACGGATATTACTGGCTGGCTCTGGTTTGAGTCAGATACCGGTATATGTTTTGGGGTTGCTTTTATCTATCAGTATTCATGTTCCTCGGAACAAGAATGCAGGTGTGTATGCACAGTTGTTTGAGGAGGAGGAAGAGGACTTTCATTAGGGTTTCGGAACGGGTGCGTATGCACAGTTGACAGTCGTCTTTTTCCAAACCCTAATGGATTTATGTTATATCAATTAATAATATTAATAAAATGAAATTGTGTCATGGTTGGATTTTGTTGACTAGTTGACCATGGTTGACTTGTTGACCATGGTTGAAGTTTTGACCATCATCCTTACAAAAGAAAGATGCTTTTTGATTCTTGCAAAACCATTTAATGTTTGAAATGATAATGGTCATTCCTAAACCTTCCATCAACTATTTCATTTTCATTATTATTATTAATTTGATAATTCTTTTTCTTTTGGTCATATGGTTGCAAGAAAGAAAAAGATAGCTCATTCTATCATTTTAGCTTCTCTCTCCTCACTTCATCTTCTTCTTCCTTTAGCAAAAGGAGAATCCTTCTCATGTGTTGAGAATCCCTCTCCTTGAAAGATAAACACCCCTTAGACACTCTCTACTCACTCTAGGATCAAAGGTTTAGCAAGCCGAAGATTCTAGTTCTCTCCAAGTTCGAGAAAGAGCCCGAAGGTTGAACCCTCAGGTGGATCCATCTTTGACGGAAGAAGGCAACGAGGAAAGAACCATCAACCTCTACAAGGTTTCAAGAAGAAGGAGTTCAAGTTAGGTATAACCTTTCATCCGAGTAGCTAACTCCTTTTAGCATGATAGCTAGTTTAGTTTAGAAAAGATCCCGACTTTGTTAGTCCATTTTGCCCCATGCGCTAAAAATTTGATTTTTATACCGTTTCCGCCTCTCCGTAAGAACCGGGGGTCGCAACGTGGACTTACAGTGGTATCAGAGCCTAACTAAACTTAAACTAGCTTGGTAGTGAACTGTAACGAAGTTCGGAACCGAAAAATCCAAAAACCAAACTTTTCAAAAACCCTAGTTTCTGTTAAAAATTTTTCTAGTCAAAATAAGATTTGTTATACACCTAAATTCGGCTCAGGGTTTTGTGAGAACACCTAAGAAAAACGATCCCCTGATTCCTTCAAACCGCCGCGGTTCCACGGCAATAGGTATGCATTTGCCGCGGAACCGCCGCCGTTTAGGGTCCTCTCATGATCGGGTTTTGTGCAGTGTTCTTCTGGTAGGGTTTTGGGATTTTTCAGATATATTATATGTGCCCAGATTTTCCAGAATAGAAATTTATTTTTGGGGGCCTATAATTCCGTATTTTTTCCGAACTTCACTACACTTGGACTATATTGGTTATATCTATGATGTTTGTATGTATTGAACGTCGGCTAATCGCTATAAGTCGATTAGTCGGGGTTATACATCTCTGTGATCTGTGTTTGATATTGGAATGTGTATATGAATGTGTTAGACTGTCGCGGGTGAATAGCCGGGGTGGATGTGAGATCAGCTTTTGTTTTTCTTTCATTCATTTGTAATATGTAAATTGATGTAATATTATTATTTGTTTGGCCGTACAACCGGGTCGGGGTTGTAGCCGTCATTGTATAATTCTTTTTACTGTTTTTGCTCCTAGGATAGACCCATGGAGGGGTGCACAAACTGCCGAGTACTTGGCGGGTAGTTTGCCGCACCCGTAGGGGTCTTGGATGGGGTATTGGCTATTCACCGCGACCGTGTAATCCGCTTTTCGTTGCAGGCTCGAACGGATTGCGGATTCCTAGTATATCCAATGTATTCATCTGTGATCTGTAATGTCTATCATTGCTATATTTATAACTATTTAGGCGTTGCTTATGTTTTACAGCCGCGGTAGCCCAGCCCCCGCTCTGTCGTTAGTTAAGTAACCTAACGGGTGATGACGGGGCCCCGTGGCGAATGCGAATGGAATAAGCGTACGTCATATTTTGGTTTTTTTCTGCAATGGTAGGATTAAATGATGGGACGCATTAAAAGAACTAATGCAAGAATATCACGCATTAAAAGAACTAATGCAAGATAATAAACCAAGTTAAAATCGTTGGAACACTTTCGAAAAACCACTCGGTTCTTTTCAAAACCAACTTTTAAATGCGGAGCTTGAGCCACTCCTTTTAAAAGCTATCTCGTTCCAATCGATTATATCAAGTTCACTACGTTCACGGTTTCGCCAAAACCATTCGTAGCCCTCCATCATTTCAGTTAAATGTACGGTAGTATTCAAGCTATGTATTTTGACCTCACGCCAAGGCATAGTGATTGGTAGCTGCCGGATATTTATCTGTTGCATAGATAGAATGCGTTGGCTTGAGACAGTCGTACTGCCATTTTGGCCTACGTCAAGGGTAGGTACGAGTGGGTTCAAATTAACCGGGATAATGATGGGAAGAACTTGACATGTGACTTATGACATTTTGACCTCACGCCAAGGTCATAAGAGCATGGGGCAAAAATACACATCGGGAGTTTCATAAGTACTGAAACTTGCTAGATTTGCATACCATTTGGAGTGTGGTGATTCTGGTAGGATTCCTTCAGTTTCGTCACGCGATGATATTTGGATCCCGATCCTACTGTGAGTATATGCTACTCCTCGGGAAATTTCTCACTAGACGATCAATGCTATAAACCTAGTAGGTGCCTAGAAAGGTGTTAGCGGGGCTACGCCCCCAGGAAAAAGAGGTTATTTAATTAAGGAACTTCGCGAAAGCGTTGGAAAACCTCCCTCGAAGTACCGACACTGGCCTGGCTGAACGGTTAAGCAAGTATTGTGCGGTGGGATTGATCCCGACTAGTTCTTCCTTTATGGTTTGAGGAGGGATTCGAGAGACAGTGGGAGCCATCCTGTTTAGACAAATTAAAAACCACTCTAAACTTGCAAGAGCATCGTGCTAAAGTGTTTCTTCTCTCTCTCCTAATTGCAGCGACCATTCGACATGACTGGACTTAAGTTACTTCTAGATAAAAACATACTGACAGGGCCAAACTACAAAGATTGGCTCAGGAATGTCAAAATGGCAATCACTTACGACAAGCTGGGGTATCTTCTTACCACCAAAGCTCCCCCCGTCCCAGGTCCCACCTCCAGCGTCGCGGATAAGGAAATCCGTAAGACTTGGGAGATTGATTGCGCGAAGGCCAGGTGCCTCGTGCTTGCCTCTATGGACAACGAACATCAGAGGAGGCACGAGAATATGGATTTGGAATCCATATTTCTTCATACAAAAGAACTGTATGGAGAGCAGTCTCGTATCGCAAGATACGAAGTGTCGAAGAAGTTGTTTTCGGCAAAGTTGGCCGTCGGATCATCGGTAGCGGACCACGTGCTTAAGATGATTGGCTACATTGAGGAGCTCGCGGAACTTGGGAGCACGTTGGAAAGTGAACTCTATACGGATTTAATTCTCCAGTCCCTTCCATCCACTTACGCCCAGTTTATACTGAACTTCAACTTACAAGAAAAGCAAGTTGAACTTTCAGAACTCCTCAACATGCTGAGGAGCGCAGAGGGCACCCTACAGAAAGGTAGGGAAACACCCGCTTTGTTTGTAGGAGGATCTTCTTCTTCTAGGTCCAAGGCGAAAGCCAAGGGAAAGAGGAAGAAAGCCCCCGCCAAACCAAGAGGCGGTGTTAGTAAAGTGGGTACGAAGGGAAAGGAAAAGGCAACAATGATAGCGGGGAAGCTTGTGGGTAAAGAAGAATGCTTCTATTGTCATAAGAGTGGACACTGGAAGAAAGATTGCAGGGCTTGGAAAGCCAGGACACAGAAATTGAAGCAGGTTGCGGCTTCAGCTTCAGGTGTGTATCTTATTGAAAACTGTCTTTCGATAAACTCTACTTCCTGGGTATTGGATACCGGATCAGGATCTCATATCTGTAATTCTTTGCAAGCGTTGAGAAACCGTAGGGTTTTGAAGGCAGGTGACATGACCCTCAGAGTTGCAAACGGAGCTAGCATGGATGCTAAAGCCGTGGGGGACTATCACCTGGGAATGTCAGACGGGCATGTTTTGGTTTTGCGTAATTGCTTTTTTGTACCCAACGCAACTTGTAATATCATTTCTGTATCTTTGGTTTCTAAAGAGGGTTATGAATTTGCGTTTGTAAGTAATGTTGTAAACATTCACCTTAATCAAGTTCTGATTGGGTCAGGTACACTGAGCAATGGTATATACGTGTTAAACCAACCACAGATTTTTAATGTCCAGAATACACACAAAAGAAAGTCTCCAGATATCAATCAGGCTTTCTTATGGCATTGTAGACTGGGTCACATCAATGAGAGAAGGTTGACTAAGTTACATACAGAAGGGTATTTGAATCCGTTCGAATATCAATCGTATGCCACTTGTCAATCCTGTCTCAAAGGAAAGATGACAAAGACTCCGTTCACTGAACACGGAGTAAGAGCGAGCGAGCTCTTGGGGCTCGTACACAGCGATGTGTGCGGTCCAATGTCTACACTTGCGCGAAGCGGTTTTTCTTACTTCATTACTTTTACGGATGATTTTTCAAGGTTCGGACATGTCTTCTTGATGAAACATAAATCCGAAGCCTTTGGAAAATTCCAGGAATATAAGAATGAGGTAGAAAAACAAACCGGCAAAAGTATCAAGATTCTAAGATCGGATCGAGGTGGAGAATACTTAAGTGCCGAGTTCCTGAATTACTTAAAAGAGAATGGAATTCTCTCTCAGCTTACTCCTCCATACACTCCGCAACATAACGGTGTTTCGGAGAGACGAAACCGAACCCTATTAGATATGGTACGGTCCATGATGAGTAACGCTGAGTTACCGCGATCATTCTGGGGGTATGCGCTAGAATCAGCTGCGTACCTTTTGAACCGAGTTCCTACTAAGACTGTGCCTACCACACCATATGAGTTATAGAGTGGGAAGAAACCCTATCTTCAATATCTGAAGATCTGGGGATGTCCAGCTTATGTCAAAAAGCAGCATACGGACAAGCTCGAGGCACGCTCAGTACTGTGCAAGTTTGTGGGATACCCAAAGAACTCCAGGGGGTATCTTTTCTATTACGCAGAGGAACAAAAAGTCCTTGTTTCTCGCAATGCCCATTTTCTGGAACATCAGTTCTTAGAAAAAGAAATAAGTGGGAGCGCAATAGAACTGGAAGAAATTCCAGAACCACAGACTATTACTGAAAGCTTAGTGGAACCAGAGGGTTCAAAAGAACAGGACATTCCTACGCTGCTCCGCAGGAGTAGTAGGCAGTCTCATCCGCCCGAGAGATACTACGGTTTTCTCATAGACGGGGATAGAGAGGATTGCATCATAGATTATGATGAGCCTACTAGCTTCCAGCAGGCCGTTCAGAGCGTTGACTCGGTAAAATGGCTGGATGCAATGCGGACCGAAATGGAGTCCATGTACACCAACAAAGTATGGACGTTGGACATTGCTCCAGACGGGGTAAAACCCGTAGGATGCAAGTGGATCTTCAAAAGGAAGATTGGTGTAGATGGACAGGTTGAGACCTATAAAGCTAGACTTGTAGCAAAGGGTTTCCGTCAAAGACCTGGTTTGGACTATGAGGAAACATTTTCTCCAGTGGCTATGCTGAAATCCATTCGGATCCTTCTTGCCATTGCTGCCTTCCACGATTATGAGATTTGGCAGATGGACGTAAAAATTGCTTTTCTAAATGGAAATTTAGAGGTGTCTATATGGATCAGCCAGAGGGTTTCATTCAGAGTGGGAGCAGCGGAAAGGTGTGCAAGTTGCTTAAGTCCATCTATGGACTAAAGCAGGCATCGCGGAGTTGGAACATCTGTTTTGATGAGACGGTCAAGGAATTTGGCTTTATCAAAAATCCAGATGAACCATGCATCTATAGTAGATTTGTAGCGAGAACTGTAGTATTCCTCGTTTTATACGTGGATGACATTCTCTTAATAGGAAATGACATTCCTATGCTACAATCTGTCAAGGGGTTCTTGTCGCACAGGTTCTCCATGAAAGACCTGGGTGATGCATCATACATCCTGGGGATCCGGATCCATCGTGATAGATCCAAGAGGATATTAGGAATTTCTCAGTCCGGGTACATCGACACCATAGTGAAAAGATTCAGTATGGAAGATTCCAAGCGCGGTAACCTACCGGCTTGTCACGGGATCACCCTCTCTAAAGAGATGTCTCCCAAGACTGATTTGGAGAGGGATCGCATGTCTATTATACCCTACGCTTCTGCGGTAGGCTCTATAATGTATGCGATGTTGTGTACCAGACCGGATGTAGCTTATGCACTGAGTGTGGTAAGTCGGTATCAGTCAAACCCTGGGGAGAAACACTGGATAGCGGTAAAGAACATTCTCAAGTACCTGAGAAGGACTAAGAAGATGTTCTTGGTGTATGGCGGAAAAGACCTCCAGATCGAGGCCTTTACTGACTCCAGCTTCCAGAGTGACAAGGATGATTCCAAGTCCATGTCGGGTTTCGTCTTTACCCTCAATGGAGGGGCGGTGTGTTGGAAGAGCTCCAAACAGGAAACCGTTGCAGACTCGACTATGGAAGCGGAATACATTGCTGCATCTGATGCCGCAAAAGAAGCTGTCTGGATGAGGAAGTTCTTGAAAGAACTTCAGGTGGTTCCGTCCATTGTTGACCCAATACCTCTGTATTGCGACAACAACGGGGCTATAGCTTTAGCGAAGGAACCCAGGTCCCATCAGAGATCCAGGCACATCTTGAGGCGGTATCACCTGATCAGGGAGATCGTGGATCGCAAGGAGATCGAGGTTCGGAGGGTTGCTTCAGAAGAAAGCACTGCAGATCCATTCACCAAGGCCTTACCCCAGACTCAGTTCGAGCGGCTGATCGAGATGATAGGTCTTCGATACGCCAGTACATGGCCTTAGTACAAGTGGGAGATTGTTAGTGTATATGCCCTAGAGGCCATTACTGTACCATACTAGTTTGTATATTACTTAATGGAAGCTTGGGATATTCACCTTGTATAAACAATCTTGCTCAATATAGTAGTATGCTACTTGGTTTGTTTCTACTTCAATGTGTACTTGTGTTTATTTCAGTATATCACTTATACGCATTAGTGGAGCCCTTAGGATCTTTGCTTGATTACCAGCGTTGTGATGGCAGTCACACTAGTGGGGGCTGGGTAATCTATAAGCACATCCTTATACAGGTCCCTAGTCGCAGGACTATCGAGACAAGGCATCGATACTCCGGAGTAGACTAGCGTATGCGCTTCTCATCCCAGTGTGGGAGATGGTCTGTCCCACAGCCATCAGTATGTCGTACTGGAGATAGTATACGGGTGCTCGTTGGGTTACGAGTACACTGGACAGGACTCGTCGGGAACTGACAGGTTGGTATTATACCTATCGTCAGTTATCAGTTCCCAGGTGACATGAGTACAGCTTAGTCCGCTGACTTGACACTGGCACTTCGCCTCGAGTGTGTTCCCACTGTACTTTGATTACTACCCTACCACGGCTCAAAGGAGTCGTGCAAACGGATAGTAGTTGGGTACAGTCCCGAAGCACTTGGAGGCAGTGACGGTTAGACAGGATTCGTCTCTCCCGGTATTGGGGGTTGACATCGCGCTGTGTCTAGGAGAGCCATTACACGAGTAGTCCCTGGCCAGGGCAAGCGAGATATACTGGTAGGCTTCCAGTGTTATCTCAGGGTGTTTTGGGCTTCACTCCGACACGACTTGTACCGCTATTAGGGGACTGACGTTTTACCGCCCCCTAGGCCCGACATGCGATGTATTAGACGAACAGACCGGACTGTACGGAGACTGTCACATTCAGACTCAGTAGGAGTTCAGATGGGGTTCACCTCGTCAGCCTTCTTGTCGGCATCTACCTGGGGACCGTTACGCACAGCTAGTGCCGCTTGCGGTCTGTAGTTAAACCCACTGCCAGCGTAGTGTCGAGTCTTTAGAGTCCCACACAGAGGGTATTCGCCACTGGGCAAAACAGAGTAGAGGTCGCATGGTTTTGCGACAGGGTTCGTTCTCATCCGCGCACTTGTGCACGTTTGGAGTCCGGACGGATATTACTGGCTGGCTCTGGTTTGAGTCAGATACCGGTATATGTTTTGTGGTTGCTTTTATCTATCAGTATTCATGTTCCTCGGAACAAGAATGCAGGTGTGTATGCACAATTGTTTGAGGAGGAGGAAGAGGACTTTCATTAGGGTTTCGGAACGGGTGCGTATGCACAGTTGACAGTCGTCTTTTTCCAAACCCTAATGGATTTATGTTATATCAATTAATAATATTAATAAAACGAAATTGTGTCATGGTTGGATTTTGTTGACTAGTTGACCATGGTTGACTTGTTGACCATGGTTGAAGTTTTGACCATCATCATTACAAAAGAAAGATGCTTTTTGATTCTTGCAAAACCATTTAATGTTTGAAATGATAATGGTCATTCCTAAACCTTCCATCAACTATTTCATTTTCATTATTATTATTAATTTGATAATTCTATTTCTTTTGGTCATGTGGTTGCAAGAAAGAAAAAGATAGCTCATTCTATCATTTTAGCTTCTCTCTCCTCACTTCATCTTCTTCTTCCTCTAGCAAAAGGAGAATCCTTCTCATGTGTTGAGAATCCCTCTCCTTGAAAGATAAACACCCATTAGACACTCTCTACTCACTCTAGGATCAAAGGTTTAGCAAGCTGAAGATTCTAGTTCTCTCCAAGTTCGAGAAAGAGCCCGAAGGTTGAACCCTCAGGTGGATCCATCTTTGACGGAAGAAGGCAACGAGGAAAGAACCATCAACCTCTACAAGGTTTCAAGAAGAAGGAGTTCAAGTTAGGTATAACCTTTCATCCGAGTAGCTAACTCCTTTTAGCATGATAGCTAGTTTAGTTTAGAAAAGATCCCGACTTTGTTAGTCCTAGTTGCCCCATGCGCTAAAAATTTGATTTTTATACCATTTCTGCCTCCCCGTAAGAACCGGGGGTCGCAACGTGGACTTACAATTTTCTGGTGATGGTCTTCTATTGGTCTAAATAGGTCATTATACTTGTTTGATTTTCTTACAAATATCCCAGGTTGCCCCAGATTCCCTGTAGTCCTCAGGAATTCACAAAACCGATATCGGGAAGATTCAAAACTCAAGTCTTGGATTAAGTCTCTGGTTTGGTCCTACAAGGGCTTGTGATCACAACTAAACCTCAATAACACCTTGGCAAACCATAAAATCACCTAATCCTTATCTAGGAAAAGTCTAACCTCACTTAACCACATTAGTTTGACTTTAAACCAAATTAGAACATAAGGGAAACTAAAAACAACACTAAAGGTCTAGGAATATACCTCATTTGGAAACTCAAGAATTTTCTTGAGTTGCTCAAATTCTTCAAACCTCAACTTGTTCATACCATTATGCTTGTGCACATCTTTTATGAAGGAAGATTGGGGTTTTATGGTGGTTTTAGGGGTGGTGCAAGGAGGAAGAGGAGGTGGAGGGAGGTGGAGAGAGATGAAGAAGAAAATGGAGGAGAACAAAATGAAGAAAAACGAGCCATCGTTGAGAGAATAAACCTCTCTCCCTCTCTCTATCTCTCTCCTCCCTCATGCCCATACCTATGTTTCCCTTCCCTCTCACAAATATCACCTCCTTTCGCCCTATTTTTTAAAAACAAAAACAATTTTAAACAAATAACAATGAAGCCATGGTTAAATAAAAATGTAGCAAGCATTTTGAAACATGACATGGTGCATGTCATATACATAAACAAGATTAATGCATGTTAATCGAGTTTCGTATTAAACTCATATACAAATAATTGTATAAATATTTATAAAATATCCAAATCACATAAATTCTTCAAAATCAATAATTCATATTAATTTTCCAAATATTTTCCAAACTATCGGTATATAATTATACCATCTCACTAAAACTAATTTCCATATTTTTCTAATATTCTTTAAAATTTATTATTTTAATTATTTAAATTCCGAAAATAATATTTTTATTTTCCTGAAATGTTACAATTTCCCCCTTTAAATAAATTTGGTCCCCGAATTGAAATTTAAACCCCCTAAAACTATAACATTTCAGTAAAACCATCAAGTCAACGGGGCTCTGAAGTCACGAATACATAAAATATATCATAACGCGTCGCATGCACGTGAAAACGAGTGCAAAACTCCAAATCCAACTCTGTCAAGCGTCACGCCATCATGGAAGTTAAAGCGAAAATACTAGTGTCGAAACTATTACGAAAATCACATATGATACAATTAAGACTATAACATATACATAGTACGCATCTTGTAAAATCATCGAGACAACTGGAATACGGTGCATGCAAAAATCTCGTTTCAAATCGCCGTGCAATGCGCAAATCATGGCACAAATAGCGGACGTTTCTTTATGAGGAAATAACTATATATATACTTATCTTTTGTTTAATATATACGTCCCGCTTTTTCTGATAATAATTTAGAAGGGTTTTCTTTGTAAAGCTTCCGTGTCACTCACGGACTCACGGACACGTAGGAAAATAATGAGACTATAGCTCCTTTTGAAAATCCCTTCAGTAAATATCAAAGCAAGCAAAATACTCAGGTACTGTCCTCGGACCGTCCTGCTCGGTTACTAAACTATATTGTTTATATATCATAAAAACATGATGCTAGAAATGAAATTGGTCTCAATGAAAGTATATAAAACGCCACGTGCGTCTGGTGCGCACGGAAAACGAAATCAAATACTGTTCCATGAATGTGCACAGAAACAAAACTCAAGTGCAACGGGTGTGCACGAAAACATCTGTCAAGTGCAACAGGTGTTCACGAAAACATCTGTCAAGTGCAACGGGTGTGCCTGACAACAATATCTTATGCATCTGATGTGCTTGAAGAATCTCTATTAAGTGCATCTGGTGTGCACAAATTCGTATCAAGCGCGCCAAGTGTGCGCAAGAATCTAAATCAAGTGCGTCAGGTCCGCACAAAAGCATCTAGTGCAAAAGGGTGAACGATAACGAAAATCAAGTGCAGAAGGTGCACGAAAACATAAATCCAGTGAACGAGGGTGCTCGAAAACAAATATCGAATATCAAAATCGAAATCAGCGGTATACGACATACACCAATTCAAAATCAAGTATACTGGGTATAAGCACTTCTAAACATGTGCAACTGCGTACACAATAACCCATATCAAGTACTGAAAGCTCGTATAAACTACACGGAAAGAATAAATCAAATCTTGTGCAAACTATATGCATGAAATCAAATATATCGGAGTGTACGAAATCAAAACCAGGTGCAATGGGTATGCACAAAACGAAAATCAGTGCAACTGATACATGAGAATACAAATCAAGTGCAACTGCGGTGCACATAAAATATCAATCATGAAACGAAATCCTCAAAATACCATAATCAAAAACAACGGAAATGCGATATCCGAATCACCAAGCCGCAAATTATAAATAACTGTCGTCGATGTGCCCCTTCTTCAAAGTCGAAAGGTGTCGGTGCATCCAATGCTGGCAGAGCAAGAATATCCACTTGCCTCTTACCCACGGTCTGGCGTCCTCTGTCCTTAGATCCTTGTTCCCTTCTGCGGATTGCCAGTTACATAACTCCTCGGCTCGTCCGCCCTATACTGAGTGATGTCGGAAACAGTCCCGTTCTGGCGCTACTCTGAAAATCTCCTGACCAATTGATATGGTAATCTGTAACTGTAATAGCCCAGTTGGAGTTGGGGCTGAATACCACCTACCCAGTGAGAAGTGAGATGTTATCCGGTATCAAGGTTGGGATGTAACCGATACGGATGCATACGGGAACCCTCCAGAACAATGGGGAGTATCGAATTCCATTCCGAAAGAGTGCACGATCTGAACTATAAATGGAATGATACCACTCTTATAACATAGAGGCGTCTTTTGGATGAATCGGAACTCCGGAGTTTGAAAAACTCCGTAGTTAAGCGTGCTTGAGCCAGAGAAATTCTTGGATGGGTGACCTACTGGGAAGTAGCCCCGGGTTCATTCAAAGGGAAAAAACCGTGCGGCTTCGGCCAGAGCGAACAATACCATCTGTGTTTGGGGGTGGGTCGTGACAAATATGGTATCAAAGCCGGTTCCTCAAAAGTAGGTCTGTAGTTCGAGGACGAACCATTGTTCTAAGTGGGCGGGAATGTAATACCCCAGGTGGAGTTGGGGCTGAATACCAGCTACCCCGTGAGAAGTGAGATATTATCCGGTATCAAGGTTGGGATGTAACTGATACGGATGCACACGGGGACCCTCCAGAACAATGGGGAGTATCGAATTCCATTCCGAAAGAGTGCACGATCTGAACTATAAATGGAATGATACCACTCTTATAACATAGAGGCGCCTTTTGGATGAATCTGAACTCCGGAGTTTGAAAAACTCCTTAGTTAAGCGTGCTTGAGCCAGACAAATTCTTGGATAGGTGGCCTACTGGGAAGTAGCCCCGGGTTCATTCAAAGGGACAAAACTATGCGGCTTCGGCCAGAGCGGACAATACCATCTGTGTTTGGGGGTGGGTCGTGACAGTAACGTATCTGTCAAAGATGGCAATCTCTGGCCCACCGAGTGTGTGCGAAACAACTGATCCTGGGTCCAAGTATTATCGTGTAGTCTTCCAGAAAGATCTTGTCGGGGTCTCTTTATATCTCATCTCAGCAGGACTGCCCGGAAGTTATCACCATTTACTTAATCTGTTCTTTGCTCCGGGACAATTGCATTCTTTTCATGACTTTTCTCTGAAATTATGGCTGCATTCGACGCCTCTACATGCTTATCAAATCTCTGATGTCAACTGATTATCGCGTTTTCCATGTGTTGTTTTTTCAAAGAGTTTAAAGTTAACCACAATCAAAGACGGCGTTGCGTGTAGCTAGCCGCGATGAGTACGGGTCGTCCACTGGTCGATGGTGCGTTTTACGTTCATGGTATGACGAGTTAATGCGAGGGTCGGAATGGTTCGTTTCTAACCTAAGTGTTGTATATGCAAAGTATATGTTTGTTAGGAATATATAGGTTCGTGTATGTTAGGGAAGTCCGTACTCAATCCTTTGTGCGGAGCTTGTCTATTGAAGCTAGAGAAATCGGCAACAACGTAAATTAGGGTGTTTAAGCACGATATTGGTGAAATCCGGCTTATTGAGCCTTGTCCGTCCGTTCTTGTCTCTTGACTTTCACCTCCGGCCAAGCCGAACGCAATCGGTCATGGTTAGGGATCACCGATACCTTGGTATGGTAGGGTGCCTAACGGAGCGCTTGCGTAAGGTTTGGACGGAGTTCAATTGGAAAATATCGGGCAAAGAAAATGAGAAAAGAAAACCTTAACTTACAATATCGTTATCTTTCCTAACAACACCATATTCATAAACCATAAAACAATAACAAGAAAGAGCAAACGAAATGATAAAAGAAAAAGAATAGAACAACATTGCAAGTAAGTAAATGGCAAGAAATAAATACTAAGAACCCAAAAGCACAATGAAAGCATTATTAATCTCAAATGATGATACAAACCATGAGTTCAATAACCAAAACATAAACTTGCAAGCTCAATGAAGAGGTTGCAAGATCAAGAGAAGGCTAAGAACTCAAGGCGAACTAGCTATGTACAAGAACTAAAACAAAAATGGAAAATGAAAAAAAGTTGTGTATCCAAGTATATATTCCACCATTCCCTTGCTCACTGATCTGTATTTATAGACACAAAATAAGATTAAACAAATAATATAATAAGGATGATGTGACAACAAGCGATGGACAGAAGAAAAATGGGGCTCATTGAGCAATAAAACCGGTGGCGCCGGGATTATTGGGCATCTCATCGGTTTTCTTGAGGAGTTTGGGGCTCGTGTTGGTTCTGTGATGATGTGTTTTCTCGACAATTCCACTGGTGCAGTTCGATTTGTCTATATGAACCTGGTCTGTATTCAGGGATTTGGAGGGAATATGTAGCTTTATATCACATCACAACTTTTTAGCATTTAAAACACATCACCTCACTTGTGCCCACCATGTGCCATGGGCAGCCCCACCATGGTCCATGTGCCAAAGAGTTATGTGCACACTTGTATTGTGCTGGACCAAAATTGTGTACACATTTATTGCAGGGTTGCCTAGCATGGCAACAAGGTTTCAGGAGGCATCGTCCATTCCAAATTCAAAAATTTGCCATTCTAGCTAACCCTAACACTAGAATCGTATTGTAGAAATCCGACGAATATAAATGCAAACACTTTGCAAGTAAAGTGAGAAAGGAATACAACTTTTGTAGACCGGTCCTTCACTTCATTAGCTCCATGTAGTCGTCCCTTCGCTGCGATCATGAACTCCCGGACTCTAGAGAGGCTCCACAAGATGTACGGATCAAGCTTGCTAGAAGACTTCGAGGCCGAAGATGATCTACGTCGAGGAGACACTAACCCAAGCTATCTCTTCACTAATTATGGAATTAGTGAAGCAAACACCCTATATTAAATAACAAGTAGTAGAGGATGATGCGGTAGGAAGTGGGCTCACTTTAGAATTGATTTTCTCGTTTTTTTTCTCACATCTCCATTGAAGCTAGAAAGCTTGAGAGGAAGAAGAAGAAGAAAAACTCTAATGAATTATTATCCAAAGGATAATGGCAACCCTACCAATTCTAGGGTTTGGACACCCGGACTCGACTCCTTGAGATGGTCTCCCACTGGACCCTAGAACCCGGTTACTTGTGCTCCCCTCCTTGGGTCCATCCTAATGCGGAAAAGTAAATAATATACATCAACGGTGACATCTTCCGCAACCTGGAAGTACCCCAATAAAAGAATATTACATACAAGTTTTTACATGAATGAAAATGAAAAGCACTCATTTCACATAAAAAACCCCTGGCTATTCAAACACGACGATCTAATATAACATATCCAGCAACACATAACATCACATGTCATCAACGTAAGTAAATATGCCCATCCCAATTGTCGTTGACATATAGCAACGAAACCGGCGATATCACATATTACACTTACGGTCACAGAAAAGAAAGTGTAAAACTACAATAGTTGGAATCCACAACCTCTTTAGACATCGCATGCCTAATCAAATGAATCCCTTAGACATCACATGCCTAATAATTACAAACCCAGCATTTTAGTCTCATTATCGAAAACACTTTTCAATATCAAGTCGGGCAATTCAACAAGATTCACGACATTCAGATCGAATGCTCGTCGCAAACTTTAGTAGACGGCCACACCTCCGATGCCGTCGACGAAGTGCACAAAGGCGGAACACCGCTGCCGCGAGCACCCGAACGGATGCATTCGGCGATGGGGTTCTCCTACAGTCACTTGGTCGGGGCTATGGGGTGTAGCTGTCTATTAAGTTTACCCGGCGAGTATCCGCGTACGCTACGTGATTGCGACGGACTTTTGATAGCATCAAAATTCCGTGGCAACCGATCAAGTGAGACTAAACTGCTATGTTTATAACATTCATATTAGTTATCTCATAACTATTTATGAATTCCAAATATTGTATCACATTTCGGATAAGATAGAAAATGTTAAACTTTTCCGATCGAACAGTCGAACACCCAAGTTTTCCCGAAACAGCTCAACACATGAAATAGGTTCAAAGACATTCACTTCATGCCTCAGTACCAATGGTCCAGCCGTAGAAGGGTCAAGCCAACGCCTCACATGTGGCACGCCGTACTGCCCCAAACCCTAAGGTTCAAAGGACGGTTCAAGACGGTCACATAATTGAGTTAAGGTTTGTTGTCTTCTAGAGGGACCATCGCGTTACTTGCACTACTTAGAACGTCATTGAACTACGGAAAAGTCCAACAATTGGAAATTTCCCGGCAGGGGAAAAAGTGGGTATTTATATCCGGTCGAACCTTTTAACATATTCTAAAATTTCCCGGAAAGACACATAGAAAAAGTTTGATAATCCGATCGAATCTACGAACACCCAATACAACCCAGAAAACTCAACTCTTGAGTAAGATTTAAAAATTCCCCGAAAATACAGCACCACAATATAGGAATTACTGTGCAAAAATAAATGGAAGAAGCGACTAAGTGGCCGCGGAACCGCCGCATTAGCCATGCTAATGCCGCGGTTCCACCGCGCTTTGATCGAATCAGAAGCACGTGCTTCACAGTAATTCTTAGAAACTCCTGCTGCTTTTTCTGCATATTTTTAATTCAAAAAAATCCCCGATTTCAAAAAATGTACAGAGAGCAATTTGAGATTAGGTTTTCGGTTCGATCGGACTTCTAACTCCGTCTACGCATCGCCTAAGGCTCTAGCTAGGCTCTGATACCACTGTAGGGTTCCTAGGCATACTAATGAGGTCTCACAACAGATCAAACATGCCCAATTCAAATTTTTTCATGTGCCTACAAACCCTAATACGGATCGTTAACTAGATGATAACGCGATGCAAGCAAGCAAACTACTTTGCTATAAAATGAAAGACGCTACAACCTTTGTAGATCCGGTCCTCCACCTCCTTGGCTCCGTGATGACGTCCCTACGCTGTACCCATCGGATCCCAGACTCTAACGTCGGCTTCATCGGAGAAATGGGCGGGCTAGGTCGTCGACTTCGATGCCGAAGATGATCTACGTCGAGGCAACTCAAGATCAAGCTCCAACTTCACCAAGTCATGAAACTTGTGAAGAAAACACCCTATATAACTTGGCAAGTGGTAGAGGATGAAGAAATAGGAAGTGGGTTCACTTTAGAATTGGATTTCTCACTCTTTTTCTCATGTTGCCATTGATGGTAGCAAGCTCTCTTCTTGTTGAAGAAGAAGAAGAAGAAGAATAAAAAGGATTAACATAAAAAGAAAATCCCATTCTTTCTTATTATAATAGCAACCATGGTTAAGTGCAGAGAATGAACCAAGGTTAGGTTTAGGAAAGAAACAAGAATGGTCAAAGTTTCTTGAAGTTTCAAAGAAACAAACAAAATAAGCAACCATATCTTTTCTTTCCCTAAAATAAATAAATGAATAAGTAAATAAAAAAAACCCTAACCAATCACTTAAACATGGTTTAAAGTAAACCTACACCCAAGCTTGCATGTATCATCAAACATGATACAATCAAGTGCACAAATATATATCATATATACAATGTGCACTTCAAGTGGGAAAATCCATCTTAAGTGAACCAATACTAGTTAATGCAAGGAAATATATCAAATATATAATTATGCATTAAATCATTAAATCAACACTTGATTTAACGATCCGGTCATGTCGCATATAACCGACTAGTATCCAATGTATTGACTTATCAAATCAATCTTCGATTCGACAACTAGGTTATATCACATACAACCAATCAATACATTCATCGCGAGAATAGAATGCGGTATCACATACACGCATTATTCTCGGTCCCGCACATATCTCATATGCGCTCCTATTTCGTTTCGCTTCAGCCAGGAAACCTCTGTGTAGGACTCTAAAGACTCGTCAATACGCCGGCAGCAGGTGATGATCATATCAAACACCCACAAGCCGCAAGCGGTCTGCTAAACGTAACGGCCACCTGGGTATTGAGCGATCAGAAGATCGACGAGCAAGCCCGCTCACACTCCTGTGAATCCAACCAGTAACACTTACCGTACAGTCCGGTCTGTTCGTCTGATATGTTGCATATCTCGCCTAAGGGTGGTAAACGTCAGACCCCAATAGCTCGATAAGTCATGCCGACGTGAGGTCCATAACAATCGTGAAACTACTGATAACTCTTACCAGTATATCACTGCAACCCTGGCCAGGGATTTCCTGTTATGGCCAGTAGAGCATAGCGCAACATCATCCCCCAATACTGGGAGAGACGAATCCCCTCCTATCGCTCATTGCCTCCATGTGAATCGGGACTGTACCTAAAAACCACCTGTTTGCACGACTCAGTAGAGCGATGGTAGGGTGGAAATCAAAGCACATTGGGAGACACACAAGACTCTATGACGATCTCGGGTCAACAGACTAAGCTGTACCAGTGTCACCAGAGAACTGCCATCTGACGTGAGGTATAATACTGTAGGGTTCCTAGGCACTCTTGTGAAGGTTCTTAAGGCATCAAACATGCCCGGATTAAATTTTAGACGTGCCGAACAACCCAAAGCCGGGATCTTTGCTAGATTATTAGGGTTTAACATGCAAATAGATAACATTTATCTAAGTGTGAGGGATTACAACCTTTGTAGTCCGCTCCTTCACTTCACAAGCTCCGAGTAGAAGTCCCTTTGCCGCGATCCACGATCTCCCGGACTCATGAGAGGCTCCACGACTCGAACGATCCATTCTAGCTCGTCGTAATCCAAATCTCCGATGATCTACGTCGAGGTTTCGAAGAACTCAAGCTATCTCACTCTAAAGAGAAGAACACCCTAATCCCAAGGGCTAGATGAGATGAGGATGAGAGAGTAGTGATTTTGCTTTCTTTCTATATCATTTTCTCATATTTTATCATCACTTAAGAAAATCAAGAGAGCTTCTTCTTTCAAGAGAGAAGAAGAAGATGATCATGGAAAAGGAAAAAATGATAATCCATTTTCTTTTGTGATGAATAGAAATATAAACATATGATTTAATTATTAACCATGGTCAAGGATGAATGGATGAGAATGTGTAGAGAAACAACTAGGGTTAGGGTTTGGTTAAGTTAAAAAATGTGTCATCCAAAATATCTTTACAAATGACAAAAGAAAATTGCTTCTAGAAAGAACTTGAAGCAACTAAACCCAATCAAACCCTAACCTCAATTAATCATCCTTAAACATGTTTAACAATTAATCATATCATGTCACAATAATATATATCACATATATATTATATATTTGCAACAAAAGAAAATAATACAATTAACATATATCGCATATATATCAATGTATCATCCACTGAGAAAATGAAATAATAAAGTAAGCCAATATTAGTTAATATAATAATATATCATATATATATTATTATATATTAAATCATCGAATCAACACTTGATCCGACGATCCGGATATATCGAATATAACCGACTAATATATCATGTACCGATTCATCGAATCAACACTTGATCCGATGACCCGGTTCATATCCATATATCGCGAGAATCTAATACGGTATCCCATATCGCATTATTCTCGCTCCTGCGCATATCACATATGTGCCACTACTCTGTTTCGCCTGAGCCAAGAAACCTCTGTGTAGGACTCTAAAGAATCGTCAATACGCCGGTAGCAGGTGATGATCATATCAAACACCCACAAGCTGCAAGCGGTCAGCTAAACGTAACAGCCACCCAGGTACTGAGCGATCAGAAGATCAACAAGCTAGCCTGTCCGTTCTCCTGTGAATCCGATCAGTAACACTCCCGTACAGTCCGGTCTGTTCGTCTGATATGTCGCATATCAAGTCTAGGGGTGGTATACGTCAGACCCCAGTAACCGATAAGTCGTGTCGATGTATGGCTCATAACGGGTCGAGAAACTACTAGTAACACTTACCAGTAAATCTCCATATCAGCCCTGGCCAGGGACTTCCAGTTATAGCCAATCGAACACAGCACAACATCAACTCCCTATACCGGGAGAGACGAATCCCCTCCTATCGCTCATTGCCTCCATGTGATTCGGGACTGTACCCAAAAGCCACCGTTTTGCACGCCCTCTTGGACGTGGTAAGGTGGAAATCAAAGCACAGTGGGAATCACACAAGACTCTATGACGATCTCGGGTCTACAGACTACCCTGTACCAGTGTCACCGGAGAACTGCCATCTGACGTGTGGTATATCACCATCTGGGAGTTCTCGGCGAGTCCGTCCAGTGTACCCAGTCTCCACTGAGCACCCGTACACCATCTCTGATGTCAAACACCGATGGATATGGGATCATCCATCGCCCATCATATGGGTCAAGATGCGTATACGCTAGTCTACTCTGGTGTATCGATTCCCTGTCTCGATATACCCTCGACTAGGAACAGTTATAGGATGTACTCATCGACTACCGCGGCCTCACTAGTATGATCTCATCATAGTCCCAGTAGTCGAGTACAGATCCTAAGGGCTTTATCAACATGTGAGAGTAAAACAGTAAACCAATACAAGTCAACATGTTAAGATAAAGTGAAACCAAATAGCATACTATCATGACGAGCAAGAAAGTCTTCTCTATATATAACCAAGCATCCATTATAATATACATCATATGTACAACAATGGCCTTTAGGGCATATACATAACTAACAATCTCCCACTTGCACTAAGGCCAGCTGCTGTAGTATCTCATACCTAGCATCCCGAATAATCTCTCAAACTGTATCTGGGGAATAGCCTTAGTGAATGGATCCGCAGTGTTGTATCTACTCTCCTGACCTCGATCTCCCGGCGATCAACTATCTCCCTGATCAGGTGATACCGCCTCAGAATATGTCTGGACTTCTGATGGGACCTGGGTTCCTTGGCCAAAGCCACAGCTCCATTGTTATCGCAATACAGAGGTATTGGATGCTCAATGGATGGAACCACACCAAGTTCACTAATGAACTTCTTGATCCAGACAGCCTCTTTGGCAGCATCGTTGGCAGCGATGTATTCAGCCTCCATCGTTGAGTCTGCAACGGTATCCTGTTTGGAACTCTTCCAACATACCGCCCCTCCATTGAGGGTGAAGACAAAACCCGAATGCGACTTAGAGTCGTCCTTATCACTTTGGAAGCTGGAATCGGTAAAGGACTCCACCTGGAGTTCTCCATTACCATACACCAAGAACATCTCCTTAGTCCTTCGTAAGTACTTGAGAATGTTCTTCACTGCTGTCCAATGACTCTCTCCAGGATCTGCTTGATACCGACTCACTACACTTAGTGAGTATGCTACATCGGGTCTGGTACATAGCATCGCATACATGATAGAGCCTACTGCCGAAGCATAGGGTATCCCTTGCATGCGAGCTCTCTCCAAATCAGTCTTGGGAGACATCTCTTTGGAGAGAGTGAGTCCAGATATCGTGGGCTGATTCCCACGTTTGGATTCTTCCATACTAAACCTCTTTAGTATGGTGTCAATGTACCTGGATTGGGACAATCCCAGTATCCGTTTAGATCTATCTCTATAGATCATGATTCCCAATATGCAGGAGGCATCACCTAGATCTTTCATTGAGAATCTTTGTGATAAGAAGAGCTTGACTGATTGCAGCATAGGAATATCATTTCCTATCAAGAGTATGTCATCCACGTACAATACGAGGAAGACTACCTTACCCTCTGCCACCTTCTTATAGATACAAGGTTCATCTATATTTTTGATGAAGTCAAACTCTTTGACTACAACATCAAAACAGATGTTCCAACTCCGCGATGCTTGCTTCAACCCATAAATGGATTTAAGCAGTTTGCACACCTTTCCGCTGCTCCCACTATCTACGAAGCCCTCTGGCTGAGTCATGTACACGCACTCTTCTAAATCACCGTTTAGAAAGGCGGTCTTAACATCCATTTGCCAGATTTCGTAGTCATGATATGCAGCAATGGCAAGTAAGATCCGGATGGACTTAAGCATAGCTACTGGAGAAAAGGTTTCGTCATAATCCACACCTGGACGTTGACGAAAACCCTTTGCTACAAGTCTAGCTTTGAAAGTCTCAACTTTTCCATCTACACAAAATTTCTTTTTAAAGATCCACTTGCTCCCAATGGGTTTTACCCCTTCAGGAGCATTTTCCAAAGTCCATACTTTGTTGGTGTACATGGATTCCATCTCAGATCGCATTGCATCCAGCCATTTCACAGAGTCAGTACTTGTGATGGCCTGCTCGAAACTAGTGGGTTCATCATCATCCATGATGCAATCCTCGCTTCCACCATCAATAAGAAAACCGTAGTATCTCTCAGGTGGACGAGAAACCCTATTAGATCGGCGGAGAGGTTGGGGTTCGTCGGGTACTACTGAATCCTCTGGCTCCACTAAATCTTCAGTTGCAGTTTGTGTTACTGGAACTTCTTCCAGTTCTACCTCTTTGCCACTAATTTCTTTTGTAAGAAATTCCTTTTCTAAAAAGGTGGCATGTCGAGAAACAAACACCTTTTGTTCCTCGCGATGGTAGAAAAGATATCCATGTGAATGTTTAGGATATCCCACAAACTTGCATAGAACTGACCGTGCCTCGAGTTTGTCTGGATTTTGCCTTTTGACATAGGCCAGACAACCCCATATCTTAACTCGTTTAAGACATGGTCTCTTCCCACTCCATATCTCATATGGTGTGGTAGGTACAGATTTAGTTGGAACTTGATTCAATAGGTATGCTGCTGTCTCCAGTGCATACCCCCAGAAGGAAATAGGTAACTCAGCCTCGCTCATCATAGAGCGCACCATATCTAATAGGGTGCGATTCCTCCGCTCGGATACACCGTTGTGCTGTGGTGTATACGGAGGAGTAAGCTGAGAGAGAATCCCATTCTCTTTTAGATAATCTAGGAACTCACCGCTTAAGTATTCACCTCCTCGATCAGATCGAAGAATCTTAATACTTTTGCCCGTTTGGTTCTCTACTTCGTGCTTATATTCTCTGAATTTCTCAAAAGCTTCAGACTTGTGTTTCATCAGGAACACATATCCGAATCTTGAGAGATCGTCAGTGAATGTAATAAAGTAGGAAGAACCGTTCCTGGCATGCGTAGACATGGGACCGCATACATCACTATGTACCAGTCCTAAAAGTTCAGCAACTCTTTCTCCGTGTCCACTAAACGGAGCTTTGGTCATTTTTCCTTTGAGACATGAATGGCAAGTATCATAAGATGATAATTCGAACGGATTCAAATAACCATCTTTATGTAACTTTGCCAGTCGTGTCGCATTGATATGACCAAGTCTACAATGCCACAAGAAGGATTCGTTCATATCTGAACTTTTCCTCTTGTGTGAGTTTTGTATATTCAGGACTGTATTCTGATTTAGAATGAATATGCCATTATGTAACGAGCCTGATGCAATCAACTTTTGATTTAGGAATATGTTCATAACATTATCCTGTACTACAAAATTATATCCCTCTTTACTCAATAAAGAAACTGATATAATGTTGCACATCATGTTCGGTATATAATAGCATTCATTTAGAATCAGTGTATTACGACTTGGTAATACAAGGTGATATTCGCCAACTGCTTTGGCTACAATACTCGCACCGTTCCCTACTTGAACGGAATGATCACCTTTTCGCAGTTCTCTACCTTTACGTAGCCCATGCAACTGTTTGCATATGTGGGATCCTGATCCGGTATCTAATACCCAGGACGTAGGGTGAACTGAGAAACAGTTCTCAATAACAAACACACCTGAAGAAGATGCATCAACATGCATGTTCTTTTGGGCGGCGTGAGAATCCAGATATTCTCCTGTTTCCTGTTCAGTCTTATAACTCTTATAAGAAAGAACGGGTTCAACGTTCCATTGCTCAGTACAATAATTAGGTTCAGTCAATACATCCATATTATTATCTTGATTATGGCCTGAAATGGTCGCTACCTGGAGAGAGAGAGAAGAAAACACTTTAGCGTATGCTCTTGCAAGATTAGATTGGTTATTATCTTATCTAATCAGGATGTCTCCCACTGTTTTTATCAAATCTACCTTAAAACCCTAAAAGGTAAGATTAGCCGGGATTAATTACACCCTACAATTTCGTCAATCTTTCAGCCAGATCAGTGTCGGTACTTTGAGGGAGGTTCCCCGTGCTTTCGCACGGACCTAATTAGTAAACCTCGTTTTCCCAGAGGCGTAACCTCGTTAACACTTTTCTAGACACCTACTTGAATGACTAATTGTCCTGTGTAAAACTCTCCCAGGAGTAACTCTTACTCGCAGTGGGTATCGGGATCCAACTATCTCATAGGAGGTATGCAATCTCATTGCAAATTTCAACACTTGAAATTCCCGATAATGCTTTTGCCCCTAACCCCTATGACCTTGACAAAGGCCAACAAACCATAGGAAGCTAGTCAAGTTCAACCCGTCATTTCTTGATTGAAATCAAACCCACCCGCACGACCCTTGACAAAGGCCAACAAGGTCGTACGAATACCCTAATCCAATCACATCATATGTTTAAACAGATAAGTACCAGTTAGCTACCGCACACTACGCCTTGACAAAGGCCAACAAACGCAGCACGAATACTAAACAGTCTTTATCTGAAATGACGGAGGGCTACGCAGGTTTTTCAGAAAACCCTGAGCGTAACGAACTTGATATCGTCGTAGAATCTAGTAGTTTTGAAAAGGAGTGTTTTTGAGGCTTTTCTTAGTTTCGCTAAAGGGGTCACTCCCGGTGAAGGGATCGTCGGCCCTTTCCTCATCGAATAAGGTGCAGGATATATCATATATACCGCTGTGCAAAGCAAAACACTAAAAGCAATCAAAAGACAAACCGCGTTTTGTAGCATCTGCCAGTTTTGCTAAAGGAGTCACTCCCGGTGAAGGGATCTCGGTCCTTTCCTCATCGAATAAGGTGCAGGATATATCGCATATATCACTGTGCAAAGCAAAACTGTAGCTACCCCTTTTATAAAGTTTTTTGATTCTACAACATCTTTAGGTTTCTTTTCTTTTATTAATCTCATTAATAAAATCCCCATCAGCTTATGCTTCCTAAGCATCACAGAAGAAACGAAAGCAGTAATATTTATATATCAGCATATATATATATATATAGTATAAGCATTCATCTCAGGCAGTAATATGATCTCATCACAGAACATAGCAGCAGAAGAACATATATGAAATATTGGATATACTAGGACGTCCGTGTTTTTAATACGAGCCTGTATAAAACACGGATTCCACGGTCGCGACGAATAGCCAAACCCACATCCCAAGACCCCTACGAGAGCGGCAAGTAACTCTGCCAATTCTAGGGTTAGGAGACCCGGTCTCGACTCCTCGAGATGGCCCCCCACTGGACCCTAGAACCCGGTTACTTGTGCTCCCCACCTTGGGTCTACCTAATGCGGAAAAGTAAATAATATACACTGGTGACAGCAACCGCATCCTGGAAGTGCCCCAAATAAAAGAATATTACATTACAAATGAATTTTACATGAATGAAAATAAAAACCCTCATCTCACATAAAACCCCCGGCTATTCTGATCGCGACGATCCAATATAACATATCACAGCAACACATAATATCTCATATCATCAACGTAAGCAAGTATGCGTATCCCGATTGTCGTTGATGTATAGCAACGAAGCCGGCGATACACCACATACTACGCTTACGGTCACAGAAAAGAAAGTGTAAAACTACAATATTTGGAATCCACAATCACTTTAGACATCGTAAATCCGAAATATCACATATTCCGCATTTCATGCCTAACTCTATGAATTCCACATATTGTATCACATTCCAGATAAATATACTGTATTAAACTATTTGAACAGATAATCAAACACCCAAAATTTCCCGAAGTGCTCAACTCTTGAGCGGAGTTCAAATAATCCCAGAATATGTCACAGTACCAGTGATCCAGCCGTAGAAGGGCCAAGCCAACGCCTCACATGTGGCACGCCGTACTGCCCCAAACCCGAAGGTTCAAAAGGCAGTTCAAGACGATCACATAATCGAGTTAAGGTTTGTTGTCTTCTAGAGGGTCCACCGCTTAACTTGTACAATTTTCCGAAAGATTTAAACCCAATAAAAATTCAACGCTTGAAAATTTGCCGTGCCGGAACAAAGTGGGTTAATGATATCCGTTCAACCAGTTTAACAGTTTCTAAATATCCGGAAAGAAATACGAATTAAAAATTTCCGATCGAGTCTACTATTACAAAACAAACCCCAGAATTTTAAACACCTGGAACAAAATAAAAATATCCAGAATGGTCAGCAAGTACCTACGGGAATTACCATGAAGCCACGTGTCAAGATTTCACTGTTCCGCCGCGGAAGCGCCGCGCAAGCCATGCTTGCGCCGCCCTTCCGCGGCCGTTTGGTCGAATTAGGGGATCGGGTTTTATGGTAATTCTTATATTTCCCTGCTGATTTTTTTACATATTTTTAATTCAGAAAAATCCCAAAATTTAAAAAATTTCCAGAGAGGGGTCAAGTTTCGTCGTTTCGGGTTCGATCGGAGTTTTAACTTCGTAAACACATCGCCTAATGCTCTAGCTAGGCTCTGATACCACTGTAGGGTTCCTAGGCACTCTTGTGAAGGTTCTTAAGGCATCAAACATGCCCGGATTAAATTTTAGACGTGCCGAACAACCCAAAGCCGGGATCTTTGCTAGATTATTAGGGTTTAACATGCAAATAGATAACATTTATCTAAGTGTGAGGGATTACAACCTTTGTAGTCCGCTCCTTCACTTCACAAGCTCCGAGTAGAAGTCCCTTTGCCGCGATCCACGATCTCCCGGACTCATGAGAGGCTCCACGACTCGAACGATCCATTCTAGCTCGTCGTAATCCAAATCTCCGATGATCTACGTCGAGGTTTCGAAGAACTCAAGCTATCTCACTCTAAAGAGAAGAACACCCTAATCCCAAGGGCTAGATGAGATGAGGATGAGAGAGTAGTGATTTTGCTTTCTTTCTATATCATTTTCTCATATTTTATCATCACTTAAGAAAATCAAGAGAGCTTCTTCTTTCAAGAGAGAAGAAGAAGATGATCATGGAAAAGGAAAAAATGATAATCCATTTTCTTTTGTGATGAATAGAAATATAAACATATGATTTAATTATTAACCATGGTCAAGGATGAATGGATGAGAATGTGTAGAGAAACAACTAGGGTTAGGGTTTGGTTAAGTTAAAAAATGTGTCATCCAAAATATCTTTACAAATGACAAAAGAAAATTGCTTCTAGAAAGAACTTGAAGCAACTAAACCCAATCAAACCCTAACCTCAATTAATCATCCTTAAACATGTTTAACAATTAATCATATCATGTCACAATAATATATATCACATATATATTATATATTTGCAACAAAAGAAAATAATACAATTAACATATATCGCATATATATCAATGTATCATCCACTGAGAAAATGAAATAATAAAGTAAGCCAATATTAGTTAATATAATAATATATCATATATATATTATTATATATTAAATCATCGAATCAACACTTGATCCGACGATCCGGATATATCGAATATAACCGACTAATATATCATGTACCGATTCATCGAATCAACACTTGATCCGATGACCCGGTTCATATCCATATATCGCGAGAATCTAATACGGTATCCCATATCGCATTATTCTCGCTCCTGCGCATATCACATATGTGCCACTACTCTGTTTCGCCTGAGCCAAGAAACCTCTGTGTAGGACTCTAAAGAATCGTCAATACGCCGGTAGCAGGTGATGATCATATCAAACACCCACAAGCTGCAAGCGGTCAGCTAAACGTAACAGCCACCCAGGTACTGAGCGATCAAAAGATCAACAAGCTAGCCTGTCCGTTCTCCTGTGAATCCGATCAGTAACACTCCCGTACAGTCCGGTCTGTTCGTCTGATATGTCGCATATCAAGTCTAGGGGTGGTATACGTCAGACCCCAGTAACCGATAAGTCGTGTCGATGTATGGCTCATAACGGGTCGAGAAACTACTAGTAACACTTACCAGTAAATCTCCATATCAGCCCTGGCCAGGGACTTCCAGTTATAGCCAATCGAACACAGCACAACATCAACTCCCTATACCGGGAGAGACGAATTCCCTCCTATCGCTCATTGCCTCCATGTGATTCGGGACTGTACCCAAAAGCCACCGTTTTGCACGCCCTCTTGGACGTGGTAAGGTGGAAATCAAAGCACAGTGGGAATCACACAAGACTCTATGACGATCTCGGGTCTACAGACTACCCTGTACCAGTGTCACCGGAGAACTGCCATCTGACGTGTGGTATATCACCATCTGGGAGTTCTCGGCGAGTCCGTCCAGTGTACCCAGTCTCCACTGAGCACCCGTACACCATCTCTGATGTCAAACACCGATGGATATTGGATCATCCATCGCCCATCATATGGGTCAAGATGCGTATACGCTAGTCTACTCTGGTGTATCGATGCCCTGTCTCGATATACCCTCGACTAGGAACAGTTATAGGATGTACTCATCGACTACCGCGGCCCCACTAGTATGATCTCATCATAGTCCCAGTAGTCGAGTACAGATCCTAAGGGCTTTATCAACATGTGAGAGTAAAACAGTAAACCAATACAAGTCAACATGTTAAGATAAAGTGAAACCAAATAGCATACTATCATGACGAGCAAGAAAGTCTTCTCTATATATAACCAAGCATCCATTATAATATACATCATATGTACAACAATGGCCTTTAGGGCATATACATAACTAACAAATACCATCTGGGAGTTCTCGGCGAGTCCGTTCAGTGTACCCAGTCTCCACTGAGCACCCGCATACCATCTCTGATGTCAAAAACCAATGGATATGGGATCATCCATCGCCCATCACATGGGTCGAGAAGATATACGCTAGTCTACTCTGGAATATCGATGCCCCGTCTCGATATTCCCACGACTAGGAACATTGAAAGATGTACTCATGGACTACCCAGGCCCCACTAGTCTGATCTACATCATAGTCCTGGAAGTCGAGTACACATCCTAAGGGCTTTATCAACATGTAATCAGAGAGACAGAAAGTATACATGTTAAGATAAAGAGCAACCAGATAGTGTACTATCATGTCGAGCAAGAAAGTCCTACCTATATATGTCCCAGCATCCACTACAATATACATCCAATGTACAGTAATGGCCTCTAGGGCATACATATAACTAACATCAATATGTTCAATCTATATAACTTGACCGAACCGAACCATGGATATATTCCATTTACATGATTATCCAATACCTCCATTTCCATTTATACGATATCATGGTTTCGGCAAGTCTTCCATTTACAATACAAGTCTTCCATTTACATTTACAAAACAATACAAACAACACATTTACAATTCAAACAATACAACAAGACATCGTAGGGTTTATAAGGGATAGATTGGTACGGAAGGAGTTAGAAGTGGCACGAGACTGCAACCATAAGACACCTAACCTGTATTCCTTTGTTGATGTACCGTGGCATAAACGGTTCCTTGTGTTACTGATACCTTAGTCTCCGGGGCAAGTGAGACTCCTCTCGTATACACTGGCCTCTTCTGTACCAAGCTACAAACAACAGCGTTACCACTAAATACAACATTATAACAATATAATATAACTTTAAAAGTTACACACACACACACACTCTCTCTCTCTGTCTATTCTACTTATCCCCGATCTTTGGGACTTACCGAGATATTGTTCGCTGACGACATTCCTTCTCTTTCTTCCTTAGAATTTTGTCAGGTGGATCGGACCTTCAGGAGATCGAACCCACCGGCAAGTACTTGGATCAGCTAGCCTACGACCCAGAGCTTTAGATTCATTGTACACATTTCATTTCAGTACTTTACATTTTTGTTATGCCACTTTTAGGCATTGCTTTCATTCAGATGTATTTACTTTTCCATGTACTGTAAAGAATGTTAATAAATAAAGTTTCTGTTCAATTATACCTATTTTCTTTGTCTGTTGTGCATTTTTATTTATATTGCTTAGATATGCTTAGCGTATTTACTTCAGAGTAAATACCTAGCGGCCAGTCGCGTCCCCTTCGCCGTATACCGGGAAGCGGGGCGTGACAACAATTCTAGGAACCCTTCTCTTCATGACCTTGGTCCTTTTTAGAGCCCCTCTTTAAGCTTCCCCAACAAGCTAGATTGTTATAGAGAAGTTTCCACAACAAGGTTGTTACAACGAAGCTTCCCCAGCATGCTAAGATGGTTATAAGAAGTTTCCAGAGAGTTCCCAACCCCGAAGCCCTTGAATCGGCCGTGGATCCGCGGTGACTCGGCCTGACTCGGCCGCGGTTCCGCGGCCAATTGGTGAGATTGTTGCTTCAAAATTCTGTGGTCTTCTTCTGTTTATCTCCAGGTCTTTAAGTGATATCTGGAATCTTCTTATCTCTTCTGAATTTCTGCCAGTATTTGATTCTTCGACTTTCCTGTATTTTATCGGCAGATTCTTGATTCCCGATATCTGGCCTGATCTAATCTTGCACAAGATCTCAATGAAGAATGTGAGATACAAAATATTATGCGTAAAAATATTAAACATGCAATTTCCTTCATAATATTGATTATAATGTATAACACATGGTAAGTGATATTTTGCGGATGAACTTCTAATGTGTGTTATATTTATAGTAAATACCTTTAGATGATTAAGAAAAGTAAGGAAATTGTCATGTTAAAATTACACTATTTTCGACTGAACGCCTACGATTCGTTAGTTTTGAAAATAGGTATGACTCGAGCCTAAGATAACATTTATCTAAGCAATCTAAAAGCTAAACTAAGAACCTAGTCGAAAGTAAATAGGAATCGCAGCATATCGGAGTCGATATATCTAGTAGTCGGCGATCCCGCCTCATAGTATCACGTACGGTAATATCCCTCGTACGGCATCCTCGAGTCAAGAGTGCGGATGAATCATCATATATACCTCGTACAGTAAAATCCATCGTACGACATCCTCAAAATTGAGGGTTTGGGTCAAATATCATATATATCATATAGTTCGTACGGTATCGATCGTCGTACAACATCACATACAGGGGTACGGATCTAAGGTCTCGTATAATATTTTATTTATCAAGCCACATGTTATCACATGTTTGTATATATATATCGCCTAACGATCCTTAATTATATCATGTCATACACGGTGTCTTGACTCAATCACCTATCATAACCTCACGGCATCATGCCCGATCATATTGACTCATATCCGTATAACACATATTATCCTCATCTCATGTGCATATGCCTATATATATATATATGAACAAACACCCCCCACACACATATATATACACATATACACACATCAATATACCAAGTGTATGTGTGTGGGTGCGTGTGTGCAACAACATATAACTTAAGGTTCACGACTAAGGTAAATAACACTAGGGATAGATCTTTCTACGAGTACGCCTAATCTAGCCTACAGTCTCCCAGAAATCCTATTTTCCAAGTATCCATCTCGCAAGCTATATATATATAATATAGATATCTTATTTTACGTTTTCTGGGGTGCTATACGCTATCCACCTGACTTCCCCCGTAAATGTATATCTACTCTCCGTGATCTTCGCTTGCCGAAGTCGATTATGCCATGCTCTCCTCGTCGTCCTCAAGTCCATGCGGAGGTACCTATAGTTTCAAATACGTAGTATTGTAAAACAAGAATCAAATACAAGAAAAGACGACACGGCACACAAAACACTTATAGGTTAGAACCTACGTCCTACGCATGCAAGAATAACCAACAACTCTCAATATCGACGTACGAACGCCAATCGATCGAGATAAAACACAAATATCAAAACTTAAGTTATTAAAAACCACGAAACCAAAACGGCAACTAAGGAAAACAACTCTAGATTTTGCCTCAGGTAATATACGGATAAAGAAACAATACAGGGGCTAGTTTATAAGGTGTAGAAGCAACTGGAAAAACCCTAACATCCATACACAACACCGGCCCGGCGAGATGCCCAAAATCCAGCGCCGTCGGTCAAATAGAAGTGGTTTTGGCTCATTTTCTGGTGATGGTCCTCTATTGGTCTAAATAGGTCATTATACTTGTTTGATTTTCTTACAAATATCCCAGGTTGCCCCAGATTCCCTGTTGTCCTCAAGAATTCACAAAACCGATATCGGGAAGATTCAAAACTCAAGTCTTGGATTAAGTCTCTGGTTTGGTACAGAATAAAAGCACTACAAGGGCTTGTGATCACAACTAAACCTCAATAACACCTTGGCAATGTTAGTGTATATGCCCTAGAGGCCATTACTGTATCATACTAGTTTGTATATTACTTAATGGAAGCTTGGGATATTCACCTTGTATAAACAATCTTGCTCAATATAGTAGTATGCTACTTGGTTTGTTTCTACTTCATTGAGTACTTGTGTTTATTTTAGTATATCACTTATACGCATTAGTGGAGCCCTTAGGATCTTTGCTTGATTACCAGCGTTGTGATGGCAGTCACACTAGTGGGGGCTGGGTAATCTATAAGCACATCCTTATACAGGTCCCTAGTCGCAGGACTATCGAGACAGGGCATCGAGACTCCGGAGTAGACTAGCGTATGCGCTTCTCATCCCAGTGTGGGAGATGGTCTGTCCCACAGCCATCAGTACGTCGTACTGGAGATAGTATACGGGTGCTCGTTGGGTTACGAGTACACTGGACAGGAATCGTCGGGAACTGACAGGTTGATATTATACCTATCGTCAGTTATCAGTTCCCAGGTGACATGAGTACAGCTTAGTCCGTTGACTTGACACTGTCACTTCGCCTCGAGTGTGTTCCCACTACACTTTGATCACTACCCTACCACGGCTCAAAGGAGTCGTGCAAACAGGTGGTGGTTGGGTGCAGTCCCGAAGCACTTGGAGGCAGTGACGGTTAGACAGGATTCGTCTTTCCCGGTATTGGGGGTTGACATCGCGCTGTGTCAAGGAGAGCCATTACACGAGTAGTCCCTGGCCAGGGCAAGCGAGATATACTGGTAGGCTTCCAGTGTTATCTCAGGGTGTTTTGGGCTTCACTCCGACACGACTTGTACCTCTATTAGGGGACTGACGTTTTACCGCCCTCTAGGCCCGACATACGATGTATCAGACGAACAGACCGGACTGTACGGAGACTGTCACATACAGGCTCAGTAGGAGAGCAGATGGGGTTCACCTCGTCAGTCTTCTTATCGACATCTACCTGGGGACCGTTACGTACAGCTAGTGCCGCTTGCGGTCTGTGGTTAAACCCACTGCCAGCGTAGTGTCGAGTCTTTAGAGTCCCACACAGAGAGCTATTCGCCTTTAGGCAAAATGAGTAGAGGTCGCATGGTTTTGCGACAGGGTTCGTTCGCATCCGCGCACTTGTGCACGTTTGCTGTCCGGACAGTTTATACTAGCGGGCTTTGGTTTAAGCCGGATCCTAGTATATGGTTTGAGATTGGTTTTTCTCATAGTGTTCGTGTTCCTCGGATCACGAATGCGGGTGCGTATGCACAGTTGCTTGAGATTGAGGGAGAGGACCTTGTTTAGGGTTAATGACTATTGTCATTTTATTAACCCTATTGCTTTTGTGTGTATTATAGTTAATTGATAATTAGCTTAATAATTGTGCATGGTTGTTGTTGTTGACTATTTGACTTCATTGACTTGTTGACCTAGTTGACAATTTGACCATGATCATTTCATTTGGAAGATGCTCTTTGATCCTTGCAATTTGCATTAATATTGAAATGATAATGGTCATATCTTGATTAAACCATGACAATTTTCAAGCTAATTAATTAATTAATATATTACACACATATTAGTGAGAATGGCTCACTAATTATTCATTCTCTCATATCATTTCTCTCTCTTGCTCATCCTCTCCCTCAAGCTCTCTCCCTCTCATGTGTTGAGAAACAAAAAGCTTGAGAAAAACCTTCACTTGATCTTCTCTACTCTCTTCTAGGGTTCAAGTCTTAGCAATTCTTGCACTCTAGTTACTCCTAGCTTGGAGTTGAAGCTAAAGGTCGAGGCTTTCGGGTGGATCCTTCTTTGACGGAAGAAGACAAGCAAGGTGAGCTCTTTCTACCATTCCAAGGAGCAAGGAGAGAAGGACTTTGAGCTCAAGGTATAACCTTTCCATCACTTAGCTAGTTACTACTTAGGGTTAGCTAGTTTTTGTTTAGCAAAGATCCTCACAAGCTTGGTCCATGTTGCCTAAGTCTATAAAAATCCGTTTTTTATTATGTTTTCCGTCTCCCCGTAAGCACCGGGGTGGGCAACGTGGACTTACAGTGGTATCAGAGCCTAACTAAACTTAAACTAGCTAGGTAGTGAAGTGTAACGAAGTTTCGAAACCGGAAAATCCAAAAACCAAACTTTGCAAAACCCTAGTTTCTGTTAATTTTTTTTTCTGGTCAAAATGACATTTGTTATACACCAAAAATTATCTCAGGCTTTTGTATAGAAAACCACCAAATACGGACCAGAGAGGCGATCAGAGGAGCGCGGATCCGCGGCAAGAGGAAGCTCTTGCCGCGGAAGCGCGGCCGTCTGGTCCCCTCTCTGCTTCGATTTTGGTGCAGAGTGTTTCTGTGTTGGTTTTAGGATATTTAGGATATGTTATATGTGCCCAGATTTTCCAGAACTAAAATTTACTTTTGGGGGCCTATAAATCCGTATTTTTTCGGAACTTCACTACACTTTAACAATCGGTTATATCTGTGATGCTTGTATGTATTGAACGTCGGCTAATCGCTATAAGTTGATTAGTCGGGGTTATACATCTCTGTGATCTGTGATTGTTATTGGTTTGTGGATATGAATGGATTGGATTGTCGCGGGTGAATTGCCGGGGTGGATGTGAGATGAGCGTTATTTTTCTTTCATTCATTTGTAACATGTAAATTGATGTAATATTATTATTTGTATGGCCGCACAACCGGGTCGGGGTTGTAGCCGTCATTGTATAATTCTTTTTACTGTTTTTGCTCCTAGGATAGACCCATGGAGGGGGTGCACAAACTACCGGGTATCTCGAAGTGCCGAGTGGCCTACTCACGGTGGTGAGGGAGGTTGCTTCACTTCGGGTGCTTGGCGGGTAGTTTGCCGCACCCGTAGAGGTCTTGGGTGGGGTATTGGCTATTCACCGCGACCGTGTAATCCGCTTTTCGTTACAGGCTCGAACGGATTGCGGATTCCTAGTATATCCAATGTATTCATCTGTGATCTGTAATGCCTATCATTGCTTTCTATTTAGGCGTTGCTTATGTTTTACAGCCGCGCTAGCCCAGCCCCCGCTCTGTCGTTAGTTAAGTAACCTAACGGGTGATGACGGGCCCCGTGGCGAATGCGAATGGCATAAGCGTACGTCATATTTTGGTTGTTTTCTGCAATGGTAGGATTAAATGATGGGACGCATTAAAAGAACTAATGCAAGAATATCACGCATTAAAAGAACTAATGCAAGATAACGAACCAAGTTAAAATCGTTGGAACACTTTCGAAAAACCACTCGGTTCTTTTCAAAACAAACTTTTAAACGCGGAGCTTGAACCACTCCTTTTAAAAGCTATCTCGTTCCATCGATTATATCAAGTTCACTACGTTCACGGTTTCGCCAAAACCATTCGTAGCCCTCCGTCGTTTCATATGAATATTCGACAGTATTCAAGCTGTGTTTGTTGGCCTTAGTCAAGGCACAGTGTTTGGTAGCTGGTGGGTGTTCATATGTTGCATAGATAGAATGCGTTGGTTTGGGACAGTCGTATTGCTTTGTTGGCCATAGTCAAGGGTATATACGGGTGGGTTCAAATTAACCTGGATAACGACGGGTAGAACTTGACATGTGACTTATGATTTGTTGGCCTTAGTCAAGGTCATAAGAGCATGGGGCAAAAATCCACATCGGGAGTTTCATAAGTACTGAAACTTGCTAGCTTTGCATACCATTTGGAGTGTGATGATTCTGGTAGGATTCCTTCGGTTTTATCACGAAATGATATTTGGATCCCGATCCTACTGTGAGTATATGCTACTCCTCGGGGACTTTCTCACTTAACGATCAATGCTATAAACCAAGTAGGTGTCTAGAAAGGTGTTAGCGGGGCTACGCCCACAGGGAAAAGAGGTTACTTAATTAAGGAACTTCGCGAAAGCGTTGGAAAACCTCCCTCGAAGTACCGACACTGGCCTGGCTGAACGGTTAAGCAAGTATTGTACGGTAAGAAAGATCCCGACTAATTCTTCCTTTATGGTTTGAGGAGGGATTCGAGAGACAGTGGGAGCCATCCTGTTTAGAAAAACTAAAATCCATTCTAAATTTGCAAGAGCATCGTGCTAAAGTGTTTCTTCTCTCTCTCCTAATTGCAGCGACCAATCAACATGACTGGACTTAAGTTATTTCTAGATAAAAATATACTGACAGGGCTGAACTACAAAGATTGGCTCAGGAATGTCAAAATGGCAATCACTTACGACAAGCTGGGGTATCTTCTTACCACCAAAGCTCCCCCCGTCCCAGGTCCCACCTCCAGCGTCGCGGATAAGGAAATCCGTAAGACTTGGGAGATTGATTGCGCGAAGGCCAGGTGCCTCGTGCTTGCCTCTATGGATAACGAACATCAGAGGAGGCACGAGAATATGGATTTGGAATCCATATTTCTTTATACAAAAGAACTGTATGGAGAGCGGTCTCGTATCGCAAGATACGAAGTGTCGAAGAAGTTATTTTCGGCAAAGTTGGCCGTCGGATCATCGGTAGCGGACCACGTGCTTAAGATGATTGGCTACATTGAGGAGCTCGCGGAACTTGGGACCACGTTGGAAAGTGAACTCTATACGGATTTAATTCTCCAGTCCCTTCCATCCACTTACGCCCAGTTTATACTGAACTTCAACTTACAAGAAAAGGAAGTTGAACTTTCAGAACTCCTCAACCTGCTGAGGAGCGCAGAGGGCACCCTACAGAAAGGTAGGGAAACACCCGCTTTGTTTGTAGGAGGATCTTCTTCCTCTAGGTCCAAGGCGAAAGCCAAGGGAAAGAGGAAGAAAGCCCCCGCCAAACCAAAGGGCGGTGTTAGTAAAGTGGGTACGAAGGGAAAGGAAAAGGCAACAAAGGTAGCGGGGAAGCTTATAGGGAAAGAGGAATGCTTCTATTGTCATAAGAGTGGACACTGGAAGAAAGATTGCAGGGCTTGGACGGCCAGGACACAGGAACTGAAGCAGGTTGCGGCTTCAGCTTCAGGTGTGTATGTTATTGAAAACTGTCTTTCTATAAACTCTACTTCCTGGGTATTGGATATCGGATCAGGATCTCATATCTGTAATTCTTTGCAGGCGTTGAGAAACCGTAGGGTTTTGAAGGCAGGTGACATGACCCTCAGAGTTGCGAACGGAGCTAGCATGGATGCTGAAGCCGTGGGGGACTATCACCTGGGAATGTCAGATGGGCATGTTTTGGTTTTGCATAATTGCTTTTTTGTACCCAACGCAACTTGTAATATCATTTCTGTATCTTCGGTTTCTAAAGAAGGTTATGAATTTGCGTTTGTAAGTAATGTTGTAAACATTCACCTTAATCAAGTTCTGATTGGGTCAGGTACACTTAGCAATGGTATATACATGTTAAACCAACCACAGATTTTCAATGTCCAGAATACACACAAAAGAAAGTCTCCAGATATTAATCAGGCTTTCTTATGGCATTGTAGACTGGGTCACATCAATGAGACACGGTTGACTAAGTTACATAAAGAAGGATACTTGGATCCGTTCGAGTATCAGTCTTATGCCACTTGTGAATCTTGTCTCATGGGAAAGATGACAAAGACTCCGTTCACTGGACACGGAGAAAGAGCGAGCGAGCTCTTGGGACTCGTACACAGCGACGTGTGCGGTCCAATGTCTACACATGCGCGAAGCGGTTACTCTTACTTCATTACTTTTACCGATGATTTTTCAAGGTACGGTTATGTCTTCTTAATGAAACATAAGTCCGAAGCCTTTGAAAAGTTCTACGAATATAAGAATGAAGTAGAGAAACAAACCGGCAAAAGTATCAAGATTCTAAGATCGGATCGAGGTGGAGAATACTTAAGTGCCGAGTTCCTGAATTATTTAAAAGAGAACGGAATTCTCTCTCAGCTTACTCCTCCATACACTCCGCAACACAACGGTGTATCGGAGAGACGGAACCGAACCCTATTGGATATGGTACGGTCCATGATGAGTAAGGCTGAGTTACCGCGATCTTTCTGGGGTTATGCACTGGAAACAGCTGCACATCTCTTGAACCAAGTTCCTACTAAGACAGTGCCTACCACGCCATATCAGATGTGGAGTGGGAAGAAACCCTGTCTTAAATCCTTTAAGACATGGGGATGTCCGGCTTTTGTAAAAAAGCAGCATGCGGACAAGCTCGAGGCACGCTCAGTACAGTGCAAGTTTGTGGGATACCCAAAGAACTCCAAGGGGTATCTTTTCTATTACGCAGAGGAGCAAAAGGTCCTTGTTTCTCGTCATGCCCGCTTCTTGGAAACTGAGTTTTTGGAAAATCAGATAAGTGGGAGCGCAGTAGAACTGGAAGAAGTTCCAGAACCACAAACCATTACTGAAATCTTAGAGGAACCAGAGAGTTCGAAAGAACAGGACATTCCTACGCCGCTCCGCAGGAGTAGTAGGCAGTCTCATCCGCCCGAGAGATACTACGGTTTTCTCATAGACGGGGATAGAGAGGATTGCATCATAGATTATGATGAGCCTACTAGCTTCCAGCAGGCCGTTCAGAGCGTTGACTCGGTAAAATGGCTGGATGCAATGCGTACCGAAATGGAGTCCATGTACACCAACAAAGTATGGATGTTGGACATTGCTCCAGACGGGGTAAAACCCGTAAGATGCAAGTGGATCTTCAAAAGGAAGATTGGTGTAGATGGACAGGTTGAGACCTATAAAGCTAGACTTGTAGCAAAGGGTTTCCGTCAAAGACCTGGCTTGGACTATGACGAAACCTTTTCTCCAGTGGCTATGCTGAAATCCATTCGGATCCTTCTTGCCATTGCTGCCTTCCACGATTATGAGATTTGGCAGATGGACGTAAAGACCGCTTTTCTAAATGGAAATTTAGAGGAGTGTGTCTATATGGATCAGCCAGAGGGTTTCATTCAGAGTGGGAGCAGCGGAAAGGTGTGCAAGTTGCTTAAGTCCATCTATGGACTAAAGCAGGCATCGCGGAGTTGGAACATCTGTTTTGATGAGACGGTCAAGGAATTTGGCTTTATCAAAAATCCAGATGAACCATGCATCTATAGTAGATTTGTAGCGAGAACTGTAGTATTCCTCGTTTTATACGTGGATGACATTCTCTTAATAGGAAATGACATTCCTATGCTACAATCTGTCAAGGGGTTCTTGTCGCACAGGTTCTCCATGAAAGACCTGGGTGATGCCTCATACATCCTGGGGATCCGGATCCATCGTGATAGATCCAAGAGGATATTAGGACTTTCTCAGTCCAGGTACATCGACACCATAGTGAAAAGATTCAGTATGGAAGATTCCAAGCGCGGTAACCTACCGTCTTGTCACGGGATCACCCTCTCTAAAGAGATGTCTCCCAAGACTGATTTGGAGAGGGATCGCATGTCTATTATACCCTACGCTTCTGCGGTAGGCTCTATAATGTATGCGATGTTGTGTACCAGACCGGATGTAGCTTATGCACTGAGTGTAGTAAGCCGGTATCAGTCAAACCCTGGGGAGAAACACTGGATAGCGGTAAAGAACATTCTCAAGTACCTGAGAAGGACTAAGGAGATGTTCTTGCTGTATGGCGGAAAAGACCTCCAGATCGAGGCCTTTGCCGACTCCAGCTTCCAGAGTGACAAGGATGATTCCAAGTCCATGTCGAGTTTTGTCTTTACCCTCAATGGAGGGGCGGTGTGTTGGAAGTGCTCCAAACAGGAAACCGTTGCAGACTCGACTATGGAAGCGGAATATATCGCTGCATCTGATGCCGCAAAAGAAGCTGTCTGGATGAGGAAGTTCTTGAAAGAACTTCAGGTGGTTCCGTCCATTGTTGACCCAATACCTCTGTATTGCGACAACAACGGGGCTATAGCTTTAGCGAAGGAACCCAGGTCCCATCAGAGATCCAGGCACATCTTGAGGCGGTATCACCTGATCAGGGAGATCGTGGATCGCAAGGAGATCGAGGTTCGGAGGGTTGCTTCAGAAGAGAACACTGCAGATCCATTCACCAAGGCCCTACCCCAGACTCAGTTCGAGCGGCTGATCGAGATGATAGGTCTTCGATACGCCAGTACATGGCCTTAGTGCAAGTGGGAGATTGTTAGTGTATATGCCCTAGAGGCCATTACTGTATCATACTAGTTTGTATATTACTTAATGGAAGCTTGGGATATTCACCTTGTATAAACAATCTTGCTCAATATAGTAGTATGCTACTTGGTTTGTTTCTACTTCAATGTGTACTTGTGTTTATTTTAGTATATCACTTATACGCATTAGTGGAGCCCTTAGGATCTTTGCTTGATTACCAGCGTTGTGATGGCAGTCACACTAGTGGGGGCTGGGTAATCTATAAGCACATCCTTATACAGGTCCCTAGTCGCAGGACTATCGAGACAGGGCATCGATACTCCGGAGTAGACTAGCGTATGCGCTTCTCATCCCAGTGTGGGAGATGGTCTGTCCCACAGCCATCAGTACGTCGTACTGGAGATAGTATACGGGTGCTCGTTGGGTTACGAGTACACTGGACAGGACTCGTCGGGAACTGACAGGTTGGTATTATACCTATCGTCAGTTATCAGTTCCCAGGTGACATGAGTACAGCTTAGTCCGTTGACTTGACACTGTCACTTCGCCTCGAGTGTGTTCCCACTGCACTTTGATCACTACCCTACCACGGCTCAAAGGAGTCGTGCAAACAGGTGGTGGTTGGGTGCAGTCCCGAAGCACTTGGAGGCAGTGACGGTTAGACAGGATTCGTCTCTCCCGGTATTGGGGGTTGACATCACGCTGTGTCAAGGAGAGCCATTACACGAGTAGTCCCTGGCCAGGGCAAGCGAGATATACTGGTAGGCTTCCAGTGTTATCTCAGGGTGTTTTGGGCTTCACTCCGACACGACTTGTACCGCTATTAGGGGACTGACGTTTTACCGCCCTCTAGGCCCGACATGCGATGTATCAGACGAACAGACCGGACTGTACGGAGACTGTCACATACAGGCTCAGTAGGAGAGCAGATGGGGTTCACCTCGTCAGTCTTCTTATCGACATCTACCTGGGGACCGTTACGTACAGCTAGTGCCGCTTGCGGTCTGTGGTTAAACCTACTGCCAGCGTAGTGTCGAGTCTATAGAGTCCCACACAGAGAGCTATTCGCCTTTAGGCAAAATGAGTAGAGGTCGCATGGTTTTGCGACAGGGTTCGTTCGCATCCGCGCACTTGTGCACGTTTGCTGTCCGGACAGTTTATACTAGCGGGCTTTGGTTTAAGCCGGATCCTAGTATATGGTTTGAGATTGGTTTTTCTCATAGTGTTCGTGTTTCTCGGATCACGAATGCGGGTGCGTATGCACAGTTGCTTGAGATTGAGGGAGAGGACCTTGTTTAGGGTTAATGACTATTGTCATTTTATTAACCCTATTGCTTTTGTGTGTATTATAGTTAATTGATAATTAGCTTAATAATTGTGCATGGTTGTTGTTGTTGACTATTTGACTTCATTGACTTGTTGACCTAGTTGACAATTTGACCATGATCATTTCATTTGGAAGATGCTCTTTGATCCTTGCAATTTGCATTAATATTGAAATGATAATGGTCATATCTTGATTAAACCATGGCAATTTTCTAGCTAATTAATTAATTAATATATTACACACATATTAGTGAGAATGGCTCACTAATTATTCATTCTCTCATATCATTTCTCTCTCTTGCTCATCCTCTCCCTCAAGCTCTCTCCCTCTCATGTGTTGAGAAACAAAAAGCTTGAGAAAAACCTTCACTTGATCTTCTCTACTCTCTTCTAGGGTTCAAGTCTTAGCAATTCTTGCACTCTAGTTACTCCTAGCTTGGAGTTGAAGCTAAAGGTCGAGGCTTTCGGGTGGATCCTTCTTTGACGGAAGAAGACAAGCAAGGTGAGCTCTTTCTACCATTCCAAGGAGCAAGGAGAGAAGGACTTTGAGCTCAAGGTATAACCTTTCCATCACTTAGCTAGTTACTAGTTAGGGTTAGCTAGTTTTTGTTTAGCAAAGATCCTCACAAGCTTGGTCCATGTTGCCTAAGTCTATAAAAATCCGTTTTTATTATGTTTTCCGCCTCCCCGTAAGCACCGGGGTGGGCAACGTGGACTTACAGGCAAACCATAAAATCCCTTAATCCTTATCTAGGAAAAATCTAACCTCACTTAACCACATTAGTTTGACTTTAAACCAAATTAGAACATAAGGGAAACTAAAAACAACACTAAAGGTCTAGGAATATACCTCATTTGGAAACTCAAGAATTTTCTTGAGTTGCTCAAAGTTTTCAAAACCTCAACTTTTTCATACCATTATGCTTGTGCACATCTTTTATGAAGGAAGATTGGGGTTTCATGGTGGTTTTAGGGGTGGTGCAAGGAGGAAGAGGAGGTGGAGGGAGGTGGAGAGAGATGAAGAAGAAAATGGAGGAAAACAAAATGAAGAAAAACGAGCCATCGTTGAGAGAATAAACCTCTCTCTCTCTCTCTCTCTCTCTCTCTCTCTCTCTCCTCCCTCATGCCCATACCTATGTTTCCCTTCCCTCTCACAAATATCACCTCCTTTCCCCCTATTTTTTAAAAACAAAAACAATTTTAAACAAATAACAATGAAGCCATGGTTAAATAAAAATGTAGCAAGCATTTTGAAACATGACATGGTGCATGTCATATGCATAAACAAGATTAATGCATGTTAATCGAGTTTCGTATTAAACTCATATACAAATAATTGTATAAATATTTAAAAAAATATCCAAATCACATAAATTCTTCAAAATCAATAATTCATATTAATTTTCCAAATATTTTCCAAACTATCGGCATATAATTATACCATCTCACTAAAACTAATTTCCATATTTTTCTAATATTCTTTAAAATTTATTATTTTAATTATTTAAATTCCGAAAATAATATTTTTATTTTCCTGAAATGTTACAATTTCCCCCCCTTAAATAAATTTGGTCCCCGAATTGAAATTTAAACCCCCTAAAACTATAACATTTCAGTAAAACCATCAAGTCAGCTGGGTTCTGAAGTCACGAATACATAAAATATATCATAACGCGTCGCATACACGTGAAAACGAGTGCAAAACTCCAAATCCAACTCTATCAAGCGTCACGCCATCATGGAAGTTAAAGCGAAAATACTAGTGTCGAAACTATTACGAAAATCACATATGATACAATTAAGACTATAACATATACATAGTACGCATCTTGTAAAATCATCGAGACAACTGGAATACGGTGCATGCAAAAATCTCTTTTCAAATCGCCGTGCAATGCGCAAATCATGGCACAAATAGCGGACGTTTCTTTATGAGGAAATAACTATATATATACTTATCTTTTGTTTAATATATACGTCCCGCTTTTTCTGATAATAATTGAGAAGGGTTTTCTTTGTAAAGCTTCCGTGTCACTCATGGACTCACGGACACGTAGGAAAATAATGAGACTATAGCTCCTTTTGAAAAGCCCTTCAGTAAATATCAAAGCAAGCAAAATACTCAGGTACTGTCCTCGGACCGTCCTGCTCGGTTACTAAACTGTATAATTTATATATCATAAAAACATGACGCTAGAAATGAAATCGGTCTCAATGAAAGTATTTAAAATGCCACGTGCGTCTGGTGCGCACAGAAAACGAAATCAAATACTGTTCCATGAATGTGCACAGAAACAAAACTCAAGTGCAACGGGTGTGCACGAAAACATCTGTCAAGTGCAACGGGTGTTCACGAAAACATCTCTCAAGTGCAACCGGTGTGCCTAACAACAATATCTTGTGCATCTGATGTGCTTGAAGAATCTCTATTAAGTGCATCTGGTGTGCACAAATTCGTATCAAGCGCGCCAAGTGTGCGCAAGAATCTAAATCAAGTGCGTCAGGTCCGCACAAAAGCATTTAGTGCAAAAGGGTGAACGATAACGAAAATCAAGTGCACAAGGTGCACGAAAACATAAATCCGGTGAACGAGGGTGCTCGAAAACAAATATCGAATATCAAAATCGAAATCAGCGGTATACGACATACACCAATTCAAAATCAAGTATACCGGGTATAAGCACTTCTAAACATGTGCAACTGCGTACACAATAACCCATATCAAGTACTGAAAGCTCGTATAAACTACACGGAAAGAATAAATCAAATCATGTGCAAACTATATGCACAAATATATCGGAGTGTACGAAATCAAAACCAGGTGCAATGGGTATGCACAAAACGAAAATCAGTGCAACTGATACGTGAGAATACAAAATACCAGAATAAAAAACAACGGAAAATGTGATATCCGAATCACCAAGCCGCAAATTATAAATAACTGTCGTCGATGTGCCCCTCCTTCAAAGTCGAAAGGTGTCGGTGCATCCAATGCTGGCAGAGCAAGAATATCCACTTGCCATTGCCCACGGTCTGGCGTCCTCTGTCCTTAGATCCTTGTTCCCTTCTGCGGATTGCCAGTTACATAACTCCTCGGCTCGTCCGCCCTATACTGAGTGATGTCGGAAACAGTCCCGTTCTGGCGCTACTCTGAAAATCTCATGACCAATTGATATGGTAATTTGTAACTGTAATAACCCAGTTGGAGTTGGGGCTGAATACCACCTACCCAGTGAGAAGTACGATGTTATCCGGTATCAAGGTTGGGATGTAACTGATACGGATGCATACGGGGACCCTCCAGAACAATGGGGAGTATCGAATTCCATTCCGAAAGAGTGCACGATCTGAACTATAAATGGAATGATACCACTCTTATAACATAGAGGCGTCTTTTGGATGAATCGGAACTCCGGAGTTTGAAAAACTCCGTAGTTAAGCGTGCTTGAGCCAGAGAAATTCTTGGATGGGTGACCTACTGGGAAGTAGCCCTGGGTTCATTCAAAGGGACAAAACCGTGCGGCTTCGGCCAGAGCGAACAATACCATCTGTGTTTGGGGGTGGGTCGTGGCAAATATGGTATCAAAGCCGGTTCCTCAAAAGTAGGTCTGTAGTTCGAGGACGAACCATTGTTCTAAGTGGGGGGAATGTAATACCCCAGGTGGAGTTGGGGCTGAATACCAGCTACCCCGTGAGAAGTGAGATATTATCCGGTATCAAGGTTGGGATGTAACTGATACGGATGCACACGGGGACCCTCCAGAACAATGGGGAGTATCGAATTCCATTCCGAAAGAGTGCACGATCTGAACTATAAATGGAATGATACCACTCTTATAACATAGAGGCGCCTTTTGGATGAATCCGAACTCCGGAGTTTGAAAAACTCCGTAGTTAAGCGTGCTTGAGCCATACAAATTCTTGGATGGGTGGCCTACTGGGAAGTAGCCCCGAGTTCATTCAAAGGGACAAAACTATGCGGCTTCGGCCAGAGCGGACAATACCATCTGTGTTTGGGGGTGGGTCGTGACAGTAACGTATCCGTCAAAGATGGCAATCTCTGGCCCACCGAGTGTGTGCGATACAACTGATCCTGGGTCCAAGTATTATCATGTAGTCTTCCAGAAAGATCTTGTCGGGATCTCTTCATATCTCATCTCAGCAGGACTGCCCGGAAGTTATCACCCTTTACTTAATCTGTTCTTTGCTCCAGGACAATTGCATTCTTTTCATGACTTTTCTCTGAAATTATGGCTGCATTCGACGCCTCTGCATGCATATCAAATCTCTGATGTCAACTGATTATCGCGTTTTCCGTGTGTTGTTTTTTCAAAGAGTTTAAAGTTAACCACAATCAAAGACGGCGTTGCGTGTAGCTAGCCGCGATGAGTACGGGTCGTCCACTGGTCGATGGTGCGTTTTACGTTCATGGTATGACGAGTTAATGCGAGGGTCGGAATGGTTCGTTTCTAACCTAAGTGTTGTATATGCAAAGTATAAGTTTGTTAGGAATATATAGGTTCGTGTATGTTAGGGAAATCCGTACTCAATCCTTTGTGCGGAGCTTGTCTATTGAAGCTAGAGAAATCGGCAACAACGTAAATTAGGGTGTTTAAGCACGATATTGGTGAAATCCGGCTTATTGACCCTTGTCCGTCCGTTCTTATCTCTTGACTTTCACCTCCGGCCAAGCCGAACGCAATCGGTCATGGTTAGGGATCACCGATACCTTGGTAGGGTAGGGTGCCTAAAAGAGCGCTTGCGTAAGGTTTGGACGGAGTTCAATTGGAAAATATCGGGCAAAGAAAATGAGAAAAGAAAACCTTAACTTACAATATCGTTATCTTTCCTAACAACACCATATTCATAAACCATAAAACAATAAAAAGAAAGAGCAAATGAAATGATAAAAGAAAAAGAATAGAACAACATTGCAAGTAAGTAAATGGCAAGAAATAAATACTAAGAACCCAAAGGCACAATGAAAGCTTTATTAATCTCAAATGATGATACAAACCATGAGTTCAATAACCAAAACATAAACATGCAAGCTCAATGAAGAGGTTGCAAGATCAAGAGAAGGCTAAGAACTCAAGGCGAACTAGCTATGTACAAGAACTAAAACAAAAATGGAAATTGAAAAAAAGTTGTGTATCCAAGTATATATTCCACCATTCCCTTGCTCACTGATCTGTATTTATAGACACAAAATAAGATTAAACAAATAATATAATAAGGATGATGTGACAACAAGCGATGGACAGAAGAAAAATGGGGCTCATTGAGCAATAAAACCGGTGGCGCCGGGATTATTGGGCATCTCGTCGGTTTTCTTGAGGAGTTTGGGGCTCGTGTTGGTTCTGTGATGATGTGTTTTCTCGACAATTCCACTGGTGCAGTTTGATTTGTCTATATGAACCTGGTCTGTATTCAGGGATTTGGAGGGAATATGTAGCTTTATATCACATCACAACTTTTTAGCATTTAAAACACATCACCTCACTTGTGCCCACCATGTACCATGGGCAGCCCCACCATGGTCCATGTGCCAAAGAGTTATGTGCACACTTGTATTGCGCTGGACCAAAATTTTGTACACATTCATTGCAGGGTTGCCTAGCATGGCAACAAGGTTTTGGGAGGCATCGTCCATTCCAAATTCAAAAATTTGCCGTTCTAGCTAACCCTAACACTAGAATCGTATAGTAGAAATCCGACGAATATAAATGCAAACACTTTGCAAGTAAAGTGAGAAAGGAATACAACCTTTGTAGACCGGTCCTTCACTTCATTAGCTCCATGTAGTCGTCCCTTCGCTGCGATCATGAACTCCCGGACTCTAGAGAGGCTCCACAAGATGTACGGATCAAGCTTGCTAGAAGACTTCGAGGCCGAAGATGATCTACGTCGAGGAGACACTAACCCAAGCTATCTCTTCACTAATTATGGAATTAGTGAAGCAAACACCCTATATTAAATAGCAAGTAGTAGAGGATGATGAAGTAGGAAGTGGGCTCACTTTAGAATTGATTTTCTCGTATTTTTTCTCACATCTCCATTGAAGCTAGAAAGCTTGAGAGGAAGAAGAAGAAGAAGAACTCTAATGAATTATATCCAAAGGATAATGGCAACCCTAGGTGAGTTAGTATCATATACTAACCTTTGTAGAGAGTTAACCATGGCTAGGTTTAATTGGTTGGGTTATCAAATATCTTAGCCAAAACAAAAGAGTGGACTTGGTCAAAGATCACTACAAACTTCTACAGGCTTTCATCCATGAAAAAATGCAACCTTTTGTAATTACCAAAATAAATAAAAGCCTAGCAATTAAAGCAAGCATGGTGTTAGTCATACACACACCTTTGTTGCATGTATCATCAAGCATGATACAAAACAATGTACACTTATATATATCATATATATACTTATGCATAAAGTGAAAAAAAGAAATCATAAGTGAGCTTAATATTAGTTAATGTAATATAATATATCAAATATATAATTATACATTAAATTATTAAATCAACTCTTGATTTAATAATCCGGCTATATTACATATAACCGACTAATATCATATGTAACAACTTATCGAATCAAAACTTGATCCGATAACCCGACCATATCTCATATAACCGACCAATGTCATAAATCACGAGAAAAGAATACGGTATCTCATATCATATCAATCTCGGTCCCGCACATATCACATATGTGCTCCTACTCCGTTTCGCTTGAGCCAGGAAAGCTCTGTGTAGGACTCTAAAGACTTGTCAATACGCCCTAAGTAGGTGATGATCATATCAGACACCCACAAGCCGCAAGCGGTCTGCTAAACGTAACGGCCACCCAGGTATTGAGCGATCAGAAGATCAACACGCAAGCTGTTCAGTTGATAAAACCGCACATTTGTTATTACATTTTTCCTACTAATTCTATACTAGAAAAGGTGTTTATTATAATATATGATACATATGAGGGTTTATCTGTAAAAATACTATTTTTCATGTGTTGATATATTATAATTAATATTTGGTAGGAAAATGTATGCAAAAATACCATTGACCAAATCTTAATGTTGAAATTAATATCTCAATAAAACAAAACTCCACTAATATTATTTGTTGAGATTGTGCAGAATTTTTCAGGGCTAAAAATCAAGGGAATCAAAGTTGTTAAGAACAAACCTGCCTAATTAAGAAAGCAAACTAAGAAATCAAGGCTGGCAGTGACGAATAGAAGAATTTCTGTTTCCAGATATTTAAAATATCAACACGTGTCATCAAGTGGAAGCCCTAGAAGATCGAGCCCACGAAGCCACAACAAGGCCGCGGATCCATGGCCAAACCCCCTTGTTGGCCGCGGATCCGCCGCATAACAGAAGAATTAGGGGATGGCATTTTTCTGTTTGGATCTTAACTACTATTCCCCAATTTAGCCAGCTAGGGTTCTGAGTTTTGGAGTATAAATAAGGACCGAGAGCCCCTTGGAAAAATCATCAAGTCGACGAGATCACGAAGTCTAAGACAGCTTACACATCCAAGCTGATCATCAACGGTTCATCTACCTCCTTAGATGAGATCGAGAAGCAAACTAGTATTTGTAATCATTTTCTAAGGAAACAAAGTGTAATGAGTTTTGTTGATTAATAAAGATAGTTCTTTTTCTTATTCTATTTCTTTGTAGTTTCATTATGAATTCTCTCTCCATCTCCTTTTCTCCCAACATGCGCGAGTAATTCTCCCCTTGTTAGGGTTCGTAGGATTAGGGTAGGTTAATGGATGATGAAAATACCTAAACTCTTTTTACGTCCTATAAAGTTTATAAACTTTATCAAAATAATCATTAACATCCGAATCGGGCGCGCTACCAATTCATTGTTAGTCTCGACCGCGATTAGAGATTAGATTAATGATTGTTTTGGTAAAGGCTAGATATGAACGGAGTTCCATGTCGAGATAGGGGTTAAGAGTGGGAAACATTTTCCCTCCAGAAACCCTAATCTACATGCATCACTGTCGTTCTATTTTTAAATCTATTAAAGGATAGAAAGAGTAATCTTTAATTAATCATCCATAACTACTAAATCCTAATGAACCCTACAAGCCCTCTTCTTATATAAACTTACATCCGTAGTTAATCAAGATCTATATTTGCATCTGTGTTTAACGTAGATCTAGATCCTACAACCATTTTATAATATTCTTTATCCCTCCTCTCTTTGTCAACACATCTAAAGTAAGAATAAAAGGTTCCTCATTTCCTTGAGGACGACCCGTACTCAACTCGGTCTAGCTACGCGCGACACCGTTCTGATTGCGGTTACACTACAAACACTCTTTCATCACTAATCAAATGGCGCCGTTGCCGGGGATACGTGCGTAATTTTTTAGTCTTACTATTTGTGTTGAATTCTTATTCGAGCTATATCATAATTAAAACAAAACAGCAAATCGTATATTTAACGAAGTGTGTGAAATTTTTGCAAGGAGATCTGGAGTCACAGACTTGAGGAAACAGGCGACAGAGACATTCATTGAGATCCAGAGGAGTACAGGAGGCCACGAAGCAAATTTCATCACATGATCCATCTTTCCTGCGGCGGATCCGCCGCCGGAAGTGCACATCGGCGGCGGAAGCGCGCCCAGTTAGGTGATCTAGGGCTTTAATCTTCTCTGGTAAGATTCTAACCTATTTCCCTCTCCTCTCAAATCCAATAAAATCTCTTTTCTGCAGGATTCTTTGCAATATATCGCCGCTCAAAAATATTTTTGCAAAGTTTTGTGAATGGTTTGTTTCGCATATTTTAATACGTACTTTAAGGGGCAAAGACCAAATCCAGATTAGGTGGGGATTTCATCACCCTTCCTAAGCCCAACAAATCACAAACCGAGCATCTGCATTAATGTCACGACCAGGAAGTACGGAACATGACCGACATTTAAACTACGAAACGTCTCGAGACGTGCGTAATCTAAGTAAGCCGAAAACCCAGAAATCCAAACCAAGAAAAGTAGTAGAGTGAAGGAAAAACCATTTTAAATCAAATAGTTGCAACATACGCCGAAATATGCATTTTAAAATCAAAAGTCTTTTCTTAAAAATTTCGGCAGAGTTTCCTTGTAAAAACTGACACCAAACGGGTACAAACCTGATAAAGCATATATAATGAATAAAGACATCCCCAAGCGGGAGCTAGCTCTTCGTCAAACGACGGTCACAACCACGCAAGCAATATAATATACAACGCCGAAAGGTGAGGATCACAACAGAAAAGGAAACTCAAAACAACATGAAATCCATAGAAATACAACGCGCGACTCTAAGGTCGAAAGAATAAACATCACTGGTCTCTATCTGAAATAAATACATGTTTGGTTGATGGAACTTCTAGATACAACAGAATAATAATATACAAGGTATAATGATGGGTACGACACAAGTGAACCCACCTACTAGCAAGTCACCCGAAAAAGAAGCGGTGCCAGCAAAGCCGTAATGAAACCTGTACGGCAAAACCTGCAAGAAACTGTGGCACAACGGGGGTGAGTTGCCAACTCGTGAATCGAAAACATCTACGAACAGAAATCGCATGTATGACGCAATCCTAGGTCATACGATCAATATATATCCTCAAATATATAACCAGCAGCCTATAACAATGGCTAGGGTATACCTCTAAACAACTACCAAGTGCTCGTGTCAGTGCCTCAGATAGCAATATATCATATGGATGATGTATGAATGCATGAAAACAGAATACACGTACTGAAGAAACTGCTTTCATAACTCAATGAGATTACTTTATTTTTAAAGCAAGGTATCATAAATGAAATCAGTATAAACAGTGTCTAGCATCGACACAAAACATAAATCCCAATATCTCAATATCTCAGGCTCCGGTTATCCGGACTGGCCTGTATCATCAAACCTCAGTACCTCAATATCTCAAAAACTCAGTATCTCAATCTCACTATCTAGGGCGCCGTCAGTCCAGACCATCCCCAAACATCAATCTCAAGACGACGACGTTATCCTCCGGATATCCGACGCGTCGGGTAAAATCACCGGTCGGAAGTTCTCCCCTGCCCGGCTCAACGCCATCCTCTGCGACTTTCTCTCCCCGGGGTACCGCCCCGGGCCCACTATGTACCCGAAACGGTTCATCCTACTCCTCGAATCGTGTCTCGAAATCCATCAGAAAACTCATGGTGGACGACTCATACATCATGGGAAAACCGCACTTTTCATTTAAAAAGAGAGAAAAGAAGTTTATAAATGTTTTTGCGGTTTTCCCCTAAATCGAGGAAATCTCATGAAAATCCGAATCCAAATCATCGATGGCATGTAAAACAATGAATATAGGCATAAAAATCCATGAATGCGGCATAACAGTGAATAACAATATGCATGAAGTAGCAAGTAGTAACTGCAATGTCTAAACTGGCATATAAGGCAAGTACATTAATATCATGTCGAAACTATTAGCTAACAAGCTATGTCCATGTAATAGTATTTTCTAAGTGTACGTGACATGGAAATTACCGATGAAGATGTGTATGAGCCGGCAAGTAAGTGTACGTGGTACATACGCATCATCGGTAATGGTGCCGGTGTCCTAACAGCATGATATCAATAACGGTGTATGAATCACAAAATAAGTATGCGATGCGGAGCGAACAACAATAATGTGCGGGAGCTGAATACTAAACACAATGATAACTAATATGCATTTAATATAAATATAAACATAATTCATACAGTAGTGCCTTTTGAAATAATACGAATTGTGGTGTTTTGAAAATAAGGGCTACGGTGTTTTTGAGAAAAGATATGTTCTTCAAAATATCCGAAGAATCCCTTGACCTGCCTTTTATAATACCCACGATTCGTTAGTTTTTGAAATAGGTAGGAATCGAATCTAGTCTAACAACTACACTAAACTATAGGGCTGAGCTAACAGGCTAACTGAAGGTAAGGAAACCGCCTAACATCTGAGTCGATACATATATATTTATATATATATATATTAGTCGGTGATCCCGCCACAATAGTATCACATCTGATACAACATCTATAATCAAACATCCCCAAGTCAAGAGTGCAGATCTATCATCAATATATAGCTCGTACGTAAATCTGTCATACGGCATCCCAAATCTGGGTATGGGTCAATATCACATTATCATATTATTCATCTGGTATCCTCTTTCTCAAAGATCATAATCCGGGGTACTGACCTACGTCTAGTACAATACTGATACCACCTAAGTATGCATGCACGTGTGTGAAACACTACGTCAAAGGACCCGCTACATCGTCATGTCGTATCTCAAATACGAACCCTGCCAAATTCACCGATCTCACGGCCTCAAATCAAATCTCATCGAATCATCTCAAATCCCAAGTACTATCCTCAAATCTAGTATGTTAGTTATATGTATGCCCTAGAGGCCATTACTGTACATGAGATGTATATTGTAGTGGATGCTGGGACATATATAGGTAGGACTTTCTTGCTCGACATGATAGTACGCTATCTGGTTGCTCTTTATCTTAACATGTATACTTGCTGTCTCTCTGTTACATGTTGATAAAGCCCTTAGGATGTGTACTCGACTTGCAGGACTGTGATGTAGATCATACTAGTGGGGCCTGGGTAGTCCATGAGTACATCCTTCAATGTTCCTAGTCATGGAAATATCGAGGCGGGGCATCGATATTCCAGAGTAGACTAGCGTATATCTTCTCGACCCATGTGATGGGCGATGGATGATCCCATATCCATTGGTGTTTGACATCAGAGACGGTATGCGGGTGCTCAGTGGAGACTGGGTACACTGAACGGACTCGCTGAGAACTTCCAGATGGTAATATACCTCACGTCAGATGGTTGTTCTCTGGTGACACTGGTACAGCTTAGTCTGTTGACCCGAGATCGTCATAGAGCCTTGTGTGTCTCCTATTGTACTTTGATTTCCACCCTACCACGGCTCTACTGAGTCGTGCAAACAGGTGGTTTTTGGGTACAGTCCCGATTCACATGGAGGCAATGAGCGATAGGAGGGGATTCATCTCTCCCGGTATTGGGGGTTGATGTTGCGCTATGCTCGACTGGCCATAACTGGAAATCCCTGGCAAGGGTCAGTGATTTACCGGTAAGTGTTATCAGTAGTTTCACGCTTGTTATAGACCTTACATCAGCATGACTTATCAAGCTACCGGGGTCAGACGTTTACCACCCCTAGGCGAGATATGCGACATATCAGACGAACAAACCGGACTGTGCGGTAAGTGTTACTGATTGGATTCGCAGGAGTGTGAGCAGGCTTGCTCGTTGATCTTCTGATCTCTCAATACCCGGGTGGCCGTTACGTTTAGCAGACCGCTTGCGGCTTGTGGGTGATTGATATGATCACCACCTACTGCCAGCGTATTGACGAGTCTTTAGAGTCCTACACAGAGGTTTCCTGGCTCAAGCGAAACGAAATAGGAGCGCATATGAGATATGTGCGGGACCGAGAATAATACCAGTATGAGATATTGTATTCTATTCTCGTGATTTGTATCATCGGTCGGTTATATGTGATATAGCCGGGTTACCGAATCAAGTGTTGATTCGATATATTGATACACTAGATATTAGTCGGTTATATGAGATATGACCGTATCATTAAATCAAGTGTTGATTTAATGATTTAATGTATAATTATATATTTGATATATTGCTTTACATTAACCAGTATTGGTTCACTTAAGATTGATTTTCTCACTTGATGTGCACAAGTTGTATATGTGATATATGTTTGTGCACTAGTTTGCATCATGATTGATGATGCATGCAAACATGGGTGGGTGGGTGACATACAACATGTTAATTATAATTTAGGTTTTTATTTATCTTAATTATTCAAAATGGTGGCTTGTTTTGTCATGGCTTGAAGCTTCATGAAGCTTGAAGCAAGTTTGACAAAGTCCACTCATTTTGTCTTGATTAAGATATTCATTAACCAAACCATTATAATTAACTATGGTTTAGTCTCTACAAAGGTTAACTCATCCATGGTTGCATTATGATAGACTTCACTTGATTTTTCTCTTTAAATTAATTCTCATTCTTTTCTTTCTTCTTCTTCTTCTTCAAGAAGAAGAAAAACCTTACTAGAAAATTTTCAAGTGAAGAATCAAAGTGAGAAATCAAAATCCAAAGTGAACCCACTTCCTATTTCATCATCCTCTACTACTTTCCATTTAGTTTAGGGTGTTCTCTTTACAAAGTTCTTGATCTAGTGAAGATGGAGCTTGAGTTTGAGTCTCCTCGACGTAGATCATCTTCGGCCTCGAAGTCAACGACCTAGCCCGCTCATTTCTCCGAAGAAACCATCGCTAGAGTCCGTGACCCCGATGATCGCAGCGAAGGGACGTCAACACGAAGCTTTAGAAGTGAAGGACCGGATCTATAAAGGTTGTAATCCCTTTTCACTTAGTGTTAAATTGTTTAACTTGCTAGTTTTCGCATAATCTCTAGTATACGATCTTGGTTCGGGTTGTTCGGCACGGCTACTTTTTTGAATCGGGCATGGTTGATGCCTTGTAGAACCTTGTTAGAGTGCCTAGGAATACTACAGTGGTATCAGAGCCAAGCTAGAGCTTTAGGCGAAGTCTAGACGAAGTTTAAAGTCCAATCGAACCCGGAAAACCCGATATACCCTTGTTTCTGGAAATTTTTTCAAAATGTGATTTTTTGTGAATTAAAAATACTCAAAAAAATCAGCAGGGAAATACAAGGATTACTGTACAACACGTGCCACTGATCACCTTAACGCGCCGCGGAACCGCGTCCGTACCATGGCTTGCGCGGCGGTTCCGCGGCCAAAAAGTTGAATCATGGCACATGGTGTAGGGTTCCTAGGCACTCTCAAGAGGTCTCACAAGGCATCAACCATGCCAATTTCAAAAATTACGGTGCCGAGAAACCCTAGACTACGGATCGTTGGCTAGAATTCTAGGCGAAACATGAAACTAGTTTACAACAAAACTAAAAGAGCGGAAATACAACCTTTGTAGATCCGGTCCTCCACCTCCATAGCTCCGCAATGAAGTCTCCTCGCTGTCCAAATCGAAATCCGGGCTCTTGCGTCGGCTTCATTGGAGAAATGGGCGGGCAAGGTCGTCGGCTTCGTGCCGAAGATGATCTACGTCGAGGCATCACAAGATCAAGCTCTCACTTCACAAAGTCATGAAACTTGTGAAGAAAACACACTCTACTACTTGGCAAGAGGTAGAGGATGAAGAAATAGGAAGTGGGTAGACTTTAGAATTGGATTTCTCACTTGATTTCTTCACTTTCCATTGATGAGGCAAGCTTTCTTCATATAAAGAAGAAGAAGATGATGATAATTGTTATGATAAGTTAATTTAAAATAGAAAAGAAAATCAAAACTTATCATAATCCAACCATGGTCAAGTGTAGAGAATAGATTAGGGTTAAGTGGAATGGTTAGGGTTAAGCATGAGACAAAATGGTCACTAAGTCAAAGCTTCATGAAGCTTCATAATCCATCCAAAGAAAGCCACCATTTATTCTTTATGCTAATAATTTTCCAAAAAGAATAAAGAATAAATAAATAGATATGAAAAACAAAACCCTAACCATTTAAATAACCATGGTTTAATCTTTACACTTAACCAAAAAAGCATGCGTCATCAAACATGATACAATCATGTGCACAAAAGTATATCACATATACAACTTGCACAATCCAAGTGAGAAAATCCATTTAAAGTGAACCAACACTAGTTAATGCAAATTAATATATCAAATATATAATTATGCATTAAATCATTAAATCAACACTTGATTTAACGATCCGGTCATATCGCATATAACCGACTAATATTCAATGTATCGGCTTATCGAATCAATCCTTGATTCGATAACTAGGTTATATCGCATACAACCATTCGATACATTCATCGCGAGAATAGAATACGGTATCACATACTCGAATCTTTCTCGGTCCCGCATATATCTCATATGCGCTCCTATTTCGTTTCGTTTGAGCCAGGAAACCTCTGTGTAGGACTCTAAAGACTCGTCAATACGCCGGCAGCAGATGATGATCATATCAAGCACCCACAAGCCGCAAGATGTCTGCTAAACGTAACGGCCACCCGGGTATTGAGCGATCAGAAGATCGACGAGCAAGCCCGCTCACACTCCAGTGAATCCAACCAGTAACACTACCGTACAGTCCGGTCTGTTCGTCTGATATGTCGCATATCTCGCCTAGGGGTGGTAAACGTCAGACCCCAATAGCTCGATAAGTCGTGTCGATATGAGGTCTATAACAATTCGAGAAACTACCGGTAACACTTACCAGTAAATCTCAGCAACCCTGGCCAGGGATTTCCGGTTATAGCCAATCGAACACAGCGCAACATCAACTCCCTATACCAGGAGAGACGAATCCCCTCCTATCGCTCATTGCCTCCATGTGATTCGGGACTGTACCCAAAAACCACCGTTTTGCACGCCCTCTTGAACGTGGTAAGGTGGAAATCAAAGCACAGTGGGAACCACACAAGACTCTATGACGATCTCGGGTCAACAGACTACTCTGTACCAGTGTCACCAGAGAACTGCCATCTGACGTAAGGTATAATACCATCTGGAAGTTCTCGGCGAGTCCGTCCAGTGTACCCAGTCTCTACTGAGCACCCGTATATCTCCTCTGATGTCAAACACCAATGGATATGAGATCATCCATCGCCCATCTGTATGGGTCGAGAAGGTACACGCTAGTCTACTCTGGTATATCGATGCCCCGTCTCGATACACCCACGACTAGGGACTTTGAAGGATGTACTTATGGACTACCATGTCCCCACTAGTATGATCTGCATCATAGTCCAGGTAGTCAAGTACACATCCTAAGGGCTTTACCAACATGTAATAGAGAGACAATCAGTGTACACGTTAAGGTAAAGTCCAACCAGATAGCATACTATCATGTCGAGCAAGAAAGTCCTCCCTATATATGTCCCAGCATCCACTACAATATACATCCGATGTACAGTAATGGCCTCTAGGGCATACATATAACTAACACATGGTTTGCACAGTAATGTCCGTTTGTAATTCCTGATTCTTCTGGATATTTTTATATTTACTCAAGTGTTGAGTTTTCTGGGGTGTATTGGGGACTCGTTGATTCGATCGGATAATTTGACTTTGTTTTTGTTTTTCCGGGTAATTTTTGAATGTCTTAAAATGTTCGACCGGATATCAATAACTCACTTTTTCCCGACCCGGAAAATTTCGATGTGTTGGATTTTTCCGTAGTTTAAAAACGTTCTAAATCGTGCAAGTTACGCAATGGACCCTTTAGAAGACAAAAATCTTAACTCGATTATGTGACCGTCTTGAACTGCCTATTGAACCTTAGGGTTTGGGGCAGTACGGCGTGCCACATGTGAGGCGTTGGCTTGACCCTTCTATGGCTGGACCGTTGGTACTGTGACATGAAATGGATGTTTTTAAACTTGTTTCATGTGTTGAGCTATTTGGGAAAACTTGGGTGTTTGATTATTCGATCGGAAAGTTTAACATTGTCTATTTATCTGGAATGTCATACAATATTTGGAATCCACAAATTGTTATGAGATAACTGATTTGAATGTTATAAATCTAGCACTTCAGTCTCAAATGATTGGTTGCCACGGGATTTTGATGCGATCAAAAGTCCGTCGCAATCACGTAGCGTACGCGGATACTCGCCGGTAAACTTAATAGACAGCCACGGCCCATAGCCCCGACCAAGTGACTGTAGGAGAACCCCGTCGCTAAAAGCATCCATTCGGGTGCTCGCGGCAGCGGTGTTCCGCCTTAGTGCACTTCGTCGACGGCATCCGGGGGTGCGGCCATCTACTAAAGTTTGCGACGAGCATTCGATCAGTATGTCGGGAATCCTGTTGAATTTCCCGACTTGATATTGAAAAGTGTTTTCGATAATGAGACTAAAATGCGGGGTTTATAATTGTTAGGCATGCGATGTCTAAAGAGGTTGCGGATTCCAAATGTTAAAGTTTTACGCTTTTTTTCTTCGACCGTAAGTGTAATATGTGGAGTATCGCCGGTTTCGTTGCTATACATCAATGACAATTGGGATACGCATATTTACTTACGTTGATGACATGTGATGTTATGTGTTGCTGGATATGTTATATTGGATCGTCGTGTTTGAATAGCCGGGATTTTTTATGTGAGATGAGTGTTTTTCATTTTCATTCATGTAAAAACTTGTATGTAATATTCTTTTATTGGGGCACTTCCGGGCTGAGAATGATGTCACCATTGTATATTATTTACTTTTCCGCATTAGGATAGACCCAAGGCGGGGAGCACAAGTAACTGGATTCTAGGGTCCAGTGGGAGACCATCTCGAGGAGTCGAGTCCGGGTCTCCTAACTCTAGAATTGGTAGGGTTGCTTGCCTCTCTCGTAGGGGTCTAGGGGTGTGGGATTGGCTATTCATCACGATCGTGGAATCCGTGTTTTATACAGGCTCAAATTAAAACATGGACGTCCTAGTATATCCAATATTTCATATAATGTTTTCTGCTGCGTTATCTGTGATGTGATCATGTGATATGTTCAGATAGATACTGTATATAGTATATATGATATATTATATAGACGTTGCTTATGTTTTACACCCGCGCTAGCCCTGCCCCGCTCTGACGTTAGTTACCTAACCTAACGGTGCAGACAGGACATCGAGGCGAATGCGGATGGCATAAGTGTACATTGTATTTATCTGCATTAATGAGATTAGTGAAAGAAAATAAACCTAAATGATGTTGTGGAATCGAATTTCAAAAATTAGGTAGCTCTAGTTGTTGCTTTGCTAGCGGTGTTCCTTGTAGAACATCCAGCACCTTATTCGATAAGGAAAGAGCCGAGATCCTTTCACCGGGAGTGACCTCTTTAGCAATAACTAGCAGATGCTACAACCTTCGGTTTGTCTTTTGATGGCTTTTATAGTTCTTTCTTTGCATAGTGGTATTGTGAATATCCTGCACCTCATTCGACGAGGAAAGAGCCGAGATTCCTTCACCGGGAGTGACCTCTTTAGCGAAACTAGTAAAAGTCTCAAAAACACTCCATTTAATACCATTTGATTCTGCAGCGAGATCATGTTCAAAGCGTTAAAGGTTTTCTTAAAAACCATCCGCAACCCTCCGTCATTTTAGGAAGTAGAGTACTTAGTATTAGTGATGTGTTTGTTGACCATAGTCAAGGCACAATGAACAATAGCTAAGTGATGTCTTCCTACACCGCATATGATGCGATTAGTTAGGACAGTCGCGTGACTTTCTTGACCTTAGTTAAGGGTCATGTGGGCGGGTCTAATTAATCACGAAATGACGGGTAGAACTTGACTGGTGCTTATGATTTGTTGACCATAGTTAAGGTCATAAGTGCTAGGGGTAAAAAACCTTTATCGGGAGTTTCAAGTGTTGAAATTTGCAATGAGATTGCATACCGTCTATGAGATAGTTGGATCGCGATACCCACTGCGAGTAATCGTTACTCCTGGGAGAGTTTTGCACTTTACAATTAGCCGATCAAGTAGGTGTCTGGAAAGGTGTCAACGGGGTTACGCCCCTGGGAAAACGAGATTTATTTTAATTAGGTCCTTGCGAAAGCACGGGGAACCTCGCTTAAAGTACCGGCACTGGCCTGGCTGAAAGATTGGCGAACTTGTAGAGTGTAATTAATCCCGGCTAGTCTTTCCTTTTAGGGTTTGAAGGAAGATTTAATAAAAAGAGTGGGAGCCATCCTGATTAGATAAAATATATAACCAATCTAATCTTGCAAGAGCGCACGCAGAGTGTTTTCTTCTCTCTCTCCAGGTAGCGACCATGTCACGCCTTAATCAAGATAATAATATGGATGTACTGACCGAACCCTCTTATTATACTGAGCTGGGGAACGTTGGTCCCACTCCAACTTATAATTGTTATAAGACCGAGCAGAAAATAAGGGAATACCAGGATTCCCGTGCCGCCCAAACGAAGAAAGTGCATGCTAATGCATCTTCTTCGGGTGTGTTCATTACAGAGAACTGTTTCTCACAATCCTTTACATCCTGGGTATGAGATACCTGGTCAGGATCCCGCATATGTAATCTGTTACATAGGCTACAGAAAGGTGGAGAACTGAGAACGGGTGATAAGTTTCATGAGACAGAAAACAGTGTAAGTGTTGCAGCCAAATTTGTTGGTCACTATCACCCTGTATTACCAGAATACATTGATTCTGAACAAATGTTATTAGATACCGAACCTGATATACAACATCATATCAGTCTCTTTTTATTAAAGAAGGATATAATTTTGTATTGTTGGATAATGTTTTGAACATTTCCTATATCAAGAGTTGATCGGTTCAGGCACGTTATCTAAAAGCATAGACGTTCTAAATCAAACCACAATTCTTAAATGTACAGAACACACACAAGAGGAAGAGTTCAGAAATGAACGATTCCATTTTGAGGTTTTGTAGACTAGGTCATACCAATGTGACCCGACTAGCTGAAATTACATTTAGATGCATATTTAAATCAGTTTGAATTTACATCTTGTGAAACTTTCCAGTCATGTCACAAAGATAAGATGACCATAGCTCTGTTTACTGGAAACAGAGAAAGAGTTAGTGAACTTTTGGGACTGATACATAGTGATGTATGTAGGTCCCCAATCAACATATGCCAGGACTGGTGCTTTGTACTTTCTTACATTCACTGATAATCTCTCAAGATTCGGGCACATGTTCCTGTTGAAACACATGTCTGAAACTTTTGATAAATTCAAAGAATGTTAGATAGAAGTAGAGAACCAAAACCGGGTATAAGTATCATTTCCTATGATGTGATCAAGGAGGAGAATACTTGAGCACAGAATTCCTGGATTATTCTAAAGGAGAATGAGATTCTCTCTCAGCATTACTCCTCCGCATACACCACATCACGTCGGTGTATCGGGGCTGAGCAATCACACCCTATTTGATATGGTGCGCTCTATGATGAGTACTACTGAGTTTCCTATTTCCTTTTAGGGAGTTATGCAGATGTGAAGTTGCATACCTATTGATTAGGGTTCCGATCAAATCAGTTGCCTACCACTTCATATGAGATGTGGAAAGGGAAGAGCCCATATCTTAAGTTTGTTAAGATTCTGGGTTGTCCAGCCTATGTCTAAAAGCATAATCCGGACAAGCTCGAGGCAAAGTCAGTTCTGTAGAAGTTTGTTGGATATCCTAAGCATACGCAAGGGAATATCTTCTACCAAACCGAGGAACAAAAGATGTTTTGTTTCTCAATATGCCACCTTTGTGAAAGGGAATTTCTTGTGAAGAAATAAATAGTCATAAAGTAGAACTGGAAAGAGTTCCAGCTATACAAACTGCAGCTGATGATTTGGTAGAACCAAAAGATTCAATAGTAACCAACGAACCTCAGCCTCTACGCCGATCTAGTAGGGTTCCTCACCCACCTGAGAGATACTTCGAGTTTCTCTATGACAGTGGGAGCGAGAAATGCATCATGAGATGATGACCCAACTAGTTTCGAGCTGGCCATCAGGAGTGGGACTCTGTAAGAATGGCTGGATGCTTAGCGATCTGAGATGGAATCCATATACACTAACAAAGTATGGACTTTGGATGCTATATCTGAAGGGTTAAATCCCCATCAGGAGCAAGTATATCTTGAGAAGATTACTTGGTGTAGATGGAAAAGTTGAGACTTTCAAAGATAGACTTGTTAAAGGTTTTCGTCATCGACCAGGCATGGATAATGATGAAACCTTTTCCAGTGGCTGTGCTTAAGTCCATCCGGATCCTACTTTCCATTGCTACATACCATGATTACGATATCTGGTGGTTGGGTGTCATGATTGCTTTTCTAAATATTGATTTAGAAAAGAGCGTCTATAAGTACACAGCCAGAGGGCTTCGTAGAATGTGGGAGCAGCGAAAACGTGTGCAAGTTGCTTTACAGGATAAAGTAGGCATCTCGGAGTTGGAACGTCTGTTTTGATGTGGTAGTCAAAGAGTTTGACTTCATCAAAATAGTAGATGAACCATGTATATACAAAAAGGTTGTAGAGAGTGTGGTATTCATCCTCGTATTGTACGTGGACAACATACTCTTGATAGGAAAAGAGTTTCCTATGCTACGCACGGTCAATCTCCTCATATCACAAGGATTCTCCAAATAGGATAAAGGTGATACCTCCTAAATCCTGGGTTTTAGATCTATGAGATAGATCTAAATGGATATTAGGATTCTCACTAGGTATAGTGAGATGGTATCAATCGATCCTAGGGAGAATCACTGGAAAAGTTCCAGGGTTATAAGGACGACTGAATGTCAGTCGCAGGCATTGTCTTTACCCTCAGTGGAGGGACGGTATGTTGGAAGAGTTCCAAGCTGAGATAGCGAGGCAAACTAGACGATAAAGGCTGGTGACATCTCTATCAAAGATACTACCAAAGAAGAAGTTTGTGTGTATATTTGTTCATGAGATGAACAAGGTTCCAACCATTGTATGACAATGGTGTTGAGGCTTTGGCCCAGGAACCACGGTCCCATCAGTGACCCAGACATATTCCAAGGAGTATCACCTGATCATGGAGATAGTTGATCTCCAGGGAGATCGAGGTTAGGAGAGTAGACTCAGAGGACAACACGGCGGATCCACTCACAAAGGCTTTTTCCCAGAGAGAGACCCTTATGGGATTGTTGAGTATGAGATACTACAACCACTGCTACAGATGGCCCTAGTGCAAGTGGGAGATTGTTAGTTATATGTATGTCGTAGAGACCATTACTGTACATGAGATGTATATTGTAGTGGATGCTGGGACATATATAGGTAGGACTTTCTTGCTCGACATGATAGTATGCTATCTGGTTGCTCTTTATCTTAACATGTATACTTGCTGTCTCTCTGTTACATGTTGATAAAGCCCTTAGGATGTGTACTCGACTTGCAGGACTGTGATATAGATCATACTAGTGGGGCCTGGGTAGTCCATGAGTACATCCTTCAATGTTCCTAGTCGTAGGAATATCGAGACGGGGCATCGATATTCCATAGTAGACTAGCGTATATCTTTTGGACCCATGTGATGGGCGATGGATGATCCCATATCCAATGGTGTTTGACATCAGAGACGGTATGCGGGTGCTCGGTGGAGACTGGGTACACTGAACGAACTCGCCGAGAACTCCCAGATGGTAATATACTTCACTCAGATGGAAGTTCTCTGGTGACACTGGTACAGCTTAGTCTGTTGACCCGAGATCGTCATAGAGTCTTGTGTGTCTCCCACTGTACTTTGATTTCCATCCTACCACGGCTCTACTGAGTCATGAAAACAGGTGGTTTTTGGGTACAGTCGCGATTCACATGGAGGTAATGAGCGATAGGAGGGGATTCGTCTCTCCCGGTATTGGGGGTTGATGTTGCGCTATGCTCGACTGGCCATAACTGGAAATCCCTGGCCAGGGTTGCCGTAATTTACTGGTAAGTGTTATCAGTAGTTTCACGCTTGTTATGGACCTTACATCGGCATGACTTATCAAGCTACTGGGGTCTGACGTTTACCATCCCTAGGCGAGATATGCGACATATCAGACGAACAAACCGGACTGTGCGGTAAGTGTTACTGATTGGATTCGCAGGAGTGTGAGCAGGCTTGCTCGTTGATCTTCTGATCGCTCAATAACCTGGTCGCCGTTACGTTTAGCAGTCCGCTTGCGGCTTGTGGGTGATTGATATGATCACCACCTACTGCCAGCGTATTCACGAGTCTTTAGAGTCCTATACAGAGGTTTCCTGGCTCAAGCGAAACGAAATAGGAGCGCATATGAGATATGTGCGGGACCGAGAATAATACCAGTATGAGATACTGTATTCTTTTCTCGTGATTTGTATCATCGGTCGGTTATATGTGATATAGCCGGGTTACCGAATCAAGTGTTGATTCGATATATTGATACACTAGATATTAGTCGGTTATATGAGATATGACCGGATCATAAAATCAAGTGTTGATTTAATGATTTAATGTATAATTATATATTTGATATATTATTTTAGATTAACTAGTATTGGTTCACTTAAGATTGATTTTCTCACTTGATATGCACAAGTTGTATATGTGATATATGTTTGTGCGCTAGTTTGCATCATGATTGATGATACATGCAAACATGGGTGGGTGTGTGACATACACCATGTTAATTATAATTTAGGTTTTTATTTATATTAATTATTCAAAATGGTGGCTTCTTTTGTCATGGCTTGAAGCTTCATGAAGCTTGAAGCAACTTTGACAAAGTCTACTCATTTTGTCTTGATTAAGATATTCATTAACCAAACCATTATAATTAACTATGGTTTAGTCTCTACAAAGGTTAACTCACCCATGGTTGCATTATGATAGACTTCACTTAATTATTCTTTTTAAATTAATTCTCATTATTTTCTTTCTTCTTCTTCTTCTTCAAGAAGAAGAAAAACCTTACTAGAAAATTTTCAAGTGAAGAATCAAAGTGAGAAATCAAAATCCAAAGTGAACCCACTTCCTATTTCATCATCCTCTACTACTTGCCATTTAGTTTAGGGTGTTCTCTTCACAAAGTTCTTGACCTAGTGAAGATGGAGCTTGAGTTTGAGTCCTCTCGACGTAGATCATCTTCGGCCTCGAAGTCAACGACCTAGCCCGCACATTTCTCCGAAGAAACCATCGCTAGTGTCCTGGATCCCGATGATCGCAGCGAAGGGAAGTCAACACGGAGCTTTAGAAGTGAAGGACCGTATCTACAAAGGTTGTAATCCCTTTTCACTTAGTGTTAAATTGTTTTACTTGCTAGTTTTCGCATAATCTCTAGTATACGATCTTGGTTAGGGTTATTCGGCACGGCTATTTTTTTGAATCGGGCATGGTTGATGCCTTGTAGAACCTTGTTAGAGTTCCTAGGAACCCTACACAGTATATGAACACATAGTCCCATACCCATGTGTAATATACACATCTCCTTATACGCACAGGTAGAAGAAAGAAGTATGCAAGTATGTGTGTGTGGGGGGGTGCAACCCCTACTCTAGGGTTTCGCCACTACACTAAACCAATCCCAGAACACCAAAAATCCATCTTTATCATCAATAAACTAAATCAACATATAATCAATATATGCGTGTATACGTATTCGTATACATCACCACGAACTGCGGGGGTGCTATACGCCATCCACCCGACTTCTCCCCGTAGATATAAATCTACTCACCTTACTTCTTGTGTGCCGACGCCGATGTCGCCATCTTCATCTTCAACGTCTCGATATCACGTGGGATACCTACACAGATAACGTATCGTATCGCGTTAAAATCAAATTTGAAGATGAAACGACACACGAAAACCAAAACGATACTCTTAAAAGCCTATAGGTTAGAACCTATGGACTACTCTTTCAAAACCACCAAATAACACCTGACATAGACGTAGAAACGGCAAGCGATCAACTACAATACCACATATGAAAAATTGAACTCATAAACAACACTAAATACAAGGAATAAACCAAGAAAACATTCCCCAGATTTTAGATCAGGTCCAAACTAGGTGCACAAACAATACTGGGATGAAGTATAGGGTGGTGTATATGACCTACTGAAGGAACCTGGACTCATTCCCACACCGCATGGCCAGCCACAACCCCAATAATTCCGGCCTCCTCGGTTTTACCATGGAATTGGGGTCTCGTATGGTCAGGGTGGTCTCACATGGTCTCAAATTGGTCCCTGGAGTTGTTTGTTTATCTCGTTTTGGTCCCGGTTCACTCCAAATTTCCCTGCACCCTCAAAGTCGTCACAAACCGACATGAAAAGTTCCGTAATTGCGTATTTTGGGTTTCAGTTGGGTTGGTTGTTGGATATATGTATGCCCTAGAGGCCATTATGAGATAGTGTATGTACTGATGTGTATATATATATATATATATATTCGGGTGACAGTCTTGCTCAAAATGATAGTATGCTATCTGGTTTTACTTTATCATATGTTCACTTGATCATGTTTATATTCATTTGGTACATGTTGATAAAGCCCTAAGGATATTGGCTTAACTACTGGAATTATGATGCGGATCATACTAGTGGGACATCTGTAGTTTATAAGCATATCCTTGAAATGTTCCTAGTCGTAGGTATATCGAGACAGGGCATCGATATTCCAGCTTAGACTAGCGTATACCATTCTTGTTCCATATGATGGGCGATGGATGATCCCATATCCGTCTGGTGTGTTGACACCGAAGATAGTATACGGGTGCTCAGTGAGACTGGGTACACTGAACGGACTCACCGAGAACTCCTATATGGTATTATATCATACGTCGGATAGCAGTTCTCAGGTGACACTGGTACAGGTTAGTCTGTAGACCCGAGATCGTCATAGAGTCTTGTGTGTCCTCTGTAGGGTTGCTAGGCACGCGCACAAGGGTCTACGAGGCATCAACCATGCCCGAATAAAAATTTAGCCGTGACGAACAACCTGAATACGGAACTTTAAACTAGAGATTAGGCGATAACTTGCATGCTAAACAATTTCACACTAAGTGAGAGGGATTACAACCTTTGTAGATCCGGTCCTTCACTTCATATGCTCCGTGTTGTGGTCCCTTCGCTCCGATCATCGGGTTCCGGGCTCTCGAGAGGTTCCACGAAGAGAATGACGCAACCTTTGCTTCCGATCTTCGATACTACGATGATCTACCTCGAAGTTTCTTTAACACAAGCTAACACTCATGAAATGATGTGAACACCCTCATCTAAATGGCAAGGGAAGATGAGGATGATGAAGTAGGAATTTTGCTCTATTTATTTATCATTTTCTCACTATTATTCATCACTTGGAAAAATCAAGAAAGGTTTTTCCATGAAAGAAAATGGAGGAAGAAGAAGAATAGTGTTCCATTCTCTTTTTTGATGAATAAGAAAGGATTAATATGAAGAATAATGCAACCATGGTTCACTTAACCATTGTAGAGAATTGACTAGGGTTAGGGTTTTGGGTAAAGTTAAAGCATGAGTCATGAACAAATATCTTTCACAAAACAAAACAAATCCTTCTAGAAACTTCTAGAAAGATTAACCCTAATCCGAACCCTAATCAAGTTTAAACTCCACTAAACGAGTTGCATTAGTTATCATATCATGTTACAATATTATATATCACATATATAATATTTACCGTAACAAAATAAAATAATACAATTAAAATATATCGCATATATATCAATGTATTACCCGAGTGAGAAAAAGAATCTTTTAGTGAGCAAATATTAGTTAATGCAATTTAATATATCACATATATTATTATACATTAAATTATATAATCAACACTTGATCCGACAATCCGGCTATATCGCATATAACCGACTAATATTTATCCGTACCGATTCATCGAATCAACACTTGATCCGATGACCCGGCTGATATCAAATATCGCGAGAATATAATACGGTATCACATATCGCATTATCCTCGGTCCCGCACATATCACATATGTGCTTCTACTCCGTTTTGCCTGAGTCAAGAAACCTCTGTGTAGGACTCTAAAGAATCGTTAATACGCCGGCAGTAGGTGATGATCATATCAAACACCCACAAGCTGCAAGCGGTCAGCTAAACGTAACAGCTACCCAGGTATTGAGCGCTCAGAAGATCAACAAACAAGCCTGTAACTTCTCCTGTGAATCCAAACAGTAACACTCCCGTACAGTCCGGTCTCGTCGTCTGATATGTCGCATATCTCGCCTAGGGGTGGTAAACGTCAGACCCCAGTAGCTCGATAAGTCGTGTCGATAATAGGTCTATAACAGTTCGAGAAACTACTGATAACACTTACCAGTAAATCTCAGCAACCCTGGCCAGGGATTTCCGGTTATAGCCAATCGAACACAGCACAACATCAACTCCCTATACCGGGAGAGACGAATCCCCTCCTATCGCTCATTGCCTCCATGTGATTCGGGACTGTACCCAAAAGCCACCTTTTTGCACGCCCTCTTGGACGTGGTATGATGGAAATCAAAGCACAGTGGGAATCACACAAGACTCTATGACGATCTCGGGTCAACAGACTACTCTGTACCAGTGTCACCGGAGAACTGCCATCTGACGTATGGTATAATACCATCTGGGAGTTCTCGGCGAGTCCGTCCAGTGTACCCAGTCTCTACTGAGCACCCGTACACCATCCTTGATGTCATACACCGATGGATATGGGATCATCCATCGCTCATCATATGGGTCAAGATGCGTATACGCTAGTCTACTCTGGTGCATCGATGCCCTGTCTCGATACACCCTCGACTAGGAACAGTTATAGGATGTACTCGTCGACTACCGTGGCCCCACTAGTATGATCTCATCATAGTCCCAGTAGTCGAGTACATATCCTAATGGCTTTATCAACATGTAACATAGAGATAATCAGAGTACATGTTAAGATAAAGTACAACCAGATAGCATACTATCATGTCGAGCAAGAAAGTCCTCCCTATATATGTCCTAGCATCCACTACAATATACATCGTATGTACAGTAATGGCCTCTAGGGCATACATATAACTAACAATCTCCCACTTGCACTAGGGCCATCTGTTATGGTATCGCATACCCAACAATTAGCTGCGGTTGAAGTATCTCATACTCAACCATCCCGTAAAAGTCTCTACTGGGAAAAGGCCTTTGTGAGTGGATCCGCGCTGTTGTCCTCTGTGTCTACTCTCCTAACCTCGATCTCCCTGGAGATCAACCATCTCCATGATCAGGTGATACTGCCTAAGAATTATATCTGGATTTCTGATGGGACGGTAGTTCCTTGGCTAAAGCCACAACTCCATTGTCACACAATGGTAGGAACGAAGTTCATCTTATGAACTTATATATATCCAGACTTCCTCTTTGGTAGCATCCTTGGTAACGATGTATCTTGCCTTTAATCATCTAGTATGTCACGGTATCTAGCTTGGAACTCTTCCAACATACCGTCCCTCCACTGAGGGTAAAGACAATGCCTGCGACTGACATTCAGTCGTCCTTATCACCCTGGAACCTTTCCAGTGATTCTCCCCAGGATCAATTGATACCATCTCACTATAACTAGTGAGTATCCTAACATCCAATTAGATCTATCTCATAGATCCAAAACCTAGGATTTAGGAGGTATCACCTTGATCCTATATGGAGAATCCTTGTGATAAGCGGAGATTGACCGAGCGTAGCATAGGAAACTCCTTCCCTATCAAGAGTATGTCATCCACGTACTCTACGAGGATCACCACCATACTCCCTACTACCTTTTTGTATATACAAGGTTCATCTACCATTTTGATGAAGTCAAACTCTTTGACTACCACATCAAAACAGATGTTCCAACTCCGCGATGCCTGCTTTATCCTATAAAGCATCTTGCACACGTTTCCGCTGCTCCCACTGTCTACGAAGCCCTCTGGCTGTGTACTTATAGACGCACTTTTCTAAAACATCATTTAGAAAAGCAGTCATGACACCCAACCACCAGATATCGTAGTCATGGTATGTAGCCATGGTAAGTAGGATCTGGATGGACTTAAGCATAGATGCTTAGAAAAGGTTTCAACATAATCCATACCTGGTCTATGATGCAAACCTTTAACAAGTCTAGCTTTGAAAGTCTCAACTTTTCCATGTACACCAAGTAATCTTCTCAAGATATACTTGCTCCTGATGGGGATTTAACCCTTCAGATAAAGCAACCAAAGTCTATACTTTGTTGGTGTATAAGGATTCCATCTCAGATCGATAAGCACCCAGCCATTCTTACAGAGTCCCACTCCTGATGGCCAGCTCGAAACTAGTTGGGTCATCATCTCATGATGCAATCCTCGCTCCCACTGTCATTGAGAAACCGAAGTATCTCTCAGGTGGGTGAGGAACCCTACTAGATCGGCGGAGAGGCTGAGGTTCGTTGGAAACTATTGAATCCTTTGGTTCTACCAAATCATCAGTTGCAGTTTGTATAGCTGGAACATTTCCAGTTCTACATAACAGACCTTGCCTCGAGCTTGTCCGGATTTTGCTTTTAGACATAGGCCGGACAACCCCAAATCTTAACAAACTTAAGATATAGGCTCTTCCCCTTCCATATCACATATGAAGTGGTAGGCAACTGATTTGATTTGAACCCTATTCAATAGGTATGCAACTTCACAAGTGCATATCTCCCTAAAGGAAATAGGATACTCAGTAGTACTCATCATAGAGCACACCATATCACATAAGGTGTTGTTGCTCCGCCCCGATATACCATCGTGCTATGGTGTATACGGAGGAGTAATGCTGAGAGAGAATCTCATTCTCCTTTAGAATAGTCCAGGAATTCCGTGCTCAAGTATTCTCCTCCTTGATCTCATCAAAGGACATAATACTTATACCCGTATTTTGGTTCTCTACTTCTAACTTATATTCTGTGAATATCTCAAAAGGTTCGGACTTGTGTTTCAACAGGAACATATGTCTGAATCTTGAGAGATTATCAGAGAATGTAATGAAGTATAAAGAACCAATCTTGGCATGTGTAGACAGGGGACTTTCATACATCAGCATGTATCAATCCCAAAAGTTCACTAACTCTATCTCTGTTTCCAATAAACAGAGCTGTGGTCATCTTATCTTTGTGACATGATTGACAAGTTTCACAAGATGTAAATTCAAACAGATTTAAATATGCATCTATATGTAACTTCAGCCAGTCGGGTCGCATTGATATGACCTAGTCTACAATGCCTCAAGAAGGATTTGTTCATTTCTGAACCCTTCTTCTTGTGTGTGTTCCGTATACTAAGAACTGTAGTTTGATTTAGAACATCAATGCTTTTAGATAACGTGCCTGAACCGATCAACTATTGATATAGGAAATGTTCAAAACATTATCCAACAATACAAAATTATATCCTTTCTTTACTAATAAAGAGACTGATATGATTTTGTATATCAGGTTTGGTATCTAATAACATTCATTCAGAATCAATGTACTCTGGTAATACAGGGTGACAGTGACCAACAGACTTGGCTGCAACACTTGCACCGTTTTCTATCTCATGAAAATTATCACCCGTTCTCAGTTCTCTACCTATCTGTAGCCCATGTAACAGATTACATATGCGGGATCCTGATTCGGTATCACATACCCAGGACGTAAAGGATACTGAGAAACAGTTCTCTGTAGTGAACACACCCGAAGAAGATGCATCGGCATGCAGTTTCTTCGTTTGGGCGGCACGGGAATTCTGGTAATCCCCAATTTCCTGCTCTGTCTTATAACAATTATAAGTTGGAGCAAGACCAACGTTCCCCAGCTCAGTATAACAAGCGGGTTCAGTCAATATATCCGTTTTATTATCTTGATTAAGGCGTGATATGGTCGCTACCTGGAGAGAGAGCGAAGAAAACACTCAGCGTATGCTCTTGCAAGATTAGATTGGTTATCTAATCAGGATGTCTCCCACTGTTTTAGTCAAATCTTCCTTCAAACCCTAAAAGGAAAGACTAGCCGGGATTAATTACACGCTACAAGTTCGCCAATCTTTCAGCCAGGCCAGTGTCGGTACTTTGAGGGAGGTCCCCCGTGCTTTCGCACGAACCTAATTATAGTAAACCTCGTTTTCCCAGAGGCGTAACCCCGTTAACACCTTTCTAGACACCTACTTGATCGGCTAATTGTAATGTGTAAAACTCTCCCAGGAGTAACTCTTACTCGCAGCGAGTATCGGGATCCAACTATCTCATAGAAGGTATGCAATCTCATTGCAAATTTCAACACTTGAAATTCCCAATAATATTTTTCCCCTAACGTGCTATGACCTTGACGAAAGCCAACAAACCATAGCCCGCTAGTCAAGTTCAACCCGTACATTTCTTGATTGAATTAAACCCACCCGCACGACCCTTGACGAAAGCCAACAAAGCCGCACGACTACCCTAATCCAATCGCATCGTATGCTAGCAGATAAGGAGCATATAGCTACCGCACACTGCACCTTGACGAAAGCCAACAAATGCAGCACGAATACTATATACAACTTATCTGAAATGACGGAGAGCTACGACAGGTTTTTCAGAAAACCTATTGCGTAATGAACTTGATATCGTTGTAGAATCGAGTGATTTTAAATGGAGTGTTTTTGAGGCTTTTCTAGTTTTGCTAAAGGGGTCACTCCCGGTGAAGGGATCGTCGGCCCTTTCCTCATCGAATAAGGTGCAGGATATATCATATATACCACTATGCAAAGCAGAAACTATAGAAGCAATCAAAAGACAAACCGAGTTTGTAGCATCTGCCAGTTATCGCTAAAGGAGTCACTCCCGGTGAAGGGATCTCGGTCCTTTCCTTATCGAATAAGGTGCTGGATGTTCTACAAGGAACACCGCTATGCAAAGCAAGAACTAGAGCTACCAGTTTTTAAACAAGTTTCTACAACATCTTAGGTTTCTTTTAATTCATTAATCTCATTAATGAAGTCCCATTTTAATATGCTTCACAAGCATCTCTTTTGAAACGAAATCTGCAATATAACATATATCTCATATATATAATATATAAACATTCGTCTCAGGCAGAAATATGATCTCATCACAGAACATTGCAGCAGAAGAACATATATGAAATATTGGATATACTAGGACGTCCGTGTTTTCAATACGAGCCAGTATAAAACACGGATTCCACGGTCGCGATGAATAGCCAAACCCACATCTCTAGACCCCTACGAGAGCGGCAAGTAACACTGCCAATTCTAGGGTTAGGAGACCCGGTCTCGACTCCTCGAGATGGTCTCCCACTGGACCCTAGAACCCGGTTACTTGTGATCCCCGCCTTGGGTCTACCTAATGCGGAAAAGTAAATAATATAAAAGGTGACATCTTCCGCTACCTGGAAGTGCCACAATAAAAGAATATTACATACAAATGAATTTTACATGAATGAAAAAGAAAAACTCTCATCTCACATAAAACCCCCGGCTATTCAAACGCGACGATCCAATACAACATATCACAGCAACACATAATATCTCATATCATCAATGTAATCAAGTATGCGTATCCCGATTGTCGTTGATGTATAGCAACGAAGCCGGCGATACACCACATACTACGCTTACGGTCACAGAAAAGAAAGTGTAAAACTACAATAGTTGGAATCCACAACCTCCTTAGACATCACATGCCTAACCAAATGAATTCCTTAGACATCACATGCCTAACAATTATAAACTCTGCATTTTAGTCTCTTTATCGAAAACTCTTTTCAATGTCAAGTCGGGCAATTCAACAAGATTCCCGACGTCCTGATCGAATGCTCGTCGCAAACTTTAGTAGACGGCCGCACCCCCGATACCGTCGACGAAGTGCACCAAGGCGGAACACCGCTACCGGGAGCACCCGAACGGATGCTTTCGGTGACGGGGTTCTCCTACGGTCACTTGGTCGGGGCTATGGAGTGAGGCTGTCTATTAAGTTTACCCGGCGAGTATCCGCGTACACTACGTGATTGCGACGGACTTTTGATCACATCAAAATTCCGTAGCAACCGATCATCAGAGACTAAACTACTATGTTTATAATATTCAAATCAGTTATCTCATAACTTTTTGTGGATTCCAATTATTGTATCACATTCCAGATAAACAGAAAAAGTTAAACTTTCCGATCGAATCATCAAGCACCCAAGATTTCCCCAATATATCTCAACACTTGAAATCAGTTTAAAAACGTCCAGCACATGCCACAGTACCAATGGTCCAGCCGTAGAAGGGTCAAGCCAACGCCTCACATGTGGCACACCGTACTGCCCCAAACCCAAAGGTTCAAAGGGCAGTTCAAGACGGTCACATAATCGAGTTAAGGTTTGTTGTCTTCTAGAGGGTCCATCGAGTTACTTGCACGACTTAGAACATTCTTAACCATGAGGAAAAATCCAACTTTTGAAAAATTTTCCGACAGGGGAAAAAGTGAGTTATTGATATCCGTTCGAACTTTTTAACAGTTTCTAAAAGTTATCCGGAAAAACACACAGACAAAATCTAATACTCCGATCGAAACATCGAATCCCCAAAATAACCTCAGAAAATTCAACTCTTGAATAAATATTAAAAATTCCCATAAAATCCAGTATAATTAAATAGAAGTTACTGTGCAAACAGTATCTGATGACGTCAGCATTTCGCCGCGGAACCGCCGCAGAAAGCATGCATCTGCCGCGGTTCCGCCGCGAGTTTTACTGTTCATCAAAAACTTTTTGTACCGTAATTCTTAGAATTCCCTGCTGAATTTTTTGAGCATTTTTAATTTGGAAAAATCCACGATTTTAAAATCTGGACAGAGAGCATGTTAGGTTTGGGTTTTCGGGTTCGTTCGGACTTCAAATTCCGTCTAGACTTCGCCTAAAGCTCTAGCTTGGCTCTGATACCACTGTAGGGTTGCTAGGCACGCGCACAAGGGTCTACGAGGCATCAACCATGCCCGAATAAAAATTTATCCGTGCCGAACAACCCGAATACGGAACTTTAAACTAGAGATTAGGCGATAACTTGCATGCTAAACAATTTAACACTAAGTGAGAGGGATTACAACCTTTGTAGATCCGGTCCTTCACTTCATATGCTCCGTGTTGTGGTCCCTTTGCTCCGATCATCGGGTTCCGGGCTCTCGAGAGGTTCCACGAAGAGAATGACGCAACCTTTGCTTCCGATCTTCGATACTACGATGATCTACCTCGAAGTTTCTTTAACACAAGCTAACACTCATGAAATGATGTGAACACCCTCATCTAAATGGCAAGGGAAGATGAGGATGATGAAGTAGGAATTTTGCTCTATTTATTTATCATTTTCTCACTATTATTCATCACTTGGAAAAATCAAGAAAGGTTTTTCCATGAAAGAAAATGGAGGAAGAAGAAGAATAATGTTCCATTCTCTTTTTTGATGAATAAGAAAGGATTAATATGAAGAATAATGCAACCATGGTTCACTTAACCATTGTAGAGAATTGACTAGGGTTAGGGCTTTGGGTAAAGTTAAAGCATGAGTCATGAACAAATATCTTTCACAAAACAAAACAAATCCTTCTAGAAACTTCTAGAAAGATTAACCCTAATCCGAACCCTAATCAAGTTTAAACTCCACTAAACGAGTTGCATTAGTTATCATATCATGTTACAATATTATATATCACATATATAATATTTACCGTAACAAAATAAAATAATACAATTAACATATATCGCATATATATCAATGTATTACCCGAGTGAGAAAAAGAATCTTTTAGTGAGCAAATATTAGTTAATGCAATTTAATATATCACATATATTATTATACATTAAATTATCGAATCAACACTTGATCCGACAATCCGGCTATATCGCATATAACCGACTAATATTTATCCGTACCGTTTCATCGAATCAACACTTGATCCGATGACCCGGCTGATATCAAATATCGCGAGAATATAATACGGTATCACATATCGCATTATCCTCGGTCCCGCACATATCACATATGTGCTCCTACTCCGTTTTGCCTGAGTCAAGAAACCTCTGTGTAGGACTCTAAAGAATCGTCAATACGCCGGCAGTAGGTGATGATCATATCAAACACCCACAAGCTGCAAGCGGTCAGCTAAACGTAACAGCTACCCAGGTATTGAGCGCTCAGAAGATCAACAAGCAAGCCTGTAACTTCTCCTGTGAATCCAAACAGTAACACTCCCGTACAGTCCGGTCTCGTCGTCTGATATGTCGCATATCTCGCCTAGGGGTGGTAAACGTCAGACCCCAGTAGCTCGATAAGTCGTGTCGATAATAGGTCTATAACAGTTCGAGAAACTACTGATAACACTTACCAGTAAATCTCAGCAACCCTGGCCAGGGATTTCCGGTTATAGCCAATCGAACACAGCACAACATCAACTCCCTATACCGGGAGAGACGAATCCCCTCCTATCGCTCATTGCCTCCATGTGATTCGGGACTGTACCCAAAAGCCACCTTTTTGCACGCCCTCTTGGACGTGGTATGATGGAAATCAAAGCACAGTGGGAATCACACAAGACTCTATGACGATCTCGGGTCAACAGACTACTCTGTACCAGTGTCACCGGAGAACTGCCATCTGACGTATGGTATAATACCATCTGGGAGTTCTCGGCGAGTCCGTCCAGTGTACCCAGTCTCTACTGAGCACCCGTACACCATCATTGATGTCATACACCGATGGATATGGGATCATCCATCGCCCATCATATGGGTCAAGATGCGTATACGCTAGTCTACTCTGGTGCATCGATGCCCTGTCTCGATACACCCTCGACTAGGAACAGTTATAGGATGTACTCGTCGACTACCGTGGCCCCACTAGTATGATCTCATCATAGTCCCAGTAGTCGAGTACATATCCTAAGGGCTTTATCAACATGTAACATAGAGACAATCAGAGTACATGTTAAGATAAAGTACAACCAGATAGCATACTATCATGTCGAGCAAGAAAGTCCTCCCTATATATGTCCTAGCATCCACTACAATATACATCGTATGTACAGTAATGGCCTCTAGGGCATACATATAACTAACATCCTCCCACTGTACTTTGATCTCCACCCTACTGCGGCTCTACTGAGTCGTACAAACAGGTGGATTTTGGGTATAGTCTCGAGGCATGTGGAGGCAGTGAGCGATAGGAGGGGTTTCGTCTCTCCCGGTATTGGGGGTTGATGCTGTGCTGTGCACGATTGGCTATAACGGGAAGTCCCTGGCCAGGGCTGCTGAGATATTACTGATAACTGTTATCAGTAAGTTTCTCGATCTGTTATAGACCATATACCGGCATGACTTATTGAGTTATTGGGGTCGACGATTCCATCCCTAGACTCGATATGCAGCATATCTGACGAAGAGACCGGACTGTACGGTTAGTGTTGCCAGATGGATTGACAGGAGTTTTGACAGGTTCGCTTGTTCTTATTCTGATCGCTCAATACCCGGGTGGCCGTTACGTTTAGCTGACCGCTTGCGGCTTGTAGGTGTTTGATATGATCATCATCTACTGCTGGCGTATTGACGAGTCTTAGAGTCCCACATAGAAGTTTCTCGGCTCTGGCGAAACGAAGTGGTGCACATATGAGATATGCGCGGAGCCTCGATTAAATACTAGTATATGATACTATATTTTAATCGGGCATTTAATATTAGTCGAGTCATATGAGATATGATGGATTTATTAAATCAAGTGTTGATTTAATATTGGCTTTTATATTATTTATTTAAATCCTTTTCTTGTTTTGGATACATGCATGTATATGTACATGATGATGTGCATGCATACATACATGAAATGTATCATGGTTGATGATACAAAGAGGAAGGCAATATAAGAATCATATTGTAGAAAAGATAATGCTTAGATTTTTCATTAAAGATTAAAGGCAAAAGAAATGGTTAATGAGTCATTGCTTCCACACTCATCTACACAATTCTTTAACTCAACCATAGTTTCCATTCCTTTTGCCTTTTAACCTTAGATGAAATATCTAGATTTTTATTCTACTATGGTTAAAGTTATGATAAGATCTCTCGCTCTCTCTCATTTATCTTTTACATTATCATTATCTTAGAAAAAGAAAAGAGTGAGACTTCTTCTTCTTCCTCAAACCTTAGCTCTCTTTTAATGGTTAAAAAGAGTTAGAAAAAGAAACGAAAAGGTAATAAATAAGAACATCAACCACTTTACCATCCTACACAACCTTAGCCATCTTGTGTAGGGTGTTGTGCTTCAAGGATTTCCAAAGATCGTAGGAAGCATCAAGCTTAGGGCAAAGTGCTTCGGGTGGATCGTCGTGGACGAGGAGTTGATCAAGTGGACCTTTCCAAAGCCTAGGAGTCTTCCAAAGTGAACTACAAAGGTTGTAGTTTCAACACTTAGCATAACTTAACTCTTAATCTTGATACTATTAATTGTTACTTCATATATTCTAGTTCGATTCTTTGTATAGTTTGCTTATCACCTCAAAAATTTTATTGTTATAGCATGCATGATGCTTCTAAACCTTCATAGAGGTGTTAAGAAAACCCTACATTGGTCTGTGTTTCTATCAATTGGGATGGGTTTAAGGTCATCTCTAAAGCCTAATTGAACAACCACAACTCAATCGAACCCTAACCCTCTCTAGAAAACTCCAAATGTCGCTAAACTTCGCCAAATCGATACTAAACTTTAAAAGAGACTTAAGCACAAGAAATACTGCACTAATTGTGAAGGGATTACCTCAATATACACTCACGAATCCTCCTACAGCACCAAAACACAAACTTTCTTGGTCCATTGGGTAGCTAGAGGGCTTGTGCACCTTTTTTGTGAAATGGGTGTGGGGTTTTGAGGTGTGTAGAATAAAGTTTTTGGGGAGATGAAGAGAGGAGAGAGAGGGGCAGCAGCTACAGCAGGAGGATGAAGAGGAGTGAAGAGAAATGAGTGAAGAATGAAGGGGGATGACTAAGTCAAAGAGATCCTCACCTTCTCTCTCTCACCCATACCGACTACTATTCCATTCTTTATTCCATTTCCTTTCTTTTCTTTTCATTTCCTTTTCTTCTCTCATAATAAAACCCCAAACCATGCATGAAATGAGAAAATCCATGGTAAGCATGTAACAAGTGTTAAAAAAATGACATGTGCCAAAACACGCTTAAGGTCCGATTAACGATGAGATTGTATACCTACTATATGAAAATTACAATGAGATTGTATACCTACTATATGATAATAGGTACTAGGGGTAAAAATTATATCGGGAATTTCAAGAGTTGAAAATTGCAATGAGATTGTATACCTACTATATGATAATAGGATCCTGATCCCACTGCGAGCAAATGTTGCTCCCGGGAGAATTTTGCACTTTACAATTAGCTGACTCGGTAGGTGTCTAGAAAGGTGCTAAACGGGGCTACGTCTCTGGGAAGACGAGGTTTACTTTAATTAGGTCCGTGCGAAAGCACGGGGAACCTCCCTCAAGTACCGGCACTGGCCTGGCTGAGAGGTTGGCGAAGTTGTAGATTGTAATTAATCCCGGCTAGTTTTCTTTTTAAAAGGTTTTAAAGAAAATTTGATAAAAAACAGTGGGAGACATCGATTAGACAAGATAATAACCAATCTAATCTTTGCAAGAGCATTCGCTAAGTGTATTCTTTTCTCTCTCTTAATGGCAGATACCCATGACAGGACTTAAGCTTCTATTAGATAAAAACAAGCTGAATGGGACAAACTATAAAGACTGGCTGAGGAATTTAAACATAGCCTTGACCTATGATAAAGTATCATATGTCCTTACCGCACCAGCCTTGCCCCCCTAGGTCCTAAACCTTCAGTTGCGGATAGGGAAATCCGCAAAACCTGGGACACTGACTGTGCCACGACAAAATGCCTCGCGCTTGCATCGATGGATAACACACATCAGAAGCAGCACGAGAATATGGACGTACAAGCCATATTCCTCCATACAAAAGAGTTGTATGGAGAGCAATCCCGCGTATTAAGATACGAAGCGTCTAAGAAATTGTTTCAGATGCGCATGACCGCTGGCACAGCAGTAGGAGACCATGTTCTAAAAATGATAGCTCTCATAGAAGAGCTTGAGGACCTTGGGTGGACAATGGACAATGAACAGTATACAGATATTATTCTACAGTCTCTCCCCTCCACCTTTGCTCAGTTCATCGTTAACTTCAACATGCACAACATGGAGAAGGAACTGCCTGAACTCCTTAATATGTTAAGGAGTGCAGAGAGCACACTGAAGTCAGTGAAGACTCCCGTTATGTCTGTTGGGCAATCCTCCTCATCTTACCCAAAGGCTAAGGCCAAGGGAAAGATGAAGAAGAAACCCACCAAACCTAAGGGTGGAATCAAAAAGGTGAATGGAAAAGGCAAGTCCAAGGTTGGGGCATCAGAGAAAGGCGAATGTTTCCATTGCAAGAAGACGGGACACTGGAAGAGGAACTGTATTGAGTACCTAGCACTCAAGAAGAAGCATGTTGATGCTTCAGCTTCAGGTGTGTTCGTAATTGAAAACTGTTTTTCTATTAATTCTGCATCCTGGGTATTGGATACCGGTTCGGGTTCTCATATTTGCAATTCTGTGCAGGCGTTGAGAAATAGCAGAGTTCTGAAGACAGGTGATCATACTCTCCAAGTTGGAAATGGTTCCAATGTAAATGCAGTTTCAGTAGGAGAGTATCACCTAGGTTTGCCTTCGGGTTGTATATTGGTTTTGAACCTGTGTTATTTTGTACCAACTATGCTTTGTAATATTATATCAGTTTCCTTGTTAGACAATGAAGGATATCATTTTGCTGTGCAACACAATGTTATGAACATTAGACTGAATCAAGAGTTGATTGGTTGTGGCACATTAAATAACGGGATATACGTCCTTAATCAACACACAGTTTTCAACATACAACACAAAAATAAAAGGAAATTTTCAGAAATAAATGAAGCTTTTCTTTGGCATTGTAGACTTGGTCATATTAATGAAACAAGACTAAACAAGCTTCATAATGATGGATATTTAAATTCATTTGAGTATAAATCTTATGCAACTTGCCAGTCTTGTATCAAAGGTAAAATGACCAAAACCCCGTTTACAGGACACAGAGAAAGAGCTACTGAGCTCCTAGGCCTCATACATAGTGATGTATGCGGACCAATGTCTACACATGCAAGAGGCGGTTTTTCATACTTCATAACTTTTACTGATGATTTCTCAAGATTTGGTCATGTATATTTGATAAAACATAAATCTGAAGCTTTCGAGAAATTCAAGGAGTATAAACATGAAGTAGAAAACCAAACAGGAAAGAGTATCAAGATACTTCGATCGGATCGAGGTGGAGAGTACTTAAGTACTGAGTTCTTAGACTTCCGAAAAGAGAATGGGATTCTCTCTCAGCGCACTCCACCTTACACACCACAGCACAACGGTGTGTCATAACGAAGGAACCGTACCCTATTAGATATGGTACGATCCATGATGAGTGATGCTGAGTTACCTCTCTCGTTTTGGGGGCATGCATTGGAAACAGCAGCTTTTCTGTTAAACAAAGTTCCAACCAAAACCGTGTCTACCACTCCATATGAGATATGGCATGGGAAGAAACCTTCTCTTAAAAGAGTTAAGATTTGGGGTTGTCCGGCTTTTGTTAAAAAGCAGAATCCAGACAAACTCGAGACACGATCAATCAAATGTATATTTGTAGGATATCCTAAACATTCGTTTGGGTATCTTTTTTACCACAAAGAGGAACAAAAAGTGTTTGTTTCTCAGTATGCCACCTTTTTAGAAGATGAGATTTTTTCAAATAATACAAATGGCAATGTGGTAGATCTAGAAGAAGTTCTAGAAACACAAATTACAGATGACAACTTGGCTGAACCTGAAGTTATAACAGAATCTAATGAACCTCAGCCACTCCGTAGATCTGGTAGGATTTCTCGCCCACCGGAGAGATACTACGGTTTTCTCATTGATGGTGATAGAGAAGACTGCATCATGGATGATGATGATCCTTCCAGTTTTCATCAGGCTATCACGAGTGGTGACTCTGTGAATTGGCTGGATGCCATGAGATCCGAAATGGAGTCCATGTACACCAACAAAGTATGGACTTTAGAAGATGTACCCTCCGGGATAAAACCTGTGGGATGCAAATGGATCTTTAAAAGAAAGATCGGTGTAGATGGACAGGTAGAGACCTATAAAGCAAGGTTGGTAGCGAAAGGTTTTCGTCAAAGACCAGGCTTGGACTATGACGAGACTTTCTCTCCGGTAGCCATGCTTAAATCCATTCGGATCCTACTCGCTATTGCTGCTCACTACGACTATGAAATCTGGCAGATGGACGTTAAAACTGCATTCCTAAATGGTGATTTAGAGGAATGCGTTTATATGGATCAACCAGAGGGATTCATTGATAGTGGGAGCAGCGGTAAAGCATGTAAGTTACTTAAATCCATTTATGGATTAAAGCAGGCATCACGGAGTTGGAACATCTGTTTTGATGATGCTATCAAAAAGTTTGATTTCATCAAAAATCCAGATGAACCTTGTGTTTATAAGAAGACTGTAGGAAGAAATGTCGCAATCCTCGTATTGTACGTAGATGACATACTTCTGATAGGAAATGACATTCCTATGCTACAGTCGGTCAAATCATTCTTATCACAAAGGTTCTCCATGAAGGACCTGGGAGATGCCACATACATATTGGGTATACGGATCTATAGGGATAGATCCAAACGGTTATTGGGATTGTCCCAAACCAAGTACATAAACACCATCCTAAAGAGATTTAGTATGGAAGACTCCAAGCGGGGTGCCTTACCCGCTTGCCATGGAGTCACTCTCTCAAAAGACGATTGCCCAAAGTCTGATATAGAGAGAGCTTGCATGAGCATTATTCCCTATGCTTCGGCAGTAGGATCGATAATGTATGCGATGTTATGTACACGCCTTGATGTTGCTTATGCACTTAGTGTAGTAAGCAGGTATCAATCTAACCCAGGGGAGAATCACTGGATTGCTGTAAAGAACATTCTTAAGTACTTGCGAAGGACTAAAGAATTGTTCTTGGTGTATGGTAATGGGGATCTCCAAATGGAGGCCTTTACCGATTCGAGATTCCAGAGTGACAAGGATGACAGCAAGTCTATCTCAGGGTTTGCATTTACCCTCAATGGAGGGACGGTGAGTTGGAAGAGTTCCAAACAGGATACCGTTGCAGACTCAACGATGGAAGCTGAATATATTGCTGCAAATGATGCTGCCAAGGAAGCTGTCTGGATGAGAAAATTCATCGCGGAGCTAGGAGTAGTTCCAACCATTATTGATCCAATACCTCTGTATTGTGACAATAATGGGGCTATGGCGTTGGCCAAAGAGCCCAGGTCCCATCAGAAGTCCAGACACATCCTGAGGAGATATCATGTGATCCGGGAGATAGTTGATCGCCGCGAGATCGAGATTAAGAGAGTAGACACAAAGGACAACGCTGCGGATCCATTCACCAAGGCCCTCCCTCAGCCGCAACATGAGCGACTTTTTGAGATGTTAGGTATGAGATATGCCAATAACTGGCCTTAGTGCAAGTGGGAGATTGTTGGATATATGTATGCCCTAGAGGCCATTATGAGATAGTGTATGTACTGATGTGTATATATATATATATTCGGGTGACAGTCTTGCTCAAAATGATAGTATGCTATATGGTTTTACTTTATCATATGTTCCCTTGATCATGTTTATATTCATTTGGTACATGTTGATAAAGCCCTAAGGATATTGGCTTAACTACTGGAATTATGATGCGGATCATACAAGTGGGACATCTGTAGTTTATAAGCATATCCTTGAAATGTTCCTAGTCGTAGGTATATCGAGACAGGGCATCGATATTCCAGCTTAGACTAGCGTATACCATTCTTGTTCCATATGATGGGCGATGGATGATCCCATATCCGTCTGGTGTGTTGACACCGAAGATAGTATACGGGTGCTCAGTGAGACTGGGTACACTGAACGGACTCACCGAGAACTCCTATATGGTATTATATCATACGTCGGATAGCAGTTCTCAGGTGACACTGGTACAGGTTAGTCTGTAGACCCGAGATCGTCATAGAGTCTTGTGTGTCCTCCCACTGTACTTTGATCTCCACCCTACTGCGGCTCTACTGAGTCGTACAAACAGGTGGATTTTGGGTATAGTTTCGAGGCATGTGGAGGCAGTGAGCGATAGGAGGGGTTTCGTCTCTCCCAGTATTGGGGGTTGATGCTGTGCTGTGCACGATTGGCTATAACGGGAAGTCCCTGGCCAGGGCTGCTGAGATATTACTGATAAGTGTTATCAGTATGTTTCTCGATCTGTTATAGACCATATACCGGCATGACTTATTGAGTTATTGGGGTCGACGATTCCATCCCTAGACTCGATATGCAGCATATCTGATGAAGAGACCGGACTGTACGGTTAGTGTTGCCAGATGGATTGACAGGAGTTTTGACAGGTTCGCTTGTTTTTATTCTGATCGCTCAATACCCGGGTGGCCGTTACGTTTAGCTGACCGCTTGCGGCTTGTAGGTGTTTGATATGATCATCATCTACTGCTGGCGTATTGACGAGTCTTAGAGTCCCGCATAGAAGTTTCTCGGCTCTGGCGAAACGAAGTGGTGCACATATGAGATATGCGCGGAGCCTCGATTAAATACTAGTATATGATACTATATTTTAATCGGGCATTTAATATTAGTCGAGTCATATGAGATATGATGGATTTATTAAATCAAGTGTTGATTTAATATTGGCTTTTATATTATTTATTTAAATCCTTTTCTTGTTTTGGATACATGCATGTATATGTACATGATGATGTGCATACATACATACATGAAATGTATCATGGTTGATGATACAAAGAGGAAGGCAATATAAGAATCATATTGTAGAAAAGATAATGCTTAGATTTTTCATTAAAGATTAAAGGCAAAAGAAATGGTTAATGAGTCATTGCTTCCACACTCATCTACACAATTCTTTAACTCAACCATAGTTTCCATTCCATTTGCCTTTTAACCTTAGATGAAATATCTAGATTTTTATTCTACTATGGTTAAAGTTATGATAAGATCTCTCTCTCTCTCTCATTTATCTTTTACATTATCATTATCTTAGAAAAAGAAAAGAGTGAGACTTCTTCTTCTTCCTCAAACCCTAGCTCTCTTTTAATGGTTAAAAAGAGTTAGAAAAAGAAACGAAAAGGTAATAAATAAGAACATCAACCACTTCACCATCCTACACAACCTTAGCCATCTTGTGTAGGGTGTTGTGCTTCAAGGATTTCCAAAGATCGTAGGAAGCATCAAGCTTAGGGCAAAGTGCTTCGGGTGGATCGTCGTGGACGAGGAGTTGATCAAGTGGACCTTTCCAAAGCCTAGGAGTCTTCCAAAGTGAACTACAAAGGTTGTAGTTTCAACACTTAGCATAACTTAACTCTTAATCTTGATACTATTAATTGTTACTTCATATATTCTAGTTCGATTCTTTGTATAGTTTGCTTATCACCTCAAAAATTTTATTGTTATAGCATGCATGATGCTTCTAAACCTTCATAGAGGTGTTAAGAAAACCCTACATTGGTCTGTGTTTCTATCAATTGGGATGGGTTTAAGGTCATCTCTAAAGCCTAATTGAACAACCACAACTCAATCGAACCCTAACCCTCTCTAGAAAACTCCAAATGTCGCTAAACTTCGCCAAATCGATACTAAACTTTAAAAGAGACTTAAGCACAAGAAATACTGCACTAATTGTGAAGGGATTACCTCAATATACACTCACGAATCCTCCTACAGCACCAAAACACAAACTTTCTTGGTCCATTGGGTAGCTAGAGGGCTTGTGCACCTTTTTTGTGAAATGGGTGTGGGGTTTTGAGGTGTGTAGAATAAAGTTTTTGGGGAGATGAAGAGGGGAGAGAGAGGGGCAGCAGCTACAGCAGGAGGATGAAGAGGAGGGAAGAGAAATGAGTGAAGAATGAAGGGGGATGACTAAGTCAAAGAGATCCTCACCTTCTCTCTCTCACCCATACCGACTACTATTCCATTCTTTATTCCATTTCCTTTCTTTTCTTTTCATTTCCTTTTCTTCTCTCATAATAAAACCCCAAACCATGCATGAAATGAGAAAATCCATGGTAAGCATGTAACAAGTGTTAAAAAATGACATGTGCCAAAACACGCTTAAGGTCCGATTAACGATATTTAATCGCGATTAGCACTAAAATAGTGTCAAATAAATCATAAACTATCATAATTTGTTTAAATCACATAAGTACCCTCTTTTTAGTAATTTCCATAATTTTCCAAATTTTTCCCCATTTATCGGTATTAATAATACCGCCCTATTAAAATATTCAATATTTTATTATTAAAATATAAAATTCCTGAAAAATAATATTTTATTTTTCTGAAATGTTACAATCTTCCCCCCTTAAAGAAATTCGGTCCCTGAATTTAAATTTAAACCCCTCAAATACTAAAACATTTCAGTAAAAGTCAAAGTCGTCGGGGCTCCGAAATCATCAATACGTAAAACGCTTCATAGCGCAATTCATGCGCATGAAGAATGAGCAGATAACTCGAAATTAAAACTCCGTCAAGCATCCCGCAATCATAGGAGTCATGGTGAAGACATCAACGTCAAATCCAAAACGAAATCAACATGATATGCATCAAACTCTGCATATAAATATCATCAAAACACCTGGAAAAAAAGGCATGCCAAAACCCGTTTTAAGGTGCTGTGCGATGCGTGTGTCGTGGCACAGTGGCGGACGTCTATTGTAAGAAAATAACTATATGTATCTATATATCATTTGTTTAATATGTACGTCCCGCCGTTTTGAAAATAATTTAGAAGGGTTTCCTTATTTTAAACGTTTCGTGTCATATCGAACACGCAGGTAAATACTGAGACTATATCTCGCTTTTAGAAATCCCTTGAAATCTGTCAATGCATGCAAAATATATTCAGGTACTGTCCTCTGACTAGTCCTGCTCAGTACAAAAAAAATAATAAAACATCACAAAAACGTACTGCTCCATAAGAAATCAACCCCAAAATGTGCATATGAATACTACGTGCGTCTGGTGCGCACGGAAATAAAAATCCATATATGTGCCATACATCCGCACAGAAACAACATCTAGGTGCAACGGGTGTGCACACAACATTTTTCATAGGCAACGTGTGTGCCTGACAGCCAAATCAGGCGCATCTGACATGCACGAAGAATTTCGATTTAGTGCATCTGATGTGCACCAAAATCGTATCTCATAACATGCGTCCAACATACGTGAAAATCCAAATCAGGTGCATCTGACATGCATGAAATCATGGAATCCAATATCAAGCGCCGAACATGCGCAAAATCCAATCAGGTGCATAAAGTGCACAAAACAAATATCGAGTATCACTATCGAAAGCGACGGTATACAACACATCTCAAATCCAAATCAGGTATACCGTGGTATCATATCTCACAACCATGTGCATCAGCGTGCACAAAATCAAATCAAAATACTAAAAGTGCGTGAAAACTATGCCGTAAGCATAAGTCAAGTCGTATGCTTGCCCTAGGCATGATGTCAAAATCAATACCTCAAATAACATCAAATCGAAGTCCTGTGCAACTGTAGTTTACAAAATACGTATCACTGCACTTCAAGCATATGTGAGGTATACCGAGTGCAAAAACCAAATCGTGTGCGTACCATAAGCACTAAACCAACCTATCTGTATGAAATCCATGAAGTCATAAACATGTGCAGCCAAGGCACAAAACGATATCAAGTGCAATAACTGTGTACAAATCGTAAATACTCAGTAGGTGCAACCATGGTGCACAAAAACAAATATCATGAAACTCAAACATTAAAATCAATCATGCGAATAGATCGCCTAAAATACCGAAATCCAAGGTGATGGATACGTGATAATCGAATCACCAAATCACAAATCATAAATACTGTCGTCGATAGTTCTTCCTTCGAAGTCGAGAAGGTGTCGGTGCATCCAATGCTTAGCAAAGCAAGATATTTACTTGCCTCATGATCATGGCCTGTCGTCTAGTGCCCTTAGGCTCTCGTCCCTCACTGCAGATTGCTAAGTACATAGCTCCTCGGCTCAACGGTCCAATATGGAATGACGACGGAAACAGTCCCTCTCTGGCACATCCTCTACAGATCTCTGGCCAACTATCTCGTCGACGATGCCGAACTCTGGCCTGCTGGGTATGCGCAATGTGACCGCTCCTGAGTCTAAGTCTTCTCGTACTTTATTCCAGAAAGATCCTGTCAAAGTCTCTCTCAATCTCGTTTCTTCTTAATTGCCCGGAAGTTACCACTTTTCACTAAATCTGTTTCTTGTTCCGGAACAACTGCATACTCATCGCGACTCCTTCTGGAAGACATATCCATTTATAATGCCTATGTATGCGTGTCACATCTCTGATGTCGGTGGAGTGGAACGTCGTCTCATCAAGATCTCGTATGAACCTCTTAATCCACTTTTCTATAATGTCGACTACTTCGGACTCGTCTCGTCGTGGCTGCATGGACTGAGCTCCAACGGCTATCCTCGTATCTGGAGTCTCCCAAGAAGTGCATCTCACCACCTAACATCCGAATGAAGTCGAACCATATGATCGATTCACCAAAACCTCATAATCCCCCAAGAGCTCAACATCTTGGGTACAGTTTAATAGTATCGAGTACATACCACAGCATCGGTGATCCAGCCGTAGAAGGGCAAACCCAAGCCTCACTAATGGCGCCGCGGAACTGCCGCAAACCCTAAGGTTCAAAGTCTTTCACACGGTCATTATGTCGAGTTAGGGTTTCATTCTTCTAGAGGGTCCATAGAATTGCCTGCATGTTTTTCCAAATACTTTAAACTTGGAATAATAGGTTTCTGACATTCGATCGTCTCTGTCGACTCTCCACGTATCCGCCTGAAGTCGTCTCTAACTGGAATCAATCTATCTGATGACCTCATATCGGGGTAGGCGAACGAACCACATGTCCTAGTCATTCATCCTCGATGACTAGCGACCTTCTATCATTTTTTAGTACCACTAGTACTGCAATAGCTCCAACATCTGGGGCGATACCTCGTCGTTCGCAGCAATAACTGGCTTACTTGTCTGCACGTTGAACAGTGCCTCAATCATCATCAATAAGCAATACATCAACGGTCATCAAAATCTGGCCGGCCTCTGTCAGTGGCCCAATCCTCGGGTGCCGATCTGCACATCCGAGAAATCTCATACAACGATCCATCCAACGCTCGTGGCATAAAAACCCAAAAAAGGCACATCTCTGCAATCATGTGTCGCCGGAATCATGCCCTGGTCGGTCCTCGTTCGTGACGAGCTCGTGCTGACCGCAACTCTAGCCGTAGCTCTCCCTGCCCGTAATCGTGGCAGTAAAACCATAACTGGTACCCATGAGGCTAGATCAGGAATGAATATAATACTGAGCAAAGAAATGTATATCCTAAGGCTTCTTAAGTGGAGTAGCGTATCGTAAATATGCCGTGGAACATACGTACGGTACATCACTCTACTCAAGCTACCTATTCCATCAAACAAGGGTCATCCTACACTCTGAAGGTAAAACCTAACGCTCTGATACCAACTTTGTCACGACCCGAAAGTACGGAACATGACCGACACTTAAACTACAAAACGTCTCGAGAAGTACGTAATCTAAGTAAGCCGAAAACCAAGAAATCCAAACCAAGAAAAGTAGTAGAGTGAAGGAAAAACCATTTTAAATCAAATAGTTGCAACATACGCCGAAATATGCATTTTAAAATCACAAGTCTTTTCTTAAAAATTTCGGAAGAGTTTCCTTGTAAAAACTGACCCCAAACGGGTACAAACCTTATAAAGCATATATAATGAATAATGGCATCCCCAAGCGGGAGCTAGCTCTTCGTCAAACGACGGTCACAACCACGCAAGCAATATAATATACAACGCAGAAAGGCGAGGATCACAATAGATAAGGAAACTTAAAACAGCATGAAATCCATAGAAATACAACGCACGACTCTAAGGTCGAAAGAATAAACATCACTGGTCTCTATCTGAAATAAATACATGTTTGGTTGATGGAACTTCTAGATACAACAGAATAATAATATACAAGGTATAATAATGGGTACGACACAAGTGAACCAACCTACTAGCAAGTCACCCGAAAAAGATGCGGTGCCAGCAAAGCCGTAATGAAACCTATACGGCAAAACCTGCAAGAAACTGTGGCACAACGGTGGTGAGTTGCCAACTCGTGAATATAAATAAATCTACGAACAGAAATCGCATGTATGACGCAATCCTAGGTCATACGATCAATATATATCCTCAAATATATAACCAGCAGCCTATAACAATGGCTAGGGTATACCTCTAAACAACAGTAATACCAAGTGCTCATGTCAGTGCCTCAGATAGCAATATATCATATGGATGATGTATGAATGCATGAAAACAGAATACATGTACTGAAGAAACTGCTTTCATAACTTAGTGAGATTACCGTATTTTTAAAGCGAGGTATCATAAATGAAATCAGTATAAACAGTGTCTAGCATCAACACAAAACATAAATCCCAATATCTCAATATCTCAGGCTCCGGCTATTCGGACTGGCCTGTATCATCAAAGCTCAGTACCTCAATATCTCAAAAACTCAGTATCTCAATCTCACTGTCTAGGGCACCGTCAGTCGAGACTGGCCCCAAACATTAATCTCAAGACCAGGACGGTATCCTCCTGATATCCGACGCGTCGGGTAAAATCACCGGTCGGTAGTGCTCCCCTGCCAGGCTCAACGCCATCCACTGCGACCTTCTCGCCCCGGGGTACCGCACCGGGCCCACCATGTACCCGAAATGGTTCATCCAACTCCTCGAATCGGGTCTAGAAATCCATCAGCAAATTCATGGTGGACGACTCATACATCATGGGAAAACCGCACTTTTCATTTAAAAAGAGAGAAAGAAGTTTATAAATGTTTTTGCGGTTTTCCCCGAAATCCAGGAAATCTCATGAAAATCCGAATCCAAATCATCGATGGCATGTAAAACAATGAATATAGGCATAAAAATCCATGAATGCGGCGTAACAGTGAATAACAATATGCATGAAGTAGCAAGTAGTAACTGCAATGTCTAAACTGGCATATAAGGCAAGTACACTAATATCATGTCGAAACTATTAGCTAACAAGCTATGTCCATGTAATAGTATTTTCTAAGTGTACGTGACATGGCAATTACCGATGAAGATGTGTGTGAGCCGGCAAGTAAGTGTACGTGGTATATACGCATCATCGGTAATGGTGCTGGTGTCCTAACAGCATGATATCAATAACGGTGTATGAATCACAAAATAAGTATGCGATGCGGAGCGAACATCAATAATGTGCGGGAGCTGAATAATAAACACAATGATAACTAATCTTCATTTAATATAAATATAAACATAATTCTTACAGTAGTGCCTTTTGAAATAATACGAATCGCGGTGTTTTGAAAATAAGGGCTACGGTGTTTTTGAGAAAAGATACGTTCTTTGAAATATCCGTAGAATCCTTTGACCTGTCTTTTATAATACCAACGATTCGTTAATTTTTGAAATAGGTAGGAATCGAATCTAGTCTAACAACTATAGGGCTGATCTATCATCAATATATAGCTCGTACATAAATCCATCACACGGCATCTCAAATCTGGGTATGGGTCAATATCACATTCATCATATTATTCATCTGGTATCCTCTTTCTCAAAGATCATAATCAGGGGTACTGACCTATTTCTAGTACAATACTGATACCACCTAAGTATGCATGCACGTGTGTGAAACACTACGTCAAAGGACCCGCTACAACGTCATGTCGTATCTCAAATACGAACCCTGCCAAATTCACCGATCTCACGGCCTCAAATCAAATCTCATCGACTCATCTCAAATCCCAAGTACTATTCTAAAATCCAGTATATGAACACATAGTTCCATACCCATGTTTAATATACACATCTCTATATACGCACAGGTAGAAGAAAGAAGTATGCAAGTATGTGTGCGTGTGTGTGTGGGTGCAACCCCTACTCTAGGGTTTCGCCACTACACTAAACCAATCCCAGAACACCAAAAATCCAACTTTATCATCAATAAACTAAATCAACATATAATCAATATATGCGTGTATAAGTATTCGTATACATCACCACGAACTGCGAGGGTGCTATATGCCATCCACCCGACTTCTTCCCGTAGATATAAATCTACTCACTTTGCTTCTTGTGTGCCGACGCCGATGTCGCCATTTTCATCTTCAACGTCTTGATATCACGTGGGGTACCTACACATATAACGTATCGTATCGTGTTAAAATCAAATTTAAAGACGAAACGACACACGAAAACCAAAACGATACGCTTAAAAGCCTATAGGTTAGAACCTATGGACTACTCTTTCAAAACCACTAAATAACACCTGATATAGACGTAGAAACGTCAAGCGATCAACTACAATACCAAATATGAAAACTTGAATTCATAAACAACACTAAATACAAGGCAGAAACCAAGAAAACATGCCCCATATTTTAGTTCAGGTCCAAACTAGGTGCACAATCAATACTGGGATGAAGTATAGGGTCTATATGACCTACTGAAGTAACCTGGACTCATTCCCACACCCCATGGCCGGCCACCCCCCCAATAATTCCGGCCTCCTCGGTTTTCCCATGGAATTGGGGTCTCGTATGGTCAGGGTGGTTACACATGGTCTCAAATTGGACCCTGGAGTTGTTTGTTTATCTCGTTTTGGTCCCGGTTCACTCCAGATTTCCCTGCACCCTCAAAGTCGTCACAAACCGACATGAAAAGTTCCTTAATTCCGTATATTGGGTTTCAATTGGGTTGTTCTGGGTTTCTATCAATTGGGAGGGGTTTAAGGTCATCTCTAAAGCCTAATTGCACAACCACAACTCAATTTAACCCTAACCCTCACTAGAAAACTCCAAATGTGCCTAAACATCGCCAAATCGATACTAAACTTTAAAAGAGACTTAAGCACAAGAAATACTACACTAATTCTGAAGGGATTACCTCAATAGACACTCACGAATCCTCTTACATCACCAAAACACAAACTATCTTGGTCCATTGGGTAGCTAGAGGGCTTGTGCACCTTTTTTGTGAAATGGGTGTGGGGTTTTGAGATGTGTAGCATAATGTTTTTGGGGAGATGAAGAGGGTAGAGAGAGGGGCAGCAGCTGCAGCAGGAGGATGAAGAGGAGGGAAGAGAAATGAGTGAAGAATGAAGGGGGATGGCTAAGTCAAAGAGATCCTCACCTTCTCTCTGTCACCCATACCTAGTACTATTCCATTCTTTATTCCATTTCCTTTCTTTTCTTTTCATTTCCTTTTCTTCTCTCATAATAAAACCCCAAACCATGCATGAAATGTGAAAAGCCATGGTAAGCGTGTAACAAGTGTTAAAAAAAATGACATGTGCCAAAACATGCTTAAGGTCCGATTAATGATATTTAATCGCGATTAGCACTAAAATAGTGTCAAATAAATCATAAACTATCATAATTTGTTTAAATCAAATAATTACCCTTTTTATAGTAATTTCCATAATTTTCTAAATTTTTCCCCATTTATCGGTATTTAATAATACCGCCCTATTAAAATATTCAATATTTTATTCTTAAAATATAAAATTCCCGAAAAATAATAATTTATTTTTCTGAAATGTTACAATCTACCCTACATTAATTTAAAAAATATCTAGACCAGACTCTAAGGACTGTCGCGCTCAATAAGGACAGAGGAAGGTCGTGGGTAATCTATCACTTATCCGCATTACTTTTGTGGTGTCTAGGCAAGTGTGTCTAAGGTAAGTGGTTACTTAATTAGGACTACTACTTATGTAGTGGACAACCTCCCACTTACCTGGCACTTCCCTGGCTACAAGAGTAGTAAAGAGGCGGTAGAGGATTGATCTTACGGCTTGTCCTTTGGAAGTCTAGGAGCGGTCTAGAGATTGATCTAGGTAACCTTAGTTCTAGGGTTGTTTGTGCATTTTTGTGTGATTTTTCTTCAGTCCCAATTTTTTCAAAACAGACCAATTTTAAATCACACACACGCTGCAACATGCGCTAAACCGCTTAGTGCATGCTTTGCTGGACACGGGATTTTAGTGTCCGTCTTGTCCGCGTTCCTGCTATCGACGCAGAAGTCAGTACTTCTTCATTTCCCCCACCACACACTACGACCGAGATGGACGGTACTCCATCAGATTATAACACCACGCTGCCACTGCCCGTAGGTGCGCAGAATCCACCACGCATCTCTCTCCAAGAGAGATTCTATCCTATCCGTAGTTCTCTTCCCACTTGTCTATCTATTTCCACTAGCTAACGGGGATAATTTCGAAATTAAACCTTACTACATCAATCTGCTGCCGAAATTTCACGGGCTTGAGTCGGAAGACGCATACGTTTTCATCACCAAATTCGAAAACGTATGCGCAATGATGGGTACTTCACAATTGACTGTGGATGCTATGCGCTTACGTCTTCTCCCATTCACACTATGCGACTTGGCAGAAAAATGGCTTTATAATACTGCCGCACACTCTATCACTAACTGTGATGAATTCGTAATTGCATTTCTTAAGAAGTTTTACCCAAACCACAAGACTGCCCATATTAGGAGCGAGATCAACCAGTTCACCCAGCTTCCCAATGAACCATTTTGGAAGTGCTTTGAACGTTTCAAGGATCTGCTTGTCCAATGTCTTCATCATGGAATACAAAGATGGGATTTATGCCGAATTATATATGAGGGCATTAATCCAGCGACAAAGCAAATGCTTGAAACAATGTGTCAATGCAATTTGATGTCCAAAGACGATGGCGAAGCTTGGAAATATCTGGAAGATCTCGCTGAAAACACTTTGCAGTGGGAAAGCGTAAGACCACCTTCATCTAGGGGAGTTATTCACCAGCTCGATGTTTCCATCGCAGTGAAAGCCAAATAGCAGCGATGCAGAAGAAACTCGACGCTATTGAGAAGAAATTCTCATCAGTCTCCCTAAATCAGGTCACGCTTCCCAAGACCGTCTGTGGTTGCTGTTCAGATCCTTCACACTTAACGGAAGAATGTCCTATGAATGCATCATTTCAAACTAAAGCTGCTTTTCAGCAGCGACCTAGAAACTATCCTTATTCTTCCACGTACAATCAAGGATGGAGGAACATCCTAACTTTGCTTGGAACCAAAACCAACCCCAAAATCAAAATCAGTTCAAAAGCAATTATCGAAGTCCTCCTCCATAGCAACCACAACCACAAAGTCAGCTCCCCTTTCAGTCACAAAATTTTCAAAATCCGGCCAGCACGTCTACACCACAAGTAGCCGGTACTTACAACTCTTCACTCGCACAAACTTTGGATATGTTTATGAAACATACCATTCAAATGTCGGCTGATATGAAGTCTTCTATTGATACCATAAAGAAAGACTCTGCCTCCCACGGCGAGAGCATTAAATCAATAGAAAACCAACTTGCACAGTTGAACGCCGCAACTTGTGCGAGAGAGAAAGGGAAACTACCATCTCAACCCCTACAGAATCCTGGCTATTCACAAAATCATAATATGAATGCCGTTACTACGTTGAGATCGGGAAAGGTGCTGAATAACCGAGTGGGTGAGCAATTTGATGTTAGTGACACCAATGATACCCCAGCTTCTTCTTCTTCCCTTAATTCTTCTAGTCTCCTACCTTCATCCGAGCATATTCTCCGTTTTCCCCAAGACTCGAACATTTCACCAAATCTATCTAAGTCGATTCCCACTCAAATTTTAGGATCGAATCCGTCCCCACAATCTTCTCCACAAATGTTGGACCCAAAACTTATTGATCAAGCTCCATTTCCAAAAAGATTAAGGGCCAACAGACCTAACCCACAAATGGAGAAGATTGTGGAAATATTTAAGCAAGTTAGCCTGAATATTTCTCTTCTTGGTGCTATTCAACAAGTCCCATTTTATGCAAGAATCCTTAAAGAATTGTGCATTAGGAAGAGAAAAACTCAAGTGCCTAAGAAGGTTTTCATGACGAGTAATGTTAGCACAGCTTTTACCCAGCAAATACCAAAGAAACGTAAGGACCCTGGCTGTCCTACAATCTCTATTTCTATTGGGGGTAAAAATATTAATCGTGCTTTATTCGATCTTGGCGCTAGAGTTAACTTGCTTCCTTATTCAGTATACGAGCAGTTAGGAATTGGAGAGTTAGAACCCGCCCATTGTACTCTCCAGATGGCAAACCGATTGATCACCAAACCTCGGGGCGAACTAGAGGATGTGTTAATTAAAGTCGGGGAATTCATATTTCCCGTGGACTTTATTGTTTTGGATACACAACCTGTGGCAAACCCACGCAATCAAATCCCGGTGATACTTGGTCGACCCTTCCTAGCAACTTCTAACGCTGTAATTAATTGTCGTAACGTTTTTATGAACTTATCCTTCAGGAAAATGACAATCGAGCATAATATTTACAAGCTACGAAGTCAGCCATCAGAACCTTCTGCTCATTTGCTGGATGTTTGTTCCATCCACGAGATAGCTCCCGAAAGCTGCATGGATGAGGAACTTTGCTTTGATGATCTCGACAACACAAATGAGACTTCGTTTGATCTTGCACCACTTCATAGTGAGGATATGTTCAATGAGTCCTTCCTTGAGTTTGAACCCGTTGACTCGTTGCAAAAGTCAGCAGCACTTTCCGAGTCAATATCTTATGCAAGTTTTGAACCTCTTAGGGAGTCCGAATATCATTCCCTTACCCCACCTTCTATCGTCTCTCCGCCAATTCTTGATCTCAAACCGCTACCTTCTTATCTTAAATATGCATATTTAGGAGAGAATGAGACCTTGCCAGTGATTATATCCGCGTCTCTAGCCTTAGAGCAAGAGAACGCACTTTTGCCAGTGTTGAGATCAAATAGGCAAGCATTTTGTTGGACAATGGCCGACATCAAGGGGATTAGTCCCTTAATTGTTGAACATTACATACATCTGATGGATGAAGCCAAACTAACCCGAGACCCGCAAAGACGGTTAAATCCCGTTATGAAGGAGACGGTAAAGAAAGAAATCGTCAGGTGCCTTGATAGTGGAATAATTTACCATATATCTGATAGCCAATGGGTAAGTCCATTTCATGTGGTCCCTAAAAAGTCTGGCATCACGGTCATCACTAATGAGGATAATGAGTTAATCCAAACACGCACCCAAACTGGGTGGCGCGTATGTATTGATTACAGGAAACTCAATGCCGCTACGAGGAAAGATCACTTCCCTCTACCTTTCATTGACCAAATGTTAGAACGATTAGCTGGACACGAATACTACTGTTTACTCTGGCTATAACCAGGTCCCGTTCGCCGAAAAGGATCAAGATAAAACCACATTTACTTGTCCTTTCGGTACTTTTAATTATAGACGCATGCCCTTTGGGTTATGCAACGCTCCCGCTACATTTCAGCGGTGTATGATGGGGATATTCTCAGATATGGTGGAGAATTTTCTGGAAAATTTTATGGACGATTTCTCCATTTTTGGGGACTCCTTTGAGGACTGCCTTCGTAATCTTCACGCGGTTCTTACCCGCTGTAAGGATAAGAACTTGACTTTGAATTGGAAAAAATGCCATTTTATGGTCCAAGAAGGTATTGTACTTGGACATATAATTTCACGAAAAGGCATTGAGGTTGACAGAGCAAAAATTGATGTCATTCATAACCTCCCTCGTCCCAAATGCGTCAAAGATATACGATCCTTCCTTGGCCATGCAGGATTTTATAGGAGATTTATTAAGGACGTTAGCAAAATTGCTAGACCCTTAACCCTTCTATTGGCCAAGTATACTACATTTCAATTCGATTCGGATTGTGAGGCGGCTTTTGAATCGTTTAAAGGATTGCTAACTACAGCCCCCGTTCAATCATCTCTGGATTGGAACCACCCGTTCGAGCTTATGTGTGATGCATCAGATTTTGTTATTGGTGTTGTCTTACGACAACACATTGATAAGATGCCACATGTAATTTACTATGCAAGTAGGACCTTGAATGATGCACAAATAAATTACACAACTACCGAGAAAGAACTCTTGGCAGTTGTATTTACATTAGAGAAATTCAGGCCCTACTTGATTGGCTCGCCAATAGTGGTTTACACTGATCACTCCGCCCTACGACATCTTTTATCGAAGAAGGATGCGAAGGCCAGGCTAATACGTTGGATCCTATTGTTACAAGAATTTGATCTTGTCATCCGAGACAAGAGTGGGTATGAAAACGTTGTAGCCGACCATCATTCACGCATCACTTCTTCACCTACTTTGACCGTGCCGAAAAATGACTCATTTCCTGACGAACAGCTCTTGACTGTATCCTACGAACCTTGGTTCGTGGATATCGTGAACTACCTTGCGATGGGACTTATTCCCAGCGATTGGTCGAAACAAGACAAACTTCGATTTCTATCCCAAGTAAAATACATTTACTGGGATGAACCATATCTATTTAAGTATTATTCCAATCAAATCATTCGCAGGTGTGTCCCTAACAATGAATTCAAGAGTGTGTTATCATTTTGTCATGATCAGGCATGCGGCGGTCATTTTGGTCCTCGAAAAACGGCGAAGAAAGTTTTGCAATGTGGCTTTTATTGGCCAACATTATTTAAAGATGCATATGAACATTGCAAAACTTGTCCACGATGTCAGCATTTGGGTCGGATTTCATGAAGAAACGAGATGCCTCTCCAACCTATATTGGTTGTGGAAATATTCGATGTTTGGGGTATTGATTTTATGGGCCCTTTTCCCAACACCTTTGGGAATTTATATATCTTGTTAGCGGTTGATTATGTCTAGAAATGGGTGGAAGCTATACCGTGTCACACTAATGACAACAAAGTTGTCATTAAGTTCCTTAAGGAAAATATCTTTTCGCGATTAGAACACCCTCGCGCTATAATTAGCGACAATGGGACACATTTCTGTAATCGGTCTTTCGAGGCCTTGATGCGGAAATATTCAATCACTCACAAGCTTTCTACGCCCTATCATCCCCAAACAAGTGGGCTGGCTGAGATCTCAAATAGGCAGATCAAACAAATTTTGGAGAAGACGGTTTCTAAAAACCATAAAGATTGGTCAACCAAATTGACGGATGCTCTTTGGGCATTCCGCACCGCTTATAAGACCGATCTTGGTATGTCTCCATACCGCTTTGCGTTTGGGAAGGCATGCCACCTTCTTGTCGAGATCGAACATAAAGCAATGTGGGCTATTAAAGACTTAACTTCGATTTTGATCTTGCAGGCAGCTATCGGAAGCTACAATTGAATGAGCTAAGCGAACTCCACGATGAAGCTTACGATAATGCGGTGATAGTAAAGAACAGGACTAAAGTGTTCCACGATAAAAACCTTTTTCGAAAAACCTTCAAATCGGGGCAACAAGTCCTTCTTTACGATTCCCGTCTCCATCTTCATCCGAGTAAGCTTAAATCTCGTTGGAAAGGACCTTTTGTGGTGCGGTATGTACATCTGAACGGGGTAGTAGAAGCTGAAAATTTGAAAAACGGGTCAATTTTTAAAGTAAATGGACATAAATTAAAACCGTATTTCTCTGCTGACCCCGCGGAGGAGCTCCTGTTTTTACAGGAGCCACTTTATCAGAACTGAATTTCCTCCGCCCCACTTCCATGTTTTGGTAACATTTTCTCATTTTAAGAATGGAAGTGAGTAAAAATGGATTTAATTGAATATCTGTGCGTGCCAAAGAATAAGTTTGGGGGTAGTTTTCATTTAACTATTATTTTACCCCTTGTGTCTCTCCCTAAGTATACAGGTCCATGCTCTCAAAAGACAACATCAGTGAGGACACTGCTGAAAACAGGTTTGGGGGGGAGGTTTGTATTCATTGAATTATCTTTTGACACTAGGCATTCAAAATTTTATTTTTTATAACAAAAGAGTAGAAAGTGAAAAATTACATCCAAAGGATAGGAATAGTTTAAGAAAACCATGAAAATTAGAAGTTTTCTCAAACGAACTGGTAATAAGTAGTTATGAGCCGTTGTCCCAAGGGTTTGTAAGATGAAGGAAGTCACTAATCTGTGGATAAAAATAAGTCTGAAAAATAGTTTCTATTCTGGAAGCCAAACATTTGAATATTGATACCCTACAATACGCACTTACACACGTCTTGAAACTCGGGATAGTAGAGGATACCTTGAAATGCTCTTGTCTAAAAGCCAAAGTATGAAGGAAATAAAAAATGAATAAAATATAAAATGGTGAAGAAAAAAAATGAACACTGGTTTTGTTATCGCCAAGGCAGCAATAAAAAAATATAGCGAGGGTGTTTCATCACCTAGTGCTTTAGACCAACTGGTTTGGGAGTCACTGCTAAGCCTTAGGTGGTGCAAGACGAGGAAAATACTATCACCTAATCTGCAAGCTCATAAGTAATCGGTCGGTTAGTACCTCAAGAAGTATTAACGGTCGCATGAAAATGTGTGAGCAAATCTAAATATTCATCAAATTAAAAAAGTATTGAGGCAGATGGACAAGAGTATGATAGCTTGAATTGAATTCTCCGGGTGTAGGGATGTTCTTTACACACACTTAGGGTTATATGATCGATGTTTGGATGAAAGGTAGGAATGAAGAATAAAGACGATGTTTTATTGAGGGATGATGTGATTTCTAACATTTTTTCATGACTACTAAGATAGGGCTCATGACAACTGAAAAGCTAGTGTAGTTGGAAACTCTAAATTTTCAAAGTATTTCTTTTATGGTTCTTATCTTTATATGTAAATTTCACCATCTATCTTTTATTATAATATTTTGTGGGTGTAATCCGCTGAAAACCCTCAGGAGACAACACTCTTTCTACTAGGGACACCTAGAGCTTTAACGGCTTGTTGCACGTGCTCAGTGCAATCGTGTTGCCTACGAAAGTGTGCTTAGTTTTCTCCTTTCTTTTTCTCCTTCTCTTGAATAAACTAGTTTGCTCTGGACGATCAAAGATAAGTTTGGGGGTATTTGTTGAGTTGATAAAACTGCACATTTGTTATTACATTTTTCCTACTATTTCTATACTAGAAAAGGTGTTTATTATAATATATGATACATATGAGGGTTTATCTGTAAAAATACTATTTTTCATGTGTTGATATATAATAATTAACATTTGGTAGGAAAATGTATGAAAAAATACCATTGACCAAATCTTAATGTTGAAATTAATATCTCAATAAAACAAAACTCCATAAATATTATTTGTTGAGATTGTGCAGAATTTTTCAGGGCTAAAAATCAAGGGAATCAAAGTTGTTAAGAGCAAACCTGCCTAATTAAGAAAGCAATCTAAGAAATCAAGGCTTGCAGAGACGGAGAGAAGATTTTCTGTTTCCAGATAATTAAAATATCAACACGTGTCATCAAGAGGAAGCCCTAGAAGATCGAGCCCACGAAGCCACAACAAGGCCGCGGATCCGTGGCCAAACCCTCTTGTTGGCCGCGGATCCGCCGCATGACAGAAGAATTGGGGGCTGGCATTTTTCTATCGGGATCTTAACTACTATTCCCCAATTTAGGCAGCTAGGGTTCTTGCTTTTGGAGTATAAATAAGGACCGAGAACCCCTTGGAAAAACCATCAAGTCGACGAGATCACGAAGTCCAAGACGGCTCACGCATCCAGGCTGATCATCAATGGTTCATCTACCTCCTTAGAAGAGATCGAGAAGCAAACTAGTTTTTGTAATCATTTTCTAAGAAAACAAAGCGTAATGAGTTTTGTTGATTAATAAAGGTAGTTCTTTTTCTTATTCTATTTCTTTGTAGTTTCATTATGAATTCTCTCTCCATCTCTTTTTCTCCCAACATGCGCGAGTAATTCTCCGCTTGTTAGGGTTCGTAGGATTAGGGTAGGTTAATGGATGATGAAAATACCTAAACTATTTTTACGTCCTATAAAGTTTATAAACTTTATCAAAAGAATCATTAACATCCTAATCGGGCGCGCTACCAATTCATTGTTAGTCTCGACGTCGATTAGAGATTAGATTAATGATTGTTTTGGTAAATGCTAGATATGAACGGAGTTCCATATCGAGATAGGGGTTAAGAGTGGGAACCCTTTTCCCTCCAGAAACCCTAATCTACATGCATCACTGTCTTTCAAGTTTTAAATCTATTAAAGGATAGAAAGAGTAATCTTTAATTAATCATCCATAACCACTAAATCCTAATGAACCCTACAAGCCCACTTCTTATATAAACTTACATCCGTAGTTAATCTACATTTATATTTGCATCCGTGTTTAACGTAGATCTAGATCCTATAACCATTCTACAATATTCTTTATCCCTCCTCTCTTTGTCAACACATCTAAAGTAAGAATAAAAGGTTTCACGTTTCCCTGAGGACGACGCGTACTCACCTCGGTCTAGTTACGCGCGACACCGTTCTGATTGCGGTTACACTACAAACACTTTTTCATCACCAATCACAAGCATGTTCATACTCCTGTGAATCCAATCAGTAATACTACCGTATAATCCGGTCTCTTCCTCTGATATGTCGCATATCTCGTCTAGGGGTGGTAAACGTCAGACCCTAGTAACTCGATAAGTCGTACCGATGTGAGGCTCATAACGGGTCGAAAAAATACTGATAACACTTACCGGTATATCTCTGAAGCAGCCCTGGCCAGGGACTTCCTGTTATAGCCAGTCGGGCACAGCGTAACATCAACCCCCAATACCGGGAGAGACGAAACCTCTCCTATCGCTCATTGCCTCTATGCGATTCGGGACTGTACCCAAAAGCTACCGTTTTGCACGTTCTCTTGAACGTGGTAAGGTGGAAATCAAAGCACAGTAGGAATCACACAAGACTCTTTGACGATCTCAGGTCTACAGACTAACCTGTACCAGTGTCACAAGAGAACTACCATCTAATGTGAGGTATAGTACCATCTGGGAGTTCTCGGCTTGTCCTTCCAGTGTACCCAGTCTCCACTGAGCACCCGTATACGTCTCTGATGTCAAACACCAATGGATATGGGATCATCCATCACCCATCTACATGGGTCGAGAAGTTATACGCTAGTCTACTCTAGTATATCGTTGCCCTGTCTCGATACACCAACGACTAGGAACATTTGAAGGATGTACTTAGCGACTAAACTGTCCCCACTAGTATGATCTGCATCATAATCCTGCTAGTCAAGTACTCATCCTAAGGGCTTTATCAACATGTATCATAGAGACAATCAGTGTACATGTTAAGATAAAGAGCAACCAGATAGCAAACTATCATGTCGAGCAAGAAAGTACTCTATGTATATGTCCAAGCATCCACTACAATATACATCGTTTGTACACTAATGGCCTCTAGGGAACGCATATAACTAACAATCTCCCACTTGCACTAGGGCCATCTGTTGTAGTATCCCATACCCAACTATCAGCAGTGGTTGAAGTATCTAATACTCAACCATCCCATAAAAGTCTCTCCTTGGAAAAGGCCTTTGTGAGTGTATTCCTCTGTGTCTACTCTCTTAACCTCGATCTCCCTGGAGATCAACCATCTCCATGATTGGGTGATACTTCCTTAGAATATGTCTGGATCACTGATGGGACGGGGGTTCTTAAGCATAGGCCACAACTTCATTGTCACATAATAGTGGGAACGAAGTTCATCTCATGAACTAATATACATCCAGACAACCTCTTTGATAGCATCCATGGTAGCGATGTATCCAGCCTTTATCGTCTATTTTGCCACGGTATCTAGCTTGGAACTCTTCCAACATATCGTCCCTCCACTGAGGGTAAAGACAATGCCTGTGACTGACAATCAGTCAACCTTACCACCCTGGAAGCTATCCAGTGATTCTCCCCAGAATCGATTGATACCATCTCACTACACCTAGTGAGAATCCTAGCATCCATTTAGATCTATCTCATAGATCCAAAACCCAGGATTTAGGAGGTATCACCTTGATCCTATATGGAGAATCCTTATAATAAGAGGAGATTGACCGAGTGTAGCATAGGAAACTCATTTCCTATCAAGAGTATGTCATCCACGTACAATACGAGGATCAACAACATACTCCCTACTACCTTTTTGTTTATACAAGGTTCGTCTACTATTTTGATGAAGTCAAACTCTTTGACTACTTCATCAAAACAGATGTTCCAACTCCACGATGCCTGCTTTATCCCATAAAGCAACTTGCACACGTTTCCTATGCTCCCACTGTCTACGAAGCCCTCTGGCTGTGTACTTATAGACGCTCCCTTCTAAATCACCATTTAGAAAAGCAGTCATGACACCCAACCGCCAGATATCGTAGTCACGGTATGTAGCAATGGAAAGTAGGATCCGGATGGACTTAAGCATAGGCACTAGAAAAGGTTTCATCATTATCCAAACCTGGTCGATGACGAGAACCTTTTGCAACAAGTCTTAGCTTTGAAAGTCTCAACTTTTCCATGTGCACCAAGTAATCTTCTCAAGATATATTTGCTCCTGATGGGGATTTAACCCTTCAGATAAAGCAACCAAAGTCCATACTTTGTTGGTGTACATAGATTCCATCTCAGATCACATAGCATCCAGCCATTCTTAAAGAATCCCCACTCTTGATGGCCTTCTCGAAACTAGTTGGGTAATCATCTCATGATGCAATCCCGTCTCCCACTGTCATAGAGAAACCGAAGTATCTTCAAGGTGGATGAGGAAAAGTTTCTAATTTTTTGTTCTATCACTGGACAGAATGGCAAGATCAATAAAGACTACCAAATCGGCGGAGAGGCTGAGGTTCGTCAGGAGCTATTCAATCACCTGGTTCCACCAAATCATCAGCTGCAGTTTGTATAGCTGGAACTCCTTCCAGTTCTATCTCATGACCACTAATTTCTTCATAAGAAATTCATTTTCTCAAAAAGGTGGCATGCCGAGAAATAAAACACATTTTGTTCCTCGGTGTGGTAGAAGATATTCCCTTGCGAATGCTTGGGATATCCAACAAACTTCCACAGAACTGACCTTGCATCGAGCTTGTCCGTATTTTGCTTTTGGCATAGGCCGGACAACCCCAAATCTTAATTTACTTAAGAGATGGGCTTTTCCCATACCATATCATATATGGAGTGGTAGGCACCTGATTTGATTGGAACACTATTCAATAGGTATGCAGCTTCTCAAGTGCATAACCCCAAAAGGAAATAAGTAACTCAGTAGTACTCATCATAGAGCACACCATATAACATAGGGTGTGATTGCTCCACCCTGATACACTGACTGTTGTGGTGTATACGGAGGAGTAATGCTGAGAGAGAATCTCATTCTCCTTTAGAATAGTCCAGGATCTCCATGCTCAAGTATTCTCCTCCCTGATCACATCAAAGGACATAATACTTATACCCGTTTTGGTTCTCTACTTCTAAATTATATTCTTTCAATATCTCAAAAGGTTCAGACTTGTGTTTCAACAGGAGCATATGTCCGAATCTTGAGAGATCATCAGTGAATGTAATGAAGTACAAAGAACCGGTCCTGGCATATGTAGACAGGGGACCTATATACATCATCATGTATCAATCCCAAGAGTTCACTAACTCTTTCTCTGTTTCCAATAAATGGAACTATGGTCATCTTATCTTTGTGACATGACTGACAAGTTTCAGAAGATGTAAATTTAAACTGATTTAAATATGCATCTTTATGTAACTTAGCTAGCCGGGTTGCATTGATATGACCTAGTCTACAATGCCTCAAGTAGGATTCGTTCATTTCTGAACTCTTCATCTTGTGTGTGTTCTATACATTAAGAACTGTAGTTTGATTTAGAACGTATATGCTTTTAGATAACGTGCCTGAACGATCAACTCTTGATATAGGAAATGTTCAAAACATTATCCAACAATACAAAATTATATCCTTCTTTACAAAATAAAGAGACTGATATGATATTGTATATCAGGTTCGGTATCTAATAACATTTGGTCAGAATCAATGTATTTGGTAATACAGGGTGATAACTGCCAACTTGCTTTGGGTGCAACAATTGCACCGTTTCCAACTCTTGAAACTTATCATCCATTCTCAGATCTCTACCTATCTGTAGCCCATGTAAAAGATTACATATGTGAGATCCTGATCCGGTATCTCATACTCAGGACGTAAAGGATACTGAGAAACAGTTCTCGGTAATGAACATACCCGAAGAAGATGCATCATCATGTACTTTCTTCGTTTGGGCGGCACGGGAATTCTGGTAATCCCATATTTTCTGCTCGGTCTTATAACAATTATAAGTTGGAGCGGGACCAACGTTCCCCAGCTCAGTATAACAAGCAGGTTCGGTCAATACATCCGTATTATTATCTTCATTAAAGCGTGACATGGTCGCTACCTGGAGAGAGAGAGAAGAAAACACTCAGCGTATGCTCTTGCAAGATTAGATTGGTTATTAATTTATCTAATCAGGATGGCTCCCACTGTTTTAGTCAAATCTACCTTCAAACCCTAAAAGGAAAGACTAGCCGGGATTAATTACACCTTACAAGTTCGCCAATCTTTCAGCCAGGCCAGTGTTGGTACTTTGAGGGAGGTTCCCCATGCATTCTCACAGACCTAATTAAAATAAACCTTGTTTTCCCAGAGGAGTTACCCCGTTAACACCTTTCTAGACAACTACTTGATCGGCTAATTATGATGTGTAAAACTCTCCCAAGAGTAACTCTTACTCACAGTGGGTATCGGGATCCAATTATCTCATAGGAGGTATGCAATCTCATTGCAAATTTCAACACTTGAAATTCCCGATAATGTTTTGCCCCTAGCAACTTATGACCTTGTCTAAGGTCCAAAAATCATAACCGCTGGTCAAGTTCAACCCGTCATTTCCCGATTGAATTAAATCCACCCGCGCGACCCTTGGCTAAGGTTAACAAAGCCGCAGGACTACCGTAACTCAATCGCATCATATGCTTATGCAGATAAGCACTAATCAGCTACCGCACACTACGCCTTAGCTAAGGTCAACAAACGCAACACGAATACTAAGTAGTTCTTATCAGAAATGACGGGGGGATATGACAGGTTTTTAAGAAAACCTTTTGCGTAATGAACTTGATATCGTCGTAGAATCGAGTGATTTTAAATGGAGCGTTTTTTAGGCTTTTACCTGTTTTGCTATAGAGGTCATTCCCGGTGAAGGGATCTCGGCTCTTTACTTATCGAATAAGGTGCAGGATATTTCACAAATATCACTATGCAAAGAAAAAACTATAGAAGCAATCAAAAGACAAACCGAGGGTTGTAGCAACTGCCAGTTATTGCTAAAGAGGTCACTCCTGGTGACGGGATCTTGGCTCTTTCCTTATCGAATAAGGTGCTGGATATTCTACAAGGAATATCGCTATGCAAAGCAAGAACTAGAGCTACTTGTTTTCGTGACAAGTTTCTACAACATCATTAGGTTTATTTTCTTTCATTAATCTCATTAATGAAGTCCCATCATTTTAAGTTACCTAAACATCACAGATAAATACAACGTACGCTTATGCCATCCGCATTCGCCTCGATGTCCCCTCGTGAACAGTTAGGTTAGGTAACTAACGGCAGAACGGGGCAGGACTAGCGCGGGTGTAAAACATAAGCAACGTCTATATAATATATCACATATACTATATACAGTATCTATCTCAACATATACAGTGATCACATCACAGAATATCGCAGTAGAACATAACATATGAAATAATGGATATACTAGGATTTCCGGGTTTTATTTTAAGCCCGTAAAAAACACGGATTCCACGGTCGAAATCTACCTTCAAATTCTAAAAAGAAAGAGTAGCCGGGAATAATTACACCTTACAAGTTCGCCAATCTTTCAGCCAGGCCAGTGTTGGTACTTTAAGGGAGGTTTCCTATGCTTTCTCACAGACTTAATTAAAATTAACCTCGTTTTCCCAGAGAAATAACCCAGTTAACACCTTTCTAGACACCTACTTGATCGGCTAATTATGATGTGTAAAACTCTCCCAGGAGTAACTCTTACTCGCAGTGGGTATCGGGATCCAACTATCTCATAGGACGTATGCAATCTCATTGAAAATTTCATCACTTGAAATTCCCGATAATGTTTTGCCCCTAGCAACTTATGACCTTAGCAAAGGTCAACAAATCATAAGCGCTAGTCAATTTCAACCCGTCATTTCCCGATTGAATTAAACCCACCCGCACGACCCTTGGCTAAGGTCAACAAAGCCGCACGACTACCCTAACACAATCGCATCATATGCTTATGCAGATAAGCACCAATCAGCTACCGCACACTACGCCTTGGCTAAGGTAAAAAAACGCTGCACGAATACTAAGTAGCACTTATCTGAAATGACGGAGGGCTACGACAGGTTTTTAAGAAAACCTTTTGCGTAATGAACTTGATATCGTCGTAGAATCGAGTGATTTTAAATGGAGTGCTTTTGAGGCTTTTACTAGCTTTGCTAAAGAGGTCATTCCCGGTGATGGGATCTCGGCTCTTTCCTTATTGAATAAGGTGCAGGATATTTCACAAATATTACTATGCAAAGCAAAAATTATAGAAGCAATCAAAAGACAAACCGAGGGTTGTAGCATCTGCCAGTTTCACTAAAGAGGTCACTCCCGGTGAAGGGATCTCGGCTCTTTTCTTATCGAATAAGGTGCTGGACATTCTACAAAGAATACCGCTATGCAAAGTAAGAACTAGAGCTACCTGGTTTCGAGATAAGTTTCTTCAACATCTTTAGGTTTATTTTCTTTCATTAATCTCATTAATGAAGTCCCATCATTTTAAGTTACCTAAACATCACAGATAAATACAACGTACGCTTATGCCATCCGCATTCGCCTCGATGTCCCCTCGTGCACAATTAGGTTAGGTAACTAACGGCAGAGCGGGGCAGGGCTAGCATGGGTGTAAAACATAAGCAACGTCTATATAATATATCATATATACTATATACAGTATCTATTTCAACATATACAGTGATCACATAACAGAATATCGTAGCAGAACATAACATATGAAATAATGGATATACTAGGATTTCCGGGTTTTATTTTAAGCCTGTATAAAACACGGATTCCACGGTCGTGATGAATACCCAAACCCACATCTCTAGACCCCTACGAGAGCGGCAAGTAACCCTACCAATTCTAGAGTTAGGAGACCCAGTCTCGACTCCTCGAGATGGTCTCCCACTGGACCCTAGAACCCGGTTACTTGTGCTCCCCGCCTTGGGTATATCCTAATGCGGAAAAGTAAATAATATACAATGGTGACATCATCCTCAACCCGGAAGTTCCCCAATAAAAGAATATTACATACAATGAATTTTACATGAATGAAAATGAAAAACTCTCATCTCACATAAAACCTTCGGCTATATAAAACACGACGATCCAATATAACATATCACAGCACGCATAACATCACATGTCATCAACGTAAGTAAATATGCGTATCCCAATTGTCGTTGACATATAGCACCGAAACCGCCGATACACCACATATTACACTTACGGTCACAGAAAAGAAAGAGAAAAACTACAACAGTTGGAATCCACAACCACCTTAGACATCTTAAACCCAACGTATCTCATACTTTGGATTTCATGCCTAACCAAATGAATTCCTTCGACATCACATGCCTAACAATTATAAACCCCGCCTTTTTGTCTCAATATCGAAAACACTTTTTAATAACAAGTCTGGCAATTCAACAAGATTCCCGACATCCTGATCGAATACCCGTTAGAAACTTTAGTAGACGGCCACACCCCCCGATGTCGTCGACGAAGTGCACTAAGGCGGAACACCGCGGCTGCGAGCACCCGAACGGATGCTTTTTGCGATGGGGTTCTCCTACAGTCACTTGGTCGGGGCTATGGGGCATGGCTATCTAATAAGGTTACCCGGCGAGTATCCGCGTACGCTACGTGATTGCGACGGACTTTTGATCACATCAAAATCCCGTGGCAACCGATCAAATGAGACTAAATTCCTAGATTTATAACATTCAAATTAGTTATCTCATAACTACTTTTGTTGATTCCAAATATTTTATCCCAGCACATGATACCCGGACGAACGTTAAACTTTTCGATCGATTCATCAAAGTCCCACAATCTCCCGACAGCTCAACACTTGAGCACATTTCAATAATACCTAAAATATGCCACAATACCTATGCACCAGCCGTAGAAGGGCAGACCCAAGCCTCACTCATGTCGCCATGGAACTACGGCAAACCTTAGGGTATGACCACGGTCCCGCGATCCAAAAAGTCGAGTTATGGTTTAATTCTTCTAGAGGGTTCATAGAATTACTTGCATGTTTTTTTCGAATACGTTAAACTTGGAAAAATGGGTTTTTGACATTCGATCGAACTTTTTAATTTCGTCTAGACAACATGCGAATACCCCGAAAAAATGTTAAAACTACGAATATGAAACACTCCGAATTGTTTATAATGTAAGATTACATCTCATGCAAAATTAGCAAAAACAAACAACACCTGAAACATCAAAACCCAGTCACTGGAACACAGTGAAAATTTCAAGCAGAACGAACAAAAAGTGGCCGACCCCATACCTATTGATCTCGGCCAAAATCCGAGTAAACCCCCTGAATTTTTCATGGTTTTCATGATATATCCTATATAACACTCCGTACTTGTTTAAAAAAATTTTGACAGCATTTGAAATTCGACAGAAACTACATTTTCGCTTTTCAAGTTTCGGAGTATTTCGGTTTCGTAATCTTAATAAAATCCGTCTAAATTTCTAGCATGGTTCTGATACCACTGCAGTGTTTCCTAGCACGGCAGCAATGTTTCGGGAGGCATCATCCATGCCAAATTCAAAAAATTTCCGTTATAACTAACCCTAACCCTATAATCGTATACCAGAAATCCGATGAATATAAATGCAAACACTTTGCAAGTAAAGTGAGCAATGAATACAACCTTTGTAGATCGGTCCTTCACTTCATTAGCTCCGTGTAGTCATCCTTTCGCTGCGATCATGAACTCCCGGACTCTAGCGAGGCTCCACAAGATGTACAGATCAAGCTTGCTAAAAGACTTCGATGCCGAAGATGATCTACGTCGAGGAGACACTAACCCAAGCTATCTCTTCACTAATTATGGAATTTGTGAAGCAAACAACCTATACTAAATGGCAAGTAGTACAGCTTGATGAAGTAGGAAGTGGGCTCACTTTAGAATTGATTTTCTCACATTTTTTCTCATATCTCCATTGAAGCTAGAAAGCTTGAGAGGAAGAAGAAGATGAAAAACTCTCATGAATTATTATCCAAAGGATAATGGCAACCCTAGGTGAGTTAGTATCATATACTAATCTTTTTATAGAGTTAACCATGGCTATGTTTAATTGTTTGGGTTAACAAATATCTTAGCCAAAACAAAAGAGTGGACTTGGTCAAAGATCACTACAAGCTTTCATCCATGACAAAATGCCAACTTTTGTAATTACCAAAATAAATAAAACCCTAGCAATTAAACCAAGCATGGTGTAAGTCATACACACACCTTTGTTGCATGTATCATCAAGCATGATACAAAATAATGTACACTTATATATTTCATATATATACTTATGCACAAAGTGAGAAAAAGAAATCATAAGTGAGCTTAATATTAGTTAATGTAATATAATATATCAAATATATAATTATAAATTAAATTATTAAATCAACTCTTGATTTAATAATCCGGCTATATTACATTTAACCGACTAATATCATATGTAACAACTTATCGAATCAACACTTGATCTGATAACCCGGCTATATCTCATATAACTGACCAATGTCATAAATCGCGAGAATAGAATACGGTATCTCCTATCGTATCAATTTCGGTCCCGCACATATGACATATGTGCTCCTACTCCTTTTCGCTTGAGCCAGGAAACCTCTGTGTAAGACTCTAAAGACTCGTAAATACGCCAGCAGTAGGTGATGATCATATCAAACACCGACAAGCCGCAAGCGGTCTGCTAAATGTAACGTCCACCCGGGTATTAAGCGATCAGAAGATCAACAAGAAAGCATTCTCATACTCCTACGAATCCAATCAGAAACACTACCGTACAGTCCGGTCACTTCGTCTGATATGTCGCATATCTCGTCTAGGGGTGGTAAACGTCGGACCCAAGTAACTCGATAAGTCATGCCGATATGAGGCTCATAACGGGTCAAGAAACTACTGATAACACTTACCTATATATCTCAGAAGCAGCCCTGGCCAGGGACTTCCTGTTATAGCCAATCGAGCACAGCGCAACATCAACCTCCAATACCGGGAGAGACGAAACCCCTCCTATCGCTCATTGCCTCCATGTGATTCGGGACTGTACCCAAAAGCCACCGTTTTGCACGTTCTCTTGAACGTGGTAAGGTGGAAATCAAAGCACAGTGGGAATCACACAAGACTCTTGTTAGTTATATGTATGCCCTAGAGGCCATTACTGTACATTGGATGTATATTGTAGTGGATGTTGGGACGTATATAGGGAGGACTTTCTTGCTCGACATGATAGTATGCTATCTGGTTGCTCTTTACCTTAACATGTACACTGATTGTCTCTCTGTTACATGTTGGTAAAGCCTTTAGGATGTGTACTTGACTACCTGGACTGTGATGCGGATCATACTAGTAGGGACATGGTAGTCCATAAGTACATCCTTCATAGTCCCGAGTCGTGGGTGTATCGAGATGGGGCATCGATATAACAGAGTAGACTAGCGTGTACCTTCTCGACCCATACAGATGGGCGATGGATGATCCCATATCCATTGGTGTTTGACATCGGAGATGATATACGGGTGCTCAGTAGAGACTGGGTACACTGGACGGACTCGCCGAGAACTCCCAGATGGTATTATACCTCACGTCAGATGGCAGTTCTCAGGTGACACTGGTACAGAGTAGTCTGTTGACCCGAGATCGCCATAGAGTCTTGTGTGGTTCCCACTGTTCTTTGATTTCCATCTTACCACGTCCAAGAGGGCGTGCAAAACGGTGGTTTTTGGGTACAGTCCCGAGTCACATGGAGGCAATGAGCGATAGGAGGGGATTCGTCTCTCCCGGTATAGGGAGTTGATGTTGCGCTGTGTTCGATTGGCTATAACAGGAAATCCCTGGCCATGGTTGCTGAGATTTACTGGTAAGTGTTACCAGTAGTTTCTCGAATTGTTATAGACCTCATATCGACACGACTTATCAAGCTATTGGGGTCTGACGTTTACCACCCCTAGGCGAGATATGCGACATATCAGACGATCAGACCGGACTGTACGGTAGTGTTACTGGTCGGATTCACTGGAGTGTGAGCGGACTTGCTCGTCGATCTTCAGATCGCTCAATACCCGGGTGGCCGTTACGTTTAGCAGACCGCTTGCGGCTTGTGGGTGTTTGATATGATCATCACCTGCTGCCGGCGTATTGACGAGTCTTTAGAGTCCTACACAGAGGTTTCCTGGCTCAAGCGAAACGAAATAGGAGCGCATATGAGATATGTGCGGGACCGAGAATAATACCAGTATGTGATACTGTATTCGATTCTCGCGATGTGACATTGATCGGTTATATGCGATATAGCCGAGTTATCGGATCAAGTGTTGATTCGATAAGTTGTTACTGATGATACCAGTCGGTTATGTGTGACATGACCGGATCATTGAATCAAGTGTTGATTCAATGATTTAATGCATAATTATATATTTGATATATTACTTTGCATTAACTAGTATCGGTTCACTTTAAATGGATTTTCTCGCTCGGGTGTGCACATTGTATATACGATATAGTTTTGTGCACTTACTTGTATCATGTTTGATGATACATGGTTTTTGGTTAAGTGTATAGAATAAAACTATGGTCAAGATGATGATTAGGGTTTTGCATATTCTTTTAATTATTTGCTTATTTATTTTGGAAAATAATTAAAGCATAAAAGAAGAAAAACAAAATGGTTTTCTTTCTTTATTCTTCATGAAGCTTATTGAAGCTTCATGAAACTTTGACCACTTAACCATTTTGTCTTCTTCTTTTGACCCTAACCATTGATCTAACCTAAGTTAATTCTCTACACCTAACCATGGTGAAAATTATGATAAGATTATTCTTTTCTATTTTAAATTAACTTATCATAATTTTCATCTTCTTCTTGCTCTTCTTCTTCTTCATGAAGAAGCTTGTCTTCATCAATGGCATATTGAGCATATGAGTGTGAAATCCAATTCTAAAGTGAACCCACTTCCTATTTCTTCATCCTCTACCTCTTGCCAAGTAGTAGAGTGTGTTTCCTTCACAAGTTTTCATGGCAAGGTGAAGGTGGAGCTTGATCTAGCGATGCCTCGACGTAGATCATCTTCGGCATGGACATCGACGACCTAGCTCGCTTATTCTTCGACGAAGCCGACGCTAGAGCCCGGGAGTTCACTTGGACAGCGAAGGCACTTCGTTGCGGAGCTATGGAGGTGGACAAACGGATCTACAAAGGTTGTATTTCCGATATCTCATAGTTTAGTTATAAACTAGTGAGCTTATTCGCCTAAAATCTAGCCGACGATCCGTAGTCGGGTCTCTCGGCACCCATAATTTTTTATATTGGCATGTTCGATGCCTTGTGAGACCACTATAGGGTGCCTAGGAACCTTTCACTGGTATCAGAGCCTAGCTAGAGCCTTAGGCGAAGTCTAGACGGATTTTGAAACCCGAACGAACCCGAAAACCCAAACCCAACATGCTCTCTGTCCTTTTTCCAAAAACGTGGATCTTTCCAAATTAAAAGTTGCTAAAAAATTCAGCAGGCGAATTTAGGAGTTTCTGTAAAATTCGTAGCCCTAACTCCATCAAACTGCCGCGGTTCCGCGGCACGAGCAAGCCTCGTGCGGCGGTTCCGCGGCCGTACGGCCACCTTATTTAATATATTTTACACAGTAACTCCTGATAAATTCTGCTGAGTTTTCTGGGAATTTTTAAAATATTTTCAAGAGTTGAATTTTCTGGAGTAGTTTTGGGGATTCGGTGTTTCGATCGGGGTATCAAATTTTGTCTATTTGGCTTTCCGGATAAATTTTAGAATATGTTAAAATGTTCGACCGGATATAAATACCCAACTTTTCCCCTGTCGGGAAATTTCCAAGTGTTGGATTTTTCCGAAGTTTGACGACGTTCTAAGTAGTGCAAGTAACGCGATGGACCCTCTAGAAGACAACAAACCTTAACTCGATTATGTGACCGTCTTGAACTGCCCTTTGAACCTTCGGGTTTGGGGCAGTACGGCGTGCCACATGTGAGGCGTTGACTTGACCCTTCTACGGCTGGACCGTTGGTACTGAGGCACGAACGAAATGTTGTTAGACTTGTTTCATGTGTTGATCTGTATCGGGAAAACTTGGGTGTTCGAATGTTCAATCAGAAAGTTTAACATTTTCTAATTATCTGGAATGGGATACAATAATTGGAATTCACAAAAGTTATGAGATAACTGAATGAATGTTATAAACATAGCAGTTTAGTCTCACTTGATCGGTTGCCACGGAATTTTGATGTGATCAAAAGTCCGTCGCAATCACGTAGCGTACGCGGATACTCGCCGGGTAAACTTAATAGACAGCCTCACTCTATAGCCCCGACCAAGTGACTGTAGGAGAACCCCGTCGCCGAAAGCATCCGTCCGGGTGCTCGCGGTAGCGGTGTTCCGCCTTGGTCCACTTCGTCGACGGTATCAGGGGTGCGGCCGCCTACTGAAGTTTGCGACGAGTACTCGATCAGGATGTCGGGAATCCTGTTGAATTGCCCGACTTCATATTGAAAAGAGTTTTCGATTTTGAGACTCAAATGCGGGGTTTATAATTGTTAGGCATGCGATGTCTAAGTAATTCATTTGGTCAGGCATGCGATGTCTGAGGTGGTTGCGGATTCCAACTGTTGTAGTTTTACACTTTCTTTTCTGTGACCGTAAGTGTAATATTTGATATCGCCGGTTTCGTTGCTATATGTCAACGACAATTGGGATGCGCATATTTACTTACGTTGATGACATGTGATGTTATGCGTTGCTGGATATGTTATATTGGATCGTCGTGTTTGAATAGCCGGGGGTTTTTATGTGAGATGAGTGTTTTTCATTTTCATTCATGTAAAAACTTGTATGTAATATTCCTTTATTGGGGCGCTTCCAGGTAGCGGAAGTTGTCACCGTTGATGTATATTATTTACTTTTCCGCACTAGGATAGACCCAAGGAGGAGGGCATAAGTAACCGGGTTCTGGAGTCCAATGGGAGACCAACTCGAGGAGTCGAGTCCGGGTCTGCTAACTCCAGAATTGGTAGGGTTGCTTGCCGCTCTCGTAGGGGTCTAGGGGTGTGGGTTTGGCTATTCATCGCGACCGTGGAATCCGTGTTTTATACTGGCTCGTATTGAAAACACGGACGTCCTAGTATATCCAATATTTCATATGTTTCTTCTGCTGTGATATCTGTGATGTGATCATGTGATGTTCTGTGATAGATACAGTATATAGTATATATGATATATTATATAGGCGTTACTTATGTTTTACACCCGCGCTAGCCCTGCCCCGCTCTGCCGTTAGTTACCTAACCTAACGGTGCACGAGGGGACATCAAGGCGAATGTGGATGGCATAAGTGTACGTCGTATTTATCTGTGATGTTTAGGCATATAAATGATGGGACTTCATTAATGAGATTAATGAAATAAAAGAAACCTAAGATGTTGTAGAATCGAATTTCAAAATAAAACAGGTAGCTACAGTTCTTGCTTTGCACAGCGGTATATGCGATATATCCTGCACCTTATTCGATGAGGAAATGACCGAGATCCCTTCACCGGGAGTGACTCCTTTAGCAATAACTGCCCGATGCTACACACTCGGTTTGTCTTTTGATAGCTTTTAAGTGTTTCTGCTTTGCACAGTGATATATGTGATATATCCCGCACCTCATTCGACGAGGAACGGACCGACGATCCCTTCACCGGGAGTGACTCCTTTAGCAAAACTAGAAAAGCCTCAAAAACACTCCATTTCAAAATTCATTCGATCCTACAACGATATCAAGTTCATTACGCAATAGGTTTTCAGAAAAACCTGTCGTAGCCCTCCGTCATTTCAGATAAGTAGTAGTTAGTATTTGTGCTGCGTTTGTTGGCCTTTGTCAAGGCGCAGTGTGCGGTAGCTAACTGGTGCTTATCTGCTTATGCATATGATGCAGATTGGGTTAGGGTAGTCGTGCGACCTTGTTGGCCTTTGTCAAGGGCCGTGCGGGTGGGTTTAATTCAATCAGGAAATGACGGGTTGAACTTGACTAGCATCCTATGGTTTGTTGGCCTTTGTCAAGGTCATAGGAGGTTAGGGGCAAAATATTATCGGGAATTTCAAGTGTTGAAATTTGCAATGAGATTGCATACCTTCTATGAGATAGTTGGATCCCGATACCCGCTGCGAGTAAGAGTTACTCCTGGGAGAGTTTTATACATTACAATTAGCCAATCAAGTAGGTGTCTAGAAAGGTGTCAACGGGGTTACGCCTCTGGGAAAACGAGATTTACATTAATTAGGTTCGTGCGAAGGCACGGGGGACCTCCCTCAAAGTACCGACACTGGCCTGGCTGAAAGATTGGCGAACTTGTAGTGTGTAATTAATCCCGGCTAGTCTTTCCTTTTAGGGTTTGAAGGAAGATTTGATAAAAAGCAGTGGGAGCCATCCTGATTAGATAAAATAATAACCAATCTATTCTTGCAAGAGCGCACGCTGAGTGTTTTCTTCTCTCTCTCTCCTGGTAGCGACCATATCACGCCTTAATCAAGATAATAATACGGATTATTGACCGAACCCGCTTGTTATACTGAGCTGGGGAACGTTGGTCCCGCTCCAACTTATAATTATTATAAGACAGAGCAGGAAATTGGGGATTACCAGAATTCCCGTGCCGCCCAAACGAAGAGAGTGCATGCTGATGCATCATCTTCGGGTATGTTCATTATACAGAACTGTTTCTCAGTATCCTCCGCATCCATGGTATATGATACCGGATCAGGATCCCAGATATGTAAGATGTTACATAGGGCTACAAAAGGGTAGAAAAACTGAGAATGGGTGATAAGTTTCATGAGGCAGAAAACGGGGCAAGTGTTGCAGCCAAGTCTGTTGGTCACTGTCACCCTGTATTGTAATACATTGATTCTGAACAAATGTTATTAGATACCGAACCTGATATACAAAATCATATCAGTCTCTTTATTAGTAAAGAAATGATAAAATTTTGTATTGTTGGATAATGTTTTGAACATTTCCTATATCAAAAGTTGATCGGTTCAGGCACGTTATCTAAAAGCATTGATGTTCTAAATCAAACTACAGTTCTTAGTATATGGAACACACACAAGAGGAAGAGTTCAGAATTGAACCATTCCTTCTTGAGGTATTGAAGACTAGGTCAGATCAATGTAACCCGGCTAGCTAGAGTTACATAAAAATGCATATTTAAATCAGTTTGAATTTACATCTTGTGAAACTCGCCAGTCATGTCACAAAGATAAGATGACCATAGCTCCGTTTACTGGAAACAGAGAAAGAGTTAGTAAACTCTTGGGATGATACAGGTTGATGTATGAAGGTCCCTTGTCTACACATGCCAGGACTGGTTCTTTATACTTCATTACATTCTCTGATGATCTCTTTAGATTCAGACGTATGTTCCTGTTGAAACACAAGTCCGAACCTTTTGAGATATTCACAGAATATAAGTTAGAAGTAGAGAACCAAAATACGGGTATAAGTATTATGTCCTATGATGAGATCAAGGAGGAGAATACTTGAGCACGGAATTCCTGGACTATTCTAAAGGAGAATGAGATTCTCTCTCAGAATTACTCCTCTGTATACACCATTGCACGATGGTATGCCGGGGCGGAGCAGATACACCCTATTTGATATGGTGTGCTCTATGATGAGTACTTCTGAGTTACCTATTTCCTTTAAGGAGTTATGTGCTTGAGAAGCTGCATACCTATTGAATAGGGTTCTAATCAAATCAATAGCCTACCAATTCATATGTGATATGGAAAGGTAAGAGCCCATATCTTAAGTTAATTAAGATTTGGGGTTGTCCGGCCTATGTCTAAAAGCAAAATCCGGACAAGCTCGAGGCAACTTCTGTTATGTACAACTGGAAATGTTCCAGCCATACAAATTGCAGCTGATGATTTGATAGAACCAAAGGATTCAGTAGATTCCAACGAACCCCAGCCTCTCCGCCGATCTAGTAGGGTTCCTCACCCACCTGAGAGATACTTCTGTTTCTCTATGACAGTGGGAGCGAGGATTGCATCATGAGATGATGACCCAACTAGCTTCGAGCTGGCCATCAGGAGTAAGACTCTGTAAGAATGGCTGGATGCTTAGTGATCTGAGATGGAATCCTTATACACCAACAAAGTATGGACTTTAGTTGCTATATCTGAAGTGTTAAATCCCCATCAGGAGCAAGTATATCTTGAGAAGATTACTTGGTGTAAATGGAAAAGTTGAGACTTTCAAAGCTAGACTTGTTAAAGGTTTTCGTCATTGACCAGGCATGGATAATGATGAAACCTTTTCTAAGGAGCTATGCTTAAGTCCATCCAGATCCTACTTGCCACGGCTACATACCATGACTACGATATCTGGCGGTTGGGTGCCATGACTGCTTTTCTAAATGATGATTTAGAAGAGTGCGTCTGTAAGTACACAGCCAGAGGGCTTCGTAAACAGTGGGAGCAGCGGAAACGTGTGCAAGATGTCTTATCTGATAAAGCAGGCATCGCGGAGTTGGAACATCTATTTTGATGGATTAGCCAAAGAAGTTGACATCATCAAAATGGTAGATGAACCTTGTATAAACAAAAAGGTAGTAGAGAGTATGATGATGATCCTCGTAGAGTACGTGGATGACATACTCTTGATAAGAAAGGAGTTTCTTATGCTACGCTCGATCAATCTCCGTTTGTCACAAAGATTCTCCGCATAGGATCAAAGTGATACCAACTAAATCCTGGATTTTGGATCTATGAGATAGATTTAAATGGATGTTAGGATTCTCACTAGTTGTAGTGAGATGGTATCAATCGATCCTGGGGAGAATCACTGGAAGTGTTCCAGGGTGATAAAGACGACTGAATGTCAGTCACAGGCATTGTCTTTACCCGGAGTAAAGGGACGGTATGTTGGAAGAGTTCCAAGCTAGATACCGTGACATACTAGACGATAAAGGCAGGATACATCGCTACTTAAGATGCTACCAAAGAGGTTGTTTGGGTGTATAGAGGTTCATGAGATGAACCAGGTTCCTACCATTGTGTGACAATGGAGTTGTGGCTTATGCCAGGAACCCTCGTCCCATCAGTGATCCAGACATATTCTAAGGCAGTGTCACCTGATCATGGAGATGGATGATCTCCAAGGTGATCGAGGCAAGGAGAGTAGACTCAGAGGATAACACGGCGGATCCACTCACGAAGCCCTATTCGCAGAGAGAGACTTTTATGGGATGGTTGAGTATGAGATACTACAACCACTGCTACAGATGGCCCTAGTGCAAGTGGGAGATTGTTAGTTATATGTATGCCCTAGAGGCCATTACTGTACATTGGATGTATATTGTAGTGGATGCTGGGACGTATATAGGGAGGACTTTCTTGCTCGACATGATAGTATGCTATCTGGTTGCTCTTTACCTTAACATGTACACTGATTGTCTCTCTGTTACATGTTGGTAAAGCCCTTAGGATGTGTACTTGACTACCTGGACTGTGATGCGGATCATACTAGTGGGGACATGGTAGTCCATAAGTACATCCTTTATAGTCCCTAGTCGTGGGTGTATCGAGGTGGGGCATCGATATACCAGAGTAGACTAGCGTGTACCTTCTCGACCCATACAGATGGGCGATGGATGATCCCATATCCATTGGTGTTTGACATCGGAGATGATATACTGGTGCTCAGTAGAGACTGGGTACACTGGACGGACTCGCCGAGAACTCCCAGATGGTATTATACCTCACGTCAGATGGCAGTTCTCAGGTGACACTGGTACAGAATAGTCTGTTGACCCGAGATCGCCATAGAGTCTTGTGTGGTTCCCACTGTGCTTTGATTTCCATCTTACCACGTCCAAGAGGGCGTGCAAAACGGTGGTTTTTGGGTACAGTCCCGAGTCACATGGAGGCAATGAGCGATAGGAGGGGATTCGTCTCTCCCGGTATAGGGAGTTGATGTTGCGCTGTGTTCGATTGGCTATAACAGGAAATCCCTGGCCATGGTTGCTGAGATTTACTGGTAAGTGTTACCAGTAGTTTCTCGAATTGTTATAGACCTCATATCGACACGACTTATCAAGCTATTGGGGTCTGACGTTTACCACCCCTGGGCGAGATATGCGACATATCAGACGATCAGACCGGACTGTACGGTAGTGTTACTGGTCGGATTCACTGGAGTGTGAGCAGACTTGCTCGTCGATCTTCAGATCGCTCAATACCCGGGTGGCCGTTAGGTTTAGCAGACCGCTTGTGGCTTGTGGGTGTTTGATATGATCATCACCTGCTGCCGGCGTATTGACGAGTCTTTAGAGTCCTACACAGAGGTTTCCTGGCTCAAGCGAAACGAAATAGGAGCGCATATGAGATATGTGCGGGACCGAGAATAATACCAGTATGTGATACTGTATTCGATTCTCGCGATGTGACATTGATCGGTTATATGCGATATAGCCGAGTTATCGGATCAAGTGTTGATTCGATAAGTTGTTACTGATGATACCAGTCGGTTATGTGTGACATGACCGGATCATTGAATCAAGTGTTGATTCAATGATTTAATGCATAATTATATATTTGATATATTACTTTGCATTAACTAGTATCGGTTCACTTTAAATGGATTTTCTCGCTCGGGTGTGCACATTGTATATACGATATAGTTTTGTGCACTTACTTGTATCATGTTTGATGATACATGGTTTTTGGTTAAGTGTATAGAATAAAACTATGGTCAAGATGATGATTAGGGTTTTGCATATTCTTTTAATTATTTGCTTATTTATTTTGGAAAATAATTAAAGCATAAAAGAAGAAAAACAAAATGGTTTTCTTTCTTTATTCTTCATGAAGCTTATTGAAGCTTCATGAAACTTTGACCACTTAACCATTTTGTCTTCTTCTTTTGACCCTAACCATTGATCTAACCTAAGTTAATTCTCTACACCTAACCATGGTGAAAATTATGATAAGATTATTCTTTTCTATTTTAAATTAACTTATCATAATTTTCATCTTCTTCTTGCTCTTCTTCTTCTTCATGAAGAAGCTTGTCTTCATCAATGGCATATTGAGCATATGAGTGTGAAATCCAATTCTAAAGTGAACCCACTTCCTATTTCTTCATCCTCTACCTCTTGCCAAGTAGTAGAGTGTGTTTCCTTCACAAGTTTTCATGGCAAGGTGAAGGTGGAGCTTGATCTAGCGATGCCTCGACGTAGATCATCTTTGGCATGGAGATCGACGACCTAGCTCGCTTATTCTTCGACGAAGCCGACGCTAGAGCCCGGGAGTTCACTTGGACAGCGAATGCACTTCGTTGCGGAGCTATGGAGGTGGACAAACGGATCTACAAAGGTTGTATTTCCGATATCTCATAGTTTAGTTGTAAACTAGTGAGCTTATTCGCCTAAAATCTAGCCGACGATCCGTAGTCGGGTCTCTCGGCACCCATAATTTTTTATATTGGCATGTTCGATGCCTTGTGAGACCACTATAGGGTGCCTAGGAACCTTTCAACTCTATGACGATCTCAGGTCTACAGACTAACATGTACCAGTGTCACCAGAGAACTACCATTTGACGTGAGGTATAATACCATCTGGGAGTTCTCGTCGAGTTCGTCCAGTGTACCCAGTCTCCATTGAGCACCCATATACCGTCTCTGATGTCAAACACCAATGGATATGGGATCATCCATCGCCCATCTACATGGGTCGAGAAGCTATATGTTAGTTTACTCTAGTATATCGATGCCCTGTCTCGATACATCCATGACTAGGAACATTTGAAGGATGTACTTAGCGACTACAGTGTCCCCACTAGTATGATCTGCATCATAATCCTGGTAGTAAAGTACTCATCCAAAGGGCTTTATCAACATGTATCATAGAGACAATAAGTGTACATGTTAAGATAAAGAGCAACCAGATAGCAAACTATCATGTCGAGCAAGAAAGTCCTCCATGTATATGTCCAAGTATCCACTACAATATACATCGTATGTACAGTAATGGCCTCTAGGGCACACATATAACTAACATTTATTTGTTGCAAAAGAACTCTTTGGATATCGATCGGTTTGCAGTTCCGGTTGCAGTGTCGGCTCACAAACGTTATGTCCGTGATTTTGAGTGTGTTTCCAATATTGTGTCACGGATATCTGTAATCTGTATTTACACTGGTTAATATTACCGATATATAAAAAAACAGATAATGAATTGTTAGTGTATATGCCCTAGAGGCCATTACTGTATCATACTAGTTTGTATATTACTTAATGGAAGCTTGGGATATTCACCTTGTATAAACAATCTTGCTCAATATAGTAGTATGCTACTTGGTTTGTTTCTACTTCAATGTGTACATGTGTTTATTTTAGTATATCACCTATACACATTAGTGGAGCCCTTAAGATCTTTGCTTGATTACCAGCGTTGTGATGGCAGTCACACTAGTGGGGGCTGGGTAATCTATAAGCACATCCTTATGTAGGTCCCTAGTCGTAGGACTATCGAGATAGGGCATCGATACTCCGGAGTAGACTAGCGTATGCTCTTCTCATCCCAGTGTGGGAGATGGTCTGTCCCACAGCCATCAGTACGTCGTACTGGAGATAGTATACGGGTGCTCGTTAGGTTACGAGTACACTGGACAGGACTCGTCGGGAACTGACCGGTTGGTATTATACCTATCGTCAGTTATCAGTTCCCAAGTGACATGAGTACAGCTTAGTCCGCTGACTTGACACTGTCACTTCGCCTCGAGTGTGTTCCCATTATACTTTGATTACTACCCTACCATGGCTCAAAGGAGTCGTGCAAACAGGTAGTGGTTGGGTACAGTCCCGAAGCACAGGGAGGCAGTGACGGTTAGACAGGAATCGTCTCTCCCGATATTGGGGGTTGACATCGCGCTGTGTCTAGGAAAGCCATTACACGAGTAGTCCCTGGCCAGGGCAATCGAGATATACTGGTAGGCTTCCAGTGTTATCTCAGGGTGTTTTGGGCTTCACTCCGACACGACTTGTACCGCTATTAGGGGACTGACGTTTACCGACCCCAAGGCCCGCCATGCGATGTATCAGACGAACAGACCAGACTGTACGGAGATTGTCACATTCAGGCTCAGTAGGAGTTCAGATGGGTTTCACCTCGTCAGTCTTCTTGTCGGCATCTACCTGGGGACCGTTACGCACAGCTAGTGCCGCTTGCGGTCTGTGGTTAAACCCACTGCCAGCGTAGTGTCGAGTCTTTAGAGTCCCACACAGAAAGTTATTCTCCTTTAGGCAAAAGAGTAGAGGTCGCATGGTTTTGCGACAGGTCGCATGGTTTTGCGACAGGGTTCGGTCACATCCGTGCACTTATGCACGTACAGTGTCCGGACAGTTAACACTAGCGGGCTTTGGTTTAAGCCAGATCCTAGTGTACGTATTGGGATTGGATTTATCCAGTATGTGTTCGTGTTCCTTGGAACGCGGATGCGGGTGTGTATGCACAGTTGACGGAGAGACAGAGGCAGAAGATTCTGATTAGGATTGTTGACCGTTGACTGTTGACTATTGACTTTTTACTCAACCCTAATGAGAATATGATTAACAATAATATTAATTAAGTATTGTGGTGACATGGCTGTTGAGGGGTTGACATTGTTGACTTTGTTGACCGGTTGACTAGGTTGGACTAGTTGACCATCATGATGACAATGGCTATCATTTCAGGGCAAAGACTTTTTACTTGCTTGTTTCTCTTGTGAGAAATGATTGCATGAAATGATATGGCTATTGTAGCTTAAACCATTTATACAATACTTGATTACTATTTTGTGATGATGGTTTTGGATTATGAGAGCCAAGAGAGAAAAGTCTTCTATCATTCTATCATTCTCATTCTCTCTCTTGTTCTTGAACTCTCATCTCCTTCCTCTTGCTCTCCCTCTCTTAGTCTATGGTTCACTTGTCTCATGTGTTGAGAACTAAGAACCATAGAGAAAATCCCAACACACTCTTCTCTACTCACTCTAGTTCACAAGGTTTAACAAACCAAGTGAACTAGTTTCTTCAAAGACCGAAGAAGAAGCCAAAGGTAGAAGCTTTCGAGGTGGATCTATCTTCGGCGCAAGGAGATGACGGAGTGAAGCCGATCCGGACAACCATCGAGGCTTGAAGACGAAGGAGATCAAGAAAGAAAGGTATAACCCCCTAACCGAGTAGTTAACAACTCCTAGTTAGGTTGTTAGTTAGATATTTAACAAAGATCCGGTTTTGAGTCCATGTTACCACCTCTAGAAAAATTGTTTTTCACCAAATTCCGCATGCCCGAAAGTACCGGGAGAGGTAGCATGGACTTACAGTGGTATCAGAGCCTAGTTAAACTCTATCTAACATGTTAGCAAAGTAGCTAGAAGATCGAGCAAAGAAAAAGTCACGAAACGAACCCGAGTTGTCAAGTTTCTGCCGATTTTTATTCTGTTCAAAAGTTGATAATTTTCATCTTAAAAATCGGCTCAGGCTTTTGTTTGAATAACCACCAAATTTGGTCCCACGAACCGTTCAAAGAGCCGCGGAAACGCTGTTAGTTGTATGTATGCCCTAGAGGCCAGTATTGTACATATGTTGTATATTATATTGGATGCTTGGACATATATAGAGATGACTTTCTTGCTCGATATGATAGTATGCTATCTGGTTACTCTTTATCTTAACATGTACACTAGTCTCTTTATATTTTCTTGTAGTTACATGTTGGTAAAGACCTTAGGATGTGTACTTGACTACCTGGACTATGATGCAAATCATACTAGTGGGGACATGGTAGTCCATAAGTACATCCTTCAAGGTCCCTAGTCATGGGTGTATCGAGACGGGGCATCGATATACCAGATTAGACTAGCGTATACGCTTCTCGACCCATGAGATGGGCGATGGATGATCCCATATCCATTGGTGTTTGACATCAGAGATGGTATACGGGTGCTCAGTGGAGACTGGGTACACTGGACGGACTCGCCGAGAACTCCCAGATGGTATTATACCTCACGTCAGATGGCAGTTCTCAGTTGACACTTGTACAGGTTAGTCTGTAGACCCGAGATCGTCATAGAGTCTTGTGTAATTCCCACTGTGCTTTGATCTCCACCTTACCACGTCCATGAGGGCGTGCAAAACGGTGGTCTTTGGGTACAGTCCCGAGTCACATGGAGGCAATGAGCGATAGGAGGGGTTTCGTCTCTCCCGGTATTGGGGGTTGATGTTGCGCTGTGCTCGATTGGCCGTAACAGGGAAGTCCCTGGCCAGGGCTGATCAGAGATTTACTGGTAAGTGTTACCAGTAGTTTCTCGACCCGTTATGAGCCTCACATCGGCACGACTTATCGGGTTATTGGGGTCTGACGTTTACCACCCCTAGACTTGATATGCGACGTATCAGACGAACAGACCGGACTGTACGGTAAGTGTTACTGGTCGGATTCGCAGGAGTGTGAGCGGGCTAGCTCGTCGATCTTCTGATCGCTCAATACCCGGGTGGCCGTTACGTTTAGCAGACCGCTTGCGGCTTGTGGGTGCTTGATATGATCATCATCTGCTACCGGCGTATTGACGAGTCTTTAGAGTCCTACACAGAGGTTTCCTAGCTCAAGCGAAACGAAATAGGAGCGCATATGAGATATGTGCGGGACCGAGAATAATACCAGTATGTGATACTGTATTCGATTCTCGCGATTTGTAACATTGATCGGTTATATGCATTATAGCCGGGTTATCGGATCAAGTGTTGATTCGATAAGTTGTTACTATTGATATTAGTCGGTTATATGCGATATGACCGGGTCGTTAAATCAAGTGTTGATTTAATGATTTAATGTATAATTATATATTTGATATATTGCTTTGCATTAACTAATATGGGTTCTCTTTAAATGGATTTTCTCACTTGATGTGCATGATGTATATGTGATATACTTTTGTACACTTATTTGTATCATATTAGATGATGCATGTTTATATGGTTAAGTGTAAAGAATAAACCCATGGTTAAGAGGATAATTAGGGTTTTGATTTTATCACACATTTATTTATCCATTCCTTTTATTTAAATTGTTTTATAAAAACAAAATGGTTTTCTTTTGTCATGAAGCTTAATGAAGCTTCATGAAGGTTTGACTCAAAGACCATTTTGTCTTTATGCTAAACCCTAACTATTCCAACTTACCATGGTTTGCTCTCTACACTTAACCCATGTTAGAATTATGATAAGTATTGCTTTTTCTTTTATTTTAAAAACACTTATCATAATACTAGCTCATCTTCTTCTTCTTCTTCAAGCTTGCTACTCCAATGGCAACTTGAGTTCTAGTGAGAGAATTCCAAATCTAAAGTGAACCCATCTCCTATTTCTTCACCCTCTACCTCTTTCCAAGTTGTTTTGGGTGTTCTCTTCACAAGTTTCACAACTTTGTGAAGTCGGAGCTTGAACTAGTGCAACCTCGACGTAGATCGTCTTTGACACAGAGCCGACGACCTATTCCGCACATTATTCCGATGAAGCCGACGAATGAGTCGAGGATTCCTGATGGACAGCGAGGGCATGACCACGTGGAGCTAAGGAGGTGGAAATCCGGATCTACAAAGGTTGTAGCTTCCGACCTTTAGTTAATTTGTTAACTAGCTTTTCTTTTCGCCTAAACATCTAGTCTAAGATCCGTAGTCTAGGGTTTCTCGGCACAAAATTTTTTAAATTGGCATGTTCGATGCCTTGTGAGACCTTACTAAAGTGCCTAGGAACCTTTCACTGGTATCAGAGCCTAGCTAGAGCCTTAGGCGAAGTCTAGACGCGATTTGAAGCCCGAACGAACCCGAAACCCTAAACTTATCTTGCTCTCTGGACTTTTTCCAAAAAGTGGGATTTTTCCAGATTAAAAATGTCTAAAAAATTCAGCAGGAATATCTAAGAATTATGGTGAAACACAGTATCATGATACATCTTTACAAGCGCGGAAACACGGCAGAAGCATGGTTTCTGCCGCTGTTCCGCGGCCAACTGTTCAAATTGAGCAATACTGTTTGCACAGTAATTCTTGTTTTATGGTGCTGGATTTTCTGGGAATTTTTAAAATTTATTCAAGAGCTGGATTTTCTGGGAATTTTTAAAATTTGTTTTAGAGCTTCGGTGTTTCGATCGGGGTATCAAATTTCGTCTTTGTGTTTTTCCGGATAATTTATAGAATATGTTAAGTAGTTCGACCGGATATAAATACCCAACTTTTCCCCTGTCGGGAAATTTCCAAGTGTTGGATTTTTCCGTAGTTTAACGACGTTCTAAGTAGTGCAAATAACGCGATGGACCCTCTAGAAGACAACAAACCTTAACTCGATTATGTGACCGTCTTGAACTGCCCTTTGAACCTTCGGGTTTGGGGCAGTACGGCGTGCCACATGTGAGGCGTTGGCTTGACCCTTCTACGGCTGGACCGTCGGTACTGAGGCACGAACTGAATGTTGTTAGACTTATTTCATGTGATGGACTGTATCGGGAAAACTTGGGTATTCGACTGTTCGATCGGAAAGTTTAACATTTTCTGTTTATCTGGAATGTGATACAATAATTGAAATTCACAAACACTTATGTGATAACTGAATGAATGTTATAAATTTAGCAGTTTAGTCCCATAAGATATTGAAAAGAGTTTTCGATAATGAGACTAAAATGCGGGATTTATATCTGTTAGGCATGTGATGTCTGAAGAAATTGCGGATTCCAATTGTTGTAGATTTACACTTTCTTTTCTGTGACCGTAAGTGTAGTATGTTCATATCGCCGGTTTCGTCGAATAGCCGGGGTTTTTTATGTGAGATGAGTGTTTTTCATTTTCATTCATGTAAAAACTTGTATGTAATATTCTTTTATTTGGGGCACTTCCAGGTAGCGGAAGTTGTCACCCTTTGTATATTATTTACTTTTCCGCATTAGGATAGACCCAAGGAGGGGAGCACAAGTAACCGGGTTCTGGGGTCCAGTGGGAGACCAACTCGAGGAGTCGAGTCCGGGTCTCCTAACCCTAGAATTGGCAGGGTTGCTTGCCGCTCTCGTAGGGGTCTAGGGGTGTGGGATTGGCTATTCATCACGACCGTGGAATCCGTGTTTTATACTGGCTCGTATTGAAAACACGGACGTCCTAGAATATCCAATATTTCATATGTATATTCTGCTGCGATATCTATGTTGTGACTCTGTGATGGATGTAATATATAGTATATATGATATATTATATAGACGTTACTTATGTTTTACACCCGCACTAGCCCTGCCCTGCTCTGTCGTTAGTTACCTAACCTAACGGTGCACGAGGGGACATCGAGGCGAATACGGATGGCATAAGTGTACGTCATATCTATCTGTGATGTTTAGGTATTTAAATGATGGGACTTCATTAATGTGATTAATGAAAGATAAGAAACCTAAGATGTTGTAGAATCAAATTTTAAAATAAAACAGGTAGCTACGGTTTTTGCTTTGCACAGCGGTATATATGATATACCCCGCACCTTATTCGATGAGGAAAGGACCGAGATCCCTTCACCGGGAGTGACTCCTTTAGCAATAACTGGCTGATGCTACAGACCCGGTTTGCTTTTGACTGCTTTTGGGTTTTTGCTTTGCACAGCGATATATATGATATATCCCGCACCTCATTCGACGAGGAAAGGACCGAGATCCCTTCGCCGGGAGTGACTCCTTTAGCAAAACTAGAAAAGCCTCAAAATCACTCCATTTCAAAACTTCATTTTGATTCTGCAACGATATCAAGTTCATTACGCAATAGGTTTTCAGAAAAACCTGCGTAGCCCTCCGTCATTTCAGATAAGTACCAGTTAGTATTCGTGCTACGTTTGTTGACTATGTTAAGGCGTAGTGTGCGGTAGCTGACCGGTATTTATCTGCTTATGCATATGATGCAGATTGGATCAGGGTAGTCGTGCGACTTTGTTGACTATGTTAAGGGTCGTGCGGGTGGGTTTAATTCAATCAGGAAATGACGGGTTGAACTTGACTGGCACTTATGATTTGTTGACTATGTTAAGGTCATATAGCTGCTAGGGGCAAAATATTATCGGGAATTTCAAGTGTTGAAATTTGCAATGAGATTGCATACCTTCTATGAGATAGTTGGATCCCGATACCCACTGCGAGTAAGAGTTACTCCTGGGAGAGTTTTACACAGTGCAATTAGCCGATCAAGTAGGTGTCTAGAAAGGTGTTAACGAGGTTACGCCTCTGGAAAAACGAGGTTTACATTAATTAGGTTCGTGCGAAAGCATGGGGGACCTCCCTCAAAGTACCGACACTGGCCTGGCTGAAAGATTGGCGAACTTGTAGTGTGTAATTAATCCCGGCTAGTCTTTCCTTTTAGGGTTTGGAGGAAGATTTGATAAAAAGCAGTGGGAGCCATCCTGATTAGATAAGATAAAAACCAATCTGATCTTGCACGAGCATACGCTAAAGTGTTTTCTTCTCTCTCTCTCCAGGTCACGACCAGTTCATGCCTTAATCAAGATAAAAATATGGATGTATTGACCGAACCCGCATGTTATACTGTGCTGGGGAACGTTGGTTCCGTTCTTTCCTATAAGAGTTATAGGAATGAACAGGATATAGGGGAATACCAGGATTCCCATGCCACCCGAATGAAGAAAGTACATGTTGATGCATTTTCTTCGGGTGTGTTCGTTACTGAGAACTGTTTCTCCATTTGCTCTACGTCCTGGGTATTAGATACCGGGTCAGGATCCCATATATGTAATCAGTTACATGGGCTTAGGAAAGGTAGAGAACTTGGAGAAGGTGATAAAGACATTATAGTTGGAAATGGTGCAATTGTTGCAGCTAAGACTGTCGGGGAATATCACCTTGTATTACCAACTGGTAATACATTGGTTCTGAACGAATGCTATTACATGCCGAACCTGATATGCAACATTATATCGGTTTCTTTATTAAGTAAAGAGGGATATAATTTTGTATTACAGGACAATGTTATGAACATTTTCCGTAACCAAAAGTTGGTTGGATCTGGCACGTTGTGCAATGGCTTTTATGTTCTAAACCAATCAACAGTTCTGAGCATAACAAACACACACAAGAGGAAGAGTTCTGAACTCAACGAATCCTTCTTGTGGCATTGTAGACTGGGTCACATCAATGTGATACGACTGGCTAAGTTGCATAAGGATGGATATTTGAAACCTTTCGAATTTTCATCTTATGACACTTGCCAGTCATGTCTCAAAGGCAAGATGACCAAAACTCCGTTTACGGGACACGGAGAAAGAGTTACCGAACTCTTGGGACTGATACATAGTGATGTATGCGGTCCCATGTCTACACATGCCAGGGATGGTTCTTCATACTTCATTACATTCACTGACGATCTCTCTAGATTCGGATATGTGTTCTTGATGAAACACAAATCAGAAGCTTTTGAGAAATTTAGGGAATATAAACAAGAAGTTGAGAACCAAACCGGAAAAAGTATTAAAATCCTACGATCTGATCGAGGAGGAGAATACTTAAGCAATGATTTCCTGGACTTCCTAAAAGAGAATGGGATTCTCTCTCAGCTGACTCCTCCATATACACCACAGCACAACGGTGTATCTGAACGAAGGAATCGCACCCTATTAGATATGGTGCGCTCTATGATGAGCACAGCTGAGTTACCTATTTCCTTCTGGGGTTATGCGCTGGAAACAGCAACATACCTATTGAATCAAGTTCCATTTAAATCTGTACCTACCACACCATATGAGATATGGAGTGGGAAGAGACCATATTTTAAACGAGTTAAAATATGGGGTTGTCCGGCCTATGTCAAAAGGCAAAATCCGGACAAGCTCGAGGCACGGTCAGTTCTTTGCAAGTTTGTGGGATATCCTAAGAATTCTCAAGGATATTTTTTCTACCATGCTGAAGAACAAAAAGTGTTTGTTTCTCAATAAGCCACCTTTTTAGAAAAGGAATTCCTTGAAAAAGAAATTAGTGGCAAAGTGGTTGAGCTGGAAGAAATTCCAGATACACAAACTATAACTGAAGATTTAGTGGAACCAGAAGATTCGATAGTACCAGACGAACCCCAGCCTCTCCGACGATCTAGTAGGGTTTCTCGTCCACCTGAGAGATACTACGGTTTTCTCATTGATGGTGGAAGCGAGGATTGCATCATGGAGGATGATGACCCAACTAGCTTCGAGCAGGCCATCACGAGTGGGGACTCAGTGAAATGGCTGGATGCTATGCGGTCCGAGATGGAATCCATGTACACCAACAAAGTATGGACTTTGGACGTTGCTCCTGAAGGGGTAAAACCCATTGGGAGCAAGTGGATCTTCAAGAAGAAACTTGGTGTAGATGGGAAAGTAGAGACTTTCAAAGCTAGACTTGTAGCAAAGGGTTTTCGTCAAAGACCAGGTGTGGACTATGACGAGACCTTTTCTCCAGTGGCTATGCTTAAATCCATCCGGATCATGCTTGCCATCGCTGCTTATCATGATTACGAAATCTGGCAAATGGATGTTAAGACCGCCTTTCTAAATGGTGATTTAGAAGAGTGCGTGTACATGACTCAGCCAGAGGGCTTCGTAGACAGTGGGAGCAGCGGGAAGGTGTGCAAGCTGCTTAAATCCATTTATGGATTAAAGCAAGCATCGCGGAGTTGGAACATCTGCTTTGACGTCGTTATCAAAGAGTTTGATTTCGTCAAAAATCCAGATGAACCTTGTATCTGCAAGAAGGTGGCAGAGAGTAAGGTTGTCTTCCTCGTATTGTACGTGGACGACATACTCTTGATAAGAAATGATATTCCTATGCTGCAATCGGTCAAGCTCTTCTTATCACAAAGATTCTCAATGAAAGATCTTGGTGATGCCTCCTGCATATTGGGAATTAGGATCTATAGAGATAGATCCAAACGGATTTTGGGATTGTCCCAATCCAGGTACATTGACACCATACTAAAGAGGTTTAGTATGGAAGAGTCCAAGCGTGGAAACATGCCCACGATCTCTGGAGTCACTCTCTCCAAAAAGATGTCTCCCAAGACTGATTTGGAGAGAGCTCGCATGCAAGGGATACCCTATGCTTCGGCAGTAGGCTCTATCATGTATGCGATGTTATGTACCAGACCCGATGTAGCATACTCACTAAGTGTAGTGAGCAGGTATCAAGCTGATCCTGGAGAGAGTCACTGGACAGCTGTGAAGAGCATTCTTAAGTACTTGCGAAGGACTAGAGATATGTTCTTGGTGTATGGTAACGGACAACTCCAAGTGGAGTCCTTTACCGATTCGAGCTTCCAGAGTGATAAGGATGACTCTAAGTCCTAGTCGGGCTTTGTCTTTACCCTTTACGGAGGGGCGGTTAGCTGGAAGAGTTCCAAGCAGGAAACCGTGGCAGACTCGACGATGGAGGCTGAATACATCGCTGCCAACGATGCTGCCAAAGAGGCTGTCTGGATCAAGAAGTTCATTACTGAACTTGGAGTGGTTCCATCCATTGAGCATCCAATACCTTTGTATTGCGATAACAATGGAGCGGTGGCTTTGGCCAAGGAACCCAGGTCCCATCAGCGATCCAGGCATATTCTGAGGAGGTATCACCTGATCCGGGAGATAGTTGATCGCCGGGAGATCGAGGTCAGGAGGGTTGACACGAAGAATAACACGGCGGATCCACTCACGAAGGCCATTCCCCAGACACAATTTGAGAGACTCTTCGGGATGCTCGGTATGCGATACTACAGCAGCTGGCCCTAGTGCAAGTGGGAGATTGTTAGTTGTATGTATGCCCTAGAGGCCAGTATTGTACAGATGTTGTATATTATATTGGATGCTTGGACATATATAGAGATGACTTTCTTGCTCGATATGATAGTATGCTATCTGGTTACTCTTTATCTTAACATGTACACTAGTCTCTTTATACTGTCTTGTAGTTACATGTTGGTAAAGCCCTTAGGATGTGTACTTGACTACCTGGACTATGATGCAGATCATACTAGTGGGGACATGGTAGTCCATAAGTACATCCTTCAAGGTCCTTAGTCGTGGGTGTATCGAGACGGGGCATCGATATACCAGAGTAGACTAGCGTATACGCTTCTCGACCCATGAGATGGGCGATGGATGATCCCATATCCATTGGTGTTTGACATCAGAGATGGTATACGGGTGCTCAGTGGAGACTGGGTACACTGGACGGACTCGTCGAGAACTCCCAGATGGTATTATACCTCACGTCAGATGGCAGTTCTCAGGTGACACTTGTACAGGTTAGTCTGTAGACCCGAGATCGTCATAGAGTCTTGTGTAATTCCCACTGTGCTTTGATCTCCACCTTACCACGTCCATGAGGGCGTGCAAAACGGTGGTCTTTGGGTACAGTCCCGAGTCACATGGAGGCAATGAGCGATAGGAGAGGTTTCGTCTCTCCCGGTATTGGGGGTTGATGTTGCGCTGTGCTCGATTGGCCGTAACAGGGAAGTCCCTGGTCAGGGCTGATCAGAGATTTGCTGGTAAGTGTTACCAGTAGTTTCTCGACCCGTTATGAGCCTCACATCGGCACGACTTATCGGGTTATTGGGGTCTGACGTTTACCACCCCTAGACTTGATATGCGACGTATCAGACGAACAGACCGGACTGTACGGTAAGTGTTACTGGTAGGATTCGCAGGAGTGTAAGCGGGCTAGCTCGTCGATCTTCTGATCGCTCAATACCCGGGTGGCCGTTACGTTTAGCAGACCGCTTGCGGCTTGTGGGTGCTTGATATGATCATCATCTGCTACCGGCGTATTGACGAGTCTTTAGAGTCCTACACAGAGGTTTCCTAGCTCAAGCGAAACGAAATAGGAGCGCATATGAGATATGTGCGGGACCGAGAATAATACCAGTATGTGATACTGTATTCGATTCTCGCGATTTGTAACATTGATCGGTTATATGCATTATAGCCGGGTTATCGGATCAAGTGTTGATTCGATAAGTTGTTACTATTGATATTAGTCGGTTATATGCGATATGACCGGGTCGTTAAATCAAGTGTTGATTTAATGATTTAATGTATAATTATATATTTGATATATTGCTTTGCATTAACTAATATGGGTTCTCTTTAAATGGATTTTCTCACTTGATGTGCATGATGTATATGTGATATACTTTTGTACACTTATTTGTATCATATTAGATGATGCATGTTTATATGGTTAAGTGTAGAGAATAAACCCATGGTTAATAGGATAATTAGGGTTTTGATTTTATCACACATTTATTTATCCATTCCTTTTATTTAAATTGTTTTATAACAACAAAATGGTTTTCTTTTGTCATGAAGCTTAATGAAGCTTCATGAAGGTTTGACTCAAAGACCATTTTGTCTTTATGCTAAACCCTAACTATTCCAACTTACCATGGTTTGCTCTCTACGCTTAACCCATGTTAGAATTATGATAAGTATTGCTTTTTCTTTTATTTTAAAAACACTTATCATAATACTAGCTCAACTTCTTCTTCTTCTTCAAGCTTGCTACTCCAATGGCAACTTGAGTTCTAGTGAGAGAATTCCAAATCTAAAGTGAACCCATCTCCTATTTCTTCACCCTCTACCTCTTGCCAAGTTGTTTTGGGTGTTCTCTTCACAAGTTTCACAACTTTGTGAAGTCGGAGCTTGAACTAGTGCAACCTCGACGTAGATCGTCTTTGACACAAAGCCGACGACCTATTCCGCACATTATTCCGATGAAGCCGACGAATGAGTCGAGGATTCATGATGGACAGCGAGGGCATGACCACGTGGAGCTAAGGAGGTGGAAATCCGGATCTACAAAGGTTGTAGCTTCCGACCTTTAGTTAATTTGTTAACTAGCTTTTCTTTTCGCCTAAACATCTAGTCTAAGATCCGTAGTCTAGGGTTTCTCGGCACCAAATTTTTTAAATTGGCATGTTCGATGCCTTGTGAGACCTTACTAGAGTGCCTAGGAACCTTTCAAACGCGGCGGGAGCACGCTCCCGCCGCGGTTCCGCGACCGAGTTGACTCGGCCGAGGTCCAAATTTGGTGCCGTGTATTTCTGGGGTTGTTTTGGGATTTTTGGAATATGTATTTTCTGCCCAGATTTTCCAGAACGAAAATTTTGTATTTGGGGGCCTATAAATCCGTATTTTTGATCGAACTTCTAAAAGACTTAAGCTGACGGGTTTTTCTGTGATGTGATATTTGTATTGAACGTCTACTAATCGCTATATGTCGATTAGTGGGGGTTATACAAATCTGTGATCTGTAATGTCATTGGAATGTGTATATGAATTCATTGGATTGTCGCGGGTGAATAGCCGGGGGTTGTGAGACGAGAGTTTTCTTTTCTTTCAATTCATGTAAATTTGTAAATTGATGTAATAATTATTTGTATGGCCACACAACCGGGTCGGGGTTGTAGCCATCATTGTATAATTTCTTTTTACTGTTTTTGCTCCTAGGATAGACCCATGGAGGGGGTGCACAAACTACCGGGTATGCCGAAGTGCCGAGTGGCCTACTCACGGGGTTGAGGGAGGTTGCTTCGCTTCGGGTACTTGGCGGGTAGTTTGCCGCACCCGTAGGGGTCTTGGGTGGGGTATTGTCTATTCACCGCGACCGTGTAATCTGCTTTTCGTTACAGGCTCGTACGAATTGCGGGTTCCTAGTATATCCAATGTGTTCATCTGTGATCTGAAATGTCTATCATTGCAATATATCTATATATGATATTATTTAGGCATTGCTTATGTTTTACAGCCGCGCTAGCCCAGCCCCCGCTCTGTCGTTACTTAAGTAACCTAACGGTTAATGACGGGGCCCCGTGGCGAATGCGAATGGCATAAGCGTACGTCATATTTTGGTTGTTTTCTGCAATGGTAGGATTAAATGATGGGACGCATTAAAAGAACTAATGCAAGAATATCACGCATTAAAAGAACTAATGCAAGAAAATAAACCAAGTAAAAGTCATTGGAACACTTTCGAAAAACCACTCGGTTCTTTTCAAAACTAACTTTTAAATGCGGAGTTTGAGCCACTCCTTTTAAAAGCTATCTCGTTCCATCGACTATATCAAGTTCACTACGTTCACGGTTTCGCCAAAACCATTCGTAGCCCTCCGTCGTTTCACATAAATAGTCAATAGTATTCAAGCTATGTATGTTGGCCAAAGTCAAGGCATAGTGATTGGTAGCTATTGGGTATTCATGTGTAGCATAGATAGATGCGTTGGTTTGGGACAGTCATACTGCCATTTTGGCCAAAGTCAAGGGTAGGTACGGGTGGGTCCAAATTAACCTGGAGAATGACGGGTAGAACTTGACATGCGACTTATGATATTTTGGCCAAAGTCAAGGTCATAAGAGCATGGGGCAAAAATCCACATCGGGGGTTTCAAAAGAACTGAAACTTACTAGTGTTGCATACCATTTGGAGTGTGATGATTCTGGTAGGATTCCTTCAGTTTCGTCACGCGATGATATTTGGATCCCGATCCTACTGTGAGTATATGCTACTCCTCGGGAAATTTCTCACTTAACGATCAATGCTATAAACCTAGTAGGTGTCTAGAAAGGTGTTAGTAGGGCTACGCCCCCAGGGAAAAGAGGTTCTTAAATTAAGGAACTTCGCGAAAGCGTTGGAAAACCTCCCTCGAAGTACCGACACCAGCCTGGCCGAACGGTTAAGCAAGTATTGTACGGTGAGATTGATCCTGACTAATTCTTCCTTTTTGGTTTGAGGAGGGATTCGAGAAACAGTGGGAGCCATCCTGTTTAGACAAACTAAAAATCACTATAAACTTGCAAGAGCATCATGCTGAGTGTTTCTTCTTCTCTCTCCTAATTGCAGCGACCAATCGACATGACTGGACTTAAGTTACTTCTAGATAAAAACAAACTGACAGGGCCAAACTACAAAGATTGGCTCAGGAATGTCAAAATGGAAATCACTTACGACAAGCTGGGGTATCTTCTTACCACCAAAGCTCCCCCTGTCCCAGGTCCCACCTCCAGCGTCGCGGATAAGGAAATCCGTAAGAATTGGGAGATTGATAGCGCGAAGGCCAAGTGCCTCGTACTTGCCTCTATGGACAACGAACATCAGAGGAGGCACGAGAATATGGACCTTGAATCCATATTTCTCCATACAAAAGAACTGTATGGAGAGCAATCTCGTATCACAAGATACGAAGTGTCGAAGAAGTTATTTTCGGCAAGGTTGGCCATCGGATCATCGGTAGCGGAATACGTGCTTAAGATGATTGGCTTCATTGAGGAGCTCGCGGAACTTGGAACCATGTTAGAGAACGAGCTCTATACGGACTTGATTCTCCAGTCCCTTCCTTCCACTTACGCCCAGTTTATCCTGAACTTCAACTTACAAGAAAAAGAAGTTGAACTTTCAGAACTCCTCAACATGCTGAGGAGTGCAGAGGGCACCCTACAGAAAGGTAGGGAAACATCCACTTTGTTTGTAGGAGGATCTTCCTCTTCTAGGTCCAAGGCGAAAGTCAAGGGAAAGAAGAAGAAAGCCCCCGCCAAACCAAGGGGCGGTGTTAGTAAAGTGGATACGAAAGGAAAAGCAAAGGCAACAAAGAAAACGGGGCAGCTTGTGGATAAAGAAGAATGCTTCTATTGTCATAAGAAAGGACACTGGAAGAATGATTGCAGGGCTTGGAAAGCCAGGACACAGGAATTGAAGCAGGTTGCGGCTTCAGCTTCACGTGTGTATGTTATTGAAAAATGTCTTTCAATAAACTCTACTTCCTGGGTATTAGATACCGGATCAGGATCTCATATCCGTAATTCTTTGCAGGCGTTGAGAAACCGTAGGGTTTTGAAGGCAGGTGACATGACCCTCAGAGTTGCAAACGGAGCTAGCAGGGATGCTAAGGCCGTGGGGGGCTATCACCTGGGAATGTCAGATGGACATGTTTTGGTTTTGCGTAATTGCTTTTTTGTACCCAACGCAACTTGTAATATCATTTCTGTATCTTTAGTTTCTAAAGAAGGTTATGAATTTGCGTTTGTAAGTAATGTTGTAAACATTCACCTTAATCAAGTTTTGATTGGGTCAGGTACATTGAGCAATGGTATATACGTATTAAACCAACCACAGATTTTCAATGTCCAGAATACACACAAAGGAAAGTCTCCGGAAATAAATCAGACTTTCTTATGGCATTGTAGACTAGGTCACATCAATGAGTGAAGGTTGACGAAGTTACATACAGAAGGATATTTGAATCCGTTCGAATATCAATCGTATGCCACTTGTCAATCCTGTCTCAAAGGAAAGATGACAAAGACTCCGTTCACTGGACACGGAGTAAAAGCGAGCGAGCTCTTGGGACTCGTACACAGCGACGTGTGCGGTCCAATGTCTACACATGCGCGAAGCGGTTATTCTTACTTCATTACTTTTACGGATGACTTTTCAAGGTACGGTTATGTCTTCTTAATGAAACATAAGTCCGAAGCCTTTGGAAAGTTCCAGGAATATAAGAATGAAGTAGAAAAACAAACCGGCAAAAGTATCAAGATTCTAAGATCGGATCGAGGTGGAGAATACTTAAGTGCCGAGTTCCTGGATTATTTAAAAGAGAACGGAATTCTCTCTCAGCTTACTCCTCCATACACTCCGCAACATAACGGTGTATCGGAGAGACGGAACCGAACCCTATTGGATATGGTACGGTCCATGATGAGTAATGCTGAGTTACCGCGATCATTCTGGGGGTATGCGCTAGAATCAGCTGCATACCTTTTGAACCGAGTTCCTACTAAAACTGTGCCTACTACGCCATATGAGATGTGGTGTGGGAAGAGACCCTATCTTAATCACATTAAGACATGGGGAAGTCCAGCTTTTGTTAAAAAGCAGCATGCGGACAAGCTCGAGGCACGCTCAGTACAGTGCAAGTTTGTGGGATATCCAAAGAATTCCAAGGGATATTTCTTCTACTGCGAAGAGGAACAAAAGGTTTTTGTTTCTCGTCATGCCCACTTTCTAGAACACCAGTTCTTAGAAAAGGAAATAAGTGGGAGCGCAGTAGAACTGGAAGAAATTCCAGAACCACAGACTATTACTGAAAGCTTAGTGGAACCAGAGGGTTCAAAAGAACAGGACATTCCTACGCCGCTCCGCAGGAGTAGTAGGCAGTCTCATCCGCCCGAGAGATACTACGGTTTTCTCATAGACGGGGATAGAGAGGATTGCATCATAGATTATGATGAGCCTACTAGCTTCCAGCAAGCCGTTCAGAGCGTCGACTCGGTAAAATGGCTGGATGCAATGCGGACCCAAATGGAGTCTATGTACACCAACAAAGTATGGACGTTGGACATTGCTCCAGACGGGGTAAAACCCGTAGGATGCAAGTGGATCTTCAAAAGGAAGATTGGTGTAGATGGACAGGTTGAGACCTATAAAGCTAGACTGGTTGCAAAGGGTTTTCGTCAAAGATCTGGTTTGGACTATGACGAGACCTTTTCTCCAGTAGCTATGCTGAAATCCATTCGGATCCTTCTTGCCATTGCTGCCTTCCACGATTATGAGATTTGGCAGATGGACGTAAAGACAGCTTTTCTAAATGGAAATTTAGAGGAGTGTGTCTATATGGACCAGCCAGAGGGTTTCATTCAAAGTGGGAGCAGCGGAAAGGTGTGCAAGTTGCTTAAGTCCATTTACGGACTAAAGCAGGCATCGCGGAGTTGGAACATCTGTTTTGATGAGACGGTCAAGGAATTTGGTTTTATCAAAAATCCAGATGAACCATGCATCTATAGTAGATTTGTAGCGAGAACTGTAGTATTCCTCGTTTTATACGTGGATGACATTCTCTTAATAGGAAATGACATTCCTATGCTACAATCTGTTAAGGGGTTCTTGTCACACAGGTTCTCCATGAAAGACCTGGGTGATGCCTCATACATCCTGGGGATCCGGATCCATCGTGATAGATCCAAGAGGATATTAGGACTTTCGCAGTCCAGGTACATCGACACCATACTGAAAAGGTTCAGTATGGAAGATTCCAAGCGCGGTAACCTACCGGCTTGTCACGGGATCACCCTCTCTAAAGAGATGTCTCCCAAGACTGATTTGGAGAGGGATCGCATGTCTATTATACCCTACGCTTCTGCGGTAGGCTCTATAATGTATTCGATGTTGTGTACCAGACCGTATGTAGCTTATGCACTGAGTGTGGTAAGCCGGTATCAGTCAAACCCTGGGTAGAAACACTGGATAGTGGTAAAGAACATTCTCAAGTACCTGAGAAGGACTAAGGTGATGTTCTTGGTGTATGGCGGAAAAGACCTCCAGATCGAGGCCTTTGCGGACTCCAGCTTCCAGAGTGACAAGGATGATTCCAAGTCCATGTCGGGTTTTGTCTTTACCCTCAATGGAGGGGCGGTGTGTTGGAAGAGTTCCAAACAAGAAACCGTTGCAGACTCGACGATGGAAGCGGAATACATCGCTGCATCTGATGCCGCAAAAGAAGATGTCTGGATAAGGAAGTTCTTGAAAGAACTTCTGGTGGTTCCGTCCATTGTTGATCCAATACCTCTGTATAGCGACAACAACGGGGCTATAGCTTTAGCGAAGGAACCCAGGTCCCATCAGAGATCCAGACACATCTTGAGGTGGTATCACCTGATCAGGGAGATCGTGGATCGCCAGGAGATCGAGGTTCGGAGAGTCGCTTCAGAAGGTAACACTGCAGATCCATTCACCAAGGCCTTGCCCCAGACTCAGTTCGAGCGGCTGATCGAGATGATAGGTCTTCGATACGCCAGTACATGGCCTTAGTGCAAGTGGGAGATTGTTAGTGTATATGCCCTAGAGGCCATTACTGTATCATACTAGTTTGTATATTACTTAATGGAAGCTTGGGATATTCACCTTGTATAAACAATCTTGCTCAATATAGTAGTATGCTACTTGGTTTGTTTCTACTTCAATGTGTACATGTGTTTATTTTAGTATATCACCTATACACATTAGTGGAGCCCTTAGGATCTTTGCTTGATTACCAGCGTTGTGATGGCAGTCACACTAGTGGGGGCTGGGTAATCTATAAGCACATCCTTATATAGGTCCCTAATCGCAGGACTATCGAGACAGGGCATCGATACTCCGGAGTAGACTAGCGTATGCGCTTCTCATCCCAGTGTGGGAGATGGTCTGTCCCACAGCCATCAGTACGTCGTACTGGAGATAGTATACGGGTGCTCGTTAGGTTACGAGTACACTGGACAGGACTCGTCGGGAACTGACCGGTTGGTATTATACCTATCGTCAGTTATCAGTTCCCAGGTGACATGAGTACAGCTTAGTCCACTGACTTGACACTGTCACTTCGCCTCGAGTGTGTTCCCACTATACTTTGATTACTACCCTACCATGGCTCAAAGGAGTCGTGCAAACAGGTAGTGGTTGGTTACAATCCCGAAGCACTTGGAGGCAGTGACGGTTAGACAGGATTCGTCTCTCCCGGTATTAGGGGTTGACATCGCGCTGTATCTAGGAGAGCCATTACACGAGTAGTCCCTGGCCAGGGCAATCGAGATATACTGGTAGGCTTCCAGTGTTATCTCAGGGTGTTTTGGGCTTCACTCCGACACGACTTGTACCGCTATTAAGGGACTGACGTTTACCGCCCCCTAGGCCCGCCATGCGATGTATCAGACGAAAAGACCGGACTGTACGGAGATTGTCACATTCAGGCTCAGTAGGAGTTCAGATGGGTTTCACCTCGTCAGTCTTCTTGTCGGCATCTACCTGGGGAACGTTACGCACAGCTAGTGCCGCTTGCGGTCTGTGGTTAAACCCACTGCCAGCGTAGTGTTGAGTCTTTAGAGTCCCACACAGAAAGCTATTCGCCTTTAGGCAAAAGAGTAGAGGTCGCATTGTTTTGCGACAGGTCGCATGGTTTTGCGACAGGGTTCGGTCACATCCGTGCGCTTATGCACGTACAGTGTCCGGACAGTTAACACTAGCGGGCTTTGGTTTAAGCCAGATCCTAGTGTACGTATTGGGATTGGATTTATCCAGTATGTATTCGTGTTTCTTGGAACGCGGATGCGGGTGTGTATGCACAGTTGACGGAGAGACAGAGGCAGAAAATTCTCATTAGGGTTGTTGACCGTTGACTGTTGACTATTGACTTTTTGCTCAACCCTAATGAGAATATGATTAACAATAATATTAATTAAGTATTGTGGTGACATGGTTGTTGAGGGGTTGACTTTGTTGACCGGTTGACTAGGTTGGACTAGTTGACCATCATGATGACAATGGCTATCATTTCATGGCAAAGACTTTTTACTTTCTTGTTTCTCTTGTGAGAAATGAGTGCATGAAATGATATGGCTATTGTAGCTTAAACCATTTACACAATACTTGATTACTATTTTGTGATGATGGTTTTGGATTATGAGAGCCAAGAGAGAAAAGTCTTCTATCATTCTATCATTCTCATTCTCTCTCTTGTTCTTGAGCTCTCATCTCTTTCCTCTTGCTCTCACTCTCTTAGTCTATGGTTCACTTGTCTCATGTGTTGAGAACCAAGAACCATAGAGAAAATCCTAACACACTCTTCTCTACTCACTCTAGTTCACAAGGTTTAGCAAACCAAGTGAACTAGTTTCTTCAAAGACCGAAGGAAAAGCCAAAGGTAGAAGCTTTCGAGGTGGATCTATCTTCGGCGCAAGGAGACGACGGAGTGAAGCCGATCCGGACAACCATCGAGGCTTGAAGACGAAGGAGATCAAGAAAGAAAGGTATAACCCCCTAACCGAGTAGTTAACAACTCCTAGTTAGGTTGTTAGTTAGATATTTAACAAAGATCCGGTTTTGAGTCCATGTTACCACCTCTAGAAAAATTGTTTTTCACCAAATTCCGCATGCCCGAAAGTACCGGGAGAGGTAGCATGGACTTACATGAATGGGTGGTATTGAAATACAGTTTTCTGAGATGAACAAATAACGCCAAACTTATCTTTTGCTCGTCCCGAGAAAAACAAAATCCTAACCTCACTTTCGCAGGGAACGCGATTGCACTGAGCTCATGCAACAAGCCGTTAATCCTCTAGGTGTCCCTAGTACGAGGAGTGTTGTCTCCTTAGGGTTTTCAGCGTATTACACCCACAAAATCCCATCAAGCTAGTTTCACAAGTTAACGTCGATCCTACTCCTACAGTTTAGTATCTAGGTTAGAAATTCTATAATCCTAAGTTAGAAATATTCAACTCTTATGTTTCACGCCTCCTATTTATTCAACCTCAGATCCTATATATTTTACAGTTTAAAAAGATCTCGGTTTCTCTTGAGTTTTCCTTCTAAAGTATGGTCTCCAATCAGGGATTTTAATCATTTTTACGGAAAACATAAGTCTTATTCTTTATTCGTATCTTTCCTCCAAACATCGATTGTATACTCTTACGTATGTGTAAAAATTTTACCCTTACACTTAAGAATTTAATTCAGGTTGTAGTACCCTTGCCCTAATACCTAATAATACTTCTTTTCATTAATGATGGACGGTTTTGCTCACACACCTTTCATGCGACTATTAATGCTTCTTGAGGCAGTAACTTCCGATTACTGAATGTGTGAGCTTAAAGCGTAAATAGCAGTTTGTAGGTCTTGACTATATTTATTTTTTTCTTTATTTTTCATTTTCAAGACCGGATATATTTTTCAATGATGCTCTTTTGGTGGTTAGCTTTAAATACCATTTTTTCTTTCATACTAGGTTTTCTGGCAAGAGTATTTCTAGGTATCCTCTACTATCTCAAGTTTCAAGATGCGTGTATGTGCAGTTTGTAGGGTATATACTTTCTAAATTTGGACTCAAGAATAGAACTATTTTTCAGACTTATCCTTCTGTAAAGCTTTCAATACATTCCCTTTATCTCGACTTAACTCAAGAACTGAACTCAAGATTACCGACTTCTATAAAAAAAACTGCAAGGACGTATAATTACCAAGGTTAAAGAGTAGGAGGGTTATTTTTAGGGTTTTCAATTCCTAATCCTAAGATTTAGTTATTTTTCACGTATCAACTAAACTTTCGGAATAAAAATCTAAGTTACCCTATTAGCTAACTTGATGACAAAGTTTTTATCTTTTTGATTTTTTTTTCGATTTTTATAGGTTTTTAAATAAGTACGCAAATGCATAATATACATTTGAATGCGAAGGAAGAAAGCTTACTGAGCACACCCCCAAACATAAACTTGACAGTGCCCTCACTGTTAGGCTACACCAAGAGAATCAAAATTATCAGCGCTCCTATTTTTTTTTATATATTATTAATTTTTTATACAAAACAAAAAGCAAACCAAAAGTATATACACAAAAAAGATCCCCCCAAACTTAAGGGAAACAGTGTTGCCACTGTTTAAGCGTTTAATGTTTAGAGTTAGGGGGGAGAGAACAATATTAATCTATACAAGGCCTTAAACAGACCAAAAGTTAAAACCAACCATTCAAACTTTTTATCGTGATAACGTGCATGTTGGTGAAAGAATGTGGAAATGAAAGAAATGGAGAATACGCGAGACCGTATGGGGATGGAAGCGGGATACGGTCTCGGTGGAGGAGAAGAATGGCGGAGGGGAAAAAGAAATTGTAAGTCGATGTACAACACCCCATGACTTGCAGGGAAGCGGAATAATGAAAAACGATCTTGTTTTAGGCGTAAACATCGAATAACCGAGAATCTTTACATAAACAATAACTAACAAGAAACCATAGAAGATTTAACTACTATGATAAGTGATTATACCTAAAGAACCGAGTCCTTCGTCTTGTCGTTCTCCACGTCCTCTCCGGCCTTCTCTATGTAGTATAAGATCCACCCGAGAGCTTTAATACAAGCTTCACCTCTAACTTGAGGTAACTAGGTTTCTTAAATCGCTAATCTAAGTAAACTAGGTGATATAGAGAATGGTTAAGGATTAAGTAGTCTACTCTAATCCTTGGTCTCAACACATGAGAGGGGAGGATTAGGGTTTGAAGAGGAAGAGCTTGAGGAGAGAGAAAGTGAGCAAGAGAATGAAATGAGATAATGATCTCTACTAATATATATGAAGCATTAACAATATCAAGATAAATCAAATAAATGATTTAACAACCATGCTCCATAAATATCTAATGGGTGATTCATCTCCATGAGTCATTAAGCATTTATGATGCATTAATGACATGGATGAATCACTCAAATGAGTCACTAATCTCATTTAATGCATATGTCACCTTAACCCCCAAGTCACCATTTTCTAGAAGCTTCTCGCGCAATTACGAGAACGCCCCTCCTATCCGTGAAAACACGGAAAAACTTTAGACTGTATAAATCCAATAACCGGATACTAGAAACTGGCTTAAACCAAAGCTGGCTAGTAAAAACTGTCCGGATGTCGTACATGCGAAAACACACGTATACGTCCGAACCCTTGTCGTAAAACCATACGACCTCTATATCGTTTCTCCTGGAGTAGGGAAACTCTCTGTGTAGGTTTCTAGAGACTCGACTACTACGCCGGCAGTGGGTTTAACCACAGACCGCAAGTAGCACTAGTTGTACGTAACGGTCCCCAGGTAGATGTCGATAAGAAGGTCGATGAGGAAACCCATCCGAACTCCTACTGAGTCTGATGTGACAATCTCCGTACAGTCCGGTCTGTTCGTCTAACACCATCGCATATCGGGCCTAGGGGACGGCAAGTGTCAGTCCCCTAATAGAGGTATAAGTCGTGTCGGAGTGAAGCCCATTACACACTGAGAAACTACTGGAACCAACCAGCAAATCTCGCTTGCCCTGGCCAGGGACTTTGCGTAATGGCTCTCTGACACAGCACGATATCAACCCCCAATACCGGGAGAGACGAATCCTGTCTAACCGCCACTGCCTCCAAGTTCTCGGGACTGCACCCAACTGCTACCTGTTTGCACGACTCCTTTGAGCCGTGGTAGGGTAGCAATCTAAGAACAGTGGGACACACTCGAGGTGAAGTAGAAGTGTCAAGTCTGCGGACTATGCTGTACTCATGTCACCTGGGAACTGTTTACCGACGACTGGTATAAAACCAACCAACGGTTCCTTGTGAGTCCTGTCCGGTGTACCCGTAACCTAACGAGCACCTGCATACTATCTCCAGTACGACGTACTAACGGCTGTGGGACTGACCATCTCCCCAACTGGGATGAGAAGCGTACACACTAGTCTACTCCGGAGTATCGATGCCCTGTCTCGATAATCCTACGACTATGGACCTGAATAAGGACGTGCTTGTAGACTGCCCAGCCCCCACTAGTGTGACTGCCATCACAACGCTGGTAGTCAAGAAAGATCCTAAGAGCTCTATCAATATGTATACTCACATATTAAGATAGAAAAACCAAGTAGCATACTACCATGTTTAGCAAGACTGTTATATACATATGAATATCCCAAGCTTCCATTAAGTAATATACAAACTAGTATGATACAATAATGTCCCCTAGGGTCTATACACTAACAATCTCCCACTTGCACTAGGGCCTTGTACTGGCATACGAAGACCGATGATCTCAAGTAGCCTATCGAACTGAATCTGAGGTAGGGCCTTTGTGAATGGATCAGCAATGTTCTCTTCAGTAGCAACTCTCTGAACCTCGATCTCCCGACGATCATTGATCTCCCTGATCAGGTTATACAGCCTTAAGATGTGTATGGACTTTTGATGGGACCTTGGTTCATTCGCTAAAGCTATAGCTCCGTTGTTGTCCCAATACAGAGGTATTGGATCAACAATGGTAGGAACCACCTGAAGTTCTGTTAGGAACTTCTTCATCCAGACCGCTTCTTTTGCGGCATCTCAAGCAACTATATACTCCGCTTCCATCGTCGAGTCAGCAACGGTGTCCTGCTTGGAGCTCTTCCAGCACACCGCCCCTCCATTGAGGGTAAAGACATAACCTTATATGGACTTAGAATCGTCCTTACCACTCTGGAAGCCGGAATCAGCATAGGCCTCCATCCTGAGGACTTTTCCGCCGTAAACCAAGAACATCTCCTTAGTCCTCCTCAGGTACTTGAGAATGTTCTTTACTGCTATCCAGTGCTTCTCTCTTGGGTCTGACTGATACCGGCTTACCACGCTCAGTGCGTAAGCTACATTTGGTCTGGTGCACAACATCGCATACATTATAGAGCCTACCGCAGAAGCGTAGGGTATAATAGACATGTGTTCCCTTTCCAAATCAGTCTTGGGAGACATCTCTTTGGATATGGTGATTCCGTGACAAGCCGGTAGATTACCGCGCTTAGAATCTTCCATACTGAATCTTTTCAGTATAGTGTCGATATACCTGGACTGCGAAAGTCCCAACATCCTCTTGGATCTATCACGATAGATCCGGATCCCCAGAATGTAAGAGGCATCACCCAGGTCTTTCATGGAGAACCTGTGTGACAAGAATCCTTTGACAGATTGTAGCATAGGAATGTCATTTCCTATCAATAGAATGTCATCCACGTACAAGACGAGGAATACGACAGTTCGTGCTACAACTTTACTATATATGCACGGTTCATCTGGATTTTTGACAAAGTCATATTCTTTGACTGTTTCATCAAAACAGATGTTCCAACTCGGCGATGCCTGCTTCAGTCCATAAATGGACTTAAGAAACTTGCATACTTTCCCGCTGCTCCCACTCTGATTGAAACCCTCTGGCTGATCAATATAGACACACTCTTCTAAATTTCCATTCAGAAAAGCCGTCTTTACGTCCATTTGCCAGATTTCATAATCATGGAAGGCAGCAATAGCAAGAAGGACCCGAATGTATTTGAGCATAGCCACTGGAGAAAAGTTTCGTCATAGTCCAAACCAGGTCTTTGACGAAAACCCTTTGCAACATGTCTAGCCTTATAGGTTTCCACCTGTCCATCTACATTAATCTTTTTCTTGAAGATCCATTTGCATCCTATGGGTTTTACCCCATCTGGAGCAATGTCCAAAGTCTATACTTTGTTGGTGTACATGGACTCCATTTCGGTCCGCATTGCATCTAGCCATCGTACCGAGTCGCCGCTCTGGATGGCCTGCTGGAAGCCAGTAGGTTCATCATCATCTATGATGCAATCCTCTATATCCCCATCTATGAGAAAACCGTAGTATCTCTCAGGCGGATGAGACGTCCTACTACTCCTGCGGAGGGGTGCGGGAATGTCCTGTTCTTCTTGAACTACTTGTTCTACCAAACTTTCAGTATTAGTTTATGGTTCTGGAATTTCTTCCAGTTCTATTTCGCTCCCACTTATTTCCTTTTCTAAAAACTGCTGTTCTAGAAAATGGGCATTACGAGAAACAAAAACCTTTTGTTCCTCTGTGTAATAGAAATAATATCCCTTGGAGTTCTTTGGATATCCCACAAAAGTTGGACATCATGTGTAATAGAAATAATATCCCTTCCAGTTCTATTACACTTTACTGATCGTGCCTCGAGCTTGTCCACATGCTGCTTTTTAACAAAAGCTGGACATCCCCAAATCTTCATATGCTGAAGATGGGGTTTCTTCCCACTCCACATCTGATATGGGGTGGTAGGCACAGTCTTGGTAGGAGCCCTGTTTAGAATATTTGCCGCTGAATCTAGCGCATAACCCCAAAAAGATCGCGTTAAATCAGCATTACTCATCATGGAACGTACCATATCCAATAGGGTTCGATTCCTTCTCTCCGATACACCGTTATGCTGTGGAGTGTATGGAGGAGTAAGCTGAGAGAGAATTCCTTTCTCTTTTTGGTAACCTTGGAACTCGGCACTCAAGTATTCACCACCTCGATCAGATCTTAGTGTCTTGATACTTTTGCCGGTTTGGTTTTCTACTTCATTCTTATACTCTTGGAATTTCTCAAAAGCCTCGGATTTATGTTTCATCAGATAAATGAATCCATACCTTGAGTAATCATCCGTGAAAGTAATGAAATAGGAAAAACCACCTCTTGCATGTGTAAACATTGGACCACATACATCGCTGTCTATGAGTCCTAAGAGATCGCTCGCTCTTACTCCATGTTCAGTAAATTGAGTCTTGTCATCTTTCCTTTGAGACAAGATTGAAAGCATAAGTTTGATATTCAAACGAGTTCAAATATCCTTCTCTATGTAACTTAGTCAACCTTCTCTCATTGATGTGACCCAGTCTACAATGCCATAAGAAAGCTATATTTAAATCTGGAGACTTTATTTTTAGTGTGTTCTGGACATTGAAAATTTGGAGTTGGTTTAACACATATATACCGTTTTCCAGTGTACCGGACCCAATCAAACTATGATTAAGGTGGATGTTAACAACACCACTTCCAAACGTGAAATCATAACCTTTATTTGATAACAAGGAAAAAGATATGATATTACACGTTAAGCTGGGTACACAAAAACAGTTATGTAAAACCAAAATGTGTCCACCCGTCAATCCCAGGTGATAATCCCCTACGGACACAGCTCCCACGCTAGCTCCGTTAGCAACCATCAGGGTCATATCACCTTCCTTCAGTACTCTACGGTTTCTCAGTGCCTGCAATGAATTGCAAATATGAGATCCTGATCCGGTATCCAATATCCAGGAAGTAGAGTTGATTAACAGACAATTCTCAATTACAAACACACCTGAAGTCAAAGCCACAGCTTGCTTCGGTTCTTGGTTCTTGTCGTTCCACGCCTTGCAATCCTTTTTCCAGTGCCCTTTCCTGTGACAATGGAAGCACTCATCCTGGCCCACTACCGGTACTGCAAACTTTTTCTTTCCTTTCCCTCCCACCTTACTTACACCTCCTCTAGGTTTGGTGGCGGCCTTCTTTTTCCTTCCTTTGGCCTTAGCCTTGGACCCGGAAGAAGAAGCTCCGCTAACAAACATAGCGGGTGTTTCCCTTGCCTTCTGCAAGGTGCCCTCTGCACTCCTCAACATGTTAAGGAGTTCTGGAAGTTCAACTTCTTTTCTTTGAATGTTGAAGTTCAGAATAAACTGGGCGTAGGTGGAATGAAGGGACTGGAGAATAAGGTCTGTATAGAGCTCATTATCCAAAGTCGTCCCAAGGTCTGCGAGCTCTTCTATGTGGCCAATCATCTTTAGGACATGTTCTCCTACCGATGATCCGACAGCCAACCTTGCTCGAAACAAGATCTTAGAGGTCTCGTATCTTGCTATACGAGATTGCTCTCCATAAAGTTCCTTTGTATGGAGAAATATGGCATCTAGTTCCATATCCTCGTGCATCGTCTGATGTTCATTTTTCATCGAGGCAAGCACGATGCACTTGGCTTTCGCGCAATCGAAATCCCAGGTTTTGCGGATTTCCTTATCCACATTACTGGATTTGGGACCAGGTACAGTAGGTGCCTTAGCGGTGAGGACGTACCCTAATTTGTCATAGGTAAAAGCCATTTTGACATTCCGCAGCCAATCTTTGTAGTTTGGCCCTGTCAGTATATTTTTCTCTAAAAGTAACTTAAGTCCAGTCATTTTCAGGGTCGCTGCAATTAGGAGAGAGATAAGAAAACTCTTTAGCATGATGCTCTTGCAAGTTTAGAGTGGTTTTTAATTTATCTAAACTGGATGGCTCCCACTGTTTCTCGAATCCTTCCTCAAACCATAAAAGAAGAATTAGCCAGGACTATTCTCACTGTACAATACTTGTTTAACCGTTCATCCAGGCTGGTGTCGGTACTTCGAGGGAGGTTTTCCAACGCTTTCGCGAAGTTCCTTAATTAAATAACCTCTTTTCTCTGGGGGCGTAACCCCGCTGACACCTTTCTTGACGCCTACTTGGTTTATAGCATTGATTGTTAAGTGACGAATAGCCTGATGAGTAGCATATACTCACAGTAGGATCGGGATCCAAATATCATCGTATGATAATGTTGAAGGAATCCTATCAACATTCATCAAACTCTAAATGGTATGCAACCTTTTGCAAAATTCAGTTTCTTTAGAAATTCCCGATTTAAGTTTTTGCCCCATGCTCTTATGACCTTGGCTTTGGTCAAAATGTCATAAGTCACATGTCAAGTTCTACCCGTCATTATCTTGTCAATTTGAACCCATCCGTACATACCCCTAACTTTGGTCAAATGATAATACGACTGTCCCAAACTAACTCATCTATCTATGCAACAAATGAATACCCAGCAGCTACCAAACACTATGCCTTGACTTTGGCCAAAATGCATAGCTTGAATACTACTGAATACCCAAATGAAATGACGGAGGGCTATGAATGGTTTTGGCGAAACCGTGAACGTAGTGAACTTGATATGACCGAAGGAACCTGATAGCTTTTAAAAGGAGTGGTTAAAGCTCCGCAATTAAAAATATCATCTATTTTAAAATAACCGATTGGTTCCTTTTAAATTGTTCCAACGATTCAACTTTTTGGTTTATTTTCTTTTCATTATAAATAATGCGTCCCATCATTAACCTATAATTGCAGAAAACAACGAAAATAGAACGTCCTCTTATGCCATCCGCATTCGCCACGGGGTCCCGTCATCACCCGTTAGGTTACTTAACTAACGGCAGAGCGGGGGCTGGGCTAGCGCGGGTGTAAAACATAAGTGACGTCTAAATAGCTATCATATATAGATATTGTATATTCGTCGGACGCAATAATAGGCATTCCAGATCTCATATGAACTTTATTGGATTTGCAAGCAATCCGTGTTTGTTTAGAGCCTGCAACAAAAGACGGATTACACAGTAGTGATGAATAGCCTTTACCCCACCCTAGACCCCTACGGGTACGGAAAACTACCCGCCAAATACCCGAAGTGAAGCGGTCTCCCTCAACAAAGTGAGTAGGCCACTAAACACTTCAAAGTACCCGGTAGTTTGTGCACCCCATCTTGGGTCTATCCTAGAAGCAAAAAACAGTAAAATGAAATAATACAACGGTGGCTACATCCACAACCTGGATGTGCCCCGCAAAATAATATTACAACATATTACAATTACATTGAATGAATGAATATAACAAACCATATCAAACCCCGGCTAATCATCACAACAGTCCAATACAGTTCACAACCACAAATAGTAAAAACCATTACAGAAATGTGCAACCCCCTGCCAACCGACATACTAGCAGTTAGGGGAGGTTTACAAACACATTATACAACCACAGATATAATTAAATTAGTAAACATCGTATAATTTCGATCGAGCAAACATATCATATTCTAATCCCAAAACTTCTCTGTGCACCTGAGACTTTGAGCAGAAAATAAACATTCCAGAAAACACAACAATATCACAAAAGAATAACAGGAGCAAACTGGGTCGAATCGGCCCCAACTCGGCCGCAGATCCGCGGCGGATCGGTGGGATCGGCCGCGGTTCTACGGCTGTATGGCCGATTCACTAACCCATTTTTCTCCTGTGTTCATATCTATCTATATTTGTTACTCTTCAGCGACCTGAAAAATTTTTAGAGCCTGTTTAAAATTCGACAGAAACATGTGATATCGATGTCGTTTTTTGGTTCGTTTTGCGTTCGAAATTCATACGACTTTGCTAATGAGTTAATTATTGTTTAGCGAGGTTCTGATACCACTGTAAGTCGATGTACAACACCCCACGACTTGCGGGGAGGCAGAATAATGAAAAACGATCTTGTTTTAGGCGTAAACATCGACTAACCGAGAATCTTTGCATAAACAATAACTAACAAGAAACCATAGAAGAGTTAACTACTATGATAAGTGATTATACTTAAAGAACCGAGTCCTTCATCTTGTCGTTCTCCACGTCCTCTCCGGCCTTCTCTATGTAGTAGAAGATCCACCCGAGAGCTTTACTACAAGCTTCACCTCTAACTTGAGGTAACTAGGTTTCTTAAATCGCTAATCTGAGTAACCTAGGTGATATAGAGAATAGTTAAGGATTAAGTAGTCTACTCTAATCCTTGGTCTCAACACATAAGAGGGGAGGATTAGGGTTTGAAGAGGGAGAGCTTGAGGAGAGAGAAAGTGAGCAAGAGAATGGAATGAGATAATGATCTCTCATAATATATATGAAGCATTAACAATATCAAGATAAATCAAATGAATGATTTAACAACCATGCTCCATAAATATCTAATGGGTGATTCATCTCCATGAGTCATTAAGCATTTATGATGCATTAATGACATGGATGAATCACTCAAATGAGTCACTAATCTCATTTAATGCATATGCTACCTTAACCCCCAAGTCACCATCTTCTAGAAGCTTCTCGCGCAATTACGAGAACGCCCTTCCTATCCCTGAAAACACGGAAAAACTTTAGACTGTATAAATCCAATAACCGGATACTAGAAACTGGCTTAAACCACAGCCGGCTAGTAAAAACTGTCCGGATGTCATACGTGCGTAAACACACGTATGCGTCCGAACCCTTGTCGTAAAACCATACGACCTCTATATCGTTTCGCCTAGAGTAGGGAAACTCTCTGCGTGGGACTCTAGAGACTCGACTACTACGCTGGCAGTGGGTTTAACCACAGACCGCAAATAGCACTAGCTGTACGTAAAGGTCCCCAGGTAGATGTCGATAAGAAGTCCGATGAGGAAACCCATCCGAACTCCAACTGAGTCTGATGTGACAATCTCTGTACAGTCCGGTCTGTTCGTCTAAGACTATCGCATATCGGGCCTAGGGGGGCGGCAAGCGTCAGTCCCCTATTAGCGGTATAAGTCGTGTTGGAGTGAAGCCCATTACACCCTGAGAAACTACTGGAACCTGTTAGTAATATGTATGCCCTAGAGGCCATTACTGTACATTGGATGTATATTGTAGTGGATGATGGGACATATATAGGTAGGACTTTCTTGCTCGACATGATATTACGCTATCTGGTTGCTCTTTATCTTAACATGTATACTTTCTGTCTCTCTGTTACATGTTGATAAAGCCCTTAGGATGTGTACTCGACTTCCAGGACAATGATGCAGATCATACTAGTGGGGCCTGGGTAGTCCATCGGTACATCCTTCAATGTTCTTACTCGTGGGAATATCGAGACGGGTCATCGATATTCCAGAGTAGACTAGCGTATATCTTCTCGACCCATGTGATGGGCGATGGATGATCCCATATCCATTGGTGTTTGACATCAGAGATGGTATGCGGGTGTTCAGTGGAGACTGGGTACACTGAACGGACTCGCCAAGAACTCCCAGATGGTATTATACCTCACGTCAGATGGCTGTTATCTGGTGACACTGGTGCAGCTTAGTCTGTTGACCCGAGATCGTCATAGAGTATTGTGTGTCTCCGACTGTGCTTTGATTTCCACCCTACCACGGCTCTACTGAGTCGTGCAAACAGGTGGTTTTTGGGTACAGTCCCGATTCACATGGAGGCAATGAGTGATAGGAGGGGATTCGTCTCTCCCGGTATTGGGGGTTGATGTTGCGCTATGCTCGACTGGCCATAACAGGAAATCCCTGGTCAGGGTTGCAGTGATATACTGGTAAGAGTTATCGGTAGTTTCACGAATGTTATGGACCTTACGTCGGCATGACTTATCAAGCTACTGGGGTCTGACGTTTACCACCCCTAGGCGAGATATGCGACATATCAGAAGAACAGACCGGACTGTACGGTAAGTGTTACTGGTTGGATTCACAGGAGTGTGAGCGGGCTTGCTCGTCAATCTTCTGATCGCTCAATACCCGGGTGGCCGTTACGTTTAGCAGACCGCTTGCGACTTGTGGGTGTTTGTTATGATCATCACCTGCTGCCGGCGTATTGACGAGTCTTTAGAGTCCTACACAGAGGTTTCCTGGCTCAAGCGAAACGAAATAGGAGCGCATATGAGATATGTGCGGTACCGAGAATAATGCGTGTATGTGATACCGTATTCTATTCTCGCGATGAATGTATCGAATGGTTGTATGCGATATAACCTAGTTATCGAATCGAGGATTGATTCGATAAGTCGATACATTGGATACTAGTCGGTTATATTCGATATGACCGGATCGTTAAATCAACTATTGATTTATTTATTTAATTCATAATTATATATTTGATATAATAATTTGAATTAACTAGTATTTGTTCACTTTAAATGGATTTTCTCACTTGAAGTACACAAGTTGTATATGTGATATACTTTTGTGCACTTGTTTGTATCATGTTTGATGATACATGCTAACTTGAGTTTGTGTGTATGATTAAACCATGGTTATATGAATGGTTAGGGTTTTGTTTACTTATTCATCTTTTTTTGTTTATTTATTTTTGAAAAGATAAATAGAAATGCTGGCTTTCTTTGTTTCTTTCATGAAGCTTCATGAAGTGTTGAAAGCTTGACCATTTTGTTTGCTTCCCTTAACCTAACCATTCACCTAACCCTAGTTTAGTCTCTACACTTAACCATGGTTGGTATATGATAAGTATTCATTTTATCTTCTATTTGGAAAATACTTATCATATTCTTTTTCTTCTTCTTCTTCATCTTCAACAAGAAGAAAAACTTTCCTCCATCAATGGAAACTTGAGAAAAAGTGTGAGAAATCTAATTCTAAAGTGAACCCACTTCCTATTTCTTCATCCTCTACCACTTGCCAAGTAGTATAGGGTGTTTTCTTCACAAGTTTCATGACTTGGTGAAGTTGGAGTTTGATCTTGAGTTGCCTCGACGTAGATCATCTTCGGCATCGAAGTCGACGACCTAGCCCGATCAATTCTTCGATGAAACCACCGCTAGAGTCCGAGATCCGATGGGTACAGCGGAGGGACTTCATCACGGAGCTATGGAGGGGAGGACCGGATCTACAAAGGTTGTAGCCCCTTCCCTTTTAGTTAAAGTCGTTAACTTGCATCGCATCACCTATAAATCTAGTTAACAATACGTATTAGGGTTTGTAGGCACATGAAAATTTTTGAATTAGCCATGCTTGATCACTTGTGAGACCTCATTAGTGTGCCTAGGAACCCTACAGTGGTATCAGAGCCTAGCTAGAGCCTTAGGCGATGCGTAGACGGAGTTAGAAGTCCGATCGAACCGAAACCCTAACTCCAAAATGCTCTCTGGACATTTTTCAAAAACTTGGTTTTTTTCCAGATTAAAAATATGCAGAAAAATCAGCAGGAGATTGTAAGAGTTACTGTGAAATTCGATCGCCTAATTCCATCAAACCGCCGCGGTTCCGCGGCACGAGCATGGCTCGTGCGGCGGTTCCGCGGCCGTACGGTCTCGTTGTTCAATGAATTTTACACAGTAATACCTATATTGTTATGCTGTATTTTCTGGGAATTTTTAATATCTACTCAAGAGTTGTGTTTTCTGGGTTGTATTGGGAGTTCGTAGATTCGATCGGATTATCAAACTTTGTCTATGTGTTTTCCGGATATTTTAGAATATGTTAAAAAGTTCGACCGGATATAAATACCCACTTTTTCCCCTGCCGGGAAATTTCCAATTGTTGGACTTTTCCGTAATTTAATGACGTTTTAAGTAGTGCAAGTAATGCGATGGTCCCTCTAGAAGACAACAAACCTTAACTCGATTATGTGACCGTCTTGAACTGCCCTTTGAACCTTAGGGTTTGGGGGAGTACGGCGTGCTACATGTGAGGCGTTGGCTTGACCCTTCTACGGCTGGACCGTTGGTACTGAGGCACGAAGTGAATGTTTTTAAACTTATTTCATGTGTTGAGCTGTATCGGGAAAACTTGGGTGTTCGATTGTTCGATCGGAAAGTATAACATTTTCTATCTTATCCGGAATGTGATACAATAATTGGAATTCACAAGTAGTTATGAGATAACTGAATGAATGTTATAAATCTAGCGGTTTAGTCTCACTTGATCGGTTGCCACGGAATTTTGATGTGATCAAAAGTCCGTCGCAATCACGTAGCGTACGCGGATACTCGCCGGGTAAACTTAATAGACAGCCCCGACCAAGTGACTGTAAGAGAACCCCGTCGCCGAAAGCATCCATTCGGGTGCTCGCGGCAGCGGTGTTCCGCCTTGGTGCACTTCGTCGACGGTATCAGGGGTGCAGCCGCCTACTAAAGTTTGCGACGAGCATTCGATAAGGATGTCGGGAATATTGTTGAATTGCCCGACTTGATATTGAAAAGAGTTTTCGATAATGAGACTAAAATGCGGGGTTTATAATTGTTAGGCATGCGATGTCTAAGGAATTCATTTGATTAGGAATGCGATGTCTAAAGAGGTTGCGGATTCCAACTGTTGTAGTTTTACACTTTCTTTTCTGTGACCGTAAGTGTAATATGTGATATCGCCGGCTTCGTTGCTATATGTCAACGACAATTGGGATACGCATGTTTACTTACGTTGATGACATGTGATGTTATGTGTTGCTGGATATGTTATATTAGATCGTCGTGTTTGAATAGTCGGGTTTTTTTTATGTGAGATGAGTATTTTTCCTTTTTCATTCATGTAAAAACTTGTATGTAATATTCTTTTGTTGGGGAACTTCCAGGTTGCGGATGATGTCACCATTTGTATATTATTTACTTTTCTGCACTAGGATAGACCCAAGGAGGGGAGCACAAGTAACCGGGTTCTAGGGTCCAGTGGGAGACCATCTCGAGGAGTCGAGTCCGGGTCTCCTAACCCTAGAATTGGTAGGGTTGCTTGCCGCTCTCGTAGGGGTCTAGGGGTGTGGGATTGGCTATTCATCACGACCGTGGAATCCTTGTTTTATACTGGCTCGTATTAAAAACACGGACGTCCTAGTATATCCAACATTTCATATGATATTTTCTGCTGCGTTATCTGTGATGTGATCATGTGATCTGTTCAGATAGATATTACATATAGTATATATGATATATTATATAGACGTTGCTTATGTTTTACACCCGCGCTAGCCCTGCCTCTCTCTGGCGTTAGTTACCTAACCTAACGGTGCAGACGGGACATCGAGGCGAATGCGGATGGCATAAGCGTACGTTATATTTATCTGTGATGTTTAGATGGACTTAAATGATGGGATATTCATTAATGAGATTAATGAAAGATAATAAACCTAATTGATGTTGTGGAATCGAATTTCAAAAATAAAACAGGTAGCTACAGTTCTTGCTTTGCATCGCGGTGTTCCTTATAGAACATCCTGCACCTTATTCGATGAGGAAAGGACTGAGATCCCTTCACCGGGAGTGACTCCTTTAGCAATAACTGGCAGATGCTACACACTCGGTTTGTCTTTTGATCGCTTCTATAGTTTTCTCTTTGCACAGTGATATACATGATATATCCCGCACCTCATTCGACGAGGAAAGGGCCGACGATCCCTTCACCGGGAGTGACCCCTTTAGCAAAACTAGAAAAGCCTAAAAAACATTCCATTTAAAAACCATTTGATTCCGCAACGAGATCAAGTTCAAAGCGTTAAAGGTTTTCATAAAAACCATTCGCAACCCTCCGTCATTTTAGGAAGTAGAGTACTTAGTATTCGTGCTGTGTTTGTTGACATTAGTTAAGGCACAGTATACGGTAGCTAAGTGATGTCTTCCTACACCGCATATAATGCAATTAGTTAGGACAGTCGCGTGACTTTGTTGACCTTAGTTAAGGGTCATGTGGGTGGGTCTAATTAATCACGAAATGACGGGTAGAACTTGACTAGTACTTATGATTTGTTGACCGTAGTTAAGGTCATAAGTGCTAGGGGTAAAAACCTTTATCGGGAGTTTCAAGTGTTGAAATTTGCAATGAGATTGCATACCTTCTATGTGATAGTTGGATCCCGATACCCACAGTGAGTAATTGTTACTCCTGGGAGAGTTTTGCACTTTACAATTAGCCGATCAAGTAGGTGTCTAGAAAGGTGTCAACGGGGTTACGCCTCTGGGAAAACGAGGTTTACTGTAATTAGGTCCGTGCGAAAGCACGGGGAACCTCCCTCAAAGTACCGACACTGGCCTGGCTGAAAGATTGGCGAACTTGTAGAGTGTATTTAATCCCGGCTAGTCTTTCCTTTTAGGGTTTGAAGGAAGATTTGATAAAAACAGTGGGAGCCATCCTGATTAGATAAAATATATAACCAATCTAATCTTGCAAGAGTGCACGCAGAGTGTTTTCTTCTCTCTCTCTCCAGGTAGCGACCATATCACGCCTTAATCAAGATAATAATATGGATGTATTGACCAAACCCGCTTGTTATACTGAGCTGGGGAACGTTGGTCCCGCTCCAACTTATAATTGTTATAAGACAGAGCAGGAGATAGGGAATACCAGAATTCCTATGCCACCCAAATGAAGAAAGTGCATATGATGCATCTCCTTCGGGTATGTTCATTACAAAGAACTATTTCTCAGTATCCTCTGCATCCTGGGTATTTGATACTGGATCAGGATCCCAGATATGTAATCTGTTACATAGGGCTACAAAAAGGTAGAAAACTGAGAACGGTTATAAGTTTCATGAGACAGAAAACAGGGCAAGTGTTGCAGCCAAGTCTGTTGGTCACTGTCACCCTGTATTACCAGCACATTGATTCTGAACAAATGCTATTAGATACCGAACCTGATATACAAAATCATATCAATCTCTTTATTTATTAAAGAAAGGATAAAATTTTGTATCGATGGATAATGTTTTGAACATTTCCTATATCAAAAGTTGATCAGTTCAGGCACGTTATCTAAAAGCATTGACGTTCTAAATCAAACTACAGTTCTTAGTATACAGAACACACACAAGAGGAAGAGTTCAGAAATGAACGATTTCTTCTTGAGGCATTGTAGACTAGGTTGTAAGTCTACGCTAGCGCCCCGGCAGTCTACAGACGCCAAAATGCGGAACAAAACTTTTAAACCGGCGCTATCGTATACTTTAACCCGGATCTGCCATTATTGCTAAACTAACAAACTGTAAAGAGTGTAGAATGGTTATACCGAACGATCCGAGTCCTTCGTTCTTCAACCATCATCCCACGCTCCGTTGCGGCTGCTCCGATCTCGTCGATCTCCGATCTCCTCGTCGAGGTGGCACCACAAGATCGGTTCTTTAAACGGGCTCTCGCCTCTGACTCGAGGCAACTCGATCGTCAAGTTTGCTAAAAGAGACGACCAAGAATGATGTAGAGAATGAGTAGATGACTTTGTCTCACTTCGTCCAAATCCGTGGACGATCGGTTAATGAAGTTGCCGAGGGAATCGGGTGATGGAATGAAATGAGCTGTGAATTCCATACACCCCAAAAATCTATCATAATCATTTCAAGAATGAATCAAGTGAGAGAGAGAATGAGGAGAGAGAGAGGGCAAGCCATATATAGCAAGAGGGAGGTGACCGTAGGAGAAGGGGGTGACCTTAAGCAAAAGCTTCTCACTTTTAAAATATCTTAACCAAAACAAGAATGCATTAATACAAAGCATGACTCACTAAACCTAGTCACCCTTTAATAAATGCAACCAATTAGAACACAACACCAATTAGCCTAGTCACCTCATCTAGAATCTTCTAGAACACTGACTCATCATATCTGAAGAAAAGATAAATCCGTCTTTAACAGAATGTTAAAAGACGGCTGATAGAAAACTGGAAACTGGCAACTTCCAAAAGTGATCCTGAAACAACTTTCAGGATAACCCCGAAACTGTATAAATATACCCGCATTTGTATTACGACCGAATACAAATGAAACTGAGACAAAGATATTATACCTACTCATTATAATACTCGGATCCGGCTTAAACCAAAGCCGACCAGTATCATCTGTCCGAAAATCGACACGTGCGTAAACGCACGTGCATTTTCCGAACCCTGCCATAAAACCATACGGCCTCTACAACGTTTCGCCCGAACTTGGGAAACTGTCTATGGGGGACTCTAATGACTCGTCAGCACCCTGGCAGTGGGTTTAACCACAAACCGTCAGCGGCAGTAGCTATGCGTAACGGCTGCCCATGGACTGACCTCAAGGGTGGCCGAGGAGCGAACTCAAGGGAGACCGATGAGCGAACTCCTCCGAAAAACCCTACTGAGCCTAACAGTGACAATGTATATACAGTCCGGTCCGTTCGTCAATGAGTATCGCATATCCGCCTAGGGGGCTAGCAACGTCAGACCCCCAATAGCAGTATAAGTCGTGTCGGAGTGAAGCCCAATTACACCCTGAGATACTACTGGAGTACCTACCAGTAAATCTCCTGCCACGGCCGTGGGCTTTGTGTAATGGCTCTCCTAGACACAGCACGATCTCGCCCCCAATACCGGGAGAGACGAATCCCCTGCCGATCCGCTCACGTGCCTCCATATGGCTCGGGACTGTACCCAAAAACTACCTGTTTGCACGACTCCTTTGAGCCGTGATAAGGTAGAAATCAAAGCACAGTGGGAACTCACACGAGACAAATGACGACCTCAGGTCGATGAACTAACCTGTACACATGTCACCAGGGAACTGCTATCTGACGGTAGATATAATACTAACTAGCAGATTCCCGGCGAGTCCTGTCCGGTGTACTCATAACCCAATGAGCACCTGTATACATCTTAGGTGATCCAACTGACACCGGTGGCTTGTGAGACCGGCCACCGCCCCTCGTCGGGGTCTCGACTGTACACACTAGTCTACTCCGGAGTATCGATGCCCTGTCTCGAAACTCCCACGACTAGGGACCACAATTAAGGATATGCATATAAACTACCCAACTCTCACGTATATGATCGCCATCATACTGTTGGTAGTAAAGCAAGATCCTAAGGGCTCTATCAAAGTGTAACATGCAATCAGTCACCTGAACATGTACACGACTGATAAAGGCAAACCGGATAGCATACTATCATCTCGAGTAAGACTGTGCTACCGGGATAGGTCCTCCGCAATCACTGCAATCACGTACCTGCGATCCAATAATTGACTATGAGGGCACTATCACCAACAATCTCCCACTTGCACTCAAGGCTAATATTGCGATGTCGACTACTCACAGCCCGTGTGAAACCGAACATCCAACTCCTCTACTAATCAGTTTCACAAAGCCCGTTTGTAAAACTATTGTGTTCGAGAAATAGCCTCGGTGAGTGGATCCGCCTAGAAGTTTCTTTCTGTATCTCTCTTAATCTCAAGTTCGTGGAGAAAGCCATCTCCCGAATTGAGTAGTACCTGTCTTAGAATATGTCTGGATATCTGATGGGACCTTTGTTCATAAATGAACTCCATATCCAAACTTCTTAGACTGTATGGATCACTGAACCTAATCAGTATCCGGCACCATGCCACCCACAGTATCCTCTGGAACCACCTGTCCATAATACTGTCCTTCGTCAGAAAGAAAACTAAAACTCTGACAATCACTCTGTCATCCATGTCACCTTTGAAGCCTGGAATGATAACCGTCTCCCGAAAGAGGCTGCCGTTATCAAATCCGTAGAACATGTACTAATGTTCTAAAACTGCTTCCTTATGTTTCTCCAGGATTGGATTAATACAAACTTATTGCATCTAGTGCAAAAACAACATCTGGTGTGGTACTTGACATTTCATGATTGACTCAGTTGCCTAAGCAAGTGATCTGCCAATCATGCACATCCCTCTCCCCTTTAGTCTATACGACACCTTTAGAGAGGGTGACTCCATCACCTGCAGGTACACTACCATGCTAGGAGTCAACTATTCTAAAAACCATTAGAATATCTGTCAAAGTACCTACATTTGGAAACTACCCAAATCCAGATCTAAAACCATAGATCTAGAAACCAGAATGTCAAATATTATATCCATATCCTGTCTGTAGAAACAACTGTGTGACAACCACAGTACAACCGATCGTAGTATAGGAATTTTACTTCCTATTCTGTGTATGTCATCCAGATACCATGACATCACACCCTACTACCTTCTTAACTGATCCATCCCCTATTCTGATTGAAGTCAAACCCATGACTGTCACATCAAAATTAGATGATCTATCTCCGCTAAAACTGCTCAAGTCTATAAATAGATATAAGCGTCTTGCCCACTATGCTTCCGCTGCTCCCACTGACTACGAAAACCCTCCTACCGGGTCTCATAGCCTGGAACAACAGTAGTGTCAAGTCTGGGTAGATAAGAACCTCCCTGTCACCGTCCTTGAGGCTACCGGAGTACCTCTCGGGTGTCTGAGGTTACCTACCATACCTGCGGAGTGGCTATTGGAATGTCAAACCTGATTGAATGTATAGGTCCTATCAAATTTTCCGTAATCGTTCGCGGTTCTGGAATCACTTCCAGTTCTACCATACTCCCACTACTTTTTTCTGAAAAAGATCCATTTTTACTAAAACTGTGGCGAGTCAAGAACAATATCACTATTGATCTTCCAAATGGTAGAATATCAACCCTCGTCATAGCCAGGGTCAACCCACAAACAGCCATTACACAAACGTGCCCTGAGTTATCCAGTGTCTGGTTTTAATCATAAGCTGGACAACTCCCCGTACCTTAATTTCTTTTAAGGTACGATCCATTCTATATCCAATACAGAAACTTTGGCACTTATTTAATTGGAACCATATTCAATCCATGCATCTGTCTCCAGTGCATATCAACTTAATGGAAAGAGGCTAATCAGCATTACTCAACTTAGGAATCCATCCAATTATGAGTAACCTGAAAAAGAAACACGTTTCTCAAAACCATCACTATCATCTGAATACCAATCACAAGAATCTACATCTTCGATCTCTTTGAAGAATCCCGATACTTGTGACATCTGGTTCTCTACTTTATTCTTATACCCACAACTTCTCAAAACTTAGACCTTGTATTTCTACGAAACACTCGTCTAAATACTAGAGAAGTTATAAGTAAATAGAACATAGTACGAGGACCTACCCTTTTGTCCTGATGGACACTGGACAACATACAATACTCTGTATAAGTCCGCTGAGTTAAACAACTCAAAACCTGTGCGTTGTAGGTGGAAAACTGTACCCTGGCGATTTCCTCAAATATCACCAATTACAACGAATTCCGATATAATGAGGATGATCACCTAATTCCCAATATCTTACTCCCAATCATCATCTGTAAAACCATACAGATATGAGAATGAAACCTGGTAAATACATACCCTTGGAGTAAGTGTCTAATCGGGAAAACAGTTTTTCCTTTAACAATGCACTGAAACATGAAAATGTTTCGTAGGGGTATCCTGGTATTCATAGCAATGCCTCTTCCATAATCCAATTCATGACTTCAGCCGTATATTTTATTGCCATCTCTCCAAATCCCCTTTATTTGTCTTTAGTCGTTACCTTCTGTACACCATCGTTAGGCTAAATGGTTTTCTTCCTTCCCTACCGTTCGGCACCAGCCTATGGTTTGGAAGAAGACTATCCAGTAAGCATAATAGGTGTACCCTCCTAAACCAAGGAGTACTCGCAACTGAGAGAAGGTGATGATAAAAGACAACTGAATAATACCTTATTCTTTTAAAAGTGAAATAGGAGTGGCGATGAAGTACGCGGTTTTGGTCGTGAATGATATCAGTCGCAATTTACTTTGCCCTCTTTCTAATCCCTTTATTTTGTCTTTACATATTACCTTCTGCACACCCTACTTAGGCTAATTGGTTTTCTTCATTCCCTACCTTTCGGCACCAGCCTATGGTTTGGAATAAGACTATCCAATAGGCGTAATAGGTGTACTCTCCTAAACCAAGGAGCTCTCGCAACCTGAGAGAAGGTGATAATAAAAGACAACTGAATAAACCAATTCTATTTCTCCTGAACCTGGATCCATCCCCGAAGAAGTCCCTTCGAGTTCGTATATAACCATACGATGGATCTATCCAATGGAAGTGGATATCCGTAGTAATACGGGTGTTCTGAGAAATGCAAAGGGTAAAAGAAGGAGTGGCAATGACTTATGCAACTCAGACAATCCAATAAGCCAGTATTTTAAGAAGGTTCGGTCAACCTGGTCACTGAGTCATAGTCTAGGGTCGGTCAAAGGTCGCTGCCAAAGAGAGAGAGAGAAAAGAAACACTTTGCGTGCACTCTATCCTAGATCAGAATGGTCATCATTTTATCTAATCCGGAAACCTCCCACTGTCCTGTCCAATTCTCCTCCAAACCTAAAGAAGAATCAATCGGGATCACCCGAAGAGTAAACCAACTCATCAGTGGGAATCGGGATCCAACTCTCATCGTATGATAACGTGATGGAATGCATCCACGTTACTCATACTCCAGATGGTATGCGCATACTTGGCAAGTTTCAGTTTCTTTAGAAACTCCCGATATTGTTTTTGCCCCATGCTCTTATATCCTTGGTGTTAGGTCAAAATGTCATAAGTCACATGCCAAGTTCTACCCATCACTATCTTGTTAATTTGAACCCACCCGCACATGCCCTTGGCGTTAGGTCAAAATGGCAGAACGGCTGTCCCAAACTAACTCATCTATCTATGCAACAATTGAATACCCAGCAGCTACCAAACACTATGCCTTGGCGTTAGGTCAAAGTACATAGCTTGAATACTACTGAATACCCAAAAGAAGTGACGGAGGGCTACGGCTGGTTTTTGGCGAAAAACCTTTAGCGTAGTGAACTTGATATCGCTGAAGGAACCTGATAGCTTTTTAAAATATACTGGCGAAAACCTTTTGCTAAAGAGGTCACTCCCGGTAAAGGGATCTCGGCGCTTTCCTCGTGGAATGAGGTGCAGGATATTCCACTGAATACCGCTATGCAAAGCAACTTGTAATCGACTATAGTGCAGTTATTACGCTGACGCAAACTTCTGCCCAAGGGGTCAGTCCCGGTGAAGGGATATCAGCCCTTGCCCCGTCGAATGAGGTGCAGGATATTCCACTGAATACCGCTATGCATAACAAAAGGAAACGTCTTTGTAACAACACTTTTTAAATTGTTCCAACAACTGCAAACAGGTTTGTTTTACTTTGCATTGATCAGAATCAACGCAGTCCCATCAATCGATCACACCAGAAAAGAACGAAAATAAAATGTACGTATATGCCATCCGCATTCGTCACTGGGTCCCGTCATTACTCGTTAGGTTACTTAACTAACGACAGAGCGGGGACTGGACTAGCGCGGGTGTAAAACATATACAACATCTAATAGTATATAAGACAATATACATAATCGCTCCAGGCGTGATAATATGCAACATTACAGAAAAGTAATAAGCATCACAGAACAATACAGATATCTTGGATCCCCGAGTTTCACAGAGCCGCTGCTGAAACTCGACGTTCCCCTGTCGTGTGGATAGCCTGTGCAATGAAATCTAGACCCCTACGGGTGCGGCAAGTTACCCGCCAAAACCTGAAGCGAGGTAGTCCCCACAGCATAGTGAATGGAACACCCGGCACTTCACGGAATCCGGTAAATTGAGCACCCCTCCTTGGGTCAACCTGTACCCCCTACGAGTGCGGCGAATAGTCTGCAAATTCTGAAGTGGGGCCCCTCTGCCTCTCAAAGCCATGAGATGCGGACCCGTTGCTTTCCCGAACCCGGCTATCCGTGCACTCCGTCTTGGGGTAAAACCTAGTACAGTAATGAAAAATAGTACAATAGGTACATCGACCGCAACCTGGTCGTGCCCCAAAAGAATATTATACAACAGGCAGTGACGGCAGTCCACAAGTTGGACGCTCGTCCCGCAATATCAAATGTACAAATAAACTCAAACTGTACTATCATTGCACACTGCTATCCACCACGACAAATCCGCAACATCACAGCACAACACAGAACATCAACGCGAATGTCACGTTCGCAAACCCGTCTAAAAGAACTATAGCAATCAAACGCAGTTTACCGATCAAATGACATTCCCGGTCGGAGATATAATGTAAGCACTGTAAACTAACGTGTTTAAATTACGATCGACCAAAGGCCAATTATCAAAAAGTGGGCCCCACTCCTTACTGGTGAACAGTAACAAAACCTGGGCCAAAACTATATATATCAAAAACCCCAAAATCCATCACAGAACCCACTGGAAAAATTTGGGAGCACGTGCTCCTCACATGGCCGCGGAAGCACGGCCAAACCATGGGTTTGGCCGCCCTTCCGCGGCAGTTTGGAGGAGTCACGACCCCAAATTTCTTCGTGGTTCTTAGAAACGCCTGCACGGATTTTTAAGATATACAGAAATCAATTTTGACACCGTTTAAAATTAACAGAAACTGTCGGGTTGAAATTTTGCAATTTTGGTTTTTCGGTTCGATCGAAGTTTTGAACACGTTAGCACAAGTTAGTATAGCAAAATGGTTAGGCTCTGATACCACTGTAAGTCTACGCTAGCGCCCCGGCAGTCTACAGACGCCAAAATGCAGAACAAAACTTTTAAACTGGCGCTATCGTATACTTTAACCCGGATCTGCCATTATTGCTAAACTAACAAACTGTAAAGAGTGTAGAATGGTTATACCGAACGATCCGAGTCCTTCGTTCTTCAAACATCATCCCACGCTCCGTTGCGGCTGCTCCGATCTCGTCGATCTCCGATCTCCTCGTCGAGGTGGCACCACATGATCGGTTCTTTAAACGGGCTCCCGCCTCTGACTCGAGGCAACTCGATCGTCAAGTTTGCTAAAAGAGACGACCAAGAATGATGTAGAGAATGAGTAGATGACTTTGTCTCACTTCGTCCAGATCCGTGGACGATCGGTTAATGAAGTTGCCGAGGGAATCGGGTGATGGAATGAAATGAGCTGTGAATTCCATACACCCCAAAAATCTATCATAATCTTTTCAAGAATGAATCAAGTGAGAGAGAGAATGAGGAGAGAGAGAGGGCAAGCCATATATAGCAAGAGGGAGGTGACCGTAGGAGAAGGGGGTGACCTTAAGCAAAAGCTTCTCACTTTTAAAATATCTTAACCAAAACAAGAATGCATTAATACAAAGCATGACTCACTAAACCTAGTCACCCTTTAATAAATGCAACCAATTAGAACACAACACCAATTAGCCTAGTCACCTCATCTAGAATCTTCTAGAACACTGACTCATCATATCTGAAGAAAAGATAAATCCATCTTTAACAGAATGTTAAAAGACAGCTGATAGAAAACTGGAAACTGGCAACTTCCAAAAGTGATCCTGAAACAACTTTCAGGATAACCCCGAAACTGTATAAATATACCCGCATTTGTATTACGACCGAATACAAATGCAACTGAGACAAAGATATTATACCTACTCATTATAATACTCGGATCCGGCTTAAACCAAAGCCGACCAGTATCATCTGTCCGAAAATCGACATGTGCGTAAACGCACGTGCATTTTCCGAACCCTGCCATAAAACCATATGTCCTCTACAACGTTTCGCCCGAACTTGGGAAACTGTCTGTGGGGGACTCTAATGACTCGTCAGCACCCTGGCAGTGGGTTTAACCACAAACCGTCAGCGGCACTAGCTATGCGTAACGGCTGCCCATGGACTGACCTCAAGGGTGGCCGAGGAGCGAACTCAAGGGAGACCGATGAGCGAACTCCTCCGAAAAACCCTACTGAGCCTAACAGTGACAATGTATATACAGTCCGGTCCGTTCGTCAATGAGTATCGCATATCCGCCTAGGGGGCTAGCAACGTCAGACCCCCAATAGCAGTATAAGTCGTGTCGGAGTGAAGCCCAATTACACCCTGAGATACTACTGGAGTACCTACCAGTAAATCTCCTGCCACGGCCGTGGGCTTTGTGTAATGACTCTCCTAGACACAGCACGATCTCGCCCCCAATACCGGGAGAGACGAATCCCCTGCCGATCCGCTCACGTGCCTCCATATGGCTCGGGACTGTACCCAAAAACTACCTGTTTGCACGACTCCTTTGAGCCGTGGTAGGGTAGAAATCAAAGCACAGTGGGAACTCACACGAGACAAATGACGACCTCAGGTCGATGAACTAACCTGTACACATGTCACCAGGGAACTGCTATCTGACGGTAGATATAATACTAACTAGCAGATTCCCGGCGAGTCCTGTCCGGTGTACTCATAACCCAATGAGCACCTGTATACATCTTAGGTGATCCAACTGACACCAGTGGCTTGTGAGACCGGCCACCGCCCCTCGTCGGGGTCTCGACTGTACACACTAGTCTACTCCGGAGTATCGATGCCCTGTCTCGAAACTCCCACGACTAGGGACCACAATTAAGGATATGCATATAAACTACCCAACTCTCACGTATATGATCGCCATCATACTGTTGGTAGTAAAGCAAGATCCTAAGGGCTCTATCAAAGTGTAACATGCAATCAGTCACCTGAACATGTACACGACTGATAAAGGCAAACCAGATAGCATACTATCATCTCGAGTAAGACTGTGCTACCGGGATAGGTCCTCCGCAATCATTGCAATCACGTACCTGCGATCCAATAATTGACTATGAGGGCACTATCACCAACATAGGTCATATCAATGCGACCCGACTAGCTGAAGTTACATTTTAGATGCATATTTAAATCAGTTTGAATTTACATCTTGTGAAACTTGCCGGTCATGTCACAAAGATTAGATGACCATAGCTTTGTTTTTTGGAAACAGAGAAAGAGTTAGTAAACTCTTGGGATTGATACATAATGATGTATGTAAGGTCTCTTGTCTACATATGCCAGGACCGGTTCTTTATACTTCATTACGTTCTCTGATAATCTCTCAAGATTCAGACATATGTTCCTGTTGAAACACAAGTCCGAACCTTTTGAGATATTCACAGAATATAAACTAGAAGTAGGGAACCAAAATGGGTATAAGTATTATGTCCTATGATAAGATCAGGGAGGAGAATACTTGTGCATAGAATTCTTGGATATTCTAAAAGAAAATAAGATTCTTTCTCAGTATTACTCCTCTGAATGCGCCATAGCACAACGATGTATCGGGGCGGAGCAATCGCACAATATTAGATATGGTGTGCTCTATGATGAGTATTACTGAGTTACCTATTTCCTTTTGGGGTTGTGCACTTGAGAAGCTGCATACCTATTGAATTAGGTTCGAAACAAATCAGTGCCTACCACTCCATATGAGATATGGTATGGGAAGAGCCCATATCTTAAGTTAGTTAAGATTTGGGATTTTCCGGCCTATGTCAAAAGCAAAATCCGGACAAGATCGAGGCAAGGTCAGTTCTGTAGAACTGGAAAGGTTCCAGCTATAAAGACGACTGAATGTCAGTCACAGGCATTGTCTTTACCCTCAGTAAAGGGACGGTATGTTGGATGATTTCCAAGCTAGATACCGTGACAAACTAGATGATAAAGGCTGGTAACATCGCTATTAAAGATACTACCAAAGAGGCAGTTTGGGTGTATATTGGTTCATAAGATGAACTAGGTTCCTATCATTGTATGACAATGGAAGTGTGGTTTCGGCCCAGGAACCCTGGTCCCATCAGTGACCCAGACATATTCTGAGGCAGCATCACCTGATCATGGAGATAGTTGATCTCCAAGGTGATCGAGGTTAGGAGAGTAGACTCAGAGGACAACACGGCGGATCCACTCACGAAGGCCTTTTCCCAAAGAGAGACTTTTAGTGGATGGTTGAGTATTAGATACTACAACTACTGCTACAGATGGCCCTAGTGCAAGTGGGAGATTGTTAGTAATATGTATGCCCTAGAGGCAATTACTGTACATTGGATGTATATTGTAGTGGATGCTGGGACATATATAGGTAGGACTTTCTTGCTCGACATGATAGTACGCTATCTGGTTGCTCTTTATCTTAACATGTATACTTTCTGTCTCTCTGTTACATGTTGATAAAGCCCTTAGGATGTGTACTCGACTTCCAGGACTATGATGCAGATCATACTAGTGGGGCCTGGGTAGTCCATCAGTTCATCCTTCAATGTTCCTAGTCGTGGGAATATCGAGACGGGGCATCGATATTCCAGAGTAGACTAGCGTATATCTTCTCGACCCTTGTGATGGGCGATGGATGATCCCATATCCATTGGTGTTTGACATCAGAGATGGTATGCGGGTGCTCAGTGGAGACTGGGTATACTGAACGGACTCGCCAAGAACTCCCAGATGGTATTATACCTCACGTCAGATGGCAGTTCTCTAGTGACACTAGTGCAGCTTAGTCTGTTGACCCGAGATCGTCATAGAGTCTTGTCTGTCTCCCACTGTGCTTTGATTTCCACCCTACCACGGCTGTACTGAGTCGTGCAAACAGGTGGTTTTTGGGTACAGTCCCGATTCACATAGAGGCAATGAGCGATAGGAGGGGATTCATCTCTCCCGGTATTGGGGGTTGATGTTGCGCTATGCTCGACTGGCCATAACAGGAAATCCCTGGCCAGGGTTGCAGTGATATACTGGTAAGAGTTATCAGTAGTTTCACGAATGTTATGGACCTTACGTCGGCATGACTTATCAAGCTACTGGGGTCTGACGTTTACCACCCCTAGGCGAGATATGCGACATATCAGACGAACAGACCGGACTGTACGGTAAGTGTTACTGGTTGGATTCACAGGAGTGTGAGCGGGCTTGCTCGTCGATCTTCTGATCGCTCAATACCCGGGTGGCCGTTACGTTTAGCAGACCACTTGCGGCTTGTGGGTGTTTGATATGATCATCACCTGCTGCCGGCGTATTGACGAGTCTTTAGAGTCCTACACAGAGGTTTCCTGGCTCAAGCGAAACGAAATAGGAGCGCATATGAGATATGTGCGGGACCGAGAATAATGCGTGTATGCGATACCGTATTCTATTCTCGCAATGAATGTATCGAATGGTTGTATGCGATATAACCTAGTTATCGAATCGAGGATTGATTCGATAAGTCGATACATTGGATACTAGTCGGTTATATGCGATATGACCGGATCGTTAAATCAAGTATTGATTTAATGATTTAATGCATACTTATATATTTGATATAATAATTTGCATTAACTAGTATTTGTTCACTTTAAATGGATTTTCTCACTTGAAGTACAAAAGTTGTATATGTGATATACTTTTGTGCACTTGTTTGTATCATGTTTGATGATACATGCTAACTTGAGTTTGTGTGTATGATTAAACCATGGTTATATGAATGGTTAGGGTTTTGTTTACTTATTCATTTTTTTTTGTTTATTTATTTTTGAAAAGATAAATAGAAATGGTGGCTTTCTTTGTTTCTTTCATGAAGCTTCATGAAGTGTTGAAAGCTTGACCATTTTGTTTGCTTCCCTTAACCTAACCATTCACCTAACCCTAGTTTAGTCTCTACAATTAACCATGGTTGGTATATGATAAGTATTCATTTTATTTTCTGTTTGGGAAATCATTATCATATTCTTTTTCTTCTTTTTCTTCATCTTCAACAAGAAGAAAAACTTGCCTCCATCAATGGCAACTTGAGAAAAAGAGTGAGAAATCCAATTCTAAAGTGAACCCACTTCCTATTTCTTCATCCTCTACCACTTGCCAAGTAGTATAGGGTGTTTTCTTCACAAGTTTCATGACTTGGTGAAGTTGGAGTTTGATCTTGTGTCGCCTCGACGTAGATCATCTTCGGCATCGAAGTCGACGACCTAGCCCGATTAATTCTTCGATGAAACCACCGTGAGAGTCCGAGATCCGATGGGTACAGCGGAGGTACTTCATCACGGAGCTATGGAGGTGCAGGACCGGATCTACAAAGGTTGTAGCACCTTCCCTTTTAGTTAAAGTCGTTAACTTGCATCGCATCACCTATAAATCTAGTTAACGATCCGTATTAGGGTTTGTAGGCACATGAAAATTTTTGAATTAGCCATGCTTGATCACTTGTGAGACCTCATTAGTGTGCCTAGGAACCCTACAGAACCTACCAGCAAATCTCGCTTGCCCTGGCCAGGGACTTGTCGTAATGGCTCTCTGACACAGTGCGATATCAACCCCCAATACTGGGAGAGACGAATCCTGTCTAACCGCTACTGCCTCCAAGTGCTCGGGACTGCACCCGACTGCTACCTGTTTGCACGACTCCTTTGAGCCGTGGTATGGTAGAATTCTAAGAAAAGTGTGACACACTCGAGGCGAAGTAGCAGTGTCAAGTCTGCGGACTATGCTGTTCTCATGTCACCTGGGAACTGTTCACTGACGACTGGTATAAAACCAACCAACAGTTTCCTGTGAGTCCTGTCCGGTGTACCCGTAACCTAACGAGCACCTGCATACTATCTCCAGTACGACGTACTGACGGCTATGGGACAGACCATCTCCCCAACTGGGATGAGAAGCGTACACACTAGTCTACTCCGGAGTATCGATGCCCTGTCTCGATAATCCTGCGACTAGGGACCTGAATAAGGACGTGCTTGTAGACTGCCCAGCCCCCACTAGTGTTACTGTCATCACAACGCTGGTAGTCAAGCAAGATCCTAAGAGCTCTATCAATACGTATACTCGCATATTAAGATAGAAAAACCAAGTTGCATACTACCATGTTTAGCAAGACTGTTATATACATGTGAATATCCCAAGCTTCCATTAAGTAATATACAAACTAGTATGATACAATAATGGCCCCTAGGGCATATACACTAACAAAAATGGAATACGAACTTGAGGGTGGAAATGGAGTGAATAAATTAGTACAATTTGTAATCACCGATGTGTGAAAAGCGATTGTACTAATCTATCAACCCGTCGAGAAATGGGGTCAAACCTCTTAAGATTCGTGAGAAAACATGGGTAGACCAAACTTGGTAAACCATACATAAGAAAAAAAGGTAATACGGTGTCTTGCGAGGTGGGAACGATAGAAAGGATGGAGGGAAGTGATTGAGGAAGGGTATCAGTTAAAGGTTTAGGAAGGTGTACACAGTGAGTGAAAGGGACATGATGAATTGGAAAATTCGACTCATCAAATAAAACTGGTTCATCCTAAATAATATCCTCAAAATTCTCCTCAAAAATTAGCTCATCCATGCATTTATCATCATCTATTTTAAGAGACATATGGAGTTCGGGAAAAACAGTTAATGACTCGGGATGATGTCTATACGGAAGTGAAAGGTCATGATGAATTGGTGAGAAAAACTCATCCAAAACTGTGAGTTCATCATCCAAAATATTCCCAGCGTCGATATCCTCAATCTAGTGAAAATCAAATTTCTCAGACACCTCGTCAAAAGCGTGGATTTCAATCTATTGAGGTTCTAGAGTGGAGGTGTAGAGATCAAAAGGATTGGGATAGGTTTCACTTGAAATGGACCCTTCACAATCAGGTAAATCAAACACTACAAAGTCGCACAACTCATCAAACATTCTATCTTCAATTTGTGATTCATTTGGGACACTTGATAGACTTTCGAACCCGGAGTTTTGGAATTCAATTTGGAATGGGTAGGTTTGATTTGGAAGGGTGTACTTTTCACTCTCACTACTCAAATTCTGAATTTGTCCTATCGCCACATCATACATTGGAAAATTTGGAGCTAGTAGGAAACTAGCTGCCGGTTCGTTAGGTTGTATGAGGGCGGCCATGGACGCATTCATTTCCTCCATTTGGCATGACGCTACCCGAAAATCTTGTAATGCATGTTCCAGACTAGACATGGGTTGTGAAGGGGTTTCTGTAAAAGATTCAAACTTGGTTGGATACATAAAACTCTTAAAAGGTTGTTCAGAAGCAATGTCTAGGGAATGTGTAAAGGTCGGGTAGGATTGATAGGAATCGAATGGTTGGACAGGATTAAGATCAACATTATGATAAGAAAGTGATTGGAACTGTTGATTAAAATAATTGGAAGTGGTGAAAGGAGTGAAAGATCGGTTACGGAATTGTTCAATCCGGTCAGCGATGGACATGGGTTTCGGAGTTGCAACATAACTCTCAAAATGGGTATTAACGTAAGAAGGCGGGGGAGGTTGAAACGGTTGATACGTAGTGGATTGCGGAGTCCAATTGTTTTCCCTAGACTTGTCTATCCGATCTCTCAAAGAAAGATTGGTCATGGAGGGATCGTTCGAAGTTCTACCAAAACAAGAACAGTAAGAAGTAATGTCTGGTTGTGGGTACCAAAGTTCGACAAGAGTTGGTCTATGTGGGGTACCCATGACATGAAGAGAAGAAGAAAACAAAAGGAGTGGAAAAAGAATGTGTTTTTTTTTGTTTTATGTTAGTTATCAACACATGTAAGAAATATGTACACAAAAAGAAGAGAAGAAGAAAAAATAATCACGACACTCAATACACCACACCTAATTGGTCTAGGGTTCACCTTGGTCAACTAGACTTGGTTAAGAACTTGATTGTTGAAATAAAACTGTGTCGAGAAACGGGCTCAAGAAATACTGATCACGAGGCCAGGTAAGTGGAGAGACAAGGGGAGGTTTTCCAACGCTTTCGCGAAGTTCCTTAATTAGATAACCCTTTCTCTTTTGAATGATTCGCCGTGAAAACTTTCCTAGACACCCCGTGAACGATATACCGTTAAGCGGTGTTCTAAATACAGTTAACTTCTCCTAATGAGCATGAAGTCCTTAAACGCTTAAAGTCTAGTTTCTTTTAGAATTTGTGCGGGTAAACGCTATGTTCAATTTCGTGATTTGTGGGCCACGTAAAAGATGATGAAATCCTTTACTATCACGACCCGAAATTGGCACGTAACGGCCCTAATACTACGCAACGCCTACAGACGTAACGCGGTAAAAGAAAGCCAAAAACCAGAAATCTAAACCATTAAAAAGACATGAAAATATAATAGGAGTTTTGAAACAATTGAAATCACAACCCAAATTCTTTAAAAGCCCAATTTATATCCTTTAAAATTTTGGCAGCCCCTCCTTTGTAAAAACTAGCCCCAAAAATGGGTACAACATAAATAAAAGTAAAGCATCCCCAAACGCCAGCAAATACGCGCCCAAAGAAAGAAAACAACCACCACAACAAATATACGACGTCGTAGCGAAGAAATAAAAGATGATAAAAAGGAAACTGTATAAAAGACAACAAGTCACAAAATAAAATACAATATCTTCCTCACACAAGTCTTTAAGCCAAACATGAAAATATAGTAGATGGTGAGTACAAGGATACAACGAATATACAATACAACACGAATAACAACAAAACCCACCTAAGCAAAACAGCACACTGTGAGCCGATGCGGTATCCGTAGCAAAAGATGATAGATAGATGAATAGCCAGCCTCGACAACTCAGGGGAACACCCTGCAAAACAACTGTGGCACAACGGGGGTGAGTTGCCAACTCGTGAATAGTAAATAACATATGTAGGTAATCGCAAGTATGTACGTACAACACGAATCTAACATATGTAATCTAAAAGCAGTAAAAGGTCATATGAATGCGATAATCATGAAAGGTACGCTAGAAGGTACAACTAGTACATGAAGCAATAATATGACAATCTGTATGCAGCAATCATGCAATAATGATATGAAAATGTATATATGCAACAGTCATGAAAGATACTCTAGCAGGTACTACTAACACGTGAAGTAATGCATATAAATAAAGGTATGTAAATGCAACAGTCATGAAAGGTACACTAACATGTACTTCTAATACATGAAGCAGTGCATAAACAATAAATGTGGAGTATAGAATGAAATATGTCATTTCCACGGAATCCTGATATCGTGGTAGGATCACAATCCAACAAGACAATCCAAATCCCAAATCCTCAAATCAGCCCCCAAATTGGCTCTCATATCATATAAGTCTCACAAATCCTGAATGTACAATATCGAATAAGTCTCATATATCCAGAATGTAAAAAATCAGCAATCTTATAAATATCCTGTATCCAATATCAAATGAATCACCTATATCCCAAATCAAATTATCAAGTCAAAATCTAACATCCTAAATATATTTGCATGAATTAATATGATGATGTATATAAATTAATGTCAATACACATATATTAGCATCCCATTCAACTAATATTGGTGTATGGGCATATATAACAGCGTCCTAACCCACTGTTATATATACAAGAAGTAAAAATTTCAATACACATATATTAGCGTCCCATTCCACTAATATTGGTATAAGGGCATATATAACGGCGTCCTAACCCACTCTTATATATACAAAGGAGAGTAAAAGAAATATCATGAAACCAATGTGTCAAGCATCGACACAGAAATGCAGGTCTATCATGTGCTGTCACCAAGACTGGCACCCTGATAGGTATGTATCATATGCTATCCCGAAAGCCTGAGTGCCTAGCTCTGACCCTCGCCTTTCTATGTATCCATATGTACATGACTCCTGTCGGTATCCCCATGATAACCGCCGAGTCATTAGTAATGTCACCGGTAGGTACTTGCCTACCTTCCAGGCTCAATCGAAAAAGGTCCATCGATTATCTTGATGACGGGAACCGTACCGGGCCCCACCATGTACCCTCATACGACACCCACTCCTCGTATGGAGTATATAATCAGAACCGATAAATCTCATGATGGATGCTGAAATATCACATCAAGGGAAACCAGGTTTTTCAAATAATGCATAATTTCATGAACTCCCACGGTCCCCAAATCCAGAAAACATCATGAAAAATCCATAACTCAAATGCGAAAATCCATGAATATAATATATGCCACATAAACTGAAATGTAAGCATATAAAGGAAAAGCCGCTAATTAACTGCAACAAGTTAATATAAAACATCATGCAGTTCGTATTTTATTCAATTCTAAATAATATCAAGTAAAGGTAAATAAGTAGCTATAACTGTTGTATGTGTAAACATAAAGGTATACCAAGATATGCGTATCTACCTATAAGTAATGATGTAGTATACCCCTTGGGTATAAATGAAATATCTGTGCAAAGTATACCTGTAGCTATGTCATTAAGTGTGTATGTACCTATCACTAATGGTACAATACTCTATAGGTATACAGGTATCTAGCATATAAGTATGTGAAGGCATATGTATAAGCATGTGGATATACAGGTATGCTATATGTCATATGCGATAAGAAATATGAATCAACGTCACAATGTCCCTAACCAAGCAATATCATATCTATAAGTGGGTTGTGTGTGACATGGCAATTATTGATGACGTGTGTAGCATACAAACAGTGCTCGTGCAACATGAATCGTCAATAATATGTGCAGTGTTCTAAGGATACTAGTCCAGGCATAACAATATCTAAGTAATAGGGTAAATACGCAATTCTAAATATGACATAGAATATACGACAGAAATAACATCTCTAGCCCAGACGCATAACGACAAGCGGGCGATTCCCCTGTAGATGTTAAATCTACTCACCAACGCTCCTGGCTAGGTGAAGTCTACCACCTGTTTTCCTTTTGTAGCAGCGTCCGAAGTCCCCGCCTGCGAACTTGCAACATAATATGATAAAGCAAATATATATCAATAACAGACCCTAAACACGTACAAACTACATTAGACCGACACAGCAACACAAAACATACTCTTAAGTGTTCGTATTGTGGCTAACGTGCATAGCGACACGAAGAAACTAACCCAAGAGCAAAACCACAAAAAGTGCACGATCCGTGTCGTAAAACGTATCGCGCGGACACAAAACACTAGAAACTACCTAGGTGATCCCAGATTTTGCATACAGAGAAAACTCAACAATCAAACAAGACAAAATACACCCAAACCACAGAATACGCCTACCCTAAAAAACCCACACCCCAACTCATTCCCAGAGCCGATGTCGCCGGAATCCTCTTCATACGTCGCCGGCCGTGGCCGGTGGGATGGGTCTCGTGTCTCAGGTGGGCTCTTAGGTTCACTGGTACAACACAACCACATTGTTTGGTTTTCTAGTAAACTTTCCGGGTCACAGTAGATTACATATATCACAAATCGACACTAAAATACGATATTTCGCACAAAACTAAACTTTACACTATCTAAACTGAAACTAACAAGCTAAGTTACACTAAAAACACTTAAACAACAGCAAAAGAACATTACCTACATAAAAAAACTCAAAGATCCTAGCTTTGCATGCTCCTAGGCATCCATGAGGCAAAACCAAGATAAAGATGTGATTTTTGTGAAGATGTTGAAGTTTTGTGATGTATTTGTGTAGGAAATGGGTGAGTGTTCAGTTTATGAGAGAGAGGATGAGAGAAAAAGAAAAGAGATAGAGAAATGATAGAGGGAATGAGGATAAGAGAGTGGGAGGTGAGTGTAGGGTGAGAATGAGAGTGAGTGTATCATAGCATTTAATCCTCATTAATGCCTTCACACACAGCTCATCACTCAAACAAATCTCTCTCTCTCTCTCATAAAAGATCAAGAGATTAAAGGGTTAAGGATTGGATTAAACAAGGATTAGGTTATGTGTCAAGGTTGCTAAGAACAAAATTAGCACAAACAAATCCTCGCATTTACATGCACACGTGCGTTCATGCTTGTAACAGATAAAAATAATTTATTAATTAAATGTTATTAAATATGAGGAAGCCGAACTGGTAAACTTTTTACAATAAACCCGCATTAACATCTAAACGAACACTAACCGAAATCTAAGGCGTTACAATCTCCACCTTATAAAAATTCATCCCCGAATTTAAAATTCTCACCAAGCGTACCTTCAAAGAGATGATTACAACTCTCATATCTCGCTCGCAGCCTCCCAAGTGATTACCTCACTATACGGCGACATCCAAGAAAAACCCTTCACTGATGGCAAGACCCTTGACCGAAGTTTCACCACCTACCGAGCCATTAACACAATTGGTTGCTGGTGAACGAAAGATCGCTTCCAAGCTAAATGGTCTGGTGCTGAATCACGTGAGAAAGGTGATGAAAGAAATTGAAAAGTATCGATACAAGGAATACGGGATGAATACTCAATAATCTGGGCGGAAGTGCCAAAATTAAAGGCAACGAAACTAACTCGCTTTAAGGATCTCAAAAGGACCTACAATTCTGGGATAAGCTTCCCAAAACTTAACATGTCATTCATCGGAAAAGTCCGTAGGAATACATGATCTCCCACTGCGAACCCAAGTTTGCGACCATCACGGTCGGCATAAGACTTCTGTCTGCACTGGGCTGCTATCATCCTGACCTGAACCAACTGGATCATCTCCGAAGTCTCTAGACTAGCTGGGGTCCAAAAATCGCACATACCCAGAGTCAGAAAAACAGACTGGTGGTCGACACGACCTAACCCCTAAACCTAAGGTTGCCAATTGGAATGACTCCCGATAACAGCTATCGAAGAAGTATCCTAACGATGGCAAGTGACGATCCGAACTGCTGAAAACAACTAAAACGTACGCACAAGCATATCCTCCAGAGTCGGTATAGCCCGCTCTCACAAAACCATCATCCCGCGGATGGAAAAGCGGAGCTAAAGCTCAACCAGTACCCAAGGCTTCCTAATGTTCCTGCCCAAGACGGCAAGCAAATAGGGTGCCTTCATTGGATACGACCCATGAAGAAACTCCGTGCAACGCACAAACTTAACAAAGAACAACTGAGAAAACTGAGCAAAACCGGACAGCAAACATCCAAATGGAGTCACACCCTGTCTAACCCTGGGTAGACACCATAACGAAATTCATGGAGATCTGCTCCCACTCCCACTTCGGAACAGTTAAAGGTTGAACTCTCCAGCCGGTCTCAGATGCTCAACCAAAGCACGCAACAAGACAGACACCTTGAAACGAAACCCGAAACTTCTCTTTACATCCCTTCCCACCCATAACTATCTCACAAGTCACGTCAATGTTGGTGGAACTTGAATGAGTACAGAGAGTTGATAGATGTGCCTGCTCTAGGATTTTGTGTCTCTACCTAATAGTATCAGGTACACTAACATGTCCCTAAACTTAGCATACCCTTGCCACCAATCAAGGACTCCGGATCATTACCCAGCCGAGTATGCTCAAGTATCTCTGACGAACGAGCATCGGCGGGCAGTGCCTCACGAAAGCGATTAAGGAAAAGTGGTCGGGCGCGGACATGAGCAAGTTGTCCCCTCAGTAAAGGCGAACTTAAGCTGTACTCAACGATCGCACAAGAACTGTAAATCTGCAGAAGATTGTCTCAACAACCGACACCCGCTGCAGGAAGATGTATATTAAGCTGTGGTGGTCCGTGAAAATCTGACACGACTCTCGAACAAGTAGTATCTCCAAATCTCCAACGCAAGACCACCATGGCCATCTCCAAATCATGAGTGGGATATCCTGCTCGTATTTCCTCCAAATGTCGGGAAGCAAAAGTGATAACTCGGATGTGCCACCTCAGTACAAAATTGAGCCCCACTCGCGAAACAAAACAGTTAAACAACAAAGTCGCCCGAACCAGAAGCAAAGAAAGAACTGGTGCAGTTGTTAACCGAGTCATCAACTGCCGAAAAACTCCGCACACATGCCTCAGTCCAAAGAAAATAAACCTCATTTCCGGTCAGTTCTGTCAACGGTGCAGCACTATACTAGAAATCCTGCACGAAACGGCGGTAAAAACCTGCTAAGCCCAAAAATCTGCGGACCTCCATCCATACACAAGTCTGGGCCAAAGCTGTATGGCCTCGATCTTCCTCGGAACCATACGAAAACCGTCTCCCGTAACTACAAGACCTAGGTGTCAACACAAACAAGCCTGAAGGAACGCCCCGAGAATCTAGCAAACCGTTGGGGCTTTCCCAGTATCTGCAAAACGAATCCTCAAGTGTTACTCCTGTTCCTCAAGACACATTGAATAGACCAGAATGTCGTCAATAACGCAACAATAACTGGTCGAGGAACGGCCTGAAGAAACCTGGTCCATCATCTACAAATGCTACTAGGGCATTGGTGAGTCCGACGACACCACCAAAACACACAAAGCCCATGGCACGCACAAGGCAGTTTTCGGAATGTCATCACTCCGAACCCGCAACGATGATGACCTGATCCCGAACAAACATAGAAAATGTCTTGCACTCGGATGCTGATCGAAGAATTCGTCAATGCGAGGTAAAGGATACCTATTCGCACCTTAAGCCGGTTCAATTGACGATCCATCAATACACAACCTAAAACTGCCGTCTTTATCCTTGACGAACAGAAATAAGAGCTCCTCAATGTGAAACACTCAGATGCTCTAGCCCCCCAACAAACAACTCTACAGCAGCTCCTTAAGCTCCCTAAGCTTCGCTGGCTCATCTGGAACAACATCGGAAACTCTCGCACGATAGGAATCCGGTTCAACAAACCCACTGTGGCTCCGGTATCACGAATGAACGCCAAGAGTCCACGACATCCTCTCCTCGAAAGCCGACTAGCGAAAAAGGCTGAATTCGAGCCGTGAGAGGTGGCACAACTATCCACCTGCACAATAAGAACTGACTCGCTGGGGGAAAAAACACCTAACTTTTTTCTCACGGTAGTCCACAGACGCCTAGCATGTAGCTAACCAGTCCGTGCCCAGGAGAACGTCAAATCCAACAACTCTAGAAGGATCAAGTGACAGATGAAACTCTTAACCGATTGGCACACAACTGAAATACGTGTTGCGTAACAAAAGAATCGTTGACAGAAGTTAACACATCAAATGGCTGATATAGCTAACACGACTCTCCTCGCCCGAAACCTCTGCTACTCCCTTGACGGTCACGAAAGCTGTCTCGACGATTAAGCCTCTGTCTCTGGACTGGTACACCGGTACGAGTCCTCCACGGTTCCGGAACTCCCAAAGTCTCTGGAATACGTGCATCGTCAACTGGGGCTGCATCCACTGGTGCTATGTAGGTGACGGAATGCCGTGTACTTACCATAAGGAACAACCGGGTAACAGGGGTGACAACCTCCTGTCGCTGGGCTCGAACAACCTCAACCAATGAGCTCATCGTCTGGCTCAAGTCCTGCATCTCTGCCACAAGCCTAGCGATACTATCTGTCGAAGACGAATCCGTCTGCTCCTGTGCAACGAGCATACCATCCTGATCAGTCCTTGTCTCACCCAAGTCTACTCTGACCTCGGCCCTCGCTGCACCACTCTGAGTCCCCATAGTCATCGACGGCAAGGCTATAAATGGAAAAAAGATTCAATAAGAACACGGAAATCGAATCACAAGGATATGAATCATCAAGGAAGGAATTTTAAGCAATTTGTACTTAGGTCACTTTAGGCGGTGTACCGCATCATGAGTATGCTGCAGACATACACACACAACGTTACTCTGCTTAAGCTACCTACTCCATCATACCAAGGTCATCCTACACTCCGAAAGGTAAAAACCCAGTGCTCTGATACCAACTTTGTCACGATCCGAAATTGGCACGTGACGGCCCAAATACTACGTAACGCCTACAGACGTAACGCAGAAAAAGAAAGACAAAACCCAAAAATATAAACCATTAAAAAGACAAGAAAAGATAATAGGAGTTTTGAAACAATTGAAATCACAACCCAAATTCTTTAAAAGCCCAATTTATATCCTTTAAAATTTTGGCAGCACCTCCTTTGTAAAAACTAGCCCCAAAAATGGGTACAACATAAATAAAAGTTAAGCATCCCCAAACGGGAGCAAATACGCGCCCAAAGACGGAAAACAACCACCACAACAAATATACGACGCCGTAGCGAAGAAATAAAAGACGATAAAAAGGAAACTGTATAAAAGACAACAAGTCACAAAATAATATACAATACCGTCCTCACACAAGTCTCTATGTCAAACATGAAAATATAGTAGATGGAGAGTACAAGGATACAACGAATATACAATACAACACGAATAACCACAAAACCCACCTAAGCAAAATTGCACACTGTGAGCCGATGCGGTATCCGTAGCAAAAGATGATAGATAGATGAATAGCCAGCCTCGACTACTCTGGGGAACACCCTGCAAAACAACTGTGGCACAACGGGGGTGAGTTGCCAAATCGTGAATAGTAATTAACATATGCAGGTAATCGCAAGTATGTACGTACAGCGCGAATCTAACATATGTAATCTAAAAGCAGTAAAAGTTCATATGAATGTGATAATCATGAAAGGTACGCTAGAAGGTACAAATAGTACATGAAGCTATAATATGACAATCTGTATGCAACAATTATGCAATAATGATATGAAAATGTATATATGCAACAGTCATGAAAGGCACTCTAGCAGGTACTACTAACACATGAAGTAATGCATATAAACAAAGTTATGTAAATGCAACAGTCATGAAAGGTACACTAACATGTACTACTAATACATGAAGCAGTGCATAAACAATAAATGTAGAGTATGGAATGAAATATGTCATTTCCACGGAATCCTGACATCGTGGTAGGATCACAATCCAACAAGACAATCCAAATCCCAATCCTCAAATTGGCTCTCATATCATATAAGTCTCACAAACCCTGAATGTACAATATCGAATAAGTCTCATATATCCAGAATGTACAAAATCAGCAATCTCATAAATATCATGTATCCAATATCAAATGAATCACCTATATCCCAAATCAAATTATCAAGTAAAAATCTAACATCCTAAATATATTTGCATGAATTAATATGATGATGTATATAAATTAATGTCAATACACATATATTAGCGTCCCATTCCACTAATATTGGTGTAAGAGCATATATAACAGCGTCCTAACCAACTGTTATATACAAGAAGTAAAAATGTCGATACACATATATTATTATCCCATTCCACTAATATAGGTGTAAGGGCATATATAATAGCGTCCTAACCCACTGTTATATATACAAGAAGTAAAAATGTCAATACACATATATTAGCGTCCCATTCGACTAATATTGGTATAAGGGCATATATAACAGCGTCCCAACCCACTGTTATATATACAATGGAGTAAAAGAAATATCATGAAACCAATGTGTGAAGCATCGACACAGAAATGCAGGTCTATCAGGGGTTGTCGCCAAGACTGGCACCCTGATAGGTACGTATCATACGGTATCCCGAAAGCTCGAGTGCTTAGCTCTGACCCTCGCCTTTCGACGTATCCATACGTACATGACTCCCGTCGGTATCCCTAAGATAACGGCCGATTCATTACTAATGTCACCGGTAGGTACTTGCCCACCTTCCAGGCTCAATCGGCAAGGTCCATCGATTATCTTGCCGAGGGGAACCATACCAGGCCCCACCATGTACCCTCATACGGCACCCACTCCTCGTATGGAGTATATAATCAGAACCGATAAATCTCATGGTGGATGCTGAAATATCACATCAATGGAAATCGGGTTTTTCAAATAATGCATAATTTCATGAACTTCCACGGTCCCCAAATCCAGAAAACATCATGAAAAATCCATAACTCAAATGCGAAAATCCATGAATATAATATATGCCACATAAACTGAAATGTAAGCATATAAAGGAAAAGCCGCTAATTAACTGCAACAAGTTAATATAAAACATCATGCGCTTCCTATTTTATCCAATTCTAAATAACATCAAGTAAAGGTAAATATGTAGCTATAATTGTTGTATGTGTAAACATAAAGGTATAGAAAGATATGTGTATCTACCTATAAGTAATGATGCAGTATACCCCCTGGGTATAAGTGAAATATCTGTGCAAAGTATACCTGTAGCTATGTCATTAAGTGTGTATCTAACTATCACTAATGGTACAATACTCTATAGGTATACATGTATCTAGCATATAAGTATGTGAAGGCATATGTGTAAGCATGTGGATATACAGGTATGCTATATGTCATATGCGATAAGAAATAAGAATCAATGTCACAATGTCCCTAACCAAGTAATATCATATCTATAAGTGGGTTGTGTGTGATATGGAAATTATTGACGGTGTGTGTAGCATACAATCAGTGCTCGTACAACATGAATCGTCAATAATATGTGCAGTGTCCTAAGGATGCTAGTCCATGCACAACAATATCTAAATAATTGGTTAAATGCGCAATTCTAAATATGACATAGAATATGCGACAGAAATAACATCTCTAGCCCAGACGCATAATGCCATGCGGGCGATTACCATGTTGATGTTAAATCTACTCACCAACGCTCCTGGCTAGGTGATGTCTACCACCTGTTTTCCTTTTGTAGCAGCGTCCGAAGACCCCGCCTGCAAACCTGCAACATAATATGATAAAGCAAATATATATCAATAACAGACCCTAAACACATACAAACTACATTAGATCGACACAACTGTTAGTTGTATGTATGCCCTAGGGGCCATTACTGTACATACGATGTATATTGTAATGGATGCTTGGACATATATAGGGAGGACTTTCTTGCTCGACATGATAGTATGCTATCTGGTTGTACTTTATCTTAACATGTACTCTGATTGTCTCTATGTTACATGTTGATAAAGCCCTTAGGATATGTACTCGACTACTGGGACTATGAGGAGATCATACTAGTGGGGCCACGGTAGTCGGCGAGTACATCTTATAACTGTTCCTAGTCGAGGGTATATCGAGACAAGGCACGATACACCAGAGTAGACTAGCGTATACGCATCTTGACCCATATGATGGGCGATGGATGATCCCATATCCATCGGTGTTTGACATCAAGGATGGTGTACGGGTGCTTAGTAGAGACTGGGTACACTGGACGGACTCGCCGAGAACTCCCAGATGGTATTATACCTCACGTCAGATGGCAGTTCCCCGGTGACACTGGTACAGAGTAGTCTGTTGACCCGAGATCGTCATAGAGTTTTGTGTGATTCCCACTGTGCTTTGACTTCCATCATACCACGTCTAAGAGGGCGTGCAAAAAGGTGGCTTTTGGGTATAGTCCCGAATCACATGGAGGCAATGAGCGATAGGAGGGGATTCGTCTGTCCCGGTATAGGGAGTTGATGTTGTGCTGTGTTTGATTGGCTATAACCGGAAATCCCTGGCCAGGGTTGCTGAGATTTACTGGTAAGTGTTATTAGTAGTTTCTCAAACTGTTATAGACCTCATATCGACATGACTTATCAAGCTACTGGGGTCTGACGTTTACCACCCGTAGGCGAGATATGCGACATATCAGACGACGAGACCGGACTGTACGGGAGTGTTACTGATTGGATTCACAGGAGAATGTACAGGCTTGCTTGTTGATCTTCTGAGCGCTCAATACCTGGGTGGCTGTTACGTTTAGCTGACCGCTTGCAGCTTATGGGTGTTTGATATGATCATCACCTGCTGCCGGCGTATTGACGATTCTTTAGAGTCATACACAGATGTTTGTTGACTCAGGCAAAACGGAGTAGGAGCACATATGTGATATGTGCGGGACAGAGGATAATACTATATGAGATACTGTATTCTATTCTCGCGATATTTGATATCAGCCGGGTCATCGGATCAAGTGTTGATTCGATGAATCGGTACGGATAAATATTAGTCGGTTATATGTGATATAGCCGGATTGTCGGATCAAGTGTTGATTCGATAAATTAATGTATAATAATATATATACGATATATTAAATTACATTAACTAATATTAGCTCACTAAAAGATTCTTTTTCTCACTCGGGTAATACAATGATATATATGCGATATATGTTAATTGTATTATTTTCTTTTGTTACAATAAATATTATATATGTGATATATAATATTGTAACATGATATGATAACTAATGCAACATGTTTAGTAGAGATTAAACAAGATTAGGGTTTGATTTGGGTTAATGTTTTCTAGATGTTTCTAGAAGGTTTTCTTTGTTTTGGAAAAGATATTTTCAAGTGGCTCATTCTTAACCTAACCCAAACCCTAGCCTTGGTTAATTCTCTACAATAGTTTAGTCAACCAAGATTGCATTACTGATCATCTTTATCCATTCATTATTCATCACAAAAAGGATTCTAATTATTCATTCATCTTCTTCCTTCTTCTTTCTTTCATGAAAAAGCTTACTAGCTTTTTCTAAGTGATGAATGAGTGTGAGAAAAAGATAATAAAAGAGAGCAAAAATCCTACTTCATCATCCCCATCTATCCTTGCCATTTAGATGAGGGTGTTCACTTCATATTATGAGTGTTAGCTTGTGTTATCGAAACTTCAAGGTAGATCATCTTTGTATCGAAGATCGGAAGCAAGACTGCATCTTTCTCTTCGTGGAACCTCTCGAGAGTCCGAAACACGATGATCGCAGTGAAGGGACTTCAAAACGGAGCTTAAGAAGTGAAGGACCGGATCTACAAAGGTTGTAATCCCTCTCACTTAGTGTTAAACTGTTTAACATACTTGTTTTCTCCTACTCTCTAGTTTAAAGATCTGGATTTAGGTTGTTCGGCATGGCTAAATTTTTAATCGAGCATGATTGATGCCTCGTAGACCCTTGTGGCAGTGCCTAGCAACCCTACAGTGGTATCAGAGCCAAGCTAGAGCTTTAGGTGTAGTCTAGAAGAAGTTTAAAGTCCGATTGAACTCCGACACACCCCGAGTATACCCCTCTCTAGATATTTTTCAAAAATGTGATTTTTTATGAATTAAAAATTCTCAGAAAATTAAGAAGGAAAAACTAAGAATTACTGTGAAGTACGGACCATTAATGCTCTCAAATGGCCGCGGAACCGCGGCCAAACCAAGGGTTTTGCGGCGGTTCCGCGGCCAAAGTTATGAATTAGTCCCTGTAACTTCATATATTTATTCTTAGGTCCTTTCTTGTCATTTTTTTCTGGGAATTTTTTAATTCCACTCAAGTGTTGAGTTCTCTAGGGTTGTATTGGGGACTCGTTGATTCGATCGGATAATTTAACTTCGTTTAGTTTTGTCCGGATAATTTTAGAAACTGTTAAAAAGTTCGAACGGATATCAATAACTCACTTTTTCCCCTGTCGGAAATTTTTTCAAAAGTTGGATTTTTTCTCGAGTTTAAGAACGTTCTAAGTCGTGCAAGTAACGGGGTGGACCCTCTAGAAGAACACAAACCTTAACTCGATTTTGTGATCGTCTTGAACTGCCTCTGAACCTTAGGGTTTGGGGCAGTACGGCGTGCTACATGTGAGGCGTTGGCTTGACCCTTCTACGGCTGGACCATCGGTACTGTGGCATGTAATGGATGTTTTTAAACTGATTTCAAGTGTTGAGATATATTGGGAAATCTTGGGTGTTTGATTATTCGATCGGAAAGTTTAACATTGTCTATTTATCTGGAATGTGATACAATATTTGGAATCCACAGGTAGTTATGCGATAACTAATTTGAATGTTATAAACATAGCAGTTTAGTCTCAGATGATCGGTTGCCACGGGATTTTGATGCGATCAAAAGTTCGTCGCAATCACGTAGCGTACGCGGATACTCGCCGTGTAAACTTAATAGACAGCCGCGCCCCATAGCCTCGACCAAGTGACTGTAGGAGAACCCCGTCGCCAAAAGCATCCGTTCGGGTGCTCGCGGCAGCGGTGTTCCGCCTTAGTGCTCTTGATCGAAGGCATCAGGGGTGCGGCCGTCTAATAAAGTTTGCGACGAGCATTCGATCAGGATATCGGGAATCTTGTTGAATTGCCCGACTTGATATTGAAAAGAGTTTTCGATAATGAGACTAAAATGCGGGTTTATAATGGTTAGGCATGCGATGTCTAAGGAATTCATTTGGTTAGGCATGCGATGTCTAAGGAGGTTGCGGATTCTAACTGTTGTAGTTTTACACTTTCTTTTCTATGACCGTAAGCGTAGTATGTGGTGTATCGCCGGCTTCGTTGCTATACATCAACGACAATCGGGATACGCATACTTGCTTACGTTGATGATATGAGATATTATGTGTTGCTGTGATATGTTATATTGGATCGTCGTGTTCTGAATAGCCGGGGGTTTTATGTGAGATGAGAGTTGTTTTCTTTTACATTCATGTAAAATTCATTTGTATGTAATATTCTTTTATTGGGGCACTTCCGGGCTGAGGATGATGTCACCGTTGTATATTATTTACTTTTCCGCATTAGGTAAACCCAAGGCGGGAAGCACAAGTAACCGGGTTCCAGGGTCCAGTGGGAGACCATCTCGAGGAGTTGAGACCGGGTCTCCTAACCCTAGAATTGGCAGTGTTGCTTGCCGCTCTCGTAGGGGGTCTAGGGATGTGGGTTTGGCTATTCATCGCGACCGTGGAATCCGTGTTTTATACGGGCTCGTATGAAAACACGGACGTCCTAGTATATCCAATATTTTGTATATGTTTCTTCCGCTGCAATGTTCTGTGATGAGATCATATTACTGTCTGAGACGAATGTTTATATTATATATTTGAGATATATGTTATATTGCAGATTTCGTTTTAAATGTGATGCTTATGAAGCATAATAAAAAGGGACTTCATTAATGAGATTAATGAAATAAAAGAAACCTAAGGTGTTTTAGAAACTTGTTTAAAAACTTGTATCTCTTGTTCTTGCTTTGCATAGTGGTGTTCCTTGTAGAACATCCAGCACCTTATTCGATAAGGAAAGAGCCGAGATCCCTTCACCGGGAGTGACCTCTTTAGTGAAACTAGCAGAATATACAAACTCGGTTTGTCTTCTGATTGCTTCTATAGTTCTTGCTTTGCACAGCGATATTTGTGAAATATCCTGCACCTTATTCGATGAGGAAAGGGCCGACGATCCCTTCACCGGGAGTGACCCCTTTAGCAAAACTAGAAAAGCCTCGAAAACACTCCATTTAAAATCACTCGATTCTACAACGATATCAAGTTCATTACGCAAAGGGTTTTCTTAAAAACCTGTCGTAGCCCTCCGTCATTTCAGATAAGTACTGGTTAGTATTCGTGCTACGTTTTTTGACCTTAGCCAAGGCGTAGTGTGCGGTAGCTGATTAGTGCTTATCTGTATAAGCATAAGATGTGATTGAGTTAGGGTAGTCGTGCGACTTTGTTGACCTTAGCCAAGGGTCGTGCGGGTGGGTTTAATTCAATCAGAAAATGACGGGTTGAACTTGGCTAGCACTTATGATTTGTTGACCTTAGCCAAGGTCATAAGATGCTAGGGGCAAAATATTATTGGGAATTTCAAGTGTTGAAATTTGCAATAAGATTGCAAACCTTCTATGAGATAGTTGGATCCCGATGCCCGCTGCGAGTAAGAGTTACTCCTGGGAGAGTTTTACACATTACAATTAGCCGATCAAGTAGGTGTCTAGAAAGGTGTCAACGGGGTTATGTCCCTGGGAAAATGAGGTTTACTTTAATTAGGTCCGTGCGAAAGCGCGGGGAACCTCCCTCAAAGTACCAGCACTGGCCTGGCTGAAAGATTGGCGAACTTGTAGAGTGTAATTAATCCCGGCTAGTCTTTCCTTTTTGGGTTTGAAGGAAGATTTGATTAAAATAGTGGGAGACATCCTGATTAGATATATTAGATAACCAATCTAATCTTGCAAGAGCATACGCTGAGTGTTTCCTTCTCTCTCTCTCTCCAGGTAGCGATCATGTCACGCCTTAATCAAGATAATAATACGGATGTATATGACCGAACCTGCTTGTTATACTGAGCTGGGGAACATTGGTCCTGCTCCAACTTATAATTGTTATAAGATAGAGCAGGAAATTGGGGAATACCAGATTTCCCGTGCCGCCCAAACGAAGAAAGTGCATGTTGATGCATCATCTTCGGGTGTGTTCCTTACAGAGAACTGTTTCTCAGTATCCTTTACGTCCTGGGTATGAGATACCGGATCAGGATCCCGCATATGTAATCTTTTACATGGGCTACAAAAAGGTAGAGAACTGAGAACGGGTGATAAGTTTCATGAGACAGAAAATGGTGCAAGTGTTGCAGCCAAGTCTGTTGGTCACTATCACCCTGTATTACCAGAATACATTGATTCTGAACAAATGATATTAGATACCGAACCTGATATACAACATCATATCAGTCTCTTTGTTAGTAAAGAAAGGATATAATTTTGTTATGTTGGATAATGTTTTGAACATTTCCTATATCAAGAGTTGATCGGTTCAGGCATGTTATCTAAAAGCATTGACGTTCTAAATCAAACTACAATTCTTAGTATACAGAACACACACGAGAGGAAGAGTTCAGAAATGAACGAATCCTTCTTAAGGCATTGTAGACTAGGTCATATCAATGCGACCCGACTAGCTAAGTTACATTTAGATGCATATTTAAATCTGTTTGAATTTACATCTTATAAAACTTGTCGGTCATGTCACAAAGATAAGATGACCATAGGTCTGTTTATTGGAAATAGAGAAAGAGTTAGTGAACTCTTAGGATTGATACATGCTGATGTATGAAAGTCTTCTGTCTACACATGCCAAGACCGGTTCTTTGTACTTCATTACATTCTCTGATGATCTCTCAAGATTCAGACATATGTTCCTGTTGAAACACAAGTCCGAACCTTTTGAGATATTCACAGAATGTAAGTTAGAAGTAGAGAACCAAAATACGGGTGTAAGTATTATGTCCTTTGATGAGATCAAGGAGGAGAATACTTGAGCACGGAATTCCTGGACTATTCTAAAGGAGAATGAGATTCTCTCTCAGCATTACTCCTTTGTATACAACATAGCACGATGAAATATCGGGGCGGAGTAATAGCACCCTATGTGATATGGTGTGCTCTATGATGAGTACTACTGAGTTTCCTATTTCCTTTTGGGAGTTATGCACTTGAGAAGCTACATACCTATTGAATAGGGTTCAAATCAAATCAGTTGCCTACCACTTCGTATGTGATACGGAAAGGGAAGAGCCCATATCTTAAGTTTGTTAAGATTTGGGGTTGTCCGGACTATGTCTAAAAGCAAAATCCGGACAAGCTCGAGGCAAGGTCTGTTATGTAGAACTGGAAGGAGTTCCAGTTGTACAAACTATAGCAGATGATTTGATAGAACCGAAGGATTCAATAGTTTCCAACGAACCTCAGCCTCTTCGCCGATCTAGTAGGGTTCCTCACCGACCTGAGAGATATTTCGGTTTCTCTATGACAGTGGGAGCGAGGATTGCATCATGAGATGATGACCCAACTAGTTTCGAGTTGGCCATCAGGAGTGAGACTTTGTAAGAACGGCTGGATGCTTATCAATCTGAGATGGAATCCTTATACACCAACAAAGTATGGACTTTGGTAGCTTTATCTGAAGGGTTAAATCCCCATCAGGAGCAAGTATATCTTGAGAAGATTACTTGGTGTACATGGAAAAGTTAAGACTTTCAAAGCTATGCTTAAGTCGATGCAGATCCTACTTGCCACGGCTACATACCATGACTACGATATCTGGCTGTTGGGTGTCATGACTGCTTTTCTAAATGATGTTTTAGAAGATAGCATCTATAAGTACACAACCAGAGGGTTTCATAGACAGTGGGAGCAGCGGAAACGTGTGCAAGATGTTTTATATGATAAAGCAGGCATCGCGGAGTTGGAACGTCTGTTTTGATGTGGTAGTCAAAGAGTTTGACTTCATCAAAATGGTAGATGAATCTTGTATATACAAAAAGGTATAGGGAGTATGGTGGTGATCCTCGTAGAGTACGTGGATGACATACTCTTGTTAGGGAAGGAGTTTCCAATGCTATGCTCGGTCAATCTCCGCTTATCACAAAGATTCTCCATATAGGATCAAAGTGATACCTCCTAAATCCTGAGTTTTGGATCTATGAGATAGATCTAATTGGATGTTAGGATACTCACTAGTTGTAGTGAGATGGTATCAATCGATCCTGGGGAGAATCACTGGAAAGGTTCCAGGGTGATAAGGACGACTGAATGTCAGTCGCAGGCATTGTCTTTACCCTCAGTGGAGGGACGGTATGTTGGAAGAGTTCCAAACTAGATACCGTGACTTACTAGACGATTAAATGCAAGATACATCGTTACCAAGGATGCTACCAAAGAGGCAGTTTGGATATATAAGTTCATGAGATGAACTTCGTTCCTACCATTGTGTGACAATGGAGCTGTGGCTTATGCCAAGGAACCCCGTCCCATCAAAAATCCAGATATAATTCTTAGGCAGTATCACCTGATCATGGAGATGGTTGATCTCCAGGGAGATCGAGGTCAGGAGAGTAGATACAGAGGACAACAGCGCGGATCCACTCACAAAGGCCTTTTTCCCAGTAGAGACTTTTTTTGGGATGGTTGAGTATGAGATACTTCAACCGTAGCTAATTGTTGGGTATGCGATACCACAACAGATGGGCCTAGTGCAAGTGGGAGATTGTTAGTTGTATGTATGCCCTAGAGGCCATTACTGTACATACGATGTATATTGTAATGGATGCTTGGACATATATAGGGAGGACTTTCTTGCTCGACATGATAGTATGCAATCTGGTTGTACTTTATCTTAACATGTACTCTGATTGTCTCTATGTTACATGTTGATAAAGCCCTTAGGATATGTACTCGACTACTGGGACTATGATGAGATCATACTAGTGGGGCCACGGTAGTCGGCGAGTACATCCTATAACTGTTCCTAGTCGAGGGTATATCGAAACAGGGCATCGATACACCAGAGTAGACTAGCGTATACGTATCTTGACCCATATGATGGGCGATGGATGATCCCATATCCATCGATGTTTGAAATCAAGGATGGTGTACGGGTGCTCAGTAGAGACTGGGTACACTGGACGGACTCGCCAAGAACTTCCAGATGGTATTATACCTCACGTCAGATGGCAGTTCTCCGGTGACACTGGTACAGAGTAGTCTGTTGACCCGAGATCGTCATAGAGTCTTGTGTGATTCCCACTGTGCTTTGATTTCCATCATACCATGTCCAAGAGGGCGTGCAAAAAGGTGGCTTTTAGGTATAGTCCCGAATCACATGGAGGCAATGAGCGATAGGAAGGGGAATCGTCTCTCCTGGTATAGGGAGTTGATGTTGTGCTGTGTTCGATTGGCTATAACCGGAAATCCCTGTCCAGGGTTGCTGAGATGTACTGGTAAGTGTTATCAGTAGTTTCTCGAACTGTTATAGACCTCATATCGACACGACATATCAAGTTACTGGGGTCTGACGTTTACCACCCCTAGGCGAGATATGCGACATATCAGACGACGAGACCGGACTGAGTGTTACTGATTGGATTCACAGAAGAATGTACAGGCTTGCTTATTGATCTTCTGAGCGCTCAATACCTGGGTGGCTGTTACGTTTAGCTGACCGCTTTCAGTTTGTGGGTGTTTGATATGATCATCACCTACTGCCGGCGTATTGACGATTCTTTAGCGTCCTACACAGAGGTTTGTTGACTCAGGCAAAACGGAGTAGGAGCACATATGTGATATGTGCGGGACCGAGGATAATACGATATGAGATACTGTATTCTATTCTCGCGATATTTGATATCAACCGGGTCATCGGATCAAGTGTTGATTCGATGAATCGGTACGGATAAATATTAGTCGGTTATATGTGATATAGCCGGATTGTCGGATCAAGTGTTGATTCGATAATTTAATATATAATAATATATATATGATATATTAAATTACATTAACTAATATTAGCTCACTAAAAGATTCTTTTTCTCACTCGGGTAATACATTGATATATATGTGATATATGTTAATTGTATTATTTTCTTTTGTTACAATAAATATTATATATGTGATATATAATATTGTAACATGATATGATAACTGATGCAACATGTTTAGTAGAGATTAAAAAAGATTAGGGTTTGATTTGGGTTAATGCTTTCTAGATGTTTCTAGAAGGTTTTCTTTTGTTTTGGAAAAGATATTTTCAAGTGACTCATTCTTAACCTAACCCAAACCCTAGCCTTGGTTAATTCTCTACAATGGTTTAGTCAACCATGGTTGCATTATTGATCATCTTTATCCTTTCATTATTCATCACAAAAAGGATTCTAATTATTCATCCATCTTCTTCCTTCTTCTTTCTTTCATGAAAAAGCTTACTAGCTTTTTCTAAGTGATGAATGAGTGTGAGAAAAAGATAATAAAAGAGGGCAAAAATCCTACTTCATCATCCTCATCTATCCTTGCCATTTAGATGAGGGTGTTCACTTCATATTATGAGTGTTAGCTTGTGTTATCGAAACTTCAAGGTAGATCATCTTTGTATCGAAGATCGGAAGCAAGACTGCATCTTTCTCTTCGTGGAACCTCTCGAGAGTCCGAAACACGATGATCGCAGTGAAGGGACTTCAATACAGAGCTTAAGAAGTGATGGACCGGATCTACAAAGGTTGTAATCCCTTTCACTTAGTGTTAAACTGTTTAACATACTTGTTTTCCCCTAATGTTTAGTTTAAAGATCCGGCTTTGGGTTGTTCGGCATGGCTAAATTTTTAATCGGGCATGGTTGATGCCTCGTAGACCCTTGTGGCAGTGCCTAGCAACCCTACAACAACAACACAAAACATACTCTCAAGTGTTCGTATTGTGGCTAACGTGCGTAGCGACACGGCGAAACTAACCCAAGAGCAAATCTACACAAAGTGCACGATCTGTGTCGCAAAAAGTATCGTGCGGACACAAATCACTAGAAACTACTTAGGTGATCCCAGATTTTGCATACAGAGAAAACTCAACAATCAAACAAGATAAAAAACACCCAAACCACATAATAGAACTACCCTCAAAAATCCACACCGCAACTCATTCCTAGAGCCGAGGTCGCCGGAATCCTCTTCATACGTTGCCGGACCTGGCCGGTGGGGTGGGTCTCGTGTCTCAAGTGTGGTCTTAGGTTCACTGGTACAACACAACCACATTGTTTGGTTTTCTAGTAAACTTTCCGGGTCACAGCAGATTACATATATCACAAATCGACAATAAAATACGATATTTCGCATAAAACTAAATTTTACACTATCTAAACTGAAACTAATAAGCTAAATTACACTAAAAACACTTAAACAACAGCAAAAGAACATTACCTACACAAAAGAACTTAAAGATCCTAGCTTTGCATGCTCCTAGGCATCCATGAGGCAAAACCAAGATAAAGATGTGATTTTTGTGAAGATTTTGAGGTTTTGTGATGGATTTGTGCAGGAAATGGGTAAGTGTTAAGTTTATCAGAGAGAGGAAGAGAGAAAAAGAAAAGAGATAGAGAAATGAGAGGGAATGAGGATAAGAAAGAGGGAGGTGAGTGTAGGGTGAGAATGAGAGTAAGTGTATTATATCATTTAATCCTTATTAATGCCTTCACACACACCTCATCAATCAAACAAATATATATCTCTCTCTCTCCCACAAAAGATCAAGAGATTAAAGGGTTAAGGATTGGATTAAACAAGGATTATGTTAAGTGTCAAGGTTGCTAAGAACAAAATTAGCACAAACAAATCCTCGCATTTACGTGCACACGTGCGTGCATGCTTATAACAAATAATAATAAATTATTAATTAAATGTTATAAAATGTGAGGAACCCGAATTGGTAAACTTTTACAGTAAACCCGCATTAACATCTAAACGAACAGTAACCGAAATCTAAGGCGTTACAATTACCGTATGTTGTGGGGTTCGCTTGCCCTTAAGTCCGTATTAATGGATGCAATGTGCAAATCAATGAAAAATTTCAAAATGTCAAACAATCGTTTTTTTATGTTTAGACACGACAATGCAACAAATACGGGTTAGTCAATTTTCGCGTTTGACAGCGAACTTGCAAAGAATCCTGCAAAGATAATATATTGGATGCGTCAGATTTGAGAAGAAGGTGTTAGTAAATACGTACCGATAAGTTTTCGGGTTAAGAAACCCTCGTTTGAATTGAATCCGGTTAGCTTGAAAAGTTCGCTTGCACGGGTCAAACTACCCGGATCTTTGGCACTGTACTTCGCAGTCACCTTAACTTTGAATGTACACTTTGCTCCACACGATCGCAGTTCGCAAATCCGTCAAAATCTGCAAATGTCGGAAAAAAGGATTTTTAGTGCGAAAAAGTATGAATGCCCAAACTCCTGCACCCACAAAATGAAAAAAATCAAACAATAAAATTGGGACAATAATAGAACAATGGAACACGGTATAAAATTTGGGAGCAAATGGAGAACACAAATCCTGCGGGGCCGGTTTTTATGAGGATCTCGCTGGGCTAATTTGGGAAATTTTGCACCAATTTTTCTCAGTTATCCAAGTGTTCTACTAGTGTCTCAATGTTTTTGTTTAAATTTTTTTATTATTTCTAGCAGGTCCAATTTCCAGAGAGCAAAAAGTTAGAATGTTAATTTTTTGTTTTGGTTTTGAAATTTTTCGAATTTTTTAGTTTTGTTTTAAGAATGGGGTTAGATTTATAAACAGGATATACAAAGATTAACCCAAAATAATAAGAATAAAAACGTTACCGTCTCCCCGGCAACAGAGCCATTTAATTATCGCGTTTTCCGCGTATCGTTTTTTCAAAGAATTTAAAATTAACCGCATGTGTAGCTAGCCGCGATGAGTACGGGTCGTCTGTAGGGAGATGGTGCGTTTTACGTTCTTATTATGACGAGTTAATGCAAGGGTCGGAATGGTTCGTTTCTAACCTAAGTGTTGTATATGCAAAATATAAGTTTGTTAGGAATAGATAGGTTCGTGTAAGTTAGGGAAGTCCGTACTCAATCCATTGTGCCGAGCTTGACTATTGAAGCTAGAGCAATCGGCAACAACGTGGATTAGGGTGCTTAAGTACAGTATTGGTGAAATCTGGCTTATTGGCCCTAGTCCGTACGTTCTTGCCTCTTGACTTTCGCCTTCGGTCAAACCGAACGCAACCGGTCACGGTTAGGGATCACCGATACCTTGGTAGAGTAGGGTGCCTAAGGGAGCACTTGCGTAAGGTTTGGGCTGAGTTCAATTGGAATATTGGGCAAAGGAAATGAGAAACGAAAACCTTAACTTACAATATCGCTCTCTTTCCTAACAACACCATATTCACAAACCATAAAAACAACAACAAGAATGAGCAAATGAAATGATAAAAGAAAAAGAATAGAACAACATTGCAAGTAAGTAAATGGCAAGGTATAAAATAGCAAGTAAGTAAATGGCAAGAAATAAATACTAAGAACCCAAAAGCACAATGAAAGCTTTATTAATCTCAAATGATGATACAAACCATGAGTTCAATAACCAAAACTTAAACTTGCAAGCTCAATGAAGTGGTTGCAAGATCAAGAGAAGGCTAAGAACTCAAGGTGAACTAGCTATATACAAGAACTAAAACAAAAATGGAAAATGAAAAAGGGTTGTGTATCCAAGTAAATAAACCCTTATTCCCTTGCTCACTGATATGTATTTATAGGCACAAAATAAGATTAAACAAACAATATAATAAGGATGATGTGACAACAAGGGATGGACAGAAGAAAAATGGGGCTCAATGGGCTTAATAAAACCGGCGGCGCCGGGCTTATTGCGCATCTCGCCGGTTTTCTTGAGGAGTTTGGGGCACTTGTTGGTTCTGTGATGATGTGTTCTCGATAATTCCACTGGTGCAGTTTGATTTGTCTATATGAACCTGGTCTGCATTCAGGGATTTGGAGGGAACACGTAGCTTTATATCACGTCACAACTGTTTAGCATTTAAAACACATCACCTCACTTGTGCTCACCATGTGCCATGGGCAACCCCACCAAGGTCCATGTGCCAAAGAGTTATGTGCACACTTGTATTGTGTTGGACCAAAATTGTGTACACATTTATTTGTTGCAAAAGAACTCTTTGGATATCGATCGGTTTGCAGTTCTGGTTGCAGTGTAAGCTCACAAACGTTATATCCGTGATTTTGAGTGTGTTTCTAATATTGTGTCACGGATACCTGTAATATGTATTTACTGAGCAGACACTGGTTAATAGTACTAATATATAACAAAACAAATAATGAATGGGTGGTATTGAAATGCAGTTTTCTGAGATATAATTTGTTCCTTGCTCCGGGACAGTTGCATTCTTTTCATGACTTTTTTATGAAATTATGGCTGCATTCGACGCCTCTGCATGCGTATCAAATCTCTGATGTCAACGGAGTGGAACGTCATCTCGTCAAGATCGCATATGAACCACTTACTCCACTTACCTTTTGTATGGATAAATTTGGAATCATCTCTTCGTAGCTATGTAGACTGCGTTCCTATTGGCTGTAGCCACATCCAGAGTCCCTTTTTTCCGAAGCTATGAACTCGGCATCTCTAATATCTTATAGAAGGCATTTGGCTAATTACGTCCTCGAAAACTCGTCCAAGTCATCGGTGTAATGCTCTTTCGCTCGTCTTTTCTCGATCGACTAACAGCACGTCTGTGTGAGGTTCCCTTCTAACTGAAACCTATCGATCTGATGTTCTCACATCGGAGTATCCAAACAAACAACATGTCCTAGTCATTCATCCAGGGGTGACTAGCTATCTTCTATCCTATCCCCATGTATAAACTCATGTTGCAATAGCTTCAATGATCTGGGGACGATATCGTAACAACTCAGCAACAGCTGGCTCACTCGTCCGCACGGTAGAAAATACCTCAAACATTTGGAGTAGATAGTATGTCAATAGTCTTCACCATCTGGCTGGCCTCTAAAAATGGCCAGATCATCTAGTGCAGATCCCGAACGCTCGCGTCAATGAAAAATCTTAATAACACAATAAATCAATGCGTTCGTATGTATCCGAAACACGCCCTGGTCAGTCCTCGTCCATGACGAGCTCGTGCTCACCGCATCTCCAGCCACAGCTCTCTCTGCTCATGTAACCACGGTAACGGAAACCACAATCTAATATCGATGAGGATAGACCATAGGAACGAATAGAAATACAATGCATAAGAAATGTACATCCTATGGCTTCTTAACTGTAGTAGCGTATCGTAAGTATGCCACGGAGCATACACACGGTACGTCACTCTACCTAAGTCACCTACTCCATCAACCAAGGTTAACCTACGCAACGAAAGATCGGGTCTTATACCCTCGCGGCTAAGTCTAAGTTCCGTAAGGTCAAACCTAGGTTCTGAATATATATATATATATATATATATATATATATATATATATATACACACATGCCCTAGACTCCGCATAGTCAAACCTAGACTTGAACCAAGATTAAACCAAACGCTCTGATACCAACTTTGTCACGACCCGGAAAAGGCACGTGACTGGCACTTGAATCATGTGAAGCCTATAGGACCCCACCTAATTCAAGTAAACCAAAAGCCCAAAAATCTGAGCCTTTAGGGAAAATAGTGGAGGTGCAGTTTTGAAATAAGGTTTTATTGAAATCAAGTTCTTTCTTTAAAACATAGATAGTAGTATACGAAAACACAATGTTTGTATCTAACTTGAAAACATTTTCGTCATTGAAAATTTGGGCAGCACCTCCTTTATAGAACTTAACCCGAAAATGGTACAAACAATATAATATAAGGCATCCCCAAGCGGGAGCTAGCTCTTCGCCAATTGGCGGAAACAGCCATTCAAGTAATGCAAATATACAACACCGAAGGCGAGGATCAAAACTCAAAGAGAAAGTAAAGAAAACGAGCATCGTCAAGAAAACAGGAATAATAGTAAATACATAATCACGACTCAAGTCCAAAAGAATATACAAACAGTGGTTTCCAAGTCTACGAAATATACAAGTCTGGTTGATGGAGCTTACTAGATACAACAGAATAAATAACAATGTACAATTGTGGTCACGATGCGAGTGAGCCCACCTACCAAGCAATCACCCGGATGAAAGTGGTGTGCCAATGAAGCCGCTACGGAACCTGTACGGCTAAACCTGCAAGAAACTGTGGCATAACTTGGGTGAGTTGCTAACTTATGAGTAGAAGATATCACAGAGTAGAAACCGAAGGTATGACTATCTCCTATGTCATACAGTAAAATACAATAATAGTAATAACACGGTAACAACGAGTAGCAGTATGAGTAATAATAAAAGAGGATGTGTAAGGTCAAGTACTCGTGTCCGTGTCACAGAGTAACTACATGTCATGTATGTTATGCATGAATGCATCATCAATGGGTATGTCGAGCATCGACATACAAAAATGATGATAAACCTGTGTGCCAAATATCGACACTCGAAAACATCATAAAAACCGTGTCCTTCAGCGACACATAATACTCATATATCTCGGGCTCCGTCAGTCCGGATAGGCCCAAATCATCTAATCTCACGACTACGGTCGGTATCCTTCGGATGTCCGCCGCGCCAAATATCACTGGTCGATAATGCTCCCTTGCCGGGCTGAACGCCTTTCTATACGATCTTCTTGCACCGGGGTACCTCACCGGGTCCACCATGTACCCGCAGACGGTGCATCCCCCTCCTCAAATCGGGTATGTGTACACACGTGGCTCAAGAACCGAGAAAATTCATGGTGGACGCCACACATCATATCGCGAGAAACCACATTTTTCCTTTAAAATTCAGTATATGTTTTAAAATTCACATGCGGTTTCCCCAAATCCAGAAAATCTCATGGAAAAACCGAAATCTCCTAATCATGAGTATATAATGAGATAATGAATATCAGCATCGGGCCCAACTGTAGTATATGATTAGAATATAGGTAAACAAATGCATGTGGGATCTAAGTACTAAATGCAATGTCAAAACTAGCATATGATGTCGGGATGCTAAACAATGCTACTTAACTACAACTATCAGTGAATACAATGTAATAAATGTTACTACTGTGTGCATGACATGGCAATTACCGATGATGATGTGTGTTAGCCGGCAAGCAAGTTCACGTGCAACATACGCATCATCGGTAATGGTGCAGGTGTCCTAGCAGATGAGATCATAATAGAAAGTAAAAAGAGAAAGCAACAATAAAGTATATAAACCTATGTACGAGCCATACCGTTTATCGTGTTTAAATAGCACGAATCGTTGTTTTTAGAAAAGTAGGGACTACGGGGTTTTTGAGAAAAGAGATGTCTTTTTGGAAATCTGTAGCGTCCCTCGGTTTATTCTTTGAAAAGCCTACGATTCGCCAGTTTTGAAAATAGGTATGACTCGAGCATAAGCTAACATTTATCTAACCAATCTAAAAGCTAAACTAAGAACCTAGTCGAAAGTAAATAGGAATCGCAGCATATCCGAGTCGATATATCTAGCAGTCGGTGTTCATCATAGAAAATTTCATTTCAATACCGCTCATTCATTATCAATTTTGTATAATATCGGTATTATTAACCCGTGTCTGCTCAATAAATACAGATTACAGGTATTCGTGACAAAACACTGCAAACACACTCAAATACACGGATATGACATTTATGAGTCGACACTGCAACCGGAACTGCAAACCGATCTATAATTAAAGAGTTTCTTTTTACAACATGCATGTGTACACACTTTTTATCAAAAATGGTCCAACACATACAAGTATGTACACCTTTTTGTGATTCATGATCCTAGGGAGCTGCTTTACACAAGTGGGCATACAAGTTGGCACACACAAATGATGACTTGTGTAAGAGAAGAGGAAAGTGGGATTGTGATGAGTGATATGAAATGTTATGATGTAATTTAAAGGTTTGATTTCCCTCCAAAAACTACTGAGTACAACCCAGGCTTCTACAAAGAGAACAAACAACACCAGTGGGATTATGGAGAGCACACAACATTACAGAACCAACACGAGACCCAATGACCCAAGCAAAACTGGCAGGATGGTCCAAAAATCCGGCGCCGCCGGTCCAATGATGCTCAATGCGGCCCATTTTTCCTCTGGCTTTCCCTTGTTGTCACATCATCCATAGTATATTGTTTGTTTAATCTTATTTTGTGCCTATAAGTACCAAATCAGTTAGCAAAGGAAAAGGGACTTAGACTTAGACTTAGACTAGGACTTGGATATACTTTGAGCAACAGTTTAACTCTTTTTGAAGCTTTGTATATAGTAGCTAGTTCACCTTTAGTTCTTTGCCTTATCTTGATCTTGCAACCTTTTCATTGAGCTTGCAAGTTTAAGTTTTGGTTATTGAACTCATGGTTTGAACCATCAATTCAAAGTTAATGAAGCTTTCATTTTTGCTTTTTGGGTTCTTAGTATTTCTATTGCTTTCCTTACTTGCAATTTAATTTCTTACCATTTACTTACTTGCAAATGTTATGCTATTCCTTTTATGTCATCTCATTTGCACTTTCTTTTGTTGTTTTGATGGTTTGTGAATAGTGGTGTTGTTAGGAAAGAGAATGGTATTGTAAGTTAGGAATTCCATTTTCTCATTTCCTTTGCCTAATATTTGCCAATTGAACTCCGTCCAAACCTTACGCAAGCACTACGTTAGGTACCTTACCCTACCAAGGTATCGGGGATCCCTAACCGTGACCGATTGCGTTCGGTTTGGCCGGAGGCGAAAGTCAAGAGACAAGAACGGACGAACAAGGGTCAATAAGCCGGATTTCACAAATACCGTGCTTAAGCACCCTAATCCACATTGTTGCCGATTAATCTTGCCTCAATAGTCAAGCTCGGCACAAAGGATTAAGTATGGATTTCCCTAACTTACACGAACCAATCTCTATTCATAACAAACTTATACTTTGCATATACAACACTTAGGTTAGAAACGAACAGTTCCAACCCCTGCATTAACTCGTGATAACAAGAACGTAAAACGCACCATCTCCCTGCGGACGAACCATACCCATCACGGCTAGCTACACTCGACGCCGTCTTGATTGCGGTTAACTTTAGAACTAGACGCGACACGTAAAATCAAACTACGATCAAATGGTGCCATTGCCGGGGAGACGGTAACATTTTTATTCTTGTTATTTCGGGTTAATCTTTGAATATCTTGTTTATAAATTTAATACCATTCTAAAAAAACTTTAAAAAAATTCAAAAATTTTCTAAAAACCAAAACCAAAAATTGACAATTCTAACTTTGTGCTCTCTGAAAATTTGACCTGCTAGCTTTCTGGGACGAATTAGAAAAGTTAAACAATAACATTGAGACACTAGTAGAACAGTAAGATCACTGATGAAAAATGGAGCCGAATTGCCCAAAAGAGACCGGCGACTTCATCTAAATTCCCGGCGCCGCCGGATATTTCTTCTTCGTTTGCTCCTAAATTTTGTTCTGTGTTCTATTGTTCTGTTATTGTCCCAATTTTATTGTTTTATTTTTATAATTTTGTATGTGGAAGTGTTTGGGCATTCTTATCGCTTTTTCGCACTAAATATCCGTTTTTTCGACATTTGCAGATTTTACGGATTTGCGAACTGCCATTGTGTAGAGCAAAGTGCACATTCAAAGCTAAGGTGATTGCGACATACAGTGCCAAAGATCCGGGTAGTTTGACACGTGCAAGCGAACTTTTCAAGCAATCCAGATTCAATTCAACGGGGGTTTCTTAACCCAAAAACATATCGGTATGTATTTCCTAACACCTTCTTTCTCAAATCCAACGCATCCAATGTATTATCTTTGCAGGATTCTTTGCATGTTCGCTGTCAAATGCTAAAAGTGACTAACCTGTATTTGTTGCAATGCCGTGCCTAAACATAAAAAACGATTATTTGATGTTTTAAACTTTTTCATTGATTTGCGCATTGCATCCGTTAATACGGTAAAGGATTTCAACACCTTTTCCGTGACCCAAAAATCACAAAACTGAACATAAAGTTTACACGCACAAATTTTAAAAGAAACTAGACTTTAAGCCTTTAAGGACTTTGCGCTCATTAGGAGAAATTAACTGTGTTTGGAACACCACTTAACGATATATCTTTCACGGGGTGTCTAGGAAAGTGTTCACGGCGAAACCGCCAAAAGAGAAAGGGTTATTCTAATTAAGGAACTTCGCGAAAGCGTTGAAAAACCTCCCCTTATCTCTGCACTTACCTGGCCTCATAATCAGTATATCTAGAGCCCGTTTTTCAACATAGTTTTTACTTGAACAATCACGTTCGTGAGCAGGTCTAGTTGACCTAGGTGAACCCTAGACCGATTAGGTGTGTGGTATTGTGTCGTGAATATTTTTGTGTGTATATTTCATACTTTTGTTGATAACTAACAATAAAAAAAACCACATTCTTTTTCATCTCCTTTTCTTCTTTTTCTTCTCTTCATATCATGGGTACCCCACATAGACCAACTCTTGCCGAACTTTGGTACCCTCAGCCAGATACGCCTTCATACTGTTCTTGTTTTGGTCGAACGTCAAACGATCCATCTATGCCAAAAATCTCTTTGAAAGATCGGATAGACGCTTCAAGGAAAATGACTTGGACACCACAATCCACGTCGTATGAACCTTTTCAAACTTTCAACCCTCCTCATGTTGATACCCCTTCGAGACAAACGTGGCGACTCTTAAACCGATGTCCATTGCTGAACGTATTGCGCAATCTCGTAGCCGATCATTCACTCCTTTCACCACTTCCAATTATTTTGATCAACAATTCCAATCACCTTCTTATTATAACATTGATCTTAATCCTATCCAACCATTCGATCCTATCAATCTTACCCGACTTTTACACCTTCACTAGACATTTCTTCTGAACTGCCATTTGGGAGTTTCACGTATCCAGAAAACATTGAATCTTTTACTGAAACCTCTTCACTACCCTTGTCTAGTCTTGAACAGTCATTAGAAGAGTTTCGGGTAGCTTCATGACGACAACTGGAGGAATCGAATGTGTCCATGGCTTCCCTCATACAACCTTATGAACCAGCAGCTAGTTCCCAACTAGCTCAAAATCTTCCGATGTATGATGAGGAAATAAGACAATTTGAGGATTTGAGTCGTGAGAGTGAGCAGTACACCCTTCAAAATCAAACCAACCCGTTCCAAATTATATTTCACAACTGCGGTTTCAAAAGTCTATCGAGTGCCCTAAATGTATCACTAATTGAAGATCGAACGGTTGATGTGTTGTGTGACTTTGTTGTGTTTGACGTACCTGATTGTGAAAGGACCCTGTCAATGGAAACCATTGCTAATCCCATGGATCTCTACACCTCCATTCTAGAAATCCAACCGATTGAAAACCAAGCTTTTGTTGAGGTGTTTGAGAACTTTACGTTTGACTTGATTGAGGATATCGATGTTGGGGATGATTTTGATGATGAACCCACAAATTTTGGTGAATTCTTCTCACCAAGTCAACACTTTCTTTCAGAACCATGTGGGCATCATCCTGAACCTTTAACTGTTTTTCCTGAGCCCCATTTACATCTTAAGTTTATTAATGAAGATTTGGATGAATGCATGGATGATTTTGATTTTATGGAGAATTTTGAGGACATTTTTGTGGATAAACACGTTTTATTGAATGAGTCGGATTTTCCGATTCATAATGTCCCTTCCGTTGACTGTGAATATCCTCCTGAGCTTCTGATCAAGACCATTCCTCACTTACTTCCCTCCATCGTTTTCCTACCACAAGACCATTTGATACTGTCACTTCCGTCATCTGGTTCAACAAGTTCGGGCCCATGTTTTCTCGTGAATCTTGAGAGGTTTGATCCCATTTCTCGACATATTGATAGATTAATACAATCCATTTTTTCATTGTGATCATTACAGATTGTACTAATTTATTCAATCAATTTTCACCCTCAAGTTCGCATTCCGTTTCTTTTTCCCTTCCGTTCATCTCCTCATATACCGGGACCGTATACCACTTCTGTCCACGCACGGTCTCGCGTATCCTTCATTTATTTTCTCTACGCATTCTTCCACCAACCGTGGTCGTATCATGATAACATTTTTGAATGGTTTGTGTTAACTTTTGGTCTATGTAAGGCCTTGTATAGCTTGAAACTGTTCCCTCCCCTAACCTTGAACTTCAACGCTTTACAGTGGAAACACTGTTTCACTTAAGTTTGGGGGGCTTTTTGTGTATATATATTTTGTTTTCTTTTTTCTGTTATTAAAAAATAATAATAATAAAAAAAAACAGGCGAGCCCCGACAATTTTGATCCTCTTGGTGTAGCCTGACAGCGAGGGCACTGTCAAGTATAAGTTTGGGGGTGTGCTTGGTAAGCTTTTTACTTTCCCATTCATTTGTATATTCTGCATTTGCATACATATTCGAAAAACGATAAAAACCAGAAAATTTTCCAAAAAACATAAAATCTTTGTCGTCAAGATAGCTAGTGGGAGAACTTAGATTCAATATTTCGACGGTTTTGTTTGATGAGATAGGAACAACTAAATCCTATTTTTAGATTTTTAAAACCTGAAAGATAACCGTCTTTTGAGTTTAACTGTAGCTAATATACTTCTTTACATCACACTACACGTGTCGTGAGTTTTGAAAATTAAATGACAAGTCAGATATGTCATAAAACTTTTAAATTGATAAACTATTTTTTTAGGATCAAACGGGTTTGTTCTGAAATAAGTAAAATCAAGAATAGTTTATAAAGTGAAGTGGATATGAAGGGATATTATTGCTGCTTTAATAGAAACCAAGTCTGAAGAATAACCCATCTGGAACTTGATTGGAATGATTACACACCTGATCCACTAACACGTCTATTATCCTAAAAAATAATTGAACAACTTTTTATATCTCCTTTTGCATTGAATTGTTATAATTTTCATGCCAAAATGAGTCTTTTTGTTTTAGGGCCTAGCTAACTTGAGCAATTAAGTCGGCCGGGGTGTCTCTACACCTAATGCCCTAAAACCAACTTTTTTGGGTGCATTGGACCAAAGCTCGGTAAGAAGCTTAGAAATTCCAAATTAAAAGAAAGTCAAGCAAGTGTTCTCTCCGAGTTAAAATTCCTAACGGTTCTTTGTGTAAGAATAATCTTGACAAAAGACAAGTTCTTATAAAAATATTTTTATCGGAGATATGAAGGTTTAATCCTATGATAAAGACTTTTGCACGTTCACGAAGGTGTGTATGAAACGAAAACAAGTAAAAGGTGGAGTGAAGAATAAGACCTAGTTTCCTGTTAAAGAAGATAGAAATTCTAAATTTGAAACCAAGCTGGGAAACGAAACTTGAGAAATACTTAAATCTTTATAAAACTTGTATTATCCTTTTTGAGTTTTTATCCGGTCTTTATTTTGTGACATGATGACATTAATCGATCCTTTTGAAACTTAACGACCCTATTTTTACCGCAAGTAAAGAAATATAGGATCTTATGTTAAATAAGAAGTGAGGTATGAAAAATAAAGGTTCGACATTTTTAACTTAGGATAATAGAATTTCTAGCTTTAAAAGTTAAACCTTAGGGTTAGAATCAACAGTTATTTCGCAAAGCTAGCTTGACGGGATTTTATTGGTGTAATCCGCTGAAAACCCTCAGGAGACAACACTCCTCCTACTAGGGACACCTAGAGATTTAAGGGCTTGTTGCATGTGTTAGTTATGTATATGCCCTAGAGGCCATTGTTGTACATATCATGTATATTATAGTGGATGCTTGGATATATAGAAAGTGGACTTTCTTGCTCGATATGATAGCATGCTATCTGGTTGCTCTTTGTCTTAACATGTAGACTTGTATTGTGATACTGTCTTGTTCTCACATGTTGACGAAGCCCTTAGGATGTGTACTTGATTACCAGGACTATGATGGAGATCATACTAGTGGGGCCAGGGTAGTCCACAAGTACATCCTATAATTGTTCCTAGTCGAGGGTGTGTCGAGACAGGACATCGATATTCCAGAGGAGACTAGCGTATACGCTTCTTGACCCATATGATGGGCGATGGATGATCACACATCCATTGGTGTTTGACATCAAAGATGGTATACGGGTGCTCAGTGGAGACCGGGTACGCTGAACGGAGTCGCCGAGAACTCCTAGTTGGTATTATACCTATCGTCAGATAGCAGTTCTCTAGTGACACTGGTATAGGTTAGTCTGTGACCCGAGATCGCCTTAGAGACTTGTGTGATTCCCACTGTGCTATGATTTCCACCATACCACGTTCAAGAGAACATGCAAAACGGTGGCTTTTGGGTACAGTCCCGAATCACATGGAGGCAATGAGTGATAGGAGGGGTTTCATCTCTCCCAGTATTGGGGGTTGATGTTGCGTTGTGCTTGATTGGCTATAACTGGAAGTCCCTGGCCAGGGCTGATATGGAGATCTACTGGTAAGTGTTATCAGTAGTTTCTCAACCCGTTATGAGCCTCACATCGGCACGACTTATCGGTTACTCGGGTCTTACGTTTACCACCAATAGACTTGATATGAGACATATCAAACGAAAAGACCGGACTTTACGGTAGTGTTACTGACAGGATTTACAGGAGTATGAGCAGGCTTTCTTGGTGATCTTCTGATCGCACAATACCCGGGTGGCCGTTACGTTTAGCTGACCGCTGACGGCTTGTGGCTGACTGATATGATCACCACCCATTGCCGGCATATTAATGAGTCTTTAGAGTCATACACAGAGGTTTCCTGGCTCAGGCGAAACGGAGTAGGAGCACAGATGTGATATGTAAGGGACAAAGAACAATACGAGTATGTGATACTGTTGGATATAGTGACCTCAAAGTCAATTATTGGATCGCAGGCACGTGATTGCAATAATTGAGGAAGGACCTATGCCGGAAGGACAGTCTTACTCAAGATGATAGTATGCTATCTAGTTTATCTTTAACATCGTGTACTGCTTCAGGTGATATTACATATTACTAGTACACGTTGGTGGAGCCCTTAGGATTCTTGCATGACTACCAGCAGTATGATGGCAATCAAATACGTGAGAGTTGGGTAGTTTATAAGCACATCCTTAAAAGTGTCCCTAGTCGTGGGGTTTCGAGACTGGGCATCGATACTCCATTAGTAGACTAGTGTATACAGTCGAGACCCCGACGAGGAGCGGTGGCCGGTCTCACAAGCCATTGGTGTCAGTTGGATCACCTAAGATGTATAAAGGTGCTCATTGGGTTATGAGTACACCGGACAGGACTCGCCGGGAACATGCTAGTTGGTATTATACCTGACGTCAGATAGCAGTTCCCTGGTAACATGTGTACAGGTTAGTTCTTCGACCTGAGATCGTCATTTGTCTCGTGTGAGTTCCCACCGTGCTTTGATTACTACCCAACCACGACTCAAAGGAGTCGTGTAAACAGGTTTTAGTTCGGTACAGTCCCGAGCCACATGGAGGCAGTGAGCGGATCGGCAGAGGTTTCATCTCTCCCGGTATTGGAGGTGAGATCGCACAGTGTCTAGGAAAGCCATTATACGAAGTCCTTGACCAAGGCAGGAGATTTACTGGTAGGTATTCCAGTAGTATCTCAGGGTGTTTTGGGCTACACTCCGACACGACTTGTACCGCTTTTGGGGGTCTGACTTTTACCAACCCCTTAGGCCCGACATGCGATACTCATAGACGAACGGACCAGACTGTATGGATATTGTCACTGACAGGCTCAGTAGGGTGTCAGGATGAGTTCGCTCATCGACCTCCCTTTTGGTCAATACCTGGTAGCCCGTTACGTACAGCTAGTACCACTGACGTGCTAGTGGTTAAATCCACAGCCAGAGCATTGATGAGTCTTTAGAGTCCCCCAGAGACAGTTTCTCAAGTTTCGGGCGAAACGTTGTAGAGGCCGTATGGTATTATGGCAGGGTTCGATCATATACGGGCACTTGTGCACGGATCATGATCGGACAGATCATACTAGTGGGCTTTGGTTTAAGACGGATCCTAGTATTAGATTTGTTGGATTACTTTCGTCTCATTGCATTCGCATTCGGTCGGAATGCGGATGCAGGTATGTATATATACAGGTGAGGGGTATTCTTGTGATCCGTCACGAGTTTACTTTAAATGATGTCGTTCTTTTTATTGGACAAAACATTTAGGTTAATGTTTACAAATGGTGGAAATTGTGAGTGGATTTCATCATGAGGTGCATTTATTGTGACCCATGCAATCTAGTGACTCATGGTCTCTTTATTTGTGCATATGTCACATTTTGGATTGATTTAATGTGTTGAAATGATAAGAGGATAGAGGGAGGGCAACCATGAGGCAAGGGTTAGCTCTGGGATTTTATTCTAGCTCTCATTATCATTCCAACACATTAAGAAAATAAAAGCCTCTTCTTTTTTCATTCTTACTTCTCACAAGTTCCACCATTGGCATCAACTTCAACCTCCATCCATACACTCTCATGTGTTGAGAATCAATGGATGCTTGAGACAAAGTTATCACACACATTCTCTACTTAACCTTGGACACGTCGGCTAGAAAACTTCATGTCCGAGTTGCTTCGATTCGAAGCGGGAGCCTGTAAAAGGATTCGATGATGTGGTGCCCTTCCGACGAGGAGACCGGAGATCGGAGATGTCGCGAGGAGCTTGGGATGGTGGCTAAAGACCGAAGGACACGGATCATTCGGTATAACCTTTCCTAACTTCTTCTAGATTGCTAGTTAATGTTAATGGTTCAATCCGGGTTAAAGTATACGTTAGCGCCAGTTTCAAGTTCATGAAAAAGTTTTTCTTTCCGCATTTTGGCCTCGGATTGACGGCCGGGGCGCTACCGTAGACTTACATGGTATCAGAGACACGCCATTAACTTTTACTAGCTTGTTCTAACGCGTTTAAAACATCGATCGATCGAAATTTCCGAATCGTATTTTCATTTCAGTGTGCTTGCTGTCGATTTTCAAAGTTGGTCAAAAAAACATTTTAGCATCTTAAAAATACATGCAGGCATAGCTAAAGCTACAGAAAAGGTTTGGAGACCTAAATCCAAAATTCCACTACGGAACCGCTGCGAAATGTCGCATTTGGTGGCCCTTCCGCGGCTCTTTTTGGGCTACAGCAACCCAAATTTTTTCTGGGGCTTTAGTTCATGGAAATATGATTTTTGTAATATATAGTTTTGTCCCAGATTCATTTGAGTGCTGGATTTGCACTTGGGGCCCACTTCGGGAAGTTTTGTCGATCGGAATTTTAAATACGTTAGTTTACAGTACATACTTTATATCTGCGACCGTGAATGTCAATCGAGTGGTAAATCTTATCTAATTGCTATAGCTCTTTTAGACGGGTTTGCGAACGTGACATTCACGTTGATGTTCTGTGTTGTGCTGTGATGTTGCGGATTTGTCGTGGTGGATAGCCTGGATGCAATGTTAGTACAGTTTGGTTATATTTGTACATTTAATATTGCGGGGCGAGCGTCCGACATGTGAACTGCCGTCACTGCCTGTTTGTATATTATACTTTTGGGGCACGACCGGGTTGAGGTCGATGTACCCGTTGTACATATTTTTATTTTCTGTACTAGGATTACCCCGCGGTGGGGTGCACGGATAGCCGGGTTCTAGTGGGCAACGGGCCCGCATATCATGGCTTTGAGAGGGAGGGGGCTTTAATCTTCAATTGGCGGGCTATTCGCCGCACTCGTAGGGGGTACAGGTTTACCCAAGGAGGGGTTCTCAAGTTACCGGATTCCGTGAAGTGCCGGGTGGTCCATTCACTTTGGTGAAGGGGGCTGCTTGCTTTAGATTTTTGCGGGTAACTTGCCGCACCCGTAGGGGTTTAGGTTTTCATTGCACAGGCCATCCACACGACTAGGGGAGCGTCGGGTTTCAGTTGCGGCTCTATGAAACCCGGGGATCCTAGATTATCTGTATTGTTCTGTGATGCTTATTACATTTCTGTGATGTTGCATTTATCACGCCTGGAGAGATTATTTTATATTGTTATATATATACTAGTAGATGTTGTATATGTTTCACAACCACGCTAGTCCAGTCCCCGCTCTGTCGTTAGTTAAGTAACCTAACGAGTGATGACGGGACCCCGTGGCGAATGCGGATGTCATATACATACATCGTATTTTCGTTCTTTATTGGTGTGATCAATTGATGGGACTGCGTTGATTCAGATCAATGCAAGCTAAACAAACCTGTATGACGTTGTTGGAACAAGTTTCAAAAAGCTGTTATTACAAGGACGTTCTCTTTTGTTTTGCACAGTGGTATTCGGTTATGAATATCCAGCACCCCAGTCGACGAGGCAAGGGCCAAGATCCCTTCATCGGGAGTGACACCTAGGACAGAAGTTTACATTAGGGTAATAACTTCACTATAGTCGATTTCTTTCTGCTTTTCATCGCGATATTCAGTTGGAATATCCCGCACCTCATTCTACGGGAAAAGAGCCGAGATCCCTTCACCGGGAGTGACCTAATTTGCAAAGGTTTTCGCCACTATATATTTATAAAAAGCTATCCAGTTCCTTCAACGATATCAAGTTCATTACGTTAAAGATTTTTCGCCAAAAACCATTCGTAGCCCTCCGTCATTTCAGACGGGTAGCACTTAGTATTCATGCTATGTTTGTTGACCTTCGTCAAGGCATTGTGAATGGCAGCTGCTTGTTACCTTTCTATTGCATAGATAGATGCGTTGGTTTTGGACAGTCGTGCAGCCTTGTTGACCTTCGTCAAGGGCTTGTACTGGTGGGTTCAAATTAACCTGGACAATGATGGGTAGAACTTGACTTGTTGTAAGCCCGCGGGGGTGCCCCGGCCGTCGATCGGACGCCGGAAACGCGGAAACAAAAACTTTGCGAACTTTGCAAATCGGCACCACCGCGCACTTTTATACCCGGATCGGGCCATTAACCTAGCAGCTAGCAAAAAAGAAAAGAGTAGAGATGCTATACCAAGCGATCCGTGTCCTTCGGTCTTCGTCTCCACTCCGATCTCCTGCGGAATCTCCGTCCATCATCGTCTCGTCGGAAAGGGCACCACGTAGCAGGAATCTTTTACGGGCTCCCGCCTCTTGACCGAGGCAACTCGGGCGCGAAGTTGGCTAGCCGACGCGTCCAAGACTTGCTATAGATTAATGTAGTGATCTTGTCTCTTGAGGGTTTATATAAGTTGCCATGAATGGAGGGATCAAGAAAAGACTTGGAGAGTAGTGAGGTTTTGAAGCCAAACCAAAATGAGATGATAAAATTTCCACTCATGTGAACCTCTCTCTCTCTCTCTTTCCTAAGTGTGGCCGGCACCTCTCAAGCATGAATAAGATTGGAGAGAGAAAAAGAAAACCTCTCCAAGTCTATCATAATGGAATGGAAAAAACAATATATAAAAAAGATAAGATAAACCTCACATCCTTTCTCACTCATCTCACTAATCAATCCTTTCATCAAACCATCATGAGAAAGCAAGTGAAGAGATGCTAAAAGCATCTCATGATGACAAAGGCACAATATGCAAGGAAGCCCTCCACTAAATGTTAATTGCAAACTTGCAATTAACACCCTCCATAAGAAAGTCCCGCCGAGAAGGAATGAAGGAAAACTCGCCGGAACGGAATGCAAACTGGCAACTTCAGAAAACGGATCCCGTAATAAATTACAGGAAAACCCCACTACTGCAAATACATGCCCGCATTTGTATTCCCACTGAACACAAATGCAAAGAGACAAAACTACACTATCAAATACTAGAATCGGGCTTAAGCCAAAGCCGGCTAGTAAAAACCGTCCGATCACGATCCGTGCAATACCGCACGTATCTGATCGAACCCTGCCATATCTCCATACGGCCTCTACAGCGTTTCGCCCGAAACCTGAGTAACTGAGTGTGGTGGACTCTAAAGACTTGTCAATACCTTGGCTATGGATTTAACCACAAGCACGTCAGAGGTATAAGCCAATACGTTACGGGCCACCAGGTATTGACCAAAAGGGACGTCGATGAGCGAACTCATCCTGACACCCTACTGAGCCTGTCAGCGACAATATCCATACAGTCCGGTCCGTTCGTCTATGAGCATCGCATGGCGGACCTAGGGGGTTGGTAAAAGTCAGACCACCAAAAGCGGTACAAGTCGTGTCGGAGTGTAGCCCAGAACACCCTGAGATACTACTGGAATACCTACCAGCAAATCTCCTGCCTCGGCCGAGTGCTTTGTGTAATGGCTCTCCTAGACACAGCGTGACCTCATCCCCAATAACGGGAGAGACGAACCCCTGAAGATCCGCTCACTGCCTCCATGTGGCTCGGGACTGTACCCAACTAAAACCTGTTTGCACGACTCCTTTGAGCCGTGGTAGGGTAGTAATCAAAGCACAGTGGGAACTCACACGAGACAAATGACGATCCCAGGTCGATGAACTAACCTGTGCACATGTCACCAGGGAACTGCTATCTGACGTCTGGTATAAAACCCAACTAGCAGGTTCCCGGCGAGTCCAGTCCGGTGTACTCATAACCCAATGAGCACCTGTATACATCTTAGGTGAACCAACTGACACCAGTGGCTTCTGAGACCGGCCACCGCCCTGTTGGAGATAGTGCCCTCAGAGTCAATTATTGGATCACAGGCACGTGATTGCAATGATTGAGGGAGGACCTATCCCGGTAGGACAGTCTTACTCGAGATGATAGTATGCTATCTGGTTTACCTTTATCATCGTGTATTGCTTTAGGTGACATGACATGTCGCTATTGCACGTTGATAGAGCCCCTAGGATTCTTGCTTGACTGCCAGCAGTATGAGGGCGATCATATAAGTGAGAGCTGGAGTCTATAAGCGCATCCTTAAAAGGTCCCTAGTCGTAGGAGTTTCGAGACAGGGCATCGATTCTCCAGAGTAGACTAGTGTATACAGTCGAGACCCCGACGAGGGGCGGTGGCCGGTCTCACAAGCCACTGGTGTCAGTTGGTTCACCTAAGATGTATACAGGTGCTCATTGGGTTGTGAGTACACCGGACAGGACTCGCCGGGAACATGCTAGTTGGTCTTATACCTGACGTCAGATAGCAGTTCCCAGGTGACATGTGTACAGGTTAGTTCATCGACCTGGGGATCGTCATTTGTCTCGTGTGAGTTCCCACTGTGCTTTGATTACTACCCTACCACGGCTCAAAGGAGTCGTGCAAACAGGTTTTAGTTGGGTACAGTCCCGAGCCACATGGAGGCAGTGAGCGGATCTTCAGGGGTTCGTCTCTCCCGGTATTGGGGGTGAGGTCGCGCTGTGTCTAGGAGAGTCATTACACGAAGACCTTGGCCAAGGCAGGAGATTTACTGGTAGGTATTCCAGTAGTATCTCAGGGTGTTCTGGGCTACACTCCGACACGACTTGTACCGCTTTTGGGGGTCTGACTTTTACCAACCCCCTAGGCCCGACATGCGATGCTCATAGACGAACGGACCGGACTGTACGGATATTGTCACTGACAGGCTCAGTAGGGTGTCAGGATGAGTTCGCTCATCGACGTCCCTTTTAGTCAATAGCTGGTGGCCCGTCACGTATTGGCTTATACCTCTGACGTGCTAGTGGTTAAATTCACAGCCATAGTATTGACGAGTCTTTAGAGTCCACCACACTTTCAGTTACTCAGGCTTTCGGGCGAAACGCTGTAGAGGCCGTATGGAGATATGGCAGGGTCCGATCAGATACGTGCGGTATTACACGGATCAGGATCGGACAGTTTTGTACTAGTGGCCGTATGGTTATATGGCAGCGTTCGATCAGATACGTGCGGTATTGCACGGATCAGGATCGGACGGATATTACTAGCTGGCTTTGGTTTAAGCCGGATCCTAGTATAGTACGGTGTAGATTTTATCTCATTGCATTTGTATCCGGACGGAATACAGATGCGGGTGTGTGTGCACAGTATCGGGGTTTTCCTGTAATTTATTACGGGACCAGTTTTCTGGAGTTGCCAGTTTGCATTCCGTTCCGGCCGGTTTTCCTTTGTTCTTTCCCGGCCGGACTTTTCCGATGGAGGGGGTTATTTGCAATTGTGCAAATGATTTTTGTGGAGGGGTTTTATTGCATATGTATTCATTATGGTGGCATCTTTTTCTTTTGCACCATCACTTGCATTTATTTATGATTTGAAAGGGTATGGAGTGTAGTATGGTTGATGTTTCTTGGTCTAGGATGTGGTCACCTCTTTACACTTCCTACACTCACCTCCCTCTTGTGATATATATTTGCAAAACTCCACCACCATTCTCTTGATGATGAGGCCGGCCACAATTTCATGAGGAGAGAAAATGAGAGTGGTTGATTTGGTAAGAAGATATATTTGTTCATATCATTTTTCATGCAAAGATTGATAGCTTGATTTCCCTCCAAAGATCAATCTTCATTCCTCCATCTAAAGGCAACAAACCCCAAAGATACAAAGCACTACACTTCCTACAGCACATCTTGAGCATGTCGAGTTGCCGGCTTCATGCCCGAGTTGCCTCGGTATAGAGGCGGGAGCCCGTAAAAGATGCAGGCGACGTGGTGCCCTTCCGGCGAGGAGGCGACGACCGGAGATCCCGCGAGGAGATCGGAGTGGAGATGAAGACCGGAGGACTCGGATCAGTCGGTATATCTCTAACTCATTCTTTTGTTAGCTTAGACTAGTTTAATGGCACGATCCGGATGTTTAGTGTGCGGTGGTGTCGGTTTGCTAAGTCCGCAAATTTTAAAGTTTATCACCGTTTCCGCGTTTGGCCGTCGGATTGACGGCCGGGGCGCCGCCGTGCACTTACAGTGGTATCAGAGCCTCGCCATTAACTTCGTCTAGCTTTGTTTAATGTGTTTTACGTTTCCGATCGAACAAAATCCCGAAAACACGTATTTCAAGCACATCAGTTTCTGTCGAATTTTTTTTGAGTCCAAAAATTTTTCAGGTGGTCTCAGAATGATGTGCAGGGAATTAGAAACACACTGTAAAAATTTGGTACCATGAACTCACTGTTCCACCGCGGAAGGGCGGCCAAACCCCTGTTTTGGCCGCGCTTCTGCCGCAGTAACAACTGTTCATTTCCCCAAAATTTTGTAGAATGTTCCTGAGTTGAAAATGTGGTTTCTGGAATATTAATATTGGGCCCAGGTTTTCTGTGAGTGCTACAGTTTTGTTTAGGGGCCCACTTGTTAAGGTTTGATCAATCGGAAAATTTTAAACACATTTTTCACAGTATTTACATTATATCTGCGACCGTGAATGTCACTTGATCGGTAAATCCGGTCTAACTGCTATAGCCCGGTTAGACGGATTTGCGAACGTGACTTTCACGTTGATGTTCTATGTTTTTGCTGTAATGTTGCGGATCGGTCGTGGGGGATAGCCTGGATGCAATGCTAGTACAGTGCTGTTGTATTATGTACATTTGATATTGCGGGGCGAGCGTCCGACATGTGGACTGCCGTCACTGCCTGATTGTATTATTCTTTTGGGGCACGACCTGGTTGCGGTCGATGTACCCGGTGTATGTATATTTTATTTTCTGTACTAGGATTACCCCGCGGTGGGGTGCACGGATGGCCGGGTTCTGGAGGGCAACAAGCCCGCATCTCATGGCATTGAGACGGAGGGGGCTTCACTCTAGGATTGGCGGGCTATTCGCCGCACTCGTAGGGGGTACAGGTTGACCCAGGAGGGGTGCCCAAGTTGCCGGATTCGGTGAAGTGCTGGGTGGTCCATTCACGGCGCTGAAGGGGGCTGCCTCGCTTCAGGTTTTGGCAGGTAACTTGCCGCGCCCGTAGGGGTCTAGGTTTTCATTGCACAGGCTATCCACACGACCAGGGGAACGTCGGGTTTCAGTAGTGGCTCTATGAAACCCGGGGATCCCAGATATCTGTATTGTTCTGTGATGCTGTACATTTCTGTGATGTTGAATTTTATTCACGCCTTGAGCGAAATACTATATATTGGTATATATATTAGTAGATGTTGTATATGTTTTTCATCCGCGCTAGTCCAGTCCCCGCTCTGCCGTTAGTTAGCTAACCTAACGGGTGATGACGGGACCCAGTGGCGAATGCGGATGGCATATACGTACGTCAGTATATTTTCGTTCTTTGTGGTGTGATCAATTGATGGGACTGCGTTGATTCGGATCAATGCAAGTTAAACAAACCTATTCTGATGTTGTTGGAACACTTTTCAAAAAGCTGTTATTGCAAGGACGTTCTCTTTTGTTTTGCATCGTGGTATTCATTTGGAATATCCTGCTCCTCAGTCGACGAGGCAAGGGCCGAGATCCCTTCACCGGGAGTGACCCCTTGGACAGAAGTTTGCGTCAGGGCATTAACTTCACTATAGCCGATTACTTTTGCTTTGCACCGTGGTATTCAGTTGGAATATCCTGCACCTCATTCTACGGGGAAAGAGCCGAGATCCCTTCACCGGGAGTGACCTCTTTAGTAAATGTTTTCGTCACTATATTTTCTAAAAAGCTATCCGTTCCTTCAACGATATCAAGTTCATTACGTTAAAGGTTTTCGCCAGAAACCATTCGTAGCCCTCCATCATTTCGGTTAAATATTCGGTAGTATTCAAGCTATGTATTTTGACCTCATGCCAAGGCATAGTGATTGGTAGCTGCCGGATATTTATCTGCAGCATAGATAGATGCGTTGGTTTGGGACAGTCGTACTACTATTTTGGCCTACGTCAAGGGTATGTACGGGTGGGTTCAAATTAACCTGGATAATGATGGGAAGAACTTGACATGTGACTTATGATATTTTGACCTCACGCCAAGGTCATAAGAGCATGGGGCAGAAATCACATCGGGAGTTTCAAAAGTACTGAAACTTGCCAGATATGCGCATACCTTCTGGTGTGTGATGACGTGAGCGGATTCCGTCACGTTATCATGCGATGAGAGTTGGATCCCGATTCCCACTGATGAGTTAGTTTACTCCTCGGGTGACCCCGACTAATTCTTCTTTCAGGTTTGGAGGAGAATTTGAGGTACAGTGGGAGGTTTCCAGATTAGATAAATTGGTAACCATTCTGATCTTGGTTAGAGTGCACGATGAGTGTTTCTTTTCTCTCTCTCTGGCAGCGACCTTTGACCCGACCCTAAGACTATGACTCAGTGACCAAGTTGACCGAGCCTTCTTAACACTGGCTTTTGGATTGTCAGAGTTGCAGACCTCATTGCCACTCCTACTTTTACCCTTTTCTCCGGGACACCCCGTATTACTGCGAACGTCCACTTCCATTGGACAAAACCATCGTATGGTTAGATACGAACTCGAAGGAATTCGAGGATGGTTTCTGGTTCTGGAGAAAACGGATAGGATTATTCAGTTGTCTTTTCTTTTCACCCTCTCTCAGGTTGCGAGTACTCCTTGGTTTAGGAGTAGTACACCTATTGTGCAAATTGGATAGTCTTCTTCCAAACCATAGGCTGGTGCCGACCGGTAGGGAATGAAGAAAACCAGTTAGCCTAAACGGTGTACAGAAGGTATTAAGTTCAGACAAAGCAAGGGATTAGTAAGAGGGCAAAGTAAATTGCGACTGATATTCACGACCAAACCAAGTATTTCTTCGCCAATCCTAAATCACCTTTGTATTTCTCCAGGACACTCCGTGTCACTACGAAGATCCACAGTTTATTGGATACTCCATCGTATGGTTATATACGAACTCGAAAGGAACTTGTTCCAGTTCGGGGATGGATTCTGGTTCAGGAGAAATAGGAATAAAGTACATTCAGGTGTCTTTTATCTTCACCTTCTCTCGCGTTGCGAGTGTTCCTAGGATTAGGACAGTACACCCTTTATGCTTTTTGGATAGTCTTCTTCCAAACCATAGGCTGGTGCCGAACGGTAGGGAAGGAAGAAAACCATTTGGCCTAAAGGGGTGTGCAGACGGTAATGACTAAAGACATATAAAGGGATTTGGACAGATGGCAAAGAGATATAAGGTTACAGTTGTGAATCTGGATGATGGAAGAGGCATTACTAGGAATACCAGGATACCCCAACGAAACATTTCAATGTTTCAGTTTCACTGTGTACTGTTAATGGAAAACTGATTTCCCGATTAGACACTTACTCCAGGGTATGTATTTACCAGGTAAGATTCTCACATCTGTGTGGTTTTACAGATGATGAGTGGGGGTAAGTTATTGGGAATTAGGTGATTATCCTCATTATTTGAGGAAGTCACCTGGGTTGTTTGCCGGACGGCAATTATTTGGTTTTGAATATCCGCGGTTATGCACCAATTTCAAATTGATATATCTGTACGTCTATTTTCATAGAGTGAGATATACCTTTTTATATTATGTCGATGACATTTACCTATATCAGTGGATGGTTAGGTAAGGAGCATTAAACAGCGGTGTAATTCTTCTTAACCATAAGTACAGTTTTCAACCTACGACACACAGTGAAAGAGTTGTTAGACTCAGCGGACTTATACAGAGTATTGTATGTTGTCCAGTGTCCATTAGGACAGAGGGGTTGGTCCTCATACTATATTCTGTTTACTTTTAACTTCTCTAGTTCTTAGACATGTGTTTCGTGGAAACACAGGGTCTAAGTTTTGAGGAGTTATAGGTATTTGAATAAAGTAGAGAACCAGGTGTTGCAAGTATCGGGATTCTTCAGAGAGATCGAAGATGTAGATACTTGTGTATGGTATTAAATTGATAGTAATGATTAAAAGAACTTGCTTCTCTTTCGGGTTACTCATAATTGGAAGCATTCCTAAGTCGAGTAACGCTGATCGGCCTCCTTCCATTTAGTTGACATGCACTGGAGACAGCTGCATGATTTGAATCTGGTTCAATTAAATCAGTGCCTCTGGTTCTATATTGGATATAGAACAGTTCATATCTTAACGATGTTAAGGTACGGGGAGTTGTCCGGCTTATGCTTAAAACCAGACTCTGGATAACTCAAAGGCACGTTTCTGTAATGGCTATTTATGGGTTGACCCAGGCTATGACGAGGGTTGACTTTCTACCATCTGGCAGATCAATAGAAATATTGTTCTAGACTCGCCACAGTTTTATTAAAAATGGATTTTTTCAAAAACAGTAGTGGGAGTATGGTAGAACTGGAAGTGATTCCAGAACCACAAACGATTACTGAAGATTTCATAGGAACCTAAAGATTCAATCTGATTTGACATTCCATTGGCCACTCCGCAGATAAGGTGGGTAACTTCAGGCACCCGAGAGGTACTCCGGTAGCCTCAAGGACGGTGACAGGGAAGTTCTTGTTTACCCAAAATTGCCATTGTTGTTGTTCCAGGCTGCGAGACCCGGCAGGAGGATGAGTATAGTGTCGTTCTAAACTAGTTTTAGAAGTGCACGTCTATATGACTCTGGCAGAGGGTTGTCGTAGTCAGTGGGAGCAGCGGAAGCATTGGTTGACATCAGGCTTATGTCTATTTATAGACTAAAGAAGATGTAGCGGAGATAGATCATCTATTTCTGATGTGACAGTCATAGGTTTGACGTCATCAGAATAGGGGATGGATCTGTTGAGAAGGTAGTAGGAAGTGATATTCCCATACTACGATCGGTTATACTTTGGTCATCACAAAGTGGTTTCTCCACAAAGGATTTGGACATTATATCAGACATACTGGAAACTAGATCTATGGTTTTAGATCTAGATTTGGGTGGTTTCCCAATCTGGGTACCTTGACAGTATTCTAAGAGTATTTAGAAAGGACGACTCCTGGCATGGTAGTGTACCTGCAGGTAATGGAGTCACCCTCTCCAAAGGTGTCTTACAGACTAAAGGGGAGAGGGATGTGCATGATTGGCAGATCACTTGCTTAGGCAATTGAGTTAATCATGAGATGTCAAGTACCACACCAGATGTTGTTCTTGCACTAGATGCAATAAGTTGATATTGATTCAATCCTGGAGAAACAGTCGGAAGCAGTTTTAGAACATAAGTGGCTGTTCTAGGGATATGATAACGGCTGCCTCCTTTAGGAGACGGTTATCACTCCAGGCTTCCAAGGTGACATGGATGACAAGGAGGTTGTCAGAGTTATAGTTTTTCCTTCTGACGAGGGGCAGTATTTTGGACAGGTGGTCCAAGGTAATACTGAGGGAGGCATGGCGCAGGATACTGATTAAGTTCAGTTGATGATACAGTCTGAGAAGTTTGGATTTGGAGTTCATTTATGAGCTCGGTCCCATCAGACATCTAGACATTCTAAGACAGGTATTGCTCATTTCGGGAGATGGCTTTCTCCGCGAACTTGAGATATAGAGAGACATAGAAAGAAACATCAAGGCGGATCCACTCACTGAGGCTATTCCTCGAACGCAATAGTTTCACAAGCGGTTTTTGTGAGACTGACTAGAAGAGGAGTTGGGTGTTCGGTATCACACGGGCTGTGAGTATGCGACATCGCAATAATTAGCCTTGAGTGCAAGTGGGAGATTGTTGGAGATAGTGCCCTCAGAGTCAATTATTGGATCACAGGCACGTGATTGCAATGATTGAGGGAGGACCTATCCCGGTAGGACAGTCTTACTCGAGATGATAGTATGCTATCTGGTTTACCTTTATCATCGTGTATTTCTTTAGGTGACATGACATGTCGCTATTGCACGTTGATAGAGCCCCTAGGATTCTTGCTTGACTGCCAGCAGTATGAGGGCGATCATATAAGTGAGAGCTGGAGTCTATAAGCGCATCCTTAAAAGGTCCCTAGTCGTAGGAGTTTCGAGACAGGGCATCGATTCTCCAGAGTAGACTAGTGTATACAGTCGAGACCCCGACGAGGGGCGGTGGCCGGTCTCACAAGCCACTGGTGTCAGTTGGTTCACCTAAGATGTATACAGGTGCTCATTGGGTTGTGAGTACACCGGACAGGACTCGCCGGGAACATGCTAGTTGGTTTTATACCTGACGTCAGATAGCAGTTCCCAGGTGACATGTGTACAGGTTAGTTCATCGACCTGGGGATCGTCATTTGTCTCGTGTGAGTTCCCACTGTGCTTTGATTACTACCCTACCACGGCTCAAAGGAGTCGTGCAAACAGGTTTTAGTTGGGTACAGTCCCGAGCCACATGGAGGCAGTGAGCGGATCTTCAGGGGTTCGTCTCTCCCGGTATTGGGGGTGAGCTCACGCTGTGTCTAGGAGAGCCATTACACGAAGACCTTGGCCAAGGCAGGAGATTTACTGGTAGGTATTCCAGTAGTATCTCAGGGTGTTCTGGGCTACACTCCGACACGACTTGTACCGCTTTTGGGGGTCTGACTTTTACCAACCCCCTAGGCCCGACATGCGATGCTCATAGACGAACGGACCGGACTGTACGGATATTGTCACTGACAGGCTCAGTAGGGTGTCAGGATGAGTTCGCTCATCGACGTCCCTTTTAGTCAATAGCTGGTGGCCCGTCACGTATTGGCTTATACCTCTGACGTGCTAGTGGTTAAATCCACAGCCATAGTATTGACGAGTCTTTAGAGTCCACCACACTTTCAGTTACTCAGGCTTTCGGGCGAAACGCTGTAGAGGCCGTATACCGGAGGATTCGGATTAGTCGGTATATCTCTAACTCATTCTTTTGTTAGCTTAGACTAGTTTAATGGCACGATCCGGATGTTTAGTGCGCGGTGGTGCCGGTTTGCTAAGTCCGCAAATTTTAAAGTTTATCACCGTTTCCGCGTTTTGGCCGTCGGATTGACGGCCGGGGCGCCGCCGTGCACTAAAACCTGTTTGCACGACTCCTTTGAGCCGTGGTAGGGTAGTAATCAAAGCACAGTGGGAACTCACACGAGACAAATGACGATCCCAGGTCGATGAACTAACCTGTGCACATGTCACCAGGGAACTGCTATCTGACGTCTGGTATAAAACCCAACTAGCAGGTTCCCGGCGAGTCCAGTCCGGTGTACTCATAACCCAATGAGCACCTGTATACATCTTAGGTGAACCAACTGACACCAGTGGCTTCTGAGACCGGCCACCGCCCCTCGTCGGGGTCTCGACTGTATACACTAGTCTACTTTGGAGTATCGATGCCCTGTCTCGAAACTCCCACGACTAGGGACCATTTAAGGATGTGCTTATAGACTACCAGCTCCCACGTATATGATCGCCCTCATACTGCCGGTAGTCAAGCAAGAATCCTAGGGGCTCTATCAACGTGCAATAGTGACCTGTAAGGTCACCTAAAGCAGTACACGATGATAAAGGTAAACCAGATAGCATACTATCATCTTGAGTAAGACTTTCCTACTGGGACTGGTTCTCCCCTCAATCACTGCAATCACGTGCCTGTGATCCAATAATTGACTCTTAGGGCACTATCTCCAACAATCTCCCACTTGCACTCAAGGCTAATTATTGCGATGTCGCATACTCACAGCCCGTGTGATACCGAACACCCAACTCCTCTACTAGTCAGTCTCACAAAGCTCGTTTGCGAAACTATTGCGTTCGAGGAATAGCCTCAGTGAGTGGATCCGCTCTGATGTTTCTTTCTATGTCTCTCTCTATCTCAAGTTCACGGAGAAAGCCATCTCTCGAAATGAGCAATACCTGTCTTAGAATGTATCAGGATGTCTGATGGGACCTAGCTCATAAATGAACTCCAAATCCAAACTTCTTAGACTGTATCGTCAATTGAAATTAATCAGTATCCTGCGCCATGCCTTCCCTCAGTATCCACCTGGACCATCTGTCCAAAATACTGCCCCTCGTCAGAAGGAAAACTATAACTCTGACAGCCACTCTGCCATCCAGGTCACCTTGGAAGCCTGGAATGATAACTGTCTCCCGAAGGAGAATGCTGTTATCATATCCCTAGAACATCCACTTATGTTCTAAAACTGCTTCCGACTGTTTCCCCAGGATTGGATCAATATCAACTTATTGCATCTACTGCAAGAACAACATCTGGTGTGGTACTTGACATCTCATGATTGACTCAATTGCCTAAGCAAGTGATCTGCCAATCATGTGTATCCCTCTCCTCTTTAGTCTTTAAGACACCTTTAGAGAGGGTGACTCCATCACCTGCAGGTATACTACCGTGCCAGGAGTCGTCCATTCTAAATACTCATAGAATGCGGTCAAAGTACCCAGATTGGGAAACTACCCAAATCTAGATCTAAAACCATAGATCTAGTAACCAGAATGTCTGATATAATATTCAAATCCTATGTGGAGAAACTACTGTGTGACGACCAAAGTATAACCGATTGTAGTATAGGAATATCACTTCCTACTCTGTGTATGTCATCAAATATCAGGACATCACACCCTACTACCTTCTCAACAGACCCATCCCCTATTCTGATGAAGTCAAACCTATGACTGTCATATCAGAAATAGATGATCTATCTCCGCTATTTCTGCTTTAGTCTATAAATAGACATAAGCCTGATGTCCACCAATGCTTCCGCTGCTCCCACTAACTACGACAACCCTCTGGCAGAGTCATATACACGTACGGTTCTAAAACCAGTTTAGAACGACGCTATACTCATCCTCCTGCCGGGTCTCATAGTCTAGAACAACAGCAATGGCAAGTCTGGATAAACAAGAACCTCTCTGCCACTGTCCTTGAGTATACCAAAGTACCTCTCGGGTGCCTGAGGTTACCCACCTTATCTGCGGAGTGGCCAATGGAATGTCAAACCAGATTGAATCTTTAGGTTCTTATCAAATCTTCAGTAATCGTTTGCGGTTCTGGAATCACTTCCAGTTCTACCATACTCCCACAACTGTTTTCTGAAAAATCCATTTTTAATAAAACTGTGGCGAGTCTAGAACAATATCGCTATTGATCTTCCAGATGGTATAATATCAACCCTCTGCATAGCCCTGTAAGTCTACGCTAGCGCCCCGGCCGTCTACTGACGCCAAATGCGGAACAAAAAACTTTTAACTGCCGCTATCGTATACTTTGACCCGGATCTGCAATTATTGCTAAAACTAACAAACTGTAAAGAGTGTAGAAATGTTATACCGAATGATCCGAGTCCTTCGTTCTTTAACCATCATCCCACGCTCCGTTGCGGCTGCTCCGATCTCGTCGATCTCCGATCTCCTCGTCCAGGTGGCACCACGTCACTGATTCTTTAAACAGGCTCCCGCCTCTGACTTGAGGCAACTCGGTCGTCAAGTTTGCCAAAAGAGACGACCAAGAATGATGTAGAGAACGAGTAGATGACATTGTCTCACTTCGTCCAAGTCCGTGGACGATCGGTTAATGAAGTTGCCGAGGGAATCGGGTGATGGAATGAAATGAGCTGTGAATTCCATACACCCTAAAATCTATCATAATCTTTTAACAAATGAAAATCATCAAGTGAGAGAGAGAGGAGGAGGAGAGGGGGCCGGCCATATATATGCAAAGAGGGAGGTGAGTGTAGGAGAGGGGGGAGTGACTATAAGAACAAATATCAACCACAAATATCCTTCATGCAAACAAAACATCATTAATGCAAATGGTGATTCATTAACCTAGTCACCATTGCATTAATGGCTCCATTAAAGCACTAATGACTCACTAGCCTCATCACCACTTCTAGAAGCTTCTAGAATGATGACTCACCCTTAACCAAGAAAAGATAAATCCGTCTTTAACCGAATGTTAAAAGACGGCTGATAGAAAACTGGAAACTGGCAACTTCCAAAAGTGATCCTGAAACGACTTCAGGATAACCCCGAAACTGTATAAATATACCCGCATTTATATTACGACCGAATACAAATGCAACTGAGACAAAGATATTATATCTACTCAATATAATACTCGGATCCGGCTTAAACCAAAGCCGACCAGTATTATCTGCCCGAAAAATAACACGTGCGTAAACGCATGTGCATTTTCCGAACCCTGCCATAAAACCATACGGCCTCTACAACGTTTCGCCCGAACTTGGGAAACTGTCTGTGGGGGACTCTAATGACTCGTCGGTACCCTGGCAGTGGGTTTAACCACAAACCGTCAGCGGCACTAGCAATGCGTAACGGCTGCCCATGGACTGACCTCAAGGGAGGCTGATGAGCGAACTTATCCAGAAACCCTACTGAGCCTAACAGTGACAATGTATATACAGTCCGTTCCGTTTGTCTATGAGTATCGCATATCTGCCTAGGGGGCTAGTAACGTCAGACCCCCAATAGCAGTATAAGTCGTGTCGGAGTGTAGCCCAATAACACCCTGAGATACTACTGGAGTACCTACCAGTAAATCTCCTGCCATGGCCATGGACTTTGTGTAATGGCTCTCCTAGACACAGCACGATCTCGCCCCCAATACCGGGAGAGACGAATCCCCTGCCGATCCGCTCACGTGCCTCCATATGGCTCGGGACTGTACCCAAAAACTACCTGTTTGCACGACTCCTTTGAGCCGTGGTAGGGTAGAAATCAAAGCACAGTGGGAACTCACACGAGACAAATGACGACCTCAGGTCGATGAACTAACCTGTACACATGTCACCAGGGAACTGCTATCTGATGATAGATATAGTACTAACTAGCAGATTCCCGGCGAGTCCTGTCCGGTGTACTCATAACCCAATGAGCACCTGTATACATCTTAGGCGATCCAACTGACACCAGTGGCTTGTGAGACCGGCCACCGCCCCTCGTCGGGGTCTCGACTGTATACACTAGTCTACTCCGGAGTATCGATGCCCTGTCTCGAAACTCCCACGACTAGGGACCACAATTAAGGATATGCATATAAACTACCCAACTCTCACGTATATGATCACCATCATACTGTTGGTAGTAAAGCAAGATCCTAAGGGCTCTATCAAAGTGTAACATGTAATCAGTCACCTGATCATGTACACGACTGATAAAGGCAAACCAGATAGCATACTATCATCTCTGTTAGTGTTTATGCCCTAGAAGGCCATTACTGTATCATACTAGCTTGTATATTACTTAATGGAAGCTTGGGATATTCACATGTATATAACAGTCTTGCTAAACATGGTAGTATGCTACTTGGTTTTTCTATCTTAATATGTGAGTGTACGTATTGATAGAGCTCTTAGGATCTTGCTTGTCTACCAGCGTTGTGATGGCAGTCACACTAGTGGGGGCTGGGTAGTCTACAAGCACATCCTCATTCAGGTCCCTGGTCGTTGGATTATCGAGACAGAGCATCGATACTCCGGAGTAGACTGGTGTGTACGCTTCTCATCCCAGTTGGGGAGATGGTCTGTCCCACAGCCGTCAGTACGTCGTACTGGAGATAGTATACAGGTGCTCGTTAGGTTACGGGTACACCGGACAGGACTCACAGGGAACTGTTGGTTGGTTTGATACCAGTCGTCAGTAAACAGTTCCCAGGTGACATGAGTACAGCGTAGTCCGCAGACTTGACACTGCTACTTCGTCTCGAGTGTGTCCCACTGTTCTTAGATTGCTACCCTACCACGGCTCAAAGGAGTCGTGCAAACAGGTAGCAGTTGGGTGCAGTCCCGAGCACTTGGAGGCAGTGGCGGTTAGACAGGATTCGTCCCTCCCGGTATTGGGAGTAGATATCGTGCTGTGTCAGAGAGCCATTACGCAAAGTCCCTGGCCAGGGCAAGCGAGATTTGCTGGTAGGTTCCAGTAGTTTCTCAGGGTGTAATGGGCTTCCCTCCGACACGACTTATACCGCTATTAGGGGACTGACGCTTGCCGCCGCCCTAGGCCCGATATGCGATAGTCTTGGACGAACGGACCGGACTGTATGGAGATTGTCACATCAGACTCAGTAGGAGTTCGGATGGGTTTTCTCATCGGCCTTCTTATCGACAACTACCTGGGGACCGTTACGTACAGCTAGTGCAGCTTGCGGTCTGTGGTTAAACCCACTGCCAGCGTAGTAGTCGAGTCTCTAGAGTCCCACACAGAGAGTTTCCTACTCCAGGCGAAACGATATAGAGGTTGCATGGTTTTGCGACAAAGGGTTCGGACGCATACGTGCGTTTACGCACGTACGACTTTCGGACAGTTTTTACCAGTCGGCTTTGGTTTAAGCCAGTTACTGGTATCCGGTTATTGGATTTTTACAGTCTAAAGTTTTTCCGTATTTTTTGCGGATTGGAGGGGCATTCTCGTAATTGTACGAGAAGCTTCTAGAAGATGTGACTAAGGAGGTTACTTTGGATGAGGTTATGAGTCATGGTGGTGATTCATTCATTTCATTAATGCACATTTATTGCTTAATGACTCATGCTAATGAATCACCACTAGATATTTTATGAAGCATGATTTATCATCACTCTTTATTCTTTTCTCATTATTAGAAAATGCTTCATAATATATTATGATACACTCTCTCTCATCTAATGATCTTATCTCACATTCTCTCTCCTCAAGCTCTCATCTTCAAACCCTAATCCTTACACCTCATGAGTTGAGATCAAAGGATTAGTTAGACTAAACAATCCATAACCATCACTCTATCTCATCCTAACTTCTTTGATTAGCAATCCAAGAAGGTTAGTTGCCTCAAGTTTAGAGGTTTAGCTTGGAGTTTCGCTCTCGGGTGGATCGTCTACTACCTAGAGAAGGCCGAGGAGAACAAGGAGATCGTAAAGACGAAGGACTAGTATCGATAGGTATAATCCCTAATCACAAGTGATAAGAAAATCTTTGTGTACGGTTATTTATAGTTTAGCTTCGATTTAAGCGGTTAGTCGATGTTCGTTCCTTAAACTTGATTGTTTTTGTAATTTCCGCCTCCCCACAAGTACTGGGGTGTACTATATCGACTTACAGTGGTATCAGAGCCTCGCTAAACACTAAATAACTTAATCGCAAATTTGTACGAATTTCGAACGGAAAAACGAAACCGGAAAACCCTAAAAAATGCAAGTTTCTGTCGAATTTAAAACGATGTCAGAAAATTTTTCAGGTGTGTTCAGAAAGCTAGAAAGGAGTCCAGGAGAACACCCAAGAAATTCGAGCCCATGAATCGCAAACTCGGCCGCGGAAGCACGGCGGATCGGTGGGATCCGCCGCCCTTCCGCGGCGCTTTGGCCGAGTCATGGACTCATCTTTCTTGTGTGGGTCCCCTGTGATATTTGGGGTTTTCTAGAATATTTAATATTTGCTCAGGTTTCTGTTTAACAGAGCAGATTTTGAAGCAATATTGATGTTGTTTAATCGATCGAAATTGTACAGTATTTGCATATTGGATTATATCTGTGATTGTTTAATGTGTTCGTAAACCTCCCCCAACTGCTAGTATGTCGGTTGGCAGGGGGTTGCACATTTCTGAAATGGTTATATCTGTTTGTGCATATAAACTGTATTGGACTGTTGTGGTGTATAGCCGGGGTTAGCAATGGGTTATTGTTTAATTCATTTGTTGTAAATGTAATTTGTTGTAATATTATTTTCGCGGGGCACTTCCAGGTTGCGGTTGTAGCCACCGTTGTATTATTTCATTTTACTGTTTTTGCTCCTAGGACTGACCCAAGGTGGGGTACACAGACTGCCGGGTGGGTAGTTTGCCGTACCCGTAGGGGTCGAGGGTGGGGTAACGGCTATTCATCACAACTGTGTAATCTGTCTTTTCTTGCAGGCTCAAAAGAAATACAGATTGCTTGCAAATCCAATATTGTTTATCTGTGTTCTGGAATGAATATCATTGCGTCAGACGAATGCAAAATATCTATATTTATGATAGCTATTTAGACGCCACTTATGTTTTACACCCGCGCTAGCCCAGCCCCCGCTCTGTCGTTAGTTAAGTAACCTAACGGGTGATGACGGGACCCCGTGGCGAATGCGGATGGCATAAGAGGACGTTGTATTTTCGTTGTTTTCTGCAATGATAGGTTAATGATGGGACGCATTATCTATAATGCAAAGTAAAACAAACCAAAGTTTAAATCGTTGGAACAATTTAAAAGAAACCACTCGGTTATTTTTAAAACAGATATTTTTAAATGCGGAGATTTAACCACTCCTTTTAAAAGCTATCAGGTTCCTTCGGTTATATCAAGTTCACTACGTTCACGGTTTCGCCAAAACCAGTCGTAGCCCTCCGTCATTTCATTTGGGTATTCAGTAGTATTCAAGCTATGCAGTTTTGGCCAACGTCATGGCATAGTGTTTGGTAGCTGCTGGGTATTCATTTGTTGCATAGATAGATGAGTTGGTTTGGGACAGTCGTATTATCATTTGGCCAACGTCAGGGATATATACGGATGGGTTCAAATTAACAAGATAATGATGGGTAGAACTTGACATGTGACTTATGACATTTTCACCAACGCCAAGGTCATAAGAGCATGGGGTAAAAACTTATATCGGGAATTTCTAAAGAAACTGAAATTTGCAAAGAACCAAGTGCATACCATTTTGAGTTTGATGAATGTTGGTAGCATTCCTACAACATTATCAGACGATGATATTTGGATCCCGATCCTACTGTGAGTATATGCTACTTATCAGGATATTCGTCGCTTAACGATCAATGCTATAAACCAAGTAGGTGTCCAGAAAGGTGTCAGCGGGGTTACGCCCCCAGAGAAAAGAGGTTATTTAATTAAGGAACTTCGCGAAAGCGTTGGAAAACCTCCCTCGAAGTATCGACACCGGCCTGGCTGAACGGTTAAGCAAGTATTGTACGGTGAGAATAGTCTTGGCTAATTCTTCTTTTATGGTTTGAGGAAGGATTCGAGAAACAGTGGGAGCCATCCAGTTTAGATAAATTAAAAACCACTCTAAACTTGCAAGAGCATCATGCAAAAGAGTTTTCTTCTCTCTCTCCTAATTGCAGCGACCCTGAAAATGACTGGACTTAAGTTACTTTTAGAGAAAAATATACTGACGGGGCCAAACTATAAAGATTGGCTGCGGAATGTCAAAATGGCTTTGACCTATGACAAACTGGGGTACGTCCTCACCGCTACGGCACCTGCTGTCCCTGGTCCCAAATCCAGCAATGCGGATAAGGAAATCCGCAAAACCTGGGATTTAGATTGCGCGAGAGCCAAGTGCATCGTGCTTGCCTCGATGAACAATGAACATCAGAGGAGGCACGAGGATATGGACCTTGATGGCATATTTCTCCATACAAAGGAACTTTATGGAGAGCAATCTCGTATAGCAAGATACGAGACCTCAAAGAACTTTTTTCGAGCGAGGTTGGCTGCCGGGTCATCGGTAGGTGAACATGTCCTACAGATGATCAGCTATATTGAAGAGCTCGCAGACCTTGGGACGACTTTGGATAATGAGCTCTATACAGACCTTATTCTCCAGTCCCTTCCTCACACCTACGCCCAGTTTATCCTGAACTTCAATCTTCAAAGAAAAGAAGTTGAACTTCCAGAACTCCTGAACATGTTAAGGAGTGCAGAGGGCACCTTGAAGACATCAAGGGAAACACCCGCTATGTTTGTTGGCGGTGCATCTTCTTCCGGGTCCAAGGCTAGGGCCAAAGGAAGGAAGAAGAAGGCCGCACCCAGACCTAGAGGAGGTGTTAGTAAGGTGGGAGGGAAGGGAAAGAAAAAGAAAGCAGTACCGATAGTTGGTCAGGATGAGTGCTTCCATTGTCACAGGAAAGGGCACTGGAAGAAGGATTGCAAGGCGTGGAACGCCAAGAACCAGGAACCGAAGCAAGCTGTGGCTTCGACTTCAGGTGTGTTTGTAATTGAGAATTGTCTGTCGATCAACTCTACTTCCTGGGTATTGGATACCGGATCAGGATCTCATATTTGCAATTCATTGCAGGCACTGAGAAACCGTAGAGTGCTGAATGAAGGTGATATGATCCTCAGGGTTGCTAACGGAGCTAGCGTGGGAGCTGCGTCCGTCGGGGATTATCACCTAGGATTGACGAGTGGACACATTTTGGTTTTACATAACTGTTATTTTGTACCCAGCTTAACGTGTAATATCATATCAGTTTCCTTGTTATTAAATAAAGGTTATGATTTCACGTTTGTAAGAGATGTTGTCAACATCCACCTTAATCATGGTTTGATTGGGTCCAGTACTCTAAATAACGGCATATATGTTTTAAACCAACTCCAAATTTTCAACGTCCAGAACACACTAAAAAGAAAGTCTCCAGATTTGAATAAAGCTTTCTTATGGCATTGTAGACTGGGTCACATCAATGAGAGAAGGTTGACTAAGTTGCATAGAGAAGGATATTTGGACACGTTCGAATATCAAACTTATGACACTTGTCAATCTTGTCTCAAAGGAAAGATGACAAAGACTCCATTTACTGGACAAGGAGTAAGAGCGAGCGAGCTCTTAGGACTCATACACAGTGATGTATGTGGTCCAATGTCTACACATGCGAGAGGTGGTTATTCCTACTTCATTACTTTTACAGATGATTTCTCTAGGTATGGATATGTTTTCTTAATGAAGCATAAATCAGAGGACTTTGAGAAATTCCTGGAATTCAAGAGTGAAGCGGAAAACCAAACAGGCAAAAGTATTAAGACACTAAGATCTGATCGAGGTGGAGAATACTTAAGTGCCGAGTTCCTAGGTTACCTAAAAGAGAAAGGAATTCTCTCTCAGCTTACTCCTCCATACACTCCACAGCACAACGGTGTATCGGAGAGACGGAATCGAACCCTATTGGATATGGTACGATCCATGATGAGTAATGCTGAGTTACCGCGATCTTTCTGGGGATATGCGCTAGAATCAGCGGCATATATTTTGAACAGAGTTCCTACCAAAACTGTGCCTACCACACCATATCAGATGTGGAGTGGGAAGAAACCCTATCTTCAGTATATAAGGATTTGGGGATGTCCAGCTTTTGTCAAAAAGCAGTTTGTGGACAAGCTCGAGGCACGATCAGTAAAATGTATGCTTGTAGGATATCCAAAGAACTCCAAGGGATATTGCTTCTATTACGCAGAGGAACAAAAGGTTTTTGTTTCTCGTAATGCCCATTTTCTAGAACAACAAGTTTTAGAAAAGGATACAAATGGGAGCGAAATAGAACTGGAAGAAATTCCAAAACCACAAGCAGCTACTGAAAGTTTGGTAGAACCAGAGGTTCAAGAAGAACAGAACATTCCCGCACCCCTCCGCAGGAGTAGTAGGCCGTCTCATCCTCCTGAGAGATACTACGGTTTTCTCATAGACGGGGATAGAGAGGATTGCATCATAGATGATGATGAACCTACTGACTTCCAGCAGGCCATCCAGAGCGGCGACTCGGTACGATGGCTAGATGCAATGCGGACTGAAATGGAGTCCATGTACACCAACAAAGTATGGACTTTGGACTTTGCTCCAGATGGGGTAAAACCCATAGGATGCAAATGGATCTTCAAGAAAAAGATTGGTGTAGATGGACAGGTGGAAACCTATAAGGCTAGACTTGTTGCAAAGGGTTTTCGTCAAAGACCTGGTTTGGACTATGACGAAACTTTTTCTCCAGTGGCTATGCTCAAATCCATTCGGGTCCTTCTTGCTATTGCTGCCTTCCATGATTATGAAATCTGGCAGATGGACGTAAAGACGGCTTTTCTGAATGGAAATTTAGAAGAGAGCGTCTATATGGATCAGCCAGAGGGTTTCAATCAGAGTGGGAGCAGCGGGAAAGTATGCAAGCTGCTTAAGTCTATTTATGGACTAAAGAAGGCATCGCGGAGTTGGAACATCTGTTTTGATGAGACAGTCAAAGAATATGACTTTATCAAAAATCCAGATGAACCGTGCATATATAGTAAAGTTGTGGCCAGAAGTGTCGTATTCCTCGTCTTGTACGTGGATGACATTCTATTGATAGGAAATGACATTCCTATGCTACAATCTGTCAAAGGATTCTTGTCACACAGGTTCTCCATGAAAGACCTGGGTGATGCCTCTTACATTCTGGGGATCCGGATCTATCGTGATAGATCCAAGAGGATGTTGGGACTTTCGCAGTCCAGGTATATCGACACTGTACTGAAAAGATTCAGTATGGAAGATTCTAAGCGCGGTAATCTACCTGCTTGTCACGGAATCACCCTCTCCAAAGAGATGTCTCCCAAGACTGATTTGGAAAGGGAACGCATGTCTATTATACCCTACTCTTCTGCGGTAGGCTCTATAATGTATGCGATGTTGTGTACCAGACCAGATGTAGCTTACGCACTGAGCGTGGTAAGCCGGTATCAGTCAGACCCAGGGGAGAACCACTGGAGAGCAGTAAAGAACATTCTCATGTACCTGAGGAGGACTAAGGAGATGTTCTTGGTTTACGGCGGAAAAGACCTCAGGTTGGAGGCCTTTGCTGATTCCGGCTTCCAGAGTGATAAGGACGATTCCAAGTCCATGTCGGGTTATGTCTTTACCCTCAATGGAGGGGCGGTGTGCTGGAAGAGCTCCAAGCAGGACACCGTTGCTGACTCGACGATGGAAGCGGAGTATATAGCTGCTTGCGATGCCGCAAAAGAAGCAGTCTGGATGAAGAAGTTCCTTACAGAACTTCAGGTGGTTCCTACCATAGTTGATCCAATACCTCTGTATTGCGACAACAACGGAGCTATAACTTTAGCGAAGGAACCAAGGTCCCATCAGAAGTCCAGACACATCTTGAGGCGGTATCACCTGATCAGGGAGATCATTGATCGTCAGGAGATCGAGGTTCGGAGAGTTGCTTCAGAAGAGAACATTGCTGATCCATTCACGAAGGCCCTTCCTCAGATTCAGTTCGAGTGGCTACTCGAGATCATCGGTCTTCGATACGCCAGTACATGGCCCTAGTGCAAGTGGGAGATTGTTAGTGTTTATGCCCTAGAAGGCCATTACTGTATCATACTAGCTTGTATATTACTTAATGGAAGCTTGGGATATTCACATGTATATAACAGTCTTGCTAAACATGGTAGTATGCTACTTGGTTTTTCTATCTTAATATGTGAGTGTACGTATTGATAGAGCTCTTAGGATCTTGCTTGTCTACCAGCGTTGTGATGGCAGTCACACTAGTGGGGGCTGGGTAGTCTACAAGCACATCCTCATTCAGGTCCCTGGTCGTTGGATTATCGAGACAGAGCATCGATACTCCGGAGTAGACTGGTGTGTACGCTTCTCATCCCAGTTGGGGAGATGGTCTGTCCCACAGCCGTCAGTACGTCGTACTGGAGATAGTATACAGGTGCTCGTTAGGTTACGGGTACACCGGACAGGACTCACAGGGAACTGTTGGTTGGTTTGATACCAGTCGTCAGTAAACAGTTCCCAGGTGACATGAGTACAGCGTAGTCCGCAGACTTGACACTGCTACTTCGTCTCGAGTGTGTCCCACTGTTCTTAGATTGCTACCCTACCACGGCTCAAAGGAGTCGTGCAAACAGGTAGCAGTTGGGTGCAGTCCCGAGCACTTGGAGGCAGTGGCGGTTAGACAGGATTCGTCCCTCCCGGTATTGGGAATAGATATCGTGCTGTGTCAGAGAGCCATTACGCAAAGTCCCTGGCCAGGGCAAGCGAGATTTGCTGGTAGGTTCCAGTAGTTTCTCAGGGTGTAATGGGCTTCCCTCCGACACGACTTATACCGCTATTAGGGGACTGACGCTTGCCGCCCCCCTAGGCCCGATATGCGATAGTCTTGGACGAACGGACCGGACTGTATGGAGATTGTCACATCAGACTCAGTAGGAGTTTGGATGGGTTTTCTCATCGGCCTTCTTATCGACAACTACCTGGGGACCGTTACGTACAGCTAGTGCCGCTTGCGGTCTGTGGTTAAACCCACTGCCAGCGTAGTAGTCGAGTCTCTAGAGTCCCACACAGAGAGTTTCCTACTCCAGGCGAAACGATATAGAGGTTGCATGGTTTTGCGACAAAGGGTTCGGACGCATACGTGCGTTTACGCACGTACGACTTTCGGACAGTTTTTACCAGTCGGCTTTGGTTTAAGCCAGTTACTGGTATCCGGTTATTGGATTTTTACAGTCTAAAGTTTTTCCGTATTTTTTGCGGATTGGAGGGGCATTCTCGTAATTGTACGAGAAGCTTCTAGAAGATGTGACTAAGGAGGTTACTTTGGATGAGGTTATGAGTCATGGTGGTGATTCATTCATTTCATTAATGCACATTTATTGCTTAATGACTCATGCTAATGAATCACCACTAGATATTTTATGAAGCATGATTTATCATCACTCTTTATTCTTTTCTCATTATTAGAAAATGCTTCATAATATATTATGATACACTCTCTCTCATCTAATGATCTTATCTCACATTCTCTCTCCTCAAGCTCTCATCTTCAAACCCTAATCCTTACACCTCATGAGTTGAGATCAAAGGATTAGTTACACTAAACAATCCATAACCATCACTCTATCTCATCCTAACTTCTTTGATTAGCAATCCAAGAAGGTTAGTTGCCTCAAGTTTAGAGGTTTAGCTTGGAGTTTCGCTCTCGGGTGGATCGTCTACTACCTAGAGAAGGCCGAGGAGAACAAGGAGATCGTAAAGACGAAGGACTAGTATCGATAGGTATAATCCCTAATCACAAGTGATAAGAAAATCTTTGTGTACGGTTATTTATAGTTTAGCTTCGATTTAAGCGGTTAGTCGATGTTCGTTCCTTAAACTTGATTGTTTTTGTAATTTCCGCCTCCCCACAAGTACTGGGGTGTACTACATCGACTTACAATCTCGAGTAAGACTGTCCTACAAGTATAGGTCCTCCTCAATCATTGCAATCACGTACCTGTGATCCAATAATTGACTATGAGGGCACTATCTCCAACAAGCCCGGGTCAACCCACAAACAGCCATTACAGAAACGTGCCTTGAGTTATCCAAAGTCTGGTTTTAAGCATAAGCTGGACAACTCCCCGTATCTTAACAATGTCAAGATATGAACTGTTCTATATCCAATATAGAAACAGAGGCATTGATTTAATTGAACCAGATTCAAATCATGCAGCTGTCTCCAGTGCATGTCAACTAAATGGAAGGAGGCCGATCGGCGTTACTCAACTTAGGAATGCTTCCAATTATGAGTAACCTGAGAGAGAAGCAAGTTCTCTTAACCACTATTATCAACTGAATACCATGTACAAGTATCTACATCTTCGATCACTTTGAAGAATCCCGATGCTTGCAACACCTGGTTCTCAACTTTATTCTTATACCTATAACTTCTCAAAACTTCGACCCTGTGTTTCTACGAAACACATGTCTAAGAACTAGAGAAGTCATAAGTAAACAGAATACAGTACGAGGACCAACCCCTCTGTCCTCATGGACACTGGACAATATACAATACTCTGTATAAGTCCCATGAGTCTAGTGACTCATTCACTGTGTGTCGTAGGTTGAAAACTGTACTTATGGTTAAGAAGAATTACACCGTTGTTCAATACTCCTTACCTAACCATCCACTGGTATAGGTAAATGTCATAGACATAATTTCAAAAAGGTATGTCTCACTCTATAAAAATAGACGTACAGATATATCAATTTGAAATTGGTGCACAACAACGGATATTCAAAACCAAATATTTGCCGACCGGCAAACAACCCAGGTGGCTTCCTCAAATATCACCAATTGCAACGAATCCCGATATAATGAGGATGGCCACCCAATTCCCAATAACTTACTCCCACTCATCATCTGTAAAACCATACAGATGTGAGAATCAAACCTGGTAAATACATACCCTGGAGTAAGTGTCTAATTGGGAAATCAGTTTTCTATTAACAGTACACAGTGAAACCGAAACATTGAAATGTTTCGATAGGATATCCTGGTATTCCTAGTAATGCCTCTTCCATTATCCAAATTCACAACTATAACCGTATAATTCTTTGCCACTTCTCCAAATCCCTTTATATGTCTTTAGTCATTATCTTCTGTACACCCCTTTAAGCCAAATGGTTTTCTTCCTTCCCTACCGTTCGGCACCAGCCTATGGTTTGGAAGAAGACTATCCAATAAGCATAAAGGGTGTACTGTCCTAATCCTGAGAGCACTCGCAACGCGAGAGAAAGTGAAGATAAAAGACACCTGAATGTACTTTATTCCTATTTCTCCTGAACCAGGATCCATCCCCGAACTGGAATAAATTCCTTTCGAGTTCGTATATAATCATACGATGGATTATCCAATAAACTGGGATCTTCGTAGTGATACGGAGTGTCCTGGAGAAATACAAAGGTGATTTAGGATTGGCGAAGAAATACTTGGTTTGGTCGTGAATAGCAGTCGCAATTTACATTGCCCTCTTACTAATCCCTTGCTTTGTCTTAACTTAATACCTTTTGTACACCGTTTAGGCTAACTGGTTTTCTTCATTCCTTACCGGTCGGCACCAGCCTATGGTTTGGAAGAAGACTATCCAATTTGCGTAATAGGTGTACTACTCCTAAACCAAGGAGTACTCGCAACCTGAGAGAAGGTGAAAAGAAAAGACAACTGAATAGTCCTATCCGTTTTCTCCAGAACCAGAAACCATCCTCGAAGTCCTTCGAGTTCGTATATAACCATACGATGGTTTTGTCCAATGGAAGTGGACGTTCGCAGTAATACAGGGTGTCCCGGAGAAAAGGGTAAAAGTAGGAGTGGCAAAGAGGTTTGCAACTCTGACAATCCAAAAGCCAGTGTTTAGAAGGTTCGGTCAACTTGGTCACTGAGTCATAGTCTAGGGTCGGGTCAATGGTCGCTGCCAAAGAGAGAGAGAAAAGAAACACTCAGCGTGCACTTTAACCTAGATCAGAATGGTTGTCACTTTATCTAATCAGGAAACCTCCCACTGTAACGTCAAATTCTTCCCCAAACCTGAAAGAAGAATTAGCCGGGATCACCCGAGGAGTAAACCAACTCATCAGTGGGAATCGGAATCCAACCATCATCGCATGATAACGTGACGGAATCCGCTCACGTTATCACACTCCAGAAGGTATGCGCATATCTGGCAAGTTTCAGTTCTTTTGAAACTCCCGATGTGGATTTCTACCCCATGCTCTTATGACCTTGACTTTGGCCAACATATCATAAGTCACATGTCAAGTTCTACCCGTCATTTTCCTGGTTAATTTGAACTCACCCGTACCTACCCTTGACTTTGGCCAAAATGGCAGTACGACTGTCCCAAACCAACGCATCTATCTATGCTGCATATGAATACCCAACAGCTACCAAACACTGTGCCTTGACTTTGGCCAACATACACAGCTTGAATACTATTAACTATCCATATGAAACGACGGAGGGCTACGAATGGTTTCTGGCGAAAACCTTTAACGTAATGAACTTAATATCGTTGAAGGAACTGATAGCTTTTAAAAATATAGTGACGAAAACCTTTGCTAAAGAGGTCACTCCCGGTGAAGGGATCTCGGCTCTTTCCCCGTAGAATGAGGTGCAGGATATTCCAACTGAATACCACGATGCAAAGCAAAAGTAAACGGCTATAGTGAAGTTATCGCCCTGACGCAAACTTCTGTCCAAGGGGTCACTCCCGGTGAAGGGATCTCGGCCCTTGCCTCGTCGACTGAGGAGCAGGATATTCCAACTGAATACCACGATGCAAAACAAAAGAGAACGCCCTTGCAATAACAGCTTTTTGAAAAAGTGTTCCAACAACATCAAAATAGGTTTGTTTATCTTGCATTGATCCGAATCAACGCAGTCCCATCAATTGATCACACCACAAAGAACGAAAATATACTGACGTACGTATATGCCATCCGCATTCGCCACTGGGTCCCGTCATCACCCGTTAGGTTAGCTAACTAACGACAGAGCCGGGACTGGACTAGCGCGTATGAAAAACATATACAACATATACTAGTATATATATAATATATAATTTTCGCTCAAGGCGTGATAAAAATGCAGCAACACAGAAATGTATAGCAACACAGATCAATACAGATATCTGGGATCCCCGGGTTTCACAGAGCCGCTGAAACCCGACGTTCCCCTGGTCGTGTGGATAGCCTATGCAATGAGAACCTAGACCCCTACGGGCGCGGCAAGTCACCCGCCAAAACCTGAAGCGAGGCAGCCCCCTTCAGCGACGTGAATGGACCACCCAGCACTTCACGGAATCCGGTAACTTGGGCACCCCTCCTGGGTCAACCTATACCCCCTACGAGTGCGGCGAATAGCCCGCCAATTCTAGAGTAAAGCCCCTTCCGTCTCAATGCCATGAGATGCGGGCTTGTTGCCCTCTAGAACCCGGCTATCCGTGCACCCCTCCGCGGGGTAATCCTAGTACAGAAAGCAAAATATACATACAACGGGTACATCGACCGCAACCTGGTCGTGCCCCAAAAGAATAATACAAACAAGCAGTGACAGCAGTCCACAAGTCGGACGCTCGCCCCACAATATCAAATGCACATATAAAACAATACTGTACTACCACTGCAACCAGGCTATCCCCACGACCGATCCGCAACAACACAGCAAAACATAGAACATCAACGTGAATGTCACGTTCGCAAATCCGTCTAAAAGGGCTATAGCAGATAGACTGGATTTACCGATCAAGTGACATTCACGGTCGCAGATATAATGTAAATACTGTGAACTGGCATGTTTAAAATATCCGATCGAACAAATTTATCAAAGTGGGCCCTAAGCAGTACTGTAGCACTTACAGAAAATCTGGGCCCAAAGAAAATATCCAAAAACCCCTATTTCCTAACCAGAAGCCTACTAGGAAAATTTTGTGCAGTGAAGACACATTCCCACCGCGGAACCGCGGCCAAAACAGGGGTTTGGCCGCGTTTCCGCGGCCTTACTAAGCGATCACTGTACCAAATTTTACCAGAATTCTTAGGTTTTCATGCTGGTGTTTCTGCAATGACCTGAAAAATTTTTGGATCTTGAAAAAATTTCGACAGAAACATGAAGTATTGAAAATGCTGTTTTTGTTCGATCGAGTTCTAAACATACTAGAGCAAGCTAGGCATGGTTAATGGCGTGGCTCTGATACCATTGTAAGCCCGCGGGGGTGCCCCGGCCGTCGATCCGACGCCGGAAACGCGGAAACAAAAACTTTGCGAACTTTGCAAATCGGCACCACCGCGCACTTTTATACCCGGATCCTGTAAGTCTACGCTAGCGCCCCGGCAATCTACAGACGCCAAATGCGGAACAAAAACTTTTAAACTGGCGCTATCATATACTTTAACCCGGATCTGCCATTATTACTAAACTAACAAACTGTAAAGAGTGTAGAAAGGTTATACCGAACGATCCGAGTCCTTCGTTCTTCAACCATCATCCCACGCTCCGTTGCGGCTGCTCCGATCTCGTCGATCTCCGATCTCCTCGTCGAGGTGGCACCACATGATCGGTTCTTTAAACGGACTCCCGCCTCTGACTCGAGGCAACTCGATCGTCAAGTTTGCTAAAAGAGACGACCAAGAATGATGTAGAGAATGAGTAGATGACTTTGTCTCACTTCATCCAAATCCGTGGACGATCGGTTAATGAAGTTGCCGTGGAAATCGGGTGATGGAATGAAATGAACTGTAAAATTCCATACACCCTGAATACTATCATAATATTTTCTAACCAAAATGAAACATCAAGTGAAGTGAGGAGGAGAGAGAGGGCCGGCCATTATATAGAATGATGGAGGTGATGGTAGGAGGAGGGAGGTGACCATAGCATGTAACCTTATCATAACCAAAAGATCAAGCAAAATATCTTAAGGAAAACAAGAAGCATTAAACCTAAAGCATGACTCACATAAACAGCTCATCAAGTAATAAATGCAAAGATGAGTCACCCTCCACCTCATCATCCTAGTCACCATTTCTAGAACCTTCTAGAATGATGACCCACCATATTTGAAGAAAAGATAAATCCGTCTTTAACCGAATGTTAAAAGACGGCTGATAGAAAACTGGAAACTTCCAAAAGTGATCCTGAAACGACTTTCAGGATAACCCCGAAACTGTATAAATATACCCGCATTTGTATTACAACCGAATACAAATGCAACTGAGACAAAGATATTATACCTACTCAATATAATACTCGGATCCGGCTTAAACCAAAGCCGACCAGTATCATCTGCCCGAAAAATAACACGTGCGTAAACGCACGTGCATTTTCCGAACCCTGCCATAAAACCATACGGCCTCTACAACGTTTCGCCCGAACTTGGAAAAATGTCTGTGGGGGACTCTAATGACTCGTCAGTACCCTGGCAGTGGGTTTAACCACAAACCGTCAGCGGCACTAGCAATGCGTAACGGCTGCCCATGGACTGACCTCAAGGGATGCCGATGAGCGCACTCATCCGGAAACCCTACTGAGCCTAACAGTGACAATGTATATACAGTCCTGTCCGTTCGTCTATGAGTATCGCATATCTGCCTAGGGGGCTAGTAACGTCAGACCCCCAATAGCAGTATAAGTCGTGTCGGAGTGAAGCCCAATAACACCCTGAGATACTACTGGAGTACCTACCAGTAAATCTCCTGCCACGGCCATGGGCTTTGTGTAATGGCTCTCCTAGACACAGCACGATCTCGCCCCCAATACCGGGAGAGACGAATCCCCTGCCGATCCGCTCACGTGCCTCCATATGGCTCGGGACTGTACCCAAAAACTACATGTTTGCACGACTCCTTTGAGCCGTGGTAGGGTAGAAATCAAAGCACAGTGGGAACTCACACGAGACAAATGACGACCTCAGGTCGATGAACTAACCTGTACACATGTCACCAGGGAACTGCTATCTGACGATAGATATAATACTAACTAGCAGATTCCCGGCGAGTCCTGTCCGGTGTACTCATAACCCAATGAGCACCTGTATACATCTTAGGTGATCCAACTGACACCAGTGGCTTGTGAGACCGGCCACCGCCCCTCGTCGGGGTCTCGACTGTACACACTAGTCTACTCCGGAGTATCGATGCCCTGTCTCGAAACTCCCACGACTAGGGACCACAATTAAGGATATGCGTATCAACCACCCAACTCTCACGTATATGATCGCCATCATACTGTTGGTGGTAAAGCAAGATCCTAAGGGCTCTATCAAAGTGTAACATGTAATCAGTCACCAGATCATGTACACGACTGATAAAGGCAAACCAGATAGCATACTATCATCTTGAGTAAGACTGTCCTACCGGTATAGGTCCTCCGCAATCATTGCAATCACGTACCTGTGATCCAATAATTGACTATGAGGGCACTATCTCCAACAATTTCCCACTTGCACTCAAGGCTAATTATTGCGATGTTGCGTACTCACAGCCCGTGTGAAACCAACACCCAACTCCTCTACTAATCAGTATCACAAAGCCCGTTTGTAAAACTATTGTGTTCGAGAAATAGCCTTAGTGAGTGGATCCGCCTAGAAGTTTCTTTCTATATCTCTCTAAATCTCAAGTTCGCGGAGAAAGCCATCTCCCGAATCGAGTAATACCTGTCTTAGAATATGTTTGGATATCTGATGGGACCTGGTTCATAAATGAACTCCAAATCCAAACTTCTTAGACTGTATCGATCACTGAACCTAATCAGTATCCGGCACCATGCCACCCACAGTATCCTCTTGAACCACCTGTCCATAATACTGTCCCTCTTCGTCAGAGGGAAAAACTATAACTCTGACAATCACTCTGTCAACCATGTCACCTTTGAAGCCTGGAATGATAATCGTCTCCCGAAGGAGGCTGCCATTATCAAATCCGTAGAACATGCACTTATGTTCAAAAACTGCTTCCTTATGTTTCTCCAGGATTGGATTAATACAAACTTATTGCATCTAGTGCAAAACCAACATTTGGTGTGGTACTTGACATCTTATGATTGACTCAATTGCCTAAGCAAGTGATCTGCCAATCATGCACATCCCTCTCCCCTTTAGTCTGTAAGACACCTTTAGAGAGGGTGACTCCATCACCTGCAGGTACACCACCATGCTAGGAGTCAACTATTCCAAAAACCATTAGAATATCTGTCAAAGTACCCACATTGGGAAACTACCCAAATCCAGATCTAAAACCATAGATCTAGAAACCAGAATGTCAAATATTATATCCATATCCTGTCTGGAGAAACAACTGTGTGACGACCACAGTACAACCGATCGTAGTATAGGAATTTTACTTCCTACTCTGTGTATGTCATCCAGATACCATGACATCACACCCTACTACCTTCTTAACTGATCCATCCCCTATTCTGATTGAAGTCAAACCCATGACTGTCACATCAAAATTAGATGATCTATCTCCGCTATAACTGCTCAAGTCTATAAATAGATATAAGCTACTTGCCCACTATGCTTCCGATGCTCCCACTGACTACGACAACCCTCCTACCGGGTCTCATAGCCTGGAACAACAGTAGTGTCAAGTCTTGGTAGATAAGAACCTCCCTGTCACCGTCTCTGAGGCTACCGAAGTACCTCTCGGGCGTCTGAGGTTACCTACCATACCTGCGGAGTGGCTATTGGAATGTCAAACCTGATTGAATGTATAGGTCCTATTAAATTTTCCGTAATCGTTCGCGGTTCTGGAATCACTTCCAATTCTACCATACTCCCACTACTGTTTTCTGAAAAAGATCCATTTTACTAAAACTGTGGCGAGTCAAGAACAATATCACTATTGATCTTCCAAATGGTAGAATATCAACCCTCGTCATAGCCAGGGTCAACCCACAAACAGCCATTACAGAAACGTGCCCTGAGTTATCCAGTGTCTGGTTTTAAGCATAAGCTGGACAACTCCCCGTACCTTATTATCTTTTAAGGTACGAACTATTTTATATCCAATATAGAAACTTTGGCACTTATTTAATTGGAACCATATTCAAACCATGCAGCTGTCTCCAGTGCATATCATCTTAATGGAAAGAGGCTAATCAGCATTACTCAACTTAGGAATCCATCCAATTATGAGCAACCTGAAAGAGAAACATGTTTCTCAAAACCATCACTATTATCTGAATACCTATCACAAGAATCTACATCTTCGATCTCTTTGAAGAATCCCGATACTTGTGACATCTGGTTCTCTACTTTATTCTTATACCCACAACTTCTCAAAACTTAGACCTTGTATTTCTACGAAACACTCGTCTAAATACTAGAGAAGTTATAAGTAAACAGAACATAGTACGAGGACCTACCCCTTTGTCCTGATGGACACTGGACAACATACAATACTCTGTATAAGTCCGCTGAGTTAAACAACTCATAACCTGTGCGTTGTAGGTGGAAAACTGTACCCTGGCGATTTCCTCAAATATCACCAATTACAACGAATTCCGATATAATGAGGATAATCACCTAATTCCCAATATCTTACTCCCACTCATCATCTGTAAAACCATACAGATATGAGAATGAAACCTGGTAAATACATACCCTTGGAGTAATTGTCTAATCGGGAAAACAGTTTTTCTTTAACTATGCACTGAAACATGAAAATGTTTCGTAGGGGTATCCTGGTATTCATAGCAATGCCTCTTCCATAATCCAATTCATGACTTCAACCGTATATTTTATTGCCATCTCTCCAAATCCCTTTATTTGTCTTTAGTCGTTACCTTCTGTACACCATCGTTAGGCTAACTGGTTTTCTTCCTTCCGTACCGTTCGGCACCAGCCTATGGTTTGGAAGAAGACTATCCAGTAAGCATAATAGGTGTACCCTCCTAAACCAAGGAGTACTCGCAACTGAGAGAAGGTGATGATAAAAGACAACTGAATAATACCTTATTCTTTTAAATGTGAAATAGGAGTGGCGATGAAGTACGCGGTTTTGGTCGTGAATGATATCAGTCGCAATTTACTTTGCCCTCTTTCTAATCCCTTTATTTTGTCTTTACATATTACCTTCTGCACACCCAACTTAGGCTAATTGGTTTTCTTCATTCCCTACCTTTCGGCACCAGCCTATGGTTTGGAATAAGACTATCCAATAGGCGTAATAGGTGTACTCTCCTAAACCAAGGAGCTCTCGCAACCTGAGAGAAGGTGATAATAAAAGACAACTGAATAAACCAATTCTATTTCTCCTGAACCTGGATCCATCCTCGAAGAAGTCCCTTCGAGTTCGTATATAACCATACGATGGATCTATCCAATGGAAGTGGATATCCGTAGTAATACGGGTGTTCTGAGAAATTCAAAGGATAAAAGAAGGAGTGGCAATGACTTATGCAACATAGACAATCCAAAAGCCAGTATTTTAAGAAGGTTCGGTCAATCTGGTCACTGAGTCATAGTCTAGGGTCGGTCAAAGGTCGCTGCCAAAGAGAGAGAGAAAAGAAACACTCTGCGTGCACTCTAACCTAGATCAGAATGGTCATCACTTTATCTAATCCGGAAACCTCCCACTGTCCTGTCAAATTCTCCTCCAAACCTAAAGAAGAATCAATCGGGATCACCCGAAGAGTAAACCAACTCATCAGTGGGAATCGGGATCCAACTCTCATCGCATGATAACGTGACGGAATCCACTCGCGTTATCATACTCCAGAAGGTATGCGCATGCCTGGCAAGTTTCAGTTTCTTTAGAAACTCCCGATATGATTTTTGCCCCATGTTCTTATGACCTTGGCGAAAGTCAACAAATCATCAGTCACATGTCAAGTTCTGCCCGTCATTATCTTGTTACTTTGAATCCACCCGTACATACCCTTGACGAAAGCCAACAAGGTAATACGACTGTCCCAAACCAACACATCTATCTATGCAATAAATGAATACCCCAGCAACTACCAAACACTATGCCTTGACGAAAGCCAACAAACATAGCTTGAATATTACTGACCATCCATAAGAAACGACGGAGGGCTACGGCTGGTTTTTGGCGAAAAACCTTTAACGTAATGAACTTGATCTCGTTGAAGGAACCTGATAGCTTTTTTAAAATATAGTGGCGAAAACCTTTTGCTAAAGAGGTCACTCCCGGTAAAGGGATCTCGTCTCTTTCCTCGTGGAATGAGGTGCAGGATATTCCACTGAATACCGCTATGCAAAGCAACTTGTAATCGACTATAGTGAAGTTATTACGCTGACGCAAACTTCTGCCCAAGGGGTCAGTCCCGGTGAAGGGATATCGGCCCTTGCCCCGTCGAATGAGGTGCAGGATATTCCACTGAATACCGCTATGCATAACAAAAGAAAACGTCTTTGCAATAACACTTTTTAAATTTGTTCCAACAACATCCAAACAGGTTTGTTTTACTTTGCATTGATCAGAATCAACGCAGTCCCATCATTCGATCACACCAGAAAAGAACGAAAATAAAATGTATGTATATGCCATCCGCATTCGTCACTGGGTCCCGTCATCACCCGTTAGGTTACTTAACTAACGACAGAGCGGGGACTGGACTAGCGCGGGTATAAAACATATACAACATCTAATAGTATATAAACCAATATACAATAATCGCTCCAGGCGTGATAGTATGCAACATTACAGAAAAGTAATAAACATCACAGAACAATACAGATAATCTGGGATCCCCGAGTTTCACAGAGCCGCTGCTGAAACTCGACGTTCCCCTGTCGTGTGGATAGCCTGTGCAATGAAACCTAGACCCCTACGGGTGCGGCAAGTTACCCGCCAAAACCTGAAGTGAGGCAGCCCCCTACAGCATAGTGAATGGACCACCCAGCACTCCACGGAATCCGGTAAGCTTGGGCACCCCTCCTTGGGTCAACCTGTACCCCCTACGAGTGCGGCGAATAGTCTGCCAATTCTAAAGTGGGACCCCTCTGCCTCTCAAAGCCATGAGATGCGGACCCGTTGCCCCCCAGAACCCGGCTATCCGTGCACTCCGTCTCGGGGCAAAACCTAGTACAGTAATGAAAAATAGTACAATAGGTACATCGACCGCAACCTGGTCGTGCCCCAAAAGAATATTATACAACAGGCAGTGACGGCAGTCCACAAGTTGGACGCTCGCCCCGCAATATCAAATGTACAAATAAACACAAACTGTACTACCATTGCACACTGCTATCCACCACGACAAAACCGCAACATTACAGCACAACACAGAACATCAACGCGAATGTCACGTTCGCAAACCCGTCTAAAAGAACTATAGCAATCAGACGCGGTTTACCGATCAAATGACATTCCCGGTCGGAGATATAATGTAAGCACTGGAAACTAACATGTTTAAATTTCGATCGACAAAATATCAAAAAGTGGGCCCCACGACTTACTGGTGAACAGTAACAAAACCTGGGCGCAAATGATATATACCAAAAGCCACAAAATCCAACAGAGAACCCACTGACAAAATTTGGGAGCACGAGCTCACCACGTGGCCGCGGATGCGCGGTCAAACCATGGGTTTGACCGCGTTTCCGCGGCGCTTTGGTGGGGTCACGAGCCCAAATTTTGTCGTCGTTCTAATAAAAGCCTGCACAGTATTCTGAGATGTGTAGAAAAATTTTAGGACACCGTTTAAAAACAACAGAAACTGTCAAGTTGTAATTTTGTGATTTTTGATTTCCGGTCGGATCGATGTTTTAAACGCGTTAGCACAAGTTAGTATAGCAAAATGGTGAGGCTCTGATACCACTGTAAGTCTACGCTAGCGCCCCGGCAGTCTACAGATCGGGCCATTAACCTAGCAGCTAGCAAAAAAGAAAAGAGTAGAGATGCTATACCAAGCGATCCGTGTCCTTCGTCTCCACTCCAATCTCCTGCGGAATCTCCGTCCATCATCGTCTCGTCGGAAAGGGCACCACGTAGCCGGAATCTTTTACGGGCTCCCGCCTCTTGACCGAGGCAACTCGGGCGTGAAGTTGGCTAGCCGACGCGTCCAAGACTTGCTATAGATTAGTGTAGTGATCTTGTCTCTTGAGGGTTTATATAAGTTGCCATGAATGGAGGGATCAAGAAAAGACTTGGAGAGTAGTGAGGTTTTGAAGCCAAACCAAAATGAGATGATAAAATTTCCACTCATGTGAACCTCTCTCTCTCTCTTTCCTAAGTGTGGCCGGCCCCTCTCAAGCATGAATAAGATTGGAGAGAGAAAAAGAAAACCTCTCCAAGTCTATCATAATGGAATGGAAAAAACAATATATAAAAAAGATAAGATAAACCTCACATCCTTTCTCACTCATCTCACTAATCAATCCTTTCATCAAACCATCATGAGAAAGCAAGTGAAGAGATGCTAAAAGCATCTCATGATGACAAAGGCACAATATGCAAGGAAGCCCTCCACTAAATGTTAATTGCAAACTTGCAATTAACACCCTCCATAAGAAAGTCCGGCCGAGAAGGAATGAAGGAAAACTGGCCGGAACGGAATGCAAACTGGCAACTTCAGAAAACGGATCCCGTAATAAATTACAGGAAAACCCCACTACTGCAAATACATGCCCGCATTTGTATTCCCACTGAACACAAATGCAAAGAGACAAAACTACACTATCAAATACTAGAATCCGGCTTAAGCCAAAGCCGGCTAGTAAAAACCGTCCGATCACGATCCGTGCAATACCGCACGTATCTGATCGAACCCTGCCATATCTCCATACGGCCTCTACAGCGTTTCGCCCGAAACCTGAGTAACTGAGTGTGGTGGACTCTAAAGACTCGTCAATACCTTGGCTGTGGATTTAACCACAAGCACGTCAGAGGTATAAGCCAATACGTGACGGGCCACCAGGTATTCACCAAAAGGGACGTCGATGAGCGAACTCATCCTGACACCCTACTGAGCCTGTCAGTGACAATATCCGTACAGTCCGGTCCGTTCGTCTATGAGCATCGCATGGCGGGCCTAGGGGGTTGGTAAAAGTCAGACCCCCAAAAGCGGTACAAGTCGTGTCGGAGTGTAGCCCAGAACACCCTGAGATACTACTGGAATACCTACCAGCAAATCTCCTGCCTCGGCCGAGGGCTTTGTGTAATGGCTCTCCTAGACACAGCGCGACCTCACCCCCAATACCGGGAGAGACGAACCCCTGAAGATCCGTTCACTGCCTCCATGTGGCTCGGGACTATACCCAACTAAAACCTGTTTGCACGACTCCTTTGAGCCGTGGTAGGGTAGTAATCAAAGCACAGTGGGAACTCACACGAGACAAATGACGATCCCAGGTCGATGAACTAACCTGTACACATGTCACCAGGGAACTGCTATCTGACGTCTGGTATAAAACCCAACTAGCAGGTTCCCGGCGAGTCCTGTCCGGTGTACTCATAACCCAATGAGCACCTGTATACATCTTAGGTGAACCAACTGACACCAGTGGCTTTTGAGACCGGCCACCGCCCCTCGTCAGGGTCTCGACTGTATACACTAGTCTACTTTGGAGTATCGATGCCCTGTCTCGAAACTCCCACGACTAGGGACCATTTAAGGATGTGCTTATAGACTACCAGCTCCCACGTATATGATCGCCCTCATACTGCCGGTAGTCAAGCAAGAATCCTAGGGGCTCTATCAACGTGCAATAGTGACCTGTAAGGTCACCTAAAGCAGTACACGATGATAAAGGTAAACCAGATAGCATACTATCATCTTGAGTAAGTCTGTCCTACTCGGACAGGTCCTCCCCTCAATCACTGCAATCACGTGCCTGTGATCCAATAATTGACTCTGAGGGCACTATCTCCAACACATGTGACTTATGATTTGTTGACCTTCGTCAAGGTCATAAATGCATGGGGTAAAAATCACATCGGCAGTTTCTAAAGAAATTGAAACTTTCCAGATATGCGCATACCTTCTGGAGTGTGATAACGTGAGTGGATTCCATCATGTTATCATGCGATGATAGTTGGATCCCGATTCCCACTGATGAGTTGGTTTACTCCTTGGGTGATCCCGACTAATTCTTCTTTCAGGTTTGGAGGAGAATTTGCGGATACAGTGGGAACTTTCCTGATTAGATAAAGTGATAACCATTCTGATCTAGGTTAGAGTGCACGCAGAGTGTTTCTTTTCTCTCTCTCTTTGGTTGCGACCATGGCCCGACCCTTCACTATGACTCAGTGACCAAGTTGACCGAACCTTCTTAAAATACTGGCTTTTGGATTGTCTGAGTTGCATACCTCATTGCCACTCCCACTTTTACCCCTTTTCTCCAGAACACCCCGTATTACTACGAACATCCACTTCCATTGGATAAAACCATCGTATGGTTATATACAAACTCGAAGGAACTTGTTCCAGATTCGAAGATGGTTTCCGGTTCTGGAGAAATTGAATAGGACTATTCAGTTGTCTTTTCCTTTTATCTTCTCTCAGGTTGCGAGTGCTCCTTGGATTAGGACGGTACACCTATTACGCTAATTGGATAGTCTTCTTCCAAACCACAGGCAAGTGCCGAAAGGTAGGGAATGAAGAAAACCATTTAGCCTAAGTGAGGTGTACAGAAGGTAATACGTAAAGACAAATAAAGGGATCAGAAAGAGGGCAAAGTAAATTGTGACTGCTATCATTCATGACCAAACCAAGTATTTCATCGCCACTCCTACTTGACCTTTGTATTTCTCCAGAACACCAAGTATCACTACGAATATCCAATTCCATTGGATAAATCCATCGTATGGTTATATACGAACTCGAAGGAACTTTTTCGAGGATGGATTCTGGTTCAGGAGAAATAGGAATAAGGTTTATTCAGTTTTCTTTTATCTTTACCCTCTCTCAGGTTGCGAGGGCTCCTAGGATTAGGAGAGTACACCTATTATGCTTATTGGATAGTCTTCTTCCAAACCATAGGCTGGTGCCGAACGGTAGGGAAAGAAGAAAACCATTTGGCCTAAAGATGGTGTACCGAAGGTAATGAATAAAGACATATAAAGGGATTTGCAGAGATGGCAAAGAAATATATGGTTATAGTCATGAATCTGGATAATGGAAGAGGCATTACTAGGAATACCCGGATACCCCTTCGAAACATTTACATGTTTCAGTTTCACTGTGTATTGTTAAAAGAAAACTGATTTCCCAATTAGGTCCTTACTCTAGGGTATGTATTTACCAGGTTTGTTTCTCACATCTGTATGGTTTTACAGATGATGAGTCAGAGTAAGTTATTGGGAATTAGGTGATCATCCTCATTATATCGGGATTCGTTGTAATTGGTGATAATTGAGAAAATTGCCTAGGTTGTTTGCCGGACGGCAAATATTTGGTTTTGAATATTCGTTGTTATGCACTAATTTCAAATTGATATATCTGTACGTTTATTTTTATACAGTGAGATATAAATTTTTGAAATTATGTCCTTGATATTTACCTATATCAGTTGATGGTTGGGTAAGGAGCATTCAACAAGCGGTGTAATTCTTCATAACCATAGTACAGTTTTCAACCTACGACGCACAGGGTTTGAGTTATTCAACTCAGGGGACTTATACAAAGCATTGTATATTGTCCAGTTTCCATTAGGACAGAGGGGTTGGTCCCCGTACTATATTCTGTTTACTTATGACTTCTCTAGTTTTTAGACAAGTGTTTCGTAGAAATACAAGGTCTAAATTTTGAGAAGTTGTAGGTATAAGAATAAAGTAGAGAACCAGGTGTCGCAAGTATCGGGATTCTTCAAGGTGATCGAAGATGTAGATACTTATGTTTGGCATTAAGTTGATAGTAATGGTTTTGAGAAACCTGTTTCTTTTTCAGGTTACTCATATCTGGATGCATTCCTGAGTTGAGTAACGCTGATCGGCCTCATTCCATTTAGTAGACATGCACTGGAGACGGCTGCATGATTTGAATCTGGTTCCAACTAAATCAGTGCCCCTGTTCCTATATTAGATATAGAATGGCTCACATCTTAACGATGTTAAGGTATATGGAGTTGTCCGGCTTATGCTTAAAACCAGACTCTGGATAAATCAAGGCACATTTCTGTAATGGCTGTTTGTGGGTTGACCCGGGCTATGACGAGGGTTGATTTTCTACCATCTGGAAGATCAATAGTGATATTTTTCTTGACTCGCCACTGTTTTAATAAAATGGACCTTTTCAGAAAACAGTAGTGGGAGTATGGTAGAACTGGATGTGATTCCAGAACCACAAACGATTACTGAAAATTTAATAAGAACCTAAAGATTCAATCAGATTTGACATTCCATTAGCAACTCCGCAGATATGGTGGGTAACCTCAGGCACCCGAGAGGTACTTCGGTAGCCTCAAGGACGGTGACAGGGAGGCTCTTGTTTACCCAGACATGACACTACTGTTGTTCCAGGCTATGAGACCCGGGAGGAGGATGAATATTGCGTCGTTCTAAACTAGCTTTAGAAGTGCACGTGTATATGATTCTGCCAGAGGGTTTTTGTGGTCAGTGGGAGCAGCGGAAGCATAGTGGACAAGTAGATTGTGTCTATTTATAGACTAAAGCAGATATAGCGGAGATAGATCATCTATTTTTGATGTGACAGTCCTGCGTTTGACTTCATCAAAATAGGGGATGAATCTGTTAAGAAGGTAGTACGGTGTGATGTCCTGGTATATGAATGACATACACAGAGTAGGAAGTGAAATTCCTATACTACGATCGGTTAGATTGTGGTTGTCACACAGTGGTTTCTCCATATAGGGCTTGGATATTATATCAGACATTCTGATTACTAGATCTATGGTTTTAGATCTAGATTTGAGTAGTTTCCCAATCTGGGTACTTTGACAGCATTCTAAAGGTGTTTTAGAATGGAAGACTCCTGGCACGGTAGTACACCTGCAGGTGATGGAGTCGCCCTCTCTAAAGGTGTCTTACAGACTAAAGGGGAGAGGGATGTGCATGATTGACATATCACTTGCTTAGGCAATTGAGTCAATGATGAGATGTCAAGTACCACATCAGATGTTGTTTTTTTACTAGATGCAATAAGTTGGTATTAATCCAATACTGGAGAAACGTTCGGAAGCAGTTTTAGAACATAAGTGGATGTTCTAGGGATATGATAACGGCATCCTCCTTCGGGAGACAGTTATCATTCTAGGCTTCCAAGGTGACCTGGATGATAGAGTGACTGTCAGAGTTATAGTTTTCTCTCTGACGAGGGGCAGTAGTTTGGACAGGTGGTCCAAGCGGTTACGGGGGATGCATGGCACATGATACTGATTAAATTCAGTTGACGATACAGTCTATGAAGTTTGGATTTGGAGTTCATTTATGAACTAGGTCCCATCAGATATCCAGACATATTCTAAGACAGGTATTGCTCATTTCGGGAGATGGCTTTTCTCCGTGAATTTGAGATAAAGAGAGACATAGAAAGAAACATCAGAGCGGATCCACTCACTGGGCTATTCCTCAAACGCAATAGTTTCACAAACGGGCTTTGTGAGACTGATCAGTAGAGGAGTTGGGTGATCGGTATCACACGGGTTGTGAGTATGCGACATCGTAATAATTAGCCTTGAGTGCAAGTGGGAGATTGTTCGATATAGTGCCCTCAATGTCAATTATTGGATCGTAGGCACGTCATTGCAATGATTGAGGGAGGACCTATGCTGGTAGGACAGTCTTACTCAAGATGATAGTATGCTATCTGGTTTATCTTTATCATCGTGTACTGCTTCAGGTGATATTACATATCACTATTACACGTTGGTGGAGCCCTTAGGATTCTTGCTTGACAAAAGAGAACGTCCTTGCAATAACAGGTTTTTGAAAAATGTTCCAACAACATCAGAATAGGTTTGTTTAGCTTGCATTGATCCGAATCAATGCAGTCCCATCAATTAATCACACCACAAAAGAACGAAAATACGATGTACGTATATGCCATCCGCATTCGCCACTGGGTCCCGTCATCACCCGTTAGGTTACTTAACAAACGACAGAGCGGGGACTGGACTAGCGCGGGTGTAAAACATATACAACATCTACTAGTATATATTTCAATATATAATATACGCTCAAGGTGTGATAAAATGCAACATCACAGAAAAGTAATATGCATCATAGAACAATACAGATAATCTGGGATCCTCGGGTTTCATAGAGCCGCTACTGAAACCCGACGTTCCCCTGGTCGTGTGGATAGCCTGTGCAATGAAATCCTAGACCCCTACGGGCGCGGCAAGTTACCTGCCAAAACCTGAAGCGAGGCAGCCCCCTTCAACAATGTTAATGGACCACCCAGCACTTCACGGAATCCGGTAACTTGAGCACCCCTCCTTGGGTCAACCTGTACCCCCTACGAGTGCGTCGAATAGCCCGCCAATTCTAGACTGAAGCCCCCTCCGTCTCAAAGCCATGAGATGCGGGCCCGTTGCTCTCTAGAACCCGGCTATCCGTACACCCCACCGCGGCATAACCCTAGTATAGAAAGTAAAATATACAACGGGTACATCGACCTCAGCCCGATCGTGCCCCAAAAGAATAATATACAAACAGGCAGTGACGGCAGCCCACCAATCGGACACTCGCCCCACAATATCAAATGTACATATACAAACAAACTGTACTACCATTGCATCCAGGCTATCCACCACGATAAATCTGCAACATCACAGCACAACACAGAACATCAACGTGAATGTCACGTTCGCAAATCCGTCTAAAAGGGCTATAGCAATTAGACAGGATTTACCGATCAAATGGCATTCACGGTCGCAGATATAATGTAAATACTATGAACTAACATATTTAAATTTTCGATCGACAAAATTTCCCAAAGTGGGCCCCAAGCACAATACCCAGTACTCAAACAAATCTGGGCCCAAAAAAAAAATACCAGAAACCACAATTCCAAGTTAGAGAGAACTGCTGAAAGTTTGGTGCACTAAGGCTACTATATGGCGGCGGAACCGCGGCGAAAACGTGGGTACGGCCGCGGTTCCGCGGCGCCACTATGCCAACAGTGAACCAAAATTTCTCAGTTTTCTTAGAAACGCCTGCACATATTTCAGCAATACAACAAATAATTTTTTGACAACAAAAAAAGTTCGACAGAATCTGCACTTTTTGAAATCGCGGTTTCGGAATTTTCTTTCGATCGAAGTTCTAAATATGTTAGAGAAAGCTAGTAAAGGTTAATGGCCTGTCTCTGATACCATGTAAGACTACGGTAGCGCCCCGGCCGTCTTTCCGAGGCCAAAATGCGGAACGAAAATTTTTATAGACTAGAAACCGGTGCTATCGTATGCTTAAATCCCGGATCGAACCATTAACCTACAACTAGCTATCAAGAGAGAGGGTTGAAAGCTATACCGATCGATCCGTGTCCTTCGGTCTTTGGCCACCATCCCAAGCTTCTCGCGGCATCTCCGGTCTCGATCTCATCGTCGGAAAGGGCACCACATCTTCGATTCCTTTTACGGGCTCCCGCATCATCCGAAGCAACTCGGGCACTAAGTGTGCTAGCCGACGTGTCCAATGTGATGTAGAGAATGTTTGTGATCACTTTATCTCTTGCATCCATTGATTTGGATGGAGGTTAGAGGTGTTGCCATTAATGGAAATTTGAGCTACAGAAGAAAGAGGAAGATGAGGAGTTTCCTCTCACTTTTCTTTTGTGTTATTATGAAAAATGAGAGTGAGAGAGTGATGGAAAAATACAAGAGCTAACCCCTTAACATGGTATCCCCTCTCTCTCCTTATCATATCAAGGCACAAAACAATCGCATTATGTGACCACATGCACAAAAAAAGAGACCATGAGTCATCACTTGTGCATGTGTCACCATCAATGCTCTAAATGATGATTTCTAGCTCATAATATCCATATGCAAACATTAATCCAAATGTTTGCAACAATAAAAAGATATGGCAACATCTAAAGTAAACTCGTGTCGGATCACAAGGATACCCCTCACCTGTATATACCTACCTGCACCCGCATTCCAACCGAATGCGAATGCGATGAGACAAAAGTAATCCAACAAATCTAATACTAGGATCGGGCTTAAACCAAAGACCACTAGTATGATCCGTTCGATCATGATCCGTGCAATACCGCACGTATATGATCGAACCCTGCCATATATCATGCGGCCTCTACAACGTTTCGTCCGAAACTTGAGAAACAGTCTGTGGGGGACTCTAAAGACTCGTCAATACTTTGGTTGTGGATTTAACCACTAGCACGTCAGAGGTACTAGCTGTACGTAACGGGCTACCAGGTATTGACCAAAAGGGAGGTCGATGAGCGAACTCATCCTGACACCCTACTGAGCCTGTCAGTAACAATATCCGTACAGTCCGGTCCATTCGTCTATGAGCATCGAATGTCGGGCCTAGGGGGTTGGTAAAAGTCAGACCCCCAAAAGCGATACAAGTCGTGTCGGAGTGTAGCCCAGAACACCCTGAGATACTACTGGAATACCTACCAGTAAATCTCCTGCCTCGGCCGAGGGCTTTATGTAATGGCTCTCCTAGACACAGCGCGATCTCACCCCCAATACCGGGAGAGACGAATCCCCTGCCGATCCGCTCACTTGCCTCCATGTGGCTCGGGACTGTACCTAACTAAAACGTGTTTGCACGACTCCTTTGAGCCGTGGTAGGGTAGTAATCAATGCACAGTGGGAACTCCCACGAGACAAATGATGATCTCAGCTCGATGAACTAACCTGTACACATGTCACCAGGGAATTGCTATCTGACGTCAGGTATAATACCAACTAGCATGGTCCCGGCGAGTCCTATCCGGTGTACTCATAACCCAATGAGCACCTGTATACATCTTAGGTGAACCTACTGACACCAATGGCTTGTGAGACTGGCCATGGCCCCTCGTCGAGGTCTCGACTATATACACTAGTCTACTAATGGAGTATCGATGCCCAGCCTCGAAACTCCCACGACTAGGGAACTTTTAAGGATGTGCTTATAGACCCCAGCTCCCACATGTATGATCGCCATCATACTGCTGGTAGTCAAGCAAGAATCTTATGGGTTCTATCAACGTGCAATAGTGATCTGTAGCATCTCCTAAAGCAGTACACGATGATAAAGATAAACCAAATAGTATACTATTCTCTATCAACGTGTAATAGTGAACTGCAATGTCACCTAAAGCATGTACACGAGGATAAAGACAGACCAGAGTGTATACAAACCTCTCGAGTAAGACTGTCCGACCGGTATAGGTCCTCCCTCAATCATTGCAATCACGTGCCTGCGATCCAATAATTTACTCTGAGGGCACTATATCCAACAGGCGGTTTGTTGGAAGAGTTCCAAACAGGAAGCCTTGGCAGACTCGATGATGGAGGCTGAATACATCGCTGCCAACGATGCTGCCAAAGAGGCTGTCTGGATGAAGATGTTCATAAACGAACTTGTAGTGGTTCCGTCCAACGAGCATCCAATACCTTTGTATTGTGATAACAGTGGAGCAGTGACTTTGGCCAAGGAACCCAGTTCCCATCAGAGATCAGGCATATTCTGAGGCGGTATCACTTGATCCGGGAGTTAATTGATCACCGGGAGATCGAGGTCAGGAGAGTTGTCATGAAGAACAAAACTGCGGATCCACTCACGAAGGCCATACCCAAGATACAATTTGGGAGACTCTTCGGGATGTTGGGTATGAGATACTACAACAACGGGCCTTAGTGCAAGTAGGAGATTGTTAGTTATGTATATGCCATAGCCATTGTTGTACATATGATGTATATTATAGTGGATGCTTGGACATATATAGAGAGGACTTTCTTGCTCGACATGATAGTATGCTATCTGGTTGCTCTTTGTCTTAACATGTAGACTTGTATTATGATACTGGTCTTGCTCTCACATGTTGACAAAGCCCTTAGGATGTGTACTTGATTACCAGGACTATGATGGAGATCATACTAGTGGGGACAGGGTTGTCACGACCCGAAAGAGCACGTGACTGGCCTTGAACCATATGAAGTCTATAGGACTCCATCTGACCCAAGTAAGCCAAAAGCCCAGAAATCTAAAACCATTCTAAGGATAAATAAAGAAAACTGGTTTTTAATAGGTAAAGGAAACGTGTTTTGAAGTCGAGGTTTTTAAATAACTAAGCCGAATATGCATTTTTAAAATGTATAGTTTTTCTAAAAATTTCGGCAGAGTTTCTTTTGTGAAAACTGGCCCCGAACGGGGTACAACAAGAACAATATATATGCAGTGATAAAAGGCATCCCCAAGCGGGAGCTAGCTCTTCGTCAATTGACGGTCACAACCACGCAAGAAATATACTATACAACGCCGAATGGCGATGGTCAAATCCAAAAGAAACTCAATAAGCATGAAAACCGCAATACTACTAAGCACGACTCTAAGGTCGAATAATACATCACTACTGTCTATGTCTGAAACAATATACAAGTTTTGGTTGATGGAATTATAGATACAAAGGAATAATACAAGTACAATGGTGGTTCTTGATGCAAAAGAACCCACCTACCCAATGCAATTCACCCGCAAGGAAGCAGTGTGCTAGAAATGCCGCTATAGAACGTGTACGGCAAAACCTGCAAGAACCGTGGCACAAGGGGGTGAGTTGCCAACTCGTGAATAAAAAATATCTACAAGCAGAAACCGAATGCATGACATAATCCTAGGTCAATACAATCAGATATAAAAACCTTAAAGAATAAGCCTGAAGCATGATAAGGAGGCAATGTAACATCTAATCGTGTTTGTAGTGCCAAAAACTCATGCCAGTGCCTCAGGTAATAACATGTCATACATATAAGGTATGTCTGCATGAAGTTAATATGATGAAATATCAAATTGGATATCAATACACATATATTAGCGTCCCATTCCACTAATATTGGTGTAAGGGTATATATAACAGCGCCCTCATACCCTGTTATATATACAAATGAAATATGATCAATGTAATAAAAGTCTGTATATATGTGGATCCCGTCCACCTGTCACCCAATGACAATAAGCATCATGCATGTAAATGTGAGGATATCATCAAAATCATGGAAACCTCATGAAACCTGTGCCTAGCAACGGCACGTAAATCCTCATCCCTATGGGGCTCCGTCTGCGGTATCGGCCCTCGGCCCCGGCAGCACGGGTCAACCCATGTCCATCTCTCAACTCCGGTCGGTATCCCCCAGATATCCGTCGAGCTCAAATACAATCACCTGTAGGTACTCGCCCACCTCCAGGCTCAATCGGCATAATCCTTCGATCATCTTGCCGAGGGGAACCATACCGGGCTCCACCATGTACCCTCATACGGCATACACTCCTCGTATGGGGTATGTAATAAGAACCGATAAATCTCATGGTGGCTGCGCAAATATCATATCAAGGAAACCGGGTATTGCAAATAAGTACATACTCTCCTTTGAAACTATCCACGGTTCCCAAATCCAGAAATATCATGAAATCTAATATCTCAATGCGTATAATCAGAAAGCATGATGTATATGACCTAGAATAATAGCATGCACATACAAGGTCATATTCTGATGCAATAATACTACTGTGTAGTGACATGGAAATTATCGATGATGAAGTGTGTGAGCCGGCAAGCAAGTGTACGTGGAATATATGCATCATTGATAATGGTGCTGGTGTCCTAACATCATGATTTCAATATAGAAATAAACACATGCAATGCGATGCGGAATGGAATAATCAATGCAGCAGTGAAGAATCTACACCAATATGTACATATCCTGCAGTGGTGCCATTTGAAATAAGACGAATCGGGGGTTTGGTAAAATAAGGGTTACGGTGTTTTTAAGAATAGATACGTCTTTTGAAAATACCCGTAGAATCCCTTTACTGTAAGTCCACGTTGCCCACCCCGGTGCTTGCGGGGAGCGGAAACGGTATAAAAATCGAATTTTTTCTACACTAGGCAACATGAACTAGACAAAGGCGGGATCTTTTCTAAACAAAAACTAACTAAAAGCTAACTAGAATTAGCAACATGGAAGAAATGTTATACCTTGGGCTTTATGTCCTTCTCTCCGTGCTCCTTGGAGTGGAAGAAAGAGATCACCTTGTCGCCTTCTCTAGTCGAAGAAGGATCCAGCCGAGAGCCGCAACCTTTGGCTTCAACTTCAAGCTAGAAGTAACTAAGGTGCTAGAAGTGCTAATCCTAGAACCTTAGATGAGAGTAGAGATTACTTTAGAGAGGTTTAACTCAAGCTCAAGTGTTTCTCAACACATGAGATGGGAGAGCTTGAGGAAGAGGAAGAGCAAGAGAGAGAAAGCATATGATAGAATGAAATGGTTTTTACAACCATAACAAAATATATGTGATTTTTCAAATAATAATATTAATCAAAAATGAAAAGGTGATGGTTTGTTTGAAGAGACCATTATCATATCACAATAAATGATTTTGCAAAGATCAAAGAGCATCTAAAAAGGTAATGATGATGGTCAATGTTTCAAACCTAGTCAACTAGTCAACCTTGGTCAACAAGTCAACAATCCCAACCATGACACAATTTCACTTAATTAATATTATTAATTGATAAATCACAATATCATTAGGGTTTGGAAAAAGACGACTGTCAACTGTGCATACACACCCGTTCCAAAACCCTAATGAAAAACCTCTTCCTCCGCCTCAATCAACTATGCATACACACCCGTATTCGTGATCCGAGGAACACGAATACAATGAGATAAAACCAATCCCAAATCATATACTAGGATCTGGCTTAGACCAAAGCCCGCTAGTATAAGCTATCCGGACAGCAAACGTGCACAACTGTGCGGATGTGAACGAACCCTGTTGCAAAACCATGCGACCTTTGCTCATTTTGCCTAAAGGCGAATAACTCTCTGTGTGGGACTATAAATACTCGACACTACGCTGGCAATGGGTTTAACCACAGACCGCAAGCGGCACTAGCTGTACGTAACGGTCCCCAGGTAGATGCCGATAAGAAGACTGACGAGGTAACCCCATCTGAACTCCTACTGAGCCTGTATGTGACAGTCTCCGTACAGTCCGGTCAGTTCGTCTGATACATCGCATGGCGGGCCAAGGGGGGCGGTAAACGTCAGTCCCCTAATAGCGATACAAGTCATGTCGGAGTGAAGCCCAGAACAGCCTGAGATAACACTGGAAACCTACCAGTATATCTCGCTTGCCCTGGCCAGGGGCTACTCGTGTAAAGGCTCTCGTAGACACAGCACGATGTCAACCCCCAATACCGGGAGAGACGAATCCTGTATAACCGTCACTGCCTCCAAGTGCTTCGGGACTGCACCCAACTACTACCTGTTTGCACGACTCCTTTGAGCCGTGGTAGGGTAGTAATCAAAGTGCAGTGGGAACACACTCGAGGCGAAGTGACAGTGTCAAGTCAGCGGACTAAGCTGTACTCATGTCACCTGGGAACTGATAACTGACGATAGGTATAATACCAACCAACAGTTCCCGACGAGTCCTGTCCAGTGTACTCGTAACCTAACGAGCACCCGCATACTATATCAAGTACGACTTACTGACGGCTGTGGGACAGACCGTCTCCCACGCTGGGATGAGAAGCGCATACGCTAGTCTACTCCGGAGTATCGATGCCCTGTCTCGATAGTCCAACGACTAGGGACCTGTATAAGGATGTGCTTATGGATTACCCAGCCCCCACGAGTGTGAGCGCCATCACAACGCTGGTAATCAAGCAAAGATCCTAAGGGCTCTAATAATATGTATATAAGCGATATGCTAAAAGAAACACATGCACATATTGAAGTAGAGACAAACCAAGTAGCATACTACCATTTCGAGCAAGATTGTATATACAACTGTGAATATCCCAAGTTTCCATCAAGTAATATACAAACTAGTATGATACAGTAATGGCCTCTAGGGCATATAAACTAACCATCTCCCACTTTCACTAAGGCCATGTACTGGCGTATCGAAGACCTATCATCTCGATCAGCCGCTCGAACTGAGTCTGGGGCAAGGCCTTGGTGAATGGATCTGCAGTGTTATCTTCTGAAGCAACCCTCCGAATCTCGATCTCCTGGCGATCCACGATCTCCCTGATCAGGTGATACCGCCTCAAGATGTGTCTGGATTTCTGATGGGACCTGGGTTCCTTCGCTAAAGCTATAGCCCCGTTGTTGTCGCAATACAGAGGTATTGGATCAACAATGGACGGAACCACCAGAAGTTCTTTCAAGAACTTCCTCATCCAGACGGCTTCTTTTGCGGCATCAGATGCAGCGATGTATTCCGCTTCCATAGTCGAGTCAGCAACGGTTTCCTGTTTGGAGCTCTTCCAACACACCGCCCCTCTATTGAGGGTAAAGACAAAACCCGACACCGACTTGGAATCATCCTTGTCACTCTGGAAGCTGGAGTCAGCAAAGGCCTCAATCTGGAGGTCTTTTCCGCTATACACTAAAAACATCTCCTTAGTCCTTCTCAGGTACTTGAGAATGTTCTTTACTGCTATCCAATGTTTCTCCCCAGGGTTTGACTGATACCTGCTTACCACACTCAGTGCATATGCCACATCTGGTCTGGTACACAACATCGCAAACATTATAGAGCCTACCGCAGAAGCGTAGGGTATAATAGACATGCGATCCCTCTCTAAATCAGTCTTGGGAGACATCTCTTTGGAGAGGGTGATCCCGTGACAAGTCGGTAGATTACCGCGCTTGGAATCTTCCATACTGAATCTTTTCAGTATGGTGTCGATGTACCTGGACTGTGAGAGTCCTAAAATCCTCTTGGATCTATCACGGTAGATCCGGATCCCCAGAATGTATGAGGCATCACCCAGGTCTTTCATGGAGAGCCTGTGTGACAAGAACCCCTTGACAAATTGTAGCATTGGAATGTCATTTCCTATTAAGAGAATGTCATCCACGTATAAAACGAGGAATACTACAGTTCTCGCTACAAATCTACAATAGATGCATGGTTCATCTGGATTTTTGATAAAGCCAAATTCCTTAACCGTCTCATCAAAACAGATGTTCCAACTCCGCGATGCCTGCTTTAGTCCATAAATGGACTTAAGTAACTTGCACACCTTTCCGCTGCTCCCACTCTGAATGAAACCCTCTGGCTGGTCCATATAGACACACTCCTCTAAATTTCCATTTAGAAAAGCGGTCTTTACGTCCATCTGCCAAATCTCATAATCGTGGAAGGCAGCAATGGCAAGAAGGATCCGAATGGATTTCAGCATAGCTACTGGAGAAAAGGTTTCATCATAGTCTAAACCAGGTCTCAGACGAAAACCCTTTGCAACCAGTCTAGCTTTATAGGTCTCAACCTGTCCATCTACACCAATCTTCCTTTTGATGATCCACTTGCATCCTACGGGTTTTACCCTATCTGGAGCAATGTCCAACGTCCATACTTTGTTGGTGTACATGGACTCCATTTCGGTCCGCATTGCATCCAGCCATTTTACCGAGTCGACGCTCTGAATGGCTTGCTGGAAGCTAGTAGGCTCATCATAATCTATGATGCAATCCTCTCTATCCCCGTCTATGAGAATGTCGTGATCTTTCGAACCCTCTGGTTCTACTAAGCTTTCAGTAATAGCTCGTGGTTCTCGAATTTCTTCCTGTTCTATTGCGCTCCCACTTATTTCTTTTTCTATGAACTGGTGTTCTAGAAAGTGGGCATGGCGAGAAACAAAAACCTTTTGTTCCTCTTCGTAATAGAAGAAATATCCCTTGGAGTTCTTTAGATATCCCACAAACTTGCACTGTACTGAGCGTGCCTCGAGCTTGTCCGCATGCTGCTTTTTGACAAAAGCTGGACATCCCCATGTCTTAATGTGATTAAGATAGGGTCTCTTCCCACACCACATCTGATATAGTGTAGTAGGCACAGTCTTAGTTGGAACTCGGTTCAAAAGGTATGCAGCTGATTCTAGCGCATATCCCCAGAACGATCGCGGCAACTCAGCGTTACTCATCATGGACCGTACCATATCCAATAGGGTTCGGTTCCGTCTCTCCGATACACCGTTATGTTGCGGAGTGTATGGAGGATTAAGCTGAGAGAGAATTCCATTCTCTTTTATGTAACCCAGGAACTCGGCACTTAAGTATTCACCACCTCGATCAGATCTTAGTGCCTTGATACTTTTGCATGTTTGTTTTTCTACTTCATTCTTATATTCCTGGAATTTTTCAAAGGCCTCGGATTTATGTTTCATTAAGAAGACATATCCGTACCTTGAAAAGTCATCCGTAAAAGTAATGAAGTAAGAATAACCGCTTCATGCATGCGTAGACATTGGACCGCACACGTCGCTGTGTATGAGTCCCAAGAGCTCGCTCGCTCTTACTCCGTGTCCAGTGAACGGAGTCTTTGTCATCTTTCCTTTGAGACAGGATTGACAAGTTGCATATGATTGATATTCGAACGGATCCAAATATCCTTCTGTATGTAACTTAGTCAACCTTTTCCCATTGATGTGACCCAGTCTACAATGCCATAAGAAAGTTTTATTGATTTCTGGAGACTTTCTTTTGTGTGTATCCTGGACATTGAAAATCTGTGGTTGGTTTAATACGTATTACCGTTGTTTAATGTACCTGACCCAATCAGAACTTGATTAAGGTGAATGTTCACTACATTACTTACAAATGCAAATTCATAACCTTCTTTAGATAATAAAGATACAGAAATGATATTACAGGTTGCATTTGGTACAAAATAACAACTACGCAAAACCAAAAAGTGTCCATCTGACAATCCCAGGTGATAGTCCCCCACGGCCTCAGCATCCATGCTAGCTCCATTTGCAACTCTGAGGGTCATGTCACCTGCTTTCAAAACTCTACGCTTTCTCAACACCTGCAAAGAATTACATATATGAGATCCTGATCCGGTATCCAATACCCAGGATGTAGAGTTTATTGATAGACAGTTTTCAATAACCTACACACCTGAAGCTGAAGCCGCAACTCGCTTCAGATCTTGGGTTCTGGCCTTCCAAGCCTTGCAATCCTGTTTCCAGTGTCCACTTTTGTGACAGTAGAAGCATTCTTCCTTCCCCACCAGCTTTCCCGCTACCTTTGTTGCCTTTCCCTTTCCCTTCGTATCCACTTTACTGACACCGCCGCTTGGTTTGACGGGAGCTTTCTTCTTCTTTCCCTTGGCTTTCGCCTTGGACCTAGAAGAGGAAGATCCTCCTACAAACAAAGTGGATGTATCCCTACCTTTCTGTAGGGTGCCCTCAGCACTCCTCAACGTGTTCAGAAGTTCGGAAAGTTCAACCTCCTTTCCTTGCATGTTGAAGTTAAGGATAAACTGGGCGTAAGTGGAAGGAAGGGACTGGAGAATCAAATCAGTGTAGAGTTCATTCTCCAACGTGGTCCCAAGGTCCGCGAGCTCCTCTATGTAGACAATCATCTTAAGCACGTGTTCCGCTACCGATGATCCGATGGCCAATCTTGCCGAAAATAGCTTCTTCGACACTTCGTATCTTGCGATACGAGACTGCTCTCCATACAGTTCTTTTGTATGGAGAAATATGGACTCTAGGTCTATATTCTCATGCCTCCTCTGATGTTCGTTGTCCATCGAGGCAAGCACGAGGCATTTGGCCTTCACGCAATCGATCTCCCATGTCTTACGGATTTCTTTATCCGCGACGCTGGAGGTGGGACCTGGGACAGGGGGAGCTTTGGTGGTAAGGACATACCCCAACTTGTCGTAAGTGATTGCCATCTTGACATTCCTGAGCCAATCTTTGTAGTTTGGCCCTGTCAGTATGTTTTTATCTTGTAATAACTTAAGTCCGGACATGTTGAATGGTCGCTGCAATTAGGAGAGAGAAAAGAAACACTTTAGCATTATGCTCTTGCAAGTTTAGAGTGGTTTTTAGTTTGTCTAAACAGGATGGCTCCCACTGTCTCTCGAATCCCTTCTCAAACCATAAAGAAAGAATTAGTCGGGATCAATCTCACCGTACAATACTTGCTTAACCGTTCAACCAGGCCAGTGTCGGTACTTCGAGGGAGGTTTTCCAACGCTTTCGCGAAGTTCCTTAATTAAGTAACCTCTTTTCCCTGTGGACGTAGCCCCGCTAACACCTTTCTAGACACCTACTAGGTTTATAGCATTGATCGTTAAGTGAGAACTTTCCCCAGGAGTAGCATATACTCACAGTAGGATCGGGATCCAAATATCATCGCGTGATAAAACCGAAGGAATCCTACCAGAATCATCACACTCCAAATGGTATGCAGCGCTAGCAAGTTTCAGTACTTATGAAACTCCCGATGTGGATTTTTGCCCCATGCTCTTATGACCTTGGCTTTGGCCAAAATATCATAAGTCACATGTCAAGTTCTTCCCGTCATTCTCCTGGTTAATTTGGACCCACCCGTACCTACCCTTGACTTTAGCCAAAATGGCAGCACAACTGTCCCAAACCAACGCATCTATCTATGTTGCACATGAATACCCAATAGCTACCAATCACTATGCCTTGACTTTGGCCAAAATACATAGCTTGAATACTTTTTGACCATTCATGTTGAATGACGGAGGGCTATGAATGGTTTTGGCGAAACCGTGAACGTAGTGAACTTGATATAATCGATGGAACGAGATAGCTTTTAAAAGGAGTGGTTCAAGCTCCGCGTTTAAAAGTTTAGTTTTGAAAAGAACCGAGTGGTTTTCAAAGTGTTCCAATCGACTTTTACTTGGTTTGTTTTCTTGCATTAGTTCTTTTAATGCGTCCCATCATTTAATCCTACCATTGCAGAAAACAACCAAAATATGACGTACGCTTATGCCATTCGCATTCGCCACGGGCCCCCTCATCACCCGTTAGGTTACTTAACTAACGACAGAGCGGGGGCTAGGCTAGCGCGGCTGTAAAATATAAGCAACGCCTAAATAGTTATAGTATATAGATATATAGCAATGATAGACATTACAGATCACAGATGAATACATTGGATATACAAGGAATCCGCAATCCGTTCGAGCCTGCAACGAAAAGCGGATTACACGGTCGCGGTGAATAGCCAATGCCCCAACCAAGTCCCCTACGGGTGCGGCAAACTACCCACCAAGTACCCGAAGCGAAGCAACCTCCCTCAACACCGTGAGTAGGCCAGTAGGCACTTCGAGATACCCGGTAGTTTGTGCACCCCCTCCATGGGTATATCCTAGGAGCAAAAACAGTAAAAAGAATTATACAATGACGGCTACAACCCCGACCCGGTTGTGCGGCCATACAAATAATATTACATCAATTTACATATTACATGAATTGAAAGAAAAGAAAACTCTCGTCTCACAAAACCCCGGCTATTCACCCGCGACAATCCAACGCATTCATATACACATACCATCAACAAACACAGATCACAGATATGTATAACTCCCACTAATCGACGTATAGCGATTAGCAGATGTTCAATACATATAAACATCACAGATATAACCCATTAGTCAAAGTGTAGTGAAGTTCGATCAAAAATACGGATTTATAGGCACCCCAAATACAAATTTCTTTTCTGGAAAAACTGGGCAGAAATAAACCATCTTAAAAATCCCAAAACCTTACCAGAGGAATACTACACCAAACTCGGTCCAGAACGGAGTCAAAACGGCCGCGGTTCCGCGGCAATAGGCATGCTTTTGCCGTGGAACTGCCGCGCTTTGAACTGTTCACTGGACCGTTTTTGGTGTGCTTCTTGACAAAACCCTGAGCCGATTTTTGAAGTATGATTTTTATTTTTTGAGTAGAAAAGAATTCAACAGAAACTTAGGGTTTTGTGATTTTAGTTTTGCGATTTTTACCGATCGAACTTCTATACACTTTACTAACTAGCTAGTTTATGTTTAGTTAGGCTCTGATACCACTGTAAGTCCACGTTGCCCACCCCGGTGCTTGCGGGGAGGCGGAAACAATATAAAAATCGTATTTTTTCTACACTAGGCAACATGGAGTAGACAAAGGCGGGAACTTTTCTAAACAAAAACTAACTAAAAGCTAACTAGAATTAACTACATGGAAGAAAGGTTATACCTTGGGCTTTACGTCCTTCTCTCCTTGATCCTTGGAGTGGAAGAAAGATACCACCTTGTCGCCTTCTCGAGTCGAAGAAGGATCCACCCGAGAGCCGCAACCTTTGGCTTCAACTTCAAGCTAGAAGTAACTAAGGTGCTAGAAGTGCTAATCCTAGAACCTTAGATGAGAGTAGAGATTACTTTAGAGAGGTTTAACTCAAACTCAAGTGTTTCTCAACACATGAGAGGGGAGAGCTTGAGGAAGAGGAAGAGCAAGAGAGAGAAAGCATATGATAGAATGAAATGGTTTTTACAACCATAACAAAATATATGTGATTTTTCAAATAATAATATTAATCAAAAATGAAAAGGTGATGGTTAGTTTGAAGAGACCATTATCATATCACAATAAATGATTTTGCAAATATCAAAGAGCAACTAAAAAGGTAATGATGATGGTCAATGTTTCAAACCTAGTCAACTAGTCAATCTTGGTCAACAAGTCAACATTCCCAACCATGACACAATTTCACTTAATTAATATTATTATTTGATAAATCATAATATCATTAGGGTTTGGAAAAAAGACGACTGTCAACTGTGCATACACACCCGTTCCAAAACCCTAATGAAAAACCTCTTCCTCCGCCTCAATCAACTGTGCATACGCACCCGTATTCGTAATCCTAGGAACACGAATACAATGAGATAAAAACCAATCCCAAATCATATACTAGGATCTGGCTTAGACCAAAGCCCGCTAGTATAAGCTGTCCGGACAGCAAACGTGCTCAAGTGCGCGGATGTGAACGAACCCTGTCGCAAAACCATGCGACCTCTACTCATTTTGGCTAAAGGCGAATAACTCTCTGTGTGGGACTCTAAAGACTCGACACTATGCTGGCAATGGGTTTAACTACAGACCGCAAGCGGCACTAGCTGTACGTAACGGTCCCCAGGTTGATGCCGATAAGAATACTGACGAGGTGACCCCATCTGGACTCCTACTGAGCCTGTATGTGACGGTAGGCGACATCATAATCTCTGAGGTATGCTGTACATCAACAGTCCTCCCTCAACTAGAAGCTCTAACAATGGCCCGATCATCCGATGTAAAACCAAGCACTCGCCTCCACAAGAGGTCACAATCATCAATACTAACTCGAGACGTTCCCATGTCACCAGAAAAAACAATGGTCGGCACTCATACAAGACGAGCTCGCCCTGACCGTAGCACTAGCAGCAGCTCTACTACGCTCAACCAATGGCGACAGGAACCTCAATCGAGTATCAAAGAGAGCAGATCAAAGGCAAGAAAGAAAACAACAGATCCAGAATGGATACGTGATCATAAGAAGGAACAACATCAATGAAAGTATGATCATGGAACTAATATAATCGAGGATCTCAAATGGATGTATAATCATGGATATGAAGAGAATCACTGATCTCGAAAATATGTACAACCTAAGGTTCCTTAAGCGGAGTAGCGTATCGTTAGTATGCCGCGGAACATACCCACGGTACGTCACTCTACTTTAGTTACCTATTCCATCAACCAAGGGTCATCCTACGCGACTAAAGTTCGGGTCTAATACCCCTCGACTAAGTCTAAGTTCCGTAAGGTCAAGCCTAAGTTCCGTATATATATATAGATGCCCTAGGCTCCACATAGTCAAACATAGACTCGAACCAAGGTTAACCTAGCGCTCTGATACCAACTTTGTCACGACCCGAAAGAGCACGAGACTGGCCCTTGAACCATATGAAGTCTATAGGACTCCATCTGACCTAAGTAAGCCAAAAGCCTAGAAATCTAAAACCATTTTAAGGATAAATAAAGAAAACTGGTTTTTAATAGGTAAAAGAAACATGTTTTGAAGTCGGGGTTTTTAAATCACTAAGCCGAATATGCATATTTAAAATGTATAGTTTTTCTAAAAATTTCGGCAGAGTTTCTTTTGTAAAAACTGGCCCCGAACGGGGTACAACAAGAACAATATATATGCAGTGATAAAAGGGATCCCCAGGCGGGAGCTAGCTCTTCGTCAATTGACGGTCACAACCACGCAAGCAATATACTATACAACGCTGAATGGCGAGGGTCAAATCCAAAAGAAACTCAATAAGCATGAAAACCGCAATACTACTAAGCGTGACTCTAAGGTCGAATAATACATCACTACTGTCTAAGTCTGAAACAATATACAAGTTTTGGTTGATGGAATTCTAGATACAAAGGAATAATACAAGTACAATGGTGGTTCATGATGTAGGGTTACTAGGCACACTAACAAGGCTCTACAAGGCATCGACCATGCCAAAATTAAATTTTTATGTGCCGAACAACCCTAAGCAAGATCGTATACTAGAGTTTAGGCGAAACTAATAGTAAGTAAACAACTTTACTTCTAAGGGAACACAAAATACAACCTTTGTAGATCGGTCCTCCACTTCATTTTCTCCTTGTTGAAGTCCCTTCGCTGCGATCAAGGTTCTCCCGGGCTCTTGCATGGCTTCACGAGGCGAAAGTTGCGACCTTTCTTAAAGTCTCCGAGGCCGAAGATGATCTACGTCGAGGGAATTCCGACTCAAGCTACTACTTCACTAATTTGAGAATTAGTGAAGCAAACACCCAATACTAAAGTGCTAGTCCAGTAGAGGATGGAGAAATAGGAAGTGGGTTCTCTTTGGACTTTTATTTCTCACTTTAGTTCTCACTTTGGATCAAACTCTAGCAAGCTTTTCTTTTGAACAAATGAAGAAGATGAACAAAAGAAAAGAGAATAGGATAATGATCAAGTGTGTGATCTAACCATGGTGAGTGAGTATCATATACTAACTCTTATAGAGACTTAACCCTAGGCTAATTATTATGGTTGGGTTAATAAATATCCATAGTAAAATACAAACTCAAGTTGAATTAGTCAATGCATCCACAAGCTTCTACAAGCTTCATGCATTTTCTAATCCTCCACTTGATTTTGTATTTACTTTAAATATTAAAATCCAGACTAAAAATTAGCATAGTGTAAGTCTCATACACCCATGGATGATGTATCATCAACCATGATACAAAAAGATAACACATTTTAATATATATCATATATATAGTAAAGATGTGTACATGTGAGAAAAAACCCTAAGTGAACATGTGTTAGTTAATGTAAACTAGTATATCAAATATACAATTATACAATAAATTATTAAATCAACACTTGACTTAATAATCCAGTCATATCACATATAACCGACTAACTTCCAATGTATCGACTTATCGAATCAACACTTGATTCGATAACCCGGCTATATCATATATATAACCGACCGATACATAAAGTCGCGAGAATAGAATACGGTATCACATACACGCATTATTCTCGGTCCCGCACATATCATATATGCGCCCCTATTTCGTTTTGCCTGAGCTAGTAAAACCTCTATGTAGGACTCTAAAGACTCGTCAATACGCCGACAGTAGGTGATGATCACATCACGCACCCACAAGTCGTCAGCGGTACTAGCTGGACATTAGGGCTACCCGGGTATTGAGCGATCAGAAGATTAGCAAGCAAGCCCGCTCCAACTCCGGTAAAAGCCTGCCGGTAACACTTCCCGTACAGTTCGGTCTCCTCGTCAGATATGTCACATATCAAGTCTAGGGGTGGTAAACGTCAGACCCCAATAACCGATAAGTCGTGCCGATGTGAGGCTCATAACGGGTCAGAAACTACTGGTAACACTTACCAGTAAATCTCTAAATTAGCCCAGTCCAGGGACTTCCCTGTTACGGCCAATCGAGCACAGCGCAACATCAACCCCCAATACCGGGAGCGACGAAACCCCTCCTATCGCTCATTGCCTCCATGTGACTGGGGACTGTACCCAAAAACCACCGTTTTGCACGCCCTCATGGACGTGGTAAGGTGGAAATCAAAGCACAGTAGGAATCACACATGACTCTATGACGATCTCGGGTCTACAAACTAACCTGCACATGTGTCACCAGAGAACTGCCATCTGACGTGAGGTATAATACCATCTGGGATTTCTCAGCGAGTCCGTCCAGTGTACCTAGTCTCCACTGAGCACCCGTATACCATCTCTGATGTCAAACACCAATGGATATGGGATCATCCATCGCCCATCTCATGGGTCGAGAAGCGTATACGCAAGTCTACACCGGTATATCGATGCCCCGACTCGATACACCCACGACTAGGGACCTTGAAGGATGTACTTATGGACTACCATGTCCCCACTAGTATGATCCGCATCATAGTCCAGGTAGCCAAGTACACATCCTAAGGGCTTTACCAACATGTAACGATAAGACAGTATAAAGAGACAAGTATATATGTTAAAGTAAAGAGCAACTAGATAGCATACTATCATATCGAGCAAGAAAGTCCTCACTATATATGTCCAAGCATCCAATATAATATACATCATCTGTACAATACCGTCCTCTAGGGCATACATACAACTAACAATCTCCCATTTGCACTAGGGCCAGCTGCTGTAGTATCGCATACCGAGCATCCCGAAGAGTCTTTCAAACTGTATCTGGGGAATGGCTTTCGTGAGTGGATCAGCAGTGTTGTTCTTCGTGTCAACCCTCCTGACCTCGATCTCCCGGCGACCAACAATCTCCCGGATCAGGTGATACCGCCTCAGAATATGCCTGGATCGCTGATGGGACTTGGGTTCCTTGGCCAAAGCCACCGCTCCATTGTTATCGCAATACGAAGGTATTGGATGCTCAATGGATGGAACCACTCCAAGTTCAGTAATGAACTTCTTGATCCAGACAGCCTCTTTGGCAGCATCGTTGGCAGCGATGTATTCAGCCTCCATCGTCGAGTCAGCCACGGTTTCCTGCTTGGAACTCTTCCAGCTAACCGCCCCTCCGTAAAGGGTAAAGACAAATCCCGACTGCGACTTAGAGTCGTCCTTATCACTCTGGAAGCTCGAATCGGTAAAGGACTCTACTTGGAGTTCTCCGTTACCATACACCAAGAACATCTCTTTAGTCCTTCGTAAGTACTTGAGAATGCTCTTCAGAGCTGTCCAGTGACTCTCTCCAGGATCAGCTTGATACCTACTCACTACACTTAGTGAGTATGCTACATCGGGTCTGGTACATAGCATCGCGTACATGATATAGCCTACTGCCGAAGTATAGGGTATCACTTGCATGCGAACTCTCTCCAAATCAGTCTTGGGAGACATCTCTTTGGAGAGAGTGAGCCCTGAGATCGTGGGTAAAAACCCACGTTTGGACTCTTCCATACTAAACCTCTTTAGTATGGTGTCAATGTACCTGGATTGGGACAATCCCAATATCCTTTTAGATCTATCTCTATAGATCATAATTCCCAATATGCAGGAGGCATCACCAAGATCTTTCATTGAGAATCTTTGTGATAAGAAGAGCTTGACTGATTGCAGCATAGGAATGTCATTTCCTATCAAGAGTATGTCGTCCACGTACAATACGAGGAAGACAACCTTACTCTCTGCCACCTTCTTGTAGATACAAGGTTCATCTACGTTTTTGACAAAATCAAACTCTTTGATAACAATGTCAAAGCAGATGTTCCAACTCCGCGATACTTGCTTTAATCCATAAATGGATTTAAGCAGCTTGCACACCTTCCCGCTGCTCCCACTATCTACGAAGCCCTCTGGCTGAGTCATGTACACGCACTCTTCTAAATCACCGTTTAGAAAGGCGGTCTTAACATCCATTTTCCAGATTTCGTAGTCATGATATGCAGCGATGGCAAGAATGATCCGGATGGATTTAAGCATAGCCACTGGAGAAAAGGTTTCGTCATAGTCCACACCTGGTCTTTGACGAAAACCCTTTGCAACAAGTCTAGCTTTGAAAGTCTCCAATTTCCCATCTACACCAAGTTTTTTCTTGAAGATCCACTTGCTCCCAATGGGTTTTACCCCTTCAGGAGCAACTTCCAAAGTCCATACTTTGTTGGTGTACATGGATTCCATCTCGGACCGCATTGCATCCAGCCATTTCACTGAGTCCCCACTCTTGATAGCCTGCTCGAAGCTAGTTGGGTCATCATCAACCATGATGCAATCCTCACTCCCACCATCCATGAGAAAACCGTAGTATCTCTTAGGTGGGTGAAGAACCCTACTAGATCGGCGGAGAGGCTGAGGTTCGTTGGGAACCATTGTATCCTCTGCTTCCACTAAATCTTCAGTTGCAGTTTATGTATCTGGAACCTCTTCCAGCTCTACCACTTTGCCACTAATTTCTTTTACAAGAAATTCCTTTTCTAAAAAGGTGGCATGTTGAGCAACAAACACTTTTTGTTCCTCAGTGTGGTAGAAAAAATACCCATATGAGTTCTTTGGATATCCCACAAATTTGAAAAGAACTGACTGTGCCTCGAGTTTGTCCGGATTTTGTCTTTTGACATAGGCCGGACAACCCCATATCTTAACTCGTTTAAGATATGGCCTCTTCCCACTCCATATCTCATATGGTGTGGTAGGTACAGATTTAGATTGAATTTGATTCAATAGGTATGCTGTTGTCTCCAGCGCATACCCCCAGAAGGAAATAGGTAACTCAGCTTTGCTCATCATAGAGCGCACCATATCTAATAGGGTGCGGTTCCTCCGTTCTGTTACACCGTTGTGTTGTGGTGTATATGGAGGAGTCAGCTGATAGAGAATCCCATTCTCTTTTAGGAAGTCCAGGACTTCATTGCACAAGTATTCACCTCCTCGATCAGATCGATGGATTTTAATACTTTTCCCGGTTTGGTTCTCGACTTCTTGTTTATATTCTCTAAATTTCTCAAAAGCTTCTGATTTGTGTTTCATCAGGAACACACATCCGAATCGAGAGAGATCGTCAGTGAATGTAATGAAGTACGCAGAACCATTCCTGGCATGTGTAGACATGGGGCCGCATACATCACTATGTACCAGTCCCAAAAGTTCCGTAACTCTCTCTCCGTGTCCCGTAAACGGAGTTTTGGTCATCTTGCCTTTGAGACATGACTGGCAAGTGTCATAAGATGAAAATTCAAACGGATTTAAATATCCATCCTTATGCAACTTAGCTAGTCGTGTCGCATTGATGTGACCCAGTCTATAATGCCACAAGAGGGATTCGATCATTTCTGAACTCTTCCACTTGTGTGTGTTTGTTATGCTCAGAACTGTTGATTGATTTAGAACATAAATGACATTGCACATCGTGCCTGATCCAACCAACTTTTGGTTTAGGAAAATGTTCATAACATTATCCTGTAATACAAAATTATATCCCTCTTTACTCAACAAAGAAACCGATATAATGTTGCATATCAGGTTCGGCATGTAATAGCATTTGTTCAGAATCAATGTATTACCAGTTGGCAATACAAGGTGATATTCCCCGACGGTTTTAGCTGCAACAATTGCACCATTTCCAACCCTTATGTCTTTATCACCTTCTCCAAGTTCTCTACCTTTCCTAAGCCCATGTAACTGATTACAAATATGAGATCCTGACCCGGTATCTAATACCCAGGACGTAGAGCAAATGGAGAAACAGTTCTCTGTAACGAACACACCCGGAGAAAATGCATCAACATGTACTTTCTTCATTCGGGTGGCATGGGAATCCTGGTATTCCCCTATATCTTGTTCAGTCCTATAACTCTTATAACAAAGAACGGAACCAACGTTCCCCAGCACAGTATAACATGCGGGTTCGGTCAATACATCCATATTATTATCTTGATTAAGACATGATATGGTAGCTACCTGGAGAGAGAGAGAAGAAAACACTTTAGCGTATGCTCTTGCAAGATCAGATTGGTTATTATTTTATCTAATCAGGATGGCTCCTACAGTTTTTATCAAATCTTCCTTCAAACCCCAAAAGGAAAGACTAGCCGGGATTAATTACACCCTACAACTTCGCCAATCTTTAAGCCAGGCCACTGTCGGTACTTTGAGGGAGGTTCCCCGTGCTTTCGCACGGACCTAATTAAAGTAAACCTCGTTTTCCTAAAGGCGTAACCCCGTTGACACCTTTCTAGTCACCTACTTGATCGGCTAATTGTCCTGTGTAAAACTCTCCCGGGAGTAACAATTACTCGCAGTGGGTATCGGGATCCAACTATCTCATAGAAGGTATGCAATATCATTGCAAATTTCAACAATTGAAATTCCCGATAATATTTTGCCCCAAACGATCTATGACCTTGACAAGGTCAACAAACCATAGACCGTAAGTCAAGTTCAACCCATCATTTCCTGATTGAATTAAACCCACCCGTACGACCATTGACAAGGTCAACAAGGCCGTACGACTACCCTAAAACAATCTATATCATATGCATAAACAGATAAATACTGGTCAGCTACCGCACACTACGCCTTGACAAGGTCAACAAACGCAGCACGAATACTGAGCAAGAGTTATCTGAAATGACGGAGGGCTACGACAGGTTTTTCTGAAACCTATTGCGTAATGAACTTGATATCGTCGTAGAATCGAGTGAATTTTGAAATGGAGTGATTTTGATGCTTTCATTAGTTTTACTAAAGAGGTCACTCCCGGTGAAGGGATCTCGGCTCTTTCCTTATTGAATAAGGTGCAGGATATATCATATACATCGCTATGCAAAGAGAAACTTCAAAAGCAATCAAAAGCAAACCGAGTTTTGTAGGATCTGCCAGTTTTGCTAAAGAGGTCACTCCCGGTGAAGGGATCTCGGCTCTTTCCCCATCGAATAAGGTGCAGGATATATCATATATATCGCTATGCAAAGCAAAACTGTAGCTACCCTTTTTTAAAAAATTTGATTCTACAACTTCTTTTAGGTTTCTTTTATTTCATTAATCACATTAATGAAGACCCGTCATTTAAGTCACCTAAACATCACAGATAAATACGACGTACACTTATGCCATCCGCATTCGCCTCGATGTCCCCTCGTGCACCGTTAGGTTAGGTAACTAACGGCAGAGCGGGGCAGGGCTAGCGCGGGTGTAAAACATAAGTAACGCCTATATAATATATCATATATACTATATACAGTATTTATCACAGCACATCACAGATAGCGCAGCAGAAGAAACATATGAAACATTGGATATACTAGGACGTCCGTGTTTTATTTTGAGCCTCTATAAAACACGGATTCCACGGTCGCGATGAATAGCCAAACACACACCTCTAGACCCCTACGAGAGCGGCAAGCAACCCTACCAATTCTAGAGTTAGGAGACCCGGACTCGACTCCTCGAGTTGGTCTTGTCACGACCCAAAAGTATGGAATGTGACTGGCACTTAGATTACGAGACGTCTAAAGGCGTAACGTAACCTAAGTCAGCCAAAGCCCAGAAAAATCTAAACCAAAATCAAATGAGAGTGAAGGAAAACCTTTCATGAAAACAACTTGAAATCAATTAAGTTGCATTGAACCCCTTTTTAAAAACATCAAAAATTTCCGAAAATTTCGGCAGAGTCTCCTTTGTAAATACTATCCCCAAAATGGGTACAACAAGATATATAAACATGTAATAACAAAATGGCATCCCCAAGCGGGAGCTAGCTCTTCGCCCAAAATCCAGAAATCGCTTTGTTTTAACAACTTTGTTTTAAAAATGATAAATATAAGCTTTTGATAAATTCTTACGGTTTTCCCCAAAATCCAGAAATCGCAGCAATACTGAAATCCTCAAGAAAATCATAATACACAACATGTTGTATATGATAAATGTCTATGATATCAAGGTATGCGATGTGATTTGTGTCTAGAAATCTATGTAAGTATGTTGATGATGATGTGAGGTATATACATGCTATGCGATTTCATATATCATGTACGATGCAATTGGTGACACTAAGCTAAACAGGTTCTATGGTGCTCGTGTCATGGCAATTACCAAAGGCGTGCGTGTCATATGAATAGTGCGCGTGCAATAGGAGCCAATGGTAAAGGTGTTCGTATCCTACGAAGTGATATCGCACATGTGTATATGAATATCCATGCAATCTAGCGGACGATTGGCTATAAAGGTATGCAATGTGAATGAGGGGGGTTTAGCTAACTAACAATGCAAATCTTGCAAGAAATAAAGTACCCCTAACTAGAGGGCGCCTCGCGCCATTCAGACGATTCCCCCATAGATGAATACATTTACTCACCTGAATGCCTCGCTAATCCGATCTGACCACCGCCTTGCCTTTGCGCGCCGCGTCTGATGTTTCCGCAACCGTTCCTAGAATTGCATAACACAGAATATAAGATTTCAAATTTCTGAAATGACGCAACTCACAATATAAAAAGATCGGCGTTCTCGAATTAATCACAACATGCACTCGGTACGCGGAAAACACGCGAAAATCGCTAAAACCTTAACTAAAATCGCCGTTTCGGGCAACCAGCAAAACTGAAACCCGACTAAATCAAAATCCGCATTCGCACACCCTAAAAGTCATATGAGATGCTATAAATATAGTCCATATATGGTAATAATATCACCTCCTAATTTTCATAAAAATCTAGTAAGCATTAGCATTGAAATATCGATGCAATTATCGCAATTTAACGGTGTAGCGATCGCTACATCGCACAAACAACCATTCTAACCAACTAGATAGACAAAATGTAGGGTTCCTAGGCACTCTTGTGAAGGTTCATAAGGCATCAAACATGCCCGGATAAAATTTTAGACGTGCCGAACAACCCAAAGCCGGGATCTTTGCTAGATTATTAGGTTTAAACATGCAAGATGATAACTTTTATCTAAGTGTGAGGGATTACAACCTTTGTAGTCCGCTCCTTCGCTTCACAAGCTCCGAGTAGAAGTCCCTTTGCCGCGATCCACGATCTCCCGGACTCATGAGAGGCTCCACGACTCGAACGATCCATGCTAGCTTGAAGTGTTCCAAATCTCCGATGATCTACGTCGAAGTTGCAAAGACTCAAGCTTTCTCACTCTAAAGAGATGTGTTAGTTATATGTATGCCCTAGAGGCCATTACTGTACATACGATGTATATTGTAGTGGATGCTAGGACATATATAGGGAGGACTTTCTTGCTCGACATGATAGTATGCTATCTGGTTGTACTTTATCTTAACGTGTACTCTAATTGTCTCTATGTTACATGTTGATAAAGCCCTTAGGATATGTACTCGACTACTGGGACTATGATGAGATCATACTAGTGGGGCCACGGTAGTCGACGAGTACATCCTATAACTGTTCCTAGTCGTGGGTGTATCGAGACAGGGCATCGATGCACCAGAGTAGACTAGCGTATACGCATCTTGACCCATATGATGGGCGATGGATGATCCCATATCCATCGGTGTTTGACATCAAGGATGGTGTACGGGTGCTCAGTGGAGACTGGGTACACTGGACGGACACGCCGAGAACTCCCAGATGGTATTATACCATACGTCAGATGGCAGTTCTCTGGTGACACTGGTACAGAGTAGTCTGTTGACCCGAGATCGTCATAGAGTCTTGTGTGGTTCCCACTGTGCTTTGATTTCCATCATACCACGTCCAAGAGGGCGTGCAAAAAGGTGGCTTTTGGGTACAGTCCCGAATCACATGGAGGCAATGAGCGATAGGAGGGGATTCGTCTCTCCCGGTATAGGGAGTTGATGTTGTGCTGTGTTCGATTGGCTATAACCGGAAATCCCTGGCCAGGGTTGCTGAGATTTACTGGTAAGTGTTATCAGTAGTTTCTCGAACTGTTATAGACCTCATATCGACACGACTTATCGAGCTACTGGGGTCTGACGTTTACCACCCCTAGGCGAGATATGCGACATATCAGACGACGAGACCGGACTGTACGGGAGTGTTACTGTTTGGATTCACAGGAGAAGTTACAGGCTTGCTTGTTGATCATCTGAGCGCTCAATACCTGGGTAGCTGTTACGTTTAGCTGACCGCTTGCAGCTTGTGGGTGTTTGATATGATCATCACCTACTGCCGGCGTATTGACGATTCTTTAGAGTCCTACACAGAGGTTTCTTGACTCAGGCAAAACGGAGTAGGAGCACATATGTGATATGTGCGGGACTGAGGATAATGCGATATGTGATACCGTATTCTATTCTCGCGATATTAGATATCAGCCGGGTCATCGGATCAAGTGTTGATTCGATGAATCGGTACGGATAAATATTAGTCGGTTATATGCGATATAGCCGGATTGTCGGATCATGTGTTGATGCGATAATTTAATGTATAATAATATATTTGATATATTAAATTGCATTAACTAATATTTGCTCACTAAAAGATTCTTTTTCTTACTCGGGTAATACATTGATATATATGCGATATATGTTATATGTATTATTATTTTTTTTTGTTACAATAAATATTGTATATGTGATATATAATATTGTAACATATTATAATTATTAATGCAACATGATTAGAGGAGTTTAAACATGTTTAGGGTTTGGATTAGGGTTAAACCTTCTAGTTGATTCTAGAAGCTTTACTTTGTCATGATAAAGATATTTGTGTTGATCTTTATCCATGACTCACCCTTTGACCTAACCCAAACCCTAACCCTAGTAAACTCTCTACAATGGTTAAGTGAACCATGGTTGCATAAATAATTATGATAACTTTTATTATTGAACACAAAAAAAAAAAGATTGTTCATCTTCTTCTTCATTCTCTTTTCAAGAAAAAGCTTGCTTAAGTTTTGAAAGGTGATGAATAATTGTGAGAAAAATATAAATAAAGAGAGCAAAAATCCTACTTCATCATCCTCATCTTCCCTTGCCATTTAGATGAGGGTGTTCACATCATTTCATGAGTGTTAACTTGTGTTAAAGAAACTTCGAGGTAGATCATCTTAGTATTGAAGATCGGAAGCAAAGGTTGTGTCTTTCTCTTCGTGGAACCTCTCAAGAGTCCGGATACCGATGATCGCAGCGAAGGGACCACAACACGGAGCATATGAAGTGAAGGACCGGATCTACAAAGGTTGTAATCCCTCTCACTTAGTGTTAAAGTGTTTAGCATGCTTGTTTTCGCCTAATCTCTAGTTTAAAGTTCCGTATTCGGGTTGTTCGGCACGGCTAAATTTTAAATCGGGCATGGTTGATGCCTCGTAGACCCTTGTGCGCGTGCCTAGCAACCCTACAGTGGTATCAGAGCCAAGCTAGAGCTTTAGGCGAAGTCTGAACGAAGTTTAAAGTCCGATCGAAATCCGAAACCCCGATAAAACATGCTCTCTAGAAATTTTCTAAAAATTGGGATTTTTCCACATTAAAAATATCCAAAAATTACAGCAGGTAATTATAAGAATTACTGTGAAGCACGTGAGTGTAAGTCGTCCAAATAGCCGCGGAACCGCGGCCCCACCCCAGCATGTGCGGCTGTTCCGCGGCCAGATGATCGATTCTGCGCACGTGCTTTTCACAGTAACTCCTATTTTTTAATGTTGTATTTTCTGGAAATTTTTATTTTTTATTCAACTGTTGAATTATCCAGGTTGTATTGGGGACTTAAAGTTTTGATCGGATATTATAACTTTGTTTAGTTTTGTCCGGATAATTTTAGAAAATGTTAAAAAGTTCGAACGGATATCAATAACTCACTTTTTCCCCTGTCGGAAAATTTTTCAAAAGTTGGATTTTTCCTCGTGTTTAAGAATGTTCTAAGTCGTGCATGTAACTCGATGGACCCTCTAGAAGACAACAAACCTTAACTCGATTATGTGACCGTCTTGAACTGCCCTTTGAACCTTAGGGTTTAGGGCAGTACGGCGTGTCACATGTGAGGCGTTGGCTTGACCCTTCTACGGCTGGACCATTGGTACTGTGGCATGTAATGGATGTTTTTAAACTGATTTCAAGTGTTGAGATATATTGGGGAAATCTTGGGTGTTTGATGATTCGATCGGAAAGTTTAACTTTTTCTATTTATCTGGAATGTGATACAATAATTGGAATCCACAGGTAGTTATGAGATAACTGATTTGAATATTATAAACATAACAGTTTAGTCTCAAATGATCGGTTGCTACGGAATTTTGATGTGATCAAAAGTCCGTCGCAATCACGTAGCGTACGCGGATACTCGCCGGGTAAACTTAATAGACAGCTACGCCCCATAGCCCCGACCAAGTGACTGTAGGAGAACCCCGTCGCCGAAAGCATCCGTTCGGGTGCTCGCGGCAGCGGTGTTCCGCCTTGCTGCACTTCGTCGATGGTATCGGGGGTGCGGCCGTCTACTAAAGTTTGCGACGAGCATTTGATCAGGATGTCGGGAATCTTGTTGAATTGCCCGACTTGATATTGAAAAGAGTTTTCGATAATGAGACTAAAATGCGGGGTTTATAATTGTTAGGCATGCGATGTCTAAGGAATTCATTTGGTTAGGCATGCGATGTCTAAAGAGATTGCGGATTCCAACTGTTGTAGTTTTAAACTTTCTTTTCTGTGACCGTAAGCGTAGTATGTGGTGTATCGCCGGCTTCGTTGCTATACATCAACGACAATCGGGATACGCATACTTGCTTACGTTGATGATATGAGATATTATGTGTTGCTGTGATATGTTGTATTGGATCGTCGCTTTTGAATAGCCGGGTGTTTTATGTGAGATGAGAGTTTTTCTTTTTCATTCATGTAAAATTCATTTGTATGTAATATTCTTTTATTGGGGCACTTCCAGGTAGCGGAAGATGTCACCGTTGTATATTATTTACTTTTCCGCATTAGGTAGACCCAAGGCGGGGAGCACAAGTAACCGGGTTCTAGGGTCCAGTGGGAGATCATCTCGAGGAGTCGAGACCGGGTCTCCTAACCCTAGAATTGGCTGTGTTACTTGCCGCTCTCGTAGGGGTCTAGGGATGTGGGTTTGGCTATTCATCGCGACCGTGGAATCCGTGTTTTATACAGGCTCGTATTGAAAACAAGGACGTCCTAGTATATCCAATATTTCATACATATTCTTCTGCTGCAATGTTCTGTGATGAGATCATATTACTGCCTGAGACGAATGTTTATATATTATATATATGAGATATATGTTATATTGCAGATTTCGTTTCAAAAGAGATGCTTGTGAAGCATAATAAAATGGGACTTCATTAATGAGATTAATGAAATAAAAGAAACCTAAGATGTTGTAGAAACTTGTTTATAAAAACTGGTAGCTCTAGTTGTTGCTTTGCATAGCGGTGTTCCTTGTAGAACATCCAGCACCTTATTCAATAAGGAAAGGACCGAGATCCCTTCACCGGGAGTGACTCCTTTAGCGATAACTGGCGGATGCTACAAACTCGGTCTGTCTTTTGATTGCTTCTATAGTTCTTGCTTTGCACAGTGATATATTTGATATATCCCGCACCTTATTCGATGAGGAAAGGGCCGACGATCCCTTCACCGGGAGTGACCCCTTTAGCAAAACTAGAAAAGCCTCAAAAACACTCCATTTAAAATCACTCCATTCTACAACGATATCAAGTTCATTACGCTCAGGGTTTTCTGAAAAACCTGCGTAGCCCTCCGTCATTTCAGATAGATATTATTTAGTATTCGTGCTATGTTTGTTGACTTAGTTAAGGCATAGTGTACGGTAGCTAAGTAATGTTTATCTGCTAAAACATGAGATGTGATTGGATTAGGGTATTCGTACGGCTTTGTTGACTCAGTTAAGGGTCGTACGGGTGGGTTTAATTCAATCGGGAAATGTACGGGTTGAACTTGACTTGCGATTTATGGTTTGTTGACTTAGTTAAGGTCATATATCGCTAGGGGGAACATATTATTGGGAATTTCAAGTGTTGAAATTTGCAATGAGATTGCATACCTTCTATAAGATAGTTGGATCCCGATACCCGCTGCGAGTAAGAGTTACTACTGGGAGAGTTTTACACATTACAATTAGCCGATCAAGTAGGTGTCTAGAAAGGTGTTAACGGGGTTACGCCTCTGGGAAAACGAGGTTTACTGTAATTAGGTTTGTGCGAAAGCACGGGGGACCTCCCTCAAAGTACCGACACTGGCCTGGCTGAAAGATTGGCGAACTTGTAGCGTGTAATTAATCCCGGCTAGTCTTTCCTTTTAGGGTTTGAAGGAAGATTTGATTAAAACAGTGGGAGACATCCTGATTAGATATATTAGATAACCAATCTAATCTTGCAAGAGCATACGCTGAGTGTTTTCTTCTCTCTCTCTCTAGATAGCGACCATATCACGCTTTAATCAAGATAATAAAACGGATATATTGACCGAACCCGCTTGTTATACTGAGCTGGGGAACGTTGGTCACGCTCCAACTTATAATTGTTATAAGACAGAGCAGGAAATTGGGGAATACCAGATTTCCCGTGCCGCCCAAACGAAGAAAGTGCATGTTGATGCATCATCTTCGAGTGTGTTCATTACACAGAACTGTTTCTCAGTATCCTTTACGTCCTGGGTATGTGATACCGGATCAGGATCCCGTATATGTAATCTGTTACATGGGCTACAGATAGGTAAAGAACTGAGAACGGGTGATAAGTTTCATGAGACAGAAAACGGTGCAAGTGTTGCAGCCAAGTCTGTTGGTCACTATCACCCTGTATTACCAGAATACATTGATTCTGAACAAATGTTATTAGATACCGAACCTGATATACAAAATCATATCAGTCTCTTTATTAGTAAAGAAAGGATATAATTTTGTATTGTTGGATAATGTTTTGAACATTTCCTATATCAAGAGTTGATCGGTTCAGGCACGTTATCTAAAAGCATTGACGTTCTAAATCAAACTACAGTTCTTAGTATACGGAACACACACAAGAGGAAGAGTTCAGAAATGAACGAATCCTTCTTGAGGCAATGTAGACTAGGTCATATCAATGCGACCCGACTGGCTGAAGTTGTATACAGATGCATATTTAAATCTGTTTGAATTTACATCTTGTGAAACTTGCCAGTCATGTCACAAAGATAAGATGACCATAGCTCTGTTTATTGGAAACAGAGAAAGAGTTGATGAACTCTTGGGATTGATACATGCTGATGTATGAAAGTCTCCTGTCTACACATGCCAAGACCGGTTCTTTGTACTTCATTACATTCTCTGATGATCTCTCAAGATTCAGACATATGTTCCTGCTGAAACACAAGTCCGAACCTTTTGAGATATTCACAGAACGTAACTTAGAAGTAGAGAACCAAAATACGGGTAAAAGTATTATGTCCTTTGATGTGATCAAGGAGGAGAATACTTGAGTACGGAATTCCTGGACTATTCTAAAGGAGAATGAGATTCTCTCTCAGCATTACTCCTTCGTATACACCACAGCACCTCGGTGTATCGGGGTGGAGCAATAACACCCTATGTGATATGGTATGCTCTATGATGAGTACTACTGAGTTTCCTATTTCCTTTTGGGAGTTATGCACTTGAGAAGCTGCATACCTGTTGAATAGGGTTCAAATCAAATCAGTTGCCTACCACTTCATATGTGATATGGAAAGGGACGAGCCCATATCTTAAGCTTGTTAAGATTTGGGGTTGTCCGGCCTATGTCTAAAAGCAAAATCCGGACAAGCTCGAGGCAAGGTCTGTTATGTAGAACTGGAAAGGTTCCAGCTATACAAACTGCAGCTGATGATTTGGTAGAACCAAAGGATTCAATAGTTTCCAACGTACCTCAGCCTCTCCGCCGATCTAGTAGGGTTCCTCACCCACCTGAGAGATACTTCGGTCTCTCTATGACAGTGGGAGCAAGGATTGCATCATGAGATGATGACCCAACTAGTTTCGAGCTGGCCATCAGGAGTGGGACTCTGTAAGAATGGATGGATGCTTAGCGATCTGAGATGGAATCCTTATACACCAACAAAGTATGGACTTTGGTTGCTTTATCTGAAGGGTTAAATCCCCATCAGGAGCAAGTATATCTTGAGAAGATTACTTGGTGTACATGGAAAAGTTGAGACTTTCAAAGCTAGACTTGTTAAAGGTTTGCATCATAGACCAGGTATAGATTATGTTAAAACCTTTTCTAAGGATCTATGCTTAAGTCCATCCAGATCCTACTTGCCACGGCTACATACCATGACTATGATATCTGGTGGTTGGGTGTCATGACTGCTTTTCTAAGTGATGTTTTAGAAGAGAACGTCTATAAGTACACAGCCAGAGGGCTTCGTAGACAGTGGGAGCAGCGGAAACGTGTGCAAGATGTTTTATATGATAAAACAGACATCGCGGAGTTGGAACATCTGTTTTGATGTGGTAGTCAAAGAGTTTGACTTCATCAAAATGGTAGATGAACCTTGTATATACAAAAAGGTAGTAGAGAGTATGGTGGTGATCCTCGTAGAGTACGTGGATGACATACTCTTGATAGGGAAAGAGTTTCCTATGCTACGATCGGTCAATCTCCACTTATCACAAGGATTCTCCATATAGGATCAAGGTGATACCTCCTAAATCCTGGGTTTTGGATCTACGAGATAGATCTAATTGGATGTTAGGATACTCACTAGTTGTAGTGAGATGGTATCAATCGATCCTGGGGAGAATCACTGGAAGGGTTCCAGGGTGATAAGGATGACTGAATGTCAGTCGCAGGCTTGTCTATACCCTCAGTGGAGGGACGGTATGTTGGAAGAGTTCCAAGCTAGATACCGTGACATACTAGACGATTAGAGGCAAGATACATCGTTACCAAGGATGCTACCAAAGAGGCAGTCTGGATATTTATAAGTTCATAAGATGAACTTCGTTCCTGCCATTGTGTGACAATGGGGTTGTGGCTTTAGCCAAGGAACTTCCGTCCCGTCAGAAATCCAGATATAATTCTTAGGCAGTATCACCTGATCATAGAGATGGTTGATCTCCAGGGAGATCGAGGTTAGGAGAGCAGACATAGAGGACGACAGCACGGATCCATTCACAAAGGCCTTTTTCCCAGTAGAGACTTTTATGGGATGGTTGAGTATGAGATACTTCAACCGCAGCTAATTGTTGGGTATGAGATACCATAACAGATGGCCCTAGTGCAAGTGGGAGATTGTTAGTTATATGTATGCCCTAGAGGCCATTACTGTACATACGATGTATATTGTAGTGGATGCTAGGACATATATAGGGAGGACTTTCTTGCTCGACATGATAGTATGCTATCTGGTTGTACTTTATCTTAACGTGTACTCTGATTGTCTCTATGTTACATGTTGATAAAGCCCTTAGGATATGTACTCGACTACTGGGACTATGATGAGATCATACTAGTGGGGCCACGGTAGTCGACGAGTACATCCTATAACTGTTCCTAGTCGTGGGTGTATCGAGACAGGGCATCGATGCACCAGAGTAGACTAGCGTATACGCATCTTGACCCATATGATGGGCGATGGATGATCCCATATCCATCGGTGTTTGACATCAAGGATGGTGTACGGGTGCTCAGTGGAGACTGGGTACACTGGACGGACTCGCCGAGAACTCCCATATGGTATTATACCATACGTCAGATGGCAGTTCTCTGGTGACACTGGTACAGAGTAGTCTGTTGACCCGAGATCGTCATAGAGTCTTGTGTGGTTCCCACTGTGCTTTGATTTCCATCATACCACGTCCAAGAGGGCGTGCAAAAAGGTGGCTTTTGGGTACAGTCCCGAATCACATGGAGGCAATGAGCGATAGGAGGGGATTCGTCTCTCCCGGTATAGGGAGTTGATGTTGTGCTGTGTTCGATTGGCTATAACCGGAAATCCCTGGCCAGGGTTGCTGAGATTTACTGGTAAGTGTTATCAGTAGTTTCTCGAACTGTTATAGACCTCATATCGACACGACTTATCGAGCTACTGGGGTCTGACGTTTACCACCCCTAGGCGAGATATGCGACATATCAGACGACGAGACCGGACTGTACGGGTGTGTTACTGTTTGGATTCACAGGAGAAGTTACAGGCTTGCTTGTTGATCTTCTGAGAGCTCAATACCTGGGTAGCTGTTACGTTTAGCTGACCGCTTGCAGCTTGTGGGTGTTTGATATGATCATCACCTACTGCCGGCGTATTGACGATTCTTTAGAGTCCTACACAGAGGTTTCTTGACTCAGGCAAAACGGAGTAGGAGCACATATGTGATATGTGCGGCACCGAGGATAATGCGATATGTGATACCGTATTCTATTCTCGCGATATTTGATATCAGCCGGGTCATCGGATCAAGTGTTGATTCGATGAATCGGTACGGATAAATATTAGTCGGTTATATGCGATATAGCCGGATTGTCGGATCATGTGTTGATGCGATAATTTAATGTATAATAATATATTTGATATATTAAATTGCATTAACTAATATTTGCTCACTAAAAGATTCTTTTTCTTACTCGGGTAATACATTGATATATATGCGATATATGTTATATGTATTATTATTTTTTTTTGTTACAATAAATATTGTATATGTGATATATAATATTGTAACATATTATAATTATTAATGCAACATGATTAGAGGAGTTTAAACATGTTTAGGGTTTGGATTAGGGTTAAACCTTCTAGTTGATTCTAGAAGCTTTACTTTGTCATGATAAAGATATTTGTGTTGATCTTTATCCATGACTCACCCTTTGACCTAACCCAAACCCTAACCCTAGTAAACTCTCTACAATGGTTAAGTGAACCATGGTTGCATAAATAATTATGATAACTTTTATTATTGAACACAAAAAAAAAAGATTGTTCATCTTCTTCTTCATTCTCTTTTCAAGAAAAAGCTTGCTTGATTTTTGAAAGGTGATGAATAATTGTGAGAAAAATATAAATAAAGAGAGCAAAAATCCTACTTCATCATCCTCATCTTCCCTTGCCATTTAGATGAGGGTGTTCACATCATTTCATGAGTGTTAGCTTGTGTTAAAGAAACTTCGAGGTAGATCATCTTAGTATCGAAGATCGGAAGCAAAGGTTGCGTCTTTCTCTTCGTGGAACCTCTCAAGAGTCCGGATCCCGATGATCGCAGCGAAGGGACCACAACACGGAGCATATGAAGTGAAGGACCGGATCTACAAAGGTTGTAATCCCTCTCACTTAGTGTTAAAGTGTTTAGCATGCTTGTTTTCGCCTAATCTCTAGTTTAAAGTTCCGTATTCGGGTTGTTCGGCACGGCTAAATTTTAAATCGGGCATGGTTGATGCCTCGTAGACCCTTGTGCGCGTGCCTAGCAACCCTACAAGATGAACACACTAATCTCAAGGGCTAGATGAGATGAGGATGAGAGAGTAGTAATTTTGCTTTCTTTTAAAATCTTTTTCTCATATTTATTCATCACATAAAGAAAATCAAGTGAGCTTCTTCAAGAGAGAAGAAGATGATAATGGAAAATGATAATCATCAAACCTTTTGTGATCAATAGAAAGAAATGAATATGATTGATATATAAACCATGGTCAAGGATGAGTGGATAAGAATGTGTAGAGAAACAACTAGAGTTAGGGTTTGGTTAGGTTTAGAAATGTGTCATCACAAAATATCTTAACCATGACAAAATAAAATGCTTCTAGAAGGTGCATGAAGCAACTAACCCTAATCAAACCCTAACTTCAATTAATCATCCTTAAACATGTTTAACAATTAATCATATCATGTCACAATAATATATCACATATATATTATATATTTGCAACAAAAGAAAATAATACAATTAACATATATCGCATATATATCAATGTATCATCCAATGAGAAAATGAAATAATAAAGCGAGCCAATATTAGATAATGTAATAATATATCATATATATTATTATACATTAAATCATCGAATCAACACTTGATCCGACGATCCGGCTATATCGAATATTACCGACTAATATATCATTTACCGATTCATCGAATCAACACTTGATCCGATGACCCGGTTCATATCAAAATATCGCGAGAATATAATACGGTATCCCATATCGCATTATTCTCGGTCCTGCATATATCACATATGTGCCTCTACTCCGTTTCGCCTGAGCCAAGAAACCTCTGTGTAGGACTCTAAAGAATCGTTAATACGCCGGTAGCAGGTGATGATCATATCAAACACCCACAAGCTGCAAGCGGTCAGCTAAACGTAACAGCCACCCAGGTATTGAGCGATCAGAAGATCAACAAGCTAGCCTGTGCGTTCTCATGTGAATCCGATCAGTAACACTCCCGTACAGTCCGGTCTGTTCGTCTGATATGTCGCATATCAAGTCTAGGGGTGGTATACGTCAGACCCCAGTAACCGATAAGTCGTGTCGATGTGTGGCTCATAACGGGTCGAGAAACTACTAGTAACACTTACCAGTAAATCTCTATATCAGCCCTGGCCAGGGACTTCCAGTTATAGCCAATCGAACACAGCACAACATCAACTCCCTATACCGGGAGAGACGAATCCCCTCCTATCGCTCATTGCCTCCATGTGATTCGGGACTGTACCCAAAAGCCACCGTTTTGCACTCCCTCTTGGACGTGGTAAGGTGGAAATCAAAGCACAGTGGGAATCACACAAGACACCATGACGATCTCGGGTCTACAGACTACCCTGTACCAGTGTCACCGGAGAACTGCCATCTGACGTGTGGTATATCACCATCTGGGAGTTCTCGGCGAGTCCGTCCAGTGTACCCAGTCTCCACTGAGCACCCGTACACCATCTCTGATGTCAAACACCGATGGATATGGTATCATCCATCGCCCATCATATGGGTCAAGATGCTTATACGCTAGTCTACTCTGGTGTATCGATGCCCTGTCTCGATATACCCTCGACTAGGAACAGTTATAGGATGTACTCATCGACTACCGTGGCCCCACTAGTATGATCTCATCATAGTCCCAGTAGTCGAGTACAGATCCTAAGGGCTTTATCAACATGTGAGAGTAAAACAGTAAACCAATACAAGTCAACATGTTAAGATAAAGTGAAACCAAATATCATACTATCATGACGAGCAAGAAAGTCCTCTCTGTATATATCTAAGCATCCATCATAATATACATCATATGTACAACAATGGCCTCTAGGGCATATACATAACTAACACAAAACCCTAACTTAAACCCATCAACCATGCTACAAAACCTAATTACAACACCAAACCTTTACTAGAATTTCTTAAACAAGAATTCATAACCAAATTACACACTAAAACTACTAAATCTAGCAAATTTAAACCACAATTTGAACATTAGATAAGAATTATACCTTACAAGTTGAACCCTAACTTGCACTTGACCTTGAAAGATGCCTCCTTTCATCTTGTTTTAAAGCAAATTAGGGTTGGAAAGAGGTGGAATAGGATTATGGTTTGAATTTGTGAAGAAATGTGTTGATTTCGGTGGAATTTGTTGATTTTTTCATGATCTTTGAAGCAAGAAAGAGAGAGGGAAATGGGGTTTGCAGCAGGTTGAGCTCGACCTGGTGTTGGGGAGGGTGTGTGTGTGTGAATGGTGTAGAAAATTCTACACAAAAAGCCTTTCCCAAGCTCAATTAATGACTATCACATCAACTTTTACACAAAAAACAACATTTTAAACCATTTTTGATTAAAATTTTAAACCATAGAATAAAAATTTTGAAAAGTCTTGATAAAATTTTATTAATACTAAATTTTAGTTTATAATGTTTCCTAAGTGTGTAATTTACTTAATTAAATTTGTATTTATCACTAATTAAATGTAATTTTAAAAGCTTAAAATAATATTAAAAATAATTAATTAGGGATTTTTTTTTAATTAACTAGAAAATTTTAAGTGACATTTTAGTGACCAATTTATAGTAATATCTTATCTAAATTTTGTATAATTAGGTCTATAATGAAATATACCTATTTTGACTTTTTACGGAAAATGCTGCTAATTTTGCCGATTACCGAAAAACTGCCTAAACGATTTTCGAAGCGTTACAATCTTCCCCCCTTAAAGAAATTCGGTCCCCGAATTTAGAATCTAACTACGTGTACCTTCAAAAAGATGGGGATATCTCTTCCTCATCTCGATCTCGGTCTCCCAGGTGACCTCCTCGCTGTTCGGGCCACGCCAAAGAACCATGACGGGGGGTATAACCTTCGACCTCAATTTCTTCACTTGCCGATCCAAAATGACCACCGGCTGCTCGGTGAATGAAAGATCATGCTCTAGCTGGATCATCTGGTGCTGAATCACATGGGAAGGATCATGAAGGTACTTGTAGAGCATCGAAACATGGAACACGGGGTGAACATCGGGGAAACTTGGCTGAAGAGCTAACCGATAAGCGACTAGGCCAACACGCTCTAGGATCTCGAAGGGACCAATATATCTAGGACTAAGCTTTCCTTTCCATCTAAATCTCATCACACCCTTCATCGGAGAGACCTTCAAGAAAACATGATCGCCAACAGCGAACTCGAGTCGGCGATGGCGCCTGTCAGCATATGATTTCTGCCTACTCTGTGCTGCTCTCATCCTATCCCGAATCAGCTGTATCTTCTCGGTCGTCTCCTGTACGATCTGCGGCCCCAAAATACTGCTCTTCCTGAGCTCTGTCCAACATACAGGCAATCGACATCTCCTCCCATATAAAGCCTCGAAAGGTGCCATCTGAATCGTCTCCTGGAAGCTATTATTGTAGGAGAACTCGATCAAGGGCAAATGACGATCCCAGCTACCACCGAAATCTAAAACGAAAGCTCTGAGCATGTCCTCAAGAGTCTGAATAGTACGCTCCGACTGACCGTCAGTCTGCGGATGAAAGGCTGGGCTAAAACTCAATCGGGTGCCCAAAGCTTCCTGAAGTTTCTGCCACAATCGGCTGGTAAACTGGGTTCCCCGGTCGGACACGATGCAAGTCGGAACGCCATGCAGTTGCACGATCTCATCAATATAAACTTGGGCGTACTGAGAAAATCCAAAAGTGGTCTTCACTGGCAGGAAATGAGCCGCTTTCGTCAGTCGATCCACAATCACCCAAATAGAGTCATACCCTCGACTGGTCCTAGGTAGACCCTCAATGAAGTCCATGGAGACCTGTTCCCACTTCCACTCAGGGATAGGCAAAGGCTGTAACTCACCAGCTGGCCTCTGGTGCTCGGCCTTGACTTGCTGACAAGTCAGGCATCTCGACACAAAGTCTGTAACATCCTTCTTCATTCCGTCCCACCAGTAAACCTCTCTCAAATCACGGTACATCTTGGTGGAACCTGGATGCACACTGTATACTGACCTATGTGCGTCCTCAAGGATATCACGCCTCAGTACCTCAGAATCTGGTACACACAGTCGAGTCCCAAATCGAAGTATCCCCTGATCATCAATCACGAACTCAGAAACTCTGCCCTGCCGAATCTGCTCAATAATCTCTAAAATACGGGCATCGCCGGACTGTGCCTCGCGGATACGATCAAGTAACTGTGGGCGTGCTCTGAAATGGGCCAGCTATCCCCCTGTAGGAGTAAACTCGAACTGCACTCTGCTGTCACATAAAGCCTGCCAATCCGCCGTCGACTGCATATGTACCGTGCTCAAACAAGATAAGCTACCTCCGGAACTCATACTCAAAGCATCTGCCACCACATTCTCCTTGCCCGGATGGTATAGAATCTCGCAGTCATAATCTTTCACCAACTCCATCCAACGACGCTGTCTCAGATTCAGATCTCGCTGCTGAAAGATATACTTCAAACTCTTGTGGTCAGTGAATATCTGGCATGACTCGCCGTATAGGTAATGTCTCCAGATCTTAAGTGCAAATACCACTGCAGCCATCTCTAAATCATGGGTGGGGTAGTTCTGTTCGTGTTTCCTCAGCTGCCGAGAAGCATACGCGATAACTCTGTCGTACTGCATCAATACACAACCCAGCCCCACTCGAGAAGCATCACAATATACCACGAACCTGCCTGATCCTGAAGGCAAAGCTAACACCGGTGCAGTAGTCAGACGAGTCTTCAACTGCTGGAAAATATCCTCACATGCCTGGGTCCAATCAAAAGGGACCCCCTTCTGGGTTAATCCAGTCAGCAGTGCAGCAATATGGGAGAAATGCTGGACAAAATGTTGATAATAGCCGGCCAGACCCAAAAAGCTGCGGACCTCTGTAACTGATACCGGTCTAGGCCAACGCTGAACTGCCTCGGTCTTCTTCGGGTCCACACAAATACCACCTCTCGTCACCACATGACCCAAGAAGTCGACACTGTCTAACCAGAATGCGCACTTGGAAAATTTGGCGAACAACTGATGCTCCCTCAAAGTCTGCAATGTGATACGTAAGTGCTGCTCATGCTCCTCCCGGCTCCGAGAATAAACCAAGATGTCGTCAATGAACACAATGATGAACTGATCGAGATACTGCCTGAATACACGGTTCATCAAGTCCATAAATGCTACCGGGGCATTGGTGAGCCCGAACGACATCACCAAGAACTCATAATGACCATATCGAGTACGGAAAGCGGTCTTCGGAATATCCTCCTTCCGAACCGGCAACTGGTGATAACTTGACCGTAAATCAACCTTCAAGAAAAACCCTGCACCCTGGAGCTGATCGAATAAGTCATCAATACGGAGTAGGGGATATCTGTTCCGCACAGTAACCCGGTTCAGCTGACGATAATCAATGCAAAAGCGCATACTTCCGTCCTTCTTCTTAACAAACAGGACGGGAGCACCCCAAGTTGACACACTCGGTCGGATAAGCCCTTTGTCCAGCAAGTCCTGTAACTGATCCTTCAGCTCTCTCAGCTCCGCCGGGGCCATCCGATAAGGCGGTATAGAGATAGGCCCCGTGCCGGGGATCAGGTCGATGCAGAACTCAATCTCGCGGTCTGGTGGCAGACCAGGCAGCTCGTCATGGAATACATCAGGAAACTCTCTCACAACAGGGACCTGGTCCAACGGAACCTCTGTAGAGCTAGTATCACAAACATAGGTTAAGAATCCCTGACACCCTTTCCTCAAGAGCTGACCGGTGCGAAGAGAAGAAATCAAGCTGGGAAGGGTAGCGCTACGATCTCCCTGAATAACAAGAACCGGCTCACCAGGAAAACTGAATCTGACTGCTTTCTCACGGCAGTCCACGGATGCATAACAGGTGGCAAGCCAGTCCATACCAAGAAGAACGTCAAAGTCTAGCATATCGAGGAGAATCAAATCAACTGAAGAATCTCTCTCCCCGATACGAACGGAATATGATCGGTACACGAAACGGGCAATAAACGACTCGCCTACCGGTGTAATAACGACAAGCGGCCGATCTAACGGAGAAGGCTCTCGGCCCAACCTCGGTGCAAAGTACGTGGATATAAAGGAATGTGTGGAGCCTGGATCAAATAATACCCGTGCATCAAAAGAACATACTGGCAGAGTACCTGTCACGACGGCATTGGATGCCTGTGCATCCTGAGGAGTCAACGTGAACACTCGAGCCTGTCCACCACTAGTAGCTGGCTGTCCTCTGCCTCTACCTCGGCCTCTGCCTCTGTCGCCTCGTCCTCTCTGAACAGGACCGCCACGCCCACGACCTTTAGGAGCATCTGGCTGGCGTGGAGCATCATCAGGAGTAGGTAGTAGGGCTCTCTGAAGAGGTGGTGAAGGTGGTAAGGTCACATGCGGGACTGTCGCCGCGCCTTGGCGCCCCATGGTACAGTCTCTGACACGGTGGTACTGACTCCCATACCGAAAACATCCTGGCGACGACTGCTGGGTCTGTGGATATGAACCAAATAACTGACCTCGTCTCAATCCTCAGCCTCCACCATCTCCCGGAAATAATCTATCGCGGTGTCTACCCATCTTCCGCTGAGCTGGCGTATCAGTACGGATCCTCTTCGGCCCAGAAACGACCGGAGTCTCAGAAATACGCTCCTCCAAAAGTAAGGATGCGTCCATCGCGGCTGCGTATGTATCGAAGTGCTGGGTGCCGATGGTAAGGAATAGCTGTGTATCAAGCCCTCGCACAAACCTTTTTATTCTCTTCTCTTCTGTGTCTACTAGGTACGGAGCATATCGAGACAACTGGGTAAACTGTATATCATACTCTGATACCGTCATCCCAGGAGTCTTGCGCAGAGACTCAAAACTACGGGCTTGAGCTTCTCGGAAACTCTTTGGAAGAAAACGGGCAAGAAATGCAGCTGTAAACTCGTCCCATGTCATAGAAGGTAGACCTGCAGCTCGGCCTCTCTCTACCGAGTCGTACCATGTCTGGGCAAGACCCTCCAAACGAAAACTCGTGAACTCCACTAACCTATCATCAGAACACCTCAACGAACGGCAAATTCGAGCCATCCTATCAAGAAATGCCTGTGGGTCCTTTGTCGCATCCGTACCAGTAAAAGCTGGAGGTCTCAATCTCATGAACTCCTGTAGTGAAATAGGGATAGTCGCAGTAGCAGAAGGAGTGACCATCGGTGCAGCAGGTACAATCATGGTCTGTGCGGCGGAAGGAACATCCTCGGATCTCTGTGCCCGACTGGACTCAACTAAAGATCCCATCATCTGTCGCAACTCCTGCATGCCGGCCTCTAATCTGGCAATGCGGTCTGGATAAGGAGGATCAATATGACCCTGAGGGGTAGGCGTATCATCCCGCTCGATCCTCGCCTCAGACGAGCCCGCTCTAATCTCATTTGTTAGTTATATGTATACCCTAGAGGCCATTACTGTACATAGGATGTATATTGTAGTGGATGCTGGGACATATATAGGGAGGACTTTCTTGCTCGACATGATAGTATGCTATCTGGTTGTTCTTTACCTTAACGTGTATACTGATTGCCTCTCTATTACATGTTGGTAAAGCCCTTAGGATGTGTACTTGACTACCTGGACTATGATGCGGATCATACCAGTGGGGACATGGTAGTCTATAAGTACATCCTTCAAGGTCCCTAGTCGTGGGTGTATCGAGACGGGGCATCGATATACCAGAGTAGACTAGCGTATACTTTCTCGACCCATACAGATGGGCGATGGATGATCCCATATCCATTGGTGTTTGACATCAGAGATGATATACGGGTGCTCAGTGGAGACTGGGTACACTGGACGGACTCGCCGAGAACTCCCAGATGGTATTATACCTCACGTCAGATGGCAGTTCTCTGGTGACACTGGTACAGGTTAGTCTGTTGACCCGAGATCGTCATAGAGTCTTGTGTGGTTCCCACTGTGCTTTGATTTCCACCTTACCATGTCCAAGAGGGCGTGCAAAACGGTGGTTTTTGGGTACAGTCCCGAACCACATGGAGGCAATGAGCGATAGGAGGGGATTCGTCTCTCCCGGTATAGGGAGTTGATGTTGCGCTGTGTTCGATTGGCTATAACCGGAAATCCCTAACCAGGGTTGCTGAGATTTACTGGTAAGTGTTACCAGTAGTTTCTCGAATTGTTATAGACCTCATATCGACACGACTTATCGAGCTATTGGGGTCTGACATTTACGACCCCTAGGCAAGATATGTGACATATCAGACGACGAGACCGGACTGTACGGTAGTGTTACTGGTTGGATTCACTGGAGTGTGAGCAGGCTTGCTCGTCGATCTTCTGATCGCTCAATACCCGGGTGGCCGTTACGTTTAGCAGACCGCTTGCGGCTTGTGGGTGTTTGATATGATCATCACCTGCTGCCGGCGTATTGACGAGTCTTTAGAGTCCTACACAGAGGTTTCCTGGCTCAAGCGAAACGAAATAGGAGCGCATATGAGATATGTGCGGGACCGAGAATAATGCGTGTATGTGATACCGTATTCCATTCTCGCGATGAATGTATCGAATGGTTATATGCGATATAACCTAGTTATCGAATCGAGGGTTGATTCGATAAGCCGATACATTGGATACTAGTCTGTTATATGCGATATGACCGGATCGTTAAATCAAGTGTTGATTTAATGATTTAATGCATAATTATATATTTGATATATTACTTTGCATTAACTAGTATCGGTTCACTTTTAAATGGATTTTCTCACTTGTTTGTGCACATTGTATATATGATATATTTTTGTGCACAAGATTGTATCATGTTTGATGATATATGCTAGTTTGGGTTTGTGTAAAGAATTAAACCATGGTTACTTAAGTGGTTAGGGTTTCATTTCCTTTTCTCATTTATTTATCTATTTATTCTTTTTGGAAAAATATTAAGCATAAAGAAAAATGGTGGCTTTCTTTGGAAGCATTTTGAAGCTTCATGAAGCTTTGACTAAGTCACCATTTTTGTCTCATGCTTAACCTTAACCATTCCACTTAACCATGATCTATTCTCTACACCTAACCAAGGTTAGGATATGATAAGTATTCTTTTTATTATTCATTTTGGATAATACTTATGATATTCTTTCTTCTTCTTCTTCATCTTCAACATTGAAGAAAGCTTTCTACCAACAATGGTGGATTGTGAAAATGAGTGAGAAATCCAATTCTAAAGTGAACCCACTTCCTATTTCTTCATCCTCTACCTCTTGCCAAGTAGTAGAGTGTGTTTTATTCACAAGTTTCATGACTTGGTGAAGTGGGAGCTTGATCTAGTGATGCCTCAACGTAGATCATCTTCGGCACGAAGCCGACGACCTTGCCCGCCCATTTATCCGATGAAGCCGACGCTTGAGCCCGGGATTTCATTTGGACAGCGGAGAGGACTTCATTACGGAGCCGTGGAGGTGGAGGACCGGATCTACAAAGGTTGTATTTCCGTTCATTTAGTTAATTTGTTAACTAGTTGCTTGATTCGCCTAAACTTCTAGCCGACGATCCGTATTAGGGTTTCTCGGCACCCGTTAAATTTGAAATTGGCATGTTTGATGCCTTGTGAGACCTCTTAGGAGTGCCTAGGAACCCTACAGTGGTATCAGAGCCTAGCTAGAGCCTTAGGCGAAGTCTAGACGACGTTTGAAACCTGATCGAACCGAAACCCCATTTCCTAAGTGCTCTCTGGACTTTTTCTAAAAACTGGGTTTTTTTCAGATTAAAAATTCTTTAAAAATTCAGCAGGAAAAACTAAGAATTACGATGCAAAATTTTTTGAGTGAAGCTGCTACAGTGCGGCGGAACCGCGGCAGAAGCTTGGCTTCTGCGGCGGTTCCGCCGCCAATGATTGATATCACTGTATAATTTTTGCACAGTAATTCATGTTTTCAGGTGTTGTGTTTTCTGGGAATTTTTAATATTTATTCAAGAGTTGAATTTTCTGGGGTTGTTTTGGGGATTCGATGAATCGATCGGATTATTTAAACTTTGTCTATTTAGCTTTCCGGATATTTTTTGAATATGTTAAAAAGTTCGACCGGATATAAATACCTAATTTTTCCCCTGTCGGGAAATTTCCAAGTATTGGATTTTTCCGTGGTTTAAAGACGTTCTAAGTAGTGCAAGTAACTCGATAGACCCTCTAGAAGACAACAAACCTTAACTCGATTATGTGACCGTCTTGAACTGCCCTTTGAACCTTCGGGTTTGGGGCAGTACGGCGTGCCACATGTGAGGCGTTGGCTTGACCCTTCTACGGCTGGACCGTTGGTACTGAGGCACGAACTGAATGTTTTTAGACTTGTTTCATGTGATGAGCTGTTTCGGAAAAACTTGGGTGTTCAATTATTCGATCGGAAAGTATAACATTTTCTATCTTATTCGGAATGTGATACAACAATTGGAATTCAAAAGTAGTTATGTGATAACATAATGAATGTTATAAACATAGCAGTTTAGTCTCACTTGATCGGTTGCCACGGAATTTTGATGTGATCAAAAGTCCGTCGCAATCACGTAGCGTACGCGGATACTCGCCGGGTAAACTTAATAGACTGCCTCACCCCATAGCCCCGACCAAGTGACTGTAGGAGAATCCCGTCGCCGAAAGCGTCCGTTCGGGTGCTCGCGGCAGCGGTGTTCCGCCTTGGTGCACTTCGTCGACGGCATCGGGGGTGCGGCCGTCTACTAAAGTTTGCTACGAGCATTCGATCAGATTTTCGGGAATCTTGTTGAATTGCCCGACTTTATATTGAAAAGTGTTTTCGATAACGAGACTAAAATGCGGGGTTTATAATTGTTAGGCATGCGATGTCTAAGTAATTCATCTGGTCAGGCATGCGATGTCTGAGGTGGTTGAGGATTCCAACTGTTGTAGTTTTACACTTTCTTTTCTATGACCGTGAGTGTAATATGTGATATCGCCGGTTTCGTTGCTATATGTCAACGACAATTGGGATGCGCATATTTACTTACGTTGATGCCATGTGATGTTATGTGTTGCTGGATATGTTATATTGGATCGTCGTGTTTAAATAGCCGGGATTTTTTATGTGAGATGAGTGTTTTTCTTTTTCATTAATGTAAAAACTTGTATGTAATATTCTTTTATTGGGGAACTTCCTGGTTGCGGAAGATGTCACCGTTTGTATATTATATACTTTTCCGCACTAGGATAGACCCAAGGAGGAGGGCACAAGTAACCGGGTTCTGGAGTCCAGTGGGAGACCAACTCGAGGAGTCGAGTCCGGGTCTCCTAACTCAAGAATTGGTAGGGTTGCTTGCCGCTCTCGTAGGGGTCTAGGGGTATGGGTTTGGCTATTCATCACGACCGTAGAATCTGTATTTTATACTGGCTCGTATTGAAAACACGGACGTCCTAGTATATCCAATATTTCATATGATTCTTCTGCTGCGATATCTGTGATGTGATCATGTGATGTTCTGTGATAGATACAGTATATAGTATATATGATATATTATATAGACGTTACTTATGTTTTACACCCGCGCTAGCCCTGCCCCGCTCTGCCGTTAGTTACCTAACCTAACGGTGCACGAGGGGACATCGAGGCGAATGCGGATGGCATAAGTGTACGTCATATTTATCTGTGATGTTTAGGTACTTATATGATGGGACTTCATTGATGTGATTAATGAAATAAAAGAAACCTAAAGATGTTGTAGAATCAAATTTCAAAAATAAAACAGGTAGCTACAGTTCTTGCTTTGCACAGCGGTATATATGATATATCCTGCACCTTATTCGATAAGGAAAGGACCGAGATCCCTTCACCGGGAGTGACTCCTTTAGCAATAACTGGCAGATGCTACACACTCGGTTTGTATTTTGATAGCTTTTAAGTGTTTTTGCTTTGCACAGTGATATATATGATATATCCCGCACCTCATTCGACGAGGAAAGAACCGACGATCCCTTCATCGGGAGTGACTCCTTTAGCAAAACTAGAAAAGCCTCAAAAACACTCCATTTTAAAATCATTTGATTCTACAACGATATCAAGTTCATTACGCAATAGGTTTTCAGAAAAACCTGTCGTAGCCCTCCGTCATTTCAGATATGTACTGGTTAGTATTCGTGCTGCGTTTGTTGACCTCTGTCAAGGCGTAGTGTGCGGTATCTGATTAGTATTTTTCTGCTTATGCATATGATGCAGATTGATTTAGGGTAGTCATGCGACCTTGTTGACCTCTGTCAAGGGTCGTGCAGGTGGGTTTACTTCAATCAAGAAATGACGGGTTGAACTTGACTAGCAGCCTATGGTTTGTTGACCTCTGTCAAGGTCATAGGACGCTTGGGGAAAATTATTATCGGGAATTTCAAGTGTTGAAATCTGCAATGAGATTGCATACCTTCTATGAGATAGTTGGATCTCGATACCCGTTGCGAGTAAGAGTTACTCCTGGGAGAGTTTTATACATTACAATTAGCCGATCAAGTAGGTGTCTAGAAAGGTGTTAACGAGGTTACGCCTCTGGGAAAACGAGGTTTACATTAATTAGGTTCGTGCGAAAGCACGGGGGACCTCCCTCAAAGTACCGACACTGGCCTGGCTGAAAGATTGGCGAACTTGTAGTGTGTAATTAATCCCGGCTAGTCTTTCCTTTTAGGGTTTGAAGGAAGATTTGATAAAAAGCAGTGGGAGCCATCCTGATTAGATAAAATAATAACCAATCTATTCTTGAATGAGCGCACGTTGAGTGATTTCTTCTCTCTCTTTAGGTAGCGACCATATCACGCCTTAATCAAGATAATAATACGGAATATTGACCGAACCCGCTTGTTTTACTGAGCTGGGGAACGTTGGTCCCGCTCCAACTTATAATTGTTATAAGACAGAGCAGGAAATTGGGGAATGCCGGATTTCCCGTGCCGCCCAAACGAAGATTGTGCATGCTGATGCATCTTCTTCGGGTGTGTTCATTACAGAACTGTTTCTCAGTATCCTCTACGTCCTGGGTATGTGATACCAAATCAGGATCCCAGATATGTAATCCGTTACATAGGGCTACAGAAAGGTAGAAAACTGAGAACGGGTGATAAGTTTCATGAGGCAGAAAACGGGGCAAGAGTTGCAGCCAAGTCTGTCGGTCATTGTCACCCTGTATTACCAATACATTGATTCTGAACGAATGTTCTTAGATACCGAACCTGATATACAAAATCATATCAGTCTCTTTATTAGTAAAGAAATGATAAAATTTTGTATTATTGGATAATGTTTTGAACATTTCCTATATCAAAAGTTGATCGGTTCAGGCACGTTATCTAAAAACATTGATGTTCTAAATCAAACTACAGTTCTTAGTATATAGAACACACACAAGAGGAAGAGTTCAGAGATGAACGGATCCTTCTTGAGGTATTGTAGACTAGGTCATATCAATGCGACCCGACTAGCTAAGTTACATCTAGATGCATATTTAAATCAGTTTGAATTTACATCTTGTGAAACTCGCCAGTCATGTCACAAAGATAAGATGACCATAGCTCCGTTTACTGGAAACAGAGAAAGAGTTAGTGAACTCTTGGGATGATACATGTTGATGTATGTAGGTCCCCTGTCTACACATGCCAAGACCGGTTCTTTGTACTTCATTACATTCTCTGATGATCTCTCAAGATTCAGACATATGTTCCTGTTGAGACACCAGTCTGAACCTTTTGAGATATTCACAGAATATAAGATAGAAGTAGAGAACCAATACGGGTATAAGTATTATGTCCTATGATGAGATCAAGGAGGAGAATACTTGAGCACGGAAATCCTGGTCTATTCTAAAGGAGAATGAGATTCTCTCTTGGCATTACTCCTCCGTATATACCATAGCACGATGGTATATCGGGGCGGAGCAATTACACCCTATATGATAAGGTGTGCTCTATGATGAGTACTTCTGAGTTACCTATTTCCTTTTGGGGGTTATGCACTTATGAAGCTGCATACCTATTGAATAGGGTTCAAATCAAATCAGTTGTCTACCACTCCACATGAGATATGGAAAGGGAAGAGCCCATATCTTAAGTTAGTTAAGATTTGGGGTTGTCCGGCCTATGTCTAAAAGCAAAATCCGGACAAGCTCGAGGCAACGTCTGTTATGTAGAACTGGAAACGTTCCAGCTATACAAACTGCAGCTAATGATTTGGTAGAACCGAAGGATTCAGTAGATTCCAACGAACCTCAGCCTCTCCGCCGATCTAGTAGGGTTCCTCACCCACCTGAGAGATAATTCGGTTTCTCTATAACAGTGGGAGCGAGGATTGCATCATGAGATGATGACCCAACTAGTTTCGAACTGGCCATCTGGAGTGGGACTCTGTAAGAATGGCTGGATGCTTAGCGATCTGAGATGGAGACCTTATACACCAACAAAATATGGACTTTAGTTGCTATATCTGAAGGGTTAAATCCCCATCAGGAGCAAGTATATCTTGAGAAGATTACTTGGTGTACATGGAAAAGTTGAGACTTTCAAAGCTAGACTTGTTAAAGGTTTGCATCATTGACTAGGTATGGATTATGTTGAAACCTTTTCTAAGGATCTATGCTTAAGTCCATCCGGATCCTACTTGCCACGGCTACATACCATGACTACGATGATCTGGTGGTTGGGTGTCATGACTACTTTTCTAAATGATGTTATAGAAGAGTGCGTCTATAAGTACACAGCCAGAGGGCCTCGTAGACAGTGGGAGCAGCGGAAACGTGTGCAAGATGCTTTATATGATAAAGCAGGCATCGCAGAGTTGGAACATCTGTTTTGATGGATTATTCAAAGAAGTTGACATCATCAAAATGGTAGATGATCCTTGTATAAATAAAAAGGTAGTAGGGAGTATGGTGACAATCCTCGTAGAGTACGTGGATGACATACTTTTGATAGGGAAGCAGTTTCCTATGCGACGCTCGATCAATCTCCGCTTATCACAATGATTCTCCATTTAGGATCAAAGTGATACCTACTAAATCCTAAGCTTTGGATCTATGAGATAGATCTAAATAGATGTTAGGATACTCACTAGTTGTAGTGAGATGGTATCAGTAGATCCTGGGGAGAATCACTGGAAGGGTTCCAGGGTGATAAAAACGACTGAATGTCAGTCGCAGGCATTGTCTTTACCCTCAGTAAAGGGACGGTATGTTGGAAGAGTTCCAAGCTAGATACCGTGACAAACTAGACGATAAAGGCACGATACATCGCCACTTAAGATGCTACCAAAGAGGATGTTTGGGTGTATATTAGTTCATGAGATGAACTACGTTCCTACCATCGTGAGACAATGGAGTTGTGGCTTATGCCAAGGAACGCCGGTCCCATCAGTGATCCAGACTTATTCTAAGGCAGTATCACCTGATCATGGAGATGGTTGATCTCCAGGGTGATCGAGGTTAGGAGAGTAGACTCAGAGGACAACACGGCGGATCCACTCACAAAGGCCTTTTCCCAGAGAGAGACTTTTATGGGATGGTTGAGTATGAGATACTTCAACCACTGCTACAGATGGCCCTAGTGCAAGTGGGAGATTGTTAGTTATATGTATGCCCTAGAGGCCATTACTGTACATAGGATGTATATTGTAGTGGATGCTGGGACATATATAGGGAGGACTTTCTTGCTCGACATGATAGTATGATATCTGGTTGTTCTTTACCTTAACGTGTATACTGATTGCCTCTCTATTACATGTTGGTAAAGCCCTTAGGATGTGTACTTGACTACCTGGACTATGATGCGGATCATACCAGTGGGGACATGGTAGTCTATAAGTACATCCTTCAAGGTCCCTAGTCGTGGGTGTATCGAGACGGGGCATCGATATACCAGAGCAGACTAGCGTATACCTTCTCGACCCATACAGATGGGCGATGGATGATCCCATATCCATTGGTGTTTGACATCAGAGATGATATACGGGTGCTCAGTGGAGACTGGGTACACTGGACGGACTCGCCGAGAACTCCCAGATGGTATTATACCTCACGTCAGATGGCAGTTCTCTGGTGACACTGGTACAGGTTAGTCTGTTGACCCGAGATCGTCATAGAGTCTTGTGTGGTTCCCACTGTGCTTTGATTTCCACCTTACCATGTCCAAGAGGGCGTGCAAAACGGTGGTTTTTGGGTACAGTCCCGAACCACATGGAGGCAATGAGCGATAGGAGGGGATTCGTCTCTCCCGGTATAGGGAGTTGATGTTGCGCTGTGTTCGATTGGCTATAACCGGAAATCCCTGGCCAGGGTTGCTGAGATTTACTGGTAAGTGTTACCAGTAGTTTCTCGAATTGTTATAGACCTCATATCGACACGACTTATCGAGCTATTGGGGTCTGACGTTTACCACCCCTACGCAAGATATGTGACATATCAGACGATGAGACCGGACTGTACGGTAGTGTTACTGGTTGGATTCACTGGAGTGTGAGCGGGCTTGCTCGTCGATCTTCTGATCGCTCAATACCCGGGTGGCCGTTACGTTTAGCAGACCGCTTGCGGCTTGTGGGTGTTTGATATGATCATCACCTGCTGCCGGCGTATTGACGAGTCTTTAGAGTCCTACACAGAGGTTTCCTGGCTCAAGCGAAACGAAATAGGAGCGCATATGAGATATGTGCGGGACCGAGAATAATGCGTGTATGTGATACCGTATTCCATTCTCGCGATGAATGTATCGAATGGTTATATGCGATATGACCTAGTTATCGAATCGAGGGTTGATTCGATAAGCCGATACATTGGATACTAGTCGGTTATATGCGATATGACCGGATCGTTAAATCAAGTGTTGATTTAATGATTTAATGCATAATTATATATTTGATATATTACTTTGCATTAACTAGTATCGGTTCACTTTTAAATGGATTTTCTCACTTGTTTGTGCACATTGTATATATGATATATTTTTGTGCACAAGATTGTATCATGTTTGATGATACATGCTAGTTTGGGTTTGTGTAAAGAATTAAACCATGGTTACTTAAGTGGTTAGGGTTTCATTTCCTTTTCTCATTTATTTATCTATTTATTCTTTTTGGAAAAATATTAAGCATAAAGAAAAATGGTGGCTTTCTTTGGAAGCATTTTGAAGCTTCATGAAGCTTTGACTAAGTCACCATTTTTGTCTCATGCTTAACCTTAACCATTCCACTTAACCATGATCTATTCTCTACACCTAACCAAGGTTAGGATATGATAAGTATTCTTTTTATTATTCATTTTGGATAATACTTATGATATTCTTTCTTCTTCTTCTTCATCTTCAACATTGAAGAAAGCTTTCTACCAACAATGGTGGATTGTGAAAATGAGTGAGAAATCCAATTCTAAAGTGAACCCACTTCCTATTTCTTCATCCTCTACCTCTTGCCAAGTAGTAGAGTGTGTTTTCTTCACAAGTTTCATGACTTGGTGAAGTGGGAGCTTGATCTAGTGATGCCTCGACGTAGATCATCTTCGGCACGAAGCCGACGACCTTGCCCGCCCATTTCTCCGATGAAGCCGACGCTTGAGCCCGGGATTTCATTTGGACAGCGGAGAGGACTTCATTACGGAGCCGTGGAGGTGGAGGACCGGATCTACAAAGGTTGTATTTCCGTTCATTTAGTTAATTTGTTAACTAGTTGCTTGATTCGCCTAAACTTCTAGCCGACGATCCGTATTAGGGTTTCTCGGCACCCGTTAAATTTGAAATTGGCATGGTTGATGCCTTGTGAGACCTCTTGGGAGTGCCTAGGAACCCTACATCATCCCTAGCGGCAGCCCGCTGAGCTCTCATAGTCTTTGGCGGCATCGAAGCTGGAATAAGAAGCAGGACCGATAAGAACATTGCAATTGAATCAAGGAATGCAAGGAATCAAGAAAGGAAATACAAGCAATTGTGTCCTAAGGTCACTTAGGCGGACTACCGTATCGTAAGTATGCCGCGGATCATACCCACGCTACGCCACTCTGCTTAAGTCACCTACTCTATCTACCAAGGTCGTCCTACACTCAGAAAGGTAAAACATATGCTCTGATACCAACTTTGTCACGACCCGAAAGTACGGAATGCGACTGGCACTTAAATTACGAGACGTCTAAAGGCGTAACGTAACCTAAGTCAGCCAAAGCCCAGAAAAATCTAAACCAAAATCAAAAGAGAGTGAAGGAAAACCTTTCATGAAAACAACTTGAAATCAATTAAGTTGCATTGAACCCCTTTTTAAAAACATCAAAAATTTCCGAAAATTTCGGCAGAGTCTCCTTTGTAAATACTATCCCCAAAATGGGTACAACAAGATATATAAACATGTAATAACAAAATGGCATCCCCAAGCGGGAGCTAGCTCTTCGCCCAAGGTGGATCACAATCACACGCAATATATATATGTAATATCAAGAAAAGAGCATAAAGAAATGCAAAATACAGGAAAACACAACGTCGGCTCAAGTGAGCTCGACCAAAAGAAACCACATATACACAAATCTCTCAGTCTCATCACTAGGTCGCATATACACATAAGAAGTGGTAGATGGAGAATACTAGATAAAAAAAATAGTACAAAAGAGATAAAAGTGCTCTAGCAACCCACCTACGAGCAAAGTCGCGAGTCTGAGCAAAAGAGATCACTAATAAGATAAGCCGCCGCTACTAGGCTGATGAGTCCGACCTGCAAGACATTGTGGCACAACAGGGGTGAGTTGCCAGCTCGTGAGTAGAATATAACATCTAGTAAGGCTATCGTAAGGATGCACGCAAATGCGTCACAACATATATGTCCAGATGTGATGTAATACCTCTAGTATGCATGCACATGTATGCAATGTCAATACTAAATCTTTAAGTGTTTTAAATGCTATGAGTTCTGCATTCTTAACTTTAGAAAAAGAATATCCGTATAATAGCTAAATACCATCAAGAAATCATCTGAAACCCGTGTCAAGCATCGACACCAAATATGAAAACACATCTGTCTCAATGTCTCACTGTATAAATGTCTTAATACATCGGGCTCCGTCAGTCCGGATCGCCCCATATCATCAATCTCACGACAACGGTCGGTATCCTCCGGATATCCGCCACACCAGACATCACCGGTAGGTAGTCTTCCCCTGCCAGGCTCATCGTCTACAACTCGATCTTCTTGCCCCGGGGTACCATACCGGGCCCACCATGTACCCGAGACGGTTCATCCACTCCTCGAATCGGGTCTCGAAATCCAAAAGAAAACATGAAAACTCATGGTGGACGAAACATACATCACAAGAAAACCGCAACTTTGTTTTAAAAATGATAAATATAAGCTTTTGATAAATTCTTGCGGTTTTCCCCAAAATCCAGAAATCGCAGCAATACTGAAATCCTCAAGAAAATCATAATACACAACATGTTGTATATGATAAATGTCTATGATATCAAGGTATGCGATGTGATTTGTGGCTAGAAATCTATGTAAGTATGATGATGATGATGATGCGAGGTATATACATGCTATGCGATTTCATATATCATGTATGATGCAATTGGTGACGCTAAGCTAAACAGGTTCTATGGTGCTCGTGGCATGGCAATCACCAAAGGCGTGCGTGTCATATGAATAGGGCGCGTGCAATAGGAGCCAATGGTAATGGTGTTCGTGTCCTACGAAGTGATATCGCACATGTGTATATGAATATCCATGCAATCTAGCGGACGATTGGCTATAAAGGTATGCAATGTGAATGAGGGGGGTTTAGCTAACTAACAATGCAAATCTTGCAAGAAATAAAGTACCCCTAACTAGAGGGCGCCTCGCGCCATTTAGACGATTCCCCCATAGATGAATACATCTACTCACCTGAATGCCTCGCTAATCCGATCCGACCACCGCCTTGCCTTTGCACGCCGCGTCTGATGTTTCCGCAACCGTTCCTAGAATTCCATAACACACAATATAAGATTACAGATTCCTGAAATGACGCAACTCACAATATAAAAAGATCGGCGTTCTCGAATTAATCACAGCGTGCACTCGTTACGCGGAAAACACGCGAAAATCGCTAAAACCTTAACTAAAATCGCCGTTTCGGGCAACCGGCAAAACTGAAACCCGACTAAATCAAAATCCGCATTCGCACACCCAAAAAGTTGTATGAGATGCTATAAATATAGTCCATATATCGTAATAATATCACCTCCTAATTTTCATAAAAATCTATTAAGCATTAGCATAGAAATATCGATGCAATTATCGCAATTTAACGGTGTAGCGATCGCTACATCGCACAAACAACCATTCTAACCAACTAGATAGACAAAACCCTAACTTAAATCCATCAACCATGCTACAAACCCTAATTACAACACAAAACCTTTACTAGAATTTCCTAAACAAGAATTCATAACCAAATTACACACTAAAACTACTAAATCTAGCAAATTTAAACCACAATTTGAACATTAGATAAGAATTATACCTTACAAGTTGAACCCTAACTTGCACTTGACCTTGAAAGATGCCTCCTTTCATCTTGTTTTAAAGCAAATTAGGGTTGGAAAGAGGTGGAATAGGATTATGGTTTGAATTTGTGAAGAAATGTGTTGATTTCCGTGGATTTTGTTGATTTTTTCATGATCTTTGAAGCAAGAAAGAGAGAGGGAAATGGGGTTTGCAGCAGGTTGAGCTCGACCGGGTGTTGGGGAGGGTGTGTGTGTGTGAATGGTGTAGAAAATTCTACACAAAAAGCCTTTCCCAAGCTCAATTAATGACTATCACATCAAATTTTACACAAAAACCCCATTTTAAACCATTTTTGATTAAAATTTTAAACCATAGAATAAAAATTTTGAAAAGTCTTGATAAAATTTTATTAATACTAAATTTTAGTTTATAATGTTTCCTAAGTGTGTAATTTACCTAATTAAATTTGTATTTATCACTAATTAAATGTATTTTTTAAAAGCTTAAAATAATATTAAAAATAATTAATTAGGGAATTTTTTTTAATTAACTAGAAAATTTTAAGTGACATTTTAGTGATCAATTTATAGTAATATCTTATCTAAATTTTGTATAATTAGGTCTATAATGAAAAATACCTATTTTGACTTTTTACGGAAAAGGCTGCTCATTTTGCCGATTACCGAAAAACAGCCTAAACGATTTTCGAAGCGTTACAGGTCTCCCACTGGACTCCAGTACCCGGTTACTTGTTCTCTCCTCCTTGGGTCTATCCTAGTGCGGAAAAGTAAATATTATACAAAAGGTGACATCAACCTCATCCCGGAAGTGCCCCAATAAATGAATATTACATACATTTAATTTTACATTAATGAAAATAAAAACTCTCATCTCACATAAAACCCCCCGGCTATTCAGAACGCGACAATCCAATATAACATATCCAGCAACACATAACATCACATATCATCAACGTAAGTAAATATTCGCATCCCAATTGTCGTTGACATATAGGAACGAAACCGGCGATATCACATATTACACTTACGGTCACAGAAAAGAAAGTGTAAAACTACAACATTTGGAATCCACAATCTCTTTAGACATCGAAAATCCGAAATATCACATATTTCGCATTTCATGCCTAACTGTATGAATTCCACATATTGTATCACATTCCAGATAAATAGACAGTATTAAACTTTCCGATCGAATAATCAAATACCCAAGATTTCCTAAATAGCTCAACACTTGAGCGGAGTTCAAAAATTCCAGAATACGTTACAGTAGCAACGGTCCAGCAGTAGAAGGGTCAAGCCAACGCCTCACATGTGGCACGCCGTACTGCCCCAAACCCTAAGGTTCAAAAGGCAGTTCAAGACGGTCACATAATCGAGTAAAAGGTTTGTTGTCTTCTAGAGGGTCCATCGCGTCACATGCACGTATTTCCGAAAGATTTAAACCCGAGAAAAATTCAACACTTTAATGTTTTTCGTGCCGGGAAAAATTGAGTTAATGATATCCGTTCGAACATTTTAATACTTTCTAAATTATCCGGAATAACAAAACAAAATTAAATTCTCCGATCGAATCGACGATTACAAAATAAACCCCAAAAAATACTCAACACATGAGTCACAATAAAAATACCCAGAAAGATGCAGGAATGGTACTGAAAATTACTGCATGAAGAACCGTCCCCAATACTCCCTCTCTGCCGCGGAACCGCCGCAAATGGTGGCTTAGTGTCGCGGTTCCGCGGCCACGTGGAGGCTTTGAGGGCTCGTTTTTCATGGTAACCCTTAAAATTACCTGCTGATTTTCTTAGGTATTTTTAATTCTGAAAATACACAGTTTTTAAAAAATGTACAGAGACGGGGTTAACTTTGACATTGTCGGGTTCGATCGGGGTTTTAACTTCGTTAACACATCGCCTAATGCTCTAGCTAGGCTCTGATACCACTATAGGGTTACTAGGCATACTAACAAGGCTCTACAAGGCATCGACCATGCCAAAATTAAATTTTTATGTGCCGAACAACCCTAAGCAAGATCATATACTAGAGTTTAGGCGAAACTAATAGTAAGTAAACAACTTTAATTCTAAGGCAACACGAAATACAACCTTTTTAGATCGGTCCCCCACTTCATTTTCTCCTTGTTGAAGTCCCTTCACTGCGATCAAGGTTCTCCCGGGCTCTTGCATGGCTTCACGAGGCGAAAGTTGCGACCTTGCTTGAAGTCTCCGAGGCCGAAGATGATCTACGTCGAGAGAATTCCGACTCAAGCTACTACTTCACTAATTTGAGAATTGGTGAAGCAAACACCCTAAAGTGCTAGTCCAGTAGAGGATGGAGAAATAGGAAGTGGGTTCTCTTTGGATTTTTATTTCTCACTTTAGTTCTCACTTTGGATCAAACCCTAGCAAGCTTTTCTTTTGAACAAATGAAGAAGATGAACAAAAGAAAAGAGAAGAGGATAATGATCAAGTGTGTGATCTAACCATGGTGAGTGAGTATCATATACTAACTCTTGTAGAGACTTAACCCTAGGCTAATTGTTATGGTTGGGTTAATAAATATCCATAGTAAAATACAAACTCAAGTTGAATTAGTCAATGCATCCACAAGCTTCCACAAGCTTCATGCATTTTCTAATCCTCCACTTGATTTTGTATTTACTTTAAATATTAAAACCCAAACTAAAAATTAGCATAGTGTAAGTCTCATACACCCATGGATGATGTATCGTCAACCATGATACAAAAAGATAACACATTTTAATATATATCATATATATAGTAAAGATGTGTACATGTGAGAAAAAGCCCTAAGTGAACATGTGTTAGTTAATGTAAACTAGTATATCAAATATACAATTATACAATAAATTATTAAATCAACACTTGACTTAATAATCCGGTTATATCACATATAACCGACTAACTTCCATCGTATCGACTTATCGAATCAACACTTGATTCGATAACCCGGCCATATCATATATATAACCGACCGATACATAAAGTCGCGAGAATAGAATACGGTATCACATACACGCATTATTCTCGGTCCCGCACATATCACATATGCGCCCCTATTTCGTTTTGCCTGAGCCAGTAAAACCTCTATGTAGGACTCTAAAGACTCGTCAGTATGCCGACAGTAGGTGATGATCACATCACGCACCCACAAGTCGTCAGTGGTACTAGCTGGACGTAACGGCTACCCGGGTATTGAGCGATCAGAAGATCAGCAAGCAAGCCCGCTCCAACTCCTGTAAAGCCTGCTGTTAATATTTCTCGTACAGTCCGGTCTCCTCGTCAGAGATATCGCATATCAAGTCTAGGGGTGATAAACGTCAGACCCCAATAACCGATAAGTCGTGCCGATGTGAGGCTCATAACGGGTCGAGAAACTACTGGTAACACTTTCCAGTAAATCTCTAAATCATCCCTGGCCAGGGACTTCCCTATTATGGCCAATCGAGCACAGCGCAACATCAACCCCTAATACCGGGAGAGACGAAACCCCTCCTATCGCTCATTTCCTCCATGTGACTCGGGACTGTACCCAAAAACCACCGTTTTGCACGCCCTCATGGACGTGGTAAGGTGGAAATCAAAGCACAGTGGAAATCACACAAGACTCTATAACGATCTCGGGTCTACAGACTAACCTGCATAAGTGTCACCAGAGAACTGCCATCTGACGTGAGGTATAATACCAGCTGGGAGTTCTCGGCGAGTCCGTCCAGTGTGCCCAGTCTCCACTGAGCACCCGTATACCATCTCTGATGTCAAACACCAATGGATATGGGATCATCCATCGCCCATCTCATGGGTCGAGAAGCGTATACGCTAGTCTACACTGGTATATCGTTGCCCCGTCTCGATACACCCACGACTAGGGACCTTGAAGGATGTACTTATGGACTACCATGTCCCCACTAGTTTGATCTGCATCATAGTCCAGGTAGTCAAGTACACATCCTAAGGGCTTTACCAACATGTAACGATAAGACAGTATAAAGAGACAAGTATACATGTTAAAGTAAAGAGCAACCAGATAGCATACTATCATATTGAGCAAGAAAGTCCTCTCTATATATGTCCAAGCATCCAATATAATATACATCATATGTACAATACTGGCCTCTAGGGCATACATACAACTAACACTTGATGCAAAAGAACCTACCTACCCAATGCAATTCACCCGTAAGGAAGCAGTGTGCCAGAAATGCCGCTATGGAACCTGTACGGCAAAACCTGCAAGAACTGTGGCACAACGGGGGTGAGTTGCCAACTCGTGAATAGAAAATATCTACAAACAGAAACCAAATGCATGACATAATCCTAGGTCAATACAATCAGATATAAAAACATCAAAGAATAAGCCTGAAGCATGATAAGGTGGCAACGTTACATATAATCGTGTATGTAGTGCCAAAAACTCGTGCCAGTGCCTCAGGTAATAACATGTCATACATATAAGGTATGTCTGCAGGAAGTAAATATGATGAAATATCAAATTGGATATCAATACACATATATTAGCGTCCCATTCCAGTAATATTGGTGTAAGGGTATATATAACAGCGCCCTCATACCCTGTTATATATACAAATGAAGTATGATCAATGTAATAAAAGTCTGTATATATGTGGATCCCGTCCACCTGTCACCCAATGACAATAAGCATCATGCATGTAAATGTGAGGATATAATCAAAATCATGGAAGCATCATGCATGTAAATGTGAGGATATAATCGTGAAACCTGTGCCTAGCATCGACACGTAAATCCTCGTCCCTATGGGGCTCCGTCTGCGGTTTCGGCCCTCGGCCCTGGCAGCACGGGTCAACCCATTTCCATCTCTCAACTCCGGTCGGTATCCGCCGGATACCCGCCGAGCTCAAATACAATCACCGGTAGGTACTCGCCCACCTCCAGGCTCAATCGGCATAATCCTTCGATCATCTTGCCGAGGGGAACCATACCGGGCCCCACCATGTACCCTCATACGGCACACACTTCTCGTATGGGGTATGTAATCAGAACCGATAAATCACATGGTGGCTGCGCAAATATCATATCAAGGAAACCGGGTAATTCAAATAAGTACATACTCTCCTTTGAAACTATCCACGGTTCCCAAATCCAGAAATATCATGAAATCGAATATCTCAATGCGTATAATCAGAAAGCATGATGTATATGACCTAGAATAATAGCATGCACATACAAGGTCATATCCTGATGCAATAATACTACTGTGTAGTGACATGGCAATTATCGATGATGAAGTGTGTGAGCCGGCAAGCAAGTGTACGTGGAACATATGCATCATCGATAATGGTGCTGGTGTCCTAACAGCATGATTGCAATATAGAAATAAACACATGCAATGCGATGCGGAATGGAATAATCAATGCAACAGTGAAGAATCTACAGCAATATGTACATATCCTGCAGTGGTGCCATTTGAAATAAGACGAATCGGGGTTTTGGTAAAATAAGGGTTACGGTGTTTTTAAGAATAGATACGTCTTTTGAAAATACCCGTAGAATCCCTTTACTTGTCCTTTAGATAATCCAGATTCGTTAGTTTTGAAATAGGTATGACTCGGGTCTAGTATAACATCTACTAAGCCAAGTCCATCAGTCGGTGTATGGAAACCACCTAAATCTGAGTCGATATATATATATATATATATATATATATATATATAATAGTCAGTGATTCCGCCTCAATAGTATCGCATACGATACAATACATCATCTGACATCCTCGAGTCATGAGTGCGGATCTATCATCAATATAAAGCTCGTACGGTAAATCGTCGTACGGCATCCCAATAGCTGGGTACGGGTCAATATCACAATCAGCTCATCTATTATTTGGTATCCTCATCATCATATCACATAATCTGGGGTACTGATCTAAGTCTAGTACAACTGATACTATCAATAGAACTGCGTGTGTAAATACACGTCCAAAGGCCCGCTAGAGATCACATGTCGTATCCTAAATACGAATCATATCAAATCACCGATCTCGCGGCACAATACCCAATATCATCGACTCATCTCCAATGTCGTCCAATATCATCAAACACAGTGCAAGTATAACGAATATGCAAGGGTGTGCGTGTAGGTGTAAATCTATTCTAGGGTTCGCGACTATGAACTACACTAGTTGCTTTTAACCCTAAACTATCCATAATACACCTATCACAATATCACGACACACTATAACTATTATAAATATATCAACTACGGACTGCGGGGGTGCTATACGCCGTCCACCCGACTTCCCCCGTAGATATAATCTACTCACCTTGCGTCTTCATTTGTGGACGTCGTCACGCGCTTGCTTGTCGTCACGAAGTCTTCACGGGGTACCTACACATCAATGTATCGTATATGCGCATTAAAACCAAATCAAAGCTAAAACGACACACGAAAACTAAAACGAAACTCTATGGGGCCTATAGGTACGCCTCCAGAACCAACAATCGATCCTCGATATCGTCGTATAAACGCCAAGTAGTCGAGGTAAAACGAAATACGCAACTGCAGAATTAAAAATACGGAATACGGAAACACGAATCCAAAACAGCAACTAAGGAAATAAGCTCCAGATATCACCCTAGGTCAAATTAGATGAATCTATACATGCCAGGGGTCTAATCTATACATGTAGGAGCTCTGGAACAAAAACGACTCAATTTGGTGCAGGCATGGCCGCAAATTGCGGCCAAAGGGAATTAATTGGCGTCCGGGTCATAGAGTTATGGGCTAGGGTCTTGGTGGTAGCTTCCTCGGTGCCTGCACATCTCACTGTCTAATCAATTTTATTTTAGGGGCCTCAGGGTGATAGCAGATTCCCAAATACACTCCCAGAGTTACTGTTTTCCCCGATATCCTTCCATAAATCCGTATTCTGGGTTAAAACTTTAGGTTAAGGTCCAATATAACATCACACCAGGATTCTAAGGTCATAACAAACCTCAATTTCACTTTACAACTCAAATTTACCCTAATCCTCTCTAGGGTTGTCCAAAATGCACAAAACTTCGTCGAAACGACATCAAACTTTAAAAGTGACTTAATCACTAGAAATGATACAACAATTGTGAAGGAATTACCCCAATAGAGACTCATGAATCCTTAACAGCGCCAAATCACAAACTTTCTTGGTCCAATGTGTAGATCTTGAGCTTGTGCACATTTTTAATGAAATGAGGGTAGGGTTTTGGTGATGTTTTGTGGTGATTTGTGAGGGTTGAAATGAGATGAAGGGGGAAGGAGAGCTGCTGGAGATAGCTTCAGCTGGAAATGGAGGGGAGAGATGAGGGAAAATGAGTGGGAGAGAGAGAAATCCAAGTCAAAAGATGCACCATGCCTCATTGCACTTTTCCCCTTTTTCTTTTCCTTTTTCTTTTTGTTTTCTTTTCCTCCAAAAACCCTTCTCACAAGAATAGTAACCCCAAATAACATGATAGAAAATGCACAAGTGTGATAAAAATGATATGTGCATATTTTGCACAAAATTGCTAATAACCCGATTAGCGATTTTTAATCGCGATTAGCACTAAATTAACATATAACTAATTATAAAAACTTAAAAATGGCATAATTCATTAAAATAACCTATTTTAGAATTTTACATAATTTTTCCAAATTTTTCTGTATTTAATTATACCTAAATATTAAAATATTCAATAAAATAATATTAAATTATAAAAATTCCCAAAAATAATATTTTATTTTTTAGAAATGTTACAAGGGTAGTCCACAAGTACATTCTATAATTGTTCCAAGTCGAGGGTGTATCGAGACAGGGCATCGATATTCTCGAGTAGACTAGCGTATGCGCTTCTTGACCCGTATGATGGGCGATGGATGATCCCACATCCATTGGTGTTTGACATCAAAGATGGTATACGGGTGCTCTGTGGAGACCGGGTACACTGAACGGACTCACCGAAAACTCCTAGTTGGTATTATACCTATCGTCTGATAGCAGTTCTCTGGTGACACTGGTACAGGTTAGTCTGTAGACCCGAGATCGTCATAGACTCTTGTGTGATTTCCACTGTGCTTTGATTTCCACCTTACCACGTTCAAGAGAACGTGCAAAATGGTGGCTTTTAGGTACATTCCCGAATCACATGGAGGCAATGAGCGATAGGAGGGGTTTTGTCTCTCCCGGTATTGGGGGTTCATGTTGCTCTATGCTTGATTGGCTATAACTGGAAGTCCCTGGCCAGGGATGATATGGAGATCTACTGGTAAGTGTTATCAGTAGTTTCTCGACATGTTATAAGCCTCACATCGGCATGACTTATCGGTTACTGGGGTCTTACGTTTACCACCCCTAGACTTGATATGCGACATATCAGACGAAGAGACCGAACTGTACGGTAGTGTTACTGACAGGCTTTACCGGAGTATGAGCAGGCTTGCTTGTTGATCTTCTGATCGCTCAATACCCGGGTGGCCGTTACGTTTAGCTGAACGCTGACGGCTTGTGGATGACTGATATGATCACCACCTACTGCCGGCGTATTGACGAATCTTTAGAGTCCTACACAAAGCTTTCCTGGCTCAGGAGAAACGGAGTAGGAGCACATATGTGATATGTGCTGGACCGAGAATAATACGAGTATGTGATACCGTATTCTATTTCTCGAGATGTGTGATATCGGTCGGTTATATGTGATATAACCGGGTTATCGGATCAAGTGTTGATTCGATAAAATGATACATTTGATATTAGTTGGTTATATGTGATATGGTCGGATTATTAAATCAAGTGTTGATTTAATAATTTAATGTATAATTATATATTTGATATATTAAATTACATTAACTAATATTTGCTCACTTAAGTATTTCTTTTTTCTCACTTATGATACATTTAATATATATGTGATATATGTTAATTGTATTATTTTCTTTTGTGCAAAAATAATGTATATGTGATATATATTATTGTGGCATTCTAGGTTATACATGCAACATGGGTGTATGAGACTTACACCGTGTATGAGATAATGCTAAGGTTTTTATTTATTTATGTAATTCAAAAATGAAAGGAATTTGTCATGGTTGCAAGCTATGGATAACCATTGACTTAGTCCACCATTTTTGTTTTGCCTTAGATATTTATAAACCTAACCATTATCTTTAACTATGGTTTATTCTCTACAAGGGTTAATATGTGATATGAACTCACCCATGGTTGCATTTCTATCCTCACTCCCATTTCATTCATCACTTCATCTTCTTCTTCAAGCTCAAGGGAGAGCTCTCTAGCTTTTGACCAAGTGAGGAAAAATAGTGAGAAAAAGAATTCTAACGTGAGAAAAATTCCTACTTCATCATCCTCTACAAGATTAGCCATTTAGTTTGGGGTGTTAGCTTCACTGATCCCTAATTAGTGAAGAGGTAGCTTGAGTCGGTGTCTCCTCGACGTAGATCATCTTTGGCTTTGAAGACTTCAAGGATGTTTGCATTTTTCACCTTGTGAAGCCTCTCAAGAGTTTGGGAGATCATTACTCGCAGCGAAGGGACTTCTAAACGGAGCATTTGAAGTGACGGACCGGTCTACAAATGTTGTATTCAGCATTCACTTAGTTGTAAAGTTGTTTAAATATCGTATTGTCTAAATCTCAAGTTAAGATTCTAGGGTTAGGGTTAAGTAGCATGGCAAAATTTTGAAAATGGCATGGACAATGCCTCCCGAAACCTTGATGTTGTGCTAAGTAACCCTACAGCATGATCTCAGTACAATCACGTTCCTTATGAAATTGACGTTAAGATTTTGTTTTGCTCGGGACGAGCAAAAGATAAGTTTGGGGGTATTGTTCATCACAGAAAACTGCATTACAATACCTCTCATTCATTATCAATTTTGTATAATATCGGTACTATTAACCCGTGTCTGCTCAATAAATACAGATTACAGCTATTCGTGACAAAACACTGGAAGCACACTCAAATATATGGATATGAAATTTGTGAGCCGACACTGCAACCGAAACTGCAAACCGATCCATATTTAAAGAGTTTCTTTTTACAACTTGCATGTGTACACACTTTTTATCAAAAATCGTCCAACACATACAAGTGTCAACACCATTTTGTGTTGCATGAACCTAGTGGGCTGCTTTACACAAGTGGGCACACAAGTTGGCACACACAAATCATGACTTGTGTAAGAGAAGAGGCAAGTGGGCTTGTGATGAGTGATATGAAAAGTTATGATGTGATTTAAAGGTTTGATTTCCCTCTAAAAACTACTGGGTACAACTCAGGCTTCTACAAAGAGAACAAACAACACCGGTGGGATTATGGGGAGCACACAACATTACAGAACCAGCACGAGACCCAACGAGCCAAGCTGTCACGACCCGAAAGTACGGAAAATGACCGGCACTTAGACTACGAACGTCTCAAGGCATACGTGCTCTAAGTAAGCCGAGCCCAGAAATCCAAACCAAGAAAGGTAGTAGAGTGTAGGAAAACCATTTTTTAATCAACCAGCTAGCAACATAATATACAACGCCTAAAGGCGAGGATCACAACAGAAAAGGGAACTCAACAGCATGAAACATAGAGAAATATAACGTGCGACTCTAAGGTCGAAAGAATAAACACCACTGGTCTCTATCTCAAATAAGTACATGTTTGGTTGATGGAACTTCTAGATACAATTGAAATATAATATACAATGTATAATGATGGGTACGATACAAATAACCCACCTACTAGCAAGTCACCTGAAAGAAGTTGTGCCCGCAAAGCCATAATGAAACCCGTACGGCAACACCTGCAAGAAACTGGGGCACAACGGGGTGAGTTGCCAACTCGTTAGTAGAAAAAGATCTACGAACAGAAAATCGCATGTATGACGCAATCCTAGGTCATACGCTCATAATATATAATCCTTAAATATATAACCAGCAGCCTATAACAATGGCTAGGGTAACTATCTAACCCAAATGTAATCCCATGTGCCCGTATCAGTGTCAGTGCCTCAGGTAGCAATGTATCATATGAATGAATGAAAAGTATGATCAATGTAATCAAAGTCTGTATGTGATCAATGTCTGTATATAGGTGGATCATGTCCACATGTAACCCAATGACAATAAGCATCATGCATGTAAATATGAGGATATAGTCAAAATCATAGAAAAACATCATGAAACCGGTGCCCAGCATCGGCACAAAACATAGCCTCAATCTCAATATCTCAATGTCTCTGATAAGTCTCACTATCTAGGGCGCCGTCAATCCAGACCGGCCCCTACCATCAATCTCAAGACCACGACGGTATCCTCCGGATATCCCACGTGTCGGGTAAAATCACCGGTCGGTAGTGCTCCCCTGCCAGGCTCAATGCCATCACCTGCGATCTTCTTGCCCCGGGGTACCGCACCGGACCCACCATGTACCCGCAATCGGCCTCATCAGCCTCCTCGAATCGGGTTTCACATGTCGCTCTTAGCACCGAGAAAACACATGGTGGACTCACTGAAATATCATATCAAGGGTAACCGGGTTTTTAAAACAATTACATAATCTATTTGAAATACCCACGGTTCCCAAATCCAGAATATCATAGAAACAACATATCTCAATGCGCATAATCAGAAAACATGATGTATGTGACATATCAATGAAGTGCTAGTATAACAGTATATCATGCAACATGGAATAATAGTATGCACATACAAGGGTCATATCCTGCTATAATAATACTACTGTGTAGTGACATGGCAATTACCGATGAAGATGTGTGTGAGCTGGAAAGTAAGTGTACGTGGTACATACACATCATCGGTAAGGGTGTTGGTGTCCTAACAGCATGATATCAACAATAGAATATGAATCACAATAAGTATACGATGCGGAGCAACAATAATAATGTGCGGGAGCTGAATACCAAACACAATGATAGCTAAACTGCATCTAATGTCATAAGAGTCATATAGCTACATAACTATAAGGCTGAGCTAAAGCTAACAGTAGGTAAGGGAAACCGCCTAACCTCTGAGTCGATACATATAAATATATATAGTCGGTGATCCCGCCTCGATAATATCACATCCGGTACCATATCCCTATAATCGGTTATTCCCAAGTCAAGAGTGCGGATCAAACATCAAAATATAGCTCGTACATAAATCCGTCGTACGGCATCCCCAAATCTGGGTACGGATCAATATCACATTCGTCATATCACTCATCGGGTATTCTCTATATCAAATATCATAATCTGGGTACTGACCTACGTCTAGTACAAGATAACATCATCATTATCATCATGATCTGAATACTGATCAACAGTCTCGTATTAATCGATATCATCAGCACATATCATCTCAAGGAGTATACCTCGCCCAAGGCGGCCTATCATACTAATCTTGTCATATCATATCATGTCATATCACATGTCGACCATTTTATATGTATATCACTATTCCTATGGCATTATCATCCCAAAATCCACTAAAGCATCAAGACGTATCTCAAATATGAATTTTACCATGTCACCGATATCATAATCTCGGATCAACTATCATCGACTCATCTCAAACCCAGTATCATCCTCAAATCCGTATGTGAACACATAGTCCCATACCCACGTGAAAACATATCTATATAGAATCCCATAACCACATATGAAATAAGGATGTATGCAAGTATGTATGTGTGTATATGTATGTGTAGTGCACCCACTACCTAAGGTTCCGTTACCTTTCACCAATCCAACACACCAATATACATCCTAAACATCAATAATTAATCCCAAACAACATATAATAATTGTGAGTGTGTATACACATCCGTATACAACACCACGAACTGCGGGGGTGCTATACGCCATCCACTCGACTTCTCCCCGTAGATATAAATCTACTCACCTAGCTTTATGCGTGCCGATGCCGATGTCGCCATTTGCATCTCCAACGCCTCGACGCCACGTGGGGTACCTATAAAGATATCACACGCTAAAACACATGAAAATCATGTCGGAAACAAAAACGGTACACGTTACGCCGATAGGTAAAAACCTACAGCCTCGCGCGCAAACACAACCAATATCCCTCTGCCGTTGGCATTCAAACGCCACCCGACAGAAACGAATCATCGAATACCAAAATCCCTACGAAAACAAGTCATAAATCATGCGCCAACTCAAGAAAATCAACCCAGATTCTACCCTGGTTGGAACCAGACAAAAATAGACATACCCAGGGTCAAGTTTATAGGTAAAAGAGCCGTGCACCAAAAACGAGTGGGTTTCATCCTGCTCTGGCCGCAAATTGCGGCCAGAAGGAATATATCTGCGCCCTGAAATGGGAGTTGGGGGCTAGGTCTTTAGGTGGTGGTTCCAGGGTGTCTGCACATCCTACTGCCAAGTCAATATTATTTTAGGAGGTCCGGGTTGATAGCAGTTTCCAGAAAGGCCACAAAGTCGACAAAATTGCTAATTTACGCCAAGTCGAATAAATCTGGTAACCAACTGGAAATCTGGGGTAAGCTTGATTAAACTGGTCTCAAATACATTTAATAGGGCTATACCAACCATCACAACCTTCCCTTGGCCAAATCTCACTCAAATTTACCTAAACTAGCACTTAACCACATAATAATACTAAATTTCAGCTATATAACCAGAACTTGGCAAGATAGGAATTTGGTTGTGAGATTATACCTCAAGGGGGTCCTAGGATGAAAGAGAAGGGAAGAAGGAGGAGGGGTGTTGCTGCTGAAGTAACCTGTAGCAGCCTCAAGTGTATGTTTGTTGCTGCTGATGCTGCTGTTTCCACTGCAGTTGTTGCTGCTGTTTTCACTAAAATATGTGTTGCTGTTGTTTTAGGTGTTGTGGTAGTGTTTAGGTTGTTGAAGCTGCTGTGTTGTGTTGGTGTGTTTATGGTGTTGGGTTGCTTTTGTGGCTGCTGCAGTAGTTATGGTGTTGTGGTGGCTGATGTAGCTACTGATGTGATGAAATTGGGGCTGAAGCTATTTTTGCTTGTAGTTTGTTGCTGTTGCTTGCAACCCTCTCTCTCTCTTTTTCTTGTGCCTGTGTGTAGCAGTAGGAGTGTTGGGGGTTGGTGTTGTGAGGGGTGAAGTTGAAGTATGATGGTGTTGTGTTGTGTGAGATATGTGAGTGTGAGTGAGTGAGAGGGAGAGATGTGAGAGGCAAAACTTTTGAAGTGAAAGGTGATTGTGACATTATCTAGGAGCCACCTCCCTCTCTCTCTCAATGAAAGCTAGCATGACCACCATCATGGCTCTCTCTCTCTAGCCACAAGTCAACCCCCACTTAATCCAATTTTTTTAACAAAGCTAAACCCTTAATTAACCCACTTAACTTAACCAAAAGGTTAACCCATCATGGTTGGCTAAACATGGCAACCCTAGACTTAACACAAGTTAACATGCACAAGTGTGTGCAGTCCAGATAAAATTCCGATAAAATATCCATAAAACCAGATAAAATATTTAAAAGCCATTTTGGTAAACATTTTACCAAAAACCCCACATTAAGACACACTAACCACTAAACACAAACTCAGGTGTTACAGTCTTCCCCCCTAAAGAAAATTCGTCCCCGACTTTAAAATATAAAGCAACGCATACCTTCAAAAAGATGGGGGAACTTCTCCCGCATCTCGCCCTTGGCCTCCCAAGTGACCTATTCACCATTCGAGCTGCGCCAAAGCATCCTTACTGATGGCAAGACCTTCGATCTAAGTTTCTTCACTTGTCGGTCCAATATCACGACTGGCTGTTCGGTGAATGTAAGATTGCGCCCGGCTGAATGGTCTGATGTTGAATCATGTGCGAAGGATCATGTAGGTATCTGTAAAGCATCGACACATGGAACACGGGGTGAACATCTAGGAAGTCGGGTGGAAGAGCCAAACGATATGCTACTGTGCCCGCACGCTCGAGGATCTCGAAGGGACCCACAAATCTGGGCCAAGCTTCCCCCTTCCATTCAAACCTCATCACTCCCTTCATTGGAGAGATCTTCAGAAAAACGTGATTGCCAACTGCGAACTCTAATCTGCGGCGGCGTCTGTCAGCATACGATTTCTGCCCGCTCTGAGCTGTCCTCACCCTTTCTCGAATCAACTGTATCTTCTCGGTCGTCTCCTGTACGATCTGTGGCCCTAAAATACTGCTCTCACTGAGCTCTGCCCAACAGACGGGCGATCTGCATCTCCTCCCATTACAAGGCTTCGAAAGGTGCCATCTGAATAGTGTCTTGGAAGCTGTTGTTGTAGGTGAACTCCACCAAGGGTAAATGATGATCCCAGCTACCACTAAAGTCTGAAACGCACGCTCTGAGCATGTCCTCGAGAGTCTAAATAGTCTGCTTGTAAGTCGATGTACAACACCCCACGACTTGTGGGGAGGCGGAAATATGAAAAACGATCTTGTAGTTTGCTTAAACATCGACTAACCGCATGAATCGAAGCTAAACGATAACTAACAACTAACATAGGAGTTCTAAACTACTATGTGAAGTGATTATACCTGTAGAACCGTGTCCTTCGTCTTTACGAACCCCACCTCCTCCTCGACCTTCTCCAAGTAGTAGACGATCCACAACGAGAGCTTTACTCCAAGCTTTGCCTCTAAAGTTTAGGCAACTAGGTTTCTTTAAGTGCTAATCAAAGTACCTAGATGATATAGAGTGAGGGTTATGGATTAAGTAGTCTAACTAATCCTTGTACTCAACACATGAGAGGGGGGATTGGGGTTTGAAGAGAGGAAGCTTGAGGAGAGAGAAGGTGAGAAGAATCATTGATATGAGAAAATGAGTTATCATAATATATATGAAGCATTAAGATTTATCAATAAAAGATAATCAAAAGATGAATAATCATGCTTCATAAATATCTAATGGTGATTCATTACCATGAGTCATTTAGCATTTATGATGCATTAATGACATGGATGAATCACTCATATGACTCACTAATCTCATTCAATGTATATGCCATCTTAACCTCCTTAGTCACCATCTTCTAGAAGCTTCTCGCGCAATTACGAGAACGCCCCTCCTATCCGGGAAAACACGGAAAAACTTTAGACTGTATAAATCCAATAACCGGATACTAGTAACTGGCTTAAACCAAAGCCGACTAGTAAAAACTGTCTGAAAGTCGTAAGTGCGTAAACACACGTATGCGTCCGAACCCTTGTCGTAAAACCATACGACCTTTATATCGTTTCGCCTGAAGTAGGGAAACTCTCTGTATGGGACTCTAAAGACTCGACTACTACGCTGGCAGTTGGTTTAACCACAGACCGCAAGCGTCACTAGCTTTACGTAACGGTCCCCAGGTAGATGTCGATAAGAAGGCCGATGAGGAAACCCATCCGAACTCCTACTGAGCCTGCTGTGACAATCTCCGTACAGTCCGGTCTGTTCCTCTAAGACTATCGCATATCGGGCCTAGGGGGTGGCAAGCGTCAGTCCCCTAATAGCGGTATAAGTCGTGTCGGAGCGTAGCCCATTACACCCTGAGAAACTACTGGAACCTACCAGCAAATCTCGCTTGCCCTGGCCAGGGACTTTGCGTAATAGCTCTCTGACACAGTGCGATATCAACCCCCAATACCGGGAGAGACGAATCCTGTCTAACCGCCACTGCCTCAAAGTGCTCGGGAATGCACCCAACTGCTACCTATTTGCACGACTCCTTTGAGCCGTGGTAGGGTAGCAATCTAAGAACAGTGGGACACACTCGAGGCGAAGTAGCAGTTCAAGTCTGTCGACTATGCTGTACTCATGTCACCTGGGAACTGTTCACTGACGACTGGTATAAAACCAACCAAGAGTTCCCTGTGAGTCCTGTCCGGTGTATCCGTAACCTAACGAGCACCTGCATACTATCTCTAGTACGACGTACTGACGGCTGTGGGACAGACCATCTCCCCAACTGGGATGAGAAGCGTACACACTAGTCTACTCCGGAGTATCGATGCCCTGCCTCGATAATCCAACGACTAGAGACCTGAATAAGGATGTGCTTGTAGACTACCCAGCCCCCACTAGTGTGACTGCCATCACAACGCTGGTAGTCAAGCAAGATCCTAAAAGCTCTATCAATACGTATACTCACATATTAAGATAGAAAAACCAAGTAGCATACTACCATGTTTAGCAAGACTGTTATATACATGTGAATATCCCAAGCTTCCATTAAGTAATATACAAACTAGTATGATACAGTAATGGCCTTCTAGGGCATAAACACTAACAATCTCCAACTTTCACTAGGGCCATGTACTGGCGTATCGAAGACCGATGATCTCGAGTAGCCTTTTGAACTGAATCTGAGGTAGGGCCTTAGTGAATGGATCAGCAATGTTATCCTCTGTATTTACTCTCTTTACCTCGATCTCCTGGCGATCTACGATCTCCCTGATCTGGTGATACCGCCTTAAGATGTGTGTGGACTTTTGATGGGACCTGGGTTCCTTCGCTAAAGCTATAGCGCCGTTGTTGTCACAATACAGAGGTATTGGACCAACACTGGTAGGAACCACCTGAAGTTCTGTGAGGAACTTCTTCATCCAGACAGCTTCTTTTACGGCATCGCAAGCAGCTATGTACTCCGCTAACATTGTTGAGTCAGCAACGGTGTCCTGCTTGGAACTCTTCCAACAGACCGCCCCTCCATTGAGGGTAAAGACATAACCCGACATGGACTTGGAGTCATCCTTGTCACTCTGGAAGCCGGAATCAGCATAGGCCTCTATCCTGAGGTCTTTTCCGCCGTAAACCAAGAACATCTCCTTAGTCCTTCTCAGGTACTTGAGAATGTTCTTTACTGCTATCCAGTGATTCTCCCCTGGATTTTCCTGATACAGGCTTACAACGCTCAATGCGTATGCTACATCTGGGATGGTACATAACATCGCATACATTATAGAGCCTACCGCAGAAGCGTAGGGTATAATCGACATGCGTTCCCTTTCCAAATCAGTCTTGGGAGACATCTCTTTGGAGAGGGTGATTCCGTGACAAGCCGGTAGGTTACCGCGCTTAGAATCTTTAATACTGAATCTTTTCAATATGGTGTCTATGTACCTCGACTGTGAAAGTCCCAACATCCTCTTTGATCTATCACGATAGATCTGGATCCCCAGAATGTAGGTGGCATAACCCAGGTCCTTCATGGAGAATTTCTGTGACAAGAATCTTTTGACTGACTGTAGCATAGGAATATCATTTCCTATTAGGAGAATGTCATCCACGTACAAGACGAGGAATACAACAACTCTCCCTACAATCTTACTGTATATGCATGGTTCATCTGGATTTTTGATAAAGTCGAATTCTTTGACAGTATCATCAAAACAGATGTTCCAACTCCGCGATGCCTGCTTTAGTCCATAAATGGACTTAAGCAGCTTGCATACTTTACCGCTGCTCCCACTCTGAATGAATCCCTCTGGCTGATCCATATAGACGCTATCTTCTAAATTTCCATTTAGAAAGGCCGTCTTTGCGTCCATCTGCCAAATCTCATAATCGTGAAAGGCAGCAATAGCAAGAAGGACCCGAATGGATTTCAGCATAGCCACTGGAGAAAAGGTTTCGTCATAGTCCAAACCAGGTCTTTGACGGAAACCCTTTGCAACAAGTCTAGCCTTATAGGTTTCAACCTGTCCATCTACACCAATCTTCTTTCTGAAGATCCACTTGCATCCTACGGGTTTTACCCCATCTGGAGTAGTGTCCAAAGTCCATACTTTGTTAGTGTACATGGACTCCATTTCGGTCCGCATTGCATCCAGCCATTTTACCGAGTCACCGCTCTGAATGGCTTGCTAGAAGCTAGTAGGGTCGTCATTATCAATGACGCAATCTTCTCTATCCCCGTCTATGAGAAAACCGTAGTATCTCTCGGGCGGATGAGACCGCCTACTACTTCTGCGGATAGGCGCTGGTATGTCCCTTTCTTCTGAAACTTCTTGTTCTACCAAACTTTCAGTAACAGCTTGTGGTTCTGGAATTTCTTCCAGTTCTACTGCGCTCCCACTCTTCTGATTTTCTAAAAATTCAGTTTCTAAGAAGTGGGCATGACGAGAAACAAAAACTTTTTGTTCCTCTGCGTAATAGAAATAATATCCCTTGGAGTTCTTTGGATATCCTACAAGCTTACACTGTACTGAGCGTGCCTCGAGCTTGTCCGGATGCTGCTTTTTTACAAAAGCTGGACACCCCCATGTCCTAAAATGTTTTAGACAGGGTTTCTTCCCACTCCACATCTGATATGGTGTGGTAGGCACAGTCTTGGTTGGAACCTGGTTCAAAAGATATGCAGCTGATTCTAGTGCATAACCCCAGAAAGATCGCGGTAACTCAGCCTTACTCATCATGGAATGAACCATATCCAATAGGGTTCGATTCCTCCTTTCCGATACACCATTGTGTTGTGGTGTGTATGGAGGAGTAAGCTGAGAGAGAATTCCATTGTCTTTTAAGTAACCCAGGAATTCGGCACTTAAGTATTCACCACCTCGATCAGATCTCAGTGTCTTTATACTTTTGCCTGTCTGTTTTTCCACTTCATTCTTGTATTCTTGGAATTTCTCAAAGGCCTCGGATTTATACTTCATTAAGAAGATATATCCATACCTAGAGAAATCATCCGTAAAAGTAATGAAGTAGGAATAACCACCTCGCGCATGTGTAGACATTGGACCGCGCACGTCACTGTGAACGAGTCCTAAGAGCTCGCTCGCTCTTACTCCGTGTCCAGTAAACGGAGTCTTTGTCATCTTTCCCATGAGACAAGATTCACAAGTGGCATAAGGTTGATATTCGAACGGATTCAAATATCCTTCTCTATGTAACTTCGTTAATCGTGTTTCATTGATGTGACCTAGTCAACAATGCCATAGGAAAGCCTGATTTATTTCTGGAGACTTTCTTTTAAGTGTGTTCTGGACATTGAAAACCTGAGCTTGATTCAATACGTATATACCGTCATCTAATGTACCGGACCTAATCAGAACATGATTTAGGTGGATGTGAACTACATCGCTTACGAATGTAAAGTCATATCCCTCTCTTGAAAGTGAGGACACTGATATGATATTACAAGTCAAACTTGGTACATACAGACAGTTACGTAGAATCAATATCTGCCCACTTGTCAAACCTAGGCGATATTCTCCCACGGATTCAGCGTCTACGCTCATTCCGTTTTGCAACTCTGAGAGACAAATCACCTATCCTTATAACTTTACGGTTTCTCAAAGCATGTAACGAATTACAGATATGAGATCCTGCTCCGGTATCTAGTACCCAGGAAGTAGAGTTAATTGACAAACAGTTCTCAATTACAAACACACTTGAGGCTGAAGCCACAACATACTTCGTATCCTGGCTACTGGCTTCCAAAGCCCTGCAATCCTTCTGCCAATGTCCATTCCCATAACAATAGGAATATCCTTCCTTACCTATACCAAGTCCCGAAACTTTTTCTCTTCCCTTTCCTCCTACTTTGCTGACACCGTATATCGGCTTTGTAGAGGTCTTCTTCTTTTCACCCTTTGCTTTCGCCTTGGATGAAGAAGAAGAAGGTCCTCTATTAAGCAGAGCTTGTGTCTCCCTGGTTTCTTTCAGGGTGTAAGTAGAGGGTAGCGACTGGGGAAATAAGTCAGTATATGACCTGTTTCCCAACGTGGTCTCCAGGTCCTTGAGCTCATCAATATAGCTAGTCATCGTAAGGACGTCGTCCCTTACAGATGACCCGTCAGCCGACCTCGCTTGAATTAATTCGTTCGAGGCCTCATATCTTACGATATGAGATTGCTCTCCATATAAATCTTTGTTATGGAGAAAGATGGAAACTAAGTCCATCTTCTCGTGCTGCTTCTGGTATATACCATCAACTGAAGCCAACACGAGGCACTTGGCTTTCGCTTTATTCTTTTTCTTTGTCTGACGGATATCCATATCCGCGACGGTGGAAACTGGACCTGGGACGGTGGGATCTTGAGTAGTAATAGGGTGGTCCAGCTTGTCATAGGCAATGGTCATCTGGACTGACCTTTGCCAGTCATATAAGTTAGATTCAGTCAACTTGTTATCTAGATGTAACCTAGTCATGGTCACAAGGTCGCTGCAATGAGAGAGAGAGAGAAGAAAACACTTTAGCATGATGCTCTTGCAAGTTTAGATTGGTTTTTAATTTATCTAAACTGGATGGCTCCCACTGTTTCTCGAATCCTTCCTCAAACCATAAAAGAAGAATTAGCCAGGACTATTCTCACTGTACAATTCTTGCTTAACCGTTCAGCCAGGCTAGTGTCGATACTTCGAGGGAGGTTTTCCAACGCTTTCGCGAATTTCTTTAATTAAAGAACCTTTTTTCTCTGGGGGCGTAACCTCGCTGACACCTTTCTTGACACCTACTTGGTTTATAGCATTGATCGTTAAGTGACGAATATCTTGATAAGTAGCATATACTCACAGTAGGATCAGGATCCAAATATCATCGTATGATAATGTTGAGGGAATCCTACCAACATTCATCAAACTCCAAATGGTATGCATCTCTTTGCAAATTTGAGTTTCTTTAGAAATTCCCGATATAGCTTTTTGCCCCATGTTCTTATGATCTTGACTAAGGGCCAACAAATCATAAGTCACATGTCAAGTTCTGCCCATCATTATCCTGTTGATTTGAACCCATCCGTATATACTCTTGACTAAGGGCCAAACAAAGTAAAACGACTGTCCCAAACCAACTCATCTATCTATGCAACAAATGAATACCCCAGCAGCTACCAATCACTATGTCTTGACTAAGGGCCAAACAAACATAGCTTGAATACTACTGACCATTCATAAGAAATGACGGAGGGCTACGACTGGTTTTGGCGAAACCGTGAACGTAGTGAACTTGATATAATCGAAGGAACCTGATAGCTTTTTAAAATGAGTGGTTACAGCTCCGTAATTAAAAATTCTGCTCTTTTAAAATAACCGAGTAGTTTCTTTTAAATTGTTCCAACGATTCAACTTTTGGTTTATTTTCTTTGCATTATTAATAATGCGTTCCATCATTCACCTATCATTGCAGAAAACAACGAAAATACAACGTCCTCTTATTCCATTCGCATTCGCCACGGGGTCCCGTCATGACCCGTTAGGTTACTTAACTAACGACAGAGCGGGGGTTGGGCTAGCGCGGGTGTAAAACATAAGTGACGTCTAAATAGCTATCTTATATAGATATTGTACATTCGTCAGACGCAATAATAGGCATTCCAGATCACAGATGAACTTTATTGGATTTGCAAGCAATCCGTGTTTTTTTGAGCCTGCAACAAAAGACGGATTACACAGTTGTGATGAATAGCCATTACCCCACCCAAGACCCCAACGGGTACGGCAAACTACCCGCCCGGCAGTTTGTGCACCCCACCTTGGGTCTGTCCTAGGAGCAAAAACAGTAAAATGAAATAATACAACGGTGGCTACAACCGCAACCTGGATGTGCCCCGTAAAATAATATTACAACAAATTACATTTACATCAAATGAATTAAATAATAACCCATCACATAACCCCGGCTATACATCACAACAGTCCAACACAGTTCATATACACAAACAGATAAAATCCATTACAGAAATGTGCAACCCCCTGCCAACCGACATACTAGCAGTTAGGGGAGGTTTACGAACACATTATACAAACACAGATATAATCAAATTAGCAAACATCGTAAAATTTCGATCGAACAAACGCTTTTAGATTCTACTCCAATACTTCTCTGTGCACCTGAGACTTGAGCAGAAAAATAAACATCCCAGAAACATCACTGTTAACGCCTAGGAGTTACTGAATAAATTTGGGCCGACTCGGCCCCAACTCGGCCGCGGATCCGCCGCGGATCGCATGGATCCGCCGCGGATCGCATGGATCCGCCGCGGTTCCGCGGTGAGATGGTCGAGTTAGGGGTCCAAATTTCTTCAGTAGCCCTAGTTTTCCCTGCTTGTTATTCTGAGGCACCCTGAAAAATTTTTAGAGCCAGTTTAAAATTCGACAGCAAGCGTGATAATCGACGATGTTTCCGGTTCCTTTTTGCGTTCAAAATTCTTACGAATTTGCTAATGAGTTAATTATTGTTTAGCGAGCTCTAATACCACTGTAAGTCGATGCACAACACCCCACGACTTGCGGGGAGGCGGAAATATGAAAAACGATCTTGTAGTTTGCTTAAACATCGACTAACCGCATGAATCGAAGCTAAACGATAACTAACAACTAACATAAGAGTTCTAAACTACTATGTAAAGTGATTATACCTGTAGAACCGTGTCCTTCGTCTTTACGAACTCCACCTCCTCCTCGACCTTCTCCAAGTAGTAGACGATCCACCACGAGAGCTTTACTCCAAGCTTTTGTAGGGTTCCTAGGCACACTTATGAAGGTTCATAACGCATCAAAGATGTACGAATAAAATTTTACTTGTGCCGAACAACCCAAAGACAGGATCTTTGCTAGATTATTAGGGTTTAGCATGCAAGATTACATCTTTTTATCTAAGTGTGACGGATTACAACCTTTGTAGTCCGCTCCTTCGCTTCATAAGCTCCGAGTAGAAGTCCCTTCGCCGCGATCCATGATCTCCCGGACTCAAGAGAGGCTCCACGACTCGAACGATCCATGCTAGCTTGAAGTGTTCCAAATCTCCGATGATCTACGTCGAAGTTGCAATAACCCAAGCTTTCTCACTCTAAAGAGATGAACACCCTAATCTCATGGGCTAGATGAGATGAGGATGAGGGAGTAGTATTTATGCTTTCTTTTTAATTCACTTTCTCACAATTTATCATCACAAATGGAATTTCTAGTGAGCTCAAAATCAAGAGAGAAGAAGATGATAATGGAAAATGATAATTCCTTTTGTGATGAATAGAAAAGAAATCTATATGATTAATATATCAACCATGGTCAAGGAAGAGTGGCTAAGAGTTTGTAGAGAATAAACTAGAGTTAGGGTTTGGTTAGGTTAAGTTATGAGTCATGGAAAAATATCAACCATAATATCTTAACCAAGACAAAAGCAAAGCTTCTAGAAGGTGCAAGAAGAAGCTAACCCTAATCAAACCCTAATCCCATTTAATCTTCCTTAAACATGTTTAATAACAAATCATATCATGTCACAATAATATATATCACATATATATTATATATTTGCAACAAAAGAAAATAATACAATTAACATATATCGCATATATATCAATGTATCATCCAGTGAGAAAATGAAATAATAAAGCGAGCCAATATTAGATAATGTAATACAATATATCATATATATTACTATACATTAAATCATCGAATCAACACTTGATCCGACGATCCGGCTATATCGAATATTACCGACTAATATATATCATGTACCGATTCAACGAATCAACACTTGATCCGATGACCCAGTTCATATCTAAATATCGCGAGAATATAATACGGTATCTCATATCGCATTATTCTCGGTCCTGCACATATCACATATGTGCCTCTACTCCGTTTCGCCTGAGCCAAGAAACCTCTGTGTAGGACTCTAAAGAATCGTCAATACGCCGGTAGCAGGTGATGATCATATTAAACACCCACAAGCTGCAAGCGGTCAGCTAAACGTAACAGCCACCCAGGTATTGAGCGATCAAAAGATCAACAAGCTAGCCTGTGCGTTCTCCTGTGAATCCAATCAGTAACACTCCCGTACAGTCCGATCTGTTCGTCTGATATGTTGCATATCAAGTCTAGGGGTGGTAAACGTCAGACCCCAGTAACCGATAAGTCGTGTCGATGTGTGGCTCATAACGGGTCGAGAAACTACTAGTAACACTTACCAGTAAATCTCTATATCAGCCCTGGCCAGGGACTTCCAGTTATAGCCAATTGAACACAGCACAACATCAACTCGCTATACCGGGAGAGACGAATCCCCTCCTATCGCTCATTGCCTCCATGTGATTCGGGACTGTACCCAAAAGCCACCTTTTTGCACGCCCTCTTGGACGTGGTAAGGTGGAAATCAAAGCACAGTGGGAATCACACAAGACACCATGACGATCTCGGGTCTACAGACTACCCTGTACCAGTGTCACCAGAGAACTACCATCTGACGTGTGGTATATCACCATCTGGGAGTTCTCGGCGAGTCCGACCAGTGTACCCAGTCTCCACTGAGCACCCGTACACCATCTCTGATGTCAAACACCGATGGATATGGGATCATCCATCGCCCATCATATGGGTCAAGATGCGTATACGCTAGTCTACTCTGGTGTATCGATGCCCTATCTCGATATACCCTCGACTAGGAACAGTTATAGGATGTACTCATCGACTACCGTGGCCCCACTAGTATGATCTCATCATAGTCCCAGTAGTCGAGTACATATCCTAAGGGCTTTATCAATATGTGAGAGAAAAACAGTAAACCAGTACAAGTCAACATGTTAAGATAAAGTGAAACCAAATAGCATACTATCATGACGAGCAAGAAAGTCATCTCTATATATATCCAAGCATCCATTATAATATACATCATATGTACAACAATGGCCTCTAGGGCATATACATAACTAACAATCTCCCACTTGCACTAAGGCCAGCTGCTGTAGTATCTCATACCTAGCATCCCGAATAATCTCTCAAACTGTATCTGGGGAATAGCCTTCGTGAATGGATCCGCAGTGTTGTCCTTCGTATCTACTCTCCTGACCTCGATCTCCCGGCGATCAATTATCTCCCTGATCAGGTGATACCGCCTCAGAATATGTCTGGACTTCTGATGGGATCTGGGTTCCTTGGCCAAAGCCACAGCTCCATTGTTATCGCAATACAGAGGTATTGGATGCTCAATGGATGGAACCACACCAAGTTCACTAATGAACTTCTTCATCCAGACAGCCTCTTTGGCAGCATCGTTGGCAGCGATGTATTCAGCCTCCATCTTCGAGTCTGCAACAGTATCCTGTTTGGAACTCTTCCAACATACCGCCCCTCCATTGAGGGTAAAGACAAACCCCGAGTGCAACTTAGAGTCGTCCTTATCACTTTGGAAGCTGGAATCGGTAAAGGACTCCACCTGGAGTTCTCTGTTACCATACACCAAGAACATCTCCTTAGTCCTTCGTAAGTACTTGAGAATGTTCTTCACAGCTATCCAGTGACTCTCTCCAGGATCTGCTTGATACCGACTCACTACACTTAGTGAGTATGCTACATCGGGTCTGGTACATAGCATCACATACATGATAGAGCCTACTGCCAAAGCATAGGGTATCCCTTGCATGCGAGCTCTCTCCAAATCAGTCTTGGGAGACATCTCTTTGGAGAGAGTGAGTCCAGAGATCGTGGGTTGGTTCCCACGCTTGGATTCTTCCATACTAAACCTCTTTAGTATGGTGTCAATGTACCTGGATTGACACAATCCCAGTATCCGTTTAGATCTATCTCTATAGATCATGATTCCCAATATGCAGGAGGCATCACCTAGATCTTTCATTGAGAATCTCTGTGATAAGAAGAGCTTGACTGATTGCAGCATAGGAATATCATTTCCTATCAAGAGTATGTCATCCACGTATAATACGAGGAAGACAATCTTACCCTCTGCTACCTTCTTATAGATACAAGGTTCATCTATATTTTTGATGAAGTCAAACTCTTTGACTACAACATCAAAACAGATGTTCCAACTCTGCGATGCTTGCTTTAACCCATAAATGGATTTAAGCAGCTTGCACACCTTTCCGCTGCTCCCACTATCTACGAAGCCTTCTGGCTGAGTCATGTACACGCTCTCTTCTAAATCACCGTTTAGAAAGGCGGTCTTAACATCCATTTGCCAGATTTCGTAACCATGGTATGCAGCAATGGCAAGTAAGATCCGGATGGACTTAAGCATAGCCACTGGAGAAAAGGTTTCGTCATAATCCACACCTGGTCGTTGACGAAAACCCACTTTGCTACAAGTCTAGCTTTGAAAGTCTCAACTTTTCCATCTACACCAAATTTCTTTTTAAAGATCCACTTGCTCCCAATGGGTTTTACCCCTTCAGGAGCATTTTCCAAAGTCCATACTTTGTTGGTGTACATGGATTCCATCTTAGATCGCATTGCATCCAGCCATTTCACAGAGTCACCACTCGTGATGCCTACTTGAAACTAGTCGGGTCATCATCTCCCATGATGCAATTCTCGCTTCCACCATCAATGAGAAAACCGTAGTATCTCTCAGGTGGATGAGAAACCCTACTAGATCGGCGGAGAGGCTGGGGTTCGTTGGGTACTACTGAATCGTCCTGTTCCACTAAATCTTCAGTTGCAGTTTGTGTTACTGGATCTTCTTCCAGTTCTACCTCAGAGCCACTAATTTCTTTTGCAAGAAATTCCTTTTCTAAAAAGGTGGCATGTTGAGCAACAAACACTTTTTGCTCCTCACTGTGGTAGAAAAAATATCCATAAGAATTCTTCGGATATCCTACAAACTTGCAAAGAACTGATCGTGCCTCGAGTTTGTCCGGATTTTGCCTTTTGACATAGGCCGGACAACCCCATATCTTAACTCGTTTAAGATACGGTCTCTTCCCACTCCATATCTCATATGGTGTGATAGGTACAGATCTAGACGGAACTTGATTCAATAGGTATGCTGCTGTTTCAAGCACATAACCCCTAAAGGAAATAGGTAACTCAGCAGTGCTCATCATAGAGCGCACCATATATAATAGGGTGCGATTCCTCCGCTCAGATACACCGTTGTGCTGTGGTGTATAAGGAGGAGTAAGCTGAGAGAGAATCCCATTCTCTTTTAGATAATCTAGGAACTCATTGCTTAAGTATTCACCTCCTCGATCAGATCGAAGAATCTTAATACTTTTGCCCGTTTGATTCTCTACTTCGTGCTTATATTCTCTGAATTTCTCAAAAGCTTCAGACTTGTGTTTCATCAGGAACACATGTCCGAATCTAGAGAGATCGTCAGTGAATGTAATGAAGTAGGAAGAACCGTTCCTGGCATGCGTAGACATGGGACCGCATACATCACTATGTATTAGTCCTAAGAGTTCAGTAACTCTTTCTCCGTGTCTACTAAACAGAGCTTTGGTCAATTTTCCTTTGAGACATGAATGGAAAGTATCATAAGATGATAATTCGAACGGATTCAAATAACCATCCTTACGTAACTTAGCCAGTCGTGTCGCATTGATATGACCAGGTCTACAATGCCACAAGTAGGATTCGTTCATATCTGAACTTTTCCTCCTGTGTGTGTTTTGTATATTCAGGACTGTATTCTGATTTAGAATGAATATGCCATTATGTAACGAGCCTGATGCAATCAACTTTTGATCTAGGAATATGTTCATAACATTTTCCTTTACTACAAATTTATATCCTTCTTTACTTAATAAAGAAACTGATATAATGTTGCATATCATGTTCGGTATATAATAGCACTCATTTAGAATCAGTGTATTACGACTTCGCAATACTAGGTGATATTCGCCAACTGCTTTGGCTGCAATACTTGCACCGTTCCCTACTTGAACGGAATGATCACCTGTTCCCAGTTCTCTACCTTTACGTAGCCCATGTAACAATTTACATATGTGGGATCCTGATCCGGTATCTAATACCCAGGACGTAGGGTGAACTGAGAAACAGTTCTCAATAACAAACACACCCGAAGAAGATGCATCAACATGCATGTTCTTTTGGGCGACTTGAGAATCCAGATATTCTCCTGTTTCCTGTTCAGTCTTATGACTCTTATAAGAAAGAACGGGTCCAACGTTCCCTTGCTCAGTACAATAATCGGGTTCAGTCAATACATCCATATTATTATCTTGATTATGGCCTGACATGGTCGCTACCTGGAGAGAGAGAGAAGAAAACACTTTAGCGTATGCTCTTGCAAGATTAGATTGGTTATTATCTTATCTAATCAAGATGTCTCCCACTGTTTTTATTAAATCTACATTCAAACCCTAAAAGGTAAGATTAGCCGGGATTAATTACACCTTACAATTTCGTCAATCTTTCAACCAGATCAGTGTCGGTACTTGAGGGAGGTTCCCCGTGCTTTCGCACGGACCTAATTAAAGTAAACCTTATTTTCCCAGAGGCGTAACCTCGTTAACACTTTTCTAGACACCTACCTGAATGACTAATTGTCCTGTGCAAAACTCTCTCAGGAGTAACACTTACTCGAAGTGGGTATCGGGATCCAACTATCTCATAGGAGGTTTGCAATCTCATTGCAAATTTCAACACTTGAAATTCCCGATAATGTTTTTCCCCTAACGATCTATGACCTTGACAAGGTCAACAAACCTTAAATCGCAAGTCAAGTTCAACCCGTCATTTCCCGATTGAATTAAACCCACCCGCATGACCATTGACAAGATCAACAAGGCCGTACGAATACCCTAATCCAATCACATCTCATGTTTTAACAGATAAACAATAATTAGCTACCGTACATTGTGCCTTGACAAGGTCAACAAACGCAGCACGAATACTAAGTAGGATTTATCTGAAATGACGGAGGGCTACGACAGGTTTTTCTGAAAACCTATTGCGTAATGAACTTGATATCGTCGTAGAATCAAGTGTTTTTGAAAAGGAGTGTTTTTGAGGCTTTTCTTAGTTTCGCTAAAGGGGTCACTCCCGGTGAAGGGATCGTCGGCCCTTTCCTCATCGAATAAGGTGCGGGATATATCATATATACCGCTGTGCAAAGCAAAACTCTAAAAGCAATCAAAAGACAAACCGCATTTTGTAGCATCTGCAAGTTTCGCTAAAGAGGTCACTCCTGGTGAAGGGATCTCGGCTCTTTCCTTATCGAATAAGGTGCAGGACATATCATATATATCACTGTGCAAAGCAAAACTGTAGCTACCCCTTTTGTAAAGTTTTGATTCTACAACATCTTTAGGTTTCTTTTCTTTTTATTAATCTCATTAATAAAAATCCCATCAGCTTATGCTTCCTAAGCATCACAGAAGAAACGAAAGCAGTAATATTTATATATCAGCATATATATATAGTATAAGCATTCGTCTCAGGCAGTAATATGATCTCATCACAGAACATTGCAGCAGAAGAACATATATGAAATATTGGATATACTAGGACGTCCGTGTTTTCAATACGATCTTGTATAAAACACGGATTCCACGGTCGCGACGAATAGCCAAACCCACATCCCAAGACCCCTACGAGAGCAGCAAGTAACACTGCCAATTCTAGGGTTAGGAGACCCGGTCTCGACTCCTCGAGATGGCCTCCCACTGGACCCTAGAACCCGGTTACTTGTGCTCCCCTCCTTGGGTCTACCTAATGCGGAAAAGTAAATAATATACACTGGTGGCATCAACCTCAACCTGGAAGTGCCCCAAATAAAAGAATATTACATTACATTTGAATTTACATGAATGAAAATAAAAACCCTCATCTCACATAAAACCTCCGGCTATTCAGAACGCGACGATCCAATATAACATATCACAGCAACACATAATAATCACATATCATCAACGTAAGTAAATATGTGCATCCCAATTGTCGTTGACATATAGCAACGAAACCGGCGATATCACATATTACACTTACGGTCACAGAAAAGAAAGTGTAAAACTACAACATTTGGAATCCACAATCACTTTAGACATCGTAAATCCGAAATATCACATACTTCGCATTTCATGCCTAACCCAATGAATTCCACATATTGTATCACATTCCAGATAAATAGATAGTATTAAACTTTTCGAACAGATAATCAAATACCCAAAATTTCCTAAAGTGCTCAACACATGAGCGAAGTTCAAATAATCCCATAATATGTCATAGTACTAGTGATCCTGCCGTAGAAGGGTCAAGCCAACGCCTCACATGTGGCACGCCGTACTGCCCCAAACCCGGAGGTTCAAAAGGCAGTTCAAGACGGTCACATAATCGAGTTAAGGTTTGTTGTCTTCTAGAGGGTCCACCGGTTAACATGTACAATTTTTCCGAAAGATTTAAACCCGATAAAAATTCAACATTTGAATGTTTGCCGTGCCGGGAAAAAGTGAGTTAATGATATCCGTTCAAATAGTTTAACAGTTTCTAAATATCCGGAAAAAAAAATAACGAATTTAAATTTTCCGATCGAATCTACGATTACAAAATAAACCCCAGATTAAACAATACTTGAATCATTTTTAAAAATACCCAGAAGCATCAACAAGCACCTACGGATATTACCATGAAAACCACGTGTCACAATTCCAAAATTCCGCCGCGGAACCGCCGCGGAAAGCAGGTTTCCGCCGCGGTTTAGTGGAGTTGTGGGCCCGTGTTTCATGGTAATTCTTAGAATTCCCTGCTGATTTTTTTAGGTATTTTTAATTCAGAAAGATCCCACATTTTGAAAAATTTCCAGAGAGGGGGTTATTTTCGTCAGTTCGGGTTCGATCGGAGTTTTAACTTCGTAAACACATCGCCTAATGCTCTAGCTAGGCTCTGATACCACTGTAGGGTTCCTAGGCACACTTGTGAAGGTTCATAACGCATCAAAGATGTACGAATAAAATTTTACTTGTGCCGAACAACCCAAAGACAGGATCTTTGCTAGATTATTAGGGTTTAGCATGCAAGATAACATATTTTTATCTAAGTGTGAGGGATTACAACCTTTGTAGTCCGCTCCTTCGCTTCACAAGCTCCGAGTAGAAGTCCCTTCGCCGCGATCCATGATCTCCCGGACTCAAGAGAGGCTCCACGACTCGAACGATCCATGCTAGCTTGAAGTGTTCCGAATCTCCGATGATCTACGTCGAAGTTGCAATAACCCAAGCTTTCTCACTCTAAAGAGATGAACACCCTAATCTCATGGGCTAGATGACATGAGGATGAGGGATTAGTATTTATGCTTTCTTTTTAATTCACTTTCTCACAATTTATCATCACAAATGGAATTTCTAGTGAGCTCAAAATCAAGAGAGAAGAAGATGATAATGGAAAATGATAATTCCTTTTGTGATGAATAGAAAAGAAATATATATGATTGATATATCAACCATGGTCAAGGATGAGTGGCTAAGAGTTTGTAGAGAATAAACTCGAGTTAGGGTTTGGTTAGGTTAAGTTATGAGTCATGGAAAAATATCAACCATAATATCTTAACCAAGACAAAAGCAAAGCTTCTAGAAGGTGCAAGAAGAAGCTAACCCTAATCAAACTCTAATCCCATTTAATCATCCTTAAACATGTTTAATAATAAATCATATCATGTCATAATAATATATATCACATATATATTAAATATTTGCAACAAAAGAAAATAATACAATTAACATATATCGCATATATATCAATGTATCATCCAGTGAGAAAATGAAATAATAAAGCGAGCTAATATTAGATAATGTAATACAAAATATCATATATATTATTATACATTAAATCATTGAATCAACACTTGATCCGACGATCCGGCTATATCGAATATTACCGACTAATATATATCATGTACCGATTCATCGAATCAATACTTGATCCGATGACCCGGTTCATATCTAAATATCGCGAGAATATAATACGGTATTGTAGGGTTCCTAGGCACTCTTGTGAAGGTTCAAAAGGCATCAAACATGCCCGGATAAAAATTTAGACGTGCCGAAGAACCCAAAGCCGGGATCTTTGCTAGATTATTAGGTTTAAACATGCAAGATGATAACTTTTATCTATGTGTGAGGGATTACAACCTTTGTAGTCCGCTCCTTCACTTCACAAGCTCCGAGTAGAAGTCCCTTTGCCGCGATCGACGATCTCCCGGACTCATGAGAGGCTCCACGACTCGAACGATCCATGCTAGCTCGAAGTATTCCAAATCTCCGATGATCTACCTCGAAGTTGCAAAGACTCAAGCTTTCTCACTCAAAAGAGATGAACACACTAATCCCATGGGCTAGATGAGATGAGGATGAGAGAGTAGTAATTTTTCTTTCTTTTTATATCATTTTCTCATATTTATTCATCACTTAAGGATTTTCTAGCAAGCTTTTCAAGAGAGAAGAAGATGATCATAGAAAATCAATAATTATATTAATCCTTTTGTGATGAATAGAATAAAAGCTATATGATTGATTTGTAAACCATGGTCAAGGATGAATGACTAGGATTTAGTAGAGAAATAACTAGAGTTAGGGTTTGGTTGAGTTAAAGAATGTGTCATCCATAATATCTTAAGGATGACAAAAGAATAAAACTTCTAGAAGGTGCATGAAGCATCCAACCCAATCAAACCCTAACCTCAATTAATCATCCTTAAACATGTTTAACAATTAATCATATCATGTCACAGTAATATATATCACATATATATTATATATTTGCAACAAAGGAAAATAATACAATTAACATATATCGCATATATATCAATGTATCATCCACTGAGAAAATGAAATAATAAAGCGAGCCAATATTAGATAATGTATTACAATATATCATATATATTATTATACATTAAATCATCGAATCAACACTTGAATCGATGATCCGGCTATATCGAATATTACCGACTAATATATCATGTACTGATTCATCGAATCAACACTTGATCCGATGTCCCGGTTCAAATCTAAAAATCGCGAGAATATAATACGCTATCCCATATCGCATTATTCTCGGTCCTGCACATATCACATATGTGCCTCTACTCCGTTTCGCCTGAGCCAAGAAACCTCTGTGTAGGACTCTAAAGAATCGTCAATATGCCGGTAGCAAGTAATGATCATATCAAACACCCACAAGCTGCAAGCGGTCAGCTAAACGTAACAGCCACCCAGGTATTGAGCGATCAGAAGATCAACAAGCTAGCCTGTGCGTTCTCCTGTGAATCCGATCAGTAACACTCCCGTACAGTCCGGTCTGTTCGTCTGATATGTCGCATATCAAGTCTAGGGGTGGTATACGTCAGACCCCAGTAACCGATAAGTCGTGTCGATGTGTGGCTCATAACGGGTCGAGAAACTACTGGTAACACTTACCAGTAAATCTCTATATCAGCCCTGGCCAGGGACTTCTAGTTATAGCCAATCGAACACAACACAATATCAACTCCCTATACCGGGAGAGACGAATCCCCTCCTATCACTCATTGCCGCCATGTGATTCGGGACTGTACCTAAAAGCCACCGTTTTGCACGCCCTCTTGGACGTCGTAAGGTGGAAATCAAAGCACAGTGGGAATCACACAAGACTCCATGACGATCTCGGGTCTACAGACTACCCTGTACCAGTGTCACCGGAGAACTGCCATCTGACGTATGGTATATCACCATCTGGGAGTTCTCGGCGAGTCCGTCCAGTGTACCCAGTCTCCACTGAGCACCCGTACACTATCTCTGATGTCAAACACCGATGGATATAGGATCATCCATCGCCCATCATATGTGTCAAGATGCGTATACGCTAGTCTACTCTGGTGTATCGATGCCCTGTCTCGATATACCCTCGACTAGGAACAGTTATAGGATGTACTCATCGACTACCGTGGCCCCACTAGTATGATCTCATCATAGTCCCAGTAGTCGAGTACAGATCCTAAGGGCTTTATCAACATGTGAGAGTAAAACAGTAAACCAATACAAGTCAACATGTTAAGATAAAGTGAAACCAAATAGCATACTATCATGACGAGCAAGAAAGTCCTCTCTGTATATATCTAAGCATCCATCATAATATACATCATATGTACAACAATGGCCTCTAGGGCATATACATAACTAACAATCTCCCACTTGCACTAAGGCCAGCTGCTGTAGTATCTCATACCTAGCATCCCGAATAATCTCTCAAACTTTATCTGGGGAATAGCCTTCGTGAATGGATCTACAGTGTTGTCCTTCGTATCTACTCTCCTGACCTCGATCTCCCGGCGATCAACTATCTCCCTGATCAGGTGATACCGCCTCAGAATATGTCTGGACTTCTGATGGGACCTGGGTTCCTTGGCCAAAGCCACAGCTCCATTGTTATCGCAATACAGAGGTTTTGGATGCTCAATGGATGGAACCACACCAAGTTCACTAATGAACTTCTTTATCCAGACAGCCTCTTTGGCAGCATCGTTGGCAGCGATGTATTCAGCCTCCATCGTCGAGTCTGCAACGGTATCCTGTTTGGAACTCTTCCAACATACCGCCCCTCCATTGAGGGTAAAGACAAAACCCGAATGCGACTTAGAGTCGTCCTTATCACTCTTGAAGCTGGAATCGGTAAAGGACTCCACCTGGAGTTCTCCGTTACCATACACCAAGAACATCTCCTTAGTCCTTCGCAAGTACTTGAGAATGTTCTTCACAGCTGTCCAGTGTCTCTCTCCAGGATCTGCTTGATACTGACTCACTACACTTAGTGAGTATGCTACATCGGGTCTGGTACATAGCATCGCATACATGATAGAGCCTACTGCCGAAGCATAGGGTATCCCTTGCATGCGAGCTCTCTCCAAATCAGTCTTGGGAGACATCTCTTTGGAGAGAGTGAGTCCAGAGATCGTGGGCTGATTCCCACGTTTGGATTCTTCCATACTAAACCTCTTTAGTATGGTGTCAATGTACGTGGATTGGGACAATCCCAGTATCCGTTTAGATCTATCTCTATAGATCATTATTCCCAATATGCAGGAGGCATCACCTAGATCTTTCATTGAGAATCTCTGTGATAAGAAGAGCTTGACTGATTGCAGCATAGGAATATCATTTCCTATCAAGAGTATGTCATCCACGTACAATACGAGGAAGACAACCTTACCCTCTGCTACCTTCTTATAGATACAAGGTTCATCTATATTTTTGATGAAGTCAAACTCTTTGACTACAACATCAAAACAGATGTTCCAACTCCGCGATGCTTGCTTTAACCCATAAATGGATTTAAGCAGCTTGCACACCTTTCCGCTGCTCCCACTATCTACGAAGCCCTCTGGCTGAGTCATGTACACGCACTCTTCTAAATCACCGTTTAGAAAGGCGGTCTTAACATCCATTTGCCAGATTTCGTAGTCATGGTATGCAGCAATGGCAAGTAAGATCCGGATGGACTTAAGCATAGCCACTGGAGAAAGGTTTCGTCATAATCCACACCTGGACGTTGACGAAAACCCTTTGCTACAAGTCTAGCTTTGAAAGTCTCAACTTTTCCATCTACACCAAATTTCCTTTTAAAAATCCACTTGCTCCCAATGGGTTTTACCCCTTCAGGAGCATTTTCTAAAATCCATACTTTATTGGTGTACATGGATTCCATCTCAGATCGCATTGCATCTAGCCATTTCACAGAGTCACCACTCGTGATGGCCTGCTCGAAACTAGTCGGTTCATCATCATCCATGATGCAATCCTCGCTTCCACCATCAATGAGAAAACCGTAGTATCTCTCAGGTGGATGAGAAACCCTACTAGATCTGCGGAGAGGCTGGGGTTCGTCGGGTACTACTGAATCCTCTGGTTCCACTAAATCATCTGTTGTAGTTTGTGTCGCTGGAACCTCTTCCAGTTCTACCTCATTGCCATCAATTTCTTTCATAAGAAAACCCCTTTCTAAAAAGGTGGCATGTCGAGAAACAAACACTTTTTGTTCCTCGGAGTGGTAGAAGATATACCCTCGCGAATGTTTGGGATATCCAATAAACTTACATAAAACAGATCTTGCCTCGAGCTTGTCCGGATTTTGTCTTTTGACATAGGCTAGACAACCCCATATCTTAATATACATAAGAGATGGTCTCTTCCCTTTCCATATCTCATATGGAGTGGTAGGCACTGATTTGGTAGGAACCATATTTAATAGATGTATGGCTGTCTCAAGCGCATACCCCCAGAAGGAAATAGGTAACTCAGCATCGCTCATCATAGAGCGCACCATATCTAAGAGGGTGCGATTTCTCCGCTCGGATACACCGTTGTGCTGTGGTGTATAAGGAGGAGTAAGCTGAGAGAGAATCCCATTCTCTTTTAGATAATCTAGGAACTCACCGCTTAAGTATTCACCTCCTCGATCAGATCGAAGAATCTTAATACTTTTGCCCGTTTGGTTCTCTACTTCGTGCTTATATTCTCTGAATTTCTCAAAAGCTTCAGACTTGTGTTTCATCAGAAACACATGTCCATATCTAGAGAGATCGTCAGTGAATGTAATGAAGTAGGAAGAACCGTTCCTGGCATGCGTAGACATGGGACCGCATACATCACTATGTATCAGTCCTAAGAGTTCAGTAACTCTTTCTCCGTGTCCACTAAACGGAGCTTTGGTCATTTTTCCTTTGAGACATGAATGGCAAGTATCATAAGATGATAATTCGAACGGATTCAAATAACCATCCTTATGTAACTTAGCCAGTCGTGTCGCATTGATATGACCAAGTCTACAATGCCACAAGTAGGATTCGTTCATATCTGAACTTTTCCTCTTGTGTGTGTTTTGTATATTCAGGACTGTATTCTGATTTAGAATGAATATGCCATTATGTAACGAGCCTGATGCAATCAACCTTTGATCTAGGAATATGTTCATAACATTATCCTTTACTACAAAATTATATCCTTCTTTACTTAATAAAGAAACTGAAATAATGTTGCACATCATGTTCGGTATATAATAACACTCATTCAGAATCAGTGTATTACGACTTGGTAATACAAGGTGATATTCGCCAACTGCTTTGGCTACAATACTTGTACCGTTCCCTAATTGAACGGAATGATCACCTTTTCCCAGTTCTCTACCTTTACGTAGCCCATGTAACAATTTACATATGTGGGATCCTGATCCGGTATCTAATACCCAGGACGTAGGGTGAACTGAGAAACAGTTCTCAATAACTAACACACCCGAAGAAGATGCATCAACATGCATCTTCTTTTGGGCGGCGTGAGAATCCAGATATTCTCCTGTTTCCTGTTCAGTCTTATAACTCTTATAAGAAAGAACGGGTCCAACGTTCCCTTGCTCAGTACAATAATCGGGTTCAGTCAATACATCAATATTATTATCTTGATTATGGCCTGACATGGTCGCTACCTGGAGAGAGAGAGAAGAAAACACTTTAGCGTATGCTCTTGCAAAATTAGATTGGTTATTATCTTATCTAATCAGGATGTCTCCCACTGTTTTTATCAAATCTACCTTAAAACCCTAAAAGGTAAGATTAGCCGGGATTAATTACACCCTACAATTTCGTCAATCTTTCAGCCAGATCAGTGTCGGTACTTTGAGGGAGGTTCCCCGTGCTTTCGCACGGACCTAATTAAAGTAAACCTCGTTTTTCCAGAGACGTAACCCCGTTAACACTTTTCTAGACACCTACTTGAATGACTAATTGTCCTGTGTAAAACTCTCCCAGGAGTAACACTTACTCGCAGTGGGTATCGGGATCCAACTATCTCATAGGAGGTATGCAATCTCATTGCAAATTTCAACACTTGAAATTCCCGATAATATTTTGCCCCCAGCGTCCCATGACCTTGACGAAGGCCAAACTACTCATAGAGCGCTAGTCAAGTTCAACCCGTTCATTTCTTGATTGAATTAAACCCACCCGTACGACCCTTGACGAAAGCCAAACTACGCCGTATGAATACCTTAATCCAATCGCATCGTATGCTGACAGATAAGTACTAGTTAGCTACCGTACACTACGCCTTGACGAAGGCCAAACTACCGTAGCACGAATACTAAGTAGTATTTATCTGAAATGACGGAGGGCTACGCAGGTTTCCAGAAAAACCCTGAGCGTATTGAACTTGATATCGTCGTAGAATCATGTAGTTTTCGAAAAGGAGTGTTTTTTAGGCTTTTCTTAGTTTCGCTAAAGGGGTCACTCCCGGTGAAGGGATCGTCGGCCCTTTCCTCATCGAATAAGGTGCAGGATATATCATATATACCGCTGTGCAAAGCAAAACACTAAAAGCATTCAAAAGACAAACCGCGTTTTGTAGCATCTGCCAGTTTTGTTAAAGGGGTCACTCCCGGTGAAGGGATCGTCGGCCCTTTCCTCATCGAATAAGGTGCAGGATATATCATATATATCACTGTGCAAAACAAAACTGTAGCTACCCTTTTTATAAAGTTTTTGATTCTACAACATCTTTAGGTTTCTTTTCTTTTATTAATCTCATTAATAAAAATCCCATCAGCTTATGCTTCCTAAGCATCACAGAAGAAACGAAAGCAGTAATATTTATATATCAGCACATATATATATAGTATAAGCATTCGTCTCAGGCAGTAATATGATCGCATCACAGAACATTGCAGCAGAAGAACATATATGAAATATTGGATATACTAGGACGTCCGTGTTTTCAATACGAGCATGTATAAAACACGGATTCCACGGTCGCGACGAATAGCCAAACCCACATCCCAAGACCCCTACGAGAGCGGCAAGTAACACTGCCAATTCTAGGGTTAGGAGACCCGGTCTCGACTCCTCGAGATGGCCTCCCACTGGACCCTAGAACCCGGTTACTTGTGCTCCCCTCCTTGGGTCTACCTAATGCGGAAAAGTAAATAATATACACTGGTGACATCAACCGCAACCTGGAAGTGCCCCAAATAAAAGAATATTACATTACAAAAGAATTTTACATGAATGAAAATAAAATCCCTCATCTCACATAAAACCCCCGGCTATTCAGAATGCGACGATCCAATATAACATATCACAGCAACACATAATATCTCATATCATCAACGTAAGTAAATATGCGCATCCCAATTGTCGTTGACATATAGCAACGAAACCGGCGATATCACATATTACACTTACGGTCACAGAAAAGAAAGTGTAAAACTACAATATTTGGAATCCACAATCACTTTAGACATCGCAAATTCGAAATATCACATACTCCGTATTTCATGCCTAACTCTATGAATTCCACATATTGTATCACATTCCAGATGAATAGACAATATTAAACTTTCCGAACAGATAATCAAATACCCAAAATTTCCCAAAGTGCTCAACTCTTGAGCGGAGTTCAAATAATCCCAAAATATGTCAAAGTACCTGTGATCCAGCCGTAGAAGGGTCAAGCCAAGGCCTCACATGTGGCACGCCGTACTACCCCAAACCCGAAGGTTCAAAAGGCAGTTCAAGACGGTCACATAATCGAGTTAAGGTCTGTTGTCTTCTAGAGGGTCCACCGCTTAACTTGTACAATTTTTCCGAAAGATTTAAACCCAATAAAAATTCAACACTTGAAAGTTCGCCGTACCGGGAAATAGTAAGTTAATTATATCCGTTCAAATAATTTAACAGTTTCTAAATATCCGGAAAGAATTACGAACTTAAATATTCCGATCGAATCTACTATTACAAAATAAACCCCAGATTTAAACAACACTGGAATCACTGTTAAAAATATCCAGAAGCATCAACAAGCACCTACGGACATTACCAGAAAAGCCACGTGTCACAATCCTATCAATCCGCCGCGGAACCGCCGCGTAAGCATGCTTACGCCGCGGTTCCGCCGCCGTTTGATCGAATTGGGGGCTCGGGTTTTATGGTAATTCTTAGAATTCCCTGCTGATTTTTTTACATATTTTTAATTCAGAAAAATCCCAAAATTTAAAAAATTTCCAGAGAGGGGTCTAGTTTCGTCGTTTCGGGTTCGATCGGAGTTTTAACTTCGTAAACACATCGCCTAATGCTCTAGCTAGGCTCTGATACCACTGTAGGGTTCCTAGGCACTCTTGTGAAGGTTCAAAAGGCATCAAACATGCCCGGATAAAAATTTAGACGTGCCGAAGAACCTAAAGTCGGGATCTTTGCTAGATTATTAGGTTTAAACATGCAAGATGATAACTTTTATCTAAGTGTGAGGGATTAGAACCTTTGTAGTCCGCTCCTTCACTTCACAAGCTCCGAGTAGAAGTCCCTTTGCCGCGATCGACGATCTCCCGGACTCATGAGAGGCTCCACGACTCGAACGATCCATGCTAGCTCGAAGTATTCCAAATCTCCGATGATCTACCTCGAAGTTGCAAAGACTCAAGCTTTCTCACTCAAAAGAGATGAACACACTAATCCCATGGGCTAGATGAGATGAGGATGAGAGAGTAGTAATTTTGCTTTCTTTTTATATCATTTTCTCATATTTATTCATCACTTAAGGATTTTCTAGCAAGCTTTTCAAGAGAGAAGAAGATAATCAAAGAAAATCAATAATTATATTAATCCTTTTGTGATGAATAGAATAAAAGCTATATGATTGATTTGTAAACCATGGTCAAGGATGAGTGGCTAGGATTTAGTAGAGAAATAACTAGAGTTAGGGTTTGGTTGAGTTAAAGAATGTGTCATCCATAATATCTTAAGAATGACAAAAGAATAAAACTTCTAGAAGGTGCATGAAGCATCCAACCCAATCAAACCCTAATCTCAATTAATCATCCTTAAACATGTTTAACAATTAATCATATCATGTCACAATAATATATATCACATATATATTATATATTTGCAACAAAGAAAAATAATACAATTAACATATATCGCATATATATCAATGTATCATCCACTGAGAAAATGAAATAATAAAGCGAGCCAATATTAGATAATGTAATACAATATATCATATATATTATTATACATTAAATCATCGAATCAACACTTGAATCGATGATCCGGCTATATCGAATATTACCGACTAATATATCATGTACCGATTCATCGAATCAACACTTGATCCGATGTCCCGGTTCAAATCTAAAAATCGTGAGAATATAATACGCTATCCCATATCGCATTTTTCTCGGTCCTGCACATATCACATATGTGCCTCTACTCCGTTTCGCCTTAGCCAAGGAACCTCTGTGTAGGACTCTAAAGAATCGTCAATACGCCAGTAGCAGGTGATGATCATATCAAACACCCACAAGCTGCAAGCGGTCAACTAAACGTAACATCCACCCAAGTATTGAGCGATCAGAAGATCAACAAGCTAGCCTGTGCGTTCTCCTGTGAATCCGATCAGTAACACTCCCGTACAGTCCGGTCTGTTCGTCTGATATATCGCATATCAAGTCTAGGGGTGATATACGTCAGACCCCAGTAACCGATAAGTCGTGTCGATGTGTGGCTCATAACGGGTCGAGAAACTAATGGTAACACTTACAAGTAAATCTCTATATCAGCCCTGGCCAGGGACTTCCAGTTATAGCCAATCGAACACAGCACAACATCAACTCCCTATACCGGGAGAGACGAATCCCCTCCTATCGCTCATTGCCTCCATGTGATTCGGGACTGTACCCAAAAGCCACCGTTTTGCACGCCCTTTTGGACGTGGTAAGGTGGAAATCAAAGCACAGTGGGAATCACACAAGACTCCATGACGATCTCGGGTCTACAGACTACCCTGTACCAATGTCACCGGAGAACTGCCATCTGACGTGTGGTATATCACCATCTGGGAGTTCTCGGCGAGTCCGTCCAGTGTACCCAGTCTCCACTGAGCACCCGTACACCATCTCTGATGTCAAACACCGATGGATATGGGATCATCCATCGCCCATCATATGGGTCAAGATGCGTATACGCTAGTCTACTCTGGTGTATCGATGCCCTGTCTCGATATACCCTCGACTAGGAACAGTTATAGGATGTACTCATCGACTACCGTGGCCCCACTAGTATGATCTCATCATAGTCCCAGTAGTCGAGTACAGATTCTAAGGGCTTTATCAACATGTGAGAGTAAAACAGTAAACCAATACAAGTCAACATGTTAAGATAAAGTGAAACCAAATAGTATACTATCATGACGAGCAAGAAAGTCCTCTCTGTATATATCTAAGCATCCATCATAATATACATCATATGTACAACAATGGCCTCTAGGGCATATACATAACTAACAGGTATCTCATATCGCATTATTCTCGGTCCTGCACATATCACATATGTGCCTCTACTCCGTTTCGCCCGAGCCAAGAAACCTCTGTGTATGACTCTAAAGAATCGTCAATACGCCGGTAGCAGGTGATGATCATATCAAACACCCACAAGCTGCAAGCGGTCAGCTAAACGTAACAGCCACCCAGGTATTGAGCGATCAGAAGATCAACAAGCTAGCCTGTGCGTTCTCCTGTGAATCCAATCAGTAGCACTCCCGTACAGTCCGGTCTGTTCGTCTGATATGTTGCATATCAAGTCTAGGGGTGGTAAACGTCAGACCCCAGTAACCGATAAGTCGTGTCGATGTGTGGCTCATAACGGGTCGAGAATCTACTAGTAACACTTACCAGTAAATCTCTATATCAGCCCTGGCCAGGGACTTCCAGTTATAGCCAATCGAACACAGCACAACATCAACTCCCTATACCGGGAAAGACGAATCCCCTCTTATCGCTCATTGTCTCCATGTGATTCGGGACTGTACCCAAAAGCCACCTTTTTGCACGCCCTCTTGGACGTGGTAAGGTGGAAATCAAAGCACAGTGGGAATCACACAAGACTCTATGACGATCTCGGGTCTACAGACTACCCTGTACCAGTGTCACCAGAGAACTGCCATCTGACGTGTGGTATATCACCATCTGGGAGTTCTCGGCGAGTCCGTCCAGTGTACCCAGTCTCCACTGAGCACCCGTACACCATCTCTGATGTCAAACACCGATGGATATGGGATCATCCATCGCCCATCATATAGGTCAAGATGCGTATACGCTAGTCTACTCTGGTGTATCGATGCCCTGTCTCGATATACCCTCGACTAGGAACAGTTATAGGATGTACTCATCGACTACCGTGGCCCCACTAGTATGATCTCATCATAGTCCCAGTAGTCGAGTACATATCCTAAGGGCTTTATCAACATGTGAGAGAAAAACAGTAAACCAGTACAAGTCAACATGTTAAGATAAAGTGAAACCAAATAGCATACTATCATGACGAGCAAGAAAGTCATCTCTATATATATCCAAGCATCCATTATAATATACATCATATGTACAACAATGGCCTCTAGGGCATATACATAACTAACAGGTTTGCCTCTAAACTTGAGGCAACTAGGTTTCTTTAAGTGCTAATCAAAGTACCTAGATGATATAGAGTGAGGGTTATGGATTAAGTAGTCTAACTAATCCTAGTACTCAACACATGAGAGGGGGGGATTAGGGTTTGAAGAGAGGAAGCTTGAGGAGAGAGAAGGTGAGAAGAATCATTGATATGAGAAAATGAGTTATCATAATATATATGAAGCATTAAGCTTTATCAATAAAAGAAAATCAAATGATGAATAATCATGCTTCTTAAATATCTAATGGTGATTCATTACCATGAGTCATTAAGCATTTATGATGCATTAATGACATGGATGAATCACTCATATGACTCACTAATCTCATTCAATGTATATGCCACCTTAACCTCCTTAGTCACCATCTTCTAGAAGCTTCTCGCGCAATTACGAGAACGCCCCTCCTATCCATGAAAACACGGAAAACCTTTAGACTGTATAAATCCAATAACCGGATACTAGTAACTGGCTTAAACCAAAGCCGACTAGTAAAAACTGTCCGAAAGTCGTACGTGCGTAAACACACGTATGCGTCCGAACCCTTGTCGTAAAACCATACGACCTTTATATCGTTTCGCCTGAAGTAGGGAAACTCTCTGTGTGGAACTCTAGAGACTCGACTACTACGCTGGCAGTGGGTTTAACCACAGACCGCAAGCGGCACTAGCTGTACGTAACGGTCCCCTGGTAGATGTCGATAAGAAGGCCGATGAGGAAACCCATCCGAACTCCTACTGAGCCTGCTGTGACAATCTCCGTATAGTCCGGTATGTTCGTCTAAGACTATCGCATATCGGGCCTAGGGGGCGGCAAGCGTCAGTCCCCTAATAGTGGTATAAGTCGTGTCGGAGCGTAGCCCATTACACCCTGAGAAACTACTGGAACCTACCAGCAAATCTCGCTTGCCCTGGACAGGGACTTTGCGTAATGGCTCTCTGACACAGTGCGATATCAACCCCCAATACCGGGAGAGACGAATCCTGTCTAACCGCCACTGCCTCCAAGTGCTTGGGACTGCACCCCACTGCTACCTGTTTGCACGACTCCTTTGAGCCGTGGTAGGGTAGCAATCTAAGAACAGTAGGACACACTCGAGGCGAAGTAGCAGTGTCAAGTCTGCGGACTATGCTGTACTCATGTCACCTGGGAACTGTTCACTGACGACTGGTATAAAACCAACCAACAGTTCCCTGTGAGTCCTGTCCGGTGTACCCGTAACCTTACGAGCATCTGCATACTATCTCTAGTACGACGTACTGACGGCTGTGGGACAGACCATCTCCCTAACTGGGATGAGAAGCGTACACACTAGTCTACTCCGGAATATCGATGCCCTGTCTCGATAATCCAACGACTAGGGACCTGAATAAGGATGTGCTTGTAGACCACCCAGCCCCTACTAGTGTGACTGCCATCACAACGCTGGTAGTCAATCAAGATCCTAAGAGCTCTATCAATACGTATACTCACATATTAAGATAGAAAAACCAAGTAGCATACTACCATGTTTAGCAAGACTGTTATATACATGTGAATATCCCAATCTTCCATTAAGTAATATACAAACTAGTATGATACAGTAATGGCCTTCTAGGGCATAAACACTAACACTGCTCTGACTGGCCGTCGGTCTGCGGATGCAATGCTGTGCTGGAACTCGAGCATGTGCCCAACGCTTCCTGAAGCCTCTGCCATAGTCGGCCGGTAAACTGGGTGCCTCTGTCGGACATGATACACGTCGGGACTCCATGCAGTCGTACAATCTCGTCGATGTAAATCTGGGCGTACTGAGCAAATCCGAAAGTCGTCTTCACTGGCAGGAAGTGAGACGGTTTCGTTAAATGATCCACGATCACCCAAATGGATTCATACCCTTGCTTAATCCTGTGTAGACCCACAACGAAATCCAGCGAAATCTTTTCCCATTTCCACTCCGGAATGGGTAACGGCTGTAGTTCACCTGCCGGTCTCTGGTGCTCGGCCTTGACTTGCTAACAAGTCAGCCATCTCGACACGAAATCTGCGATGTCCCTCTTCATTCCGTCTCACCTGTAAACAACTCTCCAATCATGGTACATCTTGGTGGAACCCGGATGAACACTGTACACCGATCGATGTGCCTCCTCAAGAATCTCACGCTGCAGTCCCTCGGCACCTGGTACGCACAGTCTAGTCCAAAATCAACTTATCCCCTGATCATCAAATCAGTCATGCGAATAGATCGCCCAAACATCGAAATCGAGTATGGTGGAATAGTCCCGCTCAAGCACATCCTCTAAGAATCTCTGGCCAACTGTCGTGATCACTCATAGTATTCCTCGTCGACGATCCTGAACTCTGTCCTGCTGGTGTGCATAACATGACCACTCCAGGGTCTAAGTCTTCTCTGTGGATTACCAATCTCATGATCCATCGGCTCATCGGCCCTGTCAGGTGTGCTAACGGGGACGATTCCGTTCTGGCACTCCTCTAGTCTTTTCTCGGTCAATCATCGCGACCACTCGTAAAGCAGCATGTCACTGGCGTCGGCCTCTGGCTCTCTGAATGCACGTGACACATCTGATCCTGGGTGCAAATATTATTGCTGCAGTGTCGTGGAAAGAATCCTGCTCAAAGTCTCTTCCAACTCTCATCTCTGCCAACTGTCCGGAAGCATCGTCCTTTACTATATCTGCTTCTTGCTCCGGAACGGCTGCGTGCTCATCGCGACTCCTTCTGGAAGGTATATCCTAGTACAATGCCTCGGCATGCATATCGTGTCTCAGGTGTCAGCGAAGTGGAACGTCATCATATCCAGACCTTGCACGAGCCTCTTACTCCACTTTCTCTAATGTCAACTACTTCGGACTCGTCTTGTCGTGGCTACATGGACTGAGCTCCAACGGCTATCCTCGTATCTGGAGTCTCCTAAGAAGTGCATCTCACCATCTAGCATCCGAATTAAGTCGATCCATCCGATCGATTTGTCAAGACCTCATAATCCCCCAAAAGCTCAACATCTTGGGTACAATATAACAGTATCGAGTACATACCACAGCATCGGTGGTCCAGCCGTAGAAGGGCAAACCCAATCCTCACTAATGGCGCCGCAGAACTGCCGTAAACCCTAAGGTTCAAAAACCTTCACACGGTCATTAAGTCGATTTAGGGTTTGATTCTTCTAGAGGGACAATAGAATTGCCTGCATGTCTTCCCGACTACTTTAAACTTGGAATAATAGGTTTCTGACATTCGATCGTCTCTATCGACTCTCAACGTCTCCGCGTGAAGTCGTTTCTAGCTGGAATCAATCTATCTGATGATCTCGCACCGGGGTAGCGAACAAACCACACGTCCTAGTCATTCATCCTTGGGGACTAGCGACCTTCTATCATCTCTTAGTACACTCGTACAGTAATAGCTCCAACATCTGGGGTGATATCTCGTCGTTCACAGCAATAACTGGCTCACTCATCTGCACGCTGAACAGTGCCTCAGTCATCATGAATAAGCCATACATCAACGGTCATCAAAATCTGGCTGGCCTCTCTCAGTGGCTCAATCCTCTGGTGCCAATCCGCACGTCCGAGTAATCTCAAACAGCGATCCATCCACGCTCGTAGCGTGAAAACACAAGTAAAAAGACACATCTCTACAATTGTGCGTCGCCAGAATCACGCCCTGGTCAGTCCTCGTTCGTGACGAGCTCATGCTGACCGCAACTCTAGCCGTAGCTCCCCCTGCCCGAAATCTTGGCAGCAAAACCATAACGGGTACAGATGAGGCTAGATCAGGAATGAATATGATACTGAACAAAGAAATGTACATCCTAAGGCTTCTTAAGTGGAGTGGCGTGTCGTAAATATGCCGCGGAACATACCCACGGTGCGACACTCTACTTTAGTCACCTATTCCATCAACCAAGGGTCATCCTATGCTTCGAAGGTAAAACCTAACGCTTTGATACCAACTTTTTCACGACCCGAAAGTACGGAACATGACCGGCACTTAGACTACGAACGTCTCAAGGCATACGTGCTCTAAGTAAGCCGAGCCCAGAAATCCAAACCAAGAAAAGTAGTAGAGTGTAGGAAAACCATTTTTTAATCGACCATCTAGCAACATAATATACAACGCCTAAAGGCGAGGATCACAACAGAAAAGGGAACTCAAGAGCATGAAACCCAGAGAAATATAGCGTGCGACTCTAAGGTCGAAAGAATAAACACCACTGGTCTCTATCTCAAATAAGTACATGTTTGGTTGATGGAACTTCTAGATACAACTGAAATATAATATACAATGTATAATGATGGGTATGATACAAATAACCCACTTACTAGTAAGTCACCTGAAAGAAGTTGTGCCCGCAAAGCCGTAATGAAACCCGTACGGCAACACCTGCAAGAAACTGGGGGACAACGGTGGTGAGTTGCCAACTCGTGAGTAGAAAAAGATCTACGAACAGAAAATCGCATGTATGACGCAATCCTAGGTCATACGATCATAATATATAATCCTCAAATATATAACCAGCAGCCTATAACAATGGCTAGGGTAATTATCTATCCCAAATGTAATCCCATGTGCCCGTGTCAGTGTCATTGCCTCAGGTAGCAATGTATCAGATGAATGATGTATGAATGCATGAAAAGTATGATCAATGTAATCAAAGTCTGTATGTGATCAATGTCTGTATATAGGTGGATCCCATCCACGTGTCACCCAATGACAATAAGCATCATGCATGTAAATATGAGGATATAGTCAAAATCATGGAAAAACATCATGAAACTTGTGCCCAGCATCGGCACAAAACATAGCCTCAATCTCAATATCTCAATGTCTCTGATAAGTCTCACTATCTAGGGCGCTGTCAATCCAGACCGGCCCCGACCATCAATCTCAAGAAAACGACGGTATCCTCCGGATATCCGACGTGTCGGGTAAAATCACCGGTCGGTAGTGCTCCCCTACCAGGCTCAATGCCATCTCCTGTGATTTTCTTGCCCGGGGGTACCGCACCGGGCCCACCATGAACCCGCAATCGGCCTCATCCGCCTCCTCGAATCGGGTTTCATATGTCGCTCTCAGCACCGAGAAAACACATGGTGGTCGCACTGAAATATCATATCAAGGGTAACCGGGTTTTTAAAATAATTACATAATCTCTTTGAAATACCCACGGTTCCCAAATCCAGAATATCATAGAAACAACATATCTCAATACGCATAATTAGAAAACATGATGTATGTGACATATCAATAAAGTGCAAGTATAACAGTATATCATGCAACATGGAATAATAGTATGCACATACAAGGGTCATATCGTGGTGCAATAATACTACTGTGTAGTGATATGTCAATTACCGATGAAGATGTGTGTGGGCTGGCAAGTAAGTGTATGTGGTACATACGCATCATCGGTAATGGTGCTGGTGTCCTAACAGCATGATATCAACAATAGAATATGAATCACAATAAGTATGCAAAGCGGAGCAACAATAATAATGTGCGGGAGCTGAATACCAAACACAATGATAGCTAAACTGCATCTAATGTCATAAGAGTCATATAGCTACAGTACTATAAGGCTGAGCTAATGCTAACAGAAGGTAAGGGAAACCGCCTAACCTCTGAGTCGATACATATAAATATATATAGTCGGTGATGCCGCCTCGATAATATCACATCCGGTACCATATCCCTAAAATCGGTTATTCCCAAGTCAAGAGTGCGGATCAAACATCAAAATATAGCTCGTACGTAAATCCGTCGTACGACATCCCCAAATCTGGGTACGGGTCAATATCACATTCGTCATATCACTCATCGGGTATTCTCTATATCAAATATCATAATCTGGGTACTGACCTACGTCTAGTACAAGATAACATCATCACTATCATCATGATCTGAATACTGATCAACAGTCTCGTATGAATCGATATCATCAGCACATATCATCTCAAGGAGTATACCTCGCCCAAGGCGGCCTATCATACTAATCTTGTCATATCATATAATGTCATATCACATGTCGACCATTTTATATATATATATCACTATTCCTATAGCATTATCATCCCAAAATCCGCTAAAGCATCAAGACGTATCTCAAATATGAATTTTACCATATCACCGATATCATAATCTCGGATCAACTATCATCGACTCATCTCAAACCCAGTATCATCCTCAAATCCGAATGTGAACACATAGTTCCATACCCACGTGAACACATATCTATATAGAATCCCATATCCACATATGAAATAAGGATGTATGCAAGTATGTATGTGTGTATATGTATGTGTAGTGCACCCACTACCCAGGGTTCCGTAACCTTTCACCAATCCAACACACCAATATCCATCCTAAACATCAATAATTAATCCCAAACAACATATAATGATTGTTAGTGTGTATACGCATCCGTATACATTACCACGAACTGCGGGGGTGCTATACGCCATCCACCCGACTTCTCCCCGTAGATATAAATCTACTCACCTAGCTTTATGCGTGCCGGTGCCGATGTCGCCATTTGCATCTCCAACGCCTCGACGCCATGTGGGGTACCTACAACGATATCATACGCTAAAACACACGAAAATCATGTCGGAAACCAAAACGGTACACGCTACGCCGATAGGTAAAAACCTACAGCCTCGCGTGCAAACACAGCCAATATCCCTCTGCCGTTGGCGTTCAAACGCCAACCGACAGAAACGAATCATCGAATACCAAAATCCATACGAAAACCAGTCGTAAATCGTGCGCCAACTCAAGAAAATCAACCCAGATTCTACCCTGGTTGGAACCAGACAAAACTAGACATACCCAGGGTCAAGTTTACAGGTAAAAGAGCCGTGCACCAAAAACGAGGGGGTTTCCTCCTGCTTTGGCCGCAAATTACGGCCAGAAGGAATATATCTGCGTCCTGAAATGGGAGTTGGGGGCTAGGTCTTTTGGTGGTGGTTCCAGGGTGCCAGCACAGCCTACTGCCAAGTCAATATTATTTTAGGAGGTCCGGTTTGATAGCAGTTTCCAGAAAGGCCACAAAGTCGACAAAATTGCTAATTTACGCCAAGTCGAATAAATCCGGTAACCAACTGGAAAACTGTGGTAACCTTGGTTAAACTGGTCTCAAATACACCTAATAGGGCTATACCAACCATCATAACCTTCCCTTTGTAAGTCCATGCTACCTTTCCCAGTACTTTCGGGCATGCGGAATTTGATAAAAAACAATTTTTCTTAGAGGTGGTAACATGGACTTAAAACCCGGATCTTTGTTAAACATCTAACTAACAACCTAACTACGAGTTGCTAACTACTCGGTTAGGGGGTTATACCTTTCTTTTTCTCGAACTCCTTCGTCTTCAAGCTTCGATGGTCGTCCGAATCGGCTTCTCCCCGTCGTCTCCTTGCGCCGAAGATAGATCCACCTGAAAGCTTCAACCTTTGGCTCCTTCTTCGAACTTTGAAGAAACTAGTTCACTCGGTTTGCTAAACCTTGTGAACTAGAGTGAGTAGAGAAGAGTTTGTATGGGATTTTATCTATGGTTCTTGGTTCTCAACTCATGAGACAAGTGAACCATAGAGTCAAGAGAGGGAGAGCAAGAGGAGGAGATGAGAGCTCAAGAACAAGAGAGAGAATGAGCATGAAAGAATGAGAGAAGACTTTTCTCATTTGGCTCTCATAATCCAAAACAATCATAACACATCATATCAATCAAGTATTATATGATGGTTTAAGCAACCATAGCCATATCATTTCATGCACTCATTTTGCACAAAAGAGCAAGCAAGCAAAAGTCTTTGCCATGAAATGATAGCTATGGTTATCATGATGGTCAACTAGTCAAGCCTAGTCAACCGGTCAACAAAGTCAACAAGTCAACAAAGTCCAAATTCAACAAGTCAACAAAGTCAACCCCTCAACAACCATGTCACCATAATACTTAATTAATATAATTGTTAATCACATATCATATTCTCATTAGGTTGAGCAAAAAGTCAATAGTCAACGGTCAACTGTCAACAACCCTAATGAGAATCTTGTGCCTCTGTTTCTCCGTCAACTGTGCATACACACCCGCATCCGCGTTCCGAGGAACACGAATGCATACTGGATAAATCCAATCCCAAAAGGTACACTAGGATCTGGCTTAAACCAAAGCCCGCTAGTGTAAACTGTTCGGACACTGTACGTGCACAAGTGCACGGATGTGACCGAACCCTGTCGTAAAACCATGCGACCTCTACTCTTTTGCCTAAAGGCGAATAGCTTTCTGTGTGGGACTCTAAAGACTCGACACTACGCTGGCAGTGGGTTTAACCACAGACCGCAAGCGGCACTAGCTGTGCGTAACGGTCCCCAGGTAGATGCCGATAAGAAGACTGACGAGGTGAAACCCATCTGAACTCCTACTGAACCTGAATGTGACATTCTCCGTACAGTCCGGTCTGTTCGTCTGATACATCGTATGGCGGGCCTAGGGGGCGGTAAACGTCAGTCCCCCAATAGCGGTACAAGTTGTGTCGGAGTGAAGCCCAAAACACCCTGAGATAACACTGGAAGCCTACCAGTATATCTCGTTTGCCCTGGCCAGGGACTACTCGTGTAATGACTCTCCTAGACAGAGCGCGATGTCAACCCCCAATACCGGGAGAGACGAATCCTGTCTAACCGTCACTGCCTCCAAGTGCCTCGGGACTGCACCCAACTACTACCTGTTTGCACGACTCCTCTGAGCCGTGGTAGGGTAATAATCAAAGTGCAGTGGGAACACACTCGAGGCGAAGTGACAGTGTCAAGTCAGCGGACTAAGCTGTACTCATGTCACCTGGGAACTGATAACTGACGATAGGCATAATACCAACTAGTCAGTTCCCGACTAGTCCTGTCCAGTGTACCCGTAGCCTAACGAGCACCCGCATACTATCTCAAGTACGACATACTGACGGCTGTGGGACAGATCGTCTCCCACACTGGGATGAGAAGCGCATGCGCTAGTCTACTCCGGAGTATCGATGCCCTGTCTCGATAGTCCTGCGACTAGGGACCTGCATAAGGATGTGCTTATAGATTACCCAGCCCCACTAGTGTGACTGCCATCACATCGCCGGTAATCAAGCAAAGATCCTAAGGGCTCCACTAATGTGTATAGGTGATATACTAAAATAAACACATGTACACATTTGAAGTAGAAACAAACCAAGTAGCATACTACTATTTTGAACAAGATTGTGTATACAAGGTGAATATCCCAAGCTTCCATTAAGTAATATACAAACTAGTATGATACAGTAATGGCCTCTAGGGCATATACACTAACAATCTCCCACTTGCACTAAGGCCATGTACTGGCGTATCGAAGACCTATCATCTCGATCAGCCGCTCGAACTAAGACTGGGGCAAGGCCTTGGTGAATGGATCTGCAGTGTGTTAGTTATATGTATGCCCTAGAGGCCATTACTATACATAGGATGTATATTGTAGTGGATGCTGGGACATATATAGGGAGGTCTTTCTTGCTCGACATGATAGTATGCTATCTTGTTGCTCTTTACCTTAACGTGTATACTGATTGTCTCTCTATTACATGTTGGTAAAGCCCTTAGGATGTGTACTTGACTACCTGGACTATGATGCGGATCATACGAGTGGGGACATGGTAGTCTATAAGTACATCCTTCAAGGTCCCTAGTCGTGGGTGTATCGTGACGGGGCATCGATATACCAGAGTAAACTAGCGTATACATTCTCGACCCATAGAGATAGGCGATGGATGATCCCATATCCATTGGTGTTTGACATCGGAGATGTTATACGGGTGCTCAGTGGAGACTGGGTACACTGGACGGACTTTCCGAGAACTCCCAGATGGTATTATACCTTACGTCAGATGGCAGTTCTCTGGTGACACTGGTACAGAGTAGTCTGTTGACCCGAGATCGTCATAGAGTCTTGTGTGGTTCCCACTGTGCTTTGATTTCCACCTTACCACGTCCAAGAGGGCGTGCAAAACGGTGGTTTTTGGGTACAGTCCCGAGTCACATAGAGGCAATGAGCGATAAGAGGGGATTCGTCTCTCCCGGTATAGGGAGTTGATGTTGCGCTGTGTTCGATTGGCTATAACCGGAAATCCCTGGCCAGGGTTGCTGAGATATACTGGTAAGTGTTACCAGTAGTTTCTCGAATTGTTATAGACCTCAGATCGACACGACTTATCGAGCTATTGGGGTCTGACGTTTACCACCCCTAGACGAGATATGCGACATATCAGACGACGAGACCGGACTGTACGGTAAGTGTTACTGGTTGGATTCACAGGAGTGTGAGCGGGCTTGCTTGTCGATCTTCTGATCGCTCAATACCCGGGTGGCCGTTACGTTTAGCAGACCGCTTGCGGCTTGTGGGTGCTTGATATGATCATCATCTGCTACCGGCGTATTGACGAGTCTTTAGAGTCCTACACAGAGGTTTCCTGGCTCAAGCGAAACGAAATAGGAGCGCATATGAGATATGTGCGGGACCGAGAATAATGCGTGTATGTGATACCGTATTCTATTCTCGCGATGAATGTATCAATTGGTTGTATGCGATATAACCTAGTTATCGAATCAAGGATTGATTCGATAAGCCGATACATTGGATATTAGTCGGTTATATGCGATATGACCGGATCGTTAAATCAAGTATTGATTTAATGATTTAATGCATAATTATATATTTGATATATTACTTTGCATTAACTAGTATTGGTTCACTTTAAATGGATTTTCTCACTTGATGTGCACATTGTATATATGATATAGTTTTGTGCACTTGTATGTATCATGTTTGATGATACATGTTTACTTGAGTTTGTGTAAAGATTGAACCATGGTTATTTAAATGGTTAGGGTTTTGATTTTCATATCTATTTATTTATTTATTTATTATGGAAATGATAAAGAGAAAAATGGTGGCTTTCTTTGTTTGTTCATGAAGCTTCATGAAGCTTTGACTAAGTGACCATTTTGTCTCATGCTTAACCCTAACCATTCCTCTTAACCATAGTCCTCTCTCTACACTTAACCATGGTCGTAGTTATGATAAGAATAATCTATTTCTCTATTTTCTCATTATTCTTATGATAATTATCATCTTCTTCTTCATCTTCTTCAATGAAGAAAACTTGACTTCATCAATGGTGATTGATGAAAAAGAGTGAGAAATCCAAATCTAAAGTGAACCCACCTCCTATTTCTTCATCCTCTACCTCTTGCCAAGTAGTATAGGGTGTTTCCTTCACAAGTTTCTTGACTTGGTGAAGTTGGAGCTTGATCTTGTGATGCCTCGACGTAGATCATCTTCGGCATCGTCGTCGATGACCTAGCCCGCTTTTTCTCCGATGAAACCGACGCTAGAGCCCGGGATCCGATGATCGCAGCGAGGAGACATCATCACGGAGCTATGGAGGTGGATCACCGGATCTACAAAGGTTGTATTTCCGTTCACTCATTGTAAAGTAGTTTACTAGTTCTTGTTTCGCCTAAAATTCTAGTTAACGATCTAGTCTAGGGTTTCTCGCCACCGTAAAATTTTAAGTTGGCATGGTTGATACCTTGTGAGACCTCATTAGCGTGCCTAGGAACCCTACTGTGGTATCAGAGCCTAGCTAGAGCCTTAGGCGATGCGTAGACGAAGTTTGAAACCCGATTGACCCGAAACCCTAACATCAAAGTGCTCTCTGGACTTTTTCTAAAAACAGGGATTTTTCAGAATTAAAAATTCACAGAAAATAGAGTAGGAAATTATAAGGATTACTGCAGAAAACGAAACCCTAATTCCACTGTAGCGCCGCGGAACCGCGGCAATAGCCTCCTTTTGCGGCGGTTCCGCGGCCGTTTGTACCGATTAGGGATCTGTTTCGATACAGTAATGCCCGTATCTGTTTCCTCTGTTCTCTGGGAAGTTTTAATCTGCATTCAAGAGTTGAATTTTCTGGGGTTGTTTTGGGGATTCGATGATTCGATCGGATTATCTGATTTTGTCTATGTGGCTTTCCGGATAATTTTTGAATATGTTAAAAAATTCGACCGGATATAAATACCCACCTTTTCCCCTGTCGGGAAATTTCCAAGTGTTGGATCTTTCCGTAGTTTAACGACATTCTAAGTAGTGCAAGTAACGCGATGGTCCCTCTAGAAGACAACAAACCTTAACTCGATTATATGACCGTCTTGAACTGCCCTTTGAACCTTAGGGTTTGGGGCAGTACGGCGTGCCACATGTGAGGCGTTGGCTTGACCCTTCTACGGCTGGACCGTTGGTACTGAGGCATGAACTGGATGTTTTTAAACTTGTTTCATATGTTGATCTGTTTCGGGAAAACTTGGGTGTTTGACTGTTCGATCGGAAAGTTTAACATTTTCTAATTATCTGGAATGTGATACAATAATTGGAATTCACAAACAGTTATGAGATAACTAAATGAATGTTATAAACATAGCACTTTAGTCTCACTTGATCGGTTGCCACGGAATTTTGATGTGATCAAAAGTCCGTCGCAATCACGTAGCGTACGCGGATACTCGCCGGGTAAACTTAATAGACAGCCTCACTCCATTGCCCCGACCAAGTGACTGTAGGAGAACCCCGTCGCCGAAAGCATCCATTTGGGTGCTCCCAGTAGCGGTGTTCCGCCTTGGTGCACTTTGTCGACGGCGTCGGGGGTGCGGCCGTCTACTGAAGTTTGCGACGAGTATTCGATCAGGATGTCGGGAATCTTGTTGAATTGCCCGACTTGATATTGAAAAGTGTTTTCGATAATGAGACTAAAATGCGGGGTTTATAATTGTTAGGCATGTGATGTCTAAGGAATTCATTGATTAGGCATGCGATGTCTAAAGAGATTGCGGATTCCAACTGTTGTAGTTTTACACTTTCTTTTCTATGACCGTAAGTGTAATATGTGATATCGCCGGTTTCGTTGCTATATGTCAACGGCAATTGGGATGCGCATATTTACTTACGTTGATGACATGTAATGTTATGTGTTGCTGGATATGTTATATTGGATCGTCGTGTTTGAATAGCCGGGGGTTTTTATGTGAGATGAGTGTTTTTCATTTTCATTCATGTAAAAACTTGTATGTAATATTCTTTTATTGGGGCACTTCCAGGTTGCGGAAGATGTCACCCTTTGTATATTATTTAATTTTCCGCACTAGGATAGACCCAAGGAGGAGAGCACGAGTAACCGGGTTCTGGAGTCCGGTGGGAGACCAACTCGAGGTGTCGAGTCCGGGTCTCCTAACTCTAGAATTGGTAGGGTTGCCCGCCGCTCTCGTAGGGGTCTAGGGGTGTGGGTTTTGGCTATTCATCGCGACCGTGGAATCCGTGTTTTATACTGGCTTGTATTGAAAACACGGACGTCCTAGTATATCCAATATTTCATATGTTTCTTCTGCTGCGATATCTGTGATGTGATCATGTGATGTTCTGTGATAGATACAGTATATAGTATATATGATATATTATATAGGCGTTACTTATGTTTTACACCCGCGCTAGCCCTGCCCTGCTCTGCCGTTAGTTACCTAACCTAACGGTGCACGAGGGGACATCGAGTCGAATGCGGATGGCATAAGTGTACGCCGTATTTATCTGTGATGTTTAGGTAATTTAAATGATGGGACTTCATTAATGAGATTAATGAAATAAAAGAAACCTAAGATGTTGTAGAATCGAATTTCAAAATAAAACAGGTAGCTACAGTTCTTGCTTTGCACAGCGGTATATATGATATATCCTGCACCTTATTCGATAAGGAAAGGACCGAGATCCCTTCACCGGGAGTGACTCCTTTAGCAATAACTGGCAGATGCTACACACTCGGTTTGTCTTTTGATCGCTTTTAAAAGTTCTGCTTTGCACAGTGATATATATGATATATCCCGCACCTCATTCGACGAGGAAAGGACCGACGATCCCTTCACCGGGAGTGACTCCTTTAGCAAAACTAGAAAAGCCTCAAAAGCACTCCATTTTTAAAATCATTTGATTCTACAACGATATCAAGTTCATTACGCAATAGGTTTTCAGAAAAACCTGTCGTAGCCCTCCGTCATTTCAGATAAGTAGTAGTTAGTATTCGTGCTACGTTTGTTGGCCTGCGTCAAAGCGTAGTGTGCGGTAGCTGATTAGTATTTTTCTTCTTATGCATATGATGCAGATTGATTTAGGGTAGTCATGCGACCTTGTTGACCTCTGTCAAGGGTCGTGCAGGTGGGTTTACTTCAATCAAGAAATGACGGGTTTAACTTGACTAGCAGCCTATGGTTTGTTGACCTCTGTCAAGGTCATAGGACGCTTGGGGAAAATTATTATCGGGAATTTCAAGTGTTGAAATTTGCAATGAGATTGCATACCTTCTATGAGATAGTTGGATCCCGATACCCGCTGCGAGTAATTGTTACTCCTGGGAGTGTTTTATACATTACAATTAGCCGATCAAGTAGGTGTCTAGAAAGGTGTCAACGAGGTTACGCCTCTGGAAAAATGAGGTTTACATTAATTAGGTTCGTGCGAAAGCATGGGGGACCTCCCTCAAAGTACCGACACTGGCCTGGCTGAAAGATTGGCGAACTTGTAGTGTGTAATTAATCCCGGCTAGTCTTTCCTTTTAGGGTTTGAAGGAAGATTTGATAAAAGGCAGTGGGAGCCATCCTGATTAGATAAAATAATAACCAATCTATTCTTGCAAGAGCGCACGCAGAGTGTTTTCTTCTCTCTCTCTCCACGTAGCGACAATATCACGCCCTCATCAAGATAATAATACGGAATATTGACCGAACCCGCTTGTTATACAGAGCTGGGGAACGTTGGTCCCGCTCCAACTTATAATTGTTATATGACAGAGCAGGAAATAAGGGGAATACCAAGATTCCCATGCCGCCCAAACGAAGAGAGTGCATGCTGATGCATCATCTTCGGGTGTGTTCATTACAAAGAACTGTTTCTCTGTATCCTTTACGTCCTGGGTATATGATACCGAATCAGGATCCCGCATATGTAATATGTTACATGGGCTACAGATAGGTAAACAACTGAGAACGGGTGATAAGTTTCATGAGGCAGAAAACGGGGCAAGAGTTGCAGCCAAGTCTGTCGGTCACTGTCACCCTGTATTACCAATACATTGATTCTGAACGAATGTTATTAGATACCGAACCTGATATACAAAATCATATCAGTCTCTTTATTAGTAAAGAAATGATAAAATTTTGTATTGTTGGATAATGTTTTGAACATTTCCTATATCAAAAGTTGATCGGTTCAGGCACGTTATCTAAAAGCATTGATGTTCTAAATCAAACTACAGTTCTTAGTATACTGAACACACACAAGAGGAAAAGTTCAGAAATGAACGGATCCTTCATGAGGTATTGTAGACTAGGTCATATCAATGCGACCCGACTAGCTAAAGTTACATATAGATGCATATTTAAATTAGTTTGAATTTACATCTTGTGAAAACTTGCCAGTCATGTCACAAAGATAAGATGACCATAGCTCTGTTTAATGGAAACAGAGAAAGAGTTAGTGAACTCTTGGGATTGATACATGTTGATGTATGTAAGGTCCCCTGTCTACACATGCCAGGACTGGTTCTTTATACTTCATTACGTTCTCTGATGATCTCTTTAGATTCAGACATATGTTCTTGTTGAAACATAAGTCCGAACCTTTTGAGATATTCACAGAATATAAGATAGAAGTAGAGAACCAATAAGGGTATAAGTATTATGTCCTTTGATGTGATCGAGGAGGAGAATACTTGGGCATGGAATTCCTGGACTATTCTAATGGAGAATGAGATTCTCTCTCAGCATTACTCCTCCGTATACACCATAGCACGATGGTATATCGGGGCGGAGCAATTACACCCTATATGATAAGGTGTGCTCTATGATGAGTACTACTGAGTTACCTATTTCCTTTTTGGAGTTATGCACTTATGAAGTTGCATACCTATTGAATAGGGTTCAAATCAAATCAGTTGCCTACCACTTCATATGTGATATGGAAAGGGAAGAGCCCATATCTTAAGTTGGTTAAGATTTGGGGTTGTCCGGCCTATATCTAAAAGCAAAATCCGGACAAGATCGAGGCAAGGTCAGTTCTGTAGAACTGGAAATGTTCCAGCTATACAGACTGCAGCTGATGATTTGATAGAACCAAAGGATTCAGTAGATTCCAACGAACCTCAGCCTCTCCGCCGATCTAGTAGGGTTCCTCACCCAAATGTGAGTTACTTCAGTTTCTCTATGACAGTGGGAGCGAGAATTGCATTATGAGATGATGACCCAACTAGTTTCGAGCTGGCCATCAGGAGTGAGACTCTGTAAGAATGGCTGGATGCTTAGCGATTTGAGATGGAATCCATGTACACCAACAAAGTATGTACTTTAGTTGCTATATCTGAAGGGTTAAATTCCCATCAGGAGCAAGTATATCTTGAGAAGATTACTTGGTGTACAAGGAAAAGTTGAGACTTTCAAAGCTAGACTTGTTAAAGGTTTTTGTCATCGACCAGGCGTGGATAATGGTGAAACCTTTTCAAGTAGCTATGCTTAAGTCCATCCAGATCCTACTTGCCACAGCTACATACCATGACTACGATATCTGGTGGTTGGGTGCCATGACTGCTTTTCTAAATAATGATTTAGAAGAGAATGTCTATAAGAACACAGCCAGAGGGCTTCGTAAACAGTGGGAGCAGTGAAAACGCGTGCAAGATGTTTTATGTGATAAAGCAGGCATCGCGGAGTTGGAACGTCTGTTTTGATGTGTTAGTCAAAGGGTTTGACATCATCAAAATGGTAGATGAACCTTGTATATACAAAAAGGTAGTAGGGAGTATGGTAATGATCCTCGTAGAGTACGTGGAAGACATACTCTTGATAGGGAAGGAGTTTCCTATGCTACGCTCGGTCAATCTCCGCTTATCACAATGATTCTCCATATAGGATCAAAGTGATACCTCCTAAATCCTGGGTTTTGGATCTATGAGATGGATCTATTTGGATGTTAGGATACTCACTAGTTGCAGTGAGAAGGTATCAATTGGTCCTGGGGAGAATCACTGGAAGTGTTCCAGGGTGATAAGGACGACTGAATGTCAGTCGCAGGCATTGTCTTTACCCTCAGTAAAGGGACGGTATGTTGGAAGAGTTCCAAGCTTGGTACCGTGGCATACTAGACGATAAAGGTTGGATACATCGCTACTTAAGATGCTACCAAAGAGGAAGTCTGGGTGTATATTGGTTCATGAGATGAACTACGTTCCAACCATTGTGAGACAATGGAGTTGTGGCTTATGCCAAGGAACGCCGGTCCCATCAGTGATCCAGACTTATTCTAAGGCAGTATCGCCTGATCATGGAGATGGTTGATCTCCAGGGTGATCGAGGTTAGGAGAGCAGACTCAGAGGATAACATGGCGGATCTACTCACGAAGGCCTATTCCCAGAGAGAGACTTTTATGGGATGGTTGAGTATGAGATACTACAACCACTGCTACAGATGGCCCTAGTGCAAGTGGGAGATTGTTAGTTATATGTATGCCCTAGAGGCCATTACTATACATAGGATGTATATTGTAGTGGATGCTGGGACATATATAGGGAGGACTTTCTTGCTCGACATGATAGTATGCTATTTGGTTGCTCTTTACCTTAACATGTATACTGATTGTCTCTCTGTTACATGTTGGTAAAGCCCTTAGGATGTGTACTTGACTACTTGGACTATTATGCGGATCATACGAGTGGGGACATGGTAGTCCATAAGTACAACCTTCAAGGTCCCTAGTCGTGGGTGTATCGAGACGGGGCATCGATATACCAGAGTAGACTAGCGTATACCTTCTCGACCCATACAGATAGGCGATGGATGATCCCATATCCATTGGTGTTTGACATCGGAGATGATATACGGGTGCTCAGTGGAGACTCGGTACACTGGACGGATTCGCCGAGAACTCCCAGATGGTATTATACCTTACGTCAGATGGCAGTTCTATGGTGACACTGGTACAGAGTAGTCTGTTGACCCGAGATCGTCATAGAGTCTTGTGCGGTTCCCACTGTGCTTTGATTTCCACCTTACCACGTCCAAGAGGGCGTGCAAAACGGTGGTTTTTGGGTACAGTCCCGAGTCACATGGAGGCAATGAGCGATAGGAGGAGATTCGTCTCTCTCGGTATAGGGAGTTGATGTTGCGCTGTGTTCGATTGGCTATAACCGGAAATCCCTGGCCAGGGTTGCTGAGATATACTGGTAAGTGTTACCAGTAGTTTCTCGAATTGTTATAGACCTCAGATCGACACGACTTATCGAGCTATTGGGGTCTGACGTTTACCACCCCTAGGCGAGATATGCGACATATCAGACGACGAGACCGGACTGTACGGTAAGTGTTACTGGTTGGATTCACAAGAGTGTGAGCGGGCTTGCTTGTCGATCTTCTGATCGCTCAATACCCGGGTGGCCGTTACGTTTAGCAGACCGCTTGCGGCTTGTGGGTGCTTGATATGATCATCATCTGCTACCGGCGTATTGACGAGTCTTTAGAGTCCTACACAAAGGTTTCCTGGCTCAAGCGAAACGAAATAGGAGCGCATATGAGATATGTGCGGGACCGAGAATAATGCGTGTATGTGATACCCGCGAAGAATGTATCAATTGGTTGTATGCGATATAACCTAGTTATCGAATCAAGGATTGATTCGATAAGCCGATACATTGGATATTAGTCGGTTATATGCGTTATGACCGGATCGTTAAATCAAGTATTGATTTAATGATTTAATGCATAATTATATATTTGATATATTACTTTGCATTAACTAGTATTGGTTCACTTTAAATGGATTTTCTCACTTGATGTGCACATTGTATATGTGATATAGTTTTGTGCACTTGTATGTATCATGTTTGATGATACATGTTTACTTGAGTTTGTGTAAAGATTGAACCATGGTTATTTAAATGGTTAGGGTTTTGATTTTCATATCTATCTATTTATTTATTTATTATGGAAATGATAAAGAGAAAAATGGTGGCTTTCTTTGTTTGTTCATGAAGCTTCATGAAGCTTTGACTAAGTGACCATTTTGTCTCAGGCTTAACCCTAACCATTCCTCTTAACCATAGTCCTCTCTCTACATTTAACCATGGTTGTAGTTATGATAAGAATAATCTATTTCTCTATTTTCTCATTATTCTTATGATAATTATCATCTTCTTCTTCACCTTCTTCAATGAAGAAAACTTGACTTCATCAATGGTGATTGATGAAAAAGAGTGAGAAATCCAAATCTAAAGTGAACCCACCTCCTATTTCTTCATCCTCTACCTCTTACCAAGTAGTATAGGGTGTTTCCTTCATAAGTTTCTTGACTTGGTGATGTTGGAGCTTGATCTTGTGATGCCTCGACGTAGATCATCTTCGGCATCGTCGTCGATGACCTAGCCCGCTTTTTCTCCGATGAAGCCGACGCTAGAGCCCGGGATCCGATGATCGCAGCGAGGAGACATCATCATGGAGCTATGGAGGTGGAGCACCGGATCTACAAAGGTTGTATTTTCGTTCACTCATTGTAAAGTAGTTTACTAGTTCTTGTTTCGCCTAAAATTCTAGTTAACGATCTAGTCTAGGGTTTCTCGGCACCGTAAAATTTTAAGTTGGCATGGTTGATGTCTTGTGAGACCTCATTAGCGTGCCTAGGAACCCTACACAGGGTTATCCTCTGAAGCGACTCTCCGAACCTCGATCTCCTGGCGATCCACGATCTCCCTGATCAGGTGATACCGCCTCAAGATGTGTCTGGATCTCTGATGGGACCTGGGTTCCGCCGCTAAAGCTATAGCCCCGTTGTTGTCGCAATACAGAGGTATTGGATCAACAATGGACGGAACCACCTGAAGCTCTTTCAAGAACTTCCTCATCCAGACAGCTTCTTTTGCGGCATCAGATGCAGCGATGTATTCCGCTTCCATCGTCGAGTCTGCAACGGTTTCCTATTTGGAACTCTTCCAACACACCGCCCCTCCATTGAGGGTAAAGACAAAACCCGACATGGACATGGAATCATCCTTGTCACTCTGGAAGCTGGAGTCAGCAAATGCCTCGATCTGGAGGTCTTTTCCGCCATACACCAAGAACATCTCCTTAGTCCTTCTCGGGTACATGAGAATGTTCTTTACCGCTATCCAGTGTTTCTCCCCAGGGTTTGACTGATACCGGCTTACCACACTCAGTGCATAAGCTACATCCGGTCTGGTACACAACATCGCATACATTATAGAGCCTACCGCAGAAGCGTAGGGTATAATGGACATCGATCCCTCTCCAAATCAGTCTTGGGAGACATCTCTTTAGAGAGGGTGATCCCGTGACAAGCCGGTAGGTTACCACGCTTGGAATCTTCCATACTGAATCTTTTCAGTATGGTGTCGATGTACCTGGACTGTGAAAGTCCGAATATCCTCTTGGATCTATCACGATGGATCTGGATCCCCAGGATGTATGAGGCATCACCCAGGTCTTTCATGGAGAACCTGTGCGACAAGAACCCCTTGACAGATTGTAGCATAGGAATGTCATTTCCTATTAAGAGAATGTCATCCACGTATAAAACGAGGAATACTACAGTTCTCGCTACAAATTTACTATAGATGCATGGTCCATCTGGATTTTTGATGAAGCCAAATTCCTTGACCGTCTCATCAAAACAGATGTTCCAACTCCTCGATGCATGCTTTAGTCCGTAGATGGACTTAAGCAACTTGCACACCTTTCCGCTGCTCCCATTCTTAATGAAACCCTCTGGCTGGTCCATATAGACACACTCCTCTAAATTTCCATTTAGAAAAGAGGTCTTTACGTCCATCTGCCAAATCTCATAATCGTGGAAGGCAGCAATGGCAAGAAGGATCCGAATGGATTTCAGCATAGCTACTGGAGAAAAGGTCTCGTCATAGTCCAAACCAGGTCTCTGACGAAAACCCTTTGCAACCAGTCTAGCTTTATAGGTCTCAACCTGTCCATCTACACCAATCTTCCTTTTGAAGATCCACTTGCATCCTACGGGTTTTACCCCGTCTGGAGCAATGTCCAACGTCCATACTTTGTTGGCGTACATGGACTCCATTTCGGTCCGCATTGCATCCAGCCATCTTACCGAGTCAACGCTCTGAACGGCCTGCTGGAAGCTAGTAGGTTCATCATAATCTATGATGCAATCCTCTCTATCCCCGTCTATGAGAAAACCGTAGTATCTCTCGGGCGGATGAGACTGCCTACTACTCCTGCGGAGCGGCGTAGGAATGTCCTGTTCTTTTGAACCCTCTGGTTCCACTAAGCTTTCAGTAATAGCTCGTGGTTCTGGAATTTCTTCTAGTTCTACTGTGCTCCCACTTATCTGGGTTTCCAAAAACTCAGTTTCCAAGAAGTAGGCATGACGAGAAACAAGAACTTTTTGTTCCACTTCGCAGTAGAAGAAATATCCCTTGGAGTTCTTTGGATATCCCACGAACTTACACTGTACTGAGCGTGCCTCGAGCTTGTCCGCATGCTGCTTTTTAACAAAAACTGGACATCCCCATGTCTTAATGTGCTTAAGATAGGGTCTCTTCCCACACCACATCTCATATGGTGTAGTAGGCACAGTCTTAGTAGGAACTCGGTTCAAAAGGTATGCAGCTGATTCTAGCGCATACCCCCAGAATGATCGCGGTAACTCAGCGTTACTCATCATGAACCGTACCATATCCAATAAGGTTCGGTTCCGTCTCTCCAATACACCGTTATGTTGCGGAGTGTATGGAGGAGTAAGCTGAGAGAGAATTCCGTTCTCTTTTAAATAGTCCAGGAACTCGGCACTCAAGTATTCTCCACCTCGATCCGATCTTAGAATCTTAATACTTTTGCCGGTTTGTTTTTCTACTTCATTCTTATATTCCTGGAATTTTCCAAAGGCTTCGGACTTATGTTTCATTAAGAAGACATAACCGTACCTCGAGAAGTCATCCGTAAAAGTAATGAAGTAAGAATAACCGCTTCGTGCATGTGTAGACATTGGACCGCACACGTCGCTGTGTACGAGTCCCAAGAGCTCGCTCGCTCTTACTCCGTGTCCAGTGAACGGAGTCTTTATCATCTTCCTTTGAGACAGGATTGACAAGTGGCATACGATTGATATTCGAACGGATTCAAAAATCCTTATGTATGTAACTTCGTCAACCTTCTCTCATTGATGTGACCTAGTCTACAATGCCATAAGAAAGTCTGATTTATTTCCGGAGACATTCTTTTGTGTGTATTCTGGACATTGAAAATCTGTGGTTGGTTTAATACGTATATCCCATTGCTCAATGTACCTGACCCAATCAAAACTTGATTAAGGTGAATGTTTACAACATTACTTACAAACGCAAATTCATAACCTTCTTTAGAAACTAAAGATACAGAAATGATATTACAAGTTGCGTTGGGTACAAAAAAGCAATTACGCAAAACAAAAACATGTCCATCTGACATTCCCAGGTGATAGTCCCCCACGGCCTTAGCATCCATGCTAGCTCCGTTCGCAACTCTGAGGGTCATGTCACCTGCCTTCAAAACCCTACGGTTTCTCAACGCCTGCAAAGAATTACAGATATGAGATCCTGATCCGGTATCCAATACCCAGGAAGTAGAGTTTATTTAAAGACAGTTTTCAATAACATACACACCTGAAGCTGAAGCTGCAACCTGCTTCAATTCCTGTGTTCTGGCCTTCCAGGCCCTGCAATCATTCTTCCAGTGTCCTTTCTTATGACAATAGAAGCATTCTTCCTTATCCACAAGCTTCCCCGCTTTCTTTGTTGCTTTAGCTTTTCCCTTCGTATCCACTTTACTAACACCGCCCCTTGGTTTAGCGGGGGCTTTCTTCTTCTTTCCCTTGACTTTCGCCTTGGACCTAGAAGAAGATGATCCTCCTACAAACAAAGTGGATATTTCCCTACCTTTCTGTAGGGTGCCCTCTGCGCTCCTCAGCATGTTGAGGAGCTCTGAAAGTTCAACTTCTTTTTCTTGCAAGTTGAAGTTCAGTATAAACTGGGCGTAAGTGGAAGGAAGGGACTGGAGAACTAAGTCCGTATAGAGCTCACTCTCCAATGTGGTCCCTAGGTCCGCGAGCTCCTCAATATAGCCGATCATCTTAAGCACGTGTTCTGCTACTGATGATCCGACGGCCATCCTTGCCGAAAATAACTTTTTCGACGCTTCGTATCTTGCGATACGAGACTGCTCTCCATACAGTTCTTTTGTATGAAGAAATATGGATTCCAGGTACGTATTCTCGTGCCTCCTCTGATGTTCATTGTCCATAGAGGCAAGCACGAGGCATTTGGCCTTCGCGCTATCAATCTCCCAAGTCTTACGGATTTCCTTATCCGCGACGCTGGAAGTGGGACCAGGGACAGGGGGAGCTTTGGTGGTAAGAAGATACCCCAGCTTGTCGTAAGTGATTTCCATTTTGACATTCCTGAGCCAATTTTTGTAGTTTGGCCCTGTCAGTATGTTTTTATCTAGAAGTAACTTAAGTCCAGTCATGTCGATTGGTCGCTGCAATTAGGAGAGAGAAGAAGAAACACTCAGCATGATGCTCTTGCAAGTTTAGAGTGGTTTTTAGTTTGTCTAAACAGGATGGCTCCCACTGTTTCTTGAATCCCTCCTCAAACCTAAAAGGAAGAATTAGTCAGGATCAATCTCACCGTACAATACTTGCTTAACCGTTCAGCCAGGCCAGTGTCGGTACTTCGAGGGAGGCTTTCCAACGCTTTCGCGAAGTTCCTTAATTTAAGAACCTCTTTTCCCTGGGAGCGTAGCCCCGCTAACACCTTTCTAGACACCTACTTGGTTTATAGCATTGATCGTTAAGTGAGAAATTTCCCGAGGAGTAGCATATACTCACAGTAGGATCGGGATCCAAATATCATCGCGTGACGAAACTGAAGGAATCCTACCAGAATCATCACACTCCAAATGGTATGCAACGCTAGCAAGTTTCAGTACTTATGAAACTCCCGATGTGGATTTTTGCCCCATGCTCTTATGACCTTGACTTTGGCCAACAAATCATAAGTCACATGTCAAGTTCTACCCGTCGTTCTCCAGGTTAATTTGAATCCACCCGCACCTACCCTTGACTTTGGCCAATAAGGCAGTACGACTGTTCCAAACCAACGCATCTATCTATGCTGCACATGAATACCCAATAGCTACCAATCACTATGCCTTGACTTTGGCCAACAAACACAGCTTGAATACTATTGACTATTCATGTGAAAAGATGGAGGGCTACGAATGGTTTTGGCGAAACCGTGAACGTAGAGAACTTGATATAATCGATGGAACGAGATAGCTTTTAAAAGGAGTGGCTCAAACTCCGCATTTAAAAGTTAGTTTTGAAAAGAACCGAGTGGTTTTTCGAAAGTGTTCCAACGACTTTTACATGGTTTATTTTCTTGCATTAGTTCTTTTAATGCGTCCCATCATTTAATCCTACCGTTGCAGAAAACAACCAAAATATGACGTACGCTTATGCCATTCGCATTCGCCACGGGGCCCCGTCATTACCCGTTAGGTTACATAACTAACGACAAAGCGGGGGCTGGGCTAGCGCGGCTGTAAAACATAAGCAACGCCTAAATAATATCATATATAGATATATTGCAATGATAGGCATTTCAGATCACAGATGAACACATTGGATATACTAGGAAGCTGCAATTCGTACGAGCCTGTAACGAAAAGCAGATTACACGGTAGCGGTGAATAGCCAAAACCCGACCCAAGACCCCTACGGGTGCGGCAAACTACCCGCCAAGTACCCGAAGCGAAGCAACCTCCCTCATCCCCGTGAGTAGGCCACTCGGCACTTCGGCATACCCGGTAGTTTGTGCACCCCCTCCATGGGTCTATCCTAGGAGCAAAAACAGTAAAAAGAGATTATACAATGACGGCTACAACCCCGACCCAGTTGTGCGGCCATACAAATAATTATTACATCAATTTACAAATTTACATGAATTGAAAGAAAAGAAAAACTCTCGTCTCACAACCCCCCGGCTATTCACCCGCGACAATCCAACGAATTCATATACACATTCCAATGACATTACAGATCACAGATTTGTATAACCCCCACTAATCGACATATAGCGATTAGTAGACGTTCAATACAAATATCACATCACAGAAAAACCCGTCAGCTTAAGTCTTTTAGCAGTTCGATCAAAAATACGGATTTATAGGCCCCCAATACAAAATTTTCGTTCTGGAAAATCTGGGCCGAAAATACATATTCCAAAAATCCCAAAACAAACCCAGAAATACACTGCACCAAAGATGGACCTTGGCCGAGTCAACTCGGCCGCGGAATCGCGGCGGGAGCGTGCTCCCGCCGCGTTTCCGCGGCGCTTTGAATCGATCGTGGGACCTAATTTGGTGGTTATCCAAATAAAAGCCTGAGCCGATTTTTAAGATGAAAATTATCAACTTTTGAACAGAATAAAAATCGGCAGAAACTTGACAGTTTTGGGTTCGTTTTGCGATTTTTCTTTGATCGATCTTCTAGCTACTTTGCTAACATGTTAGATAGAGTTTAACTAGGCTCTGATACCACTGTAAGTCCATGCTACCTCTCCCGGTACTTTCGGGCATGCGGAATTTGATAAAAAACAATTTTTCTTAGAGGTGGTAACATGGACTTAAAACCCGGATCTTTGTTAAACATCTAACTAACAACCTAACTACGAGTTGCTAACTACTCGGTTAGGGGGTTATACCTTTCTTTTTCTCGAACTCCTTCGTCTTCAAACTTCGATGGTCGTCCGAATCGGCTTCTCCCCGTCGTCTCCTTGCGCCGAAGATAGATCCACCTGAAAGCTTCAACCTTTGGCTCCTTCTTCGAACTTTGAAGAAACTAGTTCACTCGGTTTGCTAAACCTTGTGAACTAGAGTGAGTAGAGAAGAGTTTGTATGGGATTTTATCTATGGTTCTTGGTTCTCAACTCATGAGACAAGTGAACCATAGAGTCAAGAGAAGGAGAGCAAGAGGAGGAGATGAGAGCTCAAGAACAAGAGAGAGAATGAGCATGAAAGAATGAGAGAAGACTTTTCTCATTTGGCTCTCATAATCCAAAACAATCATAACACATCATATCAATCAAGTATTATGTGATGGTTTAAGCAACCATAGCCATATCATTTCATGCACTCATTTTGCACAAAAGAGCAAGCAAGCAAAAGTCTTTGCCATGAAATGATAGCTATGGTTATCATGATGGTCAACTAGTCAAGCCTAGTCAACCGGTCAACAAGTCAACAAAGTCAACAAGTCAACAAAGTCAACCCCTCAACAACCATGTCACCATAATACTTAATTAATATAATTGTTAATCACATATCATATTCTCATTAGCGTTGAGCAAAAAGTCAATAGTCAACGGTCAACTGTCAACAACCCTAATGAGAATCCTCTGCCTCTGTCTCTCCGTCAACTGTGCATACACACCCGCATCCGCGCTCCGAGGAACACGAATGCATACTGGATAAATCCAATCCCAAAAGGTACACTAGGATCTGGCTTAAACCAAAGCCCGCTAGTGTAAACTGTCCGGACACTGTACGTGCACAAGTGCACGGATGTGACCGAACCCTGTAACAAAACCATGCGACCTGTCGCAAAACCATGCGACCTCTACTCTTTTGCCTAAAGGCGAATAGCTTTCTGTGTGGGACTCTAAAGACTCGACACTACGCTGGCAGTGGGTTTAACCACAGACCGCAAGCGGCACTAGCTGTGCGTAACGGTCCCCAGGTAGATGCCGACAAGAAGACTGACGAGGTGAAACCCATCTGAACTCCTACTGAGCCTGAATGTGACATTCTCCATACAGTCCGGTCTGTTCGTCTGATACATCTCATGGCGGGCCTAGGGGGCGGTAAACGTCAGTCCCCCAATAGCGGTACAAGTCGTGTCGGAGCGAAGCCCAAAACACCCTGAGATAACACTGGAAGCCTACCAGTATATCTCGTTTGCCCTGGCCAGGGACTACTCGTGTAATGGCTCTCCTAGATACAACGCGATGTCAACCCCCAATACCGGGAGAGACGAATCCTGTCTAACCGTCACTGCCTCCAAGTGCCTCGGGACTGCACCCAACTACTACCTGTTTGCACGACTCCTTTGAGCCGTGGTAGGGTAGTAATCAAAGTGCAGTGGGAACACACTCGAGGCGAAGTGACAGTGTCAAGTCAGCGGACTAAGCTGTACTCATGTCACCTGGGAACTGATAACTGACGATAAGCATAATACCAACTAGTCAGTTCCCGACGAGTCCTGTCCAGTGTACCCGTAGCCTAACGAGAACCCGCATACTATCTCAAGTACGACGTACTGACGGCTGTGGGACAGACCGTCTCCCACACTGGGATGAGAAGCGCATGCGCTAGTCTACTCCGGAGTATCGATGCCCTGTCTCGATAGTCCTGCGACTAGGGACCTGCATAAGGATGTGCTTATAGATTACCCAGCCCCACTAGTATGACTGCCATCACATCGCCGGTAATTAAGCAAAGATCCTAAGGGCTCCACTAATGTGTATAGGTGATATACTAAAATAAACACATGTACACATTTGAAGTAGAAACAAACCAAGTAGCATACTACTATTTTGAGCAAGATTTTGTATACAAGGTGAATATCCCAAGCTTCCATTAAGTAATATACAAACTAGTATGATACAGTAATGGTCTCTAGGGCATATACACTAACACCCTTGGCCAAATCTCACTCAAATTTACCTAAACTAGCACTAAACCATATAATAATACTAAATTTCAGCTATATAACCAAAACTTGGCAAGATTGGAATTTGGTTGTGTGATTATACCTTAAGGGGGTCCTTGGATGAATGAGAAGGGAAGAAGGAGGAGGGGTGTTGCTGCTGAAGTGCCCTGTAGCAGCCTCAAGTGTATGGTTGTTGCTGCTGATGCTGCTGTTTCCACTGCAGCTGATGCTGCTGTTTTCACTAGAATATGTGTTGCTGTTGTTTTGGGTGTTGTGGTAGTGTTTGGGTTGTTGAAGCTGCTGTGTTGTGTTGGTGTGTTTATGGTGTTGGGTTGCTTTTGTGGCTGCTGCAGTAGTTATGGTGTTGTGGTGGCTGATGTAGCTGCTGATGTGATGAAATTGGGGCTGAAGCTGTTTTTGCTTGTAGTTTGTTGCTCTTGTTGTTGCTTGCAACCCTCTCTCTCTTTTTCTTGTGGCTGTGTGCAGTAGTAGGAGTGTTGGGGGTTGGTGTTGTGTGGGGTGAAGTTGAAGTATGATGGTGTGGTGTTCTGTGAGATATGTGAGTGTGAGTAAGTGAGAGGGAGAGATGTGAGAGGCAAAAGTTTTGAACTGAAAGGTGATAGTGACAATACCTAGGAGCCACCTCCCTCCCTCTCTCTCAATGAAAGCTAGCATGACCACCATCATGGCTCTCTCTCTCTCTAACCACAAGTCAACCCCCACTCAATCCAATTTTTTTAACAAAGCTAAACCCTTAATTAACCCACTTAACTTAACCAAAAGGTTAACCCATCATGGTTGGCTAAACATGGCAACCCTAGACTTAACCCAAGTTAACATGCACAAGTGTGTGCAGTCCAGATAAAATTCCGATAAAATATCCATAAAACCAGATAAAATATTTAAAAGCCATTTTGGTAAACTTTTTACCAAAAACCCCACATTAAGACACACTTACCACTAAACACAAACTCAGGTGTTACACAAGCAAAACCGGTGAGATTGTCCAAAAATCTGACGCCGCCGGTCCATTGATGCCCAATGCGCCCCATTTTTCTTCTGGCTTCCCTTGTTGTCAAATCATCCTTAGTATATTGTTTTTTTAATCTTATTTTGTGCCTATAAGTACCAGATCAATGAGCAAGGGAAAGGGGACTTAGACTTAGACTTAGAATACGACTTGGATATACTTTGAGCAATAGTTTAACTCTTTTTGAAGCTTTTTACATAGTAGCTAGTTTACCTTGAGTTCTTTTCCTTCTCTTGATCTTGCAACCTCTTAATTGAGCTTGCAAGTATAAGTTTTGGTTATTGAACTCATGATTTGTATCATCAATTCAAAGTTAATGAATCTTTCATTTTTGCTTTTTGGGTTCTTAGTATTTCTATTGCTTTCCTTACTTGCAATTTAATTTCTTACCATTTACTTACTTGCAAATGTTATGCTATTCCTTTTATGTCATCTCATTTGCACTTTCTTTTGTTGTTTTGATGGTTTGTAAATAGTGGTGTTGTTAGGAAAGAGAATGGTATTGTAAGTTAGGAATTCAATTCGATCATTTCCTTTGCCCGATATTTAACAATTGAATTACGCCCAAACCTTACGTGAGCGCTCCGTTAGGCACCGTACCCTACCGAGGTATCGGGGATCCCTAACCGTGACCGTTTGCATTCGGTTTGGCCGGAGGCGAAAGTAAAGAGACAAGAACAGACGGACAAGGGTCAATAAGCCAGATTTAAAAAATACTGTGCTCAAGCACCCTAATCCACGTTGTTGCCGATTACTCTAACTTCAATAGTCAAGCTTGGCACAAAGGATTGAGTATGGATTTCCTTAACTTACACGAATCTATCTCTATTCCAAACAAACATATACTTTGCATATACAACACTTAGGTTAGAAACGAACAGTTCCAACCCCTGCATTAACTCATGATAACAAGAACATAAAACACACCATCTCCCTGCGGACGACCCGTACTCATCACGGCTACCTACACTCGATGCCGACTTGATTGCGGTTAACTTTAGAACTAGATACGACATGCGAAATCTAACAACGATCAGTCGGCGATCCCGCCTTATAGTATCATGTACGGTAATATCCCTCGTACGACATCCTTGAGTCAAGAGTGCGGATCAATCATCATATATACCTCGTACGGTAAAATCCATCGTACGACATCCTCAAAATCGTGCGTATGGGTCAAATATCATATATATTATATAGTTCGTACGGTATCGATCATCGTACAACATCACAAACAGCGGTACGAATCTGAGGTCTCGTATAATCTTTTATTTATGTCATGACCCAAAATTTGGCCCGTAGCCGGCACTTAAACTACATAACGTCAACAGGCGTACGCAACTTAAGTAAGCCGAAACCCAGAAATCTAAACCACCCAAAACTGGATAAGCGGAGAAAAACATTGTTTAAAACATTCGGAAAATCACAAGTAAATTCTTTAACTCTAGTTTTCTTTCTTGAAAATTTCGGCAACACCTCCTTTGTAAAAACTAGCCCCGAAAACGGTTACAACATAAATAATATATAAAGCATCCCAAAAGAGATCAAATCATGCCCAACGGCGGAGGCAACCACCACAAGATATAAATACGACGCCGAAGCGAAGAATATAAAGGGAAACTACATAAAGAGGTAAAACTTTTCAACATAACCGGCTCCCACGAGCACGGCACCCAAAGTCACCAAAATAATACAACACAGAATCCTCACAACTCGTCTCTAAGTCAAATACAAGAAGTGGTAGATGGAGAATACTAGATCCAACAACAAGATATACAATGTACAAACGGATAACCGCAAACCCACCTTAAAGCAAAGGCCTCACAGCCAACCGTAGCGGTATCCGCAAAAGAAGAGATGATAAGACGCCCTGCTGCGATTACTTAGAGGGTAAGTCCTGCAAACGAATGTGGCAAAACGGGGGTGAGTTTCCAACTCATGAATAGTAAATAACATCATACTGAAATCGCAAGTAGGCACTAACAACAATGATTAATAACATGTAAGCTGGTAGCATAAGTATGACAATATGAATATGCAACTATCATGATCGAGGTACACCACCAGCGTACTATATCTACATGAATCAAATGCATATCACTGTATACTGAATGCGGGAAAATAAATAATCCCATGCACAAATCATAAGCATGGAAAAGCCCGGTGTAAATTACAACACCCCAATTCCCAAAATACTCAGATCGGCCCTCAAATCCTGTAAGTCTCATGGAACCCGAGTGTCAAACATAGATAGTATAAAACATCATGAAAACCATTGCCTAGCATCGACACGTAAATACTCGGATCCATACTGTAGGGTTCCTAGGCACATGATCAGTCGAAAATATTGCATATTTTAACCGGCAATTTCCCTATCAATTGCATTCATATAGGAGTGTTCGGCATTCATATTCTACATATTAGAAAATCGGTCACAAAATATCAGATTACATGTATTAGATCTTAAAACCGGCATTTCTAGGGAAATTGACTGCATTGCATGGCATTACAATATTTCTATATATCGCAACCCGTATTTCGAAGTCTGTGCAGGAAAATGAAAGCTTGCTCGAACATTACACCGCTCAAAAGATATGTCAACTCACTAATTTCAAATCTGGTATCAACCCAAAGGAGCAATCACAAATCAACATATCAGACAAAGCCCTAGACATCATTACAAGACAACAACAGAAGCCACCAAGCCCAAGGACTCCACATGGCCGCAGATCCGCGGCCAGAGCTGGCTTAGGCCGCGGATCCGCGGCTACTTGATCACATCATCTCCTCAAATTTAGCTCAAGTTTCTTCTCTCAGTGGCTACAGTTCAGAAATGCACTCCAACTTCCAGAAGACTCCAGGGACTTCTACCAGATCAGCAAACATTTTGATCTACATTAAACTAGCCTATCATTCTAGAACTTTCCCTAAACCCTAAGCTAGTTCCTAACAAACTCTTTCAACAAACTTTGGGAGGGAAACTTCTAATTCAAACCTAAACCTAGAGTTTGGGAGTTCTATAAATAAGACCCTAAACTCAAGGATCTAGGATCGATCTTAGAAAATCTTACATCCAAGAGAGGGTGTGATTCATCTTAGTTCATTTTAGCCAATCTCCTTCTTCATCCCCTTCCTCCTCAAGTCTAGTGAGAGGGCTTGTAGGAAACCCTAACCCTAATTCCAATTGAGATCAAGAATCCCGAGTACCCATTAAGCAAGAAGCCCGACAACCTTTACGAGCGAAGCCGATCTTCAACGGAGCAAGCGATCCGAGCCGATCCACGACTCACGAAGCCGAGCGACGCCCTATCAACAATCTAGATTCTTCTTCTTGTAGTTCTTGAAGCAAATGTAATCGAAATTGTTGAGATAAATAAAGGTGATATTCTTTTATCTTGCTTTCTTTAATTTCTGCATCATGATATCTTTACAATTTGTCAATCTTTTATGTGTGGTGATGTGTGAATAAAACTCCGCTCGTCGAGGAGTCGAGACGGTCAATAGAATGATGATGTAACATAGCTTTAATCGATTCTTGAGTCCTACGAGTTTTGTAAACCCTAGCAAGTTCAAGAAACGACGACCCATTTTGTTTCGATGCTTTCTTGATTGACATCGTTCAAAATGGGGGAGTTACATTTGTTTCTTGAATTTGGTAGAGGCTAGAAAAGGAATGATATCGACGAAGGAACAAGGGTTATGAGATGAAACCTTAGTTTCACGAGGAAGCCCCAACTCTCGTCGATCATCATCAATCTAGTATCAATCCTTCGAAGGACAAGAACACGATATCTTTAGATTACATCACGTCTATCGACCCGATCGATTCCTACGAGCCTCTCTTAGATTCTTGACTGTTAATTGGAAAATATTATCGAAACCCAATTCTTGATTGTTTATCAGTTCTTGATTCTTGATTAAACATCGTGACACCTGAATCAATTGATACATTCTTGAATCATGTTTTCTTTTCTTGTCAATTAAGTTTTCAATTCAAGCATATCATTAAATCGAATCGTGCAATCCCTGTGGACGATCCGTACTCACTACAAACTACATCCGACACCGTAGTTTGATTGCGGTCAAAATATTTTTTTGGTTGTGAAGTTCTTTATAAATTTTCTGATTACCGACACAAGAAACAGTTTCAATCAAATGGTACCGTTTTAGGAGACCTTTGAATTGATTCGTACTACACAACGGGAAAAACGATCAATCAAAATGGCGCCGTTGACGGGGATCGCGCGCTAATTCGTTTACATTTTATAGTTTGAATTGAAAGAATTATTCCATTGTTACTTCTTGAAATCAAAATTCGTACAAACTCTTATACGTGTGTTGTGATTGATTGCAAGGTGATCTGGAGCATTCTGTGCTGTGGAAATTTTTTTTGGAATATACCAGAGAGCTGAGGGAGTCTACAGAGACTCTCTGAAGAAATTTGGTGGATTGAACCCTTGAAAGAACCGCGGAAGCGCGGCATTAGTAGGCATACGCGGCGGAACCGCCGCGCATTTGGGGGTTCTCTGCAAAATTTTCAGTGCAGGTACTTTCTTGCTCTCTCCCCTCTCCTCTTTTAGCTCTAACTAATCTTTTCTGCAGGATTCTTTGCAAATAATCTCTGCGCCGCAAAAGCAAATTAAAATTGTGCGTGATTTTGTTTTTCTTGGTTGTTTTGCATTCTAAATACGGATAATAAGGGGCACGGCCAAATCCAAATTAGGTGGGGATTTCATTACCCTTCCTAGGCCCCGAAAACCACCAAACTTGCATCCGCATTTACCCTCATTAATTAAAAGAAATCTAGAGATGACTCTAAGGACTGTCGCGCTCAATTAGGACAGAAGAAGGCCGTGGGTAATTCATTGCTTATCCGCGTTTTCATGTGGTGCCTAAGGCGAGTGTGTCAAGGCTAGTGGTTATTAATTAGGCCCACTACTTACGTAGTGGAGTACCTTCCCACTTACCTGGCACATATCCGGCCACAGGGGGACAAAGAGGCAGTGGAGGATTCTATCCCACGACTTGTCTTTTGGCAGTTAGGAGCGGTCTAGAGCCGGACCTAGGTGACCACTAGATTCTAGGGTTGTGTTGCTGCATTTGGTTTGTCGCATCATTTTTTTCAAAATCCGTCCCTTTTCAAAAGCAAACACCGCATTCATTTTACCCCTAATTATAAACCAACGCTGCCACTTGTACTAACCCTTTTTAGTACAAGATAGGCTGGACACGGGATTCTAGTGCCCGTTTAGTCCGCGTACCCTTTATTGACTCCGAAGTCGATATTTCTCCATTTACCTCTTCTTTACCTACTACCACACCCACACCGATGGACCCGAATCCATCAAACTTCTTTAACCCTAATCTGCCACCGTCCGTTGGTGCGCAGAATCCACCCCGCATTTCTATCCAGGAGAGATGCTATCCACATAGAGGTCCTCTTTCGACCTGCTTATCCACACCACCAGCCAATGGGGATAACTTTGAGATTAAGCCCCAGTATATCAATTTTTTACCCAAATACCACGGACTCGAGACTGAGGACGCTTACGTTTTCATTACCAAATTTGAAAACGTATGCGCAATGATGGGTACGTCACAACTTTCAGTGGATGCGATGCGTCTACGACTTCTTCCATTTACATTGTGCGATATAGCCGAGAAGTGGCTATACAACACTACCGCACATTCTATTACGAATTGGGAAGAATTCGTCGCTGCATTCCTTAAGAAATTCTACCCACACCAAAAGACAGTTCGAATCCGTAGCGAACTGAACCAATTTGCCCAGCTCCCTACTGAACCATTCTCTAAATACTTTGAACGTTTCAAGGATCTATTGGTTCAATGTCCTCATCACGGCATCCCGAGGTGGGAGCTTTGCCGAATCATATATGAGGGCAGTAACCCTAGCACTAAACAGAGCCTTGAAAACATGTGTCAAGGTACATTTATGACTAAGGATGATGGGGAAGCTTGGCGATACTTAGAAGAGTTCGCTGAAAAATCACTACAGTGGGAGAGTGGAACCCAACCATTGAATAGGGGTGGCGTACACCAAATAGATGTGTCCATAGGTGTTCGAGCTGAAATGGCAGCAATGCAAAAGAAGCTCGACGCTATGGAACAAAAATTTGCAGCAGCCTCCCTAAACTCAATGTCGCTCCCCAAAACTGTTTGTGGGTGCTGTTCTGATCCGTCACATTTAACGGAAGAATGTCCATTAAACTCTGCGTTTCAAGGTCACGAGTATTCTAATGCCGCATTTCAACGACCTCGAAACGATCCATATTCTTCCACGTACAATCAGGGTTGGAGGAATCACCCGAATTTTGCTTGGAACCAAAATCAATCTCAAAACATGGTTCCAAACACGAATAATTTTCAAAGGGCCATTCCTCCACCACAACAGCAACCCCTCCAAATCACTCAGCACCCCTACCAGTCACAAAATTTCCAAAACCAGGGCAACAATCCTGCACAGTCTAATCCTATGCAGTTGTCCGGTTCTGACGATTTCTCTCAATTCACTCAAACCATGAAGTCACTTTTATCAAATTTCATGGACGTTTCAACTGAGGTTAGATCTTCCGTCAGTGAGATAAAGAAAAACTCAGCGTCACAAGCTGAGAGTATCAGATCGATGGAAGCTGAAATCGCACGCCTCAAAGCCGAAATGAGTGCGAGAGAAAAAGGGAAACTTCCCTCTCAACCCCTACAAAATCCTGGGCATTACAATGTAAATGCCATCACAACGTTGAGATCGGGAAGAGTGCTGAATAATAATGTCGGGGAAGGTATTGATGATACTGAAAATCATATCAACACCCCGGCTGAGACATTTCCACACACACACACTTCTCCTTCTGATCCTTCTTCTTCTATCACACCATCTTCTCGTGAGCCTATTCTCCAGTTCCCTTTAGGCTCAAAACCTTCACCCAACCCTTATAGTTCTCCACAGACGGTCCCCACACCTCTTTTGGGACCTCGTCGACCCCCCTTTCCTTCTCCTATGATGGACCCTGCGCTTATTGCGAAAGCTCCTTACCCGAACCGGTTAAGGGGTAACAGAACAAGTCCTCATATGGAGAAAATTTTAGAAATGTTCAATCAGGTTAACATCAATATCCCTCTCCTAGATGCGATTCAACAAGTCCCCGCTTATGCAAAAATTCTTAAGGACTTGTGCACTAGGAAGAGAAAGACTCAAGTGCCGAAGAAGGTCTTTATGTCTAATAATATCAGCACTGCTTTTATTCCCCAGCTACCAAAGAAACGAAAGGACCCAGGATGTCCTACAATATCGATTTCGATTGGGGGTAAAAACATAAATCGTGCTCTTTTAGACCTTGGCGCGAGTGTTAACCTGCTCCCTTATTCTGTCTATGAGCAACTAGGGATTGGAGAGCTGAAACCTGCTCACTGCACTCTCCAGATGGCGGACCGATCTATCACCAAACCAAGGGGTGAATTAGAGGATGTGTTGATAAAGGTCGGGGAATTTGTTTTCCCTGTAGACTTCATTGTGCTCGACACACATCCTGTAGCAAACCCCCGGGGCCAAATTCCGGTGATTTTAGGTCGTCCTTTCCTTGCCACTTCCAACGTTGTTATAAACTGTAGAAATGGTTCAATGAACTTATCATTTGGAAATATGACCATTGAACTAAATATCTACAAAGTTGGAAGTCAGCCATCAGAACCTAGTGCTCATATTTTAGATGTGAGCTCTGTCCATGAGATCGCTCCCGATAGTTGTGGAGCTGAGGAACTTTGCTTTACTGATCTCGATGACATTACCACATCTCTGTTTGACTTTACACAAGATCTTAGTGAGGACACTTTACCTACACTTGAGTCCTGTACTTCTGACTTTTCTCCACCCGAGTCTGTATCTTTCACAGGCTCTGAGCTTCTTTGTAAATCCAAAAATCAATCTGTGATACCTCCTTCTATCATTTCTCCGCCTGAATTAGATCTAAAAATGTTACCCTCTCACCTTAAATATGCATATTTAGGTGAGAAGGAGACTTTACCGGTTATAATATCCGCTTCTCTTGCATCAGAGCAAGAGAATGCACTTTTATCGGTATTGAGATCTAACAAAGAGGCGTTTGGTTGGAGTATAGCGGACATCAAAGGGATTAGTCCCTTGATAGTTGAACATCATATACATGTGATGGATGATGCCAGACCAACCCGAGAACCACAAAGACGGTTAAATCCCGTTATGAAGGAGGCGGTCATGAAAGAGATCGTCAAATGCTTAGATAGTGGTATTATATACCCCATCTCCGATAGCCAGTGGGTGAGTCCTATACATGTCGTTCCTAAGAAATCCGGCATCACTGTTATAACAAATGAGGCGAATGAGTTGATTTAGACACGCACCCAAACTGGGTGGCGTGTATGCATCGATTATAGAAAACTCAACGCTGCTACGAGGAAAGATCATTTTCCTCTACCATTCATTGATCAGATGCTGGAACGCTTAGCGGGACGAGAGTACTATTGTTTTATGGACGGATACTCAGGCTATAATCAGGTCCCCATCGCCAAAAAGGATCAAGATAAAACCACTTTTACTTGTCCTTTTGGTACTTTTGCTTACAGTCGCATGCCCTTCGGGTTATGCAATGCTCCCGCTACCTTTCAGCGGTGTATGATGGGGATATTCTCTGATATGGTAGAGAATTTCCTGGAGATCTTTATGGACGACTTTTCGATTTTTGGAGACTCTTTTTCCGAATGCCTTGCGAATCTGGACGCTGTTCTTACTCGTTGCAAAGAGAAGAACTTGACTTTGAACTGGGAAAAATGCCATTTTATGGTGCAAGAAGGAATTGTCCTTGGACATGTCATTTCACAGAAAGGCATTGAGGTTGACAGAGCTAAAGTAGATGTCATTCAAAACCTCCCTCATCCCAAAAGCGTCAAAGATATTCGCTCTTTCCTTGGCCATGCGGGCTTTTATAGGAGATTCATTAAGGACTTTAGCAAAATTGCTAGACCTTTAACTCTTCTCCTGGCCAAGGATACGACCTTCCATTTTGACTCGGATTGCGAGACAGCTTTCGACTCACTTAAACACTCACTCACTTCATCCCCCGTTTTATCTTCACCAAACTGGGACTACCCTTTTGAGCTGATGTGTGACGCATCTGATTTTGCAGTAGGTGCAGTCTTAGGACGGCACATCGAAAAGATGCCACACAAGATTTACTATGCTAGTAAGACCCTGAATGATGCGCAAATCAATTATACAACCAAAGAAAAAGAACTCTTAGCGGTTGTATTTGCATTAGAAAAATTCAGGCCTTACTTAATCGGCTCACCTATAGTTGTGTATACTGACCATTCCGCTTTAAAACATCTTTTGGAGAAGAAAGATGCAAAAGGTCGACTAATACGTTGGATCCTTCTTTTACAAGAATTCGATCTTGTTATCAAAGATAAGAAAGGATGTGAAAACGTAGTAGCTGACCACCTTTCATGCATCATTTCTTCCCCTGTGACCCTGCCGATCAATGACTCGTTTCCTGACGAGCAACTCTTGAGCGTATCCGCTGAACCATGGTTCAGGGATATCGTGAACTATCATGCCACGGGACTTATACCCAGTGATTGGTCAAAACAGGACAAATACCGCTTTCTATCCCAAGTAAAACACTTTTACTGGGATGAGCCCTATTTGTTTAAATATTGTCCTGACCAGATCATTCGCCGGTGCGTCCCAAATGAAGAGTACAAGAGTGTTCTTTCTTTTTGTCATGATCAGGCCTGTGGGGGTCATTTTAGTCCTAGAAAGACAGCGGAAAAGGTTTTGCAATGTGGATTTTATTGGCCGACCTTATTCAAGGACGCATTTGAGCATTGCAAAACCTGTACACAATGTCAGTATACGGGTAGAATATCCCAGAGGAATGAAATGCCTCAGCAACCCATCTTGGTTGTCGAAATGTTCGATATTTGGGGTATAGATTTTATGGGTCCTTTTCCCAACTCCTTTGGGAATCTGTATATACTGCTGGCGGTTGATTATGTCTCAAAGTGGGTAGAAGCTATTCCAAGTCGCACTAATGACAAGAAAGTTGTCATTAAGTTCCTAAAATAGAATATCTTCTCGCGATTTGGACACCCACGCGCTATCATTAGCGATAATGGGACACACTTCTGCAACAGGTCTTTCGAGACTCTGATGCGGAAATACTCAATCAACCACCGACTTTCTACACCCTATCACCCCCAAACAAGCGGGCAGGCTGAAATCTCAAACAGACAAATCAAACTTATCCTGGAGAAAACTGTTGCTAAAAATAGAAAAGACTGGTCTACCAAACTGACGGATGCTCTTTGGGCATTCAGGACTGCATATAAGACCGACCTAGGGATGTCTCCATATAGGATAGTGTTTGGAAAAGCATGTCATTTACCCGTCGAGATAGAACATAAAGCATTGTGGGCAATAAAGGAAATTAATTTTGATTTAAACCTTGCTTGCACCTTTCGGAAGCTGCAACTAAACGAGCTAAGCGAACTCCGCGATGAAGCTTATGATAACGCTGTAATCACAAAGAATAGGACTAAGGTTTTTCACGATAAAAACATTTTAAGGAAAACATTTTCACCTGGTCAACAAGTCCTTCTTTATGATTCACGATTACACCTTCATGCGGGTAAGCTCCGATCTCGTTGGAAGGGACCTTTTGTTGTGCGGTCTGTATACCCGCACGGGGCAGTAGAAGTTGAAAATGTTAAAAACGGCACTGTTTTCCAAGTAAATGGACATAGATTAAAGCCGTATTTTTCCACTGACCCCACGGAGGAGCTCTTGTTCTTACAAGAGCCAGTTTATTTGGATTAAAATTCCTCCGTCTCACCTTCATATCCAGTATATCACTGCATCATTTTTTTGAATGAAGGTGAGTAAAAAGAATAAGTTTGGGGGAAGTTCTTCACTTATATATTTTGCCCCCACTAATAATTCCTCCCAGATTTACAGGTTTTGTAGATATAACTGTCGGCAACAGTGAGGACACTGTTGAAAACAAGTTTGGGGGAGGTTTGTGCTTATTTTCGCATCATCTGCATAAGCACAAAACATTTCTTTTAAAAATTGAAAAATTTTCAAAACCCATAAAAATTTAAAAAAATTTCAAGTATAAAAATAATTTTAATATTTACACTTTTTTGTATATAAATAAGATAATGAAAGTTTAGATAGTGAACATTTACATCCATGAGATTAGAAAAATTTTAGAAAACCAAGAAAATTAGAAGTTTTCTTATACGAACTAGTAATAAGTAGTTATGAGCCGTTGTCCCAAGGGTTAGTAAGATGAAAGACGTCACTAATCTGAGGATAAAAATAAGTCTGAAAAATAGTTTCTATTCTGGAAGCCAAACATTTTGAACGTTGATACCCTGCTATTCGCACTTACACACGTCTTAAAGCCTGGGATAGTAGAGGATACCTTGAAATGCTCTTGTCTTAAAGCCGATGTATAAAAAAAATTTTTTGAAAGTGGTGAGAAAAATAGACACTGGTTTTGTTATCACCAAGGGCAATAATAAAAAAATATATAGCAAGGGTGCTTCTTCACCTAGTGCCCTAAGGCCAACTGGTCTGGGAGTCACTGCTATGCCTGAGGTGGTGCAAGACGAGGAAAATACACCAAGCAAGCAAGCACAGGAGTAATCGGTCGGTTAGTACCTCAAGAAGTATTAACGGTCGCATGAAAGTGTGTGAGCAATCTCATTTATCAAAAAGTACTGAGGCTGATGGGTAAGAGTATGATAGCTTGAATTGAATTCTCCGGGTGTAGCGATGTCCTTTACACACACACAGGGTGATATGATCGATGTTTTGGAAGAAAGATAGGAATGAAGAATAAGACGATATTTTATTGAGGGAGGACGTGATTTCTAACATTTTTTCATGACCATTAAGATAGGGCTCATGACAACCGAAAAGCTAGCTTAGTTGGAAACCCTAATTTTCAAGGTCTTTCTTTTACAATTCTTTTCTTTAAATGTAATATTCATGATCTTGCTTTTATTATTGGATTTTGTGGGTGCAATCCGCTGAAAACCCTAAGGAGACAACACTCCTCCTACTAGGGACACCTAGAGGTTTAAAGGCTTGTTGCACATGCTCAGTGCAATCGTGTTGCCTACGAAAGTGTGCTAGTTAGTTTTTCTCTTTCTTTATTTTCTCCTTCTCTTTTTAATAAAACATTCGCTCGAGACGATCGAAATTAAGTTTGGGGGTATTTGATCAGTCGAAAATATTGCATATTTTAACCGGCAATTTCCCTATCAATTGCATTCATATAGGAGTGTTCGGCATTCATATTCTGCATATTGGCAAATCGGTCGCAAAATATCAGATTACATGTATTAGATCTTAAAACCGGCATTTCTAGGGAAATTGACTGCATTGCATGGCATCACAATATTTCTATATATCGCAACCCGTATTTCGAAGTCTGTGCAGGAAAAGGAAAGCTTGCTCGAACATTACACCGCTCAAAAGATATGTCAACTCACCAATTTCAAATCTGGTATCAATCCAAAGGAGCAATCACAAATCAACATATCAGACAAAGCCCTAGACATCATTACAAGACCACAACAGAAGCCACCAAGCCCAAGGACTCCACATGGCCGCGGATCCGCGGCCAGAGCTGGCTTAGGCCGCGGATCCGCGGCTACTTGATCACATCATCTCCTCAAATTTAGCTCAAGTTGCTTCTCTCAGTGGCTACAGTTCAGAAATGCACTCCAACTTCCAGAAGACTCCAGGGACTTCTACCAGATCAGCAAACACTTTGATCTACATTAAACTAGCCTATCATTCTAGAACTTTCCCTAAACCCTAGCTTAAACCCTAAGCTAGTTCCTAACAAACTCTTTCAACAAACTTTGGGAGGGAAACTTCTAATTCAAACCTAAACCTAGAGTTTGGGAGTTCTATAAATAAGACCCTAAACTCAAGGATGTAGGATCGATCTTAGAAAATCTTACATCCAAGAGAGGGTGTGATTCATCTTAGTTCATTTTAGCCAATCTCCTTCTTCATCCCCTTCCTCCTCAAGTCTACTGAGAGGGCTTGTAGGAAACCCTAACCCTAATTCCAATTGAGATCAAGAATCCCGAGTACCCATTAAGCAAGAAGCCCGACAACCTTTACGAGCGAAGCCGATCTTCAACGGAGCAAGCGATCCGAGCCGATCCACGACTCACGAAGCCTAGCGACGCCCTATCAACAATCTAGATTCTTCTTCTTGTAGTTCTTGAAGCAAATGTAATCGAAATTGTTGAGATAAATAAAGGTGATATTCTTTTATCTTGCTTTCTTTAATTTCTGCATCATGATATCTTTACAATTTGTCAATCTTTTATGTGTGGTGATGTGTGAATAAAACTCCGCTCGTCGAGGAGTCGAGATGGTCAATAGAATGATGATGTAACATAGCTTTAATCGATTCTTGAGTCCTACGAGTTTTGTAAACCCTAGCAACTTCAAGAAACGACGACCCATTTTGTTTCGATGCTTTCTTGATTGACATCATTCAAAATGGGGGAGTTACGATTGTTTCTTGAATTTGGTAGAGGCTAGAAAAGAAATGATATCGACGAAAGAACAAGGGTTATGAGATGAAACCTTAGTTTTACGAGGAAGCCCCAACTCTCGTCGATCATCATCAATCTAGTATCAATCCTTCGAAGGACAAGAACACGATATCTTTAGATTACATCACGTCTATCGACCCGATCGATTCCTACGAGCCTCTCTTAGATTCTTGACTGTTAATTGGAAAATATTATCGAAACCCAATTCTTGATTGTTTATTAGTTCTTGATTCTTGATTAAACATCGTGACACATGAATCAATTGATACATTATTGAATCATGTTTTCTTTTCTTGTCAATTAAGTTTTCAATTCAAGCATATCATTAAAACGAATCGTGCAATCCCTGTGGACGATCCGCACTCACTACAAACTACATCCGACACCGTAGTTTGATTGCGGTCAAAATATCTTTTTGGTTGTGAAGTTCTTTATAAATTTTCTGATTACCGACACAAGAAACAGTTTCAATCAAATGGTACCGTTTTAGGAGACCTTTGAATTGATTCATACTACACAACGGGAAAAACGATCAATCAGCACACTTGTGAAGGTTTATATAGCATCAAACATGCCCGAATAAAATTTTACATGTGCCGAACAACCCAAAGACGGGATCTTTGCTAGATTATTAGGGTTAAGCATGCAAGATAACAACTTTAAAGCTAAGTGTGAGGGATTACAACCTTTGTAGTCCGCTCCTTCGCTTCACAAGCTCCGAGTAGAAGTCCCTTCGCCGCGATCCACGATCTCCCGGGCTCAAGAGAGGCTCCACGACTCGAACGATCCATGCTAGCTTGAAGTGTTCCGATTCTCCGATGATCTACGTCGAAGTTGCTATAACCCAAGCTTTCTCACTCTAAAGAGATGAACACCCTAATCTAATGGGCTAGATTAGATGAGGATGATGGAGTAGTATTTATGCTATCATTTTAATTCACTTTCTCACAATAAATCATCACATAAGGAATTTCTAGTGAGCTCTCTCTTTCAAAAACCAAAGAGAGAAGAAGATGAAGATGAAAAGAATAATCCTTTTGTGATGAATAGTAGTCAAGAGTATATGATTGATTATAGAACCATGGTTAAGGATGAGAGGAAAAAACTTGTAGAGAATAAACTAGAGTTAGGGTTTGGTTAGGTTAAGGATAAGTATCAACCATAATATCTTAACCAAGACAAAATAGAATCCTTCTAGATTGAACTTGAAAGAGCTAACCCTAATCAAACCCTAATCCATTTTTATCATCCCTAATCATGTTTCATAATAAATCAAATCATGTCACAATAATATATATCACATATATATTATATATTTGCAACAAAAGAAAATAATACAATTAACATATATCGCATATATATCAATGTATTAATCCGGTGAGAAAATGAAATAATAAAGTGAGCCAATATTAGATAATGTAATACAATATATCATATATATCATTATACATTAAATCATCGAATCAACACTTGATCCAACGATCCGGATATATCGAATATAACCGACTAATATTTCATGTACCGATTCATCGAATCAACACTTGATCCGATGTCCCGATTCATATCTAAATATCGCGAGAATATAATATTGTATCTCATATCGCATTATCCTCTGTCCTGCACATATCACATATGTGCCTCTACTCCGTTTTGCCTGAGCCAAGAAACCTCTGTGTAGGACTCTAAAGAATCGTCAATACGCAGGTAGCAGGTGATGATCATATCAAACACCTACAAGCTGCAAGCGGTCAGCTAAACGTAACAGCCACCCAGGTATTGAGCGATCAGAAGATCAACAAGCTAGCCTGTCCGTTCTCCTGTGAATCCAATCAGTAACACTCCCGTACAGTCCGGTCTGTTCGTCTGATATGTCGCATATCAAGTCTTGGGGTGGTATACGTCAGACCCCAGTAACCGATAAGTCGTGTCGATGTGAGGCTCATAATAGGTCGAGAAACTACTGGTAACACTTACCAGTATATCTCTATATCAGCCCTGGCCAGGGACTTCCAGTTATAGCCAATCGAACACAGCACGACATCAACTCCCTATACCGGGAGAGACGAATCCCCTCCTATCGCTCATTGCCTCCATGTGATTCGATACTGTACCCAAAAGCCACCGTTTTGCACGCCCTATTGGACGTGGTAAGGTGGAAATCAAAGCACAGTGGGAATCACATAAGACTCTATGACGATATCGGGTCAACAGACTACCTTGTACCAGTGTCACCGGACTACTGCCATCTGACGTGTGGTATATCACCATCTGGGAGTTCTCGGCGAGTCCGTCCAGTGTACCCAGTCTCCACTGAGCACCCGTACACCATCCTTGATGTCAAACACCGATGGATATGGGATCATCCATCGCCCATCATATGGGTCAAGATGCGTATACGCTAGTCTACTCTGGTGTATCGATGCCCTGTCTCGATATACCCTCGACTAGGAACATTTATAGGATGTACTCATCGACTACCGTGGCCCCACTAGTATGATCTCATCATAATCCCAGTAGTCGAGTACAGATCCTAAGGGCTTTATCAACATGTGAGAGAAAGACAATAAACCAATACAAGTCAACATGTTAAGATAAAGTGAAACCAAATAGCATACTATCATGACGAGCAAGAAAGTCCTCTCTGTATATATCCAAGCATCCATCATAATATACATCATATGTACAACAATGGCCTCTAGGGCATATACATAACTAACAATCTCCCACTTGCACTAAGGCCAGCTGCTGTAGTATCTCATACCTAGCATCCCGAATAATCTCTCAAACTGTATCTGGGGAATGGCCTTCGTGTGTGGATCCGCAGTGTTGTCTTTCGTATCTACTCTCCTAACCTCGATCTCCCGGCGATCAACAATCTCCCTGATCAGGTGATACCGCCTCAGAATATGTCTGGACTTCTGATGGGATTTGGGTTCCTTGGCCAAAGCCACAGCTCCATTGTTATCGCAATACAGAGGTATTGGATGTTCAATGGATGGAACCACACCAAGTTCAGTGATGAACTTCTTCATCCAGACAGCCTCTTCGGCAGCATCGTTGGCAGCGATGTATTCAGCCACCATCATCGAGTCTGCAACGGTATCCTGTTTGGAACTCTTCCAACATACCGCCCCTCCATTTAGGGTAAAGACAAATCCCGAGTGCGACTTAGAGTCGTCCTTATCACTTAGGAAGCTGGAATCGGTAAAGGACTCCACCCGGAGTTCTCCGTTACCATACACCGAGAACATGTCTCTAGTCCTTCGCAAGTACTTGAGAATGTTCTTCACAGCTGTCCAGTGACTCTCTCCAGGATCTGCTTGATACCGACTCACTACGCTTAGTGAGTATGCTACATCGGGTCTGGTACATAGCATCACATACATGATAGAGCCTACTGCCGAAGCATAGGGTATCCCTTGCATGCGAGCTCTCTCCAAATCAGTCTTGGGAGACATCTCTTTGGAGAGAGTGAGTCCAGAGATCATGGGTTGGTTCCCACGCTTGGATTCTTCCATACTAAACCTCTTTAGTATGGTGTCAATGTACCTGGATTGGGACAATCCCAGTATCCTTTTGGATCTATCTCTATAGATCCTAATCCCCAATATGCATGAGGCATCACCTTGATCCTTCATTGAGAATCTTTGTGATAAGAAGAGCTTGACTGATTGCAGCATAGGAATATCATTTCCTATCAAGTGTATGTCATCCACGTACAATACGAGGAAGACAACCTTACTCTCTGCTACCTTCTTATAGATACAAGGTTCATCTATGTTTTTGATGAAGTCAAACTCTTTGACTACTACATCAAAACAGATGTTCCAACTCCGCGATGCTTGCTTTAACCCATAAATGGATTTAAGCAGTTTGCACACCATTCCGCTGCTCCCACTATCTACGAAGCCCTCTGGCTGAGTCATGTACACGCACTCTTCTAAATCACCATTTAGAATGGCGGTCTTAACATCCATTTGCCAGATTTCGTAGTCATGGTATGCAGCAATGGCAAGTAAGATCCGGATGGACTTAAGCATAGCCACTGGAGAAAAGGTTTCGTCATAATCCACACCTGGTCGTTGACGAAATCCCTTTGCTACAAGTCTAGCTTTGAAAGTCTCAACTTTTCCATCTACACCAATTTTCTTTTTAAAAATCCACATACTCCCAATGGGTTTTACCCCTTCAGGAGCATTTTCCAAAATCCATACTTTATTGGTGTACATGGATTCCATCTCAGATCGCATTGCATCCAGCCATTTCACAGAGTCACCACTCGTGATGGCCTGCTCGAAACTAGTCGGGTCATCATCTTCCATGATGCAATCCTTGCTTCCACCATCAATGAGAAAACCGTAGTATCTCTCAGGTGGATGAGAAACCCTGCTAGATCGACGGAGAGGCTGGGGTTCGTCGGGTACTACTGAATCCTCTGGTTCTACCAAATTATCTGTTGCAGTTTGTTCTGCTGGAACTTCTTCCAGTTCTACCTCAATGCCACTAATCTGTTTCACAAGAAAACCTTTTTCTAAGAAAGTGGCATGTCGAGAAACAAACACCTTTTGTTCCTCGGAGTGGTAGAAGATATACCCTCGTAAAAGTTTGGGATATCCAATAAACTTACATAGAACAGACCTTGCCTTGAGCTTGTCTGGATTGTGTGTTTTAACATAGGCCGGACAACCCCATATCTGAATAAAATTAAGACATGGTCTCTTACCATTCCATATCTCATATGGAGTGGTAGGCACTGATTTGGTTGGAACTCTATTCAATAGGTATGCAGCTGTCTCCAGTGCATATCCCCAGAAGGAAATAGGTAACTCAGCAGTGCTCATCATAGATCGCACCATATCTAATAGAGTGCGATTTCTTCGTTCCGATACACCGTTGTGCTGTGGTGTATAAGGAGGAGTAAGCTGAGAGAGAATCCCATTCTCTTTTAGATAATCTAGGAACTCATTGCTTAAGTATTCTCCTCCTCGATCAGATCGAAGAATCTTAATACTTTTGCCCGTTTGATTTTCTACTTCGTGCTTATATTCTCTGAATTTCTCAAAAGCTTCAGACTTGTGTTTCATTAGGAACCATGTCCGAATCTAGAGAGATCGTCAGTGAATGTAATGAAGTAGGAAGAACCGTTCCTGGCATGCGTAAACATGGGACCGCATACATCACTATGTACCAGTCCTAAGAGTTCCGTAACTCTTTCTCCGTGTCCACTAAACGGAGCTTTGGTCATTTTTCCTTTGAGACATGAATGGAAAGTATCATAAGATGATAATTCAAACGGATTCAAATAACCATCCTTATGTAACTTAGCCAGTGGTGTCGCATTGATATGACCAAGTCTACAATGCCACAAGTAGGATTCGTTCATTTCTGAACTCTTCCTCTTATGCGTGTTTTATATATTGAGGACTGTATTTTGATTTAGAATGAATATGCCATTATATAACGAGCCTGATGCAATCAACTTTTGATCTAGGAAAATGTTCATAACATTATCCTGTACTACAAAATTATATCCTTCTTTACTCAATAAAGAAACTGATATAATATTGCACATCATGTTCGGTATATAATAGCACTCATTCAGAATCAGTGTATCACCACTTGGTAATACTAGGTGATATTCGCCAACTGCTTTGGCTGCAACATTTGCACCGTTCCCTATTTGAACGGAATGATCACCTTTTCCCAGTTCTCTACCTTTGCGTAGCCCATGTAACAGTTTACATATATGGGATCCTGATCCGGTATCTAATACCCAGGACGTAGGGTGAACTGAGAAACAGTTCTCAATAACTAAAACACCTGAATAAGATGCATCAACATGCATGTTCTTTTGGGCGGCGTGAGAATCCGGATATTCTCCTGTTTCCTGTTCAGTCTTATAACTCTAATAAGAAAGAACGGGTCCAACGTTCCCCTGCTCAGTATAATAAGCGGGTTCAGTCAATACATCCATATTATTATCTTGATTATTGCCTGACATGGTCGCTACCTGGAGAGAGAGAGAGAAGAAAACACTTTAGCGTATGCTCTTGCAAGATCAGATTGGTTATTATCTTATCTAATCAGGATGGCTCCCACTGTTTTTATCAAATCTTCCTTCAAACCCTAAAAGGAAAGACTAGCCGGGAATAATTACACCCTACAACTTCGCCAATCTTTCAGCCAGGCCAGTGTCGGTACTTTGAGGGAGGTTCCCCGTGCTTTCGCACGGACCTAATTAAAGTAAACCTCGTTTTCCCAGAGGCGTAACCCCGTTGACACCTTTCTATACACCTACTTGATCGGCTAATTGTCCTGTGTAAAACTATCCCAGGAGTAACAATTACTCGCAGTGGGTATCGAGATCCAACTATCTCATAGGAAGTATGCAATCTCATTGCAAATTTCAACACTTGAAATTCCCGATAATGCTTTTACCCCTAGCGTCCCATGACCTTGACGGAGGCCAAACTACCCATAGGGCGCTAGTCAAGTTCAACCCGTCATTTCTTGATTGAATTAAACCCACCCGTACGACCCTTGATGGAGGCCAAACTACGCCGTACGAATACCCTAATCCAATCGCATCATATGCTAGCAGATAAGCACTAGTTAGCTACCGTACACTACGCCTTGACGGAGGCCAAACTACCACAGCACGAATACTAAGTAGTACTTATCTAAAATGACGGAGGGCTACGCAGGTTTTTCAGAAAACCATGAGCGCAATGAACTTGATATTGTCGTAGAATCATGTGAAATTTTGAAATGGAGTGTTTTTGAGGCTTTCATTGGTTTTGCTAAAGAGGTCACTCCCGGTGAAGGGGTCTCGGCTCTTTCCTCATCGAATAAGGTGCAGGACATATCATATATATCACTGTGCAAAGCAAAACTCTAAAAGCAATCAAAAGACAAACCGAGTTTTGTAGCATCTGCCCGTTTCGCTAAAGACGTCACTCCCGGTGAAGGGATCTCGGCTCTTTCCTCATCGAATAAGGTGCAGGACATATCATATATATCACTGTGCAAAGCAAAACTGTAGCTACCATTTTTATAAAGTTTTGATTCTACAACATCTTTTAGGTTTCTTTTCTTTTTATTAATCTCATTAATAAAATATCCCATCAGCTTATGCTTCCTAAGCATCACAGATAAATACGACGCACACTTATGCCATCCGCATTCGCCTCGATGTCCCCTCGTGCACCGTTAGGTTAGGTAACTAACGACAGAGCAGGGCAGGGATAGTGCGGGTGTAAAACATAAGTAACGTCTATATAATATATCATATATACTATATACTGTATCCATCACAACATATCAAATGATCACATCACAGATATCGCAGCAGAAATATAGATATAATGTGGGATATACTAGGACGTCCGTATTTAGTATTTAGCCAACAATAGAAAATACGGATTCCATAGTCGCGATGAATAGCCAAGCCCACACCCTGGAGCCCTACGAAAGCGGCAAGAGACCATACCAATTCTGGAGTTTAGGAGACCCGGTCTCGACTCCTCGAGATGGCCTCCCACTGAACCCCAGAACCCAGTCACCTGTGCTCCCCTCCTTAGGTCCATCCTAATGCGGAAAAGTAAATAATATACAACACTGGTGGCATCAACCTCAACCTGGAAGTGCCCCAAATAAAAGAATATTACATTACATTTGAATTTACATGAATGAAAATATAAAACTCTCATCTCACATAAAACCCCCAGCTATTCAATCGCGACAATCCTGCACATCATATCTCAGCAACACATAATATCTCATATCATCAACGTAAGTAAGTATGCATACACCGATCGTCGTCGATGTATAGCAACGAAAACCGGCAATACAACTACATACTACACTTACGGTCACAGAAAAGAAATTGTAAAACTACAATATTTGGAATCCACAATCACTTTAGAGATCGTAAATCCGAAATATCACATACTTCGCATTTCATGCCTAACACAATGAATTCCACATATTGTATCACATTCCAGATAAATAGACAGTATTAAACTTTTCGAACAGATAATCAAATACCCAAAATTTCCTAAAGTGCTCAACACTTGAGCAGAGTTCAAACAATCCCAGAATATGTCACAGTACCAGTGATCCAGCCGTAGAAGGGTCAAGCCAACGCCTCACATGTGGCACGCCGTACTGCCCCAAACCCGAAGGTTCAAAAGGCAGTTCAAAACGGTCACATAATCGAGTTAAGGTTTGTTGTCTTCTAGAGGGTCCACCGTGTTACTTGCACATTTTTCCGAAAGATTTAAACCCTAGAAAAGATTCAACACTTGAAAATTTTTCGTGTCGGGAAAAAGTGAGTTAATGATATCCGTTCGAACTTTTTAACAATTTCTAACTATCTGGAAATAATAACGAATTTAAATATTCCGATCGAATCTACGATTACAAAATAAACCCCAGGATACTCAACACTTGAGTAAAAATAAAAATACCAGAAACTATATAAGCATTTTCGTCGGTTCGGGTTCGATCGGAGTTTTAACTTCGTTAACACATCGCCTAATACTCTAGCTAGGCTCTGATAGCACTGTAGGGTTCCTAGGCACACTTATGAAGGTTCATATAGCATCAAACATGCCCGAATAAAATTTTACATGTGCCGAACAATCCAAAGACGGGATCTTTGCTAGATTATTAGGGTTAAGCATGCAAGATAACAACTTTAAAGCTAAGTGTGAGGGATTACAACCTTTGTAGTCCGCTCCTTCGCTTCACAAGCTCCGAGTAGAAGTCCCTTCGCCGCGATCCACGATCTCCCGGGCTCAAGAGAGGCTCCACGACTCGAACGATCCATGCTAGCTTGAAGTGTTCCGATTCTCCGATGATCTACGTCGAAGTTGCTATAACCCAAGCTTTCTCACTCTAAAGAGACGAACACCCTGATCTAATGGGCTAGATTAGATGAGGATGATGGAATAGTATTTATGCTATCTTTTTAATTCATTTTCTCACAATAAATCATCACATAAGGAATTTCTAGTGAGCTCTCTCTTTCAAAAACCAAAGAGAGAAGAGGATGAAGAAGAAAAGAATAATCCTTTTGTGATGAATAGTAGTCAAGAGTATATGATTGATTATAGAACCATGGTTAAGGATGAGAGGAAAAAACTTGTAGAGAATAAACTAGAGTTAGGGTTTGGTTAGGTTAAGAATAAGTATCAACCATAATATCTTAACCAAGACAAAATAGAATCCTTCTAGAATGAACTTGAAAGAGCTAACCCTAATTAAACCCTAATCCATTTTTATCATCCCTAATCTTGTTTCATAATAAATCATATCATGTCACAATAATATATATCACACATATATTATATATTTGCAACAAAAGAAAATAATACAATTAACATATATCGCATATATATCAATGTATTAATCCGGTGAGAAAATGAAATAATAATGTGAGCCAATATTAGATAATGTAATACAATATATCATATATATCATTATACATTAAATCATCGAATCAACACTTGATCCAACGATCCGGATATATGGAATATAACTGACTAATATTTCATGTACCGATTCATCGAATCAACACTTGATCCGATGTCCCGATTCATATCTAAATATCGCGAGAATATAATACGGTATCTCATATCGCATTATCCTCGGTCCTGCACATATCACATATGTGCCTTTACTCCGTTTTTCCTGAGCCAAGAAACCTCTGTGTAGGACTCTAAAGAATTGTCAATATGCCGGTAGCAGGTGATGATCATATCAAACACCCACAAGCTGCAAGCGGTCAGCTAAACGTAACAGCCACCCAGGTATTGAGCGATCAAAAGATCAACAAGCTAGCCTGTCCTTTCTCTTGTGAATCCAATCAGTAACACTCCCGTACAGTCCGGTCTGTTCGTCTGATATGTCGCATATCATGTCTTGGGGTGGTATACGTCAGACCCCAGTAACCGATAAGTCGTGTCGATGTGAGGCTCATAACAGGTCGAGAAACTACTGGTAACACTTACCAGTATATCTCTATATCAGCCCTGGCCAGGGACTTCCAGTTATAGCCAATCAAACACAGCACGACATCAACTCCCTATATCGGGATAGACGAATCCCCTCCTATCTCTCATTGCCTCCATGTGATTCGGGACGGTACCCAAAAGCCACCGTTTTGCATGCCCTATTGGACATGGTAAGGTAGAAATCAAAGCACAGTGGGAATTACATAAGACTCTATGACGATATCGGGTCTACAGACTACCCTGTACCAGTGTCACCGGAGAACTGCCATCTAACGTGTGGTATATCACCATCTGGGAGTTCTCGTCGAGTCCGTCCAATGTAACCAGTCTCCACTGAGTACCCGTACACCATCCTTGATGTCAAACACCGAGGGATATAGGATCATCCATCGCCCATCATATGGGTCAAGATGCGTATACGCTAGTCTACTCTGGTGTATCGATGCTCTGTCTCGATATACCCTCGACTAGGAACATTTATAGGATGTACTCATCGACTATCGTGGCCCCACTACTATGATCTCATCATAATCCCAGTAGTCGAGTACAGATCCTAAGGGCTTTATCAACATGTGAGAGAAAGACAGTAAACCAATACAAGTCAACATGTTAAGATAAAGTGAAACCAAATAGCATACTATTATGACGAGCAAGAAAGTCCTCTCTGTATATATCCAAGAATCCATCATAATATACATCATATGTACAACAATGGCCTCTAGGGCATATACATAACTAACACATACGTTCCACGAAACCTAAGTATCCCACTTCGACGCTTGTGTTCCACGTATCGGTATTTCTGATATCCATACGTTCCTCGAAACCCAAGTATCCCACCTCAACACTTGTGTTCCACGTATCGGTCTCCAAAATCCATATATCTCTCGGAATATAAGTGCATAACATCGACACTTGAAATTCCCATATTGCATGAAAACATATCTCAAATGCGTAAATCAATGTAAAATAGCATATCCTACATAAAACATCAAAATGAGCATATCACGGGAAAAGTCCACTATTTAAATGCACCAAGTCATTAAATATGTCTCGCGGTTCCCAAATATCCAAATCCAAATTACATATATATACAGCGTCCCATTCTACCGATATATATGTTATAAAAAGATGACCATGTAACAATAGCAAAGTATATATGCGAGCATGTAGGTACAATATGACATATGTATAGGCATGTAGGTATACAGGTATGTTATATGTCATATGCGCTATCGCACAAGAATAACTGCCTCTATGTCGCAAACCACTAGCAAAGTATATCAATGAATAATTGTGCTGTGGTATCATGGCAATTACCGACAGTGTGTGTAGCATATCATTGTTGCTCGTGCAACATGGAAGGTCAATAATAGTGCAATGTAAAATAAATACAGGTTCAGGCACAACAAGTAACTATATGCAATGAAACTCATGCATCATCTCTATATGAGCATATAAACATACGGCTAATATCATATCATATCTAGCCCTGACGCTTAACGTTATACGGGCAATTTCCCCGTAGATGTTAAATCTACTCACCGATGGTCTCGAGCTATGAAAATCCGACCACTGCTTCCCCTTGTTCGCAGCGTCCGAAGTCCCCGCTTGCGACGCTATAATTTCACAAACACACAAACAGTGCAAAAATCTTAGAAATCGACCAATATCACGTAAAACTACGTTTTAAACGACGCACCAACTCCAACATAACTCACAAGTCTCCGTCTAGTGGTTAACGTGCGTGACGATACCACGAAACCTACCCAAGTGCAGCAGCTGCACAATATCACGATTCGTGTCGCAAAACGTAACATGTGTACTCAAAACACTAGATTATAGGAAAACAATCCCAGATTTTGCATACTGTAAATACTAAAAATTTAAGCAGTACCAAACACCCCTAAACCACAGCAGGCAACTACCCACAAAAAACCCAACACCCATATCCCCTCCAAAACCGGTGTCGCCGGAATTTGCAAAGGATTCGCCGGCCAGGCCCGGTGGGGTGGGTCTCGTGTCTCAGGTGGAATCTTAGGTTCATTAGTACATCACTAAAATCTTGTTTGGTCACTCAGTAAAATTCCCATGTCACAGCTGATCACAGAGGTTCTAAAAAGACACTAAAAACACGATATTGCACTAATCGATACTTAAAGTGTTCTACGATACAACCAACGAGCTACACGACATAAAAACTAATATTTAACAGTTTAGGGATTATACCTATCAACACTTGCTCCCAAGATCCAAGCTTTCCTAGCTCCAAGTGATCATGAAGGCAAAAACAAGTCTTGATGTGTTTTTTTTGTGATTTATTTTGGGAAGTTTGGAGATTTATTGATTTGGAATTTTTTGTAATTGGTGTAGAAAAGGTCAAGGGTAGATGAAGGAAGAGGCTCGGCCAATAATTGAGGAAGGTGAGGAAATTGTGTGGAGTTTTCTAGCCAATTCTTGCAATAAATGCATATACATGCACATGCCACCTATCCCATTCTTTTATTTTAAAACTTAATTCCCTTAGTCAACACAAAGATCTAGATATTATAAGTAGGGTTTGGTTTTACTTAACTTGATTTATTAGCAAATGATAAAATTTTATGAGAAATTTCCCAACCCAATATGTAAATACCACATTAAAATAATATTTAAAAAGGAAAAAATTATATTTGAACCAAAACTTCCCATATACTCCCAAAGCTCGCGCACTAGCTTTATTTTAGCTAAACTAGCTGCTGGCAAGTTTATACGGAAGTTTGATCACAGTCGGGTTAAAATGGAAAATACCGGCAATTTTACCCTAAAACGAAAAAATTCGCATAACGATTTCTGAAACGTTACAATCTCCCCCACTTATAGAAATTCGGTCCCCGAATTAAATTTTCATACCAAGCGTACCTTCAAAGAGATGAGGGAATTTCTTCCGCATCTCTCTCTCGGCCTCCCAAGTGATCTCCTCACTAGTAGGTCTACGCCAAAGAACCTTCACGGGTGGCAAGACCTTTGACCGAAGTTTCTTCACCTGCCGATCCAAAATAACTACCGGCTGCTCGGTGAATGAAAGATCGCGCTCAAGGTGAACGGTCTCGTGCTGAATCATGTGAGAAGTATCATGAAGGTATCTACGAAGTATCGATGCATGGAAAACGGGGTGAACATCCGGAAAACTAGGCGGGAGCGCCAAACGATAAGCAACAGAACCCACTCGCTCAAGGATCTCGAAAGGTCCTATAAATCTGGGACTGAGCTTCCCCCTCTTCCCAAATCGCATAACGCCTTTCATCGGAGAAATCCTCAGGAATACATGATCCGGCACTACGAACTCATGTCCGCGACGTCGACGGTCGGCATATGACTTCTGCCTGCACAGGGCTGCTCTCATCCTGTCCTGAATCAGCTGGATCATCTCCGTAGTTTCCTGAACAAGCTGGGTCCCAAAACTCTACTCTCGCTGAGCTCGGTCCAACAGACTGGTGATCGACACTTCCTACCGTACAAAGCTTCAAAAGGTGCCATCTGAATAATATCCTGAAAGCTGTTGTTGTAGGAAAACTCAATCAACGGCAAGTGAAGATCCCAGCTGCCACCAAAATATAGCACACATGCATGAACCATATCCTCCAGAGTCTGTATAGTCCGCTTCGACTGACCATCGGGCTGTGGATGAAAAGCTGCGCTAAAACTCAACCGGGTACCCAAAGCTTCCTGAAGCTTCTGCTAAAGACGGCTAGTAAACTGGGTGCTTCTTCCGGATACTATGCCTGTGGGAACACCGTGCAAATGCACAATCTCATCTATGTACAACTGAGCATACTGAGCATAACCGAAAGTGGTCTTCACTGGAAGGAAGTGAGCCGCTTTTGTCAACCGGTCAACAATCATCCAAATGGAGTCATACCCTCTACTTGCCCTGGGTAGACCCACAATGAAGTCCATGGAAATCTGCTCCCATTTCCATTCCGGAACAAGTAAAGGCTACAACTCTCCATCCAGTCTCTGATGCTCAGCCTTGACTTGCTGACATGTCAGGCACCTCGAAACGAAGTCCGAAATATCGTGCTTCATCCCTTCCGACCAGTAAAAGTCTCTCAAGTCACGGTACATGTTTGTGGAACCTGGATGAACGCTAAAGGCTGACTGATGTGCCTGCTCTAGGATCTCGCGTCTCAACCCATCAGCATCTGGTACACACAAGCGAGTCCCGCATAGTAGCACACCGTGGTCATCAATCATGAACTCTGAAACTGTACCATGTCGAACAAGCTCAAGAATCTCAGACAAACGGCCATCACTGGGTTGCGCCTCACGGATACGATCAAGTAGTAATGGACGGGCACAGACATGAGCAAGCTGTCCCCCAGCACAAAGAAACTCGAACTGCACTCTACCATCACACAAGAGCTGCCAATCTGCAGAAGCCTGATGCTGAACGGCGCTCAACTGGGACAAGCTACCCTCGGGCCTACGACTCAAAGCATCACCTACCACATTAACCTTGCCCGGGTGATAAAGGATCTCACAATCATAATCCTTCACTAATTCCATCCAACGGCGCTGTCTCAGATTCATATCCCGCTGCTGGAAGATGTACTTCATGTTCTTGTGATCCGTGAAGATCTGACACGACTCTCCGTACAAGTTGTGTCTCCAAATCTTCAACGCAAAGACAACCGCGGCCATCTCAAGATCGTGAGTGGGGTAATTCTGCTCGTGCTTCTTCAGCTGCCTAGAAGCGTAAGCAATCACTCTATCGTGCCTCATCAATACACAACCGAGCCCCACTCTAGAAGCATCACAGTAAACAACATAGCCGCCCGATCCAGAAGGTAATGATAGAACTGGTGTTGTCGTCAACCGAGTCTTCAACTCCTGAAAACTCTGCTCGCATGCATCAGTCCAAAGAAAAGGAACTCCCTTCTGGGTCAGTCTAGTCAGCGGTGCAGCGATACTCGAGAAATCCTGCACAAAGCGGCGATAATAACCAGCTAAGCCCAAAAACCTGCGGACCTCGGTCACCGATACAGGTCTGGGCCAAAGCTGTACAGCCTCGATCTTCCTCGGGTCCACAAGAATACCATCACCAGTCACCACATGACCCAGGAAGTCAACTCTATCAAGCCAAAATGCGCACTTTGAGAATTTAGCATACAGTTGGTGCTCTCTCAATATCTGCAAAGCAATCCTCAAGTGCTGCTCATGCTCCTCACGACTCCTAGAGTAGAACAATATGTCATCAATAACACATTAATAAACTGGTTGAGGAACGACCTGAAAATCCGGTTCATCAGATCCATGAACGCTGCTGGCGTATTGGTGAGTCCGAACGACATCACCAAAAACTCATAATGCCCATAGCGCGTACGAAAAGCAGTCTTCGGAATGTCATCATTCCGAACCCTCAACTGATGATAACCCGAACGCAGATCAATCTTTGAAAAATGTTTCACACCCTGGAGCTGATCAAATAAATCAACAATGCAAGGTAAAGGATACCTATTCCGCACCGTAACTCGGTTCAATTGACGATAATCTACACACAGCCTCAAACTGCCGTCCTTCTTCTTGACGAACAGAACAGGAGCTCCCCACGGCGAAACACTCGGACTGAAAAGCCCCCTATCAAGCAAACCTTGTAATTGATCTTTAAGCTCTCTAAGCTCTGCCGGAGCCATCCGATAAGGCGGTATAGAAATAGGCTCCGTGCCAGGAATCAGATCAATACAGAACTCAATATCGCGCTCTGGTGGAATCCTAGATAACTCATCGGGAAAGACGTCGGGAAACTCTCGCACGGTACGAACCAGGTCCAATGACTCCATTGTGGCTCCAGTATCATGAATGAAAGCCATGAATCCACGACATCCCCTCCTCAAAAGCCGACAAGCGCAAAGGACAGAAATCAAACTGTGAGGGACAGCACTACGGTCCCCCTGCACAACACACACTGACTCGCTGGGAAAACAAAACCTAACAGTCTTCTCGCGGCAGTCCACGGACGCGTAGCAAGTAGCTAACCAATCCATGTCCAACAGAATGTCGAAGTCCAACATCTCAAGAAGGATTAAATCGACGGGCAAAGCTCTGTCCCCTATACGGACAGCATACGACCGGAACACGTGTCGTGCAACAAATGACTCTCCTACAGGAGTAGCCACAACAAGCGGCTGATCAAGCCAACACGACTCTCGTCCTGACCTCGGCACGAACTGCGTAGAAACATACGAATGCATAGATCCCGGATCAGAAAGAATATGTGCATCATAAGAACATACAGAAAGGGTACCTGAAACCACAGCATTGGACGCCTGAGCGTCCTGGTGAGTCAAGGTAAACACCCGAGCCTGCCCTCTACCGGCAACTGGCTGACCTCCGCCTCTACCACCCTGCCCTCTCGGTACAAAACCACCGTGACCCCGACCTCCCTGCACAAGAGTATGACGCGGAGCAACAACCGGCATAAGGGGCAACGCCCTCTTAGGCGGAGAAGGTGGTAAGGTAACCTGCGGTACAGCTGCCTCGCTCACACGTGGCTCAGCACAATCTCGAACCCGATGACCCATGCTCCCGCACTGGTAACATCCAGATGCAAACTGCTGACCCTCCTGAGGGTAAGAGCTAAAAAACCGACCTCGTCCCGAACCTCCACTATCTGAACGGGAACCGTCATGACGTCTAAACGCCCGCCTCCTTGCCGGATCACCAGTACAAACCCTCTTCGGTTCTGGAGCAACTGGCGACTCAGAAAGACGCTCATCCACCAATAGGGTTGCATCTACTACTGCCGCATATGTGTCGCAATGCTGAATGCCGATGGCTAGGAACAACTCGGTAAGCAAGCCTCGTACAAACCACTTCACCCTCATCTTCTCAGTCACCACAAAGTACGGAGCATACACTGACAGCTCGGTAAACAGTACATCATTCTAAGACACCGTCATCCCCGGAGTCTGGCGTAACGACTCAAATCTACGTGCTCACACATCCCTGATGCTCGGTGGAAGAAAACGGGTGAGGAACACCATCACAAACTCATCCCAGGTCACAGGAGCAAGACCCGCGGCTCTGCTCCTCTCCAACGACTCACACCACTTCTGGGCCAGACCCTCCAAACGAAAGCTCGCAAACTCCACCCATCTCTCATCGGAGCATCGGAGTGAATGGCAAATCCTGGCAATCCAATCGATAAACGACTGCGGATCCTCAGTTGTATCTGTGCCAATGAACACCGGAGGCCTAAGCCTCATGAACTCTGTCAGTGGCACGGTAATAACCTTTGGAGCCGTAACTGTGACTGCTGGAACTGTAGGTACCATCGTGGTCCCTGCAACGGGTGGAACAACTGCCAGCCCCCGCGCTCGAATGGCCTCTACTAAATTCCCCATCATCTGGCCCAGGTCCTGCATACCAGCCCCAAACATAGCAATATGCTCCGGTACAACAGGAGTACAGCCCTGGTCAGTCCTCACCTCAGACGAGTCGACTCTGACCTCGACCTTCGCGGCCGCTCGCTGTGCCCTCGTAGTTTTCGGCGGCATATAGGCTGGAATTTGAAACAAGATTCGATAAGGATACAGAAATCGAATCACAAGGATGTATATCATCACGGAAGAATTTTCAATCAATATGTCCTAAGGTCACATAGGTGGAGTATCGTGTCGTAAGTATGCCGTGGAACATACACACGCTACGTCACTTTGCTTAATCTACCTACTCCATCATACCAAGGTCATCCTACACTCCGAAAGGTAAAACCTAGCGCTCTGATACCAACTTTGTCACGACCCAAAATTTGGCCTGCAACCGGCACTTAAACCACGTAACGTCAACAGGCGTACGCAACTTAAGTAAGCCGAAACCCAGAAATCTAAACCACCCAAAACTGGGTTAGCAAAGAAAAACATAGTTTAAAACATTCGGAAAATCACAAGTAAAATCTCTAACTCTAGTTTTCTTTCTTGAAAATTTCGGCATCACCTCCTTTCTAAAAACTAGCCCCGAAAACGGGTACAACATAAATAATATATAAAGTATCCCAAACGGGAGCAAATCACGCCCAACGGCGGAGACAACCACCACAAGATTTAAATACGACGCCGAAGCGAATAATATAATGGGAAACTGCATAAAGAGGTAAAACTTTTCAACATAACCGGCTCCCACGAGCACGGCACTCAAAGACACCAAAATAATACAACACAGAATCCTCACAACTCGTCTCTAAGTCAAATACAAGAAGTGGTAGATGGAGAATACTAGATCCTACAACAAGATATACAATGTAAAAACGGATAACCGCAAACCAACCTAAAAGCAAAGGCCTCACAGCCAACCGTAGCGGTATCCGTAAAAGCAGAGATGATAAGACGCCCTGCCGCGACCACTCAGAGGGTAAGTCCTGCAAACCACTGTGTCACAACGGAGGTAAGTTTCCAACTCGTGAATAGTAAATAACATCATACTGAAATCGCAAGTAGGCACTCACAACAATGATCAATAACATGTAAGCTGGTAGCATAAGTTTGACAATATGAATATGCAACTATCATGATCGAGGTACACCACCAGGGTACTATATCTACATGAATCAAATGCATATCACTGTATACTGAGTGCTGGAAAATAAATAATCTCATGCACAAATCATAAGCATGGAAAAGCCCGGTGTAATTCACAACACCCCAATTCCCAAAATACTCAGATCGACCCTCTTATCGGCCATCAAATCCTGTAAGTCTCATGGAACCCGAGTGTCAAACATCAACACTCTAAAACATCATGAAAACCAGTGCCTAACATCGACACGTAAATACTCGTATCCATACGTTCCTCGAAACCCAAGTAACCCACTTCGACACTTGTGTTCCACATATCGGTCTTTCTGATATCCATACGTTCCTCGAAACCCATGTATCCCACCTCGACACTTGTGTTCCACGTATCGGTCACCAAAATCCATATATCTCTCGTAATATAAGTGCCTAACATCGACACTTCAAATTCCCATATCGCATGAAAACATATCTCAAATGCGTAAATCCATGTAAAATAGCATATCCAACATAAAACATCAATATGAGCATATCACGAGAAAAGTCCGCTATTTAAATGCACCAAGTCATTAAATATATCTCGCGGTTCCCAAATATCCAAATCCAAATTACATATATATACAGCGTCACATCCCACTGATATATATGTTATAAAAAGCTGATCATGTAACAATAGCAAAGTATATGTGCGAGCATGCGGGTACAGTATGACATATGTATGGCCTGTAGGTATACAGGTATGCTATTTGTCATATGCGCTATCGCGCAAGAATAACTGCCTCTATGTCGCAAACCACCAGCAAATTATATCAATGAATATTTGTGTTGTGCGTATCACGGCAATTACCGACAGTGTGTGTGTAGTATATCATTGGTGCTCGTGCAATATGGACTGTCAATAATATTGCAGTATACAATAAATACAGGTTAATGCACAACAAGTAACTATATGCAATGAAACTCATGCATCATCTCTATATGAGCATATAAACATACGGCTAATATCATATAATATCTAGCCCTGACGCTTAACGCCATACGGGCGATTTTCCCGTAGATGTTAAATCTACTCACCGATGGTCTCGAGCTATGAAAATCCGACCACCTGCTTCCCCTTGTTCGCAGCGTCCGAAGTCCCCGCTTGCGACGCTATAATTTCACAAACACACAAACAGTGTAAAAATCGTAGAAATCGACCAATATCACGTAAAACTACGTTTTAAAGGACGCACCAACTCCAACGTAACTCACAAGTCTCCGTCTAGTGGTTAACATGCGTGACGATACCACGAAACCTACCCAAGTGCAGCAGCTGCACAAGATCGCGATTCATGTCGCAAAACGTAACACTCAGACTCAAAACACTAGATTATAGGAAAACGATCCCAGATTTTGCATACTGTAAATACTAAAAATTTAAGCAGTACCAAACACCCCTCAACCACAGCAGACAACTACCTACAAAAAACCCAACACCCATATCCCCTCCAAAACCGGTGTCGCCAGAATTTGTAAAGGATTCGCCGGCCAGGCCTGGTGGGGTGGGTCTCGTGTCTCAGGTGGAATCTTAGGTTCATTAGTACATCACTAAAATCTTGTTTGGTCACTCAGTAAAATTCCCAGGTCACAGCAAATCACAGAGGTTCTAAAAAGAAACTAAAAACACGATATTGCATTAATCGATACTTAAAGTGTTCTACGCTACAACCAACTAGCTACACGACATAAAAACTGCTATTTAACAGTTTAGGGATTATACCTATCAACACTTGCCCCCAAAATCCAAGTTTTCCTAGCTCCAAGTGATCATGAAGGCAAAAACAAGTCTTGATGTGTTTTTTTTTTGTGATTTATTTTTGGAATTTTGGAGATTTATTGATTTGGAATTTGTTATAATTAGTGAAGAAAAGATCAAGGGCAGATGAAGGAAGAGGCTCGGCCAATAATTGAGGAAGGTGAGGAAATTGTGTTGAGTTTTCTAGCCAATGCTTGCAATAAATGCACATAAATGCATATACATGCACATGCCACCTCTCCCATTCTTTTCTTTTCTTTTATAACTTAATTCCCTTAGTCAACACAAAGATCTAGATATTATAAGTAGGGCTTGGATTTACTTAACTTGATTTATTAGCAAATGATAAAATTTTATGAGAAATTTCCCAACCCAATATGTAAATAACACATTAAAATAATATTTAAAAAGGGAAAAATTTTATTTGAAACAAAACTTCCCATATACTCCCAAAGCTCGCGCACTAGTTTTATTTTAGCTAAACTAGGTGCTGGCAAGTTTATACGGAACTTTGATCACAGTCGGGTTAAAACGGAAAATACCGACAAATTTACCCTAAAACGGAAAAATTCGCATAACGATTTCTAAAACGTTACAATTTATCAAGCCACATGTTATCATATGTTTGTATATATATATCGCCCAACGATCCTGATTATATCATATCATAGACGGTGTCTTGACTCAATCACCTATTATAACCTCACGGCATCATGCCCGATCATATCGTCTCATATCCGTATAACACATACTATCCTCATCTCACGTGTATATGTATGTATGTATATATATATATATATATATATATATGAAAAAACACCTACACAAATATATATATATATATATGAAAAAACACCTACACAAATATATATATATATATGCATAAACACATATCAATATACCAAGTGTATGTGTGTTGGTGAGTGTGTGCAACAACATATAACCTAAGGTTCATGACTAAGGTAAATAACACTAGGGATAGATCTTTCTACGAGTACGCCTATTCTAGCCTACAGTCACCCAGAAATCCTATTTGCCAAGTATCTATCTCGCAAGCTATATATATATATATCCTATTTTACGTTTGCGGGGGTGCTATACGCCATCCACCCGACTTTCTCCGTATATATACATCTACTCACCTTGATCCTCGCTTGCCGAAGCCGATTACACCATGCTCTCCTCGTCGTCCCGAAGTCCACCCGGAGGTACCTACAGTTTCAAATACATCGTATTGAAAAACAAGAATCAAATACAAGAAAAGCCGACACGGCACACGAAACACACATAGGTTAGAACCTACGGCCTACGTATGTAAGAATAACCAACAACTCTCGACATCGACGTACAAATGCCAACGATCGAGATAAAACAAAAATATCAAAATTTAAGTTCTTAAAAACCACGAAACCAAAACAACAACTAAGGAAAACAGCTCCAGATTTTGTCTCTGGTAATATAGGGATAAACAAACAATACAGGGGCTAGTTTATAAGGTGTAGAAGCTACTGGAAAACCCCCCAACATCCATGCCCAACACTGGACCGGCGAGATGCCCAAAATGTCCGGCGCCGCCGGTCAAATAGAAGTGATTTTGGCTCGTTTCCTGGTGATGGTCTTATATTGGTCTATATAGGTCATTCTACTTGTTTGATTTTCTTACAAATATCCCAGTTTGTCCCAGATTCCCTGTAGTCCTCAAGAATTCACAAAACCGAAATCGGGAAGATTCAAAACTCAAGTCTTGGATTAAGTCTCTATTTTGGTCCAGAATAAAAGCACTACAAGAGCTTGTGATCACAACTAAACCTTAATAACACCTTGGCAATCCATAATATCCCCTAATCTTTATCTAGGAAAATTCTAACCTCACTTACCCTCATTCGTTTAACTTTAAACAAAATTATAAAATAAGGGAAACAAAAAACAACACTAAAGGTCTAGGAATATACCTCATTTGGCAACCCAAGAATTTTCTTGAGTTGATCAAAGTCTTCAAAAGCTCAAATTGTTCATACCATCATACTTATAGTGAGCTTGTGCACATTTTTTGTGAAGGATGGTTGGGGTTTTGTGGTGGTTTTAGGGGTGGTGCAAGGAGGTGGAGAGAGATGGAGAAGAAAATGGAGGAAAGAGTATTGAAGAAAAATGAGCCATGGTTGTGAGAATAAACCCCCCCCCCCTCTCTCTCCTCATTCATGCCCATACCTATGTGTTCCTTCCCTCTCACAAATATCTCCTCCTTTTCCCTTTTTTTTTTAAAAATAAAAACAATTTTAAACAAATAAAAATGAAGTCATGGTTAAATAAAAATGTAGCAAGTGTTTTGAAACATGACATGGTGCATGTCACATGCATAAACAAGATTAATGCATGATTAGTGAAATGTTAATCGAGTTTAGTATTAAACTCTTATACAAATAATTCTATAAATATTTATAAAATATCCAAATCTCATAAATTCTTCAAAATCAATAATCCATATTAATTTTCCAAATATTTTCCGAACCATCGCTATATAATTATACAATTTCATTAAAACTAATTTCATTATTTTTCTAATATTCTATAAAATTTATTATTTTAATTATATAAATTCCGAAAATAATATTTTTATTTTACTGAAATGTTACACTACTGAGTCGTGCAAACAGGTATTAGTTGGGTACAACCCCGAAGCGCATGGAGGCAGTGAGCGGTCGAGAGAATTCGTCACTCCCGGTATTGGGAGTCGATATCACATTGTGTAGGACACGACTATAGCTAGAAGCCCATAGACACGGCAGTAGAGATAAACTGGTAAGTGTTACCAGTTGTATCTCTTTCGTTATGAGTCCTCTGTCAGCACGACTTATCGGGATATTAGGGGTTTGACAGATTCCACTCCCAGACCCGGTATGCGATACTCATTGATGAAGAGAACGGGCTGTACGGTGACTGTCACTTATAGACTTTATGGGTTCCGGATGAGTTCGCTCGTCGACCTGCCTTTATCGTTCTCATACCTGGGTAGCCGTTACGTACAGCTAGTGCCACTAACGAACTTATGGGTTAACCCGAAAGGGGGTTGAATCTGAAAGTGTTTCAGATTCAATCGGATACGATCCTATATAATCTACTGCCAGCGTATTGACATGTCTTTAGAGTCCCGCAACGAAAGTGCCTGCCTGGGAAAAACGCGATGTGACGTACGTATAGGGATACGTACATGAGTTCGATAAAACATGTATATTTGATGTACGTGTTCAATCGGATGACAGTTATACTTGTCGGTTTCAAAGCCGTAATACCAAATCAAGTGTTAACTTGATAACCATATTAATGATACGTTTTCTAGTATAGTGTATATGATACACACACTCTCTACAGTATATGACACTGAGAAGATATTGATGGCATTTCATGTCTGTGATACATGATGTGTACGTGTATAGGATACATGTACTAATACTTATTTAATATATATATATATATATATATATATTAATTCCCACCATTATGAATTAAGTATAAATAAATATACAAATAATTATATATATGTAAATGTATGTATATATATCTTTATATATATATATTAATGTATATATAAATTATTATTTATTTAATATATTTAATTAGGTGGTGGCGCCCACCCTCTCTTTTATGTGTTGACACACACATGAGAGAGAGTGAGGAGTGAGGGTATGTGTCATGACATAGTTGAAATAAACATGACATAATTAATTTTTTTTTCAAGCCATCAAAAATATAATACATCTTCTTCTTCCTCTCTAGAGAGCTCATGCTCACTAGGTTAATGGCAATAGTTGCCACGGTGAATGATTGTAAAAAGTAGAAAGCACCCATCGCTCGCATCGCCTTCCTTCATGCACAACATGTCTCTGGACGAAGTTCCTCCGAACGGTGATGGAGTTGGAGCTCGGACAGCCCGCTTTCAACGCAGATCATCTACGGCGAGGCAGTCGGCATGCAGACGCATTCGGGAGCTGACAGAGTTTAGACGGGGTCTTCCGGGATCAACCGGACACGCTACAAAGGTTGTAGCATCTCTGAACTTTTCTTTATGCTCTTTTATTTTGGCTAGAAACTAGTGTTTAGACGATTTTGGCGTATGGTCGATCGCGTCCCCACAGAATTTTTCTTTTTCGACCGTTCCCGCTTCCGCTGCACGCACGCGTGGGGCGCGCCCGTCGTTACAATTCTGACTGATGAGTAATCTTTACTCATTGGGTGATTTTCTGATGATCCCGACTAGTTCTCCTTTTAAGGTTTGAAGGAGAATTCGAGGAAATAGTGGGAGCCATCCTGATTAGATGAAGTGATTAACCAATCTAATCTAGGTTAGAGTGCACGCTGAGTGTTTTTTTTCCTTGTCTTGTTTGCGACCCTGACTTACCTTAAACTAAGACTCATGAACCAAGTTAACCGAACCTTCTTACACACTTTGGCTTTTGGATTGTCATGATTCATGACAAAGTCGCATATCCCTGCCACTCCTACTTCCATTTTGCATTTCTCCATAACACTCCGTATCATTACGAAGATCCGTATTTTTTGTGGTATGCCATCGTATAGGTACATACGAACTCGAAGAAACTTCTTTTGTTCCAGGATGGATTCCGGTTCTGGGGAAATTGAATAGGATTATTCGATTGTCTTTTCTCTTTACCTTATCTCAAGTTGCGAGAGCTCCTTGTATTGGGAGAGTACACCGGTTACACTTATTGGATAGTCTTCTTCCAAACCTTAGGCTGGTGCCGAAAGGTAGGGAAGGAAGAAAACCAATTAGACTAAGTATTGTGTACAGAAGGTATGATATAAAGACATATAAAGAGATTGAAGTGAGGGCAAAGGAAATTACGACTACCGTCATGAATCTGGATAGTGGAAGAGGCATTACTAGGAATACCCGGCGACCCTTCGAATTTTTTTTCATGTTTCAGTTTTACTGTGCGGTGTTAATTTAAAACTGCTTTTCCAATTAGATTCTAATTTCAGGGTATGTATTTACCAGACTTGATTCTTACATTTGTATGTGGTTATATCTGCTGAGTGGGAATAGAATATTGGGAATTGGGTGATTAGATCCTTAATATCAGAATTCTTTATAATTGGCGATATTTGAAGAAGTCACCTGGGTTTTGCATAATGGCAAATATTTGGTTATGAATATTCGTTGTTATGCACCAATTTCAAATTGATATATCTGTACGTTATAAAGTGAGATATAGCTTTTTGAAATTATCTTTATGATATTTACCTTTATCAGTTGATGATTAGGTAAGGTGCATTCAATAACGGTGCAATTCTTCTTAACCATAATATAATTTTCAATCTACGACACATAGGGTTTGAGTTATTAAACTCTGAGGACTTGTACAAAATATTGTATGTTGTCCGATTGACATTAGGATAAGGGGTTGGTACTCACACTATATTCCATTTACTTATGACTTCTCTTGTTTAGACACGCATTTCGTTGAAATACAAGGTCTAAATTTTGAGAAGTTAATGGTATAAGAATAAAGTAAAGTACCATACGTTGTAAGTATCGGGATTTTTCGAGGTGATCGAAGATGTAGATACTTATGCTAAGTATTCTGTCATATGTAATATATTTGAGAACTTGCTTCTCTCTCAGGTTTCTCATCCATGGGTGCGCTCCTTGATGAGTAATAATGCATGGCCTTCTTCCATTTAGTTGATATGCATAGAAAACAGCTGCACAATTTTTGAATCAGGTTCCAATTAAATTAGTGCCTTTGTTTTATATGTTGGATATAGAATGGATACATATCTTACCAATATTAAGGTATATGGAGTAGTCCGGCTTATGCTTTAAACCAGAATCCGGATAAACAAAAGCCACATTTCAGTAATGGCAGTTTGTTGGTTATACCAGGTTTTGACGAGGGTTAACGTTCTACCATTTGCCGGATCAATAGTTATATTGTTCATGACTTGCCACTCGCTTTAGTAAAATTAATTCTTTTCAGAAAACATTTGGGGGAGTATGGTAGAACTGGATGTGATTCCAGAACCACAAAGGATTACTGAAAATTTGGTAGAACCTAAGCATTCAATTGGATTCGACAATCCATTAGCCACTCCGCAGATTTGGTGGGTAACCTAAACCACCCGAGAGGTACTTCAGTCTCTTCAAAGACGGTGACAGAGAGGTTTTGATGACCAAGCTTACCACTGCTGCTGTCCTAGACTATGAGATCTAGAATGTGGATGACTATAACGTTGTTCTAAATTAGTTTTAGAAGTGCACGTGTATATGACTCTGCCAAAGGGTTGTTGTAGTCAGTGGGAGCAGCTGAAGTGTGGTAGACCAGTAGCTTATGACTATTCATAGACTGAAGCAAGTATAGCGGAGATAGATCATCTACTTTTGATGTGACGGTCATAGATTTTGACTTTATCAGAACAACAGATGGACCAGGTAAGAAGGTAGTAGGAAGTCATGTCCTGGGAGTTGGATGACATACTCCTTATAGGAAGTGATGTTCCTATACTACGATCGGTTAAACTGTGGTTGTGACAAGGTGCTTCTCCACATAGGATCTGGAAAAAATATCAGAGATACCGGTGACTAGATCTATGGTTTTAGATCTAGATTTGAGAATTTTTCCGATTAGGGTACTTTGACACTATTCAAAAGTGTTTTAGAATGGACGACTCCTGGCATGGTGGTGTACTCGCAGGTGATGGAGTAACCTTCTCTAAAGAGATGTCTTTAGACTGATGAGGAGATGGATTTGCTTGGATGACATATCGCTTATTTAGAGAATTGAGTCAATCATGCGATGTCAAGTACCAGACCAAATATTGCTTTTGCACTATCTGCAATAAGCATATATTAATCCATTCTTAGAGAAATATTGGGAAGTAGTTATGAACTTAAGAGGATGTTCTTGGTATATGGTAATGGCAGCCTTCTTCAGGAGGCGGTTATCATTTCAGGCTTCTAAGGTGGCCTGGATGACAGAGTGGCTGTCAGAGGTAATAGTTTGCCCTCTTTTGAGGTGCAGTATGTTGGATAGGTTTCCAAGCAGGATACTAAGATGGCCATGGCGCTGGGTGCTAATTAAATCAGTAATTGGATACAGTCTACAAAGTTTGTTGGATTTGGTGTTCATGTTATGAACAAGGTCCTATCAGATATCCAAACAAATTCTAAGACTGGTATTCTTCATTTCGGGAGATAGTCGTTCTCCGTGAAGTTGAGATATAGAGAGATAAAGATAGAAATATTGGAGTGGATCCACTCACTGAAGCTATTTCTCGAACGTGAATGTTTCACAAACATGCTGTGCGAAACAGATTAGTAGAGAAGTTGAATAATCGGAAGCACACAGGCTGTGAGTATGCGACACAGCAATAATTAGCCTTAAGTGCAAGTGGGAGATTGTTGGATACAGTGCTCTCAAGGCAATTATTGTAATCACAGGCAGCCGGTTATGATGATTGAGAGAGGACTTATACTGGTAGAACAGTTTTACTCGAGATGATAGTATGCTATCGGGTTCATTTTTATCATCATGTAGATGTATTATATGGTATTGCAGATTATTATTACATGTTTATAGAGCCCATAGGTGTCACGACCCAGAATTTGGCACGTGACCGCCACGAGAATTACATGAAGTCTATAGGTGTTGGATATATGTATGGCCTAGAGGCCATTATATGATAGTGGATGTATCTGTACATGTGTATATATATATATATATATTCAGTGTACATTCTTGCTCGACATGATAGTATGCTATTTTGTTCTACTTTATCTGACATGTTGATTTGATCATGCTTTTATTCATTTATACATGCTGATAAAGCCCTGAGGATATCGGCTTGACTACAGTGATTATGATAGAGATTATACTAGTGGGACATCTGTAGTTTATAAGCATATCCTGAAATGTCCCTAGTCGAAGGTGTATCGAGACGGGGCATAGATATACCAGAGTAGACTAGCGTATATGATACTAGACCCATGCGATGGGCGATGGATGTTCCCACATTCATCGATGTTTGACATCAAGATCATATACGAGTGCTCAGTGGTGACTGGGTACACTGGACGGACTCACCGAGAACTCCTATATGGAATTATATCTATCGTCGGATAGCAGTTCTCAGGTGACACTGGTACAGGTTAGTCTGTAGACCCGAGATCGTCATAGAGTCTTGTGTGCTCTCCCACTGTACTTTGATTACCACCCTATCTCGGCTCTACTGAGTCGTGCAAACAGGTGGCCGTTGGGTAAAGTCCCGAGACACACGAAGGCGATGAGCGATAGGAGGGGTTTCGACTCTCCCGGTATTAGGAGTTGATGCTGTGTTGTGCTCGACTGGTTATATCAGTAAGTCCCTAGCCAGGGTTGCTGAGATTTACTAATAAGTGTTATCAGTAGTTTCTCGATCTGTTATAGACCATTCACTGGCACGACTTATTGAGTTATTGGGGTCGACGTTACCATCCCTAGACTCGATATGCAGCATATCTGACGAAAAGACCGGACTTTACGGTAGTGTTGCAGGTTGGCTCGACGGGAGTTGTAGCAGATTCGCTTGTTTTCTTCTGATCGCTCAATACCCGGGTGGCCGTTACGTTTAGCTGACCGCTTGAGGCTTGGGGGTGCTTGATATGATCATCACCCACTGTCGGCGTATTGACGAGTCTTAGAGTCCCACAAAGGAGTTTTGTAGTCCAGGCGAAACGTTGTGGTGCGTGTATGCGATATGCGCATGGACCCGGTTAAAATGCGCGTATAGGATACCGTATATTGATCGGGCGGCTTACTTTTGGTCGGGTCGTATGTGATATGACCGGGTTGATAAATCAAGTGTTGATTTATCATTTAACCATTAGCCTCTCACTTGAAATCCTATCTTGTTTCTTTTGGATGTATGCATGCATGTATGCATTCATTCTGTTCATGCACATATGGATGTGCATGCACACATGCATACATACATCATTCTATCATGGTTTTTTATACATAGAAAATGGTGGCAATATAAGACTCACACCTTGGTTATTTATATGGATTATTACTTATAATTGTTTTAAAACAAAATGAAAAATGAAAGGATAATTCATGGTTTTTTTCTAGTCTCTTCTTTGACCTAACCATGCTCACCTACCCTTAACCATGGATTAAACTTTCCTTTCATGTTTTAACTCAAATTAAATAATATCTTCATAATTTAACCATGGTTTGAGATGAGAAGAAATAAATATATATACATATATTTTCTTTTTCTCTTTATGAGTTTATCTTTTCTTCTTCTCAAAAATAGCCATCATCTTCTTCAACCTTGAGCTCTTGATCTCTAGACTTTTCAAGTGAGCAAAATACACATAAAGATGGGATTTTGAATTGAGAAAGAGAACCACAACACCATTCTACACAAGTCTAGCCCACTTGTTTAGAGTGTTTGCTTCATTTCATCTTCTTGTTAAAGTGAAGTTGATAGCTTGGACAAAAGAGCTTCGGGTGGATCGTCGTGGACGTTAGAGGACTTCAAGCTAATCTTTTTTCAACTCTCAAGTGGCTAAGGAGTCTACAAAAGGGAGCTACAAAGGTTGTAGTCTCAAAACCATAACCTTTATAACATATGATGTTAGTTAAAGATCATGAAACCCTAATTTTCTAGGATAAGATCCTTTGTATGCTTACTTAGCACCATAAAAATTTGATCTTTGTGACATGTGGTGCTTCCAAACCTCTCATAGGGTGCTAGGTAAACCATACATTGGTATCAGAGCTACAAGGCATTGGATGTCATCCTATGGGGGGTTCTCACTGTGTGACAGTGTGGCGAAGCATAGGCTCTTACACCTAGGGTGTCCCGAGACCGGAAGGTGTTCCGGTTGGTTGTAGTCCTCGCGAGGGGGCATGCGTAAAAAGTAGCGGCTGAGGGACCCGTTGGTGCCACGGCGATCCCATTGGATGGGGTGGCTACCTGACATACAGTGGTATCAGAGCTACTGGGCACTGGATGTCGACCTATGGGGGGTTCTCACTGTGTGACAGTGTGGCGAAGCATAGGCTCTTACCCCCAGGGTGTCCCGAGACCGGAAGGTGTTCCGGCGGGTTGTAGTCCTCGCGAGGGGGCATACGTAAAAAGTAGCGGCTGAGGGACCCGTTGGTGTCACGGCGACCCCATTGGATGGGGTGGCCGCCTGACCTACATTGGTATCAAAGCCAACCTAGAACATTAGGCGACACTTTTACGAAGTAAAAATCCCGATCGGATCAAAATACGACTTTTCGAGACCCTCTCTGGACAAATTTTAAAATCTGACATTTTTCAGAATTAAAAATACTTAAAAAATACAGCAGGAAAATATAAGAAATACTGTGAAAGACGAACCCATGATCTGATCAAACCGCCACGGAACCGCTGCAAATCCTTGCTTAGGCTGCGGTTCCGCGGCCATACAGAGGCTTCATGGCTTCGTTTTTGCATAGTAACTCCTAAGACTGCATGTATATTGTTTTAGGTATGTTTAATCTGAATCCAGTTCTGTAAATTCTGGAGATGGTTTTGGACTCGGCGATTCGATCGGAATTTTCATTTCATTTCTTTTCCAGGTAAACTAGAAAGTATTGAAGTGTTCGAACGACTATCATTTGCTCACTTTTCACGGGGTTTAAATCTTTTGGAGATACGTGCAAGTTTTGTGGTGGACCCTCAAGAAGACAACAAACCTTAACTCGATTATGTGACCGTCTTGAACTGCCCTTTGAACCTTAGGGTTTGGGGCAGTACGGCGTGCCACATGTGAGGCGTTGGCTTGACCCTTCTACTGCTGGACCGCTAATACTGTATCACACTCCGGGTTTTTGAACTCCGCTCAAGTGTTGAGGTTTTGGGAATCTTGGGTATTTGATCGTTCGGTCGAAAACTTTAATACTGTCTGTTTATCTGGAATGTGATACAATATGTGGAATTCATATAGTTTAGGCATGAAATACGAAGTATGTGATATTTCGCATTTATGATGTCTAAAGAGAATGTGGATTCCAAATATTGTAGTTTTACACTTTCTTTTCTGTGACCGTAAGTGTAGTATGTTCGATATCGCCGGTTTCGTTGCTATACATCAACGACAATTGGGGTACGCATACTTACTTACGTTGATGATATATGATATTATGTGTTGCGGAGATATGATGTGCAGGATTGTCGCGATTGAATAGCCGGGGGGGTTTTATGTGAGATGAGAATTTTATATTTTCATTCATGTAAATTCAAATGTAATGTAATATTCTTTTATTTGGGGCACTTCCGGGTTGAGGTTGTGTCACCAGTGTTGTATATTATTTACTTTTCCGCATTAGGATAGACCCAAGGTGGGGAGCACAAGTGACCGGGTTCTGGGGTTCAGTGGGAGGCCATCTCGAGGAGTCGAGACCGGGTCTCCTAAACTCCAGGATTGGTAGGGTCGCTTGTTGGATATATGTATGCCCTAGAGGCCATTATGAGATAGTGTATGTACTGATGTGTATATATATATATATATATTCGGGTGACAGTCTTGCTCAAAATGATAGTATGCTATCTGGTTTTACTTTATCATATGTTCACTTGATCATGTTTATATTCATTTGGTACATGTTGATAAAGCCCTAAGGATATTGGCTTAACTACTGGAATTATGATGCGGATCATACTAGTGGGACATCTGTAGTTTATAAGCATATCCTTGAAATGTTCCTAGTCGTAGGTATATCGAGACAGGGCATCGATATTCCAGCTTAGACTAGCGTATACCATTCTTGTTCCATATGATGGGCGATGGATGATCCCATATCCGTCTGGTGTGTTGACACCGAAGATAGTATACGGGTGCTCAGTGAGACTGGGTACACTGAACGGACTCACCGAGAACTCCTATATGGTATTATATCATACGTCGGATAGCAGTTCTCAGGTGACACTGGTACAGGTTAGTCTGTAGACCCGAGATCGTCATAGAGTCTTGTGTGTCCTCCCACTGTACTTTGATCTCCACCCTACTGCGGCTCTACTGAGTCGTACAAACAGGTGGATTTTGGGTATAGTCTCGAGGCATGTGGAGGCAGTGAGCGATAGGAGGGGTTTCGTCTCTCCCGGTATTGGGGGTTGATGCTGTGCTGTGCACGATTGGCTATAATAGGAAGTCCCTGGCCAGGGCTGCTGAGATATTACTGATAAGTGTTATCAGTAAGTTTCTCGATCTGTTATAGACCATATACCGGCATGACTTATTGAGTTATTGGGGTCGACGATTCCATCCCTAGACTCGATATGCAGCATATCTGACGAAGAGACCGGACTGTACGGTTAGTGTTGCCAGATGGATTGACAGGAGTTTTGACAGGTTCGCTTGTTCTTATTCTGATCGCTCAATACCCGGGTGGCCGTTACGTTTAGCTGACCGCTTGCGGCTTGTAGGTGTTTGATATGATCATCATCTACTGCTGGCGTATTGACGAGTCTTAGAGTCCCACATAGAAGTTTCTCGGCTCTGGCGAAACGAAGTGGTGCACATATGAGATATGCGCAGAGCCTCGATTAAATACTAGTATATGATACTGTATTTTAATCGGGCATTTAATATTAGTCGGGTCATATGAGATATGATGGATTTATTAAATCAAGTGTTGATTTAATATTGGCTTTTATATTATTTATTTAAAACCTTTTCTTATTTTGGATACATGGATGTATATGTACATGATGATGTGCACACATACATACATGCATGAAATGTATCATGGTTGTTGATACAAAGAGGAAGGCAATATAAGAATCATATTGTAGACATGATAATGTTTAGATTTTTCATTAAAGTTTAAAGGCAAAAAGAATGGTTAAAGAGTCATTTCTTCCACACTCATCTACACACTTCTTTAACTCAACCATAGTTTCCATTCCTTTTGCCATTTAACCTTAGATGAAATATCTAGATTATTATTCTACTATGGTTAAAGTTATGATAAGATCTCTCACTCTCTCTCATTATCCTTTTACATTATCATTATCTTAGAAAAAGAAAAAGTGTGAGAGTTCTTCTTCTTCCTCAAACCCTAGCTCTCTTTTAATGGTTAAAAAGAGTTAGAAAAAGAAAAGAAAAGGTAATAAATAAGAATATCAACCACTTCATCATCCTACACAACCTTAGCCATCTTGTGTAGGGTGTTGTGCTTCAAGGATTTCCAAAGATCGTAGGAAGCATCAAGCTTAGGGCAAAGCGCTTCGGGTGGATCGTCGTGGACGAGGAGTTGATCAAGTGGACCTTTCCAAAGCTTAGGAGTCTTCCAAAGTGAACTACAAAGGTTGTAGTTTCAACACTTAGCATAACTTAACTCTTAATCTTGATACTATTAATTGTTACTTCATAAATTCTAGTTCGATTCTTTGTTTAGTTTGCTTAGCACCTCAAAAGTTTTATTGTTATAGCATGCATGATGCTTCTAAACCTTTATAGAGGAGTTAAGAAAACCCTACATGGTATCAGAGCCAAGCTAGAGCTTTGTGGTAACCTAAACGACGTCGAAAACATCGAACGGACGAAAAACGACACCCGAAAAGTGCTCTCTGGAAATTTTTTAAAAACCTGGAATTTTTCAAATTAAAAATATGTAAAAAACAGAGCAGGAAATTGTATGGACCCATATGAAAAACGATGCCCTAATTCAACTATACTGCCGCGGAACCGCGGCCAAGAGTGACTTGGCTGCGGCGGTTCCGCGGTGGTATAGGTGATTCATGGGCCCATTTTTCTTGTGCTGGCCCATATTTGTTTTCTGATATTACTGTTATTTTTATAATCTGCCAAGGTGTTGAGATTACAGAGCAGTTTCTGGTTGTTTAATATGTTTGACCGGATTTCCAACGTCGCTTAGTTTAATAGTATGTGTTACAATAATTGAAATCTACAAATTTGTTTGTTGCGTGTAAATCTAGCAGTTCGGTCTCGGGATTAACGGAAATCTTGTTGAATTATCCGGTATGTTTTGAAAAAGTGTTTTCTTGAATGAGACCCAAATGCGAGCTTTACATTGTGTAGGCATGAAATCTTGTATATGTGATATTCCGGATTTGTGTTGTCTAAAGGCGGTTAAAGATTCCAATTGTTGTATTTTTCCTTTTTATTTCTCTGTGTCGATGAGATTTGATATGCAGGATTGTCGCAATGAATAGCCGGGGGTTTTCTTTTTATGTGAGATGAGAGTATTCTTTCAATTCATGTAATATTAATTTGTATGTAATATTCTTTTATTTGGGACACTTCCGAGGTGAGGTTGTTGTCACCAGTGTTGTATATTATTTACTTTTCCGTATTAGGATAGACCCAAGGTGGAGGGCATAAGTGACCGGGTTCTTGGGTTCAGTGGGAGGCCATCTCGAGGAGTCGAGACCGGGTCTCCTAAACTCCAGAATTGGTAGGGTCGCTTGCCACTCTCGTAGGGGTCTAGGGATGTGGGCTTGGCTATTCATCGCGACCGTGGAATCCGTATTTTTATTGCTGGCTAAATATAAAATACGGACCTCCTAGATATCCTTTATGTGCTTCTGCTGCTTTTATTATCTGATGTGATCTTTTAATGCATATTTTCGTTTCTCTCTGTAATGGCTTAGGATTTAAATGATGGGACTACATTAATGAGATTAATGTAAAAGATAAATGAACCTAAAAAGATGTTGTAGAATCAGATTTAAAACACACTCGGCCTTTTTGTAAGAAAAAAGCAAGTTTCAAAATGCGGAGCTTAAGCCACTCCTTTTAAACTCATTAGATTCTACAACGATATCAAGTTCAAAGCGTCAAAAGTTTTTCTAAAAACTATCCGCAACCCTCCGTCATTTTAGGAAGTAGAGTACTTAGTATTCGTGCTGCGTATTTTGACTTTAGTTAAGGCGCAGTGTACGGTAGCTGAGTGATGTCTTCCTACACTGCATATGATGCTGAGTAATTAGGACATTCATATGATTATGTTGACTTTAGTTAAGGGTCATATGAGTGGGTCTAGTTAATCACGAAATGACGGGAAGAACTTGACTAGTACTTATGATATGTTGACTTTAGTTAAGGTCATAAGTACTAGGGGTAAAAATTATATCGGGAATTTCAAGAGTTGAAAATTACAATGAGATTGTATACCTACTATATGATAATAGGATCCCGATCCCACTGCGAGCAAATGTTGCTCCCGGGAGAATTTTGCACTTTACAATTAGCTGACTCGGTAGGTGTCTAGAAAGGTGCTAAACGGGGCTACGCCTCTGGGAAGACGAGGTTTACTCTAATTAGGTCCGTGTGAAAGCACGGGGAACCTCCCTCAAGTACCGGCACTGACCTGGCTGAGAGGTTGGCGAAGTTGTAGATTGTAATTAATCCCGGCTAGTTTTCTTTTTAAAAGGTTTTAAAGAAAATTTGATAAAAAACTGTGGGAGACATCGATTAGACAAGATAATAACCAATCTGATCTTTGCAAGAGCATTCGCTAAGTGTATTCTTTTCTCTCTCTTAATGGCAGATACCCATGACAGGACTTAAGCTTCTATTAGATAAAAACAAGCTGAATGGGACAAACTATAAAGACTGGCTGAGGAATTTAAACATAGCCTTGACTTATGATAAAGTATCATATGTCCTTACCGCACCAGCCTTGCCCCCCTAGGTCCTAAACCTTCAGTTGCGGATAGGGAAATCCGCAAAACCTGGGACACTGACTGTGCCACGGCAAAATGCCTCGCGCTTGCATCGATGGATAACACACATCAGAAGCAGCACGAGAATATGGACGTACAAGCCATATTCCTCCATACAAAAGAGTTGTATGGAGAGCAATCCCGCGTATTAAGATACGAAGCGTCTAAGAAATTGTTTCAGATGCGCATGACCGCTGGCACAGCAGTAGGAGACCATGTTCTAAAAATGATAGCTCTCATAGAAGAGCTTGAGGACCTTGGGTGGACAATGGACAATGAACAGTATACAGATATCATTCTACAGTCTCTCCCCTCCACCTTTGCTCAGTTCATCGTTAACTTCAACATGCACAACATGGAGAAGGAACTACCTGAACTCCTTAATATGTTAAGGAGTGCAGAGAGCATACTGAAGTCAGTGAAGACTCCCGTTATGTCTGTTGGTCAATCCTCCTCATCTTACCCAAAGGCTAAGGCCAAGGGAAAGATGAAGAAGAAACCCACCAAACCTAAGGGTGGAGTCAAAAAGGTGAAGGGAAAAGGCAAGTCCAAGGTTGGGGCATCAGAGAAAGGCGAATGTTTCTATTGCAAGAAGACGGGACGCTGGAAGAGGAACTGTATCGAGTACCTAGCACTCAAGAAGAAGCATGATGATGCTTCAGCCTCAGGTGTGTTCGTAATTGAAAACTGTTTTTCTATTAATTCTGCATCCTGGGTTTTGGATACCGGTTCGGGTTCTCATATTTGCAATTCTGTGCAGGCGTTGAGAAATAACAGAGTTCTGAAGACAGGTGATCATACTCTCCAAGTTGGAAATGGTTCCAATGTAAATGCAGTTTCAGTAGGAGAGTATCACCTAGGTTTGCCTTCGGGTTGTATATTGGTTTTGAACCCGTGTTATTTTGTACCAACTATGCTTTGTAATATTATATCAGTTTCCTTGTTAGACAATGAAGGATATCATTTTGCTGTGCAACACAATGTTATGAACATTAGACTGAATCAAGAGTTGATTGGTTGTGGTACATTAAATAACGGGATATACGTCCTTAATCAACACACAGTTTTCAACATACAACACAAAAATAAAAGGAAATTTTCAGAAATAAATGAAGCTTTTCTTTGGCATTGTAGACTTGGTCATATTAATGAAACAAGACTAAACAAGCTTCATAAAGATGGATATTTAAATTCATTTGAGTATAAATCTTATGCAACTTGCCAGTCTTGTATCAAAGGTAAAATGACCAAAACCCCGTTTACAGGACACGGAGAAAGAGCTACTGAGCTCCTAGGCCTCATACATAGTGATGTATGCGGACCAATGTCTACACATGCAAGAGGCGGTTTTTCATACTTCATAACTTTTACTGATGATTTCTCAAGATTTGGTCATGTATATTTGATAAAACATAAATCTGAAGCTTTCGAGAAATTCAAGGAGTATAAACATGAAGTAGAAAACCAAACAGGAAAGAGTATCAAGACACTTCGATCGGATCGAGGTGGAGAGTACTTAAGTACTGAGTTCTTAGACTTCCTAAAAGAGAATGGGATTCTCTCTCAGCGCACTCCACCTTACACACCACAGCACAACGGTGTGTCAGAACGAAGGAACCGTACCCTATTAGATATGGTACGATCCATGATGAGTGATGCTGAGTTACCCTCTATCGTTTTGGGGGCATGCATTGGAAACAGCAGCTTTTCTGTTAAACAAAGTTCCAACCAAAACCGTGTCTACCACTCCATATGAGATATGGCATGGGAAGAAACCATCTCTTAAAAGAGTTAAGATTTGGGGTTGTCCGGCTTTTGTTAAAAAGCAGAATCCAGACAAACTCGAGACACGATCAGTCAAATGTATATTTGTAGGATATCCTAAACATTCGTTTGGGTATCTTTTTTACCACAAAGAGGAACAAAAGGTGTTTGTTTCTCAGTATGCCACCTTTTTAGAAGATGAGATTTTTTCAAACAATACAAATGGCAATATGGTAGATCTAGAAGAAGTTCTAGAAACACAAATTACAGATGACAACTTGGCTGAACCTGAAGTTATAACAGAATCTAATGAACCTCAGCCACTCCGTAGATCTGGTAGGATTTCTCGCCCACCGGAGAGATACTACGGTTTTCTCATTGATGGTGATAGAGAAGACTGCATCATGGATGATGATGATCCTTCCAGTTTTCATCAGGCTATCACGAGTGGTGACTCTGTGAATTGGCTGGATGCCATGAGATCCGAAATGGAGTCCATGTACACCAACAAAGTATGGACTTTGGAAGATGTACCCTCCGGGATAAAACCTGTGGGATGCAAATGGATCTTTAAAAGAAAGATCGGTGTAGATGGACAGGTAGAGACCTATAAAGCAAGGTTGGTAGCGAAAGGTTTTCGTCAAAGACCAGGCTTGGACTATGACGAGACTTTCTCTCCGGTAGCCATGCTTAAATCCATTCGGATCCTACTCGCTATTGCTGCTCACTACGACTATGAAATCTGGCAGATGGACGTTAAAACTGCATTCCTAAATGGTGATTTAGAGGAATGCGTTTATATGGATCAACCAGAGGGATTCATTGATAGTGGGAGCAGCGGTAAAGCATGTAAGTTACTTAAATCCATTTATAGATTAAAGCAGGCATCACGGAGTTGGAACATCTGTTTTGATGATGCTATCAAAGAGTTTGATTTCATCAAAAATCAAGATGAACCTTGTGTTTATAAGAAGACTGTAGGAAGAAATGTCGCAATCCTCGTATTGTACGTAGATGACATACTTCTGATAGGAAATGACATTCCTATGCTACAGTCGGTCAAATCATTCTTATCACAAAGGTTCTCCATGAAGGACCTGGGAGATGCCACATACATATTGGGTATACGGATCTATAGGGATAGATCCAAACGGTTATTGGGATTGTCCCAAACCAAGAACATAAACACCATCCTAAAGAGATTTAGTATGGAAGACTCCAAGCGGGGTGCCTTACCCGCTTGCCATGGAGTCACTCTCTCAAAAGACGATTGCCCAAAGTCTGATATAGAGAGAGCTCGCATGAGCATTATTCCCTATGCTTCGGCAGTAGGATCGATAATGTATGCGATGTTATGTACACGCCCTGATGTTGCTTATGCACGTAGTGTAGTAAGCAGGTATCAATCTAACCCAGGGGAGAATCACTGGATTGCTGTAAAGAACATTCTTAAGTACTTGCGAAGGACTAAAGAATTGTTCTTGGTGTATGGTAATGGGGATCTCCAAATGGAGGCATTTACCGATTCGAGCTTCCAGAGTGACAAGGATGACAGCAAGTCTATCTCAGGGTTTGCATTTACCCTCAATGGAGGGACGGTGAGTTGGAAGAGTTCCAAACAGGATACCGTTGCAGACTCAACGATGGAAGCTGAATATATTGCTGCAAATGATGCTGCCAAGGAAGCTGTCTGGATGAGAAAATTCACCGCGGAGCTAGGAGTAGTTCCAACCATTATTGATCCAATACCTCTGTATTGTGACAATAATGGGGCTATGGCGTTGGCCAAAGAGCCCAGGTCCCATGAGAAGTCCAGACACATCCTGAGGAGATATCATGTGATCCGGGAGATAGTTGATCGCCGCGAGATCGAGATTAAGAGAGTAGACACAAAGGACAACGCTGCGGATCCATTCACCAAGGCCCTCCCTCAGCCGCAGCATGAGCGACTTTTTGAGATGTTAGGTATGAGATATGCCAATAACTGGCCTTAGTGCAAGTGGGAGATTTTTGGATATATGTATGCCCTAGAGGCCATTATGAGATAGTGTATGTACTGATGTGTATATATAAATATTCGGGTGACAGTCTTGCTCAAAATGATAGTATGCTATCTGGTTTTACTTTATCATATGTTCACTTGATCATGTTTATATTCATTTGGTACATGTTGATAAAGCCCTAAGGATATTGGCTTAACTACTGGAATTATGATGCGGATTATACTAGTGGGACATCTGTAGTTTATAAGCATATCCTTGAAATGTTCCTAGTCGTAGGTATATCGAGACAGGGCATCGATATTCCAGCTTTGACTAGCGTATACCATTCTTGTTCCATATGATGGGCGATGGATGATCCCATATCCGTCTGGTGTGTTGACACCGAAGATAGTATACGGGTGCTCAGTGAGACTGGGTACACTGAACGGACTCACCGAGAACTCCTATATGGTATTATATCATACGTCGGATAGCAGTTCTCAGGTGACACTGGTACAGGTTAGTCTGTAGACCCGAGATCGTCATAGAGTCTTGTGTGTCCTTCCACTGTACTTTGATCTCCACCCTACTGCGGCTCTACTGAGTCGTACAAACAGGTGGATTTTGGGTATAGTCTCGAGGCATGTGGAGGCAGTGAGCGATAGGAGGGGTTTCGTCTCTCCCGGTATTGGGGGTTGATGCTGTGCTGTGCACGATTGGCTATAATAGGAAGTCCCTGGCCAGGGCTGCTGAGATATTACTGATAAGTGTTATCAGTAAGTTTCTCGATCTGTTATAGACCATATACCGGCATGACTTATTGAGTTATTGGGGTCGACGATTCCATCCCTAGACTCGATATGCAGCATATCTGACGAAGAGACCGGACTGTACGGTTAGTGTTGCCAGATGGATTGACAGGAGTTTTGACAGGTTCGCTTGTTCTTATTCTGATCGCTCAATACCCGGGTGGCCGTTACGTTTAGCTGACCGCTTGCGTCTTGTAGATGTTTGATATGATCATCATCTACTGCTGGCGTATTGACGAGTCTTAGAGTCCCACATAGAAGTTTCTCGGCTCTGGCGAAACGAAGTGCTGCACATATGAGATATGCGCGGAGCCTCGATTAAATACTAGTATATGATACTGTATTTTAATCGGGCATTTAATATTAGTCGGGTCATATGAGATATGATGGATTTATTAAATCAAGTGTTGATTTAATATTGGCTTTTATATTATTTATTTAAAACCTTTTCTTATTTTGGATACATGGATGTATAAGTACATGATGATGTGCACACATACATACATGCATGAAATGTATCATGGTTGTTGATACAAAGAGGAAGGCAATATAAGAATCATATTGTAGACATGATAATGTTTAGATTTTTCATTAAAGTTTAAAGGCAAAAAGAATGGTTAATGAGTCATTTCTTCCACACTCATCTACACACTTCTTTAACTCAACCATAGTTTCCATTCCTTTTGCCATTTAACCTTAGATGAAATATCTAGATTATTATTCTACTATGGTTAAAGTTATGATAAGATCTCTCACTCTCTCTCATTATCCTTTTACATTATCATTATCTTAGAAAAAGAAAAAGTGTGAGAGTTCTTCTTCTTCCTCAAACCCTAGCTCTCTTTTAATGGTTAAAAAGAGTTAGAAAGAGAAAAGAAAAGGTAATAAATAAGAATATCAACCACTTCATCATCCTACACAACCTTAGCCATCTTGTGTAGGGTGTTGTGCTTCAAGGATTTCCAAAGATCGTAGGAAGCATCAAGCTTAGGGCAAAGCGCTTCGGGTGGATCGTCGTGGACGAGGAGTTGATCAAGTGGACCTTTCCAAAGCTTAGGAGTCTTCCAAAGTGAACTACAAAGGTTGTAGTTTCAACACTTAGCATAACTTAACTCTTAATCTTGATACTATTAATTGTTACTTCATAAATTCTAGTTCGATTCTTTGTTTAGTTTGCTTAGCACCTCAAAAATTTTATTGTTATAGCATGCATGATGCTTCTAAACCTTTATAGACGAGTTAAGAAAACCCTACATCGCTTGCCGCTCTCGTAGGGGTCTAGGGGTGTGGGCTTGGCTATTCATCGAGACTGTGGAATCCGTATTTTCTATTATTGGCTAAATACTAAATACGGACGTCCTAGTATATCCCACATTATATATATATGTTTCTGCTGCCTGTGTTCTGTGATATATGAGACGAATGATATATTATATATGAGATATATAGTAGACGTTTCTTATGTTTTACACCCGCGCTAGTCCGGTCCCGGTATGCCGTTAGTTAAGTAACCTAACGGTGCATAACGGAACATTGCGGCGAATGCGGATGGCATAAGCGTACGTGTTATTTTCATTTCTTTTCTGTGATTGGCTTAAGGACTTAAATGATGGGATTACATTAATATGATTAATGTAAAGAAAATAAACCTAAAAAGATGTTGTAGAATCGGATTTGAAAACCACTCGGCTCTTTATGAAAAAGCTGTATTTCAAAAAATTGCGGAGCACAAGCCACTCCTTTTCAAAACATTTGATTCTACGACGATATCATGTTCAAAGCGTTAAAGATTTTCTTAAAAATCATCCGCAACCCTCCGTCATTTTAGGAAGTAGAGTACTTAGTATTCGTGCAATGTTTGTTGACTTTAGTTAAGGCGTAGTGTACGGTAGCTAAGTGATATCTTCTTACACTGCATATGATGCAGATTAATTAGGACATTCATGCGACTTTGTTGACCATAGTTAAGGGTCATATGGGTAGGTCTAATTGATCAAGAAATGACGGGTAGAACTTGACTGGTACTTATGATTTGTTGACCATAGTTAAGGTCATAAGTACTAGGGGTAAAAATTGCATCGGGAATTTCAAGTGTTGAAATTTGCAATGAGATTGCATACCTTCCATGTGATGGTTGGATCCCGATCCTACTGTGGGCAATAGTTGCTCCTAGGAGAGTTTTGCAGTTTACAATTAGCTAACTCATTAGGTGTCTAGAAAGGTGTTAACGGGGCTACGCCTCTGGGAAAACAAGGTTTACTTTAATTAGGTTCCTTGCGAAAGCACGGGGAACCTCCCTCAAGTACTGACACTGGCCTAGCTGAACGGTTAGCGAAGTTGTAGACTGTAATTAATCCTGGCTACTTTTCTTTTTAAGATTTGAAAGAAAAACTTGATTAAAGAAGGGGAGACATCGATTAGACAAGATAATAACCAATTTGATCTATGCAAGAGCTTTCGCTGAGTATATTCTTTTCTTTCTCTTAATGGCAGATACCAATGACTGGACTCAAGCTTCTACTAGATAAAAATAAACTGAATGGGACCAATTATAAAGACTGGCTGAGGAATCTGAAAATAGCCTTGACTTATGATAAAGTATCATATGTCCTCACGGCTTCAGCCCCGCCCGTCCCAGGTCCAAAATCCTCAGTTGCGGACATTGAAGTCCGCAAGACATGGGACGCTGACTATGCCACGACCAAATGCCTCGCGCTTGCATCGATGGACAATACACATCAAAAGCAGCACGAGAATATGGACATTCAAACCATATTCCTCCATACAAAGGAGTAGTATGCAGAGCAATCCCGCGTATTACGATACGAAGCATCAAAGAAATTGTTTCAGATGCGAATGGCCCCTGGCACACCGGTAGGTGATCATGTTCTGAAGATGATAGCTCTTATAGAAGAGCTTGAGGACCTAGGATGGACAATGGACAATGAAAAATATACGGATATTATTCTGCAGTCCCTCCCCTCCACCTTTGCTCAGTTCATAGTTAACTTCAACATGCACGGCATGGAGAAGGAGCTACCTGAACTCCTTAATATGTTGAGGAGTGCAGAGAGCACTATGAAATCAATGAAAACTCCCGTTATGACTATTGGGCAATCATCTTCTTCTCGCCCAAAAGCTAAGGCCAAAGGAAAGAAAAAGAAGAAGCCCACCAATCCTAAGGGTGGAGTTAAAAAGGTGAAGGGAAAGGGAAAGGAAAAGTCCAAAGCTGGAGACTCGGGGAAAGGCGAATGTTTTCATTGCCACAAGACAGGACATTGGAAGCGCAACTGTATAGAGTACTTGAACCTCAAGAAGAAGCATGGGGATGCATCCGCTTCAGGTGTGTTTGTGACAGAAAACTGTTTTTCAATAAACTCTGCTTCCTGGGTATTAGATACCGGTTCAGGTTCTCACATTTGCAATTCTATGGAGGGACTGAGAAATAGCAAAGTTTTGAAGACAGGTGACCATACTATCCGCGTTGGAAATGGTTCCAATGTACATACAGTCGCAGTGGGAGAGTATCACTTGGGGTTGCCATCTGGATGTATTTTGGTTTTGAACCCATGTTATTTTGTACCAAGTATGCTATGTAATATAATATCAGTTTCTTTGTTAGACAATGAAGGATATAACTTTATATTGCAGAACAATGTTATGAACATTCACCTGAATCAAATGTCGGTTGGGTATGGTACACTTAATAACTGGATATACGTCCTAAATCAACACACAGTTTTAAGTATACAACACACTAATAAAAGAAAACTTTAAGAATTAAATGAAGCTTTTCTTTGGCACTGTAGACTTGGTCATATTAACGAAACAAGACTAAACAAGTTATACAAAGATGGATATTTAAACTCTTTTGAATATAAATCTTATGCGACTTGCCAGTCTTGTATCAAGGGTAAAATGACCAAAACTCCGTTTACCGGACACGGAGAAAGAGCTATTGAGCTCCAAGGCCTCATACATAGTGATGTATGCGGGCCAATGTCTACACAGGCTAGAGGCGGTTTTTCTTACTTCATTACGTTCACTGACGATTTCTCAAGATTCGGTCATGTATTTTTATTAAAGCACAAGTCCGAAGCTTTCGAGAAATTCATTGAATATAAACAAGAAGTAGAAAAACAAACCGGCTTGAGTATCAAGATGCTTCGAACAGAACGAGGTGGGGAATACCTTAGTACAGAATTTGCAAACTTCCTAAAAGAGAATGGGATTCTCTCTCAGCTCACTCCTCCTTACACAGCACAGCACAACGGTGTGTCTGAACGACGGAATAGGACCCTATTAGATATGGTCCGATCCATGATGAGTGATGCTGAGTTACACGTCTCATTTTGGGGGCATGCATTGGAGACAACAGCGTTTCTACTAAACAGGGTTCCGACCGAAACCGTGTCTACCACGCCATATGAGATATGGCATGGGAAGAGACCATCTCTTAAAAGAATTAAGATTTGGGGTTGCCCGGCCTATGTTAAAAAGCAGAATCCGGACAAACTCGAGACACGGTCAGTCATGTGTAATTTTGTGGGGTATCCAAAGAATTCTTATGAATATCTATTCTACCACAAAGAGGAACAAAAGGTGTTTGTTTCTCAGTATACCACATTTTTGGAATAAGTGTTTTTCACAGATAAAGATGATGGCAAAGTGGTGGATCTAGAAGAGGTTCTAGAGACACAAACTACAAATGACGATTTGGTTGAACCGGCTGTTGCAATAGAAACTGAAGAACCTCGGCCACTCCGAAGGTCTGGTAGGACTTCACGCCCACCAGAGAGGTACTACGGTTTCCTCATTGATGGTGACGGAGAAGACTGCATCATGGATGATGATGATCCTACCAGTTTTCAGCAAGCTATCACGAGTGGAGACTCTGTGAAGTGGCTGGATGCCATGAGATCCGAAATGGAGTCTATGTACACCAACAAAGTATGGACTTTGGACATTGTACCCCCTGAGGTAAAACCTATGGGATGCAAATGGATCTTTAAAAGAAAGATTGGTGTAGATGGGCAGGTAGAGACCTATAAGGTAAGACTTGTGGCGAAAGGCTTTCGTCAAAGACCAGGTTTGGACTATGACAAAACATTTTCGCCCGTAGCCATGCTTAAATCCATTCGGATCCTACTTTCTATTGCTGCTCACTATGACTATGAAATCTGGCAGATGGACGTTAAAACAACATTTCTAAATGGATTTTTAGAGGAATGCGTTTATATGGATCAGCCAGAGGGCTTCATTGACAGTGGGAGCAGTGGGAAAGCATGTAGATTGCTTAAATCCATATATGGGTTAAAGCAGGCATCTCGGAGTTGGAACATCTATTTCGATGATGTTATCAAAGAGTTTGATTTCATCAAAAATCCAGATGAACCTTGTGTTTATAAGAAGGCTGTAGGAAGAGCTGTCACATACCTCGTACTGTACGTGGATGACATTCTTCTGATAGAAAATGATATTCCTATGCTACAGTTGGTCAAATCTTTCTTATCACTAAGGTTCTCCATGAAGGACCTGGGTGATGCCACATACATCTTGGGCATAAGGATCTATAGGGATAGATCCAAAAAGTTATTGGGATTGTCCCAAACCAGGTACATTAACACCATCCTAAAAAGGTTTAGTATGGAAGACTCCAAGCGGGGTGCCTTACCCGCTTGCCATGGGGTCACTCTCTCCAAGGATTCTTGTCCAAAGACCGATGAAGAGAGAGCTCGCATGAGCATTATACCCTATGCTTCGGCAGTAGGATCTATAATGTATGCGATGTTATGTACACGCCCAGATGTAGCTTATGCACTTAGTGTTGTAAGCAGGTATCAATCCAACCGAGGGAAGAACCACTGGACAGCTGTGAAGAACATTCTTAAGTACTTACAAAGGACTAAAGAATTGTTCTTGGTGTATGGTAATGCAGATCTCCAAATGGAGGGCTTTACCGATTCGAGCTTCCAGAGCGATAAAGACGACAGCAAATCTATCTCAGGGTTTGTATTTGTTGCGCCACGGCAGCGCCCCGGCCGTCTATCCGAGGCCATAATGCGGAATCAAAATTTTCCTTACTTGGAAACTGGCGCTACCGCGGACAATAAAACCCGGATCGTTAACCATTAACCTATACTAGCAAACAAGAGATGGGAAGAGAAGTATACCAAGTGATCCGAGTCCTCCGGTCTTCTCTTCATCGTCCCGATCTCCCGCGGAAAGTCCTGTCTCCATGTCGTCGCCTCCTCGCCGGAAGGGCACCACGTCGCCTGCATCTTTTACGGGCTCCCACCTCAATACCGAGGCAACTCGGGCACGAAGCTGGCAAGTCGACGTGCCCAAGATTTGCTGTAGAATGTGTAGTGCTTTGTCTCTTTGGGGTTATGTTGCCTTGATGGAGGAATGGGGTTGAGAAATGAACTTGGGAATTTTGGTAGCAATGGAAAAATGATATGAATGATAATTTTCCCACACCCACACCAAAAGAAAACTCTCTCATTTCCCCTCTCAAAAGTGGCCGGCCATATACATGTGAGAATGGTGGAGGGAATTATACAAGGGAGGTGAGTGTAGGAGAAAGAGAATGGTGACCATATCAAAAGCAAACCTCACATCAACTCCAAATCAATCTTAATCCTTTCTCATCAACAAAAATAAAAGGATAAGAAAGAAAAAGGATCTCATCATGAAAAACTATCATGATGCCACCAATATGCAAGATACCCCCTCCACAAATGTTATTTGCAAACTTGCAAATAACCCCCTCCATCGGAAAAGTCCGGCCGGGAAAGAACAAAGGAAAACCGGCCGGAACGGAATGCATACTGGAAACTCCAGAAAACTGGTCCCGTAATAAATTACAGGAAAACCCCGATACTGTGCATACACACCCGCATCAGTATTCCGACCGGATACAAATGCAATGAGACAAAATCTACACTGTACTAAACTAGGACCGGCTTAAACCAAAGCCGGCTAGTAAAATCCGTTCGATCCTGATCCGTGCAATACCGCACGTATCTGATCGAACCCTGCCATATAACCATACGGCCACTAGTACAAACCGTCCGATCCTGATTCGTGCAATACCGCACGTATCTGATCGGACCCTGCCATATCTCCATACGGCCTCTACAGCGTTTCGCACGAAACTTGAGTAACTGAATGTGTGGTGGAATCTAAAGACTCGTCAATACTATGGCTGTGGATTTAACCACTGGCACGTCAGAGGTATAAGCCAATACGTGACGGGCCACCAGCTATTGACCAAAAGGGACGTCGATGAGCGAACTCATCCTGACAGCCTTACTGAGCCTGTCAGTGACAATATCCGTACAGTCCGGTCCGTTCGTCTATGAGTATCGTATGGCGGGCCTAGGGGGTTGGTAAAAGTCAGACCCCCAAAAGCGGTACAAGTCGTGTCGGAGCGTAGCCCAGAACACCCTTAGATACTACTGGAATACCTACCAGTAAATCTCCTGCCTAGGCCGAGGGCTTTGTGTAATGGCTCTCCTAGACACAGCGCGACCTCACCCCCAATACCGGGAGAGACGAACCCCTGCAGATCCGGTCACTGCCTTCATGTGGCTCGGGACTGTACCCAACTAAAACCTGTTTGCACGACTCCTTTGAGCCGTGGTAGGGTAGTAATCAAAGCACAGTGGGAACTCACACGAGACAAATGACGATCTCAGGTCGATGAACTAACCTGTACACATGTCACCAGGGAACTGCTATCTGACATCTGGTATAAGACCAACTAGCAGGTTCCCGGCGAGTCCTGTCCGGTGTACTCATAATCCAATGAGCACCTGTATACATCTTAGGTGAACCAACTGACACCAGTGGCTTGTGAGACCGGCCACCGCCCCTCGTCGGGGTCTCGACTGTATACACTAGTCTACTAATGGAGTATCGATGCCCTGTCTCGAAACTCCTACGACTAGGGACCTTTTAAGGATGTGCTTATAGACTACCAGCTCCCACGTATATGATCGCCATCATACTGCTGGTAGTCAAGCAAGAATCCTAGGGGCTCTATCAATGTGTAATAGCGACATGTCAGGTCACCTAAAGCAGTACACGATGATAAAGATAAACCAGATAGCATACTATCATCTTGAGTAAGGCTGTCCTTCTGGGATAGGTCCTCCCTCAATCATTGCAATCATGTGCCTGTGATCCAATAATTGACTCTGAGGGCACTATCTCCAACAATCTCCCACTTGCACTCAAGGCTAATTATTGCGATGTCGCATACTCACAGCCCGTGTGATACCGAACAACCAACTCCTCTACAAGTCAGTCTCACAAAACTCGTTTGCGAAACTATTGCGTTCGAGGAATAGCCTTAGTGAGTGGATCCGCTTGGATGTTTCTTTCTATGTCTCTCTATATCTCAAGTTCGTAGAGAAAACCATCTCCCGAAATGAGCAATACCTGTCTTAGGGTATGTCTGGATATCTGATGGGACCTAGCTCATGAATGAACTCCAAATCCAAACTTCTTAGACTGTATCGATAACTGAACTTAATCAGTACCCAGCGCCATGCCTCCCTCAGTATTGCTTTGGACCACCTGTCCAAAATACTGCCCCTCGTCAGAAGGAGAAACTATAACTCTGACAGCCACTCTGCCATCCATGTCACCTTGGAAGCCTGGAGTGATAACCGTCTCCTAAAAGAGGCTGTCGTTATCACATCCCTAGAACACGCACTTATGTCCTAAAACTGCTTCCGATTGTTTCTCCAGGATTGGATTAATATCAACTTATTGCATCTACTGTAAGAACAACATCTGGTGTGGTACTTGACATCTCATGATTGACTCAATTGCCTAAGCAAGTGATCTGTCAATCATGCGTATCCCTCTCCCCTTTAGTCTGTAAGACACCTTTAGAGAGGGTGACTCCATTACCTGCATGTGTACTACCGTGCCAGGAGTCGTCCATTCTAAATACTCATAGAATGCTGTCAAGATACCCAGATTAGGAAACTACCCAAATCTAGATCTAAAACTAAAGATCTAGTAACCAGAATGTCTGAAATAATATCCAAGTCCTGTGTGGAGAAACCACTGTGTGACAACCAAAGTATAACCGATCGTAGTATAGGAGTTTCCTTTCCTACTCTGTGTATGTCATCCAAAACCAGGACATCACACCCTACTACCTTCTTAACAGATCCATCCCCTATTCTGATGATGTCAAACCTATGACTGTCATGTCAGAAATAGATGATCTATCTCCTCTATATTTGCTTTAGTCTATAAATAGACATAAGCCACCTGTCCACCAATGCTTCCGCTGCTCCCACTGACTACGACAACCCTCTGGCAGAGTCATATACACGTACACTTCTGAAGCTAGTTCAGAACGACGCTATACTCATCCTCCTGCCGGGTCTCGCGGCCTGGAACAACAGCAATGGCAAGTGTGGGTAAACAAGAACTTCCCTGTCACCGTCCTTGAGGCTACCGGAGTACCTCTCGGGTGCCTGAAGTTACCCACCGTATCTGCGGAGTGGCCAATGGAATGTCAAGCCAGATTGAATCTTTAGCTTCCTTATCAAATCTTCAGTAATCGTTTGCGGTTCTGGAATCACTTCCAGTTCTACCATACTCCCACTACTGTTTTTGAAAAAATCCATTTTTAATAAAACTGTGGCGAGTCTAGAACAATATTTCTATTGATCTGCCAGATGGTAGAAAGTCAACCCTCGTCATAGCCTGGGTCAACCCACAAACAGCCATTACAGAAACGTTCCTTGAGTTATCCAGAGTCTGGTTTTAAGCATAAGCCGGACAACTCCCCGTACCTTAACAATGTCAAGATATGAACTGTTCTATATCCAATATAGAAACAGAGGCACTGATTTAATTGAACCAGATTCAAATCATGCAGCTGTCTCCAGTGCATGTCAACTAAATGGAAGGAGGCCGATCAGCGTTACTCAACTTAGGAGTGCTTCCAATTATGAGTAACCTGAAAGGGAAGCAAGTTCTCTTAACCATTACTATCAACTGAATACCATACACAAGTATCTACATCTTCGATCACTTTGAAGAATCCCGATACTTGCAATACCTGGTTCTCTACTTTATTCAAATACCTATAACTTCTCAAAATTCAGACCCTGTGTTTCAACGAAACACCTGTCTAAAAACTAGAGAAGTCATAAGTAAACTGAATATAGTACGAGGACCAACCCCTCTGTCCTGATGGACGCTGGACAACATATAATACTCTGTATAAGTCCCTTGAGTCTGATGACTCATTCACTGTGTGTCGTAGGCTGAAAACTGTACTTATGGTTAAGAAGAATTACACCGCTGTTTAATGCTCCTTACCTAACCATCCACTGATGGAGGTAAATGTCATCGACATAACTTCAAAAGGTATATCTCACTCTATAAAAATAGACGTACAGATATATCGATTTGAAATTGGTGCATAACAGCGGATATTCAAAACCAAATATTTGCCGACCGGCAAACAACCCAGGTGATTTCCTCAAAAATCACCGATTACAACGAATCCCGATATAATGAGGATGATCACTCTATTCCCAATAACTTACTCCCACTCATCATCTGTAAAGCCATACAGATGTGAGAATCATACATGGTAAATACATACCCTGGAGCAAGTGTCTAATCGGGAAATCAGTTTTTATTTAACAGTACACAGTGAAACTGAAACATTGAAATGTTTCGATGGGGTATCGTGGTATTCCTAGTAATGCCTCTACCATTATCTAGATTCACAACTATAACCGTATAATTCTTTGCCACCTCTTCAAATCCCTTTATATGTCTTTAGTCATTACCTTCTGCACACCCCTTTAGGCCAATTGGTTTTCTTCCTTCCCTACCGTTCGGCACCAGCCTATGGTTTGGAAGAAGACTATCCAATAAGCATAATGGGTGTACTGTCCTAATCCTAGGAGCACTCGCAATGCGAGAGAAGGTGAAGATAAAAGACAACCGAATAAACCTTATTCCTATTTCTCCTGGACCAGAATCCATCCCCGAACTGGAACAAGTTCCTTTCGAGTTCGTATATAACCATACGATAGAGTATCCAATAAACTGTGGATCTTCGTAGTGATACGGAGTGTCCTGGAGAAATACAAAGGTGATTTAGGATTGGCGAAGAAATACTTGGTTTGGTCGTGAATATCAGTCGCAATTTACTTTGCCCTCTTACTAATCCCTTGCTTTGTCTTAATCTTAATACCTTCTGCACACCATCGTTATGCTAATTGGTTTTCTTCATTCCCCACTGTTCGGCACCAGTCTAAGGTTTGGAAGAAGACTATCCAATTTGCGTAATAGGTGTACTATCTCCTAAACCAAGGAGTACTCACAACTTGAGAGAAGGTAAAAGGGAAAAGACAACTGAATAATCCTATCCGTTTTCTCCAGAACCTGAAACCATCCTCGAATTCCTTCGCGTTCGTATATAACCATACGATGGTTTTGTCCAATGGAAGTGGACGTTCGTAGTAATACGGAGTGTCCTGGAGAAAAGGGTAAAAGTAGGAGTGGCAATGAGGTTTGCAACTCTGACAATCCAAAAGCCAGTGTTAAGAAGGTTTGGTCAACTTGGTCACTGAGTCATAGTCAAGGGTCGGGTCAAATGTCGCTGCCAAAAAGAGAGAGAGAAAAGAAACACTCGGCGTGCACTCTAACCTAGATCAGAATGGTTATCACTTTATCTAATCTGGAAACCTCCCACTGTAACGTCAAATTCTTCCCCAAACCTGAAAGAAGAATTAGTCGGGATCACCCGAGGAGTAAACCAACTCATCAGTGGGAATCGGGATCCAACTCTCATCGCATGATAACGTGACGGAATCCGCTCACGTCACCACACTCCAGAAGGTATGCGCATGCCTGGCAAGTTTCAGTACTTTTGAAACTCCCGATGTGGATTTTTACCCCTAGGACCCAAGTGACCTTGACGGAGTCAACAAATCAAAGAGTCCTAGTCAAGTTCAACCTGTCATTATCTGGATTGCATTAAACCCACCCGTACGTGCCCTTGACGGAGTCAACAAGGCCGCACGACTGTCTTAACCAATCCCATTTATGCAACAAACAAGCACCATTTAGCTACCATACACTACGCCTTGACGGAGTCAACAAACGCAGCATGAATACTAAATAATACCCATAAGAAATGACGGAGGGCTACGAATGGTTTTTGGCGAAAAACCTTTAACGTAATGAACTTGATATCGTTGAAGGAACTGCATAGCTTTTATAAAAATATAGTAACGAAAACCCTTTGCTAAAGAGGTCACTCCCGGTGAAGGGATCTCGGCTCTTTCCCCGTAGAATGAGGTGCAGGATATTCCAACTGAATACCACGATGCAAAGCAAAAAGTAATCGGCTATAGTGAAGTTAATGCCCTGACGCAAACTTCTGTCCAAGGGGTCACTCCCGGTGAAGGGATCTCGGCCCTTGCCTCGTCGACTGAGGAGCAGGATATTCGAAATGAATACCACGATGCAGAACAAAAGTGAACATCCTTGCAATAACAGCTTTTTGAAAAAGTGTTCCAACAACATCAGAATAGGTTTGTTTATCTTGCATTGATCCGAATCAACGCAGTCCCACCAATTGATCACACCACAAAGAACGAAAATATACTGATGTACGTATATGCCATCCGCATTCGCCACTGGGTCCCGTCATTACCCGTTAGGTTAGCTAACTAACGACAGAGCGGGGACTGGACTAGCGCGGATGTAAAACATATACAACATCTACTAATATCAACAACAACTGAGCCTTTTATCCCAAGCATATGGGGTAGGCTACATGAACCAACATGAGAATCACGCCGGGTCCAGCACATGAATCCTCTGTCTCCACTCACTTCTATCGAACAATATACTTTCATTGAGTCCTTTGGCAACCATATCGTTTCGTATCACCTCCATCCATGTTTTCTTCGGTCTCCCTTTTGCCCTTTTGCCATTACCCATATCGAGAGTATCTATTCGTCGAACCGGTGCTTCCATAGGTCTGCGTCGCACATGACCAAACCATCTAAGCCGGTTTTCCCGCATCTTCTCCTCCACGGGTGCTACACCAACTTTTGCACGAATATCCTCATTTCGCACCTTGTCTTTTCTAGTGTTACCAGCACATCCAACGAAGCATGCGCATCTCCGCTACGTGCATCTTCTGTGTATGATGCTTCTTAGGAGCCCAGCATTCTGTACCATATAATAAGGCAGGCCGAATAGCGCTCCGATAAAACTTCCCTTTCAATTTTAACGGAAAGTTACGATCACACAAAATCCCTGTTGCACTCCTCCATTTCAACCAACCAGCTTGGATCCTTTGACTAACATCACTATCGATCTCCCCATTCCTTTGGATGATGGAACCTAGATATCTAAACTGGTCGCTAGGTGATATCTCTTGCCCTTCCAATGTTATACCAATATGGTTTTGACTTCTCTGGCTACTAAATTTGCAGTGCATATATGCTGTCTTGGACCTGCTCAATCTGAATCCCCGAGATTCCAATGTTTGTCTCCATAATTCCAATTTGGCATTAACCCCTACTTTCGTCTCATTTACTAGAACAATATCATCAGCGAATAGCATACACCAAGGGACCTCATCTTGGATAGTTCTAGTAAGCTCATCCATCACGATGGTAAACAGGAAAGGACTTAATGCAGATCCTTGATGTAAACCAATAGTAATCGGAAAATCACTTGTTAAGCCACCGCAAGTTCTGACATTTGCCACTACTCCGTCGTACATATCCTTGATTATGTCAATATACTTGACGGGGACCCCCTTTTTCATCATTGTCCCCCATAATACCTCTCTAGGTACCTTGTCGTACGCTTTTTCTAAATCAATAAATATCATATGCAAATCTCTTCTCCTCTCTCGAAAGCGCTCGACAAGTTGACGAAGCAAATGGATCGCCTCTTTCGTCGATCGTCCAGGCATGAACCCAAATTGGTTCTCTGTTATCTTAATATCCTTCCTTAGCCTGTGTTCAATCACTCTCTCCCAAAGTTTCAAGGTGTGACACATTAGTTTTATTCCACGGTAGTTTGAGAACTTTGAATGTCACCCTTATTCTTGTAGATAGGTACAAGGATACTTTTCCTCCATTCATTTGGCATCTTTTTTGTCTGCCAAATCTTATTAAACAGATCTGTCAGCCATTTAACGCCTATTTCTCCTAAGCATCTCCAAATCTCGATAGGAATCCCGTCAGGACCAACCGCTTTTCTTAAACCCATTCTGTTCAAAGCTTCTTTAACCTCAGTAAGTCTTATTTTACGCATGAAATCACGATTTATATCTTGAGATTGAATGACAAGTCCATCCAAATTCTTAGTAAAGCTCTCATTGAACAATTTGTCAAAATAATCTCTCCATCTTTCCTTGATATCCTCATCTCGAACTAAAACCTTCTGATTTTCATTTTTGACACACTTCACCGCACATAAGTCTCTAGTCTTCCTTTCCCGCATTCGAGCAATCCAGTATATATCATTTGCAGCCTCTTTAGTGTCTAATTTCTCGTACACCTCCTTGTGGACCTTAGATTTAGCTTCCCGAACAGCTTTCTTAACTTCCTTTTTAGCCATTTTGTACTTCTCAAATCTCTCCACATCTCTACTTTTCTTCAAATCTTTATAAGAATCTCTTTTAATTTTAATAGCAGCCTTTACATCTTCATTCCACCATGATATGTCCTTAGATGGTGGAGCACCACCTCTCGACTCACCAAGTAGATCTCTAGCTACTTTCTTGATACAACTAGCCATTTTGTTCCATGTTTTGTCTGGATCATCTTCCGACTGCCAATCCGCTTCTTGTACTACACGATCTATAAAAGCCTTTTGATTACCTTCTTTCAATCGCCACCATTTAATTTTAGGCTCTACCTTACGTCTAATCTTCCTAGGTTCTCTTCTAAATCGAAAATCTAGAATTAAAAGTCTATGTTGAGTAGTTACACTCTCACCTGGCACTACCTTACAGTCGATACAACAACCCCTATCTATTCTTCTCGTCAGAAAAAAGTCTATTTGACTAGCATTTGATTCGCTCCTAAAAGTGATAAGGTGGGACTCTCTTTTCCTAAACCAGGTGTTTGCTAAGATCAAGTCATAAGATAAAGCAAAATCTAGAATCGAGTCACCTACTTCATTCCTTTGTCCGAAACCAAAACCTCCATGGATAGTATCAAACCCACTACGACTAGTACCTGCATGTCCATTAAGATCACCACCAATAAATAACTTCTCTCCACTAGGTATACTTTGCACCACCTAGTCTAAATCCTCCCAGAATAGACGCTTACTAGCGTCATCAAGACCTATCTGTGGTGCATAAGCACTAATGACATTAAAGATCTCTCCACCTAGAATAAGCTTAACCAGTAAAATTCTATCACCTTTTCTCATAATCTCAACTACATCCTCAAGCAACCGTCTATCTATGATTATACCTACCCCATTACGATTTTTATCTCTACCCGTATACCAAAGCTTATAACCCCAAGGCTCTATGACTCTACTCTTTTCACCTACCCACTTAGTTTCTTGCAAACACATAATACCAACTCTCCTCCTAATCATCACCTCCACTAATTCTATTAGTCTACCCGTAAGGGAACCTATATTCCAGGAAGCTAGACGGATCCTATGAAACCCTTGCTTATTTGTCACTACACCCGGGGTCCGATGTAGCGCGCCGTCTCTTGACGACGACCCTTGCTTATTTGTCACTACACCCGGGGTCCGATGTAGCGCGCCGTCTGTAGACGACGACCCTTGCTTATTTGTCACTACACCCGGGGTCCGATGTAGCGCGTCGTCTCTGGACGACGACCCTTGCTTATTTGTCACTACACCCGGGGTCCGATGTAGCGCGCCGCATCTGGACGACGACCAAGCCCTTGCATATTTAACACTACACCCGGGATCCGATGTAGCGCGTCGCTGAGTAGGGGACGCCCCAACGATATTCTCATTCTGGTTCATGTCATAGAATGTGACAAAGTTTTACGTTGGCTGTCACAAGCCTACCACAACCCTCACCCTTTCTCATCCGGACTTGGGACCGGCAACGGTGGGTTTAACATCTACTAATATATATACCAATATATTATTTTCGCTCAAGGCGTGATAAAATGCAACATCACAGAAATATACAGCATCACAGAACAATACAGATATCTGGAAGCCCCGGGTTTCACAGAGCCGCTGCTGAAACCCGACGTTCCCCTGGTCGTGTGGATAGCCTGTGCAATGAAATCCTAGACCGCTACGGGCGCGGCAAGTCACCCGCCAAAACCTGAAGCGAGGCAGCCCCCTTCAGCACCGTGAATGGACCACCCAGCACTTCATGGAATCCGGTAACTTGGGCACCCCTCCCGGGTCAACCTGTACCCCCTACGAGTGCGGCAAATAGCCCGCCAATCCTAGAGTGAAGCCCCCTCCGTCTCAATGCCATGAGATGCGGGCCCGTTGCCCTCTAGAACCCGGCTATCTGTGCACCCCTCCGCGGGGTAATCCTAGTACAGAAAGTAAAATATACATACAACGGGTACATCGACCGCAACCAGGTCGTGCCCCAAAAGAATAATACAAACAGGCAGTGACGGCTGTCCACATGTCGGACGCTCGCCCCGCAAAATCAAATGTACATATAAAACAAAACTGTACTAGCATTGCATCCAGGCTATCCCCACGACCGATCTGCAACATCACAGCATAAACACAGAACATCAACGTGAAAATCACGTTCGCAAATCTGTCTAACCGGGCTATAGCAGTTAGACAGGATTTACCGATCAAGTGACATTCACGGTCGCAGATATAATGTAAATACTGTGAAATAACATGTTTAAAATTTTCGATCGACTGAATTTTCCGAAGTGGGCCCCAAGCACAACTGTAGCACTCAAAAACATCTGGGCCCAAAAAGAATATACCAGAAACCCTATTTTCATGTCAGTAAACCACTGTAGAAATTTGGTACGGTTTGGCCACAAAACGGCGGCGGTTCCGCGGCCAAAACGTGGTTTTGGCCGCTAAACCGCCGCGCTACAGTAACATCAGCGTACCAAATTTTCACAGAATTCATAAAAAACCCTGCACGTAATTTTCCAATGTACCAAATAATTTTTAGAGCAAGGAAAAAATCGACAGAAAGTGCGACATGGAAATGTGGTTTTTGGAAAATCCGATCGATCGAACTTGTAAACACGTTAGAGCAAGCTAGACAAGGTTAATGGAGTGGCTCTGATACCATGTTGCGCCACGGCAGTGCCCCGGCCGTCTATCCGAGGCCATAATGCGGAATCAAAATTTTCCTTACTTGGAAACTGGCGCTACCGTGGACAATAAAACCCGGATCGTTAACCATTAACCTATACTAGCAAACAAGAGATGGGAAGAGAAGTATACCAAGTGATCCGAGTCCTCCGGTCTTCTCTTCATCGTCCCGATCTCCCGCGGAAAGTCCTGTCTCCATGTCGTCGCCTCCTCGCCGGAAGGGCACCACGTCGCCTGCATCTTTTACGGGCTCCCACCTCAATACCGAGGCAACTCGGGCACAAAGCTGGCAAGTCGACGTGCCCAAGATTTGCTGTAGAATGTGTAGTGCTTTGTCTCTTTGGGGTTATGTTGCCTTGATGGAGGAATGAGGTTGAGAAATGAACTTGGGAATTTTGGTAGCAATGGAAAAATGATATGAATGATAATTTTCCCACACCCACACCAAAAGAAAACTCTCTCATTTCCCCTCTCAAAAGTGGCCGGCCATATACATGTGAGAATGGTGGAGGGAATTATATAAGGGAGGTGAGTGTAGGAGAAAGAGAATGGTGACCATATCAAAAGCAAACCTCACATCAACTACAAATCAATCTTAATCCTTTCTCATCAACAAAAAGAAAAGGATAAGAAAGAAAAAGGATCTCATCATGAAAAACTATCATGATGCCACCAATATGCAAGATACCCCCTCCACAAATGTTATTTGCAAACTTGCAAATAACCCCCTCCATCGGAAAAGTCCGGCCGGGAAAGAACAAAGGAAAACCGGCCGGAACGGAATGCATACTGGCAACTCCAGAAAACTGGTTCCGTAATAAATTACAGGAAAACCCCGATACTGTGCATACACACCCGCATCTGTATTCCGACCGGATACAAATGCAATGAGACAAAATCTACACTGTACTAAACTAGGACCGGCTTAAACCAAAGTCGGCTAGTAAAATCCGTTCGATCCTGATCCGTGCAATACCGCACGTATCTGATCGAACCCTGCCATATAACCATACGGCCACTAGTACAAACCGTCCGATCCTGATTCGTACAATACCGCACGTATCTGATCGGACCCTGCCATATCTCCATACGGCCTCTACAGCGTTTCGCCCGAAACTTGAGTAACTGAATGTGTGGTGGACTCTAAAGACTCGTCAATACTATGGCTGTGGATTTAACCACTGGCACGTCAGAGGTATAAGCCAATACGTGACGGGCCACCAGCTATTGACCAAAAGGGACGTCGATGAGCGAACTCATCCTGACACCCTTACTGAGCCTGTCAGTGACAATATCCGTACAGTCCGGTCCGTTCTTCTATGAGTATCGCATGGCGGGCCTAGGGGGTTGGTAAAAGTCAGACCCCCAAAAGCGGTACAAGTCGTGTCGGAGCGTAGCCCAGAACACCCTTAGATATTACTGGAATACCTACCAGTAAATCTCCTGCCTCGGCCGAGGGCTTTGTGTAATGGCTCTCCTAGACACAGCGCGACCTCACCCCCAATACCGGGAGAGACGAACCCCTGCAGATCCGGTCACTGCCTCCATGTGGCTCGGGACTGTACCCAACTAAAACCTGTTTGCACGACTCCTTTGAGCCGTGGTAGGGTAGTAATCAAAGCACAGTGGAAACTCACACGAGACAAATGACGATCTCAGGTCGATGAACTAACCTGTACACATGTCACCAGGGAACTGCTATCTGACATCTGGTATAAGACCAACTAGCAGGTTCCCGGCGAGTCCTGTCCGGTGTACTCATAACCCAATGAGCACCTGTATACATCTTAGGTGAACCAACTGACACCAGTGGCTTATGAGACCGGCCACCGCCCCTCGTCGGGGTCTCGACTGTATACACTAGTCTACTAATGGAGTATCGATGCCCTGTCTCGAAACTCCTACGACTAGGGACCTTTTAAGGATGTGCTTATAGACTACCAGCTCCCACGTATATGATCGCCATCATACTGCTGGTAGTCAAGCAAGAATCCTAGGGGCTCTATCAACATGTAATAGCGACATGTCAGGTCACCTAAAGCAGTAAACGATGATAAAGATAAACCAGATAGCATACTATCATCTTGAGTAAGACTGTCCTCCTGGGATAGGTCCTCCCTCAATCATTGCAATCACGTGCATGTGATCCAATAATTGACTCTGAGGGCACTATCTCCAACAGTATTCACCCTCAATGGAGGGGCGGTAAGTTGGAAGAGTTCCAAACAGGATACCGTTGCAGATTCTACGATAGAGGCTGAGTACATTGCTGCAAATGATGCCGCCAAGGAAGCCGTCTGGATGATGAAATTCGTCTCGGAGCTAGGAGTAGTTCCAACCATTATTGATCCAATACCCTTGTATTGTGATAATAATGGGGATATGGCATTAGCCAAGGAGCCCAGGTCCCATCAGCGGTCCAGACACATCCTGAGGCGCTTTCATTTGATCCGGGAGATTGTAGATCGCCGCGAGATCGAGATTAAGAGAGTAGAAACAAAGAATAACACCGCGGATCCACTCACCAAGGCCCTCCCTCAGCCGCAGCATGAGCGACTTTTTGAGATGTTGGGTATGAGATACGCCAATAACTGGCCTTAGTGCAAATGGTAGATTGTTGGATATATGTATGCCCTAGAGGCCATTATATGACAGTGGATGTATCTGTACGTGTATATATATATATATTCAGTGTACATTCTTGCTCGACATGATAGTATGCTATCTGGTTCTACTTTATCTGACATGTTGATTTGATCATGCTTTATTCATTTATACATGCTGATAAAGCCCTGAGGATATCGGCTTGACCACAGTGATTATGATAGAGATCATACTAGTGGGACATCTGTAGTTTATAAGCATATCCTGAAATGTCCCTAGTCGGAGGTGTATCGAGACGGGGCATCGATATACCAGAGTAGACTAGCATATATGATACTAGACCCATGTGATGGGCGATGGATGTTCCCATATTCATCGATGTTTGACATCAAGATCATATACGGGTGCTCAGTGGTGACTGGGTACACTGGACGGACTCACCGAGAACTCCTATATGGAATTATATCTATCGTCGGATAGCAGTTCTCAGGTGACACTGGTACAGGTTAGTCTGTAGACCCGAGATCGTCATAGAGTCTTATGTGCTCTCCCACTGTACTTTGATTACCACCCTACCACGGCTCTACTGAGTCGTGCAAACAGGTGGCCGTTGGGTACTGTCCCGAGACACACGAAGGCGATGAGCGATAGGAAGGATTTCGACTCTCCCGGTATTGGGAGTTGATGTTGTGCTGTGCTCGACTGGTTATATCAGTAAGTCCCTGGCCAGGGCTGCTGAGATTTACTGATAAGTGTTATCAGTAGTTTCTCGATCTGTTATAGACCATTCACTGGCACGACTTATTGAGTTATTGGGGTCGACGTTACCATCCCTAAACTCGATATGCAGCATATCTGACGAAGAGACCGGACTGTACGGTAGTGTTGCAGGTTGGCTCGACGGGAGTTGTAGCAGGTTCGCTTGTTTTCTTCTGATCGCTCAATACCCGGGTGGCCGTTACGTTTAGCTGACCGCTTGCGGCTTAGGGGTGCTTGATATGATCATCACCCACTGCCGGCGTATTGACGAGTCTTAGAGTCCCACAAAGGAGTTTCCTAGTCCAGGAGAAACGTTGTGTTGCGTGTATGCGATATGCGCATGGACCCGGTTAAAATGCGCGTATAGGATACCGTATAGTGATCGGGCGGCTTGCTTTTGGTCGGGTCGTATGTGATATGACCGGGTTGATAAATCAAGTGTTGATTTATCATTTAACCATTAGCCTCTCACTAGAAATCCTATCTTGTTTCTTTTGGATGTATGCATGCATGTATGCATTCATTCTTGTTCATGCACATATGGATGTGCATGCACACATGCATACGTACATCATTCTATCATGGTTGTTTATACATAGAAAATGGTGGCAATATAAGTCTCACACGTTGGTTATTTATATGGATTATTACTTATAATTGTTTTAAAACAAAATGAAAAAGGAAAGAATAATTCATGGTTTGTTTCTAGTCTCTTCTTTGACCTAACCATGCTCACCTACCCTTAACCATGGATTAAACTTTCCTTTCATGTTTTAACTCAAATTAAATAATATCTTCATAATTTAACCATGGTTTGAGATGAGAAGAAATAAATATATATACATATATTTTCTTTTTCTCTTTATGAGTTTATCTTCTCTTCTTCTCAAAAATAGCCATCATCTTCTTCAACCTTGAGCTCTTGCTCTCTAGACTTTTCAAGTGAGCAAATTACACATAAAGATAGGATTTTGAAGTGAGAAAGAGAACCACAACACCATTCTACACAAGTCTAGCCCACTTGTTTAGAGTGTTTGCTTCATTTCATCTTCTTGTTAAAGTGAAGTTGATAACTTAGACAAAGGAGCTTCGGGTGGATCGTCGTGGACGTTAGAGGACTTCAAGCTAATCTTTTTCCAACTCTCAAGTGGCCAAGGAGTCTACAAAAGGGAGCTACAAAGGTTGTAGTCTCAAAACCCTAACCTTTATAACATATGTTGTTAGTTAAAGATCATGAAACCCTAATTTTCTAGGATAAGATCCTTTGTATGCTTACTTAGCACCATAAAAATTTGATCTTTATGACATGTGATGCTTCCAAACCTCTCATAGGATGCTAGGTAAACCTTACAATAGGACCCGCCGTAATTCAAGTAAGCCAAAGACTAGAAATCTAAACATTTTTCGGAAAATAATGGAGGTTCATTTTTGAAATATCGGCATAAGAATTCAAGCCTTCTTTTAATAGTATAAGTAATATCATTTGAAAATGCAACAGTTTACATACTATCTTTGAAAATATTTTTGTCTTTGAAATTTGGGCAGCACCTCTCTTTTATATTTTGATCAAAAACCATATACAAGTAATAATATAGGCATCCCCAAGCGGGAGCTGGCTCTTCATCAATTGGCGGAATCACAACCATGCAATAAAGCATATATACGATGCCCCACGGCGAAGATCAATCACAGAAAGAGAATAAGTAAAACCAAGATATCATCCAGCTCAAATAAAAGACAATACAACCATCTTGCTCTAAGTCTTATGAAATATACAAGTCTGGTTTCTGGTTGATGGATCTTTAACTAGATACAACAGAAATAAATAGGTACAAAGTTGGTCACGATCTAAATGTTTATCCCACCTACCAAAGCAAAACACCTGAAGAAAGGTGTGTGCCAGCGAGCCGCTACTGATTCGAGCTGTCGATCCAGCAAGAAAACTGTGGCACAACGGGGGTGAGTTGCCAACTTGTGAGTAGAAAATATCAGTAGGTAGAAATCGAATAAACAACGATCCCTAGGTTATACTGTAATATAAAGGTAAATACTATGTGGAAACCAGGGTGATCATGTATACATATGTGTACAATAATGATGTCGTGCTAGTATTAGTATATGTATCAAGTCATCTTAGTCATCTGAATGTATGTATGTGAATATCCAACGTGTGTCCATCAACGACACATCAACATCACAAAACAAGAGTGTCCAGCATCGACACACGAAAATATCATAAAACCCGTGTCCAGCATCGACACGCAAATCCTCATATCCCGGGCTCCGTCTCATCGGATCGGCCCTCATATCCATCTGATTATACGAATCCGGTCGGTATCCTTCGAACATCCGCCGAGCCCAGACTATCACTGGTCGGTAGTGCTCCCCTGCCAGGCTCAATGCCTTTCTATACGATTTTCTTGCCCCGGGGTACCGCAACGGGTCCATTATGTACCCGCAGACGGGGCCTTCTCATTCCTCGAATCGGGTAACTCATAGCACAGGACCGAGAAAACTCATGGTGGATGCCACAAATCACATCACGAGAAACCATGTTTTTAAAACAATAATAAGACTTTTGAAATATATCCGCGGTTCTCAAATCCAGAGATCTCATGCAAACAACATCTCATATGCATGTAACAATAAAGTGCAGTATACGCAAGCATAGAACAGTACTGTAAGTATCTTAAGTGTTATCATTTAAGAAAGTCATGTGATAATTACTGAGCAATGATTGTACTGTTATAGTTTAAGAGCAATAAAGTGATGTAACAGTTCTACTGTGTAAGTGGCATGGAAATTACCGAAGATGAGTGTGTGAGCCAGCAAATCTGTGTATGTGTAACATGCGCATCACTGGTAACAATGCAGATGTACTAGAAGATGATGCCATATAAAGGTAAATGCTGGGAACATAGTACGTTTTTCACTAGTGCCGGCTATAGTGCCCTCAAGTCCATTATTGGATCGCAGGTACGCGATTGCGATGATTGAAGGAGGACCTATATCGGTAGAACAGTCTTACTCGAGATGATAGTATGCTATCACGTTTGTTTTTATCATCATGTATCTACTTTAGGTGGCTTTACTGATCATTATTACATGTTGATAGAGCCCTTAGGATTCATGCTTGACTACCTGCAGTATGATGGCGATCATATACGTAGGAGCTGGGTGGTCTACAAGCACATCCTTAAATGTCGCTAGTCATGGGAGTTTCGAGACTGGGCATCGATACTCCAGAGTAGACTACTGTATACTGATCGAGACCCCGACGAGGGGAGGTGGCCGGTCTCACAAGCCATTGGTGTTAGTTTGTTCACCTAAGATGTATACAGGTGCTCATTGGGTTATGAGTACACCGGACGGACTCGCCGAGAACATGCTAGTCGGTATTATACCTATTGTCAGATAGCAGTTCCCAAGTGACATGTGTGCAGGTTAGTCTATCGACCTGAGATAGTCATTTGTCTCATGTGAGTTCCCACTGTGCCTTGATTACTACCCTACCACGGCCCAAAGGAGTCATGCAAACAGGTTTTAGTTGGATACAGTCCCGAGCCACATGGAGGCAGTGAGCGGATTGTCAAGGGATTCGTCTCTCCCGGTATTGGGGGTTGATGTCGTGTTTTGCATGGGTGGCCATCACCAGAAATCCTTGGCCAAGGTAGTCCGGAATTACTGATCTAGGATCGGTAGTTTCTAAGGCGGTGATGGGTTTCATACCGACACTGAATGTCAAGTTATTTGAGGTCTGACTTTATCCACCCCCTAGACTCAATATGCGATACTCATAGACGAACGGACTGGACTGTATGGATATTGTCACTGTCAGGCTCAGTAGGGGTTTCATGATGAGTTTGCTCGTCGGCCTCCCTTTCGCTCAATACCTAGATAGCCGTTACGTACAGCTAGTGCCGCTGACGTGCTTGTGGTTAAACCCACTTCCAGCGTATTGATGAGTATTTAGAGTCCTACACAGAGGGTTTCCCTGCTTCGGGCGAAACATTGTATAGGCCGTTGATTACACACTTCTGGCATGTCCTTTTTCAAGTTCTAAAGTTAACCGCAATCAAGGACGGCATCGCGTGTAGCTAGCCTCGATGAGTACGGGTCGTCCGCAGGGAGACGGTGTGTTTTGCGTTCTTGTTATGACGTGTTAATGCGTGGGGCCGAAGCGGTTCGTATCTAACCTACATGTTTATATGCAAGTATAAGTTTTTTAGGAAAAGATAGGATAGTGTAAGCTAGTGAATTCCATACTCAATCCTTTGGGCCGAGCATGACCAATTGAAGCTAGAGCAATCAGCAACAACGTGGATTAGGGTGCTTAAGCATGGTATTTATGAAATCTAGCTTATTGACCATTGCTCGTCCGTTCTTGTCGCTTGACTTTCTCCTCCAGCGAAACCGAACGCAACTGGTCGTGGTTAGGAATCACCGATACCTTGGTAGGGTAGGGTTCCTAACGGAGCGTTTGCGTAAGGTTTGCGCGTAGTTCAATGGAAAATATCGGGCAAAGGAAATGAGAAACGAAAACCTTAATTTACAATATCGTTTTCTTTCCTAACAACACCATATTCACAAACCATCAAAACCACAAAAACAGAGAGCAAATGAAAAGATAGAAAGAAAAGAAAAGAGAAACATTACAAGTAAGTAAATGGCAAGGTAATTAAAGACAAAGTAAGTAAAGAAAGAACGGAAATGCAGGTAAGTAAAGCAAGAGAAATAAAATACTAGGAACCCAAAGTGATATTACAAGTCATGGGTTCAATAACCTAAACTAATATTAGAAGCTATGGGTTCAATAACCCAAAGTGACATTACAAGCCATGGGTTCAAGGCAAAATGAAGGCAAAAAGAAAGCTTTATTAATCTTCAAGTAATGATACAACCCTTGAGATCAATAACCAAAACTTAAACTTGCAAGCTCAATGAAGAGGTTGCAAGATCAAGAAAAGGCAAAGAGCTCAAGGGGACTAGCACTGTACAAGAACAAAAAGAAAAAGAAAAAGATTTGTGAATCAAAAGTGTGACAATTTGAGACCCTGGACCACTTTCCCTTGCTCACTGATCTGGCTTTTATAGGCACCAAAAAAGATAAACAAATAATAAAAATAAGGTGATGTGACAACAAGGAATGTGCTGAAGAAAATTGGAGCACTTTGGCCACAGGAAAGCCGGTAGGGCCTGTTTTTGGAGGCATGTCGTCGGTTTTTGTCCGATCAACTTGGCTCGTATTTGTTGTGTGATGTTTTGTGCTTTTTAATATCACTCTGATGCTGTTTGATTTTTCTATTTGAATCTGATCTGCACTCAGGGATTTGGAGGGAAACTTGATGCTTTTGGTCACATCATAACTTTTTGTAGGGTTACTAGGCACACTAACAAGGGTTAAGTAAGCATCAACTATGCCCGATTAAGATTTTAGCTGTGCCTAACAACCCTAAACAAGATCGTTGCTAGAAAATTAGGGTTTCATATGCAAGTAATTAGCATCTATGACTAAGTGAATACGAAATACAACCTTTGTAGATCGGTCCTTCACTTCTTTAGCTCGTTGTTGAAGTCCCTTCGCTGCGATCGTGGTTCTCCCGGACTCTTGCATGGCTTTACGAGGAAAAGGAGCGTCCTTGCTTGAAGTCTTCGAGGCCGAAGATGATCTACGTCGAGGGGATGCCAACTCAAGCTTCTACTTCACTAACATGAGAATTAGTGAAGAAAAAACCCAAAACTAAAGTGCTAGTCTAGTAGAGGATGGAGAAATAGGAAGTGGGTTCTCCTTAGAATTTTATTTCTCACAATCTTTCTCACTTTGGATCAAACCTTAGCAAGCTTTTTCTTTTTCACAAATGAAGAAGACGATGAACAAAATAAAGAGATGAGGATAATGATCAAGTGAGAAAGCTAACCATGGTGAGTGAGTGTCATATACTAACTCTTGTAGAGACATAACCATGGCTAATAGTTATGGTTGGGTTAAGAAATATCCATAGTAAAAACAAATTTAGTGGAATTAGTCAATCCATCCACAAGCTTCCACAAGCTTCATGCATTTAGCTAATCCTCCACTAATTTTGTAATTACTTTGAATATTAAAATCCAGCATAAATATATAACATGGTGTAAGTCTCATACACCCAAGTCATGTGTATCATCTGTAGGGTTCCTAGGCACTCTAAGGAGGTCTCACAAGGCATCAACCATGCCCGTTTCAAAAATTTGGTGCCGAGAAACCCTAGTGTACGGATCGTTGGCTAGAAATCTAGGCGAATATGAAACTAGTTAACAACTTAACTAAAGTTTAAACGGAAATACAACCTTTGTAGATCCGGTGCTCCACCTCCATAGCTCCGCAACGAAGTCCCTTTGCTGTCCAAATGAATTCCCGGGCTCTAGCGCCGGCTTCGTCGGAGAAATGGCGAGCTAGGTCGTCGATGTCCATGCCGATGATAATCTACGTCGAGGCATCGCTAAATCAAGCTCCACCTTCACCAAGTCATGAAAACTTGTGAAGGAAACACACTCTACTACTTGGGAAGAGATAGAGGATGAAGAAATAGGAAGTGGGTAGACTTTAGAATTGTATTTCTCACTCATTTCCATCAATCACCATTGATGGAGCTTGCTTTCTTCAAGTGAAGAAAGGAAGAAGAAGAAGAATTATGTTATGATAAGTTAATTCTAAAAAAGAAAAGAATAATCAATCCTTATCATAACATGACCATAGTTAAGTGTAGAGAACTAATCATGGTTTAATGCAATGGTTAGGGTTAAGCTAAAAACAAAATGGTCATCAAGTCAAAGCATTCATGAAGCTTCATGAATGAACAAAAGAAAAGCCACCATTTTATCATTTCATTTCCTTTTTCCAATAAGAAAAAGATTAATAAATAAATGAATAAAATGAATAAGCAAATAGTAAACCCTAACCATTCCATTAACCAAGGTTTAATTCTATTTACTTATTTAAAAAGGCATGTATCATCAAACATGATACAAGCATGTGCACACCGAGCGAGAAAATCCATTTAAAGTGAACCGATACTAGTTAATGCAAAGTAATATATCAAATATATAATTATGCATTAAATCATTAAATCAACACTTGATTTAACGATCCGGTCATATCGCATATAACCTGTTGGAGATAGTGCCCTCATAGTCAATTATTGGATCGCAGGTACGTGATTGCAATGATTGCGGAGGACCTATCCCGGTAGCACAGTCTTACTCGAGATGATAGTATGCTATCTGATTTGCCTTTATCAGTCGTGTACATGTTCAGGTAACTGATTGCATGTTACACTTTGATAGAGCCCTTAGGATCTTGCTTTACTACCAACAGTATGATGGCGATCATATACGTGAGAGTTGGGTAGTTTATATGCATATCCTCAATTGTGGTCCCTAGTCGTGGGAGTTTCGAGACAGGGCATCGATACTCCAGAGTAGACTAGTGTGTACAGTCGAGACCTCGACGAGGGGCGGTGGCCGGTCTCACAAGCCACTGGTGTCAGTTGGATCACCTAAGATGTATACAGGTGCTCATTGGGTTATGAGTACACCGGACAGGACTCGCCGGGAATCTTTTAGTTAGTATTATATCTACCGTCAGATAGCAGTTCCCTGGTGACATGTGTACAGGTTAGTTCATCGACCTGAGGTCGTCATTTGTCTCGTGTGAGTTCCCACTGTGCTTTGATTTCTACCCTACCACGGCTCAAAGGAGTCGTGCAAACAGGTAGCTTTTGGGTACAGTCCCGAGACATATGGAGGCACGTGAGCGGATCGGCAGGGGATTCGTCTCTCCCGGTATTGGGGGCGAGATCGTGCTGTGTCTAGGAGAGCCATTACACAAAGCCCACGGCCGTGGCAGGAGATTTACTGGTAGGTACTCTAGTAGTATCTCAGGGTGTTATTGGGCTTCACTCCGACACGACTTATACTGCTATTGGGGGTCTGACGTTGCTAGCCCCCTAGGCAGATATGCGATACTCATTGACGAACGGACCGGACTGTATATACATTGTCACTGTTAGGCTCAGTAGGGTTTCTGGATGAGTTCGCTCATCGGCCACCCTTGAGTGCGCTCATCAGTCTCCCTTGAGGTCAGTCCATGGGCAGCCGTTATGCATTGCTAGTGCCTCTGACGGTTTGTGGTTAAACCCACTGCCAGGGTACTGACGAGTCATTAGAGTCCCCCACAGACAGTTTCCCAAGTTCGGGCGAAACGTTGTTGAGGCCGTATGGTTTTATGGCAGGGTTCAGAAAATGCATGCGTTTACGCACGTGTCAGTTTTCGGGCAGATGATACTGGTCGGCTTTGGTTTAAGCCGGATCCGAGTATTATATTGAGTAGGTATAATATCTTTGTCTCAGTTGCATTTGTATTCGGTCGTAATACAAATGCGGGTATATTTATACAGTTTCGGGGTTATCCTGAAAGTCGTTTCAGGATCACTTTTGGAAGTTGCCAGTTTCCAGTTTTCTATCAGCCGTATTTTGACATTCGGTTAAGTACGGATTTATCTTTTCTCCTTGTGGTGAGTCAGTGTTCTAGAAGATTCTAGAGAGGGTGACAAGGTTAGTGACTCACTTGAGTCATTAATGGTTCATTAATGATAAAGCATGACTAGGTTTAATATGATTGGTTTGCTTTTAATGATATCAAGTGATTCATGCTTTGTTGTTAGGTTGTGATAAGTATGAAGGGATATGGTCACCACTTGAAGCTACTACAATCACCCCCCTTCTTCATATATTTGGCCGGCCCTCTCTTTCCTCCCCACTTGATTGATATGAGAAAATTATGGTTGTAAAAGGAAAAGAGTATAGTTTTGGAAGCATAGAAATTTCCTAGTTCATTTCTTGTTCCATTTCATTTCCATCGGCAACTTCATTTACCGATCGTCCACGGACTTGGACGAAGTAAGACAAAGTCATCTACTCATTCTCTACATCATTCTTGGTCGTCTCTTTTAGCAAACTTGACGATCGAGTTGCCTCGAGTCAGAGGCGGGAGCCCGTTTAAAGAACCGATCATGTGGTGCCACCTCGACGAGGAGATCGGAGATCGACGAGATCGGAGCAGCCGCAACGGAGCGTGGGATGATGGTTGAAGAACGAAGGACTCGGATCGTTCGGTACAATCTTTCTACACTCTTTACTGTTTGTTAGTTTAGCAATAATGGCAGATCCGGGTTAAAGTATACGATAGCGCCAAGTTAAAAAGTTTTATTCCGCATTTGGTGTCTGTAGACTGCCGGGGCGCTAACGTAGACTTACAGTGGTATCAGAGCCTCACCATTTTGCTATGCTAACTTGTGCTAACGCGTTTAAAACATCGATCCGACCGGAAATCAAAAATCCCAATTTTTCCTCTTGACAGTTTCTGTCGATTTTAAATGGTCTCAAAATTTAATTCTACATGTCTGAAAAATCAGTGCAGGGTTTTTTAAGACATCTGAGAAAAAATGGTCACGTGATCCCACTAAAGCGCCGCGCTTCCGCGGTGAAACCTAGGGTTTGACCGCTGAACCGTCGCGCTTCAGAGGGAACAGTGCACCAATTTTTCTCAGTTGGCTTTATTTGGGATTTTGTGATTTTTGGTATATATCATTTGCGCCCAGGTTTTGTTACTGTTCACCAGTAAGTCGTGGGGCCCACTTTTTGATATTTGGTCTTTGGTCGATCGAAATTTAAACACGTTAGTTTACAGTGCTTACATTATATCTCCGACCGGGAATGTCATTTGATCGGTAAACCGCGTCTGATTGCTATAGTTCTTTTAGACGGGTTTGTGAACGTGACATTCGCGTTGATGTTCTGTGTTGTGCTGTGATGTTGCGGATTTGTCGTGGTGGATAGCAGTGTGCAATGATAGTACAGTTTGAGTTTATTTGTACATTTGATATTGCGGGGCGAGCGTCCAACTTGTGGACAGCCGTCACTGCCTGTTGTATAATATTTTTTTTTTGGGGCACGACCAGGTTGCGGTCGATGTACCTTTTGTACTATTTTTCATTACTGTACTAGGTTTTGCCCCGAGACGGAGTGCACGGATAGCCGGGTTCGGGAAAGCAACGGGTCCGCATCTCATGGCTTTGAGAGGCAGAGGGGCCCCACTTCAGAATTGGCAGACTATTCGCCGCACTCGTAGGGGGTACAGGTTGACCCAAGGAGGGGTGCTCAATTTACCGGATTCCGTGAAGTGCCGGGTGTTCCATTCACTATGCTGTGGGGACTACCTCGCTTCAGGTTTTGGCGGGTAACTTGCCGCACCCGTAGGGGTCTAGGTTTCATTGCACAGGCTATCCACACGACAGGGGAACGTCGAGTTTCAGCAGCGGCTCTGTGAAACTCGGGGATCCCAGATATCAGTATTGTTCTGTGATGCTTATTACTTTTCTGTAATGTTGCATATTATCACGCCTGGAGCGATTATTGTATATTAGCTTATATACTGTTAGATGTTGTATATGTTTTAAACCCGCGCTAGTCCAGTCCCCGCTCTGTCGTTAGTTAAGTAACCTAACGGGTGATGACGGGACCCAGTGACAAATGCGGATGGCATATACGTACATTTTATTTTCGTTCTTTTCTGGTGTGATCGAATGATGGGACTGCGTTGATTCTGATCAACGCAAAGTTAAAACAAACCTGTATACAGTTGTTGGAACAATTTAAAAAGTGTTGTTACAAAGACGTTTCCTTTTGTTATGCATAGCGGTATTCAGTGGAATATCCTGCACCTCATTCGACGGGGCAAGGGCCGATATCCCTTCACCGGGACTGACCCCTTGGGCAGAAGTTTGCGTCAGAGTAATAACTTTACTATAGTCGATTACAAGTTGCTTTGCATAGCGGTATTCAGTGGAATATCCTGCACCTCATTCCACGAGGAAAGAGCCGAGATCCTTTTACCGGGAGTGACCTCTTTAGCAAAAGGTTTTCGCCACTATATTTTAAAAAGCTATCAGGTTCCTTCAGCGATATCAAGTTCACTACGCTAAAGGTTTTTCGCCAAAAACCAGTCGTAGCCCTCCGTCACTTCTTTTGGGTATTTAGTAGTATTCAAGCTATGCATTTTAGCCAAAGTTAAGGCATAGTGTTTGGTAGCTGCTGGGTATTCAATTGTTGCATAGATAGATGAGTTAGTTTGGGACAGTCGTTCTGCCGATTGGCCAAAGTCAGGGGCATGTGCGGGTGGGTTCAAATTGACAAGATAGTGACGGGTAGAACTTGGCATGTGACTTATGACACTTTGACCAAAGCCAAGGTTATAAGAGCATGGGGCAAAAATCATATCAGGAGTTTCTAAAGAAACTGAAACTTGCCGAGTATGCGCATACCTTCTGGAGTATGAGTAACGTGGATGCATTCCATCACGTTATCATGCGATGAGAGTTGGATCCTGATTCCCACTGATGAGTTGGTTTACTCTTCGGGTGATCCCGATTGATTCTTCTTTAGGTTTGGAGGAGAATTTGACAGGACAGTGGGAGGTTTCCGGATTAGATAAAGTGATGACCATTCTGATCTAGGATAGAGTGCACGCAGAGTGTTTCTTTTCTCTCTCTCTCTTTGGCAGCGACCTTTGACCGACCCTAGACTATGACTCAGTGACCAGGTTGACCGAACCTTCTTAAAATACTGGCTTTTGGATTGTCTGAGTTGCATAAGTCATTGCCACTCCTTCTTTTACCCTTTGCATTTCTCAGAACACCCGTATTACTACGGATATCCACTTCCATTGGATAGATCCATCGTATGGTTATATACGAACTCGAAGGGACTTCTTCGAGGATGGATCCAGGTTCAGGAGAAATAGAATTGGTTTATTCAGTTGTCTTTTATTATTACCTTCTCTCAGGTTGCGAGAGCTCCTTGGTTTAGGAGAGTACACCTATTACGCCTATTGGATAGTCTTATTCCAAACCATAGGCTGGTGCCGAAAGGTAGGGAATGAAGAAAACCAATTAGCCTAAGTAGGGTGTGCAGAAGGTAATATGTAAAGACAAAATAAAGGGATTAGAAAGCGGGCAAAGTAAATTGCGACTGATATCATTCACGGCCAAAACCGCGTACTTCATCGCCACTCCTATTTCACCTTTAAAAGAATAAGGTATTATTCAGTTGTCTTTTATCGTCACCTTCTCTCGAGATGCGAGTACTCCTTGGTTTAGGAGAGTACACCTATTATGCTTACTGGATAGTCTTCTTCCAAACCATAGGCTGATGCCGAACGGTAGGGAAGGAAGAAAACCATTTAGCCTAACGATGGTGTACAGAAGGTAACGACTAAAGACAAATAAAGGGATTTGGAGAGACGGCAATAAAATATACGGTTGAAGTCATGAATTGGATTATGGAAGAGGCATTGCTATGAATACTAGGATACCCCCTACGAAACATTTTTTATGTTTTAGTGCATTGTTAAAGGAAAAACTGTTTTCCCGATTAGACACTTACTCCAAGGGTATGTATTTACTAGGTTTCATTCTCATATCTGTATGGTTTTACAGATGATGAGTGGGAGTAAGATATTGGGAATTAGGTGATCATCCTCATTATATCGGAATTCGTTGTAATTGGTGATATTTGAGGAAATCGCCAGGGTACAGTTTTCCACCTACAACGCACAGGTTTTGAGTTGTTTAACTCAGCGGACCTATACAGAGTATTGTATGTTGTCCAGTGTCCATCAGGACAAAGGGGTAGGTCCTCGTACTATGTTCTGTTTACTTATAACTTCTCTAGTATTTAGACGAGTGTATCGTAGAAATACAAGGTCTAAGTTTTGAGAAGTTGTGGGTATAAGAATAAAGTAGAGAACCAGGTATCACAAGTATCGGGATTCTTCAAAGAGATCGAAGATGTAGATTCTTGTGATTGGTATTCAGATGATAGTGATGGTTTTGAGAAACGTGTTTCTCTTTCAGGTTACTCATAATTGGATGGATTCCTAAGTTGAGTAATGCTGATTAGCCTCTTTCCATTAAGTTGATATGCACTGGAGACAGCTGCATGATTTGAATATGGTTCCAAATTAAAATTAGTGCCAAAGTTTCTATATTGGATATAGAATAGTTCGTACCTTAAAAGAAATTAAGGTACGGGGAGTTGTCTAGCTTTTGATTAAAACCAGACTCTGGATAACTCAGGGCACGATTCTGTAATGACTGTTTGTGGGTTGACCCTGGCTATGACGAGGGTTGATATTCTACCATTTGGAAAATCAATAGTGATATTGTTCTTGACTCGCCACAGTTTTAGTAAAAAATGGATCTTTTTCAGAAAACAGTAGTGGGAGTATGGTAGAACTGGAAGTGATTCCAGAACCGCGAACGATTACGGAAAATTTAATAGGACCTATATATTCAATCAGGTTTGACATTCCAATGGCCACTCCGCAGGTATGGTAGGTAACCTCAGACGCCCGAGAGGTACTTCGGTAGCCTCAGAGACGGTGACAGGGAGGTTCTTATCTACCAAGACTTGACACTACTGTTGTTCCAGGATATGAGACCTGGTAGGAGGGTTGTCGTAGCCAGTGGGAGCAGCAGAAACATAGTGGGCAAGATGCTTATATCTATTTATAGACTTGAGCAGTTATAGCGGAGAAAGATCATCTAATTTTGATGTGACAGTCATGGGTTTGACTTCAATCAGAATAGGGGATGGATCAGTTAAGAAGGTAGTAGGGTGTGATGTCATGGTATCTGGATGACATACACAGAGTAGGAAGTAAAATTCCTATACTACGATCGGTTGTACTATGGTCGTCACACAGTTGTTTCTTCAGACAGGACATGGATATAATATTAGACATTCTTGTTTCTGGATCTATGGTTTTAGATCTAGATTTGGGTGGTTTCCCAATGTGGGTACTTTGACAGATACTCTAATGGTTTTTGGAATAGTTGACTCCTAGCATGGTGGTGTACCTGCAGGTGATGGAGTCACCCTCTCTAAAGGTGTCGTATAGACTAAAGGGGAGAGGGATGTGCATGATTGGCAGATCACTTGCTTAGGCAATTGAGTCAATCATTAGATGTCAAGTACCACACCAAATGTTGGTTTTGCACTAGATGCAATAAGTTTGTATTAATCCAATCCTGGAGAAACATAAGGAAGCAGTTTTAGAACGTAAGTACATGTTCTACGGATTTGATGACGGCAGCCTCCTTTGGGAGACGATTATCATTCCAGGCTTCAAAGGTGACATGGATGACAGAGTGATTGTCAGAGTTTTAGTTTTTCCCTCTGACGAAGAGGGACGGTATTATGGACAGGTGGTTCAAGAGGATACTGTGGATGGCAAGTTGCCCGATACTGATTAGGTTCAGTGATCGATTCGGTCTAAGAAGTTTGGATATGGAGTTCATTTATGAACTAAGGTCCCATCAGATATCCAGACATATTCTAATACAGGTATTACTCAATTCGGGAGATGGCTTTCTCCGCGGACTTGAGATTAAGAGAGATACAGAAAGAAACTTCTAGGCGGATACACTCACCGAGGCTATTTCTCGAACACAATAGTTTTACAAACAGGCTTTGTGAAACTGATTAGTAGAGGAGTTGGATGTTCAGTTTCACACGGGCTGTGAGTAGTCGACATCGCAATATTAGCCTTGAGTGCAAGTGGGAGATTGTTGGAGATAGTGCCCTCATAGTCAATTATTGGATCGCAGGTACGTGATTGCAATGATTGCGGAGGACCTATCCCGGTAGCACTGTCTTACTTGAGATGATAGTATGCTATCTGGTTTGCCTTTATCAGTCGTGTACATGTTCAGGTGACTGATTGCATGTTACACTTTGATAGAGCCCTTAGGATCTTGCTTTACTACCAACAGTATGATGGCGATCATATACGTGAGAGTTGGGTAGTTTATATGCATATCCTCAATTGTGGTCCCTAGTCGTGGGAGTTTCGAGACAGGGCATCGATACTCCAGAGTAGACTAGTGTGTACAGTCGAGACCCCGACGAGGGGCAGTGGCCGGTCTCACAAGCCACTGGTGTCAGTTGGATCACCTAAGATGTATACAGGTGCTCATTGGGTTATGAGTACACCGGACAGGACTCGCCGGGAATCTGCTAGTTAGTATTATATCTACCGTCAGATAGCAGTTCCCTGGTGACATGTGTACAGGTTAGTTCATCGACCTGAGGTCGTCATTTATCTCGTGTGAGTTCCCACTGTGCTTTGATTTCTACCCTACCACGGCTCAAAGGAGTCGTGCAAACAGGTAGCTTTTGGGTACAGTCCCGAGCCATATGGAGGCACGTGAGCGGATCGGCAGGGGATTCGTCTCTCCCGGTATTTGGGGCGAGATCGTGCTGTGTCTAGGAGAGCCATTACACAAAGCCCACGGCCGTGGCAGGAGATTTACTGGTAGGTACTCCAGTAGTATCTCAGGGTGTTATTGGGCTTCACTCCGACACGACTTATACTGCTATTGAGGGTCTGACGTTGCTAGCCCCCTAGGCAGATATGCGATACTCATTGACGAACGGACCGGACTGTATATACATTGTCACTGTTAGGCTCAGTAGGGTTTCTGGATGAGTTCGCTCATCGGCCACCCTTGAGTGCGCTCATCAGTCTCCCTTGAGGTCAGTCCATGGGCAGCCGTTATGCATTGCCAGTGCCTCTGACGGTTTGTGGTTAAACCCACTGCCAGGGTACTGACGAGTCATTAGAGTCCCCCACAGACAGTTTCCTAAGTTCGGGCGAAACGTTGTAGAGGCCGTATGGTTTTATGGCAGGGTTCGGAAAATGCACGTGCGTTACGCACGTGTCAGTTTTCGGGCAGATGATACTGGTCGGCTTTGGTTTAAGCCGGATCCGAGTATTATATTGAGTAGGTATAATATCTTTGTCTCAGTTGCATTTGTATTCGGTCGTAATACAAATGCGGGTATATTTATACAGTTTCGGGGTTATCCTGAAAGTCGTTTCAGGATCACTTTTGGAAGTTGCCAGTTTCCAGTTTTCTATCAGCCGTATTTTGACATTCGGTTAAGTACGGATTTATCTTTTCTCCTTGTGGTGAGTCAGTGTTCTAGAAGATTCTAGAGAGGGTGACAAGGTTAGTGACTCACTTGAGTCATTAATGGTTCATTAATGATAAAGCATGACTAGGTTTAATATGATTGGTTTGCTTTTAATGATATCAAGTGATTCATGCTTTGTTGTTAGGTTGTGATAAGTATGAAGGGATATGGTCACCACTTGAAGCTACTACAATCACCCCCCTTCTTCATATATTTGGCCGGCCCTCTCTTTCCTCCCCACTTGATTGATATGAGAAAATTATGGTTGTAAAAGGAAAAGAGTATAGTTTTGGAAGCATAGAAATTTCCTAGTTCATTTCTTGTTCCATTTCATTTCCATCGGCAACTTCATTTACCGATCGTCCACGGACTTGGACGAAGTAAGACAAAGTCATCTACTCATTCTCTACATCATTCTTGGTCGTCTCTTTTAGCAAACTTGACGATCGAGTTGCCTCGAGTCAGAGGCGGGAGCCCGTTTAAAGAACCGATCATGTGGTGCCACCTCGACGAGGAGATCGGAGATCGACGAGATCGGAGCAGCCGCAACGGAGCGTGGGATGATGGTTGAAGAACGAAGGACTCGGATCGTTCGGTACAATCTTTCTACACTCTTTACTGTTTGTTAGTTTAGCAATAATGGCAGATCCGGGTTAAAGTATACGATAGCGCCAAGTTAAAAAGTTTTATTCCGCATTTGGCGTCTGTAGACTGCCGGGGCGCTAACGTAGACTTACAGTGGTATCAGAGCCTCACCATTTTGCTATGCTAACTTGTGCTAACGCGTTTAAAACATCGATCCGACCGGAAATCAAAAATCCCAATTTTTCCTCTTGACAGTTTCTGTCGATTTTAAATGGTCTCAAAATTTAATTCTACATGTCTGAAAAATCAGTGCAGGGTTTTTTAAGACATCTGAGAAAAAATGGTCACGTGATCCCACTAAAGCGCCGCGCTTCCGCGGTGAAACCTAGGGTTTGACCGCTGAACCGCCGCGCTTCAGAGGGAACAGTGCACCAATTTTTCTCAGTTGGCTTTATTTGGGATTTTGTGATTTTTGGTATATATCATTTGCGCCCAGGTTTTGTTACTGTTCACCAGTAAGTCGTGGGGCCCACTTTTTGATATTTGGTCTTTGGTCGATCGAAATTTAAACACGTTAGTTTACAGTGCTTACATTATATCTCCGACCGGGAATGTCATTTGATCGGTAAACCGCGTCTGATTGCTATAGTTCTTTTAGACGGGTTTGTGAACGTGACATTCGCGTTGATGTTCTGTGTTGTGCTGTGATGTTGCGGATTTGTCGTGGTGGATAGCAGTGTGCAATGATAGTACAGTTTCTAGGCACTCTAAGGAGGTCTCACAAGGCATCAACCATGCCCGTTTCAAAAATTTGGTGCCGAGAAACCCTAGTGTACGGATCGTTGGCTAGAAATCTAGGCGAATATGAAACTAGTTAACAACTTAACTAAAGTTTAAACGGAAATACAACCTTTGTAGATCCGGTGCTCCACCTCCATAGCTCCACAACGAAGTCCCTTTGCTGTCCAAATGAATTCCCGGGCTCTAGCGTCGGCTTCGTCGGAGAAATGGCGAGCTAGGTCGTCGATGTCCATGCCGATGATAATCTACGTCGAGGCATCGCTAAATCAAGCTCCACCTTCACCAAGTCATGAAAACTTGTGAAGGAAACACACTCTACTACTTGGCAAGAGATAGAGGATGAAGAAATAGGAAGTGGGTAGACTTTAGAATTGTATTTCTCACTCATTTCCATCAATCACCATTGATGGAGCTTGCTTTCTTCAAGTGAAGAAAGGAAGAAGAAGAAGAAGAAGAATTATGTTATGATAAGTTAATTCTAAAAAAGAAAAGAATAATCAATCCTTATCATAACATGACCATAGTTAAGTGTAGAGAACTAATCATGGTTTAATGCAATGGTTAGGGTTAAGCTAAAAACAAAATGGTCATCAAGTCAAAGCATTCATGAAGCTTCATGAATGAACAAAAGAAAAGCCACCATTTTATCATTTCATTTCCTTTTTCCAATAAGAAAAAGATTAATAAATAAATGAATAAAATGAATAAGCAAATAGTAAACCCTAACCATTCCATTAACCAAGGTTTAATTCTATACACTTAATTAAAAAGGCATGTATCATCAAACATGATACAAGCATCTGCACACCGAGCGAGAAAATCCATTTAAAGTGAACCGATACTAGTTAATGCAAAGTAATATATCAAATATATAATTATTCATTAAATCATTAAATCAACACTTGATTTAACGATCCGGTCATATCGCATATAACCGACTAGTATCATTAGTAACAACTTATCGAATCAACACTTGATCCGATAACCCGGCTATATCGCATATAACCGATCAATGTCACATCGCGAGAATCGAATACAGTATCACATACTGGTATTATTCTCGGTCCCGCACATATCTCATATGCGCTCCTATTTCGTTTTGCTTGAGCCAGGAAACCTCTGTGTAGGACTCTAAAGACTCGTCAATACGCCGGCAGCAGATGATGATCATATCAAGCATCCACAAGCCGCAAGCGGTCTGCTAAACGTAACGGCCACCCGGGTATTGAGCGATCAGAAGATCGACGAGCAAGCCCGCTCACACTCCTGTGAATCCAACCAGTAACACTACCGTACAGTCCGGTCTCGTCGTCTGATATGTCGCATATCTCGCCTAGGGGTGGTAAACGTCAGACCCCAATAGCTCGATAAGTCGTGTCGATATGAGGTCTATAACAATTCGAGAAACTACTGGTAACACTTACCAATAAATCTCAGCAACCCTGGCCAGGGATTTCCTGTTATAGCTAATCGAACACAGCGCAACATCAACCCCCTATACCGGGAGAGACGAATCCCCTCCTATCGCTCATTGCCTCCATGTGACTCGGGACTGTACCCAAAAACCACCGTTTTGCACGCCCTCTTGGACATGGTAAGATGGAAATCAAAGCACAGTGGGAACCACACAAGACTCTATGACGATCTCGGGTCTACAGACTACTCTGTACCAGTGTCACCAGAGAACTGCCATCTGACGTGAGGTATAATACCATCTGGGAGTTCTCGGCGAGTCCGTCCAGTGTACCCAGTCTCTACTGAGCACCCGTATATCATCTCTGATGTCAAACACCAATGGATATGGGATCATCCATCACCCATCTGTATGGGTCGAGAAGGTACACGCTAGTCTACTCTGGTATATCGATGCCCCGTCTCGATACACCCACGACTAGGGACTTTGAAGGATGTACTTATGGACTACCATGTCTCCACTAGTATGATCCGCATCATAGTCCAGGTAGTCAAGTACACATCCTAAGGGCTTTACCAACATGTAATAGAGAGACAATCTGTGTACACGTTAAGGTAAAGAGCAACCAGATAGCATACTATCATGTCGAGCAAGAAAGTCCTCCCTATATATGTCCCAGCATCCACTACAATATACATCCAATGTACAGTAATGGCCTCTAGGGCATACATATAACTAACATCATCTACCATTATACGAAAAGAAAACACAATTTTAATATATATGACATATATATTAAAGTTGTGTACATGTGAGAAAAAATCTAAAGTGAACAAGTGTTAGTTAATGTAAACTTGTATATCAAATATACAATTATACAATAAATTATCAAATCAACACTTGACTTAATAATCCGGTCATATCACATATAACCGACTAGCATCCAATGTATCGACTTATCGAATCAACACTTGAATCGATAACTCGGCTATATCATATATAACCGACTGATACATAAAGTCGCGAGAATAGAATACGGTATCACATACACGCATTATTCTCGGTCCCGCACATATCACATATGTGCTCCTATTTCGTTTTGCCTGAGCTAGTAAAACCTCTGTGTAGGACTCTAAAGACTCGTTAATACACCGGTAATAGGTGATGATCACATCAAGCACCCACAAGCCGTCAGCGGTACTAGATGGACGCAACGGCTACCCGGGTATTGTGCGATCAGAAGATCAGCAAGCAAGCCTGCTCCAACTCCTGTAAAAGCCTGCCGGTAACACATCCCGTACAGTCCGGTCTCCTTGTCTGATATGTCGCATATCAAGTCTAGGGGTGGTAAACGTCAGACCCCAATAACCGATAAGTCGTGCCGATGTGAGGCTCATAACGGGTCGAGAAACTACTGGTAACACTTACCAGTAAATCTCTAACTCAGCCCTGGCCAGGGACTTCCCTGTTACGGCCAATCGAGCACAGCGCAACATCAACCCCCAATACCGGGAGAGACGAAACCCCTCCTATCGCTCATTGCCTCCATGTGACTCGGGACTGTACCCAAAAACCACCGTTTTGCACGCCCTCATGGACATGGTAAGGTGGAAATCAAAGAACAGTGGGAATCACACAAGACTCTATGAAGATCTCAGGTCTACAGACTAACCTGAACAAGTGTCACCAGAGAACTGCCATCTGACGTAAGGTATAATACTATCTGGGAGTTCTCGGCGAGTCCATCCAGTGTATCCAGTCTCCACTGAGCACCCGCATACCATCTCTGATGTCAAACACCAATGAATATGGGATCATCCATCGCCCATCTCATGGGTCGAGAAGCGTATACGCTAGTCTACTCTGGTATATCGATGCCCCGTCTCGATACACCCATGACTAGGGACCTTGAAAGATGTACTCATGGACTACCATGTCTCCACTAGTATGATCCGCATCATAGTCCAGGTAGTCAAATACACATCTGAAAGGGCTTTACCAATATGTAACTATAAGACAGTATAAAAAGACAAGTATACATGTTAAGATAAAGAGTAACCAGATAGCATAGTATCATATCGAGCAAGAAAGTCCTCTCTATATATGTCCAAGCATCCAATATAATATACATCATCTGTACAATACTGGCCTCTAGGGCATACATACAACAAACACTTTTTGCATTAATAACTCTTGTCCCCCCATCTGCCCAATTCATCATATCATGTGTGCCATAGGCAGCCCCACCATGGTCCATGTCAAAGAGTTCTGTGTACACTTGCATTCTGTTGGACCAAAATTGTGTACGCTTTATTTGTTGCAAAATAACTCTTTGGATATCGGTCAGTTTCCAGTTCCGGTTGCAGTGTCGGCTCACAAACGTTATATCTGTGATTTTGAGTGTATTTCTATTATTTTGTCCCGGATACCTATAATCTGTAATTACTGAGTAGACACTGTTGATAGTACCGATATATACAAAAAATAGATAATGAATGAGTGGTATAAACATGCAGTTTTCTGTGATAAACAGCCATATGGTTTTATGGCAGGGTTCGATCATATACGTGCACCTGTGCAAGGATCACGATTCAGACGGATAATATTAGTGGGCTTTGGTTTAAGCCGGATCCTAGTATTATAGTGTTGGATTATTTTTGTCTCATTATATTCGTATTCTTTTGGAATATGGATGCGGGTATGTATATACGGATGAGGGGTATTCTTGTAACTTATTACAAGATTACTTTATAAGTCACCATTTCTTTTTTGTTATAAACATTTTGGTTAAATGTTTATTTGAGTGGAGAGTGTGACTCATTGTTTTGGCATTGATTTCTTGCATGTACACTTGGTGACTCCTGGTGGTGAGTCATGGTGGCATGATGTGTGTTTTGTTGTGTTGTGAGACATTTGTGTGAGATATATGTTCTTGGGTTGTTTTTTCTTGAGTTGCTAATTATTGATATAACACTCTCTCACAGCTCACACAACACATAAGAAAAGGCAGCAGCCCATTTTCTTTAGTTGCCAAAAATTGCTTCACACTCTTCTCTCTTGGCATCTTCTTCTACCTCTACCCTACATGACTAATGTGTTGAGAAACCTAGGGTGTATTGAGACAAAGTAATCCTACACACTATCTACTTCATCTTGGCTATCTTGGGTAGCGAACTAGGTACTCTAGTTGCTTCGAATTTGAGGTCGGAGCCCGTATTACATACTCTCAAGGTGGATCGTCTTCGATGGGGGAGACCGGAGATCAAACTTGATCAAAGAAGCCACGAGGAGCTTAGGATAGAGGTTGATGACTGATGGACATGGATCATTCGGTATAACCTTTGTAAACTCTTTTATAGATAACTAGTTTAGGGTTAATGGTCGATCCGGGGAATCGGGTTCCGTTAGCGCCAGTTTATTAAATTTTTGTTCCGCATTTGGCCACGGATTGATGGTCGGGGCGCTGGCGTAACCCAACATGGTATCAGAGACAACCCATTAACCGCATACTAGTTGTTTTAGACGATGTTAAAGTATCGAAACCGAAACAACTCTGAAACAATACCAACTTGTATTCTAGTTTCTGTCAAATTTTATTTAGTCTTCTAAAAATATTTAAACAATTGCAGAAGACTACTTGTGAGACCACTAGAACACACCCCAAACACGAGCCCCAGGATCATAATTTGGACCGGCCAAATCACCCAAATCCCCGAGATGGCTGGTTTTAGAAATGAGTTTGGACTTGAGATTTTTGGTGTTTTCTAGTCTCTGGAATATTGGTTAAGATGTATTATTTGTTTTGCCTAGTTTGGATATAGTTTTATCTTTTTGTTTGGGGGCAATTCGGGGATTTTCGAAGTCGATAATTTAACACTGTTTAAATGTTTACAGTACATGCATTACTATCTGCGACCGTGAATGTCATTAGAACGGTACAACTTGTCTAATTGCTATATGTATTTTAGACGAGTTTGTGAACGTGACATTCACGTTGATGTTCTATGTTGTGCTGTGTTGTGCCTGAATCGTCGTGATGGATAGCTTGGGTGCAATGTTAGTACAGTTTAGTTTCATTTGTACATTTGATATCGCGGGGCGAGCGTCCGACTTTTGGACTGCCGTCAGTGCCTATTTGTATATTATTTATTTGGGGCACGACCTGGTTGAGGTCGATGTCACCGTTGTACATATTGTCTTTTTCTTTACTGGGATTACCCCGCGATGGAGTGCACGGATAGCCGGGTATTCGAGGGAAACAGGTCTGCATCTCATGGAATTGAGACAGAAGGGGCCTCACTCTAGAATTGACGGGCTATTCGTCACACTCGTAGGGGGTACAGGTTGACCCAAGGAGGGGTGCTCAAGTTACCGAATTCCGTGAAGTGCCGGGTGTCCCATTCACTTTGATGAAGGGGTTGCCTCACTTCTAGTTTTGGTGGGCAACTTGCCGCACTCGTAGGGGTCTAGGTTTTCATTGCACAGGCTATCCACACGACCAGGGGAACGTCGGGTTTCACTTGCGGCTCAAAGGAAACCTGGGGCTCCCAGATTATCAGTATTGTTCTGTGATGCTTATCGCTTATCTGTGATGGTGCATATATCATGCCTTGAACGATTAATATATATTGTTACATATATACTATTAGATGTTGTATATGTTTTGCACCCGCGCTAGTCCAGCCCCCGCTCCGTCGTTAGTTAAGTAACCTAACGGGTGATGACGGGGCCCAGTGGCGAATGCGGATCGCATGTACGTACAACATATTTTCGTTTTTTTCTGGTGTGATTAATTGATGGGACTGCATTGATTCTGATTAATGCAAGGAAAACAGACCTATATGATGTTGTTGGAAAAATTATCAAAAGCTTTTATTATAAGGATGTTTTCTTTTGTTTTGCATAGCAGTATTCGGTTATGAATATCCAGCACCTCATTCCACGAGCCAAGAACCGAGATCCCTTCATCGGCAGTAACCTCTTGGGAAGAAGTTTGCGTCAGGGTAATAACTTAACTATAGTCGATTACTTTTTTACTTTGCATCGAGGTATTCAGTTGGGAATATCCTGCACCTCATTGCACGAGGAAAGAGTGAGATCCCCTCACCGGGAGTGACCTCTTTAGCAAAAGTTTTCGCCACTATATTTTTGTAAAGCTATCCGGTTCCTTCAACAATATCAAGTTCATTACGTTAAAGGTTTTTCGCCAAAAACCATTCGTTGCCCTCCATCATTTCAGATGGGTAGCACTTAGTATTCATTCTATGTTTGTTGGCCTTCGTCAAGGTATAGTGTATGGTAGCTGTTTGTTACTTTTATGTTGCATAGATAAATGCGTTGGTTTGGGACAGTCGTACTACTTTGTTGGCCTTCATCAAGGGTATGTACGGGTGGGTTCAAATTAACCTGGACAATGACCGGAAGAACATGACATGTGACTTATGATTTGTTGGCCTTCGTCAAGGTCATAAGAGCATGGAGTAAAAATCACATCGGGAGTTTCAAACATACAGGAAACTTGCCAGACATGCGCATACCTTCTGTAGTGTGATAACTTGAGTGGATTCCATCAAGTTATCATGAGATGATAGTTGGATCCTGATTCCTACTGATGAGTTGGTTTACTCCTCGGGTGATTTTAGATGATCCATACTAATTCTTCTTTTGGGTTTGGAGGAGAATTTGAGAATATAGTGGGAGACATCCTGATTAGATAAAGTGATTAACCATTCTGATCTAGGTTAGAGTGCACGCTGAGTGTTTCTTTTCTCTCTCTCTTTGGCAGCGACCATGTCCCGACCCTAGACTAGAGCTCATAAACCAAATTAACCAAACCTTCTTAAAACACACTGGCTTTTGGATTGTCAGAGTTGCATACTTCATTGCCAATCTTACTTTTACCCTTTGCATTTTTCCGGAACATTCCGTATCACTACGAAGATCCAAATATTTATTGGATATGACCATCGTATAGTTACATACGAACTCGAAGAAACTTGTTTCACATTCTAGGTTGGTTTCCGGTTCTGGAGAAATTGAATAGGACTATTCAGTTTTCTTTTACTTTTACCTTCTCTCAGGTTCTGAGGGCTCCTTGGATTAGGAGAGGGTACACCAATTGCGCTTATTGGATAGTCTTCTTCCAAACCATAGGCAGGTGCCGAAAGGTGGGGAAGGAAGAAAACCAATTAGCCTAAATATTGTGTACAGATGGTAATAAGTAAAGACAAATAAAAGGATTAGAAAGAGGGCAAAGTAAATTGTGACTGCTATCATTCATGACAAAACCATGTATATCATCGCCACTCCTACTTCACCCTTGAATTTCTCCAGAACACCCCGTATCACTACGAAGATCCATATTTATTGGATAATTCATCGTATAGTTACATACGAACTCGAAGGAACTTGTTCCAGTTCGAGAATGGATTCTGGTACAGGATAAATAGAATAAGGATTATTCGGTTGTCTTTTATCTTTACCTTCACTCAGGTTGCGAGGGCTCCTAGGATTAGGAGAGTACACCTATTACGCTTATTGGATACTCTTCTTCAAGACCATAGGCTGGTGTCGAACGGTAGGGAAGGAAGAAAACCATTTAGCCTAAGGGTGGTATACAGAAGGTAATGAGTAAAGACAAATAAAGGGATTTGGAGAGATAGCAAGAAAATATACGGTCACAGTCATGAATCTGGATATTGAAAGAGGCATTACTAGGAATACCCGATTACCCCTTCGAAACATTTTCATGTTTCGGTTTCACTATGCGTTGTTAATTGAAAACTGATTTCCCAATTAGATCTAACTCCAGGGTTTGTATTTACCAGATTTTTTTCTCACATCTTTGTGGTGTTATAAATGATGAGTGGGAGTAAGATATTGGAAATTAGGTGATTATATCCTCATTATATTGGAATTCGTTGTAATTGGTGATATTTGAGGAAATCGCCTGGGTTTTTCCTGATGGCAAATATTTGGTTTTTAATATCCATTGTTATGCACCAATTTCAAACCGATATATCTGTACATTTGTTTTATAAAGTGAGATATAACTTTTTGAAATTATGTCCATGACATTTACCTATATCAGTTGATGATTAGGTAAAAGAGCATTAAGCAGCGGTGTAATTCTTCTTAACCATAGTACAATTTTCAACCTACGACGCACAGGGTTTGAGTTATGCAACTTAGGGGACTTATACAAAGTATTGTATGTTGTCCAGTGTCCATTTGGACAAAGGAGTTGGTACTCGTACTATATTCTGTTTACTTATGACTTCTCCAGTTTGAGACAAGTATTTCGTATAAATACAAGTTCTAAGTTTTGAGAAGTTATAGGTACAAGAATAAAGTAGAGAACCATATGTTGCAAGTATTAGGATTCTTCAAGGTGATCAAAAATGTAGATACTTTTGTTTGGTATTCAATTGATAGTAATGGTTTTGAGAACTTGCTTCTCTTTCAGATTACTCATATTTGGATGCACTACTAGTTGAGTAATGCTGATCGGCCTCTCTCCATTTAGTTGACATGCACTGGAGACAGCTGCATGATTTGAATCTGGTTCCAATTAAATTAGTGCCTCCGTTTCTATATTGTATATAGAATGGTTCATATCTTAATGATGTTAAGGTATATGGAGTTGTCCGGCTTAGGCTTAAAACCAGACTCTGGATAACTCAAGGCACGTTTCTGTAATGGCAGTTTGTGGGTTATCCCGGGCTATGACGAGGGTAAACTTTCTACCATATGGAGATCAATAGTGATATTGTTCTTGACTCGCCACGGTTTTTGTAAAATGGTCTTTTTCAGAAAACAGTAGTTGGAGTATCGTAGAACTGGAAGTGATTCCAGAATCACAAACGATTACTGAAAATTTAATAGAACCTAAAGATTCAATCGGTTTTGAAATTCCATTAGCCAGTCCGCAGATATGGTGGGTAACCTGAGGTACTTGAGATGTACTTTGGTATTGTAAGTCTACGGTAGCGCCCCGGCCGTCTTTCCGAGGCCAAAATGAGGAAACGAAAACTTTTTCTAAACCAGAAACCGGCGCTATCGTATGCTTAAAACCCGGATCGAACCATTAACCTACAACTAGCAACTAGAGAGAGGGTTGGAAAGCTATACCGATCGATCCGTGTCCTTCGGTCTTTGGCCACCATCCCAAGCTCCTCGCGGCGTCTCCGGTCTCGATCTCCTCGTCGGAAAGAGCACCACATCTTCGAGTCTTTTTACGGGCTCCCGCTTCATCCGAAGCAACTCGGGCACGAAGTTCGCTAGCCGACGTGTCCAAGGCGAAGTAGAGAATGTTGGTGACAACTTTGTCTCTTGCATCCATTGCATGGATGGAGGTTGAAGTTGAAGCCATTAGTGAGGAGATAGTGAGCTCAAGAAAGAAGAGGAAGAAGAAGAACTTTTCTTTTCTTTTCTTTTGTGATGAGATGATAAGAATGAGTGCTACAAGAATAAACACAATAGCTGACCCACATCATGGCTTCCCTTTCTCTCTCTTCTTATCATTTCACCACTAAAATCAATCACTAAAGATGACATAGCTCAAAGAATAAGACCATGAGTCACCCTTGTCCATGTCATAATTAATGCACCTCATCATGAATTAAGCTCATTATTTCCACCAAAGTAAACATTAATCCAAATGTTTACAACAATAAAAAGATACGACGACATCTAAAGTAAACTCGTGACGGATCACAAGGATACCCCTCAACTGTATATACATACCTGCATCCGCATTCCGACCGAATGCGAATGTGATGAGACTAAAGTAATCCAACAAATCTAATACTAGGATCCGACTTAAACCAAAGCCCACTCGTATGATTCGTCCGATCATGATCCGTGCGCTACTGTACGTATATGATCGGACCCTGCCATATATCATACGACCTCTACAACGTTTCGCCCGAAACTAGAGAAACTGTCTGTGGGGGACTCTAAAATCTCGTCAATACTTTGGCTGCGGATTTAACTACTAGCACGTCAGAGGAATTAGCCGTACGTAACGGGCTACCAGGTATTGACCAAAAGGGTGGTCGATGAGCGAACTCATCCTGACACCCTACTGAGCCTGTCAGTGACAATATCGGTACAGTCCGGTCCGTTCGTCTATGAGCATTGCATGGCGGGCCAAGGGGGTTGGTAAATGTCAGACCCCCAAAAGCGGTACAAGTCGTGTCGGAGTGTAGCCCAGAACACCCTGAGATATTACTGGAATACCTACCAGTAAATCTCCTGCCTTGGCCAAGGACTTCGTGTAATGGCTCTCCTAGACACAACGCGATCTCTCCCCCAATACATGGAGAGACGAAACCCCTGCCGATCCACTCACTGCCTCCATGTGGCTCGGGACTGTACCCAACTAAAACCTGTTTGCATGACTTCTTTGAGCCATGGTAGGGTAGTAATCAAAGTAAAGTGGGAAGTCACACGAGACAAATGACGATCTCAGGTCGATGAACTAACCTGTACACATGTCACCAGGGAACGGCTATCTGAAGTCAGGCATAATACCAACTAGCATGTTCCCGGCGAGTCCTGTCCGGTGTACTCATAACCCAATAAGCACCTGTATACATCTTAGGTGAACCAACTGACACCAATGGCTTGTGAGACCGGCCACTGCCCCTCGTCGGGATCTCGACTGTATACACTAGTCTACTAATGGAGTATCGATGCCCAGTCTCGAAACTCCCACGACTAGGGACCACCTTAAGGATGTGCTTATAGACCCCAGCTCCCATGTATATGATCGCCATCATACTGCTGGCAGTCAAGCAAGAATCTTAAGGGCTATATCAACGTGTAATAGCGACCTGTAAGGTCACCTAAAGCAGTACACGATGATAAAGATAAACCAGATAGCATACTATCATCTTGAGTAAGACTGTCCTACCGGTATAGGTCCTCCCTCAATCATTGCAAGCACGTGCCTGTGATCCAATAATTGACTCTGAGGGCACTATATCCAACAATCTTCCACTTGCACTCAAGGCTAATTATTGCGATGTCGCATACTCACAGCCCGTGTGATACCGAACACCCAACTTCTCTACTAATCAGTCTCACAAAAGCCCGTTTGCGAAACTATTGTGTTCGAGGAATAGCCTCAGTGAGTGGATCCGACCTGATGTTTCTTTCTATGTCTCTCTTTATCTCAAGTTCGCGGAGAAAGCCATCTTCCGAAATGAGCAATACATGTCTTAGAATATGTTTGGATATCTGATGGGACTTAGTTTATTAAAGAACTCCAAATCCAAACTTCTTAGACTGTATCGTCAACCGAATTTAATCAGTGTCCTGCACCACGCCTCCCTCAGTATCCCCTTGGACCACCTGTCCAAAATACTGCCCCTCGTTAGAGGGAAAACTATAACTCTGACAGTCACTCTGTCATCCAGGTCACCTTGGAAGCCTGGAATGATAACTGTCTCCCGAAGGAGGCTGCTGTTATCATATCCGTAGAACATCCACTTATGTTCTAAAATAGCTTCCAAACGTTTCTCCAGGATTGGATCAATATCAACTTATTGCAGCTCGTGCAAAAACAACATCTGCTGTGGTACTTGACATCTCATGATTGACTCAATTGCCTAAGCAAGTGATCTGCCAATCATGCACATCCCTCACCCCATTTGTTTGTAAGACACCTTTAGAGAGGGCGACTCCATCACTTGGAGGTACACTACCATGCCAGGAGTCGTCCATTCTAAAACACCTTTAGAATGCTTTCTAAGTACCCAGATTGGGACACTTCCCAAATCTAGATCTAAAACCATTGATCTAGTAACCAGAATGTCTTATATAATATCCATATCTTATATGGAGAAACCACTATGTGACAAGCAAAGTATAACCGATCGTAGTATAAGAATTTCACTTCCTACTCTGTGTATGTCATCCAAATACCAGGACATCACACCCTACTACCTTCTTAACAGATCCATCCCCTATTCTGATGATGTCAAACCTATGCCTGTCACATCAGAAATAGATGATCTATCTCCGATATATTTGCTTTAGTCCATAAATAGACATAAGCTACTTTCCCACTATGCTTCCGCTGCTCCCACTGACTACGATAACCCTCTGGCAGAGTCATATACACGTACACTTCTAAAGCTTGTTTAGAACGACGCTATACTCATCCTCCTGCCGGGTCTCACAGTCTGGAACAATAGCAATGGCAAGTCTGGGTAAACAAGAACCTCCCTGTCACCGTCCTTGAGGCTACCGGAGTACCTCTCGGGTGCCTGAGGTTACCCACCATATCTGCGGAGTGGCCAATGGAATGTCAAAACTGATTGAATCTTTAGGTTCTCATCAAATTTCCAGTAATCGTTTGTGGTTCTGGAATCACTTCCAGTTCTACCATACTCCCACTACTGTTTTCTGAAAAAATCCATTTTACTAAAACTGTGGCGAGTCAAGAACAATATCACTATTGATCTTCCAGATGGTAGAAAATTAACCATCATCATAGCCCGGGTCAACCCATAAACAGCCATTACAGAAACGTGCCTTGAGTTATCCAGAGTCTGGTTTTAATCATAAGCCGGACAACTTCCCGTACCTTAACAATGTTAAGATATGAACTATTCTATATCCAATACAGAAGCAGAGGCACTGATTTAATTGGAAGCAGATTCAAATCTTACAGCTGTCTCCAGTGCATGTCTAATAAATGGAGAGAGGTCGATCAACATTACTCAACTTAGGAATGCATCCAGATAAGAGTAACCTGAAAGAGAAATAAGTTTCTTAAAAATCCATTACTATCAACTGAATACCATACACAAGTATCTACATCTTCAATCACCTTGAAGAATCCCGATACTTGCAATATCTGGTTCTCTACTTTATTCATATACCTATAACTTCTCAAAACTTGGACCTTTTATTTCTACGAAACACCTGTCTAAGAACTAGAGAAGTCATAAGTAAACAAAATATAGTACGAGTACCAACCCCTCTGTCATAATGGACACTGGACAACATACAATACTCTGTATAAGTCCCCTGAGTCTAATAACTCATTCCCTGTGTGTCGTAGGTTGAAAACTGTACTTATGATTAAGAAGAATTACACCGTTGTTTAATGCTCTTTACCTAATCATCCACTGATATGGGTAAATGTCATTGACATAATTTCAAAAAGTTATATCTCACTTTATAAAAATAAACGTACAGATATATCAATTTGAAATTGGTGCATAACAACGGATATTCAAAACCAAATATTTGCCTTCCGGCAAACAACCCAGGCGATGTCCTCAAATATCACAAATTGCAACGAATCCCGATATAATGAGGATGATCACCCAATTCCCAATAAATTACTCCCACTCAGCATCTGTAAAACCATACAGATGTGAGAATCAAACCTGGTAAATACATACCCTAGAGCAAAGGCTTATTAGGAAATCAGTTCTCTTTTAACAATACACAGTGAAACTGAAACATGTAAATGTTTCGAAGGGGTATCCGGGTATTCTTAGTAATGCCTCTTCCATTATCAGATTCACAACTGTAACCGTATATTTCTTTGCCATCTCTCCAAATCCCTTTATATGTCTTTAGTAATTACCTTCTGTACACCCACTTAGGCTAAATGGTTTTCTTCCTTCCCTACCGTTCGTCACCACCCTATGGTTTGGAATAAGACTATCCAATAAGCATAATAGGTGTACTGTCCTAATCCGAGGAGCACTCGAAACCTAAGAGAAGGTGAGGATAAAAGACAACTGAATAAACCTTATTCCTATTTCTCCTGAACCAGAATCCATCCCCGAACTGGAACAAGTTCCTTCGAGTTCGTATATAACCATACGATGGAGTATCCAAATAACTGTGGATCTTCGTAGTGATACGGAGTGTTCTAGAGAAATACAAAGGTGATATAGGAGTGGCGATGAAATTCTTGGTTTGGTCGTGAATAGCAGTCGCAGTTTACTTTGCCCTCTTACTAATCCATTAATTTGTCTTTACTTAATACCTTCTGTACACCTTTTAGGCTAAATGGTTTTCTTCATTCCCTACCGTTCGGCACATGCCTATGGTTTGGATGAAGACTATCCAAAAAGCGTATTAGGTGTACTATCCTAATCCAAGGAACACTCGCAACCTGAGAGAAGGTAAAAGGAAAAGACAACTGAATAGTCCTATTCGTTTTCTCCAGAACCGGAAACCATCCATGAATAGGTTCCGTCGAGTTCTTATATAACCAAACTATGGTATTATCCAATGGAAGTGGACGTTCATAGTAATACGGGGTGTTATGGAGAAAAGGGTAAAAGTAGGAGTGGCAATGAGGTATGCAACTCAGACAATCCAAAAGTCAGAGGTTTAAGAAGGTTCGGTTAACTTGGTCACTGAGTCAAGGGTCGGACCATGGTCGCTGCCAAAGAGAGAGAGAAAAGAAACACTCTGCATGCACTCTAAACTAGATCAGAATGGTTATCACTTTATCTGATCAGGAAACCTCCCACTGTAACCTCAAATTCTTCTCCAAACCTAAAAGAAGAATTAGTCGGGATCACCCGAGGAGTAAACCAACTCATCAGTAGGAATCGGGATCCAACTATCAACACATGATAACGTGATGGAATCCACTCACGTTATCACACTCCAGAAGGTATGCGCATGCCTGGCAAGTTTCAGTTTCTTTAGAAACTCCCGATGTGATTTTTACCCCTAGGTCCCAAGTGACCTTGACACAATCAACAAATCAAAGAGTCCTAGTCAAGTTCAACCCGTCATTATCCTTGATTGCATTAAACCCACCCGTACGAGCCCTTGACACAGTCAATAAGGCCGCACGACTTTCCTAACCAATCATATTAATATGCCACAAACAAACACAACTTAGCTACCGCACACTACGCCTTGACACAGTCAACAAACGCTGCACGAATACTAAGTAATACTTGTAAGAAATGACGGAGGGCTACGGCTAGTTTTTGGTGAAAAAAATTTAGCGTAATGAACTTGATATCGTTGAAGGAAATGCATAGCTTTTATAAATATATAGTAGCGAAAACCTTTGCTAAAGAGGTCACTCCCGGTGAAGGGATCTCGGCTCTTTCCCCGTAGAATGAGGTGCAGGATATTCCAGCTGAATACCATGATGCAAAGCAAACGGCAATCGGCTATAGTGAAGTTATTACCCTGACGCAAACTTCTATCTAAGGGTCACCCCCGGTGAAGGGATCTCGGCCCTTGCCTCGTCGACTGAGGTGCAGGATATTCATACCCGACTACCACTGTGCAAAACAAAAGAGAACGTCCTTGTAATAACAGCTTTTTGAAAAATGTTCCAACAACAATATAATAGGTTTATTTAGCTTGCATTGATCCGAATCAATGCAGTCCTATCAATTGATCACACCACAAAAGAACGAAAATATTATGTATGTATATGCCATCCGCATTCGCCACTGGGTCCCGTCATCACCCGTTAGGTTACTCAACTAACGACAGAGCGGGGAATGGACTAGCGCGGGTGTAAAACATATACAACATCTACAGGTATATATATAAATATATAATATTCGCTCAAGGCGTAATAAATGCAACATCACAGAAATGTAATAAGCATCAGAGAATAATACAGATAATCTGGGATCCCCGGGTTTCATAGAGCCGCTACTGAAACCCGGCGTTCCCCTGGTCGTGTGGATAGCCTATGCAATGAAATCCTAGACCCCTACGGGCGCGGCAAGTTACCCGCCAAAACCTGAAGCGAGGCAGCCCCCTTCAACAAAGTGAATGGACCACCCAACACTTCACGGAATCCGGTAACTTGAGCACCCCTCTTTGGGTCAACCTGTACCCCTTACGAGTGCGGTGAATAGCCCGTCAATTCTAGAGTGAAGCCCCCTCCGTCTTAAAGCCATGATATGCGGGCCTGTTGCCATCTAGAACCCGGCTATCCGTGCACCCCACCGTGGGGTAATCCTAGTACAGAAAGTAAAATATACAACGGGTACATGGACCTCAGCCCGGTCGTGCCCCAAAAGAATAATATACAAACAGGCAGTGACGGCAGTCCACATGTCAGACGCTCGCCCCGCAATATCAAATGTACAAATACAACCAAACTGTACTACCATTGCATCCAGGCTATCCACCACAATAAATCCGCAACATCAAGGCACAACACAGAACATCAACGTGAATATCACGTTTGCAAATCCGTCTAAAAGGGTTATAGCAATTAGACAAGATTTACGGATCAAATGACATTCACGGTCGCAGATATAATGTAAATACTGTGAACTAACATGTTTAAAATTTTCGATCGACAAAATATCCTGAAGGGGGCCCCAAGTACAATTCCCAGTACTCAAAATAATCTGGGCTAAAACAAAGAAAACCAGAAACCTCATTTTCAAGTCAGAAACCACTGCATGAAAAATGGTGCCCTAATTCTATTGTAGCGTGGAGGAACTGCGGCGAAAACAAGGTTAGTACCGCGGTTCCTCGGCGCTATGACGAGATCATTGTACCAAATTTCAACAGTGTTCTTTAAAAATCCTGCCTGATTTTCTGAGGTACTTCAAATAATTTTTAGAGCACAAAAAAATTTCGACAGAAACTCAGAAATTGAAAACGCTGTTTCGGAAATTTTGATCGATCGATGTTTTAAATACGTTAGAACAAGCAAGTAAAGGTTAATGGGTGGCTCTGATACCATGTAAGTCTACGGCAGCGCCCCAGCCGTCTTTCCGAGGACAAAATGCGGAAACGAAAACTTTTTCTAAACCAGAAATCGGCGCTATCGTATGCTTAAAACCTGGATCGAACCATTAACCTACAATTAGCAACTAGAGAGAGGGTTGGAAAGCTATACCGATCGATCCGTGTCCTTCGGTCATAGGCCACCATCCCAAGCTCCTCGCGGTATCTCCAGTCTCGATCTCCTCGTCGGAAAGGGCACCACATCTTCGAGTCTTTTTACGGGCTCCCGCTTCATCCGAAGCAACTCGGGCACGAAGTTCGCTAGCCGACGTGTCCAAGGCGAAGTAGAGAATGTTGGTGACAACTTTGTCTCTTGCATCCATTGCATGGATGGAGGTTGAAGTTGAAGCCATTAGTGAGGAGATAGTGAGCTCAAGAAAGAAGAGGAAGAAGAAGAACTTTTCTTTTCTTTTGTGATGAGATGATAAGAATGAGAGCTACAATAATAAACACAAGAGCTCACCCATATCATGGCTGCCCTTTCACTCTCTTCTTATCATTTCACCACTAAAATCAATCACTAAAGATGACATGGCTCAAAGAATAAGACCATGAGTCACCACCCTTGTCCATGTCATAATTAATGCACCTCATCATGAATTAAGCTCACTATTTCCACCAAAGCAAACATTAATCCAAATGTTTACAACAATAAAAAGATACGGCAACATCTAAAGTAAACTCGTGACGGATCACAAGGAAACCTCTCACCTTTATGTACATACCTACATCCGCATTCCGACCGAATGCGAATGCGATGAGACTAAAGTAATCCAACAAATTTAATACTAGGATCCGGCTTAAACTAAAGCCCACTAGTATGATCCGTCAGATCATGATCCGTGCACTACTGCACGTATATGATCGGACCCTGCCATATATCATACGGCCTCTACAACGTTTCGCCCGAAACTAGTGAAACTGTCTGTGGGGGACTCTAAAGACTCGTCCATACTTTGTCTGTGGATTTAACCACTAGCCCGTCAGAGGTATTAGCCGTACGTAACGGGCTATCAGGTATTGACCAAAAGGGAGGTCGATGAGCGAACTCATCCTGACACCCTACTGAGCCTGTCAGTGACAATATCCGTACAGTCCGGTCCGTTCGTCTATGAGCATCGCTCGGCGGGCCTAGGGGGTTGGTAAAAGTCAGACCCCCAAAAGCGGTACAAGTCTTGTCGGAGTGTAGCCCAGAATACCCTGAGATATTACTGGAATACCTTTAAATCTCCTGCCTTGGCCAAGAACTTCGTGTAATGGCTCTCCTAGAGACAGCGCGATCTCACCCCCAATACCGGGAGAGACGAAACCCCTGCCGATCCGCTCACTGCCTCCTTGTGGCTCGGGACTGTACCCAACTAAAACCTGTTTGCACGACTCATTTGAGCCGTGGTAGGGTAGTAATCAAAGTACAATAGGAACTCACAAGAGATAAATGGTGATCTCAGGTTGATGAACGAACCTGTACACATGTCACCATGGAACGGCTATCTGACGTCAGGCATAATACCAACTAGTATGTTCCCGGCGAGTCCTTTCCGGTGTACTCATAACCCAATGAGCACCTGTATACATCTTAGGTGTACCAACTGACACCAATGGCTTATGAGACCGGCCACCGCCCCTCATTGGGGTCTCGACTGTATACACTAGTCTACAAATGGAGTATCGATGCCCAGTCTCGAAACTCCCATGACTAGGGACCACTTTAAGGATGTGCTTATAGACCCCAGCTCCCACGTATATGATCGCCATCATACTGCTGGCAGTCAAGCAAGAATCCTAAGGGCTCTATCAACGTGTAATAGCGACCTGTAAGGTCACCTAAAGCAGTACATGATGATAAAGATAAACCAGATAGCATACTATCATCTTGAGTAAGACTGTCATACCGGTATAGGTCCTCCCTCAATCATTGCAATCACGTGCTTGTGATCCAATAATTGACTCTGAGGGCACTATATCCAACAGGTATCCTTAAAGACGGTAACTGGGAGGTTCTTGTTTACCCACACTTTCCATTACTGTTGTTCTAGACTATGAGACCCGGAAGGACGATGAGTATAGCGTCGTTCTAAACTAGCTTTAGAAGTGCGCGTGTATATGACTCTGCCAGAGGGTTGTTATAGTCCGTGGGAGCAGCGGAAGTGTAGTGGACAAGTAGCTTGTGTCTATTTATAGACTAAAGCAGGTATAGCGTTGATAGATCATCTATTTTTTGATGTGACAGTCATAGTCTTTGACTTCATTAAAATAGGAGATGGATCTGTTAAGAAGGTTGTAAGGTGTGATGTCCTGATATTTGGTTGACATACACTTTGTAGGATGTGAAATTCCTACACTACGATCGGTTATACTGTAGTTGTCACACAGTTGTTTCTCCACATATGATATGGATATTATATCAGGCATTCTGGTAATTAGATCTATGGTTTTAGATTTAGATTGTTAGTTATATGTATGCCCTAGAGGCCATTACTGTACATACGATGTATATTGTAATGGATGCTTGGACATATATAGGGGGGACTTTCTTGCTCGACATGATAGTATGCTATCTGGTTGTACTTTATCTTAACTTGTACTCTGATTTCTCTATGTTACATGTTGATAAAGCCCTTAGGATATGTACTCGACTACTGGGACTATGATGAGATCATACTAGTGGGGCCACGGTAGTCGGTGAGTACATCCTATAACTTTTCCTAGTCGAGGGTGTATCGAGACAGGGCATCGATGCACCAGAGTAGACTAGCGTATACGCATCTTGACCCATATGATAGGCGATGGATGATCCCATATCCATCGGTGTTTGACATCAAGGATGGTGTACGGGTGCTCAGTAGAGACTGGGTACACTAGACGGACTCGCCGAGAACTCCCAGATGGTATTATACCTCACGTCAGATGGCAGTTCTCTGGTGACACTGGTACAGAGTAGTCTGTTGACCCGAGATCGTCATAGAGTCTTGTGTGATTCCCACTGTGCTCTGATTTCCATCATACCACGTCCAAGAGGGCATGCAAAAAGGTGGCTTTTTGGTACAGTCCCGAATGACATGGAGGCAATGAGCGATAGGAGGGGATTCGTCTCTCCCGGTATAGCGAGTTGATGTTGCGCTGTGTTCGATTGGGTATGACTGGAAATCCCTGGCCAGGGTTGCTGAGATTTACTGGTAAGTGTTATCAGTAGTTTCTCGAACTGTTATAGACATCATATCGACACAACGTATCGAGCTACTGGGGTCTGACGTTTACCACCCCTGGGCGAGATATGCAACATATCAGACGACGAGACCGGACTGTACGGGAGTGTTACTGATTGGATTCACAGGAGAATGTATAGGCTTTCTTGTTGATCTTATGATCGCTCAATACCCGGGTGGCCGTTACGTTTAGCAGACCGCTTGCGGCTTGTGGGTGTTTGATATGATCATCACCTACTGCTGGCGTATTGATGAGTCTTTAGAGTCCTACACAGGGGTTTCCTGGCTCAAGAGAAACGGAGTAGGAGCACATATGTGATATGTGTGGGACCGAGATTGATACGATATGAGATACCATATTCTATTCTCGCGATTTGTAACATTGATCGGTTGTATGCGATATAACCGGGTTATCGGATCAAGTGTTGATTCGATAAGTTGTTTCACAAAATATTAGTCGGTTATAGCCGGGTTATTAAATCAAGTGTTGATTTAATAATTTAATGTATAATTATATATTTGATATATTACATTACATTAACTAGTATTAGCTCACTTTTGATTTATTTTTTCACTAAATTGTGCACATTGTTTATATGTGATATATGCAAGTGTACATGTTTGTATCATGCTTGATGATACATACAAGTTGGGTGTATAAGACTTAGACCAAATCAAGGTTAAATTAGGGTTTACTTATTTCCTAACAAATAACAAAAGAGATGAGACTTTGTTCAAAGTTATCAAGCTTCATGAAGCTTGAAGAAACATTGACAAAGTCAACTCTTTTGTCATTCCTTAGGATATTAGTTAACCTAACCCTTAACCTCACACCTTGGTTAATTCTCTACATGAGTTAAGCATGATAGCTTAACTCACCCATGGTTACATTATTGAGGAGGATATAATTCATATGATGATATTATTCCTTCTTCTTCTTCATCAAGCTCCTTGAAAAAGCTTTCAAGCTCTAATGGTGCTATGAGGAAAAATGTGAGAAAATCAATTCTAAAGTGAGCCCACCTCCTACTTCTTCATCCTCTACCACTTGCCATGTAATAGAGTGTGTTCTCTTCACAAAGTTATAACTTAGTGAAGGAATAGCTTGAGTTAGTGTCTCCCCGACGTAGATCATCTTCGGCCTCGAAGTCATCGAAGCAACCACGTTCGTTCTTCTTGTGGAGCTTCTCTAGAGTCCGGAGTTCACGATCGCAGCGGACGGGAAATCTACACGGAGCTATTAAAGTAAAGGACCGGATCCACAAAGGTTGTAATCCCTCCCACTTAGTGTTAAAGTGTTAACATGCTTGTTTTCGCATAAACTCTAGTTTAAAGATCCGGCTTTGGGTTGTTCGGCACGGCTAAAATTTTAATCGGGCATGGTTGATGTACCCTCGTGGAAGTGCCTAGTAACCCTACAGTGGTTACAAAGCCAAGCTAGACTCTTAGGCGAAGTCTAGACGAAGTTTAAAGTCCGATCGAACCCGGAAACCCCGATATTGACCCCTCTCTGGACATTTTCCAAAAATGTGATTTTTTATGAATTAAACATGCTCAGAAAAACAAGCAGGAAAAACTAAGAATTACTGTGAAGTACAGCCCATTAACTCGATTATATGACCGCGGAACCGCGGCCAAACCAAGGGTTTGGCCGAGGTTCCGCGGCCAAAATTTTGAATTAGTCCCTGGAACTTCATATATTTATTATTAGGTCCTTTCTTGTTATTTTTTTATGGTAATTTTTTAATTCCACTCAAGTGTTGAGTTTTCTAGGGTTGTATTGGGGACTCGTTGATTCGATCGGATAATTTTACTTTGTTTAGTTTGTCCAGATAATTTTTAGAAACTATTAAAAAGTTCGAACGGATATCAGTAACTAACTTTTTCCCCTGCCGGAAAATTTCGAAGCGTTGGATTTTTCCGTTGTTTAAGAACGTTCTAAGTCATGCAAGTAACGCGGTAGACCCTCTAGAAGACAACAAAGCTTAACTCGATTATGTGACCGTCTTGAACTGCCTCTAAACCTTAGGGTTTGCGGCAGTACGACGTGCCACATTTGAGGCGTTGGCTTGACCCTTCTACGATTGGACCATTGGTACCGTGGCATGTGATGTATGTTTTAAAACTAATTTCAAGTGTTGAGAACTATTTGGGAAAACTTGAGTGTTTGATTATTCGATCGGAAAGTTTAACATTGTCTATTTATTTGGATTGTGATACAATAATTGGAATCCACATGTAGTTATGAGATAACTAATTTGAATGTTATAAATCTAGCGGTTTAGTCTCAAATGATCGGTTGCCACGGGATTTTGATACGATCAAAAGTCCGTCGCAATCACGTAGCGTACGCGGATACTCGCCGGGTAAACTTAATAGACAGCCACGCCCTAAAGCCCCGACCAAGTGACTGTAGGAGAACCCCGTCGCCAAAAGCATCCGGTCGGGTGCTCGCGGCAGCGGTGTTCCGCCTTAGTGCACTTCGTCGACGTCATCCAGGGGTGCGGCCGTCTACTAAAGTTTGCGACGAGCATTAGATCAGGATGTCGGGAATCTTGTTGAATTTCCCGACTTTATATTGAAAAGAGTTTTCGATAATGAGACTAAAATGCGGGGTTTATAATTGTTAGGCATGCGATGTCTAAGGAATTCATTTGGTTAGGCATGTGATGTCTAAAGAGGTTGCAGATTCCAACTGTTGTAGTTTTACACTTTCTTTTCTGTGACCGTAAGTGTAGTATGTGATGTATCGCCGGCTTTGTTGCTATACATCAACGACAATCGGGATACGCATACTTGCTTGCGTTGATGATATGAGATATTATGTGTTGCTATGATATGTTATATTGGATCGTCGCGTTCTGAATAGCCGGGGGTTTTATGTGAGATGAGAGTTTTTCTTTTTTATTCATGTAAAATTCATTTGTATGTAATATTCATTTTTTGGGGCACTTCCGGGCTGAGGATGATGTCACCATTGTATATTATTTACTTTTCCGCATTAGGTAGACCCAAGGCGGGGAGCATAAGTAACCGGGTTCTAGGGTCCAGTGGGAGACCATCTCGAGGAGTCGAGACCGGGTCTCCTAACCCTAGAATTTGCAGTGTTGCTTGCCGCTCTCGTAGGGGTCTAGGGATGTGGGTTTGGCTATTCATTGCCGCCGTGGAATCCGTGTTTTATACAGGCTCGTATTGAAAACACGGACATCCTAGTATATCCAATATTTTATATATGTTCTTCTGCTGCAATGTTCTGTGATAAGATCATATTACTGCCCGAGACGAATGTTTATATTATATATATGAGATATATGTTATATTGCAGATTTCGTTTCAAATGTGATGCTTGTGAAGCATAATAAAATGGGACTTCATTAATGAGATTAATGAAACTAAAAGAAACCTAAGATGTTGTAGAAACTTGTTTAAAAACTTGTAGCTCTAGTTCTTGCTTTGCATAGCGGCGTTCCTTGTAGAACATCCAACACCTTATTCGATATGGAAAGAGCCGAGATCCCTTCACCGGGAGTGACCTCTTTAGTGAAACTAGCAGATGCTACAAACTCGGTTTGTCTTTTGATTGTTTCTATAGTTTTTGCTTTGCATAGTGATATTTGTGAAATATCCTGCACCTTATTCGATGAGGAAAGGGCCGACGATCCCTTCACCGGGAGTGACCCCTTTAGCAAAACTAGAAAAACCTCAAAAACACTGCATTTAAAATCACTCGATTCTACAACGATATCAAGTTCATTACGCAAAGGGTTTTATTAAAAACCTGTCGTAGACCTCCGTCATTTCAGATAAGTAATAGTTAGTATTCGTGCTGCGTTTGTTGACCTTGTCAAGGCATAGTGTGCGGTAGCTGATTACTGCTTATCTGTATAAGCATATGATGCGGTTGGATTAGGGTAGTCGTGCGAATTTGTTGACCTTGTCAAGGGTCGTGCGGGTAGGATTAATTTAGTTCAGGAAATGATGGGCTGAACTTGACTTGCGGTCTATGGTTTGTTGACCTTGTCAAGGTCATAGATCGCTCGGGGAAAAATATTATCGGGAATTTCAAGTGTTGAAATTTGTAATGAGATTGCATACCTTCGATGAGATAGTTGGATCCCGATACCCGCTGCGGGTAATAGTTACTCCTGGGATAGTTTTACACATTACAATTAGCCGATCAAGTAGGTGTCTAGAAAGGTGTCAACAGGGTTACGCCCCTGAGAAAACGAGGTTTAATTTAATTAGGTCCGTGCGAAAGCACGGGGAACCTCCCTCAAAGTACCGGCACTGGCCTGGCTGAATGATTGGCGAACTTGTAGCATGTAATTAACACCGTCTTAAGTTCGTTAAAATTCAACTTCGAGGCTACCGATGTATGCTACTGTTGCATAAATTCAATTCTAAAGTTCTCACTTAACGATATATGCTACTCCTCCTATTTCTTCACTGGACCGTTTTTGGTGTGCTTCTTGAAAAAATCCTGAGACGATTTTTGAAGTAAGATTTTTTATTTTTTGAGGAGAAAAAAATTCAACAGAAAGTTAGGGTTTTATAAACTTGGTTTTGCGATTTTTCCGATCGAACTTCCATACACTTTACTACCTAGCTAGTTTATGTTTAGTTAGGCTCTGATACCACTGTAAGTCCACGTTGCCCACCCGCTTGCGGGGAGGCGGAAAACGTAATAAAAATCGGAATTTTATCGAACTAGGCAACATGGACTAGCTAAAGGAGGATCTTTACTAAACAAAAACTAAATAAAAGCTAACTGGAATTAGCTACATGGAAGAAAGGTTATACCTTGGGCTTTATGTCATTCTCTCCTTGCTCCTTGGAGTGGAAGAAAGAGATCACCTTGTCGCCTTCTCTAGTCGAAGAAGGATCCACCCGAGAGCCTCAACCTTTGGCTTCATCTTCAAGCTAGAAGTAACTAAGGTGCTAGAAGTGCTAATCCTAGAACCTTAGATGAGAGTAGAGATTACTATGGAGAGGTTTAACTCAAGCTCAAGTGTTTCTCAACACATGAGAGGGGAGAGCTTGAAAGAGAGGAAGAGGAAGAGAGAGAATCAAAATGATAGAATGAGAGAATAATGAGCCATTCTCACATATATGTTTGAATTGTTGGACAGGTGGTCCAGGCAGATACTGAGGGAGGCATGGCGCTGGATACTGATTAAGTTCAGTTGACGATACAGTCTAAGAAGTTTGGATTTGGAGTTCATTTATGAACTAGGTCCCATCAGATATCCAGACATATTCTAAGACAGGTATAGCTCATTTCGGGAGATGGTTTTCTCCGCGAACTTGAGATATAGAGAGACATAGAAAGAAACATCAAGGTGGATCCACTCACTGAGGCTATTCCTCGAACACAATAGTTTCGGAAACTGGTTTTGTGAGACTGATTAGTAGAGGAGTTGGGTGTTCGGTATCACACAGGCTGTGAGTATGCGACATCGCAATAATTAGCCTTGAGTGCAAGTGGGAGATTGTTGGAGATAGTGCCCTCTGAGTCAATTATTGGATCACAGGCACGTGATTACAATGATTGAGGGAGAACCTATGCCGATAGGACAGTCTTACTCAAGATGATAGTTTGCTATCTGGTTTATCTTTATCATCATGTACTGCTTTAGGTTACCTTACAGGTCACTATTGCGCGTTGATAGAGCCCTTAGGATTCTTGCTTGACAGCCAGCGGTAAGAAGGATCCGAGTGGATTTCAGCATAGCTACTGGAGAAAAGGTTTCGTCATAGTCCAAACCAGGTCGCTGACGAAAACCCTTTGCAACAAGTCTTAGGTCTCAACCTGTCCATCTACACTGATCTTCCTTTTGAAGATCCACTTGCATCCTATGGGTTTTACCCCATCTGGAGCATTGTCCAACGTCCATACTTTGTTGGTGTACATGGACTCCATTTCGGTCCGCATTGCATCCAGCCATTTTACTTAGCCGACGCTCTAAATACCATACACAAGTATCTACATCTTCGATCACCTTGAAGAATCCCGATACTTGCGCTACAAGTTTTTTATTCATTTATCCGATACTTGCGCTGGATACTGATTATGTTCAGTTGACGATACAGTCCAAACTTGTAGTTGTTTACTTGCATCTTATCGTCTATACATCTAGTTAACGGTCCGTATTAGGGTTTGTAGGCACATGGAAAATTTTAAATTAGCCATGTTTGATCACTTGTGAGACCTCATTAGTGTGCCTAGGAACCCTACAGGAAGGTGTTTCCTATGCTAAGCTCGGTCAATCTCCGCTTATCACAAGGATTCTCCATATAGATCAAAGCAATACCTCCTAAATCCTGGGTCTGGATCTATGAGATAGATCTAATTGGATGTTAGGATACTCACTAGTTGTAGTGAGATGGTATCAATCGATCCTGGGAAGAAACACTGGAAGGGTTCCAGGGTGATAAGGACGACTGAATGTCAGTCGCAGGCATTGTCTTTACCCTCAGTGGAGGGACGGTATGTTGGAAGAGTTCCAAGCTAGATACCGTAACTCACTAGACGATTAAAGGCAAGATACATCGTTACCAAGGATGCTACCAAAGTGGCAGTCTGGATATATATAAGTTCATGAGATGAACTTCGTTCCTACCATTGTGTGACAATGGAGTTGTGGCTTATGCCAAGGAACCCCTGTCCCATCAGAAATCCAGATATAATTCTTAGGCAGTATCACCTGATCATGGAGATGGTTGATCTCCAGGGAGATCGAGGTTAGCAGAGTAGATACAGAGGACAACAGCGCGGATCAACTCACAAAGGCCTTTTTCCCAGTAGAGACTTTTATGGGATGGTTGAGTAAGAGATACTTCAACCGCAGCTAATTGTTCGGTATGTGCTACCACAACAGATGGCCCTAGTGCAAGTGGGAGATTGTTAGTTATATGTATTCCCTAGAGGCCATTACTGTACATACGATGTATATGGTAATGTATGCTTCGACATATATAGGGAAGACTTTCTTGCTCGACATGATAGTATGCTATCTGGTTGTACTTTATCTTAACATGTACTCAGATTGTCTCTATGTTACATGTTGATAAAGCCCTTAGGATATGTACTCGACTACTGGGACTACGAAGAGATCATACTAGTGGGGCCACGGTAGTCGGTGAGTACATCCTATAACTGTTCCTAGTCGAGAGTGTATCGAGACAGGGCATCGATGCACCAGAGTAAACTAGCGTATACGCATCTTGACCCATTGGATGGGCGTTGGATGATCCCATATCCATCGGTGTTTGACATCAAGGATGGTGTACGGGTGCTCAGTAGAGACTGGGTACACTGTGTTAGTGTATATGCCCTAGAGACCATTACTGTATCATACTAGTATGTATATTACTTGATGGAAGCTTGGGATATTCACAGTTGTATATACAATCTTGCTCGAAATGGTAGTATGCTACTTGGTTTGTCTCTGCTTTAATATGTTCATGTGTTTCTTTTAGCATATCGCTTATATACATATTAGTAGAGCCCTTAGGATCTTTGCTTGATTACCAGCGTTGTGATGGCGCTCACACTCGTGGTGGCTGGGTAACCCATAAGCACAACCTCTTACAGGTCCCTAGTCATTGGACTATCGAGACAAGGCATCGATACTCCGAAGTAGACTAGCGTATGCGCTTCTCATCCCAGCGTGGGAGACGGTCTGTCCCACAGCCGTCAGTACGTCGTACTTGAGATAGTATGCGGGTGCTCGTTAGGTTACGAGTACACTGGACAGGACTCGTCGGGAACTGTTGGTTGGTATTATACCTATCGTCAGTTATCAGTTCCCAGGTGACATGAGTACAGCTTAGTCCGCTGACTTGACACTGTCACTTCGCCTCGAGTGTGTTCCCACTGCACTTTGATTACTAACCTACCACGGCTCAAAGGAGTCGTGCAAACAGGTAATTTTTGGGTGCAGTCCCGAAGCACTTGGAGGCAGTGACGGTTAGACAGGATTCGTCTCTCCCGGTATTAGGGGTTGACATCGCGCTGTGTCCAGGAGAGCCATTACACAAGTAGTCCCTGGCCAGGGCAAGCGAGATATACTGGTAGGTTTCCAGTGTTATCTCAGGGTGTTCTGGGCTACACTCCGACACGACTTGTACCGCTATTAGGGGACTGACGTTCACCGCCCCCCTAGGCCCGCCATGCGATGTATCAGACGAACAGACCGGACTGTACGGAGACTTTCACATATAGGCTCAGTAAGAGTTCAGATAGGGTCACCTCGTCAGTCTTCTTATCGGCATCTACCTGGGGACCGTTACGTACAGCTAGTGCCGCTTGCGGTCTGTGGTTAAACCCACTGCCAGCGTAGTGTCGAGTCTTTAGAGTCCCTGTAGCGTTTTGAAAATCGTTTCGGTGAAATTTCGGAAAATCGGTAAAATGAGGGGGTTTTCTGTAAAAAGTCAAAATACAAATATCTTATTATAAAAATTAAATATACATTTTCTAGCTATGTAATTGCTATTATTTGGTGTTTATTGAGCCGCTGGTGAAATTTCAAATTTTCTGAAAAAAATATTATTTTATTATTATTTTAAGCCGTCACTAATACATTTAATTAGGGAAAATCACAAATTGGAATGAGTTGAAACAAATTTTGTGCATCATAAAACATTAAATAAAAATTTATCATGTGGTTTTTGGAACGAAATCATTTGCCAAAATGGTTTAGAAATTATTGAAGAAAAAAGGCTTTTTTTTAGCGTAAATGGATGTTTGGGGTGTTGTATTTATCATTTTTCATCACCCCACACCCGTGCCCACACCCACACACCCCCACTTACTCTTCCCCATGGCTGAATTCAGCACCCACCATATTTTTCCCCACTTGATTTTCAAGGAAAAAGAAATGAAAGAAAAGAAAAGAAAATGAGTGAAGTAGTTAGACTTTTGACTTTGTTTGACCTTGACCTTGTCCCCCCCCCACCCATTTTCCTCACCTCCCTCTCTCTCCCCCACCCACTTTTCTGGCCGAAAATTCCTTCTCCCCACAGCCCCCCCTCCATTTCCCCCTCTCTTTTCCCTTCAAAACTTCATGAAAAATTGCATCAAAAATCCACCAAAAATCCCACAAAATCAAAATCAAAGTCCTACCCATTTTAGCTTAGCCCGTTTAGCATGGATCCTTGTGAAAAGAGAGCATTTTGGGAGGCCATGGAGTCTTGTGGACCTTCATATATTTTTGGGTATAATTCTAAAACTTTTTGTTGCTTAAATTGTTACTAATTTCTTAAGCTAATTTAATTAAGTGTTATTTGGATATGTGAGTTTAATTGCAAGTTTTGGAATTCAAGTTGTGAAATTGAATGCAAGTTAGGGTTTATAAAATTGGTGTATAGTTGTGTGTTATAATTAGGCTTTGTTGTCATGTTAATACAAGTTTAGTAGCTAGTGCTAATGGCTAGCTTTAAAAATTTTGTTATTTTGCTAATTTGCTTACTAGGTTTTTGAAATTTGTTAAATGCTTGGGATTAAAAATGTGATTAGGTTTTTCTTGGCTTCATTAACTTTATTAAGTGTGGTTTAATGCTTTGGATCATGCAATTCTAAGCTAGATTGTAGTTTGTGCATTTTGCTTTGAAATTGTTAAAAAGGGTATTTTTGGTAAACTAGAATATTAGGATTTTTGGAATTTAATGAGATTAAATTCCGGAAATTGTTTATACGACTTATTTAAGATATTTAATAAATATATTGGCCGCTACATTCATTTAAACATCTTGTTTTGTACAAAAACGGCGAATTGTGCTTGCTAGATTTTCGGAAAAATGACTTTTTAAGCAAAATTGAGGTTTTTGTGAGTTTTAACCTAGTTTATATTAAAATTAGTGTTCGTGAATGTGCAAATGAGTGTGATTGGATTTTTCTCGATGGTTTGACGTTTGTACATCGACATCGAGGGTTGGTTTGACTATTCTTGCATGCGTAGACGATAGGTTTGGACCTATGCGTGATACGCGTGCCGATTTGATTTTCGTATGCCGTTTCGATTTCGAATTTAGTTTTAATGCGATATGGTGCGTTATGATATGTAGGTACCCCCATGTGGACTTCGAGACGACAAGCAAGCGCGTGGCGACGTCGGTACCGGCTAGCGAGGACCAGGTGAGTAGATTTATATCTACGGGGAGAAGTCGGGTGGATGGCGTATAGCACCCCCGCAGTCCGTGGTGATGTATACGGATGCGTATACACACCAACAATTTATGATATGTTGTTAGGATTTATTATTGATGATTTTAGATGGATATTGGTGTTGGATTGGTGCATGGTTACGAAACCTTAGGTAGTGGGTGCACTACCATTACACATACACACATATACATACTTGCATACATTCCTTATTTCATATGTGCGTGTATGGGAATATATTTATATGTTCACATGGGTATGGGACTATGTGTTCACATACGGATTTGAGGAGGATACTTGGGTTTGAGCTGAGTCGATGAGATTTGTTTGTGGTTGTGATCTCGGTGATATGGCAGGATTCGTACTTAAGGTACGTCCTGGTGTTATAGCGGATCTCGCGGCGGCGATACGGGTGAATAGTGTTATAAATAAATGGTCGACATGTGATCGTGATATGAGGCATAATATGCTAGGATATTGATATTAGGCCGTATCGGGCGATGTATACCCCTTGATGATGATATGTGCTGACGATATCGGTTTGTACGAGATTGTCGATCAGTAGTCAGATCATGAGTATATTGAGGATATTAGTATTGTACTAGACATAGGTCAGTACCCTAGACTATGATCTTGGATAAAGAGGATACCAGAGGAATAGTGTGAGGAATATGATATTGACCCGTACCCAGATTTGGGGATGCCGTACGACGGATTTACGTACGAGCTATATCTTGATGATTGATCCGCACTCTTGACTTGGGATGTCTGATTATAGATATGGTATCGGATATGATATTATTGAGGCGGGATCACCGACTAATATATATACAGGTATGTATATGTATCGACTCATATGTTAGACGGTTTCCTTACCTATAGTCTAGCTTATAGCGTAGCCCTTTAGTTTAGTTAGTTGTTAGATTAGATTCGGTTCCTACCTATTTCAAAGCTTACGAATCGTGCGTATTTTTAAAGACAGCCTAAGGGATCCTACGGATATTTCAAAAAACGTATCTTTTCTTAAAAACACCGTAGCCCCTATTTTCAAAACCCCACGATTCGTGTTATTTCAAAAGGCACCATTGTAGGACTTATATTAGGTTAAAACAGATTAATTATCGTTGCGTCTAGTATTCCGCTCCCGCTCATTATTGTTGTTTGCTCCGCATCACATGCTTATATTATGCTTCATATTCTACTGTTGATATCTTGTGGTTAGGACACCAGCACCATTACCGATGATGCGTATGTACCACGTACACTTACTTGCCGGCTCACACACATCTTCATCGGTAATTGCCATGTCACGTACACCTTAGAAACTATTATTGCTTGACATAGCCTGTTAGCTAATAGTTTAGACATGATATTAGTGTACTTGCCTTATATGTTAGTTTAGACATTATAGTTATTACCTGCTACCTCAGGCATACTGTTATTCATTGTTATGCCGCATTCATGGATTCTCATACATATATTCACTTTTTACGTGCTATTGAGGTTTTGGATTTGGATTTCCATGAGATTTTCTGGATTTGGGGAAAACCGCAAAACATATACAAACTTCTTCTTTCTCTTTTTAAATAAAAAGCACGGTTTTTCCCATGATGTATGAGTCGTCCACCATGAGTTTGCTGATAGATTTGGAAACCCGATTCGAGGAGTTGGATGAACCGTTTCGGGTACATGGTGGACCCGGTAAGGTACCCCGGGGCAAGAAGCTCGTGGTGATGACGATGAGCCTGGCAGGGGAGACTACCTACCGGTGATTTTACCCGACGCGTCGGATATCCGGAGGATACCGTCGTGGTCTTGAGATGGATGGTAGGGGCCAGTCTGGACTGACGGCGCCCTAGATATTGAGATTGAGATTTCGAGATATTGAGGTACTGAGATTTGATGATACAGGCCAGTCCGGATGGCCGGAGCCTGAGGTTTTGAGACATTGAGATTTATGTTTTGTGTCGATGCTAGACACTGTTGATGCTGATTTCATTTATGATACCTCATTTTAAAAATACAAAGGAAATCTCACTAATTTATGAAAACAGTTTCTTCATTTACATGTATTCTGTTTTCATGCATTCATACCTCATTCATTTGATATATTGCTGCCTGAGGCACTGACACGGGCACATGAGATCACACTCGGGTTAGATATTACCCTAGCCATTGTTATAGGCTGCATGTTATTCATATATTTGAGGATATATTATGATCATTGACCTAGGTTGCATTATTCATGCGATTTTCTGTTCGTAGATCTTTTTCTACTCACGAGTTGGCAACTCACCCCCGTTGTGCCCCAGTTTCTTGCAGGTGTTGCCGTACGGATTTCATTACGGCTTTGCGGGCACGGTTTCTTTTCGGGTGACTTGCTAGTAGGTGGGTTTATTGTATCTTACCCATCATTATACCTTGTATATTATATTTCAGTTGTATCTAGAAGTTCCATCAACCAAACTTGTATTTTTTGAGATAGAGACCAGTAATGTTATTCTTTCGACCATAGAGTAGCATGTTATATTTCTTGGGTTTCTTGCTGGTTGAGTTCCATTTCTGTTGTGATCCTCGCCTTTAGGCGTTGTATATTATGTTGCATACAGGTTGATTTGATATGGTTCTTCCTATTCTCTGCTACTTCTCTTGGTTTGGATTTCTGGGTTTCGGCTTACTTAGCATACGTACTCCTTGAGACGTTCGTAGTCTAAGTGCCGGTCATGTTCCGTACTTTCGGGTCGTGACAGTCCCACACAGAGAGCTATTCGCCTTTAGGCAAAATGAGTAGAGGTCGCATGGTTTTGCGAGAAGGTTCGTTCACATCCACGCACTTGTGCACGTTTGCTGTCCGGACAGCTTATACTAGCGGGCTTTGGTTTAAGCCGGATCCTAGTATATGATTTGGGATTGGTTTTATGTCATTGTATTCGTGTTCCTCGGATCACGAATACGGGTGCGTATGCACTGTTGATTGAGACAGAGGGACAGGACTTTGATTAGGGTTAATGACCATTGTCATTTTTTTAACCCTAATGCTTATGTGTGTATTATGATTAATTGATATTAGTTATGTATAATTGTGCATGGTTAGGGTTGTTGACATTTTGACCATTCTTGACTTGTTGACCTAGGTTGACACTTTGACCATCATCATTCCATATAAAAGATGCTCTTTGATCCTTGCAATTTGCATTAAATATGAAATGATAATGGTCATGTCTTGATTAAGCCATGACAATTATCTTGCTAATTATCTTTTTACAATAATTCACACATATATGTGAGAATGGCTCATTATTCTCTCATTCTATCATTTTGATTCTCTCCTCCTCTTCCTCTCTCTCAAGCTCTCCCCTCTCATGTGTTGAGAAACACTTGAGCTTGAGTTAAACCTCTCCATAGTAATCTCTATTCTCATCTAAGGTTCTAGGATTAGCACTTCTAGCACCTTAGTTACTTCTAGCTTGAAGTTGAAGCCAAAGGTTGAGGCTCTCGGGTGGATCCTTCTTCGACTAGAGAAGGCGACAAGGTGATCTCTTTCTTCCACTCCAAGGAGCAAGGAGAGAATGACATAAAGCCCAAGGTATAACCTTTCTTCCATGTAGCTAATTCTAGTTAGCTTTTATTTAGTTTTTGTTTAGAAAAGATCCTCCTTTAGCTAGTCCATGTTGCCTAGTTCGATAAAATTCCGATTTTTATTCCGTTTTCCGCCTTCTCGCAAGCACCGGGGTGGGAAACGTGGACTTACAGTGGTATCAGAGCCTAACTAAACATAAACTAGCTAGGTAGTAAAGTGTATGGAAGTTCGATCGGAAAAATCGCAAAACCAAGTTTACAAAACCCTAACTTTCTGTTGAATTTTTTTTCTCCTCAAAAAATAAAAAATCTTACTTCAAAAATCGTCTCAGGGTTTTTTCAAGAAGCACACCAAAAACGGTCCAGTGAACAGTTCAAAGCGCGGCGGTTCCGCGGCAAAAGCATGCCTATTGCCGCGGAACCGCGGCCGTTTTGACTCCGTTCTGGACCGAGTTTGGTGCAGTATTCCTCTCTTAAGGTTTTGGGATTTTTAAGATGGTTTATTTCTGCCCAGATTTTCCAGAAAAGAAATTTGTATTTGGGGTGCCTATAAATCCGTATTTTTTTATCGAACTTCACTACACTTTGACTAATGGGTTATAACTGTGATGTTTATATGTATTTAACGTCTGCTAATCGCTATACGTCGATTAGTAGGGGTTATACATATTTGTGATCTGTGTTTGTTGATGGTATGTGTATATGAATGCGTTGGGTTGTCGCGGGTGAATAGCCGGGGTGGATGTGAGATGAGTGTTCCTTTTTCTTTCATTCATGTAATATGTAAATTGATGTAATATTATTTGTATGGCCGCACAACCAGGTCGGGGTTGTAGCCGTCATTATATAATTCTTTTTACTATTTTTGCTCCAAGGATAGACCCATGGAGGGGGTGCACAAACTACCGGGTATCTCGAAGTGCCGAGTGGCCTACTCACGGAATTGAGGGAGGTTGCTTCGCTTCGGGTACTTGGCGGGTAGTTTGCCGCACCCGTAGGGGTCTTGGGTGGGGTATTGGCTATTCACCAAAACCATGTAATCCGCTTTTCGTTGCAGGCTCGAACGGATTGCGGATTCCTAGTATATCCAATGTATTCATCTGTGATCTGTAATGTCTATCATTGCTATATATCTATATACTATAACTATTTAGGCGTTGCTTATGTTTTACAGCCGCGCTAGCCCAGCCCCGGCTCTGTCGTTAGTTAAGTAACCTAACGGGTGATGACGGGGCCTCATGGCGAATGCGAATGGCATAAGCGTACGTCATATTTTGGTTGTTTTTTGCAATGGTAGGATTAAATGATGGGACGCATTAAAAGAACTAATGCAAGAAAATAAACCAAGTAAAAGTCGATTGGAACACTTTGAAAACCACTCGGTTCTTTTCAAAACTAAACATTTAAACGCGGAGCTTGAACCACTCCTTTTAAAAGCTATCTCGTTCCATCGATTATATCAAGTTCACTACGTTCATGGTTTCACCAAAAGCATTCGTAGCCCTCCATCATTTCGGTTAAATATTCGGTAGTATTCAAGCTATGTATTTTGACCACACGCCAAGGCATAGTGATTGGTAGCTGCCGGATATTTATCTGTTGCGTAGATAGAATGCGTTGGTTTGAGACAGTCGTACTACCATTTTGGCCTACGTTAAGGGTAGGTACGGGTGGGTTCAAATTAACCTGGATAATGATAGGAAGAACTTGACATGTGACTTATGACATTTTGACCTCACGCCAAGGTCATAAGAGCATGGGGCAAAAATCCACATCGGGAGTTTCATAAGTACTGAAACTTGCTAGCGCTGCATACCATTTGGAGCGTGATGATTCTGGTAGGATTCCTTCGGTTTTATCACGCGATGATATTTGGATCCCGATCCTACTGTGAGTATATGCTACTCCTCGGGAAAGTTCTCACTTAACGATCAATGCTAGAAACCTAGTAGGTGTCTAGAAAGGTGTTAGCGGGGCTACGTCCACAGGGAAAAGAGGTTACTTAACTAAGGAACTTCGCGAAAGCGTTGGAAAACCTCCCTCGAAGTACCGACACTGGCCTGGATGAACGGTTAAGCAAGTATTGTACGGTGAGATTGATCCCGACTAATTCTTTCTTTATGGTTTGAGAAGGGATTCGAGAGACAGTGGGAGCCATCCTCTTTAGACAAACTAAAAACCACTCTAAACTTGCAAGAGCATCATGCTAAAGTGATTCTTTTCTCTCTCCTAATTGCAGCGACCATTCAACATGACCGGACTTAAGTTATTACTAGATAAAAACATACTGACAGGGCCAAACTACAAAGATTGGCTCAGGAATGTCAAGATGGCAATCACTTACGACAAGTTGGGGTATATCCTTACCACCAAAGCTCCCCCTGTCCCAGGTCCTGCCTCCAGCGTCGCGGATGTAGAAATCCGTAAGACATGGGAGATAGATAGCGCGAAGGCCAAATGCCTCGTACTTGCCTCGATGGACAACGAACATCAGAGGAGGCACGAGAATATGGACCTTGAGTCCATATTTCTCCATACAAAAGAACTGTATGGAGAGCAGTCTCGTATCGCAAGATACGAAGTGTCGAAGAAGCTATTTTCGGCAAGATTGGCCGTCGGATCATCGGTAGCGGAACACGTGCTTAAGATGATTAGCTACATAGAGGAGCTCGCGGACCTTGGGACCACGTTGGAGAATGAACTCTACACTGATTTGATTCTCCAGTCCCTTCCTTCCACTTACGCCCAGTTTATCCTTAACTTCTACATGCAAGGAAAGGAGGTTGAACTTTCCGAACTTCTGAACAAGTTGAGGAGTGCTGAGGGCACCCTACAGAAGGGTAGGGAGACATCCACTTTGTTTATAGGAGGATCTTCCTCTTCTAGGTCCAGGGCGAAAGCCAAGGGTAAGAAGAAGAAAGCCCCCGCCAAACCAAGAGGCCGTGTCAGTAAAGTGGATACGAAGGGAAAGGGAAAGGCAACAAAGGTAGCGGGAAAGCTGGTGGGGAAGGAAGAATGCTTCTGCTGTCACAAAAGTGGACACTGGAAAGAGGATTGCAAAGCTAGGAAGTACAGAACCCAGGATCTGAAGCGAGTTGCGGCTTCAGCTTCAGGTGTGTATGTTATTGAAAACTGTCTATCAATAAACTCTACATCCTGGGTATTGGATACCGGATCAGGATCTCATATCTGCAATTCTTTGCAGGCGTTGAGAAAGCGTAGAGTTTTGAAGGCAGGTGATATGACCCTCAGAGTTGCAAACGGAGCTAGCATGGATGCTGAGGCCGTGGGGGACTATCACCTGGGATTGTCAGATGGACACTTTTTGGTTTTGCGTAGTTGTTATTTTGTACCAAATGCAACCTGTAATATCATTTCTGTATCTTTATTATCTAAAGAAGGTTATGAATTTGCATTTGTAAATAATGTAGTGAACATTCACCTTAATCAAATTTTGATTGGGTTAGGTACATTAAACAACGGTATATACGTATTAAACCAACCACAGATTTTCAATGTCCAGAATACACACAAAAGAAAGTCTCCTAAAATCAATCAGGCTTTCTTATGGCATTGTAGACTCGGTCACATTAATAAGAGAAGGTTGACGAAGTTACATATAGAAGGATATTTGGATCCGTTCGAATATCAATTGTATGCAACTTGTCAATCCTGTCTCAAAGGAAAGATGACAAAAACTCCGTTCACTGGACATGGAGTAAGAGCGAGCGAGCTCTTGGGACTCGTACACAGCGACGTGTGCGGTCCAATGTCTACACATGCACGAAGCGGTGATTCTTACTTCATTACTTTTACGGATGATTTTTCAAGGTTCGGACATGTCTTCCTAATGAAGCATAAATCTGAAGCTTTTGAAAAATTCCAGGAATATAAGAATGAAGTAGAAAAACAAACAGACAAAAGTATCAAGACACTAAGATCTGATCGAGGGGGTGAATAGTTGAGTGCCGAGTTCATGGGTTACTTAAAAGAGAATGGAATTCTCTCTCAGCTTACTCCTCCATACACTCCGTAGCATAACGGTGTATAGGAGAGACGGAACCGAATCCTATTGGATATGGTACGGTCCATGATGAGTAACGGTGAGTTGTCGTGATCGTTCTGGGGATATGCGCTAGAATCAGCTGCATACCTTTTGAACCGAGTTCCCACTAAGACTGTGCCTACCACACTATATGAGTTATGGTGTGGGAAGAAACCCTATCTTCAATACCTGAAGATTTGGGGATGTCCAGCTTTTGTCAAAAAGCAGCATGCGGACAAACTCGAGGCACGCTCAGTACTGTGCAAGTTTGTAGGATACCCAAAGAACTCCAGGGGGTATCTTTTCTATTACGCAGAGGAACAAAAAGTCCTTGTTTCTCGTAATGCCCACTTTCGAGAACACCAGTTCTTAGAAAAAGAAATAAGTGGGAGCGCAATAGAACTGGAAGAAATTCCAGAACCACAAGCTATTACTGAAAGCTTAGTAGAACCAGAGGGTTCGAAAGATCAGGACATTCCCACGCCACTCCGTAGGAGTAGTAGGCAGTCTCATCCGCCCGAGAGATACTACGGTTTTCTCATTGACGGGGATAGAGAGGATTGCATCATAGATTGTGATGAGCCTACTAGCTTCCAGCAAGCCATTCAGAACGTCGACTAAGTAAAATGGCTGGATGCAATGCGGACCGAAATGGAGTCCATGTACACCAACAAAGTATGGACGTTGGACATTGCTCCAGATGGGGTAAAACCCATAGGATGCAAGTGGATCTTCAAAAGGAAGATCAGTGTAGATGGACAGGTTGAGACCTATAAAGCTAGACTTGTTGCAAAGGGTTTTCGTCAACGACCTAGTTTGGACTATGACGAAACCTTTTCTCCAGTAGCTATGCTGAAATCCACTCGGATCCTTCTTTCCATTGCTGCCATCCACGATTATGAAATTTGGCAGATGGACGTAAAGACTGCTTTTCTAAATGGACATTTAGAGGAGTGTGTCTATATGGACCAGCCAGAGGGTTTCATTCAGAGTGGGAGCAGCGGAAAGGTGTGCAAGTTGCTTAAGTCCATTTATGGACTAAAGCAGGCATCGCGGAGTTGGAACATCTGTTTTGATGAGACGGTCAAGGAATTTGGCTTTATCAAAAATCCAGATGAACCATGCATCTATTGTAGATATGTAGCGAGAACTGTAGTATTCCTCGTTTTATACGTGGATGACATTCTCTTAATAGGAAATGACATTCATATGCTACAATCTGTCAAGGGGTTCTTGTCACACAGGTTCTCCATGAAAGACCTGGGTGATGCCTCATACATTCTGGGGATCCGGATCTACCGTGACAGATCCAAGAGGATTTTAGGACTCTCACAGTCCAGGTACATCGACACCATACTGAAAAGATTCAGTATGGAAGATTCCAAGCACGGTAATTTACCGGCTTGTCACGGGATCACCCTCTCCAAAGAGATGTCTCCCAAGACTGATTTGGAGAGGGATCGCATGTCTATTATACCCTACGCTTCTGCGGTAGGCTCTATAATGTATGCGATATTGTGTACCAGACCAGATGTGGCTTATGCACTAAGTGTGGTAAGCAGGTATCAGTCAAACCCTGGGGAGAAACACTGGATAGCGGTAAAGAACATTCTCAAGTACCTGAGAAGGACTAAGGAGATGTTCTTGGTGTATGGCGGAAAAGACCTCCAGATTGAGGCCTTTGCTGACTCCAGCTTCAAGAGTGATGATTGATTTAATTTTCCGGATTGTGTATGTAAAAGTATCAATTCAAATAGTCCCCGATTTCGGCGCTATTTGATTGATCGTAAAATGCGAGACTGAGTAAGTAAATCAAATCGATAAGAGTCTCTTTGTGTCGGTAATTAGAAAATTGAATAAAGTTCACAATCAAAAAATTATATTTGACCGCAATCAACTACGGTGTCAGTTGTAGATCGTAAGCGAGTGCGGATCGTCCACAGGGATTGTGCGATTCGTTTTTATATTTGCTTTGTTTAAATTGAAAAGTTAATTGAAAAGAAAAGAAAACATGATTCAAGAATTTATCAATTGATTCAGGTGTCACGAGTTTAATCAAGAATCAAGAAACTGATAAACAATCAAGAATTGGGTTTCGATAATATTTCCAACCAAAATGTCAAGAATCTAAATGAGGCTCGTAGGAATCGATCGGATCTATAGACGTGATGTAATTTCAAGATTTCGTGTTCTTGTCCTTCGAAGGATTGATACTAGATCGATGATGGTCGACGAGAGTTAGGGCTTTCTTGATGAAACTAGGGTTTCATCGTTTAACCCTTGTTCTTTCGTCGATTATCATTCACATTCTAGCCTCTAGCAATTTCAAGAAACGATCGTAACTCCCCAATCTCGAGCGATATCAATCAAGAAAGCATAGCAACGAATTGGGTCGTCGATTCTTGATCTTGCTAGGGTTTACAAAACTCGTAGGATTCAAGAATCGATTTAAGATATATTACATCATCATTCTATTGATCGTCTCGACTCCTCGACGAGCGGAGTATTACTCAAACATCACAACAAGAATTATAACTAGAAATTTAGATTGACTCATGATGCAAGAATTTAAAGAAAACAAGATAAAAGAATATCACCTTTTATTTATATCAACAATTTGATTACAGTCGCTCAAGAACTACAAGAGGAAGAATAAAATTGTCGACTTGGCTTCGCTCGGCTCCGTGAGTCGCGGATCGGCTTGGACCACTTGCTCTTTTGAAGACCGACTCGGCTCCTAAAAGGTTGCAAGGCTTCTTGCTTGATGGGTACTCGGGATCTTGGCTTTTGATTGGAATTAGGGTTAGGGTTTCACACAAGCCTTCTCACTAGACTTGTGGAAGAAGAAGATGAAGAAAGAGATAGAATGGCTCTAGTTTGATACTAGAATTGGGTTGATTGAATAATATTTTACAAGTGAGCCTAGGGTCTTATTTATAGAGCACCCAAACCCTAAGCCTTTGAGTTCCCTCCAAAAGTTTGTTGAAAGACTTCTAGAAAGAGTTTGTTAGGCTTAGCTTAGGGTTTAAGCTAGGGTTTAGGAAGAAGTTTCTAGAATGATAGGCTAGTTTAGTGTTGATCTCAAAGCTTGCTGATCTGGCAGAAGTAGTCTTCTGGAATTTGAGGTATATCTCTGAACTATAGCCACTGAGCTAGGCATTTTGCACCAAAATTGAGGGGGTGAAGGGTCAAGACCGCCGCGGAACCGCGGCGCAAGCCGGCTCCGGCCGCGGTTCCGCGGCCATGTTGAAGGCTTGGGGATTGTGGCTTCTTTTGTGGTCTTGGGATAATATTTGGAGCTTTCTTTAATATGTTGATTTCTGTTTGTCCCTTTGGATTGATACCAGAACTGAAATCATTGAGTTGGCGTAACGTTTTAGCTGTACCATGTAAATTTTGGACTTTCTGCTGGATTTTCCTGCACAGATCTCAAAACAAGTGTTGCGAAATGTACGGATGATGCGATGCCATGAAATGCGGTCAATTTCCTTTATAGTGTTGGTTTAAGAGTCTAATACATGCAATCTGATATTTTGCGACAGTTTCGCTAATATGTAAAATATGAATGCCGAACACTTCTATATGGATGCAAATGATGAGGAAATTGCCGGTTAAAATATGCAATATTTTCGACTAATCAAGTGACAAGGATGATTCCAAGTCCATGTCGGGTTTTGTCTTTAACCTCAATAGAGGGGCGGTGTGTTGGAAGAGCTCCAAACAGGAAACCGTTGCTGACTCGACTATGGAAGCGGAATACATCGCTGCATCTGATGCCGCAAAAGAAGCTGTCTGGATGAGGAAGTTCTTGAAAGAACTTCAGGTGGTTCCGTCCATTGTTGATCCAATACCTCTGTATTGCGACAATAACGGGGCTATAGCTATAGCGAAGGAACCCAGGTCCCATCAGAAATCCAGACACATCTTGAGGCGGTATCACATGATCAGGGAGATCGTGGATCGCCAGGAGATCGAAGTTCGGAGGGTTGCTTCAGAAGATAACACTGCAGATCCATTCACGAAGGCCTTACCCCAGACTCAGTTCGAGCGGCTGATCGAGATGATAGGTCTTCGATACGGCAGTACATGGCCTTAGTGCAAGTGGGAGATTGTTAGTGTATATGCCCTAGAGGCCATTACTGTATCATACTAGTATGTATATTACTTGATGGAAGCTTGGGATATTCACAGTTGTATATACAATCTTTCTCGAAATGGTAGTATGCTACTTGGTTTGTCTCTGCTTTAATATGTGCATGTGTTTCTTTTAGCATATCGCTCATATACATATTAGTAGAGCCCTTAGGATCTTTGCTTGATTACCAGCGTTGTATTGGCGCTCACACTCGTGGGGCTGGGTAACCCATAAGCACATCCTTATACAGGTCCCTAGTCGTTGGACTATCGAGACAGGGCATCGATACTCCGGAGTAGACTAGCGTATGAGCTTCTCATCCCAGCGTGGGAGACGGTCTGTCCTACAGCCGTCGGTACATCGTACTTGAGATAGTATACGGGTGCTCGTTAGGTTACGAGTACACTGGACAGGACTCGTCGGGAACTGTTGGTTGGTATTATACCTATCGTCAGTTATCAGTTCCCAGGTGACATGAGTACAGCTTAGTCCGCTGACTTGACACTGTCACTTCGCCTCGAGTATGTTCCCACTGCACTTTGATTACTACCCTACCACGGCTCAAAGGAGTCGTGCAAACAGGTAGTTTTTGGGTGCAGTCCCGAAGCACTTGGAGGAAGTGACGGTTAGACAGGATTTGTCTCTCCCGGTATTGGGAGTTGACATCGCGCTGTGTCCAGGAGAGCCATTACACAAGTAGTCCCTGGCCAGGGCAAGCGAGATATACTGGTAGGTTTCCAGTGTTATCTCAGGGTGTTTTGGGCTACACTCCGACACGACTTGTACCGCTATTAGGGGACTGACGTTCACCGCCCCCCTAGGCCCGCCATGCGATGTATCAGACGAACAGACCGGACTGTACGGAGACTGTCACAGACAGGCTCAGTAGGAGTTCAGATGGGGTAACCTCGTCAGTCTTCTTATCGGCATCTACCTGGGGACCGTTACATACAGCTAGTGCCGCTTGCGGTCTGTGGTTAAACCCACTGCCAGCGTAGTGTCGAGTCTTTAGAGTCCCACACAGAGAGCTATTTTCCTTTAGGCAAAATGAGTAGAGGTCGCATGGTTTTGCGACAGGGTTCGTTCACATCCGCGCACTTGTGCACGTTTGCTGTCCGGACAGCTTATACTAGCGGGCTTTGGTTTAAGCCGGATCCTAGTATATGATTTGGGATTGGTTTTATCTCATTGTATTCGTGTTCCTCGGATCACGAATACGGGTGCATATGCACAGTTGATTGAGACAGAGGGAGAGGACTTTGATTAGGGTTAATGACCATTGTCATTTTGTTAACCCTAATGCTTATGTGTGTATTATGATTAATTGATATTAGTTATGTATAATTGTGCATGGTTAGGGTTGTTGACATTCTGACCATTCTTGACTTGTTGACCTAGGTTGACACTTTGACAATCATCATTCCATATAAAAGATGCTCTTTGATCCTTGCAATTTGCATTAAATATGAAATGATAATGGTCATGTCTTGATTAAGCCATGACAATTATCTTGCTAATTATCTTTTTACAATAATTCACAGATATATGTGAGAATGGCTCATTATTCTCTCATTCTATCATTTTGATTCTCTCTCCTCCTCTTCCTCTCTGTCAAGCTCTCCCCTCTCATGTGTTGAGAAACACTTGAGCTTGAGTTAAACCTCTCCATAGTAATCTCTACTCTCATCTAAGGTTCTAGCATTAGCACTTCTAGCACCTTAGTTACTTCTAGCTTGAAGTTGAAGCCAAAGGTTGAGGCTCTCGGGTGGATCCTTCTTCGACTAGAGAAGGCGACAAGGTGATCTCTTTCTTCCACTCCAAGGAGCAAGGAGAGAAGGACATAAAGCCCAAGGTATAAGCTTTCTTCTATGTAGCTAATTCTAGTTAGCTTTTAGTTAGTTTTTGTTTAGTAAAGATCCTCCTTTAGCTAGTCCATGTTGCCTAGTTCGATAAAAATCCGATTTTAATTCCGTTTTCCGCCTCCCCGGAAGCACCGGGGTTGGCAACGTTGACTTACACACTGGACGGACTCGCCGAGAACTCCCAGATGGTATTATACCTGATGTCAGATGGCAGTTCTCCGGTGACACTGGTACAGAGTAGTCTGTTGACCCGAGATCGTCATAGAGTCTTGTGTGATTCCCACTGTGCTTTGATTTCCATCATACCGCGTCCAAGAGGGCGTGCAAAAAGGTGGCTTTTGGGTACAGTCCCGAATCACATAGAGGTAATGAGCGATAGGAGGGGATTCGTCTCTCCCGGTATAGGGAGTTGATGTTGCGCTCTGTTCGATTGGCTATGACTGGAAATCCCTGGCCAGGGTTGCTGAGATTTATTGGTAAGTGTTATCAGTAGTTTCTCGAACTGTTATAGACCTCATATCGACACGACTTATCGAGCTACTGGGGTCTGACGTTTACCACCCCTAGGCGAGATATGCAACATATCAGACGACGAGACTGGACTGTACGGGATTGTTACTGATTGGATTCACAGGAGAATGTACAGGCTTGCTTGTTGATCTTCTGATCGCTCAATACCTGAGTGGCCATTACGTTTAGCAGACCGCTTGCGGCTTGTGGGTGTTTGATATGATCATCACCTACTGCCGGCGTATTGACGAGTCTTTAGAGTCCTACACAGGGGTTTCCTGGTTCAAGCGAAACGGAGTAGGAGCACATATGTGATATGAGCGGGACCGAGATTGATACGATATGAGATACCATATTCTATTCTCGCGATTTGTAACATTGATCGGTTGTATGCGATATAACCGGGTTATCGGATCAAGTGTTGATTCGATAAGTTGTTTCACAAAATATTAGTCGGTTATAGCCGGGTTATTAAATCAAGAGTTGATTTAATAATTTAATGTATAATTATATATTTGATATATTACATTACATTAACTAGTATTAGCTCACTTTTGATTTATTTTCTCACTAGACCGTGCACATTGTTTATATGTGATATATGCATGTATACATGTTTGTATCATACTTGATGATACATACAAGTTGGGTGTATATGATTTAGACCAAATCAAGGTTAAATTAGGGTTTACTTATTTCTTAACAAATAACAAAAGAGATGAGACTTTGGTCAAAGTTATCAAGCTTCATGAAGCTTGAAGAAACATTGACAAAGTCAACTCTTTTGTCATTCCTTAGGATATTAGTTAACCCAACCCTTAACCTCATACCTTGGTTAATTCTCTACATGAGTTAAGTATGATAGCTTAACTCACCCATGGTTACATTATTGAGGAGGATACAATTCATATGATGATATTATTCCTTCTTCTTTTTCTTCATCAAGCTCGTTGAAAAAGCTTTCAAGCTCTAATGGTGCTATGAGGAAAAATGTGAGAAAATCAATTCTAAAGTGAGCCCACCTCCTACTTCTTCATCCTCTACCACTTTCCATGTAGTAGAGTATGTTCTCTTCACAAAGTTCATGACCTAGTGAAGGAATAGCTTGAGTTAGTGTCTCCCCGACGAAGATCATCTTCGGCCTCGAAGTCATCGAAGCAAGCACGTTCGTTCTTCTTGTGGAGCTTCTCTAGAGTCCAAAGTTCACGATCGCAGCGAAGGGGACATCTACACGGAGCTATTGAAGTGAAGGACCGGATCTACAAAGGTTGTAATCCCTCTCACATAGTGTTAATGTGTTTAACATGCTTGTTTTCGCATAAACTCTAGTTTAAAGATCCGGCTTTAGGTTGTTCGGCACGGCTAAAATTTAAATCGGGCATGGTTGATGCCTCGTAGACCCTCGTAGCAGTGCCTAGTAACCCTACATAGATTTGGGTAGTTTCCCAATCTGGGTACTTTGACACTATTCTAATGGTGTTTTAGAATGGACGACTCCTGGCATGGTGGCATACCTGCAATTGATGGAGTCAAACTCTCTAAAGGTGTCTTACAGACTAAATGGGAGAGGGATACGCATGATTGGTATATCATTTGTTTAGGTAATTGAGTCAATCATGAGATGTCAAGTACCACACCAGAAGTTGTTTTTGCACTAGATGTAATAAGTTAATATATTAATCCAATCCTGGAGAAATGTTTGGAAGCTGTTTATGAGCTTAAGTTGATGTTCTTGGGATTTGGTAACGACAGCCTCCTTCGGGAGACAGTTATCGTTCCAGGCTTTCAAGGTGACCTGGATGACAGAGTGACTGTCAGAGTTATAGTTTTCCCTCTCGACGAGGGGAAGTAGTTTGGATAGGTATGGCGCAGGATACTGATGAAATTCAGTGGACGATATAGTCTAAGAAGTTTGCTGGATTTGGAGTTCATTTATGAATTGGGTCCCATTAGATATCCAGACATATTCTAAGACAGGTATTGCTCATTTCGGGAGATGGCTTTCTCCACGAACTTGAGATAAAGAGAGACATAGAAAGAAACATTGGAGCGGATCCACTCACTTAGGCTATTTCTCGAACACGATAGTTTCATAATAGAGCTTTTATGAAACTGATTAGTAAAGAAGTTGGGTGTTCAGCATCACACGGGCTGTGAGTATGCGACGCCGCAATAATTAGTATTACGTTCAAGTACGAGATTGTTGGCTATAGTGCCTCAAGTAAATTATTGGATGGCAGGCACGCGATTGCGATGATTGAAGGAGGACTAATACCGTTAGAACAATCTTACTCGAGATGATAGTATGCTATCTGGTTTGTCTTTATCATCATGTATCTGCTTTAGGTGGCTTTACTGATCACTATTACATGTTGATAGAGCCCTTAGGATTCATGGTTGACTTCCTGCAGTATGATGGCGATCATATACGTGGGAGATGGGTGGACTGTAAGCACATCCTTAAATGTCCCTAGTCGTGGGAGTTTCGAGACTGGGCATCGATACTCCAGAGTAGACTAGTGAACACTGATCGAGACCCCGACGAGGGGTGGTGGCCGGTCTCATAATCCATTGGTGTTAGTTTGTTCACCTAAGATGTATACAGGTGCTCATTGGGTTATGAGTACACCGGACGGACTCGCTGGGAACATGCTAATTGGTATTATACCTGTTGTCAGATAGCAGTTCCCAAGTGACATGTGTGTAGGTTAATCTATCGACCTGAGATAGTCATTTGTCTCGTGTGAGTTCCCACTGTGCTTTGATTACTACCCTACCACGGCTCAAAAGAGTCGTGCAAATAGGTTTTAGTTGGGTACAGTCCCGAGCCACATGGAGGCAGTGAGTGGATCATCAGGGGTTTCTTCTCTACCGGTATTGGGGGTTGATGTCCCGTTGTGCACGGGTGGCCATCCCCAGAAATCCTTGGCCAAGGTAGTCGGGAATTACTGATCTTGGATCGGTAGTTTCTAAGGCGGTGATGGGTTTCAAACCCATACTGAATGTCAAGTTATTAGGGGTCTGACTTTATCTACCCCCTAGACTCGATATGCAATACTCATAGACGAACGGACCGGACTGTACGGATATTGTCTCTGTCAGGCTCAGTAGGGGTTTCAGGATGAGTTTGCTCGTCGGCCTCCCTTTCGCTCAATACCTGGGTAGCCGTTACGTACAGCTAGTGCAGCTGACGTGCTTGTGGTTAAACCCACTGCCAGCATATTGACGAGTCTTTAGAGTCCCACACAGAGGGATTCACGGCCCGAAGTTCGACCCGTGACCGGTACTTAACCACGTAACGTCTACAGGCGTAACGCGACTAAGTAAGCCAAAACGCAGAAATCAAAACCATTAAAAATTGTGACTGTTTAAAACATTTGTTTTGAAACTTTTGGAAAAACCATAATTAGTTTAGTAACTTTCTTTAAAGTTCAAGTTATTATCTTAAAAATTTTAGCAGCATTTCCTTTGGAAAAACTAACCCCGAAATCGGGTACAAGACATGATATGAGTAAAATGATAAACAAAATAATAAAGCATCCCAAATGGGAGCAATCACGCCAAACGGCGGAAACAATCACCACAAGTGTAATATACGACGCCGTAGAGAAGAAATGAGCAATAAATGAAAAACATCACAAATAATAAAAACTACAGAAGTGAAGTCGGCTCACACGAGCTCGACATCAGAGTACAAATAATATACATCATCGTCCTCACACTGGTCTCTAAGTCAATACATGAAATGTAGATGGAGAGTACTAGATGCACAATTGTGTACAAATGGACATAACCGAATACCACAACCCACCTAGCAGCAAAACAGCTCGAGCACCAACTGAAGTGGTATCCGTAGCCAAAAAATACAAGAAAGTAGCCTGCCGCGACTACTCTGAGGGGCAACCTGCAAATATTATGGCACAACGGGGGTGAGTTGCCAACTCGTGAATAGAAGTTAACATATAAAGGTAATCACGAATATGCACGCATCGCGCTACTCTAACATATGCCAGTAGATACCATCTATATGCGATGAGCAAGATGTGCGATAATCATGCATAAGTACTCTATCAAGTGATACGACTAAAGGAGGAGATGCAAAATAATGAATGGTAAGCATGGGATGAAATAACATCTACACGGAATGTCAACATGGAAAAATAACCGGTGTCCATCAATGCACCCAATCCCAATAAAACTTAGGCGCCGTCACCCTCGTCGGCCCTCAAATCCTGTAAATCTCTGAGAATCGTGAATGCCCAACATCGGCACTCGAAAATATCATGAAATAATCGTGTCCGGCATCGACACGCAAATCTTCATATATCGGGCTCCGTCTGCGGAATCGGCCCTCGGCCCCGGCAGTACGGGTCATCCCGTATCCATCTATCGACTCTGGTCAGTATCGTCCAGATAACCGTCAGGTCCAACCAATCACTGGTGGGTACTAGACACCCTGCGAGGCTCATCGTCTGCTCCACGAAAAACATTTCTCGCCCGTGGAACCATACCGGGTCCACCACGAACCCACAAACGGATCATCCAACTCCTCGAATCGGGTTTCAAGCACACGTCTCAGAACCGAGAAAACGCTTGGTGGACGCACCAAAATATCATATCAAGAGGAACCAGGTTGTTTAAAACAATGCACGTTTTCTTGAAAAATACCAAGATTCTCAAATCCAGGAATCACATGAAACCCAAAGCCAATGCGTAAATCCATGCGATGTGATATATGCATCATAAGTTGTACTATGAGTAAAAGGGAGAAACCGCTCTTTAAGTAGATTCAGTTTTCAAAAGGGATCATGCGGTCCCCAGTTTGTACAAAAATCAACTTATCTAGGTAGGTACAATTTGTATATGCGTAAGTATGGATATGCAAATGAGCATGTGCACAAGTAACGTAATCATGTTAAATCATACATGAGGTGAGCTACAATATATTGTTCATGGAAATTCTATAGTATGAGTGTCATGGCAATTACTAACGGTGTGTGTGTAACATGCAGATTAGTGCTCGTGCAACATGAACCGTTAGTAACAGTGCGGTGTGTTATAAATTCTAAGTTCACATACATATATATATAGCAGGAAATACAGTATGCAACCAAGGTATATGAATGCAAATATGCAGCTACTATAGCCAATCAAGCCATGACGCATAACGCCATACGGGCGGTTTCCCCGTAGATGTTAAATCTACACACCGTGGTCTCGTGCTATGTGTAGCCGACGACTTGTTTCCCCTTCTTCGCGGCGTCCGTCGTACTCGCCTGCGAACCTAGAATTTCACAAAATAATACACATAAGCTAAAATCTACAAAAACGCGACATTAAAGACAAACGAGAAACCCGCGTCGCGAACCAAACGCGTGTGTGTCCGATACGCTAAAACGTGTGATTACGCGCCTGAAGCTACCCCGACGCGTCGCGATACACAGAAAATCACCAAACCCACACACGTATCACACGTGTTGCAAAAGTTAAAGTATAGGAAATAGGATAAATGGTTCCAGATTTTCCTACAAATAGAATTTACAAAGTTGCACATGCCATAAGTCTTAAAATTGTAGCAGACACCAACAGAACAAACCCCAACACCCAGGTCCCCCATCTGGCCGTAATTTGCGGCCAGAATGAATATTCCGGCGGCCCACCAAGGGAGTTGTGCTCCCGTGCTTCGTGTGTGTTCTCTAAATCTAGTGTACATGCTCCAGTAAATACAATTTTTGCCTGAAGAAATCGGGTCACAAGCAGATCACAACATAGCACAAAACCTAGTTAAAAAGCTAATTTAACACTAAATCAATACATTAGGGTATTTTAGTGCAACCTGAAACAAACCCTAAGTTAAAACAACACTATAAGCACTTAATTAAGTTAAACAAGACATAAAAATGCTAACTTATCACTAACTTCACTAATTTCCCTTTATTAGCTCCAAAAAGCACAAAAATGCGATTTTTAGCTAATTAAACTACAAGTTATGAATTAAGGTGCTAAGGGTGAGTTTAATACCTCCAAAAGATCCTAGGGAAACCTCACTTCCAGCCCATTGCCCTCAAAGGCACTGAGTTGCCACCAAAATCCTCAAAAGAGCCATAAATCCTAAGGTTTTTGTGAAGGAAAAAGGGATTTTATATACGGTTTAAGTTGAAAGTGAAGAGGAGCAAAACAAGAAGAAGAAAATGGAGATGTTGCTGCTGCTGCTCTGCTGGAAATTTCCAGAAATGAGAGGGAGAGAGAAATGAGAGAGAGAGAGATGGTCATGGTCAAGCCCCAATTTCACCCAACCACCATACCTCCCATTCCTTTGAATTTTATTTTAAAAAAAAAAGGGTTTAAATTGATTTATTTGGGGATATAAACCATGCAAAAAGAAATGAAAATGGTTACACTTAACATATGATACAAAAATGATAAGTGTGCATGTTGTTACACTAAACCTTGCTTAAGAAAGTAATTAAGGAAAACTCTAATTAAGATGGTCACAAGTTAAATTATAATTAATAAATTCCATACATATATAAAAACACCTCTCATCACAATTAGAATTATCTTCATTTAAGTTTAAACAGGAAATTATGATTTTCGGGTTTTTATGAAAAACACGCATCATTACTAACTAACGTCAAATTAACCTAAACGAATTTCAAAGCGTTACAATCAACCCACCTGAAAGAAATTCGGTCTTCGAATTTAAAAATCTAGCTACGCGCACCTTCAAAGAGATGGGGATATTTCTTCCTCATCTCGCTTTCGGTCTCCCAAGTGACCTCCTCGCTGCTCGGGCCACGCCAAAGGACCTTGACAGACGGCTTCGATCTCAATTTCTTCACCTATCGATCTAAGATGACCACCGGCTGCTCTGCAAAAGAAAGGTCGCGCTCTAGCTGGATCGTCGGGTGCTGAATCGCATGTGAAGGATCATGAAGATGCTTGCGGAGCATCGAAACGTGAAATACTGGGTGAACATCTGGGAAACTGGGTGGAAGGGCTAACCGATACGCAACTGCACCAACACGCTCGAGGATCTCGAAGGGGCCCACGTACCTGGGACTAAGCTTCCCCTTCTTCCCAAATCTCATCGCACCTTTCATTGGGGAGCCCCTCAAGAAAACATGATCGCCAACAGAAAACTCAAGTCAGCGCCGACGACGGTCCGCATAAGATCTCTGCCTACTTTGGGCTGCTCTCATCCTATCGCGAATCAACTGGATCTTCGCGGTCGTCTCCTCAACAATCTGTGGCCCTAAAATACTTCTCTCGCTGAGCTTTGTCCAACAGGCGGGCGATCTGCATCTCCTCCCATAAAGAGCCTCGAATGGTGCCATCTGAATGGTCTCCTGGAACCTGTTGTTGTAGGAGAACTCTACCAAGGGTAAATGATGATCCCAGCTACCTCCGAAGTCTAAGACACACGCTCGGAGCATGTCCTCGAGAGTCTGAATAGTCTGCTCTGACTGGCCGACGGTCTGCGGATGAAATGCTGTGCTGAAACTCAAGCGGGTGCCCAAAGCCTCCTGAAGCCTCTTCCATAGTCGGCTGGTAATCTGGGTGCCTCGGTCGGACACGATACATGTCGGGACTCCATGCAGTCGTACGATCTCGTCGATGTATATCTGGGCATACTGAGCAAATCCGAACGTCGTCTTCACCGGCAGGAAGTGCTTCACCGGCAGGAAGTGAGCCGCTTTCGTCAGTCGATCCACGATCACCCAAATGGAGTCATACCCTCGACTAGTCCTGGGTAGAACCACGATGAAGTCCATAGAAATCTGTTCCCATTTCCACTCTGGAATGGGTAACGGCTGTAGCTCTCCTGCTGGCCTCTGGTGCTCGGCCTTGACTTGCTGACAAGGCAGGCATCTCGACATGAAGTCTGCGATGTCCCTCTTCATTCCGTCCCACCAATAAACATCTCGCATATCATGGTACATCTTGGTGGAACCCGGATGAACACTGTACACCGATCGATGTGCCTCCTTAAGAATCTCACTCCGCAGTCCCTCAGCATCTGGTACGCACAGTCTAGTCCCAAATCGCAGTATCCCCTGATCATCGATCACGAACTCGGAAAATCTGCCATGTCCAATCTGTGCCATGATCTCTGAACAACGGTCATCACTGTACCGTGCCTCATGTATACGGTCAAGCAACTGTGGGCGTGCACGAACATGCGCAAGCTGTCCCCCGATCGGCATGAACTCGAACTGCACTCGGCTGTCGCATATAATCTGCCAATCTGCCGACGACTGCCTCTGCACCGCGTTCAGACAAGATAGACTACCCTTGGGCCTCCTGCTCAAAGCATCCGCCACTACATTCGCCTTGCCCGGGTGATACAAGATCTCACAATCGTAGTCCTTTACTAGTTCCATCCAACGGCCCTGTCTAAGATTCAGGTCTCGCTGCTGGAATATATACCTTAAGCTCTTGTGATCAGTGAATATCTGGCATGACTCGCCGTACAGGTAGTGTCGCTAGATTTTGAGTGCAAAGACCACTGCAGCAATCTCCAAATCGTGAGTGGGGTAGTTCTGTTAATGTTTCTTCAACTGCCGTGAAGCATACGCGATCACCCTATCATGCTGCATCAATACGCACCCTTGCCCCACTCGAGAAGCATCACAAAAGACCACAAATCCGCCCGATCCTGAAAGCAATGATAACACCGGCGCCGTAGTCAAACGAGTCCGTAGCTGCTGAAAACTGTGTTCGCACTCCTCCGTCCAATCGAAAGGAAATCCCTTCTGGGTCAAGCCAGTCAACGGTGCTGCAATGCGGGAGAAGCCCTGTACAAATCGCCTGTAGTAGCCGTCCAGTCCTAGAAAGCTGCGGATCTCCATAACTGATGTGGGTCTGGGCCAACGCTGAACGGCCTCGATCTTCTTCGGGTCCACACATATACCATCTCGTGTAATCACGTAACCCAAGAAGTCTACGCTATCAAGCCAGAATGCGCACTTGGAGAATTTGGAGAAAAGCTGGTGCTCCCTCAAAGTCTGCAGTGTGATCCGCAGGTGCTCCTCGTGCTCCTCTCTGCTTCGGGAATACACCAAGATATCATCAATGAATACGATGATGAAAAGATCAAGATACGGCCGGAAAATACGGTTTATCAAGTCCATGAACGCTGTTGGGGCGTTGGTGAGTCCGAACAACATCACAAAAAACTCATAATGGCCGTACCGCGTGCGGAAAGCTGTCCTCGGAATGTCCTCCTTTCGAACCCGGAACTGATGGTAGCCTGATCGCAAATCGATCCTCGAAAAGTATCCTGCCCCCTGAAGCTGGTAGAACAATTCGTCGATGCGTGGCAAAGGATATATGTTCTGCACGGTAACCCTGTTCAGCTGGCGGTAGTCAATACACAAACGCAAACTGCCGTCCTTCTTCTTGACAAACAGGACTGGAGCACCCCAAGGAGACACACTGGGTCGAATAAGTCCCTTATCCAGCAAATCTTGCAACTGACCCTTCAGCTTTCTAAGCTCCGCCGGGGCCATCCGATTAGGTGGTATAGAAATAGGCCCCGTGCCGGGAATCAAATCAATACAAAAAGCAATATTGCGCTCGGGCGGTAGCCCAGGAAGCACGTCAGGAAATAGATCAGGGAACTCGCTAACAATCGGAACCCGATCCAACGGAACCACTGTAGCTCTAGTATCGCAAACATGGGCGAGAAATCCCCGGCATCCCTTCCTCAAAAGCTCTCCAGCGCGAAAAGAAGAAATCAAACTGTGAGGGGCGGCACCACGGTCCCCCTGCACAACAAAAGCCGACTCGCCGGGAAAAAAAACCTAACTGTCTTCTCGCGGCAGTCCACAGACGCATAGCACGTGGCTAACCAATCCATGCCCAAAAGAACGTCGAAGTCCAACATCTCAAGAAGGATCAAGTTGACAAGAAACTCACTCTCGCCAATACGGACAATACAGGATCGGAATACGTGTCTAGCAACAAACGACTCTCCCACAGGAGTGGTCACAATAAGCGGCTGATCAAGCAAATCGGACTCTCTACCCAAACTCGGCATGAAATATATGGAAACATACGAGTTCATGGATCCGGGATCAAACAACACGTGTGCGTTAACAGAACATACGGAAAGGATACTTGAGAGCACTGCATTGGAGGCCTGCGCGTCCTGATGCGTCAAAGCAAAAACCCGTGCCTGTCCTCCACCTGCGACTGACTGTCCTCTCTGAACGAACCCTCCGCGGCCACGACCTCTCTGTGTGTGAGTCTGACGCGGAGTAACAGTAGGTACAATATGCAATGCCCTCTGAGGTGGTGAAGGTGGTAAGGTGACATGCGGTACTGCTGTATCCCCCCGTTGTATCTCAGGAAAATCTATAACGAGGTGAAGTAAACTGCCGCACCTAAAGCACCCCTACGACGACTGCTGACCCTCCCGTGGATACGAAATAAACATCTGGCCTCGTCCCGAATCTCTGCTACTCCTCGTGCCTGAACGAAACCTGTCGCGGCGTCTAAATGTTTGTCTCTGTGCTGATATACCAGTACAAACTCTATTCGGCTCTGGGACTACCGAAGTCTCAGCAAGACGCTCCTCGACTAATAGGGCTGCATCTACAGCTGCTGCATAGGTCTCGCAATGATGTGCGCTGATCGCAAGAATTAATGGGGTAAGCAAGTCTCGAACAAACCTCCTGACTCGTATCTCCTCAGTAGCCACTAAATATGGGGCATAGACAGATAGCTCGGTGAACAGCACGTCGTACTCTGCCACTGTCATCTCCGAAGTCTGACGTAAGGAATCGAACCTGCGCGCTCTAGAATCTCTGACACTCTGTGGAAGGAAGCAGGAAAGGAACACCGTCACGAACTCTATCCAGGTCATAGGAGGAAGACCTGCTGCTCTGCCCTTCTCGACAGATTCACACCATTTCTGCGCAAGGCCTTCCAGGCGAAAGCTCGCGAACTCTACCCATCTTGCATCTGAGCATCTGAGTGAACGACATATCCGAGCCATCCTATCAAGGTAAGACTGTGGGTCCTCTGCTGCATCGGTGCCTGTGAAGACCGGAGGCTTCAGCCACATAAACTCTGATAGCGATACTGTAATAACCTCCGTAGCTGCAGGGGCAACTGTCTGTACTATGGGTACCATCACGGTCCCTGTAGCGGGTGGAACTACCTCTGGTCGCTGCGCTCGAAGTGTCTCAACTAGCGATCCCATCATCTGGCGCATCTCCTGCATACCGGATCCCATCATCTGGCACATCTCCTGCATACCGACCCCTAGCATAGTGATCCGGTCTGTCAAAGGAGGAACAGTCTGCTCTGGTGCAACTGGTGTACTACCTGGGTCTCTCCTCGTCTTTGACTAATCAACTCTAATCTTGGCTCCCGCGGCCGCTCTCTGCGCCCTCGTAGTCTTTGGCGGCATAATGGCTGAAAAGAAAATAGGATTCGATAAGGATACAGATATCGAATCGCAAGAATGTATATACTCATGAAGGAATTTAAAGCAATAAGTCCTAAGGTCACTTAGGCGGAGTACCGTGTCGTGAGTATGCCGCGGAACATACACACGCTATGCCACTCTGCTTCAGCTACCTACCCCATCATACCAGGGTCATCCTACACTCCGAAAGGTAAAAGCTACGCTCTGATACCAACTTTTTCACGACCCGAAGTTCGACCCGTGACCGGCACTTAACCACGTAACGTCTACAGGCGTAACGCGACTAAGTAAGCTAAAACCCAGAAATCAAAACCATTAAAAATAGTGAGTGTTGAAAACATTTGTTTTGAAACTTTAGGATAAACCTTAAGTAGTTTAGTAACTTTCTTTAAAGTTCAAGTTATTATCTTAAAAATTTTGGCAGTATTTCCTTTGTAAAAACTAACCCTGAAATCGAGTACAAGACATGATATGAGTAAAATGATAAACAATATAATAAAGCATCCTAAACGGGAGCAATTACGCCAAACGGCGGAAACAATCACCACAAGTGTAATATAAGACCCCGTAGCAAAGAAATGAGCAATAAGTGAAAAACATCACAAATAATAAAAACTGCATAAGTAAAGTCGGCTCACACGAGCTCGACACCAGAGTACAAATAATATACATCATCGTCCTCACACTGGTCTCTAAGTCAATACATGAAAAGTAGATGGAGAGTACTAGATACAAAAGTGTGTACAAATGGAAATAATCGGATACCACAACCCACATAGCAGCAAAACAGCTCGCACACCAACTGAAATGGTATCCGTAGCCAAAAAATACAAGAAAGCAGCCTGCCACGACTACTTTGAGGGGCAGCCTGCAAATACTGTGGTACAACGGGGGTGAGTTGCCAACTCGTGAATATAAGTTAACATATAAAGGTAATCATGAGGATGCACGTACCGCGCTACTCTAACATATGCCAGTAGATAGCATCTATATGCGATGACCAAGATGTGCAATAATCATGCATAAGTACTCTATCAAGTGATACGACTACAGGATAAGATGCAAAATAATGAATGCTGAGCATGGGATGAAATAACATCTACACGGAATGTCAACGTGGAAAAATAACCGGTGTCCATCAATGCACCCAATCCCAATAAAACTCAGGCTCCGTCAACCTCGTCGGCCTTCAAATCCTGTAAATCTCTAAGAATCGTGAGTGCCCAACATCGGCACTCGAAAATATCATAAAATAATCGTGTCCAGCATCAACACGCAAATCCTCATATATCGGGCTCCGTCTGCGGAATCGGCCCTCGGCCCCGGCAGTACGGGTCATCCCATCTCCATCTATCGACTCTGGTAAGTATACTCCGGATAACCGCCAGGTCCAACCAATCACCGGTAGATACTAGCCACCCTGCCAGGCTCATTGTCTGCTCCACGAAAAACATTTCTCGCCCCGGGGAACTATACTGGGTCCACCACGAACCCGCAAACGGATCATCCAACTCCTCGATTCGGGTTTCAAGCACACGTCTCAGAACCGAGAAAACGCGTGGTGGACGCACCAAAATATCATATCAAGAGGAACCGGGTTTTTTAAAACAATGCATGCTTTCTTGAAAAATACCACGGTTCTCAAATCCAGAAATCACATGAAACCCAAAGCCAATGCGTAAATCCATGCGATGTGATATATGCATTATAGGTCATACTATGAGTAAAAGGGAGAAACCTCTCTTTAAGTAGATTCGGTTTTCAAAAGGTATCATGCGATCCCCAGTTTTTACCAAAAATCAACTTATCTAGGTAGGTACAATTTGTATATGTGTAAGTATGGATATGCAAATGAGCATGTGCACAAGTAACGTAATCATGTCAAATCATACATGAGGTGAGCTACAATATATTATCCATGGCAATTCTATAGTGTGAGTGTCATGGCAATTTCTAACGGTGTGTGTGTAACATGCAGATTAGTGCTCGTACAACATGAACCATTAGTAACAGTGCGGTGTGTTATAAATTCTAAGTTCATATACATATATATATAGCAGGAAATACGGTATGCAACCAAGGTATATGAATGCAAATATGCAGCTACTGTAGCCTATCAAGCCCGGACGCATAACGCCATACGGGCGATTTCCCCGTAGATGTTAAATCTACTCACCGTGGTCTCGTGCTATGTGTAGCCGACGACTTGTTTCCCCTTCTTCGCGGCGTCCGTCGTACTCGCCTGCGAACCCATAATTTCACGAAATAATACACATAAGCTAAAATCTACAAAAACGCGACATTAAAGCCAAACGAGAAACCCACGTCGCGAACCAAACGCGTGTGTGTCCGATACGCCAAAATGTGATTACGCGCTTGAAGCTACCCCGACGCGTCGCGATACGCAGAAAATCACCAAACCCACACACGTATCACACGTGTAGCGAAAGTTAAAGTATAGGAAATAGGATAAATGGTTCCAGATTTTCCTACAGATAGAATTTTACAAAGTTGCACATGCCATAAGTTTTAAAATTGTAGCAGATACCAACAGAACAAACCCCAACACCCAGGTCCCCTATCTAGCCGCAATTTGAGGCCAGAATGAATATTCCGGCGGCCCACCAAGGGAGTTGTGCTCCCGTGCTTCGTGTGTGTTCTCTAAATCTAGTGTACATGCTCCAGTAAATACAATTTTTGCCTGAAGTAATCGGGTCACAAGCAGATCACAACAGAGCACAAAACCTAGTTAAAAAGCTAATTTAAAACTAAATCAATACATTAGGGTATTTTAGTGCAACCTGAAGCAAACCCTAGGTTAAAACAAAAATATAAGCACTTAATTAAGTTAAACAAGCCATAAAAATGCTAACTTATCACTAACTTCACTAATTTCCCTTTATTAGCACCAAAAAGCACAAAAATACGATTTTTAGCTAATTAAACTACAAGTTATGAATTAAGGTTCTAAGGGTGAGTTTAATACTGTTAGTTATATGTATGCCCTAGAGGCCATTACTGCACATTGGATGTATATTGTAGTGGATGCTGGGACATATATAGGTAGGACTTTCTTGCTCGACATGATAGTACGCTATCTGCTTGCTCTTTATCTTAACATGTATACTTTCTGTCTCTCTGATTACATGTTGATAAAGCCCTTAGGAAGTGTACTCGACTTCCAGGACTGTGATGCAGATCATACTAGTGGGGCCTGGGTAGTCAGTGAGTACATCCTTCATTGTTCCTAGTCGTGGGAATATCGAGACGGGGCATCGATATTCCAGAGTAGACTAGCGTATATCTTCTTGACCCATGCGATGGGCGATGGATGATCCCATATCCATTGGTGTTTGACATCGAAGATGGTATGCGGGTGCTCAGTGAAGACTGGGTACACTGAACGGACTCGCCGAGAACTCCCAGATGGTATTATACCTCACGTCAGATGGCAGTTCTCTGGTGACACTGGTACAGCTTAGTCTGTAGACCCGAGATCGTCATAGAGTCTTATGTGTCTCCCACTGTGCTTTGATTTCCACCCTACCACGTCTCTACTGAGTTGTGCAAACAGGTGGTTTTTGGGTACAGTCCCGATTCACATGGAGGAAATGAGCGATAGGAGGGGATTCGTCTCTCCCGGTATTGGGGGTTGATGTTGCGCTGTGCTCGACTGGCCATAACAGGAAATCCCTGGCCAGGGTTGCTGTGATATACTGGTAAGAGTTATCAGTAGTTTCACGAATGTTATGGACCCTACGTCGGCATGACTTATCGAGCTATTGGGGTCTGACGTTTACCACCTCTAGGCGAGATATGCGACATATCAGACGAACAGACCGGACTATATGGTTAGTGTTACTGGTTGGATTCACAGGAGTGTGAGCGGGCTTGCTCGTCGATCTTCTGATCGCTCAATACCCGGGTGGCCGTTACGTTTAGCAGACCGCTTGCGGCTTGTGGGTGTTTGATATGATCATCATCTGCTGCCGGCGTATTGACGAGTCTTTAGAGTCCTACCCAGAGGTTTCCTAGCTCAAGCGAAACGAAATAGGAGTGCATATAAGATATGTGCGGGACCGAGAATAATGCGTGTATGTGATACCGTATTACATTCTCGCGATGAATGTATCGATTGGTTATATGCGATGTAACCTAGTTATCGAATCAAGGATTGATTCGATAAGCCGATACATAGGATACAAGTCGGTTTATATGCGATATGACCGGATCGTTAAATCAAATGTTGATTTAATGATTTAATGTATAATTTTATATTTGATATATCACTTTGCATTAACTAGTATTGGTTGACTTTAAAAGGATTTTCTCACTTGAATTGTGCAAGTTGTATATGTGATATATTTCTTTGTGCACATGATTGTATCATGTTTGATGATACATTCTTGTTTGGTTTTGTGTAAAGTATTAAACCATGGTTAGTTAGTGATTAGGGTTTCATCTTATTCATTTATCTTTTTATTTTATTTATTTCAAAAGAAAAAGATAAAGATAAATGAATGGTTGAATCTTTTATTTTTAGTTGAAGTTTCTTGAAACTTTGACTAAGTCATTCTTTTGACCTTTTGCTTAACCCTAACCATTTAACTAACCTAAGTTAATTCTCTACACTTAACTATAGTTGAAGTCATGATAAGTATTTATTTAATTATCTCATTTTTAATTAACTTATCATATCTTCTTCTTCTTCTTCTTCTTCATCTTCTTCAAAATGAAGAAAGCTTGCTACTCCAATGGCAAGTCATGAAATCTAATGAGAAATCCAAAAATAAAGTTAACCCACTTTCTATTTCTTCATCCTCTACCTCTTGCCAAGTAGTATAGGGTGTTTCCTTCATAAGTTTTTCCGACTTGGTGAAGTTGGAGCTTGTTCTAGCGATGCCTCGACGTAGATCATCTTCGGCATGGACATCGACGACCTAGCTCGCTTATTCTTCGACGAAGCCGACGTTGGAGTCCGGATTCTTTTTGGACAGCGGAGGGGACTTCATTGCGGAGCCGTGGAGGTGGTGGACCGAATCTACAAAGGTTGTATGTCCGTTCCCTTAGTTAAAATGATAACTAGTTTCTTTTTCGCCTATGTATATCTAGCAAACGATCCGTTCTAGGGTTTGTAGGCACCGTATTTTTAGAAATTAGAATGTTTGATCACTTGTAAGACATCACTAGGGTGCCTAGGAACCCTACAGTGGTATCAGAGCCTAGCTAGAGCCTTAGGCGAAGTCCTGACGGAGTTAGAAGTTCGAACGAACACAAAACCCCGACCGGAATATGCTCTCTGGACTTTTTCCGAAAATGCGGATTTTTGTGTATTAAAAATGCCTAAAAAATTCAATAAATAATTATAAGAATTACTGTGCAAACTCAGGCGAAAGATTCATCCAACAGGACGCGGAACCGCGGCAGAAGCCCAGCTTCTGCGGCGGTTCCGCGGCTAGGTAGTGACGTCATCACATATTTTCTGCACAGTAATTCCTATTTAATTATTCTGGATTTTATGGGAATATTTAAAATTTATTCCAGAGTTGAATGTTTTGAGTTGTATTGGGAACTCGGTGTATTCGATCGGACTGTCTAAATTTTGTCGGTGTGCTTTTCCGGTTATTTTTAGAATATGTTAAAAAGTTCGACCGGATATAAATACCCACTTTTTCCCCTGCCGGGAAACTTCCAATTGTTGTATTTTTCCGTAGTTTAACGACGTTCTAAGTAGTGCAAGTAACGCGATGGACCCTCTAGAAGACAACAAACCTTAACTCGATTATGTAACCGTCTTGAACTGCCCTTTGAACCTTCGGGTTTGGGGCAGTACGGCGTGCCACATGTGAGGCGTTGGCTTGACCCTTCTACGGCTGGACCGTCGGTACTGAGGCACGAACTGAATGTTGTTAGACTTATTTCATGTGTTGATCTGTATCGGGAAAACTTGGGTGTTCGATTGTTCGATCGAAAAGTTTAACATTTTCTGTTTATCTGGAATGGGATACAATAATTGGAATTCACAAATTGTTATAAGATAACGGAATGAATATTATAAACATAGCAAATTAGTCTCACTTGATTGGTTGCCACGGAATTTTGATGTGATCAAAAGTCCGTCGCAATCACGTAGCGTACGCGGATACTCGCCGGGTAAACTTAATAGACAGCCTCGCTCCATAACCCCGACCAAGTGACTGTAGGAGAACCCCGTCGGCGAAAGCATCCGTTCGGGTGCTCGCGGCAGCGGTGTTCCGCCTTGGTGCACTTCGTCGACGGTATCGGGGGTGCGGCCGTCTACTCAAGTTTGCGACGAGCATTCGATCAGAATGTCGGGAATCCTGTTGAATTGCCCGACTTGATATTGAAAAGAGTTTTCGATAATGAGACTAAAATGCGGGGTTTATAATTGTTAGGCATGTGATGTCTAAGTAATTCATTTGGTCAGGCATGCGATGTCTGAGGTGGTTGCGGATTCCAACAGTTGTAGTTTTATACTTTCTTTTCTGTGACCGTAAGTGTAATATGTGATATCTCCGGTTTCGTTGCTATATGTCAACGACAATTGGGATACGCATGTTTACTTACGTTGATGACATGTGATGTTATGTGTTGCTGGATATGTTATATTGGATCGTCGTGTTTGAATAGCCGGGGGTTTTTATGTGAGATGAGTGTTTTTCATTTTCATTCATGTAAAAACTTGTATGTAATATTCTTTTATTGGGGCGCTTCCAGGTTGCGGAAGTAGTCACCGTTTGTATATTATTTACTTTTCCGCACTAGGATAGACCCAAGGAGGAGAGCACAAGTAACCGGGTTCTGGAGTCCAGTGGGAGACCAACTCGAGGAGTCGAGCCCGGGTCTCCTAACTCCAGAATTGGTAGGGTTGCTTGCCGCTCTCGTAGGGGTCTAGGGGTGTGGGATTGGCTATTCATCACGACCGTGGAATCCGTGTTTTATACTGGCTCGTATTGAAAACACGGACGTCCTAGTATATCCAATATTTCATATGTTTCTTCTGCTGTGTTTTATCTGAGATCATGCGATGTTCTGTGGCAGATATTATATATAGTATATATGATATATTATATAGACGTTACTTATGTTTTACACCCGCGCTAGCCCTGCCCCGCTCTGCCGTTAGTTACCTAACCTAACGGTGCACGAGGGGACATCGAGGCGAATGCGGATGGCATAAGTGTACGTCATATCTATCTGTGATGTTTAGGTAAATTAAATGATGGGATATTCATTAATGAGATTAATGAAAGAAAATAAACCTAATTGATGTTGTGGAATCGAATTTCAAAATAAAATAGGTAGCTACAGTTCTTGCTTTGCATCGTGGTGTTCCTTGTAGAACATCCTGCACCTTATTCGATAGGGAAAGGACCGAGATCTCTTCACCGGGAGTGACTCCTTTAGCAATAACTGGAAGATGCTACAACCTTCGGTTTGTCATTTGATCGCTTCTATAGTTTCTGCTTTGCACAGTGATATATATGATATATCCCGCACCTCATTCGACGAGGAAAGGGCCGACGATCCCTTCACCGGGAGTGACCCCTTTAGCAAAACTAGAAAAGCTTCAAAAACATTCCATTTAAAAACCATTTGATTCCGCAACGAGATCAAGTTCAAAGCGTCAAAAGTTTACACAAAAACCAGCCGCAACCCTCCGTCATTTTAGGAAGTAGAGTACTTAGTATTCATGCTGTGTTTGTTGACCATAGTCAAGGCACAGTGTACGGTAGCTAAGTGATGTCTTCCTACACCGCATATGATGCGATTAGTTAGGACAGTCGCGTGACTTTGTTGACCTTAGTTAAGGGTCATGTGGGTGGGTCTAATTAATCACGAAATGACCGGTAGAACTTGACTAGTACTTATGATTTGTTGACCATAGTTAAGGTCATAGGTGCTAGGGGTAAAAAACCTTTATCGGGAGTTTCAAGTGTTGAAATTTGCAATGAGATTGCATACCTTCTATATGATAGTTGGATCCCGATACCCACTGCGAGTAATTGTTACTCCTGGGAGAGTTTTGCACTTTGCAATTAGCCGATCAAGTAGGTGTCTAGAAAGGTGTCAACGGGGTTACGCCTCTGGGAAAACGAGGTTTACTGTAATTAGGTCCGTGCGAAAGCACGGGGAACCTCCCTCAAAGTACCGACACTGGCCTGGCTGAAAGATTTGCGAACTTGTAGAGTGTAATTAATCCCGGCTAGTTTTTCCTTTTAGGGTTTGAAGGAAGATTTGATAAAAACAGTGGGAGCCATCCTGATTAGATAAAATATATAACCAATCTGATCTTGCAAGAGCGCACGCTGAGTGTTTTCTTCTCTCTCTCTCCAAGTAGCGACCATATCACGCCTTAATCAAGATAATAAAACGGATTTTTGACCGAACCCGCTTGTTATACTGAGCTGGGGAACGTTGGTCCCGCTCCAACTTATAATTGTTATAAGACAGAGCAGGAAATTGGGGAATACCAGATTTCCCGTGCCGCCCAAACGAAGAGAGTGCATGTTGATGCATCATCTTCGGGTGTGTTCGTTAAACAGAACTGTTTCTCAGTATCCTCTAAATCCTGGGTATATGATACCGGATCAGGATCCCAGATATGTAAGCTGTTACATAGGGCTACAAAAAGGTAGAAAAACTGAGAACGGGTGATAAGTTTCATGAGACAGAAACCGGGGCAAGTGTTGCAGCCAAGTCTGTTGGTCACTGTCACCCTGTATTACCAATACATTGATTCTGAACAAATGCTATTAGATACCGAACCTGATATACAAAATCATGTCAGTCTCTTTATTAGTAAAGAAGGATATAATTTTGTATTGTTGGATAATGTTTTGAACATTTCCTATATCAAAAGTTGGTCGGTTCAGGCACGTTATCTAAAAGCATTGAAGTTCTAAATCAAACTACAGTTCCTAGTATACAGAACACACACAAGAGGAAGAGTTCAGAAATGAACGAATCATTCTTGAGGCATTGTAGACTAGGTCACATCAATGCGACCCGACTGGCTGAAGTTACATTTTAGATGCATATTTAAATCAGTTTGAATTTACATCTTGTGAAACTTGCCAATCATGTCACAAAGATTAGATGACCATAACTCTGTTTATTAGAAACAAAGAAAGAGTTAGTAAACTCTTGGGACTGATACATGATGATGTATGTAAAGTCTCCTGTCTACACATGCCAGGACTGGTTCTTCATACTTCGTTATATTCTCTGATAATCTCTCAAGATTCAATCATATATTCCTGTTGAAACATAAGTCCGAACCTTTTGAGGTATTCACAGAATATAAGTTAGAAGTAGAGAACCAATAAACGGGTATAAGTATTATGTCCTATGATGAGATCAGGGAGGAGAATACTTGTGCATAGAATTCCTGGACTATTCTAAAGGAGAATGAGATTCTCTCTCAGCATTACTCCTCCGTATACACCATAGCACAATGGTATATCGGGGCGGAGCAATTGCACAATATTAGATATGGTGTGCTCTATGATGAGTATTACTAAGTTACCTATTTCCTTTTGGGGTTATGCACTTGAGAAGCTGCATACCTATTGAATTAGGTTTGAATCAGATCAGTGCCTACCACTCCATATGAGATGTGGTGTGGGAAGATCCCATCTCTTAAGCGAGTTAGGATTTGGGGTTGTCCGGCCTATGTTTAAAGCAAAATCCGGACAAGATCGAGGCAGGATCAGTTCTGTAGAACTGGAAAGGTTCCAGCTATACAAAACTGCAGTTGATGATTTGACAGAACCAAAGGATTCTATAGTTCCCGACGAACCTCAGCCTCTCCGCCGATCTGGTAGGGTTCCTCATCTGCCTGAGAGATACCTCGGTTTCTCGATGACAGTGGGAGCAAGGATTGCATCATGAGATGATGAGCCAACCAGTTTCGAGCAGACCATCGAGAGTAGGGACTCTGTAAGAATGGCTGGATGCTTAGCAATCTGAGATGGAATCCATGTACACCAACAAAGTATGGACTTTAGCTGCTATATCTGAAGGGTTAAATCCCCATCAGGAGCAAGTATATCTTGAGAAGATTACTTGGTGTAGATGGAAAAGTTGAGACTTTCAAAGCTAGACTTGTTAAAGGTTTTCGTCATCGACCAGGCGTGGATAATGATGAAACCTTTTTCCAGTAGCTATGCTTAAGTCTATCCAGATCCTACTTACCACGGCTACATACCATGACTACGATATCTGGCGGTTGGGTGCCATGACTGCTTTTCTAAATACTGATTTAGAAGAGAACGTCTGTAAGAACACAGCCAGAGGTCTTCGTAAACAGTGGGAGCAGCGAAAACGTGTGCAAGTTGCTTTACAAAATAAAGCAAGCATCGCAGAGTTGGAACGTCTGTTTTGATGTGATAATCAAAATGTTTGACTTCATCAAAATGGTAGACGAACCTTGTATATACAAAAGGGTAGTGGAGAGTAAGGTGGTCATCTTCGTATTGTACGTAGACAACATACTCTTGATAGGAAAAGAGTTTCCTATACTACGATCGATCAATCTCCTATTATCACTAGGATTCCCCAAACAGGATCAAAGTGATACCTCCTAAATCCTGAGTTTTCATCTATGAGATAGATGTAATTGGATGCTAGGATTCTCACTAGATGTAGTGAGATGGTATCAATCGATCCTGGGGTGAATCACTGGAAGAGTTCCAGGGTGATAAAAACGACTGAATGTCAGTCACAGGCACTGTCTTTACCCTCAGTAAAGGGACGGTATGTTGGAAGAGTTCCAAGCTAGATACCGTGGCAAACTAGACGATAAAGGCTTGTAACATCGCTATTGAAAATACTACCAAAGAGGAAGTTTGGGTGTATATTGGTTCATAAGATGAACTTGGTTCCTGCCATTGTATGACAATGGAAGTGTGGCTTCGGCCCTAGAGCCTTGGTCCCATCAGTGACCCAGACATATTCTGAGGAAGTATCACCTGATCATGGAGATAGTTGATCTCCAGGGTGATCGAGGTTAGGAGAGTAGACTCAGAGGACAACACGGCGGATCCACTCACGAAGGCCTTTTTCCCAAAGAGAGACTTTTAGGGGATGGTTGAGTATGTGATACTGCAACTACTGCTACAGATGGCCCTAGTGCAAGTGGGAGATTGTTAGTTATATGTATGCCCAAGAGGCCATTACTGTACATTGGATGTATATTGTAGTGGATGCTGGGACATATATAGGTAGGACTTTCTTGCTCGACATGATAGTACGCTATCTGGTTGCTCTTTATCTTAACATGTATACTTTCTGTCTCTCTGATTACATGTTGATAAAGCCCTTAGGAAGTGTACTCGACTTCCAGGACTGTGATGCAGATCATACTAGTGGGGCCTGGGTAGTCAGTGAGTACATCCTTCATTGTTCCTAGTCGTGGGAATATCGAGACGGGGCATCGATATTCCAGAGTAGACTAGTGTATATCTTCTTGACCCATGCGATGGGCGATGGATGATCCCATATCCATTGGTGTTTGACATCGAAGATGGTATGCGGGTGCTCAGTGAAGACTGGGTACACTGAACGGACTCGCCGAGAACTCCCAGATGGTATTATACCTCACGTCAGATGGCAGTTCTCTGGTGACACTGGTACAGCTTAGTCTGTAGACCCGAGATCGTCATAGAGTCTTATGTGTCTCCCACTGTGCTTTAATTTCCACCCTACCACGGCTCTACTGAGTTGTGCAAACAGGTGGTTTTTGGGTACAGTCCCGATTCACATGGAGGCAATGAGCGATAGGAGGGGATTCGTCTCTCCCGGTATTGGGGGTTGATGTTGCGCTGTGCTCGACTGGCCATAACAGGAAATCCCTGGCCAGGGTTGTTGTGATATACTGGTAAGAGTTATCAGTAGTTTCACGAATGTTATGGACCCTACGTCGGCATGACTTATCGAGCTATTGGGGTCTGACGTTTACCACCCCTAGGCGAGATATGCGACATATCAGACGAACAGACCGGACTATATGGTTAGTGTTACTGGTTGGATTCACAGGAGTGTGAGCGGGCTTGCTCGTCGATCTTCTGATCGCTCAATACCCGGGTGGCCGTTACGTTTAGCAGACCGCTTGCGGCTTGTGGGTGTTTGATATGATCATCATCTGCTGCCGGCGTATTGACGAGTCTTTAGAGTCCTACACAGAGGTTTCCCAGCTCAAGCGAAACGAAATAGGAGCGCATATAAGATATGTGCGGGACCGAGAATAATGCGTGTATGTGATACCGTATTACATTCTCGCGATGAATGTATCGATTGGTTATATGCGATGTAACCTAGTTATCGAATCAAGGATTGATTCGATAAGCCGATACATAGGATACTAGTCGGTTTATATGCGATATGACCGGATCGTTAAATCAAATGTTGATTTAATGATTTAATGTATAATTTTATATTTGATATATCACTTTGCATTAACTAGTATTGGTTGACTTTAAAAGGATTTTCTCACTTGAAATGTGCAAGTTTTATATGTGATATATTTCTTTGTGCACATGATTGTATCATGTTTGATGATACATTCTTGTTTGGTTTTGTGTAAAGTATTAAACCATGGTTAGTTAGTGATTAGGGTTTCATCTTATTCATTTATCTTTTTATTTTATTTATTTCAAAAGAAAAAGATAAAGATAAATGAATGGTTGAATCTTTTGTTTTTAGTTGAAGTTTCTTGAAACTTTGACTAAGTCATTCTTTTGACCTTTTGCTTAACCCTAACCATTTAACTAACCTAAGTTAATTCTCTACACTTAACTATAGTTGAAGTCATGATAAGTATTGATTTAATTATCTCATTTTTAATTAACTTATCATATCTTCTTCTTCTTCTTCATCTTCTTCAAAATGAAGAAAGCTTGCTACTCCAATGGCAAGTCATGAAATCTAGTGAGAAATCCAAAACTAAAGTTAACCCACTTCCTATTTCTTCATCCTCTACCTCTTGCCTAGTAGTATAGGGTGTTTCCTTCACAAGTTTTTCCGACTTGGTGAAGTTGGAGCTTGTTCTAGCGATGCCTCGACGTAGATCATCTTCGGCATGGACATCGACGACCTAGCTCGCTTATTCTTCGACGAAGCCGACGTTGGAGTCCGGATTCTTTTTGGACAGCGGAGGGTGTTGGAGATAGTGCCCTCAGGGTCAATTATTAGGTCACAGGTATGTGATTGCAATGATTGATGGAGGACCTATCCCGGTAGGACAGTCTTACTCGAGATGATAGTATGCTATCTGGTTTACCTTTATCATCGTGTACTGCTTTAGGTGACCTGACAAGTCGCTATTACACGTTGATAGAGCCCCTAGGATTCTTGCTTGACCACCAGCAGTATGAGGGCGATCATATAAGTGGGAGCTGGGAGTCTATAAGCATATCCTTAAATGGTCCCTAGTCGTGTGAGTTTCGAGACAGGGCATCGATACTCCATAGTAGACTAGTGTATACAGTCGAGACCCCGACGAGGGGCGGTGGCCGGTCTCACAAGCCACTGGTGTCAGTAGGATCACCTAAGATGTATACAGGTGCTCATTGGGTTATGAGTACACCGGACAGGACTCGCCGGGAACATGCCAGTTGGTCATATACCAGACGTCAGATGGCAGTTCCCAGGTGACATGTGTACAGGTTAGTTCATCGACCTGGGGATCGTCATTTGTCTTGTGTGAGTTCCCACTGTACTTTGATTACTACCCTACCACGGCTCAAAGGAGTCGTGCAAACAGGTTTTAGTTGGGTACAGTCCCGAGCCACATGGAGGCAGTGAGCGTATCTTCAGGGGTTCGTCTCTCCCGGTATTGGGGGTGAGGTCGTGCTGTGTCTAGGAGAGCCATTACACGAAGCCCTCGGCCGAGGCAAGGAGATTTACTGGTAGGTATTCCAGTAGTATCTCAGGGTGTTCTGGGCTACACTCCGACACGACTTGTACCGCTTTTGGGTGTCTGACTTTCACCAACCCCCTAGGCCCTCCATGCGATGCTCATTGACGAACGGACCGGACTGTACGGATATTGTCACTGACAGGCTCAGTAGGGTTGTCAGGCTGAGTTCGCTCACAGACATTCTTTTTAGTCAGTACCTGGTAGCCCGTTACGTATTGGCTTATACCTCTGACGTGCTAGTGGTTAAATCCACAACCAAGGTGTTGACGAGTCTTTAGAGTCCCCCACATTCAGTTACTCAGCTTTCGGGCGAAAGGTTGTAGAGGCCGTATGGAGATATGGCAAGGTCCGATCAGATACGTGCGGTATTGCACGGATCAGGATCGGACAGTTTGTACTATAGGCCGTATGGATATATGGCAGGGTTCGATCAGATACGTGCGGTATTGCACGGATCAGGATCGAACAGATATAACTAGCCGGTTTTGGTATAAGACGGATTCTAGTATAGTACAGTGGAGATTTTGTCTCTTGGCATTTGTATTTCGGTCGAAATACAGATGCGGGTGTGTATGCACAGTATCGGGGTTTTCCTGTAATTTATTACGGGACCAGTTTTCTGGAGTTGCCAGTTTGCTTTCCGTTTCGGCCAATTTCCTTTTGTTTCGTTCATTGGCCGAAGGTTGGTGGAGGAGGGTTTATTTGCATTGTTGCAAATAAGCATTTGTGGTGGAGGTCTTTGCAATTTGTTGTATCATGATAGCCATACCTTTTGCCTTGACTTCTTAACTTTGTTTTTCATGATGGCTTGACTTTGGATCATCATGGTTGTTGATGATGAGGTTGGTGGTAGGTGGTTGAGTGTTGGTTTTGCTTTGTTATCATGTTCTTTCATGATTCCCTTTTGCATTATTGTTCCACTCACTCCCTCTTTGGATGGCTCTCTCATTCTATCATATGAGTCCCTCATTTTCTCACCCCCCACACTTGTGATGGCCGGCCCAAGCATATAGGGGCTGTCCAAAATTTGTGGTGTGGATTTTTGGCTCATTTCATGTTGCAAAAATCCCACAAGATCTATCTCAAAAGCTCCAAGTTCAATCCCTCCACAAAAGGCAATTCCACAAACCCCAAAATGAGACTTCTTCTCTAGATATTCTACAGCATATCTTGGGCACGTCGAGTAGCCGGCTTCGCGCCCGAGTTGCCTCGGCATTGAGGTGGGAGCCCGTAAAAGAAGTAGGCGATGTGGTGCACTTCCGGCGACGAGGAGGAGACGGAACATTCCGCAGGAGATCGGGACGACGACGAGAAGACCGGAGGAGTCGGATCTGTCGGTATACTTCTCTTCCCTATCTTGTTTGTAGCTTAGACTTGTTAATGGTTACGATCCGGATGTTTAGTGCGCGGTGGTGCCGGTTTGCTAAGTCCGCAAAATTAAAGTTTTTCACCGCTTCCGCATTCCGGCGTCGGATTGACGGCCGGGGCGCCGCCGTGCACTTACAGTGGTATCAGAGCCTTGCCATTAACTTAGTCTAGCTTGGTTTAATGTGTTTGCATTTCCGATCGATCAAAAAGTTCCAAAACTGCATTTTACCTTCGCATCAGTTTCTGTTGAAAATTTTTGGTCTCGAAAAATTTTTGAGGTTGTAAAATATTGATGTACTGGAAAATCTAAGAGCTCTGTAAAAATTCGATGAAGTGACTCCACAGTTGGAGCGCGGAACCGCCGCGAAAACCCCCTTCCCGCCGCTGTTCCGCCGCGCACTGTGGAGATCACTGCACCAATTTTTTAGAGAGGCTTTCTGGGGTGTAAAGTGGTGTTTTGGAATAATAACATTGGGCCCATAATTTCTTGATCTGCTACAGTTTTGATTGGGGGCCCACTTGTTAAAATTTGATTGATCGAATATTTTAAACACATTTTTCACAGTATTTACATTATATCTGCGACCGTGAATGTCACTTGATCGGTAAATCCGGTCTAACTGCTATAGCCCGGTTAGACGGATTTGCGAACGTGACTTTCACATTGATGTTCTGTTTTTGCTGTGATGTTGCGGATCGGTCGTGGGGGATAGCCTGGATGCAAGGCTAGTACAGTTGTGGTTGTATTATGTACATTTGATATTGCGGGGCGAGCGTCCGACATGTGGACTGCCGTCACTGCCTGATTGTATTATTCTTTTGGGGCACGACCTGGTTGCGGTCGATGTACCCGGTGTATGTATATTTTACTTTCTGTACTAGGATTACCCCGCGGTGGGGTGCACGGATAGCCGGGTTCTAGAGGGCAACAAGCCCGCATCTCATGGCATTGAGACGGAGGGGGCTTCACTCTAGGATTGGCGGGCTATTCGCCGCACTCGTAGGGGGTACAGGTTGACCCAGGAGGGGTGCCCAAGTTACCGGATTCCGTGAAGTGCTGGGTGGTCCATTCACGGTACTGAAAGGGGCTGCCTCGCTTCAGGTTTTGGCGGGTGACTTGCCGCGCCCGTAGGGGTCTAGGATTTCATTGCGCAGGCTATCCACACGACCAGGGGAACGTCGGGTTTCAGCAGTGGCTCTGTGAAACTCGGGGATCCCAGATATCTGTATTGTTCTGTGATGCTGTACATTTTCTGTGATGTTGCATTTCTTTTCACGCCTTGAGCGAAATATAATATATTGGTATATATATTAGTAGATGTTGTATATGTTTTACATCCGCGCTAGTCCAGTCCCCGCTCTGTCGTTAGTTAGCTAACCTAATGGGTAATGACGGGACCCAGTGGCGAATGCGGATGGCATATACGTACATCAGTATATTTTCGTTCTTTTTGGTGTGATCAATTGATGGGACTGCATTGATTCGGATCAATGCAAGTTAAAAACAAACCTAATCTGATGTTGTTGGAACACTTTTTTTCAAAAAGTTGTTATTGCAAGGACGTTCATTTTTGTTTTGCATCGAGATATTCAGTTGGAATATCCTGCTCCTCAGTCGACGAGGCAAGGGCCGAGATCCCTTCACCGGGAGTGACCCCTTGGACAAAAAGTTTGCGTCAGGGCATTAACTTCACTATAGCCGATTACTTTTGCTTTGCATCGCGGTATTCAGTTGGAATATCCTGCACCCCATTCTACGGGAAAAGAGCCGAGATCCCTTCACCGGGAGTGACCTCTTTAGCAACGGTTTTCGTCACTATATTTTAAAAGCTATCCGTTCCTTCGACGATATCAAGTTCTTTACGTTAAAGGTTTTCGCCAGAAACCATTCGTAGCCCTCCGTCGTTTCATATGGGTAGTCAATAGTATTCAAGCTGTGTTTGTTGGCCAAAGTCAAGGCACAGTGTTTGGTAGCTGTTGGTTATTCATATGCAGCATAGATAGATGCGTTGGTTTGGGACAGTCGTATAGCCTTGTTGGCCAAAGTCAAGGGCTTGTGCGGGTGGATTCGAATCAACCTGGAGAATGACGGGTAGAACTTGACATGTGACTTATGATTTGTTGGCCAAAGTCAAGGTCATAAGAGCATGGGGCAGAAATCACATCGGGAGTTTCAAAAGAACTGAAACTTGCCAGATATGCGCATACCTTCTGGAGTGTGATACCGTGAGCGGATTCCGTCACGTTGTCATGCGATGATAGTTGGATCCCGATTCCCACTGATGAGTTAGTTTACTCCTCGGGTAACCCCGACTAATTCTTCTTTCAGGTTTGGAGGAGAATTTGAGGTACAGTGGGAGGATTCCAGATTAGATAAATTGGTAACCATTCTGATCTAGGTTAGAGTGCACGCTGAGTGTTTCTTTTCACTCTCTCTTTGGCTGCGACCATTGACCCGACCCTAAGACTTTGACTCAGAGACCAAGTTGACCGAACCTTCTTAAACACTGGCTTTTGGATTGTCAGAGTTGCAAACCTCATTGCCGCTCCTACTTTTACCCTTTTCTCCAGGACACCCCGTATTGCTACGAACGTCCACTTCCATTGGACAAAACCATCTTATGGTTAGATACGAACTCGAAAGAATTTATTCGAGGATGGTTTCAGGTTCTGGAGAAAACGGATAGGATTATTCAGTTGTCTTTTCTTTTTACCATCTCTCAGGTTACGAGTACTCCTTGGTTTAGGGGTAGTACACCTATTACGCAAATTGGATTGTCTTCTTCCAAACCATAGGCTGGTGCCAACCGGTAGGGAATGAAGAAAACCAATTAGCCTAATGATGGTGTACAGAAGGTATTGAGTTAAGACAAAGTAAGGGATTAGTAAGAGGGCAAAGTAAATTGCAACAGATATTCACGACCAAACCAAGTATTCCTTCGCCAATCCTAAATCACCTTTGTATTTCTCCAGGACACTCCGTATCACTACGAAGATCCACAGTTTATTGGATACTCCATCGTATGGTTATATACGAACTCGAAAGGAACTTGTTCCAGTTCGGGGATGGATTCTGGTTCAGGAGAAATAGGAATAAGGTTTATTCGGTTGTCTTTTATCTTCACCTTCTCTCATTGCGAGTGTTCCTAGGATTAGGACAGTACACCCATTATGCTTATTGGATAGTCTTCTTCCAAACCATAGGCTGGTGCCGAACGGTAGGGAAGGAAGAAAACCATTTGGCCTAAAGGGGTGTGCAGAAGGTAATGACTAAAGACATATGAAGGGATTTGGAGAGGTGGCAAAGGATTATACGGTTACAGTCGTGAATCTGGAAGAGGCATTACTAGGAATACCAGGATACCCCATCGAAACATTTCATGTTTCAGTCTCACTGTGTACTGTTAAAGGAAAACTGATTTCCCGATTAGACACTTGCTCCAGGGTTCTCACATCTGTATGGTTTTACAGATGATGAGTGGGAGTAAGTTATTGGGAATTAGGTGACTATCCTCATTATATCGGGATTCGTTGCAATCGGTGATATTTGAGGAAATCACCTGGGCTGTTTGCCGGTCGGCAAATATTTGGTTTTGAATATCCGCTTTTATGCACCAATTTCAAATTGATATATCTGTACGTCTATTTTCATAGAGTGAGATATACCTTTCTGAAATTATGTCGATGACATTTACCTATACCAGTGGATGGTTAGGTAAGGAGCATTAAACGGCGGTGTAATTCTTCCTAACCATAAGTACAGTTTTCAATCTACGACACACAGTGAATGAGTTATCAAACTCAAGGGACTTATACAGAGTATTGTATGTTGTCCAGGGTCTATCAGGACAGAGGGGTTGGTCCTCGTACTATATTCGGTTCACTTATGACTTCTCTAGTTTTTAGACAGGTGTTTCGTGGAAACACATGGTCCGAATTTTGAGAAGTTATAGGTATTTGAATAGAGTAGAGAACCAGGTGTAGCAAGTATCGGGATTCTTCAAAGAGATCGAAGATGTAGATACTTGTGTATGGTATTCGGTTGGTAGTAGTGACTAAGAGAACTTGCTTCTCTTTCAGGTTACTCATAATTGGAAGCATTCCTAAGTTGAGTAACGCTGATCGGCCTCCTTCCATTTAGTTGACATGCACTGGAGAAAGTTGCATGATTTGGATCTGGTTCAGTTAAATCAGTGCCTCTGGTCCTATATGGGATATAGAACAGTTCGTATCTTGACGTTGTTAAGGTACGGGGAGTTGTCCAGCTTATGATTAAAACCAGACTCTGGATAACTCAAGGCACGTTTCTGTAATGGCTGTTTGTGGGTTGACCCAGGCTATGAAGAGGGTTGACTTTCTACCATCTGGATGAACAATAGCGATATTGTTCTAGACTCGCCACAGTTTTATTAAAAATGGATTTTTTCAGAAAACAGTAGTGGGAGTATGGTAGAACTGGAAGTGATTCCAGAACCACAAACGATTACAAAAGATTTGATAAGGAACCTAAAGATTCAATCTGGATTGACATTCCATTGACCACTCCGCAGATGAGGTGGGTAACTTCAGGCACCGAGAGGTACTACGGTAGCCTCAAGGACGGTGACAGGGAAGTTCTTGTTTACCCACACTTGCCATTGCTGTTGTTCCAGACTGTGAGACCCGGCGGGAGGATGGGTATAGCGTCGTTCTAAACTTGTTTTAGAACTGTACGTGTATATGACTCTGCCAGAGGGTTGTCGTAGTCAGTGGGAGCAGCGGAAGCATTGGTGGACAGGTAGCTTATGTCTATTTATAGACTAAAGCAGATGTAGCGGAGATAGATCATCTATTTCTGACGTGACAGTCATGGGTTTGACTTCATCAGAATAGGGGATGGATCTGTTGAGAAGGTAGTAGGGTGTGATATCCTGGTATTTGGATGACATACACAGAATAGGAAAAGAAACTCCTATACTACAATCGGTTATACTTTGGTCGTCACACAGTGGTTTCTCCATATAGGAAATGGATTTTGTATCAAACATACTGGTTACTAGATCTATGGTTTTAGATCTAGATTTGGGTGGTTTCCCAATCAGGGTACTTAGACAGCATTCTAAGAGTATTTAGAATGGACGACTCCTGGCACGGTAGTGTACCTGCAGGTAATGGAGTCACCCTCTCTAAAGGTGTCTTACAAACTAAAGGGGAGAGGGAAGTGCATGATTGGCAGATCACTTGCTCAGGCAATTGAGTCAATCATGAGATGTCAAGTACCACACCAGATATTGTTTTTGCACTAGATGCAATAAGTTGACATTAATCCAATCCTGGAGAAACAGTCGGAAGCAGTTTTAGAACATAAGTGAATGTTCTAGGGATATGATAACGACAGCCTCATTCGTGAGACAGTTATCATTCCAGGCTTCCAAGGTGACATGGACGACAAGGAGGTTGTCAGAGTTATGGTTTTCCCTCTGACGAGGGGCAGTATTTTGGACAGGTGGTCCAAGGCAATACTGAGGGAGGCATGGCGCAGGATACTGATTAAGTTCAGTTGACGATACAGTCTAAGAAGTTTGGATTTGGAGTTCATTTATGAGCTATGTCCCATCAGACATCCAGACACATTCTAAGACAGGTATTGCTCATTTCGGGAGATGGGTTTCTCCGCGAACTTGAGATATAGAGAGACATAGAAAGAGACATCAAGGCGGATCCACTCACTAAGGCTGTTCCTCGAACGCAATAGTTTCGCAAACGAGCTTTGCAAGACTGACTAGTAGAGGAGTTGGGTGTTCGGTATCACACGGGCTGTGAGTATGCGACATCGCAATAATTAGCCTTGAGTGCAAGTGGGAGATTGTTGGAGATAGTGCCCTCAGGGTCAATTATTAGGTCACAGGTACGTGATTGCAATGATTGATGGAGGACCTATCCCGGTAGGACAGTCTTACTCGAGATGATAGTATGCTATCTGGTTTACCTTTATCATCGTGTACTGCTTTAGGTGACCTGACAAGTCGCTATTACGCGTTGATAGAGCCCCTAGGATTCTTGCTTGACCACCAGCAGTATGAGGGCGATCATATAAGTGGGAGCTGGGAGTCTATAAGCATATCCTTAAATGGTCCCTAGTCGTGTGAGTTTCGATACAGGGTATCGATACTCCATAGTAGACTAGTGTATACAGTCGAGACCCCGACGAGGGGCGGTGGCCGGTCTCACAAGCCACTGGTGTCAGTAGGATCACCTAAGATGTATACAGGTGCTCATTGGGTTATGAGTACACCGGACAGGACTCGCCGGGAACATGCCAGTTGGTCATATACCAGACGTCAGATGGCAGTTCCCAGGTGACATGTGTACAGGTTAGTTCATCGACCTGGGGATCGTCATTTGTCTTGTGTGAGTTCCCACTGTACTTTGATTACTACCCTACCACGGCTCAAAGGAGTCGTGCAAACAGGTTTTAGTTGGGTACAGTCCCGAGCCACATGAAGGCAGTGAGCGTATCTTCAGGGGTTCGTCTCTCCCGGTATTGGGGGTGAGGTCGTGCTGTGTCTAGGAGAGCCATTACACGAAGCCCTCGGCCGAGGCAAGGAGATTTACTGGTAGGTATTCCAGTAGTATCTCAGGGTGTTCTGGGCTACACTCCGACACGACTTGTACCGCTTTTGGGTGTCTGACTTTCACCAACCCCCTAGGCCCGCCATGCGATGCTCATAGACGAACGGACCGGACTGTACGGATATTGTCACTGACAGGCTCAGTAGGGTTGTCAGGCTGAGTTCGCTCACAGACATCCTTTTTAGTCAGTACCTGGTAGCCCGTTACGTATTGGCTTATACCTCTGACGTGCTAGTGGTTAAATCCACAACCAAGGTGTTGACGAGTCTTTAGAGTCCCACACATTCAGTTACTCAGCTTTCGGGCGAAAGGTTGTAGAGGCCGTATGGAGATATGGCAAGGTCCGATCAGATACGTGCGGTATTGCACGGATCAGGATCGGACAGTTTGTACTATAGGCCGTATGGATATATGGCAGGGTTCGATCAGATACGTGCGGTATTGCACGGATCAGGATCGAACAGATATTACTAGCCGCTTTTGGTATAAGCCAGATTCTAGTATAGTACAGTGGAGATTTTGTCTCTTGGCATTTGTATTTCGGTCGAAATACAGATGCGGGTGTGTATGCACAGTATCGGGGTTTTCCTGTAATTTATTACGGGACCAGTTTTCTGGAGTGGCCAGTTTGCTTTCCGTTTCGGCCAATTTCCTTTTGTTTCGTTCATTGGCCGAAGGTTGGTGGAGGAGGGTTTATTTGCATTGTTGCAAATAAGCATTTGTGGAGGGGGTCTTTGCAATTTGTTGTATCATGATAGCCATACCTTTTGCCTTGACTTCTTGACTTTGTTTTTCATGATGGCTTGACTTTGGATCATCATGGTTGTTGATGATGAGGTTGGTGGTAGGTGGTTGAGTGTTGGTTTTGCTTTGTTATCATGTTCTTTCATGATTCCCTTTTGCATTATTGTTCCACTCACTCCCTCTTTGGATGGCTCTCTCATTCTATCATATGAGTCCCTCATTTTCTCACCCCCCACACTTGTGATGGCCGGCCCAAGCATATAGGGGCTGTCCAAAATTTGTGGTGTGGATTTTTGGCTCATTTCATGTTGCAAAAATCCCACAAGATCTATCTCAAAAGCTCCAAGTTCAATCCCTCCACAAAAGGAAATTCCACAAACCCCAAAATGAGACTTCTTCTCTAGATATTCTACAGCATATCTTAGGCACGTCGAGTAGCCGGCTTCGTGCCCGAGTTGCCTCGGCATTGAGGTGGGAGCCCGTAAAAGAAGTAGGCGATGTGGTGCACTTCCGGCGACGAGGAGGAGACGGAACATTCCGCAGGAGATCGGGACGACGACGAGAAGACCGGAGGAGTCGGATCTGTCGGTATACTTCTCTTCCCTATCTTGTTTGTAGCTTAGACTTGTTAATGGTTACGATCCGGATGTTTAGTGCGCGGTGGTGCCGGTTTGCTAAGTCCGCAAAATTAAAGTTTTTCACCGCTTCCGCATTCCGGCGTCGGATTGACGGCCGGGGCGCCGCCGTGCACTTACAGAGGGGACTTCGTTGCGGAGCTGTGGAGGTGGTGGACCGGATCTACAAAGGTTGTATGTCCGTTCCCTTAGTTAAAATGATAACTAGTTTCTTTTTCGCCTATGTATATCTAGCAAACGATCCGTTCTAGGGTTTGTAGGCACCGTATTTTTAGAAATTAGAATGTTTGATCACTTGTGAGACATCACTAGGGTGCCTAGGAACCCTACAGATACCTCCAAAAGATCCTAGGGAAACCTCACTTCTAGCCCCTTGCCCACAAAGGCACTGAGTTGCCACCAAAATCCTCAAAAGGGCCATAAATCGTAAGGTTTTTGTGAAGGAAAAAGGGATTTTGTGTAAGGTTTAAGTTGAAAGTGAAGAGCAGCAAAAGAAGAAGAAGAAAATGGAGATGTTGTTGCTGCTACTCTACTGGAAATTTCCAGAAATGAGAGGGAGAGAGAAATGAGAGAGAGAGAGATGGTCAAGGTCAAGCCCCAATTTCACCTAACCACCATACCTCCCATTCCTTTGAATTTTATTTTAAAAAAAGAGGGTTTAAGTTGATTTATTTGGGGATATAAACCATGCAAGAAGAAATGAAAATGGTTACACTTAACCTATGATACAAAAATGATAACTGTGCATGTTGTTACACTAAACCTTGCTTAAGAAAGTAATTAAGGAAATCTCTAATTAAGGTGGACACAAGCTAAATTATAATTAATAAAACCCATACATATATAAAAACACCTCTCATCACAATTAGAATTAGCTTCATTCATGTTTAAAAAGGAAATTAAGATTTTCGGGTTTTTATGAAAAACAAGCATCATTACTTACTAACACCAAATTAACCTAAACGAATTTCAAAGCGTTACAAAGGGTTTCCCTGCTTCGGGAGAAACGTTGTAGAGGTCGTATGGTTTTATGGAAGGGTTCAATCATATACGTGCACCTGTGCACGGATCATGATTCGGAAGGATAATACTAGTGGGCTTTGGTTTAAGCCGGATCCTAGTATTATAGCGTTGGATTATTTTCGTCTCATTGTATTCGTATTCTTTTGGAATAAGGATACGGGTATGTATATAAGAATGAGGGGTATTTTTGTAAGTTATTACAAGATTACTTTAGAAGTTTCCATTTCTTTTTTGTTATAAACATTTTGGTTAAATGTTTATTTGAGTGGAGAGTGTGACTCATTGTTTTGGCATTGATTTCTTGCATGTACACTTAGTGAGTCATGGTGGCATGATGTGTGTTTTGTAGTGTTATGAGATATTTGTGTGAGATATTTGTTCTTAGGTTTTTTTTCTTGAGCTGCTAATTGGTGATATAACACTCTCTCACAACTCACACAACACACAAGAAAAGGCAGCAACCCATTTTCTTTGGTTGCCAAAAACTTCTTCACACTCTTCTCTCTTGGCATCTTCTTCTACCTCCACCCTACATATCTCATGTGTTGAGAAACCTAAGGTGTATTGAGGCATTGTAATCCTACATACTCTCTTCCTCATCTTGGCTACTAGAGTAGCGAACTAGGTACTCGAGTTGCTTCGAATTCGATGGGGGAGACTGGAGATCAAACTTGATCAAGGAAGCCACGAGGAGCTTGGGATAGAGGTTGAAGACCGAAGGACACGGATCATTCGGTATAGCCTTTCTAAACACCTTTATCGATAACTGGTTTAGGGTTAATGGTCGATCCGGAGAATCGGATTCCGTTAGCGCCAGTTTATTAAATTTTTGTTCCGCATATGGCCACGGATTGATGGCCGGGGCACTGGCGTACCCTAACAACTAGGAATAAAACAGCATAAGCATGAACGATATAATCATTGTACATCATCCTCGTGTCAAAGGCGTTGATCAATCATCCGGTAAATCATATCACGTACGGTATGATCCATCGTACGGTGTCATCAAATCAGATTAAGGATCTATAGTCCTATACATAAACAAGGGTACAGATCTATGGTCTCGTACATACTATTATCTCTTTTTCTCATTTATATATATAACTCAATCTCGTTGCATATCTTTTGCATATGAATATAAATATGTATTTTTCCTTGCATCCTCAAGCCAACATATCAACTCATGCCATCTCGTTTCATTATATATATATATATATATATATATATATATATATATATATATATATATATATATATATCGCCTCACATCCTCATATCAACATATCCACTCATGTCCTCTTGTTTCATTATATATATATATCACCTCACATCCTTATATCAACATATCCACTCACGTCCTCTTGTTTCATTATATCATTTCGTACTTAATCTTATGATCATCTCCGTAAGTTCATAATTATAGGTTTTTATAAATATGTTCTACATATCGGTCTCTCATTACTATGTTTGCGGGGGTGCTATACGCCATCCACCCGACTTCCCCTATAGATATAGATCTACTCACCTGCTAATCCTTGCTTTAGCCGAAGTCGATGAACTTCATCGTCTCGGAAGTCCACGCGAAAGTACCTACAAATTAATACACATAGTAATGATATCAGAAACCAAATACGAAAACTAATACGGCACGCGAAGTGCTCATAGGTTAGAACCTATAGCCCACGCATGCAAGAACAACCAAATAATCCTCATCTTTGACATACAAACGTCCAAAGACCGTGTCTAAACTCAAATACCAAAACCAAGTTTTTACAAATCGGAAACTCAAAATCAGCAACTTAGAAAAACACTCCCAGATTCTAGCTCAGGTGAAATTTAGAGATTTTGCATATAGGGTAGGCCTATAAATCAAATAACAGAGCCATGCACGAAAAATCACACATTAACACCAAGACCTGGCCGCAAATTGCGGCCAGGGGGAATAAATCTGCATACTGGGTAGGGATTTGGGGTCTCTGGTTTCTAGGGTAAATTCCTGGTAGCCTGCACACCTCTCTGTGTTGGGAGCTTATTTTATAGAGCTCTCAAGTCATAGCAGATTATATTAGATCATTACATATCGTCAAAAACCGATGTCAGGAAAATTCCAAGTTTGTGTTTTGGGGTTCTAGTCTAAAGTTTGTCCAGAATATCTTCACTAATGCTTTGTAGTTATTAAGTAAACCTCAATTGCTTCTCTAAAACTCAAAACATCCACAAAAATCATCCTAGAAATTTCCAAGATCACTAATCTAGCTTAATCGAACTCTAAACACAAATATAAAGTTAAGAAACTTGATAATAAGAAGGAAAGTGAAGGGTTTAGCTCTTGGAGAAACTGAAGAAAATTTCAAGATGGTTCAATGTGCTCAAAATCTAAACTTGGGCTCACCATACGGTGTAAGATGAGGTGGTGAACAATTTTTGTGAAGGAAGCCATGAGTTTTGAGGTTGTTTTTTAGATGCTTTGGTGGTGGTGGTAAGATGGAGGAAGAGGAGGTGGAGATGAAGATGAAGGATGATGAAGGGATGGAATGAAGGATAAGGGAATGGTTAAGAAACCAAACACTCTTTCTCTCTGTCTCTTTCTCATTCTAACTCTCTCTCTTGCCCATGATTCTATGTCCCTTCTCAACAAAATATCTTTTCTTTTTTTTCCTTCCTCTCACATATAAAACCACAAGTTCACAAATACAAATCAACCATGCATGAAATAATGAAATGAGTTATGGTGCGCTAGCCATGGTTATTAAGAAGTTGGATTTGGCTTAATGCATGATTAGTAGTGCACTAATCAAGTTTAACATAAACTTCCATATAATTAATTGCATAATTATTTATAAAATGTCCAAATCCATTAAACGCTTTTATAATTAATAATTCATATTAATATCCAAATATTTTCCAATATATCGGTATATAATTATACCATTTTACGAAAACCCCAAATTTATACTCGAATAGTTTTCATGAAATTTATTATTTTATTATTTAAATTCCAAAAATATTATTTTATATTTTTCAAATGTTACAATCTTCCCCACTAAAATAAATGCGGTCACTGAATTAAAATTTAAACCCCTAAATACTAAAACATTTCAGTAATCAGTGAAATCAACGGGGCTCTGAAATCATGTAACACTCAAATATACCACAGCGCATCGTGTGCGCACGAAAACGAGTGCGAAACTCAAAATCGAAACTTCGTCAAGCATTACACAATCATAGGAGTTATGATGAAAATGCTAGCATCGAAATCCACTGTTATTCTCAAATATACAATAATCAAGATCATAATACGTATACAGATCCTTTTAAAACCCTCTAAAAGCTGAATAAAACACATGCAAAATTCATTCCAAATCGCCATGCGATGCGTAACTCACGGTACAAGTGGCGGGCGCTCATTTTTTAAAGAAATAGATATATGTCTATATATATTTTTCTCGAAATATACGTCCCGCCTTTTTTTTGAAATATCCCAAAAGTTTTCCCTCATAAACGTTTGTGTCACTATAGTCATGTAGGAAATGGCGAGACTATAGCTCCTTATAGAAAACCTCTTGGTAAATATTGATGCATGCAAAAATACTCAGGTATTGTCCTCAGACCAGTCCTGCTCAACTACTATATAATATAGTATCTATAATAAAAATATGATGCTCATAATTAAATCATCCTCAAAAGGTGTATCCAATATCACGTGCATCTGGTGCGTAGGGAAATCCAAGTCAAATACAAGCGCCGCGAATGTACACAGAAGCAAAAACTAAGTGCAACGGATATGCACAAAAACATCTGTCAAGTGCAATGGGTATGCAAGACAATAACATCATGTGCATCTAGAGTGCAAGAAAATCTCAATCAAGTGCAACTGAGATGCACAAAAAGTCTCGATTAAGTGCATCCGATGTGTAGAAAATCACATCCAGTGCGCCCAATGTGCACGAAAATCCAAATCAAGTGCGTCAGGTCTGCACAAAAACGTCTAGTGCAATAGATTGCTCGAAAACAAATATCAGGTGCAATAGGTGCCCGAAAACTCGTCAATGTCTCAAAAGCGCATAAAAACGACTTCGAGTATACCAAGGTGTATGAAATCATAAACGTGTGCAACAACGTACACAAAATCCTTATCAATGCACTTCAAGCACATGTGAGCTATACCGAGTGCATAAGTCAAGTCAAGTGCATACGTCTTGCACGAAGTTAAATCGACTGTATAGAAATACATAGAATCATAAACATGTGCAATCAAATGCACAAAATCGATATCAAATGCAATGGATATGCACAAATCATAAATCAATGTAATAGATGTATAAAACGCAAATCAAGTGCAACAACTGTGCATATAGGAAAATATCCATTAGGTGCAGCCACGGTGCTCGAAAACATCCATCATGAAACTCAAGGTTCAAAAGAAAAAGGCGTGATACTAAGATCACTAAAACGCAAATAAAGATAAATGACATTGAGGTACACCTCCTTCAATCTCGAAAAGTGTCGGTGCGTCCAAAGCTGGTGTTAGTGTATATGCCCTAGAGGCCATTACTGTATCATACTAGTTTGTATATTACTTAATGGAAGCTTGGGATATTCACCTTTTATAGACAATCTTGCTCAATATAGTAGTATGCTACTTGGTTTATTTCTACTTTAATGTGTACATGTGTTTATTTTAGTATATCACCTATACACATTAGTGGAGCCCTTAGGATCTTTGCTTGATTACCAGCGTTGTGATGGCAGTCACGCTAGTGGGGGCTGGGTAATTCACAAGCACATCCTTATGCAGGTCCCTAGTCGTAGGACTATAGAGACAGGGCATCGATACTCCGGAGTAGACTAGCGTATACGCTTCTTATCCCAGCTTGGGAGACGGTCTGTCCCACAGCCGTCAGTACGTCGTACTTAAGATAGTATGCAGGTGCTCGTTAGGTTACGAGTACACTGGACAGGACTCGTCGGGAACTGTTGGTTGGTATTATACATTTCGTCAGTTATCAGTTCCTAGGTGACATCAGTACAGCTTAGTCCGTTGACTTGACACTGTCACTTCGCCTCGAGTGTGTTCCCACTGTACTTTGATTACTACCCTACCACGGCTCAAAGGAGTCGTGCAAACAGGTAGTTTTTGGGTGCAGTCCCGAAGCACTTGGAGGCAGTGACGGTTAGACAGGATTCGTCTCTCCTGGTGTTGGGGGTTGACATCGCGCTGTGTCTAGGAGAGCCATTACACGAGTAGTCCCTGGCCAGGGCAAGCGAGATATACTGGTAGGTTTCCAGTGTTATCTCAGGGTGTTCTGGGCTACACTCCGACACGACTTGTACCGCTAGTAGGGGACTGACGTTTACCGCCCCCTAGGCCCGCCATGCGATGTATCAGACGAACAAACCGGACTATACGGAGATTGTCACATTCAGGCTCAGTAGGAGTTCAGATGGGTTTCACCTCGTCAGTCTTCTTATCGGCATCTACCTGGGGACCGTTACGCACAGCTAGTGCCGCTTGCGGTCTGTGGTTAAACCCACTGCCAGCGTAGTGTCGAGTCTTTAGAGTCCCACACAGAAAGCTATTCGCCTTTAGGCAAAAGAGTAGAGGTCGCATGGTTTTGCGACAGGTCGCATGGTTTTGCGACAGGGTTCGGTCACATCCATGCACATGTGCACGTTTATTGTCCGGACAGTTAACACTAGCGGGCTTTGGTTTAATCCAGATCCTAGTGTACGTTTTGGGATTGGTTTTATCTCGTTAGTATTCGTGTTCCTCGGAACGCGGATGCGGGTGTGTATGCACAGTTGACAGAGAGACAGAGGTAGAGGATTCTTATTGGGGTTGTTGACTGTTGACCATTGACTTTTGCTAAACCCTAATGAGAATAAGAAATATGATTAATGATAATATTAATTAATTATTGTTGTGTCATGGTTGAGATGAGGGGTTGACTTTGTTGGCTTGTTGACTTTGTTGACCGGTTGACTGGGCTGTACTAGTTGACCTTCATCATGACAATGGCTATCATTTCATGGCAAAGACTTTTGCTTGCTTGTTTCTTCTTGCAAAATGAGTGCATGAAATGATATGGCCATTTTGACTTGAACCATCACATAATACTCAATTACTATTATGATTAATCATGGTTTTGGATTATGGGAGCTTGGATGACAAAAGACTTACTCATTCTCTCATTTCATTTCTCTCTCTTGCTTGAGCTCTCCCTCTTGCTCTCTCTCTAGCTCAAGGCAACACCCTCTCAAGAGTTGAGAAACATTGCATTAGAGATAAAAGAAAACCCAAATCACTTCTCTACTCATCCTAGTTCACAAGGTTTAGCAAACCAAGTGTTCTAGTTTCTTCAAGTTCGAAGAAGAAGCCAAAGGTAGAAGCTTTCAGGTGGATCCATCTTCGGCGCAAGGAGACGACGAGGTGATGTCGATCCGTACACCGGAAAGAGTTGAAGACGAAGGAGTTCAAGAAAGGTATAACCCCCTAACCGAGTAGGTAAAACTCTTATTAGATTTGTTAGTTAGTTGTTTAACAAAGATCCGTATTTTGAGTCCATGTTACCACCTCTTGAAAATCGTTTTTCATCATTTCCGCAAGCCCGTAAGTACCGGGAGAGGTAATGTGGACTTACAGCTGGCAGAGAAGGAACATCTACTTGCCTCCTGCTCACGGTCTGACGTCCTCTGTCCCTGGGTCCTTGTTTTCTCTATGGATTACCAATCCCATAACCTCTCTGTTCAACGGTCAAGTTAGGAGTGATGACGGAAACAATCCCGCTCTGGCGCTTCTCTGATCATCTCCTGGCCAATTAACATGACCACTCGTAAAGTAGCACGTTACTGATGGCGGCATCTGGCCCTCTGAATATGCGCGATAAAACTGATCCTTGGTGTAAATCCTTATCGATATGGCATCCTGGAAAGAACCTGCTACGGTCTCTTTCGATCTCATCTATGGTGAACTGTACGGAGGTTGGCACTCTTTACTCAATCTTTTTCTCATTTCGGGACAGTTGCGTCCTCAACACGACTTTCCTCTTAAATTTGACCGTACTCAACGCCTCTACGTACATATCAATCCTTTGGTTTCAACGGGGAGTAACAACAACTCGTTAATATCTCGCACGAAACTCTTGTTCCACCTGTCTTCATTATTGTCCACTTCGAAATCACATCTTGCTGGCTGCGTACTGCAATTCATTCTCGGCTATAGTTAAATCTAGAGTCTCTCACAAGGACTCAAAGTTATGAACTCGTTATGTTCAACACTCTGTGGAAGATATCTAGCCGATTATGTCAGTGATATATGCCCTAGAAGCCATTATTGCACAGTACTAGTTTGCATATTAACTTTTGGAAGCTCGGGATATACACGGATTTTATGACAGTCTTGCTCAAAATGGTAGTATTCTACTTGGTTCTTTTCTAATTTAATATGTGTATATGTTTTTTTAACGTATCTCTAATACATATTGGTAGAGCCCTTAGGATCTTTGCTTGACTACCAGCGTTGTGATGGCAGTCACACTAGTGGGGGCTGGGTAGTTTATAAGCACATCCTTATACAGGTCCATAGTCGTAGGATTATCGAGACAGGGCATTGATACTCCATAGTAGACAAGTGTATACGCTTCTCATCCCTGCAGAGGATATGGTCTGTCCCAAAGCCATTAGTACATCGTACTGGAGATAGTATGCAGGTGCTCATTGGGTTATGAGTTACAATGGACGGACTAACGGGGAACTGCTGTTTGGTACTATACCTATCATCAAGGAGCAGTTCCCGGGAGATATGAGTGTTGGATATAGTGCCCTCAGAGTGAATTATTGTATCGCAGGCACATGATTGCAATGATTCAGGGAGGACCTATACCGGTAGGACAGTCTTACTCAAGAGGCTTGTATACTATCTGGTTTGTCTTTATCATCGTGTATATGCTTTAGGTGACATTGCAGTTCACTATTACACGTTGATAGAGAATAGTATACTATCTGGTTTATCTTTATCATCATGTACAGCTTTAGGTGATGCTACAGATCACTATTTCACGTTGATAGAGCCCATACGATTCTTGCTTGACTACCAGCAGTATGATAGCGATCATATATGTGGGAGCTGGGGTCTATAAGCACATCCTTAAAAGGTCCCTAGTCGTGGGAGTTTCGAGACTGGGCATCGATACTCCATTAGTAGACTAGTGTATACAGTCGAAACCCCGACGAGGTGCGGTGGCCGGTCTCACAAGCCATTGGTGTAAGTTTGTTCACCTAAGATGTATATAGGTGCTCATTAGGTTATGAGTACACCGGACAGGACTCGCCGGGAACATGCTAGTTGGTATTATACCTAACGTCAGATAGCAGTTCCCTGCTGACATGTAAACAGGTTAGTTCATCGACCTGAGATCGTCTTTTGTCTCGTGTGAGTTCCCACTGTGCTTTGATTACTATCCTACCACGGCTCAAAGGAGTTGTGCAAACAGGTTTTAGTTGGGTACAGTCTCAAGCCACATTGAGGCAAGTGAGCGGATCGGCAGGGGATTCGTCTCTCCCGGTATTGGGGGTGAGATCGCGCTGTGTCTAGGAGAGCTATCACACAAAGCCCTCGGCCGAGGCAAGAGATTTACTGGTAGGTATTCCAGTAGTATTTTAGGGTGTTCTGGGCTACACTCCGACACGACTTGTACCGCTTTTGGGGGTCTGACTTTTACCAACCCCCTAGTGTTGCGCCACGGCAGCGCCCCGGCCGTCTATTCCGAGGCCAAATTGCGGAATCAAAAATTTTCCTTACTCGGAAACCGGCGCTACCGCGGACAATTAAAACCCGGATCGTTAACCATTAACCTATCCTAGCTAACTAGAGATGGGAAGAGAAGTATACCGAGAGATCCGAGTCCTCCGGTCTTCTCGTCATCGTCCCGATCTCCCGCGGAAAGTCTTGCCTCCACATCGTCGCCTCCTCGCCGGAAGGGCACCACATCGCCTGCGTCTTTTACGGGCTCCCGCCTCAATACCGAGGCAACTCGGGCATGAAGCCGGCAACTCGACATGCTCAAGATATGCTGTAGAATGTAGTGTAGAAGATGCTTGTCTCTTTGGGGTTATGTTGTTGCCATTGAGGATGATGGAGGAAACAAGGATTAGAAAAATGCTGCTTGCATTTTTCTAGCATGAAAATGAGATCAAGAAAGAAACTCTCAAGAATGAAGCTCTCTTCTTCTTCTTCTCTCAACCATGAAAAAACTTATCATCTCCAAATAAATGGTGGAGGAAAGAATGTATATCAAACAAGAGGGAGGTGAGTGTAGGAGAGCATGAAGGGTGACCATATCCTAAACCTCATCATCACAACCTCACATCAACTCTAATCCTTTCTTATCAACTTTCAACTCACTTCAAATCATAATAAAGCATGAAAAGATGAAGGAAAAGAATGGCATCTAAAGATGCTATCATGATAAATACATATGCAAGAAAATCCTCCACAAAGTGTAATTTGCAAAACTGCAAATTACCCCCCTCCATCGGAAAAGTCCGGCCGGGAAAGAACAAAGGAAAAACCGGCCGGAACGGAATGCAAACTGGCAACTCCAGAAAACTTGTCCCGTAATAAATTACAGGAAAACCCCGATACTGTGCATACACACCCGCATCTGTATTCTGACCGGATACAAATGCAATGAGACAAAATCTACACTGTACTAAACTAGTACCCGCTTAAACCAAAGCCGGCTAGTAAAATCCGTTCGATCCTGATCCGTGCAATACCGCACGTATCAGATCGAACCCTACCATATAACTATATGGCCACTAGTACAAAAACTGTCCGATCCTGATCCGTGCAATACCGCACGTATCTGATCGGACCCTGCCATATCTCCATACGGCCTCTACAGCGTTTCGCCCGAAAGCCTGAGTAACTGAAAGTGTGGTGGACTCTAAAGACTCGTCAATACTATGGCTGTGGATTTAACCACTAGCACGTCAGAGGTATAAGCCAATACGTGACGGGCCACCAGCTATTGACCAAAAGGGACGTCGATGAGCGAACTCATCCTGACACCCTACTGAGCCTGTTAGTGACAATATCCGTACAGTCCGGTCCGTTCGTCTATGAGCATCGCATGTCGGGCCTAGGGGGTTGGTAAAATTCAGACCCCCAAAAGCGGTACAAGTCGTGTCGGAGTGTAGCCCAGAACGCCCTGAGATACTACTGGAATACCTACCAGTAAATCTCCTGCCTCGGCCGAGGGCTTTGCGTAATGGCTCTCCTAGACACAGCGCTACCTCACCCCCAATACCGGGAGAGACGAACCCCTGCAGATCCGCTCACTGCCTCCATGTGGCTCGGGACTGTACCCAACTAAAACCTGTTTGCACGACTCCTTTGAGCCGTGGTAGGGTAGTAATCAAAGCACAGTGGGAACTCACACGAGACAAATGACGATCTCAGGTCGATGAACTAACCTGTACACATGTCACCAGGGAACTGCTATCTGACGTCTGGTATAATCCCAACTGGCAGGTTCCCGGCGAGTCCTGTCCGGTGTGCTCATAACCCAATGAGCACCTGTATACATCTTAGGTGAACCAACTGACACCAGTGGCTTGTGAGACAGGCCACCGCCCCTCGTCGGGGTCTCGACTGTATACACTAGTCTACTAATGGAGTATCGATGCCCTGTCTCGAAACTCCTACGACTAGGGACCTTTTAAGGATGTGCTTATAGACTACCAGCTCCCACGTATATGATCGCCATCATACTGCTGGCAGTCAAGCAAGAATCCTAGGGGCTCTATCAACGTGTAATAGCGACATGTCAGGTCACCTAAAGCAGTACACGATGATAAAGGTAAACCAGATAGCATACTATCATCTCGAGTAAGACTGTCCTACCGGGATAGGTCCTCCCTCAATCATTGCAATCACGTGCATGTGATCCAATAATTGACTCTGAGGGCACTATCTCCAACAATCTCCCACTTGCACTCAAGGCTAATTATTGCGATGTCGCATACTCACAGCCCGTGTGATACCGAACACCCAACTCCTCTACTAGTCAGTCTCACAAAGCTCGTTTGTGAAACTATTGCGTTCGAGGAATAGCCTCAGTGAGTGGATCCGCTGTGATGTTTCTTTCTATGTCTCTCTATATCTCAAGTTCGCGGAGAAAGCCATCTCCCGAAATGAGCAATACCTGTCTTAGAATGTCTGGATGTCTGATGGGACTTAGCTCATAAATGAACTCCAAATCCAAACTTCTTAGACTGTATCGTCAACTGAACTTAATCAGTATCCTGCGCCATGCCACCCTCAGTATTGCCTTGGACCACCTGTCCAAAATACTGCCCCTCGTCAGAAGGAAAACTATAACTCTGACAACCTCCTTGTCGTCCATGTCACCTTGGAAGCCTGGAATGATAACTGTCTCCCAGATGAGGCTGTCGTTATCATATCCCTAGAACATCCACTTATGTTCTAAAACTGCTTCCGACTGTTTCTCCAGGATTGGATCAATGTCAACTTATTGCATCTAGTGCAAGAACAACATCTGGTGTGGTACTTTACATCTCATGATTGACTCAATTGCCTAAGCAAGTAATCTGCCAATCATGCACATCCCTCTCCCCTTTAGTCTGTAAGACACCTTTAGAGAGGGTGACTCCATTACCTGCAGGTACACAACCATGCCAGGAGTCGTTCATTCTAAATACTCTTAGAATGCTGTCTAAGTACCCAGATTGGGAAACCACCCAAATCTAGATCTAAAACCATAGATCTAGTAACCAGTATGTCTGACATAATGTCCAAATCCCATACGGAGAAAACACTGTGTGACGACCAAAGTATAACCGATCGTAGTATAGGAATATCACTTCCTACTACCTTCTCAATAGATCCACCCCCTTATTCTGATGACGTCAAAACTATGACTGTCACATCAGAGATAGATGATCTATCTCCGCTATATCTGCTTTAGTCTATAAATAGACATAAGCCTGATGTCCACCAATGCTTCCGCTGCTCCCACTGACTACGACAACCCTCTGGCAGAGTCATACAGACGTGCACTTCCAAAGCTAGTTTAGAACGACGCTATACTCATCCTCCTGCCGGGTTTCGCAGCCTGGAACAACAGCAATGGCAAGTGTGGGTAAACAAGAACTTCCCTGTCACCGTCCTTGAGGCTACCGGAGTACCTCTCGGGTGCCTGAAGTTACCCACCGTATCTGCGGAGTGGCCAATGGAATGTCAAACCAGATTGAATCTTTAGGTTGCTTATCAAATCTTTAGTAATCGTTTGCGGTTCTGGAATTACTTCCAGTTCTACCATACTCCCACTACTGTTTTCTGAAAAAATCCATTTTTATTAAAACTGTGGCGAGTCAAGAACAATATCACTATTGATCTTCCAGATGGTAGAAAGTCAACCCTCGTCATAGCCTGGGTCAACCCACAAACAGCCATTACAGAAACGTGCCTTGAGTTGTCCAGTGTCTGGTTTTAATCATAAGCCGGACAACTCCCCGTACCTTAACATCATTAAGATATGAACTGTTCTATGTCCAATATAGAACCAGAGGCACTGAATTAATTTAACCAGATTCAAATCATGCAGCTGCTCCAGTGCATGTCAACTGAATGGAAGGAGGCCGATCAGCGTTACTCAACTTAGGAATGCTTCCAATTATGAGTAACCTGAAAGAGAAGCAATTTCTCTTTATCTTTAATATCAACCGAATACCATACACAAGTATCTACATCTTCGATCACTTTGAAGAATCCCGATACTTGCTACACCTGGTTCTCTACTCTATTCAAATACCTATAGCTCCTCAAAACTTAGACCCTGTGTTTCTACGAAACACGTGTCTAAGAACTAGAGAAGTTAAAAGTAAACAGAATATAGTATGAGGACCAACCCCTCTGTCCTAATGGACACTGGACAACATACAATACCCTGTATAAGTCCGCTGAGTCTAACAACTCTTTCACTGTGTGTCGTAGGTTGAAAACTGTACTTATGGTTAAGAAGAATTACACCGCTGTTTAATGCTCCTTACCTAACCATCCACTGATATAGGTAAATGTCATCGACATAATATCAAAAGGTATATCTCACTCTATGAAAATAAACGTACAGATATATCAATTTGAAATTGGTGCACAACAGCGGATATTCAAAACCAAATATTTGCCGACCGGCAAACAACCCAGGTGACTTCCTCAAATATCACCGATTACAACGAATCCCGATATAATGAGGATGATCACCCAATTCCCAATAACTTACTCCCACTCAGCATCTGTAAAACCATACAGATATGAGAATCATACCTGGTAAATACATACCCTGGAGCAAGTGTCTAACTGGGAAATCAGTTTTCCATTAACAGTACACGGTGAAACTGAAACATTGAAATGTTTCGTCGGGGTATCCTGGTATTCCTAGTAAAGCCTCTTCCATTATCCAGATTCACAACTGTAACCGTATAATTCTTTGCCACCTTTCCAAATCCCTTTATATGTCTTTAGTCATTACCTTCTGCACACCCCTTTAAGCCAAATGGTTTTCTTCCTTCCCTACCGTTCGGCACCAGCCTATGGTTTGGAAGAAGACTATCCAACAAGTATAAAGGGTGTAGTGCCCTAATCCTAGGAGCACTCGCATCGCGAGAGAAGGTGAAGATAAAAGACACCTGAATGTACTTTATTCCTATTTCTCCTGAACCAGAATCCATCCCCGAATTGGAACAAGTTCCTTTCGAGTTCGTATATAACCATACGATGGAGTATCCAATAAACTGTGGATCTTCGTAGTGATACGGAGTGTCCTGGAGAAATACAAAGGTGATTTAGGATTGGCGAAGAAATACTTGGTTTGGTCGTGAATATCAGTCGCAATTTACTTTGCCCTCCTACTAATCCCTTGCTTTGTCTTAACTTAATACCTTCTGCACACCATCGTTATGCTAATTGGTTTTCTTCATTCCCTACCGTTCGGCACCAGCCTAAGGTTTGGAAGAAGACTATCCAATTTGCGTAATAGGTGTACTATCTCCTAAACCAAGGAGTACTCGCAACCTGAGAGAAGGTAAAAGGAAAAGACAACTGAATAGTCCTATCCGTTTTCTCCAGAACCAGAAACCATCCTCGAAGTCCTTCGAGTTCGTATATAACCATACGATGGTTTTGTCCAATGGAAGTGGACGTTCGCAGTAATACAGGGTGTCCTGGAGAAAAGGGTAAAAGTAGGAGTAGCAATGAGGTTTGCAACTCTGACAATCCAAAAGCCAGTGTTAAGAAGGTTCGGTCAACTTGGTCACTGAGTCATAGTCCAGGGTTGGGTCAACGGTCGCTGCCAAAGAGAGAGAGAAAAGAAACACTCAGCGTGCACTCTAACCTAGATCAGAATGGTTATCACTTATTCTAATCAGGAAACCTCCCACTGTACCTCAAATTCTCCTCCAAACCTAAAAGAAGAATTAGTCGGGGTCACCCGAGGAGTAAAATAACTCATCAGTGGGAATCGGGATCCAACTATCATCGCATGATAACTTGACGGAATCCACTCAAGTCACCACACTCCAGAAGGTATGCGCATGCCTGGCAAATTTCAGTTCTTTTGAAACTCCCGATGTGATTTTTACCCCAAGCGGTTTATGACCTTGACTAGGTCAACAAACCATAAACCGCCAGTCAAGTTCAACCCGTCATTATTCTGGATTGCATTAAACCCACCCGTACGTGCCCTTGACTAGGTCAACAAGGCCGCACGACTGTCTCAACCAATCCCACTTATGCAACAAACAAGTACCACTTAGCTACCGAACACTACGTCTTGACTAGGTCAACAAACGCAGCACGAATACCAAATAATACCTGTAGGAAATGACGGAGGGCTACGGCTGGTTTTTGGCGAAAAACTTTAACGTAATGAACTTGATATCGTTGAAGGAACTGCATAGTTTTTATAAAAATATAGTGACGAAAGCCTTTGCTAAAGAGGTCACTCCCGGTGAAGGGATCTCGGCTCTTTCCCCGTAGAATGAGGTGCAGGATATTGCAACTGAATACCACGATGCAAAGCAAAAGTAATCGGCTATAGTGAAGTTATTGCCCTGACGCAAACTTCTGTCCAAGGGGTCACTCCCGATGAAGGGATCTCGGCCCTTGCCTCGTCGACTGAGGAGCAGGATATTCCAAATGAATACCACGATGCAAAACAAAAGTGAACGTCCTTGCAATAACAGCTTTTTGAAAAAAGTTCCAACAACATCAGAATAGGTTTGTTTATCTTGCATTGATCCAAATCAACGCAGTCCCATCAAATGATCACACCAATAAAGAACGAAAATAATGATGTACGTATATGCCATCCGCATTCGCCACTGGGTCCCGTCATCACCCGTTTGGTTACTTAACTAACGACAGAGCGGGGACTGGACTAGCGCGGATGTAAAACATATACAACATCTACTAATATATATACCAATATATAATTTTCGCTCAAGGCGTGATAAAATGCAACATCACAGAAATGTACAGTATCACAGAACAATACAGATATCTGGAAGCCCCGGGTTTCACAGAGCCGCTGCTGAAACCCGACGTTCCCCTGGTCGTGTGGATAGCCTGTGCAATGAAAACCTAGACCCCTACGGGCGCGGCAAGTCACCCGCCAAAACCTGAAGCGTGGCAGCCCCCTTCAGCACCGTGAATGGACCACCCAGCACTTCATGGAATCCGGTAATTTGGGCACCCCTCCTGGGTCAACCTGTACCCTCTACGAGTGCGGCGAATAGCCCGCCAATCCTAGAGTGAAGCCCCCTCCGTCTCAATGCCATGAGATGCGGGCCCGTTGCCCTCCAGAACCCGGCTATCCGTGCACCCCTCCGCGGGGTAATCCTAGTACAGAAAGTAAAATATACATACAAAAGGTACATCGACCGCAACCAGGTCGTGCCCCAAAAGAATAATACAAACAGGCAGTGACGGCAGTCCACATTTCGGACGCTCGCCCCGCAATATCAAATGTACATAATACAACAAAACTGTACTAGCATTGCATCCAGGCTATCCCCCACGACCGATCCGCAACAACACAGCATAAACATAGAACATCAACGTGAAAATCACGTTCGCAAATCTGTCTAACCGGGCTATAGCAGTTGGACGGGATTAACCGATCAAGTGACATTCACGTTCGCAGATATAATGTAAATACTGTGAAATAATGTGTTTAAAAATATCCGATCGATCAAACAATTAACAAGTGGGCCCCCAAGTAAAACTGTAGCAGTCACAGAAGATCTGGGCCCAAATTTAATATCCCAAAAGCCCTATTTTCAGCCCAGAAAGCAACTGAAGAAAAACGACCAAGTGACCTTACCATAGTGCGGCGGAAACGCGGCCCAAAGGGGGTTTTGGCCACGGTTCCGCGCTCCAACTAGGGAATCACTTTGTCGTTTTTCTACAGTAGCCTTATCTTTTTCAGCACATCGTTTTTCTGCAACCTGAAAAATTTTTAGACACCAAAAAATTCCAACAGAAAACTGATGTGAACAAAAATGAGGTTTTTGGAATTTTGGTCGATCGGATAAGCAAAACGCATTAGAACAAGCTAGGCAAGGTTAATGGCGTGGCTCTGATACCATGTTGCGCCACGGCAGCGCCCCGGCCGTCTATTCCGAGGCCAAATTGCGGAATCAAAAATTTTCCTTACTCGGAAACCGGCGCTACCGCGGACAATTAAAACCCGGATCGTTAACCATTAACCTATCCTAGCTAACTAGAGATGGGAAGAGAAATATACCGAGAGATCCGAGTCCTCCGGTCTTCCCGTCATCGTCCCGATCTCCCGCGGAAAGTCTTGCCTCCACATCGTCGCCTCCTCGCCGGAAGGGCACCACATCGCCTGCGTCTTTTACGGGCTCCCGCCTCAATACCGAGGCAACTCGGGCATGAAGCCGGCAACTCGACATGCTCAAGATATGCTGTAGAATGTAGTGTAGAAGATGCTTGTCTCTTTGGGGTTATGTTGTTGCCATTGAGGATGATGGAGGAAACAATGATTAGAAAAATGGTGCTTGCATTTTTCTAGCATGAAAATGAGATCAAGAAAGAAACTCTCAAGAATGAAGCTCTCTTCTTCTTCTTCTCTCAACCATGAAAAAACTTATCATCTCCAAATAAATGGTGGAGGAAAGAATGTATATCAAACAAGAGGGAGGTGAGTGTAGGAGAGCATGAAGGGTGACCATATCCTAAACCTCATCATCACAACCTCACATCAACTCTAATCCTTTCTTATTAACTTTCAACTCACTTCAAATCATAATAAAGCATGAAAAGATGAAGGAAAAGAATGGCATCTAAAGATGCTATCATGATAAATACATATGCAAGAAAATCCTCCACAAAGTGTAATTTGCAAAACTGCAAATTACCCCCCTCCATCGGAAAAGTCCGGCCGGGAAAGAACAAAGGAAAAACCGGCCGGAACGGAATGCAAACTGGCAACTCCAGAAAACTGGTCCCGTAATAAATTACAGGAAAACCCCGATACTGTGCATACACACCCGCATCTGTATTCTGACCGGATACAAATGCAATGAGACAAAATCTACACTGTACTAAACTAGTACCGGCTTAAACCAAAGCCGGCTAGTAAAATCCGTTCGATCCTGATCCGTGCAATACCGCACGTATCAGATCGAACCCTGCCATATAACTATTCGGCCACTAGTACAAAAACTGTCCGATCCTGATCCGTGCAATACCGCACGTATCTGATCGGACCTTGCCATATCTCCATACGGCCTCTACAGCGTTTCGCCCGAAAGCCTGAGTAACTGAAAGTGTGGTGGACTCTAAAGACTCGTCAATACTATGGCTGTGGATTTAACCACTAGCACGTCAGAGGTATAAGCCAATACGTGACGGGCCACCAGCTATTGACCAAAAGGGACGTCGATGAGCGAACTCATCCTGACACCCTACTGAGCCTGTTAGTAACAATATCCGTACAGTCCGGTCCGTTCGTCTATGAGCATCGCATGTCGGGCCTAGGGGGTTGGTAAAATTCAGACCCCCAAAAGCGGTACAAGTCGTGTCGGAGTGTAGCCCAGAACGCCCTGAGATACTACTGGAATACCTACCAGTAAATCTCCTGCCTCGGCCGAGGGCTTTGCGTAATGGCTCTCCTAGACACAGCGCTACCTCACCCCCAATACCGGGAGAGACGAACCCCTGCAGATCCGCTCACTGCCTCCATGTGGCTCGGGACTGTACCCAACTAAAACCTGTTTGCACGACTCCTTTGAGCCGTGGTAGGGTAGTAATCAAAGCACAGTGGGAACTCACACGAGACAAATGACGATCTCAGGTCGATGAACTAACCTGTACACATGTCACCAGGGAACTGCTATCTGACGTCTGGTATAATCCCAACTGGCAGGTTCCCGGCGAGACCTGTCCGGTGTACTCATAACCCAATGAGCACCTGTATACATCTTAGGTGAACCAACTGACACCAGTGGCTTGTGAGACCGGCCACCGCCCCTCGTCGGGGTCTCGACTATATACACTAGTCTACTAATGGAGTATCGATGCCCTGTCTCGAAACTCCTACGACTAGGGACCTTTTAAGGATGTGCTTATAGACTACCGGCTCCCACATATATGATCGCCATCATACTGCTGGCAGTCAAGCAAGAATCCTAGGGGCTCTATCAACGTGTAATAGCGACATGTCAGGTCACCTAAAGCAGTACACGATGATAAAGGTAAACCAGATAGCATACTATCATCTCGAGTAAGACTGTCCTACCGGGATAGGTCCTCCCTCAATCATTGCAATCACGTGCCTGTGATCCAATAATTGACTCTGAGGGCACTATCTCCAACACCTAGGCCCGACATGCGATGCTCATAGACGAACGGACCGGACTGTACGGATATTGTCACTGGTAGGCTCAGTAGGGTGTCAGGATGAGATCTCTCATCGACCTCCCTTGTAGTCAATACCTGGTAGCCCGTTACGTATAGCTAGTACCACTGACGAGCTAGTGGTTAAATCCACAGCCAAAGTATTGACGAGTCTTTAGAGTCCCCCCACAGACTGTTTCTCAAGTTTCGGGCGTAACGATGTTGAGGCCGTATAATATATGGCATGGTTCGATCATATACGTGCGGTATTGCACGGATCATGATCGGACGGATCATACTAGTGGTCTTTGGTTTAAGCCGGATCCTAGTATTAGATTTGTTGGATTACTTTAGTCTCATCGCATTTGCATTCAGTCGGAATGCGGGTACAGGTATGCATATACAGGTGAGGGGTATTCTTGTGATCCGTCAAGAGTTTACTTTAGATGTTGCCGTATCTTTTTGTTGTGGCAAACATTTGGATTAATGTTTGCATTTGGAAATAATGAGCTAGAATTCATCATGACATGCATTTAATGTGACATTGACACATTAGTGACTCATGGTCTCTTTTTATGTGCTAATGTCACATTATAGGATGGATTTGTGAGTTGATTTGATGAGCGGGGAGAGAGGGGCAGACAAGGGCAAGGTTGGCTCTTGCATTATTCTCTTCTTGCTCTCATTATTCTTCTTGCAACATCACAAAAGAAAAGAGAGAGGAAACTCCTTCTTCTTCCTCTTTCTTCTCTAGCTCATTATATCCATCAATGGCAACACCTCTAACCTCCATCCAAACTCATGGATGCAAGAGGCAAAGTGGTCATAAACATTCTCTACATCACCTTGGACACGTCGGCTAGCACACTTCGTGCCCGAGTTTCTTCGGATGAAGCAGGAGCCCGTAAAAATAATCGATGATGTGGTGCCCTTTCCGACTAGGAGATCGAGACCGGAGATGCCGCGAGGAGCTTGGGATGGTGGCCAAAGACCGAAGGACACGGATCAATCGGTATAGCCCTTCTATCCCTTCTCTAGTTTGCTAGTGGTAGGTTAATGGTTCGATCCGGGTTTAAGCATACGATAACGCCAGTTTCTAGTCAAGAAAAATTTGCGTTCCGCATTTTGGCCTCGGAAAGACGGCCGGGGCGCTACCGTAGTCTTACATGGTATCAGAGCCACGCCATTAACCTTTACTAGCTTGCTCTAACGTATTTAGAACTTCGATCGAAAGAAAATTCCGAAACCGCGCTTTCAAAAAGTGCAGTTTCTGTAGAAATTTTTTGTTTGCCAAAAAATTATTTGGTGTATTGCAGAAATTCGTGCAGGGTTTTTTAAGAGATCTGTGAAAATTTGGTTATCTGTTGTTACTATTATGCCGCGAAACCGCAGCCATACCCATGTTTTGGCCGCGATTCCGCCGCCATTCTATCTCTTCACTGCACCAAATTTTGTATAGTGGTCTCTGACTTGGAATTGGGGTTTCTGGTATTTTTATTTTGGGCCCAGATTTATTTGAGTACTGGGTGTTGTGCTTGGGGCCCACTTCTGGAAATTATGTCGATCGAAAATTTAAATATATTGGTTCACCGTATTTACATTATATTTGCGACCGTGAATGTCATTCGAGCGGTAAATCCTGTCTAATTTCTATAGTTCTTTTAGATGGATTTGCGAATGTGACATTCACGTTGATGTTCTGTGTTGTGCTGTGATGTTACGGATTTGTCATGGTGGATAGCCTGCATGCATTGGTAGTACAGTTTGGTTGTATATGTACATTTGATATTGCGGGGCGAGCGTCCGACATGTGGACTGCCGTCACTGCCTGTTTGTATATTATTCTTTTGGGGCACGTTCGGGCTGAGTTCGATGTACCCGTTGTATATTTTACTTTCTGTACTAGGATTACCCCGCGGTGGGGTGCATGGATAGCCGGGTTCTAGAGGGCAACGGGGCCGCATCTCATGACTTTGAGACGGAGGGGGCTTTACTCTTGAATTGGCGGGCTATTCGCCGCACTCTTAGGGGGTACTGGTTGACCCAAGGAGGGGTGCTTAAGTTACCGGATTCCATGAAGTGCTGGGTGGTCCATTCTCTTTGTTGAAGAGGGATGCCTCACTTCAGGTTTTGGCGGGTAACTTGCCGCGCTCGTAGGGGTCTAGGATTTCATTGCATAGGTTATCCACACGACCAGGGGAACGTCGGGTTTCAGTAGCGGCTCTATGAAACCCGGGAATCCCAGATTATCTGTATTGTTCTGTGATGTTTATTACATTTCTATGATGTTGCATTTTATCACGCCTTGAGCGATTATTATATATTAATATATATACTAGTAGATGTTGTTTATGTTTTACACCCGCGCTAGTCCAGTCCCCGCTCTGTCGTTAGTTAAGTAACCTAACGGGTGATGACGGGACCTAGTGGCGAATGCGGATGTCATATACGTATATCGTATTTTCGTTCTTTATTGGTGTGATCAATTGATGGGACTGCATTGATTCGGATCAATGCAAGCTAAACAAACCTATTCTGATGTTGTTGGAACATTTTTCAAAAAGCTGTTATTGCAAGGACGTTCTTTTTTATTTTGCACAGTGGTATTCGGTTATGAATATCCAGCACCTGAGTCGACGAGGCAAGGGCCGAGATCCCTTCACCGGGAGTGACCCCTTGGACAGAAGTTTGCGTCAGGGTAATAACTTCACTATAGCCGATTGCCTTTTGCTTTGCATTGTGGTATTCGGTTGGAATATCCTGCACCTCATTCTACGGAGAAAGAGCCGAGATCCCTTCACCGGGAGTGACCTCTTTAGCAATGGTTTTCGCCACTATATTTTTATAAAAAGCAATCTGGTTCCTTCAACGATATCAAGTTCATTACGTTAAAGTTTTTTTGCCAAAAACCAACCGTAGCCCTCCGTCATTTCAGATTAGTATTGCTTAGTATTCATTCTACGTATGTCGTGCTCAGCCGAGGCGTAGAGTGCGGTAGCTCTGTAATGCTTTTCTGTCTTATGGATATGAGAATTGTTAGGACAGTCGTACGGTCATTTTTGGCTCAGTCAAGGACTCTTGCGGGTGGGTCTAATGCAATCAAGATAATGACGGGTTGAGCTTGGCTAGGATCCTTTGATATGTTGGCTCTGTCAAGTTCACTTGGGTCCTAGGGGTAAAAACACACATCGGGAGTTTCTAAAGAAACTGAAACTTTCCAGCTATGCACATACCTTCTGGAGTGTGATAACGTGAGTGGATTCCGTCACTTTATCATGCGATGATAGTTGGATCCCGATTCCAACTGATGAGTTGGTTTACTCCTCGGGTGATCCCGACTAATTCTTCATTCAGGTTTGGAGAAGAATTTGAGGTTACAGTGGGAGGTTTCCTGATTAGATAAAGTGATAACCATTCTTATCTAGGTTAGAGTGCACGCTGAGCGTTTCTTTTCTCTCTCTCTTTGGCAGCGACCATGACCCGACCCTTGACTATGACTTAGTGACCAAGATAACCGAACCTTCTTAAAACACTGGATTTTGGATTGTCTGAGTTGCATACCTCATTGCCACTCCTACTTTTACCCTTTTCTCCATAACACCCCGTATTACTACGAACGTCCACTTCCATTGGATAAAACCATCGTATGGTTATATAAGAACTCGAAAGAATTTATTCAAGGATGGTTTCTGGCTCTGGAGAAGACGAATAGGACTATTCAGTTGTCTTTTCCTTTTACCTTCTCTCAGGTTGCGAGTGCTCCTTGGATTAGGACAGTACACCTATTACGCTTATTGGATAGTCTTCTTCCAAACCATAGGCAGGTTCCAAATGATAGGGAATGAAGAAAACCATTTAGCCTAAAAGGTGTACAGAAGGTATTAAGTAAAGACAAATAAAGGGATTAGTAAGAGGGCAAAGTAAACTGCGACTGCTATTCACGACCAAACCAAATATTTCATCGCCACCCTACATCACCTTTGTATTTCTCCAGAACACTCTGTATCACTACAAAGATCCACAGTTTATTTGATACTCCATCGTATGGTTATATACGAACTCGAAGGAACCTATTCCAGTTCGGGGATGGATTCTGGTTCAGGAGAAATAGGAATAAGGTTTTATTCAGTTGTCTTTTATCTTTACCTTCTTTCGTGCTGCGAGTGCTCCTATAATTAGGACAGTACACCCATTATGCTTATTGAATAGTCTTCTTCCAAACCATAGGCTGGTGCCGAACGGTAGGGAAGGAAGAAAACCATTTGGCCTAAAGGGAGGTACAGAAGGTAATGACTAAAGACATATAAAGGGATTTGGAGAGATGGAGAAGAAATATACGGTTATAGTTGTGAATATGATAATGGAAGAGGCATTGCTAAGAATACCCGGATACCCCTTCGAAACATTTACATGTTTCAGTTTCACTGTGTATTGTTAAAAGAAAACTAATTTCCCAATTTGTCCTTGCTCCAGGGTATGTATTTACCAGGTTTGATTCTCACATCTGTATGGTTTTACAGATGATGTATGAGAGTAAGTTATTGGGAATTGGGTGATCATCCTCATTATATCGGGATTCGTTGTGATTGGTGATATTTGAGGAAATCGCCTAGGTTGTTTGCCGGACGGCAAATATTTGGTTTTGAATATCTGTCGTTATGCACCAATTTCAAATTGATATATCTATATGTTTATTTTTATAAAGTGAGATAAAACCTTTTGAAATTATGTCTATGACATTTACCTATATCAGTGGATGGTTAGGTAAGGCGCATTAAAACAGCTGTGTAATTCTTCTTAACCTTAAGCACAGTTTTCAACCTACGACACACAGGGAGGGAGTTATTAGACTTAGGGGACTTATACAGAGTATTGTATGCTGTCCAGTGTCAATGAGGACATAGGGGTTGGTACTCGTACTATATTCTGTTTACTTGTGACTTCTCTAGTTCTTAGATATGTGTTTCGTAGAAATGCAAGGTCCAAGTTTTGAGAAGTTATAGGTATAAGAATAAAGTAGAGAACCAGGCGTTGCAAGTATTAGGTACTTGTGTATGGTATTCAGTTGATAGTAATGGTTAAGATAACTTGCTTCTCTTTCAGGTTACTCATATCTGGATGTACTCCTAAGTTGAGTAATGCTGATCGGCCTCTCTCCATTTAGTTGACATGCACTGGAGACAGCTGCATGATTTGAATCTGGTTCCAATTAAATCAGTGCCTCTGTTTCTATATTGGATATAGAACGGTTCATATCTCAACGATGTTAAGGTACAGGGAGTTTTACGGCTTATGCTTAAAACCATACTCTGGATAACTCAAGACACGTTTCTGTAATGGCTGTTTGTGGGTTGACCCGGGCTATGACGAGGGTTGACTTTCTACTATCTGGAAGATCAATAGTGATATTGTTCTTGACTCGCCACAGTTTTAGTAAAATGGATTTTTTCAGAAAACAGTAGTGGGAGTATGGTAGAACTGGAAGTGATTCAAGAACCGCAAACGATTACTGAAAATTTAATAAGAACCTAAAGATTCAATCTGGTTTGACATTCCATTAGCTACTCCGCAGATATGGTGGGTAATCTCAGGCACTCAGGTACTTCGGTATGCTCAAAGACGGTGACAAGGAGGTTCTTGTTTACCCAGACTTGCCATTGCTGTTGTTCCAGACTGTGAGACCCGGCAGGAGCATGAGTATAGCGTCGTTCTAAACTAGCTTTAGAAGTATACGTGTATATGACTCTGCCAGAGGGTTGTCGTAGTCATTGGGAGCAGCGGAAGCATAGTGGACAAGTAGCTTATGTCTATTTATGGACTAAAGCAGATATAGCGGAGATAGATCATCTATTTCGTATGTGACAGTCATAGGTTTGACTTCATCAGAATAGGGGATGGATCTGTTAAGAAGCTAGTAGGGTGTGATGTCCTGGTATTTGGATGACATACACAGAGTAGGAAGTCAAATTCCTATACTACGGTCGGTTATACTTTGGTTGTCACACAGTGGTTTCTCCATAAAGGACATGGATTTCATATCAGACATTCTGGTTACAGGATCTATGGCTTTAGATCTAGATTTGGATAGTTTCCCAATCAGGGTACTTATACAGCATTCTAAAGGTGCTTTAGAATGGACCACTCCTGGCATGGTGGTGTACCTACAGGTGATGGAGTTACCCTCTCTAAAGGTGTCTTACAGAATAAAGGGCAGAGGGATGTGCATGATTGGCAGATCACTTGCTTTGGCAATTGAGTCGATCATGAGATGTCAAGTACCACACCAGATGTTTTTGCACGAGATGCAATAAATTGATATTAATCCAATCCTGGAGAAACGATCGGAAGCATTTTTAGAACATAAGTGGATGTTCTAGGGATATGATAACGGCATCCTCCTTCGGGAGACAGTTATCATTCCAGGCATCCAAGGTGACCTCGATGACAGAGTGACTGTCAGAGTTGTAGTTTTCCCTCTGACGAGGGGCAGTGTTTTGGACAGGTGATGCAAGAAAACACTGAGGGAGGCATAGCGGAGGATACTGATTAAGTTCAGTTGACGATACAGTCTAAGAAGTTTGGATTTAGAGTTCATTTATGAGCTATGTCCCATCAGATATCCAGACATATTCTAAGGCAGGTATAACTTAATTCGGGAGATGGCTTTCTCCACGAATTTGAGATTAAGAGAGACATAGAAAGAAACATCAGGGCGGATCCACTAGCTGAGGCTATTCCTCAAACGCAATAGCTTCGCAAATGAGTTTTGTGAAACCGATCAGTAGAGGAGTTGTGTAACATTTCAAAAAGATAAAATATTAATTTTGGGAATTTTTATAATTTAATATTATTTTATTGAATATTTTAATATTTTGGAATTATTAAATGCAAATAAATGGGAAAAATTTTGGAAAATTCTAAAATAGGGTATTTTATGGAATTATGCCATTTTAAAGTTTTTAAGATTGGTTATATGCTAATTTAGTGTTAATCGTGATTAAAAATCGCTAATTGGATTTTTAGCACTTTTGAGCAAAAATGTGCACATATCATTTTCCACACTTGTGTTACATTTTTTTTCCCTTGGTTTTCTTTTGGGTTCACTATTCAAGTGAGAAGAGTTTTGTGAGGAAAAGAAAAGAAAAGGAAAAAGGAAATGGAATGATGAGAGAGAGAGGGTAGGTATAGGTCAACCTTCTCTTTAGAAGCCATGCCCCCATCATTTCCTTCTCATTTCTCTCCCACTCTCCTATGGAGCTGCTGCCCTCTTCCTCACTCTCTCACCCTCTTCACTAAAACCCTAGATCCCCCATGAAAACAAAGCCAAAACCTCATTCTCACTTCACAAAAAGTGTTCCCGAGCTCACTAGCTACACATTGAACCTAGCAAGATTGATTTGGTGGACTTTGAGCAACTCAAGAATTTTCTTGAGTTGCCAAAGGAGGTAATTTCTGCACCTATAGAGTAGTATTTCAATTCCTTGTGCATCCATACTAGTTTTGTATCGATATTGTGATGTTTGTGGATTTTAGGGAATTCAAGTTAGGGTTCAGGGAAAAACTGAGAATCAAGATGAAATCGAGGCTTATTGTGACCTTAGAAAACCCGGTGTAATGCAAAATTGGACCCAAACCTGGAATTGGAACCAGAATACGGAATTACGGAACCGATATCGGAAAAAACTGGAAATCTGTCACTGTTTTGTGTAATCTGCTATCACCCCGAGATCCCTAAAATAAAACTGAGTTAACAGTGAGATGTGCAGGCACCAGAGAACCACCACCCCAAACCCTAGCTCCCAACTCCCTTACCAGGCCGCCAATTCTCCCATTCTGGCCGCAATTTGCGGCCAGAGCAGGGTGGATTTGTCTCGTTTTCTGTGCATGCCCCTATTTCCTCTAGTATTGACCCTGGGAACTTCTAGTTTTGACTGATTCCATCTAGGGTGAAATCTGGATTGATTTGCCTATGTTGGTGTATGATTTACGACTTGATTTAGCATGGATTTTAGTGTTTTGTGATTCATTCCTGTCGAGTGGCGTTTGGACGTCAACGACAAGTGGATTTTGATTGTGTTTACATGCGAGTCGATAGGTTTTTACCTATGCGGGTAGCGTGTGCTATTTTGGTTTCCGATGTGATTTTCATATGCTTTAGCATTGTGATATACTTGTAGGTACACTACGGGATGTTCAGGCAAAGAAGATGAAGATGGCGACATCGGCACCGACACATGAGAAGCAAGGTGAGTAGATTTATATCTACGGGGAGAAGTCGGGTGGATGGCGTATAGCACCCCCGCAGTCCGTGGTGATGTATATGAATACGTATACACACATATATTTATTATGTGTTCTTTAGGGTAATTGGTGGTAATAATGGATTATTGGTGATAAGGATGTATTGGTTGAGTAGTGCGAACCCTAGAATAGTGGTTGCACCCACACTCGCACATACACACATACTTGCATACATTCTTTCATATATCTGTGCGCATATGATGGTGGGTATATCTACACATGGGTATGGGACTATGTGTATATATACGGGTTTTGAGGATGATACGTGGGATTGAGATGAGTCGATGAGATTTGATTGAGGCCGTGAGATTTGGCGACATGACAGAGTTCATATTGGAGATGTGATATGATGGTAGTGATGCTGTCATGTGATGAGATATTGTGATATCGACTCAGATTTAGGCGGTTTCCATACCCCACTCTTTTGACTTGACTGTGGGTTCTTAGTTCGCATAGTAGGCGTTAGACTAGACCCGAGTCATACCTATTTCAAAAACTAACGAATCAGGGATATTTTAAAGATAAGCAAAAGGGTTCATACGGATATTTAAAAAGGCGTATCTTTTCTTAAAACACCGTAGCCCTTATTTTACCAAAAGCCCTGATTCGTCTTATTTCAAAAGGCAAGGTTGCATGATATATCTATTGAGGCAGGTTCTCTACTGTTGCGTTGATTGCTCGATTCCGCACATTCATGCTGTTTGCATCGCATTGCTTGTATTGTTGATATATTTCAGTCATGCTGCTAGGACACCAGCACCATTATCGATGATGCGTATGTTCCACGTACACTGTTGCCGGCTCACACACTTTATCATCGATAATTGCCATGTCACTACACTGTAGTACTGTTGCATTCAGGATTTGACCCTAGCATGACATATTGATATTCTTACCTTTCTGCTATATGTCTCATACATGTTGCTTTCTGATTATACGCATTGAGATATGCTGTTTCCATGATATTTCTGGTTTTTGGGAACCGTGGGTGTTTTCAAGGAGGATATATATTTGTTTTGAAAACCCGGTTACCCTTGAGATGATATTTCAGTGCGTCCACCATGTGTTTTCTCGGTGCTGAGAGCGACATGTGTAACCCGAATCGAGGAGTGGACGAGCCGATTGCGGGTACATGGTGGACCCGGTATGGTTCCCCTCGGCAAGATGATCGATGAGCTTTGCCGATTGAGCCTGGAGGCGGGCGAGTACCTACCGGTGATTGGTTGGACCTGGCAGTTATCCGGAGGATACTGACCAGAGTCGATAGATGGATGTGGGTGTACTGCCGGGGCCGAGGGCCGATACCGCAGACAGAGCCCGTGGGCCGATCCGGACTGACGGAGCCCGATATATGAGGATTTACGTGCCGATGCTGGGCACAGTTTTCATGATGTTTTTCCATGATTTTGTTTGTATCCTCATATTGCATACATGATGCTTATTGTCATTGGGTGACAGGTGGACGGGTTCCACATATATACAGATATGGATCATATACAGACTGGATTTACACTGATCATACTTCATTTGTATATATAACAGGGTACGAGGGCGCTTTTATATATACCCTTACACCAATATTAGTGGTATGGGACGCTAATATATGTGTATTGATACTTCATCATATTTACTTCATGCAGACATACCCTATACTAATGACATGTTATTACCTGAGTACTTGGCACTACATACCTGTTTAGATGTTGCTTTGCCACCTTATCATGTATCAGGCTTATTCCTTGAGGTTTATTACTGATTGTTGACCTAGGATTATGTCTTGCATTCGGTTTCTGCTTGTAGATATTTTCTATTCACGAGTTGGCAACTCACCCCCGTTGTGCCACAGTTCTTGCAGGTTTTGCCGTACAGGTTCCTTTGCGGCATTTCTGGCACATTGCTTCCTTGAGGGTGAATTGCATTTGGTAGGTGGTTCCTTTTGCATCAAGAACCACCATTGTACTTATATTATTCTTTGTATCTAGAATTTCCATCAACCAAATTTGTATATTGTTTCAGACTCAGACATTAGTGTTGTATTATTCGACCTTAGAGTCGCGCTTAGTAGTATTGCGGTTTTCTTGCTTTTTGAGTTCATTTGGTTTGACCCTCGCCGTTTGGCGTTGTATATTATTGTTGCTTGTGTGGTTGTGACCATCGATTGACGAAGAGCTAGCTCCCGCTTGGGGATGCCTTTTATCATTCTATATGTGTTGTGCTTGTTGTACCCCGTTCGGGGCCTGTATTTACAAAAGAAACTCTGCCGAAATTTTTAGAAAAGACTTTACCTTTTAAAAATGCACATTCGGCTTAGTTATTTAAAAACCTTGACTTCAAACATGTTTTCCCTCACTTCTTTAAAAACCAGTTTTCTTTACTTACTCTTAAAATGGTTTTAGATTTCTGGGCTTTTGGCTTACTTGGATCAGATGGAGTCCTATAGACTTCATATGGTTCAAGGGCCAGTCACGTGCTCTTTCGGGTCGTGACAAGTTGGGTGTTCGGTATCACACGGGATGTGAGTATGCGACATCGTAATAATTAGCCCTGAGTGCAAGTGGGTGATTGTTGGATATAGTGCCCTCAGAGTCAATTATTGGATCGCAGGCACGTGATTGCAATGATTGAGGGAGGACCTATACCGGTCGGACAGTCTTACTCGAGAGGTTTGTATTATATATGGTTTGTCTTTATCATCGTGTACATGCTTTAGGTGACATTGCAGTTCACTATTACATGTTGATAGAGAATAGTATACTATCTGGTTTATCTTTATCATCATGTACATCTTTAGGTGATGCTATATATCACTATTGCACGTTGATAGAGCCCATAGGATTCTTTCTTGAATACCAGCAGTATGATGGCGATCATATACGTGGGAGCTGGGGTCTATAAGCACATTCTTTAAAGGTCCCTAGTCGTGGGAGTTTCGAGACTGGGCATCGATACTCCATTAGTAAACTAGTGTATACAGTCGAGACCCCGACGAGGGGCGGTGGCCGGTCTCACAAGCCATTGGTGTCAGTTGGTTCACCAAAAATGTATACAGGTGCTTATTGGGTTATGAGTACACCGGACAGGACTCGCCGGGAACATGCTAGTTGGTATTATACCTGACGTCAGATAGCAGTTCCCCGGTGACATGTGTACAGATTAGTTCATCTACCTGATATCGTCATTTGTCTCGTGTGAGTTCCCATTATGCTTTGATTACTACCCTACCACGGCTCAAAGTGGTCGTGCAAACAGGTTTTAGTTGGGTACAGTCCCGAGCCACATGGAGGCAAGTGAGCGGATCGGCAGGGGATTCGTCTCTCCCGGTATTGGGGGTGAGATCGCGTTGTGTCTAGGAGAGCCATTAAACAAAGCCCTCGGCCGAGGCAGGAGATTTACTTGTAGGTATTCCAGTAGTATCTCAGGGTGTTCTGGGCAACACTCCGACACGACTTGTACCACTTTTGGGAGTCTGACTTTTACTACCCCTAGGCCCGACATGCGATGCTCATAGACGAACGGACCGGACTGTACGGATATTGTCACTGACAGGCTCGGTAGGGTGCCAGGATGAGTTCGCTCATCGACCTCCCTTGTGGTCAATACCTGGTAGCCCGTTACGTACAGCTAGTACCACTGACGAGCTAGTGGTTAAATCCACAGCCAAAGTATCAACGAGTCTTTAGAGTCCCTCCACAGAATGTTTCTCAAGTTTCAGGCGAAACGATGTAGAGGCCGTATAATATATGGCAGGGTTCGATCATATACGTGCGGTATTGCACGGATCATGATCGGACGGATCATACTAGTGGGCTTTGGTTTAAGCCGGATCCTAGTATTAGATTTGTTGGATTACTTTAGTCTCATCGCATTCGCATTCAGTCGGAATGCGGGTGCAGGTATGTATATACAGGTGAGGGGTATCCTTGTGATCCGTCACGAGTTTACTTTAGATGTTGTCGTATATTTCTGTTGTGGCAAACATTTGGATTAATGTTTGCATTTGGAAATAATGAGCTAGAATTCATCATGACATGCATTTAATGTGACATTGACACATTAGTGACTCATGGTCTCTTTTTATGTGCTAATGTCACATTATAGGATGGATTTGTGAGTTGATTTGATGAGCGGGGAGAGAGGGGCAGACAAGGGCAAGGTTGGCTCTTGCATTATTCTCTTCTTGCTCTCATTATTCTTCTTGCAACAACACAAAAGAAAAGAGAGAAGAAACTCCTTCTTCTTCCTCTTTCTTCTTTAGCTCATTATCTCCATCAATGGCAACACCTCTAACCTCCATCCAAACACATGGATGCAAGAGGCAAAGTGATCACAAGCATTCTCTACATCACCCTGGACACGTCGGCTAGCACACTTCATGCCCGAGTTGCTTCGGATGAAGCGGGAGCCCATAAAAAGAATCAATAATGTGGTGCTCTTTCCGACGAGGAGATCGAGACCAGAGATGCCTCGAGGAGCTTGGGATTGTGGCCAAAGACCGAAGGACACGGATCGATCGGTATAACCTTTCTATCCCTTCTCTAGTTTGCTAGTAGTAGGTTAATGGTTCGATCCGGGTTTAAGCATACGATAGCGCCGGGTTCTAGTCTAGAAAAGTTTTCGTTCCGCATTTTCGCATCGGAAAGACGGCTAGGGCGCTACCGTAGTCTTACAATGAGTACAGCATAGTTCGTTAACCTGACACTATTACTTCGCCTCGAGTGTATTCCCACTGTTCTTAGATTACTGCCCTACCACGGCTCTATTGAGTTGTGCAACCAGGTAGTAGTTAGGTGCAGTCCCGAAGCACTTGGAGGAAGTGGCGGTTAGATAGGATTTGTCACTCCCGGTATTGGGATATTGCACTGTGTTCGGAAAGCCATTACACAAAGTCCCTTTCCACGGCAAGTGAGATTTACTGGTAGGTACTCCGGTAGTTTCTCAGTGTGTTTTGGGCTACAATCCGGCACGACATATTGCGCTATTTGGGGTCTGACGGTTACCGCCCCTAGGCCCGATATGCGATACTCTTAGATGAACAGATCGGACTGTACGAAGATTGTCACAGATTGGCTCAATAAGTGTTCGGATGAGTTTGCTCATCGGCCTTCTAATCGACAGATACCTGGGTAGCCGTTATGTGCAGCTAGTACCGCTGACGTGCTTGTGGTTAAACCCACTGCCAGCATACTGTCGTGTCTTTAGAGTCCAATACAGAGGGTTTCCCTGCTTTGGGCGAAACGATATAGAGGTCGTATGGTTTTACGACAGGGTTTGAACATATACGTGTTCATGTGCACGTATCGTGTTCGGACAGATAATACTAATGGGATTTGGTTTAAGCCGGATCCTAGTATTAGATTATCAGATTATTTTGTCTCATTGTATTCGTATTTTTTTCGGAATTCGGATACAGGTATGAAAATACGGTGAGGAGTATTCTTGTAATTTGTTCAAGAATGCTTCTAGAAGATGCCACCTCATTACTTGTATTACCATTTATTTTAAATGGATTAATGAGGTGGACGTATGAGGTGTTAAGTAATTATGAATGAAGCATGGGTACTTGGTGACTCTTGATGGCTATTGAGGCAAGGTGGCCCTTAGATATCATGTGTGAGGTTAGGTGTTACTTGGAGATTATTGTGAGATATTATGGCATGCCTCAAATCCATCACAATTAGCCATTATTCTTTTAATAGTAACAAATACACCCTCTCTCCTCAAGCACTCTCATCTTCTTCCTCAAACCCTAACCTGTCACATTTGTTGAGAAAGCTAGGGTTAATGAGACTAAACTATCCATAATCACTCTCTACATCCTCTAGGTCACTTAGATTAGTACTCTAGGTACCTTAGTTACCTCATCTTAGAGGTAGGTGCACAAGGTAGACACTCTCGGGTGGATCTTCTTCGACTCGAGAAGGCCGGCGAGGAGGCGCGATCCATACGCACTCCAAGGAGGTCACATAGAGAAAGAGGAGTACAAGACGAGGAAGGACCGATTACTTGAGGTATAACTTTCTTACATAGTAGTTAAACCTCTTAGATGTTTAGCTAGTTAGGGTTTAGTATCGATCATGGTGTTTAGTAGATGTTGCGATGCATATTTAAATCGTTTTTTTTTTGCAAATTCCACCTCCCCGCGAACCCGCGGGGTGCGTGACATCGACTTACAGTGGTGTCAGAGCCCACTAAACCATTACTAGCTCGTTAAGAAAGTGTTAGAAATTCGATCGACGAAGAAATCCCAAAATCACGTTCGAAAACTATGTTTTCTGTCGATTTTTAAAACTGGTCTTAAAATCTTTTTAGAGGCCTTAAAAATATGTACGGGGTTTTCTATTAAACCATGGAAAAATTTGGGTTTCTGATTCCCCAAGACTGCCGCGGAAACACGGCCAAACTGTGAGTTTGGCCGTCGTTCCGCGGCCGAGTCAAGGGCGACTCGGTCCGAGTTTCTACAGTGTTTCTGTTTTTTTGAATTGTGATTTTGGGATTATTTTGTTTCTGCCAAGTATTATTTATGTATAGAATTATTCATGTGGTAGACTCAAATTTGGTTTATGGATCGAAATTCTAAGTTATTTGTTAATCGGGTTTTCAGTGTTTGATATATGTACTGAACCTCTTCTAATCTGTATATGTCGATTAGTGGGGGTTGCACATATCTGTGATGTTGGTTTGTGGATATAAACTTTATTGGATCACCGTTGATGAATAGCCGACGATGTGAGATGGGTGCTTTATCTTTCATTCGATGTAAATTGTAAAGTAATGTAATATTATTTTGCTGGGCACATCCGGGTTGAGGTTGTAGGCACCGTTGTATTATTTCTTTTACTATTTTCTACACCTAGGATAGACCCAAGGTGGGGTGCACAAACTACCGGGTTCTTGATGTACCGAGTGACCTACTCATTTTACCGAGGGAGGTTGCTTCACTTCGGGAATTTGGCGGGTAGTTTGCCGCACCGTAGGGGTCTAGGGTGGGGTTTTTGCTATTCATCACGACCACAGAATCCGTTTTTTGTTACAAGCTTAAACGAAATGCGGAATTCCTAGTATATCCAATATGTTCATCTGTGATCTGGAATGCCTATTATTGTGTAAGATGAATGTATATTCTATATATGTTATATAGTCGACGTTGCTAATGTTTTGCTCCCACGCTACTCTTCCCCCCGGTCTGGCGTTAGTTAAGTAACCTAACGGTGTAAGACGGGGCCTAGTAGCGAATATGGATGGCATAAGCATATGTTGTATTTTCGTTTCTTTCTGCAATGGTAGGTTAATTGATGGGACTGCTGTTGGAGATAGTGCCCTCAGAGTCAATTATTGGATCACAGGCACGTGATTGCAATGATTGAGGGAGGACCTATCCCGGTAGGACAGTCTTACTCGAGATGATAGTATGCTATCTGGTTTACCTTTATCATCGTGTACTGCTTTAGGCGACCTGACATGTCGCTATTGCACGTTGATAGAGCCCCTAGGATTCTTGCTTGACTGCCAGCAGTATGAGGGCGATCATATAAGTGAGAGCTGGAGTCTATAAGCGCATCCTTAAAAGGTCCCTAGTCGTAGGAGTTTTCGAGACAGGGCATCGATTCTCCAGAGTAGACTAGTGTATACAGTCAAGACCCCGACGAGGGGCGGTGGCCGGTCTCACAAGCCACTGGTGTCAGTTGGTTCACCTAAGATGTATACAGGTGCTCATTGGGTTATGAGTACACCGGACAGGACTCGCCGGGAACATGCTAGTTGGTCTTATACCTGACGTCACATAGCAGTTCCCAGGTGACATGTGTACAGGTTAGTTCATCGACCTGGGGATCGTCATTTGTCTCGTGTGAGTTCCCACTGTGCTTTGATTACTACCCTACCACGGCTCAAAGGAGTCGTGCAAACAGGTTTTAGTTGGGTACAGTCCCGAGCCACATGGAGGCAGTGAGCGGATCTTCGGGGGTTTCGTCTCTCCCGGTATTGGGGGTGAGGTCGCGCTGTGTCTAGGAGAGCCATTACACGAAGTCCTTGGCCAAGGCAGGAGATTTACTGGTAGGTATTCCAGTAGTATCTCAGGGTGTTCTGGGCTACACTCCGACACGACTTGTACCGCTTTTGGGGGTCTGACTTTTACCAACCCCCTAGGCCCGACATGCGATGCTCATAGACGAACGGACCGGACTGTACGGATATTGTCACTGACAGGCTCAGTAGGGTGTCAGGATGAGTTCACTCATCGACGTCCCCTTTAGTCAATAGCTGGTGGCCCGTCATGTATTGGCTTATACCTCTGACGTGCTAGTGGTTAAATCCACAGCCATAGTATTGACGAGTCTTTAGAGTCCACCACACTTTCAGTTACTCAAGCTTTCGGGCGAAACGCTGTAGAGGCCGTATGGAGATATGGCAGGGTCCGATCAGATACGTGCAGTATTGCACGGATCAGGATCGGACGGTTTGTACTAGAGGCCGTATGGTTATATGGCAGCGTTCGATCAGATACGTGCGGTATTGCACGGATCAGGATCGGACGGATATTACTAGCCGGCTTTGGTTTAAGCCGGTCCTAGTTTAGTACAGTGTAGATTTTGTCTCATTGCATTTGTATCCGGACGGAATACAGATGCGGGTGTGTATGCACAGTATCGGGGTTTTCCTGTAATTTATTACGGGACCAATTTTCTGGAGTTGCCAGTTTGCATTCCGTTCCGGCCGGTTTTCCTTTGTTCTTTCCCGGCAGGACTTTTCCGATGGAGGGGTTTATTTGCAATTATGCAAATAACTTTTGTGGAGGGGGTTTCTTGCTATTGTGTTGATTATGATATCTTTCATCCATGCTTTTGCATTAATGAGATTTGATGTGATTAAGGTGTAAGCATGGTTGATGTTTTCTTGTCTTTGGATGTGGTCACCTCTTGATCTCCTACACTCACCTCCCTCTTATGTTTTTGTTATCACTCCACCACCATTCTCACATGGTATGGGCCGGCCACAAGATTTAGAGGAGAGGAAAAATGAGAGGTCCCAACTTTGGATGAGGGATTAATTCACATCTCATTTTTCATGCTTGCAAAATTCTCAAAAACCCTCTCCAAAGTTCATGATTCTCTTCATCCTTCTTGGCAACCAAAACCCCAATGAGACATAGACTCTACACATCCTACAGCAAGTCCTGGGCATGTCGACTTGCCGGCTTCATGCCCGAGTTGCCTCGGTATTGAGGTGGGAGCCCGTAAAAGATGCAGGCGACGTGGTGCCCTTCCGGCGAGGAGGCGACGACCGTAGATCCCGCGAGGAGATCGGAGTGGAGATGAAGACCGGAGGACTCGGATCAGTCGGTATATCTCTAACCCATCTTCTAGTTAGCTTAGACTAGTTTAATGGCACGATCCGTGGTTTAGTGCGCGGTGGTGCCGGTTTGCTAAGTCCGCAAAAATTAAAGTTTATCACTGTTTCCGCGTTTGGCCGTCGGATTGACGGCCGGGGCTCCGCCGTGCACTTACAGTGGTATCAGAGCCTCGCCATTAACTTCGTCTAGCTTTCGTTTGATGTGTTTTGCATTTCCGATCGACCAAAATTCCAAAATCTATGTTTTAGTGCACATCAGTTTTCTGTTAAGATTTTTTGGTGTCCAAAAATTTTTCAGGTGGTCTCAGAATGATGTGCAGGTAGTTCTAAGAACTCTGGAAAAATACGAGACAATGAACCCTCATCACAAGCGCGGAACCGCGGCAAAAGGCCCCCTGTTGCCGCGGTTCCGCCGCAGGTTGAAGGGATCATTGCTTCGTAATTCTCCAGTGGGCTTCTGGGCTGTAATTAGGGGTTTTGGAATATTAATTTTGGGCCCAGGTTTTCTGTGAGTGCTACAGTTTTGATTGGGGGCCCACTTGTTAATTTTTGATCGATCGGAAAATTTTAAACACATTTTTCACAGTATTTACATTATATCTGCGACCGTGAATGTCACTTGATCGGTAAATCTGGTCTAACTGCTATAGCCCGGTTAGAAGGATTTGCGAACGTGATTTTCACGCTGATGTTCTGTTTTTGCTGTGATGTTGCGGATCGGTCGTGGGGGATAGCCTGGATGCAATATGCTAGTACAGTGTTGGTGTATTATGTACATTTGATATTGCGGGGCGAGCGTCCGACATGTGGACTGTCGTCACTGCCAGATTGTATTATTCTTTTGGGGCACGACCTGGTTGCGGTCGATGTACCCGGTGTATGTATATTTTACTTTCTGTACTAGGATTACCCCGCGGTGGGGTGCACGGATGGCCGGGTTCTAGAGGGCAACAAGCCCGCATCTCATGGCATTGAGACGGAGGGGGCTTCACTCTAGGATTGGCGGGCTATTCGCCGCACTCGTAGGGGGTACAGGTTGACCCAGGAGGGGTGCCCAAGTTGCCGGATTCCGTGAAGTGCTGGGTGGTCCATTCACGGAGCTGAAGGGGGCTGCCTCGCTTCAGGTTTTGGCGGGTAACTTGCCGCGCCCGTAGGGGTCTAGGATTTCATTGCACAGGCTATCCACACGACCAGGGGAACGTCGGGTTTCAGTAGTGGCTCTGTGAAACCCGGGGATCCCAGATATCTATATTGTTCTGTGATGCTGTACATTTCTGTGATGTTGCATTTCTTTTCACGCCTTGAGCGAAATATAATATTTTGGTATATATATTAGTAGATGTTGTATATGTTTTACATCCGCGCTAGTCCAGTCCCCGCTCTGCCGTTAGTTAGCTAACCTAACGGGTGATGACGGGACCCAGTGGCGAATGCGGATGGCATATACGTACGTCAGTATATTTTCGTTCTTTGTGGTGTGATTATTTGATGGGACTGCGTTGATTCGGATCAATGCAAGTTAAACAAACCTATTCTGATGTTGTTGGAACACTTTTCAAAAAGCTGTTATTGCAAGGACGTTCACTTTTGTTTTGCATCGTGGTATTCATTTGGAATATCCTGCTCCTCAGTCGACGAGGCAAGGGCCGAGATCCCTTCACCGGGAGTGACCCCTTGGACAGAAGTTTGCGTCAGGGCATTAACTTCACTATAGCCGATTACTTTTGCTTTGCATCGTGGTATTCAGTTGGAATATCCTGCACCCCATTCTACGGGGAAAGAGCCGAGATCCCTTCACCGGGAGTGACCTCTTTAGTAAAGGTTTTCGTCACTATATTTTCTAAAAAGCTATCCGTTCCTTCAACGATATCAAGTTCATTACGTTAAAGGTTTTCGCCAGAAACCATTCGTAGCCCTCCGTCGTTTCATATGGATAGTCAATAGTATTCAAGCTGTGTATGTTGGCCAAAGTCAAGGCACAGTGTTTGGTAGCTGTTGGGTATTCATATGCAGCACAGATAGATGCGTTGGTTTGGGACAGTCGTACTGCCATTTTGGCCAAAGTCAAGGGTATGTACGGGTGGGTTCAAATTAACCTGTAGAATGACGGGTAGAACTTGACATGTGATTTATGATATGTTGGCCAAAGTCAAGGTCATAAGAGCATGGGGTAAAAATCACATCGGGAGTTTCAAAAGTACTGAAACTTGCCAGATATGCGCATACCTTCTGGAGTGTGATACCGTGAGCGGATTCCGTCACGTTGTCATGCGATGATAGTTGGATCCCGATTCCCACTGATGAGTTGGTTTACTCCTCGGGTGACCCCGACAAATTCTTCTTTCAGGTTTGGAGGAGAATTTGAGGTACAGTGGGAGGTTTCCAGATTAGATAAATTGGTAACCATTCTGATCTAGGGTAGAGTGCACGCTGAGTGTTTCTTTTCTCTCTCTCTGGCAGCGACCATTGACCCGACCCTAGACTATGACTCAGTGACCAAGTTGACCGAACCTTCTTAACACTGGCTTTTGGATTGTCAGAGTTGCAAACCTCATTGCCACTCCTACTTTTACCCTTTTCTCCAGGACACCCCGTATTGCTGCGAACGTCCACTTCCATTGGACAAAACCATCGTATGTTTAGATACGAACTCGAAGGAATTCGAGGATGGTTTCCGGTTCTGGAGAAAACGGATAGGTTTATTCAGTTGTCTTTTCTTTTCACCTTCTCTCAGGTTGCGAGTACTCCTTGGTTTAGGAGTAGTACACCTATTACGCAAATTGGATAGTCTTCTTCCAAACCATAGGCTGGTGCCGACCGGTAGGGAATGAAGAAAACCAGTTAGCCTAAACGGTGTACAGAAGGTATTAAGTTCAGACAAACAAAGGGATTAGTAAGAGGGCAAAGTAAATTGCGACTGATATTCACGACCAAACCAAGTATTTCTTCGCCAATCCTAAATCACCTTTGTATTTCTCCAGGACACTCCGTATCACTACGAAGATCCACAGTTTAATGGATACTCCATCGTATGGTTATATACGAACTCGAAAGGAACTTGTTCCAGTTCGGGGATGGATTCTGGTCCAGGAGAAATAGGAATAAAGTACATTCAGGTGTCTTTTATCTTCACCTTCTCTCGCGTTGCGAGTACTCCTTGGTTTAGGAGTAGTACACCTATTACGCAAATTGGATAGTCTTCTTCCAAACCATAGGCTGGTGCCGAACGGTAGGGAAGGAAGAAAACCATTTGGCCTAAGGGGTGTGCAGAAGGTAATGACTAAAGACATATAAAGGGATTTGGAAAGGTGGCAAAGAATTATACGGTTATAGTTGTTATTCTGGATAATGGTAGAGGCATTACTAAGAATACCAGGATACCCCATCGAAACATTTCAATGTTTCAGTTAAGCTGTGTACTGTTGAAAGAAAACTGATTTCCCAATTAACACTTGCTCCAGGGTATGTATTTACCAGGTATGATTCTCACATCTGTATGGTTTTACAGATGATGAGTGGGAGTAAGTTATTGGGAATTAGGTGATTATTCTCATTTTATCGGGATTCGTTGTAATCGGTGATATTTGAGGAAACCATCTGGGTTGTTTGCCGGTCGGCAAATATTTGGTTTTGAATATCCGCTGTTGTGCACCAATTTCAAATTGATATATCTATACGTCTATTTTCATAGAGTGAGATATACCTTTTGATATTATGTCGATGACATTTACCTATATCAGTGGATGGTTAGGTAAGGAGCATTAAACAGCGGTGTAATTCTTCTTAACCATAAGTACAGTTTTCAACCTACGACACACAGTGAAAGAGTTGTTAGACTCAGCGGACTTGTACAGAGTATTGTATGTTGTCCAGTGTCCATTAGGACAGAGGGGTTGGTCCTCATACTATATTCTGTTTACTTTTAACTTCTCTAGTTCTTAGACATGTGTTTCGTAGAAGCACAGGGTCTAAGTTTTGAGGAGTTATAGGTATTTGAATAGAGTAGAGAACCAGGTGTAGCAAGTATCAGGATTCTTCAAAGTGATCGAAGATGTAGATACTTGTGTATGGTATTCAGTTGATAGTAATGATAAAGAGAAATTTCTTCTCTTTCAGGTTACTCATAATTGGAAGCATTCCTAAGTTGAGTAACGCTGATCGGCCTCTCTCCATTTAGTTGACATGCACTGGAGACAGCTGCATGATTTGAATCTGGTTAAATTAAATCAGTGCCTCTAGTTCTATATTGGATATAGTACAGTTCATATCTTAACATTGTTAAGGTACGGGGAGTTGTCCGGCTTATGATTAAAACCAGACACTGGACAACTCAAGGCACGTTTCTGTAATGGCTGTTTGTGGGTTGACCCAGGCTACCATCTGGCAGATCAATAGAAATATTGTTCTAGACTCGCCACAGTTTTATTAAAAATGGATTTTTTCAAAAACAGTAGTGGGAGTATGGTAGAACTGGAAGTGATTCCAGAACCGCAAACGATTACTGAAGATTTGATAAGGAACCTAAAGATTCAATCTGATTTGACATTCCATTGGCCACTCCGCAGGTACGGTGGGTAACTTCAGGCACCCGAGAGGTACTTCGGTAGCCTCAAGGACGGTGACAGGGAAGTTCTTGTTTACACACACTTGCCATTGTTGTTGTTCCAGGCTGCGAGACCCGGCAGGAGGATGAATATAGCGTCGTTCTAAACTAGCTTTAGAAATGCACGTCTATATGACTCTGCCAGAGGGTTGTCGTAGTCAGTGGGAGCAGCGGAAGCATTGGTGGACATCAGGCTTATGTCTATTTATAGACTAAAGCAGATGTAGCGGAGATAGATCATCTATTTCTGATGTGACAGTCATGGGTTTGACTTCATCAGAATAGGGGATGGATCTGTTGAGAAGGTAGTAGGGTGTGATATCCTGGTATTTGGATGACATACACAGAGTAGGAAGTGATATTCCTATACTACGGTCGGTTATACTTTGGTCGTCACACAGTAGTTTCTCCACAAAGGACTTGGACATTATATCAGACATACTGGTTACTAGATCTATGGTTTTAGATCTAGATTTGGGTGGTTTCCTAATCTGGGTACCTTGACAGCATTCTAAGAGTATTTAGAATGGACGACCCCTGGCATGGTGGTATACCTGCAGGTAATGGAGTCACCCTCTCTAAAGGTGTCTTACAGACTAAAGGGGAGAGGGATACGCATGATTGGCAGATCACTTGCTTAGGAAATTGAGTCAATCATGAGATGTCAAGTACCACACCAGATGTTGTTCTTGCAGTAGATGCAATAAGTTGATATTCATCCAATCCTGGAGAAACAGTCGGAGGCAGTTTTAGAACATAAGTGGATGTTCTAGGGATATGATAGCAGCATTCTCCTTTGGGAGACAGTTATCATTTCAGGCTTCCAAGGTGACCTGGATGGCAGAGTGGCTGTCAGAGTTATATTTTTCCTTCTGACGAGGGGCAGTATTTTGGACAGGTGGTCCAAGGAAATACTGAGGGAGGCATGGCGCAGGATACTGATTAAGTTCAGTTGACGATACAGTCTAAGAAGTTTGGATTTGGAGTTCATTTATGAGCTAGGTCCCATCAGACATCCAGACATACTAAGACAGGTATTGCTCATTTCGGGAGATGGCTTTCTCCGCGAACTTGAGATATAGAGAGACATAGAAAGAAACATCAAGGCGGATCCACTCACTGAGGCTATTCCTCGAACGCAATAGTTTCACAAACGGTTTTTGTGAGACTGACTAGTAGAGGAGTTGGGTGTTCTGTATCACACGGGCTGTGAGTATGCGACATCGCAATAATTAGCCTTGAGTGCAAGTGGGAGATTGTTGGAGATAGTGCCCTCAGAGTCAATTATTGGATCACAGGCACCTGATTGCAATGATTGAGGGAGGACCTATCCCGGTAGGACAGTCTTACTCGAGATGATAGTATGCTATCTGGTTTACCTTTATCATCGTGTACTGCTTTAGGCGACCTGACATGTCGCTATTGCACGTTGATAGAGCCCCTAGGATTCTTGCTTGACTGCCAGCAATATGAGGGCGATCATATAACTGAGAGCTGGAGTCTATAAGCGCATCCTTAAAAGGTCCCTAGTCATAGGAGTTTCGAGACAGGGCATCGATTCTCCAGAGTAGACTAGTGTATACAGTCGAGACCCCGACGAAGGGCGGTGGCCGGTCTCACAAGCCACTGGTGTCTGTTGGTTCACCTAAGATGTATACAGGTGCTCATTGGGTTATGAGTACACCGGACAGGACTCGTCGGGAACATGCTAGTTGGTCTTATACCAGACGTCAGATAGCAGTTCCCAGGTGACATGTGTACAGGTTAGCTCATCGACCTGGGGATCGTCATTTGTCTCGTGTGAGTTCCCACTGTGCTTTGATTACTACCCTACCACGGCTCAAAGGAGTCGTGCAAACAGGTTTTAGTTGGGTACAGTCCCGAGCCACATGGAGGCAGTGAGCGGATCTTCGGGGGTTTCGTCTCTCCCGGTATTGGGGGTGAGGTCGCGCTGTGTCTAGGAGAGCCATTACACGAAGTCCTTGGCCAAGGCAGGAGATTTACTGGTAGGTATTCCAGTAGTATCTCAGGGTGTTCTGGGCTACACTCCGACACGACTTGTACCGCTTTTGGGGGTCTGACTTTTACCAACCCCCTAGGCCCGACATGCGATGCTCATAGACGAACGGACCGGACTGTACGGATATTGTCACTGACAGGCTCAGTAGGGTGTCAGGATGAGTTCACTCATCGACGTCCCTTTTAGTCAATAGCCGGTGGCCCGTCACGTATTGGCTTATACCTCTGACGTGCTAGTGGTTAAATCCACAGCCATAGTATTGACGAGTCTTTAGAGTCCACCACACTTTCAGTTACTCAAGCTTTCGGGCGAAACGCTGTAGAGGCCGTATGGAGATATGGCAGGGTCCGATCAGATACGTGCGGTATTGCACGGATCAGGATCGGACGGTTTGTACTAGAGGCCGTATGGTTATATGGCAGCGTTCGATCAGATACGTGCGGTATTGCACGGATCAGGATCGGACGGATATTACTAGCCGGCTTTGGTTTAAGCCGGTCCTAGTTTAGTACAGTGTAGATTTTGTCCCATTGCATTTGTATCCGGACGGAATACAGATGCGGGTGTGTATGCACAGTATCGGGGTTTTCCTGTAATTTATTACGGGACCAGTTTTCTGGAGTTGCCAGTTTGCATTCCGTTCCGGCCGGTTTTCCTTTGTTCTTTCCCGGCCGGACTTTTCCGATGGAGGGGGTTATTTGCAATTGTGCAAATAACTTTTGTGGAGGGGGTTTCTTGCTATTGTGTTGATTATGATATCATTCATCCATGCTTTTGCATTAATGAGATTTGATGTGATTAAGGTGTAAGCATGGTTGATGTTTTCTTGTCTTTGGATGTGGTCACCTCTTGATCTCCTACACTCACCTCCCTCTTATGTTTTTGTTATCACTCCACCACCATTCTCACATGGTATGGGCCGGCCACAAGATTTAGAGGAGAGGAAAAATGAGAGGTCCCAACTTTGGATGAGGGATTAATTCACATCTCATTTTTCATGCTTGCAAAATTCTCAAAAACCCTCTCCAAAGTTCATGATTCTCTTCATCCTTCTTGGCAACCAAAACCCCAATAAGACATAGACTCTACACATCCTACAGCAAGTCTTGGGCATGTCGACTTGCCGGCTTCATGCCCGAGTTGCCTCGGTATTGAGGCGGGAGCCCGTAAAAGATGCAGGCGACGTGGTGCCCTTCCGGCGAGGAGGCGACGACCGTAGATCCCGCGAGGAGATCGGAGTGGAGATGAAGACCGGAGGACTCGGATCAGTCGGTATATCTCTAACCCATCTTCTAGTTAGCTTAGACTAGTTTAATGGCACGATCCGGGGTTTAGTGCGCGGTGGTGCCGGTTTGCTAAGTCCGCAAAAATTAAAGTTTATCACCGTTTCCGCGTTTGGCCGTCGGATTGACGGCCGGGGCTCCGCCGTGCACTTACAACTACATTATTAATGCAAAGCAAACAAACCAAACCTGAATCGTTGGAACAATTTTAAAACCATTCGGTTTTTTTTCAAAAAGCAAACTTTTAAATGCGGTGCCTAAACCACTCCTTTAAAAGCTATCAGGTTCCTTCGATTATATCAAGTTCACTACGTTCACGGTTTCGCCAAAACCAACCATAGCCCTCCGTCATTTCAGGCGAATATTCAGTAGTATTCAAGCTATGTATTTTGACTTTCGCCAAGGTATAGTGATTGGTAACTACTGGATATTCATCTATAGCATAGATAGATGCGTTGGTTTGGGACAGTCGTACTACTGTTTTGGCCTTCGTCAACGGTATGTATGGGTGGGTTCAAATTAACCTGGATAACGACGGGTATAACTTGACATGTGACTTATGATATGTTGGCCTTCGTCAAGGTCATAAGAGCATAGGGCAAAAATCCACATCGGGAGTTTCTAAAGAAACTGAAACTTGCTGGTGGTGCATACCATTTGGAGTGTGATAATTTTGGTAGGATTCTTTCACGATTATCACACAATGATATTTAGATCCCGATCGTACTGTGAGTATCCGCTACTCCTAGGTAGATTTTTTAACTAAATGATCAATGCTATAAACCAAGTAGGTGTCTAGAACGGTGTTAGCGGAGCTACGCCTTCATGGAAAAGAGGTTATGTAATTATGGAACTTCGCAAAAGAGTTGGAAAACCTTCCTCGAAGTAACAACACAAGTCAGGCTGAAAGGTTAAGCATGTATTGTAGGGTGAGATTAATCCTGACTAATTCTTCTTCGATGGTTTGAGGAAGGATTCGAGAAACAGTGGAAGCCATCCTGCTTAGATAAACTAAAAACCAATCTAAACTTCCAATAGCATCATGCTAAAGTGTTTCTTCTCTCTCTCCTATTTGCAGCGACCAAGATGACCGGCTTTAAGTTAATTTTAAATAGAAACATATTGACGGGGCCAAACTATAAAGATTGGCTCAGGAATGTCCAGATGGCCATAACATATGACAAACTGGGCTATCTCCTTACTGCCAAAGCCTCCGCCGTCCAAGGTCCAGATTCCAGCATCGCGGATAAAGAGATCCATAAGACCTGGAAAATTGACATTGCGAAAGCCAAGTGCCTTATGCTGGCCTCTATGGATAATGAACACCAGAGGCGGCATGAGAAGATGGATTTTGCTTCTATCATCCTCCATACCAAGGACTTATATGAAGAGCAATCTCGTATTGCAAGATACGAGTCCTCGAAGAAATTATTTCGAGCGAGATTAGCTATCGGGTCATATGTAGGGGGCCACGTTCTTAAGATGATAAGCTACGTTGGGGAGCTCGCGGACCTGGGGACCACGTTGGAGAACGAGTTATACACAAACTTGGTTCTACAGTCCCTCCCTTTTACCTACACCCAGTTTATCTTGAATTTCAATATTTAGGGTAAATAAGTTTCACTTCCATAACTCCTAAATATGTTGAGGAGCGCTAAGGGCTCCCTGCAGAAGTCCAGGGAGACACCCACTCTGCTTGTTGGGGGATCTTCCTCTTCTAGATCTAAGGCAAAAGCCAAGGGGAAGAAAAAGAAGGCCACCACCAAGCCGAAAGGTAGTGTTAGTAAGGTAAAGGGAAGGGGAAAGGCAAAAGTTGGGGGGCCGACGGTAGGGAAGGAAGAATGCTTTTACTGTCACAAGAAGGGCCATTAGAAGAAGGATTGCAGGGCCTGGAAAGCCAAGAACCAGGATTCGAAGCAAGTTGTGACTTTGGCTTCAATTGTGTTTGTAATTTAAAACTGTACGTCAATCAACTCTACTTCCTGGGTATTGGATACCGGATCAGGATCTTATATCTGTAATTCTTTGCAGGCACTGAGAAGCCGTAGAGTTTTGAAGGCGGTGATATGACCATCAGGGTTGCTAACGGAGTGAGCGTGGATGATTTGTCCGTAGGGGAATATCACTTAGGATTGACAAGTGGACATTTTTTTTTGGTTTTACGCAACTGTTTTTGTGTACCTAGTTTAACTTGTAATATCATTTCGGTATCTTTGTTATCTAAAGAAGGTAATGATTTTACATTTGTAAGCGATGTCGTAAACATCCACCTTAATCATGGTTTGATTGGGTCAGGTACACTAAACAATGGTATATACGTATTAAACCAATTACATGTTTTCAACGTCCAGAACACACACAAAAGAAAGTCTCCAGAATTAAATTAAGCTTTCTTATGGTATTGTAGACTGGGTCACATCAACGAAACACGGTTGACCAAGTTACATAAAGAGGGATATTTGGATCCGTTCGAATATCAGTCTTATGCAACTTGTCAATCATGTCCCAAAGGAAAGATGACAAAGACTCCGTTCACTGGACAAAAAGTAAGAGTGAGTAAGCTCTTGGGACTCATACACAGCGACTTGTGTGGTCCAATGTCTACACATGCAAGAAGTGGTTATTCTTTTTCATTACTTTTATGGATGATTTCTCTAGGTATGGACATGTCTTCTTGTTGAAACATAAATCCGAGGCCTTTAAGAAATTCCGAGAATATAAGAATTAAGTGGAAAAACAAACCGACAAAAGTATCAAGACACTGAGATCTGATCGAGGTGGTGAATACTTAAGTGCCGGGTTCATGGATTACTTAAAAGATAATGGAATTCTCTCCCAGCTTACTCCCCCATACACACCACAACACAACGATGTATCGGAAAGGCGGAACCAAACCTTATTCGATATGGTACGTTCCATGATGAATAACACTGAGTTACCGTGATCCTTCTGGGGCTATGCACTAGAATCAGCTGCATATATTCTGAACAAGGTTCCTATCAAGACTGTGCCTACCACACCATATCAGATGTGGAGTGTGAAGAAACCCTATCTTCAATATCTGAATATATGGGGATGTCCAGCTTTTTTCAAAAAGCAGCAAGCTGATAAACTCGAGGCACGCTCCGTACTCTGTAAGTTTGTGGGATACCCAAAGAACTCCAGGGGGTATCTTTTCTATTACGCAGAGGAACAAAAGGTCTTTGTTTCTCGTCATGCCCACTTTTTTGAAAATCAATTTTTAGAAAAAGAAACCAGTGTGAGCGCAATAGAACTAGATGAAATTCCAGAACCACAAGCTATTACTGAAAGCATTGTAGAACCTGAAGTTTCAAAAGAACAAGACATCCCCGCGCCACTCCACATGAGTAGTAGGCTGTCTCATCTGGCCGAGAGATACTACGGTTTTCTCATAGATGGGGATAGAGAGGATTGCATCATTGATAATGATGAGCCAACTAGCTTCTAGCAAGCCATTCAGAGCGAAGACTCAGTTAAATGGATGGATGCAATGCGGACCAAGATGGAGTCTATGTACACCAACAAAGTATGGACTTTGGACATTGCTCCAGAAGGGGTAAAACCCGTAGGCTGCAAATGTAGGGTTCTTTGGCACAACCACAAGGTTTCACAAGGCATCAAACATGCTATATTGAAAAATTTAGTGTGCCAAACAACCCTAACCTAGGATCTTACTAGAGTTTTATGACCTAAACTAGAAACTAAACTACTTTACATCTAAGTGATAACGGAATACAACCTTTGTAGACCGGTCCTTCACTTCAATTGCTCCTTGTAGTGGTCCCTTCGCTGCGATCATGGAACTCCCGGACTCTTGCATGGCTTCTCAAGGTGAAAAGAACGAACTTGCTTTAAGTCTTCGAGGCCGAAGATGACCTACGTCGAGGAGACACTAATTCATGCTACTACTTCACTAATGAGAGATTAGTGAAGCTAACATCATATACTAAAGTGCTAATCTAGTAGAGGATGATGAATTAAGAAGTGGGCTCACTTTAGTTTTATTTTTCTCACAATATTTTCTCTCTTTTCAAAAGGCTAGCAAGTTTTTTCTCAAGGATGAAGAAGATGAAGTCAAGAGATGAGAATGAACTGATGAGGTGAGAGAATCAACCATGGGTGAGTTTGTATCATATAGCTAACTCATGTAGAGACATAACCATGGCTAAATTATACTGGTTAGGTTAATAAATTTCGTAAGTAAAACAAAATGAGTGGACTAAGTCAATGCATCCATAAGCCTCTACAAGCTTCATGCATGTGAGCTATTATCCACTAATTTGGTTTTACTTTAAATATTTAAACCCTACATTATAATTAGTATTGTGTAAGTCTCATACACCCTTGTAGTGTGTATCAACAACCATGACACAAAAGAAAAACACAATTAATATATATCGCATATATATTAAATGTGCACATGTGAGAAAATAAATGCTTAAGTGAGCTAATATTAGTTAATGTAAACTAGTATATCAAATATACAATTATACACTAAATTATAAAATCAACACTTGATTTAATAATCCGGCTATATCGCATATAACCGACTAATATTATATGTACCTACTTATCGAATCAACACTTGATTCGATAACCCGGCTATATTACATATAACTGGCCGATACAAATATCGCGAGAATAAAATACGGTATCATATACTCGTATTATTCTCGGTACCGCACATATCACATATTTGCTCCTACTTCGTATTGCCTGAGCCAGTAAAACCTCTATGTAGGACTCTAAAGACACGTCAGTATGCCGGCAGTAGGTGATGATCACATCGAACACCCACAAACCGTCAGCGGTACTAGCTGGATGTAACTGCTACCCGGGTATTGAACAATCAGAAAATCAGCAAGCAATCCCTCTCTAACTCCTGCAAAAACCTGTCAGTAACACCACCGTACAGTCCGGTCTCCTCGTCTGATATGTCGCATATCCAGTCTAGGGGTGGTAAACGTCAGACCCGAATAACCGATAAGTCATGCCGAGACGAGGCATATAACGGGTCAAGAAAATACTGATAACTCTTACTAGTAAATCTCTAAATCAGCCTTGTCCAGGGACTTCCCTGTTATGGCCAATCGAGCACAGTGCAATATCAACCCCCAATACCGGGAGAGACGAAACCCCTCCTATCGCTCATTGCCTCCATGTGACTCGGGAATGTACCCAAAAACCACCGTTTTGCACGTACTCTTGAACATGGTAAGGTGGAAATCAAAGCACAGTGGGAATCACACAAGACTCTATGACGATCTCAGGTCTACAGACTAACCTGTACCAGTGTCACCAGAGAACTGCTATCTGACGTGAGGTATAATACCATCTTGGAGTTCTCGGCGAGTCCGTCAAGTGTACCCAGTCTCCACTGAGCACCCGTATACCATCTCTGATGTCAAACACCAATGAATATGGTATCATCCATTGCCCATCACATGGGTCAAGAAGCGTATACGCTAGTATACTCTGGTGTATCGATGCCCTGTCTCGATACACCCACGACTAGGAACATTAAAGGATGAACTTATGGACTACCACGGCCCTACTAGTATGATCTACATCATAATCCTGGTAGTCAAGTACACATCCTAAGGGCTTTACCAACATGTAACCATAAGACAATATCAAGAGAGAAGTATACATGTTAAGATAAAAAGCAACAAAATAGCATACTATCATGTCGATGAAGAAAGTCCTCTCTATATATGTCCAAGCATCCACTATAATATACATCATATGTACAATAATGGCCTCTAGAGCATACATACAACTTACAATCTCCCACTTGCACTAGGGCCAGCTGTTGTAGTATTGCATACCCAGCATCCCGAAGAGTCTCTCGAACTGTATCTGGGGAATGGCCTTCGTGAGTGGATCCGCAGTGTTGTTCTTCGTGTCAACTCTCCTTACCTCGATCTCCTATCGATCAACTATCTCCCGGGTCAGGTGATACCGCCTCAGAATATGCCTGGATCGCTGATGGTACCTAGGTTCCTTGGACAAAGCCACCGCTCCATTGTTATCACAATATAAAGGTATTGGATACTCAATGGATGGAACCACTCCAATTTCAGTGATGAACTTCTTCAAGCAGACAGCCTCTTTGGCAGCGATGTATTCAGCCTCCATCGTCGAGTCTGCCACGGTTTCCTGCATGGAACTCTTCCAGCATACCGTCCCTCCATTGAGGGTAAAGACAAATCCCGAGTTCGACATAGAGTTGTCCTTATCACTCTAGAAGCTCGAATCGGTAAAGGAATCAACTTGGAGTTCTCCGTTACCATACACCAAGAGCATCCCTTTAGTCTTTCTCAAGTACTTGAGAATGCTCTTCACAGCTGTCCAGTGACTCTCTCCAGGATCTTCTTGATACCTACTCACTAAACTTAGTGAGTGTGCTACATCGGGTCTGGTACATAGCATCGCGTACATGATAGAGCCTACTGCCGAAGCATAGGGTATCCCTTACATGCGAGCTCCCTCTAAATCAGTCTTGGGAGACATCTCTTTGGAGAGAGTGAGTCCTGAGATCGAGGGTAAAAACTCACGCTTGGATTCTTCCATACTAAACCTTTTTAGTATGGTGTCAATGTACCTGGATTGGGATAATCCAGTATCCGTTTAGATCTATCTCTATAGATCTTAATCCATAAGATGTAGGAGGCATCCCCTAGATCTTTCATTGAGAATCTTTGTGATAAGAAGAGCTTGACCTATTGCAGCATAGGAATGTCAATTACTATCAAGAGTATCTCATCCACGTACAATACGGGAAGACAACCTTACTCTCTGCCACCTTCTTGTATATACATGTTCATCTACGTTTTTGACGAAATCAAACTCTTTGATAACGACATCAAAACAGATGTTCCAACTCCGCGATGCTTGCTTTAATCCGTAGATGGATTTAAGCAGCTTGCACACCTTTCCGCTGCTCCCACTGTCTACGAAGCCCTATGGCTGAGTCATGTAAACACACTCTTCCAAATTACCATTTACAAAGGCGGTCTTAACATCCATTTTCCAGATTTCGTAGTCATGGTATGCAGCGATGGAAAGTAGGATCCGGATGGACTTAAGCATAGCCACTGGAGAAAAGGTTTCGTCATAATTCACACCTGGTCGTTGACGAAAACCCTTTGCAACAAGTCTAGCTTTGAAAGTCTCAACTTTTCCGTCTACACCAAGTTTCTTCTTAAAGATCCATTTGCTCCTAACGAGTTTTACCCCTTTAGGAGCAACTTCCAAAGTCCATACTTTGTTGGTGTACTGTTCATATCATAATTTTGCATTATTATATTCCCCATTCTTAATTATATTGCAAATAAATAGGTGCTTTTGATCCATGTCTGTTAAATAGTTACAGGTTACAGGTTCTAGGAACAATACAGTGAAAATGGTGCAAAAAAACGCTACAAAAGTGAGACAACGACCGACAAATAGAAGAATCTTTATAATGCCGCCTACAGTTTAAGGAACAAATGAAGATCAATGAACAATTCGATTTCACAAAGCACGAAGGCAGCACAAGATTCAAGATTTCAACACGAAGCGAACGGTAAAAGTCCACAACATTCTGCACTGTGGAGATCTGGAAGAAACTAGAAAGTATTCTGAAGAACCAAGTGAAGAAAATAGATGTACAAAGCAACTTGAAGCATCACAGAAAGACAGAATTCAAGACCTCACCATATGGCCGCGGATCCACGGCCAAACAAGGCTTATGGCCGCGGTTCCACGGCCGTGCAGAGCCCGTGTCGGTGCGTGTCGGTGGAGTCGGTGCGTTGACCTGGCTTTCTGAGGGTAGTTTTGTAATTCTAAATGTGGATCAGATGTAAACCCTAGGGTTTCTATTATCTATAAATTGGAAGCCGACAGCTCTTTTTGGAGCATGCCTCTTTTAATTTCTAGTTTAAAATTTAATTCCCTTGTAATCGTCAAAGAGTGCATCAATAAAAGTAAGTAGTTTTTTTATCTTGTGTTCTTATTATGTGAAAATTTTATTTCTCTGAATTCTTTTTATCTGTCTTTTTATCTGCAAGTAAGTTAGATTAATCAAAAAATATAAAAATGAATTTCGTCACAAATTCCCTAATGAGTGAGTATTTCCTCACTTGTTTGGGTTAGGATTGGGTAGGTTTGAGAGATGAAAATCTCTCACTCCTTTCTTTCCCTTACAATATTTTAAATTAGGACTCTATGCAAATCAACCACAAACCGCTCACTACGGCACCCTATCCCACGAGATAGCGGTGATTCCCTAGTTAGACCGATTGTGATTGATTTCCATGGAGGTTAGGGATACGAGTTATGAAAGGACGAACAAGGAACAAAAGGAAGAGACTATGTTTCTTCCTTGACGTGCTAATCCCCTTTGTTAATTATTACCCTAACACCTACGTTCTTAATTAGGGAAAAGAAAGCCGTGATAGAATTAACTTTCCAAAAAAAACTAATCCTAACCCTAGCAAGGTTTTAATCTAATCAAACTCAAATTTTAGTTTTTATAAAAATCAAAACCTACCGCATATAAGAATTGACTCGTTAGAACAATTAGAAAAGAACATGTTTTCCCTATGGACCGACCCGTACTCATCTCGGCTAGCTACCAAGCGACACCGTTATTGATTGCGGTAAAACCTAATTCTTTGATTCAAAACGCAAAAATCCACAACCAATCAAATGGCGCTGTTGCCGGGGATAACGATAGTTATTTTCGTTTTGTAATTTCGGGTTAATTAAAAAATTAAAAATCGTAAAAACTGAAAAATAAAAAAATAAAAATTTATCATCTTGTTATTTTTTGAAGGGTTTTCGTGCGAATTTTGCAGGATCGGAAAGACTAATAGATTCAGATCTGGAAAAATCCAGCGAACAAAAAAGCAAACAGCAGATCTGAACATACAGAGGAGAGCCACAGAAGACAAACAGAAGAATTTTGGAGGATTGAACCAACTTTTTGACCGCGGAACCACCGCAGTGCAGTACATTTGGCCGCAGAACCGCCGCGCCTTGCTGACGTCAGCAGCTAAAAAAATTCTCTGTAAGTTTTTTTCCTCTCTTCTGTCCTCTGAAATCCTCTGATAAATTTTCCTACAGGGTTCTTTGCGCAAAATTTCTCCCCCTTCTCCAATAAATTGATTTTGTGCAAAATTCTTTGCACCGCAACAAAAATTTTTGGCAAGTGTTTTGGATTTTTGTGTGTTTATTGTTTTGCATTTTTAAAAACGGACTTTTAAGGGGCTATAACACCAATCAAGATTGGGTGGGGTTTTCATTACCCTTCCTTGGACCCCAAAAATCACAAAAAGCATTTTGCATCAACCCTCGAGTTAATTAAAAAATATTAGACTCAGCCAATAAGGACTGTCGTGCTGTAACATTTCAGAAAATATTAAATATTATTTTTGTAATTTAATATTAAAATAATAATTTTCCCGAAAACTGCCCGATTTGCGAAATTGGGGTTTTCGAAAAAGGGTATAAATATATACCAATAATTATAAAATAATTGAAAATTAAAATGATTTATTCATTTAATAATATAATTAAAGGATTTGGCATTTTTAAAATTTATTATATGCAGTTTTGATAAAAACCCGATTAGTGCACTACTAATCGCGATTAAGCCAAATCCGCATTTCTACAGTTTTTCGTGGCCAGTGCACCATGTCACGTTATGTGATGATTACATGTTGTGTTCTTGTGTTATTTTGGGTATTTTGTGACTTAAGTTTTAATAAAAAGAAAAGGGTAAGAAGAGAAAGGGTATAAGAGTAATATTGAGAGAGTGTGGGTGAGAACAAGAGAGGAGAGAGAGGGGGCTGCCTCATTCTAAACTCCCCCATCATTTTCTTATTCTTATTCTTTCTCTCTTCCCTCCACCATCACCCCATGATATCATCTCAAATCCTTGATCAAAACCCTAATTCCCTTTCACAAAAATTGACCCCCTCTACACCCTCTTCATATTGGACCAAGAAAAGTGCAATTTGGACAACTTTAGCAAACTAGGGGTTTTCTTGGGTTTCCCAAGTGAGGTAATTTCATCACCCTTAGCATAGTGTTTCATTCACTTAACCTTTCATGCAAGATTAGAGGTGAAATAGTGATGTATAGCGAACCTTGGGAAACCCTAGTAAAGGGTTTGAGTGTTGTTTGAAATTGGTGATGTTTTGTGGCTGTCAATGAGTCTTGGGAGTTGATTCTTGACCTGGACCAGAGCCTAGAGACCTAAAACACGGATTTAGAAACCCCTACATCGGATAAATGTGTGAAATGTGAGGGTATTTTGGAATCTGGTGCAACCCGGGGGCACTAAAAATGATTTAGCAATTACTAGGAGTCGTGCAGGCACTTAGGAAGCTACCACCAACACCTGAGCCCCAACCCTTGAACCCTGGCCGCGGATTTATTCAACCTGGCCGCAAATTGCTGCCAGACTAGGTTGGAATTGAAGGGGTTCGTACAGTACCACTACAAGGGTTTGGAGGCATCACACATGCCATATTTAAAGTTTATATGGTGCTAGAGAAACAAACCTAAGGATCAAACAAGAAAAGCTAGGGTAACAAAACTATAACACAAACACAAGTAGTAAAAGCTAGGGTTTTGAGAGTTCATCCTTTGTAGCTCCCTACGCTAGACTCCTTGGCTACTTGAGTTTTGGAAAAGGCTCCCTTGAGATCCTCTAGGTCCACGACGATCCACCCGTAGTCCTCTTTGTCCAAGCTTAAAGCTCCACTAGATCAAGAGAAGAAGTAGAAGCTAACACTCTACATTAATGGGCAAGACTAGTGTATAATGGTGATGTGGTTTGTTTTCTCACTTCAAAACCCTAACTTGATAACTCTTTGGCTCACAAGAAGAAGCTAGAGAGAAAGAGAGAGGAGGAAGAAGATGATGGCTTATGAAGAGCTCAAGATAATGATAAGCTTTTTTGTTAAAAAAATGAGAAATGAATATATATATATATATTCTCTTTCTCATTCTTAACCATAGTTATAAAATATCTAGATATTTATTTTGGATCAAAAATGGCCATAGAAATTAAATCATGGTTAAAGCAAAGGGTTAGTGCATGAATAAAATATTAAACCATGATAACAATTTCCATTTCCATTTTTATTTTTCAAAAAGGAAATATCCATATATTTATAAATGGTGTGAATCTTATATTGCCACCATCCACTATATCAACAACCATGATAGAATTATGTATGCAAGTATGTGTGCATGCACATCCATATGTGCATTAATGAGGATAAATGCATACATGCATGCATACAACCAAAAGACAAGAAAGGGTTTAAAGTGAGAAACAAATGGTCAATGATAAATCAACACTTGATTTAGCAAACCGTTCACATCACATACGACCCGACCAAAAGCAAACCGCCCGATTAATATACGGTATCTCATACGCTCATTTTAACCGGGTCCACGTGCATATCTCATATGTGCCCCATATCGTTGCGCCTGGACTAGGTAACTCCATTGTGGGACTCTAAGACTCGTCAATACGCCGGCAGTGGTTGATGATCATATCAAACACCCCCAAGCCGCAAGCGGTCAGCTAAACGTAACGGCCACCCGGGTATTGAGCGATCAGAAGAAAACAAGCGAACCAGTCACAACTCCCGTCGAGCCAACCGGCAACACTACCGTACAGTCCGGTCTCTTCGTCAGATATGCTGCATATCGAGTCTAGAGATAGTAACGTCGACCCCAATAACTCAATAAGTCGTGCCGATGAATGGTCTATAACAGATCGAGAAACTACTGATAACACTTATTAGTAAATCTCAACAGCCCTGGCCAGGGACTTACTGATATAGCCAATCGAGCACAGCACAGCATCAACTCCCAATACCGGGAGAGACGAAACCCCGCCTATCGCTCATCGTCTTCGTGTCTCGGGACTGTACCTAAAAGCCACATGTTTGCACGACTCAATAGAGCCGTGGTAGGGTGGCAATCAAAGTACAGTGGGAGAACACACAAGACTCTATGACGATCTCGGGTCTACAGACTAACCTGTACCAGAGTCACCTGAGAACTGCTATCCGACGATAGATATAATTCCATATAGGAGTTCTCGGCGAGTCCGTCCAGTGTACTCAGTCTCCACTAAGCACCCGTATACGATCTCGATGTCAAACATCGATGAATGTGGGAACATCCATCGCCCATCGTATGGGTCAAGTATCATATAAGCTAGTCTACTCTCGTATATCGATGCCCCGTCTCGATACACCTATGACTAGGGACTTTTCAGGATATGCTTATAAACTACAGATGTCCCACTAGTATGATCTCCATCATAATCATAGTAGTCAAGCAAATATCCTCAGGGCTTTATCAACATGTATGAATGAATAAAACCATGATCAAATCAACTTGTCAGATAAAGAAGAACCAGATAGCATACTATCATGTCGAGCAAGAATGTACACTGAATATATATATATATATATACATGTATAAATACATCCACTATCATATAATGGCCTCTAGGGCATACATATATCCAACAATCTCCCACTTGCACTAAGGCCAGTTATTGGCCTGTCTCATACCCAACATCTCAAAAAGTCGCTCATGCTGCGGCTGAGGGAGGGCCTTGGTGAGTGGATCCGCGGTGTTGTTCTTTGTGTCTACTCTCCTAATCTCGATCTCGCGGCGACCTACAATCTCCCGGATCAAATGAAAGCGCTTCAGGATGTGTCTGGACCGCTGATGGGACCTGGGCTCCTTGGCTAACGCCATAGCCCCATTATTATACAATACAATGGTTGGAACTACTCCTAGCTCCGAGACGAACTTCTTCATCCAGACGGCTTCCTTGGCGGCATCATTCGCAGCAATGTACTCAGCCTCCATCGTAGAGTCTGCAACGGTATCTTGTTTGGAACTTTTCCAACTTACCGCCCCTCCATTGAGGGTAAATACAAACCCGGAGATAGATTTGTTGTCGTCCTTATCGCTCTGGAAGCTCGAATCGGTAAAGGCTTCCATTTGGAGATCTCCATTACCATACACCAAGAACAATTCTTTAGTCCTTCGTAAGTACTTAAGAATGTTCTTCACAGCTATCCAGTGATTCTCCCCTGGGTTGGATTGATACCTGCTTATAACACTAAGTGCATAAGCTACATCTAGGCGTGTACATAACATCGCATACATTATAGATCCTACTGCCGAAGCATAGGGTATAATGCTCATGCGAGCTCACTCTTCATCGGTCTTTGGGCAAGAGTCCTTAGAGAGAGTGACCCCATGGCAAGCGGGTAAGGCACCCCGCTTGGAGTCTTACATACTAAACCTTTTTAGGATGGTGTTGATGTACCTGGTTTGGAACAATCCCAATAACCTCTTGGATCTGTCCCTATAGATCCTAATGCCCAGAATGTATGTGGCATCACCCAGGTCCTTCATGGTGAACCTTAGTGATAAGAAAGATTTGACCGACTGTATCATAGGAATATCATTTCCTATCAGAAGAATGTCATCCACGTACAATACGAGGAATGTGACAGCTCTCCCTACAGCCTTCTTATAAACACATGGTTCATCTGGATTTTTGATGAAATCAAACTCTTTGATGACATCATCGGAACAGATGTTCCAACTCTGTGATGCCTGCTTTAATCCATAAATGGATTTAAGCAATCTACATGCTTTCCCGCTGCTCCCATTTTCAATGAAGCCCTCTGGCTGATCCATATAAACGCATTCTTCTAAATCTCCATTTAGAAATGTCGTTTTAACGTCCATCTGCCAGATTTCATAGTCGTAGTGAGCAGCAATAGCAAGTAGGATCCGAAGGGATTTAACCATGGCTACGGGAGAAAAAGTCTCTTCATAGTCCAAACCTGGTCTTTGACGAAAACCCTTGGCCACAAGTCTTGAATTATAGGTCCCTACCTGCCCATCTGCACCAATCTTTCTTTTAAAGATCCATTTGCACCCCAAAGGTTTTACCCCAGGGGGTACAACGTCCAAAGTCCATACTTTGTTGGTGTACATGGACTCCATTTCGGATCTCATCGCATCCAGCCACTTCACAGAGTCTCCACTCGTGATAGCTTGCTGAAAGCTGGTAGGATCATCATCCTCCATGATGCAGTCTTCTCTGTCACCATCAATGAGGAAACCGTGGTACCTCTCCGGTAGGAGAGGAGGCCTACCAGATCTACGGAGTGGCCGAGGTTCCTCAGTTTCTGTTGCAACAGTCGGTTCAACTAAGTCGTCATTTGTAGTTTGTGTCTCTAGAACCTCTTCTAGATCCACCACATTGCCATCAGTTTCATTTGTGAAAAACTCTTTTTCCAAGAATGTGGCATACTGAGAAACAAACACCTTTTGTTCCTCCTTGTGGTAGAATAGATATCCATAAGAATTCTTTGGATATCCCACAAAGTTACACATGAACGACCGTGTCTCGAGTTTGTCCGGATTCTGATTTTTAACATAAGCCGGGCAACCCCAAATCTTAATTCTCTTAAGAGATGGTCTCTTCCCATGCCATATCTCATATGGCGTGGTAGACACGGTTTTGGTTGGGACCCTGTTCAATAGAAACGCAGCAGTCTCTAATGCATGCCCCCAAAATGAGACGGGTAACTCAGCATCACTCATCATGGAACAGACCATATCTAATAGGTTCCGATTCCGATGTTCTGACACACCGTTGTGCTGTGGTGTGTAAGGAGGAGTGATCCGAGAGAGAATCCCATTCTCTTTTAGGAAGTTTGCAAACTCTGTACTGAGGTACTCCCCACCTCGATCTGATCGAAGCATTTTGATGCTCAAGCCGGTTTGTTTTTCTACTTCTTGTTTATATTCAGTGAATTTCTCGAAAGCTTCGGATTTGTGCTTTAATAAATATACATGACCGAATCTTGAGAAATCATCAGTGAATGTAATGAAGTATGAAAAACCGCCTCTAGCCTGTGTAGACATTGGCCCGCATACATCACTATGTATGAGCCCTAAGAGCTCAGTAGCTCTTTCTCCGTGTCCTGTAAACGGAGTTTTGGTCATTTTACCCTTGATACAATACTGGCAAGTCGCATAAGATTTATATTCAAAAGGGTTTAAATATCCAACTTTATATAGCTTGTTTAGTCTTGTTTCGTTAATATGACCAAGTCTACAGTGCCAAAGAAAAGCTTCATTTATTTCTGAAAGTGTCCTTTTATTAGTGTGTTGTATGCTGAAAACTGTGTGTCGATTTAGGATGTATATCCCGTTATTAAGTGTACCATACCCAACCAACATTTGATTCAGGTGAATGTTCATAACATTGTTCTGCAATACAAAATTATATCCTTCATTGTCTAACAAAGAAACGAATATTATATTACAAAGCATACTAGGTACAAAATAACATGGGTTCAAAACCAATATACAACCAGACGGCAACCCCAAGTGATACTCTCCCACTGCTACTGTATGTACATTGGAGCCATTTCCAACGCGGAGAACATGGTCACCTGTCTTCAAAACCTTGCTATTTCTCAGCCCCTGCATAGAATTACAAATGTGAGAACCTGAACCGGTATCTAATACCTAGAAAGCAGAGTTTATTGAAAAACAGTTTTCTGTCACAAACACACCTGAAGCGGAAGCATCCCCATGATTCTTCTTGAAATCTAAGTACTCCGTGCAGTTGCGCTTCCAATGTCTTGTTTTGTGGCAGTGATAACATTCCCCTTTCCCCGATTCCCCAGCTTTGGACTTGTCTTTCCCCTTAACCTTTTTTACTCCGCCCTTAGGTTTGGTGGGTTTCTTCTTCATCTTTCCCTTGGCCTTAGCCTTTGGGCGAGAAGAGGAAGATTGCCCAACACTCAGAACGGGATTTTTCACTGATTTCAGTGTGCTCTCTGCACTCCTTAACATTTTAAGGAGTTCAGGCAGTTCCTTCTCCATGTTGTGCATGTTGAAGTTAACTATAAATTGAGCAAAGGTGGAGGGGAGAGACTGCAGAATAATATCCGTATAATGTTCATTGTCCATTGTCCATCCAAGGTCCTCAAGCTCTTCTATGAGAGCTATCATCTTCAGAACATGGTCTCTACTGGTGTGCCAGGGGCCATTCGCATCTGAAACAGTTTTCTTGATGCTTCGTATCGTAATACGCTGGATTGCTCTCCATACAACTCCTTTGTATGGAGGAATATGGCGTGAATGTCCATATTCTCGTGCTGCTTTTGATGTGTGTTATCCATCGATGCAAGCGTGAGGCATTTGGCCGTGGCACAGTCAGCGTCCCATGTCTTGTGGACTTCAATATCCGCAACTGAGGATTTAGGACCTGGGACGGGCGGGGCTGGAGCCGTGAGGACATATGATACCTTATCATAAGTCAAGGCAATGTTAAGGTTCCTCAGCCAGTCTTTATAATTGGTCCCATTAAGTTTATTTTTATCTAGTAGAAGCTTGAGTCCTGTCATTGGTATCTGCCATTAAGAGAGAGAAAAGAATACACTCAGCGAAAGCACTTGCAAAGATCAGATTGGTTATTATCTTATCTAATCGATGTCTCCCACTGCTTTAATCAAGATTTTCTTTCAAACCATAAAAAGAAAACTAGCCAGGATTAATTATAGTCTACAACTTCGCTAACCGTTCAGCCAGGCCAGTGTCGGTACTTAAGGTGTTAGTTATATGTATGCCCTAGAGGCCATTACTGTACATGGGATGTATATTGTAGTGGATGCTGGGACATATATAGGTATGACTTTCTTACTCGACATGATAGTACGCTATATGGTTGCTCTTTATCTTAACATGTATACTTTCTGTCTCTCTGTTACATGTTGATAAAGCCCATAGGATGTGTACTCGACTTCCAGGACTATGGTGTAGATCATACTAGTGGGGCCTGGGTAGTCCATGAGTACATCCTTCAATGTTCCTAGTCGTGGGAATATCGAGACGGGGCATCGATATTCCAGAGTAGACTAGCGTATATCTTCTCGACCCATGTGATGGGCGATGGATGATCCCATATCCATTGGTGTTTGACATCAGAGATGCTATGCGGGTGCTCAGTGGAGAATGGGTACACTGAATGGACTCACCGAGAACTCCAAATGGTATTATACCTCACGTCAGATGGCAGTTCTCTGGTGACACTGGTACAGCTTAGTCTGTTGACCCGAGATCATCATAGAGTCTTGTGTGTCTCCCACTGTGCTTTGATTTCCACCCTACCACGGCTCTACTGAGTCATGCAAATAGGTCGTTTTTGGGCACAGTCCCGATTCACATGAAGGCAATGAGCGATAGGAGGGGATTCGTCTCTCCCGGTATTGGGGGTTGATGTTGCGCTATGCTCGACTGGCCATAACTGGAAATCCCTGGCCAGGGTTGCACTGATTTACTGGTAAGTGTTATCAGTAGTTTCATGCTATGTTATGGACCTTACATCGGCATGACTTATCAAGCTACTGGGGTCTGACGTTTACCACCCCTAGGCGAGATATGCGACATATCAGACGAACAGACCCGACTGTACGGTAACTGTTACTGGTTGGATTCACAGGAGTGTGAGCGGGCTTGCTCGTTGATCTTTGGATAGCTCAATACCCGGGTGGCCGTTACGTTTAGCAGACCGCTTGCGGCTTGTAGGTGTTTGATATGATCATCACCTGTTGCCGGCGTATTGACGAGTCTTTAGAGTCCTACACAGAGGTTTCCTGGCTTGAGCGAAATGAAATAGGAGCGCATATGAGATCTGTGCGGGACCGAGAATAATACCAGTATGTGATACTGGATTCTATTCTCGCGATTTGTATCATCGGACGGTTATATGAGATATAGCCGGGTTACCGAATCAAATGTTGATTCGATATATTGATACACTTGATATTAGTCGGTTATATGCGATATGACCGGATCATTAAATCAAGTGTTGATTTAATGATTTAATGTATAATTATATATTTGATATATTACTTTACATTAACTAGTATAGGTTCATTTAAGATTATTTTCTCACTTCATTGTGCACATTGTATATATGATATATGTTTGTGCACTTGTTTGTATCATATTTGATGATACATGCAAACTTGGGTGTGTGTTTGCATAACACCATGTTTAGGAAAATGGTTAGGGTTTTATTCTTTTTATTTATTTTTATTAAAACAAAATGGTGGTGGCTTTTCTCACTTTGGCTTGAAGCTTCATGAAGCTTCATAGCATCTTTGACAAATTCTAAGCCATTTTGTTTTACCCTATGACCTAACCATTTACCCAAACTATGGTTTACTCTCTACAAAAGTAAACTAACCCATGGTTGCTATATGATAAGAACCACTTGATTTATTATTTTCAAGAATTCATTATTCTTTCTTCTTCTTCTTCTTCATCTTCTTCTTCAAGTGAAGAAACCATTCTTGAAAATTTCCAAGTGATGAATCCAAGTGAGAAATCCAATTCCAAAGTGAACCCACTTCCTATTTCTTCATCCTCTACCACTTGCCATGTAGTAGAGTGTGTTATCTTCACAAGTTTCATGACCTAGTGAAGATGGAGCTTGGGTTTGAGTCGCCTCGACGTAGATCATCTTCGGCATCGAAGTCAACGACCTAGCCCGATCATTTCTCCGACGAAACCATCATTAGAGTCCGGGATCCGATGATCGCAGCGGAGGGACGTCATCACGGAGCTAGAGAAGTAGAGGACCGGATCTACAAAGGTTGTATTTCCATTCACTTAGTAGCAAAGTAGTTTGCTTGCTCATTTACTTTCGCCTATCCTCTAGTTAACGATCTAATTTAGGGTTTCTCGGCACATAAAAATTTAAATTGGACATGGTTGATCAGTTGTAGAATCTCATGGGTATGCCAAGGAACCCTACAGTGGTATCAGAGCCTAGCTAGAGCTTTAGGCGAAGTGTAGATGATGTTAGAGATCCGATCGAACCACGAAACCCCAATCAAAACCCTTCTCTGTACATTTTTTCAAACTGTGGATTTTTGTGAATTAAAAATGCTCAGAAAATTAAGAAGGAAAATATAAGAATTACAGTGAAGTAGGGACCCCTAACTCAAAAATTTGACTGCGGAACCGCGGCCAAAATTGTGACTTAGTCCCTGGTATTTCAAGTAATTATTCTTAGGTCCTTTCTTGTTAATTTTTTCTGGGAATTTTTTAATTCCACTCAAGTTTTGAGTTTTATAGGGTTGTATTGGGGACTCCTTGATTCAATCGGATAATTTAACTTCGTTTATGTTTTTCCGGATATTTTAGAAACTGTTAAAAAGTTCGACCGGATATAAATACCCACTTTTTCCCCTGACGGGAAATTTCCAAGTGTTGGATTTTTCCGTAGTTTAAGAATGTTCTAAGTAGTGCAAGTAACGCGATGGACCCTCTAGAAGACAACAAACCTTAACTCGATTATGTGACCGTCTTGAACTGCCCTTTGAACCTTAGGGTTTGGGGCAGTACGGCGTGCCACATGTGAGGCGTTGGCTTGACCCTTCTACGGCTGGACCGTTGGTACTGTGGCATGAAATGGATGTTTTTAAACTTATTTCAAGTGTTGAAAACTATTCGGGAAAACTTGGGTGTTTGATTGTTCGATCGGAAAGTTTAGCATTTTCTATTTATCTGGAATTTGATACAATATTTGGAATCTACAAGTAGTTATGAGATAACTGAATGAATGTTATAAACATAGCACTTTAGTCTCACTTGATCGGTTGCAACGGAATTTTGATGTGATCAAAAGTCCGTCGAAATCACGTTGGATACGCGGATACTCGCCGGGTAAACTTAATAGACAGCCACGCCCCATAGCCCCGACCAAGTGACTGTAGGAGAACCCCGTCGCCGAAAGCATCCGTTCGGGTGCTCGCGGCAGCGGTGTTCCGCCTTAGTGCACTTCGTCGACGGTATCGGGGGTGCGGCCGTCTACTAAAGTTTGCGACGAGCATTCGTTCAGAATGCCGGGAATCTTGTTGAATTGCCCGACTTGATATTGAAAACAGTTTTCGATTTTGAGAATAAAATGCGGGGCTTATAATTGTTAGGCATGCGATGTCTAAGGAATTCATTTGGTTAGGCATGCGATGTCTATGCAGGTTGCGGATTCCAACAGTTGTAGTTTTACACTTTCTTTTCTGCGACCGTAAGTGTAATATGTGATATCGCTGGTTTCGTTGCTATATGTCAACGACAATTGGGATGGGCATATTTACTTACGTTGATGACATGTGATGTTATGTGTTGCTGGATATGTTATATTGGATCGTCGTGTTTGAATAGCCGAGTTTTTTTTTATGTGAGATGAGTGTTTTTCATTTTCATTCATGTAAAAACTTGTATGTAATATTCTTTTATAGGGGCACTTCCAGGTTGTGGAAGATGTCACCGTTGATGTATATTATTTACTTTTCCGCATCAGGATAGACCCAAGGAGGGGAGCATAAGTAACCGGGTTCTGGAGTCCAGTGGGAGACCAACTCGAGGAGTCGAGTGCAGGTCTCCTAACTCTAGAATTGGTAGGGTTGCTTACTGCTCTCGTAGGGGTCTAGGGGTGTGGGTTTGGCTATTCATCGCGACCGTGGAATCCGTGTTTTATACTTGCTCGTATTAAAAACACGGACGTCCTAGTATATCCAATATTTCATATGATATTTTCTGCTGCGTTATGTGTGATGTGATCATGTGATTTGTTCAGATAGATATTGTATATAGTATATAAGATATATTATATAGACGTTGCTTATGTTTTACACCCGCGCTATCCCTGCCTCGTTCTGGCGTTAGTTACCTAACCTAACGGTGCAGACGGGACATCGAGGCGAATGCGGATGGCATAAGCGTACGTTGTATTTATCTGTGATGTTTAGGTGGACTTAAATGATGGGACATTCATTAATGAGATTAATGAAAGAAAATAAACCTAAAAGATGTTGTGGAATCGAATTTCAAAAAAAAACAGGTAGCTACAGTTCTTGCTTTGCATCGCGGTGTTCCTTGTAGAACATCCTGCACCTTATTCGATAGGGAAAGGGCCGAGATCCCTTCACCGGGACTGACCCCTTTAGCAATAACTGGCAGATGCTATAACCCTCTGTTTGTCTTTTGATTGCTTCTATAGTTTTCTCTTTGCACAGCGGTATATATAATATATGTTGCACCTTATTCGATGAGGAAAGGGCCGACGATCCCTTCACCGGGAGTGACCCCTTTAGCAAAACTAGAAAAGCCTCAAAAACACTCCATTTAAAAACCATTTGATTCCGCAACGAGATCAAGTTCAAAGCGTTAAAGGTTTTCTTAAAAACCATCCGCAACCCTCCGTCATTTTAGGAAGTAGAGTACTTAGTATTCGTGCTGTGTTTGTTGACCATAGTCAAGGCACAGTGTACGGTAGCTAAGTGATGTCCTCCTACACCGCATATGATGCGATTAGTTAGGACAGCCGCGTGACTTTGTTGACCTTAGTTAAGGGTCATGTGGGTGGGTCTAATTAATCACGAAATGACGGGTAGAACTTGACTAGTACTTATGATTTGTCGACCATAGTTAAGGTCTTAGGTGCTAGGGGTAAAAACCGATATCGGGAGTTTCAAGTGTTGAAATTTGCAATGAGATTGCATACCTTCTATATGATAGTTGGATCTCGATACCCACTGCGAGTAATTGTTACTCCTGGGAGGATTTTGCACTTTGCAATTAGCCGATCAAGTAGGTGTCTAGAAAGGTGTCAACGGGGTTACGCCCCTGGGAAAACGAGGTTTATTGTAATTAGGTCCGTGCAAAAGAACGGGGAACCTCCCTCAAAGTACCGACACTGGCCTGGCTGAAAGATTGGCGAACTTGTAGAGTGTAATTAATCCCGGCTAGTCTTTCCTTTTATGGTTTGAAGGAAGATTTGATAAAAACAGCGGGAGCCATCCTGATTAGATAAAATAAATAACCAATCTAACCTTGCAAGAGCGCACGAAGAGTGTTTTCTTCTCTCTCTCTCTCCAGGTAGCAACCACATCACACCTTAATCAAGATAATAATATGGATGTATTGACCGAACCCGCTTGTTATAGTGAGCTGGGGAACGTTGGTCCCGCTCCAACTTATAATTGTTATAAGACCGAGCAGGAATTAGGGGAATACCAAGATTCCCATGCCGCCCAAACGAAGAAAGTGCATATGATGCACCTTCTTCGGGTATGTTCATTACACAAAACTGTTTCTCAGTATCCTCTGCGTCCTGGGTATCTGATACCGGATCAGGATCCCGGATATGTAATCCGTTACATAGGGCTAAAGAAAGGTAGAGAACTGAGTACGGGTGATAAGTTTCATGAGACAGAAAACGGGGCAAGTGTTGCAGCCAAGTCTGTTGGTCACTGTCACCCTGTATTACCAATACATTGATTCTGAACAAATGCTATTAGATACCGAACCAGACATATAAAATCATATCAGTCTCTTTATTAGTAAAGAAAGGATATAATTTTGTATTGTTGGATAATGTTTTGAACATTTCCTATTTCAAAAGTTTACCGGTTCAGGCACGTTATCTAAAAGCATTGACGTTCTAAATCAAACTACAGTTCCTAGTATACAGAACACACACAAGAGGAAGAGTTCAGAAATGAACGAATCCTTCTTGAGGCATTGTAGACTAGGTCATATCAATGCGACCCGACTGGCTGAAGTTACATTTAGATGCGTATTTAAATCAGTTTGAATTTACATCTTGTGGAACATGCCAGTCATGTCACAAAGATTAGATGACCATAGCTCTGTTTAGTGGAAACAGAGAAAGAGTTAGTAAACTCTTGGGACTGATACATGATGATATATGTTAGGTCCCCTGTCTACACATGCCAAGACCGGTTCTTTGTACTTCATTACATTCTCTGATGATCTCTCAAGATTCAGTCGCATGTTCCTGCTGAAACATAATTCTGAAGCTTTTGAGATATTCACAGAATATAAGTTAGAAGTAGAGAACCAAAATTACGGGTATAAGTATTATGTCCTATGATGAGATCAAGGAGGAGAATACTTGTGCATGGACTTCTTGGACTATTCTAAAGGATAATGAGATTCTCTCTCGGTGTTACTCCTCTGAATACACCACAGCACAACGGTGTATCGGGGCGGAGCAATCGCACCATATTAGATATGGTGTGCTCTATGATGAGTACTACTGAGTTGCCTATTTCCTTTTGGGGGTTGTGCACTTGAGAAGTTGCATACCTATTGAATTAGATTCCAATCAAATCAGTGCCTACCACTCCATATAAGATATGGTATGGGAAGAGCCTATCTCTTAAGTAAGTTAAGATTTAGGATTGTCCGGCCTATGTCAAAAGCAAAATCCGTACAAGATCGAGGCAAGGTCAGTTCTGTAGAACTGGAAAGGTTCCAGCTATACAAAACTGCAGCTGATGATTTGACAGAACCAAAGGATTCAATAGTCCCCAACGAACTTCAGCCTCTCCGCCGATCTAGCAGGGTTCCTCATCCGCCTGAGAGATACTTTGGTTTCTCGATGACACTGGGAGCGAGGAATGCATCATGAGATGATGACCCAACAAGTTTCGAGCAGGCCATCAAGAGTAGGGACTCTGTAAGAATGGCTGGATGCTTAGCGATCTGAGATGGAATCCATGTACACCAACAAAGTATGGACTTTGGTTGCTATATCTGAAGGGTTAAATCCCCATCAGGAGCAAGTATATCTTGAGAAGATTATTTAGTGTAGATGGAAAAGTTGAGACTTCCAAAGCTAGACATGTTAATGGTTTTCGTCATCGACCAGGCGTGGAAAATGATGAAACCTTTTCCAGTGGCTATGCTTAAGTCCATCCGGATCCTTCTTGCCACGGCTACATACCATGATTACGATATCTGGTGGTTGGGTGTCATTACTGCTTTTCTAACTAATGATTTAGAAGAGAACGTCTATAAGTATACAGCCATAGGGCTTCGTAAACAGTGGGAGCAGCGGAAACGTGTGCAAGTTGCTTTACAGAATAAAGCAGTCATCGTGGAGTTGGAACATCTGTTTTGATGTGCTAGTCAAAGAGTTTGACTTCATCAAAATGTAGATGAACCTTGTATATACAAATGGATAGTAGGGAGTATGGTAGTGATCCTCGCAGTGTACGTGGATGACATACTCTTGATAGGAAAAGAGTTTCCTATACTACACACGGTCAATCTCCTCTTATCACAAGGATTCTCCAAATAGGATAAAGGTGATACCTCCTAAATCCTGTGATTTGGATCTATGAGATATATCTAAATGGATGTTAGGCTTCTCACTAGGGTTTAGTGAGATGGTGTCAATCGATCCTGGGGAGAATCACTGGAATTGTTCCAGGGTGATAAGGACGACAGAATGTCAGTCGCAGGCATTGTCTTTACCCTAAGTGGAGGGACGGTATGTTGGATGAGTTCCAAGCTATATACCGTGGAAGATTAGACGATAAAGGCTGGTGACGTCGCTATTAAAGATACTACCAAAGAGGCAGTTTGGGTGTATATTTGTTCATGAGATGAACTTGGTTCCTACCATTGTGTGACAATGGAGGTGTGGCTTTGGCCCAGGAACCCTGGTCCCATCAGTGACCCAGACATATTCTGAGGCAGCATCACCTGATCATGGAGATAGTTGATCTCCAGGGTGATCGAGGTTAGGAGAGTAGACTCAGAGGACAACACGGCGGATCCACTCACAAAGGCCTTTTCCCAAAGAGAGACTTTTATGGGATGGTTGAGTATGTGATACTGCAACCACTGCTACAGATGGCCCTAGTGCAAGTGGGAGATTGTTAGTTATATGTATGCCCTAGAGGCCATTACTGTACATGGGATGCATATTGTAGTGTATGCTGGGACATATATAGGTAGGACTTTCTTGCTCGACATGATAGTACGCTATATGGTTGCTTTTTATCTTAACATGTATACTTTCTGTCTCTCTGTTACATGTTGATAAAGCCCATAGGATGTGTACTCGACTTCCAGGACTATGATGTAGATCATACTAGTGGGGCCTGGGTAGTCCATGAGTACATGCTTCAATGTTCCTAGTCGTGGGAATATCGAGACGGGGCATCGATATTCCAGAGTAGACTAGCGTATATCTTCTCGACCCATGTGATGGGCGATGGATGATCCCATATCCATTGGTGTTTGACATCAGAGATAGTATGCGGGTGCTCATTAGAGACTGGGTACACTGAACGGACTCGCCGAGAACTCCCAGATGGTATTATACCTCACGTCAGATGGCAGTTCTCTGGTGACACTGGTACAGCTTAGTCTGTTGACCCGAGATCGTCATAGAGTCTTGTGTGTCTCCCATTGTGCTTTGATTTCCACCCTACCACGGCTCCACTGAGTCATGCAAACAGGTGGTTTTTGGGAACAGTCCCGATTCACATGAAGGCAATGAGCGATAGGAGGGGATTCGTCTCTCCCGGTATTGGGGGTTGATGTTGCGCTATGCTCGACTGGCCATAACTGGAAATCCCTGGCTAGGGTTGCACTGATTTACTAGTAAGTGTTATCAGTAGTTTCATGCTATGTTATGGACCTTACATCGGCATGACTTATCAAGCTACTGGGGTCTGATGTTTACCACCCTTAGGCGAGATATGCGACATATCAGACGAACAGACTGGACTATACGGTAAGTGTTACTGGTTGGATTCACAGGAGTGTGAGCGGGCTTGCTCGTTGATCTTCTGATCGCTCAATACCCAGGTGGCCGTTACGTTTAGCAGACCGCTTGCGGCTTGTAGGTGTTTGATATGATCATCACCTATTGCCGGCGTATTGACGAGTCTTTAGAGTCCTACACAGAGGTTTCCTGGCTCGAGCGAAACGAAATAGGAGCGCATATGAGATATGTGCGGGACCGAGAATAATACCAGTATGTGATACTGCATTCTATTCTCGCGATTTGTATCATCGGAAGGTTATATGAGATATAGACGGGTTACCGAATCAATTGTTGATTCGATATATTGATACACTTGATATTAGTCGGTTATATGCGATATGACCGGATCATTAAATCAAGTGTTGATTTAATGATTTAATGTATAATTATATATTTGATATATTACTTTACATTAACTAGTATTGGTTCACTTAATATTATTTTCTCACTTGATTGTGCACATTGTATATATGATATATGTTTGTGCACTTGTTTGTATCATGTTTGATGATACATGCAAACTTGGGTGTGTGTTTGGATAACACCATGTTTAGGAAAATGGTTAGGGTTTTATTCTTTTTATTTATTTTTATTAAAACAAAATGGTGGTGGCTTTTCTCACTTTGGCTATAAGCTTCATGAAGCTTCATAGCATCTTTGAAAAATTCTAAGCCATTTTGTTTTACCCTTTGACATAACCATTTACCCAAACTATGGTTTACTCTCTACAAAAGTAAACTAACCCATGGTTGCTATATGATAAGAATCACTTGATTTATTATTTTCAAGACTTCATTATTCTTTCTTCTTCTTCTTCATCTTCTTCTTCAAGTGAAGAAACCATTCTTGAAAATTTCCAGGTGATGAATCCAAGTGAGAAATCCAAATCCAAAGTGAACTCACTTCCTATTTCTTCATCCTCTACCACTTGCCATGTAGTAGAGTGTGTTATCTTCACAAGTTTCATGACCTAGTGAAGATGGAGCTTGGATTTAAGTCACCTCGACGTAGATCATCTTCGGCATCGAAGTCAACCACCTAGCCCGATCATTTCTCCGACGAAACCATCGTTAGAGTCCGGGATCCGATGATCGCAGAGGAGGGACGTCATCACGGAGCTAGAGAAGTGGAGGACCGGATCTACAAAGGATGTATTTCCATTCACTTAATAGAAAAGTAGTTTGCTTGCTCATTTACTTTCGCCTATCCTCTAGTTAACGATCTAGTTTAGGGTTTCTCGGCACATAAAAATTTAAATTGGACATGGTTGATCAGTTGTAGAACCTCATGGGTGTGCCAATGAACCCTACATGAGGGGGGTTCCCCGTGCTTTCGCACGGACCTAATTAATATAAATCTCGTCTTCCCAGAGGCATAGCCCGTTTAACACCTTTCTAGACACCTAATGAGTTGGCTAAATGTAAACTGTAAAACTCTCCTGGGAGCAACTATTGCCCACAGTGGGATCGGGATCCAACCATCATATGGAAGGTATGCAATCTCATTACAAATTTCAACTCTTGAAATTCCCGATATGGTTTTTACCCCTAGTACCCATGACCTTAACTGTGGTCAACAAATCATAAGCACCAGTCAAGTTCTACCCGTCATCTCTTGATTAATTAGACCCACACACATGACCCTTAACTATGGTCAACAAAGTCACATGAATGTCCCAATTAATCTGCATCATATGCATTGTAGGAAGACATCACTTAGTTACCGTATGCTACGCCTTAACTATAGTCAACAAACGTAGCACGAATACTAAGTACTCTACTTCATAAAATGATGGAGGGTTGCGGATGACTTTTAAGAAAATCTTTAACGCTTTGAACTTGATATCGTCGTAGAATCAAATGGTTTTCAAAAGGAGTGGCTTGAGCTTTACAGTTTTGAAATGTAGCTTTTTCATAAAGAGCCGAGTGGTTTTCAAATCTGATTCTACAACATCTTTTTAGATTTATTTTCTTTACATTAATCATATTAATGTAGCCCCATCATTTAAGTCCTTAAGCCAATCACAGAAAAGAAACGAAAATACAACGTACGCTTATGCCATCCGCATTCGCCGCAATGTTCCGTTATGCACCGTTAGGTTACTTAACTAACGGCATACTGGGACGGGACTAGCGCGGGTGTAAAACATAAGCAACGTCTATTATATATCTCATATATAATACAACATTCATCTAAAATAAATAAAATATAGGATGTAGAAACACAGATATAATAATATAGGATATACTAGGACGTCCGTATTTAGTATTTAGCCAACAATAGAAAATACGGATTCCACAGTCGCGATGAATAGCCAAGCCCACACCCATAGACCCCTACGAGAGCGGTAAGCTACCCTACCAATTCTGGAGTTTAAGAGACCCGGTCCCGACTCTTCGAGATGGCCTCCCACTGAACCCCAGAACCCGGTCACTTGTGCTCACCTCCTTGGGTCTATCCTAATGCAGAAAAGTAAATAATATACAACACTGGTGACATCATTCTCAACCTAGAAGTGTCCCAAATAAAAGAATATTACATTACATTTGAATTTTGCATGAATGAAAAGATAACTCTCATCTAACATCAAACCCCCCGGCTATTCAATCACGACAATCCTACATGTCAAATCTCAGCAACACATAATATCACATATCATCAACGTAACTAAGTCTGCATACCCCGATTGTCGTTGATGTATAGCAACGGAACCGGTGATATACCACATACTACACTTACGGTCACAGAGAAATAAAATGAAAAATAACTACAACAATTGGAATCATAACTGCCTTTAGACAACACAAACCCAGAATATCACATATACAAGATTTCATGCCTAACAATGTAAAGCTCACATTTAGGTATCATCCATGAAATCACCTTTTCAAAACAAGCCGGATAATTCAACATGATTTCTGATTATTGCCGAGACCGAATAGCAAGATTTACGCGCAACAAAAAAATTTGTAGATTCCAAATATTGTATCAAATATTAATAAATTTGGCGCCGTTAAAACATTCGATCGAACGATCGAACGCCCAAAGACTTCTCAGAAAGCTCAACACCTGAGCAGATTTTAAAAATACCAGTAAATTCACAAAATACATACGGGCCTGCACAAGAAAATAAGGCCCATGACCCACCTACTACGCCGCGAAACCGCCGCAGAAAGGCCACTATGGCCGCGGTTCCGCGGTCGTACGGACGAGTTAGGGCGCCGTACTTCTTGTTGGCCCATACAATACCCTGCCGATTTTTAAGTATTTTTAATGTGAAGAAAACCACGTTTTAGAAAAATTTCCAGACGGCACCCTTCGGGCGTCGATTTTCGTTCGTTCGAGGTTTTTAACGTCGTCTAGGTTACCCTAAGACTCTAGCTTGGCTCTGATACCATGAAGGGGTTCCTACAGCACCACTACAAGGGTTTGGAGGCATCACACATACCATATTTAAATTTTATATGGTGCTAGAGAAACAAACCTAAGGATCAAACTAGAAAAGCTAGGGTAACAAAACTATAACACAAACACAAGTAGTAAAAGCTAGGGTTTTGAGAGTACAACCGTTGTAGCTCCCTACGCTAGACTCCTTGGCTACTTGAGGGTTGGAAAAGGCTCTCTTGAGATCCACTAGGTCCACGACGATCCACCCGGAGTCCTCTTTGTCCAAGCTTGAAGCTCCACTAGATCAAGAGAAGAAGTAGAAGCTAACACTCTACACTAATGGGCATGACTAGTGTAGAATGGTGATGTGGTTTGTTTTTGTAGGGTTACTAGGCACACACAAGAGGTTCTACAAGGCATCAACCATGCCAAACAAAAATTTTCCGGTGCGGACAAACCCTAATATAGATCGTTAACTAGAAGTTAAGGCGAAAAGCAAGCAAGCAAACAACTTTATTGCTAAGTTAAAGGGATTACAACCTTTGTAGATCCGCTCCCCCATTTCTTTAGCTCCGTGTTGACGTCCCTCCACTGCGATCATCGGATCCTGGACTCTAGCGATGGTTTCGCCGGAGAAATGATCGGGCTAGGTCATTGATTTCGTGGCTGAAGATGATCTACGTCGGGGAGACTCAAACTCAAGCTTTTCCTTCACTTGGTCAAAAACTTTCTGAAGGGAACACCCTATACTACATGGCAAGTGGTAGAGGATGAAGAAATAGGAAGTGGGTTCACTTTAGAATTGGATTTCTCACTCTTTTTCTCATGGCACCATTGGAGCTCTCAAGCTTTTGTGAGCTTTGATGAAGATTAAGAAGAAGAAAAGAATCATATAAATGAATATCTAAAATGAAACATATCCAAATGAATAATGGCACCATGGTTGAGTTAAGCCCTCATGCTTAACTCATGTAGAGATTTAACCAAGTTAAAGGTTAGGTTAAAGAATATCAAAAGAAATGACAAAAGAGTGGACTTTGTCAAAGCTTCTCCAAGCTTCTTCAAGCTTGATAACTTTGACTAAGTTAAACCCTTTTGTTAAATCTTAAGATGAAACAAAAACCCTAATCTTTACCCTAATCTTAGTATGAATCTCATACACACATCTTGTATGTATCATCAAACATGATACAAACATATATACACAAATATATATCATATATATACACTTATGCACAAACAAGTGAGAAAATCAATCTTAAGTGAACCAATACTAGTTAATGTAAAGTAATATATCAAATATATAATTATACATTAAATCATTAAATCAACACTTGATTTAACGATCCGGCCATATCGCATATAACCGACTAATATCAAGTGTATCAATGTATCGAATCAACACTTGATTCGGTAACCCGGCTATATCACATATAACCGACCGATGATACAAATCGCGAGAATAGAATACAGTATCACATACTGGTATTATTCTCGGTCCTGCACATATCTCATATGCGCTCCTATTTCGTTTCGCTTGAGCCTGGAAACCCCTGTGTAGGACTCTAAAGACTCCTCAATACGCCGGCAGTAGGTGATGATCATATCAAACACCCACAAGCCGCAAGCGGTCTGCTAAACGTAACGGCCACCCGGGTATTGAACGATCAGAAGATCAACGAGCAAGCCCGCTCACACTTCTGTGAATCCAACGAGTAACATTACAGTACAGTCCGGTCTGTTCGTCTGATATGTCGCATATCTCGTCTAGGGGTGCTAAACGTCAGACCCCAATAACTCGATAAGTCGTGTCGATATGCAGCTTATAATGGGTCAAGAAACTACAGGTAACACTTACCAGTAAATCCCTAAATCAGCCTTGGCCAAGGACTTCCTGTTATAGCCAATCGAGCACTGCGCAACAACAACTCCCTATACCGGGAGAGACGAAACCCCTCCTATCTCTCATTGCCTCCATGTGATTCGGGACTGTACCCAAAAGCCACCTTTTTGCACGCCCTCTTGGATGTGGTATGATGGAAATCAAAGCACAGTGGGAATCACACAAGACTCTATGACGATCTCGGGTCTACAGACTAACCTGTACCAGTGTCACCCGAGAACTGCCATCTGACGTAAGGTATAATACCATCTGGGAGTTCTCGGCATGTCCGTCCAGTATACCCAGTCTCCACTGAGCACCCGTATATCATCTCTGATGTCAAACACCAATGGATATGGGATCATCCATCATCCATCTATATGGGTCGAGAAGCTACACGCTAGTCTACTCTGGTATATCGATGCCCCGTCTCGATACACCCACGACTAGGGACTTTGAAGGATGTACTTATGGACTACCATGTCCACACTAGTATGATCCGCATCATAGTCCAGGTAGTCAAGTACACATCCTAAGGGCTTTACCAACATGTAACAGAGAGACAATCAGTGTACACGTTAAGGTAAAGAGTAACCAGATAGCATAGTATCATATCGAGCAAGAAAGTCATCCCTATATATGTCCAAGCAACCACTACAATATACATCCTATGTATAGTAATGGCCTCTATGGCATACATATAGCTAACAATCTCCCACTTGCACTAGGGCCATCTGATGGCAGTGGTTGTAGTATCTCATACTCAACCATCCCATAAAAGTCTCTCTCTGGGAAAAGGTCTTTGTGAGTGGATCCGCCGTGTTGTCCTCTGAGTCTACTCTCTTAACCTCGATCCCCTGGAGATCAACCGTCTCCACGATCAGGTGATACTACCTAAGAATATGTCTGGATCACTGATGGGACGGGCGTTCCTTGGCATAAGCCACAACTCCATTGTCACACAATGGAAGGAACAAAGTTCATCTCATGAACTAATATACACCCAGACTGCCTCTTTGGTAGCATCTTTGGTAGCGATGTATCAAGCCTTTATCGTCTAGTATGCCACGGTATCTAGTTTGGAACTCTTCCAACATACCGTCCCTTTACTGAGGGTAAAGACAATGCCTATAACTGACATTCAGTCATACTCATCACCCTGGAACCTTTCCAGTGATTCTCCCCAGGATCAATTGATACCATCTCACTACAACTAGTGAGTATCCTAACATCCAATTAGATCTATCTCATAGATCCAAAACCCAGGATTTAGTAGGTATCACTTTGATCCTATATGGAGAATCCTTGTGATAAGCGGAGATTGACCGAGCGTAGCATAGGAAACTCCTTCCCCATCAAGAGTATGTCATCCACGTACTCTACGAGGATCACCACCATACTCCCTACTACCTTTTTGTATATACAAGGTTCATCTACCATTTTGATGATGTCAAACTCTTTGACTAACTCATCAAAACAGATGTTCCAACTCCGCGATGCCTGCTTTATCACATAAAACATCTTGCACACGTTTCCGTTGCTCCCACTGTCTACGAAGCCCTCTGACTGTGTACTTATAGACTCTGTCTTCTAAACCATTATTTAGAAAAGCAGTCATGACACCCAACCGCCAGATATCGTAGTCATGGTATGTAGCCATGGCAAGTAGGATCTAGATGGACTTAAGCATAGCTACTTAGAAAAGGTTTCATCACAATCCATAGCTGGTCAATGATGCAAACCTTTAACAAGTCTAGCTTTGAAAGTCTCAACTTTTCCATGTACACCAAGTAATCTTCTCAAGATATACTTGCTCCTGATGGGAATTTAACCCTTCAGATAAAGCAACCAAAGTCCATAATTTGTTGGTGTATAAGGATTCCATCTCAGATCGATAAGCATCCAGCCATTCTTACAGAGTCCTACTCCTGATGGCCAGCCCGAAACTAGTTGGGTCATCATCTCATGATGCAATCCTTGCTCCCACTGTCATAGAGAACCCGAAGTATCTCTCAGGTGAGTGAGGAACCCTACTAGATCGGCGGAAAGGCTGAGGTTCGTTGGTTGCTATTGAATCCTTTGGTTCTGCCAAATCATCAACTGCAGTTTTTATAGCTGGAACTCTTTCCAGTTCTACCTCATGTCCACTAATTTCTTCACAAGAAATTCCCTTTCACAAAGGTGGCATGTTAAGAAACAAAACATTTTTGTTCCTCGATTTGGTAGAAGATATTCCCTTGCAAATGCTTGGGATATCCAACAAACTTCTGCAGAACTGACTTTGCCTCGAGCTTGTCCGGATTTTGGTTTTAGACATAGGCTGGACAACCCCAAATCTTAACAAACTTAAGATATGGGCTCTTCCCAATCCATATCACATATGAAGTGGTAGGCAACTGATTTGATCGGAACCCTATTCAATAGGTATGCAACTTCATAAGTGCATAACTCCCTAAAAGGAAATAGGAAACTCAGTAGTACTCATCATAGAGCACACCATATCACATAGGGTGCTATTGCTCCGCCCCGATATACCATCGTGCTATGGTGTATACGGAGGAGTAATGCTGAGAAAGAATCTCATTCTCCTTTAGAATAATCCAGGAATTCCGTGCTCAAGTATTCTCCTCCTTGATCACATCAAAGGACATAATACTTTTACCCGTATTTTGGTTCCCTACTTCTAACTTATATTCTATGAATATCTCAAAAGGTTCGGACTTGTGTTTCAACAGGAACATATGTCAGAATCTTAAGAGATTATCAAAGAATGTAATGAAGTACAAAGAACCAGTCTTGGCATGTGTAGACAGGGGACCTTCATACATCAACATGTATCATCCCAAGAGTTTACTAAATCTTTCTCTGTTTCCAATAAACAGAGCTATGGTCATCTTATCCCTGTGACATGACTGGCAAGTTTCACAAGATGTAAATTCAAACTAATTTAAATATGCATCTAAATGTAACTTCAGCTAGTCGGGTCGCATTGATATGACCTAGTCTACAATACCTCAAGAAGGATTCGTTCATTTCTGAACTCTTCCTCTTGTGTGTGTTCTGTATACTAAGAATTGTAGTTTGATTTAGAACATTAATGTTTTTAGATAACGTGCCTGAACCGATCAACTATTGATATAGGAAATGTTCAAAACATTATCCAACAATACAAAATTGTATCCTTCTTTAATGAATAAAGAGATTGATATGATTTTGTATATCATGTTCGGTATCTAATAACATTTGTTCAGAATCAATGTATTCTGGTAATATAGGGTGGCAGTGACCAACAGACCTGGCTGCAACACTTGCACCGTTTTCTGCCTCATGAAACTTATCACCCGTCCTCAGTTCTCTACTTTTCTGTAGCCCATGTAATATATTACATATGTGGGATCCTGATCCGGTATCATATACCCAGGACGTAAAGGACATTGAGAAACAGTTCTGTGTAACGAACACACCCGAAGATGATGCATCATCATGCACTCTCTTCGTTTTGGCGGCACGGGAATTCTGGTAATCCCCTAATTCCTGCTGTGTCTTATAACATTTATAAGTTGGAGCGGGACCAACGTTCCCCAGCTCAGTATAACAAGCGGGTTCGGTCAATACATCCGTATTATTATCTTAATTAAGGCGTGACATGGTCGCTACCAGGAGAGAGAGAGAAGAAAACACTCTGTGTGCGCTCTTACAAGATCAGATTGGTTATTATTTTATCTAATCAGGATGGCTCCTACTGTTTTTATCAAATCTTCCTTCAAAACCTAAAAGGAAAGACTAGCCGGGATTAATTACACGCTACAAGTTCGCCAATTTTTAAGCCAGGCTAGTGTCGGTACTTTGAGGGAGGTTCCCCGTGCTTTCGCACGGACCTAATTAATGTAAACCTCGTTTTCCCAGAGGCGTAACCCCGTTGACACCTTTCTAGACATCTACTTGATCGGCTAATTGTAATGTGTAAAACTCTCCCAGGAGTAACAATTACTCGCAGCGGGTATCGGGATCCAACTATCTCATAGAAGGTATGCAATCTCATTGCAAATTTCAACACATGAAATTCCCGATAATTTTGCCCCTAGCAGCTATATGACCTTAACATAGTCAACAAATCATAAGTGCTAGTTAAGTTCAACCCGTCATTTCCCGATTGAATTAAACCCACCCGCACGACCCTTAATATAGTCAACAAATTCGCACGACTACCCTAATCCAATCGCATCATATGCTTATACAGATAAGCACTAATTAGCTACCGAACACTACGCCTTAACATAGTCAACAAACGTAGCACGAATACTAACTAGTACTTATCTGAAATGACGGAGGGCTACGACAAGTTTTTCTGAAAACCTATTGCGTAATGAACTTGATATCGTTGTAGAATCAAATGATTTTAAAATGGAGTGTTTTTTAGGCTTTTCTAGTTTTGCTAAAAGGGTCACTCCCGGTGAAGGGATCGTCGGCCCTTTCCTCATCGAATAAGGTGTACGATATATCATATATACCGCTGTGCAAAGCAAGAACTATAGGAGCAATCAAAAGACAAACCGAGGGTTGTAGCATCTGCCAGTTATTGCTAAAGGAGTCACTCCTGGTGAAGGGATATCAGTCCTTTCCTTATCGAATAAGGTGCAGGATGTTCTACAAGGAACACCGCGATGCAAAGCAAGAACTGTAGCTACCTGTGTTTGAAAATTCGATTCCACAACATCTTAGGTTTATTTTCTTTCATTAATCACATTAATGATGTCCCATCATTTAAATCACCTAAACATCACAGATAAATACGACGTACACTTATGCCATCCGCATTCGCCTCGATGTCCCCTCGTGCACCGTTAGGTTAGGTAACTAACGGCAGAGCGGGGCAGGGCTAGCGCGAGTGCAAAACATAAGTAATGTCTATATAATATATCATATATACTATATACAATATTTATCACAGAACATCAAATGATCACATCACAGATATCGCTGCAGAAGAATCATATGAAATATTGGATATACTAGGACGTCCGTGTTTTCAATACGAGCCAGTATAAAACACGGATTCCACGGTCGCGATGAATTGCCAAACCCACACCCCTAGACCCCTACGAGAGCGGCAAGCAACCCTTCCAATTCTAGAGTTAGGAGACCCGGACTCGACTCCTCGAGTTGGTCTCCCACTGGACTCCAGAACCCGGTTACTTGTGCCCTCCTCCTTGGGTCTATCCTAGTGCGGAAAAGTAAATAATATACAAAGGTGACAACTTCCGCAACTTGGAAGTGCCCCAATAAAAGAATATTACATACAAGTTTTTTTACATGAATGAAAATCAAAAACACTCATCTCACATAAAACCCCCGGCTATTCAAAACGCGACGATCCAATATAACATATCCAGCAACACATAACATCACATGTCATCAACGTAAGTAAATGTGCGCATCCCAATTGTCGTTGACATATAGCAACGAAACCGGCGATATCACATATTACACTTACGGTCGCAGAAAAGAAAGTGTAAAACTACAACAGTTGGAATCCGCAACCCTTTTAGACATCGCATGCCAAACCATCTGAATTCCTTAGACATCGCATGCCTAACAATTATAAACCCCGCATTTTAGTCTCTATATCGAAAACACTTTTCAATATATAGTAGGGAAATTCAACAAGATTCCCGATAAACTGATCGAATGCTCGTCGCAAACTTTAATAGACGGCCGCACCCCCGATACCATCGACGAAGTGCACCAAGGCGGAATACCGCTACCGCGAGCACCCGAACGGATGTTTTCGGCGGCGGGGTTCTCCTACAGTCACTTGGTCGGGGCTAAGGGGTGTAGCTGTCTATTAAGTTTATCCGGCGAGTATCCGCGTACGCTACGTGATTGCGACGGACTTTTGATCACATCAAAATTCCGTGGCAACCGATCAAGTGAGACTAAAGTGCTATGTTTATAACATTCAAATCGGTTATCTCATAACTATTTGTGGATTCCAAATATTGTATCACATTTCAGATAAATAGAAAATGTTAAATTTTCCGCTCGAACAATCAAACACCCAAGTTTTCCCGAAACAGCTCAACACATGAAATATGTTTAAAAACATTCACTTCATGCCACAGTACCAACGGTCCAGCCGTAGAAGGGTCAAGCCAACGCCTCACATGTGGCACGCCGTACTGCCCCAAACCCTAAGGTTCAAAGGGCAGTTCAAGACGGTCACATAATCGAGTTAAGGTTTGTTGTCTTCTAGAGGGTCCATCGTGTTACTTGCACTACTTAGAACGTTCTCAAACTACGGAAAAATCCAACACTTGGAAATTTCCCGGCAGGGGAAAAATTGGGTATTTATATCTAACTTTTTAACATATTCAAAAATTATCCGGAAAAACACAGACAAAGTTAAAGATTCCGATCGAATCATCGAACTCCCAATACAACCCAGAAAAACTCAACTGTTGAGTATAATTTAAAAATTCACAGAAAACTCAGAAGCTCGAGATATAAGTTACTGTGCAAACCACGTGGCCTAACTCACCAATATGGCCGCGGAACCGCCGCACAAGCCATGGTGGGGCCGCGGTTCCGCGGCACTTTGGTCGAGTTGGGGTCACGTGCTTCACAGTAACTCATACAATTCCGTGCTGAATTTTTTGGATATTTTTAATTTGGAAAAAACCAAATTTTCAGAAAATGTCCAGAGAGGGTTAAAAATTAGGGTTTCGGGGTTCGATCGGATTTCTAACATCGTCTACACTTCGCCTAAAGATCTAGCTAGGCTCTGATACCACTATAGGGTTACTAGGCACACTCAAGAGGTTCCATAAGGCATCAACCATGCCAAACAAAAATTTTCCGGTGCCGAGAAACCCTAATATAGATCGTTAACTAGAAGTTAAGGCGAAAACCAAGCAAGTAAACAACTTTATTGCAAAGTGAAAGGGATTACAACCTTTGTAGATCCGCTCCCCCATTTCTTTAGCTCCGTATTGACATCCCTCGACTGCAATCATCGGATCCTGGACTCTAGCGATGGTTTCGTCAGAGAAATGATCGGGCTAGGTCATTGACTTCGAGGCCGAAGATGATCTACGTCGGGGAGACTCAAACTCAAGCTTTTCCTTCACTTGGTCAAAAACTTTGTTAAGGGAACACCCTATACTACATGGCAAGTGGTAGAGGATGAAGAAATAGGAAGTGGGTTCACTTTAGAATTGGATTTCTCACTCTTTTTCTCATGGCACCATTGGAGCTCTCAAGCTCTTGTGAGCTTGATGAAGATTAAGAAGAAGAAAAGAATCATATGAATGAATATCTAAAATGAAACTTATCCAAATGAATAATGGCACCATGGTTGAGTTAAGCCCTCATGCTTAACTCATGTAGAGATTTAACCAAACCATTAGGTTAAAGGTTAGGTTAAAGAATATCAAAAGAAATGACAAAAGAGTGGACTATGTCAAAGTTTCTCCAAGCTTCTTCAAGCTTGATAACTTTGACTAAGTTAAACCCTTTTGTTAAATCTTAAGATGAAACAATAACCCTAATCTCTACCCTAATCTTGGTATGAATCTCATACACACATCTTGTATGTATCATCAAACATGATACAAACATATGTACACAAATATATATCATATATATACACTTATGCACAAACAAGTGAGAAAATCAATCTTAAGTGAACCAATACTAGTTAATGTAAAGTAATCTATCAAATTTATAATTATACATTAAATCATTAAATCAACACTTGATTTAACGATCCGGTCATATCGCATATAACCGACTAATATCAAGTGTATCAATGTATCGAATCAACACTTGATTCGGTAACCCGGCTATATCACATATAACCGACCAATGATACAAATCGCGAGAATAGAATACAGTATCACATACTGGTATTATTCTCGGTCCTGCACATATCTCATATGCACTCCTATTTCATTTCGCTTGAGCCAGGAAACCCCTGTGTAGGACTCTAAAGACTCGTCAATACGCCGGCAGTAGGTGATGATCATATCAAACACCTACAAGCCGCAAGCGGTCTGCTAAACGTAACGTCCACCCGGGTATTGAGCGATCAGAAGATCAACGAGCAAGCCCGCTCACAGTCCTGTGAATCCAACGAGTAACACTATCGTACAGTCCGGTCTGTTCGTCTGATATGTCGCATATCTCGTCTAGGGGTGGTAAACGTCAGACCCCAATAACTCGATAAGTCGTGTCGATATGCGGCTCATAACGGGTCGAGAAACTACTGGTAACACTTACCAGTAAATTCCTAAAGCAGCCTTGGCCAAGGACTTCCTGTTATAGCCAATCGAGCACTGCGCAACATCGACTCCCTATACCGGGAGAGACGAAACCCCTCCTATCGCTCATTGCCTCCATGTGATTCGGGACTGTACCCAAAATCCACCTTTTTGCACGCCCTCTTGGACGTGGTATGATGGAAATCAAAGCACAGTGGGAATCACACAAGACTCTATGACGATCTCGGGTCTACAGACTAACCTGTACCAGTGTCTCCAGAGAACTGCCATCTGACGTAAGGTATAATACCATCTGGGACTTCTCGGCGAGTCCGTCCAGTGTACCCATTCTCCACTGAGCACCCGTATATCATCTCTGATGTCAAACATCAATGGATATGGGATCATCCATCGCCTATCTATATGGGTCGAGAAGCTACACGCTAGTCTACTCTGGTATATCGATGCCCCGTCTCGACACACCCACGACTAGGGACTTTGAAGGATGTACTTATGGACTACCATGTCCCCACTATTATGATCTGCATCGTAGTCCAGGTAGTCAAGTACACATCCTAAGGGCTTTACCAACATGTAACAGAGAGACAATCAGTGTACACGTTAAGGTAAAGAGTAACCAGATAGCATACTATCATATCGAGCAAGAAAGTCATCCCTATATATGTCCAAGCATCCACTACAATATACATCATATGTATAGTAATGGCCTCTAGGGCATACATATAACTAACAGTTTTCTCACTTCAAAACCCTAACTTGATAACTCTTTTGCTCACAAGAAGAAGCTAGAGAGAAAGAGAGAGAGGAGGAAGAAGATGATGGCTTATGAAGAGCTCAAGATAATGATAATCTTTTTGTTAAAAAAATGAGAAATGAAAATATATATATTCTCTTTCTCATTCTTAACCATAGTTATAAAATATCTAGATATTTATTTTGGATAAAAAATGGCCATAGAAATTAAATCATGGTTAAAGCAAAGGGTTAGTGCATGAATAAAATAATAAACCATGATAACAATTTCCATTTCCATTTTTCTTTTCCAAAAAGGAAATACCCAAATATTTATAAATGGTGTGAGTCTTATATTGCCACCATCCACAATATCAACAACCATGATAGAATTATGTATGCAGGTATGTATGCATGCACATCCAAATATGCATTAATGAGAATAAATGCATACATGCATGCATACAAACAAAAGACAAGAAAGGGTTTAAAGTGAGAAACTAATGGTCAATGATAAATCAACACTTGATTTAGCAAACCGGTCATATCACATACGACCCGACCAAAAGCAAACCGCCCGATTAATATACGGTATCTCATACGCGCATTTTTACCGGGTCCACACGCATATCTCATATGCGAACCACATCGTTTCGCCTGGACTAGGTAACTCCATTGTCGGACTCTAAGACTCGTCAATACGCCGACAGTGGGTGATGATCATATCAGGCACCCCAAGCCGCAAGCGGTCAGCTAAACGTAACGGCTACCCGGGTATTGAGCGATCAGAAGAAAACAAGCGAACCTGTCACAACTCCCGTCGAGCCAACCAACAACACTATCGTACAGTCCGGTCTCTTCGTCAGATATGCTGCATATCGAGTCTAGGGATGGTAACGTCGACCCCAATAACTCAATAAGTCGTGCCGATGAATGGTCTATAACAGATCAGGAAACTACTGATAACACTTATCAGTAAATCTCAACAGCCCTGGCCAGGGACTTACTGATATAGCCAATCGAGCACAGCATCAACTCCCAATACCGGGAGAGACGAAACCACTCCTATCGCTCATCGTCTTCGTGTGTCTCGGGACTGTACCCAAAAGCCACCTATTTGCACGACTCAATAGAGCCGTGGTAGGGTGGCAATCAAAGTACAGTGGGAGAACACACAAGACTCTATGACGATCTCGGGTGTACACACTAACCTGTACCAGTGTCACCTGAGAACTGATATCCGACGATAGATATAATTCCATACAGGAGTTCTCGGCGAGCCCGTCCAGTGTACTCAATCTCCACTAAGCACCCGTATACGATCTCGATGTCAAACATCGATGAATGTGGGAACATCCATTGCCCATCGTGTGGGTTAAGTATCTTATACGCTAGTCTACTCTGGTATATCGATGCCCCGTCTCGATAAACCTACAACTTGGGGCTTTTCAGGATATGCTTATAAACTACAGATGTCCCACTAGTATGATCTCCATCATAATCACAGTAGTCAAGCAAATATCCTCAGGGCTTTATCAACATGTGTGAATGAATAAAAACATGATCAAATCAACATGTCAGATAAAGAAGAACTCGATAGCATATTATCATGTCGAGCAAGAATGTACACTGAATACACACACACACACACACATGTATAAATACATCCACTATCATATAATGTCCTCTAGGGCATACATATATCCAACAGGAATTGGTTCGTATTTGTTTTTGGGTTCCTTTAGATGTAAATTAGACCCTCCATGTATGCAGAATTGACCAATTTGGCTTAGGGTAAAATCTGGGACCATTTCCATGAGTTGATGCATTGTTTTACGACTTCGTTTTGACTTGATTTTGGTATTTGGTATTGTGTTTCCGTCGTGTGGCGTTTGGACGTCCACGAACAGGGTTTTTGGTCATGTTTTGCACGCAAAGCTATAGGTTTTGACCTATGAGCGAAACGTGTGCCGTTTTCGTTTTTCCGCCTTGATTTTTAATACGCATTGCGATTGTTTATTATTGTAGGTACCCTCGCGTGGATTCCGAGGCGACGAAGCGTTGCGTCATCGATTTCGGCGAGCGAAGACCAGGTGAGTGGATCTATATCAACGGGGGAAGTCGGGTGGATGGCGTATAGCACCCCCGCAAAGTTTTGGTGGAATCCGATTTGTAGCTTATGATTAGGAAAACCTAGATTTAGAAACTAGGGTTATAATTAAAAGTTATTTATATTAGAAACTAAGGATAGTTAGAGATAATATAATACGGCTACTATGTGATGACGGGATTTAAGGATGATGTTTGACGATATTGCCGTTTAGGGTACTATAGGACTAGATAGTCGATGTAGATGTGTCATCCAAACCATACCTTTTTCTAAACCGAAGAATCGTATGTATCTTTTAAATATATACCTCTAGGGATGTTATGGATTTTCACATGATATCTTTTCCTTAAAAACAACGTAACCCCTATTTTCAAAACTACGATTCGTCTCTTTTAAAATCTGCTTGTATGGTTCAGGTGTGTATGTTAGATTAGATACCTATGCTTGTAGTAAAGGTAGAATGTATTGGTAAATTGACTTGATGATGGATATAAATGCGATAAAAAGTGAATTCTATATGATATGATGATTTGATGATATATTGGTATACGGATGTGAGTCGATCGAGATGATTTATACCTTGCCGGTCCCCTGATATGTGATTATTGCGGATGCGACCTAGGACATAGGTATATATATATATATATAGAATGTTGTGAATCATGGATGATAAGCCGTACATGATTTTAGGCCGTACCCTCATTTGTCGTATAGGATGTTAGGATCCCTATTAGCTTAATGCCTCCGTACGATGATTTTCCGTGCGTGATGTGTTTGACTTGATGATTGATCCATACCCTTGACTAGAGGTTGCCGTACGATGGATTATACCGTACGCGTTATTGTTAGGCTAGATGCCGATTGATAGATTCACCGACTCGATCATGTTAGATATGTATACCTTATAGCTTCTAGCTGACGATTTACCTTATGATGCATTCATGTTATTCACATTGTACTGTTTATACTTGTGCTAGTACACCTGCACCATTATCGATGATGCGTATGATACACGTACACTGATTGTAGCCTCACACACATCATCATCGGTAATTGCATGCCACGACACTATAGGACTGTTGCATCATTGTAACGTTTCAAAAAGATAAAATATTAATTTTAGGAATTTTTATAATTTAATATTATTTTATTGAATATTTTAATATTTTGGTATTATTAAATACAAATAAATGGGAAAAATTTTGGAAAATTATAAAATAGGGTATTTTATAGAATTATTCCATTTTTAAGTCTTTGTGATTAGTTATATGCTAATTTAGTGCTAATCGCGATTAAAAATCGTTAATCGGTTTTTAGCATTTTTGTGCAAATCATGCACATATCACTTTTTCACACTTGTGCATTTTCTTGCCATGGTTCACTTTGGGTTTACTATTCTTGGGAGAAGGTTTTTGAGAGAAAAGGAAAAGAAAAGAGAAAAGAATAAAGAAATTGGTAGTTGGTGAGAGAGAGAGAGGTATGGTCTCATTTGACTTAGGACTTAGCCATTTCCCTTCCCTCATTTCCCTCCTTCTTCTCCCATTGCTGCTGCTGCTCCTGCACCTCCTTCTCCCTCCCCTCTTCAAGCTCCAAAACACCTCTAAAACAACTCCAAAACCCCACTCTCATTTCATAAAAAGTGTGCACAAGCTCAAGATCTACACATTGGACTAAAGAAGCAAGGATTTTGGCCACTAGGGGCAACTCAAGAAAATTCTTGAGTTGCCAAATGAGGTATTTTCTAGATCATTAACTTAGTTTTAGCAATTCCTTTACCCCCATGTTATGATTGAACCGATATTGTGTGATTTTGGTGACTTGAGGAAAAACCTAGTTAGGGTTGTGAAGAATTATAAGTTGTGATGGGAAATTGAGCTCAGTAGAGGCTACACCAACACCCTAGTGTATGAATTGAGACCCTAACCTGAGAGTTGAAACCCGAAATACGGATTTAGAAACCGATATCGGGGAATTTGTGAAATCTGTCAGAGGTATATTGAATCTGCTATCACCCTAGACATCCTAAATTAAAATTGATTGGACAGTGACATGTGCAGGCACCTAGGAAGCTACCACCAAGACCCAAATCCTTAACTCCCCAAACCGGCCGCAGATTTATTCCAATTGGCCGCAATTTGCGGCCATACCTGCACCAAACTTTCTCGTTTTGGTTCTGTAGCCCCTACATGCATAGATTAGACCCCTGGTATATATAGATTTGTCTAATTTGACCTAGGGTGAAATCTGGAACATATTTCCTTAGTTGCTGTTTTGGATTCGTTTTTCCGTATTCCGTATTTGTAACATTTCAAAAAAGATAAAATGTTAATTTTGGGAATTTTTATAATTTAATATTATTTTATTGAATATTTTAATATTTTGGAATTATTAAATACAAATAAATGGGGAAAAATTTTGGAAAATTTTGGAAAATTCTAAAATAGGGTAAATTAGAGAATTATGACATTTTAAAGTTTTTGTGATTAATTTGACACTAATTTAGTGCTAATCGCGATTAAAAATCGCTAATCGGTTTTTAGCTTTTTGTGCAACACATGCACATATCACTTTTTCACACTTGTGCATTTTCTTGCCATGCTTTTCATTTGGGTTTACTATTTGAGTGAGAAGGGTTTTAAAAGGAAAAAGAAAAGGAAAAGAATAAAGAAATGGATAGTTGGTGAGAGAGAGAGAGGTATGGGCTTCATTGACTAAGGACTTAACCATTTCTCCCTTATTTCCCTCCCTCTTCTCCCTTCTCCTGCTGCTGCTCCTGCACCTCCTTTCCCTCCCCTCTTCAAGCTCCAAAACACCTCTAAAACAACCCCAAAACCCAATCTCCATTTCATTAAATGTGTGCACAATCCCTAGATCTACACTTGGTGCTAAAGAAGCAAGGATTTTGGCCACTAGGGGCAACTAAAGAAAATTCCTGAGTTGCCAAATGAGGTATTTTTTGGACCTTAAACTTAGTTTATGCATTTCCTTTACCCTCATATTAAGATCGAATCGATATTGTGTGATATTGTGGATAACCTAGTTAGGGTTGTGATGATTTATGGGTTGTAATATGGAATTGAGGTCAGTAGAGGTTATACTATCACCCTAGTGTATGAATTGGAAATCCAAAACCTGAAGCTTAATCCATAATACGGATTTTAGAAACCGATATCGGGGAATTTATGAAATCTGTGAAGGGTATATTGAATCTGCTATCACCCGAGACACCCTAAATTAAAATTGATTGGACAGTGACACGTGCAGGCACCCAGAAAGCTAACCCCAAGACCCCAGCTCCCACTTCTTCTTCCCGGCCGCCAATTTATCCCCATTGGCCGCAAATTGCGGCCTGGGTCCCACCATTTTGGCTCGTATTGGTTCTGTAGCTCCTACATGTTCATGTTAGACCCCTGGTATATATAGATTTGTATAAAGTGACCTAGGGTAAAATCTGGGACATATTTCCTAAGTTGCTGTTTTAGATTCATGTTTCTGTATTCCGTATTTTTAATTCTGCAATTGTGGATTGTGTTTTGCCTCGACTATTTGGCGTTTATACGACGATATAGAGGATGTGTTGATGGTTTTGAAGGCGTGCCATGGGTTTTAACCTATAGGCCTCTTATCGTATCATTTTGGATTTCATGTGCCGTTTTAGCTTTGATTTGGTTTTAATGCGCATATACGATATTTTGATGTGTAGGTACCCCATGAAGACTTCGGGACGACAAGCAAGCGCGTGGCGACGTCCACAAATGAAGACGCTAGGTGAGTAGATTATATTTACTGGGGGAAGTCGGGTGGATGGCGTATAGCACCCCCGCAGTCCGTAGTTGTTATTATATATGATAGTTAGGTGTATTATGGATAGTGTAGGGTTAGAAGTGACTAGTGTAGTTCATAGTCGCGAACCCTAGAATAGAATTACACCTACACGCACACCCTTGCATATTACTTATACTGGCACTGTGTTGATGATATTTGATGACTTTCGAGATGAGTCAATGATATTGGGCTTTGTGCCGCGAGATCGGTGATGTGATATGATTCGTATTTGGGATACGAAATGTGATTCTTGCGGGCTTGGGATGTGTGTTTACCCCCGCATGCATACTTTATTGATGGTATCGATTTATACTAGACATAGAATAGTACCCCAGATTATATGATATGTTGATAGTGATACCTGAAGTGTGATGAGATAGTGTGTTATTGACCCGTACCTAGCTATTGGGATGCCGTACGACGATTTACCGTATGAGCTTTACATTGATGATAGATCCGCACTCATGACTTGAGGATGTCATATGATATACTGTATCGTACGCGATACTATTGAGGCGGAATCACCGACTATTATATCTATATATATATCGACTCAGGTGTTAGGCGGTTTCCTTACCTGTAGCTCAGCTTGTTAGTTCAGCTGTATAGTTTAGTGTAGTTGTTAGATTAGATTAGACTCCTACCTATTTCAAAACTAGCGGGTCGTGGGTATTTTAAAAGACAGGTCAAGGGATCTACGGACATTTCAAAAGGCGTATCTTTTCATAAAAACACCGTAGCCCCTATTTTCAAAACCCCATGATTCGTGATATTTCAAAAGGCACCATTTGTTGGACTTATATTAGATTAATGCAGATTAGTTATAGTTGCGTCTAGATTCAGCTCCCACTTTTTTTGTGGTTCGCTTTGCATCGCATTCTTATATTATGTTTCATACTCCATTATTGATATCATGCTGTTAGGACACCAGCACCATTACCGATGTTGCGTATGTACCACGTACACTTACTTGCCGGCTCACACACATCTTCATCGGTAATTGCCATGTCACGTACACCTTAGAAAATACTATTGCTTGACAGAACCTATTAGCTAATAGTTTAGACATTGTAGTTATTACCTGCTACTTCATGCATACTGATATTCATTGTTATGCCGCATTCATGGATTCTCATGCATATATTCACTATTTTACGTGTTACTGAGGTTTTGGATTTGGATTTCCGTGAGATTTTCTGGATTTGGAGGTAAACCGCAAAAACACAGATAAACATTTTCTCTCTTTTAAAATAAAAAGTGTGGTTTTCCCATGATGTATGAGTCGTCCACCATGAGTTTGCTGATGGATTTGGAAACCCGATTCGAGGAGACGGATGAACCGTTTCGGGTACATGGTGGACCCGGTGCGGTACCCCGGGGCAAGATGAATGTGGTGATGACGTTGAGCCTGGCAGGGGAGCACTACCGACCGGTGATTTTACCTGACGCGTCGGATATCCGGAGGATACCGTCGTGGTCTTGAGATTGATGGTAGGGGCCGATCTGGACTGACGGCGTCCTAGATTTTGTGATTGTGATACAGAGATATCGGGATATTTGGATTACGTTTTGTGCCGATGTTAGGCACTGTTTTATGCTGATTTCATTATGATACCTCATTTTAAATATACAAAGGAAATCTCACTAAAGTATGAAAACAGTTTCTTCATTTACATGTATTATGTTCTCATGCATTCATACCTCATTCTTATGTTATATTGCTACCTGAGGCACTGACACAGGCACAAGAGATTACACTCGGGTTAGATATTTATCCTAGCCTTGTTATAGGCTGCATGTTTTATATTGAGGATTTTGTACTGATCGTTTTGACCTAGGATTATGTCTTGCGTTCGGTTTCTGCTTGTAGTTATTCTCTATTCACGAGTTGGCAACTCACCCCCGTTGTGCCACAGTTCTTGCAGGTTTTGCCGTACAGGTTCCTTTGCGGCATTTCTGGCACATTGCTTCCTTGCGGGTGAATTGCATTTGGTAGGTGGTTCCTTTTGCATCAAAACCACCATTGTACTTATATTATTCTTTGTATCTAGAATTTCCATCAACCAAATTTGTTTATTGTTTCAGACTCAGACTTTAGTGATGTTTTATTTGGCCTTAGAGTCGCGCTTAGTAGTATTGCGGTTTTCATGCTTACTGTGTTCCTTTTGGATCGATCCTCGCCTTTCGGCGTTGTATATTATATTGCATGTGTGGTTGTGACCGTCAATTGACGAAGAGCTAGCTCCCGCTTGGGGATGCCTTTTATCATTGTATATATGTTATGCTTGTTGTATCCCGTTCGGGGCCAGTATTTACAAAAGAAACTCTGCCGAAATTTTTAGAAAAGACTTTACCTTTTAAAAATGCACCTTCGGCTTAGTTATTTAAAAACCTCGACTTCAAACATATTTTCCTTCACTTCTTTAAACCAGTTTTCTTCACTTACTCTTAAAATGGTTTTAGATTTCTGGGCTTTGGCTTACTTGGATCAGATGGAGTCCTATAGATTTCATATGGTTCGAGGGCCAGTCACGTGCTCTTTCGGGTCGTGACAGTATTCTTAATTCTGAATTTGTTTCTTGTGTTTTACCTCGACTATTTGGCGTTTATACGAAGATATAGAGGATTTATTGATGGTTTTGAAGGAGTGCCCGTGGGTTCTAACCTATAGGTCCCTTATCGTATCGTTTTGGGTTTCGTGTGCTGTGTTAGCTTTGATTTGGTTTTAATACGCATATATGATACTTTGATGTGTAGGTACCCCATGAAGACTTCGGGACGACAAGCAAGCGCGTGGCGACGTCCACAAGCGAAAATGCAATGTGAGTAGATTATATCTACAGGGGGAAGTCGGGTGGATGGCGTATAGCACCCCCGCAGTCCGTAGTTGGTATACCTTATGTGTTTATATATGATAGTATAGTGTCGTGGATTATTTGAGATGTGTTAGATGTGATAGGGTTAGAAGTAAGCTAGAATATTTCCTAGTTGCGAACCCTAGAATAGACTTACACCTACACGCACACCCTTGCATATTTCTTTTACTTACACTGTGTTGATGATGTTATTGGATGACATTGGAGATGAGTCGATGATGTTTGGCATTGTGCCGCGAGATCGGTGATTTGATGTGATTCGTATTAGGATACGATACGTGATCTCTAGCGGGCATTGGGACGTGTGCTCGCACACGCAGTATATAGATGGTATCGATTTGTACTAGACTTAGAGCAGTACCACAGATTATGTGTTATGATGATAATGATACCAGATATCTGATGAGAGGAATGTGATATTGACCAGTACCCAGCTATTGGGATGCCGTACGACGATTTGCCGTACGAGCCTATATTGATGATAGATCCGCACTCATGACTCGAGGATGTCTTACGATATATTGTATCGTACGCGATATTATTGAGGCGGGATCACCGACTATTATATCTATATATTTATCGACTCAGATTTAGGTGGTTTCCATACCTCTCACGATTGACTTGATACTTAGATCTGTAGTTTGCATAGTAGATTCTTCACTGTGGTGTTGATTATTTGATTTCTGCATATTCATGCTATTCATATTGCTTGTATATGGTTATTGCTATATTATTATCATGCTGTTAGGACACCAGCACCATTATCAATGATGCGTATGTTCCACGTACACTATTTGCCGGCTTACACACTTCATCATCGATAATTGCCATGCCACTACACTGTAGTACTGTTGCATTCATGATATGATTCTTGCATGGCATATTGTACACTTATACCTGTACACAATCATAGAGGATTTTGACTTGATTAGGGATTTGGGAACCGCAAGATGTTCTTCAAACTGATTCCTTTTAAAAGAGCGGTTTCCCTCGACATGTGCACATTACTATTCCATGTTGCATGGCTTCTGATATGCTTACCTTTCTTTGCATGTCGCATACATCATGTTTTGATTATACGCATTGAGATATGTTGTTTCCATGATATTTCTGGATTTGGGAACCGTGGGTATTTCAAAAGAGAATATGTGATTGTTTTAAAAACCCGGTTACCCTTGATATGATATTTCAGTGCATCCACCATGTGTTTTCTCGGTGCTGAGAGCGACATGTGAAACCCGATTCGAGGAGGCGGATGAGGCCGATTGCGGGTACATGGTGGACCCGGTATGGTACCCCGGGGCGAGAACGGTTTTGCTGTGTAGTAGACGGTGAGCCTGGCAGAGGGACTACTACCTACCGGTGATTGTATTTGAGCTCGGCGGATATCGGTAGGATACCGACCGGAGTTGAGAGATGGACATGGGCTAACCCGTAGTGCCGGGGGCGAGGGCCGATACCGCAGACGGAGCCCCATATGGATGAGGATTTACGTGCCGATGCTAGGAACGGGTTTCATGACGATTTCCATGATTTTGATTATATCCTCATATTTGCATGCATGATGCTTATTGTCATTGGGTGACGGGTGGACGGGGTCAACGTTCATATAGACTTGATCACATACAGACTGGATTTACATTGATCATACTTCATGCAGACATACCTTATACTGATGATATGTTATTACCTGAGTACTTTGCACTATATAAATGTTTAGATGTTACATTGCCACTTTATCATGCTTCAGACGTACTCTTGTGGTTTATATTACTGATTGTTTGACCTAGGTTTATGTCTTGCATTCGGTTTCTGCTTGTAGATATTTCTATTCATGAGCTGGCGACTCACCACCGTTGTGCTACAGTTCTTGCAGGTTTTGACGTACAGGTTCCATTGCGGCATTTCTGGCACACTGCTTCCTTACGGGTGAATTGCATTTGATAGGTGGATTCTTTTGCATCAAGAACCACCATTGTACTTGTATTATTCATTGTATCTAGAAATTCCATCAACCAAAACTTGTATATTGTTTCAGACTTAGACACTAGTGATGTATTATTCGACCTTAGAGTCGCGCTTAGCAGCCTTACGGTTTTCATGTTATTATGTGTTTTCTTTTGAGTTTTGATGCTCGCCTTTCGGCGTTGTATATTATTGCTTGTGTGGTTGTGACCGTCGATTGACGAAGAGCTAGCTCCCGCTTGGGGATGCCTTTTATCATTGCATATATGTTGTTCTTGTTGTACCCCGTTCGGGGCCAGTATTTACAAAAGGAACTCTGCCGAAATTTTTAGAAAAGACTTGACATTTTAAAATGCATATTCGGCTTAGTTATTTAATAACCTTGACTTCAAACATGTTTTCCTTCACTTCTTTAAACCAGTTTTCTTTACTTACTCTTAAAATGGTTTTAGATTTCTGGGCTTTTGGCTTACCTGGATCAGATGGAGTCCTATAGACTTCATATGGTTCAAGGGCCAGTCACGTGCTCTTTCGGGTCGTGACAAAGTTGGTATCAGAGCGCTAGGTTGACCTTGGTTCGAGTCTAAGTTTGACTATGTGGAGCCTAGGGCGTTTATATATATACGGAACTTAGGCTTGACTTTACGGAACTTAGACTTAGTCGAGGGGGTATTAGACCCAAACTTTCGTCGCGTAGGATAACCCTTGGTTGATGGAATAGGTGACTAAAGTAGAGTGACGTACCGTGGGTATGTTCCGCGGCATACTTACGACACGCCACTCCGCTTAAGGAACCTTAGGATGTACATATTTTCGAGATCAGTGATTCTCTTCATATCCATGATTATACATCCATTTGAGATCCCCGATTCTATTAGTTTCATGATCATACCTTCGTTGATGCTGTTCCTTCTTATGATCATGTATCCACTCAGGATTTGTTGCTTTCTTTCTTGTCATTGTTCTGCTCTCTTCGATACTCGATTGAGGTTCCTGTCGCCATGTTTGAGCACAGTTTGGGATGATGCTAGGGTTACGGTCAGGGCGAGCTCGTCTGGTACGTGGGCCGACCATTGTGTTTTCTGGTGACATGGGAACGTCTCGAGTTAGTATTGATGATTGTGACCTCTAGCGGAGGCGAGTGCTTGGTTTTGCACTGGATGATCAGGCCATTGTTAGAGCTGCAAGTTGAGAGAGGACTGTTGATGTACAGCATACCTCAGAGATTATGATGTCGCCTACCGTGCAGACAGATGGACCAGCTGTTGCTGAGATTGACAGGATGTCGCTTCCGGAGCTTACGAGCTGAGATTGCTGGAGCTTCCAGGAAGATATGAGACAGATGATAGCTAGTCTACCCGATTTGAGAGACGAAGGTGATTCGTCCGATTCATGCGCCGGAGCGGGCCCAGTTGAGTTAAAGATTTCCATTGTGGAGAGTCTTACTCAGATCTAGAGCAGACCGATTCAGAGATGACCGCCAATGTGTCGCCTTTCCTGGAGGATTGAGGCGCTGTTCGGCGTACAGGCGAATGAGCCAGTTGTTGCTGCAAATGATGAGATATCGCCCAGATGGTTGGAGCTACTGCAGCATGAGCATATACCTAGAGATATGATGGACGGTCGCTAGTCACCTGAGGATGAATGACCGGGACATGTGGTTCGTTCGTTTACCAATGCGAGGTCATCAGATAGATTGTTTCCAGCTAGAGACGACTTCACGCAGGTTCGTTGAGAGTCGATAGAGACGATCGAATGTCAAGAGCCCATTTTCGAAGTTTAAAGTATATGGAAAGACATGCAGGTGATTCTATGGACCCTCTAGAAGAATGAAACCCTAACTCGACTTAATGACCGTGTGAAAGCCTTTGAACCTTAGGGTTTACGGCAGTTCCGTGGCGCCATTAGTGAGGCTTGGGTTTGCCCTTCAACGGCTGGACCATCGACGTTGTAGCATGTACTCGATACTATTAAACTGTACTCAAGATGTTGATCTCTTGGGGGGTTATAAGGTTCTGACGAGTCGATCGAATGTTCGACATCATTCGGATATCATGTGATGGGATGCTTTGCTTGGGAGACTCCAGATACGAGTATAGCCGTTGGAGCCCAGTCCATGCAGCCACGATGAGACGAGTCCGGATTAGTCGACATTGAAGAAGAGTGAAGAAAAGAGTTCGCAAGAGATTTCGACGAGATGACGTCCCACTCCGCTGACATCAGAGATGTGGTACGTACCCAGAGGCGTTGTATATGGATATATCTTCCAAAAAGAGGCGCGATAAGTATGCAGCCGTTCCGGAATAAGAATTAGCTTCAGCAATGGATGATGACTTCCGGGCAGTCCGGCAGGAACGAGATTTGAGAGAGAAACCTCGACAGGACCTTTCTGGAATACGATACGAGAAGACCTAGACCCAGGAGTAGTCATATTGTGCACACCCAGCAGGCCAGAGGTCGGCATCATCGACGAGGTAGTTGACCAGGTTTGGGTAAAGGAACTTACCCAGATGCATTGCGAATTGATCAAGGACGGACGAGTTTTGAGTATTCCTCCGATGGTTGGGATGCGTTCCCGAGGACCTGTCCGGCCAGACATATTCTATAGAATGGTGAAGCTACAGAGTACGTGATTTCGAGTCCGTGCGAGAGACTTCGGTTTGACGGTGGCCGAGAACAGTGCAGTGCGTAGATAGCATGCCGTGACGTCGACGTGGACGGAAATACAGACAAGCGGACAAGAGGTTCGTGCGAGACACTGACAAGCTGTCATTACTTCCCGTCGAGACCAGAGGTCAGATATGCTTACAGAGGTGTTGGGATGCAACCAGATTCCGAGAAATGTTGTGCTGAGGACACAGATGTCTATTGAACAAAAAGAGATTATGCAAGAGAGACAGCCTTCGTACAGTTCGGCATAGGCAAGATCGGAAGAGACCTTGAGCAGGATTCCTTCCAGGACATTGCTGCAATGATGTTTGCACCCAGGATCAGATGTGTGATGTGCATTCAGAGAGCCAGAGGCCGACGCCAGTGACATGCTGCTTTACGAGTGGTCGTGAGGATTGACCGAGCGATGACCAGAGAAGTGCCAGAACGGAATCGTCCCCGTTAGCACACCTGACAGGGCCGATGAGCCGATTGACTGCGAGATAGGTAATCCGCAGAGAAGATAAGGACCCAGAGTCAGAGGACGCCAGACCATGAGCAAGAGGTAAGTAGATATCTTGCGCTGCTAGTATTGGATGCACTGACTCCTTCTCGACCTTGAAGGAGGAACTACCGACGACGGTATTTATGATTTGTGATTTTGTGATTCGATTATCACGTATCCGTCATCTTGGATTTTGGTATTTTGGGCGTTCTATTGCATGATTTAGTTTTGATGACTGAGTTTCATGATATTTTTTCATGCACCCACTGGATATTTATATTTTGCGCATAAGTTATTACATTTGAGCTATTGATTGTGATTTCACGCCTATCTTATGCAGTGATTTGATTTACACTTCCAGCATAGTTTTCATGCACCTTTAGTGTTTTGATATAAGATTTTGGTGCACGCCAGATGCTCTAAATCGGGATTCTTCGTGCATGTCACATGCACCTGACTTTGCTGTCAGGCACACACGTTGCCTATGACAGATGTTTCGTGCACACCAGTTGCACCTAGATGTTGTTTTGTACACATGTGTGACACATACATGGATTTTGATTCCGTGCGCACCAGACGCACCGGATATTCTTATATACATTTTTGTGGATTGATTTCTAGTAGGGCAGTACACTTTGATGATATTCGCTATGTATTGATGTTTTCGGAGCCCCGACAAATTGGATTTTTGCTGAAATATTTTATTGGGGGTTTAAATTTAAATTCGGGGGCCGAATTTATTTAAGGGGGGAAGATTGTAACATTTCAAAAAGATAAAATATTAATTTTAGGAATTTTTATAATTTAATATTATTTTATTGAATATTTTAATATTTTGGTATTATTAAATACAAATAAATAGGAAAAATTATGGAAAAATTATGGAAAATTATAAAATAGGGTATTTTATAGAATTATGCTATTTTTAAGTCTTTATGATTAGTTATATGCTAATTTAGTGTTAATCGCGATTAAAAATCGCTAATCGGTTTTTTAGCATTTTTGTGCAAATCATGCACATATCACTTTTTCACACTTGTGCATTTTCTTGCCATGGTTCACTTTGGGTTTACTATTCTTGGGAGAAGGTTTTTGAGCGAAAAGGAAAAGAAAAGAGAAAAGAATAAAGAAATTGGTTGTTGGTTAGAGAGAGAGAGGTATGGTCTCATTTGACTTAGGACTTAGCCATTTCCCTTCACTATTTCCCACCTTCTTCTCCCATTGCTGCTGCTGCTCCTGCACCTCCTTCTCCCTCCCCTCTTCAAGCTCCAAAACACCTCTAAAACAACTCCAAAACCCCACTCTCATTTCATAAAAAGTGTGCACAAGCTTAAGATCTACACATTGGACTAAAGAAGCAAGGATTTTGGCCACTAGGGGCAACTCAAGAAAATTCTTGAGTTGCCAAATGAGGTATTTTCTGGATCATTAACTTAGTTTTAGCAATTCCTTTACCCCCATGTTATGATTGAACCGATATTGTGTGATTTTGGTGACTTGAGGAAAGACCTAGTTAGGTTTGTGAAGAATTATAAGTTGTGAAGGGAAATTGAGCTCAGTAGAGGCTACACCAACAACCTAGTGTATGAATTGAGACCCTAACCTGAGAGTTGAAACCCGAAATACGGATTTAGAAACCGATATCGGGGAATTTATGAAATCTGTGAGGGGTATATTGAATCTGCTATCACCCGAGACATCCTAAATTAAAATTGATTGGACAGTGACATGTGCAGGCACCCAGGAAGCTACCACCAAGACCCCAACCCCTAACTCCCCAAACCGGCCGCAGATTTATTCCAATTGGCCGCAATTTGCGGGCATACCTGCACCAAACTTTCTCGTTTTGGTTCTGTAGCCCGTACATGCATAGATTAGACCCCTGGTATATATAGATTTGTCTAATTTGACCTAGGGTGAAATCTGGAACATATTTCCTTAGTTGCTGTTTTGGATTCGTGTTTCCGTATTCCGTATTCTTAATTCTGAATTTGTTTCTTGTGTTTTACCTCGACTATTTGGCGTTTGTACGACGATATAGAGGATTTATTGATGGTTTTGAAGGAGTGCCCGTGGGTTCTAACCTATAGGTCCCTTATCGTATCGTTTTGGGTTTCGTGTGCTGTGTTAGCTTTGATTTGGTTTTAATACGCATATACGATACTTTGATGTGTTGGTACCCCATGAAGACTTCGGGACGACAAGCAAGCGCGTGGCGACGTCCACAAGGGAAGACGCAATGTGAGTAGATTATATCTACAGGGGGAAGTCGGGTGGATGGCGTATAGCACCCCCGCAGTCCGTAGTTGGTATACATTATGTGTTTATATATGATAATATAGTGTCGTGGATTATTTGCGATGTGTTAGATGTGATAGGGTTAGAAGTAAGCTAGAATATTTCCTAGTTGCGAACCCTAGAATAGACTTACACCTACACGCACACCCTTGCATATTTCATTTACTTACACTGTGTTGATGATGTTATTGGATGACATTGGAGATTAGTCGATGCTGTTGGGCATTGTGCCGCGAGATCGGTGATTTGATGTGATTCGTATTGGGATACGATACATGATCTCTAGCGGGCATTGGGACATGTGCTTGCACACGCAGTATATAGATGGTATCGATTTATACTAGACTTAGATCAGTACCCCAGATTATGTGTTATGATGATAATGATACCTGATATCTGATGAGAGGAATGTGATATTGACCAGTACCCAGCTATTGGGGTGCCGTACGACGATTTACCGTACGAGCCTATATTGATGATAGATCCGCACTCATGACTCGAGGATGTCTTACGATATATTGTATCGTACGCGATATTATTGAGGCGGGATCACCGACTATTATATCTATATATATATCGACTCAGATTTAGGTGGTTTCCATACCTCTCCCGATTGACTTGATACATAGATCTGTAGTTTGCATAGTAGATTCTTCACTGTGGTGTTGATTATTTGATTTCTGCATATTCATGCTATTCACATTGCTTGTATATGTTTATTGCTATATTATTATCATGCTGTTAGGACACCAGCACCATTATCGATGATGTGTATGTTCCACGTACACTATTTGCCGGCTCACACACTTCATCATCGATAATTGCCATGCCACTACACTGTAGTACTGTTGCATTCATGATATGATTCTTGCATGGCATATTGTACACTTATACTTGTACACAATCATTGAGGATTCTGACTTGATTAGGGATTTGGGAACCGCAAGATGTTCTTCAAACTGATTCGTTTTAAAAGAGCGGTTTCCCTCGACATGTGCACATTACTATTCCATGTTGCATGGCTTCTGATATGCTTACCTTTCTTTGCATGTCGCATACATCATGTTTTGATTATACGCATTGAGATATGTTGTTTCCATGATATTTCTAAATTTGGGAACCGTGGGTATTTCAAAAGAGAATATGTGATTGTTTTAAAAACCCGGTTACCCTTGATATGATATTTCAGTGCGTCCACCATGTGTTTTCTCGGTGCTGAGATCGACATGTGAAACCCGATTTGAGGTGGCGGATGAGGCCGATTGCGGGTACATGGTGGACCCGGTATAGTATCCCGGGACGAGAACGGTTTCGCTGTGTAGTAGACGGTGAGCCTGGCAGAGGGACTACTACCTACCGGTAATTGTATTTGAGCTCGATGGATATCGGGAGGATACCGACCGGAGTTGAGAGATGGACATGGGCTGACCCGTACTGCCGGGGGCGAAGGCCGATACCGCAGACGGAGCCCCATATGGATGAGGATTTACGTGCCGATGCTAGGCACGTGTTTCATGACGATTTCCATGATTTTGATTATATCCTCATATTTGCATGCATGATGCTTATTGTCATTGGGTGACGGGTGGACGGGGTCCACGTTCATACAGACTTGATCACATACATACTGGATTTACATTGATCATACTTCATGCAGACATACCTTATACTGATGATATGTTATTACCTGAGTACTTGGCACTATATACATGTTTAGATGTTACATTGCCACTTTATCATGCTTCAGACGTACTCTTGTGGTTTATATTACTGATTATTTGACCTAGGTTTTTGTCTTGCATTCGGTTTCTTCTTGTAGATATTTCTATTCACGAGTTGGCAACTCACCCCCGTTGTGCCACAGTTCTTGCAGGTTTTGTCGTACAGGTTCCATTGCGGCATTTCTGGCACACTGCTTCCTTGCGGGTGAATTGCATTTGGTAGGTAGATTCTTTTGCATCAAGAACCACCATTGTACTTATATTATTCATTGTATCTAGAAATTCCATCAACCAAAACTTGTATATTGTTTCAGACTTAGACACTAGTGATGTATTATTCGATCTTAGAGTCGCGCTTAGCAGTATTACGGTTTTCTTGTTATTATGAGTTTTCTTTTGAGTTTTGATCCTCGCCTTTCGGCGTTGTATATTATTGCTTGTGTGGTTGTGACCGTCGATTGACGAAGAGCTAGCTCCCGCTTGGGGATGCCTTTTATCATTGCATATATGTTGTTCTTGTTGTACCCCGTTCGGGGCCAGTATTTACAAAAGGAACTCTGCCGAAATTTTTAGAAAAGACTTGACATTTTAAAATGCATATTCGGCTTAGTTATTTAATAACCTTGACTTCAAACATGTTTTCCTACACTTCTTTAAACCAGTTTTCTTTACTTACTCTTAAAATGGTTTTAGATTTCTGGGCTTTTGGCTTACATGGATCAGATGGAGTCCTACAGACTTCATATGGTTCAAGGGCCAGTCACGTGCTATTTCGGGTCGTGACAATCATGATATGACTCTTAGCATAACCTGCTTGCGCATATACATTGATACATTCATACTTGCGCATATACACATTTGTATATCTATATTAGTGCACCTATACATTGATACAACCATACTTGTGCATATACACATTTGTATATCTATATTAGTGAACATATACATTGATACATCTATATTTGCGCACATACACATTGTATATCCATGTTAGTGCACACGTACATTGGTACATCTATACTTGCGCATATACATATTGTACCTACGTAGAGAACTGGTTTTTATGGAGAAATTGGGAACCGCAGGATATATTTTAAAACTGGAATCATTTTAAAAGTGTGGTTTTCCCTTAATATGTCATATTACCGTTCCATTGCATGATATTCAGATATGCTTACATTTTAATCTTATGTCGCATACGTCATGCTTTACGCTTTTACGCTTTGAGATATGCTGTTTTCATGAGATTTCTGGATTTGAGAACCGTGGCTATTTAAAAAGAAAACATATACTATTTTAAAAACCCGGTTTCTCTTGATATGATATTTCAGTGCGTCCACCATACGTTTTCTCGGTTCTGGGACGTGTGACATGTGAAACCCGATCGAGGAGCTGGATGCGGCCAATCGCGGGAACATGGTGGGCCCGGTATGGTACCCCGGGGCGAGAACGGATCGTTGTGCAGTAGACGGTGAGCCTGGCAGAGGGACTACTACCTACCAGTGATAGTGTTTGGGCTCGGCGGATATCCGGAGGATACCGACCGGAGTCGAGAGATGACAAGGGCCGATCCGGACTGACGGAGCTCGTGGGCCGATCCGGACTGACGGAGCACAATATATGAGGATTTACATGTCGATGCTGGGCACGGTTTTCATGATGTTTTGGAGTGTCGATGCTAGGCACTCAGATTCTATGATTTTGATGTGTCGTGAGGGACACCGTTGATATATATCCTCATACTTTCATGCATACTCTGATATGATATTTACGTGTATACATACATTGATTATATGGGTGGACGAGATCCACGTGCATACATACATTGATTATATGGGTGGACGAGATCCACATGCATACATGCATTGATTATTACTGTTGGATGTTATCCACATGCTTATAGGTATTGACTACCTTGTTGGCACATACAGAGCCGGTCACCCTAGATATCATAGTATTACCTATATGATATTGTTGACTTAGGGGTCGTTGTTTATTCGATTTCTATCTGTTGATATTTATCTACTCACGAGTTGGAAACTCACCCCCGTTGTGCCACAGTTCTTGCAGGTTGACCGCTTGGATCAGTAGCGGCTTCGCTGGCACACAGTTGCATTCGGGTGTTTTACATTGGCAAGTGGGACATTTGTATCGTACCCATTCTTGTATCTATATTTCATTATTGTATCTAGTTAACTCCATCAATCAAATTTAGTAAATTGTATAAGTAATGAGACTTAGTGGAATTGTGGTTGCGAGACTTAGAGCGAGGGGTTTTTTGCTACTTGTGGTTTTGTTGTCTTGCTTTTTATTTTTCTTTCTGTGGTGAACTTCGCCGTTGGGCGTCATATACTTATTTATACTGCATTGCGTGGTTGTGATCTGCCGTTTGGCGAAGGGCTAGTTCCCGCTTGGGGATGCCTTTATTATTATCTTGTATATGTGGTTTTGGATCAAAATATACAAAGGAGGTGCTGCCGAAATTTTTCTTTAAAGACAAAACATGTTTTCAAACTAGTAAATTTCACCTGCATCATTCATGTTCCTTTTTATGCATTATGAAAACTTGATTTCATTATACCTGTATTTCAAAACCTCACTTCCTTTATTTTTTCTTAAAAGGTTTAGATTTCTGGGTTTCAGCTTACTTGAAATCCGTTACGCCTTTAGACGTGGCATGATTCGAGTGCTGTTCACGAGCTAATATTTCGAGTCATAACACGTTCTCATTAGGAAAAAGGAAAGGTTGTAGGCATCGGTCGTTTATCTAAACCTAAATTTGTGGTGCCTAGGCTAGACAAGTGGGAAAGGTAATTTTAAAAGGCCCGTATTACGGAGATTCGTGAGCGGATCCCTCCTTTCTTTACTTGTGCTTACCTGGCCACAATTGGCGGTGAAGAGGCGATTCGAGGATCTCACAACTTGCCCTTTGGAACAATTCGGAGCAGTCTAGTTGACTTAGGAGACCTTAGCTCAAGGCGTGATTGTGCATATTGTGATTGCTTGAAAGTGTGTCTAAGCTCCTTATAAAAATCTTTTGCAAAACTCCTTATAAAAATTTAAAAAATACCATAAAACAAAAATTTTTACAAAAACTTGCCATTTTGTCGCTAGAAATCCATTGCACCCCACTATCTCTCATTGACGTTTTCTTACCCCCACCTTCTATTTTTACCTTTTGACTACACTACACCTCGTTAGTGTATGTCCAGTTGGAGTTGGGACAATAGCGCCCGTTTAGTCCGTGTCTCGTTAGTGCCTACTGACGACGCTTTCGACTCCGAAGTCGAAATTCCCTCAACTTCTTTACCTTCATCTTCACATTCACCATCTTCTTAAGAGATGTCAGGATTCGATCCTAACAACCCTTTACCGCCTGTCGAAGCGCCCCAACGAATCGCGCTCCATGATCTTTTCTATCCCATCCGCACTGCACTTCCCACTTGTCTTTCACTTCCACCGGCTAATGCGGATAACTTCAAAATTAAACCCCACTTCATCAATATGTTGCCCAAATTTCACGGGTTGGATTCCGAAGATGCATACATCTTCATTAACAAATTCCAAAATGTTTGCGCAATGATGAAGTCCACACAACTTTTTGATGATGTTATAAGGCTACGTGTCATTCTATTCACTTTATGTGACCTAGCTGAAAAATGGTTATATAGCACAGCATCACACTCCATAAAAAATTGGGAAGAGTTTGTTAAGGCTTTTCTAAAAAAAAATTACCCACACCACAAGACCGCGAGAATTGGCAATGAAATTATTCAATTTTCCCAGCTTCCTTCCGAACCTTTTTGGAAGTGCCTCGAACGATTTAAGGACCTTCTTGTTCGGTGCCCTCACCACGGTATCGAGAATTAGCAACTTTGCCAAACTTTATACGAAGGACTGAACCCAGCAACTAAGCAGTTGTTGGAAACCATTTGTCAAGGTCACTTTCTTACAAAATCAAGCGAGGAAGCTTGGCAATTTCTCGACGATCTTGCTGAACAAACACTTTAGTGGGAAAGTACTAAGACCACTTCATCTACTTCATCAGGTCAGTCTAGGGCAGGCATACATCAGCTTGATATGTCGATTGCGATGAAGACCGAAATGGCTGCACTCACGAAAAAACCTAGAAACAATTGAGAGCAAATTCTCATCACCTTTCCTGCCTCAGCTTTACCCACTCGCACTATTTGCGCTTGTTGTTCGGATCCGTCCCACCTGACTGAAGAGTGTCCTTACAATCTGCCTGCTCAAGTACAGGATCAAGTCAATGCTGCCTTTCAGCAAAGACAAAGAAATGATCCATTCTCTTCAACTTATAATCCCGATTGGAGGAGCCACCCAAATTTTGCTTGCAATCAAAATCAACAACAATTCCTAGGCAATAACAATTTTCAAAGGCCTCCTCCACAACAACAAGCCCCTCAACAAACTCAATATTAACAACCTTTCCAACTCCAACCTTACCGAAACCAAACGAACAAATTTGTACCAAACAACTCTTATCCTCAAAACAATTTTGTTCAACCAAATAACGATAAGGTTTCCTCGCTAGAACGAACTCTGGATGCGTTTTTAAAACAATCTACACAATCCTCAACCAGCATTCAATCTTCCATTCAGTCTTTGGTGCAACACACTGCTTCACATGATCAGAACATCAAAACAATTGAATCTCAAATTGCACAACTGAATGCTGCGTTAAGTGAGCGAGAAAAGGGGAAGCTTCCATCTCAACCATTGCCAAATCCTGGACTACGTTGAGATCTGGAAGAGTGTTGCACAATAATGTGGGCATTAGTGATGACACCCCGGGCGCCGCTTCATCTTCTTCTTCATCTTCTTCAGAGCCTGTTCTCCATTCTTCACAAGGCTCTAATTCTTCTACTACTTCGAGCGAACCCACATCTCACTTCACTAAAACACCAACACTAGGATCCGTTCCAACTCCGCAATCTCCTCCACAAACATTGGACTCAACGAATTTTCAAAATGTTCCATTTCCAAACAGGTTGAGATCCAATAAACCAACTCCACAAATGGAGAAGATTGTGGAGTTGTTTAAACAGGTTAGCATAAATATCCCTCTCTTGGATGCAGTCCAACAGGTCCCTTCTTACGCTAAAATTTTGAAGACTTATGCACCAAGAAGAGGAAATCACAGGTACCCAAGAATGTTTTCTTGGCTAATGCAGTGAGTGATGCTCTTACCCAACCTTTACTCCAAAAACGCAAGGACCCTGGCTGTCCTACAATTTCAATAACAATTGGGGATAAGAACATCAATCGTGCACTTTTAGATCTTTGTGCCAGTATGAATTTGCTTCCCTATTCAGTATATGAGCAATTAGGCGTTGGAGAGTTGAAACCAACACATTGTACTCTCCAAATGGCCGACCGATCTATCACCAATTTTAGGGGTGAGTTAGAGGTTATGTTGATTAAAGTAAGGGACTTCATTTTCCCCGTTGATTTCATTGTTATGGACACACAGCATGTAACTAACCCTCGGATTCAAATTCCAGTGATCCTCGGTCGACCATTCCTTGCAACTTCTAATGCGGTGATCAACTGTCGAAATGGTTCGATGAACCAATCTTTTGGAAACATGACAGTTGAGCTCAACATTTTATAGTTGGGTAATCAACCCTCCGAGCCTAATGCTAATATACTTGATGTTTGCTCGATCCAAGAGATCACTCAGGAGGACTGTGAGCTCGAAAAATTTCTGTTCAATCACAGCAGTTTTGATGCCACTAATGTGTTCCTTCTTGAATCTGACACAGCTTTTACACCCGATAACGATTACGAGTGTTTCACCTTTTCGAACGATTTTGAAGAATCACCACCCGAGTTTGAAACCTTTGAATTTTCGGATGAGTTAACTGAACCATCCGACTCGATTGTTTACACTCACTATGAACCTTTGTTAGAATCCTTCGAGTTTCGAGATAGTTTCACCAATTTTACCTTCAATTGTCTCACCTCCAAAACTCGAACTCAAGCTATTGCCGTCTCACCTTAAATATGCTTACTAATATGAGAATGAGACCCTTCCTGTTATCATATCGGCATCTCTAGTCACCGAACAGGAGAAAGCCCTTTTAACGGTCTTACAAAACAATCGGCATGCTTTTGGCTGGTCTATGGCGGACATCAAGGGGATTTGTCCCCTCATTGTTGAACATCATATACATATGATGGATGATGCCAAGCCAGTAAGGGATCCACATAGACGCCTCAACCCCGTAATGAAGGAGGCTGTTAAAAAGGAGATTGTAAAATGTCTTGATAGTGGTATCATTTACCCTATCTCCGATAGCCAGTGCGTTAGCCCCATTCACGTTGTCCCAAAGAAATTGGGCATAACGGTCATAACAAATGAGGCGAATGAGTTAATACCCACTCGCACCCAAACTGGGTGGCGAGTATGCATTGATTACAGAAAACTCAACGCCGCGACACGGAAAGACCACTTTCCATTACCTTTTATTGACCAAATGATAGAACGATTGGCTGGGCACGAGTACTATTGCTTTTTGGAAGGCTACTCCGCCTATAATCAAGTTCCCATCGCCGAAAAGGACCAAGACAAGACCACATTCACTTTTCCTTTCGGTACGTTTGCTTACCGTCGCATGCCCTTTGGGTTGTGCAATGCACCCACTACTTTTCAGCGGTGTATGATGGGAATATTTTCAGACATGGTTGAAAAGTTCTTGGTGATCATCATGGATGATTTCTCCATTTTCGGCGACTCCTTTGATAAGCGTTTGCTACATTTAGACGCAGTCCTTACCCGTAGTAAGGATAAGAAACTCATTTTAAATTGGGAGAAATTCCACTTTAAGGTACGAGAAGCTATTTTCTTAGGACATATCATCTCGCAAAATGGCATTGAGGTAGATAAGGCCAAAATTGAAGTTATTTCCAATCTTCCTCCTCCCAAGTGCGTTAAAGACATTCGAGTCTTCCTTGGTCATACCGGTTTTTATAGACGGTTCATCAAGGATTTTAGCAAGATTGTTAGACCCTTAACCCTTTTGTTGGCCAAGGACACTACTTTTGATTTCGACTCGAACTATATGAAAGCGTTCGATTCTTTGAAAAACTCGCTTACTTTCGCGCCCATTCTTTCATCTCTTGACTGGACGCATCCATTTGAAATTATGTACGATGCATCTGATTTCGCTATTGGTGCTGTCCTTGGACAGCACATAATTAAGATGCCACATGTAATTTATTACGCTAGCCGGACATTAAACGAGGCCCAATTGAATTACACAACAACTGAAAAAGAATTCTTAGCTATTGTGTTTGCACTAGAAAAATTCAGGCCCTATTTAATCGGCTCTCCAGTCATAGCTTACACTGACCACTCAGCTCTTCGCCATCTTTTTGCGAAGAAGGATGGTAAATCTCGGCGGATACGTTGGATCATATTGCTATAAGAGTTTGATCTTGTCATAAGAGACAAGAGAGGATGTGAAAACGTAGTCGCTGACCACCTTTCATGACTCCCTTCTTCGCCTACACATCAAATTCCTATTAAAGACATTTTTCCAGAGGAGCAGCTCTTAACTGTGTCATGTGAACCTTGATTCGCTGATATCGTAAATTATTTGTCCACCGAACTGATACCAAACGATTGGTCGAATCAGGACAAACTCCGATTCCTATCCCAAGTAAAATATTTTTATTGGGATGAACCGTATCTTTTCAAATACTGTTCCGACCAAATCATTCGTCGGTGTGTCCCTGACAACGAGTTTAAGAGCGTGCTGTCATTCTGCCACGATCAAGCGTGTGGCGGGCATTTTGGCCCTAAAAAGACAGCAGAAAAAATCTTGCAGTGTGGCTTCTACTCGCCATGACTTTTTAAAGACGCATACGAATACTGCAAGACATGCTCCCGGTGCCGACACTTGGGCCGGATATCTCAGAGAAATGAAATGCCGCTCCAGCCAATTTTTGTTGTTGAAATTTTTGATGTTTGGGGGATATACTTTATGGGACCATTTCCCAAATCTTTTGGGAACATGTATATTCTACTTGCTGTTGACTATGTTTCAAAATGGGTCGAGGCTGTGCCCAGCCGAACAAATGACAACAAGGTTGTCGTTAGATTTCTCAAAGAAAACATTTTTCACGGTTTGGGCATCCTCGTGCGATTATCAGTGATAATGGATCTCACTTGTTCAATAAGACTTTCGAGTCCTTAATGCGTAAATACTCCATTACTCACAAACTGTCAACGCCCTATCATCCCCAAACTTCTGGGCATGCCGAGATTTCGAATTGGCGGATTAAACAGATATTGGAGAAAACGGTTTCCAAAAACCATAAAGATTGGTCATCAAAACTTATTGATGCCCTTTGGGCATTCCATACTGCCTATAAGACCGATCTTGGCATGTCTCCATATAGGCTTGTTTATGGAAAGGCTTGCCACCTTCCTGTTGAAATAGAGCACAAGGAATTTTGGGCAATAAAAGAGTTGAACCTATCTTTGGGAGATGCGGGCAGTAATAGAAAGCTGCAGTTGAATGAATTGAACGAGCTGCGGGATGAAGCCTACGAGAACGCGGTAGTCGTTAAAAACAGAACGAAGGTGTTCCACGATAAACAACTTATGCGCAAGACTTTCAAACCTGGTCAACAGGTTTTACTTTACGACACGCGATTGCACTTCCATACCGGAAAACTACGATCTCGATGGAAAGGGTCGTTTTTGATACGCACCGTATATCCGCACGGTGCGGTCGATTTAGAAAATCCAGAAGACGGTTCACTGTTTAAAGTGAACGGACATCGACTTAAACCATTCCTCACTGCGGACCCTTCGGAGGAGTTCCTGCTTTTGTAGGAGCCGATCTACATTGACTAATTTTCCTCCATCTACCCATAAATTTTCGATTATCTAGCCAAATCACCGTTTCAAACAAGTTTGGGGGTATGTATCATTTGTAATTATATAAAAAAAACAAAATAACATAAAAAAATGAAAATTTGAAAATAATATATAAATATTTTTTGGGTATTTTTGTAAATTTCCAGAATTAATAAAATAAAAATAAAAAAATTTTACAATTAGTTTCCTCTCTTTAAGAGGGGCTTTTTACAAATAACCAATACTCCTCCCCTATAAATAACACCCAACCTCTCTGTTTTCATAACCCTAAAAACAATTCCCCTCAGAAAACCCTAGCTGCGGCCGCAGCCAGAGCAAGGAAACCTCTCCAGATAGCCGTGCTTCCGCCGCAAGTAACCACCATCGGCCGCGTTTCCGCCGGTTGTCTGCTTCGTGACCCTCTGAATGTTTCAGAGGAGGTTTGCATCTCTTTTTCCTCGTTGTTAAATTTTTTTAAGATTTGTAAACTTTCTGTGATGGCACCAAACATGCAATTAGAGCGTGATTTCTCACAAATCTTTTCACACACGATATATGGGAGCTATTTTGCTGATGAAATCACACGGAGGGGGTGGAATTTTTTAATCTATAATCATACCAATGCTTACGCCCTTCCAGATCTAGTCACTCGTTTTTACGAGTTCATGGAAGAAGGCTGCCTTGCACAATATGGTTTTATCAAGTTACTGTGGGGTGATAGGGAGATAATTATTGATAGAGACTTCATCCATGAAGGCACTTTAATCCCTAGATTACCTATTCATGACCAACCCATTCAGTTTGAAGATTACATTCCCTTAATGGGTAATGACTGCTCGAGGGAACCAAGGAAGGAAATACAAGCTAGAACCCTTTTTGCTAATGTTTTAACTGTGTGCCGGTGGGCACAAAACAATATTTTTGGGAGTTCTCATAATACCACATTTTTCACCCCGTCACTTCATATCATGCACACCCTAATGACTAGGAACTCTAGATTTGATATGTGCACGGTTTTGCTTTATTCTATTGGTGCTGGCAAAAGGGCAGCAAATTACCCATGCCCCATGTTAGTGACACAACTGTGTCGCTATTTCCTCCCTGTAGAGGAATTTGAATTTTACATGCTTGGAGGTATACTCATCAAGCCTCTCATTGAGGGTGTATCCACGTCCTATACCCGCTTGACAGATGTTTGGTCACGAACAGAACCGGCTGAACACGTGCCCACCAGAACACCCAGCTCCAGCTCGACCGCGAGCGAGGAGGAGCTCACCCCCATAGAACATGCACGTTTAATGAGAAGAGCCATTAGGGGGATTGAAAACTTGACGGGGATGATGAGGCAGCATGTTCAGCGCTTAACAGAAGTAGAGCAGGGGATCAGAACCCTGCTGGCGCGAGAGGAGCGTTCCCGCTCACATTCTAGGGGACGCCGAGGGCCTGAGCAGTGAGGGCACTACAGTTGGTAAGTTTGGGGGAGGGGGTGGTTGTAAATAGTTATCATTGCATTGCATATTTTTTAATTTTTGTACATAATTTTTCTTTTTCTTTTGCATGTTTAATTCTGCATTGCATCTTTATAAAAAATAATTATAAAAATTGAAAAAATGAAAATAAAAAAAATAATATAAAAGAAAAAAAATCAAAAAAATTTTGAAAATTTTTAAAAAATTATAAAAATTCAAGTTTGCCCATAATTGACTTAAGTTTAACAAGACGGTTAACTAGCTAGGAAAAACTAGATCCTAAACTTAGTAAATTAAAAACCCTAAAAAAAACCTTTCTTAAAATTTAACGGTAGAAAATATATGTCCTTGTAGTTTACTTAGAAATAGGCAAATTTTGAGTTCACTTCTTGGGCTAAGTCAAAATAAGGGAAGAGTATTGAAATTTTTATTTGAAGAGTAAGTCTGAAAAATAATTCCGAACCTTAAGTATAAATTCTGAAAATATATACCCTACAACTTGCACAAACACGAACCTTGAAACTTGGACTAGTAGTGGATACCTTGAAATGCTCTTGTCTAACATCCTTAGTATGAAAAAAAATAAAAGTACAAGTGTGAATAAAGAGATATAAAAAAATGAACACTGGTTTTGTAATCACTTAAAGGCTGCATAAATTAAAAAAAATATATAGCAGGGTTGCTTTATCACCTAGTGCCTTAGACCAACTGGTTTGGGAGTCACTGCTAAAAGCCTTAGGTATTACAAGACGAGGAATTACGCCTTAATACGCAAACACATTTTGTAATCGATCGTTAGTACCTCAAGAAGTATTAACGGTCACAAGAAGAACGTGTGAGCAATTTCATCTAAAATTCACCAACTAAAAATACTTTGGAAGATGGACAAGAGTATGATAGCTTGAATTGAATTTCCAAGTGTAGGGGTGATACATACACACACGTAGGGGTATATGATTGGGGTTTGGATAAGAGATAAGTGTTGGATATAGTGCCCTCAAAGTCAATTATTGGAACGCAGGTACGTGATTGCAATGATTGAGGGAGGATCTATACCGATAGGACAGTCTTGCTCGAGATGATAGTATGCTATCTGGTTTGTCTTTATCATCGTGTACATGCTTTAGTTCACTATTGCATATTGATATAGCCCATAGTATTCTTGCTTGACTGCCAGCAGTATGATGGCGATCATATACGTGGGTACTGGGGTCTATAAGAACATCCTTAAAGTGTCCCTAGTCGTGGGAGTTTCGAGACAGGGCATCGATACTACAGAGTAGACTAGTATATACAGTCGAGACCCCGACGAGGGGCGGTGGCCGGTCTCACAAGCCATCGGTGTCAGTTGGTTCACCTAAGATGTATACAGGTGCTCATTGCGTTATGAGTAGACCGGACAGGACTCGCCGGGAACATGCTAGTTGGTATTATACATATCGTCAGATAGCAGTTCCCAGGTGGCATGTGTACAGGTTAGTCTGTCGACCTGAGATCATCATTTGTCTCGTGTGAGTTCCCACTGTGCTTTGATTACTACCCTACCACAGCTCAAAGAGTCGTGCAAACAGGTTTTAGTTGGGTACAGTCCCGAGCCACATGGAGGCAGTGAGCGGATCGTCAGGGAATCGTCTCTCCCGGTATTGGGGGCGAGATCGCGCTGTGTTTAGGAGAGCCATTACACGAAATCTCTGGCCAGGGTAATCGAGATTTACTGGTAGGTTTTCCAGTAGTATCTCAGGGTGTTCTGGGCTACTCTCCGACACGACTTATACGGCTATTGGGGGTCTGACCTTTACCAGCCCCCTAGGCCCTATATGTGATTCTCATAGACGAACGGACCGGACTGTACGGATATTGTCACTGTCAGGCTCAGTAGGGTTCTGGATGAGTTCGCTCGTCAGCTTCCCTTCCGATCAAAACATGGCCAACCGTTACGTACAGCTAGTACCTCTGACGTTCTAGTGGTTATACCCAGTGTCAGTGTATTGATGAGTCATTAGAGTCCCCCACATACTGTTTCCCAAGTTCGGGCGAAACGTTGTAGAGGCCGTATGGATATATTTCGGGGTTCGATCATATCCGTGCAGTTGTGCACGGATCATGATCAGACGGATAATACTAGCGGGCTTTGGTTTAAGCCGGATCCTAGTATTATATTGTAGGAATATTTTTGTCTCACTGCATTTGTACCGAATAAAAATGCGGGTATGTAATTACAGTTAAGGTGTAATCTCGTAATCCGTTACGGGATAATTTTCGGAGTTGCCAGTTTTCTTTTTCTGTCCAAAACATCTCCATCCTTGTTTTAAATTATCGTGGGCCATTGACCTTGACCTTGTTAATTCCTTGCCATGCCTTTGCACTGAAATTAGCACTTGAACAGGGGCCACATTTATTAAGCATGGGCTGGTGTGTGCGCAGGGTGCTTGGGGCTGATTTCGGTGGTTGTGGGGTTATCTGCAAACTGGCCTTGTTTTAAATTGCTAGGGTTTTTCCGTGGTGATGGGTGAGGGTGGAAAAGGTTTTTGTTTTTGACTTGGTGATTGAATTTGTGGTGGGGGGGTTCTCTGTAAATTCACCTGGCATGATTAGCCAGGGGGTTCTCTGTAAATTCACCTGGCATGATTAGCCAGGAGGGTTCCTAGGCACTCTTGTGAAGGTTCAAAAGGCATCAAACATGCCCGGATTAAATTTTAGACGTGCCGAACAACCCAAAGCCGGGATCTTTGTTAGATTATTAGGGTTTAACATGCAAGATGATAACTTTTATCTAAGTGTGACGGATTACAACCTTTGTAGTCCGCTCCTTCACTTCACAAGCTCCGAGTAGAAGTCCCTTTGCCGCGATCCACGATCTCCCGGACTCATGAGAGGCTCCACGACTCGAACGATCCATTCTAGCTTGTCGTATTCCAAATCTCCGATGATCTACCTTGAAGTTGCTACGGCTCAAGCTTTCTCACTCAAAAGAGTAGAACACACTAATCCCATGGGCTAGATGAGATGAGGATGAGAGAGTAGTGATTTTGCTTTCTTTTTATATCATTTTCTCATATTTTATCATCACTTAAGAAAATCAAGCAAGCTTTTCTTTCAAGAGAGAAGAAGAAGATGAGAATGGAAAAGGAATAATGATAATCTTTTTCTTTTGTGATGAATAGAAATATAAACATATGATTGAATTATTAACCATGGTCAAGGATGATTGGATAAGAATGTGTAGAGAAACAACTAGAGTTAGGGTTTGGTTAAGTTAATAATGTGTCATCACAAAATATCTTTACAAATGACAAAAGAAAATTGCTTCTAGAAGGAACTTGAAGCATCTAAACCTAATCAAACCCTAACCTCAATTAATCATCCTTAAACATGTTTAACAATTAATCATATCATGTCACAATAATATATATCACATATATATTATATATTTGCAACAAAAGAAAATAATACAATTAACATATATCGCATATATATCAATGTATCATCCACTGAGAAAATGAAATAATAAAGTAAGCCAATATTAGTTAATATAATAATATATCATATATATTATTATATATTAAATCATCGAATCAACACTTGATCCGACGATCCGGCTATATCGAATATAACTGGCTAATATATCATGTACCGATTCATCGAATCAACACTTGATCCGATGACCCGATTCATATCCATATATCGCGAGAATATAATACGGTATCCCATATCGCATTATTCTCGCTCCTGCGCATATCACATATGTGCCACTACTCTGTTTCGCCTGAGCCAAGAAACCTTTGTGTAGGACTCTAAAGAATCGTCAATACGCCGGTAGCAGGTGATGATCATATCAAACACCCACAAGCTGCAAGCGGTCAGCTAAACGTAACAGCCACCCAGGTATTGAGCGATCAGAAGATCAACAAGCTAGCCTGTGCGTTCTCCTGTGAATCCGATCAGTAACACTCCCGTACAGTCCGGTCTGTTCGTCTGATATGTCGCATATCAAGTCTAGGGGTGGTATACGTCAGACCCCAGTAACCGATAAGTCGTGTCGATGTATGGCTCATAACGGGTCGAGAAACTACTAGTAACACTTACCAGTAAATCTCTATATCAGCCCTGGCCAGGGACTTCCAGTTATAGCCAATCGAACACAGCACAACATCAACTCCCTATACCGGGAGAGACGAATCCCCTCCTATCGCTCATTGCCTCCATGTGATTCGGGACTGTACCCAAAAGCCACCGTTTTGCACGCCCTCTTGGACATGGTAAGGTGGAAATCAAAGCACAGTGGGAATCACACAAGACTCCATGATGATCTCGGGTCTACAGACTACCCTGTACCTGTGTCACCGGAGAACTGCCGTCTGACGTGTGGTATATCACCATCTGGGAGTTCTCGGCGAGTCCGTCCAGTGTACCCAGTCTCCACTGAGCACCCGTACACCATCTCTGATGTCAAACACCGATGGATATGGGATCATCCATCGCCCATCATATGGGTCAAGATGTGTATACGCTAGTCTACTCTGGTGTATCGATGCCCTGTCTCGATATACCCTCGACTGGGAACAGTTATAGGATGTACTCATCGACTACCGCGGCCCCACTAGTATGATCTCATCATAGTCCCAGTAGTCGAGTACAGATCCTAAGGGCTTTATCAACATGTGAGAGTAAAACAGTAAACCAATACAAGTCAACATGTTAAGATAAAGTGAAACCAAATAGCATACTATCATGACGAGCAAGAAAGTCTTCTCTATATATAACCAAGCATCCATTATAATATACATCAAATGTACAACAATGGCCTCTAGGGCATATACATAACTAACAATCTCCCACTTGCACTAAGGCCAGCTGCTGTAGTATCTCTTACCCAGCATCCCGAATAATCTCTCAAACTGTATCTGGGGAATAGCCTTCGTGAATGGATCCGCAGTGTTGTCCTTCGTATCTACTCTCCTGACCTCGATCTCCCGGCGATCAACTATCTCCCTGATCAGGTGATACCGCCTCAGAATATGTCTGGACTTCTAATGGGACCTGGGTTCCTTGGCTAACGCCACAGCTCCATTGTTATCATAATACAGTGGTATTGGATGCTCAATAGATGGAACCACACCAAGTTCACTAATGAACTTCTTTATCCAGACAGCCTCTTTGGCAGCATCGTTGGCAGCGATGTATTCAGCCTCCATCGTTGAGTCTGCAATGGTATCCTGTTTGGAACTCTTCCAACATACCGCCCCTCCATTGAGGGTAAAGACAAAACCCGAATGCGACTTAGAGTCGTCCTTATCACTTTGGAAGCTAGAATCGGTAAAGGACTCCACCTGGAGTTCTCCGTTACCATACACCAAGAACATCTCCTTAGTCCTTCGTAAGTACTTGAGAATGTTCTTCACTGCTGTCCAATGACTCTCTCCAGGATCTGCTTGATACCGACTCACTACACTTAGTGAGTATGCTACATCGGGTCTGGTACACAGCATCGCATACATGATAGAGCCTACTGCCGAAGCATAGGGTATCCCTTGCATGCGAGCTCTCTCCGAATCAGTCTTGGGAGACATCTCTTTGGAGAGAGTGAGTCCAGAGATCGTGGGTTGGTTCCCACGCTTGGATTCTTCCATACTAAACCTCTTTAGTATGGTGTCAATGTACCTGGATTGGGACAATCCCAATATCCGTTTAGATCTATCTTTATAGATCATGATTCCCAATATGCAGGAGGCATCACCTAGATCTTTCATTGAGAATCTCTGTGATAAGAAGAGCTTGACTGATTGCAGCATAGGAATATCATTTCCTATCAAGAGTATGTCATCCACGTACAATACGAGAAAGACTACCTTACCCTCTGCTACCTTCTTATAGATACAAGGTTCATCTATATTTTTGATGAAGTCAAACTCTTTGACTACAACATCAAAACAGATGTTCCAACTCCGCGATGCTTGCTTTAACCCATAAATGGATTTAAGCAGTTTGCACACCTTTCCGCTGCTCCCACTATCTACGAAGCCCTCTGGCTGAGTCATGTACACGCACTCTTCTAAATCACCGTTTAGAAAGGCGGTCTTAACATCCATTTGCCAGATTTCGTAGTCATGGTATGCAGCAATGGCAAGTAAGATCCGGATGGACTTAAGCATAGCCACTGGAGAAAAGGTTTCGTCATAATCCACACCTGGTCGTTGACGAAATCCTTTTGCTACAAGTCTAGCTTTGAAAGTCTCAACTTTTCCATCTACACCAAATTTCTTTTTAAAAATCCACTTGCTCCCAATGGGTTTTACCCCTTCAGGAGCATTTTCCAAAGTCCATACTTTGTTGGTGTACATGGATTCCATCTCAGATCGCATTGCATCCATCCATTTCACAGAGTCACCACTCGTGATGGCCTGCTCGAAACTAGTCGGTTCATCATCATCCATGATGCAATCCTCGCTTCCACCATCAATGAGAAAACCATAGTATCTCTCAGGTGGACGAGAAACCCTACTAGATCTGCGGAGAGGCTGGGGTTCGTCGGATTCTATTGAATCTTCTGGTTCCACTAAATCTTCAGTTGCAATTTGTGTTTCTGGAACCTCTTCCAGCTCTACCTCTTTGCCATTAATTTCTTTTGCAAGAAATTCCTTTTCCAAAAAGATGGCATGTTTAGAAACAAACACCTTTTGTTCCTCAGTATGGTAGAAGATATACCCTTGTGAGTTCTTGGGATATCCTACAAACTTACATAAGACAGATCTTGCCTCGAGTTTGTCCGGATTTTGTCTTTTGACATAGGCTGGACAACCCCATATCTTAACATACTTAAGAGATGGTCTCTTCCCTTTCCATATCTCATATGGAGTGGTAGGCACTGATTTGGTAGGAACCATATTCAATAGATGTATCGCTGTCTCAAGCGCATACCCCCAGAAGGAAATAGGTAACTCAGCCTCGCTCATCATAGATCGCACCATATCTAATAGGGTCCGATTCCTTCGTTCCGATACACCGTTGTGCTGTGGTGTATAAGGAGGAGTAAGCTGAGAGAGAATCCCATTCTCTTTTAGATAATCTAGGAACTCACCGCTTAAGTATTCACCTCCTCGATCAGATCGAAGAATCTTAATACTTTTGCCCGTTTGGTTCTCTACTTCGTGTTTATATTCTCTGAATTTCTCAAAAGCTTCAGACTTGTGTTTCATCAGAAACACATGTCCGTATCTAGAGAGATCGACAGTGAATGTAATGAAGTAGGAAGAACCGTTCCTGGCATGCGTAGACATGGGACCGCATACATCACTATGTACCAGCCCTAAGAGTTCGCTAACTCTTTCTCCGTGTCCACTAAACGGAGCTTTGGTCATTTTTCCTTTGAGACATGAATGGCAAGTATCATAAGATGATAATTCGAACGGATTCAAATAACCATCTTTATGTAACTTAGCCAGTCGTGTCGCATTGATATGACCAAGTCTACAATGCCACAAGTAGGATTCGTTCATATCTGAACTTTTTCTCTTGTGTGTGTTTTGTATATTCAGGACTGTATTCTGATTTAGAATGAATATGCCATTATGTAACGAGCCTGATGCAATCAACTTTTGATCTAGGAATATGTTCATAACATTATCCTGTACTACAAAATTATATCCCTCTTTACTCAATAAAGAAACTGATATAATGTTGCACATCATGTTCGGTATATAATAGCACTCATTTAGAATCAGTGTATTATGACTTGGTAATACAAGGTGATATTCGCCAACTGCTTTGGCTACAATACTTGCACCGTTCCCTACTTGAACGGAATGATCACCTTTTCCCAGTTCTCTACCTTTACGTAGCCCATGTAACTGTTTACATATGTGGGATCCTGATCCGGTATCTAATACCCAGGACGTAGGCAGACTATTCGCCGCACTCGTAGGGGGTACAGGTTGACCCAAGGAGGGGTGCTCAATTTACCGGATTCCGTGAAGTGCCGGGTGTTCCATTCACTATGCTGTGGGGACTACCTCGCTTCAGGTTTTGGCGGGTAACTTGCCGCACCCGTAGGGGTCTAGGTTTCATTGCACAGGCTATCCACACGACAGGGGAACGTCGAGTTTCAGCAGCGGCTCTGTGAAACTCGGGGATCCCAGATTATCTGTATTGTTCTGTGATGCTTATTACTATTCTGTAATGTTTCATACTATCACGCCTGGAGCGATTATTGTATATTGGTTTATATACTATTAGATGTTGTATATGTTTTACACCCGCGCTAGTCCAGTCCCCGCTCTGTCGTTAGTTAAGTAACCTAACGGGTGATGACGGGACCCAGTGACGAATGCGGATGGCATATACGTACATTTTATTTTCGTTCTTTTCTGGTGTGATAGAATGACGGGACTGCGTTGATTCTGATCAATGCAAAGTAAAACAAACCTGTTTGAGTTGTTGGAACAATTTTAAAAAGGTGTTATTACAAAGACGTTTCTTTTTGTTATGCATAGCGGTATTCGGTGTGAATATCCAGCACCTCATTCGACGAGGCAAGGGCTGATATCCCTTCACCGGGAAAGACCCCTTGGACAGAAGTTTGCGTCAGAGTAATAACTTTACTATAGTCGATTACAAGTTGCTTTGCATAGCGGTATTCAGTGGAATATCCTGCACCTCATTCCACGAGGAAAGAGCCGAGATCCCTTTACCGGGAGTGACCTCTTTAGCAAAAGGTTTTCGCCACTATATTTTAAAAAAGCTATCAGGTTCCTTCAGCGATATCAAGTTCACTACGCTAAAGGTTTTTCGCCAAAAACCAGCCGTAGCCCTCCGTCACTTCTTTTGGGTATTCAGTAGTATTCAAGCTATGTATTTTGACCTAACGCCAAGGCATAGTGTTTGGTAGCTGCTGGGTATTCAATTGTTGCATAGATAGATGAGTTGGTTTGGGACAGCCGTTCTGCCATTTTGACCTAACGCCAAGGGCATGTGCGGGTGGGTTCAAATTAACAAGATAGTGATGGGTAGAACTTGGCATGTGACTTATGACATTTTGACCTAACGCCAAGGTTATAAGAGCATGGGGCAAAAACTATATCAGGAGTTTCTAAAGAAACTGAAACTTGCCGAGTATGCGCATACCTTCTGGAGTATGAGTAACGTGGATGCATTCCATCACGTTATCATGCGATGATAGTTGGATCCTGATTCCCACTGATGAGTTGGTTTACTCTTCGGGTGATCCCGATTGATTCTTCTTTAGGTTTGGAGGAGAATTTGACAGGACAGTGGGAGGTTTCCGGATTAGATAAAATGATGACCATTCTGATCTAGGTTAGAGTGCACGCAGAGTGTTTCTTTTCTCTCTCTCTCTTTGGCAGCGACCTTTGACCGACCCTAGACTATGACTCAGTGACCAGGTTAACCGAACCTTCTTAAAATACTGGCTTTTGGATTGTCTAAGTTGCATAAGTCATTGCCACTCCTTCTTTTACCCTTTGAATTTCTCAGAACACCCGTATTACTACGGATATCCACTTCCATTGGATAGATCCATCGTATGGTTATATACGAACTCGAAGGGACTTCTTCGGGGATGGATCCAGGTTCAGGAGAAATAGAATTGGTTTATTCAGTTGTCTTTTATTATCACCTTCTCTCAGGTTGCGAGAGCTCCTAGGTTTAGGAGAGTACACCTATTACGCTTATTGGATAGTCTTATTCCAAACCATAGGCTGGTGCCAAAAGGTAGGGAATGAAGAAAACCAATTAGCCTAAGTAGGGTGTGCAGAAGGTAATATGTAAAGACAAAATAAAGGGATTAGAAAAAGGGCAAAGTAAATTGCGACTGATATCATTCACGACCAAAACCGCGTACTTCATCGCCGCTCCTATTTCACCTTTAAAAAGAATAAGGTATTATTCAGTTGTCTTTTATCGTCACCTTCTCTCGAGATGTGAGTACTCCTTGGTTTAGGAGGGTACACCTATTATGCTTACTGGATAGTCTTCTTCCAAACCATAGGCTGGTGCCGAACGGTAGGGAAGGAAGAAAACCATTTAGCCTAACGATGGTGTACAGAAGGTAACGACTAAAGACAAATAAAGGGATTTGGAGAGATGGCAATAAAATATACGGTTGAAGTCATGAATTGGATTATGGAAGAGGCATTACTATGAATACCAGGATACCCCTACGAAACATTTTCATGTTTCAGTGCATTGTTAAAGGAAAAACTGTTTTCCCGATTAGACACTTACTCCAAGGGTATGTATTTACCAGGTTTCATTCTCATATCTGTATGGTTTTACAGATGATGAGTGGGAGTAAGATATTGGGAATTGGGTGATCATCCTCATTATATCGGAATTCGTTGTAATTGGTGATATTTGAGGAAATCGCCAGGGTACAGTTTTCCACCTACAACGCACAGGTTTTGAGTTGTTTAACTCAGCGGACTTATACAGAGTATTGTATGTTGTCCAAGTGTCCATCAGGACAAAGCGGTAGGTCCTCGTACTATGTTCTATTTACTTATAACTTCTCTAGTATTTAGACGAGTGTTTCGTAGAAATACAAGGTCTAAGTTTTGAGAAGTTGTGGGTATAAGAATAAAGTAGAGAACCAGATATCACAAGTATCGGGATTCTTCAAAGAGATCGAAGATGTAGATTCTTGTGATTGGTATTCAGATGATAGTGATGGTTTTGAGAAACATGTTTCTCTTTCAGGTTACTCTTAATTGGATGGATTCCTAAGTTGAGTAATGCTGATTAGCCTTTTTCCATTAAGTTGATATGCATTGGAGACAGATGCATGGATTGAATATGGTTCCAATTAAATAAGTGCCAAAGTTTCTGTATTGGATATAGAATGGATCGTACCTTAAAAGAAATTAAGGTACGGGGAGTTGTCCAGCTTATGCTTAAAACCAGACTCTGGATAACTCAGGGCACGTTTCTGTAGTGGCTGTTTGTGGGTTGACCCTGGCTATGACAAGGGTTGATATTCTACCATTTGGAAGATCAATAGTGATATTGTTCTTGACTCGCCACAGTTTTAGTAAAAATGGATCTTTTTCAGAAAACAGTAGTGGGAGTATGGTAGAACTGGAAGTGATTCCAGAACCGCGAACGATTACCGAAAATTTAATAGGACCTATACATTCAATCAGGTTTGACATTCCAATAACCACTCCGCAGGTATGGTAGGTAACCTCAGACACCCGAGAGGTACTTCGGTAGGCTCAGAGACGGTGACAGGGAGGTTCTTATCTACCAAGACTTGACACTACTGTTGTTCCAGGATATGAGACCCGGTAGGAGGGTTGTCGAAATCAGTGGGAGCAGCGGAAGCATAGTGGGCAAGATGCTTATATCTATTTATAGACTTGAGCAGTTATAGCGGAGATAGATCATCTAATTTTGATGTGACAGTCATGGGTTTGACTTCAATCAGAATAGGGGATGGATCAGTTAAGAAGGTAGTAGGGTGTGATGTCATGGTATCTGGATGACATACACAGAGTAGGAAGTAAAATTCCTATACTACGATCGGTTGTACTGTGGTCGTCACACACTTGTTTCTCCAGACAGGATATGGATATAATATTTGACATTCTGGTTTCTGGATCTATGGTTTTAGATCTGGATTTGGGTAGTTTCCCAATGTGGGTACTTTGACAGATATTCTAATGGTTTTTGGAATAGTTGACTCCTAGCATGGTGGTGTACCTGCAGGTGATGGAGTCACCTTCTCTAAAGGTGTCTTACAGACTAAAGTGGAGAGGGATGTGCATGATTGGCAGATCACTTGCTTAGGCAATTGAGTCAATCATGAGATGTCAAGTACCACACCAAATGTTGGTTTTGCACTAGATTCAATAAGTTTGTATTAATCCAATCCTGGAGAAATATAAGGAAGCAGTTTTAGAACATAAGTACATGTTCTACGGATTTGATGACGGCAGCCTCCTTCGGGAGACGGTTATCATTCCAAGCTTCAAAGGTGACATGGTTGACAGAGTGATTGTCAGAGTTATAGTTTTTCCCTCTGACGAAGAGGGACAGTATTATGGACAGGTGGTCCAAGAGGATACTGTGGGTGGCATGGTGCCCGATACTGATTAGGTTCAGTGATCGATACAGTCTAAGAAGTTTGGATTTGGAGTTCATTTATGAACAAGGTCCCATCAGATATCCAGACATATTCTAAGACAGGTATTACTCAATTCGGGAGATGGCTTTCTCCGCGAACTTGAGATTTAGAGAGATATATAAAGAAACATCTAGGCGGATCCACTCACTGAGGCTATTTATCGAACACAATAGTTTTACAAACGGGCTTTGTGAAACTGATTAGTAGAGGAGTTGGATGTTCGGTTTCACACGGGCTGTGAGTAGTCGACATCGCAATATTAGCCTTGAGTGCAAGTGGGAGATTGTTGGAGATAGTGCCCTCATAGTCAATTATTGGATCGCAGGTACGTGATTGCAATGATTGCGGAGGACCTATCCCGGTAGCACAGTCTTACTCGAGATGATAGTATGCTATCTGGTTTGCCTTTATCAGTCGTGTACATGTTCAGGTGACTGATTGCATGTTACACTTTGATAGAGCCCTTAGGATCTTGCTTTACTACCAACAGTATGATGGCGATCATATACGTGAGAGTTGGGTAGTTTATATGCATATCCTTAATTGTGGTCCCTAGTCGTGGGAGTTTCGAGACAGGGCATCGATACTCCGGAGTAGACTAGTGTGTACAGTCGAGACCCCGACGAGGGGCGGTGGCCGGTCTCACAGGCCACTGGTGTCAGTTGGATCACCTAAGATGTATACAGGTGCTCATTGGGTTATGAGTACACCGGACAGGACTCGCCGGGAATCTTCTAGTTAGTATTATATCTACCGTCAGATAGCAGTTCCATGGTGACATGTGTACTGGTTAGTTCATCGACCTGAGGTCGTCATTTGTCTCGTGTGAGTTCCCACTGTGCTTTGATTTCTACCCTACCACGGCTCAAAGGAGTCGTGCAAACAGGTAGTTTTTGGGTACAGTCCCGAGCCATATGGAGGCACGTGAGCGGATCGGCAGGGGATTCGTCTCTCCCGGTATTGGGGGCGAGGTCGTGCTGTGTCTAGGAGAGCCATTACACAAATCCATGGCCATGGTAGGAGATTTACTGGTAGGTACTCCAGTAGTATCTCAGGGTGTATTGAGGCTTCACTCCGACACGACTTATACTGCTATTGGGGGTCTGACGTTACTAGCCCCCTAGGCGGATATGCGATACTCATTGACGAACGGACCGGACTGTTTATACATTGTCACTGTTAGGCTCAGTAGGGTTTTCGGAGGAGTTCGCTCATCGGTCTCCCTTGAGTTCGCTCCTCGGCCTCCCATGAGGTCAGTCCATGGGCAGCCGTTACGAATAGCTAGTGCCGCTGACGGTTTGGGGTTAAACCCACTGCCAGGGTACTGACGAGTCATTAGAGTCCCCCACAGACAGTTTCCCAAGTTTGGGCGAAACGTTGTAGAGGCCGTATGGTTTTATGGCAGGGTTCGGAAAATGCACGTGCGTTTACGCACGTGTTATTTTTCGGGCAGATAATACTGGTCGGCTTTGGTTTAAGCCGGATCCGAGTATTATATTGAGTAGGTATAATATCTTTGTCTCAGTTGCATTTGTATTCGGTCGTAATACAAATGCGGGTATATTTATACAGTTTCGGGGTTATCCTGAAAGTCGTTTCAGGATCACTTTTGGAAGTTGCCAGTTTCCAGTTTTCTATCAGCCGTCTTTTAACATTCGGTTAAAGACGAATTTATCTTTTCTTCAGTTGAGGTGAGTCAGTGTTCTAGAAGATTCTAGATGTGGTGACTAGGCTAATTGGTGTTGTGTTCTAATTGGTTGCATTTATTACTTGATGAGGTGTTATTAGTGATTCATGCTTTGTTATTAAAGCTTCTTGTTTTCCTTAGGATATTTAGTGAGAAGCTTTTTGCTTAAGGTCACCACTTGCTCCTACACTCACCCTCCTCCTTCATAATGAGTTGAAGGCCTCCTCTCTCACTCACTCTCTCTCACTTGATAGTTTTTCATGGTTGTAAAAAGGATATGATAGATTTTCGGGGTGTATGGAATTCACAGCTCATTTCATTCCATCACCCGATTCCCTCGGCAACTTCATTTACCGATCGTCCACGGACTTGGACGAAGTGAGACAAAGTCATCTACTCATTCTCTACATCATTCTTGGTCGTCTCTTTTAGCAAACTTGACGATCGAGTTGCCTCAAGTCAGAGGCGGGAGCCCGTTTAAAGAACCGATCATGTGGTGCCACCTCGACGAGGAGATCGGAGATCGACGAGATCGGAGCAGCCGCAACGGAGCGTGGGATGATGGTTGAAGAACGAAGGACTCGGATCGTTCGGTACAACCTTTCTACACTCTTTACTGTTTGTTAGTTTAGCAATAATGGCAGATCCGGGTTAAAGTATACGATAGCGCCAGTTAAAAAGTTTTTGTTCCGCATTTGGCGTCTGTAGACTGCCGGGGCGCTAGCGTAGACTTACAGTGGTATCAGAGCCTCACCATTTTGCTATACTAACTTGTGCTAACGCGTTTAAAACATCGATCCGACCGGAAATCGAAAATTGCAAAAATCACAATTTTTATGCCCGACAGTTTCTGTTGATTTTAAATGGTCTGAAAAATTAATTCTGTATGTCTTAAAAATCTGTGCAGGCTTTTCTAAGAACCACGACGAAATTTGGTCTCGTGATTCCTCCAACTTGCCGCGGAAACGCGGCCAAACCCTTCGTTTGGCCGCGCATCCGCGGCCACTTGGGGAGTTCATGATCCCAAATTTGGACAGTGGGTTCTCTGATGGAAATTGGGATTTTTGGTATATATCTTTTTGGCCCAGGTTTTGTTACTGTTCACCAGTAAGCAGTGGGGCCCACTTTTTGATATTTGGTCTTTGGTCGATCGAAATTTAAACACGTTAGTTTACAGTGCTTACATTATATCTCCGACCGGGAATGTCATTTGATCGGTAAACCGCGTCTGATTGCTATAGTTCTTTTAGACGGGTTTGCGAACGTGACATTCGCGTTGATGTTCTATGTTGTGCTGTGATGTTGCGGATTTGTCGTGGTGGATAGCAGTGTGCAATGATAATACAGTTTGAGTTTATTTGTACATTTGATATTGTGGGGCGAGCGTCCAACTTGTGGACAGCCGTCACTGCCTGTTGTATAATATTCTTTTGGGACACGACCAGGTTGCTGTCGATGTACCTATTGTACTAGGTTTTACCCCGCAACGGAGTGCACGGATAGCCGGGTTCGGGAAAGCAACGGGTCCGCATCTCATGGCTTTGAGAGGCAGAGGGGCCCCACTTCAGAATTGGCAGACTATTCGCCGCACTCGTAGGGGGTACAGGTTGACCCAAGGAGGGGTGCTCAATTTACCGGATTCCGTGAAGTGCCGGGTGTTCCATTCACTATGCTGTGGGGACTACCTCGCTTCAGGTTTTGGCGGGTAACTTGCCGCACCCGTAGGGGTCTAGGTTTCATTGCACAGGCTATCCACACGACAGGGGAACGTCGAGTTTCAGCAGCGGCTCTGTGAAACTCGGGGATCCCAGATTATCTGTATTGTTCTGTGATGCTTATTACTATTCTGTAATGTTTCATACTATCACGCCTGGAGCGATTATTGTATATTGGTTTATATACTATTAGATGTTGTATATGTTTTACACCCGCGCTAGTCCAGTCCCCGCTCTGTCGTTAGTTAAGTAACCTAACGGGTGATGACGGGACCCAGTGACGAATGCGGATGGCATATACGTACATTTTATTTTCGTTCTTTTCTGGCGTGATAGAATGACGGGACTGCGTTGATTCTGATCAATGCAAAGTAAAACAAACCTGTTTGAGTTGTTGGAACAATTTTAAAAAGGTGTTATTACAAAGACGTTTCTTTTTGTTATGCATAGCGGTATTCGGTGTGAATATCCAGCACCTCATTCGACGAGGCAAGGGCTGATATCCCTTCACCGGGAAAGACCCCTTGGACAGAAGTTTGCGTCAGAGTAATAACTTTACTATAGTCGATTACAAGTTGCTTTGCATAGCGGTATTCTGTGGAATATCCTGCACCTCATTCCACGAGGAAAGAGCCGAGATCCCTTTACCGGGAGTGACCTCTTTAGCAAAAGGTTTTCGCCACTATATTTTAAAAAAGCTATCAGGTTCCTTCAGCGATATCAAGTTCACTACGCTAAAGGTTTTTCGCCAAAAACCAGCCGTAGCCCTCCGTCACTTCTTTTGGGTATTCAGTAGTATTCAAGCTATGTATTTTGACCTAACGCCAAGGCATAGTGTTTGGTAGCTGCTGGGTATTCAATTGTTGCATAGATAGATGAGTTGGTTTGGGACAGCCGTTCTGCCATTTTGACCTAACGCCAAGGGCATGTGCGGGTGGGTTCAAATTAACAAGATAGTGATGGGTAGAACTTGGCATGTGACTTATGACATTTTGACCTAACGCCAAGGTTATAAGAGCATGGGGCAAAAACTATATCAAGAGTTTCTAAAGAAACTGAAACTTGCCGAGTATGCGCATACCTTCTGGAGTATGAGTAACGTGGATGCATTCCATCACGTTATCATGCGATGAGAGTTGGATCCTGATTCCCACTGATGAGTTGGTTTACTCTTCGGGTGATCCCGATTGATTCTTCTTTAGGTTTGGAGGAGAATTTGACAGGACAGTGGGAGGTTTCCGGATTAGATAAAATGATGACCATTCTGATCTAGGTTAGAGTGCACGCAGAGTGTTTCTTTTCTCTCTCTCTCTTTGGCAGCGACCTTTGACCGACCCTAGACTATGACTCAGTGACCAGGTTAACCGAACCTTCTTAAAATACTGGCTTTTGGATTGTCTAAGTTGCATAAGTCATTACCACTCCTTCTTTTACCCTTTGAATTTCTCAGAACACCCGTATTACCACGGATATCCACTTCCATTGGATAGATCCATCGTATGGTTATATACGAACTCGAAGGGACTTTTTCGGGGATGGATCCAGGTTCAGGAGAAATAGAATTGGTTTATTCAGTTGTCTTTTATTATCACCTTCTCTCAGGTTGCGAGAGCTCCTAGGTTTAGGAGAGTACACCTATTACGCTTATTGGATAGTCTTATTCCAAACCATAGGCTGGTGCCAAAAGGTAGGGAATGAAGAAAACCAATTAGCCTAAGTAGGGTGTGCAGAAGGTAATATGTAAAGACAAAATAAAGGGATTAGAAAGAGGGCAAAGTAAATTGCGACTGATATCATTCACGACCAAAACCGCGTACTTCATCGCCGCTCCTATTTCACCTTTAAAAAGAATAAGGTATTATTCAGTTGTCTTTTATCGTCACCTTCTCTCGAGATGCGAGTACTCCTTGGTTTAGGAGGGTACACCTATTATGCTTACTGGATAGTCTTCTTCCAAACCATAGGCTGGTGCCGAACGGTAGGGAAGGAAGAAAACCATTTAGCCTAACGATGGTGTACAGAAGGTAACGACTAAAGACAAATAAAGGGATTTGGAGAGATGGTAATAAAATATACGGTTGAAGTCATGAATTGGATTATGGAAGAGGCATTACTATGAATACCAGGATACCCCTACGAAACATTTTCATGTTTCAGTGCATTGTTAAAGGAAAAACTGTTTTCCCGATTAGACACTTACTCCAAGGGTATGTATTTACCAGGTTTCATTCTCATATCTGTATGGTTTTATAGATGATGAGTGGGAGTAAGATATTGGGAATTGGGTGATCATCCCCATTATATCGGAATTCGTTGTAATTGGTGATATTTGAGGAAATCGCCAGGGTACAGTTTTCCACCTACAACGCACAGGTTTTGAGTTGTTTAACTCAGCGGACTTATACAGAGTATTGTATGTTGTCCAAGTGTCCATCAGGACAAAGGGGTAGGTCCTCGTACTATGTTCTATTTACTTATAATTTCTCTAGTATTTAGACGAGTGTTTCGTAGAAATACAAGGTCTAAGTTTTGAGAAGTTGTGGGTATAAGAATAAAGTAGAGAACCAGATATCACAAGTATCGGGATTCTTCAAAGAGATCGAAGATGTAGATTCTTGTGATTGGTATTCAGATGATAGTGATGGTTTTGAGAAACATGTTTCTCTTTCAGGTTACTCTTAATTGGATGGATTCCTAAGTTGAGTAATGCTGATTAGCCTTTTTCCATTAAGTTGATATGCACTGGAGACAGATGCATGGATTGAATATGGTTCCAATTAAATAAGTGCCAAAGTTTCTGTATTGGATATAGAATGGATCGTACCTTAAAAGAAATTAAGGTACGGGGAGTTGTCCAGCTTATGCTTAAAACCAGACTCTGGATAACTCAGGGCACGTTTCTGTAGTGGCTGTTTGTGGGTTGACCCTGGCTATGACAAGGGTTGATATTCTACCATTTGGAAGATCAATAGTGATATTGTTCTTGACTCGCCACAGTTTTAGTAAAAATGGATCTTTTTCAGAAAACAGTAGTGGGAGTATGGTAGAACTGGAAGTGATTCCAGAACCGCGAACGATTACCGAAAATTTAATAGGACCTATACATTCAATCAGGTTTGACATTCCAATAACCACTCCGCAGGTATGGTAGGTAACCTCAGACACCCGAGAGGTACTTCGGTAGGCTCAGAGACGGTGACAGGGAGGTTCTTATCTACCAAGACTTGACACTACTGTTGTTCCAGGATATGAGACCCGGTAGGAGGGTTGTCGAAATCAGTGGGAGCAGCGGAAGCATAGTGGGCAAGATGCTTATATCTATTTATAGACTTGAGCAGTTATAGCGGAGATAGATCATCTAATTTTGATGTGACAGTCATGGGTTTGACTTCAATCAGAATAGGGGATGGATCAGTTAAGAAGGTAGTAGGGTGTGATGTCATGGTATCTGGATGACATACACAGAGTAGGAAGTAAAATTCCTATACTACGATCGGTTGTACTGTGGTCGTCACACAGTTGTTTCTCCAGACAGGATATGGATATAATATTTGACATTCTGGTTTCTGGATCTATGGTTTTAGATCTGGATTTGGGTAGTTTCCCAATGTGGGTACTTTGACAGATATTCTAATGGTTTTTGGAATAGTTGACTCCTAGCATGGTGGTGTACCTGCAGGTGATGGAGTCACCTTCTCTAAAGGTGTCTTACAGACTAAAGTGGAGAGGGATGTGCATGATTGGCAGATCACTTGCTTAGGCAATTGAGTCAATCATGAGATGTCAAGTACCACACCAAATGTTGGTTTTGCACTAGATTCAATAAGTTTGTATTAATCCAATCCTGGAGAAATATAAGGAAGCAGTTTTAGAACATAAGTACATGTTCTACGGATTTGATGACGGCAGCCTCCTTCGGGAGACGGTTATCATTCCAAGCTTCAAAGGTGACATGGTTGACAGAGTGATTGTCAGAGTTATAGTTTTTCCCTCTGACGAAGAGGGACAGTATTATGGACAGGTGGTCCAAGAGGATACTGTGGGTGGCATGGTGCCCGATACTGATTAGGTTCAGTGATCGATATAGTCTAAGAAGTTTGGATTTGGAGTTCATTTATGAACAAGGTCCCATCAGTTATCCAGACATATTCTAAGACAGGTATTACTCAATTCGGGAGATGGCTTTCTCCGCGAACTTGAGATTTAGAGAGATATATAAAGAAACATCTAGGCGGATCCACTCACTGAGGCTATTTCTCGAACACAATAGTTTTACAAACGGGCTTTGTGAAACTGATTAGTAGAGGAGTTGGATGTTCGGATTCACACGGGCTGTGAGTAGTCGACATCGCAATATTAGCCTTGAGTGCAAGTGGGAGATTGTTGGAAATAGTGCCCTCATAGTCAATTATTGGATCGCAGGTACGTGATTGCAATGATTGCGGAGGACCTATCCCGGTAGCACAGTCTTACTCGAGATGATAGTATGCTATCTGGTTTGCCTTTATCAGTCATGTACATGTTCAGGTGACTGATTGCATGTTACACTTTGATAGAGCCCTTAGGATCTTGCTTTACTACCAACAGTATGATGGCGATCATATACGTGAGAGTTGGGTAGTTTATATGCATATCCTTAATTGTGGTCCCTAGTCGTGGGAGTTTCGAGACAGGGCATCGATACTCCGGAGTAGACTAGTGTGTACAGTCGAGACCCCGACGAGGGGCGGTGGCCGGTCTCACAAGCCACTGGTGTCAGTTGGATCACCTAAGATGTATACAGGTGCTCATTGGGTTATGAGTACACCGGACAGGACTCGCCGGGAATCTGCTAGTTAGTATTATATCTACCGTCAGATAGCAGTTCCCTGGTGACATGTGTACAGGTTAGTTCATCGACCTGAGGTCGTCATTTGTCTCGTGTGAGTTCCCACTGTGCTTTGATTTCTACCCTACCACGGCTCAAAGGAGTCGTGCAAACAGGTAGTTTTTGGGTACAGTCCCGAGCCATATGGAGGCACGCGAGCGGATCGGCAGGGGATTCGTCTCTCCCGGTATTGGGGGCGAGGTCGTGCTGTGTCTAGGAGAGCCATTACACAAATCCATGGCCATGGTAGGAGATTTACTGGTAGGTACTCCAGTAGTATCTCAGGGTGTATTGAGGCTTCACTCCGACACGACTTATACTGCTATTGGGGGTCTGACGTTACTAGCCCCCTAGGCGGATATGCGATACTCATTGACGAACGGACCGGACTGTATATACATTGTCACTGTTAAGCTCAGTAGGGTTTTCGGTGGAGTTCGCTCATCGGTCTCCCTTGAGTTCGCTCCTCGGCCTCCCATGAGGTCAGTCCATGGGCAGCCGTTACGCATAGCTAGTGCCGCTGACGGTTTGGGGTTAAACCCACTGCCAGGGTACTGACGAGTCATTAGAGTCCCCCACAGACAGTTTCCCAAGTTTGGGCGAAACGTTGTAGAGGCCGTATGGTTTTATGGCAGGGTTCGGAAAATGCACGTGCGTTTACGCACGTGTTATTTTTCGGGCAGATAATACTGGTCGGCTTTGGTTTAAGCCGGATCCGAGTATTATATTGAGTAGGTATAATATCTTTGTCTCAGTTGCATTTGTATTCGGTCGTAATACAAATGCGGGTATATTTATACAGTTTCGGGGTTATCCTGAAAGTCGTTTCAGGATCACTTTTGGAAGTTGCCAGTTTCCAGTTTTCTATCAGCCGTCTTTTAACATTCGGTTAAAGACGGATTTATCTTTTCTTCAGTTGAGGTGAGTCAGTGTTCTAGAAGATTCTAGATGAGGTGACTAGGCTAATTGGTGTTGTGTTCTAATTGGTTGCATTTATTACTTGATGAGGTGTTATTAGTGATTCATGCTTTGTTATTAAAGCTTCTTGTTTTCCTTAGGATATTTAGTGAGAAGATTTTTGCTTAAGGTCACCACTTGCTCCTACACTCACCCTCCTCCTTCATAATGAGTGGAAGGCCTCCTCTCTCACTCACTCTCTCTCACTTGATAGTTTTTCATGGTTGTAAAAAGGATATGATAGATTTTCGAGGTGTATGGAATTCACAGCTCATTTCATTCCATCACCCGATTCCCTCGGCAACTTCATTTACCGATCGTCCACGGACTTGGACGAAGTGAGATAAAGTCATCTACTCATTCTCTACATCATTCTTGGTCGTCTCTTTTAGCAAACTTGACGATCGAGTTGCCTCAAGTCAGAGGCGGGAGCCCGTTTAAAGAACTGATCATGTGGTGCCACCTCGACAAGGAGATCGGAGATCGACGAGATCGGAGATCGACGAGATCGGAGCAGCCGCAACGGAGCGTGGGATGATGGTTGAAGAACGAAGGACTCGGATCGTTCGGTACAACCTTTCTATACTCTTTACTGTTTGTTAGTTTAGCAATAATGGCAGATCCGGGTTAAAGTATACGATAGCGCCAGTTAAAAAGTTTTTGTTCCGCATTTGGCGTCTGCAGACTGCCGGGGCGCTAGCGTAGACTTACACATACTATCATGTCGAGCAAGAAAGTCCTCTCTATATATGTCCAAGCATCTAATATAATATACATCATCTGTACAATACTGGCCTCTAGGGCAAACATACAACTAACAATCTCCCACTTGCACTAGGGCCAGCTGCTGTAATATCGCATACCAAGCATCCCGAAGAGTTTCTCAAACTGTATCTGGGGAATGACCATCGTGAGTGGATCCGCTGTGTTGTTCTTCGTGTCAACCCTCCTGATCTCGATCTCCCGGCGATCAACTATCTCCCGGATCTGGTGATACCGCCTCAGAATATGCCTGGATCACTGATGGGACCTGGGTTCCTTGGCCAAATCCACCGCTCCATTGTTATCGCAATACAAAGGTATTGGATGCTCAATGGATGGAACCACTCCAAGTTCAGTAATGAACTTCGTGATCCAGACAGCCTCTTTGGCAGCATCGTTGGCAGCGATGTATTCAGCCTCCATCGTCGAGTCTGCCACGGTTTCCTGCTTGGAACTCTTCCAGGTAACCGCCCCTCCGTAAACGGTAAAGACAAATCCCGACTGCGACTTAGAGTCGTCTTTATCACTCTGGAAGCTCGAATCGGTAAAGGACTCCACTTGGAGTTCTCCATTACCATACACCAAGAGCATCTCTTTAGTCCTTCGCAAGTACTTGAGAATGCTCTTCACAGCTGTCCAGTGACTCTCTCCAGGATCAACTTGATACCTACTCACTACACTTAGTGAGTATACTACATCGGGTCTGGTACATAGCATCGCGTACATGATAGAGCCTACAGCCGAAGCATAGGGTATCCCTTGCATGCGAGCTCTCTCCAAATCAGTCTTGGGAGACATCTCTTTGGAGAGAGTGAGCTCTGAGATCGTGGGTAAAAACCTACGTTTGGAATCTTCCATACTAAACCTCTTTAGTATGGTGTCAATGTACCTGGATTGGGACAATCCCAATATCCTTTTAGATCTATCTCTATAGATCATAATTCCCAATATGCAGGAGGCATCACCAAGATCTTTCATTGAGAATCTTTGGGATAAGAAGAGCTTGACCGATTGCAGCATAGGAATGTCATTTCCTATCAAGATTATGTCGTCCACGTACAATACGAGGAAGACAACCTTACTCTCTGCCACCTTCATGTAGATACAAGGTTCATCTACGTTTTTGACGAAATCAAACTCTTTGATAACGACGTCAAAGCAGATGTTCCAACTCCGCGATGCTTGCTTTAATCCATAAATGGTTTTAAGCAGCTTGCACACCTTCCCGCTGCTCCCACTATCTACGAAGCCCTCTGGCCGAGTCATGTACACGCATTCTTCTAAATCACCGTTTAGAAAGGCGGTCTTAACATCCATTTGCCAGATTTCGTAGTCATGATATGCAGCGATGGCAAGCATGATCCGGATGGATTTAAACATAGCCACTGGAGAAAAGGTTTCGTCATAGTCCACACCTGGTCTTTGACGAAAACCTTTTGCAACAAGTCTAGCTTTGAAAGTCTCCACTTTCCCATCTACACCAAGTTTTTTCTTGAAGATCCACTTGCTCCCAATGGGTTTTATCCCTTCAGGAGCATCTTCCAAAGTCCATACTTTTTTGGTGTCCATGGATTCCATCTCGGACCGCATTGCATCCAGCCATTTCGCTGAGTCCCCACTCGTGATGGCCTGCTCGAAGCTAGTTGGGTCATCATCAACCATGATGCAATCCCCGCTCCCACCATCCATGAGAAAACCGTAGTATCTCTCAGGTGGGTGAGGAACCCTACTAGATCGGTGGAGTGGCTGGGGTTCATCGGGAACAACCGAATCCTCTGGTTCCACCAGATCTTCTGTTGCAGCTTTTGTAGCTGGAACCTCTTCCAGTTCTACCTCATGACCACTAATCTCTTTTGCAAGAAATTCCTTTTCTAAAAATGTGGCATGCCGAGAAACAAACACCCTTTGTTCCTCAGTGTGGTAGAAGATATACCCTTGAGAATTCTTGGGATATCCTATAAATTTGCATAGAACAGACCGTGCCTCGAGTTTGTCCGGATTTTGTCATTTGACATAGGCTGGACAACCCCATATATTTACATAGTTATGACATGGTCTCTTCCCTTTCCATATCTCATATGGGGAGATTTGGTGGGGGCCATATTCAATAGATGTATGGCTGTCTCTAGCGCATAACCCAGAAGGAAATAGGTAACTCAGCTGTGCTCATCATAGAGCGCACCATATCTAATAGGGTGTGATTCCTCCGTTCAGATACACCGTTGTGCTGTGGTGTATATGGAGGAGTCAGCTGAGAGAGAATCCCATTCTCTTTTAGGAAGTCCAGGAATTCATTGCTCAAGTATTCACCTCCTCGATCAGATCGTATGATTTTAATACTTTTTCCGGTTTGGTTCTCGACTTCTTGTTTATATTCTCTAAATTTCTTAAAAGCTTCAGACTTGTGTCTTATCAAGAACACATGTCCGTATCTTGAGAGATCGTCAGTGAATGTAATGAAGTACGAAGAACCATCCCTGGCATGTGTACACATGGGACCGCATACATCACTATGTATCAGTCCCAAGAGTTTGGTAACTCTTTCTCCGTGTCCCGTAAACGGAGTTTTGGTCATCTTGCCTTTGAGACATGACTGGCAAGTGTCATAAGATGAAAATTCGAACGGTTTCAAATATCCATCCTTATGCAACTTAGCTAGTCATGTCGTATTGATTTGACCCAGTCTACAATGCCACAAGAAGGATTCGTTCAATTCTGAACTCTTCCTCTTGTGTGCGTTTGTTATGCTCAGAACTGTTGATTGATTTAGAACATAAATGCCATTGCACAACGTGCCTGATCCAACCAACTTTTGGTTTAGGAAAATGTTCATAACATTATCCTGTAATACAAAATTATATCCCACTTTACTCAACAAAGAGACCGATATAATGTTGCATATTAGGTTCGGCATGAAATAGCATTCTTTCAGAATCAATGTATTACCAGTTGGCAATACAAGGTGATATTCTCCGACGGTTTTAGCTGCAACAATTGCACCATTTCCAACCCTTATGTCTTTATCACCTTCTCCAAGTTCTCTACCTTTCCTAAGCCCATGTAACTGATTACATATATGGGATCCTGACCCGGTATCTAATACCCAGGACGTAGAGCAAATGGAGAAACAGTTCTCTGTAACGAACACACCCGAAGAAAATGCATCAACATGTACTTTCTTCATTCGGGTGGCATGGGAATCCTGGTATTCCCATATATCCTGTTCAGTCTTATAACTCTTATAAGAAAGAACGGAACCAACGTTCCCTAGTATAGTATAACATGCGGGTTCGGTCAATACATCCATATTATTATCTTGATTAAGGCATGATATGGTTGCTACCTGGAGAGAGAGAGAGAAGAAAACACTTTAGCGTACGCTCTTGCAAGATCAGATTGGTTTTTATTTTATCTAATCAGGATGGCTCCCACTGTTTTTATCAAATCTTCTTTCAAACCCTAAAAGGAAAGACTAGCCGGGATTAATTACACCCTACAACTTCGCCAATCTTTCAGCCAGGCCAGTGTCGGTACTTTGAGGGAGGTTCCCAGTGCTTTCGCACAGACCTAATTAAAGTAAACCTCGTTTTCCCAGAGGCGTAACCCCATTGACACCTTTCTAGACACCTACTTGATAGGCTAATTGTCCTGTGTAAAACTCTTCCTGGAGTAACAATTACTCGCAGTGGGTATCGAGATCCAACTATCTCATAGAAGGTTTGCAATCTCATTGCAAATTTCAACACTTGAAATTCCCGATAATATTTTGCCCCTAACGTGCTATGACCTTGACGAAAGCCAACAAACCATAGCCCGCTAGTCAATTTCAACCCGTACATTTCTTGATTGAATTAAACCCACCCGCACGACCCTTGACGAAAGCCAATAAAGCCGTACGACTACCCTAATCCAATCGCCTCATATGCAGCAGATAAGCAGTATATAGCTACCGCACACTACGCCTTGACGAAAGCCAACAAATGCAGCACGAATACTATATACAACTTATCTGAAATGACGGAGGGCTTCGACAGGTTTTTCTGAAAACCTATTACGTAATGAACTTGATATCGTTGTAGAATCATGTGAATTTTGAAATGTAGTGATTTTGAGGCTTTTATTAGTTTTTCTAAAGAGGTCACTCCCGGTGAAGGGATCTCGGCTCTTTCCTTATGGAATAAGGTGCAGGATATATCATATACATCACAATGCAAAGCAAAACTCCAAAAGCAATCAAAAACAAACCGAGTGTTGTAGCATCTGCCAGTTTTTCTAAAGAGGTCACACCCGGTGAAGGGATCTCGGCACTTTCCTCATCGAATAAGGTGCGGGATATATCATATATATCGCTATGCAAAGCAAAACTGTAGCTACCCTTTTTGAAAAATTTGATTCTACAACATCTTTTAGGTTTATTTTCTTTCATTAATCACATTAATGAAGTCCCATCATTTAAGTCACCTAAACATCACAGATAAATACGACGTACACTTATGCCATCCGCATTCGTCTCGATGTCCCCTCGTGCACCGTTAGGTTAGGTAACTAACGGCAGAGCGAGGCAGGGCAATCGCGGGTGTAAAACATAAGTAACGCCTATATAATATATCATATATACTATATACAATATCTATCACAGCACATCACATGATCACATCACAGATATCGCAACAGAAAAAACATATGAAATATTGGATATACTAGGACGTCCGTGTTTTATTTTGAGCCTCTATAAAACACGGATTCCACGGTCGCGATGAATAGCCAAACCCACACCCCCACACCCCTACGAGAGCGGCAAGCAACCCTACCAATTCTAGAGTTAGGAGACCCGGACTCGACTCCTCGAGTTGGTCTCCCACTGGACTCCAGAACCCGGTTACTTGTGCTCTCCTCCTTGGGTCTGTCCTTGTGCGGAAAAGTAAATAATATACAAAAGGTGACATCAACCTCATCCCGGAAGTGCCCCAATAAAAGAATATTACATACATTTTAGTTTACATGAATGAAAAGCAAAACTCTCATCTCATCGACCATGCCAAAATTAAATTTTTATGTGCCGGACAACCCTAAGCAAGATCGTATACTAGAGTTTCTAGGCTCTGATACCACTGTAGGGTTACTGGGCACACTAACAAGGATATACAAGGCATCGACCATGCCAAAATTAAATTTTTATGTGCCGAACAACCCTAAGCAAGATCGTATACTAGAGTTTAGGCGAAACTAATAGTAAGTAAACAACTTTACTTCTAAGGGAACACGAAATACAACCTTTGTAGATCGGTCCTTCACTTCATTTTCTCCTTGTTGAAGTCCCTTCGCTGCGATCGTAGTTCTCCCGGACCCTTGCATGGCTTCACGAGGCGAAAGACGCGTCCTTGCTTGAAGTCTTCGAGGTCGAAGATGATCTATGTCGAGGGGATGCCAACTCAAGCTTCTACTTCACTAACTTGAGAATTAGTGAAGTAAACACCCTAAACTAAATTGCTAGTCTAGTAGAGGATGGAGAAATAGGAAGTGGGTTCTCTTTAGAATTTTATTTCTCACTTTGGATCAAACCCTAGCAAGCTTTTTCTCTCTGCAAATTAAGAAGAAGAAGAAAAGAAAGAGATGAGGATAATAATCAAGTGAGAAGGCTAACCATGGTGAGTGAGTATCATATACTAACTCTTGTAGAGACTTAACCCTAGGCAAATTGTTATGGTTGGGTTAATAAAAATCTATAGTAAAAACAAACTCAAGTTGAATTAGTCAATCCATCCACAAGCTTCCACAAGCTTCATGCATTTTCTAATCCTCCACTTGATTTTTGTAATTACTTTAAATATTAAAAATCCAAACTAAAAATTAGCATAGTGTAAGTCTCATACACCCATGGATGATGTATCATCAACCATGATACAAAAATATAACACATTTTAATATATATCATAAATATAGTAAAGATGTGTACATGTGAGAAAAAACCCTAAGTGAACATGTGTTAGTTAATGTAAAGTAGTATATCAAATATAAAATTATACAATAAATTATTAAATCAACACTTGACTTAATAATCCGGTAATATCACATATAACCGACTAACATTCAATGTATCGACTTATCGAATCAACACTTGATTCGATAACCCGGCTATATCATATATAACCGACCGATACAAAAAGTCGCGAGAATAGAATACGGTATCACATACACGCATTATTCTCGGTCCCGCACATATCACATATGCGCCCCTATTTCGTTTTGCCTGAGCCAGTAAAACCTCTATGTAGGACTCTAAAGACTCGTCAATACGTCGGCAGTAGGTGATGATCACATCACGCACCCACAAGCCGTCAGCGGTACAAGCTGGCTGTAACGGCTACTCGGGTATTGAGCGATCAGAAGATCAGTAAGCAAGCCCTCTCCAACTCCTGTAAAAGCCTGTCGGTAACACTTCCCGTACAGTCCGGTCTCCTCGTCTGATATGTCGGATATCAATTCTAGGGGTGGTGAACGTCATACCCCAATAACCGATAAGTCGTGCCGATGTGAGGCTCATAACGGGTCGAGAAACTACTGGTAACACTTACCAGTAAATCTCTATATCAGCCCTGGACAGGGACTTCCCTGTTACGGCCAATCGAGCACTGCGCAACATCAACCCCCAATACCGGGAGAGATGAAACCCCTCCTATCGCTCATTGCCTCCTTGTGACTCGGGACTGTACCCAAAAACCACCATTTTGCACGCCCTCATGGATGTGGTAGGGTGGAAATCAAAGCACAGTGGGAATCACACAAGACTCTATGACGATCTCGGGTCTACAGACTAACCTGCACAAGTGTCACCAGAGAACTGCCATCTGACGTGAGGTATAATACCATCTGGGAGTTCTCGGCGAGTCCGTCCAGTGTACCCAGTCTCCACTGAGCACCCGTATACCATCTCTGATGTCAAACACTAATGGATATGTGATCATCCATCGCCCATCTCATGGGTCGAGAAGCGTATATGCTAGTCTACACTGGTATATCGATGCCCCGTCTCGATACACCCACGACTAGGGACCTTGAAGGATATACTTATGGACTACCATGTCCCCACTAGTATGATCCGCATCATAGTCCAGGTAGTCAGGTACACATCCTAAGGGCTTTACCAACATGCAACGATAAGACAGTATAAAGAGACAAGTATACATGTTAAAGTAAAAAGCAACCAGATAGCATACTATCTTGTCGAGCAAGAAAGTCCTCTCAATATATGTCCAAGCATCCAATATAATATACATCATCTGTACATTACTGGCCTCTAGGGCATACATACAACTAACATATTGGGTGTGATTAATTTACATGGATGATTGCTTTTTGATCACACACCCTCTTCAATCGAAATTCCCCGAGGACTTCTTTTCATGGCCGGCCCTATTTTCTTTAGCTTCACAAGTTCTTTTTCTTAGATGCTCACATTGTTCTCCCAAATGGCAACTTCCGTCTTAAGACAAAATATTCCACACTCTCTCTACTTCACTGTTGGACATGTCGGCTAGCAAACTTCATGTCCGAGTTGCCTCGGTCTTGAGGCGGGAGCCCGTATACAGATTCATCGATGTGGAGCCATCTTGACGAGCGTGATCGGGGAGCGAACTTCGTCTGCGCTACAACGAGGAGATAGGCATGGGGATTGAAGACCGAAGGACACGGATCGATCGGTATAATTTCCTAACTCTTTTAAATATTGCTAGTTTATGGTTAATGGAAAGATTCGGGTATTTGGGTCGCGGTGGTGCCGGTTTCGTAAAAAGCTTTTGTTACGCATTTGGTGTCGGTTAGATGGCCGGGGCGCCGCTGTTTCCCAACATGGTATCAGAGCCAAACTATTAACCGCTTACTAGCTTGTTCTAACATATTTAAAAGCCCGATCGAACAAAATTTCCGAAACCGCAATTTCAATAGTAAAGTTTCTGTCGATTTTTGTTTGTCATCGAAAAATTATTTTGAGTGTTTCAGAAAAACAGGCAGGCCTTTGGAAGACAACTGTAGAAATTTTATAGCGTGATCCCTCAGTTACGCAGCGGAACCGCGGCCGTACCCACGTTTTGGCCGCGGTTCCGCCGCCGTGTTTGGGTTTCAGTGCACAAAATTTTTCCTTTGGGTCTTTAACTTGGAACTGGGGTTTCTGGAAAATTTATTTTTGGCCCAGAATATTTTGAGTACCGGATTTGTGCTTGGGGCCCACTTCAGGAAGTTTTGTCGATCGGAAATTTAAATGTGTTAGTTTACAGTGCTTTACATTACTATCTGCGACCGTGAATGTCATTCGATCGGTAAATCTTGTCTAATTGCTATAGCTCTTTTAGACGGGATTTGCGAACGTGACATTCACGTTGATGTTCTGTGTTGTGCTGTGATGTTGCGGATTTGTCGTGGTGGATAGCTCCTGTGCAATGGTAGTGCTTTTTAGATTTATTTGTACATTTGATATTGCGGGACGAGCGTCCGACATGTGGACTACCGTCACTGCCTGTTTGTATATTATTCTTTTGGGGCACGACCGGGATGAGGTCGGTGTACCCGTTGTATATATTTTCTTTTATGTACTAGGATTACCCCATGGTGGGGTGCACGGATAGCCGGGTTCTATAGGGTAACAGGCCTGCATCTCATGGCGTTGAGACGAAGGGGGCTTCACTCTAGAATTGGCGGGCTATTCGCCGCACTCGTAGGGGGTACAGGTTGACCCAAGGAGGGGTGCTCAAGTTACCGGATTCCGTGAAGTGCTGGGTGGTCCATTCACGTTGTTGAAGGGGGCTGCCTCGCTTCAGGTTTTGGCGGGTAACTTGCCGCGCTCGTAGGGGTCTAGGTTTTAATTGCACAGGCTATCCACACGACCAGGGAACGTTGGGTTTCATTTGCGGCTCTATGAAATTCGGGGATCCCAGATTATCTGTATTGTTCTGTGATGCTTATTACTTTTCTGTGATGTTGCATTTATCATACCTGGAGAGATTATTATATATTGATATATATACTATTAGATGTTGTATATGTTTTGCACCCGCGATAGTCCAGTCCCCGCTCTGTCTTTAGTTAAGTAACCTAATAGGTGATGACGGGACCCAGTGGCGAATGCGGATGGCATATATGTACATTTTGTTTTCGTTCTTTTGTGGTGTGATTAATTGATGGGACTGCGTTGATTCTTATCAATGCAAGGAAAATAAACCTATATTTGATGTTGTTGGAACCAATTTTTTGAAGGCTGTTATTACAAGGGTATTCTCTTTTGTTTTGCACAGTGGTATTCGGTTATGAATATCCAGCACCTCATTCGACGAGGTAAGGGACGAGATCCCTTCACCGGGAGTGACCCCTTGGATAGAGGTTTGCGTCAGGGTAATAACTTCACTATAGTCGATTACTTTTTGCTTTGCATCATGGTATTCAGTTTGGAATATCCTGCACCTCATTCGACGGGGAAAGAGCCGAGATCCCTTCACCGGGAGTGACCTCTTTACCAAAGGTTTTTGCTACTATATTTTTATAAAAGTTATCCGGTTCCTTCAACGATATCAAGTTCATTACGCTAATGGTTTTTCGCCAAAAACCAGCCGTAGACCTCCATCATTTCTGATTAGTATTGCTTAGTATTCGTGCTTCGTATGTCGTGCAGTGCCGAGGCGTAGTGTTCGGTAGCTCTGTAATGCTTTTCTGTCACATAGATATGTGGATTGGATAGGACAGTCGTACTGTTATGTTGTTATTGTCAAGGATTCGTACGGGTGGGTTTAACGCAATCAAGATAATGACGGGTTGAACTTGACTAGGACTCTTTGATATGTTGGCATTGTCAAGGTCACTTGGGTCCTAGGGGTAAAAATTACATCGGGAGTTTCAAACATACAGGAAACTTGCCAGGCTTGCGCATACCTTCTGGAGTATGATGACGTGAGTGGCTTCCATCACGTTATCATGCGATGATAGTTGGATCCTGATTCCCACTGATGAGTAGTATTACTCCTCGGGTGATTCCGGCTAATTCTTCTTTCAGGTTTGGAGGAGAATTTGAGAAAACAGTGGGAGGTTTCCTGATTAGATAAAGTGATTAACCATTATGATCTAGGTTTGAGTGCACGCAGAGTGTTTCTTCTATCTTTTTTTTTGACTGCGACCATGACCCGATCCTATACTATAACTCAGTGACCAAGTTAACCGAACTTTCTTAAAAGACTGGCTTTTGGATTGTCTGGGTTGCATACATCATTGCCACTCTTTCTTTTACCCTTTGTATTTCACCAGAACACCCTGTATTATTAAGAACATCCAATTCCATTGGATAAATCCATCGTATGGTTATATACGAACTCGGAGGAACTTCTTCGAGGATGGATTCTGGTTCTGGAGAGATTGAATATGATTATTCAGTTGTCTTTTCCATTTACCTTCTCTCAGGTTGTGAGGGCTCGTAGGATTAGGAGAGGGTACACCTATTACGCTTATTGGATAGTCTTCTTCCAAACCATAGGCATGTGCCGAAAGGTAGGGAATGAAGAAAACCAATTAGCGTAAGTTGGGTGTACAGAAGGTAATAAATAAAGACAAAATAAAGGGATTAGAAAGAGGGTAAAGTAAATTGTGACTGCTAACATTCACGACCAAACCACGTATCTCATCGCCATTCCTAATTCACCTTTGTATTTCTCCAGAACACCCCGTATCACTACGAACATCCAATTACATTGGATAAATCCATCATATGGTTATATACGAACTCGAAGGAACTTTTTCGAGGATGGATTCTGGTTCAGGAGAAATAGGAATAAGGTTTATTCAGTTATCTTTTATCATCACCTTCTCTCAGGTTGCGAGTGCTCCTAGGATTAGGAGAGTACACCTATTATGCTTATTGGATAGTCTTCTTCCAAACCAAAGGCTGGTGCCGAACGGTAGGGAAAGAAGAAAACCATTAAGCCTAACACGATGGTGTACAGAAGTGAACGACTAAAGAAAAATAAAGGGAATTGGAGAGATGGTAGGGAAATATACGGTTATAGTCATGAATCTGGATAATGGAAGAGGCATTACTAGGAATACCCGGATACCCCTTCGAAACATATTTGTGTTTCAGTTTCACTATGCATTGTTAATTGAAAACTGATTTCCTAATTAGACCCTTACTCCAGGGTATGTATTTACCAGGTATGATTCTCACATCTGTATGGTTTTACAGATGATGAGTGGGAGTAAGTTATTGGGAATTAGGTGATCATCCTCATTATATCGGAATTCGTTGTAATTGGTGATATTTGAGGAAATCGCCTGGGTACAGTTTTCAACCTACGACGCACAGAGTTTTAGTTATTCAACTTAGGGTACTTATACAAAGTATTGTATATTGTCCAGTGTCCATTAGGACAAAAGGGTTGGTCCTCGTACTGTATTATGTTTACTTGTGACTTCTCAAGTTTTAGACAAGTGTTTCGTAGAAATACAAGGTCTAAGTTTCGAGAAGTTATAGGTAAAAGAATAAAGTAGAGAACCAGATGTTGCAAGTATTGGGATTCTTCAAGGTGATCGAAGATGTAGATACTTGTGTTTGGTATTCAGTTGATAGTAATGTTTTTGAGAAACTTATTTCTCTTTCAGGTTACTCACAATTGGATGCACTCCTAAGTTGAGTAATGCTGATCGTCCTCTCTCTATTTAGTTAACATGCACTGGAGACAGCTGCATTATTTGAATCTGGTTCCAATTAAATCAGTGCCTCTATTTCTATATTGTATATAGAATGGTTCGTATCTTAACGATTTTAAGGTACGGGGAGTTGTCCGGCTTATGCTTAAAACCAGATCCCGGATAACTCAAGGCACGTTTCTGTAATGGCAGTTTGTGGGTTAACCCAGGTTTTGACGAGGGATGATTTTCTACCATCTGGAAGATCAATAGTGATATTGTTCTTGACTCTCCACAGTTTTAGTAAAATGGATTTTTTTTTCATAAAACAGTAGTGGGAGTACGGTAGAACTGGAAGTGATTCCAGAACCGCAAACGATTACGGAAAATTTAATAGGACCTAAAGATTCAATCAGGATTGACATTCCATTAGCCACTCCGCAGATATGGTGGGTAACCTCAGGCACCCGAGAGGTACTTCGGTATCCTCAAGGACGGTGATAGGGAGGTTCTTGTTTACCCAGACTTACCATTGCTGCTGTTCCATATTATGAGACCCGGTAGGAGGATGACTCTGCCAGAGGGTTGTTGTAGTCAGTGGAGCAGCGGAAGCGTAGTGGATAAGTAGCTTATGCCTATTTATAGACTAAAGCAAATATAGCGGAGATAGATCATCTATTTTTGATGTGACAGTCATGAGCTTTGACTTCATCAGAATAGGAGATGGATCTGTTAAGAAGGTAGTAGGGTGTTATGTCCTGGTACTTGGATGACATACACATTGTTGGAAGTGAAATTCTTACACTACGATCGGTTATACCATGGTTGTCACACAGTAGTTTCTCCTCATAGGATATGGATATAATATCATATGTTGTTTCTGCACTAGATGCAATAAGTTGATATTAATCCAATCCTGGAGAAACGTTCGGAAGCAGTTTTAGAACAAAAGTGGATGTTCTAGGGATTTGATAACGACAGCCTCCTTTGGGAGACAGTTATCATTCCAGGCTTCCAAGGTGACCCGGATGATAGCGTGACTGTCAGAGTAATAGTTTTCCCTCTGACGAAGGGCAGTAGTTTGGACAGGCAGTCCAAGCGGATACTGAGGGAGGCATGGCGCAGGATACTAATTAAATTCAGTTGACAATACAGTCTAAGAAGTTTGCTGGATTTGGAATTTATTTATGAACTGGGACCCATCAGATATCCAGACATATTCTAAGACAAGTATTGCACATTTCGGGAGATGGCTTTCTCCGCGAACCTGAGAGAAAAAGAGACATAAAAAGAAACATCAGGGCGGATCCACTCACTGAGGCTATTTCTCGAAAGCAATAGTTTTACAAACGAGCTTTGTGAAACTGATTAGTAGAGGAGTTGGATATTCGGTATCACACGAGCTGTGAGTACGCGACATCGCAATAATTATCCTTAAGTGCAAGTGGGAGATTGTTGGATATAGTGCCCTCAAAGTCAATTATTGGATCGTAGGTACATGATTGCAATGATTGAGGGAGGATCTATACAGTCTTTCTCGAGATGATAGTATGTTATCTGGTTTGTCTTTATCATCGTATACATATTTTAGTTCACTATTGCATGTTGATAGAGCCCATAGGATTCTTGCTTGACTGCCAGCAGTATGATGGAGATCATATACGTGGGTACTGGGGTCTATAAGCACATCCTTAAAGTGTCCCTAGTCGTGGAAGTTTCGAGACAGGGCATCGATACTCAAGAGTAGACTAGTGTATACAGTCGAGACCCCGACGAGGGGCGGTGGTCGGTCTCATAAGCCATTGGTGTAAGTTGGTTCACCAAAGATGTATACAGGTGCTCATTGCGTTATGAGTACACCGGACAGGACTCGCCGGGAACATGCTAGTTGGTATTATACATATCGTCAGATAGCAGTTCCCAGGTGGCATGTGTACAGGTTAGTTAGTCGACCTGAGATCGTCATTTGTCTCGTGTGAGTTCCCACTGTGCTTTGATTACTATCCTACCACGGCTCAAAGGAGTCGTGCAAACAGGTTTTAGTTGGGTACAGTCCCGAGCCACATGGAGGCAGTGAGCGGATCGTCAGGAATTCGTCTCTCCCGGTATTGGGGGTGAGATCACGCTGTGCTTAGAGAGCCATTACACAAAATCCCTGGCCAGCGTAATCGAGATTTACTGGTAGGTTTTCCAGTAGTATCTCAGGGTGTTCTGGGCTACTCTCCGACATGACTTATACGGCTATTGGAGGTCTGACGTTTACCAGCCCCTTAGGCCCTATATGCGATACTCATAGACGAAGGGACCGGAATGTAGGTATATTGTCACTGTCAGGCTCAGTAGGGTTTCTGGATAAGTTCGCTCGTTAGCTTCCCTTCCGATCAATACATGGGCAACCTTTACGTACAGCTAGTACCTCTGACGTGCTAGTGGTTATACCCAGTGCCAGTGTATTGATGAGTCATTAGAGTCCCCCAAAACTATTTCCTAAATTCGGGCGAAACGTTGTATAGGCCGTATGGATATATGGCGGGGTTCGATCATATCCGTGCACTTGTGCACGGATCATTATCGGACGGATAATACTAGCGGGCTTTGGTTTAAGCCGGATCCTAGTATTATATTGTAGGAATATTTTTCTCATTGCATTTGTACCGAATACAAATGCGAGTATGTATTTACAGTTAAGGTGTAATCTCGTAATCCGTTACGGGATTATTTTCGGAGTTGCCAGTTTCCTTTTTCTGTCCAAAACATCACCATCCTTGTTTTAAATTATTGTGGGCCATTGACCTTGCCCTTGTTAATTCCTTGCCATGCCTTTGCACCAAAATCAACACTTGAACAGGGGCCACATTTATTAAGCATGGGCTGGTGTGTGCGTAGGGTGCTTGGGGCAGATTTCGGTGGCTGCGGGGTTATCTGCAAAGTGGCCTTGTTTTAAATTGCAAGGGTTTTTCCGTGGTGATGGGCGAGGGTGGAAAAGGTATTTTTTTTGACTTGGTGGCTGAATTTGTAGTGGGGGGGCTCTCTGTAAATTCACCTGGCATGATTAGCCAAGGGGTTTTCTGCGGTGGGGCTATGAGCTTTAGGGAGGGATGTATATATATTGGGTGTGATTAATTTACATGGATGATTGCTTTTTGATCACACACCCTCTTCAATCGAAATTCCAAGAGGACTTCTTTTCATGGCCGGCCCCATTTTCTTTAGCTTCACAAGTTCTTTTTCTTAGTTGCTCACATTGTTCTCCCAAATGGCAACTTCCGTCTTGACACAAAATATTCCACACTCTCTCTACTTCACTCTTGGACATGTCGGCTAGCAAACTTTATGTCCGAGTTGCCTCGGTCTTTAGGCGGGAGCCCGTATACAGATTCATCGACGTGGAGCCATCTTGACGAGCGTGATCGGGGAGCGAACATCGTCGGCGCAACAGCGAGAAGATAAGCATGGGGATTGAAGACCGAAGGACACGGATCGATCGATATAATTTCCTAACTCTTTTAAATATTGCTAGTTTACGGTTAATGGAAAGATCCGGGTATTTGGGTCGCGGTGGCGCCGGTTTCATAAAAAGTTTTTGTTCCGCATTTGGTATCGGTTAGACGGCCGGGGCGCTGCCGTATCCCAACAATAGGAATGAAAAATAGGACTTATATTTTCAGTAGAGATGATAAAAATTCCTATGCTGAGATGGAACCTTAGAAGGAAAATTCAAAAGATGCTGAAAGCTAAATAAATTTACAGAACATATACAATCTTAAGTTAAATAATAAGTGAGTGTGAAACATACGGGTTGGTAATTTCTAAGTTGAAGATAATAGATTTCTTGCTAGAACACCGAATTGAAAAATGAAAGTCAATAGGCCAAATTGATCGGATTTTGTGGGTAGTATCCGCTGAAAACCCTCAGGGGACAACACTCCTCCTACTATGGACACCTAGAGGTTTAACGACTTGTTGCACGGGCTCAGTGCAATCGCGTTTCACTGCGAAAGTGAGGTTAGGTTTTTTAGAGAATAAATTGGCTTTTGCTCGGGACGAGCAAAATATAAGTTTGGGGGTATTTGTTCATATCATAATTTTGCATTATTATATTCTCCATTCTTAATTATATTGCAAATAAATAGGTGCTTTTGATCCATGTCTGTTAAATAGTTGCAGGTTACAGGTTCTCGGAACAATACAGTGAAAATGGTGAAAAAACGCTACAAAAGTGAGACTACGACCAACAAATAAAAGAATCTTTATGATGCCGCCTACAGTTTAAGGAACAAATGAAGATCAATGAACAGTTCGATTTCACAAAGCACGAAGGCAGCACAAGATTCAAGATTTCAACACGAAACGAACGGTAAAAGTCCACAACATTCTACACTGTGGAGATCTGGAAGAAACTAGAAAGTATTCTGAAGAACCAAGTGAAGAAAATAGAAGTACAAAGCAACTTTGAAGCATCACAGAAAGAAAAAGTTCAAGACCTCACCATATGGCCGCGGATCCGTGGCCAAACAAGGCTTATGTCCACTGTTCCGCAGCCGTGCAGAGCCCATGTCGGCGCTTGTCGGTGTGTGTCGGTGGAGTCGGTGCGTTGACCTGGCTTTCTGAGGGTAGTTTTGTAATTCTAAATGTGGATCAGATGTAAATCCAAGGGTTTCTATTATCTATAAATAGGAAGCCTACAGCTCTTTTTGGGGCATGCCTCTTTTAATTTCTAGTTTAAAATTTAATTCCCATTTAATCGTCAAAAAGTGCATCAATAAAAGTAAATAGTTTTTTTTATCTTGTGTTCTTATTATGTGCAAATTTTATTTCTCTGAATTCTTTTTATCTGTCTTTTTATCTGCAAGTAAGTTAGATTAATAAAAAAATATAAAAATGAATTTCGTCACAAATTCCCTAATGCGTGAGTAGTTCCTCACTTGTTAGGGTTAGGATTGGGTAGGTTTGAGAGATGAAAATCTCTCACTCCTTTATTTCCCTTACAATATTTTAAATTAGGACTCTATGCAAATCAACCACACACCGCTCACTACGTCACCCTATCCCACGAGATAGCGGTGATTCCCTAGTTAGACCGGTTGTGATTGATTTCCATAGAGGTTATGGATAAGAGTTAAGAAAGGACGGACAAAGACCAAAAGGAAGAGACTATGTTTCTTCCTTGACGTGCTAATCCCCTTTGTTAATTATTACCCTAACACCCACGTTCTTAATTAGGGCAAAGAAAGCGGTGATAGAATTAACTTTCCAAACTAACCTAATCCTAACCCTAGCAAGGTTTTAATCTAATCAAACTCAAATTTTAGTTTTTATAAAAATCAAAACCTACCACGAACAATTAGAAAAGAACACGTTTTCCCTATGGACCGACCCGTACTCATCTCGGCTAGCTACCAAGCGACACCGTTATTGATTGCGGTAAAACGTAATTCTTTGATTCAAAACGCAAAAATCCATAACCAATCATGTACATGGATTCCATCTCAGATCGCATTGGATCCAGCCATTTCACAGAATCTCCACTCGTGATGGCCTGCTCGAAGCTAGTCGGGTCATCATCCTCCGTGATGCAATCCTCGCTTCCACCATCAATGAGAAAACCGTAGTATCTCTCAGGTGAATGAGGAATCCTACTAGATCGGCGGAGAGGCTGAGGTTTGTTGGGAATTACCGAATCCTCTGGTTCCACCAAATCTTCTGTCGTAGTTTGTATAGCTGGAACTTCTTCCAGTTCTACCTCTTCGTCACCATTTTCCTTTGCAAGAAATTCCTTTTCTAAACGGGTGGCATGTTGAGCAACAAACACCATTTGTTCCTCAGGGTGGTAGAAGATATGTCCACGCGAATGCTTGGGATATCCTACAAACTTGCACAGAACAGACCTTGCCTCGAGTTTTCCGGATTTTTCTTTTTAACATAGGTCGAGCAACCCCATATCTTAATAAAATTAAGATATGGCTTCTTTCCATTCCATATCTCATATGGAGTGGTAGGCACTGATTTGGTAGGAACTTGATTTAATAGGTACGCGGCCGTTTCCAGCACATAACCCCAAAAGAAAATAGGTAACTCAGCGGTGCTCATCATAGAGCGCACCATATCTAGTAGGGTGCAATTCCACTGCTCTGATACACCGTGGTGCTGTGGTGTATATGGAGGAGTAAGCTGATAGAGAATCTCATTCTCTTTTAGGAAGTTCAGGAACTCCGTGCTCAAGTATTCACTTCCTCGATCAAATCGTAGGATTTTAATACTTTTACCCATTTGGTTCTCGACTTCGGATTTATATTCCTTGAATTTCTCACAAGATTCAGACTTGTGTTTCAACAGGAACACATGTCCGAATCTTGAGAGATCGTTAGTGAATGTAATGAAGTACTAAAAAACATTCCTGGCATGTATAGACATAGGACCACATACATCACTATGTATTAGTCCCAAGAGCTCACCATCTCTTTCTCCGTGTCTTGTAAACGGAGTTTTGGTCATCTTTCCTTTGAGACGTGACTGGCAAGTGTCATAAGATGAAAATTCGAACGGATTCAAATATGCATCCTTATGCAACTTAGCTAGTCGCGTCGCATTGATATGACCTAGTCTACAATGCCACAAGAAGGATTCGTTCATTTCTGAACTCTTCCTCTTGTGTGTGTTTTGTATATTAAGAACTGTGGTTTGATTTAGAATGTATATGCCATTATATAACGAGCCTGATCCAATCAACTTTTGATTCAAGAAGAAGTTTATAACATTATCCTGTACTACAATATTATATCCTTCTTTACTTAATAAAGAAACTGATATAAGATTGCATATCACGGTCGGAATGTAATAGCATTCGTTCAGAATCAATGTATTACCCTTTGGTAACACAAGGTGATATTCGCCAACTGCTTTGCTGCAACATTTGCCCCATTCCCCACTCTTACGGAATGATCACCCATTCCCAGTTCTCTACCCTTCCGTAGCCCATGTAACATATTACATATGTTGGATCCTGATCCGGTATCTAATACCAAGGACGTAGAGTGAACAGAGAAACAATTCTCAATAACTAACACACCCGAAGAAGACGCATCAACATGTTTCTTCTTCGTTTGGGCGGCGTGGGAATCCGGATATTACCCTATTCCATGTTCAGTCTTATAACAATTATAAGAAAGAACGGAACCAACGTTCCCCAGCACAGTATAACACGCGGGTTCAGTCAATACATACATATTTCTTGATTAAGACGTGACATGGTCGCTACCTAGAGAGAGAAGAAAACACTTTAGCGTATGCTCTTGCAAGATTATATTGGTTATTATTTTATCTAATCACGATGTCTCCTACTGTTTTTATCAAATCTTCCTTCAAACCCTAAAAGGAAATACTTGCCGGGATTAATTACACCCTACAATTTCGCCAATCTTTCAGCCAGGCCAGTGTTGGTACTTTGAGGGAGGTTCCCCGTGCTTTTGCAAGGACCTAATTAAAATAAACCTTGTTTTCCCAGAAGCATAACCCCGTAAACACCTTTCTAGACACCTACTTGATTGGCTAATTGTCTTGTGTAAAACTCTCCCAGGAGTAACTCTTACTCGCAGTGGGTATCGGGATCCAACTATGTCATAGAAGGTATGCAATCTCATTGCAAATTTCAACTATTGAAATTCCCGATAATATTTTTCCCCTAGCGTCCTATGACCTTGACGGAGGTCAACAAACCATAGGCTGCTAGTCAAGTTCAACCCGTCATTTCTTGATTGAATTAAACCCACACGCACGACCCTTGATGGAGGTCAACAAGGCCGTACAACTACCCTAATCCAATCTGCATCATATGCATAAGCAGAAAAATACTACTCAGCTACCGCACACTACGTCTTGACGGAGGTCAACAAACGTAGCACGAATACTAAGTAGGACTTATCTGAAATGACGAAGGGCCATGACAGGTTTTTATGAAAACCTTTTGTGTAATGAACTTGATATCGTTGTAGAATCGAGTAATTTTTGAAAACGGAGTGTTTTTTAGGCTTTCACTAGTTTTGCTAAAGAGGTCACTCCCGGTGAAGGGATCTCGGCTCTTTCCTTATCGAATAAGTTGCGGGATAATTCATTAATATCACTATGCAAAGCAGAAACTATAAAAGCAATCAAAAGACAAACCGAGTGTTGTAACATCTGCTAGTTTCGCTAAAGAGGTCACTCCAGGTGAACGGATCTCGGCTCCTTCCTTATCGAATAAGGTGTTGGATATTCTACAAGGAATACCGCTATGCAAAGCAAAAACTAGAGCTACCATTTTTGAAAATTTGATTCTACAACATCATTTAGGTTTCTTTTCTTTCATTAATCACATTAATGAAATCCCATCATTTATGCTTCCTAAACATCACAGAAGAAACGAAAATACAACGTACGCTTATGCCATCCGCATTCGCTACAATGTCCCGTTATGTACCTTTAGATTACTTAACTAACGGCATGCCGGGACGGGACTAGCGCGGGTGCAAAACATAAGCAACGTCTACTATATATCTCATATATAATATATATCCATTCATCTCAGAATTCACAGTGATCACATCACAGAGCAGCAGAAGAAGCATATGAAATATTGGATATACTAGGAGGTCCGTGTTTCATTTTTAGCCTGTATAAAACACGGATTCCACGGTCGCGATGAATAGCCAAACCCACATCCCTAGACCCCTACGAGAGCGGCAAGCAACCCTAACAATTCTAGAGTTAGGAGACCCAGACTCGACTCCTCGAGTTGGTCTCTCACTGGACTCTAGAACCCGGACTTGGTCCATTGTGTTGAGGATGAGGTGGGGATCAACTTTAATGAAGGGAGTATAGTGTTTGGATGAATATTTTGAGATTATTTCTTGGGGTGAAGGTGGAGGGAAGCTTGAGGATGAAGGAGGAGATGAAAAATAATGGGGAGGAAAAGGATATGGCTGCCCCCTCTCTCTCTCTCTTCCTCTTATTCTCACCCTCACTCTCACACTTATTCTCACTCTCTCTTTTATATCGTTTTCTCTTTTCTTTTCTTTTTCCCTAAACCAAAATCAACAACACAAATGAACAACATACAACCAAAATGCAACATGACTTGGTGCACTAGCTATGGAAAACGGTAGAAACATGGATTTGGCTTAATCGCGATTAACAGTGCACTAATCGGGTTTTATCCAAACTGCATATAATAAATTTTAAAAATGCCAAATCCGATAAATATATTTTTAAATGAATAAATCATTTTAAATCTCCAATTATTTCACAATTATCGATATATATTTATACCATTTTACGAAAACCCCAATTTCGCAAATCGGGTAGTTTTCGCGAAATATATTATTTTAAATATTAAATTCCAAAAATAATATTTTATATTTTCTGAAATGTCACACGTATCATGTTCGGACAGATAATATTAGTGGGCTTTGGTTTAAGCCAGATCCTAGTATTAGATTATTGGATTATTTTGTCTCATTGTATTCATATTTTTTTCGGAATACGGATACGGGTATGAAAATACGGTGAGGGGTATTCTTGAAATTTATTCCATTATGCTTCTAGAAGATGCCACCACATTACATGTATTACCATTTATGTTAAATGGATTAATGAGGTGGTGGTATGAGATGTTAAATAATTATGAATGAATCATGGCTACTTGGTGACTCTTGATGGCTATTCAGGAAAGGTGGCACTTAGATATCATGTGTGAGGCTAGGTGTCACTTGGAGATTATTGTGAGATATTATGGCACGCCTCATATCCATCACAATTAGCCATTATTCTTTTCATAATAACAAATACACTCTCTCTCCTCAAGCACTCTCATCTTCATCCTCAAACCTTTGTCTCATGTGTTGAGAAACCTAGGGTTAATGAGACTAAACTATCCATAATCACTCTCTACATCCTCTAGGTCACTTAGATTAGCACTTTAGGTACCCTAGTTACCTCATCATAGAGGTAGGAGCTCAAGGTAGACACTCTCGGATGGATCTTCTTCGACCCGAGAAGGCCGACGAGGAGGCGCGATCCATACACACTCCAAGGGGCTCACGTAGAGGAGGAGGAGTACAAGAAGAAGAAGGACCGGTTACCTGCGGTATAACTTCTTGCATAGTAGTTAAACCTCTTATATGTTTATCTAGTTAGGGTTTAGTATTGATCATGGTGATTAGTCGATGTTGCGATGCATATTAAAATCGTTTTTTTTTTTGCAAATTCCGCCTCCCCGCGAACCCGCGGGGTGCGTGACATCGACTTATAGATTACATCCTTGGGAACTCGTCTAAGTTGTCGGAGGAATACACTTCATTCGTCCTTTCTTCATCAACTCACAACACGTTTGGTGAGGTCCTTTTAACTGAAGCTGGTCAAATTACTGATCTCGCATCGAAACATCCAACGAACAATGTCCTCTCTTGATCGATTTACTCTAGATTTGAGTAAGATCCTTCAAACTGGAATTCTTCAACTTAACTGAGCTTGTGTCGACGCATCCAATTAGAATAATCATCTTAGTCACTCTATTCAAGATGATCTTGCGATCTTCGGTCACATCCCTGCCTGTAAGCTCTTGTGGTTTCAGCTTATAAAACTCTGGAGGCGACGTCCCGTCAATCTCAGTAACAGCGGGATCATCTGTATGCACTGTAGAAAACATTGGGATCCTATGGAGTGGGTTGTATGTCAACAGTTTTCTCAATCTGACCGGCCTCTATAAGTGTAACGTTTTGAAAATCGTTTAGGTGAAATTTCGGAAAATCGGTAAAATAACGGGTGTTTTCCGTAAAACTCAAGATATAAATATCTTTTAATATAAAATTAAATATACATATTATAGCTATGTAATTGCTATTATTTGGTGTTTATTGAGCCACTGGTAAAATTTCTAATTTTCTGAAATTTTTTCCGAAATTAATTGTTTTAATATTATTTTAAGCCATCACTAATACATTTAATTAGGGAAAATTACAAATTGGAATGGGTTAATATAAATTTTGTGCATCATGACACATTAAACTAACATGTAAAATATTGATTTTGAAATGAAAATAAATTATTAAGATGGTTTTAGAAAATATAAACTATAAAGGCTTAAATGGTGAAAAATAGATAAATAGAGATTGAGGTTTGGTGTTTATCTTCTTGTGTGTGCACCTACTCACTCACATACACCCACACACACACCTATTCTCCATTGTGGCCGAGCCTAGCTGCCCTAATCCCCAAACTTCTCCCCACTTCCAAGGCTAAAGAGAAGAAAATAAAAGGAAAAATATTAACAAATGAAACATGGTGTATTGTTATGAGGTATGGGTCCATTGACTTCTACCCATTCACCTTGACCACTCCATTGTCTCTCTCCCTCCCAAACTTCCTGCAACCGAGCCCCCTTAAACAGCCCCCAAATTTCCACACTTCTTTCCTAACACAAAATTCCTTACAAATTCAACAAAAATCAAAAGAAAAACCTCACAAACTCCAAATCCATTCTTTACCCATTTTTCTTTAGCCAATTTAGCATAGATCATGGGGGATGGAAGAAAGTTGGGAGGCTAAGATTCATGTTTGATCTTCAATCTATGAGGTATAAATCCTAAACCTTTAGTTAATTTGTTGTTTAAGCACTTAAATCAAACTCAATTAATAAGTAATATGGTTCCAATTTCAAGTTTAGAAATTCAAGAAAGAGCATGAATTGAAGTTAGGGTTTTGAGTGATGAGATTTTGGTTGTGTAATGTAGTTTGACATGTTAATGATATGATAAAACTAATCTAGTTGCTAGTTTACTAATTGATGCTTGTAAATTGTTAAATTGGAGTTTTAACAAACTAGGTTTTGGTAATTAATTAAAAATTGAGAATTTAAAATATAGTAAGGGTTTCATCATATCATTAACATTATAATGAGTTGTTTAATATCTTAGGTTATGCAAAACCAAGCGTAGTTGTTGAATTGTGAATTTTACTTTGAGAATTGTTTAAATTGGATAGATTGCAAACTAGAATTTTGGGGTTAATGAAATTTAATGAGATTAAATTGTGGAAATGGTTTGTATGTCTTATTTAAGATGTTTAATAAGTATTATTGCCATTAGAATTGTTAAAACATCAAGTGTTGAACTAAAAAGGTAAATTTTTCTTGCTAGGTTTTCGGAAAAATCGCTTTTAAAGTGAGTTTGGGGATTTTGTAAATTTTAACCTATTTCATATTATAATTAGTGTTTGCGAATGTGCAAATGGGTGCGTTTGGGTTTTTTCTCGATGGGTTACTGTTTGTACATCGACATCGAAGGTTGGTTTGGCTATTCTTGCATGCATAGGCGATAGGTTTTGACCTATACGTGATACGCGTGCCGATTTGGTTTTCGTATGCCGTTTCGATTTCGAATTGGGTTTTTATGCGATACGATACGTTGTGACATATAGGTACCCCCATGTGGACTTCGAGACAACAAGCAAGCGCGTGGCGGCGTCGGCACCGGCGAGCGAAGACCAGGTGAGTAGATTTATATCTACGGGGAGAAGTCGGGTGGATGGCGTATAGCACCCCCGCAGTTCGTAATTTAGTTATGATATATATATGTTATATGTGTGATTCATGATACGTGGGTGTTATCAAGAGATGGTTATTGTGTTCATGGTTTAGTTTAGGGTAATTAGGAGTAACCTAGCATAATTTCTTAGTCGTGAACCCTAGAATAGGTTCACACCCATACGTACACACGCATTTGCATACATCTCTTTACATGTGCGTATATGGGGATATGCATACATACACACACACACACATGGGTTTGGGACTGTGTATATATATATACGTATGCATATACATGGATTTTGAGGATAAGTAATTGGGATTGGAGATGAGTGGATGAGATTGGGCTTGAGGCCGTGAGATCGGTCATGTGACAGGGTTCGTCGTATTCTAGTTACGACGTGATTTGTGTAGCGGGTTCTTTAGGCGTGATGTTTTCATACACACGCATGCATTTCATAAATGGTATCAGTATTGTACTAGACGTAGATCAGTACCCCCATCATGATATTTGATAAAGAGAATACCAGATGATTAATGTGATAGATGTGACATTTGACCCGTACCCAGATTTGGGATGCCGTACGACGGATTTATAGTACGAGATATATATTGATGATAGATCCGCACTCTTGAATCGAGGAAGTCATATTATAGATATTGTATCGTATGGGATACTATTGAGGCGGGATCACCGACTATTATATGTATATATATGTATCGACTGAGATGTTAGGCGGTTTCCTTACCTTTCGATCAGCCTGTTTAGTTTGGACCTGTAGTGTACTTGTACATGATATATAGATTCGACTCATACCTATTTCAAAAACTATTGAATCGTGTGTATTTTAAAGACGGGACAAGGGATTCTACGGATATTTCAAATGACGTATCTTTTCTTAAAAACACCGTAGCCCTTATTTTCAAAACACTACGATTCGTGTTATTTCAAATGACACCACTGTATGACTCATATTTATATAAATGCAGATTAGTTATCATTGTGTTTATCATTCAGCTCCCGCATATTATTACTGTTCGCATCACATTTGCATGTTTATATTGCACTTCCATATGCCATTATTGAGATCATGCTGTCAGGACACCAGCACCATTACCGATGATGCGTATGTTCCACATACACTTACTTTCCGGCTCACACACATCATCATCGGTAATTGCCATGTCACGTACACTTTAGAAAATACGTTTCAATGACTTAGCTTGATAACTGATAGTCGCAATATGTTATAGCTTCCATATGCTAGTTAAATATTGCATTCGTTGCATGATATTAGGTGCAATCGTATATTCATTACTTATGCAGTATTATGGAGATTTATGCCAGTACTCACTGTTTATTGGTATCATGATTATTTTGAAGATTTTGGATTTACATGAGATTTCTGGATTTGGGAGAAAACCGCAAGAATTTAATATAATCTTTTAAATTGCAAATTGCGGTTTTCTCGTGATGAATGAGTCATCCACCATGATTTTTCATGATTGCTGTTGGATTTGGAAACCCGGTTCGAGGAGTTGGATGAACCGTCTCGGGTACATGGTAGGCCCTGTAAGTCCGCGGCAGCGCCCCGGCCGTCTAACAGACGCCAATATGCGGAACAAAACTTTTACGACTGGCGCTATCGCGTACTTTATCCCGGATCGTCCATTAAAGCTAAACTAACAAATTGTAAAGAGGGTAGAATTGTTATACCGAATGATCCGGGTCCTCCGGTCTTCAACCATCATCCCACGCTATGTTGCAACTGATCCGAACTTGCTCGATCTCCGGTCTCGTCGTCCAGGTGGCACCACGTCGACGGATCTTTAAACGGGCTCCCGCCTCTGAACCGAGGCAACTCGATCGTCAAGTTTGCCAAAAGAGATGACCAAGATGAAGTAGAGAATGAGTAGAATACTTTGTCTCGTAACGTCCAAGGCTATGGACGAACGGTTAATAGTAGTTGCCAATTGAAATCGGGTGAATGGAAATTGAACTAGGAAATTTCCATATACTAAACTATCATGATCTTTTTCTCTCAAGCAAATGGAAAAATCCCTCATCCTCACAAAGAGGGCCGGCCACAATATATAGGAGAGGGAGGGTGAGTGTAGGAGAGGGGAGGGTGAGCTTAAGGAAAATATCTAGTGTGTGAACACATAGTGTGAACACAAAGTGTGAACACAAAGTATGAACACAAAAAATGCACCATTAATGAACAAGTGAGTCACAAGCCTAATCACCACTTCTAGAACCTTCTAGAAGCATGACTCACCCTAAAGGCGAAAAGACAAATCCGTATTTAACCGAATGTTAAATACGGCTGATAGAAAACTGGAAACTGGCAACTTCCAAAAGTGATCCTGAAAGAAATTTCAGGATAACCCCGTAACAGTATAAACATACCCGCATTTATATTACGACCGAATATAAATGCAACTGAGACAAAGATATTATATCTACACAGTATAATTCTGGGATCCGGCTTAAACCAAAGCCTACTAGTATTATCTGCCCGAAAAATAACACGTGCGAAAACGCACGTGCTTTTTCCGAACCCTGCCATAAACCTATACGGCATCTACAACGTTTCGCCCGAACTTGGGAAAGTGTCTGTGGGGGACTCTAATGACTCATCAGACACTGGCACTTGGTATAACCACTAGCACGTCAGAGGTACTAGCTGTACGTAACGTTTTGCCTATGTATTGATTGGAAGGGAAACTGACGAGCGAACTCATCCAATAAACCCTACTGAGCCTGACAGTGACAATAACCGTACAGTCCGGAACATTCGTTTATGAGTATTGCATATACGGCCTAGGGGGCCGGTAAACGTCAGAACCCCAACAGCGATATAAGTCGTGTCAGAGAGCAGCCCAGAACACCCTGAGATTCTACTGGTATACCTACCAGTATATCTCGATTACCCTGGCCAGGAATTTCGTGTAATGGCTCTCCTAAACACAGCGCGATCTCACCCCCAATACAGGGAGAGACGAATCCCCGAAGATCCGCTCACTTGCCTCCAATGTGGCTCGGGACTGTACCCAACTAAAACCTGTTTGCACAACTACTTTGAACGTGGTACGGTAGTAATCTAAGCGCAGTGTGAACTCACACGAGACAAATGACGATCTCAGGTCTATGAACTAACCTGTACACATGTCACCAGGGAACTGCTATCTGACGTCAGGTATAAGACCAACTAGCATGTTCCCGGCGAGTCCTGTCCGGTGTACTCATAACCCAATGAGCACCTGTATACATCTTAGGTGATCCAACTGACACCAGTGGCTTGTGAGACCGGCCACCGCCCCTCGTCGGGGTCTCGACTGTATACACTAGTCTACTCCGGAGTATCGATGCCCTGTCTTGAAACTCCCACGACTAGGGACACTTTAACGATGTGCTTATAGACCCCAGCTCCCATATATATGATCGCCATCATACTGCTGGTAGTCAAGCAAGAATCCTATGGGCTTTATCAACATATACATGATGATAAAGACAAACAAGATAGCATACTATCATTTCAAGTAAGACTGTTCATCGGTATTGGTCCTCCCTCAATCATTGCAATCACGTACCTGCGATCCAATAATTGACTTAGAGGGCACTATATCCAACAATCTCCCACTTGCACTTAAGGCTAATTATTGCGATGTCGTGTACTCACAGCTCGTGTGATACCGAGCATCCAACTCCTCTACTAATCAGTTTCACAAAGCTCGTTTGTAAAACTCTTGTGTTCGAGAAATAGCCTCAGTGAGTGGATCCGCTTCGGTGTTTCTTTCTGTATCACTCTATATCTCAACTTCGCGGAGAAAACCATCTCCCGAATTGAGTAATAGCTGTCTTAGAATATGTCTGGATATCTGATGGGACCTAGTTCATAAATGAACTCCAAATCCAAACTTCTTAGACTGTATCAATCACTGAAACTAATCAGTGCCCAGCACCATGCCTCCCACAGTACCCCCTTGGACCACCTGTCCATAATACTGTCCCTCGTCTGAGGGAAAACTATAAATCTGACAATCACTCTGTCATGCATGTCACCTTTGAAGCCTGGAATGATACTGTCTCCCGAAGTAGGCAGCTGTCATCAAATCCGTAGAACATTCACTTATGTTCTAAAACTGCTTCCTAATGTTTTTCTAGGATTGGATTAATATAAACTTATCGCATCTAGTGCAATAACAACATCCGGTGTGGTACTTGACATCTCACGATTGACTCAATTGGCTAAGCAAGTGATCTGCCAATCATGCATGTCCCTCGCCCCTTTAGTCTGTAAGACACCTTTAGAGAGGGTGACTCCATCACCTGCAGGTTCACCACCATGCCAGGAGTCATTTATTCTAAAATACTTTTTGAATACTGTCAAAGTACCCACATTGGGAGACTACCCAAATCTATATCTATTTGCACAGATCTAGAAACCAGAATGTCAAATATTATATATATGTCCCTTGTGAAGAAACAACTGTGTGACAACCACAGTACAACCGATCGTAGTATAGGAATTTTACTTCCTACTCTGTGTATGTCATCCAAATACCAAGACATCACACCCTACTACCTTCTTAACAGATCCATCCCCTAGTCTGATGAAGTCAACCCATGACTGTTGCATCAAAAATTAGATGATCTTATCTCTGCTATATGTGCTTAAGTCTAGACATAAGCTACTTGCCCACTATGCTTCCGCTGCTCCCACTGACTACGACAACCCTCTGGCAGAATAATATATACGTACATTTCTAAAACTAGTTTAGAACGACGATATACATATCCTCCTGCCGGGTCTCATAGTCTGGAACAACAGCAGTGTCAAGTCTGGGTAAACAAGAACCTCCCTGTCACCGTCCTTGAGGCTACCGGAGTACCTCTCGGATGTCTGAGGTTATCCACCATATCTGCGGAGTGGCTATTGGAATGTCAAACCTGATTGAATATATAGGTCCTATTAAACTTTCCGTAATCGTTTGTGGTTCTGGAATCACTTCCAGTTCTACCATACTCCCACTACTGTTTTCTGAAAAAATCCATTTTAATAAAATTGTGGCGAGTCAAGAACAATGTCACTATTGATCTCCCAGATGGTAGAAAATCAACCCTCGTCGAAGCTAGGGTCAACCCACAAACTACCATTACAGAAACGTGCCTTGAGTTATCCAGTGTTTGGTTTTAAGCATAAGCTGGACAACTCTCTATACCTTAACATCATTAAGATATGATCCATTCTATATCCAATATAGAAAATTTTGGCACATATTTAATTGGAACCAGATTCAAATCATGCAGCTGTCTCCAGTGCATATCAACTTAATGGAGAGATGCTAATCAGCATTACTCAACTTAGGAATCCTTCCAATTACGAGTAACCTGATTGAGAAACAAGTTTCTCAAAACCATTACTATCAACTGAATACCAATCACAAGAATCTACATCTTCGATTTCTTTGAAGAATCCCGATACTTGCGATACATGGTTCTCTACTTTATTCCTATACCCACAACTTCTCAATACTTAGACATTGTATTTCTACGAAATACTTGTCTATAAACTAGAGAAGTCACTTGTAAATAGAATATAGTACGAGGACCAACCCCTTTGTCCTGATAAACACTGGACAACATACAATACTCTGTATAAGTCCTTTGAGTTTAATAACTCAAAAACTTGTGTGTCGTAGGTTGAAAACTGTCCCCAGGCGATTTCCTCAAATATCACCAATTACAACGAATTCCGATATAATAAGGATGATTACCTAATTCTCAATAACTTACTACCACTCATTTTCTGTAAAACTATACAGATGTGAGAATGAAAACTGGTAAATACATACCCTGGAGTAAGTATCTAATCGGGAAATCAGTTTTTCTATTAACAATGCACAGTGAATATGAAACATTAATATGTTTCGTAGGGGTATCCTGGTATTCTTAGTAATGCCTCTTCCATAATCCAAATCATGACTTTAACCGTATATTTCGCTGCCATCTTTCCAATTCCCTTTATTTGTCTTTAGTCGTTACCTTCTGTACACCATCATTAGGCTAAAATGGTTTTCTTCCTTCCCTACCGTTCGGCACCAGCCTATGGTTTGGAAAAAGACTATCCAGTAAGCATAATAGGTGTACCCTCCTAATCCTAGGAGTACTCGCAACTTGAGAGAAGGTGATGATAAAAGACAACTGAATGTACCTTATTCCTATTTCTCCTGAACCGGAATCCATCCTCGAAAAAATATCCTTCGAGTTCGTATATAACCATACGATGGATTTATCCAATGGAATTGGATGTTCATAGTTGTAAGTGCACGGCGGCGCCCCGGCCGTCAATCCGACGCCGGAATGCGGAAGCGGTGATAAACTTTAATATTGCGAACTTAGCAAACCGGCACCACCGCGCACTAAACACCCGGATCGAACCATTAACTAGTCCTAGCTAACTACAAGAGGGGAAGAGAGATATACCGACTGATCCGAGTCCTCCGGTCTTCTCATCGTCGTTCCGGCCTCCCGCAGAAACTCCGGTCGTCGCCTCCTTGCCGGAAGGGCACCACATCGCCTACGTCTTTTACGGGCTCCCACCTCAATGCCGAGGCAACTCGGGTGCGAAGTTGGCTGGCCGACGCGTCCAAGATTTGCTGTAGAATGTGTAGTGAAGAACCATGTCTCATTTGGGGTTCATGGAGGTGCCATTTTGGTGGAGGTATGATACTTGGAGTTTTTGGTGGAGGTATGATACTTGTCGAGCGCTTTCGAGAGAGGAGAAGAGATTTGCATATGATATTTATTGATTTAGAAAAAGCGTACGACAAGGTACCTAGAGAGGTATTATGGGGGACAATGATGAAAAGGGGGTCCCCGTCAAGTATATTGACATAATCAAGGATATGTACGACGGAGTAGTGGCAAATGTCAGAACTTGCGGTGGCTTAACAAGAGATTTTCCGATTACTATTGGTTTACATCAAGGATCTGCATTAAGTCCTTTCCTGTTTACCATCGTGATGGATGAGCTTACTAGAACTATCCAAGATGAGGTCCCTTGGTGTATGCTATTCGCTGATGATATTGTTCTAGTAAATGAGACGAAAGCAGGGGTTAATGCCAAATTGGAATTATGGAGACAAACATTGGAATCTCGGGGATTCAGATTGAGCAGGTCCAAGACAGCATATATGCACTGCAAATTTAGTAGCCAGAGAAGTCAAAACCATATTGGTATAACATTGGAAGGGCAAGAGATATCACCGAGCAACCAGTTTAGATATCTAGGTTCCATCATCCAAAGGAATAGGGAGATCGATAGTGATGTTAATCAAAGGATCCAAGATGGTTGGTTGAAATGGAGGAGTGCAACAGGGATTTTGTGTGATCGTAACTTTCCGTTAAAATTGAAAGGGAAGTTTTATCGGAGCGCTATTCGGCCTGCCTTATTATATGGTACAGAATGCTGGGCTCCTAAGAAGCATCATACACAGAAGATGCACGTAGCGGAGATGCGCATGCTTCGTTGGATGTGCGGTAACACTAGAAAAGACAAGGTGCGAAATGAGGATATTCGTGCAAAAGTTGGTGTAGCACCCGTGGAGGAGAAGATGCGGGAAAACCGGCTTAGATGGTTTGGTCATGTGCGGCGCAGACCTATGGAAGCACCGGTTCGACGAATAGATACTCTCGATATGGGTAATGGCAAAAGGGCAAAAGGGAGACCGAAGAAAACATGGATGGAGGTGATACGAAACGATATGGTTGCCAAAGGACTCAATGAAAGTATATTGTTCGATAGAAGTGAGTGGAGACGAGGATTCATGTGCTGGACCCGGCGTGATTCTCATGTTGGTTCATGTAGCCTACCCCATATGCTTGGGATAAAATGCTCAGTTGTTGTTGTTGTTGTTGTTGTCTGATACTTGGAGTTTTTCTTAGGAATTTTGGTGAAGAAAATGATATGATATCAACCAAAACCCCCCCATCAAAATTGGGACATCCCCCTCTCAAATGAATGGCCGGCCATTTCTTGGCAAGAGAGTGAGTGAGTGAGGGAGTCAAGAAAATGAAAGAGAGAGCCATCCAATAATCCAATGGAGAGAGAGAAGGCTATCATGCAAAGAATCATCATCACAACCATTCCAATACTCAACCAACAACCATGATAGCTAATAAACCAACACTCCAACACTACCATCATCACCTCACAAAGTCAAGCAATCATGATAGAAGAAGAAGTCAAGGTCAAAGAATGGTGCACCATCATGATACAAGGAAATATGCAAAGACCCCCTCCACAAATGCTTATTTGCAACAATGCAAATAAGCCCTCCTCCACCAATCTTCGGCCATTGAAAGATACAAATGAAAATTTCCAAAACGGAAAGCAAAGTGGCAACTCCAGAAAACTAGTCCCGTAATAAATTACAGGAAAACCCCGATACTGTGTATACACACCCGCATCTATATTTCGACCGAAATACAAATGCAATGAGACAAAATCTACACTGTACTATACTAGTATCCGACTTAAACCAAAGCCGGCTAGTAATATCCGTTCGATCCTGATCCGTGCAATACCGCACGTATCTGATCGAACCCTGCCATATTACCATACGGCCAGTAGTACAAACTGTCTGATCCTGATCCGTGCAATACCGCACGTATCTGATCGGACCTTGCCATATCTCCATACGGTCTCTACAACTTTTCGCCCGAAAGCTGAGTAACTGAATGTGGGGGACTCTAAAGACTCGTCAACACCTTGGTTGTGGATTTAACAACTAGCACGTCAGAGGTATAAGCCAATACGTAACGGGCTACCAGGTATTGACTAAAAGGGACGTCTGTGAGCGAACTCAGCCCGACAACCCTACTGAGCCTGTCAGTGACAATATCCGTACAGTCCGGTCCGTTCATCTATGAGCATCGCATGGCGGGCCTAGGGGGTTGGTAAAAGTCAGACCCCCAAAACCGGTACAAGTCGTGTCGGAGTGTAGCCCAGAACACCCTGAGATACTACTGTAATACCTACCGGTAAATCTCCTTGCCTCGGCCGAGGGCTTCGTGTAATGGCTCTCCTAGACACAGCGCGACCTCACCCCCAATACCGGGAGAGACGAACCCCTGAAGATGCGCTCACTGCCTCCATGTGGCTCGGGACTGTACCCAACTAAAACCTGTTTGCACGACTCCTTTGAGCCGTGGTAAGGTAGTAATCAAAGTACAGTGGGAACTCACACGAGACAAATGATGATCCCCAGGTCGATGAACTAACCTGTACACATGTCACCAGGGAACTGCCATCTGACGTCTTGTATATGACCAACTAGCATGTTCCCGGCGAGTCCTGTCCGGTGTACTCATAACCCAATGAGCACCTGTATACATCTTAGGTGAACGAACTGACACCAGTGGCTTGTGAGACCGGCCACCGCCCCTCGTCGGGGTCTGAATGTACACACTAGTCTACTCTGGAGTATCGATGCCCTGTCTCGAAACTCTCACGACTAGGGACCATTTAAGGATATGCTTAAAGACTGCCAGCTCCCACGTATATGATCGCCCTCATACTGCTGGTGGTCAAGCAAGAATCCTAGGGGCTCTACCAACATGTAATAGTGACCTGTAAGGTCACCTAAAGCAGTACACGCTGATAAAGGTAAACCAGAAAGCATACTATCATCTCGAGTAAGACTGTCCTATCGGGATAGGTCCTCCATCAATCATTGTAATCACGTGCCTGTGATCGAATAATTGAATCTGAGGGCACTATCTCCAACAATAGTGATACGGGTTGTTCTGGAGAAATCAAAGGTGAAGTAGGAGTGGCAATGAAAATACGTGGTTTGGTCGTGAATATGAATAGTCGCAATTTACTTTGCCCTCATTCTAATTCCTTTATTTTTGTCTTTATTTATTACCTTCTGTATACCTGGCTTAGGCTAATTGGTTTTCTTCATTCCCTACCTTTCGGCACCTGCCTATGGTTTGGAATAAAACTATCCAATAAGCGTAATAGGTAACTCTCCTAAACCAAGGTGCCCTAGCAACCTGAGAGAAGGCGATAATAAAAGACAACTGAATAAACCAATTCTATTTCTCCTGAACCTGGATCCATCCTCGAAGAAGTCCCTTCGAGTTCGTATATAACCATTCGATGGATCTATCCAATAGAAGTGGACGTCCGTAATAATACGGGGTGTTCTGAGAAATACAAAGGGTAAAAGAAGGAGCGGTAATGACTTCTGCAACTATAGACAATCCAAAAGCCAGTATTTTAAGAAGATTCGGTCAACTTGGTCACTGAGTTATAGTCTAGGGTCGGTAAAAAGTCGCTGCCAAAGAGAGAGAGAGAAAAGAAACACTCTACGTGCACTCTAACCTAGATCAGAATGGTTATCACTTTATCTAATTAGGAAACCTCCCACTGTTTTCTCAAATTCTCCTCCAAACCTGAAAGAAGAATTAGTCGGGGTCACCCGAAGAGTAAACCAACTCATCAGTGAGAATCGGGATCCAACTATCATCGCATGATAACTTGATGGAAGCCACTCAAGTTAACACACTCCAGAAGGTATGCGCAAGTCTGGCAAGTTTCCTGTATGTTTGAAACTCCCGATGTAATTTTTATCCCATGCTCTTATGACCTTGACGTAGGCCAACAAATCATAAGCAACATGTCAAGTTCTACCCGTCGTTGTCCTGATCAACTTAAGTCATCGTACATGCCCTTGACGTAGGCCAACAAGGTGTACGTCTGACTTAAACTAATGCATCTATCTATGCAACAAATGAATACCCAGCAGCTACCAAATACTATGTCTTGACGTAGGCCAACAAACATAGCTTGAATACTACTGACCATCCATAAGAAACGACGGAGGATTACGGCTGGTTTTTGGCGAAAAACCTTTAACGTAATGAACTTGATCTCGTTGAAGGAACCTGATAGCTTTATAAAAATATATTGTAGCGAAAACCTTTTGTTAAAGAAGTCACCCCCGGTAAGGGATCTCGGCTCTTTCCTCGTGGAATGAGGTGCGGGATATTCCAAATGAATACCGCGATGCAAAAAAAAATGAAACGTCTTTGTAATAATTTTAAAATTTGTTCCAACAACATCAAATATAGGTTTGTTTTATCTCGCATTGATAAGAATCAACGCAGTCCCATCAATCAATCACACCAGAAAAGAACGAAAATAAAATGTACGTATATGCCATCCGCATTCGTCACTGGGTCCCATCATCACTCGTTAGGTTACTTAACTAACGACAGAGCAGGGACTGGACTAGCGCGGGTGTAAAACATATACAACATCTAATAGTATATATACTAATATAAAGTAATCGCTCCAGGCGTGATACTATGCAACATTACAGAAAAGTAATAAGCATCACAGAACAATACAGATAATCTGGGATCCTCGAGTTTCACAGAGCCGCTACTGAAACCCGATGTTACCCTGGTCGTGTGGATAACCTGTGCAATGAAACCTAGACCCTACGGGTGCGGCAAGTTACCCGCCAAAACCTGAAGCGAGGTAGTCCCCACAACATAGTGAATGGAATACCCGGCACTTCACGGAATCTGGTAAATTGAGCACCCCTCCTTGGGTCAACCTGTACCCCCTACGAGTGCGGCGAATAGTCTGCCAATTCTAGAGTGAGGTCCCTTTACCTCTCAATGCCATGAGATACGAACCCGTTGCCCTCCAGTACCCGGCTATTCGTGCACCCTACCGCGGGGTAAACCTAGTACAGAAATAAAAATAGTACAATAGCTACATTGACCGCAACCTGGTCGTGCCCCAAAAGAATATTATACAACAGGCAGTGACGGCAGTCCACAAGTCGGACGCTCGCCCCGCAATATCAAATGTACAAATAAATCCAAACAGCACTACCATTGCACACTGCTATCCACCACGACAAATCCGCAACATCACAGCACAACACAGAACATCAACGCGAATGTCACGTTCGCAAACCCGTCTAAAAGAACTATAGCAATTAGACGCGGTTTACCGATCAAATGACATTCCCGGTCAGAGATATAATGAAAGTACTGATAACTAACAAGTTTAAAATTTCGATCGACTAAATTTCCCGAAGTGGGCCCCACAAGCATCTGCTGTACCGTAATAAAATATGGGCCAAAATAACAGTACCAGAAACCACAATTCCCAGTAAAGAAGCCCCTGTACAAATTTGGCACACTATTCCAACTAAACGGCCGCGGATACGCGGTCAAACCCTAGGTTTGACCGCGGTTCCGCGGCTGTTTGATTGGATCACGTGACCAAATTTGCACAGTTTGCTTAAAAAACCCTGCATGATTTTCTGAAATGGTCAAAATGAATTTTAGAACAGTTTAAAAATCGACAGAAACTTCATGTACAGAAAATTGTGATTTCGGAAATTCCGTTCGATCGATCTTTTAAACGCGTTAGCACAAGTTAGTATATCTTAATGGTGAGGCTCTGATACCACTGTAAGTCCGCGGCAGCGCCCCGGCCGTCTAACAGACGCCAATATGCGGAACAAACTTTTACGACTGGCGCTATCGCGTACTTTATCCCGGATCGTCCATTAAAGCTAAACTAACAAATTGTAAAGAGGGTGGAATTGTTATACCGAATGATCTGAGTCCTTCGGTCTTCAACCATCATCCCACGCTATGTTGCAACTGATCCGACCTTGCTCGATCTCCGGTCTCGTCGTCCAGGTGGCACCACGTCGACGGATCTTTAAACGGGCTCCCGCCTCCGAACCGGGGCAACTCGATCGTCAAGTTTGCCAAAAGAGATGACCAAGATGAAGTAGAGAATGAGTAGAATACTTTGTCTCGTTACGTCCAAGGCTATGGACGAATGGTTAATAGTAGTTACCAATTGAAATCGGGTGAATGGAAATTGAACTAGGAAATTTCCATATACTAAACTATCATGATCTTTTTCTCTCAAGCAAATGGAAAAATCCCTCATCCTCACAAAGAGGGCCGGCCATAATATATAGGAGAGGGAGGGTGAGTGTAGGAGAGGGGAGGGTGAGCTTAGGAAAATATCTAGTGTATGAACACAAAGTGTGAGCACATAGTGTGAACACAAAGTATGAACACAAAAAATGCACCATTAATGAACAAGTGAGTCACAAGCCTAATCACTACTTCTAGAACCTTCTAGAAGCATGACTCACCCTCAAGATGAAAAGACAAATCCGTATTTAACCGAATTTTAAATACGGCTGTTAGAAAACTGAAAACTGACAACTACCAAAAGTGATCCTGAAACGAATTTCATATGAGTATCGCATATACGGCCTAGGGGCCGGTAAACGTCAGACCCCCAACAGCGATATAAGTCGTGTCAGAGAGCAACCCAGAACACCCTGAGATTTTACTGGTATACCTACCAGTATATCTCGATTACCTTGGCCAGGGATTTCGTGTAATGGCTCTCCTAATCACAGTGCGATCTCACCCCCAATACAGGGAGAGAAAAATCCCCGAAGATCCGCTCACTTGCCTCCAATGTGGCTCGGGACTGTACCCAACTAAAACCTGTTTGCACAACTCCTTTGAGCGTGGTAGGGTAGTAATCTAAGCACAGTGGGAACTCACACCAGACAAATGACGACCTCAGGTCGATGAACTAACCTGTGCACATGTCACCAGGGAACTGCTATCTGACGATATGTATAATACCAACTAGCATGTTCCCGGCGAGTCCTGTCCGGTGTACTCATATCCCAATGAGCACCTGTATACATCTTTGGTGATCTAACTGACACCAGTGGATTGTGAGACCGGCCACCGCCCCTCGTCGGGGTCTCGACTGTATACACTAGTCTACTCCGGAGTATCGATGCCCTGTCTCGAAACTCCCACGACTAGGGACACTTTAAGGATGTGCTTATAGACCCCAGCTCCCACATATATGATCGCCATCATACTGCTGGTAGTCAAGCAAGAATACTATGGGCTTTATCAACATATACATGATGATAAAGACAAACAATATAGCATACTATCATTTCAAGTAAGACTGTTCATCGGTATTGGTCCTCCCTCAATTATTGCAATCACGTACCTGCGATCCAATAATTGACTTAGAGGGCACTATATCCAACAGGCCCGGTATGGTCCCCCGGGGCAAGAAGCTCGAGTTGTATTCGATGAGCCTGGAAGGGGAGCACTACCTACCGGTGATATTATTTGGACTCGTCGGTTCTCCGGAGGATACCGGCCGAAGTCATGAGATTTGAGACACTGAGATATTCAGATTGGATGATACAGGTTAGTCCGGGCAGCAGGAGCCTGAGATATAGAGATACTGGGATTTTTGTTTTGTGTCGATGTTTGACACGGGTTTCTCTGTTGATTTCATTGATGGTACTCGATTTATATACATATAGATATCTCATTAAAAAGAAAAGAAAACAGCTGTCTCACTCATTTCATTACAGTACATTCTTACCTCATACATATGATACATTGCTACCCGAGGCACTGACACGAGCACATGGGATTACACTTGTGTATAGATTTTTACCCTTGCCACATTTTCATGCTTCAGACTTATCATTTGAGGTTATATTTACTGATCGTATGACCTAGGATTGCGTCATACATGCGATTTCTGCTCTGTGATGTTTTCTACTCACGAGTTGGCAACTCACCCCCGTTGTGCCACAGTTCATTGCAGGTTCTGCCGTACAGGTTTCGTTGCGGCTTTCCTGGCACACTGTTCCTTCCGGGTGATTGCATTGGTAGGTGGGTTTTTTGCATCAGGACCACCATTGTTTATTTATTATTTCTGTTATATCTAGAAACTCCATCAACCGGATTGTATATTTGAGTGAGATAGAAAACAAGACCTGTTATTCTTTCGACCTTAGAGTCGCGCGTTGTATTATTATGATTTTCTTGTTGTTTTGAGTTTCTTTTAAGTTTTGATACTCGCCCTTCGGCATTGTATATTATATTGCTTGCGTGGTTGTGACCGTCGTTTGACGAAGAGCTAGCTCCAGCTTGGGGATGCCTTTTTTTGTATTTCGTATACTATTCATGTTGTATCCCGTTTGGGGCCAGTAATTACAAAGGAGACTCTGCCGAAATTTTCAGAAAATGCTTGATGTTTTTAAAACGTATAATTCGGCTTATGCTATTAAAACTACTTGCTTTAAATTGGTTTTTCCTTCACTCTACTGCTTGTTTTGGTGTTGATTTCTGGGATTTGGCTTACTTAGATTACGTACGTCTGGAGACGTTTCGTAATTTAAGTGCCAGTCACGCTCGGTACTTTTTGGGTCATGACAAAGTTGGTATCAGAGCGTTGGGTTTTAACTTTGGAGTGTAGGATGACTCTTGGTTGATGGAGCAGGTAGCTTGAGTAGAGTGACGTACCGTACGTATGTTCCGCGGCAAATTTACGATACGATACTCCATTTAGGAAGCCTTAGGATGTACATTTCTTTGCACAGTCTTATATTCATTCCTATGATCTAGCCTCATCAGTACCAGTTTATGGTTTTGTTACCACGGTTGTACGGGGGTGGAGAGCTACTGCTAGAGTTGCGGTCAGCACGAGCTCGTCATGGACGTGGACTGACCATGGCGTAATTCCGGCGACACACGATTGCAGAGATGTGTCTTTTAATTGTGTTTTCACGCCATGAGCGTTTGATCGATCGCCTTTATGAGATTTCTCGGACGTGCAGATCAGCACCAGAGGATTGGGCCACTGCAAGAGGCCAGCCAGATTTTGATCACCGTCAAAGCACAGATAATTTCGATGATTGAGGCACTGTTCAGCGTGTGGATGAATGCGCCAGTTGCTGCTGTGAATGAGGAGATATCGCCCCAGACGTTTGGAGCTAATACCGTACGGGTTGTACTTAGAGATATGATAGAAGGTCGCTAGTCACCCGAGGATGAATGACTCGGACATGTGATTCATTGCCTACCCCGATGCGAGGTCATCAGATTTATTGATTCCAGCTAAAGACGATTTCATACAGATACGTTGAGTCGATATAGACGATCGAATGTCAGGAACCCATTTTCCAAGTTTAAAGTATTCGGAAAACAATGCAAGTGATTCTATGGACCCTCCAAAAGAATGAAACCCTAACTCGACTTAATAACCATGGAACGCCGGTGAACCTTAGGGTTTGCGGCAGTTCAGCGGTGCCATTAATGAGGCTTGGGTTTGCCTTTCTACGGTTGGTCGATAGGTGCTGTGGCATGTACTCGATATTATTAAACTATACCCAAGATGTTGATCTCCTGGGGGATTATGAGGTTTTGACGAGTCGATCGGATGGTTCGACTTCATTCGGATATCACATGATGGGATGCATTGCTTGGGAGACTCCAGATACGAGTATAGTCGTTGGAGCACAGTCCATGCAGCCACGAAAAGACGAGTCCGAAGCATTTGACATTTGAGAAAAGTGGAGTAAGAGGTTCGTACGAGATCTTCATGAGATGACGTTCTACTCCTCCGACATCAGAGATGAGATACGCATTCAGAGGCATTGTATACGGATATATCTTCCAGGGGGAGTCGTGATGAATATGCAGCCATTCCGGAATAAGAAATAGATTTGGTAAGGATGATGACTTCCGGGCAGTTCGACAGAAACGAGATTTGGAAGAGACTTCGACCGAACCTTTCTGGGATACTATACGAGAAGGTTTGGACCCAGGATCAGTCATATTGCACACGCACAGCAGGCCAAAGTTCAGCATCATCGACGAGACATGTTATGAGTGACCATAAGAGTTGGCCAGAGATCTTTAGAGGATGTGCCAGAGCGGACTATTTCTATTATCATTTCTATATTGGACCGTTGAGCCGAGGAGCTATGTACTTAGCAATCTGCAGTGAGAGACGAGAGCCTAAGGGCACCCGGCGACAGGCCATGATCAGAAGGCAAGTAGATATCTTGCTCTGCTAGCATTGGATGCACCGACACCTTCTCGACTTTGAAGGACGGACATATCGACGGCAGTAATTATGATTTGTAATTTTGTGATTGACTATCACGTATCCGTCACTTTGGGTTTCCAGTATTTTTGGGTGATTTATTTCATGATTGAGTTTTGATGACCGAGTTTCATGATATTCGATTTCATGCCTAGGACAAGCATATGATTTGAATTATGCTTTCGGCAAAGTTTTCATGCACTTTTAGTATTTGATTTGCTTTTGTGCACGCCGATGCACAGGATGGTGAGATTTTATACCACGGTATACCTTATTTGGATTTGGATTGAGATATGTTTTATACCATCGATTTCGATTGTGATATTCGATATTCGTTTTCGTGCACATTGTGCACTTGATTTGTATTTTGCGCATACTTAAGACGCTTGATGCGATTTAGGTACACACCAGATGCACTAAATCGAGATTTTTCGTGCATATCAGATGCACCTGGTTTTGCTGTCAGGCACACACGTTGCCCTTGACAGGTGTTTTCGTGCACATTCGTTGCTCTCAGATTTTGTTATTGTGCATATTCATGGATTTCAAATTTCCGTGCGCACTAGACGCACGTGGCATTCATATATATATATATTTGGTATTGATTTCTGTTGGAGCGGTATGTTCTTATGATATTTACTATTTGTTTGGTACTGAGCAGGACTAGTCAGTGGACAGTACCCGAATATATTTTGCATGCATTGATTGATATCAGAGGGATTTCCAAAGAAGGAGAGCAATAGTCTCAGTATTTACCTACGTGTCCGTAATGGCACAAAACCTTTTGCAAGGGAATCCCATCTAAATTGTTTTCAAAACGGCGGGACGTGCATATTAAACAAAGGATATATATGTAGTTATTTTCTTACAATAGACGCCCGCCACTGTGCAGTGTTATGCGCATCGCACAGCAACTTAAAGAGGTTTCGCATGCATTTCCTTCAGATGTTTATCTGTATAGTTTTGACGTTTACTGGTATAGTTTTGATGTATCTCATGTTAGTTTTCGTATTGAATCTAGACTTTTTATCTTCACCATAACTCCGATGATTGCGGGATGCTTGACGGAGTTTTAATTTTGGTTTATATACATGTTTTTCTTGCGCATGCATTGCGCTACGATGTCTTTTATGTATTTATGATTTCGGAGCCCATATGACTTGATTGTTTTGCTGAAATGTTTTAGCATTTGGGGAAGTTTTAATTTAAATTCGGGGACCGAATTTCTTTAAGGGGGGAAGATTGTAACGTTTTGAAAATCGTTTAAGTGAAATTTCGGAAAATCGGTAAAATAACGGGTGTTTTCCGTAAAACTCAAGATATAAATATCTTTTAATATAAAATTAAATAAACATATTCTAGCTATGTAATTGCTAGTATTTGGTGTTTATTGAGCCACCGGTAAAATTTCTAATTTTCTGAAATTTTTTCCGAAATTAATTATTTTAATATTAATTTAAGTCGTCACTAATAAATTTAATTAGGGAAAATTACAAATTGGAATGGGTTAATACAAATTTTGTGCATGATGACACATTAAACTAAAATGTAAAATATTGTTTTTGAAAAGAAAATAAATTATTAAGATTGTTTTAGAAAATATAAACTATAAAGGCTTAAATGGTGAAAAATAGCTAAATAGAGATTGAGGATTGGTATTTATCTTCTTGTGTGCGCACCTACTCACTCACTTACACTCTCTCACACACCCATTCTCCATTGTGGCCAAGCCTAGCTTCCCCCATCCCAAACTTGTCCCTACTTCCAAGGCTAAAGAGAAGAAAATATAAGGAAAAATATTAACAAATGAAACATGGTGTATTGTTATGAGGTATGGGTCCATTGACGACTACCCATTCACCTTGACCACTCCATTTTCTCTCTCCCTCCCAAACTTCCTACAGCCGAGCCCCCTTAAACAGCCCCCCAAATTTCCCCACTTCTTTCCCAACACAAAATTCCTCACAAATTCAACAAAAATCAAAAGAAAAACCTTACAAACTCCAAATCCATGCTTTACCCATTTTTCTTTAGCCAATTTAGCATAGATCATAGGGGATGGAAAAAAGTTGGGAGGCTAAGATTCATGTTTGATCTTCAATCTATGAGGTATAAATCCTAAACCTTTAGTTGATTTGTTCTTTAAGCATTTAAATCAAACTCAATTCGTAAGTAATATGGTTCCAATTTCAAGTTTAGAAAATTCAAGAAAGAGCTTGAATTCAAGTTAGGGTTTTGAGTGATGAGATTTTGGTTGTGAAATGTAGTTTAACATGTTAATGATATGCCAAAACAAATCTAGTTGTTAGTTTACTAATTGATGCTTGTAAATTGTTAAAATTGGTGTTTTAACAAACAGGGTTTTGGTAATTAATTGAAAATTGAGAATTTAAAATATAGTAAGGGTTTCATCATATCATTAACATTATAATGAGTGGTTTAATACCTTAGGTTATGAAAAACCAAGCTTAGTTGTTGAATTGTGAATTTTACTTTGAGAATTGTTAAAATTGGATAGATTGCAAACTAGAATTTTGGGGTTAATGAAATTTAATGAGATTAAATTGTGGAAATGGTTTGTATGACTTATTTAAGATGTTTAATAAGTTTTATTGCCATTATAATTGTTAAAACATCAAGTGTTGTACTAAAAAGGTAAATTTTGCTTGCTAGGTTTTCGGAAAAATAGCTTTTAAAGTGAGTTTGGGGTGTTTGTAAATTTTAACCTATTTCATATTATAATTAGTGTTTGTGAATGTGAAAATGGGTGCGTTTGGGTTTTTTATCGATGGGTTGATGTTTGAACATCGACATCGAGGGTTGGTTTGGCTATTCTTGCATGCGTAGGCGATAGGTTTTGACCTATACGTGATACGCGTGCCGATTTGGTTTCCGTATGCCGTTTCGATTTCGAATTGGGTTTTTATGCGATACGATACGTTGTGATATGTAGGTACCCCCATGTGGACTTCGAGACAACAAGCAAGCGCGTGGCGACGTCGGCATCGGCGAGCGAAGACCAGGTGAGTAGATTTATATCTACGGGGAGAAGTCGGGTGGATGGCGTATAGCACTCTCGCAGTTCGTAATATAGTTATGACATATATATGTTATATGTGTGATTCATGATACGTGGATGTTATCAAGAGATGATTATTGTGTTCATGGTTTAGTTTAGGGTAATTAGGAGTAAACTAGCATAATTTCTTAGTCGCGAACCCTAGAATAGGTTCACACCCACACGTACACACGCATTTGCGTACATCTATTAACACGTGCGTATATAGGGATATGTATACACACACACACACAGAGGTTTGGGACTGTGTGTGTGTGTGTATATATATACACGTATGAATATACATGGATTTTGAGGATAAGTAATTCGGATTGGAGATAAGTCGATGAGATTGGGCTTCAGGCCGTGAGATCGGTGATGTGACAGGGTTCGTCGTATTCGAGTTACGGCGTGATTTGTTTAGCGGGTTCTTTAGGCGTGATGTTTTCATACACACGCATGCATTTCGTAAATGGTATCGGTATTGTGCTAGACGTAGATCAGTACCCCGATCATGATATTTGATAAAGAGAATACCAGATGATTAATGTGATAGATGTGACATTTGACCCGTACCCAAATTTAGGATGCCGTACGACGGATTTAGCGCACTAGCTATATATTGATGATAGATCCGCACTCTTGAATCGAGGATGTCATATTATAGATATTGTATCGTATGGGATACTATTGAGGCGGGATCACCGACTATTATATGTATATATATGTATCGACGCAGATATTAGGCGGTTTCCTTACCTTTCGATCAACCTGTTTAGTTTGGACATGTAGTGTATTTGTAAATGATAGATAGATTCGACTCATACCTATTTCAAAAACTAACGAATCGTATATATTTTAAAGACAGGACAAGGGATTCTACGGATATTTCAAATGACGTATCTTTTCTTAAAAACACCGTAGCCCTTATTTTCAAAACACTACGATTCCTGTTATTTCAAATGGCACCATTGTATGACTCATATTTATATAAATGCAGATTAGTTATCATTGTGTTTATCATTCAGCTCCCGCATATTATTACTGTTCGCATCGCATTTGCATGTTTATATTGTACTTCCATATGCCATTATTGAGATCATGCTATCAGGACACCAGCACCATTACCGATGATGCGTATGTTCCACATACACTTACTTGCCGGCTCACACACATCATCATCGGCAATTGCCATGTCACGTACACTTTAGAAAATACCTTTCAATGACATAGCTTGATAACTGATAGTCGCAATATGTTATAGCTTCCATATGCTAGTTAAATATTGCATTCATTACATGATATTAGGTGCATTCATATATTCATTGGTTATGAAGTATTATGGAGATTTATGCCGGTACTCACTGTTTATTGGTATCATGATTATTTTGATGATTTCGGATTTACATGAGATTTCTGGATTTGGGAGAAAACCGAAAGAATTTAATAAAAGCTTAATATCATCTTTTAAATTGCAAATTGTGGTTTTCTCGTGATGTATGAGTCATCCACCATGAGTTTTCATGATTGCTATTGGATTTGGAAATCCGGTTCGAGGAGTTGGATGAACCATCTCGCGTACATGGTGGGCCCGGTATGGTACCCCGAAGCAAGAAGCTCGAGTTGTATTCGATGAGCCTGGCAGGGGAGAACTACCTACCGGTGATATTATTTGGACTCGTCGGTTATCCGGAGGATACTTGCCGGAGTCATGAGATTTGAGACACTAAGATATTGAGATTGGATGATACAGGTTAGTCCGGGCAGCCGGAGCCTGAGATATTGAGATACTGGGATTTTTGTTTTGTGTCGATGTTTGACACGGGTTACTCTGTTGATTTCATTGATGTTACTCGATTTTTATACATATAGATATCTCATTAAAAAGAACAGAAAATAGTTGTCTCACTCATTTCATTACATTACATTCATACCTCATACATATGATACATTGGTACCTGAGGCACTGACACGAGCATATGGGATTACACTTGTGTATAGATGTTTACCCTTGCCACCTTTTCATGCTTCAGACTTATCATTTGAGGTTATATTTACTGATCGTATGACCTAGGATTGTGTCATACATGTGATTTCTGCTCTGTGATGTTTTCTACTCACGAGTTGGCAACCCACCCCCGTTGTGCTACAGTTCCTTGCAGGTTCTGCCGTACAAGTTTCTTTGCGGCTTTGCTAGCACACTGTTCCTTCCGGGTGATTGCTTTGGTAGGTGGGTTCTTTGCATCAGGACCATCATTGTTTATTTATTATTTCTGTTATATCTAGAAACTCTATCAACCAGACTGTATATTTGAGAGAGATAGAAAACCAGACCTGTTATTCTTTCGACCTTAGAGTCGCGCGTTGTATTATTATGGTTTTCATGTTGTTTTGAGTTTCTTTTGAGTTTTGATCCCCGCCTTTCGGCATTGTATATTATATTGCTTGAGTGGTTGTGACCGTCGTTTGACGAAGAGCTAGCTCCCGCTTGGGGATGCCTTTTTTTGTATTTCGTATACTATTCATGTTGTATCCTGTTTGGGGGCCAGTAACTACAAAGGAGACTTTGCTGAAATTTTCAGAAAATACTTGATGTTTTTAAAATGCATAATTCGGCTTATGCTATTAAAACTACTTGCATTAAATTGGTTTTTCCTTCACTCTACTGCATCTTTTAGTTTTGATTTCTGGGTTTTGGCTTACTTAGATTACCTACGCCTGGAGACGTTTCGTAATTTAAGTGCCAGTCACGCTCGGTACTTTTCGGGTCGTGACAATCAGTGGCCCAATCACCCAGTACAGATCCCGAACACTCGTCTTAACCAAGAGATCTCAACACAAACAATAAACCGATGCGTTCCTATATCACTGGAAGAATAGCATGGTCAGTCCTGTACATGACGAGCTCGCACTGACCATATCTCTAGCCGCATCTCTCTCTGCTCTTGTAGCCATGGTAACTTGAACCTCAGCAAATATCGATGAAAATAGATCACATGAACGAATGAGATTGATAGGTTTGAAATGAAAATATGATCATAGGAAAGAATGGAATAAATGGGAAAATGATCATAGGAACGAATAGAATCACGGATCTCAGGAATTGTACATCCTAATGTCACTTAAGTAGAGCAGCGTATCGTAAGTATGCCGTGGAACATACACATGGTACATCACTCTAGTCAAGTTACCTACTCCATCAACCAAGGTCAACCTATGAGACGAAAACTCGGGTCCCAAAAAAACTGTTGGATATATGTATGCCCTAGAGGCCATTATTTGTATAGTGGATGCTTGGAAATGTGTGTGTATATATATATATAGATTACTTTCTTGCTTGACATGATAGTATGCTATCTGGTTTACTTTATCTGACATGTTGATTTGATCATGTTTTTATTCATTTGCACATGTTGATAAAGCCCTCAGGATATTTGCTAGACTACTGTGACTATGATGCAGATAATACTAGTGGGGCACGTGTAGTTTATAAGCATATCCTAGAACTGTTCCTAGTCGTGGGTGTATCGAGACGGGGCTTCGATATTCCAGAGTATACTAGCGTATACCATTCTTGTCCCATATGATGGGCGATGGATGTTCCCATATCCATTTGGTGAGATGACACCAAAGAATGTATGCGTGTGCTCAGTGGAGACTGGGTACACTGAACGGACTCACAGAGAACTCCTATGTTGTATTATATCTATCGTCGGATAGCAGTTCTCAGGTGACACTGGTACAGGATAGTCTGTAGAACCAAGATCATCATAGAGTCTTGTGTGTCCTCCCACTGTACTTTGATCTCCACCCTACCACGGCTCTACGGAGTCGTGCAAACAGGTGGTCTTTGGGTACAGTCCCGAGGCACATGGAAGTGATGAACGATAGGAGGGGTTTCGTCTCTCCCGGTATTGGGATTTGATGTTGTGCTATGCTCGATTGGCTTTAACAGGAAGTCCCTGGCCAGGGCTGCTGAGATTTACTGATAAGTGTTGTCAATAGTTTCTCGATCTGTTATGAGCCATACACCAGCATGACTTATTGAGTTATTGGGGTCGACAATACCATCCCTAGACTCGATATGCAACATATCTGACGAGGAGACCAGACTGTACGGTAAGTGTTTCCGGATGGCTCGACGGGAGTTTTGACAGCTTTGCTGGTTTTCTTCTGATCGTTCAGTACCCTGGTAGCCGTTACGTTTAGCTGACCGCTTGCGGCTTGTGGGTGTTTGATATGATCATCACCCACTACCGGCGTATTGACGAGTCCTAGAGTCCCACACTGAAGTTTCCTAGCCCAGGAGAAAAGTGGTGGTGTGCATATGAGATATGCGCGGGGACCCGATTAAATACGACTATGTGATACCGTATGTTAATCGGGCGTTTATCTATTGGTTGGGTCGTATGTGATATGACCGGATTGTTAAATCAATTCTTGATTTAACATATTGACTTTTATTTTTATTCTTATTCTTTATTCAAACCGTTTTTATTGAAGAGGAAGAATGCATGCATGTTTGCACATGTTGATGTGCATAAGAACATACATGAAAAGTATCATTGTTGATGATACAAGTATAAAGGCAATATAAGACTCACATGGAACTATTATATATGATATATATATATATATATATATATGCATTTGTTTTAAAACAAAAGAAAAAGATAAAGATTAATCCATGGTTATCTACTACACTCTTCTTGAACTAACCTTTGTTCACCTACTTTTTAAGCATGAGTTAATTTTCCTTTTGTCTTTTAACTCAAGTGCAATAATATCTATATTAAGTAACCATGGTTTGAGATGAAGAGTAGAAAATATATATAATTATATTTTCTATTATTCATTAAGCTTTATCATTATCAAAAGCTTTTGCCTTCATCTTCTTCCTCCTCCTTGCTCACTAGGTTTTTCCATAGTGAGAGAGAGATAAAAAGAAAGGGTTTTGACAAATGAAAACTTACCACTTCATCATTCTACTCTAATCTAGCCAATTAGTTTAGAGTGTTTAGCTTCATCTTATTCTTGCATCAAGTGGAGCTAGTGAACTTCGGGTAGATCATCGTGGACGTAGGAGCTTACTAGCAAGCCTTTCCAACCTCTCAACGATCCTAGGAGTCACTACAAAGAGGACTGCAAAGGTTGTATTCTTTTCACTTTTTGTAAATATAGTTCTAGTATGTGATACTTGTGATGTTACCCATGCAATTCTAGTTAATGATCCATGCTTAGTTTTCTTAGCACCTCTAGAAATTTTAAAGTGGCATGTTTGATGTTTCCAAACACATTAGTATGTGCTAGGGAACCCTAAATAAAACCCTTTAGTCAAGTCTAAGTTCCGTAAGGTCAAGCCAAAATTCGAACCAAGGTTAAACCTAACGCTCTTATACCAACTTTGTCACGACCCGGAATTTGGCACGTGAACGGCACGAGAATTACGAGAACTCTATAGGACCCTGCCGTAATTCAAGTAAGCCGAAGCCCAGAAATCTAAACCTTTATCGGAAAATAATGGAGGTGCAGTTTTGAAATATCGGCATAAGAATTCAAGCCTTCTTTTAACAATATAAGTAATATCATATGAAAATGCAATAGTTTACATCTTATCTTTGAAAACATTTTCGTCCTTGAAATTTGGGCAGCACCTCCCATGTATATTTTGATCCAAAACCATATACAACAATATATAGGCATCCCCAAGCGGGAGCTAGCTCTTCTCCAATTGTCGGAATCACAACAACGCAATAATGCATATATACGACGCCCTATGATGAAGATCAATCACAGAAAGAGAATAAGTAAAATCGAGACTTCATCCAGATCAAATAAAAGACAATACACCCATCTCGCTCTAAATCTCAAGAAATATACATGTCTGGTTTCTAGTTGATGGAGCTTTAACTAGATACAACATAAATAAATAGGTACAAGGTTGGTCACGATCCAAATGTGTATCCCACCTACCAAAGCAAAACACCATGAAGAAAGCTATGTGCTATCGAGCCAATACTGGTCCGAGCGGTCGATCCAGCAAGAAAACTGTTGTACAACGGGGGTAAGTTGCCAACTCGCGAATAGAAAATATCAGCAGGATTAAATCGAATAAACAACGATCCCTAGGTCATACTGTAACATAAAGGTATTACTATGTGGAAACCAGGGTGATCATGTATACATATGTGTATAATAATGATGTCATGCCAGTATCAGTATATGTATCAAGTCATCTGAGTCATATGCATGTATGTATGTGAATATCCAACGTGTCTCTATCAACGACACATCAACATCACAAAACATGAGTGTCCAGCATCGACACTCGAAAATATCATAAAAGTTGTATCCAGCATCGACGCGCAAATCCACATATCTTGTGCTCCGTCTCATCGGATCGGCCCTCATATCCATCTGATCATACGACTCCGGTCGATATCCTCTGGATATCCACCGAGCCTAAACTTTCAGTGGTCGGTAGTGGTCCCCTGCCAGGCTCAACTCCTTTCTATACGGTCTTCTTGTCCCGGGGTACCGCACTGGGTCCACCTTGTACCCGCAGACGATGTCTCCTCACTCCTCGAATCGGGTAACTCATAGCTCAGAACCGAGAAAACTCATGGTGGACGCCACAAATCACATCACGAGAAACCACATTTTTAAAACAATCATAAGACTTTTGAAATATATATGCGGTTCTTAAATCCAGAGATCTAATGGAAATAACACCTCATATGCATGAAACCATAAAGTGCAGTATATGCAAGCTTAGAACAATACTGTATGTATCTCAAGTATTATCATGTAAGCATGTCTTGTGATAATTACTGAGCAATGATTGTACTTTTACAGTTTAAGAGCAATACAGTGATGTAACAGTTCTACTGTGTAAGTGGCATAGCAATTGCCGATGATGAGTGTGTGAGCTAGCAAATCTGTGTATGTGTAACATGCACATCATCGGTAATAGTACAGGTGTGCTAGCAGATGATGCTATATAAAGGTAAATGCTGGAAACATAGTACGTATGTAACTAGGAATAAAACTGCCTAAGCATAAACGGTATAATCATCGTACAACATCCTCGAGTCAAAGGTGTGGATCAATCATCCGTTAAATCATATCACGTACGGTATGATCCATCGTACAGTGTCATCAAATCAGATTAAGGATTTATCATCCTATACATAAACAAGGGTACAGATCTATGGTCTCGTACATTCTATCATCTCTTGTTCTCATTTATATAAATAACTCAATATCATATCATATCTTGGCATATGAATATAAATATGTATTTTTCCCTGCATCCTCAAGCCAACATATCAACTCATGTCATCTCCTTTCATTGTATATATATCGCCTCACATCCTCATATCAACATATCCACTCATGTCCTCTTATTTCATTATATATATACCGCCTCCCATCCTCATATCAACATATCCACTCATGTCCTCTTGTTTCATTATATCATTTCGTACTTAATCTTGTGATCATCTCCGTATGTTCATAAGCATAGGTTTCTATAAATATTTTCTACATATCGGTTCTCCTATTATTATGTTTGTGGGAGTGCTATACGCGATCCACCCGACTTCCCCCATAGATATAGATCTACTCACCTGCTAATCGTTGCTTTAGACGAAGTCGATGAATTTCTTGCTCTCCTTCGCCGTCTCGGATGTCCAAGCGAAGATACCTACAAATCAATACACATCGTAACGATATCAAATACCAAATCTGAAAACCGATACGGCGCGCGAAGTGCTCATAAGTTAGAACCCGTAGTCCACACATGCAAGAACGACCAAATAATCCTTAGCGTTGACATACAAACTGTTGGGGTCAAAATTTGCAACCCAGTTGACCGGGTCAAAGTCAAGGTCAACCCCAAGTAAGCGGGCCTAAGCCCAAGCAAATGGGCCCATGCCCAAGTCGAGCCCCGCGGCCGGCCTCCCCCATGCCGAAATAAAAAATCATGTAATGAATAATTTTGATGTAATTTTTTATGCATGAATGCAAGAAAATGGGAACAAAGAAAAATTTCTGTAAAGCCCATGGCTTATGTGCAAAAGAAATGAGCACATATGACATGGGATGGGCAAAATACCATTTTATAAAGCCCAAGGGGCTATGTGTAATTTTGTAAGCCTATATAAGGCAACATGATAATGAAATAAAAGACACTTTTTTCACTTCTCTCAAACTCTAGGGTTTTTGTGGCTCCTTCTCCTTCCTCAAGGTTCTAAACCTTCTCATTTTTTTGAATTAAATCAAGAGTTTCACTCTTCTTTTTCCAAAAATAAATACTTTTTCACCAGAAAACCCACAAATGGGAGCTCAGATCTTTCATCAGATCTCAAAAAGAGGTGATTTTTAAATCTCACCCCCCTCATCCATGATCCGACAAACAGAGAGGAAAAATAAGGAGTCCCATCTCCAAAAATCCCACTTTGGGAAAGATCCAGGGCTCAAGGGAGAAGCCCCTTTCATAAGCTCCAAAAATATCAAAGGAGTTTAACTCCTCAAAAAAAAAAAAATATATATATATATATATATATATATATATATATATATATATATATATATACACAAAATAACAAATCTTTCTTTTTGGGAGTACAACTCCCAGTGCAGAGACTAAGCCCACTCTCTGTCAGGAGTTCAATTCCATAAGTCAAATCGGGAGCACAGCTCTCAGTGCAGGGACCAAGTCTCTTTTCTAGCTGACGCCTAGCGCGGGCGTGTCAAGCACTTTGGGCGCTGGCGCAGAGCGCCCGCGTGCCAAGCACGTTGGGTGCTGGCGCCCAGCGCCCGCGTGCCAAGCAAGTGAGGCGCTGGCGCCCAGCTCACGCGTGCCATGCACGTGGGGCGCTGGCGCCCAGCTCACGCGTGCTATGCACGTTGGGCGCTGGCGCCCATCGCCCGCGTACCAACCACGTTGGGCGCTGGCGCCCAGCGCCCGTGTGCCAAGCACGTGGGGCGCTGGCGCCGAGCGCCTAGTGCCCAGCAAGCTAGCGCCCACATGGCAAGCATGTGAGGTGCTTGTGCCCAGCGCCTGCGTTCCACGCATATGAGGCGCTGGCCCCCCACGCGTCCTTCGGAAGATTTTTCCCCTTTTTATATATGTATATATATAAATACACACACACTCCACGACACTGTCCCTGTTAGAAAAAATTTCTAACGGGGCGCTGCCCCGCACCCCACAAGGGTGCTGCTAGCCCCCTTGACCTCCAACCCGCTATCCGGGGACCCCCGTAAAAACTCTGCGGGGCCCCCGATATATCCAATTCCCTACCAAAACATAACCCTACACATTTAGTTCTCATAACCTGTTTAACCCGTCAATCAGAGGTTCTCTCGCTCCAAAGACGAGGGGTAATTAACGACAGCTTAGTTCGCGGCTGCCGGAGATTCGGATCCACTCAATCAATAAACCCTCGCCTACCCTAGGCAGGGGGAATCTGTAATACGCCATACAAGCGCACGTATTCCCATCTCAATGGGGTGACGAAAAACACCCTACAGATTCTGGCACGCCCGGTGGGCCTTATCTCTCCTCCCATATTTCGGGTTAAACGTTCATTCAAACTCAATCAATATACATATTGATTTCCTGTACCGAAATCATGTTTCTGTAGGGTTGCTAGGCACACGCACAAGGGTCTATGAGGCATCAACCATGCCCGATTAAAAATTTAGCCGTGCCGAACAACCCAAAGCCGGATCTTTAAACTAGGGTTTATGAGAAAACTAGCATGTTAAACTCATTAACACTAAGTGAGAAGGATTACAACCTTTGTAGATCTGGTCCTTCACTTCTTAAGCTCCGTGTTGAGGTCCCTTCGCTGTGATCATCGTGTTCCGGACTCTCGAGAGGATTCACGAAGAGAAAGATGCAGTCTTGCTTCCGATCTTCGATAACATAGATGATCTACCTTGAAGTTTCGTTAACACAAGCTATCACTCATGAAATGATGTGAACACCCTCATCTAAATGGCAAGGATAGATGAGGATGATGATGTAGGATTTTTTCTCTCATTTATAATCTTTTTCTCACTCACTTTCATCACAAAAGAAAAACTAGAAAGCTTTTTCAAGAAGAAAGTCAAGGAAGAAGAAGAATCAATCCTTTTGTGATGAACAATGAATTGTTGTAGTGGTTACAAATCTAACCAAGGGTTAAGCATGAAGGAGTTAACCCTTGTAGAGAATTAACTAGAGTTAATGGTTTGGATTGGGTTAACATAATATCTTCACAAAATATCAAGCAAAACCCAAAGTCAAAGCTTCATGAAGCTTCATGCAAAAGCTAACCCTAATCCAAACCCTAACCAAGTTTAAACCCTAAACCATTGTTAAATTTATAACCCTAACATGTTACAATATTATATATCACATATACAATATATTTGGTAACAATAGAAAATAATACAATTAACATATATCGCATATATATCAATGTATTATCCCGTGAGAAAATGAATCTTTTAGTGAGATAATATTAGTTAATGTAATTTAATATATCATATATATTATTATACATTAAATTATCGAATCAACACTTGATCTGATAATCCGGCTATTTCACAAATAACCGACTAATACGATGACCCGGGTATATCACATATACCCGGCCGATATCTCATATCGCGAGAATCCAATACTGTATCACATATCGTATTATCCTCGGTCCCGCACATATTACATATGTGCTCCTACTCCGTTTTGCCTCAGCCAAGAAACCTCTGTGTAGGACTCTAAAGAATCGTCAATATGCCGGCAGTAGGTGATGATCATATCAAACACCCACAAGCTGCAAGCGGTCAGCTAAACGTAACAGCCACCCAGGTATTGAGTGCTCAGAAGATCAACAAGCAAGCCTGTACATTCTCCTGTGAATCCAATCAGTAACACTCCCGTACAGTCCGGTCTCGTCGTTTGATATGTCGCATATCTCGCCTAGGGGTGGTAAACGTCAGACCCCAGTAACTTGATAAGTCGTGTCGATATAAGGTCTATAAAAGTTCGAGAAACTACTGATAACAGTTACCAGTAAATCTCAGCAACCCTGACCAGGGATTTCCGGTTATAGCCAATCGAACACAGCACAACATCAAATCCCTATACCGGGAGAGACGAATCCCCTCCTATCGCTCATTGCCTCCATGTGATTCGGGACTGTACCCAAAAGCCACCATTTTGCATGCCCTCTTGGACGTGGTATGATGGAAATCAAAGCACAGTGGGAATGACACAAGACTCTATGACGATCTCGGGTCAACAGACTACTCTGTACCAGTGTCACCGGAGAACTGCCATCTGACATGAGGTATAATACCATCTGGGAGTTCTCGGCGAGTCCGTCTAGTGTACCCATTCTCTACTGAGCACCCGTACACCATCCTTGATGTCAAACACCGATGGATATGGGATCATCCATCGCCCATCATATGGGTCAAGATGCATATACGCTAGTCTACTCTGGTGTATTGATGCCCTGTATCGATACACCCTCGACTAGGAACAGTTATAGGATGTACTCGTCGAGTACCGTGGCCCCACTAGTTTGATCTCATCATAGTCCCAGTAGTTGAGTACATATCCTAAGGGCTTTATCAACATGTAACTAAAGACAATCAGAGTACATGTTAAGATAAAGTGCAACCAGATAGCATACTATCATGTCGAGCAAGAAAGTCCTCCCTATATATGTCCTAGCATCCACTACAATATACATCGTATGTACAGTAATGACCTCTAGGGCATACATATAACTAACAATCTCCCACTTGCACTAGGGCCATCTGTTATGGTATCACATACCCAACAATTAGCTGCGGTTGAAGTATCTCATACTCAACCATCCCATAAAAGTCTCTACTGGGAAAAAGGCCTTTATGGGTGGATCCGCGCTGTTGTCCTCTGTGTCTACTCTCCTAACCTTGATCTCCCTGGAAATCAACCATCTCCATGATCAGGTGATACTGCCTAAGAATTATATCTGGATTTCTGATGGGACGGTAGTTCCTTGGCATAAGCCACAATTCCATTGTCACACAATGGTAAAAACGAAGTTCATCTCATGAACTTATATATATCCAGACTGCCTCTTCGGTAGTATCCTTGGTAACGATGTATCTTGCCTTTAATCGTCTAGTATGTCACGGTATCTATCTTGGAACTCTTCTAACATACCGTCCCTCCAACGAGGGTAAAGACAATGCCTGCGACTGACATTCAGTCGTCCTTATCACCCTGGAACCTTTCCAGTGATTCTCCCCAGGATCCATTGATACTATCTCACTACAACTAGTGAGTATCCTAACATCCAATTAGATCTATCTCATAAATCCAAAACCCAGGATTTAGGAGGTATCACCTTGATCCTATACAGAGAATCCTTGTGATAAGCGGAGATTGACCGAAAAAACTCCCATCTCACATAAAAACCCCGGCTATTCAAACACGACGATCCAATATAACATATCACAGCAACACATAATATCTCATATCATCAACGTAAGCAAGTATGCGTATCCCGATTGTCGTTGATGTATAGCAACGAAGCCGGCGATACACCACATACTACGCTTACGGTCACAGAAAAGAAAGTGAAAAACTATAACAGTTGGAATCCGCAACCTCCTTAGACATCTTATGCCTAACCAAATGATTCCTTAGACATTGCATGCCTAACAATTATAAACCCTGCATTTTAGTCTCATTATCGAAAACGCTTTTCAATATCAAGTCGGGCAATTCAACATGATTCCCGACATCCTGATCGAATGCTCGTCGCAAACTTTAGTAGACGGCCGCACCCCCGGATGCCGTCGACGAAGTGCACTAAGGCGGAACACCGCTGCCGCGAGCACCCGAACGAATGCTTTTGGCGACGGTGTTCTCCTACAGTCACTTGGTCGGGGCTATGGGGTGTGGCTATCTATTAAGTTTACCCGGCGAGTATCCGCGTACGCTACGTGATTGTGACAGACTTTTGATCGCATCAAAATCCCGTGGCAACCGATCATCTAAGACTAAACCGCTAGATTTATAACATTCAAATTAGTTATCTCATAACTACATGTGGATTCCAATTATTGTATCACATTCCAGATAAATAGACAATGTTAAACTTTCCGATCGAATAATCAAACACCGAAGTTTTCCCAAATAGTTCTCAACACTTGAAATTAGTTTAAAAACATCCATCACATGCCACAGTACCAATGGTCCAGCCGTAGAAGGGTCAAGCCAACGCCTCACATGTGGCACGCCGTACTGCCACAAACCCTGAGGTTTAGAGGCAGTTCATGACGGTCACATAATCGAGTTAAGGTTTGTTGTCTTCTAAAGGGTCCACCGCGTTACTTGCACGACTTAGAACGTTCTTAAACTACGGAAAAATCCAACGTTTGAAATTTTCTGGCAGGGGAAAAAGTGAGTTATTCATATCCGTTCGAACTTTTTAACACGTTCTAAAAATAACCCAGACAAACTAAACAAAGTTAAATTATCCGATCGAATCAACGAGTCCCCAATACAACCCTAGAAAACTCAACACTTGAGTGGAATTAAAACATTCCCAGAAAAAATTGCCAAGAAAGGACCTAAAAATAAATATATGAAATTCAAGGGACTAATTCATAATTTTGGCCAAGGAACCGCCGCCAAACCCTTGGTTCGGCCGCGGTTCCGCGGTCATATGAGCGAATTAGTGGGCCGTACTTCACAGTAATTCTTAGTTTTTCCTTCATGTTTTTCTGAGCATTTTTAATTCATAAAAAATCATATTTTTGAAAAATATCTAGAGAAGGGTATAATCGGGGTTTTCCGGGTTCGATCGGACTTTAAACTTCGTTCAGACTTCGCCCAAAGCTCTAGCTTGGCTCTGATACCACTGTAGGGTTGCTAGGCACACGCACAAAGGTCTACGAGGCATCAACCATGCCCGACTAAAAATTTAGCCGTGCCGAACAACCCAAAGCCGGATCTTTAAACTAGTGTTTAGGCGAAAACTAGCATGTTAAACTTTTTAACACTAAGTGAGAGGGATTACAACCTTTGTAGATCCAGTCCTTCACTTCTTAAGCTCCGTGTTGAGGTCCCTTCGCTGCGATCATCGTGTTCTGGACTCTCGAGAGGCTTCATGAAGAGAAATATGCAGTCTTGCTTCCGATCTTCGATAACATAGATGATCTACCTTGAAGTTTCGTTAACACAAGCTATCACTCATGAAATGATGTGAACACCCTCATCTAAATGGCAAGGATAGATGAGGATGATGAAGTAGGATTTTTGCTCTCATTTATAATCTTTTTCTCACTCACTTTCATCACAAAAGCAAACCTAGAAAGCTTTTTCAAGAAGGAAGTCAAGGAAGAAGATTAATCAATTCTTTTGTGATGAACAATGAATTGTTGTAGTGGTTACAAATCTAACCAAGGGTTAAGCATGAAGGAGTTAACTCTTGTAGAGAATTAACTAGAGTTAATGGTTTGGATTGGGTTAACATAATATCTTCACAAAATATCAAGCAAAACCCAAAGTCAAAGCTTCATGCAAAAGATAACCCTAATCCAAACCCTAACCAAGTTTAAACCCTAAACCATTGTTAAATTTGTAACCCTAACATGTTACAATATTATATATCACATATACAATATATTTTGTAACAATAGAAAAATAATATAATTAACATATATCGCATATATATCAATGTATTATCCCGTGAGAAAATGAATCTTTTAGTGAGCTATTATTAGTTAATGTAATTTAATATATCATATATATTATTATACATTAAATTATCGAATCAACACTTGATCCGATACTCCGGCTATTTCACAAATAACCGACTAATACGATGACCCGGGTATATCACATATACCCGACCGATATCTCATATCGCGAGAATCCAATACGGTATCACATACCGCATTATCCTCGGTCCCGTACATATTACATATGTGCACCTACTCCGTTTTGGCTAATCCAAGAAACCTCTGTGTAGGACTCTAAAGAATCGTCAATACGCCGGCAGTAGGTGATGATCATATCAAACATCCACAAGCTGCAAGCGGTCGGCTAAACGTAACAGCCACCCAGGTATTGAGCGCTCAGAAGATCAACAAGCAAGCCTGTACATTCTCCTATGAATCCAATCATTAACACTCCCGTACAGTCCGGTCTCGTCGTCTAATATGTCGCATATCTCGCCTAGGGGTGGTAAACATCAGACCCCGGTAGATTGATAAGTCGTGTCGATATGAGGTCTATAACATTTTGAGAAACTAGTGATATCAGTTACCAGTAAATCTCAGCAACCCTGGCCAGGGATTTCCCAATATAGCCAATCGAACACAGCACAACATCAACTCCCTATACCGGGAGAGACGAATCCCCTCCTATCGCTCATTGCCTCCATGTGATTCGGGACTGTACCCAAAATCCACCTTTTTTCACGCCCTCTTGGACATGGTATGATAGAAATCAAAGCACAGTGGGAATCACACAAGACTCTATGACGATCTCGGGTCAACAGACTACTCTGTACCAGTGTCACCGGAGAACTGCCTTTCTGACGTGAGGTATAATACCATCTAGAAGTTCTCGGCGAGTCCGTCCAGTGTACCCAGTCTCTACTGAGCACCCGTACACCATCCTTGATGTCAAACACCGATGGATATGGGATCATCCATCGCCCATCATATGGGTCAAGATGCGTATACGATAGTCTACTCTGGTGTATCGATGCCCTGTCTCGATACACCCTCGACTAGGAACAGTTATAGGATGTACTCGTCGACTACCGTGGCCCCACTAGTATGATCTCATCATAGTCCCAGTAGTCGAGTACATATCCTAAGGGCTTTATCAACATGTAACATAGAGACAATCAGAGTACATGTTAAGATAAAGTGCAACCAGATAGCATACTATCAAGTCGAGCAAGAAAGTCCTCCCTATATATGTCCTAGCATCCACTAGGGCATATATATAACTAACAGTTTCTTTGTGCAGGTTAAGTTTCCAATTGCAATCTTCGAGCGCAGCAAAATGTCTTCAAGGACGAGCTCAGCTCTCAACACAGCTCCCATCTGTCACGACCCAAGGTTTGGCCCGTGTCCGGCACTTAACCACGTAACGTCTACTGGCGTAACGCGACCAAGTTATCCGAAAACCCAGAAATCAAACCAGAGAAAGTATAGAGTGTTATAAGTTTAAAATGAAAGCACTTACTAACATGATAAGAAATCTAAGTAAATAATCACCGAGATAGCAATATACGACGCCGTAGCGAAGATCAAGGTCCATAAGTGGGAACATCACAGATAGGATAAACTGCAAGTACAGTCGGCTCACAACGAGCTCGACACCAGAAAACAAATAATATACAACATCGTCCTCACACTGTCTCTAAGTCAAATACATACATGGTAGATGGAGAATACTAGATACAACAATGTACATAATTGAAAAATAGACAGATACCGCACAAAACCCACCTATCAGCAAAAGAGCTAGTACACCAACTGTGGGGGTATCTGTGTCAAAAGATGCAAACGCAGCCTGCCGCGACTACTCCGAAGGGCAACCTGCAAACACTGTGGTACAACGGGGGTGAGTTGCCAACTCGTGAATAGAGATAACATATAAAGGTAATCGCGAGCATGCACGTACTGCGCTACTATATCATATGCCAACAGATGATATCAAGATGTGATAAGCAGTATGTGCACTAATCATGCAAGTACTCTATCAGGTAATGTAACTACAGGATGAGGTACAATAATAAATGCTGAGCATGGGCAATATAATATCTACACGGAATGGCAACGTGGAATATATAATCGGTGTCCATCAATGCACCCAGATCCCCCAAATAGCTCAGGCGCCGGCACTCTTATCGGCCCTCAAATCCTGTACATCTCTTAGAATCCCGAGTGCCCAACATCGGCACCCAAATATCATAAATACTCGTGTCCAGCATCGACACGCAAATCCTCATCCATCGGTCCCCGTCAGTCCGGGTCAGCCCACGGGCTCCGTCTGCGGTATCGGCCCTCGGCCTCGGCAGTACGGATCACCCCGCATCCATCTATAGACTCTGATCAGTACTCTCCGGATAACTGTCAGGTCCAACCAATCACCGGTAGGTAGTAGTCCCTCTGCCAGGCTCACCGTTTACTACACAGCGAAATCGTTCTCGCCCCGGGGTACCATACCGGGTCCACCATGTACCCGTAATCGGCCTCAACCAGCTCCTCGATTCGGGTTCACATATATCACTCTAGCACCGAGGAAACACATGGTGGACGCACCGAAATATCATATCAAGGGAACCGAGTTTTTAAATGATTATATATTTGAAATAGCCACGGTTCCCAAATCCAGAAATCACATGTAATGCAAACCAATAAGCAAGTCAATGATCCGATATGATATGTGTATCAAATATGAATATCATGTCAAGTCACATATAGATAAGCTACAACATAATGATCCGATGTGATATATGCATCAAGTATGAATATCAAGTCATGTCACATATAAATGAGCTACAATGTAATGATCCGATGTAAATTCTACAGTGTGAGTGTCATGGCAATTACTAACGGTGTGTGTGTAACATGCAGGATGGTGCTCGTGCAACATGGACCGTTAGTAATGGTGCGGTGTTCTATCAGTTCTAGTTCATATCCATATAGCAGGGAATGCAGTATGCATTAAATAGTAACCATGCACAGTCAATGTATGTAAATGTAGATATAAGGTCCTATCAGCCCTGACGAAGAACGCCATGCGGGCGATATCCCCGTAGATGTTAAATCTACTCACCGCAGTCTCTCGCTAGGTATAGCCAACAACTTGTTTCCCCTTCTGCGCGGCGTCCGTCGTACTCGCCTGCGAACCTAGAATTACACAATACATCATACATAAGCTTGACATCACACAAACACGACATTAAGGCCGAACAAGTAACTCGTGTCGTGAACCAAGCGCGCGCGCGCGATACGCTAAAACGTGTGATTACGCGCCTGAAGTCACTCCGACGCGTCGCGATACGCAGAAACCCAAAACCCACATACACGTATCACGCGTGTCGCGAAGACTAAAAATACGGGAAAATAGGTAATCACCTCCAGATTTTTATACAGAAAAGATATTGTAAAATTATATATACCAAAATAATTCACATAGCAGCAGACACCCACACCCCAAACCCCAACCCACAGAACCCCCATCTGGCCGCAAATTGTGGCCAGAATGCATATTTCGGCGGCCTGGGTATGGAATTGGGCTCCCAGGTTTTGTGTGTGCACTCTAAACCCCCCATACATGCTACAGTAACCTCTAGTTTCACTCTGAAAAATCTCGGGTAGCAGCAGATCCTACAGGGCCCTATTTCTACTTAAAATCCACACTTTTGCACTAAAATGGAACTTTAGGGTATTTTTGTGCAAACTGAAACAAAACCTGGCCTAAGATAGCTCTAATAACACATAATAGAGCTAACACAACTAAGAAAACCCTAATCTAACATGTGAATCTCAAATATCCCTTAATATCACTAAAAATGCACAAAAAAGAGATTTTTACTAAAGAATACAACAAATCTAAGGAAAAGAAGTGCTAATACGAGTTAATACCTTCTAAGAACCTTGTAAAACACCAAAAGTTCCAGATTTTCCTTCTAGTGTGCAGATTCGCCTTTGAACACCTCAAAAACCTCACTTTTCCATGATTTCATGAAGAAAATGAGTTGATATCTATAGGGTTTTGTGTATGGATCAAAAGGAAATGAAAAAGGAGAAGAAAGATGGAGGAAGAGGGGGTTTCTCTGCTGGAATTCCTGCAGAATTCTCAAGTGGGGAAAAGAGAGAGAGAGAGAAGGGAAGAAAATGGGGTCAAAAGTCAACATTTCACCTAACCACCATGCTCATTTGTTTAATGGATTTGAATTATAAAATGGGGTTTTGAAAAGATTAAAATGGTGGGGAACAAGTTAGCAACCATGCCAAAAGAATATGGCTAACACTTAAACCTATGTCTCAAAAATGGCTAAGTGTGCAAGTGTGCACTAACACAAGAAAATTCCCAATATGGAAACACTACTAAATATAACTAATAATCCTAGTAACACATATATAATAACACGTACAATCACTAATTATCACGAAAAACACTCAACGGAAAATCAAAGTGTTACAATCTACCCCCCTTAAAGAAATTCGGTCCCCGAATTTAAAAATCTAACTATACGCACCATCAAAAAGATGGGGATACCTCTTCCTCATCTCACTCTCGGTCTCCCAAGTGACCTCCTCGCCGCTCTGGCCACGCCAAAGTACCTTGACGGACGGTATTTCTTTCGATCGCAATTTCGTCACTTGTCGATCCAAGATCATCACCGGCTGCTCTGCATAGGAAAGGTCGCGCTCAAGCTGGATCGTCGGGTGCTGAATCGCATGCGAAGGATCATGAAGATATCTGCGGAGCATCGAAACGTGAAATACGGGGTGCACGTCTGGGAAGCTGGGCGGAAGGGCTAATCGATACGCAACCGCACCAACACGCTCAAGGATCTCGAAGGGGCCCACATATCTGGGACTAAGCTTCCCCTTCTTCCCAAATCTCATCACGCCTTTCATTGGGGAGACGCTCAAGAAAACATGATCACCGACAGAAAACTCAAGTCTGCGCCGACGACGGTCCGCATAAGACCTCTGCCTACTCTGGGCTGCTCTCATCCTATCGCGAATCAACTGGATCTTCGCGGTCATCTCCTCCACAATCTGCGGCCCTAAGATACCGCTCTCACTGAGCTCCATCCAACAGGTGGGCGATCTGCATCTCCTCCCATAAAGAGCCTCAAACGGTGCCATCTGAATGGTCTCCTGGTAGCTGTTGTTGTAAGAGAACTCTACTAAGGGCAAATGATGATCCCAGCTACCTCCGAAGTCTAAAACGCATGCTCTGAGCATGTCCTCGAGATTCTGAATAGTCCGCTCTAATGTCCGTCGGTCTGCGGATGGAATGCTGTGCTGAAACTCAAACGAGTGCCCAAAGCCTCCTGAAGCCTCTTCCATAACCGGCTGGTAAACTGGGTGCCTCTATCGGACACGATACATGTGGGAACTCCGTGCAGTCGTACAATCTCATCAATGTAAATCTGGGCATACTGAGCAAATCCGAAAGTCGTCTTCACCGGTAGGAAGTGAGCCGCTTTCGTCAAACGATCCACGATCACCCAGATGGAGTCATACCCTCGACTAGTTCTGGGTAGACCCACAATGAAATCCATAGAGATCTGTTCCCATTTCCACTCAGTAATGGGTAACGGCTGTAGCTCTCCCGCGGGCCTCTGGTGCTCAGCCTTGACTTGCTGACAAGTCAGGCATCTCGACACAAAATCTGCAATGTCCCTCTTCATACCGTCCCACCAGTAAACATCTCTCATATCGCGGTACATCTTGGTGGAACCGGGATGAACACTATATACCGACCGATGTGCTTCCTCAAGAATCTCGCGCCGCAATCCCTCAGCATCTGGTACGCACAGTCTAGCTCCAAATCGTAGTATCCCCTGATCATCGATCACGAACTCGGAAAATCTACCCTTTCCCATCTATGTCCTGATCTCTGAACAGCGGTCATCACTGTGTTGTGCCTCGTATATACGGTCAAGCAACTGTGGGCGTGCACGAACGTGCGCAATCTGTCCTCCGATCGGCGTAAACTCGAACTGTACCCGGCTGTCACATAAGATCTGCCAATCTGCCGGCGACTGCCTCTGTACTGCGCTCAAGCAGGATAGACTACCCCCGGGCCTCCTGCTCAAAGCATCCGCCACTACATTCGCCCTGCCCGGGTGATACAAGATCTCACAATCGTATTCCTTCACCAACTCCATCCATCGGCGCTGTCTAAGGTTCAGGTCTCGCTGCTGAAATATATACTTTAAGCTCTTGTGGTCAGTGAATATCTGGCACGACTCTCCATACAGATAATGTCGCCAGATCTTGAGTGCAAAGACCACTGCAGCCATCTCCAGATCATGAGTGGGGTAATTGTGTTCATGTTTCTTTAATTGCCGCGAAGCATACGCGATCACCCTGTCATGTTGCATCAAAACGCACCCTAGCCCCACTCGTGAAGCATCACAGTAGACCACAAATCCGCCTGATCCTGAAGGCAATGATAGCACTGGTGTCGTAGTCAGTAGAGCCCGTAGCCGCTGGAAACTGTGCTCACACTCCTCCGTCCAATCGAAGCGAACTCCCTTCCGGGTCAACCCGGTTAAAGGTGTAGCAATGCGAGAGAAGTCCTGCACAAATCGCTTGTAATAGCCTGCCAGCCCTAGAAAGCTGCGAACCTCCGTCACTGAAGTGGGTCTAGGCCAACTCCGAACTGCCTCGATCTTCCTCGGGTCGACACATATACCATCTCGTGTAATCACATGCCCCAAGAAGTCTACGCTGTCTAGCCAGAAAGCACACTTTGAAAATTTGGCGAAAAGCTGATGCTCCCTCAAGGTCTGCAGTGTAATCCACAGGTGCTGCTCGTGCTCCTCTCTACTCTGAGAATACACCAAGATACCGTCAATGAACACTATGATGAACAGATCAAGATACGGCCGAAAAATGCGGTTCATCAAGTCCATGAATGTTGCTGGCGCGTTGGTGAGTCCGAACGACATCACCAAAAGCTCATAATGGCCGTAACGTGTGCGGAAGGCTGTCCTAGGAATGTCCTCCTGTCGAACCAGCAGCTGATGGTAGCCTGATCGCAAATCGATCCTCGAAAAGTATCCTGCCCCTTGAAGCTGGTCGAACAAATCGTCGATGCGTGGCAAAGGATACCGGTTCCGCACTGTCACCTTGTTCAGCTGGCGGTAGCCGATACACAAACGCATACTGCCGTCCTTCTTTTTGACAAACAGGACTGGAGCACCCCAAGGAGAAACACTGGGTCGAATAAGTCCCTTATCCAGCAAGTCCTGCAACTGGCCCTTCAATTCTCGAAGCTCCACCGGGGCCATCCGATAAGGCGGTACAGAAATAGGCCCCGCGCCAGGAACCAAATCAATACAGAAAGAAATATCATGCTCGGGCGGTAGCCCAGGAAGCTCGTCAGGGAACACATCAAGGAACTCGCTAACAACCGGAACCCGATCCATCGGAACCTCTGTAGCTCTAGTATCGCAAACATAGGCGAGAAATCCCTGACATCCCTTCCGCAAAAGCTGTCCAGCGCGAAAAGAAGAAATCACACTGTGAGGGGTGGCACCACGGTCCCCCAGCACAAAAACAACCGACTCGCCGGGAAAACAAAATCGAACTGTCTTCTCGCGGCAGTCAACAGAAGCATAGCACGTGGCTAACCAATCCATGCCCAAAAGAACGTCGAAGTCCAACATTTCAAGAAAGATCAAATCGACCGGCAACTCTCTCTTGCCAATACGGACGGTACAGGATCGGAACACGTGCCTAGCAACGAACGACTCTCCCACAGGAGTAGTCACAACAAGTGGCTGGTCAAGCAAACCGGACTCTCTACCCAAACTCGGCACAAAGTGTGTGGATACGTACGAGTGCGTGGATCCGGGATCGAATAACACGTGTGCATCAACCGAACATACAGGAAGGATACCTGAGACCACCGCATTGGACGCCTGCGCGTCCTGATGCGTCAAAGCAAAAACTCGTGCCTGTCCTCCACCTGCAACTAACTGTCCCCTGCCGGCCGCTGACTGCCCTCTACCTCGGTCACCTCATCCTCTATGAGCAAATCCTCCGCGACCACGACCTCTCTGTGCATGCGTCTGACGCGGAGTAACAGTAGGTACTATCGGCAATGCCGTCTGGGGTGGTGAAGGTGGTAATGTAACATGCGGTGCTGCCGCCTCACTCCGGGGTACCTCCGGACAATCTCGCACACGATGATAAGAACTCCCGCAACGGTAACATCCCGATGATGGTCGCTGACCCTCCTGGGGATATGAGCTAAACAATCGGCCTCGTCTCGAATCTCTGCCACCTGCAAGGTGCCTGTCACGACGCCGGAAAGGCCGTCTCTGCACTGAAGTATCTGCACGAACTCTCTTCGGCTCTGGGACTGCCGAAGTCTCAGCAAGGCGCTCCTCAACTAATAATGCTGCATCTACTGCGGCTGCGTATGTCTCGTAATGCTGCGTGCTGATAGCAAGGAATAGTGGTGTAAGCAAGCCTCGGACAAATCTCTTGACTCGCAACTCCTCAGTAGCCACTAGATACGGAGCATAAACTGATAGCTCGGTGAACAACACATCGTACTCTGCCACTGACATCTCTGGCGTCTGGCGTAAGGACTCGAACCTGCGTGCTCTAGCATCCCTAACACTCAGGGGAAGAAAGCGGGCAAGGAATAGCGCCACGAACTCTGTCCAGGTCATAGGAGGAAGACCTGCTGCTCTACCCTTCTCGACTGATTCGCACCATTTCTGCGCAAGACCTTCCAGGCGAAAGCTCGCGAACTCAACCCATCTCGCATCTGCGCATCTAAGTGAACGACATATCCGCGCCATACTATCAATGAAAGACTGTGGATCCTCGGCCACATCGGTGCCTGTGAGGACCGGAGGCTTCAGCCTCATAAACTCTGACAGCGATACTGTAATAAGCTCTGTAGTCGCAGGTGCAACTGCCTGAACTGTGGGTACCACCGCGGTCTCTACAACGGGTGGGACTACCTCTGGTCGCTGCGCTCGAAGTGTCTCAACTAGAGATCCCATCATCTGGCGCATCTCCTGCATACTGGATCCCATCGTCTGGCGTATCTCCTGCACACCAGCCCCTAACATAGCAATCTGATCTGTCACGGCTGGAACAGCCTGCTCGGGCACAATCGGTGTACTACCCGGATCAGTCCTCGTCTCGGACGAGACAACTCGAATCTCGGCCCTCGCGGCCGCACTCTGCGCCCTCGTAGTCTTTGGCGGCATAATGGCTGAAAGGAACAATAGGATTCGATAAGGATACGGAAATCGAATCGCAAAAATGTACCTACTCAAGAAGGAATTTAAATCAACAAGTCCTAAGGTCGCGTAGGCGGAGTACCGTGTCGTGAGTATGCCGCGGAACATACACAAGCTACGCTACCCTGCTCCAGCTACCTACTCCATCATACCAGGGTCATCCTACACTCCGAAAGGTAAAACCTACGCTCTGATACCAACTTTGTCACGACCCAAGGTTTGGCCCGTGACCGGCACTTAACCACGTAACGTCTACAGGCGTAACGCGACCAAGTGAACCGAAAACCCAGAAATCAAACCAGAGAAAGTATAGAGTGTTATAAGTTTAAAATGAAAGCACTTACAAACATGATAAGAAATCTAAGTAAACAATCACCGAGATAGCAATATACGACGCCGTAGCGAAGATCAAGGTCCATAAGTGGGAACATCACAGATAGGATAAACTGCAAGTACAGTCGGCTCACAACGAGCTCGACACCAGAAAACAAATAATATACAACATCGTCCTCACACTGTCTCTAAGTCAAATACATACATGGTAGATGGAGAATACTAGATACAACAATGTACATAACTGAAAGATAGACAGATACCGTACAAAACCCACCTATCAGCAAAAGAGCTAGTACACCAACTGTGGGGGTATCTGTGTCAAAAGATGCAAACGCAGCCTGCCGCGACTACTCCGAAGGGCAACCTGCAAACACTGTGGCACAACGGGGGTGAGTTGCCAACTCGTGAATAGAGATAACATATAAAGGTAATCGCGAGCATGCACGTACTGCGCTACTATATCATATGCCAACAGATGATATCAAGATGTGATAAGCAGTATGTGCACTAATCATGCAAGTACTCTATCAGGTAATGTAACTACAGGATGAGGTACAATAATAAATGCTGAGCATGGGCAATATAATATCTACACGGAATGGCAACGTGGAATATATAATCGGTGTCCATCAATGCACCCAGATCCCCCAAATAGCTCAGGCGCCGGCACTCTCATCGGCCCTCAAATCCTGTACATCTCTGAGAATCCCGAGTGTCCAACATCGGCACCCAAATATCATAAATACTCGTGTCCAGCATCGACACGCAAATCCTCATCCATCGGGCCCCGTCAGTCCGGGTCAGCCCACGGGCTCCGTCTGCGGTATCGGCCCTCGGTCCCGGCAGTACGGATCACCCAGCATCCATCTATAGACTCTGATCAGTACTCTCCGGATAACTGTCAGGTCCAACCAATCACCGGTAGGTAGTATTCCCTCTGCCAGCCTCACCGTCTTTTACACAGAGAAACCGTTCTCGCCCCGGGGTACCATACCGGGTCCACCATGTACCCGTAATCGGCCTCAACCAGCTCCTCGATTCGGGTTCACATATATCACTCTAGCACCGAGGAAACACATGGTGGACGCACCGAACGGTTCCCAAATCCAGAAATCACATGTAATGCAAACCAATAAGCAAGTCAATGATCCGATATGATATGTGCATCAAATATGAATATCATGTCAAGTCACATATAGATAAGCTACAATATAATGATCCGATGTGATATATGCATCAAGTATGAATATCAAGTCATGTCACATATAAATGAGCTACAATGTAATGATCCGATGTAAATTCTACAGTGTGAGTGTCATGGCAATTACTAACGGTGTGTGTGTAACATGCAGGATGGTGCTCGTGCAGCATGGACCGTTAGTAATGGTGCGGTGTTCTATCAGTTCTAGTTTATATCCATATAGCAGGGAATGCAGTATGCATTAAATAGTAACCATGCACAGTCAATGTATGTAAATGTAGCTATAAGGTCCTATCAGCCCTGACGTAGAACGCCATGCGGGCGATATCCCCGTAGATGTTAAATCTACTCACTGCAATCTCTTGCTAGGTATAGCTAACAACTTGTTTTCCCTTCTGCGCGGCGTCCGTCGTACTCGCCTGCGAACCTAGAATTACACAATACATCATACATAAGCTTGACATCACACAAACACGACATTAAGGCCGAACAAGTAACTCGTGTCGTGAACCAAGCGCGCGTGTGCACAATACGCTAAAACGTGTGATTACGCGCCTGAAGTCACTCCGACGCGTCGCGATACGCAGAAACCCAAAACCCACAAACACGTATCACGCATGTCACGAAGACTAAAAATACGGGAAAATAGGTAATCACCTCCAGATTTTTATACAGAAAAGATATTGTAAAACTATATATACCAAAATAATTCACATAGCAGCAGACACCCACACCCCAAACCCCAACCCACAGAACCCCCATCTGGCAGCAAATTACGGCCAGAATGCATATTTCGGCAGCCTGGGTAGGGAATTGGGCTCCCAGGTTTTGTGTGTGCACTCTATACCCCCCATACATGCTACAGTAACCTCTAGTTTCACTCTGAAAAATCTCGGGTAGCAGCAGATCCTACAAGGCCCTATTTCTAGTTAAAATCCACACTTTTGCACTAAAATGGAACTTTAGGGTATTTTTGTGCAAACTGAAACAAAACCTGGCCTAAGATAGCTCTAATAACACATAATAGAGCTAACACAACTAACAAAACCCTAATCTAACATGTGAATCACAAATATCCCTTAATATCACTAAAAATGCACAAAAAAGTGATTTTTACTAAAGAATACAACAAGTCTAAGGAAAAGAAGTGCTAATACGAGTTAATACCTTCTAAGAACCTTGTAAAACACCAAAAGTTCCAGCTTTTCCTTCTAGTATGCAGATTCGCCTTTGAACACCTCAAAAACCTCACTTTTCCATGATTTCGTGAAGAAAATGAGTTGATATCTATAGGGTTTTGTGTATAGATCAAAGGGAAATGAAAAAGGAGAAGAAATATGGAGGAAGAGGGGGTTTCTCTGCTGGAATTCCTGCAGAATTCTCAAGTGGGGAAGAGAGAGAGAGAGAGAAGGGAAGAAAATGGGGTCAAAAGTCAACATTTCACCTAACCACCATGCTCATTTGTTTAATGGATTTGAATTATAAAATGGGGTTTTGAAAAGATTAAAATGGTGGGGAATAAGTTAGCAACCATGCCAAAAGAATATGGCTAACACTTAAACCTATGTCTCAAAAATGGCTAAGTGTGCACTAACACATGAAAATTCCCAATATGCAAACACTACTAAATATAACTAATAATCCTAGGAACATATATATAATAACACGTACAATCACTAATTATCACGAAAAACACTCAACGGAAAGTCAAAGTGTTACACCATCTCCTACACGAAGAAAATGGACGCCAGGACAGTCCTCCCGGCCAGTCTCGGGAGACAATGGGAGGAGCCGTTGCTACCATTTGGTTCTATTCTGTTCGTATCAGCTAACGCCATCCCAGCTCCTCAAGCTCCGGTAACAGAAAAACCGGCCTCGAAAGGAAAGAGGCCAAATGTGGTGATCTCGAAGGCACCCCAGTCGAAACGCAAGTCGCTGTTTGAACGACTTTCCTTGGACCCAGCTGGGGGCAAGGCCATCAACACGAACAAAGCAACAAGGTGTCTCGAGCAAGCTCCGGCGGTGCCCCTAACAACCTCTCAATCGAGTGTCTTCTCTAAGCTCCCCGCCAATCGACTCACAATGGCTTCCTGGATAACGGATGCCCGCCAAGCCCTCAAAATCGAGAAGCTAAGACAAAAAATGCTTAGATACAGAGCCAACAAAAGGGCTAGGGCTCCTCGTAGGCTGAACATCAGGAGGATCGAAGAATAGGGTTACCCCGCCAAAGATGAGGAAATGACTGGATATGTGATCCACACTGTCTACATGGTGGGCACGCGCAGCAATAGCAAGGATGGGGCCACCACACCACAAATCCAATCTGGCATGAATTTGGCTGCCACTTTCCAAGACCAGCATCCTCTGGGTGGTAATGAAAACCCTTCCAGTGAGGCTGATAAGCAGAGAGATCCCTCGGTTCATGAGGAGTCGGGCTCGGAAAGCAAAGTGGAGCCAATCTTCCGTCCCAAGAACGCAGAGCAGCAACTGTTGGGATTCCTTAGCATCTAGACTACGGTTTGCAAGTATCACACATGCCACAACAAAAAATTAAAGGGGGTGCTAAGCAATCAACCTAATGATCATACTAGAAAACTAGGGTAACCAAACATGTAATCCAACATTAAAAAGAGAAGTGAATGAAAATACAACCTTTGTAGATCCGGTCCTTCACTTCTAAAGCTCCGTGTTGATGTCCCTTCGCTGCGATCATCGTAGTCCCGAACTCTAGAATGGATTACCCCGGAGAAATGATCAAGCTAGCTCCTTGACTTCGAGGTCGAAGATGATCTACGTCGAGGTGACTCAAACTCAAGCTCCATCTTCACTAGGTCATGAACTTTGTGAAGAGAACACCCTAAACTAAATGGCAAGTAGAAGAGGATGATGAAATAGGAAATGGGTTCACTTTAGATTTTGATTTCTCACTTCGTTTCTTCACTTAAAAAAAATCTTGCAAGCTTTTCTTCTTTTGGATGAAGAAGTAGAAGAAGAACAAATGAATAATGAGAATAGAATAAACAAGTGAAGATAATTATCATTTGCAACCATGGGTGAGTTAGTTTTATCCACTAATCTTTGTAGAGACTAAACCATGGTTCAAGTTAATGGTTTGGTTAATAAATATCATAAGTGAGACAAAGTTAGTGGACTTGGTCAATGAATGCTTCAAGCTTCATGAAGCTTCAAGCATGACAATGTTCTCACTAATTTTGAATTACAAAGTAAATATAAACCTTTACCATTAACTTAAATATGGTGTAAGTCACACACGTACCCAAGTTTGCATGTATCATCAAGCATGATACAATCATGTACACAAACATATATCACATATACATTATGTGCACATCAAGTGAGAAATACAATCTTAAGTGAACCAATACTAGTTAATGTAAAGTAATATATCAAATATATAATTATACATTAAAACATTAAATCAACACTTGATTTAATGATCCGGTCATATCGCATATAACCGACTAATATCTAGTGTATCAAAGTATCGAATCAACACTTGATTCGGTAACCCGGCTATATCGCATATAACCGACCGATGATACAAATCGCGAGAATAGAATACAGTATCGCATACACGTATTATTCTCGGTCCCGTACACATCTCATATGCGCTCCTATTTCGTTTCACTTGAGCGAGGAAACCTCTGTGTAGGACTCTAAAGACTCGTCAATACGCCGGCAGTAGGTGGTGATCATATCAGACACCCACAAGCCGCAAGCGGCCTGCTAAACGTAACGACCATCCTGGTATTGAGTGATCAAAAGATCAACGAGCAAGCCTGCTCACACTCATGCGAATCCAATCAGTAACACTTACCGCACAGTACGGTTTGTTCGTCTGATATATTGCATATCTCGCCTAGGGGTGGTAAACGTCAGACCCCAGTAGCTTGATAAGTCATGCCGATGTAAGGTCCATAACGAGCGTTAAACTACTGATAACACATACCGGTAAATCACATCAACCCTGGCCAGGGATTTCCAGTTATGGCCAGTCGATCATAGCGCAACATCAACCCCCAATACTGGGAGAGACGAATCCCCTCCTATCGCTCATTGCCTCCATGTAACTCGGGACTGTACCCAAAAACCATCTGTTTGCACGACTCAGTAAATCCGTGGTAGGGTGGAAATCGAAGCACAGTGGGAGACACATAAGACTCTATGACGATCTCGGGTCAACAGACTAAGCCGTACCAGTGTCACCAGAGAACTGCCATCTGACGGAGGTATAATACGATCTGGGAGTTCTCAGCGAGTCCGTTCAGTGTACCCAGTCTCCACTGAGCACCCGTATATCATCTCTGATGTCTAACACCAATGTATATGGGAACATCCATCGCTCATCACACGGGTCGAGAAGATATACGCTAGTCTACTCTGGAATATCGATGCTCCGTCTCGACATTCCCACAACTAGGAACATTGAAGGATGTACTCATGGACTACCCAGGCCCCACTAGTATGATCTGCATCATAATCCTGGAAGTCGAGTACACATCCTAAGGGTTTTATCAACATGTAACAGAGAGACAATAAGTATACATGTTAAGATAAAGAGCAACCAGATAGCATACTATCATGTCGAGCAAGAAAGTCCTCCCTATATATGTCCCAGCATCCACTATCATATGCATCTCATGTACAATAATGGCCTCTAGGGCATACATACAACTAACAGCAACTTCTCCTAGTGCTCCGAAAATAGCTCAGAAGCAAAGACAAAGAGATGGCCGAGCTCTACTAAAGAATTGACGACTTGACGAATGTCGTGATGCAGCTCACGGCCCAAGTTGCCTCTCATCCGCCCAATCAAGTGCAGGGCTCTGCTCATGAACCGAGAAATGGTGTCCCGAGGCAACCAACGCCTGTTTCCTCAAATCCAAAGGTGGGCAGACCGCATGAAAGTCAGTCGCATCCTATCTCAGGAAATGTCTTGGCTACCGATGACAGTAGCCCGCTAACTCAAGATCAAATCATGGATTTGGTTGCCAACAAAGTGAAAACATTGGTAGACAAAGCCGAAGCGCAAAAAGATGTTAGCATTAGCGGGAGACCTTTTCCTGCTCAGTATGATCTGGTAGATTTTCCCAGCGGCTATGTCATCCCAAAATTTGGAAGATTTGATGGGACGGGAAATGCGAATCAGCACATCGCCCATTTTAAAGCCTCATGCAGGAATACTGGGGTAATGATGCGCTTCTCCTTCGCCAGTTCGTTAATAGCTTAACCAATGTCGCTTTCGACTGGTACGACAGCATACCAGATGTCTCTGTTACTACTTTTGTCCAAATGGAATCTCTGTTCCAACAAAGGTTCATCAGTGTCAGCAATAAGATCACCATTGTCGACCTCGTAAGGACCAAGCGAAAGAACAATGAAAGCAACACAGATTTTATAACCCGATGGCGCAATCTCTCCGTCAAATGCGAACCACCGATAGAGCATGACCAATCTGTCAATCTCCTTGTCGGAAATCTCAACAATTGGATGGCCCCGTTTCTATGCACCGCGGGTCTCAAAACATTCCAAAAGCTGACCAGGAAAGCCAGATGTTGGAGCGCTCAAAGCAGGAGTCCTCCTCTGATTCCCAAAATAACAATAGGTCATGGAGAAACCGAAAGGACAATAATCGTAAAGGCGGAAGTTCCGACGATACTGAATCTTTCAACACTTCGGCTAACAGAAATAAGCAAGGGATGAGCGGGCCTAATGCTAACCAGCCTCGGAAGCCGGTGTTCGGTGAGGGAGGAGAAGCTCCACTGAAAGACAAGCTAGATAAGGTCTATTCCTTTAGAAGGGACAATGTCCGTAAAATATTCAAAGACGACCTAAGAAATGATCTACAATTGTCAGAATCAAAAAGACCGCTAGAATAGAATATGACCGACGACCCCTAATACTGCCCCTGTCACAGAATGATAGGTCATGCCATTGAGGACTGCTTCGTCTTCAAAGATTGGGTCAAAAAGCAATACAAGGAAGGAGAGATAGAACTGTCTAAAGGCGTGTTAACAAACAGTCAAGCTGCGACCGCCAATTTCATACAAATGGAGACTGAAGTCCTTTGGGAACCTGATTCTCTCAGACATCTGCATTTGTCTAAAAAGTGCTGACCACCACGTCGTTAAACTGGAAACAGACGACCACCACGTCGTAAAACTGGTAACAACGACCCCTAAGTCGTTAAACTGGGGATGTAAAAATGTGTAAATAAAATTTTTTTAAAAAAATTTAATAATAAAGAGCTGAAATGATGGGGCAACTTGCAATAAAAATCTGCGAGTAAAAATAAAGATGAAAATATAGCTGAAATGATGGGGCAACTCGCAATAAAAATCAGCGAGTAAAAATAAAGATGAAAATAAAGCCGAAATGATGGGGCAACCGTGAATAAATAGCCGAAATGATAAGGCAATCGCGACCTTCGTGATAACAAAAACCGAAATGATAGAGCAATCGCGGTAAAAAAATGGCGAATGATGAGTCGCTTCTGGTACCATATTCCAGTGCAGCGATACTGACGCCAACCAAAACTCAAATCCCCAACGGCGAATGATGAGTCGCACCTGGTACCATATTCTAGTGCAGCGATGCAGACGCCAACCAAAATCCAAATTCTTAAACGGCAAATGATGTGTCACTCCTGGTACCATATTCCAATACAGCAATTCAGACGCCAACCAAAATCCAATTTCCCAAAATTCTTCCAGCCCTACGGTTAGTCCCCAAATTGACTACCGTAAACAATCTACTGGCTCAAATAATTCTCATCATACCCATACCCCACCGCAATCACCAGTCATGTGGCCGGTCTCCGCCCTAGGAATTATGCTCTATTTAGGAAGACCCACTCATGTGTTCTCACGATGCATGAGGAGATCAAAACTTACGGGATCCTCACTACTCGTAAGAAAACACCTGCGCGGGATCCTTATGACTCACGAAGAAAATCACACATGGGAGTCCCCACGAATCCCAAGGAGAAAGTACACCTACGAGATCCTTTCGACTCGTAGGGAGAATGCTTTTATGGGACCCTTACGGCTCATAATATTGAAAAGCCTTAGGTGATAGGGACCTAAACCTGTCTCCTAAGCCAACGCTCCCCAACAAGAAAAGGCAAATGATGAATTCCTCCTTGCACCTGAGCTTCAGTTTCAACAACGCTGATGCCGACCCCAACCCCCAAATTCCAAACTATTAATCCAATAGACCCCTAAGTCTTTAAACTGGGAACAGATGAGCTCTAAGTCGTTAAACTGGAAACAGAAGACCCCCTAAGTCTTTAAACTGGGAACATACGACCTCTAAGTCGTTAAACTGGAAATAAAAGACCCCTAAGTCTTTTAACCGGAAATAGATGACCTCTAAGTCGTTAAACATGAAACAGATGACCCCTAAGTGATTAAACTGGAAAAGAGGGAAATCTCCTCATGGCAAATGATGATTCGCTCCTGGTACCATATTCCAGTGAAGCGATGCTGATGCTAAACCAAAACCAAAATCCCCAAATCCTCTCATGGCAAATGATGATTCGCTCCTGGTACCATATTCCAGTATAGTGATGCTGATGTCAAACCAAATCAAATCAAACCAACAACCCCTGCGGCGGAATCATAGTTCATCTCAGAATGCACCCCTTGTCGAAATCATGCTTCGCCTCGGAGTATCTACCTTCCCTGTCGGAATTATGCTTCGCCCGGGAATCAGCCTCTACATCAAAACCAGTGACACTCCGTGCCAGGGACAAGTCAACCAGCGACCTCCTTGTCGGAATTTTTCTTCGAATCGGAATCAAGTCAACATGCGACCTCCTCGTCGGAATTATGCTCCGCCCTGGAATCAAGTCAACAAGCGACCCCCTCGTCGGAATTATGCTCCGCCCTGGAATCAAGTCAACAAGCCAACAAGCGACCTCCTCGTCGGAATTATGCTCCGTCCTGGAATCAAGTCAACCAACGGCCTCCCTGACGGAATTATGCTTCGACTCGGAATCATTTCAACCAACGACATCACCGTCGGAATTAAGCCCCGCCTCGGAATCAAGTCACTAACAAGCTCTCCGTCGAAATCATGCTTCGTCTCAGAATGCACCCCGTGTCAAAATCATGTTTCGCCACGGAGTATCTTCTTTCCCTGTCGGAATTATGCTTCTCCTGGGAATCAACCTCTGCGTAGAAATTATGCTTCGGTCATAATGTCTCCGCCTGTCGGAATTATGCTCCGACCCCCTTTGGAATCATGCTCCGATCCCTGGAATCCTGTTGCGCTCTTCGGAATCATGCTCCGATCCCTGGAATCATGTTGTGCTCTTCGGAATCATGCTCCGATCCCTGGAATCATGCCTCTATTCTTCGGAATTATGCTCCGAGCCTCGAAATTATGCTCCGATCCTCGGGAATCATGCTCCCCGAGGGATGCTCTGACCCCGGAATGATGTTCCACCTCGAAATCCAGCTTCACGATCGATTAATTTCATGCAAAAAACTCATATGCGCGGTGTGCATTTATTGAAGGAGGCACTTTGTTGGGGTCAAAATTTGCACCCTAGTTGACCGGGTCAAAGTCAAGGTCAACCCCAAGTAAGCGGGCCGAAGCCCAAGTATGTGGGCCCATGCCCAAGTCGAGCCCCGCGGCCGGACTCCCCCATGCCGAAAAAAAATCATGTAATAAATAATTTTGATATAATTTTTTATGCATGAATGTAAGAAAATGGGCATAGAGCCAAATTTCTGTAAAGCCCATGGCTTATGTGCAAAAGAAATGAGCACATGAGATAAGGGATGAGCAAAATGCCATTTTGTAATGCCTAAAGGGCTATGTGTAATTTTGTATGCCTATATAAGGCAACATGATAATGAAATAAAATAGACTTTTTCACTTCTCTCAAACTCTAGGGTTTGTGCCTCCTTCTCCCATCTCAATGTTCTAAACCTTCTCCTTTTTTTGAATTAAATCAAGAGTTTCACTCTTCCTTTTCCAAAAATAAATAGTTTTTCACCACAAAACCCACAAAGGGGAGCTCAGATATTTCATCAGATCTCAAAAGGGGAGATTTTTAAATCTCACCCCCTCTCATCCAAGATCCGGTCAACAGAGAGGAAAAAAAGGAGACCCATCTCCAAAAATCCCACTTTGGGGAAGATCCATGGCTCAAGGGGGAAGACCCTTTCATCAGCTTCAAAAATATCTTAGGAGTTTAACTCCTATATATATATATATATATATATATATATATACAAAATAATAAATCTTTCTATTTGGGAATACAACTCCTACTATAGGGACTAAGCCCACTATCTGTCAGGAGTTCAACTCCATAAGTCAAATCGGGAGCACAGCTCCCAGTGGAGGGACTAAGTCCCTTTTCTTTCTGACGCCCGGCACCAACGTGCCAAGCACGTTGGGCGCCCGGTGGCCGCGTGCCAAGCACGTGGGGCGTCGGCGCCCGCGTTCCAAGCACGTGGGGCGCTAGCGCCCAGCGCCTGCGTGCCACGCACGTGAGGCGCTGGCCCCCTACGCGTCCTTTGGACACTTTTTCCCCTTTTATATATGTATATATATATACACACACACACACTCCACGACACTGTCCCTGTTAGAAAAAATTTCTAACGGGGCGCTGCCCCATACCCCGCAAGGGGGCTGCTAGCCCCCTTGACCCCCAGCCCGCTATCTGGGTAGCGGAACCCCATAAAAACTCTGCGGTCCCCCCGATATATCCAATTCCCCTCCAAAACACAACACTGCACATTGAGTTCGCATAACCTGTTTGACCCGTCAATCGGAGGTTCTCTCGCTCCAAAGGAAAGGGGTAATTAACGACACCTTAGTTCGCGGCTGCCGGAGATTCGGATCCCCACAATCAATAACCCCCCGTCTACCCTAGGCAGAGGGAATCTGTAGTACGCCTGACAAGCGCGCGTATTCCCAGCTCAATGGGGTGACGAAAAACACCCTACACAAACGTCCAATGACCGTGTCCAAACTCAAATACCAAAACCAAGTTTTCACAAATCGGAAATTCAAAATCAGCAACTTAGAAAAACGCTCGCAGATTCTAGCATAGGTGAAATTTAGAGATTTTGCATATAGAGTAGGCCTATAAATCGAATAACAGAGCCATGAACCAAAAATCACACCGTAACACCAAGACCAGACGCATATTGCGGCCTGGGGGAATAAATCTGCGGCTTGGGTAGGGATTTAGGGTCACGGGTTTCTAGGGTAAATTCCTGGTAGCCTGCATACCTCTCTGTGTTGGGAAGTTATTTTATAGAGCTCTCGGGTCATAGCAGATTCTATTAGATCATCACATATCATAAAAAACCGATGTTGGGGAAATTCTATGTTCGTGTTTTAGGGTTCTAGTCTTAAGTTTGTCCAGAATATCATCACTAAAGGTCTGTAGTCACTAACTGAACCTCAATTGCATCTCTACAAATCAAAACATCCCCAAAAATCATCTTAGAAATTTCCAAGATCACTGATCTAGCTTAATCGAACTCTAAACACAAATAGGAAGTTAAGAAACTAGATAATAAGAAGAAAAGTGATGGGTTTACCTCTTGGAGCAACTGAAGAAAATTCCAAAATGATTCAAAGTGCTCAAAATCCAAACTTGTGCTCACCATATGGTGTAGGATGAGGTGGAGCACAATTTTTGTGATGGAAGCCATAAGTTTTGAGGTGGTTTTTAAGATGATTTGGTGGTGGTAGTAAGGTGGAGGAAGCAGAGGAGGAGATGAAGATGAAGGATGATGAAGGGAAGGAATGAAGGATAAGGGAATGGTTAAGGACCATACACCCTCTCTCTCTCTCCCCTTATCATTCGCACTCTCTCTCTCGTCCATGCTTCCAAGTCCCTCTCAACAAAATATCTTTTTCTTTTTTTTCTTCCTCTCACATATAAAATGACAAGTCCACAAATACAAATCAACCATGCATGAAACAATGAAATGTGGCATGGTGCACTAGCCATGGTTATTAGGAAGTTGGATTGGCTTAATGCATGATTAGCAGTGCACTAATCAAGTTTAACATAAACTTGCATATAATTAATCGCATAATTATTTATAAAATGTTCAAATCTAATAAATGCCTTTATAATTAATAATTCATATTAATATCCAAATTTTTTCCATTATATCGGTATATAATTATACTATTTTACGAAAACCCCAAATTCATACTCGAATAATTTTTGTGAAATTTATTTTTTTTATTATTTAAATTCCAGAAATATTATTCTATATTCCTGAAATGTTACAATCTCCCCCCTTAAATAAATTCGGTCCCCGAATTTAAATTTAAACGCCCAAATACTAAAACATTTCAGTAATCAGTCAAATCAACGGGGCTCCAAAATCATGAAACACTCAAATATACCACAACGCATCGTGTGCGCATGAAAACGAGTGCGAAATTCAAAATCGAAACTCCGTCAAGCGTTACGCAATCATAGGAGTTATGATGAAAATGCTAGCCTCGAAATCCACTGCTATTCTCAAATATACTATAATCAGTATCATAATACATATAGTGTACGCATCCTTATAAAACCCTCTAAAAGCTGAATACAACACATGCAACATTCTTTCCAAATCGCCGTGTGATGCGTAACTCACGGTACATGTGGCGGACGGTCATTTTGTAAAGAAATAGATATATGTCTATATATATTTTGCTCGAAATATACGTCCCTCCTTTTTTTTTGAAATATCTCAAAAGGTTTCCCTTGTAAAAGTTCGTTTCACTAAGGACAACTAGGAAATAGCTAGAGTATAGCTCCTTTTAGAAAACCACTTGGTAAATATTGATGCATGCAAAAATACTCAGGTACTGTCCTCAAACCAGTCCTGCTCAGCTACTTTATAATATAGCACCTATCATAAAAATATGATGCTCATAATTAAATCATCCTTAAAAGGTGTATCCAATATCACGTGTGTTTGGTGCGCAAGGAAATCCAATTCAAATACAAGTGCCGTGAATGTGCACAGAAGCCAAAACTAAGTGGAACAGGTATGCACGAAAGAATCTGTCAAGTGCAACGGGTGTGCACGACAATAATATCAAGTGCATCTAGAGTGCACGAAAATCTCAATCAAGTGCAACAAACATGCACAAAAAGTCTCGATCAAGTGCATCCGGTGTGCACAAAATCACATATAGTGCACCCAATATGCGCGAAAATCCAAATCAAGTGCATCAGGTCCGCACAAAAATGTCTAGTGCAATAGAGTGCACGAAAACAAATATCAAGTGCACTAGGTGTCCGAAAACTCGTCAATGTCTTAGAAGTGCATAAAAACGACATCAAGTATACCAAGGTGTATAAAATCATAAACGTGTGCAATAGCGTGCACAAAATCCGTATCAATGCACTTCAAGCACATGTGAGCTATACCGGGTGCATAAGTCAAGTCAAGTGCATACGTCATGCATGAAGTCAAATCGACTATATCAAAATGTTGGGATCCGGCGCATGCACAGCGGAGGCCGCGACCGAGGCAGAAGTGAAAACAAAAATTCTTGCGAGCACTGGAGTCCCGTAAATCCCAAGATTCGAACCATATACCTAAACTAGCTATACTACGAGTGCAAGGGTTGAAGAAATACAAACTTTATCGCGTGTCCACCCAATTGTGGAAGACCCCTCCAGGCTCGTAGCCTCCAGGAACACGCTTAAGCATGGACCACTCTTGCTGAAGACGATCCACCCGAGGGAACGCGGAGGAAGCTCAAACCGACGGCCCAAAGTTGCTAGGTTTGGATGGCCGGTGATATAGGAATACTTCACTATATTTTTCTCTCTAGAATCTTGCTTGAAAATGAAAGCAAGAAGAAGAAGGAGAAGGAGAAGATGAAGCATGATCTAACTATGGAGGAGATGAAGAAAATCCTCAAGTCAACTAGTAAAAGGGGATGGCTACAAAATATCAACCATGGTGCAAATAGTGCAGCCAAATGAAATAACAATATAAAAAACCAAGCCATGCCTCTTGACCATGCTCATGCCACCTCATTTCCAATTTAATTTTCCAAAAGATAAAATCAAATATGAGGTGTCCTTCTTCTAGAAGTATTCCCGTAAAAATATGGAATATTTGACCTGGTATATGTATCGCTACATATGCGCGTATCCGTATAAAAATACGGATAGCACCAAAGAGAGAAAATGAATAATGAACAATCATACTAAAATATATGTATCAAAATACACATATAAATTATTAAACCAAAAGCTGATTTAACAATCCGGCTGAATCCTATGCCGGCGAGTATTATCAACCGTCCAATTAATGTCCCTATATCGCATGCATGAATTTAATCAGACCCCCAGCACGTACCACCGTACGGCTCCTACATCTGTCGGCTGAATCGGGAAAACCCTCTGTGTGGGATTCTAAAGACTCGAAAATACGCTGGAAGTGGGTTTAACCACAAGCACGTTAACGGCACTAGCTGTACGTAATGGCTACCCAGGTACTTGTTAAAAGGGGGGTCGACAATGAAGTGTGTCTTTACCCTACTGAGCCTGAATGTGACAATCTCCGTAATGTCCGGTCTCTTCGTCAAAGAGTATCGCATATCGGGTCTAGGGGGTGGATAACGTCAGACCACTACTAACCCGATAAGTCGTGTTAAAGTCTAGCTCATCACCAACTGAGATACTATTGATCAACTATCAGTAAATCTCCCCTACCGTGGCCACGGATTTCTAGTGATAGCTAACCGAACACAGCGCGACATCAACTCCTAATACCAGGAGAGACGAATCCCAAACAGTCGACCACTGCCTCCATGTGGCTCGGGACTGTACCCAACAAAAACCTGTTTGCACGACTCCTTTGAGCCATAGTAGGGTAGTAATCAATGTACAGTGGGAATGTAAGTCTACGCTAGCGCCCCGGCAGTCTACAGACGCCAAAATGCGGAACAAAAACTTTTAACTGGCGCTATCGTATACTTTAACCCGGATCTGCCATTATTGCTAAACTAACAAACTGTAAAGAGTGTAGGAATGTTATACCGAACGATCCGAGTCCTTCGTTCTTCAACCATCATCCCACGCTCCGTTGCGGCTGCTCCGATCTCGTCGATCTCCGATATCCTCGTCGAGGTGGCACCACATGATCGGTTCTTTAAACGGGCTCCCGCCTCTGACTCGAGGCAACTCGATCGTCAAGTTTGCTAAAAGAGACGACCAAGATTGATGTAGAGAATGAGTAGATGACTTTGTCTCTCTTCGTCCAAGTCCGTGGATGATCGGTTAATGAAGTTGCCGAGGGAATCGGGTGATGGAATGAAATGAGCTGTGAATTCCATACACCCCAAATCTATCATAATCTTTTTTCCAACCATGAAAAACTATCAAGTGAGAGTATATATGAGAGAGGAGGCCTTCCATTCATATATGAAGGAGGAGAGTGAGTGTAGGAGCAAAGGGTGACTATAAGAAAGCTTCTCACTCAAAAGATCAAGAAGAAATATCCTTAGCTAAACAAAACTCATTAATGAAAACCATGAGTCACTTAAACACCTCATCATGCCTTTAATAAAACCATTAATGCACTAATGAGTCATATGCCTCATCATCACTTCTAGAAGCTTCTAGAATGATGACTCACTCATGTCAGAAGAAAAGATAAATCCGTCTTTAACCGAATGTTAAAAGACGGCTGATAGAAAACTGGAAACTGGCAACTTCCAAAAGTGATCCTGAAACGAATATCAGGATAACCCCGAAACTGTATAAATATACCCGCATTTGTATTACGACCGAATACAAATGCAACTGAGACAAAGATATTATACCTACTCAATATAATACTTGGATCCGGCTTAAACCAAAGCCGACCAGTATTATCTGCCCGAAAAATAACACGTGCGTAAACGCACGTGCATTTTCCGAACCCTGCCATAAAACCATACGGCCTCTACAACGTTTCGCCCGAACTTGGGAAACTGTCTGTGGGGAACTCTAATGACTCGTCAGCACCCTGGCAGTGGGTTTAACCACAAACCGTCAGCGGCACTAGCAATGCGTAACGGCTGCCCATGGACTGACCTCAAGGGATGCCGATGAGCGCACTCATCCGGAAAACCCTACTGAGCCTAACAGTGACAATGTATATACAGTCCGGTCCGTTCGTCAATGAGTATCGCATATCCGCCTAGGGGGCTAGCAACGTCAGACCCCCAATAGCAGTATAAGTCATGTCGGAGTGAAGCCCAATTACACCCTGAGATACTACTGGAGTACCTACCAGTAAATCTCCTGCCACGGCCGTGGGCTTTGTGTAATGGCTCTCCTAGACACAGCACGACCTCGCCCCCAATACCGGGAGAGACGAATCCCCTGCCGATCCGCTCACGTGCCTCCATATGGCTCGGGACTGTACCCAAAAGCTACCTGTTTGCACGACTCCTTTGAGCCGTGGTAGGGTAGAAATCAAAGCACAGTGGGAACTCACACGAGACAAATGACGACCTCAGGTCGATGAACTAACATGTACACATGTCACCAGGGAACTGCTATCTGACGGTAGATATAATACTAACTAGCAGATTCCCGGCGAGTCCTGTCCGGTGTACTCATAACCCAATGAGCACCTGTATACATCTTAGGTGATCCAACTGACACCAGTGGCTTGTGAGACCGGCCACCGCCCCTCGTCGGGGTCTCGACTGTACACACTAGTCTACTCCGGAGTATCGATGCCCTATCTCGAAACTCCCACGACTAGGGACCATAATTAAGGATATGCATATAAACTACCCAACTCTCACGTATATGATCGCCATCATACAGTTGGTAGTAAAGCAAGATCCTAAGGGCTCTATCAAAGTGTAACATGCAATCAGTCACCTGAACATGTACACGACTGATAAAGGCAAACCAGATAGCATACTATCATCTTGAGTAAGACTGTCCTACCGGGATAGGTCCTCCGCAATCATTGCAATCACGTACCTGCGATCCAATAATTGACTATGAGGGCACTATCTCCAACAATCTCCCACTTGCACTCAAGGCTAATATTGCGATGTCGACTACTCACAGCCCGTGTGAAACCGAACATCCAACTCCTCTACTAATCAGTTTCACAAAGCCCGTTTGTAAAACTATTGTGTTCGAGAAATAGCCTCGGTGAGTGGATCCGCCTAGAAGTTTCTTTCTGTATCTCTCTTAATCTCAAGTTCGCGGAGAAAGCCATCTCCCGAATTGAGTAGTACCTGTCTTAGAATATGTCTGGATATCTGATGGGACCTTAGTTCATAAATGAACTCCATATCCAAACTTCTTAGACTGAATCGATCACTGAACCTAATCAGTATCGGGCACCATGCCACCCACAGTATCCTCTGGAACCACCTGTCCATAATACTGTCCCTCGTCAGAGGGAAAACTAAAAACTCTGACAATCACTCTGTCATCCATGTCACCTTTGAAGCCTGGAATGATAACCGTCTCCCAAAAGAGGCTGCCGTTATCAAATCCGTAGAACATGTACCAATGTTCTAAAACTGCTTCCTTATGTTTCTCCAGGATTGGATTAATACAAACTTATTGCATCTAGTGCAAAAACAACATCTGGTGTGGTACTTGACATCTCATGATTGACTCAATTGCCTAAGCAAGTGATCTGTCAATCATGCACATCCCTCTCCCCTTTAGTCTGTAAGACACCTTTAGAGAGGGTGACTCCATCACCTGCAGGTACACTACCATGCTAGGAGTCATCTATTCCAAAAACCATTAGAATATCTGTCAAAGTACCCACATTGGGAAACTACCCAAATCCAGATCTAAAACCATAGATCTAGAAACCAAAATGTCAAATATTATATCCATATCCTGTCTGGAGGAACAACTGTGTGACGACCACAGTACAACCGATCGTAGTATAGGAATTTTACTTCCTACTTTGTGTATGTCATCCAGATACCATGACATCACACCCTACTGCCTTCTTAACTGATCCATCCCCTATTCTGATTGAAGTCAAACCCATGACTGTCACATCAAAATTAGATGATCTATCTCCGCTATAACTGCTCAAGTCTATAAATAGATATAAGCATCTTGCCCACTATGCTTCCGTTGCTCCCACTGACTACGACAACCCTCCTACCGGGTCTCATATCCTGGAACAACAGTAGTGTCAAGTCTGGGTAGATAAGAACCTCCCTGTCACCATCCTTGAGGCTACCGAAGTACCTCTCGGGTGTCTGAGGTTACCTACCAAATCTGCGGAGTGGCTATTGGAATGTCAAACCTGATTGAATGTATAGGTCCTATTAAATTTTCCGTAATCGTTCGCGGTTCTGGAATCATTTCCAGTTCTACCATACTCCCACTACTGTTTTCTGAAAAAGATCCATTTTTACTAAAACTGTGGTAAGTCAAGAACAATATCACTATTGATCTTCCAAATGGTAGAATATCAACCCTCGTCATAGCCAGGGTCAACCCACAAACAGCCATTACAGAAACGTGCCCTGAGTTATCCAGTGTCTGGTTTTAATCATAAGCTGGACAACTCCCCGTACCTTAACATCTTTTAAGGTACGATCCATTCTATATCCAATACAGAAACTTTGGCACTTATTTAATTGGAACCATATTCAATCCATGCAGCTGTCTCCAGTGCATATCAACTTAATGGAAAGAGGCTAATCAGCATTACTCAACTTAGGAATCCATCCCATTATGAGTAACCTGAAAGAGAAACACGTTTCTCAAAACCATCACTATCATCTGAATACCAATCACAAGAATCTACATCTTCGATCTCTTTGAAGAATCCCGATACTTGTGATACCTGGTTCTCTACTTTATTCTTATACCCATAACTTCTCAAAACTTAGACCTTGTATTTCTACGAAACACTTGTCTAAATACTAGAAAGTTATAAGTAAATAGAACATAGTACGAGGACCTACCCCTTTGTCCTGATGGACACTGGACAACATACAATACTCTGTATAAGTCCGCTGAGTTAAACAACTCATAACCTGTGCGTTGTAGGTGGAAAACTGTACCCTGGCGATTTCCTCAAATATCACCAATTACAACGAATTCCGATATAATGAGGATGATCACCTAATTCCCAATATCTTACTCCCACTCATCATCTGTAAAACCATACAGATATGAGAATGAAACCTGGTAAATACATACCCTTGGAGTAAGTGTCTAATCAGGAAAACAGGTTTTCCTTTAACAATGCACTGAAACATGAAAATGTTTCGTAGGGGTATCCTGGTATTCATAGCAATGCCTCTTCCATAATCCAACTCATGACTTCGACCGTATATTTTATTGCCATCTCTCCAAATCCCTTAATTTGTCTTTAGTCGTTACCTTCTGTACACCATCGTTAGGCTAAATGGTTTTCTTCCTTCCCTACCGTTCGGCACCAGCCTATGGTTTGGAAGAAGACTATCCAGTAAGCATAATAGGTGTACCCTCCTAAACCAAGGAGTACTCGCATCTCGAGAGAAGGTGATGATAAAAGACAACTGAATAATACCTTATTCTTTTAAAGGTGAAATAGGAGTGGCGATGAAGTACGCGGTTTTGGTCGTGAATGATATCAGTCGCAATTTACTTTGCCCTCTTTCTAATCCCTTTATTTTGTCTTTACATATTACCTTCTGCACACCCTACTTAGGCTAATTGGTTTTCTTCATTTCCTACCTTTCGGCACCAGCCTATGGTTTGGAATAAGACTATCCAATAGGCGTAATAGGTGTACTCTCCTAAACCAAGGAGCTCTCGCAACCTGAGAGAAGGTGATAATAAAAGACAACTGAATAAACCAATTCTATTTCTCCTGAACCTGGATCCATCCCCGAAGAAGTCCCTTCGAGTTCGTATATAACCATACGATGGCTCTATCCAATGGAAGTGGATATCCGTAGTAATACGGGTGTTCTGAGAAATACAAAGGGTAAAAGAAGGAGTGGCAATGACTTATGCAACTCAGACAATCAAAAAGCCAGTATTTTAAGAAGGTTCGGTCAACCTGGTCACTGAGTCATAGTCTAGGGTCGGTCAAAGGTCGCTGCCAAAGAGAGAGAGAGAAAAGAAACACTCTGCGTGCACTCTAACCTAGATCAGAATGGTCATCATTTTATCTAATCCGGAAACCTCCCACTGTCCTGTCAAATTTTCCTCCAAACCTAAAGAAGAATCAATCGGGATCACCCGAAGAGTAAACCAACTCATCAGTGGGAATCGGGATCCAACTCTCATCGCATGATAACGTGATGGAATGCATCCACGTTACTCATACTCCAGAAGGTATGCGCATGCTTGGCAAGTTTCAGTTTCTTTAGAAACTCCCGATATAGTTTTTGCCCCATGCTCTTATAACCTTGGCGTTAGGTCAAAATGTCATAAGTCACATGCCAAGTTCTACCCATCACTATCTTGTTAATTTGAACCCACCCGCACATGCCCTTGGCGTTAGGTCAAAATACAAAGCTTGAATACTACTGAATACCCAAAAGAAGTGACGGAGGGCTACGGCTGGTTTTTGGCGAAAAACCTTTAGCGTAGTGAACTTGATATCGCTGAAGGAACCTGATAGCTTTTTAAAATATAGTGGCGAAAACCTTTTGCTAAAGAGGTCACTCCCGGTAAAGGGATCTCGGCTCTTTCCTCGTGGAATGAGGTGCAGGATATTCCACTGAATACCGCTATGCAAAGCAACTTGTAATCGACTATAGTAAAGTTATTACTCTGACGCAAACTTCTGTCCAAGGGGTCAGTCCCGGTGAAGGGATATCAACCCTTGCCCCGTCGAATGAGGTGCAGGATATTCCACTGAATACCGCTATGCATAGCAAAAGAAAACGTCTTTGCAATAACACCTTTTTTAAATTTGTTCCAACAACTCAAACAGGTTTGTTTTACTTTGCGTTGATCAGAATCAACACATTCCCATCAATCAATCACACCAGAAAAGAACGAAAATTAAATGTACGTATATGCCATCCGCATTCGTCACTGGGTCCCGTCATCACCCGTTAGGTTACTTAACTAACGACAGAGCGGGGACTGGACTAGCGCGGGTGTAAAACATATACAACATCTACTAGTATATAAGCCAATATACACAATCGCTCCAGGCGTGATAATATGCAACATTACAGAAAAGTAATAAGCATCACAGAACAATACAGATAATCTGGGATCCCCGGGTTTCACAGAGCCGCTGCTGAAACCCGACGTTCCCCTGTCGTGTGGATAGCCTGTGCAATGAAACCTAGACCCCTACGGGTGCGGCAAGTTACCCGCCAAAACCTGAAGCGAGGTAGTCCCCACAGCATAGTGAATGGAACACTCGGCACTTCACGGAATCCGGTAAATTGAGCACCCCTCCTTGGGTCAACCTGTACCCCCTACGAGTGCGGCGAATAGTCTGCCAATTCTGAAGTGGGGCCCCTCTGCCTCTCAAAGCCATGAGATGCGGACCCGTTGCTTTCCCGAACCCGGCTATCCGTGCACTCCGTCGCGGGGTAAGACCTAGTACAGTAATGAAAAATAGTACAATAGGTACATCGACCGCAACCTGGTCGTGCCCCAAAAGAATATTATACAACAGGCAGTGACGGCAGTCCACAAGTTGGACGCTCGCCCCGCAATATCAAATGTACAAATAAACTCAAACTGTACTACCATTGCACACTGCTATCCACCACGACAAATCCGCAACATCACAGCACAACACAGAACATCAACGCGAATGTCACGTTCGCAAACCCGTCTAAAAGAACTATAGCAATTAAACGCGGTTTACCGATCAAATGACATTCCCGGTCGGAGATATAATGTAAGCACTGTAAACTAACGTGTTTAAATTACGATCGACCAAAGACCAATTATCAAAAAGTGGGCCCCACTGCTTACTGGTGAACAGTAACAAAACCTGGGACAAAAATAAATATACCAAAAATCACAAAAACCCAAACAGAACCCACTGACAAAATTTGGGAGCACGTGCTCCTCACGTGGCCGCGGATGCGCGGCCAAACCATGGGTTTGGCCGCCCTTCCACGGCAACTTGGAGGGATCACGACCCCAAATTTTGTCGTGACTCTTAAATTTCCCTGCACGGATTTTTAAGACATGCAGAAATGAATTTTGAAGCCATTTAAAATTAACAGAAACTGTCGGCTTGGTTTTTTGTGTTTTTCGATTTTCGGTCGGATCGATGTTTTAAACGCGTTAGCACAAATTAGTATAGCAAAATGGTGAGGCTCTGATACCACTGTAAGTCTACGCTAGCGCCCCGGCAGTCTACAGACGCCAAAATGCGGAACAAAAACTTTTAACTGGCGCTATCGTATACTTTAACCCGGATCTGCCATTATTGCTAAACTAACAAACTGTAAAGAGTGTAGGAATGTTATACCGAACGATCCGAGTCCTTCGTTCTTCAACCATCATCCCACGCTCCGTTGCGGCTGCTCCGATCTCGTCGATCTCCGATATCCTCGTCGAGGTGGCACCACATGATCGGTTCTTTAAACGGGCTCCCGCCTCTGACTCGAGGCAACTCGATCGTCAAGTTTGCTAAAAGAGACGACCAAGATTGATGTAGAGAATGAGTAGATGACTTTGTCTCTCTTCGTCCAAGTCCGTGGACGATCGGTTAATGAAGTTGCCGAGGGAATCGGGTGATGGAATGAAATGAGCTGTGAATTCCATACACCCCAAATCTATCATAATCTTTTTTCCAACCATGAAAAACTATCAAGTGAGAGTATATATGAGAGAGGAGGCCTTCCATTCATATATGAAGGAGGAGAGTGAGTGTAGGAGCAAAGGGTGACTATAAGAAAGCTTCTCACTCAAAAGATCAAGAAGAAATATCCTTAGCTAAACAAAACTCATTAATGAAAACCATGAGTCACTTAAACACCTCATCATGCCTTTAATAAAACCATTAATGCACTAATGAGTCATATGCCTCATCATCACTTCTAGAAGCTTCTAGAATGATGACTCACTCATATCAGAAGAAAAGATAAATCCGTCTTTAACCGAATGTTAAAAGACGGCTGATAGAAAACTGGAAACTGGCAACTTCCAAAAGTGATCCTGAAACGAATATCAGGATAACCCCGAAACTGTATAAATATACCCGCATTTGTATTACGACCGAATACAAATGCAACTGAGACAAAGATATTATACCTACTCAATATAATATTTGGATCCGGCTTAAACCAAAGCCGACCAGTATTATCTGCCCGAAAAATAACACGTGCGTAAACGCACGTGCATTTTCCGAACCCTGCCATAAAACCATACGGCCTCTACAACGTTTCGCCCGAACTTGGGAAACTGTCTGTGGGGAACTCTAATGACTCGTCAGCACCCTGGCAGTGGGTTTAACCACAAACCGTCAGCGGCACTAGCAATGCGTAACGGCTGCCCATGGACTGACCTCAAGGGATGCCGATGAGCGCACTCATCCGGAAAACCCTACTGAGCCTAACAGTGACAATGTATATACAGTCCGGTCCGTTCGTCAATGAGTATCGCATATCCGCCTAGGGGGCTAGCAACGTCAGACCCCCAATAGCAGTATAAGTCATGTCGGAGTGAAGCCCAATTACACCCTGAGATACTACTGGAGTACCTACCAGTAAATCTCCTGCCACGGCCGTGGGCTTTGTGTAATGGCTCTCCTAGACACAGCACGACCTCGCCCCCAATACCGGGAGAGACGAATCCCCTGCCGATCCGCTCACGTGCCTCCATATGGCTCGGGACTGTACCCAAAAGCTACCTGTTTGCACGACTCCTTTGAGCCGTGGTAGGGTAGAAATCAAAGCACAGTGGGAACTCACACGAGACAAATGACGACCTCAGGTCGATGAACTAACCTGTACACATGTCACCAGGGAACTGCTATCTGACAGTAGATATAATACTAACTAGCAGATTCCCGGCGAGTCCTGTCCGGTGTACTCATAACCCAATGAGCACCTGTATACATCTTAGGTGATCCAACTGACACCAGTGGCTTGTGAGACCGGCCACCGCCCCTCGTCGGGGTCTCGACTGTACACACTAGTCTACTCCGGAGTATCGATGCCCTATCTCGAAACTCCCACGACTAGGGACCATAATTAAGGATATGCATATAAACTACCCAACTCTCACGTATATGATCGCCATCATACAGTTGGTAGTAAAGCAAGATCCTAAGGGCTCTATCAAAGTGTAACATGCAATCAGTCACCTGAACATGTACACGACTGATAAAGGCAAACCAGATAGCATACTATCATCTTGAGTAAGACTGTCCTACCGGGATAGGTCCTCCGCAATCATTGCAATCACGTACCTGCGATCCAATAATTGACTATGAGGGCACTATCTCCAACAATCTCCCACTTGCACTCAAGGCTAATATTGCGATGTCGACTACTCACAGCCCGTGTGAAACCGAACATCCAACTCCTCTACTAATCAGTTTCACAAAGCCCGTTTGTAAAACTATTGTGTTCGAGAAATAGCCTCGGTGAGTGGATCCGCCTAGAAGTTTCTTTCTGTATCTCTCTTAATCTCAAGTTCGCGGAGAAAGCCATCTCCCGAATTGAGTAGTACCTGTCTTAGAATATGTCTGGATATCTGATGGGACCTTAGTTCATAAATGAACTCCATATCCAAACTTCTTAGACTGAATCGATCACTGAACCTAATCAGTATCGGGCACCATGCCACCCACAGTATCCTCTGGAACCACCTGTCCATAATACTGTCCCTCGTCAGAGGGAAAACTAAAAACTCTGACAATCACTCTGTCATCCATGTCACCTTTGAAGCCTGGAATGATAACCGTCTCCCAAAAGAGGCTGCCGTTATCAAATCCGTAGAACATGTACCAATGTTCTAAAACTGCTTCCTTATGTTTCTCCAGGATTGGATTAATACAAACTTATTGCATCTAGTGCAAAAACAACATCTGGTGTGGTACTTGACATCTCATGATTGACTCAATTGCCTAAGCAAGTGATCTGTCAATCATGCACATCCCTCTCCCCTTTAGTCTGTAAGACACCTTTAGAGAGGGTGACTCCATCACCTGCAGGTACACTACCATGCTAGGAGTCATCTATTCCAAAAACCATTAGAATATCTGTCAAAGTACCCACATTGGGAAACTACCCAAATCCAGATCTAAAACCATAGATCTAGAAACCAAAATGTCAAATATTATATCCATATCCTGTCTGGAGGAACAACTGTGTGACGACCACAGTACAACCGATCGTAGTATAGGAATTTTACTTCCTACTTTGTGTATGTCATCCAGATACCATGACATCACACCCTACTGCCTTCTTAACTGATCCATCCCCTATTCTGATTGAAGTCAAACCCATGACTGTCACATCAAAATTAGATGATCTATCTCCGCTATAACTGCTCAAGTCTATAAATAGATATAAGCATCTTGCCCACTATGCTTCCGTTGCTCCCACTGACTACGACAACCCTCCTACCGGGTCTCATATCCTGGAACAACAGTAGTGTCAAGTCTGGGTAGATAAGAACCTCCCTGTCACCATCCTTGAGGCTACCGAAGTACCTCTCGGGTGTCTGAGGTTACCTACCAAATCTGCGGAGTGGCTATTGGAATGTCAAACCTGATTGAATGTATAGGTCCTATTAAATTTTCCGTAATCGTTCGCGGTTCTGGAATCATTTCCAGTTCTACCATACTCCCACTACTGTTTTCTGAAAAAGATCCATTTTTACTAAAACTGTGGTAAGTCAAGAACAATATCACTATTGATCTTCCAAATGGTAGAATATCAACCCTCGTCATAGCCAGGGTCAACCCACAAACAGCCATTACAGAAACGTGCCCTGAGTTATCCAGTGTCTGGTTTTAATCATAAGCTGGACAACTCCCCGTACCTTAACATCTTTTAAGGTACGATCCATTCTATATCCAATACAGAAACTTTGGCACTTATTTAATTGGAACCATATTCAATCCATGCAGCTGTCTCCAGTGCATATCAACTTAATGGAAAGAGGCTAATCAGCATTACTCAACTTAGGAATCCATCCCATTATGAGTAACCTGAAAGAGAAACACGTTTCTCAAAACCATCACTATCATCTGAATACCAATCACAAGAATCTACATCTTCGATCTCTTTGAAGAATCCCGATACTTGTGATACCTGGTTCTCTACTTTATTCTTATACCCATAACTTCTCAAAACTTAGACCTTGTATTTCTACGAAACACTTGTCTAAATACTAGAAAGTTATAAGTAAATAGAACATAGTACGAGGACCTACCCCTTTGTCCTGATGGACACTGGACAACATACAATACTCTGTATAAGTCCGCTGAGTTAAACAACTCATAACCTGTGCGTTGTAGGTGGAAAACTGTACCCTGGCGATTTCCTCAAATATCACCAATTACAACGAATTCCGATATAATGAGGATGATCACCTAATTCCCAATATCTTACTCCCACTCATCATCTGTAAAACCATACAGATATGAGAATGAAACCTGGTAAATACATACCCTTGGAGTAAGTGTCTAATCAGGAAAACAGGTTTTCCTTTAACAATGCACTGAAACATGAAAATGTTTCGTAGGGGTATCCTGGTATTCATAGCAATGCCTCTTCCATAATCCAACTCATGACTTCGACCGTATATTTTATTGCCATCTCTCCAAATCCCTTAATTTGTCTTTAGTCGTTACCTTCTGTACACCATCGTTAGGCTAAATGGTTTTCTTCCTTCCCTACCGTTCGGCACCAGCCTATGGTTTGGAAGAAGACTATCCAGTAAGCATAATAGGTGTACCCTCCTAAACCAAGGAGTACTCGCATCTCGAGAGAAGGTGATGATAAAAGACAACTGAATAATACCTTATTCTTTTAAAGGTGAAATAGGAGTGGCGATGAAGTACGCGGTTTTGGTCGTGAATGATATCAGTCGCAATTTACTTTGCCCTCTTTCTAATCCCTTTATTTTGTCTTTACATATTACCTTCTGCACACCCTACTTAGGCTAATTGGTTTTCTTCATTTCCTACCTTTCGGCACCAGCCTATGGTTTGGAATAAGACTATCCAATAGGCGTAATAGGTGTACTATCCTATCTTAGGTGACATAACACCAATGGCTTGTGAGACCGGACACCGACGCTCGTCGAGATCTCGAAACGTATACACTAGTCTACTCTGGAATATCGATGTCCAGTCTCGATACTCCCATGACTAGGGACATTTGAGGATGTGCTTATAGACCACCTAGCTCTCACGTATATGATCGCCATCATAATGCTTGTAGTCAAGCAAGAATCCTATGGGCTCCATCATTGTTTATTAGAGACATGTAATAACAAGTAAAACGTTTACACATCAATGATAAAGACAAACCAGATAGGATACTATCATTTCGAGTATGATTTTTCTTCCTGTATAGGTCCTCCCTCAATTATCATAATCACGTGTCTACAATTACAATAATTACCTTGAGGGCACTATATCCAACAATCTCCCACTTTCACTTAAGGATAGTTATTACGGCATCGCATACCCACATCCCGTATGCTATCGAATACCCAACTTCTCTACTAATCAGTTTCTCAAATCTCATTTGAGGAACATCCGTGTTCAAGAAATAGCCTAAGTGAGTGGATCGGCTATAATGTTTCAACTTCTTCTCTCTATATCTCAACTTTGCAGAGATTAACTATCTCCCAAACTGAGCAATACCCCGCTATAAGAATTTATCTGGATACTTGATGGGACCAAGTTCGTCAATGAACGACTCCTATCCAACAAACTTCTTGGGTTGTATCCTCTGTTGAGTTATAACCAGCATCCTGCACCATGATTGCCTCAGTATCTCTATTGGAACACTATCCAATATACTGATCCTCAGAAGAGATTAAACTCAAAACATGACAGCATCTCTGTCATCCAGGTCACCTTGGAAGCCATAACCCATAACCGCCTCCCGGAGGAGGCTACCGTTACCAAATGCAAAGGACATCCTCTAATGTTCATTTACTGCTTCCCTTTGTTTCTCGAGGATTGGATTAATATATGCTTATTGCAACTAGTGCAAAAGCAATATCTGGTGTTGTACAAGACTATGCATGATTGACTCAATTGCCTAAGCAAATGATATGTCATTCATGCATGCCCCTATCTTCATCAGTCTAAAAGACATCCTTTTAGAGAGGGTGACTCCATTACCTGCGGGTACACCACTACGCCAGGAGTCGTCCATTTTAAATACTTTTAGAATGCTGTCTGAGTACCCGATTTGGGAAACTTCCCAAATCTAGATCTAAAACCATAGATCTAGTCACCAGAACTCCTGATATACTATCCATATCCAACGTGGAGAAAACACTGTGTGAAAACCAAAATCTGACCGATTGTAATATAGGAACATCACTTTCTATCCGGAGTATGCCATCTAAAACATGGACAATACTCCTTACATCCTTCTTACTAGGTTCACCATTGTTTTGACGAAGTCAATCACCTTGACTGTCACATCAATAACAACAGATGATCCGTCTCCGCTATCCTTGCTTTAGTCTACGAATATAAATAAGCATCTAGCAGACCTTCCGCTACTCCCACTGACTTCGATAACCCTCTGGCAGAGTCATATACACGTACACTTCCAAAATCCTATTTGGAAAGACGTTATAGTCACCCACCTGCCAAATATCATAGTCATGAACTGCATCAGCACCAAAACATATCCATATGGACTTCAGCATAGACACTGAAGTAAAAGTCACATCATAATCCACAACGGGTATTTGATGAAAACTCTTTACAACAAGTCTAACCTTATTAGGTAAGAACCTTTTCACCTGCACAGATCTCGAAAGATCTACTGGCTCCTAATAGGATTTACCCCTTCAGGAGCAGCCCGCAAAGTCCAAAATCCATGACTTGCTGAAGTGCGTAGAGTCCATCTCGGGTATGAAAAATCTGGTAACCTGAAAGTTACCACTTTTTATGACCTGCTGATAACAAGTAGGGGAATAGCAGTGTCAAGTCATATCCATATGGACTTCAGCATAGAAACTGAAGTAAAAGTCACATCACAATCCATAACGGGTATTTGATGAAAAATCTTTACAATAAGTCTAGCCTTATTAGGTTAGTACCTTTCCACCTGCACAGATCTTGAAAGATCTACTTGCTCCAAATGGATTTTCCCCCATTTTGGACCACCCAGCAAAATCCAAAATCCATAATTTGCTGAAGTGCGTGGAGTCCATCTTGGATATGAAGCATCTGGTCACTTGGAAGTTACCACTTCCTATGACCTACTAATAACTAGTGGGTTCATCATCACCATGATGCTGACCTCCATGTCACCGTCTATGAGAAAACCGATGTGTCTCTCGGGTGTTTCAGGTCACCAAATAAAACATGCGGTGTGGCTATCGGATTGTCAACTCCAATTGAATCCTTAGGTTCTACTCAATTTCGGTAACCGTTTGTGGTTCTGGAATTACTTCCAATTCTACCATACTCCTACTAGTTTCTTTTGCAAAAAGATCCTTTTATAAAATGGCGGTGAGTCAATAACAATGTAACCATTGACCTTGAAAATGGTAGAAACAAAATCCTAGCGAATGCTTGGGATAATCCACAAACCGCCATTACCGAAGCGTGCCTCGTGTTTGTCCGGATTCTTCTTTTAGAAAGAAACCGGATAACTCCATATTTTAACAACCTGAAGATATGTAATCATTCTATATCCATATATAATCAAGGCACTAATTTGGATAGAACCAGATTCAAAAGGTCATGCAGCTGTTTGCAGTGCATATTACCTAATGGAAAATAGGCCAATATATCATTACTTATCATGGAGCGCGTCCACCGATGAGTAACCTGTGAAAGAATCAAGTTCTCGATATTACTATAATGGAATACCTAGCATAAGTTTTTACATCTTCGATCACCTCGAAGAATCCCGATACTTCCAACGCATGGTTCTCTACTTTATTCTTATACCTACAAACTTCTCAAAATTTTTGGCCTTGCATTACTACGAATGCGTGTATAAAACTGGAGAACTCATAGGTAATCCTGAATTAAGAGTACCAACCCCTTGTCCCGAAAGGAACTGGACAACATACACCTCCATGTATACTAACTCAAATTCTCTGTCTTGTAAATTGAGAACTGTAACTTGATTATGAATGTCTTACACCGTTATTCAATGCACCTTACATTATCCTCAATTGATAAAGGTAAATGTTTACAACACAATTTACAAAATCTATATATCGCTTTATAAAAATGATGGTACAGATATTTTATTTTAAAATCTGGTGCATAACAACGGTTATTCGAAACCAAATATTTGTCGTCAGACAAATACCAGGCGATTTAATCCAATATCACCAATTACAACGAATTCCGATATTGAGGATCAAATTGCCCATTTCCCAATATTCTGCTCCAACTCATCATCCATAAAACCGTACAGATATGAGATCCAAAACTGGTAAATACATACCTTGGAGTCAGAATTAATTAGGAAAACAGTTTTCTATTACACATACACGGAAAAACTGAAACTTGAAAATGTTTCATAGGGGATGGTCAGGTATTCCTAGTATTTCCTTTTCCATTATCCAGATTCATGATAGTAGTCGCAATTTTCTTTGCTCTCACTTCAGTCCCTTTATATGTCTCTACATCATACCTTCTGCACACAATCCCTGTGCTAACTGGTTTTCTTCCTTCCCTACCTTTCGGCACCATCCTGAGGTTTGGAAGAAGACTATCCAATAAGCGTAACAGGTGTACTTTCCAAATCAAGAAGCTCTCGCAACCTGAGAGAAGGTAAAGGTAAGAGACAACCGAATAATCCCATTCAATTTCTGCAGAACCAGTGGCTATCCACGACTGAAGTAACTTCTTTGAGTTCGTATGTAACTATACCATGGCCGTTCCAAGAAATATAGATCATCGTAGTGATACGATGTGTTCTAAAGAAATGCAAAGGGTAAAGTAGGAGTGGCTGGGATATATACGAGTTTTCCGCGAATTAAGACAAGCTAAAGGCAAAGGGTGTAAGAAGGTTCGGTTAAATTGGTTCATGAGTTTTTAAGGTAAGTCATGGGTCGCTGTTCCAGAGAGAGAGAGAAGAAACACTCAGCGTGCACTCTGTCAAGATCAGATTGGTTATCACTTTATCTGTTCAGGATGGCTCCCACTGTTTCCTCGAATTCTTCTTCAAACCCTAAAAGGAGAACTAGTCGGGATCATTTAAGTGAAAAATCTTCCGACGAGTAATACGTGCTCATTAGTAGGAATCGGGATCCAACTATCGTCATGTGATAACCCGACGGAATCCACTCAAGTCACCACACTCCAGAAGATATGCGCATGTCTTGTCAGTTTCCCGTATGTTTGAAACTCCCGATATGGTTTTTTCCCTTAACGGCTTATGACCTTGATTTGGTCAACATATCATAAGTCGCAAGTCAAGTTCAACCCGTCATTATCATGGATTAATTAGACCAACCGTACAAGCCCTTGACTAGGTCAACATAACTGTACGACTGTCCTAACCAATCGCATATCTATGCAGCAGAAAAGTACTACAGAGCTACCGAACAATACGCCTTGATTAGGTCAACATATGTAGCACGAATACTAAGCAATACTAATCTGAAATGACGGGCTAAGGCTGGTGTTTTGCGAAAAACCTTTAACGCAATGAACTTGATATCGTTGAAGGAACTCGAGTGGCTTTGAAATGGAGAGGTTTAAGATCCACATTTTAAAACTAGTAACATATACATTTTCTTAAGAGCGAACTCCCAATGAAGGGATCAAGGCTCTTCCCTCATAGAATGAGGTGCGGGATATTCCTAACCGAATACCTCTATGCAAAGCAAAACAATACGACCATGAGTTTTGAAGAATACCGAGTAGTTTTTAAATTGGTTCCAAAAAATTCATTTAGGTTTATTTTTCCTTGCATAATTTCGATAATGCGTTCCCATCATTGTATGTTTCCAAGCCATAAAAGAAACAACAAAAATAACATGCTTATTATATGCCATCCGCATTCGCCACGGGGCCCCGTCATGCACCGTTAGGTTCCTTAATTAACGGCTGAGCGGGGGCTGGACTAGCATGGATCCAAAACATATAGAATTATCTACTAAATATATATATATATATATATATATATATATATATTTATATAATATATATCGCAGGCAGATAATAATCATCACAGGAAGATAAAAATCATCACAAGCATGCGAGAAACAATATGGAACAGCGGATAATTTAGGAGCCCCACGTTTCATTTGAGCCATAAATGGGACATGACATTCCCTGGTCGTGTAGATAGCTAGTGCAATGAAGATCCTAGACCCCTACGAGTGCGGCAAGTTACCCTCCAATCTTCCGAAGTGAGGCAACCCCAGTCAAGAAAGTGAATTGGCTACTAAGCACTTCATGGAATCTGGTAACGTTATCACCCCTCCATGGATCTACCTATACCCCCTATGAGTGCGGCGAATAGCCCGCTAATTCTAGTGTAAGGCCCCCCCAGTCTCAACGCCATGAGATGTGGGCCCGTTTCCCTCTAGAATCCGGCTATTCGAGGACTCCTCCACAGGTTAATCCTAATACAGAAGAGAAAATATATATACAAAGTTGACATCGACCTCAACCCGGTCGTGCCCTAAAAAAAGAATATACAAACTGGCAGAAACGGCAATCCACATGTCGGACGCTCGCCCCGCAATAAATAATAAACAAATGAATACGAACTGTACATCAAACATTGCACACAAAGATATCCATCACGATAATCCGTCGAGAACATCAACGTGAATATCATGTTCATAAACCCATCTGATTGTACATATAGCAACCAGTCGGATTGTACCGCTCTATGATATTCACGGTCCCAGAAACTAGCATATGCACTGATACATACGAATTCAAAATTTTGATCGACTAAAACTTTCTGTATTGTCCCCAAGTACAAACCATTACTCAAACAAATCTGGGTCAAAACTATACGTCCCAAAAATCACATTTCCAAACCATAGAGCACCAGAAAAAATTTGGGGCCCAACGGCCAAAATAAGGATGCGGAACCGCCGCAAAATGGCTTGTTTCGCCGCAGTTCCGTGGCACAATTTTGGCATCATAGGCTCAAACTTTTTTCTGGCCACTAATTTAGCCTGCACATATTTTTAAAGCATCCAGAATAATTTTTTGAACAACTTTCAAAAACGGACAGCGGGCATCTAAATTGGGAATGCGATCCGGAAATACCGTCGATCGAAATTCTAAACAAGTGTAAACCAGCTAGTTAAGGTTTATGGTGGCTCTTTTAACATGTTGGGATCCAGCGCACGCGCCGCGGTGGCTGCGGTCGAGGCAGAAGAGAAAACAAAAATTCTAGCGAGCACCGGAGTCCCGTAAAACCCAAACCATATACCTAAACTAGCTATATTACGAGTGCAAGGTTTGAAGAAATACAATCTTTGTCGCGTTTCTACCCAATTGTGGAAGACCTCTCCAAGCTCGTAGCCGCCGGGAACGCTCTTGAGCATCTACCGCCCTTGCCAAAGACGATCCACCAGAGGGAACACGGAGGAGGCTCTAACCGACGGCCTAAAGTTGCTAGGTTTAGAGTGCCGGTGATGTATGAATACATCACTATATTTTTCTCTCTAGAATGTTACATGAAAATGAAAGTATGAAGAAGAAGGAGAAGGAGAAGATGAATCATGAGCTAACCATGGAGGAGATGAAGAAAATCCTCAAGTCAACTTGTAAAAGGGGATGGCTACAAAATATCAACCATGGTGCAAATAGTGCAACCAAATGAAATAAAAATATAAAAAACCAAGCTATGCCTCTTGACCATGCTCATGCCACCTCATTTCCAATTTAATTTTGCAAAAGAGAAAATCAAATATGAGGTGTCCTTCTTCTAGAAGTATTCCAGAAAAAATACGGAATACTTCACCTGGTATATGTATCGCTACATATACACGTATCCGTATAAAAATACGGATAGCACCAAAGAGAGAAAATGAATAGTGAACAATAATACTAAAATATAAGTATCAAAATACATATATAAATTATTAAATCAAAACCTGATTTAATAATCTGGCTTAATCCTAAGTCGGCCAGTATTATCAACCGTCCGATTAAAGTCCGTATATCACGTACACGTATTTAATCGGACCCCATGCACTTGCCACCGTACGGCTACTACATCTGTCGCCTGAACCGGGAAAACCATTTGTGCGGGACTCTAAAGACTCGACAATATGATGGCAGTGGGTTTAACTACAAGCACGCCAGCGGCACTAGCTGTACGTAACGACTACCCATGTACTTTTCGAAAGGGGGGTCGACAATCAAGTGCATTCTTACCCTACCGAGCCTGAATGTGACAATCTTCGTGCAGTTCGGTCTCTTCGTCAAAGATTATCGCATATCGGGTCTAGGGGGTGGATAACGTCAGACCCCTACTAACCAGATAAGTCGTGTCTAAGTCTAGCTCATCACCAACAGAGATACTACTGATCAACTATCAGTAAATCACACCTACCATGGCCACGGATTTCTGGTGATATCCAACCGAATACAGCGCGACGACGACTCCGAATACCAGGAAAGACGAATCCCTGACAGTCGACCACTGCCTCCATGCGGCTCGGGACTGTACCCAACTAAAACCTGTTTGCACGACTCCTTTGAGCCGTGGTAGGGTAGTAATCAAAATACATTGGGAACTCACACGAGGCAAATGACAACTTCAGGTCAAAGGACTAACTTGTACTCATGCCACCTGAGAATTTCCAACCGACGATAGGTATAATACTATCTAGAAGTTCTCGACGAGTCTGTCCAGTGTACTCACTTCCAGTGAGCACCTATATACTATCTTAGGTGACATAACACTAATGGTTTGTAAGATCGGCCACCGCCCCTTACCGGGGTCTTGAAACGTATACACTAGTCTACTCCGGAATATCGATGCCCAGTCTCGATACTCCCATGACTAGGTACATTTAAGGATGTGCTTATAGACCACCCAACTCTCACGTATATGATCACAATCATAATGCTGGTAGTCAAGAAAGAATCTTACGGGCTTCATCATTATTTATTAGCGACACATAATAACAAGTAAAACGTGTACACATCATTGATAAAGACAAACCATATAGCATACTATCATTTCGAGCAAGATTGTTCTACATTTATAGGTCCTCCCTCAATTATCATAATCGCGTGCCTGCAATTACAATAATTGCCTTGAGGGCACTATATCCAACACGAAATACATAGAATCATAAACATGTGCAATGAAATGCACAAAATCGATATCAAATAAAATGGATATGCACAAATCATAAATCAATATATTAGATGAATAAAACGAACATCAAGTGCAACAACTGTGCATATAGGAAAATATCCAGTAGGTGCACCCACGGTGCACGAAAACATCCATCATGAAACTAAATCATCAAAAATCAAAATCTAAACGATAAAGGCGTGATACTCAGATCACTAAAACGCAAATCGAGTTAAATGATATTGAGGTACATGACCTTCAATGTCGAAAGGTGTCGGTGCGCTCAAACTGGCAGAGCAAGAACATCTACTTGCCTTATGCTCACGTTCTGGCGTCCTATTTCCCTGGGTCCTTGTTTTCTCTGTAGATTACCAATCCCATAATCTCTCTGCTCAATGGTCTGGTTAGGAGTGATGACGGAAACAGGCCCGTTCTGGCGCTTCTCTGATCATCTCGTGGCCAATTAACATGACCACTCGTAAAGTAGCATGTTACTAATGGCGGCATCTGGCCCACTGAATATGCGCGATATAACTGATCCTGGGTGCAAATCCTTATCGCTTTGGCATCCTGGAAAGAACCTGCTACGGTCTCTTTCGATCTCATCTATGCCGAACTGTACGGAGGTTGGCACTTTTTACTTAATCTTTTTCTCATTTCCGGACAGCTGCATCCTCAGCATGGCTTTCCTCTGGAATTTATCTATACTCAACGCCAAGATGTACGTATCAATCCTTTGGTTTCAACGTGGAGTAACAACAACTCGTTAATATCTCGCACGAACCTCTTGATCCACCTGTCTTAATTCTCGTCCACATCGAAATCACATCTTGGTGGCCGCGTACTGCAATTCATTCTCACTATAGTTAAATCCGGAGTATCTCCCAAGAACTCGAAGTTACGAACTCGTTATGTTCAACACTCTGTGGAAGATATCTAGCCGATTACATCCTCGGGAACTCATCCAAGTTGTCGGAGAAATACGGTTCATTCGCCTTTTCTTGATCTGTAAGTCCATATTGCGACCCCCGGTTCTTACGGGGAGGCGGAAACGGTATAAAAAATAAATTTTTATCGCAAGAGGCAACATGGACTAAACAAGGTCGGGATCGTGTCTAAACTAAACTAGCATACAAGCTAAAGAGTCTTAGCTACTCGGATGAGGGTTATACCTAAACTTGAACTCCTTCTTCTTCAAACCTTGTAGAGGTTGATGGTTCTCTTCTTGTCGCCTTCTTCCGTCGAAGATGGATCCACCTCGAAGGTTCAACCTTTGGGCTCTTCCTCGATCTTTGAGTGAACTAGGGTTTCCGGCTTGCTAAACCTTGATCCTAGAATGAGTAGAGAGTAACTAGGGGTTGTTTTTCTTTTCAAGGTGATGGATTCTCAACACATGAGAAGGGTTCACCTTGAGCTTGAGGAAGAAGAAGATGAAGAGAGGAGAGAGAAGCTAAATGAGATAATGAGCTAGGTTTTTCTTTCTTGCAACCATAATGCCAAAAGAAAAGAATTATCTAAATAATAATAATTCAAAATAAGAATAGTTGATGGTAATTTAGAATGACCACTATCATGCTTCTTTAAATGAAGTGTAAGCATGAATCAAGGAGGATCTTTCAAAGCATGATGGTGGTCAATGGTCAACAAGTCAACCAAGGTCAATAAGTCAACAAAAATCAACCATAACATAATTCTCATTTAATTACTATTATTAATAGATAATTCAAAAATCCATTAGGGTTTGGAAAAAGATAACTGTCAACTGTGCATACGCACCCGTTCCGAAACCCTAATGAAAAATCTCATCCTCCGCCACAAGCAACTGTGCATACACACCTGCATTCTCGTTCCGAGAAACAAGAATACCGAGATATAAAAGCAACCCCCAAAACATATACCAGTATCCGGCTCAAACCAGAGCCTGCCAGTATAATCCGTCCGGACTCCAAACGTGCACAAGTGCGCGGATGAGAACGAACCCTGTCGCAAAACCATGCGACCTCTACTCTGTTTTGCCCAGAGGCGAATACCCTCTGTGTGGGACTCTAAAGACTCGGCACTACGCTGGCAGTGGGTTTAACCACAGACCGCAAGCGGCACTAGCTGTGCGTAACGGTCCCCAGGTAGATGCCGACAAGAAGGCTGACGAGGTGAAACCCCATCTGTACTCCTACTGAGTCTGAATGTGACAGTCTCCGTACAGTCCGGTCTGTTCGTCTGATACATCGCATGTCGGGCCTAGGGGGCGGTAAAACGTCAGTCCCCCAATAGCGGTACAAGTCGTGTCGGAGTGAAGCCCAAAACACCCTGAGATAACACTGGAACCTACCAGTATATCTCGCTTGCCCTGGCCAGGGACTACTCGTGTAATGGCTCTCCTAGACACAGCGCGATGTCAACCCCCAATACCGGGAGAGACGAATCTTGTCTAACCGGCACTGCCTCCAAGTGCTTCGGGACTGCACCCAACCACCACCTGTTTGCACGACTCCTTTGAGCCGTGGTAGGGTAGTGATCAAAGTGCAGTGGGAACACACTCGAGGCGAAGTGCTAGTATCAAGTCAGCGGACTAAGCTGTACTCATGTCACCTGGGAACTGATGACTGACGATAGGTATAATACCAACCTGTCAGTTCCCGACGAGTCCTGTCCAGTGTACTCGTAACCTAACGAGCACCCGTATACTATCTCTAGTACGACGTACTGATGGCTGTGGGACAGACCATCTCCCACACTGGGATGAGAAGCGCATACGCTAGTCTACTCCGGAGTATCGATGCCCTGTCTCGATAGTCCTGCGACTAGGGACCTGTATAAGGATGTGCTTATAGATTACCCAGCCCCCACTAGTGCGACTGCCATCACAACGCTGGTAATCAAGCAAAGATCCTAAGGGCTCCACTAATGCGTATAAGTGATATAGTAAAATAAACACAAGTACACATTGAAGTAGAAACAAACCAAGTAGCATACTACTATATTGAGCAAGATTGTTTATACAAGGTGAATATCCCAAGCTTCCATTAAGTAATATACAAACTAGTATGATACAGTAATGGCCTCTAGGGCATATACACTAACAATCTCCCACTTGCACTAAGGCCATGTACTGGCGTATCGAAGACCTATCATCTCGATCAGCCGCTCGAACTGAGTCTGGGGTAGGGCCTTGGTGAATGGATCTGCAGTGTTCTCTTCTGAAGCAACCCTCCGAACCTCGATCTCCTTGCGATCCACGATCTCCCTGATCAGGTGATACCGCCTCAAGATGTGCCTGGATCTCTGATGGGACCTGGGTTCCTTTGCTAAAGCTATAGCCCCATTGTTATCGCAATGCAGAGGTATTGGGTCAACAATGGACGGAACCACCTGAAGTTCTTTTAAGAACTTCCTTATCCAGACAGCTTCTTTTGCGGCATCAGATGCAGCAATGTATTCCGCTTCCATAGTCGAGTCTCCAACGGTTTCCTGTTTGGAGCTCTTCCAACATACCGCCCCTCCATTGAGGGTGAAGACAAAACCCGACATGGACTTGGAATCATCCTTGTCACTCTGGAAGCTGGAGTCAGCAAAGGCCTCGATCTGGAGGTCTTTTCCGCCATACACCAAGAACATCTCCTTAGTCCTTCTCAGGTACTTGAGAATGTTCTTTACCGCTATCCAGTGTTTCTCCCCAGGGTTTGACTGATACCGGCTTACCACGCTCAGTGCATAAGCTACATCCGGTCTGGTACACAACATCGCATACATTATAGAGCCTACCGCAGAAGCGTAGGGTATAATAGACATGCGATCCCTCTCCAAATCAGTCTTGGGAGACATCTCTTTAGAGAGGGTGATCCCGTGACAAGCCGGTAGGTTACCGCGCTTGGAATCTTCCATACTGAATCTTTTCACTATGGTGTCGATGTACCTGGACTGAGAAAGTCCTAATATCCTCTTGGATCTATCACGATGGATCCGGATCCCCAGGATGTATGAGGCATCACCCAGGTCTTTCATGGAGAACCTGTGTGACAAGAACCCCTTGACAGATTGTAGCATAGGAATGTCATTTCCTATTAAGAGAATGTCATCCACGTATAAAACGAGGAATACTACAGTTCTCGCTACAAATCTACTATAGATGCATGGTTCATCTGGATTTTTGATAAAGTCAAATTCCTTGACTGTCTCATCAAAACAGATGTTCCAACTCCGCGATGCCTGCTTTAGTCCATAGATGGACTTAAGCAACTTGCACACCTTTCCGCTGCTCCCACTCTGAATGAAACCCTCTGGCTGATCCATATAGACACACTCCTCTAAATTTCCATTTAGAAAAGCGGTCTTTACGTCCATCTGCCAAATCTCATAATCGTGGAAGGCAGCAATGGCAAGAAGGATCCGAATGGATTTCAGCATAGCCACTGGAGAAAAGGTTTCGTCATAGTCCAAGCCAGGTCTTTGACGGAAACCCTTTGCTACAAGTCTAGCTTTATAGGTCTCAACCTGTCCATCTACACCAATCTTCCTTTTGAAGATCCACTTGCATCCTACGGGTTTTACCCCGTCTGGAGCAATGTCCAACGTCCATACTTTGTTGGTGTACATGGACTCCATTTCGGTCCGCATGGCATCCAGCCATTTTACCGAGTCAACGCTCTGAACGGCCTGCTGGAAGCTAGTAGGCTCATCATAATCTATGATGCAATCCTCTCTATCCCCGTCTATGAGAAAACCGTAGTATCTCTCGGGCGGATGAGACTGCCTACTACTCCTGCGGAGCGGCATAGGAATGTCCTGTTCTTTTGAACTTACTGGCTCTTCCAAGCTTTCAGTAATAGCTTGTGGTTCTGGAATTTCTTCCAGTTCTATTGCGTTCCCACTTATCTGAGTTTCCAAAAACTCAGTTTCCAAGAAGCGGGCATGTTGAGAAACAAAAACCTTTTGTTCCTCAGCGGAATAGAACAGATACCCCCTGGAGTTCTTTGGGTATCCCACAAACTTGCACTGTACTGATCGTGCCTCGAGCTTGTCCGCATGCTGCTTTTTTACAAAAGCTGGACATCCCCATATCTTAAGGTACTTAAGACAGGGTTTCTTCCCACTCCACATCTGATATGGAGTGGTAGGCACAGTCTTGGTGGGAGCCTTGTTCAAGAGATATGCAGCTGCTTCTAGTGCATAGCCCCAGAAAGATCGCGGTAACTCAGCCTTACTCATCATGGAACGAACCATATCCAATAGGGTTCGATTCCTCCTTTCCGATACACCGTTATGTTGCGGAGTGTATGGAGGAGTACGCTGAGAGAGAATTCCATTCTCTTTTAAATAGTCCAGGAACTCGGCACTCAAGTATTCTCCACCTCGATCCGATCTTAGAATCTTAATACTTTTGCCTGTTTGTTTTTCAACTTCATTCTTGTAATCCCGAAATTTCTCAAAGGCTTCGGATTTGTGCTTCATTAAGAAGACATGTCCATACCTAGAGAAATCGTCTGTGAAAGTAATGAAGTATGAATAACCGCTTCGCGCATGTGTAGACATTGGACCACACACGTCACTGTGTATGAGTCCCAAGAGCTCGCTCGCTCTTTCTCCGTGTCCAGTGAACGGAGTCTTTGTCATCTTTCCCATGAGACAAGATTCACAAGTGGCATAAGACTGATACTCGAACGGATCCAAGTATCCTTCTTTATGTAACTTAGTCAACCGTGTCTCATTGATGTGACCCAGTCTACAATGCCATAAGAAAGCCTGATTAATATCTGGAGACTTTCTTTTGTGTGTATTCTGGACATTGAAAATCTGTGGTTGGTTCAATACGTATATACCATTGCTCAGTGTACCTGACCCAATCAGAACTTGATTAAGGTGAATGTTTACAACATTACTTACAAACGCAAATTCATAACCTTCTTTTGAAACCAAAGATACAGAAATGATATTACAAGTTGCGTTGGGTACAAAAAAGCAATTACGCAAAACCAAAACATGCCCATCTGACATTCCTAGGTGATAGTCCCCCACGGCTTTAGCATCCATGCTAGCTCCGTTTGCAACTCTGAGGGTCATGTCACCTTCCTTCAAAAACCTACGATTTCTCAACGCCTGCAATGAATTACAGATATGAGATCCTGATCCGGTATCCAATACCCAGGAAGTAGAGTTTATAGAAAGACAGTTTTCAATAACATACACACCTGAAGCTGAAGCCGCAACCTGCTTCAGTTCCTGTGTCCTGGCCTTCCAAGCCCTGCAATCTTTCTTCCAGTGTCCACTCTTGTGACAATAGAAGCATTCCTCTTTACCCACAATCTTCCCCGCAATCTTTGTTGCCATTTCTTTTCCCTTCGTACCCACTTTACTAACACCGCCTCTTGGTTTGGCGGGGGCTTTCTTCCTCTTTCCCTTGGCTTTCGCCTTGGACCTAGATGAAGAAGATCCTCCTACAAACAAAGCGGGTGTTTCCCTACCCTTCTGTAGGGTGCCCTCTGCGCTCCTCAGCATGTTGAGGAGTTCTGAAAGTTCAACTTCCTTTTCTTGCAAGTTGAAATTCAGTATGAACTGGGCGTAAGTGAATGGAAGGGACTGGAGAATTATATCCGTATAGAGTTCACTGTCCAACGTGGTCCCAGGTTCCGCGAGCTCCTCAGTGTAGCCAATCATCTTAAGCACGTGGTCCGCTACCGATGATCCGACGGCCAACTTTGTCGAAAACAACTTCTTCGACACTTCGTATCTTGCGATACGAGATTGCTCTCCATACAGTTCTTTTGTATGAAGAAATATGGATTCCAAATCCATATTCTCGTGCCTCCTCTGATGTTCGTTGTCCATCGAGGCAAGTACGAGGCACCTGGCCTTCGCGCCGTCAATCTCCCAAGTCTTACGGATTTCCTTATCCGCGACGCTGGAGGTGGGACCTGGGACGGGGGGAGCTTTGGTGGTAAGAAGATACCCCAGCTTGTCGTAAGTGATTGCCAACTTGACATTCCTGAGCCAATCTTTGTAGTTTGGCCCTGTCAATATGTTTTTATCTAGAATCAACTTAAGTCCAGTCATTTCGATTTGGTCGCTGCAGGGGGGAGAGAAGGAACACTTTAGCATGATGCTCTTGCAAGTTTAGAATGGTTTTTAATTTGTCTAAACAGGATGGCTCCCACTGTCTCTCGAATCCCTCCTCAAACCACAAAGGAAGAATTAGCCGGAATCAATCCCACCTTGCAATACTTGCTTAACCGTTCAGCCAGGCCAGTGTCGGTACTTCGAGGGAGGTTTTCCAACGCTTTCGCGAAGTTCCTTAATTAAATAACCTCTTTTCTCTGGGGGCGTAGCCCCGCTGACACCTTTCTAGGCACCTACTAGGTTTATAGCATTGATCGTCTAGTGAGAAATTTCCCGAGGAGTAGCATATACTCACAGTAGGATCGGGATCCAAATATCATCGTGTGACAAAACTGAAGGAATCCTACCAGAATCACCACACTCCAAATGGTATGCTAATCTAGCAAGTTTCAGTACTTATGAAACTCCCGATGTGGATTTTTGCCCCATGCTCTTATGACCTTGACGAAGGTCAACAAATCATAAGTCACATGTCAAGTTCTGCCCGTCATTATCCAGGTTAATTTGAACCCACCCGTATATACCCTTGACGAAGGTCAACAAGGCAACACGACTGTCCCAAACCAACGCATCTATCTATGCTACATATGAACACCCAACAGCTACCAAACTCTATGCCTTGACGAAGGTCAACAAACATAGCTTGAATACTATTGAATATTCATACGAAACGACGGAGGGCTACGAATGGTTTTGGCGAAACCGTGAACGTAGTGAACTTGATTTAATCGATGGAACGAGATAGCTTTTAGAAGGAGTGGCTCAATCTCCGCATTTAAAAGTTAGTTTTGAAAAGAACCGAGTGGTTTTTCGAAAGTGTTCCAACGACTTTAGCTTGGTTTATTATCTTGCATTAGTTCTTTTAATGCGTGATATTCTTGCATTAGTACTTTTAATGCGTCCCATCATTTAATTCCTACCATTGCAGAAAACAACCAAAATATGACGTACGCTTATGCCATTCGCATTCGCCACAGGGTCCCGTCATCACTCGTTAGGTTACTTAACTAACGACAGAGCGGGGGCTGGGCTAGCGCGGCTGTAAAACATAAGCAACGCCTAAATAGAAAGCAATGATAGACATTACAGATCACAGATGAATACATTGGATATACCAGCAATCCGCAATCCTTTCGAGCCTGAAACGAAAAGCGGATAACACGGTCGCGGTGAATAGCCAAATACCCCACCCAAGACCCCTACGGGTGCGGCAAACTACCCGCCAAGTACCCGGCAGTTTGTGCACCCCTCCATGGGTCTATCCTAGGAGCAAAAACAGTAAAAGGAATTATACAATGATGGCTACAACCCCGACCCGGTTGTGCGGCCGAACAAATAATAATTATTACATCAATTAACATTTACAATGAATGAAAGAAAAACAAAAGCTCATCTCACATCCACCCCGGCTATTCACCCGCGACAGTCCAACACATTCATATACACATTCCAATATCAAACACAGATCATGTATAACCCCGACTAATCGTCTTATAGCGATTAGCCGACGTTCAATACATGCAAGCATCACAGATATAACCATCATGGTCAAAGTGCAGTGAAGTTCGGAAAAAATACGGAATTATAGGACCCCAAAAGCAAATTTCTGTTCTGGAAAATCTGGGCACATATAATATATTTTAAAAATCCCAAAACCAACACACAAACACACTGCACGAAAAACGATGCACAGAAGACGACAAACCGCGGCGCTTCCGCGGCAGATGCCTAGCTCGTGCGGCGGAAGGGCGGCGGTTTGAACGAATTACTGTGTCGTTTTTCTTGGGTGTTCATACAAAACCCTGAGCCGAATTTACAAGTATAAAGTTTTTCATTTAGAGCAGAAAAAAATTTAACAGAAACTTAGGGTTTTGTTTTTCCGGTTTTGTGACTTTTTCGGTTCCGAACTTCGTTACACTTCACTACCTAGCTAGTTTAAGTTTAACCTGGCTCTGATACCACTGTAAGTCCATATTGCGACCCCCGGTTCTTACGGGGAGGCGGAAACGGTATAAAAAACAAATTTTTATCGCAAGAGGCAACATGGACTAAACAAGGTCGGGATCGTGTCTAAACTAAACTAGCATACAAGCTAAAGAGTCTTAGCTACTCGGATGAGGGTTATACCTAAACTTGAACTCCTTCTTCTTCAAACCTTGTAGAGGTTGATGGTTCTCTTCTTGTCGCCTTCTTCCATCGAAGATGGATCCACCTCGAAGGTTCAACCTTTGGGCTCTTCCTCGATCTTTGAGTGAACTAGGGTTTCCGGCTTGCTAAACCTTGATCCTAGAATGAGTAGAGAGTAACTAGGGGTTGTTTTTCTTTTCAAGGTGATGGATTCTCAACACATGAGAAGGGTTCACCTTGAGCTTGAGGAAGAAGAAGATGAAGAGAGGAGAGAGAAGCTAAATGAGATAATGAGCTAGGTTTTTCTTTCTTGCAACCATAATGCCAAAAGAAAAGAATTATCTAAATAATAATAATTCAAAATAAGAATAGTTGATGGTAATTTAGAATGACCACTATCATGCTTCTTTAAATGAAGTGTAAGCATGAATCAAGGAGGATCTTTCAAAGCATGATGGTGGTCAATGGTCAACAAGTCAACCAAGGTCAATAAGTCAACAAAAATCAACCATAACATAATTCTCATTTAATTACTATTATTAATAGATAATTCATAAATCCATTAGGGTTTGGAAAAAGATAACTGTCAACTGTGCATACGCACCCGTTCCGAAACCCTAATGAAAAATCTCATCCTCCGCCACAAGCAACTGTGCATACACACCTGCATTCTCGTACCGAGAAACAAGAATACCGAGATATAAAAGCAACCCCCAAAACATATACCAGTATCCGGCTCAAACCAGAGCCTGCCAGTATAATCCGTCCGGACTCCAAACGTGCACAAGTGCGCGGATGAGAACGAACCCTGTCGCAAAACCATGCGACCTCTACTCTGTTTTGCCCAGAGGCGAATACCCTCTGTGTGGGACTCTAAAGAGTCGGCACTACGCTGGCAGTGGGTTTAACCACAGACCGCAAGCGGCACTAGCTGTGCTTAACGGTCCCCAGGTAGATGCCGACAAGAAGGCTGACGAGGTGAAACCCCATCTGTACTCCTACTGAGTCTGAATGTGACAGTCTCCGTACAGTCCGGTCTGTTCGTCTGATACATCGCATGTCGGGCCTAGGGGGCGGTAAAACGTCAGTCCCCCAATAGCGGTACAAGTCGTGTCGGAGTGAAGCCCAAAACACCCTGAGATAACACTGGAACCTACCAGTATATCTCGCTTGCCCTGGCCAGGGACTACTCGTGTAATGGCTCTCCTAGACACAGCGCGATGTCAACCCCCAATACCGGGAGAGACGAATCCTGTCTAACCGGCACTGCCTCCAAGTGCTTCGGGACTGCACCCAACCACCACCTGTTTGCACGACTCCTTTGAGCCATGGTAGGGTAGTGATCAAAGTGCAGTGGGAACACACTCGAGGCGAAGTGCTAGTATCAAGTCAGCGGACTAAGCTGTACTCATGTCACCTGGGAACTGATGACTGACGATAGGTATAATACCAACCTGTCAGTTCCCGACGAGTCCTGTCCAGTGTACTCGTAACCTAACGAGCACCCGTATACTATCTCTAGTACGACGTACTGATGGCTGTGGGACAGACCATCTCCCACACTGGGATGAGAAGCGCATACGCTAGTCTACTCCGGAGTATCGATGCCCTGTCTCGATAGTCCTGCGACTAGGGACCTGTATAAGGATGTGCTTATAGATTACCCAGCCCCCACTAGTGCGACTGCCATCACAACGCTGGTAATCAAGCAAAGATCCTAAGGGCTCCACTAATGCGTATAAGTGATATAGTAAAATAAACACAAGTACACATTGAAGTAGAAACAAACCAAGTAGCATACTACTATATTGAGCAAGATTGTTTATACAAGGTGAATATCCCAAGCTTCCATTAAGTAATATACAAACTAGTATGATACAGTAATGGCCTCTAGGGCATATACACTAACACTCTGTGGAAGATATCTAGCCGATTACATCCTCGGGAACTCATCCAAGTTGTCGGAGAAATACGGTTCATTCGCCTTTTCTTGATCAACTCACAACACGTCTGGGTGATGTCCTTTTATCTAAAGCTGGTCAACTTACTGATCTCGCATCGGAGCATCCAACGAACAATGTCCTCTCTTGATCGATTTACTCTAGATCTGAGTAAGTTCCTTCAAGCTGGAATTCTTCAACTCAACTGAGCCTGCGTCGGCGCATCTAATTAGACGAATCATCTTAGTCACTCTATTCAAGATAATCTTGCGATCTTCTGTCACATCCCTGCTTGTAAGGTCCTTTGGATTCAGCTTATAAGACTCTAGAGGCGACATCCCGTCAAACTCAGCAACAGCTGGGTCATCTGTATGCACTGTAGAAAACATCACGATCCCTTGGAGTGGGTTGTATGTCAACAATCTTCTCAATCTGGCTGGCCACAATCAGTTGCCCGATCACCCAGTACGGATCCCGAACACTCGTCTCAACCGAGATATCTCAAGACAAATAACAAACCGATACGTTCCTACGTCACCGGAAGAATATCATGGTCAGTCCTCGTCGGTGACGAGCTCGCTCTGATCGCATCTCTAGCCGCATCTTTCTCTGCTGTCGTAGACATGGTAACAGGAACCTCAGCAAATATTGATGAAGATAGATCACAGGAACGAATGGAATTGATAGGTCTGAAATGGAAATATGATCATAGGAAAGAATGGAATCGAAGGGAATATGATCATAGGAACTAATAGAATCACGGATCTTAGGAAATGTACATCCTAAGGTCATTTAAGCAGAGCAGCGTATCGTAAGTATGCCGCGGAACATACACATGGTATGTCATTCTACTTAAGTTACCTTCTCCATCAACTAAGGTCAACCTATGAGACAAAAACTCGGGTCCCAAAAACCCCCTTAGAGAAGTCTAAGTTCCGTAAGGTCAAGCCTAAACTCGAACCAAGGTTAAACCTAACGCTCTGATACCAACTTTGTCATGACCCGGAATTTGGCACGTGACCGACATGAGATTTACGTGAAGTCTACAGGACCCGCCGTAATTTAAGTAAGCCGAAGCCCAGAAATCTAAACCCATTTCGAAAAATATTGAAGGAACAGATTTGAAATATCGGCATAAGAATGCAAGCCTTCTTTTAACAGTATAAGTAATATCAAATGAAAATACAATAGTTTACATACTATCTTTGAAAACATTTTCGTCCTTAAAATTAGGGCACACCTCCCTTGTATATTTTGATCTAAAACCATATACAAGCAATAATAAAGGCATCCCCAAGCGGGAGCTAGCTCTTCGCCAATTGGCGGAAGCACAACCACACAATAAAGCATATATACAACGCCCCACGGTGTAGATCAATCACAAAAAGAGAATAAGTAAAACCAAGACATCATCCAGCTCAAATAAAAGACATTACACCCATCTCGCTTTAAGTCTCAAGAAATATACAAGTATGGTTTCTGTTTGATGGAGTTTTAACTATATACACCAGAAATAAATAGCTACAAGGTTGGCCACGATCCAAATGTGTATCCCACCTACCAAAGCAAAACAACGTGAAGAAAGCTGTGTGCCAGCGAGCCGCTACTGATCCGAGCGGTCGATCCTGCAAGAAAACTTTGGCACAACGGGGGTGAGTTGCCAACTTGTGAGTAGAAAATATCAGCATGTATAAATCGAATAAACAACGATCCCTAGGTCATACTGTAACATAAAGGTAATACTATGTGGAAACAAGGGTGATCATGTATACATATGTGTACAATAATGATGTCATGCCGGTATAAGTATATGTATCAAGTCATATGCATGTATGTGAATATCCAACGTGTGTTCATCAACGACACATCAACATCATAAAACATGTGTGTCCATCATCGACACTCGAAAATATCATAAAACCCGTGTCCAGTATTGACACGCAAATCCTCATATTTCGGGCTCCGTCTCATCGGATCGGCCCTAGTATCCATCTGATCATACGACTCCGGTCGGTATTCTCTGGATATCTGCCGAGCCCAAACTATCATTGGTCGGTAGTGCTCCCCTGCCGGGCTCAACGCCTTTCTATACAATCTTCTTGCCCCGGGGTACCGCACCAGGTCCACCATGTACCCGAAGACGGTGCCTCTTCACTCCTCGAATCGGGTAACTCATAGCTTATAACCGAGAAAAATCATGGAGGACACTACAAATCACATTATGAGAAACCGCGTTTTTAAAACAATCAAAAGACTTTTGAAATATATCCGCGGTTCTCAAATCCAGAGATCTCATGAAAACAGCATCTCATATGTATGTAACCATAAAGTGCAGTATATGCAAGCATAGAACAGTACTGTAAGTATTTCAAGTGTTATCATGTAAGAATGTCATATGATAATTACTGAGCAATGATTGTACTTTTACAGTTTAAGAGCAATACAGTGATGTAACAGTTCTACTGTGTAAGTGGCATAGCAATTATCGATGATGATTGTGTGAGCCGGCAAATCAGTGTATGCGTAACATGCGCATCATCGGTAATAGTGCAGGTGTACTAGCAGACGATGCCATATAAAGTCAAATGCTGGGAACATAGTACGTATGTCACTAGGAATAAAATAGCATAAGCATGAACGGTATATTCATCGTACATCATCCTCGAGTCAAAGGTGCGGATTAATCATCTGGTAAATCATATTACGTACGGTATGATCCATCGTACGGTGTCACCAAATCAGATTAAGGATATATCGTCCTATACATAAATAAGGGTACGGATCTATGGTCTCGTACATTCTATCATCTCTTGTTCTCATTTATATATATATATATATATATAACTTAATCTCATATAATATCTTGGCATATGGATATAAATATGTATATTGCCTTGCATCCTCAAGCCAACATATCAACTCATGTCATCTTGGTTAAACCCACTGCCAGCGCAGTGTCGAGTATTTAGAGTCCTACACAGAGGGTTATTCGCCTTTAGGCAAAATGAGTAGAGGTCGCATGGTATTGCGACAGGGTTCGTTCACATCCACGCACTTGTGCACGTTTGTTGTCCGGACAGCTTATACTAGCGGGTTTTGGTTTAAGCCGGATACTAGTATATGATTTGGGATTGGTTTTATCTCATTGTATTCGTGTTCCTTGGAACACGGATACGGGTATGTATGCACAGTTGACTGAGACATAGGCAGAGAACTTTGATTAGGGTTGATGATTATTGTCATTTTCTTAACCCTAATGTTTTGTGTGAATTATGATTTATTAATAATTAGTTAATTATAATTGTGCATGGTTAGGGTTGTTGACCATTTGACTATACTTAACTTGCTGACCTTGGTTGACAAGTTGACCATCATCATTCCATATGAAAGATGCTCTTTGATCCTTGCAAAAGCATTTAATATGAAATGATAATGGTCATTTCTTGATTAACCATGACAATTATCTGTTGCTAATTATCTAATTTACATAATTCACATATATGTGAAAAGGTTGAGATATTCTTCACACTTTATCATTTCCATTCTCTCTCCTCCTCTTCCTCTCTCTCTAGCTCTCCACTCTCATGTGTTGAGAACCATTTGAGCTTGAGATAATCCCTCCAAAAACACTCTCTACTCTTTCTAAGGTCCTAGGTCTAGCACACCAAGCACCTTAGTTACTTCTAGTTTGAGGTTGCAGCCAAAGGTTGAGGCCCTCGGGTGGATCTTTCTTCGGCAAGAGAAGCGACAAGGAGAACCCGTTCTTTCACTCCAAGGAGCAAGGAGAGAAGGACTTGAAGACCTAGGTATAACCCACTTTCCGAGTATCTAAACTCTTTAGCTTTGTTAGTTAGTTTTGTTTAGCAAAGATCCCTCCTTTACATAGTACATGTTGCCTAGAGTTGTAAAAATCGAATTTTTCATAACGTTTCCGCCTCCCCGCAAGCACCGGGGTGGGCAACGTGGACTTACAGTGGTATCAGAGCCAGGTTAAACACAAACTAACTGGTTAGCAAAGTATATAGAACTTCGACCGCAAAAAACCGCAAAACATTTTTCCAAAACCCTAACTTTCTGCCGATTTTTAAACCTGCTTTAAAATTAATAAATCATATCTTAAAAATCGGCTCAGGCTTTTCTAAGTACAGGCAAGAAAAACGACCCACTGAACCGACCGACTCACCGCGGTTCCGCGGCCCAGTTGACTCGGCCGTGGATCGTTTTTCCTGCAGTTTACTTCTGGGGGTGTTTTGTGATTTTTGAGATAGTTTGTTTCATCCCAGATTTTCCAGAGAACATGTTGGTTTTTGGGGTGGTCACAAATCCGTATGTTTGATCGAACTTCTTTACACTTTGGCTAATGAGTTATATCTGTAATGTATTATATGTATTGAACGTCCGCTAATCGCTATACATCGATTAGTGGGGGTTATACATATCTGTGATCTGTAATGTTGATGGTATGTGTATATGAATTCGTTGGATTGTCGCGGATGAATAGCCGGGGGGTTGTGAGATGAGAGTTTTCTTATTCTTTCAATTCTTGTAATTTGTAATTTGATGTAATAATTATTTGTATGGTCGCACAACCGGGTCGGGGTTGTAGCCGTTATTGTATAATTTCTTTTTACTGTTTTTGCTCCTAGGATAGACCCAAGGTGGGGTGCACAAACTACCGGGTATCTCGAAGTGCCGAGTGGCCTACTCACGGTGTTGAGGGAGGTTGCTTCGCTTCGGGTACTTGGCGGGTAGTTTGCCGCACCCATAGAGGTCTAGGGTGGGGTTTGGCTATTCATCGCGACCGTGTAATCCGTTCTTCGTTACAGACTCATACGAATTGCGGATTCGTAGTATATCCAATGTATTCATCTGTGATCTGGAATGGCTATCATTGCATGTGACGAATGTTTAGATATATCTATATGATATCTATTTAGGCGTTGCTTATGTTTTGCATCCGCGCTTGTCCAGCCCCCGCTCTGTCGTTAGTTAAGTAACCTAACGGGTGATGACGGGACCCCGTGGCGAATGCGGATGGCATAAGCGTACGTCATATTTTCGTTGTTTTCTGCAATGGGAGGATTAAATGATGGGACGCATTGGAATTAATGCAAGATAAAATAAACCAAGTAAAAGTCGTTGGAACACTTTGAAAACCACTCGGTTCTTTTCAAAACCAAACTTTTAAATGCGGAGCTTGAACCATTCCTTTTGAAAGCTATCTCGTTCCTTCGATTATATCAAGTTCACTACGTTCACGGTTTCGCCAAAACCATTCGTAGCCCTCCGTCGTTTCACATGAATATTCAATAAGTATTCAATCTATGTATGTTGGCCAAAGTCAAGGCATAGTGATTGGTAGCTATTGGGTATTCATGTGCAGCATAGATAGATGTGTTGGTTTGGGGCAGTCGTTCTACCATTTTGGCCAAAGTCAAGGGTATATGCGGGTGGGCTCAAATTAACCTGGAGAATGACGGGTAGAACTTGACATGTGACTTATGATATTTTGGCCAAAGTCAAGGTCATAAGAGCATGGGGCAAAAATCCACATCGGGAGTTTCAAAAGAACTGAAACTTGCTAGTGTTGCATACCATTTGGAGTGTGATGATTCTGGTAAGATTCCTTCAGTTTTGTAACGCAATGATATTTGGATCCCGATCCTACTGTGAGTATATGCTACTCCTCCGGAACTTTCTCACTTAATGATCAATGTTATAAACAAAGTAGGTGTCTAGAAAGGTGTTAGCGGGGCTACGCCCACAGGGAAAAGAGGTTACTTAATTAAGAAACTTCGCGAAAGCGTTGGAAAACCACCCTCTAAGTACCGACACTGGCCTGGCTGAACGGTTAAGCAAGTATTGTACGGTGAGATTGATCCCGACTAGTTCTTCCTTTATGGTTTGAGGAGGGATTCGAGAGACAGTGGGAGCCATCCTGTTTAGACAAATTAAAAACCACTCTAAACTTGCAAGAGCATCATTCTAAAGTGTTTCTTCTCTCTCTCCTAATTGCAGCGACCATTTATCATGACTGGACTTAAGTTACTTCTGGATAAAAACATACTGACAGGGCCAAACTACAAAGATTGGTTCAGGAATGTCAAAATGGCAATCACTTATGACAAGTTGGGGTATCTTCATCCTCCAAGGCTCCCCATGTCCCAGGTCCCACCTCCAGCATCGCGGATAAGGAAATCCGTAAGACTTGGGAGATCGACTGTGCGAAGGCCATGTGCCTCGTGCTTGCCTCTATGGACAACGAACGTCAGAGGAGGCATGAGAATATGGACCTCGAATCCATATTTCTCCATACAAAAGAACTGTATGGAGAGCAATCTCGTATCGCCAGATACAAAGTGTCGAAGAAGTTGTTTTCGGCAAGATTGGCCGTCGGATCATCGGTAGCGGAACACGTGCTTAAGATGATTGGCTACTTAGAGGAGCTCGCGGACGTTGGGACCACGTTGGAGAATGAGATCTATACGGACTTGATTCTCCAGTCCCTTCCTTCCACTTACGCCCAGTTCATCCTGAACTTCAACTTGCAGGAAAAGGAAATTGAACTTTCAGAACTCCTCAACAAGCTGAGGAGTGCAGAGGGCACCCTACAAAAAGGTAGGGAAACATCCACTTTGTTTGTAGGAGGATCTTCCTCTTCTAGGTCCAGGGCGAAAGCCAAGGGAAAGAAGAAGAAAACCCCCGCCAAACCAAGGTGCGGTGTTAGTAAGATGGATACGAAGGGAAAGGCAAAAGCAACAAAGGTAGCGGGGAAGCTTGTGAATAAGGAAGAATGCTTTTACTGTCAAAAGAGTGGACGCTGGAAGAAAGAATGCAGGGCTTGGAAAGCCAGAACACAGGATCTGAAGCAGATTGCGGCTTCAGCTTCAGGTGTGTATGTTATTGAAAACTGTCTATCAATAAACTCTACTTCCTGGGTATTGGATACCGGATCAGGATCTCATATCTGTAATTCTTTGCAGGCGTTGAGAAAGCGTAGGTTTTTGAAAGCAGGTGACATGACCCTCAAAGTTGCAAACGGAGCTAGCATGGATGCTGAGGCCGTGGGGGACTATCAACTGGGAATGTCAGATGGACATGTTTTGGTTCTACGTAATTGCTTTTTTGAACCAAACGCAACTTGTAATATCATTTCTGTATCTTTGATTTCTAAAGAAGTTATGAATTTGCGTTTGTAAGTAATGTTGTAAACATTCACCTTAATCAAGTTCTGATTGGGTCAGGTACATTAAGCAATGGTATTTACGTATTAAACCAACCACAGATTTTCAATGTCCAGAATACACACAAAAGAAAGTCTCCAGAAACAAATCAGACTTTCTTATGGCATTGTAGACTGGGTCACATCAATGAGAGAAGGTTGTCGAAGTTACATACAGAAGGATATTTGGATCCGTTCGAATATCAATCATATGCAACTTGTCAATCTTGTCTCAAAGGAAAGATGACAAAGACTCCTTTCACTGGACACGTAGTGAGAGCGAGCGAGCTCTTGGGACTCGTACACAGCGACGTGTGCGGTCCAATGTCTACACATGCACGAAGCGGTTATTCTTACTCCATTACTTTTACGGATGACTTTTCAAGGTACGGTTATGTCTTCTTAATGAAACATAAATCCGAAGCCTTTGGAAAATTCCAGGAATATAAGAATGAAGTAGAAAAACAAACAGGCAAAAGTATCAAGACACTGAGATCTGATCGAGGTGGTGAATACTTGAGTGCTGAGTTCCTGGATTACTTAAAAGAGAATGGAATTCTCTCTCAGCTTACTCCTCCATATACTCCGCAACATAACGGTGTATCGGAGAGACGGAACCGAACCCTATTGGATATGGTACGGTCCATGATGAGTAACGCTGAGTTACCGCGATCATTCTGGGGATATGCGTTAGAATCAGCTGCATACCTTTTGTACCGAGTTCCAACTAAAACTGTGCCTACTACACCATATCAGATGTGGTGTGGGAAGAGACCCTATCTTAATCACATTAAGACATGGGGATGTCCAGCTTTTGTCAAAAAGCAGCATGCGGACAAGCTCGAGGCACGCTCAGTACAGTGCAAGTTTGTAGGATATCCAAAGAACTCCAAGGGATATTTCTTATATTGCGAAGAGGAACAAAAGGTATTTGTTTCTCGTCATGCCCACTTCTTGGAAACTCAGTTTTTGGAAAAACAGATAAGTGGGAGCCCAATAGAACTGGGAGAAATTCCAGAACCACGAGCTATTACTGAAAGCTTAGTAGAACCAGAGGGTTCGAAAGATCAGGACATTCCTACGCCGCTCCGCAGAAGTAGTAGGCAGTCTCATGAGGTACTACGGTTTTCTCATAGACGGGGATAGAGAGGATTGCATCATTGATAGTGATGAGTCTACTAGCTTCCAACAGGCCATTAAGAGCGTTGACTCGATAAAATGGCTGGATGCAATGCGGACCGAAATGGTGTCCATGTACACCAACAAAGTATGGACGTTGGACATTGCTCCAGATAGGGTAAAACCCGTAGGATGCAAGTGGATCTTCAAAAGGAAGATTGTTGTAGATGGACAGGTTGGGACCTATAAAGCTAGACTTGTTGCAAAGGGTTTCCGTCAAAGACCTGGCTTGGACTATGACGAAACCTTTTCTTCAGTGGCTATGCTGAAATCCATTCGGATCCTTCTTTCCATTGCTGCCTTCCACGATTATGAGATCAGGCAGATGGACGTAAAGACCGCTTTTCTAAATGGAAATTTAGAGGAGTGTGTCTATATGGATCAGCCAGAGGGTTTCATTCAGAGTGGGAGCAGCCGAAAGGTGTGCAAGTTGCTTAAGTCCATCTATGGACTGAAGCAGGCATCGCGGAGTTGGAACATCTGTTTTGATGAGACGGTCAAAGAATTTGGCTTTAACAAAAATCCAGATGAACCATGCATCTATAGTAAATTTGTAGCGAGAACTGTAGTATTCCTTGTTTTATACGTGGATGACATTCTCTTAATAGGAAATGACATTCCTATGGTACAATCTGTCAAAGGGTTCTTGTCACACAGGTTCTCCATGAAAGACCTGGGTGATGCCTCTTACATTCTGGAGATCCGGATCTACCGTGACAGATCCAAGAGGATATTAGGACTCTCACAGTCCAGGTACATCGACACCATACTGAAAAGATTCAGTATGGAAGATTCCAAGTGCGGTAATCTACCGGCTTGTCACGGGATCACCCTCTCCAAAAAGATGTCTCCCAAGACTGATTTGGAAAGGGATCGCATGTCTATTATACCCTACGCTTCTGCGGTAGGCTCTATAATGTATGCGATGTTGTGTACCAGACCAGATGTAGCTTATGCACTGAGTGTGGTAAGCCGGTATCAGTCAAACCCTGGGGAGAAACACTGGATAGCAGTAAAGAACATTCTCAAGTACCTGAGAAGGACTAAGGAGATGTTCTTGGTGTATGGCGGAAAAGACCTCCAGATCGAGGCCTTTGCGGACTCCAGCTTCCAGAATGACAAGGATGATTCCAAGTCCATGTCGGGTTATGTCTTACCCTTTATGGAGGGGCGGTGTGTTGGAAGAGTTCCAAACAGGAAACCGTTGCTGACTCGACGATGGAAGCGGAATATATCGCTGCTGCAGATGCCGCAAAGGAAGCTATCTGGATAAAGAAGTTCTTCACGGAGCTTCAGGTGGTTCCTACCATTGTTGATCCAATACCGCTGTATTGCGACAACAACGGAGCTATAGCTTTAGTGAAGGAACCCAGGTCCCATCAGAAGTCCAGGCACATCTTGAGGCGGTATCACCTGATCAGGGAGATCGTGGGTCGCCAGGAGATCGAGGTTCGGAGAGTTGCTACGAAAGATAACACTGCTGATCCATTCACGAAGGCCTTACCCCAGACTCAGTTCGAGCGGCTCATCGAGATGATAGGTCTTCGATATGCCAGTACATGGCCTTAGTGCAAGTGGGGGATTGTTAGTGTATATGCCCTAGAGGCCATTACTGTATCATACTGGATTGTATATTACTTGATGGGAGCTTGGGATATTCACCTTGTATTGACATTCTTGCTCAAAATGGTAGTATGCTACTTGGTTTGTTTCTGCTTTAATGTGTGCATGTGTTTCTTTTAGCATATCGCCTTTGCACATTAGTGGAGCCCTTAGGATCTTTGCTTGATTACCAGCGTTGTGATGGCAGTCACACTCGTGGGGGCTGGGTAATCTATAAGCACATCCTTATGCAGGTCCCTAATCGCAGGACTATCGAGACAGGGCATCGATACTCCGGAGTAGACTAGCGTATGCACTTCTCATCCCAGCTTGGGAGACCGCCTGTCCCACAGCCGTCAGTACATCGTACTTGGGATAGTATGTGGGTGCCCGTTAGGTTACGAGTACACAGGTCAGGACTCGTCGGGAACTGTTGGTTGGTATTATACCAATCATCGGTTATCAGTTCCCAGGTGACATGAGTACAGCTTAGTCCGTTGACTTGACACTGTCACTTCACCTCGAGTGTGTTCCCACTGTACTTTGATTACTACCCTACCACGGCTCAAAGGAGTCGTGCAAACAGGTAGTTTTTGGGTGCAGTCCCGAAGCACTTAGAGGCAGTGACGGTTAGACAGGATTCGTCTCTCCCGGTATTGGGGGTTGATAATGCAAAGTCAATGGCCAGGGCAAGCGAGATAGACTGTTAGGTTCCCAATGTTATCTCAGGTGTTCTGGGCTACACTCCGGCACGACTTGTACCGCTAGTAGGGGACTGACGTTTACCGCCCCCCTAGGCCCGCCATGCGATGTTCTTAGACGAACAGACCGGACTGTATGGAGACTGTCACATTCAGGCTCAGTAGGAGTTCAGATGGGGTTTACCTCGTCAGTCTTCTTATCGGCATTTACCTGGGGACCGTTACGTACAGCTAGTGCCGCTTGCGGTCTGTAGTTAAACCCACTGCCAGCGTAGTGTCGAGTCTTTAGAGTCCCACACAGAGGGTTATTCGCCTTTAGGCAAAATGAGTAGAGGTCGCATGGTATTGCGATAGGGTTCGTTCACATCCGCGCACTTGTGCACGTTTGGTGTCCGGACAGCTTATACTAGCGGGCTTTGGTTTAAGCCGGAGCCTAGTATATGATTTGGGATTGGTTTTATCACATTGTATTCGTGTTCCTCAGAACACGGATACGGGTGTGTATGCACAGTTGACTGAAACAGAGGCAGAGGACTTTGATTAGGGTTGATGACTATTGTCATTTTATTAACCCTAATGTTTTGTGTGAATTTTGATTTATTAATAATTAGTTAATTATTATTGTGCATGGTTAGGGTTGTTGACCATTTGACTATACTTGACTTGTTGACCTAGAACCATCATCATTCCATATGAAAGATGCTCTTTGATCCTTGCAAAAGCATTTAATGTGAAATGATAATGGTCATTTCTTGATTAACCATGACAATTATCTTTTGCGAATTATCTAATTTACATAATTCACATATATGTGAGAAGGTTGAGATATTCTTCTCACTTTATCATTTCCATTCTCTCTCCTCCTCTTCCTCTCTCTCTAGCTCTCCCCTCTCATGTGTTGAGAACCATTTGAGCTTGAGATAATCCCTCCAAAAACACTCTCTACTCTTTCTAAGGTCCTAGCCCTAGCACACCAAGAACCTTAGTTACTTCTAGTTTGAGGTTGGAGCCAAAGGTTGAGGCCCTCGGGTGGATCTTTCTTCGGCAAAAGAAGCGACAAGGAGAACCCGTTCTTTCACTCCAAGGAGCAAGGAGAGAAGGACCTGAAGACCTAGGTATAACCCACTTTCCGAGTAGCTAAACTCTTTAGCTTTGTTAGTTAGTTTTGTTTAGCAAAGATCCCTCCTTTACATAGTCCATGTTGCCTGGAGTTGTAAAAATCGAATTTTTCATAACGTTTCCGTCTCCCCGCAAGCGCCGGGGTGGGCAACGTGGACTTACAGCCGCTAGCGGTACTAGCTGTACGTAACGGTCACCAGGTAGATGTCGATAAGAAGACCGATGAAGTGAACCCATCCGAACTCCTACTGAGCCTGAATGTGACATTCTCCGTACAGTCTGGTCTGTTCCTCTAAGAGTATCGCATGTCGGGCCTAGGGGCGGTAAACGTCAAACCCCTAATAGCGGTACAAGTCATGTTGGAGTGTAGCCCAGAACACCCTGAGAAACTACTGGAAACAGTGCCAGTAAATCTCACTTGCCCTGGCCAGGGACTTTGTGTAATGGCTCTCCTAGACACAACGCGATATCAACCACCAATACTGGGAGAGACGAATCCTGTCTAACCGTCACTGCCTCCAAGTACTTCAGGACTACACCCAACTACTACCTGTTTGCACGACTCAATAGAGCCGTGGTAGGGTAGTAATCTAAAGGCAGTGGGAACACACTCGAGGCAAAGTGGTAGTGTCAAGTCAACGGACCAAGCTGTACTCAAGTCACCTGGGAACTGTTATCTGACGATAGGTATAGTACCAACCAACAGTTCCCGACGAGTCATGTCCAGTGTACTCATAACCTAATGAGCACTTACATACTATCTCCAGTACGACGTACTGATGGCTGTGGGACAGACCATCTCCCAAGCTGGGACGAGAAGCGTACACACCAGTCTATTCCGGAGTATCAATGCCCTGTCTCGATAATCCTATGACTGGGGACCTGTATAAGGATGTGCTTGTAGACTACCCAACCCCCACAAGTGTGACTGCCATCACAACGCTGGTAGTCAAGCAAAGATCCTAAAGGCTCTATCAATATGTATTAGCGATATATCAAAAGAAACATATACACATATTAAGATAGATACAAACCAAGTAGCATACTACCATATTGAGCAAGACTGTTATAAATCTGTGTATATATCCCAAGCTTCCAAAATGTAATATACAAACTAGTATTATACAATAATGGCCTCTAGGGCATATCACACTAACAATCTCCCACTTGCACTAAGGCCATGTGCTGGCATATCGCAGACCTATCATCTCGAATTGCCTCTCAAACTGCGTCTGAGGAATGGCCTTTGTGAATGGATCTGCAGTGTTGTCTTCTGTAGCTACCCTCCGAACCTTGATCTCCCGGCGATCCACGATCTCCCGGCGATCCACGATCTCCTTTATCAGGTGATACCGCCTCAAGATGTGTCTGGACTTCTGATGGGACCTGGGTTCCTTCGCTAAAGATATAGCCCCGTTGTTGTCACAATACAGAGGTATTGGATCAACAATGGATGGAACCACCTGACGTTCTGTTAAGAACTTCATCATCTAGACAGCTTCTTTTGCGGCATCTGAAGCTGCGATATACTCTGCTTCCATTGTCGAGTCAGCAACGGTCTCCTGTTTGGAGCTCTTCCAACAGACCGCCCCTCCATTGAGGGTAAAGACATAACCTGGAATGTATTTGAGTCATCCTTGTCACTCTGGAAGCTGGAGTCAGCAAAGGCCTCGATCTGGAGTTCTTTTCCGCCGCAAACCAAGAACATCTCCTTAGTCCTTCTCAGGTACTTCAGAATGTTATTTACCGCTATCCAGTGTTTCTCCCCAGGGTTTGACTGATACCGGCTTACCACACTCAGTGCATATGCTACATCTGGTCTGGTACACAACATCGCATACAATATAGAGCCTACCGCAGAAGCGTACGGTATAATAGACATGCAAGCCCTTTCCAAATCAGTCTTGGGAGACATATCTTTGGAGAGGGTGATTCCGTGACAAGACGGTAAATTACTGCGCTTTGAATCTTCCATACTCAATCTTTTCAGTATGGTGTCGATGTACCTGGACTGCGAAAGTCCCAACATACTCTCAGACCTATCACGATAGATATGGATCCCCAGAATGTAAGAGGCATCACCCAGGTCTTTCATGGAGAATCTGTGTGACAAGAACCCTTTGACAGATTGTAGCATAGGAATATCATTTCCTATCAAGAGAATGTCATCCACGTATAAAGCGAGGAATACGACAGTTCGCGCTACAATCTTACTATAAATGCATGGTTCATCTGGGTTTTTGATAAAGCCAAATTCTTTGACCGTCTCATCAAAACAGATGTTGCAACTCCGCGATGCCTGCTTCAGTCCATAAATGGACTTCAGCAACTTGCACACTTTTCCGCTGCTCCCACTCTGAATGAATCCCTCTGGCTGGTCCATATAGACACACTCCTCTAAATTTCCATTTAGAGAAGTGGTCTTTACGTCCATCTGGCAAATTTCATAATCATGGAAGGCGGCAATGGAAAGAAGGATCCGAATGGATTTGATCATAGGCACTGGAGAAAAAGTTTCGTCATAGTCCAAACCAGGACTTTGACGAAAACCCTTTGCAACAAGTCTAGCCTTATAGGTTTCAACCTGTCCATCTACACCAATCTTCCTTTTGAAGATCCATTTGAAGCCTACGGGTTTTACCCCTTCTGGAGCAAAGTCGAAAGTCCATACTTTGTTGGTGTACATGGACTCCATCTCGGTCCGCATTGCATTTTGCCATTTTACCGAGTCAGTGCTCTGAATGGCCTGCCGGAAGATAGTCGGCTCATCATTATCAATGATGCAATCCTCTCTATCCACGTCTATGAGAAAACCGTAGTATCTCTTGTAAGTCTACGGTAGCGCCCCGGCCGTTTGTCCGAGGACAAAATGCGGAAACAGAAACTTTTTCAAACTAGAAACCGGCGCTATCGCATACTTTAAATCCGGATCGAACCATTAACCTATAACTAGCTAACAACAGAAGGGGTAGAAAAGTTATACCGATCGATCCGTGTCCTTCGGTCTTTGGCCACCATCCCAAGCTCCTCGCGGCATCTCCGAGGTCGATCTCCTCGTCGGAAAATGGCACCACATCATCGATTCCTTTTACGGGCTCCCGCTTCATTCGAAGCAACTCGGGCACGAAGTTCGGTAGCCGACGTTTCCAAGGTGAAGTAGAGAATGTGTGTGACAATTTTGCCTCTTGCATCCATTGTATGGATGGTGGTTGAAGATGAAGCCATCAATGGAAATGGTGAGCTAGAGGAAGAACAAGAAGAGGTTCTTTTTCTTTTTTTTGTAGTGTTGTATGATGAAAATGATAGAGTGAGTAAGAAATAATACAAGAGCTAACCTTATCATGGCTGCCCTTCTCTCTCTTCCTCTCATTTCAACTTACAAATCCATCACAAAATGTGACATATGCACAATAAAGGAGACCATGAGTCACTAGGTTGCATGTGTCACAATAAATGCACCTCATGATGATTTCTAGCTCATAATTTCTATTTGTAAACATTAACCCAAATGTTTACAACAATAAAAGATACGGCAACATTTAAAGTAAACTCGTGACGGATCACAAGGATACCCCTCACCTGTATATACATACCTGTATCCGCATTCCGACTGAACGCGAATGCGATGAGACTAAAGTAATCCAACAAATCTAATACTAGGATCCGGCTTAAACCAAAGCCCACTAGTATGATCTGCCCGATCATGATCCGTGCACTATTGCACGTATATGATCGGACCTTGCCATATACCATACGGCCTCTACAACGTTTCACCCGAAACTTGAGAAACTGTCCGTGGGGGGCTCTAAAGACTCGTCAATACTTTGGCTGTGGATTTAACCACTAGCACGTCAGAGGTACTAGCCGTACATAACGGGCAACCAGGTATTGACCAAAAGGGAGGTCGATGAGCGAACTCATCCTGACACCCTACTGAGCCTGTCAGTGACAATATCCATACAGTCCAGTCCGTTCGCCTATGAGCATCGCATGGCGGGCCTAGAGGGTTGGTAAAAGTCAGACCCCCAAAAGAGGTACAAGTCGTGTCGGAGTGTAGCCCAGAACACCCTGAAATACTACTGGAATACCTACCAGTAAATCTCCTGCCTTGGCCAAGGACTTGGTGTAATGGCTCTCCTAGACACAACGCGATCTCACCCCAATACCGGGAGAGACGAAACCCCTGCCGATCCGCTCACTGCCTCCATGTGGCTCGGGACTGTATCCAACTAAAACCTGTTTGCACGACTCCTTTGAGCCGTGGTAGGGTAGTAATCAAAGTATAGTGGGAACTCACACGAGACAAATGACGATCTCAGGTCGATGAACTAACCTGTACACATGTCACCAGGGAACAGTTATCGACGTTAGGTATAATACCAACTAGCATGTTCCGGGCAAGTCCCGTCCGATGTACTCATAACCCAATGAGCACCTGTATACATCTTAGGTGAACCAACTGACACCAATGGCTTGTGAGACCGGCCACCGCCCCTCGTCGGGGTCTCGACTATATACACTAGTCTACTAATGGAGTATCGATGCCCAATCTCGAAACTCCCATGACTAGGGAACACTTTAAGGATGTGCTTATAGACCCCAGCTCCCACGTATATGACCGCCATCATACTGCTGGCAGTCAAGCAAGAATCCTAAGGGCTCTATCAGCGTGTAATTGCGACCTGTAAGGTCACCTAAAGAAGTGCACGATGATAAATATAAACCAGATAGCATACTATCATCTTGAGTAAGACTGTCCTACCGGTATAGGTCCTCTCTCAATCATTGCAATCACGTGCCTGTGATCCAATAATTGACTCTGAGGGCACTATATCCAACAATCTCACACTTGCATTCAAGGCTAATTATTGCAATGTCGCATACTCACAGCCCGTGTGATACCGAACACCCAACTCCTCTACTGATCAGTCTCACATAGCCCGTTTGCTAAACTATTGCGTTCGAGAAATAGCCTCAGTGAGTAGATCTGCCCTAATGTTTCTTTCTATGTCTCTCTTTATCTCAAGTTAGCGGAGAAAGCCATCTCCCGAAATGAGCAATACATGTCTTAGAATTAGTCTGGATATCTGATGGGACCTAGTTCATAAATGAACTCCAAATCCATACTTCTTAGACTGTATCGTCAACTGAATTTAATCAGTATCCTGCGTCATGCCTCCCTCAGTATCCGCTTGGACCACCTGTCCAAACCACTGCCCCTCGTCAGAGGGAAAACTACAACTCTGTCAGTCACTCCGTCATCCAGGTCACCTTGGAAGCCTGGAATGATAACCGTCCCCGAAGGAGGCTGTCGTTATCATATCCCTAGAACTTCCACTTATGTTCTAAAGCTGCTTCCGAATGTTTCTCCAGGATAAGATTAATATCAACTTATTGCATCTAGTGCAAAAACAACATCTGGTGTGGTACTTGACATCTCATGATTGACTTAATTGCCTAAGTAAGTGATCTGCCAATCATGCACATCCCTCTCCCCTTTAGTCTGTAAAACACCTTTAGAGAGGGTTACTCCATCACCTGCAGGTATACTACCGTGCCAGGAGTCGTCCATTCTAAAACATCTTTAGAATGCTGTCTAAGTACCCTGATTGGGAAACTACCCAAATCTAGATTTAAAACCGTAGATCTAGTAACCAGAATGTCTGATATTATATCTATATCCTATTTGGAGAAACCACTGTGTGACAACCAAAGCATAACCGATCGTAGTGTGGGAACTTCACTTCCTACTCTGTGTATGTCATCCAAATACCAGGACATCACACCCTATTACTTTCTTAACAGATCCATCCCCTATTCTGATGAAGTCAAACCTATGACTGTAACATCAAAAATAGATGATCTATCTCCGCTATATCTGCTTTAGTCTATAAATAGGCATAAGCTACTTGTCCACTATGCTTTCGCTGCTCCCATAGACTACGACAACCCTCTGACAGAGTCATATACACGTACACTTCTAAAGCTAGTTTAGAACGATGCTATACTCATCCTCCTGCCGGGTCTCACAGTCTGGAACAACAGCAATGGCAGGCCTGGGTAAACAAGAACCTCCTTGTCGCCATCTTTGAGCATACCGAAGTACCTCTCGAGTGCCTGAGGTTACCCACCATATCTGCGGAGTGGCCAATGGAATAATCAAACCAAATTGAATCTTTAGGTTCTTATCAAATTTTCAGTAATCGTTTGCGGTTCTGGAATCACTTGCAGTTCTACCATACTCCCACTACTGTTTTCTGAAAAAATCCATTTCACTAAAACTGTGGCGAGTCAAGAACAATATAACTATTGATCTTCCAGATGGTACAAAGTCAACCCTCGTCATAGCCCGAGTCAACCCACAAACTGCCATTACAGAAACGTGCCTTGAGTTATCCAGAGTCTGGTTTTAAGCATAACCCGGACAACTCCCCGTACCTTAACATCGTTAAGATATGAACTATTCTATATCCAATATAGAAACAGAGGCACTGATTTAATTGGAACCAGATTCAAATTATGCAGCTGTCTCCAGTGCATGTCAACTAAATGGAAAGAGACCCATCAACATTACTCAACTTAGGAATACATACAGATATTGTAAGTCTACGGTAGCGCCCCGGCCGTCTACAGACGCCAAATGCGGAACAAAAACTTTTTAACTGGAGCTACCGTATACTTTAACCCAAATCTGCCATTATTGCTAAACTAACAAACTGTAAAGAGTGTAGAAAGGTTATACCGAACGATCCGAGTCCTTCGTTCTTTAACCATCATCCCACGCTCCGTTGCGGCTGCTCCGATCTCGTCGATCTCCGATCTGCTCGTCCAGGTGGCACCACGTCAATGATTCTTTAAACGGGCTCCCGCCTCTGACTCGAGGCAACTCGGTCGTCAAATTTGCTAAAAGAGACGACCAAGAATGATGTAGAGAATGAGTAGATGACTTTGTCTCACTTCGTCCAAGTCCGTGAACGATCGGTAAATGAAGTTGCCATGGGAATCGGGTGATGGAATAAAATGAGCTGTGAAATTCCATACACCCCAAAATCTATCATAATCTTTTTCTACCAAATGAAACATCAAGTGAGTGTGTGTGTGAGAGAGAGGAGGGGCCGACCATATATATATGGAGAGGGGGTGAGTGTAGGAGAGGGGGAGGTAACCATAAGAGAAAAGATCAAGGGAAAATATCCTAAGCAAGAACAAAATGCATTAATGAAATGGATGACACATCTAAACCTAGTCATCAATTCATTAAATGCAAAGATGAGTCACCCGCCACCTCATCACCCTAGTCACCATTTCTAGAACCTTCTAGAAGCATGACTCACCCTCATCCAAGAAAAGAAAAATCCGTCTTTAACCGAATGTTAAAAGACGGCTGATAGAAAACTGGAAACTGGCAACTTCCAAAAGTGATCCTGAAACGACTTTCAGGATAACCCCGTAACTGTATAAATATACCCGCATTTGTATTACGACCGAATACAAATGCAACTGAGACAAATATATTATATCTACTCAATACAATACTCGGATCCGGCTTAAACCAAAGCCGACCAGTATCATCTGTCCGAAAACCGACACGTGCGTAAACGCACGTGCATTTTCCGAACCCTGCCATAAAACCATACGGCCTCTACAACGTTTCGCCCGAACTTGGAAAACTGTCTGTGGGGGACTCTAATGACTCGTCAGTACCCTGGCAGTAGGTTTAACCACAAACCGTCAGCTGCACTAGCTATGCGTAACGGCTGCCCATGGACTGACCTCAAGGGAAGCCGATGAGCAAACTCATCCGGAAACCCTACTGAGCCTAACAGAGAGAATGTAAATACAGTCCGGTCCATTCGTCTATGAGTATCGCATATCTGCCTAGGGGGCTAGTAACGTCAGACCCCCAATAGCAGTATAAGTCGTGTCGGAGTGTAGCCCAATAACACCCTGAGATACTACTGGAGTACCTACCAGTAAATCTCCTGCCATGGCCATGGACTTTGTGTAATGGCTCTCCTAGACACAGCACGACCTCGCCCCCAATACCGGGAGAGACGAATCCCCTGCCGATCCGCTCACGTGCCTCCATATGGCTCGGGACTGTACCCAAAAACTACCTGTTTGCACGACTCCTTTGAGACGTGGTAGGGTAGAAATCAAAGCACAGTGGGAACTCACACGAGACAAATGACGACCTCAGGTCGATGAACTAACATGTACACATGTCACCAGGGAACTGCTATCTGACGATATGTATAATACCAACTAGCAGATTCCCGGCGAGTCCTGTCCGGTGTACTCATAACCCAATGAGCACCTGTATACATCTTAGGTGATCCAACTGACACCAGTGCCTTGTGAGACCGGCCACCGCCCCTCGTCGGGGTCTCGACTGTACACACTAGTCTACTCCGGAGTATCGATGCCCTGTCTCGAAACTCCCACGACTAGGGACCACAATTAAGGATATGCATATAAACCACCCAACTCTCACGTATATGATCGCCATCATACTGTTGGTAGTGAAGCAAGGTCCTAAGGGCTCTATCAAAGTGTAACATGTAATCAGTCACCTGAACATGTACACGACTGATAAAGGCAAACCAGATAGTATACTATCATCTTGAGTAAGACTGTCCTACCGGTATAGGTCCTCCGCAATCATTGCAATCACATACCTGCGATCCAATAATTGACTCTGAGGGCACTATTTCCAACAATCTCCCACTTGCACTCAAGGCTAATTATTGCGATGTCGACTACTCACAGCCCGTGTGAAACCGAACATCCAACTCCTCTACTAATCAGTTTCACAAAGCCCGTTTGTAAAACTATTGTGTTCGAGAAATAGCCTCAGTGAGTGGATCCGTCTAGAAGTTTCTTTCTATATCTCTCATAATCTCAAGTTCGCGGAGAAAGCCATCTCCCGAATTGAGTAATACCCGTCTTAGAATATGTCTGGATATCTGATGGGACCTAGTTCATAAATGAACTCCAAATCCAAACTTCTTAGACTGTATCGATCACTGAACCTAATCAGTATCCGGCACCGTGCCACCCACAGTATCCTCTTGGACCACCTGTCCATAATACCGTCCCTCGTCAGAGGGAAAACTATAAATCTGAAAATAACTGTGTCATCCATGTCACCTTTGAAGCCAGGAATGATAACCGTCTCCCGAAGGAGGCTGCCGTCATCAAATCCGTAGAACATGTACTTATGTTCTATAACTGCTTCCTTATGTTTCTCCAGGATTGGATTAATACAAACTTATTGCATCTAGTGCAAAAACAACATTTGGTGTGGTACTTGACATCTCATGATTGACTCAATAGCCTAAGCAAGTGATCTGCCAATCATGCACATCCCTCTCCCCTTTAGTCTGTAAGACATCTTTAGAAAGGGTGACTCCATCACCTGCAGGTACACCACCATGCTAGGAGTAATCTATTCTAAAAACCATTAGAATACTGTCAAAGTACCCACATTGGGAAACTACCCAAATCCAGATCTAAAAAACCATAGATCTAGAAACCAGAATGTCAAATATTATATCCATATCCTGTCTGGAGAAACAACTGTGTGATGACCATAGTACAACCGATCGTAGTATAGGAATTTTACTTCCTACTGTATGTCATCCAGATACCATGACATCACACCCTACTACCTTCTTAACAGATCCATCCCTTATTCTGATTGAAGTCAAACCCATGACTATCACATCAAAAATGAATGATCTATCTCCGCTATAACTGCTCAAGTCTATAAATAGACATAAGCTACTTGTCCACTATGCTTCTGCTGCTCCCACTGACTACGACACCCTCCTACCGGGTCTCATAGACTGGAACAACAGTAGTTTCAAGTCTGGGTAGATAAGAACCTCCCTGTCACCGTCCTTGAGGCTACCGGAGTACCTCTCGGGTGTCTGAGGTTACCCACCATATCTGCGGAGTGGCTATTGGAATGTCAAACCTGATTGAATATATAGGTCTTATTAAATTTTCTGTAATCGTTCGCGGTTCTGGAATCACTTCCAGTTCTACCATACTCCCACTACTGTTTTCTGAAAAAGATCCATTTTACTAAAACTGTGGCGAGTCAAGAACAATATCACTATTGAACTTCCAGATGGTAAAATATCAACCCTCGTCATATCCAGGGTCAACCCACAAACAGCCATTACAGAAACGTGCCCTGAGTCATCCAGAGTCTGGTTTTAAGCATAAGCTGGACAACTCCCCGTACCTTAACATCTTTTAAGGTATGAACCATTCTATATCCAATATAGAAACTTTGGCACTTTATTTAATTGGAACCAGATTCAAATCATGCAGCTGTCTCCCATGCATATCAACTTAATAGAAAGAGGCTAATCAGCATTACTCAACTTAGGAATCCATCCAATTATGAGTAACCAGAAAGAGAAACACGTTTCTTAAAACCATTACTATCAACTGAATACCAATCACAAGAATCTACATCTTCGATCTCTTTGAAGAATCCCGATACTTGTGACACCTGGTTCTCTACTTTATTCTTATACCCACAACTTCTCAAAACATAGACCTTGTATTTCTACGAAACACTTGTCTAAATACTAAAGAAGTTATAAGTAAACAGAACATAGTACGAGGACCTACCCCTTTGTCCTGATGGACACTGGACAACATACAATACTCTGTATAAGTCCGCTGAGTTTAAGCAACTCAAAACCTGTGCGTCGCAGGTTAAAAACTGTACCCCGGCGATTTTCTCAAATATCACCAATTACAACGAATTTCGATATAATGAGGATAATCACCTAATTCCTAATAACTTACTCCTACTCATCATCTGTAAAACCATACAGATATGAGAATGAAACCTGGTAAATACATACCCTTGGAGTAAGTATCTAATCGGGAAAACAGTTTTCCTTTAACAATGCACTGAAACATGAAAATGTTTCGTAGGGGTATCCTGGTATTTATAGCAATGCCTCTTCCATAATCCAATTCATGACTTCAACCGTATATATTATTGCCATCTCTCCAAATCCCTTTATTTGTCTTTAGTCATTACCTTCTGTACACCATCGTTAGGCTAAATGGTTTTCTTCCTTCCCTACCGTTCGGCACCAGCCTATGGTTTGGAAGAAGACTATCCAGTAACCATAATAGGTGTACCCTCCTAAACCAAGGAGTACTCGCATCTTGAGAAAGGTGATGATAAAAGACATCTGAATAATACCTTATTCTTTTAAAGGTAAAACAGGAGTGGCGATGAAGTGCGCGGTTTTGGTCGTGAATGATAACAGTCGCAATTTACTTTTCCCTCTTTCTAATCCCTTTATTTTGTCTTTACATATTACCTTCTGCACACCCTACTCAGGCTAATTGGTTTTCTTCATTCCCTACCTTTCGGCACCTGCCTATGGTTTGGAATAAGACTATCCAATAAGCGTAATAGGTGTACTCTCCTAAACCAAGGAGCCCTCGCAACCTGAGAGAAGGTGATAATAAAAGACAACTGAATAAACCAATTCTATTTCTCCTGAACCTTGATCCATCCTCGAAGAAATCCCTTCAAGTTCGTATATAACCATATGATGGATCTATCCAATGGAAGTGGATGTCCGTAGTAATACGGGGTGTTCTGAGAAATTCAAAGGGTAAAAGAATGAGTGGCAATGACTTATGCAACTCAGACAATCCAAAAGCCAGTATTTTAAGAAGGTTCGGTCAACCTGGTCACTGAGTCATAGTCTAAGGTCGGTCTAAGGTCGCTGCCAAAGAGAGAGAGAAACGAAACAATCTGCGTGCACTCTAACCTAGATCAGAATGGTTATCACTTTATCTAATCCGGAAATGTCCCACTGTCCTGTCAAATTCTGCTCCAAACCTGAAAAAAGAATCAATCGGGATCACCCGAAGAGTAAACCAACTCATCCGTGGGAATCGAGATCCAACTCTCATCGCATGATAACGTGATGGAATGCATCCACGTTACTCATACTCCAGAAGGTATGCGCATACTTGGCAAGTTTCAGTTTCTTTAGAAACTCCCGATATGATTTTTGCCCCATGCTCTTATAACCTTGGCGTTGGTCAAAATGTCATAAGTCACATGCCAAGTTCTACCCATCACTATCTTGTCAATTTGAACCCACCCGCACATGCCCTTGACGTTGGCCAAAATGGCAGAACGACTGTCCCAAACTAACTCATCTATCTATGCAACAATTGAATACCCAGCAGCTACCAAACACTATGCCTTGGCGTTGGTCAAAATACATAGCTTGAATACTACTGAATACCCAAAAGAAGTGACGGAGGGCTACGGCTGGTTTTTGGCGAAAAACCTTTAACGTAACGAACTTGATATCGCTGAAGGAACCCGATAGCTTTTTAAAATATAGTGGCAAAAACCTTTGCTAAAGTGGTCATTCCCGGTGAAGGGATCTCGGCTCTTTCCTCATGGAATGAGGTGCAGGATATTCCACTGAATACCGCTATGCAAAGCAACATGTAATCGACTATAGTGAAGTTATTACCCTGACGCAAACTTCTGCCCAAGGGGTCAGTCCCGGTGAAGGGATATCGGCCCTTGCCCCGTCGAATGAGGTGCAGGATATTCCACTGAATACCGCTATGCATAACAAAAGGAAACGTCTTTGCAACAACACTTTTTAAATTTGTTCCAACAACTGCAAACGGGTTTGTTTTACTTTGCATTGATCAAAATCAACGCAGTCCCATCAATCGATCACACCAGAAAAGAACGAAAATAAAATGTACGTATATGCCATCCGCATTCGTCACTGGGTCCCGTCATCACCCGTTAGGTTACTTAACTAACGACAGAGCGGGGACTGGACTAGCGCGGGTGTAAAACATATACAACATCTAATAGTATATAAACCAATATACAATAATCGCTCCAGGCGTGATAATATGCAACATTACAGAAAAGTAATAAGCATCACAGAACAATACAGATAATCTGGGATCCCCGGGTTTCACAGAGCCGCCGCTGAAACCCGACGTTCCCCTGTCGTGTGGATAGCCTGTGCAATGAAACCTAGACCCCTACGGGTGCGGCAAGTTACCCGCCAAAACCTGAAGCGAGGCAGCCCCCTACAGAAAAGTGAATGGACCACCCTACACTTCACGGAATTCGGTAAACTTGGGCAACCTCCTTGGGTCAACCTGTACCCCCTACGAGTGCGGCGAATAGTCTGCCAATTTTTAGAGTGGGGCCCCTCTGCCTCTCAAAACCATGAGATGCGGACCCGTTGCCCCCCAGAATCCGGCTATCCGTGCACTCCGTCGCGGGGCAAAACCTAGTACAGTAATGAAAAATAGTACAACAGGTATATCGACCGCAACCTGGTCGTGCCCCAAAAGAATATTATACAACAGGCAGTGACGGCAGTCCACATGTTGGACGCTCGCCCCGTAATATCAAATGTACAATTAAATCCAAACTGCACTACCATTGCACACCGCTATCCACCACGACAAATCCGCAACATCACAGCACAACACAGAACATCAACGCGAATGTCACGTTCGCAAACCCGTCTAAAAGAACTATAGCAATCAGACGCGGTTTACCGATCAAATGACATTCCCGGTCGGAGATATAATATAAGCACTGTAAACTAACATGTTTAAATTTCGATCGACTAAATATCACAAAGTGGGCCCCACGAACAACTGGTGAACAGTAACAAAATCTGGGCCTAAAAGATATGTACCAAAAACCCCAATTTCCAGAGAAGAATACACTGTGCAAGTTTGGGGGCATGATCACTTAGAACGGCCGCGGATGCGCGGCCAAACTATGGGTTTGGCCGCGATTCCGCGGCAGTCTTGTCGATTCATGTGCCCAAATTTGTACGGTGTTCTTAAAATACCCTGCACAGTTTTCTGAGATATGTAGAATAATTTTAGGACATCATTTAAAATCTACAGAAACAGTGAACTTGAAATTTGCAGTTTTTGATTTCCGGTTCGATCGATATTTTAAACGTGTTAGCACAAGTTAGTATAGCAAAATGGTGAGGCTCTGATACCACTGTAAGTCTACGGTAGCGCCCCGGCCGTCTACAGACGCTAAATTCGGAACAAAAACTTTTTAACTGGCGCTATCGTATACTTTAACCCGGATCTGCCATTATTGCTAAACTAACAAACTGTAAAGAGTGTAGAAAGGTTATACCGAACGATCCGAGTCCTTCATTCTTTAACCATCATCCCACGCTGTGTTGCGGCTGCTCCGATCTCGTCAATCTCCGATCTGCTCGTCCAGGTGGCACCACGTCAATGATTCTTTAAACGGGCTCCCGCCTCTGACTCGAGGCAACTCGGTCGTCAAATTTGCTAAAAGAGACGACCAAGAATGATGTAGAGAATGAGTAGATGACTTTGTCTCACTTCGTCCAAGTCCGTGGACGATCGGTAAATGAAGTTGCCATGGGAATCGGGTGATGGAATGAAATGAGCTGTGAAATTCCATACACCCCAAAATCTATCATAATCTTTTTCTACCAAATGAAACATCAAGTGAGTGTGTGTGAGAGAGAGGAGGGGCCGGCCATATATATATGGAGAGGGGGTGAGTGTAGGAGAGGGGGAGGTAACCACAAGAGAAAAGATCAAGGGAAAATATCCTAAGCAAAAACAAAATGCATTAATGAAATGGATGACAAATCTAAACCTAGTCACCAATTCATTAAATGCAAAGATGAGTCACCCGCCACCTCATCACCCTAGTCAACATTTCTAGAACCTTCTAGAAGCATGACTCACCCTCATCCAAGAAAAGATAAATCCGTCTTTAACCGAATGTTAAAAGACGGCTGATAGAAAACTGGAAACTGGCAACTTCCAAAAGTGATCCTGAAACGACTTTCAGGATAACCCCGTAACTGTATAAATATACCCGCATTTGTATTACGACCGAATACAAATGCAACTGAGACAAAGATATTATATCTACTCAATACAATACTCGGATCCGGCTTAAACCAAAGCCGACCAGTATCATCTGTCCGAAAACCGACACGTGCGTAAACGCACGTGCATTTTCCGAACCCTACCATAAAACCATACGGCCTCTACAACGTTTCGCCCGAACTTGGGAAACTGTCTGTGGGGGACTCTAATGACTCGTCAGTACCCTTGCAGTGGGTTTAACCACAAACCGTCAGCGGCACTAGCTATGCGTAACGGCTGCCCATGGACTGACCTCAAGGGAGGCCGATGAGCAAACTCATCCGGAAACCCTACTGAGCTTAACAGAGACAATGTAAATACAGTCCGGTCCGTTCGTCTATGAGTATCGCATATCTTCCTAGGGGGCTAGTAACGTCAGACCCCCAATAGCAGTATAAGTCGTATCGGAGTGTAGCCCAATAACACCCTGAGATACTACTGGAGTACCTACCAGTAAATCTCCTGCCATGGCCATGGACTTTGTGTAATGGCTCTCCTAGACACAGCACGACCTCGCCCCCAATACCGGGAGAGACGAATCCCCTGCCGATCCGCGCACGTGCCTCCATATGGCTCGGGACTGTACCCAAAAACTACCTGTTTGCACGACTCCTTTGAGCCGTGGTGGGGTAGAAATCAAAGCACAGTGGGAACTCACACGAGACAAATGACGACCTCAGGTCGATGAACTAACCTGTACACATGTCACCAGGGAACTGCTATCTGACGATATGTATAATACCAACTAGCAGATTCCCGGAGAGTCCTGTCCGGTGTACTCATAACCCAATGAGCACCTGTATACATCTTAGGTGATCCAACTGACACCAGTGGCTTGTGAGACCGGCCACCGCCCCTCGTCGGGGTCTCGACTGTACACACTAGTCTACTCCGGAGTATCGATGCCCTGTCTCGAAACTCCCACGACTAGGGACCACAATTAAGGATATGCATATAAACCACCCAACTCTCACGTATATGATCGCCATCATACTGTTGGTAGTGAAGCAAGGTCCTAAGGGCTCTATCAAAGTGTAACATGTAATCAGTCACCTGAACATGTTCACGACTGATAAAGGTAAACCAGATAGCATACTATCAACTTGAGTAAGACTGTCCTACCGGTATAGGTCCTCCGCAATCATTGCAATCACTTACCTGCGATCCAATAATTGACTCTGAGGGCACTATCTCCAACAGATATGAGTAACCTGAAAGAGAAGCAAGTTCTCATAGTCATTACTATCAACTGAATACCATACAAAAGTATCTATATCTTCGATCACCTTGAAGAATCCTGATACTTGCAATACCTGGTTCTCTTCTTTATTCATATACTTATAACTTCTCAAAACTCGGATCTTGTATTTCTATGAAACACATGTCTAAGAACTAGAGAAGTGACAAGTAAACGGAATATAGTATGAATACCAACCCCTCTGTCCTAATGGACACTGGACAACATACAATACTCTGTATAAGTCCCATGAGTCTAATAACTCATTCCCTGTGTGTCGTAGGTTGAAAACTGTACTTATGGTTAAGAAGAATTACACCGCTGTTTAATGCTCCTTACCTAACCATCCACTGATATAGGTAAATGTCAAGGACATAATTTCAAAAAGTTATATCTCACTTTATAAAAATAAAGGTACAGATATATCAATTTGAAATTGGTGCATAACAACGGATATTCAAAACCAAATATTTGTTAGGTTCCTAGGCACACTAATGAGGTCTCACAACAGATCGAACATGCCCAATTCAAATTTTTTCATGTGCCTATAAACCCTGATACGGATCGTTAACTAGATGGTAAGGCGATGCAAGCAAGTAAATGACTTTATTGCTAAAGGAAAGTGACTACAACCTTTGTAGATTGGGTCCTCCACTTCCGAGGCTCCGTGATGACGTCCCTCCGCTGTACCTATCGGAATCCGGACTCTGGCGAAGGTTTCGTCGGAGAAATGATCGGGCTAGGTCGTCGACTTCGATGCCGAAGATGATCTACGTCGAGGCAACTCAAGATCAAGCTCCAACTTCACCAAGTCATGAAACTTGTGAAGAAAACACCCTATACTACTTGGAAAGTGGTAGAGGATGAAGAAATAGGAAGTGGGTTCACTTTAGAATTGGATTTCTCACTCCTTTTCTCATGTTGCCATTAATGTTAGCAAGCTCTTTTCTTGTTGAAGAAGAAGAAAAAGAATATGATAGAATAAAAAGAATTAACTTAAAAAGAAAATCCCATTCATTCTTATCATAATAGAAACCATGGTTAAGTGTAGAGAATGAACCAAGGTTAGGTGAATGGTTATGTTTAGGAAAAGAACAAGAATGGTCAAAGCTTCTTGAAGTTTCAACAAAACAAACAAAATAAGCAACCATATCTTTTCTTTTCCTAAAATAAAGAATAAATAAACAAACTAAATAATCAAGAGAAGATAATAAAACCCTAACCATTCACTTAAACATGGTTTAAACTAAACATACACCCAAACTTGCATGTATCATCAAACATGATGCAATCAAGTGCACAAAATTATATCATATATACAATATGCACATCAAGTGAGAAAATCCATCTTAAGTGAACTAATACTAGTTAATATAAAGTAATATATCAATTATATAATTATACATTAAATCATTAAATCAACACTTGATTTAATGATCCGGTCATACTGCATATAACCGACTAATATCAAGTGTATCAATGTATCGAATCAACACTTGATTCGGTAACCCGGCTATATCATATATAACCGTCCAATGATACAAAAAGCGAGAATGGAATACAGTATCACATACTGGTATTATTTTCGGTCCCGCACATATCTCATATGCGCTCCTATTTCGTTTCGCTTGAGCCAGGAAACCTCTGTGTAGGACTCTAAAGACTCGTCAATACGCCGGCCACAGGTGATGATCATATCAAACACCCACAAGCCGCAAGCGGTCTGCTAAACGTAACGGCCACCCGGGTATTGAGCGATCAGAACATCGACGAGCAAGTCCGCTCACACTCCTGTGAATCCAACCAGTAACACTTACCGTACAGTCCGGTCTGTTCGTCTGATATGTCGCATATCTCGCCTAGGGGTGGTAAACGTCAGACCCTAATAGCTTGATAAGTCATGCTGACGTGAGGTCCATAACAATCGTGAAACTACTGATAACTCTTACCAGTATATCACTGCAACCCTGGACAGGGATTTCCTGTTATGGCCAGTCGTGCATAGCGCAACATCAACCCCCAATACCGGGAGAGACGAATCCCCTCCTATCGCTCATTGCCTCCATGTGAATCGGGACTGTACCCAAAAACCACCTGTTTGCACGACTCAGTAGAGCCGTGGTAGGGTGGAAATCAAAGCACAGTGGGAAACACACAAAACTCTATGACGATCTCGGTTCAACAGACTAAGCTATACCAGTGTCACCAGAGAACTGCCATCTGACGTGAGGTATAATACTATCTGGGAGTTCTCGGCGAGTCCGTTCAGTGCACCCTGTCTCCACTGAGCACCCGCATACCATCTCTGATGTCAAACACCAATGGATATGGGATCATCCATCGCCCATCACATGGGTCGAGAAGATATACGCTAGTCTACTCTGGAATATCGATGCCCCGTCTCGATATTCCCACGACTAGGAACAATGAAGGATGTACTCAATGACTACCCAGGCCCCACTAGTATGATCTACATCATATTCCTGGAAGTCGAGTACACATACTAAGGGCTTTATCAACATGTAACAGAGAGACTGAAAGTATACATGTTAAGATAAAGAGCAACTAGATAGCGTACTATCATGTTGAGCAAGAAAGTTCTACCTATATATGTCCCAGCATCCACTACAATATACATCCAATGTACAGTAATGGCATCTAGGGCATACATATAACTAACAATCTCCCACTTGCTCTAGGTCCATCTATAGCAGTGGTTGCAGTATCGCATACTCAACCATCCCCTACAAGTCTCTCTCTCGGAAAAGGCCTTTGTGAGTGGATCCGCCGTGTTGTCCTCTGAGTCTACTCTCGTAACCTCGATCACACTGGAGATCAACTATCTCTATTATCAGGTGATGCTGCCTCAGAATATGTTTGGGTCACTGATGGGACCAGGGTTCCTGGGCCAAAGCCACACATCCATTGTCATACAATGGTAGGAACCGAGTTCATCTCATGAACTAATATACGCCCAAACTGCCTCTTTGGTAGTATTTTTAATAGCGATGTTACCAGCCTTTATCGTCTAGTTTTCCATGGTATCTAGCTTGGAACTATTCCAACATACCGTCCCTTTACCGAGGGTAAAGACAATGCCTGCGACTGACACTCAGTCGTCCTTATCACCCTGGAACGTTTCCAGTGATTCTCCCCAGGATCGATTGATACCATTTCACTACATCTAGTGAGTATTCTAACATCCAATTAGATCTATCTCATAGATCCAAACTCCAGGATTTAGTAGGTATCACTTTGATCATATATGGAGAATCATTGTGATAAGCGGAGATTTACCGAGCGTAGCATAGGAAACTCTTTTCTTATCAAGAGTATGTTGTCCACGTACAATACGAGGATGACCACCTTACTCTCTACTACCTTTTTGTATATACAAGGTTCGTCTACCATTTTGATGAAGTCAAACTCTTTGACTACCACATCAAAACAGACGTTCCAACTCCGCGATGCCTGGTTTATCCAGTAAAGCAACTTGCACATATTTCCGCTGCTCCCACTGTTTACGAAGCTCTCTGGCTGTGTACTTATAGACGTTCTCTTCTAAATCAGTATTTAGAAAAATAGTCATGACACCCAACCACCAGATATCGTAGTCGTGGTATGTAGCAATGTTAAGTAGGATCCGGATGGACTTAAGCATAGCAACTTGGAAAAGGCTTCATCATTATCCACGCCTGGTCGATGACGAAAACCTTTAACAAGTCTAGCTTTGAAAGTCTCAACTTTTCCATCTACAACAAGTAATCTTCTCAAGATATACCTGCTCCTGATAGGGATTTAACCCTTCAGATATAGCATCCAAAGTCCATACTTTGTTGGTGTACATAGATTCCATCTCAGATCGCTAAGCATCCAGCCATTCTTTCAGAGTCCCTACTCTCGATGACCTGCTCGAATCTAGTTGGGTCATCTTCTCATGATGCAATCCTCTCTCCCACTGTCAGCGAGAAACCGAAGTATCTCTCAGGCAGGTGAGGAACCCTACCAGATCGACGGAGAGGCTGAGGTTCGTCGGGGACTATTGAATCATTTGGTTCTGTCAAATCATCAGCTGCAGTTTTGTATAGCAGGAACCTTTCTAGTTCTACAGAACTGACCTTGCCTCGATCTTGTCCGGATTTTGCTTTTGACATAGGCCGGACAATCCCAAATCTTAACTAACTTAAGAGATAGGCTCTTCCCATACCATATCTTATATGGAGTGGTAGGCACTGATTTGATTCGAACCCAATTCAATAGGCATGCTGCTTCTCAAGTGCATAACCCCTTAAAAGAAATAGGTAACTCAGTAATACTCATCATAGAGCACACCATATCATATAGGGTGCGATTGCTCCGCCCCGATACACCGTTGTGCTGTGGTATAATTAGAGGAGTAACACCGAGAGAGAATCTCATTCTCTTTTAGAATTGTCCAGGAATTCTATGCACAAGTATTCTCCTCCCTGATCTTATCATAGGACATAATACTTATACCCGGTTTTTGGTTCACTAGTTCTGACTTACATTCTGTGAATATCTCAAAAGGTTCGGACTTGTAATTCAACAGGAACATATGTCTGAATCTTGAGAGATCATCAGAGAACGTAAAGAAGTACAAAGAACCGGTCCTGGCATGTATAGACAGGGGACCTTGCATACATCACTATGTATCAATCCCAAAAGTTCACTAACTCTTTCTCTGTTTCCAATAAACAGAGCTATGGTCATCTAATCTTTGTGACATGACCGGCAATTTTCATAAGATGTAAATTCAAACTGATTTAAATATGCATCTAGTATGTAACTTCAGCCAGTCGGGTCGCATTGATATGACCTAGTCTACAATGCCTCAAGAAGGATTCGTTCATTTCTGAACCCTTCCTCTTGTGTGTGTTCTGTATACTAGGAACTGTAGTTTGATTTAGAACATCAATGCTTTTAGATAACATGAGTGAACCGATCAACTTTTGATATAGGAAATGTTCAAAACATTATCCAACAATACAAAATTTTATCATTTCTTTACTTGTAAAGAGACTGATATGATTTTGTATATCAGGTTCGATATCTAATAGCATTTGTTCAGAATCAATGTATTGGTAATACAGGGTGACAGTAACCAACAGACTTGGCTGCAACACTTGCCCCGTTTTCTGTCTCATGAAACTTATCACCCATTCTCAGTTCTTTGCCTTTCTGTAGCCCTATGTAACAGATTACATATCTGGGATCCTGATCCGGTATCAAATACCCAGGATGCAGAGGATACTGAGAAACGGTTCTTTATAATGAACACACCCGAAGGAGATGCATCATATGCACTTTCTTCGTTTGGGCGGCATAGGAATTCTGGTATTCCCCTATTTGCTGCTCTGTCTTATAACAATTATAAGTTGGAGCGGGACCAACGTTCCCCAGCTCAGTATAACAAGCGGGTTCGGTCAATACATCCATATTATTATCTTGATTAAGGCGTGATATGGTCGCTACTTGGAGAGAGAGAAAAGAAAACATTCTGCGTGCGCTCTTACAAGATTAGATTGGTTATATATTTTATCTAATCAGGATGGCTCCCACTGTTTTTATCAAATCTTCCTTCAAACCCTAAAAGGAAAGACTAGCCGGGATTAATTACACTCTACAAGTTCGCCAATCTTTCAGCCAGGCCAGTGTCGGTACTTTGAGGGAGGTTCCCCGTGCTTTCGCGCGGACCTAATTACAGTAAACCTCGTTTTCCCAGAGGCGTAACCCCATTGACACCTTTTTAAACACCTACTTGATCGGATAATTGCAAAGTGCAGAACTCTCCCAGGAGTAACAATTACTCGCAGTAGGTATCAGGATCCAACTATCACATAGAAGGTATGCAATCTCATTGCATATTTCAACACTTGAAACTCCCGATAAAGATTTTTACCCCTAGCACGTATGACCTTAACTATGGTCAACAAATCATAAGTACTAGTCAAGTTCTACCCGTCATTTCGTGATTAATTAGACCCACCGACATGACCCTTAACTATGGTCAACAAAGTCACGCGACTGTCCTAACTAATCGCATCATATGCGGTGTAGGAAGACATCACTTAGCTACCGTATACTGTGCCTTGACTATGGTCAACAAACACAGCACGAATACTAAGTACTCTACTTCCTAAAATGACGGAGGGTTGCGAATGGTTTTTATGAAAACCTTTAACGCTTTGAACTTGATCTCGTTGCGGAATCAAATGGTTTTTAAATGGAGTGTTTTTTAGGCTTTTCTAGTTTTGCTAAAGGGATCACTCCCGGTGAAGAGATCGTCGGCCCTTTCCTCATCGAATAAGGTGCAGGATATATCATATATACCGCTGTGCAAAGAAAAAACTATAGAAGCAATCAAAAGACAAACCGAGGGTTGTAGCATCTGCCAGTTATTGCTAAAGGGGTCACTCCCGGTGAAGGGATCTCGGCCCTTTCCTTATCGAATAAGGTGCAGGATGTTCCTCAAGGAACACCGCGATGCAAAGCAAGAACTGTAGCTACCTGTTTTATTTTTGAAATTCGATTCCACAACATCTTTTAGATTTATTTTCTTTCATTAATCTCATTAATGAATATCCCATCATTTAAGTCCACCTAAACATCACAGATAAATATAACGTACGCTTATGCCATCCGCATTCGCCTCGATGTCCCGTCTGCACCGTTAGGTTAGGTAACTAACGCCAGAGTGAGGCAGGGCTAGCGCGGGTGTAAAACATAAGCAACGTCTATATAATATATCATATATACTATATACTATATCTATCAGAACAAATCACATGATCACATCACAGATAACGCAGCAGAAAATATCATATGAAATATTGGATATACTAGGACTTCCGTGTTTTTAATACGAGCCAGTATAAAACACGGATTCTACAGTCGTGATGAATAGTCAATCCTACACCCCTAGACCCCTACGAGAGAGGCAAGCAACCCTACCAATTCTAGGGTTAGGAGACCCGGACTCGACTCCTCGAGATGGTCTCCCACTGGACCCTAGAACCCGGTTACTTGTGCTACCCTCCTTGGGTCTATCCTAATGCGGAAAAGTAAATAATATACATCAACGGAGACATCTTCCGCAACCTGGAAGTGCCCCAATAAAAGAATATTACATACAAGTTTTTTACATGAATGAAAATGAAAAACACTCATCTCACATAAAACCCCCCGGCTATTCAAACACGATGATCTAATATAACATATCCAGCAACACATAACATCACATGTCATCAACATAAGTAAATATGCGCATCCCAATTGTCGTTGACATATAGCAACGAAACCGGCGATATCACATATTACACTTACGGTCACAGAAAAGAAAGTGTAAAACTACAACAGTTGGAATCCGCAAACTCTTTAGACATCGCATGCCTAATCAAATGAATCCCTTAGACATCGCATGCCTAACTATTATAAACCCCGCATTTTAGTCTCAATATCGAAAACACTTTTCAATATAAAATCGGGTAATTCAACATGATTCCCGACATCCAGAACGAATGCTCGTCGCAAACTTTAGTGGGCGGCCGCACCCCTGATACCGTCGACGAAGTGCACCAAGGCGGAACACCGCTGCCGCGAGCACCTGAACGGATTCTTTCAGCGACGGGGTTCTCCTACAGTCACTTGGTCGGGGCTATGGGGTGAGGTTGTCTATTAAGTTTACCGGCGAGTATCCGCGTATGCTACGTGATTGCGACGGACTTTTGATCACATCAAAATTCCGTGGCAACCGATCAAGTGAGACTAAACTGCTATGTTTATAACATTCATTCAGTTATCTCATAACTACTTGTGGATTCCAAATATTGTATCACATTCCGGATAAATGGAAAATGTTAAACTTTTCGATCGAACAATCGAATACCTAAGTTTTCCCGAAACTGCTCAACACATGAAATAAGTTTAAAAAACATTCATTTCGTGCCTCAGTACCAACGGTCCATCCGTAGAAGGGTCAAGCCAACGCCTCACATGTGGCACGCCGTACTGCCCCAAACCCTAAGATTCAAAAGGCTGTTCAAGACGGTCACATAATCGAGTTAAGGTTTGTTGTCTTCTAGAGGGTCCATCGCGTTACTTGCACTACTTAGAACGTCTTTAAACCACGGAAAAATCCAACACTTAGAAATTTTCCGGCAGGGGAAAAATTGGGTATTTATATCCGGTCGAACTTTTTAACATATTCTAAAATTATCCGGAAAAACACATAGACAAAATTAGACAATCCGATCGAAACACCGAGTCCCCAATACAACCTAGAAAACTCAACTCTTGAGTAAACATTAAAAATTCCCAGAAAACTCAGCAATGAAATATAGAAGTTACTGTGCAAAAAGAACTAACTGAAGAGACTAAGTTGCCGCGGAACAGCCGCATTAGCCATGCTAATGCCGCGGTTCCGCCGCGCTTTGATGGAATCAGGTGCTCGTGCTTCACAGTAATTCTTATAACTATCTGCTGATTTTTCTGCATATTTTTATTTCGAAAAAATCCCTGATTTCAAAAAATGTACAGAGAGCATTTTTGCATTAGGGTCGGACTTCTAACTCCGTCTACGCATCGCCTAATGCTCTAGCTAGGCTTTGATACCAATGTAGGGTTCCTAGGCACACTAATGAGGTCTCACAACAGATCGAACATGCCCAATTCAAATTTTTTCTTGTGCCTACAAACCCTAATACGGATCGTTAACTAGATGGTAAGGCGATGCAAGCAAGTAAATGACTTTATTGCTAAAGGAAAATGACAACAACCTTTGTAGATTGGGTCCTCCACTTCCTACACTCCGTGATGACGTCCCTCCGCTGTACCTATCGGAATCCGGACTCTGGCGAAGGTTTCGTCGGAGAAATGATCGGGCTAGGTCGTCGACTTCGATGCCGAAGATGATCTACGTCGAGGCAACTCAAGATCAAGCTCCAACTTCACCAAGTCATGAAACTTGTGAAGAAAACACCCTATACTACTTGGAAAGTGGTAGAGGATGAAGAAATAGGAAGTGGGTTCACTTTAGAATTGGATTTCTCACTCCTTTTCTCATGTTGCCATTAATGGTAGCAAGCTCCCTTCTTGTTGAAGAAGAAGAAGAAGAAGAAAAAGAATATGATAGAATAAAAAGAATTAACTTAAAAAGAAAATCCCTTTCATTCTTATCATAATAGCAACCATGGTTAAGTGTATAGAATGAACCAAGGTTAGGTGAATAGTTATGTTTAGGAAAAGAACAAGAATGGTCAAAGCTTCTTGAAGTTTCAACAAAACAAACAAAATAAGCAACCATATCTTTTCTTTTCCTAAAATAAAGAATAAATAAATAAACTAAATAATCAAGAGAAGATAATAAAACCCTAACCATTCACTTAAACATGGTTTAAACTAAACATACACCCAAACTTGCATGTATCATCAAACATGATGCAATCAAGTGCACAAAAATATATCATATATACAATGTGCACATCAAGTGAGAAAATCCATCTTAAGTGAACTAATACTAGTTAATGTAAAGTAATATATCAAATATATAATTATACATTAAATCAACACTTGATTTAATGATCCGGTCATAATGCATATTGTAGGGTTGCTAGGCACGTGCACAAGGGTCTACGAGGCATCAACCATGCCCGATTTAAAATTTAGCCGTGCCGAACAACCCAAATACGGAACTTTAAACTAGAGATTAGGCGATAACTTGCATGCTAAACACTTTAACACTAAGTGAGAGGGATTACAACCTTTGTAGATCCGGTCCTTCACTTCATATGCTCCGTTGTAACATTTCAAAAAAGATAAAATGTTAATTTTGGGATTTTTTATAATTTAATATTATTTTAGTGAATATTTTAATATTTTGGAATTATTAAATACAAATAAATGGGGAAAAATTTTGGAAAATTTTGGAAAATTCTAAAATAGGGTAAATTAGAGAATTATGACATTTTAAAGTTTTTGTGATTAATTTGACACTAATTTAGTGCTAATCGCGATTAAAAATCGCTAATCGGTTTTTAGCTTTTTGTGCAACACATGCACATATCACTTTTTCACACTTGTGCATTTTCTTGCCATGCTTTTCATTTGGGTTTACTATTTGAGTGAGAAGGGTTTTAAAAGGAAAAAGAAAAGGAAAAGAATAAAGAAATGGGTAGTTGGTGAGAGAGAGAGGTATGGGCTTCATTGACTAAGGACTTAACCATTTCTCCCCTCATTTCCCTCCCTCTTCTCCCTTCTCCTGCTGCTGCTCCTGCACCTCCTTTCCCTCCCCTCTTCAAGCTCCAAAACACCTCTAAAACAACCCCAAAACCCAATCTCCATTTCATTAAATGTGTGCACAATCCCTAGATCTACACTTGGTGCTAAAGAAGCAAGGATTTTGGCCACTAGGGGCAACTCAAGAAAATTCTTGAGTTGCCAAATGAGGTATTTTCTGGACCTTAAACTTAGTTTATGCATTTCCTTTACCATCATATTAAGATCGAATCGATATTGTGTGATATTGTGGACTTGTGGATAACCTAGTTAGGGTTGTGATGATTTATGGGTTGTAATATGGAATTGAGGTCAGTAGAGGTTATACCATCACCCTAGTGTATGAATTGGAAACCCAAAACCTGAAGCTTAAACCATAATACGGATTTTAGTAACCGATATCGGGGAATTTATGAAATCTGTGAAGGGTATATTGAATCTGCTATCACCCGAGACACCCTAAATTAAAATTGATTGGACAGTGACACGTGCAGGCACCCAGGAAGCTAACCCCAAGACCCCAGCTCCCACTTCTTCTTCCCGGCCGCCAATTTATCCCCATTGACCACAAATTGCGGCCTGGGTCCCACCATTTTGGCTCGTATTGGTTCTGTAGCTCCTACATGTTCATGTTAGACCCCTGGTATATATAGATTTGTATAAAGTGACCTAGGGTAAAATCTGGGACATATTTCCTAAGTTGCTGTTTTAGATTCATGTTTCCGTATTCCGTATTTTTAATTCTGCAATTGTGGATTGTGTTTTGCCTCGACTATTTGGCGTTTATACGACGATATAGAGGATGTGTTGATGGTTTTGAAGGCGTGCCATTGGTTTTAACCTATAGGCCTCTTATCGTATCATTTTGGATTTCATGTGCCGTTTTAACTTTGATTTGGTTTTAATGCGCATATACGATATTTTGATGTGTAGGTACCCCATGAAGACTTCGGGACGACAAGCAAGCGCGTGGCGACGTCCACAAATGAAGACGCTAGGTGAGTAGATTATATCTACTGGGGGAAGTCGGGTGGATGGCGTATAGCACCCCCGCAGTCCGTAGTTATTATATATGATAGTTAGGTGCATTATGGATAGTGTAGGGTTAGAAGTGACTAGTGTAGTTCATAGTCGCGAACCCTAGAATAGAATTACACCTACACGCACACCCTTGCATATTACTTATACTGGCACTGTGTTGATGATATTGGATGACTTTGGAGATGAGTCAATGATATTGGGCTTTGTGCCGCGAGATCGGTGATGTGATATGATTCGTATTTGGGATACGAAATGTGATTCTTGCGGGCTTGGGATGTGTGTTTACCCCCGCATGCATACTTTATTGATGGTATCGATTTATACTAGACATAGAATAATACCCCAGATTATATGATATGTTGATAGTGATACCTGAAGTGTGATGAGATAGTGTGATATTGACCCGTACCCAGCTATTGGGATGCCGTACGACGATTTACCGTATGAGCTTTACATTGATGATAGATCCGCACTCATGACTTGAGGATGTCATATGATATACTGTATCGTACGCGATACTATTGAGGCGGAATCACCGACTATTATATCTATATATATATCGACTCAGATGGTAGGCGGTTTCCTTACCTGTAGCTCAGCTTGTTAGTTCAGCTGTATAGTTTAGTGTAGTTGTTATATTAGATTAGACTCCTACCTATTTCAAAACTAGCGGGTCGTGGGTATTTTAAAAGACAGGTCAAGGGATCTACGGACATTTCAAAAGGCGTATCTTTTCATAAAAACACCGTAGCCCCTATTTTCAAAACCCCATGATTCGTGATATTTCAAAAGGCACCATTTGTAGGACTTATATTAGATTAATGCAGATTAGTTATAGTTGCGTCTAGATTCAGCTCCCACTTTTTTTGTGGTTCGCTTTGCATCGCATTCTTATATTATGTTTCATACTCCATTATTGATATCATGCTGTTAGGACACCAGCACCATTACCGATGTTGCGTATGTACCACGTACACTTACTTGCCGGCTCACACACATCTTCATCGGTAATTGCCATGTCACGTACACCTTAGAAAATACTATTGCTTGACATAACCTATTAGCTAATAGTTTAGACATTGTAGTTATTACCTGCTACTTCATGCATACTGATATTGATTGTTATGCCGCATTCATGGATTCTCATGCATATATTCACTATTTTACGTGTTACTGAGGTTTTGGATTTGGATTTCCGTGAGATTTTCTGGATTTGGAGGAAAACCGCAAAAACACAGATAAACATTTTCTCTCTTTTAAAATAAAAAGTGCGGTTTTCCCATGATGTATGAGTCGTCCACCATGAGTTTGCTGATGGATTTGGAAACCCAATTCGAGGAGACGGATGAACCGTTTCGGGTACATGGTGGACCCGGTGCGGTACCCCGGGGCAAGATGAATGTGGTGATGACGTTGAGCCTGGCAGGGGAGCACTACCGACCGGTGATTTTACCTGACGCGTCGGATATCCGGAGGATACCGTCGTGGTCTTGAGATTGATGGTAGGGGCCGGTCTGGACTGACGGCGCCCGAGATTTTGTGATTAGGATACAGAGATATCGGAATATTTGGATTACGTTTTGTGCCGATGTTAGGCACTGTTTTATGCTGATTTCATTATGATACCTCATTTTAAAAATACAAAGGAAATCTCACTAAAGTATGAAAACAGTTTCTTCATTTACATGTATTATGTTCTCATGCATTCATACCTCATTCTTATGTTATATTGCTACCTGAGGCACTGACACAGGCACAGGAGATTACACTCGGGTTAGATATTTACCCTAGCCTTGTTATAGGCTGCATGTTTTATATTGAGGATTTTGTACTGATCGTTTTGACCTAGGATTATGTCTTGCGTTCGGTTTCTGCTTGTAGTTATTCTCTATTCACGAGTTGGCAACTCACCCCCGTTGTGCCACAGTTCTTGCAGGTTTTGCCGTACAGGTTCCTTTGCGGCATTTCTGGCACATTGCTTCCTTGCGGGTGAATTGCATTTGGTAGGTGGTTCCTTTTGCATCAAAACCACCATTGTACTTATATTATTCTTTGTATCTAGAATTTCCATCAACCAAATTTGTTTATTGTTTCAGACTCAGACTTTAGTGATGTTTTATTTGGCCTTAGAGTCGCGCTTAGTAGTATTGCGGTTTTCATGCTTACTGTGTTTCTTTTGGATCGATCCTCGCCTTTCGGCGTTTTATATTATATTGCATGTGTGGTTGTGACCGTCAATTGACGAAGAGCTAGCTCCCGCTTGGGGATGCCTTTTATCATTGTATATATGTTATGCTTGTTGTATCCCGTTCGGGGCCAGTATTTACAAAAGAAACTCTGCCGAAATTTTTAGAAAAGACTTTACCTTTTAAAAATGCACCTTCGGCTTAGTTATTTAAAAACCTCGACTTCAAACATATTTTCCTTCACTTCTTTAAACCAGTTTTCTTCACTTACTCTTAAAATAGTTTTAGATTTCTGGGCTTTGGCTTACTTGGATCAGATGGAGTCCTATAGATTTCATATGGTTCGAGGGCCAGTCACGTGCTCTTTCGGGTCGTGACAAAGTTGGTATCAGAGCGCTAGGTTGACCTTGGTTCGAGTCTAAGTTTGACTATGTGGAGCCTAGGGCGTTTATATATATACGGAACTTAGGCTTGACCTTACGGAACTTAGACTTAGTCGAGGGGGTATTAGACCCGAACTTTCGTCGTATAGGATGACCCTTGGTTGATGGAATAGGTGACTAAAGTAGAGTGACGTATCGTTGGTATGTTCCGCGGCATACTTACGACACGCCACTCCGCTTAAGGAACCTTAGGATGTACATATTTTCGAGATCAGTGATTCTCTTTATATCCATGATTATACATCCATTTGAGATCCCCGATTCTATTAGTCCATGATCATACCTTCATTGATGTTGTTCCTTCTTATGATCGTGTATCCACTCTGGATCTGTTGTTTCCTTTCTTGCCATTGATCTGCTCTCTTCGATACTCGATTGAGGTTCCTGTCGCCATGTTTGAGCGCAGTTTGGGCTGCTGCTAGGGTTACGGTCAGTGCGAGCTCGTCTGGTACGAGGGCTGACCATTGTGTTTTCTGGTGACATGGGAACGTCTCGAGTTAGTATTGATGACTGTGACCTCAAGTGGAGGCGAGTGCTTGGTTTTGCACCGGATGATCGGGCCATTGTTAGAGCTGCCAGTTGAGAGAGGACTGTTGATGTACATCATACCTCAGAGATTATGATGTCGCCTACCGTGCAGACAGAGGGACCAGCTGTTGCTGAGATTGACGGGATGTCGCTTTCGGAGCTTACGAGCTTAGATTGTCGGAGCTTCCAGACAGATATGAGACAGATTATAGCTAGTCTACTCGAATTGAGAGACGAAGGTGATTCGTCCGATTTATGCACGGGAGCGGGCCCAGTTGAGTTGAAGATTTCCAGTATGGAGAGTCTTACTCAGATCTAGGGCAGACCGATTCAGAGATGACCGCCAATGCGTCGTCTTTCCTGGAGGATTGAGGCGCTGTTCGGCATGCAGGTGAATGAGCCAGTTGCTGCTGCAAATGACGAGATATCGCCCAGATGGTTGGAGCTACTGCAGCGTGAGCATATACTTAGAGAGATGATAGCGAGTCGCGAGTCACCTGAGGATGAATGACTAGGACATTTGGTTCGTTCGTTTACCGATGCGAGGTCATCAGATAGATTGATTCCAGCTAGAGACGACTTCACGCAGATTCGTTGAGAGTCGATTGAGACGATCGAATGTCAGGAGCCCATTTTCCAAGTTTAAAGTATACGGAAAGACATGCAGGTGATTCTATGGACCCTCTAGAAGAATGAAACCCTAACTCGACTTAATGACCGTGTGAAAGCCTTTGAACCTTAGGGTTTACGGCAGTTCCGCGGCGCCATTAGTGAGGCTTGGGTTTGCCCTTCTACGGCTGGACCACCGACGCTGAGGCATGTACTCGATACTATTAAACTGTACTGAAGATGTTGATCTCTTGGGGGATTATAAGGTTCTGACGAGTCGATCGAATGTTTCGACATCATTCGGATATCATGTGATGGGATGCATTGCTTGGGAGACTCCAGATACGAGTATAGCCGTTGGAGCATAGTCCATGCAGCCACGATGAGACGAGTACGAATCAGTCGACATTGAAGCAGAGTGAAGAAAAGAGTTCACAAGAGATTTCGACGAGATGACGTCCCACTCCGCTGACATTAGAGATGTGATACGCACCCAGAGGCGTTGTATGTGGATATATCTTCCAGAAAGAAGCGCGATAAGTATGCAGCCGTTCCGGAACAAGAATTTGCTTCAGCAAGGGATGATGACTTCTGGGCAATTCGGCAGGGATGAGATTTGAGAGAGACTTCGACATGACCTTTCTGGAATACTATACGAGAAGACCTGACCCAGGAGTGGTCATATTGCGCACAACCAGCAGGCCAGAGTTAGCATTGTCGACGAGGTAGTTGACCAGATTCGGATAAAGGAACTTACCCAGATGCGTTGAGAATCGATCAAGGACGGACGAGTATTGAGTATTCCTCCGATGGTTGGGACATGTTCCCGAGGGCTTGTTCGGCCTGACATCTTCTACAGAATGATGAAGCTACAGAGTATGCGATTTCGAGTCCGTGTGAGAGACTTCAGATTGACCGTGGCCGAGAACAGTGCAGTGCGTAGATATGCATGGCGTGACGTCATAGTGGACGACGATAGAGACAGGTGGAACCAGAGGTTCGGGCGAGATGCTGACGAGCTGTCATTGCTTCCCGTCGAGACCAGAGGTCAGATATGCTTACAGAGGCATTGGGATGCAACCAGATTCCGAGAAATATTGTGCTGAGGACACAGATGTCTATCGAGTGAGAAGAGATTATGCAGGAGAGCCAGCCTCTGTACAGTTCGGCATAGGCAAGATCGGAAGAGACCTTGAGCAGGATTCCTTCCAGGACATTGCTGCAATGATGTTTGCACCTAGGATCAGATATGTGACGTGCATTCAGAGAGCCAGAGGCCGACGCCAGTGATGGGCTGCCTCACGAGTGGTCATGAGGATTGACCGATAGGTGACCAGAGAAGTGCCAGAACGGAATCGTCCCCGTTAGCACACCTGACAGGGCCGATGAGCCGATTGACTGCGAGATAGGTAATCCTCAGAGAAGATAAGGACCCAGAGTCAGAGGGCGCCAGACCGTGAGCAAGTGGCAAGTAGATATCTTGCGCTGCTAGCAGTGGATGCACCGACTCCTTCTCGACCTCGAAGGAGGAACTACCGACGACGGTACTATGATTTGTGATTTTGTGATTCGATTATCACGTATTCGTCATTTTGGATTTCGGTATTTTGGGCGTTCTGTTTGCATGATTTAGTTTTGATGACTGAGTTTCATGATATTTGTTTCATGCACCCACTGGATATTTATATTTTGCGCATAGTTATTACATTCGAGGTTTTGATTGTGAATTCACGCCCACCTTATACAGTGATTTGATTTACACTTCCAGCAGAGTTTTCATGCACCTTTAGTGTTTTGATATACGATTTTGGTGCACGCCAGATGCACTAAATCGGGATTCTTCGTGCATGTTACATGCACCTGATTTGGTTGCTGTCAGGCACACACGTTGCCTATGACAGATGTTTCGTGCACACCTGTTGCACCTAGATGTTGTTTTGTACACCTGTATGACACATATATGGATTTTGATTCCTTGCGCACCAGACGCATAGAATATTCTCTATGTATTGACGTCTTCGGAGCCCCGACAAATTGGAGTATTACAAAAATTGTTTTAGTATTGGGGGTTTAAATTTAAATTCGGGGACCGAATTTCTTTAAGGGGGGTAGATTGTAACATTTCAAAAAAGATAAAATGTTAATTTTGGTAATTTTTATAATTTAATATTATTTTATTGAATATTTTAATATTTTGGAATTATTAAATACAAATAAATGGGGAAAAATTTTGGAAAATTTTGGAAAATTCTAAAATAGGGTAAATTAGAGAATTATGACATTTTAAAGTTTTTGTGATTATTTTGACACTAATTTAGTGCTAATCGCGATTAAAAATCGCTAATCGGTTTTTAGCTTTTTGTGCAACACATGCACATATCACTTTTTCACACTTGTGCATTTTCTTGCCATGCTTTTCATTTGGGTTTACTATTTGAGTGAGAAGGGTTTTAAAAGGAAAAAGAAAAGGAAAAGAATAAAGAAATGGGTAGTTGGTGAGAGAGAGAGGTATGGGCTTCATTGACTAAGGACTTAACCATTTCTCCCCTCATTTCCCTCCCTCTTCTCCCTTCTCCTGCTGCTGCTCCTGCACCTCCTTTCCCTCCCCTCTTCAAGCTCCAAAACACCTCTAAAACAACCCCAAAACCCAATCTCCATTTCATTAAATGTGTGCACAATCCCTAGATCTACACTTGGTGCTAAAGAAGCAAGGATTTTGGCCACTAGGGGCAACTCAAGAAAATTCTTGAGTTGCCAAATGAGGTATTTTCTGGACCTTAAACTTAGTTTATGCATTTCCTTTACCCTCATATTAAGATCGAATCGATATTGTGTGATATTGTGGACTTGTGGATAACCTAGTTAGGGTTGTGATGATTTATGGGTTGTAATATGGAATTGAGGTCAGTAGAGGTTATACCATCACCCTAGTGTATGAATTGGAAACCCAAAACCTGAAGCTTAAACCATAATACGGATTTTAGAAACCGATATCGGGGAATTTATGAAATCTGTGAAGGGTATATTGAATCTGCTATCACCCGAGACACCCTAAATTAAAATTGATTGGACAGTGACACGTGCAGGCACCCAGGAAGCTAACCCCAAGACCCCAGCTCCCACTTCTTCTTCCCGGCCGCCAATTTATCCCCATTGGCCGCAAATTGCGGCCTGGGTCCCACCATTTTGGCTCGTATTGGTTCTGTAGCTCCTACATGTTCATGTTAGACCCCTGGTATATATAGATTTGTATAAAGTGACCTAGGGTAAAATCTGGGACATATTTCCTAAGTTGCTGTTTTAGATTCATGTTTCCGTATTCCGTATTTTTAATTCTGCAATTGTGGATTGTGTTTTGCCTCGACTATTTGGCGTTTATACGACGATATAGAGGATGTGTTGATGGTTTTGAAGGCGTGCCATGGGTTTTAACCTATAGGCCTCTTATCGTATCATTTTGGATTTCATGTGCCGTTTTAGCTTTGATTTGGTTTTAATGCGCATATACGATATTTTGATGTGTAGGTACCCCATGAAGACTTCGGGACGACAAGCAAGCGCGTGGCGACGTCCACAAATGAAGACGCTAGGTGAGTAGATTATATCTACTGGGGGAAGTCGGGTGGATGGCGTATAGCACCCCCGCAGTCCGTAGTTATTATATATGATAGTTAGGTGCATTATGGATAGGGTAGGGTTAGAAGTGACTAGTGTAGTTCATAGTCGCGAACCCTAGAATAGAATTACACCTACACGCACACCCTTGCATATTACTTATACTGGCACTGTGTTGATGATATTGGATGACTTTGGAGATGAGTCAATGATATTGGGCTTTGTGCCGCGAGATCGGTGATGTGATATGATTCGTATCTGGGATACGAAATGTGATTCTTGCGGGCTTGGGATGTGTGTTTACCCCCGCATGCATACTTTATTGATGGTATCGATTTATACTAGACATAGAATAATACCGCAGATTATATGATATGTTGATAGTGATACCTGAAGTGTGATGAGATAGTGTGATATTGACCCGTACCCAGCTATTGGGATGCCGTACGACGATTTACCGTATGAGCTTTACATTGATGATAGATCCGCACTAATGACTTGAGGATGTCATATGATATACTGTATCGTACGCAATACTATTGAGGCGGAATCACCGACTATTATATCTATATATATATCGACTCAGATGTTAGGCGGTTTCCTTACCTGTAGCTCAGCTTGTTAGTTCAGCTGTATAGTTTAGTGTAGTTGTTAGATTAGATTAGACTCCTACCTATTTCAAAACTAGCGGGTCGTGGGTATTTTAAAAGACAGGTCAAGGAATCTACGGACATTTCAAAAGGCGTATCTTTTCATAAAAACACCGTAGCCCCTATTTTCAAAACCCCATGATTCGTGATATTTCAAAAGGCACCATTTGTAGGACTTATATTAGATTAATGCAGATTAGTTATAGTTGCGTCTAGATTCAGCTCCCACTTTTTTTGTGGTTCGCTTTGCATCGCATTCTTATATTATGTTTCATACTCCATTATTGATATCATGCTGTTAGGACACCAGCACCATTACCGATGTTGCGTATGTACCACGTACACTTACTTGCCGGCTCACACACATCTTCATCTGTAATTGCCATGTCACGTACACCTTAGAAAATACTATTGCTTGACATAACCTATTAGCTAATAGTTTAGACATTGTAGTTATTACCTGCTACTTCATGCATACTGATATTGATTGTTATGCCGCATTCATGGATTCTCATGCATATATTCACTATTTTACGTGTTACTGAGGTTTTGGATTTGGATTTCCGTGAGATTTTCTGGATTTGGAGGAAAACCGAAAAAACACAGATAAACATTTTCTCTCTTTTAAAATAAAAAGTGCGGTTTTCCCATGATGTAAGAGTCGTCCACCATGAGTTTGCTGATGGATTTGGAAACCCGATTCGAGGAGACGGATGAACCGTTTCGTGTACATGGTGGACCCGGTGCGGTACCCCGGGGCAAGATGAATGTGGTGATGACGTTGAGCCTGGCAGGGGAGCACTACCGACCGGTGATTTTACCTGACGCGTCGGATATCCGGAGGATACCGTCGTGGTCTTGAGATTGATGGTAGGGGCCGGTCTGGACTGACGGCGCCCTAGATTTTGTGATTGGGATACAGAGATATCGGAATATTTGGATTACGTTTTGTGCCGATGTTAGGCACTGTTTTATGCTGATTTCATTATGATACCTCATTTTAAAAATACAAAGGAAATCTCACTAAAGTATGAAAACTGTTTCTTCATTTACATGTATTATGTTCTCATGCATTCATACCTCATTCTTATGTTATATTGCTACCTGAGGCACTGACACAGGCACAGGAGATTACACTCGGGTTAGATATTTACCCTAGCCTTGTTATAGGCTGCATGTTTTATATTGAGGATTTTGTACTGATCGTTTTGACCTAGGATTATGTCTTGCGTTCGGTTTCTGCTTGTAGTTATTCTCTATTCACGAGTTGGCAACTCACCCCCGTTGTGCCACAGTTCTTGCAGGTTTTGCCGTACAGGTTCATTTGCGGCATTTCTGGCACATTGCTTCCTTGCGGGTGAATTGCATTTGGTAGGTGGTTCCTTTTGCATCAAAACCACCATTGTACTTATATTATTCTTTGTATCTAGAATTTCCATCAACCAAATTTGTTTATTGTTTCAGACTCAGACTTTAGTGATGTTTTATTTGGCCTTAGAGTCGCGCTTAGTAGTATTGCGGTTTTCTTGCTTACTGTGTTTCTTTTGGATCGATCCTCGCCTTTCGGCGTTGTATATTATATTGCATGTGTGGTTGTGACCGTCAATTGACGAAGAGCTAGCTCCCGCTTGGGGATGCCTTTTATCATTGTATATATGTTATGCTTGTTGTATCCCGTTCGGGGCCAGTATTTACAAAAGAAACTCTGTCGAAATTTTTAGAAAAGACTTTACCTTTTAAAAATGCACCTTCGGCTTAGTTATTTAAAAACCTCGACTTCAAACATATTTTCCTTCACTTCTTTAAACCAGTTTTCTTCACTTACTCTTAAAATGGTTTTAGATTTCTGGGCTTTGGCTTACTTGGATCAGATGGAGTCCTATAGATTTCATATGGTTCGAGGGCCAGTCACGTGCTCTTTCGGGTCGTGACATCCGTGTTGTGGTCCCTTCGCTGTGATCATCGGGATGCGGACTCTCGAGAGGTTCCACGAAGAGAAAGACGCAACTTTTGCTTCCGATCTTCGATACTAAGATGATCTACCTCGAAGTTTCTTTAACACAAGCTAACACTCATGAAATGATGTGAACACCCTCATCTAAATGGCAAGGGAAGATGAGGATGATGAAGTAGGAATTTTGCTCTATTTATTTATCTTTTTCTCATATTTATTCATCACCTTTGAAAAATCTAGTGAGCTTTTTCATGGAAGAATGAAGGAGGAAGAAGATGATAAATCATTTGTGATGAATAGAAAGAATGTTATCATAATCATTTATGCAACCATGGTTCACTTAACCATTGTAGAGAGTTTACTAGGGTTAGGGTTTGGGTTGGGTTAAGGGTGAGTCATGGATAAAGATCAACACAAATATCTTTATCATGACAAAGTAAAAGCTTCTAGAATCAACTAGAAGGTTTAACCCTAATCCAAACCCTAATCATGTTTAAACTCCTCTAATCATGTTGCATTAATAATTATAATATGTTACAATATTATATATCACATATACAATATTTATTGTAACAAAATAAAATAATACAATTAACATATATCGCATATATATCAATGTATTACCCGAGTGAGAAAAAGAATCTTTTAGTGAGCAAATATTAGTTAATGCAATTTAATATATCAAATATATTATTATACATTAAATTATCGAATCAACACTTGATCCGACAATCCGGCTATATCGCATATAACCGACTAATATTTATCCGTACCGATTCATCGAATCAACACTTGATCCGATGACCCGGCTGATATCAAATATCGCGAGAATACAATACGATATCACATACCGCATTTATCCTCGGTCCCGCACATATCACATATGTGCGCCTACTCCGTTTTGCCTGAGTCAAGAAACCTCTGTGTAGGACTCTAAAGAATCGTCAATACGCCGGCAGTAGATGATGATCATATCAAACACCCACAAGCTGCAAGCGGTCAGCTAAACGTAACAGCTACCCAGGTATTGAGCGCTCGGAAGATCAACAAGCAAGCCTGTACATTCTCCTTTGGATCCAAACAGTAACACTCCCGTACAGTCCGGTCTCGTCGTATGATATGTCGCATATCTCGCCTAGGGGTGGTAAACGTCAGACTGGGGTAGCTCGATAAGTCGTGTCGATTTGAGGTCTATAACAGTTCGAGAAACTACTGATAACACTTACCAGTAAATCTCAGCAACCCTGGCCAGGGATTTCCGGTTATAGCCAATCGAACACAGCACAATATCAACTCCCTATACCGGGAGAGACGAATCCCCTCCTATCGCTCATTGCCTCCATGTGATTCGGGACTGTACCCAAAAGCCACCTTTTTGCACGCCCTCTTGGACGTGGTATGATGGAAATCAAAGCACAGTGGGAACCACACAAGACTCTATGACGATCTCGGGTCAACAGACTACTCTGTACCAGTGTCACCGGAGAACTGCCATCTGACGTATGGTATAATACCATCTGGGAGTTCTCGGCGAGTCCGTCCAGTGTACCCAGTCTCTACTGAGCACCCGTACACCATCCTTGATGTCAAACACCGATGGATATGGGATCATCCATCACCCATCATATGGGTCAAGATGCGTATACGCTAGTCTACTCTGGTGTATCGGTGCCCTGTCTCGATACACCCTCGACTAGGAACAGTTATAGGATGTACTCATCGACTACCGTGGCCCCACTAGTATGATCTCATCATAGTCCCAGCAGTCGAGTACAAATCCTAAGGGCTTTATCAACATGTAATATAGAGACAATCAGAGTACATGTTAAGATAAAGTACAACCAGATAGCATACTATCATGTCGAGCAAGAAAGTCCTCCGTATATATGTCCTTGCATCCACTACAATATACATCGTATGTATAGTAATGGCCTCTAGGGCATACATATAACTAACAATCTCCCACTTGCACTAGGGCCATCTGTTATGGTATCGCATACCCAACAATTAGCTGCGGTTGAAGTATCTCATACTCAACCATCCCATAAAAGTCTCTACTGGGAAAAAGGCCTTCGTGAGTGGATTCGCGCTGTTGTCCTCTGTGTCTACTCTCCTTAACCTCGATCTCCCTGGAGATCAACCATCTCCATGATCAGGTGATACTGCCTAAGAATTATATCTGGATTTCTGATGGGACGGTAGTTCCTTGGCTGAAGCCGCAACTCCATTGTCACACAATGGTAGGAACGAAGTTCATCTTATGAACTTATATATATCCAGACTTCCTCTTTGGTAGTATCCTTGGTAACGATGCATCTTGCCTTTAATCGTCTAGTATGTCACGGTATCTAGCTTGGAACTCTTCCAACATACCGTCCCTCCACTAAGGGTATAGACAAGCCTGCGACTGACATTCAGTCGTCCTTATCATCCTGGAACCCTTCCAGTGATTCTCCCCAGGATCGATTGATACCATCTCACTACAACTAGTGAGTATCCTAACATCCAATTAGATCTATCTCATAGATCCAAAACCTAGGATTTAGTCGGTATCACTTTGATCCTATATGGAGAATCCTTGTGATAAGCGGAGATTGACCGAGCGTAGCATAGGAAACTCCTTCCCTATCAAGAGTATGTCATCCACGTACTCTACGAGGATCACCACCATACTCTCTACTACCTTTTTGTATATACAAGGTTCATCCACCATTTTGATGAAGTCAAACTCTTTGACTACCACATCAAAACAGATGTTCCATCTCCGCGATGCCTGCTTTATCATAAAAAACATCTTGCTCACGTTTCCGCTGCTCCCACTGTCTACGAAGCCCTCTGGCTGTGTACTTATAGACGCTCTTTTCTAAAACATCATTTAGAAAAGCAGTCATGACACCCAACCGCCAGATATCGTAGTCATGGTATGTAGCCGTGGCAAGTAGGATCTGGATGGACTTAAGCATAGCTCCTTAGAAAAGGTTTCATCATAATCCATACCTGGTCAATGATGCAAACCTTTAACAAGTCTAGCTTTGAAAGTCTCAACTTTTCCATGTACACCAAGTAATCTTCTTAAGATATACTTGCTCCTGATGGGGATTTAACCCTTCAGATAAAGCAACCAATGTCCATACTTTGTTGGTGTATAAGGATTCCATCTAGAATCGATAAGCATCCAGCCATTCTTACAGAGTCGCACTCCTGATGGCCAGCCCGAAACTAGTTGGGTCATCATCTCATGATGCAATCCTCGCTCCCACTGTCATAGAGAAACCAAAGTATCTCTCAGGTGGGTGAGGAAACCTACTAGATCGGCGGAGAGGCTGAGGTTCGTTGGAAACTATTGAATCCTTTGGTTCTACCAAATCATCAGCTGCAGTTTGTATAGCTGGAACCTTTCCAGTTCTACATAACAGACCTTGCCTCGAGCTTGTCCGGATTATGCTTTTAGACATAGGCCGGACAACCCCAAATCTTAACTAACTTAAGATATGGGCTCTTCCCTTTCCATATCATATATGAAGTGGTAGGTAACTGATTTGATTTGAACCCTATTCAATAGGTATGCAGCTTCTCAAGTGCATAACTCCCAAAAGGAAATAGGCAACTCAGTAGTACTCATCATAGAGCACACCATATCACATAGGGTGCTATTGCTCCACCCCGATATACCATCGTACTATGGTGTATACGGAGGAGTAATGCTGAGAGAGAATCTCATTCTCCTTTAGAATAGTCCAGGAATCCCGTGCTCAAGTATTCTCCTCCTTGATCACATCATAGGACATAATACTTATACCCGTATTTTGGTTCTCTACTTCTAACTTATATTCTATGAATATCTCAAAAGGTTCGGACTTATGTTTCAACAGGAACACATGTCTGAATCTTGAGAGATTATCAGAGAACGTAATGAATTAAAAAGAACCGATCTTGGCATGTGTAGACAGGGGACTTTCATACATCAGCATGTATCAATCCCAAAAGTTCACTAACTCTTTCTCTGTTTCCAACAAACAGAGCTGTGGTCATCTTATCTTTGTGACATTACAGGCAAGTTTCACAAGATGTAAATTCAAACTAATTTAAATATGCATCTATATGTAACTTCAGCCAGTCGGGTCGCATTGATATGACCTAGTCTACAATGCCTCAAGAAGGATTCGTTCATTTCTGAACTCTTCCTCTTGTGTGTGTTCCGTATACTAAGAACTGTAGTTTGATTTAGAACGTCAATGCTTTTAGATAACGTGCCTGAACCGGTCAACTCTTGATATAGGAAATGTTCAAAACATTATCCAACAGTACAAAATTATATCCTTTCTTTACTAATAAAGAGACTGATATGATTTTGTATATCAGGTTCGGTATCTAATAACATTTGTTCAGAATCAATGTATTCTGGTAATACAGGGTGATAGTGACCAACAGACTTGGCTGCAACACTTGCACCGTTTTCTGTCTCATGAAACTTATCACCCGTTCTCAGTTCTTTGCCTATCTGTAGCCCATGTAACAGATTACATATGCGGGATCCTGATCCAGTATCACATACCCAGGACGTAAAGTATACTGAGAAACAGTTCTCTGTAATGAACACAACCGAAGATGATGCATCAGCATGCACTTTCTTCGTTTGGGCGGCACGGGAAATCTGGTATTCCCCAATTTCCTGCTCTGTCTTATAACAATTATAAGTTGGAGCGGGACCAACGTTCCCCAGCTCAGTATAACAAGCGGGTTCGGTCAATATATCCGTTTTATTATCTTGATTAAGGCGTGATATGGTCGCTACCTGGAGAGAGAGAGAAGAAAACACTCAGCGTATGCTCTTGCAAGATTAGGTTGGTTATCTAATATATCTAATCAGGATGTCTCCCACTGTTTTAGTCAAATCTTCCTTCAAACCCTAAAAGGAAAGACTAGCCGGGATTAATTACACGCTACAAGTTCGTCAATCTTTCAGCCAGGCCAGTGTCGGTACTTTGAGGGAGGTCCCCCGTGCTTTCGCACGAACCTAATTAAAGTAAACCTCGTGTTCCCAGAGGCGTAACCCCGTTAACACCTTTCTAGACACCTACTTGATCGGCTAATTGTAATGTGTAAAACTCTCCCAGGAGTAACTCTTACTCGCAGCGGGTATCGGGATCCAACTATCTTATAGAAGGTATGCAATCTCATTGCAAATTTCAACACTTGAAATTCCCAATAATATTTTGCCCTAAGCGTTCTATGACCTTGACAAAGGCCAACAAACCATAGGCTGCTAGTCAAGTTCAACCCGTCATTTCTTGATTGTATTAAACCTGTTGGAGATAGTGCCCTCATAGTCAATTATTGGATCGCAGGTACGTGATTGCAATGATTGCGGAGGACCTATCCCGGTAGGACAGTCTTACTCGAGATGATAGTATGCTATCTGGTTTGCCTTTATCAGTCGTGTACATGTTCAGGTGACTGATTGCATGTTACACTTTGATAGAGCCCTTAGGATCTTGCTTTACTACCAACAGTATGATGGCGATCATATACGTGAAAGTTGGGTAGTTTATATGCATATCCTTAATTGTGGTCCCTAGTCGTGGGAATTTCGAGACAGGGCATCGATACTCCGGAGTAGACTAGTGTGTACAGTCGAGACCCCGACGAGGGGCGGTGGCCGGTCTCACAAGCCACTGGTGTCAGTTGGATCACCTAAGATGTATACAGGTGCTCATTGGGTTATGAGTACACCGGACAGGACTCGCCGGGAATCTGCTAGTTAGTATTATATCTACCGTCAGATAGCAGTTCCCTGGTGACATGTGTACAGGTTAGTTCATCGACCTGAGGTCGTCATTTGTCTCGTATGAGTTCCCACTGTGCTTTGATTTCTACCCTACCACGGCTCAAAGGAGTCGTGCAAACAGGTAGCTTTTGGGTACAGTCCCGAGCCATATGGAGGCACGTGAGCGGATCGGCAGAGGATTCGTCTCTCCCGGTATTGGGGGCGAGATCGTGCTGTGTCTAGGAGAGCCATTACACAAAGCCCACGGCCGTGGCAGGAGATTTACTGGTAGGTACTCCAGTAGTATCTCAGGGTGTTATTGGGCTTCACTCCGACACGACTTATACTGCTATTGGGGGTCTGACGTTACTAGCCCCCTAGGCGGATATGCGATACTCATTGACGAACGGACCGGACTGTATATACATTGTCACTGGTAGGCTCAGTAGGGTTTTCCGGATGAGTGCGCTCATCGGCATCCCTTGAGGTCAGTCCATGGGCAGCCGTTACGCATTGCTAGTGCCGCTGACGGTTTGTGGTTAAACCCACTGCCAGGGTGCTGACGAGTCATTAGAGTCCCCCACAGACAGTTTCCCAAGTTCGGGCGAAACGTTGTAGAGGCCGTATGGTTTTATGGCAGGGTTCGGAAAATGCACGTGCGTTTACGCACGTGTTATTTTTCGGGCAGATAATACTGGTCGGCTTTGGTTTAAGCCGGATCCGAGTATTATATTGAGTAGGTATAATATCTTTGTCTCGGTTGCATTTGTATTCGGTCATAATACAAATGCGGGTATATTTATACAGTTTCGGGGTTATCCTGAAAGTCGTTTCAGGATTACTTTTGGAAGTTGCCAGTTTCCAGTTTTCTATCAGCCGTCTTTTAACATTCGGTTAAAGACGGATTTATCTTTTCTTCAGATATGGTGAGTCAGTGCTTCTAGAAGTTTCTAGAAGGTTCTAGATGATGACTAGGCTTCATGACTCATTAGTGCATTAATGGTTTTTTGATGACTAGCCTAATGACTCATGCTTTGTGATTAATTCCTTTTGGATTGCTTAAGATATTTTGAAGTGAGAAGCTTTTAGCTTATGGTCACCACTTGCTCCTACGGTCACCTCCCTCCATCATATAAAAGTGGCCGGCCTCCTCTCTCTCCTCACTCTCACTTGATGTTTCATTTTGGTTAGAAAAGATTATGATAGTATTCGGGGTGTATGGAATTTTACAGTTCATTTCATTCCATCACCCGATTTCCACGGCAACTTCATTAACTGATCGTCCACGGATTTGGACGAAGTGAGACAAAGTCATCTACTCATTCTCTACATCATTCTTGGTCGTCTCTTTTAGCAAACTTGACGATCGAGTTGCCTCGAGTCAGAGGCGGGAGCCCGTTTAAAGAACCGATCATATGGTGCCACCTCGACGAGGATATCGGAGATCGACGCGATCGGAGCAGCCGCAACGGAGCGTGGGATGATGGTTGAAGAACGAAGGACTCGGATCGTTCGGTACAATCTTCCTACACTCTTTACAGTATGTTAGTTTAGCAATAATGGCAGATCCGGGTTAAAGTATACGATAGCGCCAGTTAAAAAGTTTTGTTCCGCATTTTGGCGTCTGTAGACGGCCGGGGCGCTTGCGTACACTTACAAAACCCACCCGCACGGCCCTTGACAAAGGCCAACAAGGTCGCACGACTACCCTAATCCAATCTGCATCATATGCATAAGCAGATAAGTACTATTCAGCTACCGCACACTACGCCTTGACAAAGGCCAACAAACGCAGCACGAATACTAAACAGTCCTTATCTGAAATGACGGAGGGCTACGACGGGTTTTTCAGAAAACCTTTTGCGTAATGAACTTGATATCGTTGTAGAATCGAGTGATTTTAAATGGAATGCTTTTGAGGCTTTTCTAGTTTTGCTAAAGGGGTCACTCCCGGTGAAGGGATCGTCGGCCCTTTCCTCATCGAATAAGGTGCAGGATATATCACATATACCGCTGTGCAAAGCAAGAACTATAGAAGCAATCAAAAGACAAACCGAGTTTGTAGCATCTGCCAGTTATTGCTAAAGGAGTCACTCCCGGTGAAGGGATCTCAGTCCTTTCCTTATCGAATAAGGTGCTGGATGTTCTACAAGGAACACCGCTATGCAAAGCAACAACTAGAGCTACCAGTTTTTATAAACAAGTTTCTACAACATCTTAGGTTTCTTTTATTTCATTAATCTCATTAATGAAGTCCCATTTTAATTATGCTTCATAAGCATCTCTTTTGAAACGAAATTTGCAATATAACATATATCTCATATATATAATATAAACATTCGTCTCAGGCAGTAATATGATCTCATCACAGAACATTGCAGCAGAAGAACATATATGAAATATTGGATATACTAGGACGTCCGTGTTTTCAATACGAGCCTGTATAAAACACGGATTCCACGGTCACGATGAATAGCCAAACCCACATCCCTAGACCCCTACGAGAGCGGCAAGTAACACTGCCAATTCTAGGGTTAGGAGACCCGGTCTCGACTCCTCGAGATGGTCTCCCACTGGACCCTAGAACCCGGTTACTTGTGCTCCCCTCCTTGGGTCTACCTAATGCGGAAAAGTAAATAATATACAACGGTGACATCTTCCTCTACCTGGAAGTGCCCCAACAAAAGAATATTACATACAAGTTTTTACATGAATGAAAAAGAAAAAACTCTCATCTCACATAAAACCCCCGGCTATTCAAAACGCGACGATCCAATATAACATATCACAGCAACACATAATATCTCATATCATCAACGTAAGCAAGTATGCGTATCCCGATTGTCGTTGATGTATAGCAACGAAGCCGGCAATACACCACATACTACGCTTACGGTCACAGAAAAGAAAGTGTAAAACTACAACAGTTGGAATCCGCAACCTCCTTAGACATCGCATGCCTAACCAAATGAATTCCTTAGACATCGCATGCCTAACAATTATAAACCCCGTATTTTAGTCTCCTTATCGAAAACTCTTTTCAATATATCAAGTCGGGCAATTCAATAAGATTCCCGACGTCCTGATCGAATGCTCGTCGCAAACTTTAGTAGACGGCCGCATCCCCGATACCGTCGACGAAGTGCACCAAGGCGGAACACCGCTACCGGGAGCACCCGTACGGATGCTTTCGGCGACGGGGTTCTCCTACAGTCACTTGGTCGGGGCTATGGAGTGAGGCTGTCTATTAAGTTTACCCGGCGAGTATCCGCGTACACTACGTGATTGCGACGGACTTTTGATCGCATCAAAATTCCGTGGCAACCGATCATCTGAGACTAAACTGCTATGTTTATAATATTCAAATTAGTTATCACATAACTACCTGTGGATTCCAATTATTGTATCACATTCCAGATAAATAGAAAAAATTAAACTTTCCGATCGAATCATCAAGCACCCAAGATTTCCCCAATATATTTCAACACTTGAAAACAGTTTAAAAACATCCATTACATGCCACAGTACCAATGGTCCAGCCGTAGAAGGGTCAAGCCAACGCCTCACATGTGGCACGCCGTACTGCCCCAAACCCTAAGGTTCAAAGGGCAGTTCAAGACGGTCACATAATCGAGTTAAGGTTTGTTGTCTTCTAGAGGGTCCATCGAGTTACTTGCACGACTTAGAACATTCTTAAACACGAGAAAAATCCAACTTTTGAAAAATTTTCCGATAGGGGAAAAATTGAGTTATTGATATCCGTTCGAACTTTTTAACAGTTTCTAAAAATTATCCGGACAAAACTAAACAAAGTTAAAATATCCGATCAAATCTTTAAGTCCCCAGTACAACCCAGATAATTCAACAGTTGAATAATAAAAAATAAAAATTTCCAGAAAATACAACATTAAAAAATAGGAGTTACTGTGAAACGCACGTGCCATGAATCGACCACGTGGCCGCGGAACCGCCGCGCATGCTGGGGTGGGGCCGCGGTTCCGCGCTACGTTTGTCGAATTGTGCTCACGTGCTTCACGGTAATTCTTATAATTACCTGCTGTAATTTTTGGATATTTTTAATTTGGAAAAATCCCAGTTTTTAGAAAATTTCCAGAGAGCAATTTTGAGTTTTGGGTTTCGGGTTTTCCGGGTTCGATCGGACTTTAAACTTCGTCTAGACTTCGCCTAAAGCTCTAGCTTGGCTCTGATACCACTGCAGGGTTGCTAGGCACGCGCACAAGGGTCTACGAGGCATCAACCATGCCCGATTTAAAATTTAGCCGAGTCGAACAACCCGAATACGGAACTTTAAACTAGAGATTAGGCGATAACTTGCATGCTAAACACTTTAACACTAAGTGAGAGGGATTACAACCTTTGTAGATCCGGTCCTTCACTTTATATGCTCCGTGTTGTGGTCCCTTCGCTGCGATCATCGGGATCCGGACTCTCGAGAGGTTCCACGAAGAGAAAGACGCAACTTTTGCTTCCGATCTTCGATACTAAGATGATCTACCTCGAAGTTTCTTTAACACAAGCTAACACTCATGAAATGATGTGAACACCCTCATCTAAATGGCAAGGGAAGATGAGGATGATGAAGTTGGAATTTTGCTCTATTTATTTATCTTTTTCTCATATTTATTCATCACCTTTGAAAAATCTAGTGAGCTTTTTCATGGTAGAATGAAGGAGGAAGAAGATGATAAATCATTTGTGATGAATAGAAAGAATGTTATCATAATCATTTATGCAACCATGGTTCACTTAACCATTGTAGAGAGTTTACTAGGGTTAGGGTTTGGGTTGGGTTAAGGGTGAGTCATGGATAAAGATCAACACAAATATCTTTATCATGACAAAGTAAAAGCTTCTAGAATCAACTAGAAAATTTAACCCTAATCCAAACCCTAATCATGTTTAAACACCTCTAATCATGTTGCATTAATAATTATAATATGTTACAATATTATATATCACATATACAATATTTATTGTAATAAAATAAAATAATACAATTAACATATATCGCATATATATCAATGTATTACCCGAGTGAGAAAAAGATTCTTTTATTGAGCAAATATTAGTTAATGCAATTTAATATATCAAATATATTATTATACATTAAATTATCGAATCAACACTTGATCCGACAATCCGGCTATATCGCATATAACCGACTAATATTTATCCGTACCGATTCATCGAATCAACACTTGATCCGATGACCCGGCTGATATCAAATATCGCGAGAATACAATACGATATCACATACCGCATTTATCCTCGGTCCCGCACATATCACATATGTGCTCCTACTCCGTTTTGCCTGAGTCAAGAAACCTCTGTGTAGGACTCTAAAGAATCGTCAATACGCCGGCAGTTGGTGATGATCATATCAAACACCCACAAGCTGCAAGCGGTCAGCTAAACGTAACAGTACCCAGGTATTAAGCGCTCAGAAGATCAACAAGCAAGCCTGTACATTCTCCTGTGGATCCAAACAGTAACACTCCCGTACAGTCCGGTCTCGTCGTATGATATGTCGCATATCTCGCCTAGGGGTGGTAAACGTCAGACCCCAGTAGCTCGATAAGTCGTGTCGATTTGAGGTCTATAACAGTTCGAGAAACTACTGATAACACTTACCAGTAAATCTCAGCAACCCTGGCCAGGGATTTCCGGTTATAGCCAATCGAACACAGCACAACATCAACTCCCTATACCGAGAGAGACGAATCCCCTCATATCGCTCATTGCCTCCATGTGATTCGGGACTGTACCCAAAAGCCACCTTTTTGCACGCCCTCTTGGACGTGGTATGATGGAAATCAAAGCACAGTGGGAACCACACAAGACTCTATGACGATCTCGGGTCAACAGACTACTCTGTACCAGTGTCACCGGAGAACTGCCATCTGACGTATGGTATAATACCATCTGGGAGTTCTCGGCGAGTCCGTCCAGTGTACCCAGTCTCTACTGAGCACCCGTACACCATCCTTGATGTCAAACACCGATGGATATGGGATCATCCATCGCCCATCATATGGGTCAAGATGCGTATACGCTAGTCTACTCTGGTGTATCGATGCCCTGTCTCGATACACCCTCGACTAGGAACAGTTATAGGATGTACTCGTCGACTACCGTGGCCCCACTAGTATGATCTCATCATAGTCCCAGCAGTCGAGTACAAATCCTAAGGGCTTTATCAACATGTAATATAGAGACAATCAGAGTACATGTTAAGATAAAGTACAACCAGATAGCATACTATCATGTCGAGCAAGAAAGTCCTCCCAATATATGTCCTTGCATCCACTACAATATACATCGTATGTACAGTAATGGCCTCTAGGGCATACATATAACTAACACATATAACCGACTAATATCAAGTATATCAATGTATCGAATCAACACTTGATTCGGTAACCCGGCTATATCATATATAACCGTCCAATGATACAAATCGCGAGAATGGAATACAGTATCACATACTGGTATTATTCTCGGTCCTGCACATATCTCATATGCGCTCCTATTTCGTTTCGCTTGAGCCAGGAAACCTCTGTGTAGGACTCTAAAGACTCGTCAATACGCCGGCAGCAGGTGATGATCATATCAAACACCCACAAGCCGCAAGCGGTATGCTAAACGTAACGGCCACCCGGGTATTGAGCGATCAGAAGATCGACGAGCAAGCCCGCTCACACTCCTGTGAATCCAACCAGTAACACTTACCGTACAGTCCGGTCTGTTCGTCTGATATGTCGCATATCTCGCCTAGGGGTGGTAAACGTCAGACCCCAATAGCTTGATAAGTCATGCCGACGTGAGGTCCATAACAATCGTGAAACTACTGATAACTCTTACCAGTATATCACTGCAACCCTGGCCAGGGATTTCCTGTTATGGCCAGTCGTGCATAGCGCAACATCAACCCCCAATACCGGGAGAGACGAATCCCCTCCTATCGCTCATTGCCTCCATGTGAATCGGGACTGTACCCAAAAACCGCCTGTTTGCACGACTCAGTAGAGCCGTGGTAGGGTGGAAATCAAAACAAAGTGGGAGACACACAAGACTCTATGACGATCTCGGGTCAACAGACTAAGCTGTACCAGTGTCACCAGAGAACTGCCATCTGACGTGAGGTATAATACCATCTGGGAGTTCTCGGCGAGTCCGTTCAGTTTACCCAGTCTCCACTGAGCACCCTCATACCATCTCTGATGTCAAACACCAATGGATATGGGATCATCCATCGCCCATCACATGGGTCGAGAAGATATACGCTAGTCTACTCTGGAATATCGATGCCCCGTCTCGATATTCCCACGACTAGGAACAATGAAGATGTACTCATTGACTACCCAGGCCCCACTAGTATGATCTACATCATATTCCTGGAAGTCGAGTACACATCCTAAGGGCTTTATCAACATGTAACAGAGATACTGAAAGTATACATGTTAAGATAAAGAGCAACCAGATAGCGTACTATCTTGTCCAGTAAGAAAGTCCTACCTATATATGTCCCAGCATCCACTACAATATACATACAATGTACAGTAATGGCCTCTAGGGCATACATATAACTAACAATATTTGCCTTCGGGCAAAACAATCCAGGCGATTTCCTCAAATATTACCAATTACAACGAATTCTGATATAATGACGATGATCAAATAATTCCCAATAACTTACTCCCACTCATCATCTGTAAAATCATACAGATGGGAGAATCATACCTGGTAAATACATACCCTGGAGCAAGTGTCTAATTGGGAAATCAGTTTTCTATTAAGAATGCACAGTGAAACTGATACATGTAAATGTTTCGAAGGGGTATCCTGGTATTCCTAGTAATGCCTCTTCCATTATCAGATTCACAACTGTAACCGTATAATTCTTTGCCATCTCTCCAACTCCCTTTATATGTCTTTAGTCATTACCTCTTGTACACCCCTTTAGGCTAAATGGTTTTCTTCTTTCCCTACCGTTCGGCACCAGCCTATGGTTTGGAAGAAGACTATCCAATAAGCATAATGGGTGTACTCTCCTAATCCTAGGAGTACTCGTAACCTGAGAGAAGGTGAAGATAAAAGACAACTGAATAAAACCTTATTCCTATTTCTCCTGAACCAGAATCCATCCCCGAACTGGAACAAGTTCCTTCGAGTTCGTATATAACCATACGATGGAGTATCCAAATAATTGTGGATCTTTGTAGTGATACGGAATGTCCTGGAGAAATACAAAGGTGAAGTAGGAGTGGCGATGAAATACTTGGTTTGGTCATGAATAGCAGTCGCAATTTACTTTGCCCTCTTTCTAATCCCTTTATTTGTCTTAACTTATTACCTTCTGTACACCATCGTTAGGCGAATTGGTTTTCTTCATTCCCCACCATTCGGCACCTGCCTATGGTTTGGAAGAGGACTATCCAATTAGCATAATAGGTGTACCGTCCTAATCCAAGGAGCACCCACAACCTGAGAGAGGGTAAAAGGAAAAGACAACTGAATAGTCCTATTAATTTTCTCCAGAACCGGAAACCATCCTCCAATAATTTCCTTCGAGTTCGTATATAACCATACGATGGTTTTATCCAATGGAAGTTGATGTTCGTAGTAATACGGGGTGTTCTGTAGAAAATGGCAAAAGTAGGAGTGGCAATAAGGTATGCAACTCTGACAATCCAAAAGCCAGTATTTTAAGAAGGTTCGGTTAACTTGGTCACTGAGTCATAGTATAGGGTCGGGCCATGGTCGCTGCCAAAGAGAGAGAGAGAGAGAGAGAGAGAAAAAACACTCAGTGTGCATTCTAACCTAGATCAGAATGGTTACCAATTTATCTGATCAGGAAACCTCCCACTGTATCGTTAAATTCTCCTCCAAACCTGAAAGAAGAATTAGTCGGGATCAACCGAGGAGTAAACCAACTCATCAGTGGGAATCGGGATCCAACTATCATCTTATGATAACATGATAGAATCCACTCACGTTATCACACTCCAGAAGGTATGTGCATATCTGGCAAGTTTCAGTTTTTTTAGAAACTCCCGATGTGATTTTTACCCCAAGTGGCTTATGACCTTCACTAGGTCAACATACCATAAACCGCTAGTCAAGTTCAACCCGTTATTATTCTGGACTGCATTAAACCCACCCGTACGTGCCCTTGACTAGGTCAACAAGGCCGCACGACTGTCCTAACCAATCCCATTTATGCAACAAACATGCACCACTTAGCTACCGAACACTACGTCTTGACTAGGTCAACAAACGCAGCACGAATAGTAAATAATACCCATAAGAAATGACGGAGGGCTACGGAAGGTTTTTGGCGAAAAACCTTTAACGTAATGAACTTGATATCGTTGAAGGAACCGAATAGCTTTTTATAAAAGTATAGTGGCGAAAACCTTTGCTAAAGAGGTCACTCCCGGTGAAGGGATCTCGGCTCTTTCCCCGTAGAATGAGGTGCAGGATATTCCAACTGAATACCACGATGCAAAGCAAAAAAGTCAATCGGCTATAATGAAGTTATTACCCTGTCGCAAACTTCTGTCAAAGGGGCACTCCCAGTGAAGGGATCTCGGCCCTTGCCTCGTCGACTGAGGTGCAGGATATTCCAACTGAATACCACAGTGCAAAACAAAAGAAAACGTCCATGCAATAACAGCTTTTTGAAAAATGTTTCAACAACATCAGAATAGGTTTGTTTAGCTTGCATTGATCCAAATCAATGCAGTCTCATCAATTGATCACACCACAAAAGAACGAAAATATGATGTACGTATATGCCATCCGCATTCGCCACTGGGTCCCGTCATCACCCGTTAGGTTACTTAACTAACGACAGAGCGAGGACTGGACTAGCGCGGGTGTAAAACATATAAAAAATCTACTAGTATATATATCAATATATAATAATCGCTCAAGGTGTGATAAAATACAACATCACAGAAATGTAATAAGCATCACAGAATAATACAGATTATCTGGGATCCCGGGTTTCATAGAGCCGCTACTGAAACCCAACGTTCCCCTGGTCGTGTGGATAGCCTTTGCAATGAAATCTTAGACCCCTACGGGCGCGACAAGTTATCCTCCAAAACCTGAAGCGAGGCAGCCCCCTTCAACAAAGTGAATGGACCACCCAGCACTTCACGGAATCCGGTAACTTGAGCACCCCTCCTTGGGTCAACCTGTACCCCTACGAGTGCGGCGAATAGCCCACCAATTCTAGAGTAAAGCCCCCTCCATCTCAAAGCCATGAGATGCGGTCCCGTTGCCCTCTAGAACCCGGCTATCCGTGCACCCCACCCCTGGGTAATCCTAGTACAGAAAGTAAAATATACAACGGGTACATCGACCTCAGCCCGGTCGTGCCCCAAAAGAATAATATACAAAAAGGTAGTGACGGCAGTGCACATGTCGGATGCTTGCCCCGCAATATCAAAGGTACAAATATAATCAAACTGTACTACCATTGCATCCAGGCTATCCACCACGACAAATCCGCAACATCACAGCACAAAACAGAACATCAACGTGAATGTCACGTTCGCAAATCCGTCTAAAAGAACTATAGTAATTAGGAATGATTTACAGATCAAATGGCATTCACGGTCGCATATATAAAGTAGGCAATGTGAACTAACATATTTAAAATTTTCGATCGACAAAATTTCCCGAAGTGGGCCCCAAGTACAATTCCAAGTACTCAAAATAATCTGGGCCAAAACAAAAATTACCAGAAACCCCAATTCCAACTCAGAGACCACTGCAGAAAGTTTGGTGCATTGATGCTACAGGAGTGCGGCGGAACCGCGGCCAAAACAAGGGTAATGCTGCGGTTCCGCGGCGCTACAGTGTAATCACTTCACTAAATTTCAGCTGTGGTCTGAAAAAAGCCTGCCTGATTTTCTGACATAATCAAAAAAAAATTCGACGACAAAAAAAATTCGACATAAACTGCATAAATAGGAATCGCGGTTTTGGAAATTTCGTTCGATCGAAATTCTAAACACGTTAGAGCAAGCTAGTAAAGGTTAATGGCGTGGCTCTGATAACATGTAAGTCTACGGTAGCGCCCCGACCGTCTTTCCGAGGCCAAAATGCGGAAACGAAAACTTTTTCAAACTAGAAACCGGCGCTATCGCATAATTTAAATCCGGATCGAACCATTAACCTATAACTAGCTAACAAGAGAAGGGATAGAAAAGCTATACCGATCGATCCGTGTCCTTCGGTCTTTGGCCACCATCTCAAGCTCCTCGCGGCATCTCCGAGCTCGATCTCCTCGTCGGAAAAGGGCACCACATCATCGATTCCTTTTACGGGCTCCCGCTTCATCCGAAGCAACTCGAGCACGAAGTTCGCTAGCCGACGTGTCCAAGGTGAAGTAGAGAATGTGTGCGACAACTTTGTCTCTTGCATCCATTGTATGGATGGAGGTTGAAGATGAGGCCATCAATGGAAATGCTGAGCTAGAGGAAGAAGAAGAAGAGGTTCTTTTTCTTTTTGTGTAATGTTGTATGATGAAAATGAGAGAGTGAGTAAGAAATAATACAAGAGCTAACCTTATCATGGATGCCCTTCTCTCTCTTCCTCTCATTTCAACTTACAAATCCATCACAAAATGTGACATATGCACAATAAAAGAGACCATGAGTCACTAGGTTGCATGTGTCACAATAAATGCACCTCATGATGATTCCTAGCTCATAATTTCTATTTATAAACATTAACCCAAATGTTTACAACAATAAAAAGATACGGCAACATCTAAAGTAAACTCGTGACGGATCACAAGGACACCCCTCACCTGTATATACATACCTGCATCCGCATTTCGACTGAATGCGAATGTGATGAGACTAAAGTAATCCAACAAATCTAATACTAGGATCCAGCTTAAACTAAAGCCCACTAGTATGATCCGTCCAATCATGATCCGTGCACTACTGCACGTATATGATCGGACCCTGCCATATATCATACGGCCTCTACAACGTTTCGCCCGAAACTTGAGAAACTGTCAGTGAGGGACTCTAAAGACTCGTCAATACTTTGGCTGTGGATTTAACCACTAGCACGTCAGAGGTACTAGCCGTACGTAACGGGCTACCAGGTATTGACCAAAAGGGAGGTCGATGAGAGAACTCATCCTGACACCCTACTGAGCCTGTCAGTGACAATATCCGTACAGTCCGGTCTGTTCGTCTATGAGCATCGCATGGCGGGCCTAGGGGGTTAGTAAAAGTCAGACCCCCAAAAGTGGTACAAGTCGTGTCGGAGTGTAGCCCAGAACACCCTGAGATACTACTGGAATTCCTACCAGTAAATCTCTTGCCTTGGCCAGGACTTCGTGTAATGGCTCTCCTAGACACAGCACGATCTCACCCCCAATACCGGGAGAGACGAATCCCCTGCCGATCCGCTCACTGCCTCCATGTGGCTCTGGACTGTACCCAACTAAAACCTGTTTGCATGACTCCATTGAGCCATGGTAGGGTAGTAATCAAAGTACAGTAGGAACTCACACGAGACAAATGACGATCTCAGGTCGATGAACTAACCTGTACACATGTCACTAGGGAAATGCTATCTGACGTCAGGTATAATACCAACTAGCATGTTCCGGGCGAGCCCTGTCCGGTGTACTCATAACCCAATGAGCACTTGTATACATCTTAGGTGAACCAACTGACACCAATGGCTGTTGAGACCGGCCACCGCCCCTCATCGGGGTCTCGACAGTATACACCAGTCTACTAATGGAGTATCGATGCCCAATCTCGAAACTCCCACGACTAGGGACCACTTTAAGGATGTGCTTATAGTACCCATCTCCCACGTATATGATCGCCATCATACTGCTGGCAGTCAAGCAAGAATCCTAAGGGCTCTATCAACGTGTAATAGCGACCTATAAGGTCACCAAAAGCAGTGCACGATGATAAAGATAAACCATATAGCATACTATCATCTTGAGTAAGACTGTCCTACCGGTATAGATCCTCCCTCAATCATTGCAATCACGTGCTTGTGATCCAATAATTGACTCTGAAGGCACTATATCCCACATCTTTCTGGTGGATGAGAAAGCCTACTACTCCTGCGGAGCAGTGCGGGAATGTCCTTGTAACACCTTAGGATGTGTTTAGTGGCTAATTATATTTTAATATATAGTTTTTAATAAAAAAATTTACCAATTTGAGTTCCAAATATTTTATCTTATTTAATGAATATTTTATTAGAATTTTTCTAAGTATACACACACTTGTGCATGTAAACTAGGGTTTTAATTTGGGGTTAAACCATGATTAGCAACCATGGTGGACTAACCATTTCCTTAAGCTATTTTAAAATTTGTATTAAGTGTTTTGAGTTTTAAATTGTTATGGTTGTTTTTCTTTTTAAATTGGGAAAAAAGAGTTGAATTTCTTTTTTCTTTTGTTGACCTTGAGAGAGAGAGGGAGTATGGGCAACATGGCATGAGCCATGCTCATTAAATGAAGAGAGAGAGGGGGGGAGGGTTTTTACTTGTGCTCTCATTTCTCTCCTCTTTCTCATTCTCACAACTCTCTCACTCACACACAACAACAACAAGCAGCAGCAGCACTCAGCAGCAGCAGAAGAAGCAACAGCAGAAGAAGAGGCAGCAACAAGCAGCAACATCAGCAGCAGCATGGAGCAGCAGCAGCAGTAGCAGCTCCAGCAACCACGGCAACTCCAGATCTTCTTCTCCTCCTTTCTCCTTGCACCTAAGGTCTATTAAGGTATAATCTCTGAGCCTATTTCCTAGTTTGATAAGCTTGTGTGTTAAATAGCTTCGATTAGTGTTAATAGTGAGATTTTGTGCTTGTAATGGTGATTTGTGTGGACTTTTGGTTAGGGGATGATTTTATTGGTTAACCTAGCCTAACTAAGTGTTATTAGGGCCATGTAAACCTAGATAAACCCCATATTTCATCAAAATACCATAGGGTTTCATTTTGTGCAAAATTTAGCATTTTGAAGTGAAATTTCACCTTTCTGTGATCTGCTATAGACCCGTTTGTTTCAGATAAAATCTGAGTTAACTGTAGCCTACTTGAGAGACCCTGACCACACCACCAGAGTATGAGACCCCCATTCCACCTTGAGGCCGACGGAATATTCCTTTTGGCCGCAAAATGCAGCCAGACTTGGGAGATAGGTGTTAGGGTTTTGTCTAGGGTAGTCTGTTGCATATTCTAGTGTTTTGGCATATGCAATTTTGTAAGTTTCTCTCTGTAGGAAAATCTGGGACGATATATCGCTTTTCTAGTACGTTTAGTTCGCGCGATACGCGCGATACGTGAGTGGGTTCTGTGATCAAGCGTGTTGCGGCGTGTCGGGATAGTTTTAGACGCGTATACACAAGTTTTAGCGTATCGTATACAAGCGCGTTTAGTTCGCGACCCGAGTTTCTCGTTTGATTCCGATATCGCGTTTTGCGAGATATTTGCTTATGTGGATTTTCCTTGTGTGAATTCTAGGTTCGCAGGCGGGTACGTTGGACGAAGCAAAGAAAGTGAAGCAGGTGGTCGGCTACGAGTAGCGCACGACCAGGTGAGTAGATTTAACATCTACGGGGAAATCACCCGTATGGCGGTAAGCGTCAGGGCGTGTTAGGATATTTAGTCGTAGATGTTCATATAGACCAGTAGCATACCTTCTTATTGCATATAGAAATGATAACATAGAACACTGCACTGTCACTAACGGTTCAAGCTGCACGAGCAATATTTGTATGTTACACTCACACCGTTAGTGATTGCCATGACACTCGCACTATAGGATTGCTATGCATTATACATATCGTTTGATTGCCGCATCATTGATGATTGTCATGACTTGACATATATTGATATTTTCATACTTGCGCACATGCACACCGTATATTCATACCAGTGCTCACATATATTGATATTTTCATACCCGCGCATATCCACACTGTATATTCATACCAGTGCACACATATTTTCATACCTGCGCGCATGCACACTGTATATTCATACCAGTGCACACATATATTGATATTTTCATACCTGCACGCATGCACAATGTATATTCATACCAGTGCACACATATATTGATATTTTCATACCTGCGCACATGCACACCGTATATGCATACCAGTGCACACACATATTGATATTTTCATACCTGCGCACATGCACACCGTATATCCATACCAGTGCACACATATATTGATATTTTCATACCTGCGCACATGCACACCGTATATTCATACCAGTGCACACATATATTGATATTTTCATACCTGGGCACATGCACACTGTATATTCATACCAGTGCACACATATATTGATATCTTCATACTTGCATGGTTTTACGCATTGAGTTTTGGATTCATTTGGTTTCTGAATTTTAGAACCGAGGAAATTCTTTTTAGAAATATGCACTATTTAAAAACCCGGTTTCTCTTGATATGATATTTCAGTGCGTCCACCATGCGTTTTCTCAATTCTGATACGTGTGATATGTGAACCCGAATCGAGGAGTTGGATGAGGCCGATTGCGGGTACATGGTAGACCCGGTATGGTACCCCGAGGCGAGAACGGATCGCTGTGCAGTAGACGGTGAGCCTGGCAGAGGGACTACTACCTACCAGTGATTAGTTAGATCTGGCGGTTATCCGGAGGATACTGACCAGTGATGAGAGATGGATACGGGCTGATCCGTACTGCCGGGGCCGAGGGCCTATTCCGCAGACGGAGCCCGATACTTGAGGATTTGCGTGTCGATGCTAGACACGATGATTCATGATATTTTAGTGTTCCGATGCTAGGCACCAATGATTCTATGAGATTTACATGATTTGGGCATATGGATGGACACCGATTATTTTCCACGTTCATATTCCGTGTAGATATTATTATTCCCATGCTCAGCATTCAGTATTTTATATCTCATCCTGTATCTGTTGTACCTGATAGAGTACATTTGCTATGCACGATTATTGCATACCCTGCTCATCCTATATAGATGTCATTAGATCGCATTTGCTATGCACGATTATTGCATACCTTGCTCATCATATAGATATTATTAGATTGCATTTGGTATGCACGATTATTGCATACCCTGCTTATCATTTAGAGATGTTGTTAGATCGTACTTGATGCATGATTACTGCTCATATAGTTCATCATATAGATGTTATCTGTTGGCATAGGTTAGAGTATCGCAGCACGTGCATACTCGCGATTACCTTTATATATTATCTACTACTCACGAGTTGGCAACTCACCCCCGTTGTGCCACAGTGTTTACAAGTTGCCCTCCGGAGTAGTCGCGGCAGGCTGCTTTCCCATATCTTTTTGGCTGCGTATACCACTGCAGTTGGTGCGTGAGCTGTTTATTGCTAGGTGGGTTTGTGGTATCCGGTTATTTCCATTGTACATATTTTTTATCTAGTACTCTCCATCTACATTTATGTATTTGACTTAGAGACCAGCGTGAGGACGATGATGTATATTATTTTGTATTCTGGTGTCGAGCTCGCTGTGAGCCGACTTTACCTATGCAGTTCTTATCTTTTGTGATGTGTTCCACTTATTTCTCTTTTCTTCGCTACGGCGTCGTATATCGTTATCTTGGTGATTGTCAACTTGAGGTTCTCTTAACAGTTTAACAAATGTTCCTATTAAATGTTTAAACACTCTATACTTTTACTGTTTTTGATTTCTGGGTTTCGGCTTACTTAGTCGAGTTACGTCTATAGACGCTACGTGGTTAAGTGCCGGTCACGGGCCAAACTTTGGGTCGTGACAAAGTTAGTATCAGAGCGTAGGTTTTACCTTCGGAGTGTAGGATGACCCTGGTATGATGGAGTAGGTAGCTGTAGCAGAGTGGCGTAGCGTGCATATGTTCCGCGGCATACTCACGACACGGTACTCCACCTAAGCGACCTTAGGACTTATTGATTGAAATTCCTTCACGATTGTGTACCTTCCTGTGATTCGATTTTCGTATCCTACTCGAATCCTTATCGAATCCTACTTTCTTTTCAGCCATTATACCGCCAAGGACTACGGGGGCGAAGAGAGCAGCCGCGAGAGCCGAGATTCGAGTTGATTCGACCGAGACGAGGACTGATCCGGGTAGAACCCCTGTTGCACCAGAGCAGATTGTTCCTCCTACGACAGATCAGATCGCTAGACAAGTGGCATAGATGCAGGACTTGCGCCAGACGATGAGATCATTGGTGGAGGCCGTTCGAGCGCAGCGACAGGAGGTTGTCACCCCTGTTACCCAGTTGTTCCTTGCGATCATCATGCAGTATTCCATCTGCAGGGTGTTTTTTGTCACCCCATTGACATGGGAATACGCGCGCGCTTGTCAGGCGCATTACAGATTCCCACTGCCTAGGGTAGGCCGGGGTTTATTGATTGTGGGGATCCAAATCTCCGGCAGCCGCGGACTAAGCTGCCGTTAATTACCCCTCGCCTTTGGAGCGAGGGAACCTCCGATTGACGGGTTAAATTGGTCATTCTTACTCAATGTGCAGTGTCGTGTTTTGAAGGGGTTTTGGACATATCGGGAGCCACGCAGAGTTTTCACGGGGGTCCCGCTATCCGGGTAGCGGGCTGGGGGTCAAGGGGGCTAGTAGCCCACTTGCGGGGTGCGGGGTGCGGGGTGCGGGGCAGCGTCCCGTTAGAAATTTTTTCTAACAGGGATAGTGTCGTGGAGTATGTGTGTGTGTCTGTACATATATATACATACATATATATATATATATATATATATATATATATAAAAGGAATAAGCACCCAAAAGACGCGTGGGGTCAGCGCCTTGACCGCTGTGCACTTAGGCGCTAGCGCGCCACGTGTCGGCATGTGGGCGCTTTGCGGTTGAGCGCTGGGCGCTAGAGCGCAAGCGTGCCACGTGTCGGCACGTGGACCCTTTGAGCTTGAGCGCAGGGCGCTAGAGCGCAAGCGCGCCACGTGTCGGCATGTGGGCGCTTTGCGCTTGAGCGCTGGAAGCTTGAGAGCAAGCGCGCCACGTGTCGGCACGTGGGCGTTTTGCGCTTGAGCGCTAGGTGCTGAAGCGCAAGTGCGCCACGTGTCGGCATGTGGGCGCTATGCGCTTGTGCGGGGTGCTTGAGAGCAAGCGCGCCACGTGGGCGCTTTGCGCTGGGCGTTGGAGCACAAGCGCGCCACGTGGGCGCTTGGAGCTTGAGTGCAGGGCGCTCGAGCGCCAGCGCGCCACGTGTCGGCATGTGGGCGCCCTACGCTCGAGCACTAGCGCGCCACGTATCGGCACGTGGATTCTTGGCGCTTGAGCTCTTGGGTGCCGGCGAGAAAAATGGGGCTTTTAGTCCCAGAACCAGAAGCTATGCTTCAGAAAAGAAATATTTATTATATATATATATGGAGTTAGAGTCCTTGGATGTTCTGAAGCTGATGAAGGGCTTCTCCCCTTGAGCCCTAGTTCCTCCCCAAAGTGGGGTTTTTGGAGATAGGTCTCCTTCTTCTTCCTTTGTTGGCCGAATCTTGAAGATCGAGAGATGTGAGATTTTAAAAATCTCTCTTTTCTGAGATCTGATGGCAGATCTGATATAACACCTTAGAGCGTGTTTGTAGCTAATTATATTTTAATATATGGTTTTTAATAAAAAGTTTACCAAATTAAGTTTCAAATATTTTATCCAATTTAATGAGTATTTTATTAGAATTTTTCCTAGCCTTGCACACACTTGTGCATGATAACTAGGGTGTTAAGTGTGGTTTAACTATTGCTTAATCTAGTTTTATGTTTGGGTTTAAGTGTTTTGGGTTAATAGTGTTTGGTTGTTCTTTTAAAAAGAAAATGAAAAATGAATTTAAAAAGGTTTTATTTTGGTTGAATGTTGACCAAGAGAGAGAGAGAGAGGGCATAGGGCAACATGGCATGAGCCATGCCCATTTAATGAAGAGAGAGAATGAGAAGGGGGTCTTTGTTGTTTGTTCTCATTTCTCCCTCTCATTTCCTTGCTCTCATTCCCTCATACTCTCACACTCACACACTTTAGCTCCAGCAGCAGCAGAGAGCAGCAACAGCAGAGGCAAGCAACAACAACAACATCAGCATTAGCAGCAACATGCACAAGCAGCAGTAGCAGCTCAGTCCCACCCCATCTCCTGCTTCATAGGGTTCTTTAGGGTATATTTTCTGAACTCTATCCCTAGTTGCTAAGCTTATGTGTTAGTTTAGCTTCGGTTTGCGATTAATGTGAGTTTAGTGCTTATTATGGTGTTTTGTGAGGACTTTTGGATAAGTGGTGATTTTGTTAGTTAACCCTACTTATTTAAGTGTTGTTAGGGTCACCTTAACTGTGTTTAACCCTGGATTACACTAAAATACCATAGGGTTTGTGTTTTGTGCAAAATTAGCGTTTTAAGCGATATTATGGCAGTTTGTAATCTGCTTTTTGTTAGTTGTATGTATGCCCTAGAGGCCAGTATTGTACAGATGATGTATATTATATTGGATGCTTGGACATATATAGAGATGACTTTCTTGCTCGATATGATAGTATGCTATCTGGTTGCTCTTTATCTTAACATGTAGACTTGTCTCTTTATATTGTCTTATAGTTACATGTTGGTAAAGCCCTTAGGATGTGTACTTGACTACCTGGACTATGATGCGGATCATACTAGTGGGGACATGGTAGTCCATAAGTACATCCTTCAAGGTCCCTAGTCGTGGGTGTATCGAGACGGGGCATCGATATACCAGGGTAGACTAGCGTATACGCTTCTCGACCCATGAGATGGGCGATGGATGATCCCATATCCATTGGTGTTTGACATCAGAGATGGTATACGGGTGCTCAGTGGAGACTGGGTACACTGAACGGACTCGCCGAGATCTTCCAGATGGTATTATACCTCACATCAGATGGCAGTTCTCTGGTGACATTTGCTCAGGTTAGTCTGTAGATCCGAGATCGTCATAAAGTCTTGTGTGATTCCCACTGTGCTTTGATTTCCACCTTACCACGTCCATAAGGGCGTGCAAAACGGTGGTTTTTGGGTACAGTCCCGAGTCATATGAAGGCAATGAGCGATAGGAGGGGTTTCGTCTCTCCCGGTATTGGGGGTTGATGTTGAGCTGTGCTCGATTGGCTGTAAACGGGAAGTCCCTGGCCAGGGCTGATTAGAGATTTACTGGTAAGTGTTACCAGTAGTTTCTCGACCCGTTATGAGCCTCACATCGGCACGACTTATCGGTTATTGGGGTCTGACGTTTACCACCCCTAGACCTGATATGCGACATATCAGACGAGGAGACTGGACTGCATAGGTAGTGTTGCCGGTTGGCTTGACGGGAGTTGTAGCAGGTTCGATTGTTTTCTTCTGATCGCTCAATACCCGGGTGGCCGTTACGTTTAGCTGACCGCTTGCGGCTTGGGGGCGCTTGATTTGATCATCACCCACTGCCGGCCTATCGACAAGACTTAGAGTCCCACAAAGGAGTTACCTAGTCCAGGCGAAATGTTGTTGTGCGCGTATGCGATATGCGCATGGACCCGGTTAAAATGCGCGTATGAGATAACGTATATTAATCGGGCGGCTTGCTTTTGGTTGGGTCGTATGTGATATGGCTGGATTGATAAATCAAGTGTTGATTTATCATTCAACCATTAGATTCTCACTAGAAATCCTTTCTTGTATTTTTGGATGTATGCATGCATGTATGCATTCTTTCTAGATTCATGCACATATGGATGTGCATGCACACATACATACATACATCATCCTTCATGGTTGCATATACATTGAAAATGGTGGCAATATAAGACTCACACCATGGTTTATATGTATGGATTATTATTTCTATTTATGTTAAAACAAAAGAAAAGAGAAAAGATTAATAAATGGTTATATTCTACACTCTTCCTTGAATTGACCATGTTCACCTACTTATTAACCATGATTTAATCTTCCTCTTGTGTTTTCAACTCAAGTGAAATAAATATCCAAAATATATAACCATGGTTTGAGATGAAGAGGGAAAATATATATAGATATATTTTCTCTTTTCTCATTAGAGTTTATCTTTTACTCTTGTTCAAAAATAGCCATCATCTTCTTCCTCCTTCTTCTTTTGCTCTCTAGATTTCTCTAGTGAGCAAATTACTCACCAAGTTAGGATTTTGAAGTGAGAAAAGCCACCACAACATCATTCTACACAAGTCTTGCACACTTGTTTAGAGTGTTAGCTTCATTTCTTTCTCTTGATCAAGTGAAGTTGTTAGCTTGGACAAAGGAGCTTCGGGTGGATCGTCGTGGACATTAGAAGACCTCAAGCAAACCCTTCTCCAACCCTCAAGTGGCCAAGGAGTCTAGCGTAGGGAGCTACAAAGGTTGTACTCTCAAAACCCTAGTCTTTGTTACTTGTAAAGTTATGAAACCCTAATTTTCTTGGTTTGATTCTTTGTGTGTTCACTTAGCACTCTAAAAACATAATCTTTAAGACATGTGATGCTTCCAAACCTTTCATAGGGTGCTAGGTAAACCTAACATTGGTATCAAAGCCGACCTAGAATATTAGGCGACACTTTAATGAAGTTAAAACTCCGATCGAACCGAAAAATACGGTTTTTTAGCACTCTCTGGACATTTTTTAAACTCTGTTATTTTTCAGAATTAAAAATACTTAAAAAATACAGCAGAGAAATATAAGACAAACTGTAAAATACAAAGCTGTGAACAGTAAACCCTAGCGCGGAACCGCAGCCAAAGCTTGCTTAGGCCGCGGCGTCGCGGCCGTACAGATGACTCACTGCCTCGTTTTTATACAGTGTGCTTCTTGTCTGCTTGTATATTTTTTGGGGTATTTTTAATCTGAATTTAGTGCTGTATGTTCTGGAGATTGTTGTGGAGTCGATGATTCGATCGGAATTTTGATTTCATGTTTCTTTCCGGGTAATTTAGAAAGTATTGAATTGCTCGAACGAATATCATTTACTCACTTTTTCACGGGGTTTAAATCTTTCGGAAATACGTGCAAGTTTGTTTGTGGTGGACCCTCCAGAAGACAACAAACCTTAACACGATTATGTGACCGTCTTGAATTGCCTTTTGAACCTTAGGGTTTGGGGCAATACAGCGTGCCACATGTGAGGCGTTGGCTTGACCTTTCTACGGCTGGACCGCTACTACTGTGTCACACTCCGGGTTTTTGAACTCCGCTAAAGTGTTGAGCTTTAGGGAATTTTGGGTATTTGGTCATTCGTTCGAAAACTTTAATACCGTCTATTTATCTGGAATGTGATACAATATGTGGAATTCATATAGTTAGGCATGAAATACGAAATATGTGATATTTCGCATTTACGATGTCTAAAGAGTATGTGGATTCCAAATATTGTAGTTTTACACTTTCTTTTCTGTGACCGTAAGTGTAGTATGTCGATATCGCCGGTTTCGTTGCTATACATCAACGACAATTGGGGTACGCATACTTACTTCCGTTGATGACATATGATATTATGTGTTGCTGAGATATGATGTGCAGGATTGTCGCGATTGAATAGCCGGTTTTTTTTTATGTGAGATGAGAGTTTTATATTTTCATTCATGTAAATTCAAATGTAATATTCTTTTATTTGGGGCACTTCCGGGTTGAGGTTGATGCCACCAGTGTTGTATATTATTTTCTTTTCCGCATTAGGATGGACCCAAGGAGGGGAGCACAGGTGACCGGGTTCTGGGGTTCAGTGGGAGGCCATCTCGAGTAGTCGAGACCGGGTCTCCTAAACTCCAGAATTGGTAGGGTCGCTTGCCGCTCTCATAGGGGTCCAGGGTGTGGGCTTGGCTATTCATCGCGACTGTGGAATCCGTATTTTCTATTGTTGGCTAAATACTAAATACGGACGTCCTAGCATATCCCACATTATATCTATGTTTCTGCTGCGATATCTGTGATGTGATCATTTGATATGTTATGATAAATACAGTATATAGTATATATGATATATTATATAGACGTTACTTATGTTTTACACCCGCACTAGCCCTGCCCTGCTCTGTCGTTAGTTACCTAACCTAACGGTGCACGAGGGGACATCGAGGCGAATGCGGATGGCATAAGTGTACGTCGTATTTATCTGTGATGTTTAGGTGACTTAAATGATGGGACTTCATTAATGTGATTAATGAAAGAAAAGAAACCTAAAAGATGTTGTGGAATCAATTTTTTTCAAAAAGGGTAGCTACAGTTTTACTTTGCATAGCGGTATATATGATATACCCTGCACCTTATTCGATAGGGAAAGAGCCGAGATCCCTTCACCGGGAGTGACCTCTTTAGCAAAACTGGCAGATGCTACAACACTCAGTTTGACTTTTGATTGCTTTTGGAAGTTTTGCTTTGCATAGTGATATATATGATATATCCTGCACCTTATTCGATGAGGAAAGAGCCGAGATCCCTTCACCGGGAGTGACCTCTTTAGCAAAGCTAATAAAAGCCTCAAAATCACTCCATTTCAAAATTCACTAGATTCTACAACGATATCAAGTTCATTACGCAATAGGTTTTCAGAAAAACCTGTCGTAGCCCTCCGTCATTTCGGATAAGTCCTGCTTAGTATTCGTGCTGCGTTTGTTGACCTTGTCAAGACGCAGTATGCGGTAGCTGACTAGTATTTATCAGTTTATGCATAAGATGCAGATTGGATTAGGGTAGTCGTACGGCCTTGTTGACCTTGTCAAGGGTCGTACGGGTGGGTTTAATTCAATCAAGAAGTGACGGGTTGAACATGACTTACGGTCTATGGTTTGTTGACCTTGTCAAGGTCATAGATCGTTTGGGGCAAAATATTATCGAGAATTTCAACTGTTGAAATTTGCAATGAGATTGCATACCTTCTATGAGATAGTTGGATCCCGATACCCATTGCGAGTAATTGTCACTCCTGGGAGAGTTTTACACAGGACAATTAGCCGATCAAGTAGGTGTCTAGAAAGGTGTCAATGGGGTTACGCCTCTAGAAAAACGAGGTTTACTTTAATTAGGTCCGTGCGAAAGCACGGGGAACCTCCCTCAAAGTACCGATACTGGCCTGGCTGAAAGATCGATGAAGTTGTAGAGTGTAATTAATCCCGGCTAGTCTTTCCTTTTAGGGTTTGAAGGAAGATTTGATAAAAACAGTGGGAGCCATTCTGATTAGATAAGATAATAACCAATCTGATCATGCAAGAGCATACGCTAAAGTGTTTTCTTCTCTCTCTCTCCAGGTAGCGACCATGTCATGCCTTAATCAAGATAATAACATGGATGTATCGACCGAACCCGCATGTTATACTTTGCTGGGGAATGTTGGTTCCGTTCTTTCTTATAAGAGTTATAGGATTGAACAGGACATAGGGGAATACCGGGATTCCCATGCCACCCGAATGAAGAAAGTACATGATGATGCATTTTCTTCGGGTGTGATCGTTATAGAGAACTGTTTCTCCATTTGCCCTACGTCCTGGGTATTAGATACCGGGTCAGGATCCCATATATGTAATCAGTTACATGGGTTTAAGAAAGGTAGAGAGCTTGGAGAAGGTGATAAAGACATAAGGGTTGGAAATGGTGCAATTGTTGCAGCTAAAATCATCGGGGAATATCACCTTGTATTGCCAACTGGTAATACATTGATTCTGAACGAATGCTATTACATGCCGAACCTGATATGCAACATTATATCGGTTTCTTTGTTGAGTAAAGAGGGATATAATTTTGTATTACAGGATAATGTTATGAACATTTTCCTTAACCAAAAGTTGGTTGGATCAGGCACGTTGTGCAATGGAATTTATGTTCTAAATCAATCAACAGTTCTGAGTATAACAAACACAAACAAGAGGAAGAGTTCAGAACTGAACGAATCCTTCTTGTGGCATTGTAGACTGGGTCACATCAATGCGACACGACTAGCTAAGTTGCATAAGGATGGATATTTGAAACCATTCGAATTTTCATTTTATGACACTTGCCAGTCATGTCTCAAAGGCAAGATGACCAAAACTCCGTTTACGGGACACGGAGAAAGAGTTACCGAACTCTTGGGACTGATACATAATGATGTATGTGTTAGTGTATATGCCCTAGAGGCCATTACTGTATCATACTAGTTTGTATATTACTTAATGGAAGCTTGGGATATTCACCTTCTATATACAATCTTGCTCAAAATAGTAGTATGCTACTTGGTTTGTTTCTACTTCAATGTGTACATGTGTTTATTTTTGTATATCGCCTATACACATTAGTGGAGCCCTTAGGATCTTTGCTTGATTACCAGCGATGTGATGGCCGTCACACTAGTGGGGCTGGGTAATCTATAAGCACATCCTTATGCAGGTCCCTGGTCGCAGGACTATCGAGACAGGGCATCGATACTGCGGAGTAGACCAGCGCATGCGATTCTCATCCCAGTGTGGGAGACGGTCTGTCCCACAGCCGTCAGTACGTCGTACTTGAGATAGTATGCGGGTGCTCGTTAGGTTACGGGTACACTAGACAGGACTCGTCGGGAACTGACTAGTTGGTATTATGCCTATCGTCAGTTATCAGTTCCCAGGTGACATGAGTACAGCTTAGTCCGCTGACTTGACACTGTCACTTCGCCTCGAGTGTGTTCCCACTGTACTTTGATCACTACCCTACCACGGCTCAAAGGAGTCGTGCAAACAGGTAATGGTTGGGTGCAGTCCCGAAGCACTTGGAGGCAGTGACGGTTAGACAGGATTCGTCTCTCCCGGTATTGGGGGTTGACATCGCACTGTGTCTAGGAGAGCCATTACATGAGTAGTCCCTGGCCAGGGCAAACGAGATTTACTGGTAGGCTTCCAGTGTTATCTCAGGGTGTTTTGGGCTTCGCTCCGGCACGACTTGTACCGCTATTGGGGGACTGACGTTTACCGCCCTCTAGGCCCGCCATGTGATGTATCATACGAACAGACCGGACTGTACGGAGAATGTCACACTCAGGCTCAGTAGGAGTTCAGATGGGTTTTGCCTCGTCGGTCTTCTTGTCGGCCTTACCTGGGGACCGTTACGCACAGCTAGTGCCGCTTGCGGTCTATGGTTAAACCCACTGCCAGCGTAGTGTCGAGTCTTTAGAGTCCCACACAGAAAGCTTTTCGCCTTTAGGCAAAAGAGTAGAGGTCGCATGGTATTGCGACAGGTCGCATGGTTTTGCGACAGGGTTCGGTCACATCCGTGCACTTGTGCACGTACAGTGTCCGGACAGTTTACACTAGCGGGCTTTGGTTTAAGCCAGATCCTAGTGTACCTTTTGGGATTGGATTTATCCAGTTTGCATTCGTGTTCCTCGGACCGCGGATGCGGGTGTGTATGCACAGTTGACAGGGAGACAGAGGCAGCGGATTCTCATTAGGGTTGTTGACAGTTGACCGTTGACTATTGACTTTTTGCTCAACCCTAATGAGAATATGATATGTGATTAACTATTATATTAATTAAGTATTATGGTGACATGGTTGTTGACTTTTGTTGACTTTGTTGACTTTTGTTGACTTGTTGACTTTGTTGACCGGTTGACTAGGCTTGACTAGTTGACCATCATGATAACCATAGCCATCATTTCATGGCAAAGACTTTTGCTTGCTTGCTCATTTGTGTAAAATGAGTGCATGAAATGATATGGTTATGGTTGCTTCAACCATCACATAAGACTTTTTTGGTATGATGAGTTATCATGACTTTGGATTATGAGAGGGTGAGAGACAAAAGAGTTGCTCATTCTTTCTTGTTCATTCTCTCTCTTGTTCTTCAGCTCTCTTGTTTTGCTCTCACCCTCTTCCTCTTGCTCCCTCTCTTGACTCTATGGTTCTCTTGTCTCATGAATTGAGAATCAAGAACCATAGATAAAATCCCATACAAACTCTTCTCTACTCACTCTAGTTCACAAGGTTTAGCAAACCGAGTGAACTAGTTTCTTCAAAGAACGAAGAAGGAGCCAAAGGTTGGAGCTTTCAGGTGGATCTATCTTCGGCGTACGGAGACGACGGGAAGAAGCCAATCCGGACCACCATCGGAGCTTGAAGACGAAGGAGTTCAAGACAAGCAAGGTATAACCCCCTAACCGAGTAGCTAGAAACTCGCAGTTAGGTTGTTAGATAGATGTTTAACCTAGATCCGGGTTTTAGGTCCATGTTACCACCTCTATAAAAATCGTTTTTTACCAAATTCCGCATTCCCGAAAGTACCGGGAGAGGTAGCATGGACTTACAGTGGTATCAAAGCCTAGTTAAACTCTATCTAACATGTTAGCAAGTAACTAGAAGATCGATCAAAGAAAAAGTCCCGAAAACGAAACCCAAAATTCGAAGTTTCTGTCGATTTTTATACTGTTCAAAAGTTGATTATTTTAACACCTAAAATCGTCTCAGGCTTTTGTGTGAATAACCACCAAAGATGGTCCCACGATCGAGTCAAAGCGCCGCGGATCCGCGGCCGAGTTGACTCGGCCGAGGTCAATCTTTGGTGCAGTGTTATTCTGGGGGTATTTTGGGATTTTTGGAATATATATTTTCTACCCAGATTTTCCAGAACGAAAATGTGATTTTTGGGGTCCCGAAAATCCGTATTTTTGATCGAACTTCTAAAAGACTTAAGCTAACGGGTTTTTCTGTAATGTGATATTTGTATTGAACGTCTACTAATCGCTATATGTCGATTAGTGGGTGTTATACAAATCTGTGATCTGTAATGTTGCTGGAATGTGTATATGAATATGTTGGATTGTCGCGGGTGAATAACCGGGGGTTGTGAGACGAGAGTTTTCTTTTCTTTCAATTCATGTAAATTTGTAAATTGATGTAATAATTATTTGTATGGCCGCACAACCGGGTCGGGGTTGTAGCCGTCATTGTATAATTTTCTTTTACTGTTTTTGCTCCTAGGATAGACCCATGGAGGGGGTGCACAAAACTACCGGGTATGCCGATGTGTCGAGTGGCCTACTCATGGAGATGAGGGAGGTTGCTACGCATCGGGTACTTGGCGGGTAGTTTGCCGCACCCGTAGGGGTCTTGGGTGGGGTTTTGGCTATTCACCGCGACCGTGTAATCTGTCTTTCGTTACAGGCTCGTACGAATTACAGATTCCTAGTATATCCAATGTATTCATCTGTGATCTGAAATATTTATCATTGCAGTATATCTATATATGATATTATTTAGGCAATGCTTATGTTTTACAGACGCGCTAGCCCAGCCCCCGCTCTGTCGTTAGTTAAGTAACCTAACGGGTAATGACGGGGCCCAGTGGCGAATGCGAATGGCATAAGCGTACGTCATATTTTGGTTGTTTTCTGCAATGGTAGGATTAAATGATGGGACGCATTAAAAGAACTAATGCAAGAATATCACGCATTAAAAGAACTAATGCAAGAAAATAAACCAAGTAAAAGTCGTTGGAACACTTTCGAAAAACCACTCGGTTCTTTTCAAAACAAACTTTTAAAATGCGGAGTTTGAGCCACTCCATTTAAAAGCTATCTCGTTCCATCGACTAAATCAAGTTCACTACGTTCACGGTTTTGCCAAAACCATTCGTAGCCCTCCATCATTTCAGTTAAATATTCGGTAGTATTCAAGCTATATATTTTGACCTCACGCCAAGGCATAGTGATTGGTAGCTGCTGGATATTTATCTGTTGCATAGATAGAATGCGTTGGTTTGGGACAGCCGTACTACCATTTTGGCCTACGTCAAGGGTAGGTACGGGTGGATTCAAATTAACCTGGATAATGATGGGAAGAACTTGACATGTGACTTATGACATTTTGACCTCACGCCAAGGTCATAAGAGCATGGGGCAAAAATCCACATCGGGAGTTTCATAAGTACTGAAACTTGCTAGATTTGCATACCATTTGGAGTGTGATGATTCTGGTAGGATTCCTTCAGTTTCGTCACGCGATGATATTTGGATCCCCGATCCTACTGTGAGTATATGCTACTCCTCGGGAAATTTCTCACTTAACGATCAATGCTATAAACCAAGTAGGTGTCTAGAAAGGTGTTAGCGGGGCTACGCTCCCAGGAAAAGAGGTTCTTAAATTAAGGAACTTCGCGAAAGCGTTGGAAAACCTCCCTCGAAGTACCGACACCAGCCTGGCCGAACGGTTAAGCAAGTATTGTACGGTGAGATTGATCCTGACTAATTCTTCCTTTTTGGTTTGAGGAGGGATTCGAGAAACGGTGGGAGCCATCCTGTTTAGACAAACTAAAAACCACTCTAAACTTGCAAGAGCATCTTGCTGAGTGTTTCTTCTTCTCTCTCCTAATTGCAGCGACCAATTGAAATGACGGGACTTAAGTTACTTCTAGATAAAAATATACTGACAGGGCCAAACTACAAAGATTGGCTCAGGAATGTCAAGATGGCAATCACTTACGACAAGCTGGGGTATCTTCTTACCACCAAAGCTCCCCCTGTCCCTGGTCCCACTTCCAGCGTCGCGGATAAGGAAATCCGCAAGACTTGGGAGATTGATAGCGCGAAGGCCAAGTGCCTCGTACTTGCCTCGATGGACAACGAACATCAGAGGAGGCACGAGAATATGGACCTTGAATCCATATTTCTCCATAAAAAAGAACTGTATGGAGAGCAATCTCGTATCGCAAGATACGAAGCGTCGAAAAAGTTATTTTCGGCAAAGATGGCCGTCGGATCATCAGTAGCCGAGCACGTGCTAAAGATGACCGGCTACATTGAGGAGCTCGCGGACCTAGGGACCACATTGGAGAGTGAACTCTATACGGACATAGTTCTCCAGTCCCTTCCTTCCACTTACGCCCAGTTTATACTGAACTTCAACCTACAAGAAAAAGAGGTTGAACTTTCAGAGCTCCTCAACATGCTGAGGAGCGCAGAGGGCACCCTACAGAAAGGTAGGGAAACATCCACTTTGTTTGTAGGAGGATCATCTTCTTCTAGGTCCAAGGCGAAAGCCAAGGGAAAGAAGAAGAAAGCCCCCGCCAAACCAACGGGCGGTGTTAGTAAAGTGGATACGAAGGGAAAAGCTAAAGTAACAAAGATAGCGGGGAAGCTTGTGGATAAGGAAGAATGCTTCTATTGTCATAAGAAAGGTCACTGGAAGAATGATTGCAGGGCTTGGAAAGCCAGGACACAGGAATTGAAGCAGGTTGCAGCTTCAGCTTCAGGTGTGTATGTTATTGAAAACTGTCTTTCAATAAACTCTACTTCCTGGGTATTGGATACCGGATCAGGATCTCATATCTGTAATTCTTTGCAGGCGTTGAGAAACCGTAGGGTTTTGAAGGCAGGTGACATGACCCTCAGAGTTGCGAACGGAGCTAGCATGGATGCTAAAGCCGTGGGGGGCTATCACCTGGGAATGTCAGATGGACATGTTTTGGTTTTGCGTAATTGCTTTTTTGTACCCAACGCAACTTGTAATATCATTTCTGTATCTTTAGTTTCTAAAGAAGGTTATGAATTTGCGTTTGTAAGTAATGTTGTAAACATTCACCTTAATCAAGTTTTGATTGGGTCAGGTACATTGAGTAATGGTATATACGTATTAAACCAACCACAGATTTTCAATGTCTAGAATACACACAAAAGAAAGTCTCCGGAAATAAATCAGTCTTTCTTGTGGAATTGTAGACTGGGTCACATCAATGAGAGAAGGTTGACGAAGTTACATACAGAAGGGTATTTGAATGCGTTCGAATATCAATCGTATGCCACTTGTCAATCCTGTCTCAAAGGAAAGATGACAAAGACTCCGTTTACTGGACATGGAGTAAGAGCGAGCGAGCTCTTGGGACTCGTACACAGTGACGTGTGCGGTCCAATGTCTACACATGCGCGAAGCGGTCATTCTTACTTCATTACTTTTACGGATGACTTCTCAAGGTACGGTTATGTCTTCTTAATGAAACATAAGTCCGAAGCCTTTGGAAAATTCCAGGAGTATAAGAATGAAGTAGAAAACAAACCGGCAAAAGTATCAAGATCCTAAGATCGGATCGAGGTGGAGAATACTTAAGTGCCGAATTCCTGGATTATTTAAAAGAGAACGGAATTCTCTCTCAGCTTACTCCTCCATACACTCCGCAACATAACGGTGTATCGGAGAGACGGAACCGAACCCTATTTGTAACACCTTAGGATAAGGGTTAGTGTATAATTATAATTAAATAATGATTTTTAGTAAAAAGTTTACCAAACTGTGTTTTAAATATTTTTCCTAATTTAATAAGCATTTTTCCAAAATTTTCCTAAACTTGCACACACATGTGCATGTAAACTAGGGTTTTTAAATTAAGTAAATACCATAATTATTAACCATGGTGGGTTAATTGTAGGATTAATTCTTTTGGATTCTTAAATGGGTTTAATTAATTAGTTAAACTAAAGGATTACTTTAATTTGAATTATGGAATTAGTGTTGACTTGTGTGAGAGAGAGAGAATGCATCATGGCTTTAGGCCATGCTTGCATTAAATGAGGTGAGAGAGAGAGAGGGGTGACTTTTGTTTGAATGATTGTGGTGGCTCTCATTTCTCTTTTGGTTTTCTCTCAAGTCTCACACCAACACACTCACACACACACTTACCTTCAGCAACAGCAGCAGCTCCAGAACCAGCAACAACAGCAGCACACTCCACAGCAACAACAGCAGCAGTAGCAAGCACAAACAGCAGCAGCAGAGGCAGTGAGCAGCAGCAGCCGCCCCAGATCCCTGTGCAGCGACTTCTCTTCACTTCTTCTTCTTCCTGCAGCTCCCTAGGGTCGAGAGTGAGGTATATTTCCTATCTTGCTTCCCTAGTTTGCCTAGTTAGTGTAGTTTTGCATCGGTTAAAGGATTTTAGTGTGTTTTAGTGAGATATGGGGTGTTTAGTGTGAACCTTGTGCTTTTGAGGCGAGATTTGGTTTCAGTAGGATGATTGTGGTCTGTTGAGGCCATTGTAACTTAGTCGAACCCCTATTACACTAAAATACCACCAGATTTCATATTTGATGCAAAATGTCGTATTTGGGCAAAAGGGGAGTTTTCTGGAACTGCTATTGACCCGGTGAGTGCAGAGTGAAATTGTGGATACTGTAGCATGGTGGAGAGGAGCTGATACCATAGGTGAAACCCGACCCCCTAACTCCCCACTGAGGCCGCCAAAATCGCCATTCTGGCCGCAAATTGCGGCCAGACAGGGGGTGTTTTGGGTGTTTTTGGGTTCTGTAGGTGTATTCCAGTGTGTAGGGTCTTTTGGTATATATATTTTTGTAAGATCAATTCTGTAGGAAAATCTGGGACCAAATACCTGTTTTGCCGTTTTTCTAAACCTTCGCGACACGCGTGATACGTGAGTAGGTTTGGGTCCTGCGTATCGCGGCGCGTCGGGGTAGTTTCGTGGCGCGTGTTTACACGTTTTAGCGTATCGCGCACACGCGCGATTGGTTTGCGACACAGGTTTCTTGTTGGATTATAATGTCGCATTTTGTGACTTAAGCTTATATGTGATATGTGTATGTGATTCTAGGTTCGCAGGCCAGTGAGACGGACGCTGCGAAGAAGGGCAAGCAAGTGGTTGGATACACTTAGCGCGAGACACGGTGAGTAGATTTCACATCTACGGGGATATCGCCCGCATGGCGTTATGCGTCAGGGCTGATAGGATCTTAGTATTACATATTGCATTTACCTATGGACTGCCATCTCATATTGCATTTCCCTGCTATGTGTTATTGATATATGCTAGAACTGATAGAACACCACACTATTACTAACGGTTTATGTTGCACGAGCACTATTTACATGCTACACACACACCGTTAGTAATTGCCATGCCACACTCACTGTAGAACTGCCATGATTATACTGTTGTGTTATTGCTGTAGTTCACCATACATGTGATTGACTATGATTTCCTGGACATTGGGAGCCGCATGACATCTTTAAAAACGGAAACTATTTTAAAAAGCGGCTTTCCCTTATATACCTGCCATGGATTGATTATAGTGTACCTCGCATTGGATTGACTTATTGATGATGGATTTTTCATGTGATTTCTGTTTTGAGGACCGTGGAATTATTTAAGGTAAGATATGCTATTTTGAAAACCCGGTACCTCGTGATATGATATTTTGGTGTGTCCACCACGCGTTTTCTCGGTGCTGAGACGTGTGCTTGAAACTCGATTCGAGGAGTGGATGTTCCGTTTGCGGGTTCGTGGTGGGCCCGGTATGGTTCCCCTCGGCGAGATGATCGATGGGATTTGCCGATTGAGTCTGGAGGCGGGCGAGTACCTACCGGTGATTGGTTGGACCTGGCAGTTGTCCGGAGGATACTGACCAGAGTCGAGTGATGGATGCGGGATGACCGTGCTGCCGGGGCCGAGGGCCGATACCGCAGACGGACCCCGTGGGGCCGGTCCGGATTGACGGCGCCCGATATTCGAGGATTTACGTGTCGATTCTGGACACGGGTATTTTATGATGTTTTGGGTGCCGATGTTGGGCACTCGTGATTCCTCCGAGATATACAGGATTTGAGGGCCGATGGGTGTGCCGGCGTCTGAGTATATGTGGGATTTGGGTGCAGTTTGAGGCACCGATCATTGCTTTCCATGTTGACATAGTCCATGTAGATATTATTTATCCCATACTCAGTATTGATTACTATACATCTCATCCTGTGGCATTTACCTGTTAGAGTACAATGCATTACTACTGTATCCACTGTTGACATGCATTGATATCATCTGCTGGCATTAGTAGAGCCACGCTATATGTGCATGCCTGCGATCACCTTTATATGTTATCTCTATTCACGAGTTGGCAACTCACCCCCGTTGTGCCACAGTGTTTGCAGGTTGCCTTTGGGAGTAGTCACGGCTGGCTGTTACCTCATCTTTTGGCACAGATACCCCTTTTGAGCAGAGATTGCCCTTTTGCTGTTTAGGTGGGTTTTGTACGGTATCTGTTATCTTTCAGTTGTATATTGATGTATCTAGTACTCTCCACCTACCTTATGTATTGACTTAGAGACAGTTGTGAGGACGATATGTATGATTTTATATTCTGGTGTCGAGCTCGCATGTGAGCCGACGTTACTTTATGCAGTCTCATCTTTTATGATATTGTCCTTATTTTACCGTGTATTCTTCGCTACGGCGTCGTATATCATTGTGATGCTTTATTCATGTCACTTGTTATTTCCGCTACACCTTACTTTTACCCGACTTTCGGGGCTAATGTTTTAAAAAGGAAATGTTACCAAAATTATAAAACTCATAACTTTTGAACTTAAAAGGGTTTTCTACTAAATAAATGGAAGTTTTTCAGACATTTACTATTGCTTTTACAAAATGCTTTAAATCACTCTATATTTATTGGTTTTGATTTCTGGGTTCGGCTTACTTAGCCGCGTTAAGCCTGTAGACGTGCGTGGTTAAGTGCCGGTCACGAGTCGAATTCTCGGGTCGTGACACTATTGGATATGGTTCGGTCCATGATGAGTAACACTGAGTTACCGCGATCATTCTGGGGGTATGCGCTAGAATCAGCTGCATACCTTTTGAACCGAGTTCCGACTAAGACTGTGCCTACCACACCATATGAAATGTGGAGTGGGAAGAAACCCTATCTTCAATATCTGAAGATCTGGGGATGTCCGGCTTTTGTCAAAAAGCAGCATGTGGACAAGCTCGAGGCACGCTCAGTACTGTGCAAGTTTGTGGGATACCAAAGAACACCAGGGGGTATCTTTTCTACCACGCAGAGGAACAAAAAGTCCTTGTTTCTCGTAATGCCCACTTTCTAGAACACCAGTTCTTAGAAAAGGAAATAAGTGGGAGCGCCGTAGAACTGGAAGAAATTCCAGAACCACAGACTATTACTGAAAGCTTAGTGGAACCAGAGGGTTCAAAAGAACAGGACATTCCTACGCCGCTCCGCAGAAGTAGTAGGCAGTCTCATCCGCCGAGAGATACTACGGTTTTCTCATAGACGGGGATAGAGAGGATTGCATCATAGATTATGATGAGCCTACTAGCTTCCAGCAGGCCGTTCAGAGCGTTGACTCAGTGAAATGGCTGGATGCAATGCGGACCGAAATGGAGTCCATGTACACCAACAAGGTATGGACGTTGGACATTGCTCCAGATGGGGTAAAACCCGTAGGATGCAAGTGGATCTTCAAAAGGAAGATTGGTGTAGATGGACAGGTTGAGACCTATAAAGCTAGGCTGGTAGCAAAGGGTTTTCTTCAAAGACCTGGCTTGGACTATGACGAAACCTTTTCTCCAGTAGCCATGCTGAAATCCATTCGGATCCTTCTTGCCATTGTTGCCTTCCATGATTATGAGATCTGGCAAATGGACGTAAAGACCGCTTTTCTAAATGGAAATTTAGAGGAGTGTGTCTATATGGACCAACCAGAGGGTTTCATTCAGAGTGGGAGCAGCGGAAAGGTGTGCAAGTTGCTTAAGTCCATCTATGGACTAAAGCAGGCATCGCGGAGTTGGAACATCTGCTTTGATGAGACGGTCAAAGAATTTGGCTTTATAAAAAATCCAGATGAACCATGCATCTATAGTAGATTTGTAGCGAGAACTGTAGTATTCCTCGTTTTATTCATGGATGACATTCTCTTAATAGGAAATGACATTCCTATGCTACAATCCGTCAAGGGGTTCTTGTCACACAGGTTCTCCATGAAAGACCTGGGTGATGCCTCATACATTCTGGGTATCCGGATCTACCGTGACAGATCCAAGAGGATATTAGGACTTTCACAGTCCATGTACATCGACACCATACTGAAACGATTCAGTATGGAAGATTCCAAGCGCGGTAACCTACCGGCTTGTCACGGGATCACCCTCTCTAAAGAGATGTCTCCCAAGACTGATTTGGAGAGGGATCTCATGTCTATTATACCCTACGCTTCTGCGGTAGGCTCTATAATGTATGCGATGTTCTGTACCAGACCGGATGTAGCTTATGAACTCAGTGTGGTAAGCCGGTATCAGTCAGACCCAGGGGAGAAACACGGGATAGCGGTAAAGAACATTCTCAAGTACCTAAGAAGGACTAAGGAGATGTTCTTGGTGTATGGCGGAAAAGACCTCCAGATCGAGGCCTTTGCTGACTCCAGCTTCCAGAGTGAGAAGGATGATTCCAAGTCCATGTCGGGTTTTGTCTTTACCCTCAATGGAGGGGCGGTGTGTTGGAAGAGTTCCAAACAGGAAACCGTTGTAGACTCGACGATGGAAGCGGAATACATCGCTGCATCTAATGCCGCAAAAGAAGCTGTCTGGATAAGGAAGTTCTTGAAAGAGCTTCAGGTGGTTCCGTCCATTGTTGATCCAATACCTCTGTATTGCGACAACAACGGCGCTATAGCATTAGCGAAGGAACCCAGGTCCCATCAGAGATCCAGACACATCTTGAGGCGGTATCACCTGATCAGGGAGATCGTGGATCTCCAGGAGATCGAGGTTCGGAGAGTCGCTTCAGAAGATAACACTGCAGATCCATTCACCAAGGCCTTGCCCCAGACTCAGTTCGAGCGGCTGATCGAGATGATAGGTCTTCGATACGCCAGTACATGGCCTTAGTGCAAGTGGGAGATTGTTAGTGTATATGCCCTAGAGGCCATTACTGTATCATACTAGTTTGTATATTACTTAATGGAAGCTTGGGATATTCACCTTGTATATACAATCTTACTCAAAATAGTAGTATGCTACTTGGTTTGTTTCTTCTTCAATGTGTACATGTGTTTATTTTTGTATATCGCCTATACACATTAGTGGAGCCCTTAGGATCTTTGCTTGATTACCAGCGATGTGATGGCCGTCACACTAGTGGGGCTGGGTAATCTATAAGCACATCCTTATGCAGGTCCCTGGTCGCAGGACTATCGAGATAGGGCATCGATACTGCGGAGTAGACCAGCGCATGCGCTTCTCATCCCAGTGTGGGAGACGGTCTGTCCCACAGCCGTCAGTACGTCGTACTTGATATAGTATGCGGGTGCTCGTTAGGTTACGGGTACACTGGACAGGACTCGTCGGGAACTGACTAGTTGGTATTATGCCTATCGTCAGTTATCAGTTCCCAGGTGACATGAGTACAGCTTAGTCCGCTGACTTGACACTTTCACTTCGCCTCGAGTGTGTTCCTACTGTACTTTGATCACTACCCTACCACGGTTCAAAGGAGTCGTGCAAACAGGTAGTGGTTGGGTGCAGTCCCGAAGCACTTGGAGGCAGTGACGGTTAGACAGGATTCGTCTCTCCCGGTATTAGGGGTTGACATCGCGCTGTGTCTAGGAGAGCTATTACACGAGTAGTCCCTGGCCAGGGCAAACGAGATATACTGGTAGGCTTCCAGTGTTATCTCAGGGTGTTTTGGGCTTCGCTCCGGCACGACTTGTACCGCTATTGGGGGACTGACGTTTACCGCCCTCTAGGCCCGCCATGCGATGTATCATACGAACAGACCGGACTGTACAGAGAATGTCACACTCAGGCTCAGTAGGAGTTCAGATGGGTTTCGCCTCGTCGGTCTTCTTGTCGGCATTACCTGGGGACCGTTACGCACAGCTAGTGCCGCTTGCGGTCTGTGGTTAAACCCACTGCCAGCGTAGTGTCGAGTCTTTAGAGTCCCACACAGAAAGCTTTTCGCCTTTAGGCAAAAGAGTAGAGGTCGCATGGTATTGCGACAGGTCGCATGGTTTTGCGACAGGGTTCGGTCACATCCGTGCACTTGTGCACGTACAGTGTCCGGACAGTTTACACTAGCGGGCTTTGGTTTAAGCCAGATCCTAGTGTACCTTTTGGGATTGGATTTATCCAGTTTGCATTCGTGTTCCTCGGAACGCGGATGCGGGTGTGTATGCACAGTTGACAGGGAGACAGAGGCAGCGGATTCTCATTAGGGTTGTTGACAGTTGACCGTTGACTATTGACTTTTTGCTCAACCCTAATGAGAATATGATATTTGATTAACTATTATATTAATTAAGTATTATGGTGACATGGTTGTTGACTTTTGTTGACTTGTTGACTTTATTGACCGGTTGACTAGGCTTGACTAGTTGACCATCATGATAACCATAGCCATCATTTCATGGCAAAGACTTTTGCTTGCTTGCTCATTTGTGTAAAATGAGTGCATGAAATGATATGGTTATGGTTGTTTCAACCATCACATAAGACTTTTTTGGTATGATGAGTTATCATGACTTTGGATTATGAGAGGGTGAGAGACAAAAGAGTTGCTCATTCTTTCTTGCTCATTCTCTCTCTTGTTCTTGAGCTCTCTTGTTTTGCTCTCACCCTCTTCCTCTTGCTCCCTCTCTTGACTCTATGGTTCTCTTGTCTCATGAGTTGAGAATCAAGAACCATAGATAAAATCCCATACAAACTCTTCTCTACTCACTCTAGTTCACAAGGTTTAGCAAACCGAGTGAACTAGTTTCTTCAAAGAACGAAGAAGGAGCCAAAGGTTGGAGCTTTCAGGTGGATCTATCTTCGGCGTACGGAGACGACGGGAAGAAGCCAATCCGGACCACCATCGGAGCTTGAAGACGAAGGAGTTCAAGACAAGCAAGGTATAACCCCCTAACCGAGTAGCTAGAAACTCGTAGTTAGGTTGTTAGATAGATGTTTAACCAAGATCCGGGTTTTAGGTCCATGTTACCACCTCTATAAAAATCGTTTTTTACCAAATTCCGCATTCCCGAAAGTATCGGGAGAGGTAGCATGGACTTACAGTATGCGGTCCCATGTCTACACATGCTAGGGATGGTTCTTCGTACTTCATTACATTCACTGACGATCTCTCAAGATACGAACATGTGTTCTTGATAAGACACAAGTCTGAAGCTTTTGAGAAATTTAGAGAATATAAACAAGAAGTCGAGAACCAAACCGGAAAAAGTATTAAAATCCTTCGATCTGATCGAGGAGGTGAATACTTGAGCAATGAAATCATGGACTTCCTAAAAGAGAATGGGATTCTCTCTCAGCTGACTCCTCCATATACATCACAGCACAACGGTGTATCAGAACGGAGGCACCGCACCCTATTAGATATGGTGCTCTCTATGATGAGCACAACAGAGTTACCTATTTCCTTCTGGGGATATGCGCTGGAGACAGTAGCATACCTATTGAATCAAGTTCCATCTGCCTACCACACCATATGAGATATGGAGTGGGAAGAGGCCATATCTTAAACTAGTTAAGATATGGGGTTGTCCGGCCTATGTCAAAAGACAAAATCCGGACAAACTCGAGGCAACGGTCAGTTCTTTGCAAGTTTGTGGGATATCCAAAGAACTCATATGGGTATTTTTTCTACCACGGTGAGGAACAAAAAGTGTTTGTTGCTCAATATGCTATCTTTTTAGAAAAGGAATTTCGTGTAAAAGAAATTAGTGGCAAAGTGGTGGAGCTGGAAGAGGTTCCAGATACACAAACCGCAACTGAAGATTTAGTGGAACCAGAGGATTCAGTAGCTCCCAACGAACCTCGGCCTCTCCGTCGATCTTGTAGGGTTCCTCGCCAACCTAAGAGATACTACGGTTTTCTCATGGATGGTGGGAGCGAGGACTGCATCATGGAGGATGATGACCCAACTAGCTTCGAGCAGGCCATCACGAGTGGGGGCTCAGTGAAATGGCTGGATGCAATGCGGTCCGAGATGGAATCCATGTACACCAACAAAGTATGGACTTTGGAAGATGCTCCTGAAGGGGTAAAACCCATTGGGAGCGAGTAGATCTTCAAGAAAAAACTTGGTGTAGATGGGAAAGTGGAGACTTTCAAAGCTAGACTTGTTGCAAAGGGTTTTGGTCAAATACCAGGTGTGGACTATGAAGAAACCTTTTCTCCAGTGGCTATGCTTAAATCAATCCGGATCATGCTTGCCATCGCTGCATATCATGACTACGAAATCTGGCAAATGGATGTTAAGACCGCCTTTCTAAACGGTGATTTAGAAGAGTGCGTGTACATGACTCAGCCAGAGGGCTTCGTAGATAGTGGGAGCAGCTGGAAGGTGTGCAAGCTGCTTAAATCCATTTATGGATTAAAGTAAGCATCGCGGAGCTGGAACATCTGCTTTGACGTCGTTATCAAAGAGTTTGATTTCGTCAAAAACGTAGATGAACCTTGTATCTACAAGAAGGTGGCAGAGAGTAAGGTTGTCTTCCTCGTATTGTATGTGGACGACATACTCTTGATAGGAAATGACATTCCTATGCTGCAATCGGTCAAGCTCTTCTTATCACAAAGATTCTCAATGAAAGATCTAGGTGATGCCTCTTGCATATTGGGAATCAGGATCTATAGAGATAGATCTAATAGGATATTGGGATTGTCCTAGTCCAGGTACATTGACACCATACTAAAGAGGTTTAGTATGGAAGAATCCAAGCGTGGGAACTTACCCACGATCTATGGAGTCACTCTCTCCAAAGAGATGTCTCCCGAGACTGATTTGGAGAGAGCTCGCATGCAAAGGATACCCTATGCTTCGGCAGTAGGCTCTATCATGTACGCGATGCTATGTACCAGACCCGATGTAGCATACTCACTAAGTGTTGTGAGCAGGTATTAAGCTGATCCTGGAGAGAGTCACTGGACAGCTGTGAAGAGCATTCTCAATTACTTACGAAGGACTAAAGAGATGCTCTTGGTGTATGATAACGGAGAACTCCAAGTGGAGTCCTTTACCGATTCGAGTTTCCAGAGTGATAAGGACGACTCTAAGTCGCAGTCGGGATTTGTCTTTACCCTTTACAGAGGGGCGATTAGCTGGAAGAGTTCCAAGCAAGAAACCGTGGCAGACTCGACGATGGAGGCTGAATACATCGCTGCCAACGATGCTGCCAAAGAGGCTGTCTGGATTTAAGAAGTTCATTACTGAACTTGGAGTGGTTCCATCCATTGAGCATCCAATACCTTTGTATTGCGATAACAATGGAGCGGTGGCTTTGGCCATGGAACCTAGGTCCCATCAGCGATCCAGGAATATTCTGAGGTGGTATCACCTGATCCGGGAGATAGTTGATCGCCGGGAGATCGAGGTCAGGAGGGTTGACACGAAGAATAACACAGCGGATCCACTCACGAAGGCCATTCCCCAGATACAGTTTGTGAGACTCTTCGGGATGCTCGGTATGCGATACTACAGCAGCTGGCTCTAGTGCAAGTAGGAGATTGTTAGTTGTATGATTGCCCTAGAGGCCAGTATTGTACAGATAATGTATATTATATTAGATGCTGGGACATATATAGAGATGGCTTTCTTGCTCGATATAATAGTATGCTATCTGGTTGCTCTTTATCTTAACATGTAGACTTGTCTCTTTATACTGTCTTATAGTTACATGTTGGTAAAGCCCTTAGGATGAGTACTTGAGTACCTGGACTATGATGTGGATCATACTAGTGGGGACATGGTAGTCCATAAGTACATCCTTCAAGGTCCCTAGTCGTGGGAGTATCGAGACAGGGCATCGATATACCAGGGTAGACTAGCGTATACGCTTCTCGACCCATGAGATGGGCGATGGATGATCCCATATCCATTGGTATTTGACATCAGAGATGGTATACGAGTGCTCAGTGGAGACTCGGTACACTGGACGGACTCGCCGAGAACTACCAGATGGTATTATACCTCACGTCAGATGGCAGTTCTCTGGTGACACTTGTACAAGTTAGTCTGTAGGCCCGAGATCGTCATAGAGTCTTGTGTGATTCCTACTGTGCTTTGATTTCCACCTTACCATGTCCATGAGGGCGTGCAAAACGGTGGTTTTTGGGTACAGTCCCGAGTCACATGGAGGCAATGAGCGATAGGAGGGGTTTCGTCTCTCCCAGTATTGGGGGTTGATGTTGCGCTGTGCTCGATTGGCCGTAACAGGGAAGTCCCTGGCCAGGGTTGATTAGAGATTTACCGGTAAGTGTTACCAGTAGTTTCTCGACCCGTTATGAGCCTCACATCGGCACGACTTATCGGTTATTGGGGTATGACGGTTACCACCCCTAGACTTGATATGCGGCATATTAGACGAGGAGACCGGACTGCAGGGTAGTGTTTGTAGGGTTCCTAGGCACTCTAGTGAGGTCTCACAAGGCATCGAACATGCCAATTTCAAAATTCCTAGGTGCCGAGAGGCCCGACTACGGATCGTTTGCTAGATGTCTAGGCGAAATAGAAACTAGTTAACACTTAACTACGAGTTTAACGGAAATACAACCTTTGTAGATCCGGTGCTCCACCTCCACGGCTCCGCAACGAAGTCGTCTCCGCTGTCCAAATCAAAATTCCAGGCTCTAGTGTCGCTTCGTCGGAGAAATGGCGAGCTAGGTCGTCGATGTCTATGCCGAAGATGATCTACGTCGAGGCATCGCTAAATCAAGCTCCAACTTCATCAAGTCAAGAAACTTGTGAAGTAAACACACTCTACTACTTGGCAAGAGGTAGAGGATGAAGAAATAGGAAGTGGGTAGACTTTAGTTTTGGATTTCTCACTCATTTGCTCAATTCACCATTGATGAAGAAAGCTTTTTCTTCTTGAGTTCAAGGAAGAAGAGGAAGAAAAATTATGATAAGATAATTCTAAAATGAAAAGAATAATCCATTCTTATCATCTTAGAACCATGGTTTAGTGTAGAGAATTAATCATGGTTGAGTGGTATAGTTAGGGTTAAGGATGAGATAAGAATGGTGGACTAAGTCAAAGCTTCATGAAGCTTTAACTAAACAACAAATGAAGCCACCATTCTTTTCTCTTTCTTTTATTCATTTATCAAAAATAAATGGATAACTAAATAAGATAAATGAATAACAAATAATAAACCCTAACCATTTCATTAACCAAGGTTTAATACTTTACACTTAACCAAAAAGCATGTATCATCAAACATGATTCAAGCAAGTGCACAAAATCATATCACATATATAATGCGCACATCCCGAGTGAGAAAATCCATTTAAAGTGAACCAATACTAGTTAGTGCAAAGTAATATATCAAATATATAATTATGCATTAAATCATTAAATCAACACTTGATTCAATGATCCGGTCATGTCGCACACAACCGACTAGTACACAATGTATCGGCTTATCGAATCAACGCTTGAATCGATAACTAGGTTATATCGCATACAACCATTCGACACATTGATCGCGAGAATGAAATACGGTATCACATACACGCATTATTCTCGGTCCCGCACATATCTCATATGCACTCCTATTTCGTTTCGCTTGAGCCAGGAAACCTCTGTGTAGGACTCTAAAGACTCGTCAATACGCCGGCAGCAGATGATGATCATATCAAACACCCACAAGCCGCAAGCGGTCTGCTAAACGTAACGGCCATCCGGGTATTGAGCGATCTGAAGATCGACGAGCAAGCCCGCTCACACTCCAGTGAATCCGACCAGTAACACTACCGTACAGTCCGGTCTGATCGTCTGATATGTCGCATATCTTGCCTAGGGGTGGTAAACGTCAGACCCCAATAGCTCGATAAGTCGTGTCGATATGAGTTCTATAACAATTCGAGAAAGTACTGGTAACACTTACCAGTAAATCTCAGCAACCCTGGCCAGGGATTTCCTGTTATAGCCAATCGAACACAGTGCAACATCAACCCCCTATACCGGGAGAGACGAATCCCCTCCTATCGCTCATTGCCTCCATGTGACTCAGGACTGTACCCAAAAACCAGCGTTTTGCACGCCCTCTTGGACGTGGTAAGATGGAAATCAAAGCACAGTGGGAACCACACAAGACTCTATGACGATCTCGGGTCAACAGACTACTCTGTACCAGTGTCACCAGAGAACTGCCATCTGACGTGAGGTATATTACCATCTGGGAGTTCTCGGCGAGTCCGTCCAGTGTACCCAGTCTTCACTGAGCACCCGTATATCATCTCCGATGTCAAACACTAATGGATATGGGATCATCCATCGCCCATCTGTATGGGTCAAGAAGGCACACGCTAGTCTACTCTGGTATATCGATGCCCCATCTCGATACACCCACGACTAGAGACTTTCAAGGATGTACTTATAGACTACCATGTCCCCACTAGTATGATCCGCATCATAGTCCAGGTAGTCAAGTACACATCCTAAGGGCTTTACCAACATGTAACAGAGAGACAATCAGTGTACACGTTAAGGTAAAGAGTAACCAGATAGCATACTATCATGTCGAGCAAGAAAGTCCTCCCTATATATGTCCCAGCATCCACTACAATATACATCCTATGTACAGTAATGGCCTCTAGGGCATACATATAACTAACAATCTCCCACTTGCACTAGGGCCATCTGTAGCAGTGGTTGTAGTATCTCATACTCAACCATCCCATAAAAGTCTCTCTCTGGGAATAGGCCTTCGTGAGTGGATCCGCCGTGTTGTCCTCTGAGTCTACTTTCCTAACCTCGATCAGCCTGGAGATCAACCATCTCCATGATCAGGCGATACTGCCATAGAATAAGTCTGGATCACTGATGGGACGGACGTTCCTTGGCAAAAGCCACAACTCCATTGTCTCACAATGGTAGGAACATAGTTCATCTCATGAACCATTATACATCCAAACAGCCTCTTTGGTAGCATCTTAAGTAGCGATGTATCCTGCCTTTATCGTCTAGTATGTCACGGTATTTTTCTTGGAACTCTTCCAACATACCGTCCCTTTACTGAGGGTAAAGACACTGCCTGCGACTGACATTCAGTCGTCCTTATCACTCTGGAACACTTCCAGTGATTCTCCCCAGGATCGACTGATACCATCTCACTACAACTAGTGAGAGTCCTAACATCCAATTAGATCTATCTCATAGATCCAAAACTCAGGATTTAGGAGGTATCATTTTGATCCTATATGGAGAATCATAGTGATAAGCGGAGATTGATCGAGCGTAGCATAAGAAACTCCTTTCTTATCAAGAGAATGTCATCCACGTACTCTATGAGGATCATCACCATACTCCCTACTACCTTTTTGTTTATACAAGGTTCATCTACCATTTTGATGATGTCAAACTCTTTGACTAACGCATCAAAACAGACGTTCGAACTTCGCGATGCCTGCTTTATCTTATAAAACATCTTGCACACGTTTCCGCTGCTCCCACTGTCTACGAAGCCCTCTGGCTGTGTACTTATAGACGCACTCTTCTAAAACATCATTTAGAAAAGCAGTCATGACACCCAACCACCAGATATCGTAGTCATGGTATGTAGCCGTGGCAAGTAGGATCTGGATGGACTTAAGCATAGCTACTTGAAAAGGTTTCATCATTATCCACAGCTGGTCAATGATGCAAACTTTTAACAAGTCTAGCTTTGAAAGTCTTAACATTTCCATGTACACCAAGTAATCTTCTTAAGATATACTTGCTCCTGATGGGGATTTAACCCTTCAGATATAGCAACTAAAGTCCATACTTTGTTGGTGTATAAGGATTCCATCTCAGATCGCTAAACATCCAGCCATTCTTACAGAGTCTCACTCCTGATGGCCAGCTCGAAGCTAGTTGGGTCATCATCTCATGATGCATTCCTCGCTCCCACTGTCATAGAGAAACCGAAGTATCTCTCAGGTGGGTGAGGAACCCTACTAGATCGGCGGAGAGGCTGAGGTTCGTTGGAATCTACTGAATCCTTTGGCTCTATCAAATCATCTGTTGCAGTTTGTATAGCTGGAACATTTCCAGTTCTACATAACTGACCTTGCCTTGAGCTTGTCCGGATTTTGCTTTTAGACATAGGCCGGACAACCCCAAATCTTAATTAACTTAAGATATGGGCTCTTACCTTTCCATATCACATATGAATTGGTAGGCTACTGATTTGATTAGAACCCTATTCAATAGGTATGCAGCTTCTCAAGTGCATAACCCCCTAAAAGGAAATAGGTAACTCAGTATTACTCATCATAGAGCACACCTTATCAGATAGGGTGTATCTGCTCCGCCCCGACATACCATCGTGCAATGGTGTATACGGAGGAGTAATGCTGAGAGAGAATCTCATTCTCCTTTAGAATAGTCCAGGATTTCCGTGCTCAAGTATTCTCCTCCATGATCACATCAAAGGACATAATACTTATACCCGTATTTTGGTTCTCTACTTCTAACTTATATTCTGTGAATATCTCAAAAGGTTCGGACTTGTGTTTCAACAGGAACATAGGTCTGAATCTCGAAAGATCATCAGAGAACGTAATGAAGTATAAAGAACCAGTCCTGGCATGTGTAGACAGGGGACCTACATACATCAACATGTATCATCCCAAGAGTTCACTAACTCTTTCTCTGTTTCCAATAAACAGGGCTATGGTCATCTTATCTATGTGACATGACTGGCGAGTTTCATAAGATGTAAATTCAAACTAATTTAAATATGCAACTTTATGTAACTCCATCTAGTCGGGTCGCATTGATATGACTTAGTCTACAATACCTTAAGAAGAATTCGTTCATTTCTGAACTCTTCCTCTTGTGTGTGTTCTGAATACTAAGAACTGTAGTTTGATTTAGAACGTTAATGCTTTTAGACAACGTGCCTGAACCGATCAACTTTTGATATAGGAAATGTTCAAAACATTATCCAACAATACAAAATTTTATCATTTCTTTACTAATAAAGAAACTGATATGATTTTGTATATCAGGTTCGGTATCTAATAACATTCGTTCAGAATCAATGTATTACAATACAGGGTGACAGTGACCAACAGACTTGGCTGCAACACTTGCCCCGTTTTCTGCCTCATGAAACTTATCACCCGTTCTCAGTTTTTCTACCATTTTGTAGCCCTATGTAACAGATTACATATCTGGGATCCTGATCCGGTATCATATACCCAGGATGCGAAGGATACTGAGAAACAGTTCTTTGTAACGAACACACCCGAAGATGATGTATCATCATGCACTCTCTTCGTTTGGGCGGCACGGGAAATATGGTATTCCCCAATTTCCTGCTCTGTCTTATAACTATTATAAGTTGGAGCGGGACCAACGTTCCCCAGCTCAGTATAACAAGCGGGTTCGGTCAAATATCCGTATTATTATCTTGATTAAGGCGTGATATGGTCGCTACCAGGAGAGAGAGAGAAGAAAACACTCAGCGTGCGCTCTTGCAAGAATAGATTGGTTATTATTTTATCTAATCAGGATGGCTCCCACTGCTTTTTATCAAATCTTCCTTCAAACCCTAAAAGGAAAGACTAGCCGGGATTAATTACACACTACAAGTTCGCCAATCTTTCAGCCAGGCCAGTGTCGGTACTTTGAGGGAGGTCCCCCGTGCTTTCGCACGAACCTAATTAATGTAAACCTCATTTTCCCAGAGGCGTAACCCCGTTGACACCTTTCTAGACACCTACTTGATCGGCTAATTGTAATGTATAAAACTCTCCCAGGAGTAACTCTTACTCGCAGCGGGTATCGGGATCCAACTATCTCATAGAAGGTATGCAATCTCATTGCAAATTTCAACACTTGAAATTCCCGATAATATTTTTCCCCTAACCTCCTATGACCTTGACAAAGGCCAACAAACCATAGGATGCTAGTCAAGTTCAACCCGTCATTTCCTGATTGAATTAAACCCACCCGCACGGCCCTTGACAAAGGCCAACAAGGTCGCACGACTACCCTAACCCAATCTGCATCATATGCATAAGCAGATAAGCACCAGTTAGCTACCGCACACTGCGCCTTGACAAAGGCCAACAAACGCAGCACGAATACTAACTACTACTTATCTGAAATGACGGAGGGCTACGACAGGTTTTTCTGAAAACCTATTGCGTAATGAACTCGATATCATTGTAGAATCAAATGAATTTTGAAATGGAGTGCTTTTGAGGCTTTTCTAATTTTGCTAAAGGAGTCACTCCCGGTGAAGGGATCGTCGGTCCTTTCCTCGTCGAATGAGGTGCGGGATATATCAAATATATCACTGTGCAAAGCAAAAAACTTTTAAAAGCAATCAAAAGACAAACCAAGTGTGTAGCATCTGCCAGTTATTGCTAAAGGAGTCACTCCCGGTGAAGGGATCTCGGTCCTTTCCTTATCGAATAAGGTGCAGGATATATCATATATACCGCTATGCAAAGCAAGAACTGTAGCTACCTGTTTTATTTTGAAATTCGATTCCACAACATCTTAGGTTTCTTTTATTTCATTAATCATATTAATGAAGTCCCATCATTTAAGTACCTAAACATCACAGATAAATACGACGTACACTTATGCCATCCGCATTTGCCTCGATGTCCCCTCGTGCACCGTTAGGTTAGGTAACTAACGGCAGAGCGGGGCAGGGCTAGCGCGGGTGTAAAACATAAGTAACGTCTATATAATATATCATATATACTATATACTGTATCTATCACAGAACATCTCATGATCACATCACAGATATCGCAGTAGAAGAAACATATGAAATATTGGATATACTAGGACGTCCGTGTTTTCAATACGAGCCAGTATAAAACACGGATTCCACGGTCGCGATGAATAGCCAAACCCACACCCCTAGACCCCTACGAGAGCGGCAAGCAACCCTACTAATTATAGAGTTAGGAGACCCGGCCTCGACTCCTCGAGTTGGTCTCCCACTGGACTCCAGAACCCGGTTACTTGTGCTCTCCTCCTTGGGTCTATCCTAGTGCGGAAAAGTAAATAATATACAAAAGGTGACAACTTCCGCAACCTGGAAGCGCCCCAAATAAAAGAATATTACATACAAGTTTTTACATGAATGAAAATGAAAAACACTCATCTCACATAAAAACCCCCGGCTATTCAAATACGACGATCCAATATAACATATCCAGCAACACATAACATCACATGTCATCAACGTAAGTAAATATGCGCATCCCAATTGTCGTTGACATATAGCAACGAAACCGGCGATATCACATATTACACTTACGGTCACAGAAAAGAAAGTGTAAAACTACAACAGTTGGAATCCGCAACCACCTCAGACATCGCATGCCTGACCAAATGAATTACTTAGACATCGCATGCCTAACAATTATAAACCCCGAATTTTAGTCTTATAATCGAAAACACTTTTCAATATCAAGTCGGGCAATTCAATAAGATTCCCGACATCCTGATCGAATGCTCGTCGCAAACTTCAGTAGGCGGCTGCACCCCCGATACCGTCGACGAAGTGCACCAAGGCGGAACACCGCTACCGCGAGCACCCAAACGGATGCTTTCGGCGACGGGGTTCTCCTACAGTCACTTGGTCGGGGCTATGGAGTGAGGTTGTCTATTAAGTTTACCCGGGGAGTATCCGCGTACGCTACGTGATTGCGACGGACTTTTGATCACATCAAAATTCCGTGGCAACCGATCAAGTGAGACTAAACTGCTATGTTTATAACATTCATTCAGTTATCTCATAACTTCTTATGAATTCCAATTATTGTATCCCATTCCGGATAAATAGAAAATGTCAAACTTTCCGATCGAACAATCGAACACCCAAGTTTTCCCGATACAGTCCAACACATGAAATAAGTCTAACAACATTCAGTTCGTGCCTCAGTACCAACGGTCCAGCCGTAGAAGGGTCAAGCCAACGCCTCACATGTGGCACGCCGTACTGCCCCAAACCCAAAGGTTCAAAGGGCAGTTCAAGACGGTCACATAATCGAGTTAAGGTTTGTTGTCTTCTAGAGGGTTCATCGCGTTACTTGCACTACTTAGAACGTCGTTAAACTACGGAAAAATCCAACACTTGGAAATTTCCCGACAGGGGAAAAATTGGGTATTTATATCCGGTCGAACTTTTTAACATATTCTAAAAAATATCCGGAAAGCCAAATAGACAAAATTTGATATTCCGATCGAAACTCCGAAACCCCAAAACCACCTCTGAAAATTCAACTGTATAATAAATATTAAAATATCCCAGGAAAACCAGCACAGAATACTGAGAATTACTGTGAAAAACTAAATGCATAAAACGACAAAACCGCCGCTGAACCGCCGCGTCGTGCATAGCACATGCCGCGGTTCCGCGGTGGAAACGTTGAGTTAGGCCCACGAAATTTACAGTAATTCTTAGAAAACCCTGCTTGATTTTCTGGATATTTTTAATCTTGAAAAATCCACAATTTTAAAATCTGGACAGAGAGCAATTTTGGGTTCGTGTTTTCGGTTCGATCGGACTTCAAATTCCGTCTGGACTTCGCCTAAGATTCTAGCTAGGCTCTGATACCACTGTAGGGCAGGCAGCCACCCCATCCAATGGGGTCGCCGTGGCACCAACGGGTCCCTCAGCCGCTACTTTTTACGCATGCCCCCTCACGAGGACTACAACCCACCGGAACACCTTCCGGTCTCGGGACACCCTGGGGGTAAGAGCCTATGCTTCGCCACACTGTCACACAGTGAGAACCCCCCATAGGTCGACATCCAATGCCTAGTAGCTCTGATACCACTGTAGGGTTCCTAGGCACTCTAGTGAGGTCTCATAAGGCATCGAACATGCCAATTTCAAAATTCCTAGGTGCCGAGAGACCCGACTACGGATCGTTCGCTAGATGTCTAGACGAAATAGAAACTAGTTAACACTTAACTACGAGTTTAACGGAAATACAACCTTTGTAGATCCGGTGCTCCACCTCCACGGCTCTGCAACGAAGTCGTCTCCGCTGTCCAAATCAAAATTCCGGGCTCTAGTGTCGCTTCGTCGGAGAAATGGCGAGCTAGGTCGTCGATGTCCATGCCGAAGATAATCTACGTCGAGGCATCACTAAATCAAGCTCCGACTTCACCAAGTCAAGAAACTTGTGAAGTAAACACACTCTACTACTTGGCAAGAGGTAGAGGATGAAGAAATAGGAAGTGGGTAGACTTTAGTTTTGGATTTCTCACTCATTTGCTCAATTCACCATTGATGAAGAAAGCTTTTTCTTCTTGAGTTCAAGGAAGAAGAAGAAGAAAAATTATGATAAGATAATTCTAAAATGAAAAGAATAATCCATTCTTATCATCTTAGAACCATGGTTTAGTGTAGAGTATTAATCATGGTTGAGTGGTATGGTTAGGGTTAAGGATGAGATAAGAATGGTGGACTAAGTCAAAGCTTCATGAAGCTTTAACTAAACAACAAATGAAGCCACCATTCTTTTCTCTTTCTTTTATTCATTTATCAAAAATAAATGGATAACTAAATAAGATAAATGAATAACAAATAATAAACCCTAACCATTTCATTAACCAAGGTTTAATACTATACACTTAACCAAAAAGCATGTATCATCAAACATGATTCAAGCAAGTGCACAAAATCATATCACATATATAATGCGCACATCCCGAGTGAGAAAATCCATTTAAAGTGAACCAATACTAGTTAGTGCAAAGTAATATATCAAATATATAATTATGCATTAAATCATTAAATCAACACTTGATTCAATGATCCGGTCATGTCGCATAAAACCGACTAGTACACAATGTATCGGCTTATCGAATCAACTCTTGAATCGATAACTAGGTTATATCGCATACAACCATTCGACACATTGATCGCGAGAATGAAATACGGTATCACATACACGCATAATTCTCGGTCCCGCACATATCTCATATGCAGTCCTATTTCGTTTCGCTTGAGCCAGGAAACCTCTGTGTAGGACTCTAAAGACTCGTCAATACGCCGGCAGCAGATGATGATCATGTAAGTCCACGTTGCGACCCCCGGTGCTTACGGGGAGGCGGAAACGGTATAAAATCAAAATTTTATCGCAAGAGGCAACATGGACTAAACTAGGTCGGGATCTTTACCTAAACTAAAACTAGCATACTAAGCTAAAGATATTTAGCTACTCGGATGAAGATGGTTATACCTAGCTTGTCTTGAACTCCTTCTCTTCAAGCTCCGGTGGTGGTCCGATGGCTCCTTCTCGTCGTCTCCGTACGCCGAAGATAGATCCACTTGAAAGCTCCAACCTTTAGCTCCTTCTTCGTTCTTTGAAGAAACTAGTTCACTTGGTTTGCTAAACCTAGTGAACTAGGATGAGTAGAGAAGAAATAGAATGGGATTTTATCTATGGTTCTTGATTCTCAACTCATGAGACAAGAGAACCATAGATCAAAGAGAGGGAGCAAGAGGATGAGGGTGAGAGCTCAAGAACAAGAGAGAGAATGAGCAAGAAAGAATGAGCAACTATTTTGTCTCTCACCCTCTCATAATCCAAAGTAATCATAACTCATCATATTAACAAAAGTCTTATGTGATGGTAGAAGCAACCATAAGCTTATCATGTCATGCACTCATTTTACTTAAATGAACAAGCAAGTAAAAGTCTTTGGCATGAAATGATAGCCATGGTTATCATGATGGTCAACTAGTCAAGCCTAGTCAACCGGTCAACAAAGTCAACAAGTCAACAAAAGTCAACAAGTCAACAAAGTCAACAACCAAGTCACCATAATACTTAATTAATATAATAGTTAATCACATATCAAATTCTCATTAGGGTTGAGCAAAAAGTCAAAAAGTCAACGGTCAACTGTCAACAACCCTAATGAGAATCCGCTGTCGGTGCCTCCCTGTCAACTGTGCATACACACCCGCATCCGCGTTCCGAGGAACACGAAAGCAAACTGGATAAATCCAATCGCATAAGGTACACTAGGATCTGGCTTAAACCAAAGCCCGCTAGTGTAAACTGTCCGGACACTGTACGTGTACAAGTGCACGGATGTGACCGAACCCTGTCGCAAAACCATGCGACCTGTCGCAATACCATGCGACCTCTACTCTTTTGCCTAAAGGCGAAAAGCTTTCTGTGTGGGACTCTAAAGACTCGACACTACGCTGGCAGTGGGTTTAACCACAGACCGCAAGCGGCACTAGCTGTGCGTAACGGTCCCCAGGTAATGCCGACAAGAAGACCGACGAGGCGAAACCCATCTGAACTCCTACTGAGCCTGAGTGTGACATTCTCCGTACAGTCCGGTCTGTTCGTCTGATACATCGCATGGCGGGCCTAGGGGGCGGTAAACGTCAGTCCCCCAATAGCGGTACAAGTCGTGCCGGAGCGAAGCCCAAAACACCCTGAGATAACACTGGAAACCTACCAGTATATCTCGTTTGCCCTGGCCAGGGACTACTCGTGTAATGGCTCTCCTAGACACAGCGCGATGTCAACCCCCAATACCGGGAGAGACGAATCCTGTCTAACCGTCACTGCCTCCAAGTGCTTCGGGACTGCACCCAACCACCACCTGTTTGCACGACTCCTTTGAGCCGTGGTAGGGTAGTGATCAAAGTACAGTGGGAACACACCCGAGGCGAAGTGACAGTGTCAAGTCAGCGGACTAAGCTGTACTCATGTCACCTGGGAACTGATAACTGACGATAGGTATAATACCAACTGGTCAGTTCCCGACGAGTCCTGTCCAGTGTACCCGTAACCTAACGGGCACCCGCATACTATCTCAAGTACGACGTACTGACGGCTGTGGGACAGACCGTCTCCCACACTGGGATGAGAAGCGCATGCGCTGGTCTACTCCGGAGTATCGATGCCCTGTCTCGATAGTCCTGCGACCAGGGACCTGCATAAGGATGTGCTTCTAGATTACCCAGCCCCACTAGTGTGACGGCCATCACATTGCTGGTAATCAAGCAAAGATCCTAAGGGCTCCACTAATGTGTATAAGCAATATACAAAGATAAACACATGTACACATTGAAGTAGACAAAAACCAAGTAGCATACTACCATTTTGAGCAAGATTGTATATACAAGGTGAATATCCCAAGCTTCCATTAAGTAATATACATACTAGTATGATACAGTAATGGCCTCTAGGGCATATACACTAACAATCTCCCACTTGCACTAAGGCCATGTACTGGCGTATCGAAGACCTATCATTTCGATCAGCCGCTCGAACTGAGTCTGGGGTAGGGCCTTGGTGAATGGATCTGCAGTGTTGTCTTCCGAAGCGACTCTCCGAACCTCGATCTCCTGGCGATCCACGATCTCCCTGATCAGGTGATACCGCTTCAAGATGTGCCTGGATCTCTGATGGGACCTGGGTTCCTTTGCTAAAGCTATAGCCCCGTTGTTGTCGCAATACAGAGGTATTGGATCAACAATGGACGGAACCACCTGAAGTTCTTTCAAGAACTTCCTTATCCAGACAGCTTCTTTTGCGGCATCAGATGCAGCGATGTATTCCGCTTCCATCGTCGAGTCTGCAACGGTTTCTTGTTTGGAACTCTTCCAACACACCGCCCCTCCATTGAGGGTGAAGACAAAACCCGACATGGACTTGGAATCATCCTTGTCACTCTGGAAGCTGGAGTCAGCAAAGGCCTCGATCTGGAGGTCTTTTCCGCCATACACCAAGAACATCTCCTTAGTCCTTCTCAGGTACTTGAGAATGTTCTTTACCGCTATCCAGTGTTTCTCCCCAGGGTTTGACTGATACCGGCTTACCACACTCAGTGCATAAGCTACATCCGGTCTGGTACACAACATCGCATACATTATAGAGCCTACCGCAGAAGCGTAGGGTATAATAGACATGCGATCCCTCTCCAAATCAGTCTTGGGAGACATCTCTTTAGAGAGGGTGATCCCGTGACAAGCCGGTAGGTTACCGCGCTTGGAATCTTCCATACTGAATCACTTCAGTATGGTGTCGATGTACCTGGACTGTGAAAGTCCCAATATCCTCTTGGATCTGTCACGGTAGATCCGGATACCCAGAATGTATGAGGCATCACCCAGGTCTTTCATGGAGAACCTGTGTGACAAGAACCCCTTGACAGATTGTAGCATAGGAATGTCATTTCCTATTAAGAGAATGTCATCCACGTATAAAACGAGGAATACTACAGTTCTCGCTACAAATCTACTATAGATGCATGGTTCATCTGGATTTTTGATAAAGCCAAATTCTTTGACCGTCTCATCAAAGCAGATGTTCCAACTCCGCGATGCCTGCTTTAGTCCATAGATGGACTTAAGCAACTTGCACACTTTTCCGCTGCTCCCACTCTGAATGAAACCCTCTGGCTGGTCCATATAGACACACTCCTCTAAATTTCCATTTAGAAAAGCTGTCTTTACGTCCATTTGCCAAATCTCATAATCGTGGAAGGCAGCAATGGCAAGAAGGATCCGAATGGATTTCAGCATGGCTACTGGAGAGAAGATTTCGTCATAGTCCAAGCCAGGTCTTTGACGAAAACCCTTTGCTACCAGCCTAGCTTTATAGGTCTCAACCTGTCCATCTACACCAATCTTCCTTTTGAAGATCCACTTGCATCCTACGGGTTTTACCCCGTCTGGAGCAATGTCCAACGTCCATACCTTGTTGGTGTACATGGACTCCATTTCGGTCCGCATTGCATCCAGCGATTTCACTGAGTCAACGCTCTGAACGGCCTGCTGGAAGTTAGTAGGCTCATCATAATCTATGATGCAATCCTCTCTATCCCCGTCTATGAGAAAACCGTAGTATCTCTCGGGCGGATGAGACTGCCTACTACTCCTGCGGAGCGGCGTAGGAATGTCCTGTTCTGTTGAACCCTCTGGTTCCACTATCCTTTCAGTAATAGTCTGTGGTTCTGGAATTTCTTTCAGTTCTACTACGCTCCCACTAATTTCCTTTTCCAAGAACTGGTGTTCTAGAAAGTGGGCATTACGAGAAACAAGGACTTTTTGTTCCTCTGCGTAGTAGAAAAGATACCCCCTGGTGTTCTTTGGGTATCCCACAAACTTGCACAGTACTGAACGTGCCTCGAGCTTGTCCGCATGCTGCTTTTTGACAAAAGCCGGACATCCCCAGATCTTCAGATATTGAAGATAGGGTTTCTTCCCACTCCACATCTCATATGGTGTGGAAGGCACAGTCTTAGTCGGAACTCGGTTCAAAAGGTACGCAGCTGATTCTAGCGCATACCCCCAGAATGATCGCGGTAACTCAGCGTTACCCATCATGGACCGCACCATATCCAATAGGGTGCGGTTCCGCCTCTCCGATACACCGTTATGTTGCGGGGTGTAAGGAGGAGTAAGCTGAGAGAGAATTCCGTTCTCTTTTAAATAGTCCAGGAACTCGGCACTTAAGTATTCTCCACCTCGATCCGATCTTAGAATCTTAATACTTTTGCCGGTCTGTTTCTCTACTTCATTCTTATACTCCTGGAATTTTCCAAAGGCCTCGGACTTATGTTTCATTAAGAAGACATAACCGTACCTTGAGAAGTCATCCGTAAAAGTAATGAAGTAAGAATGTCCGCTTCGGGCATGTGTAGACATTGGACCGCACACGTCACTGTGTACGAGTCCCAAGAGCTCGCTCGCTCTTACTCCATGTCCAGTAAACGGAGTCTTTGTCATCTTTCCTTTGAGACATGATTGACAAGTGGCATACGACTGATATTCGAACGTATTCAAATACCCTTCTGTATGTAACTTAGTCAATCTTCTCTCATTGATGTGACCCAGTCTACAATGCCACAAGAAAGTCTGATTTATTTCTGGAGACTTTCTTTTGTGTGTATTCTGGACATTAAAAATCTGTGGTTGGTTTAACACGTATATACCATTACTCAAAGTACCTGACCCAATCAAAGCTTGATTAAGGTGAATGTTCACAACATTACTTACAAACGCAAATTCATAACCTTCTTTAGAAACTAAAGATACAGAAATGATATTACAAGTTGCGTTGGGTACAAAAAAGCAATTACGCAAAACCAAAACATGTCCATCTGACATTCCCAGGTGATAGTCCCCCACGGCTTTAGCATCCATGCTAGCTCCGTTCGCAACTCTGAGGGTCATGTCACCTGCCTTCAAAACCCTACGGTTTCTCAATGCCTGCAAAGAATTACAGATATGAGATCCTGATCCGGTATCCAATACCCAGGAAGTAGAGTTTATTGAAAGACAGTTTTCAATAACATACACACCTGAAGCTGAAGCTGCAACCTGCTTCAATTCCTGTGTTCTGGCCTTCCAGGCCCTGCAATCATTCTTCCAGTGTCCTTTCTTATGACAATAGAAGCATTCTTCCTTATCCACAAGCTTCCCCGCTATTTTCGTTGCTTTACCTTTTCCCTTCGTATCCATCTTACTAACACCGCCCCTTGGTTTGGCGGGGGCCTTCTTCTTCTTTCCCTTGGCTTTCGCCTTGGGCCTAGAAGAAGATGATCCTCCTACAAACAAAGTGGATGTATCCCTACCTTTCTGTAGGGTGCCCTCTGCGCTCCTCAGCATGTTGAGGAGCTCTGATAGTTCAACCTCTTTTTCTTGTAGGTTGAAGTTCAGTATAAACTGGGCGTAAGTGGAAGGAAGGGACTGGAGAACTATATCTGTATATAGCTCACTCTCCAATGTGATCCCTAGGTCAGCGAGCTCCTCAATGTAGCCGATCATCTTTAGCACGTGCTCGGCTACTGATGATCCGACGGCCATTCTTGTCGAGAATAACTTTTTCGACGCTTCGTATCTTGCGATACGTGATTGCTCTCCATACAGTTCTTTTGTATGGAGCAATATGGATTCCATGTCCATATTCTCATGCCTCCTCTGATGTTCGTTGTCCATCGAGGCAAGCAAGAGGCACTTGGCCTTCGCGCTATCAATCTCCCAAGTCTTGCGGATTTCCTTATCCGCGACACTGGAAGTTGGACCAGGGACAGGGGGAGCTTTGGTGGTAAGAAGATACCCCAGCTTGTCATAAGTGATTGCTATCTTGACACTCCTGAGCCAATCTTTGTAGTTTGGCCCTGTCAGTTTGTTTTTATCTAGGAGTAACTTAAGTCCAGTCATGTTGATTGGTCGCTGCAATTTGGAGAGAAGAGGAAAACACTCAGCATGATGCTCTTGCAAGTTTAGAGTGGTTTTTAGTTTGTCTAAACAGGATGGCTCCCACTGTTTCTCGAATCCCTCCTCAAACCATAAAGGAAGAATTAGTTAGGATCAATCCCACCGTACAATACTTGCTTAACCGTTCGGCCAGGCTGGTGTCGGTACTTCGAGGGAGGTTTTCCAACGCTTTCGCGAAGTTCCTTAATTAGAGAACCTCTTTTCCCTGGGGGCATAGCCCCGCTAACACCTTTCTAGGCACCTACTAGGTTTATAGCATTGATCGTTAAGTGAGAAATTTCCCGAGGAGTAGCATATACTCACAGTAGGATCGGGATCCAAATATCATCGCGTGACGAAACTGAAGGAATCCTACCAGAATCACCACACTCCAAATGGTATGCAAATCTAGCAAGTTTCAGTACTTATGAAACTCCCGATGTGGATTTTTGCCCCATGCTCTTATGACCTTGGCGTGAGGTCAAAATGTCATAAGTCACATGTCAAGTTCGTCCCATCATTATCCAGGTTAATTTGAATCCATCCGTACATACCCTTGACGTAGGCCAAAATGGTAGTACGACTGTCTCAAACCAACGCATTCTATCTATGCAACAGATAAATATCCGGCAGCTACCAATCACTATGCCTTGGCGTGAGGTCAAAATACATAGCTTGAATACTACCGAATATTTAACTGAAATGATGGAGGGCTACGGATGGTTTTGGCAAAACCGTGAACGTAGTGAACTTGATTTAGTCGATGGAACGAGATAGCTTTTAAATGGAGTGGCTCAAACTCCGTATTTTAAAAGTTTGTTTTGAAAAGAACCGAGTGGTTTTTCGAAAGTGTTCCAACGACTTTAACTTGGTTTATTATCTTGCATTAGTTCTTTTAATGCGTGATATTCTTGCATTAGTTCTTTTAATGCGTCCCATCATTTAATCCTACCATTGCAGAAAACAACCAAAATATGACGTACGCTTATGCCATTCGCATTCGCCACTGGGCCCCGTCATTACCCGTTAGGTTACTTAACTAACGACAGAGCGGGGGCTGGGCTAGCGCGTCTGTAAAACATAAGCAACGCCTAAATAGAAAGCAATGATAGACATTTCAGATCACAGATAAATACATTGGATATACTAGGAATCTGTAATTTGTACGAGCCTGTAACAAAAACAGATTACACGGTCACGGTGAATAGCCAATACCCCACCCAAGACCCCTACGGGTGCGGCAAACTACCCGCCAAGTACCCGAAGCGTAGCAACCTCCCTCATCACCATGAGTAGGCCACTCGACACTTCGGCATACCCGGTAGTTTGTGCACCCCTCCATGGGTCTATCCTAGGAGCAAAAACAGTAAAAAGAAATTATACAATGACGGCTACAACCCCGACCCGGTTGTGCGGCCATACAAATAATTATTACATCAATTTACAAATTTACATGAAATTGCAAGAAAAGAAAACTCTCGTCTCACAACCCCCGGCTATTCACCCGCGACAATCCAACATATTTATATACACATTCCAGCACATTACAGATCATGTATAACCCCGACTAATCGACTTATAGCGATTAGCCGACGTTCAATACATGCAAACAACACAGATATAACCATCATAGTCAAAGTGCAGTGAAGTTCGGAAAAATACGGAATTATAGGACCCCAAAAGGAAATTTCTTTTCTGGAAAATCTGGGCACATATAATATATCTCAAAAATCCCAAAACCAACACAGACACACACTGCACCAAAAATGACGCACAGAAGAAGACAAACCGCGGCGCTTCCGCGGCACATGCCTACCTCGTGCGGCGGAAGCGCGGCGGTTTGAACGAATTAGTGGGCCGTTTTTCATGGGTGTTCTAACAAAACCCTGAGCCGAATTTAGGAGTATAAAGTTTTTCATTTTGACCAGAAAAAATTTCAACAGAAACTCAGTTTTTGTAAAAGTTTGGTTTTTGGATTTTTCCGGTTCCGAACTTCGTTACACTTCACTATCAAACTAGTTTAAGTTTAGTTAGGCTCTGATACCACTGTAAGTCCACGTTGCGACCCCCGGTGCTTACGGGGAGGCGGAAACGGTATAAAATCAAAATTTTATCGCAAGAGGCAACATGGACTAAACTAGGTCGGGATCTTTACCTAAACTAAAACTAGCATACTAAGCTAAAGATATTTAGCTACTCGGATGAAGATGGTTATACCTAGCTTGTCTTGAACTCCTTCTCTTCAAGCTCCGGTGGTGGTCCGATGGCTCCTTCTCGTCGTCTCCGTACGCCGAAGATAGATCCACTTGAAAGCTCCAACCTTTAGCTCCTTCTTCGTTCTTTGAAGAAACTAGTTCACTTGGTTTGCTAAACCTAGTGAACTAGGATGAGTAGAGAAGAAATAGAATGGGATTTTATCTATGGTTCTTGATTCTCAACTCATGAGACAAGAGAACCATAGATCAAAGAGAGGGAGCAAGAGGATGAGGGTGAGAGCTCAAGAACAAGAGAGAGAATGAGCAAGAAAGAATGAGCAACTATTTTGTCTCTCACCCTCTCATAATCCAAAGTAATCATAACTCATCATATTAACAAAAGTCTTATGTGATGGTAGAAGCAACCATAAGCTTATCATGTCACGCACTCATTTTACTTAAATGAACAAGCAAGTAAAAGTCTTTGGCATGAAATGATAGCCATGGTTATCATGATGGTCAACTAGTCAAGCCTAGTCAACCGGTCAACAAAGTCAACAAGTCAACAAAAGTCAACAAGTCAACAAAGTCAACAACCAAGTCACCATAATACTTAATTAATATAATAGTTAATCACATATCAAATTCTCATTAGGGTTGAGCAAAAAGTCAAAAAGTCAACGGTCAACTGTCAACAACCCTAATGAGAATCCGCTGTCGGTGCCTCCCTGTCAACTGTGCATACACACCCGCATCCGCGTTCCGAGGAACACGAAAGCAAACTGGATAAATCCAATCCCATAAGGTACACTAGGATCTGGCTTAAACCAAAGCCCGCTAGTGTAAACTGTCCGGACACTGTACGTGTACAAGTGCACGGATGTGACCGAACCCTGTCGCAAAACCATGCGACCTGTCGCAATACCATGCGACCTCTACTCTTTTGCCTAAAGGCGAAAAGCTTTCTGTGTGGGACTCTAAAGACTCGACACTACGCTGGCAGTGGGTTTAACCACAGACCGCAAGCGGCACTAGCTGTGCGTAACGGTCCCCAGGTAATGCCGACAAGAAGACCGACGAGGCGAAACCCATCTGAACTCCTACTGAGCCTGAGTGTGACATTCTCCGTACAGTCCGGTCTGTTCGTCTGATACATCGCATGGCGGGCCTAGGGGGCGGTAAACGTCAGTCCCCCAATAGCGGTACAAGTCGTGCCGGAGCGAAGCCCAAAACACCCTGAGATAACACTGGAAACCTACCAGTATATCTCGTTTGCCCTGGCCAGGGACTACTCGTGTAATGGCTCTCCTAGACACAGCGCGATGTCAACCCCCAATACCGGGAGAGACGAATCCTGTCTAACCGTCACTGCCTCCAAGTGCTTCGGGACTGCACCCAACCACCACCTGTTTGCACGACTCCTTTGAGCCGTGGTAGGGTAGTGATCAAAGTACAGTGGGAACACACCCGAGGCGAAGTGACAGTGTCAAATCAGCGGACTAAGCTGTACTCATGTCACCTGGGAACTGATAACTGACGATAGGTATAATACCAACTGGTCAGTTCCCGACGAGTCCTGTCCAGTGTACCCGTAACCTAACGGGCACCCGCATACTATCTCAAGTACGACGTACTGACGGCTGTGGGACAGACCGTCTCCCACACTGGGATGAGAAGCGCATGCGCTGGTCTACTCCGGAGTATCGATGCCCTGTCTCGATAGTCCTGCGACCAGGGACCTGCATAAGGATGTGCTTCTAGATTACCCAGCCCCACTAGTGTGACGGCCATCACATTGCTGGTAATCAAGCAAAGATCCTAAGGGCTCCACTAATGTGTATAAGCAATATACAAAGATAAACACATGTACACATTGAAGTAGACAAAAACCAAGTAGCATACTACCATTTTGAGCAAGATTGTATATACAAGGTGAATATCCCAAGCTTCCATTAAGTAATATACATACTAGTATGATACAGTAATGGCCTCTAGGGCATATACACTAACAGATCATATCAAACACCCACAAGCCGCAAGCGGTCTGCTAAACATAACGGCCACCCGGGTATTGAGCGATCTGAAGATCGACGAGCAAGCCCGCTCACACTCCAGTGAATCCGACCAGTAACACTACCGTACAGTCCGGTCTGATCGTCTGATATGTCGCATATCTTGCCTAGGGGTGGTAAACGTCAGACCCCAATAGCTCGATAAGTCGTGTCGATATGAGGTCTATAACAATTCGAGAAAGTACTGGTAACACTTACCAGTAAATCTCAGCAACCCTGGCCAGGGATTTCCTGTTATAGCCAATCGAACACAGTGCAACATCAACCCCCTATACCGGGAGAGAAGAATCCCCTCCTATCGCTCATTGTCTCCATGTGACTCGGGACTGTACCCAAAAACCACCGTTTTGCACGCCCTCTTGGACGTGGTAAGATGGAAATCAAAGCACAGTGGGAACCACACAAGACTCTATGACGATCTCGGGTCAACAGACTACTCTGTACCAGTGTCACCAGAGAACTGCCATCTGACGTGAGGTATATTACCATCTGGGAGTTCTCGGCGAGTCCGTCCAGTATACCCAGTCTTCACTGAGCACCCGTATATCATCTCCTATGTCAAACACCAATGGATATGGGATCATCCATCGCCCATCTGTATGGGTCGAGAAGGCACACGCTAGTCTACTCTGGTATATCGATGCCCCATCTCGATACACCCACGACTAGGGACTTTCAAGGATGTACTTATGGACTACCATGTCCCCACTAGTATGATCCGCATCATAGTCCAGGTAGTCAAGTACACATCCTAAGAGCTTTACCAACATGTAACAGAGAGACAATCAGTGTACACGTTAAGGTAAAGAGTAACCAGATAGCATACTATCATGTCGAGCAAGAAAGTCCTCCCTATATATGTCCCAGCATCCACTACAATATACATCCTATGTACAGTAATGGCCTCTAGGGCATACATATAACTAACAGTGTTGCCGGTTGGCTCGACGGGAGTTGTAGCAGGTTCGATTGTTTTCTTCTGATCACTCAATACCCGGGTGGCCGTTACGTTTAGCTGACCGCTTGCGGCTTGGGGGTGCTTGATATGATCATCACCCACTGCCGGCGTATTGACGAGTCTTAGAGTCCCACAAAGGAGTTACCTAGTCCAGGCGAAATGTTGTGCTGTGCATATGCGATATGCGCATGGACCCGGTTAAAATGCACGGATGAGATACCGTATATTAATCGGGCGGCTTGCTTTTGGTTGGGTCGTATGTGATATGGCTGGATTGATAAATCAAGTGTTGATTTATCATTCAACCATTAGATTCTCACTAGAAATCCTTTATTGTATTTTTGGATGTATGCATGCATGTATGCATTCTATCTAGATTCATGCACATATGGATGTGCATGCACACATACATACATACATCATCCTTCATGGTTGCATATACATTGAAAATGGTGGCAATATAAGACTCACACCATGGTTTATATGTATGGATTATTATTTCTATTTATGTTAAAACAAAAGAAAAGAGAAAAGATTAATAAATGGTTATATTCTACACTCTTCCTTGAATTGACCATGTTCACCTACTTATTAACCATGATTTAATCTTCCTCTTGTGTTTTTAACTCAAGTGAAATAAATATCCATAATATATAACCATGGTTTGAGATGAAAGGGAATATATATATATATATATATATATATATATATATATTTTCTCTTTTCTCATTAGAGTTTATCTTTTACTCTTGTTCAAAAATAGCCATCATCTTCTTCCGCCTTCTTCTTTTGCTCTCTAGATTTCTCTAGCGAGCAAATTACTCACCAAGTTGGGATTTTGAAGTGAGAAAAGCCACCACAACATCATTCTACACAAGTCTTGCCCTCTTGTTTAGAGTGTTAGCTTCATTTCTTTCTCTTGATCAAGTGAAGTTGTTAGCTTAGACAAAGGAGCTTCGGGTGGATCATCGTAGACATTAGAAGACCTCAAGCAAACCCTTCTCCAACCCTCAAGTGGCCAAGGAGTCTAGCGTAGGGAGCTACAAAGGTTGTACTCTCAAAACCCTAGTCTTTGTTACTTGTAAAGTTCTGAAACCCTAATTTTCTAGGATTGATTCTTCGTGTGTTCACTTAGCACTCTAAAAACATAATCTTTGAGACATGTGATGCTTCCAATCCCTTCATAGGGTGCTAGTTAAACCTAACACTTTTGACCCGGTGCCTTCAGGTTAAATTTGAGAATACTGGAGCATGTACACTAGGTATAGATACCACCACCAGAACACGAGCCCCTATCCCTAAAGCCTGGCCGCAGATTTAATCATATTGGTCGCAAATTGCGGCCAGGGTAAGGTGTTGGGTCTTGGGGTTTTGGGTAGGGTTGTCTGCAGAGTATTGTAGTGTTTTGGCATGTCTAGTTTTGTAAGATTTGACCTATAGGAAAATCTGGGATCAAATATTGTTTTGCATGTCCGTTGTGTTTGCGCGATACGCGCGATACGTGAGTGGGTTCTGTGATCCAGCGTATCGCGGCGTGTCGCGGTAGTTTTAGACGCGTATACACACGTTTTAGCGTATCGTGCACACGCGCGTTTAGTTCGCGACGCGAGTTTCTCGTTTGGGTTCGATATCGCGTTTTGCGGAATATTTGGCTCATATATGATTTCCATGTCTAAATTGCAGGTTTGCAGGCGGGGACTACGGACACTGCCACAGGGGGGAGCAAATGGTAGGATTCACCTAGCGTAGAGCGTAGGTGAGTAGATTTAACATCTACAGGGGAATCGCCCGCATGGCGTTATGCATCTGGGCTAGGATTCTAATACTTGTCACATATTCTACGTCATTGTTAGAATTGCGCCTTTACCCTATTTACTTAGATATAGTTGTACTGTGACTATTAGCCGTAGGGCACTGCACATATTATTGACGGTTCGTGTTGCACGAGCATGGATTGTATGTTACACACACCCCGTCAATAATTTCCATGTCACACACCAACCATTATATATACTATATTGCTTATGACACATGACATCTAGCTTATCGGTATACCTATAGTGTTTCTGTAAGGTTCCTAGGCACTCTTGTGAAGGTTCTTAAGGCATCAAACATGCCCGGATTAAATTTTAGACGTGCCGAACAACCCAAAGCCGGGATCTTTGCTAGATTATTAGGGTTTTATATGCAAGATGATAACTTTTATCTAAGTGTGAGGGATTACAACCTTTGTAGTCCGCTCCTTCACTTCACAAGCTACGAGTAGAAGTCCCTTTGCCGCGATCCACGATCTCCCGGACTCATGAGAGGCTCCACGACTCGAACGATCCATTCTAGCTTGTCGTAATCCAAATCTCCGATGATCTACCTTGATGTTGCTTCGACTCAAGCTTTCTCACTCAAAAGAGAAGAATACCCTAATCCCAAGGGCTAGATGAGATGAGGATGAGAGAGTAGTGATTTTGCTTTCTTTTAATATCATTTTCTCATTTTATTTCATCACTTAAGGATTTTCAAAAGAGAGCTTCTTCAAGAGAGAAGAAGAAGATAATGGATAATAAAAAAGATAATGAATAATCATTTCCTTTTGTGATGAATAGAAATATAAACATATGATTGAATTATTAACCATGGTCAAGGATGATTGGATGAGAACAAGTAGAGAAACAACTAGAGTTAGGGTTTGGTTAAGTCAAAATTGTGTCATCACAAAATATCTTTACAAATGACAAAAGAAAATTGCTTCTAGAAAGAACTTGAAGCAACTAAACCTAATCAAACCCTAACCTCAATTAATCATCCTTAAACATGTTTAACAATTAATCATATCATGTCACAATAATATATATCATATATATATTATATATTTGCAACAAAAGAAAATAATACAATTAACATATATCGCATATATATCAATGTATCATCCACTGAGAAAATGAAATATATAAAGCAAGCCAATATTAGTTAATATAATAATATATCATATATATTATTATATACTAAATCATCGAATCAACACTTGATCCGACGATCCGGCTATATCGAATATAACCGACTAATATATCATGTACCGATTTATCGAATCAACACTTGATCCGATGTCCCGGTTCATATCTAAATATCGCGAGAATATAATACGGTATCCCATATCGCATTATTCTCGGTCCTGTACATATCACATATGTGCCACTACTCTGTTTCGCCTGAGCCAAGAAACCTCTGTGTAGGACTCTAAAGAATCGTCAATACGCCGGTAGCAGGTGATGATCATATCAAACACCCACAAGCTGCAAGCGGTCAGCTAAACGTAACAGCCACCCAGGTATTGAGCGATCAGAAGATCAACAAGCTAGCCTGTCCGTTCTCCTGTGATCCGATCAGTAACACTCCCGTACAGTCCGGTCTGTTCGTCTGATATGTCGCATATCAAGTCTAGGGGTGGTATACGTCAGACCCCAGTAACCGATAAGTCGTGTCGATGTATGGCTCATAACGGGTCGAGAAACTACTAGTAACACTTACCAGTAAATCTCTATATCAGCCCTGGCCAGGGACTTCCAGTTATAGCCAATCGAACACAGCACAACATCAACTCCCTATACCGGGAGAGACGAATCCCCTCCTATCGCTCATTGCCTCCATGTGATTCGGGACTGTACCCAAAAGCCACCATTTTGCACGCCCTCTTGGACGTGGTAAGGTGAAAATCAAAGCACAGTGGGAATCACACAAGACTCTATGACGATCTCGGGTCTACAGACTACCCTGTACCTGTGTCACCGGAGAACTGCCATCTGACGTGTGGTATATCACCATCTGGGAGTTCTCGGCGAGTCCGTCCAGTGTACCCAGTCTCCACTGAGCACCCGTACACCATCTCTGATGTCAAACACCGATGGATATGGGATCATCCATCACCCATCATATAGGTCAAGATGCGTATACGCTAGTCTACTCTGGTGTATCGATGCCCTGTCTCGATATACCCTCGACTAGGAACAGTTATAGGATGTACTCATCGACTACCGTGGCCCCACTAGTATGATCTCATCATAGTCCCAGTAGTCGAGTACAGATCCTAAGGGCTTTATCAACATGTGAGAGTAAAACAGTAAACCAATAAAAGTCAACATGTTAAGATAAAGTGAAACCAAATAGCATACTATCATGACGAGCAAGAAAGTCATCTCTATATATAACCAAGCATCCATTATAATATACATCATATGTACAACAATGGCCTCTAGGGCATATACATAACTAACAATCTCCCACTTGCACTATAAGGCCAGCTGCTGTAGTATCTCATACCTAGCATCCCGAATAATCTCTCAAACTGTATCTGGGGAATAGCCTTCGTGAATGGATCCGCAGTGTTGTCCTTCGTATCTACTCTCCTGACCTCGATCTCCCGGCGATCAACTATCTCCCTGATCAGGTGATACCGCCTCAGAATATGTCTGGACTTCTGATGGGACCTGGGTTCCTTGGCCAAAGCCACAGCTCCATTGTTCTCGTAATACAGAGGTATTGGATGCTCAATGGATGGAACCACACCAAGTTCACTAATGAACTTCTTGATCCAGACAGCCTCTTTGGCAGCATCGTTGGCAGCGATGTATTCAGCCTCCATCGTTGAGTCTGCAACGGTATCCTGTTTGGAACTCTTCCAACATACCGCCCCTCCATTGAGGGTAAAGACAAAACCCGAATGCGACTTAGAGTCGTCCTTATCACTTTGGAAGCTGGAATCGGTAAAGGACTCCACCTGGAGTTCTCCATTACCATACACCAAGAACATCTCCTTAGTCCTTCGTAAGTACTTGAGAATGTTCTTCACTGCTGTCCAATGACTCTCTCCAGGATCTGCTTGATACCGACTCACTACACTTAGTGAGTATGCTACATCGGGTCTGGTACATAGCATCGCATACATGATAGAGCCTACTGCCGAAGCATAGGGTATCCCTTGCATGCTAGCTCTCTCCAAATCAGTCTTGGGAGACATCTCTTTGGAGAGAGTGAGTCCAGAGATCGTGGGCTGATTCCCACGCTTGGATTCTTCCATACTAAACCTCTTTAGTATAGTGTCAATGTACCTGGATTGGGACAATCCCAGTATCCGTTTAGATCTATCTCTATAGATCATGATTCCCAATATGCAGGAGGCATCACCTAGATCTTTCATTGAGAATCTTTGTGATAAGAAGAGCTTGACTGATTGCAGCATAGGAATATCATTTCCTATCAAGAGTATGTCATCCACGTACAATACGAGGAAGACTACCTTACCCTCTGCCACCTTCTTATAGATACAAGGTTCATCTATATTTTTAATGAAGTCAAACTCTTTGACTACAACATCAAAACAGATGTTCCAACTCCGCGATGCTTGCTTTAACCCATAAATGGATTTAAGCAGCTTGCACACCTTTCCGCTGCTCCCACTATCTACGAAGCCCTCTGGCTGAGTCATGTACACGCACTCTTCTAAATCACCGTTTAGAAAGGCGGTCTTAACATCCATTTGCCAGATTTCGTAATCATGGTATGCAGCAATGGCAAGTAAGATCCGGATGGACTTAAGCATAGCCACTGGAGAAAAGGTTTCGTCAAAGTCCACACCTGGTCTTTGACGAAAGCCTTTTGCTACAAGTCTAGCTTTGAAAGTCTCAACTTTTCCATCTACACCAAATTTCTTTTTAAAAATCCACTTGCTCCCAATGGGTTTTACCCCTTCAGGAGCATTTTCTAAAATCCGTACTTTATTGGTGTACATGGATTCCATCTCAGATCGCATTGCATCCAGCCATTTCACAGAGTCAACACTCGTGATGGCCTGCTCGAAACTAGTCGGTTCATCATCATCCATGATGCAATCCTCGCTTCCACCATCAATGAGAAAACCGTAGTATCTTTCAGGTGGACGAGAAACCCTACTAGATCAGCGGAGAGGCTGGGGTTCGTCGGGTACTACTGAATCCTCTGGTTCCACTAAATCTTCAGTTGCAGTTTGTGTTACTGGAACTTCTTCCAGTTCTACTTCTTCGCCACTAATTTCTTTTGTAAGAAATTCCTTTTCTAAAAAGGTGGCATGTCGAGAAACAAACACCTTTTGTTCCTCGCGATGGTAGAAAAGATATCCATGTGAATGTTTAGGATATCCCACAAACTTTCATAGAACTGACCGTGCCTCGAGTTTGTCTGGATTTTTCCTTTTGACATAGGCCAGACAACCCCATATCTTAACTCGTTTAAGACATGGTCTCTTCCCACTCCATATCTCATATGGTGTGGTAGGTACAGATTTAGTTGGAACTTGATTCAATAGGTATGTTGCTGTCTCCAGTGCATACCCCCAGAAGGAAATAGGTAACTCAGCCTCGCTCATCATAGAGCGCACCATATCTAATAGGGTGCGATTCCTCCGCTCGGATACACCGTTGTGCTGTGGTGTATAAGGAGGAGTAAGCTGAGAGAGAATCCCATTCTCTTTTAGATAATCTAGGAACTCACCGCTTAAGTATTCACCTCCTCGATCAGATCGAAGAATCTTAATACTTTTGCCCGTTTGGTTCTCTACTTCGTGCTTATATTCTCTGAATTTCTCAAAAGCTTCAGACTTGTGTTTCATCAGGAACACATATCCGAATCTTGAGAGATCGTCAGTGAATGTAATAAAGTAGGAAGAACCGTTCCTGGCATGCGTAGACATGGGACCGCATACATCACTATGTACCAGTCCTAAGAGTTCAGCAACTCTTTCTCCGTGTCCACTAAACGGAGCTTTGGTCATTTTTCCTTTGAGACATGAATGGCAAGTATCATAAGATGATAATTCGAACGGATTCAAATAACCATCTTTATGTAACTTTGCCAGTCGTGTCGCATTGATATGACCAAGTCTACAATGCCACAAGAAGGATTCGTTCATATCTGAACTTTTCCTCTTGTGTGTGTTTTGTATATTCAGGACTGTATTCTGATTTAGAATGAATATGCCATTATGTAACGAGCCTGATGCAATCAACTTTTGATCTAGGAATATGTTCATAACATTATCCTGTACTACAAAATTATATCCTTCTTTACTCAATAAAGAAACTGATATAATGTTGCACATCATGTTTGGTATATAATAGCATTCATTTAGAATCAGTGTATTACGACTTGGTAATACAAGGTGATATTCGCCAACTGCTTTGGCTACAATACTTGCACCGTTCCCTACTTGAACGGAATGATCACCTTTTCCCAGTTCTCTACCTTTACGTAGCCCATGCAACTGTTTGCATATGTGGGATCCTGATCCGGTATCTAATACCCAGGACGTAGGGTGAACTGAGAAACAGTTCTCAATAACAAACACACCTGAAGAAGATGCATCAACATGCATGTTCTTTTGGGCGGCGTGAGAATCTAGATATTCTCCTGTTTCCTGTTCAGTCTTATAACTCTTATAAGAAAGAACGGGTCTGACGTTCCCTTGCTCAGTACAATAATCAGGTTCAGTCAATACATCCATATTATTATCTTGATTATGGCCTGAAATGGTCGCTACCTGGAGAGAGAGAGAAGAAAACACTTTAGCGTATGCTCTTGCAAGATTAGATTGGTTATTATCTTATCTAATCAGGATGTCTCCCACTGTTTTTATCAAATCTACCTTAAAACCCTAAAAGGTAAGATTAGCCGGGATTAATTACACCCTACAACTTCGTCAATCGTTCAGCCAGATCAGTGTCGGTACTTTGAGGGAGGTTCCCCGTGCTTTCGCATGGACCTAATTAAAGTAAACCTCGTTTTCCCAGAGGCGTAACCTCGTTAACACTTTTCTAGACACCTACTTGAATGACTAATTGTCCTGTGTAAAACTCTCCCAGGAGTAACTCTTACTCGCAGTGGGTATCAGGATCCAACTATCTCATAGGAGGTATGCAATCTCATTGCAAATTTCATCACTTGAAATTCCCGATAATATTTTTTCCCCTAACCCCTATGACCTTGACAAAGGCCAACAAACCATAGGAAGCTAGTCAAGTTCAACCCGTCATTTCTTGATTGAAATCAAACCCACCCGCACGACCCTTGACAAAGGCCAACAAGGTCGTACGAATACCCTAATCCAATCACATCATATGTTTAAACAGATAAGTACCAGTTAGCTACCGCACACTACGCCTTGACAAAGGCCAACAAACGCAGCACGAATACTAAACAGTCTTTATCTGAAATGACGGAGGGCTACGCAGGTTTTTCAGAAAACCCTGAGCGTAACGAACTTGATATCGTCGTAGAATCTAGTAGTTTTTGAAAAGGAGTGTTTTGAGGCTTTTCTTAGTTTCGCTAAAGGGGTCACTCCCGGTGAGGGGATCGTCGGCCCTTTCCTCATCGAATAAGGTGCAGGATATATCATATATACCGCTGTGCAAAGCAAAACACTAAAAGCAATCAAAAGCCAAACCGTGTTTTGTAGCATCTGCCAGTTTTGCTAAAGGAGTCACTCCCGGTGAAGGGATCTCGGTCCTTTCCCCATCGAATAAGGTGCAGGATATATCGTATATATCACTGTGCAAAGCAAAACTGTAGCTACCCTTTTTATAAAGTTTTTGATTCTACAACATCTTTAGGTTTCTTTTCTTTTATTAATCTCATTAATAAAAATCCCATCAGCTTATGCTTCCTAAGCATCACAGAAGAAACGAAAGCAGTAATATTTATATATCAGCATATATATATAGTATAAGCATTCGTCTCAGGCAGTAATATGATCTCATCACAGAACATTGCAGCAGAAGAACATATATGAAATATTGGATATACTAGGACGTCCGTGTTTTTAATACGAGCCTGTATAAAACACGGATTCCACGGTCGCGATGAATAGCCAAACCCACATCCCAAGACCCCTACGAGAGCGGCAAGTAACTCTGCCAATTCTAGGGTTAGGAGACCCGGTCTCGACTCCTCGAGATGGCCTCCCACTGGACCCTAGAACCCGGTTACTTGTGCTCCCCTCCTTGGGTCTACCTAATGCGGAAAAGTAAATAATATACACTGGTGACAGCAACCGCAACCTGGAAGTGCCCCAAATAAAAGAATACTATATTACAAATGAATTTTACATGAATGAAAATAAAAACCCTCATCTCACATAAAACCCCCGGCTATTCTGATCGCGACGATCCAATATAACATATCACAGCAACACATAATATCTCATATCATCAACGTAAGCAAGTATGCGTATCCCGATTGTCGTTGATGTATAGCAACGAAGCCGGCGATACACCACATACTACGCTTACGGTCACAGAAAAGAAAGTGTAAAACTACAATATTTGGAATCCACAATCACTTTAGACATCGTAAATCCGAAATATCACATACTTCGTATTTCATGCCTAACTCTATGAATTCCACATATTGTATCACATTCCAGATAAATATACGGTATTAAACTATTTGAACTGATAATCAAACACCCAAAATTTCCCGAAGTGCTCAACTCTTGAGCGGAGTTCAAATAATCCCAGAATATGTCACAGTACCAGTGATCCAGCCGTAGAAGGGCCAAGCCAACGCCTCACATGTGGCACGCCGTACTGCCTCAAACCCGAAGGTTCAAAAGGCAGTTCAAGACGGTCACATAATCGAGTTAAGGTTTGTTGTCTTCTAGAGGGTCCACCGCTTAACTTGTACAATTTTCCGAAAGATTTAAACCCAATAAAAATTCAACGCTTGAAAGTTTGCCGTGCCGGAATAAAGTGGGTTAATGATATCCGTTCAACCAGTTTAACAGTTTCTAAATATCCGGAAAGAAATACGAATTTAAATATTCCGATCGAATCTACTATTACAAAACAAACCCCAGAATTTTAAACACCTGGAACAGATTAAAAATATCCAGAATACTCAGCAAGTAACTACGAGCAATACCATGAAGCCACATGTCCCAATTCAACAGTGCCGCCGCGCAAGCGCCGCGCTAACCCCCTTTCTACCGCGGAACCGCGCTCTGTTGGTCGAATTGTGGGCACGTGTTTCATGGTAATTCTTAGAATTACCTGCTGATTTTTTTACACATTTTTAATTCTGAAAAATCCCAAAATTTAAAAAATTTCCAGAGAGGGGTCCATTTTGTCCGTTTCGGGTTCGATCGGAGTTTTAACTTCGTAAACACATCGCCTAATGCTCTAGCTAGGCTCTGATACCAATGAAAGGTCAGGCAGCCACCCCATCCAATGGGGTCGCCGTGGCACCAACGGGTCCCTCAGCCGCTACTTTTTACGCATGCCCCCTCGCGAGGACTACAACCCACCGGAACACCTTCCGGTCTCGGGACACCCTGGGGGTAAGAGCCTATGCTTCGCCACACTGTCACACAGTGAGAACCCCCCATAGGTCGACATCCAATGCCTAGTAGCTCTGATACCACTGTAGGGTTCCTAGGCACTCTTGTGAAGGTTCTTAAGGCATCAAACATGCCCGGATTAAATTTTAGACGTGCCGAACAACCCAAAGCCGGGATCTTTGCTAGATTATTAGGGTTTTATATGCAAGATGATAACTTTTATCTAAGTGTGAGGGATTACAACTTTTGTAGTCCGCTCCTTCACTTCACAAGCTCCGAGTAGAAGTCCCTTTGCCGCGATCCACGATCTCCCGGACTCATGAGAGGCTCCACGACTCGAACGATCCATTCTAGCTTGTCGTAATCCAAATCTCCGATGATCTACCTTGAAGTTGCTTCGACTCAACCTTTCTCACTCAAAAGAGAAGAACACCCTAATCCCAAGGGCTAGATGAGATGAGGATGAGAGAGTAGTGATTTTGCTTTCTTTTAATATCATTTTCTCATTTTATTTCATCACTTAAGGATTTTCAAGAGAGAGCTTCTTCAAGAGAGAAGAAGAAGATAATGGATAATCAAAAAGATAATGAATAATCATTTCCTTTTGTGATGAATAGAAATATAAACATATGATTGAATTATTAACCATGGTCAAGGATGATTGGATGAGAACAAGTAGAGAAACAACTAGAGTTAGGGTTTGGTTAAGTCAAAATTGTGTCATCACAAAATATCTTTACAAATGACAAAAGAAAATTGCTTCTAGAAAGAACTTGAAGCAACTAAACCTAATCAAACCCTAACCTCAATTAATCATCCTTAAACATGTTTAACAATTAATCATATCATGTCACAATAATATATATCATATATATATTATATATTTGCAACAAAAGAAAATAATACAATTAACATATATCGCATATATATCAATGTATCATCCACTGAGAAAATGAAATATATAAAGCAAGCCAATATTAGTTAATATAATAATATATCATATATATTATTATATACTAAATCATCGAATCAACACTTGATCCGACGATCCGGCTATATCGAATATAACCGACTAATATATCATGTACCGATTTATCGAATCAACACTTGATCCGATGTCCCGGTTCATATCTAAATATCGCGAGAATATAATACGGTATCCCATATCGCATTATTCTCGGTCCTGCACATATCACATATGTGCCACTACTCTGTTTCGCCTGAGCCAAGAAACCTCTGTGTAGGACTCTAAAAAATCGTCAATACGCCGGTAGCAGGTGATGATCATATCAAACACCCACAAGCTGCAAGCGGTCAGCTAAACGTAACAGCCACCCAGGTATTGAGCGATCAGAAGATCAACAAGCTAGCCTGTGCGTTCTCCTGTGAATCCGATCAGTAACACTCCCGTACAGTCCGGTCTGTTCGTCTGATATGTCGCATATCAAGTCTAAGGGTGGTATACGTCAGACCCCAGTAACCGATAAGTCGTGTCGATGTATGGCTCATAACGGGTCGAGAAATTACTAGTAACACTTACCAGTAAATCTCTATATCAGCCCTGGCCAGGGACTTCCAGTTATAGCCAATCGAACACAGCACAACATCAACTCCCTATACCGGGAGAGACGAATCCCCTCCTATCGCTCATTGCCTCCATGTGATTCGGGACTGTACCCAAAAGCCACCGTTTTGCACGCCCTCTTGGACGTGGTAAGGTGGAAATCAAAGCACAGTGGGAATCACACAAGACTCTATGACGATCTCGGGTCTACAGACTACCCTGTACCTGTGTCACCGGAGAACTGCCATCTGACGTGTGGTATATCACCATCTGGGAGTTCTCGACGAGTCCGTCCAGTGTACCCAGTCTCCACTGAGCACCCGTACACCATCTCTGATGTCAAACACCGATGGATATGGGATCATCCATCACCCATCATATGGGTCAAGATGCGTATACGCTAGTCTACTCTGGTGTATCGATGCCCTGTCTCGATATACCCTCGACTAGAACAGTTATAGGATGTACTCATCGACTACCGTGGCCCCACTAGTATGATCTCATCATAGTCCAAGTAGTCGAGTACAGATCCTAAGGGCTTTATCAACATGTGAGAGTAAAACAGTAAACCAATACAAGTCAACATGTTAAGATAAAGTGAAACCAAATAGCATACTATCATGACGAGCAAGAAAGTCATCTCTATATATAACCAAGCATCCATTATAATATACATCATATGTACAACAATGGCCTCTAGGGCATATACCTTAAGAACCTTCACAAGAGTGCCTAGGAACCCTACAGTGGTATCAGAGCTACTAGGCATTGGATGTCGACCTATGGGGGGTTCTCACTGTGTGACAGTGTGGCGAAGCATAGGCTCTTACCCCCAGGGTGTCCCGAGACCGGAAGGTGTTCCGGTGGGTTGTAGTCCTCGCGAGGGGGCATGCGTAAAAAGTAGCGGCTGAGGGACCCGTTGGTGCCACGGCGACCCCATTGGATGGGGTGGCTGCCTGACCTTTCAGTTTCGTACCATTAGTGATAGGTACATAAACACCTTACGATACAGCTACAGGTATACCTTGCTCATGTTTTATTTATACCGAGGGGAGTTTCTTACATATTCTACTTATACCCAGGGGGGTATACGACATCAGTTCTTATAGGTAGATACATATACATTGCTACACCCGTATGTTACACACATATTCAGTTGCTGTTACATATTTACCTTTACTGATGTTACTTAGCTGTACCTTATTGGTTTCGCATACATCTGGTTTCAGCTACATATTCTCATTTATATGCTCGCATTTCAGATATATCGCATATATTTACTCCTGGATTGCCCATTGTAATTTGGATTTCTCATGATGATTTCTGGATTTAGGAACCGCGGGAGTTCATGAAATTATGCATATATTGAAAAACCCGGTTTCCTTTTTTTGATATTTGCGCAGCCACCATGAGATTTATCGGTTCTGATTATATACTCCATACGAGGTGTGGTTGCCGTATGAGGGTATATGGTGGGGCCCGGTATGGTTCCCTTCGGCAAGAAGATCGATGGATGTTGCCGATTGAGCCTGGAGGCGGGCTAGTACCTACCGGTGACAGTACTGATGACTCGGCGGGGATCATGGAGATACCGTTGGGAGTCATGCACGTATGCATACATCGAAAGGAGAGGGTCAGAGCTAGGCACTCGTGCTTTCGGGACAGCGTATGATACGTACCTATCAGGATTTCTGTGTCGATGCTTGGCACATTGTTTTCATGATATTTCTTTTAAACACCTTTGTATATATAACAGGGGATTTAGCCGTTGTTATATATACCCTTACACCAATATTAGTGGAATGGGACGCTAATATATGTGTATTGACCCCATCATGCTTATTTCTGCATATATATATATATATTTAGGATGCTAGAATCTTACTTGAGACTTTGACTAGGGATATCAGGAGATTCATTGAGATTGGACATACATATGGGATTATTGATTTGTACATTCGGGATATAGGAGATTACTCGATATTGTACCTTGAGGAGATGTGAGACTTATATGATGTGAAAGCTCAACGAGGGGGCTGTTAGTTATGTATATTCCCTAGAGGCCATTGTTGTACATATGATGTATATTATAATGGATGCTTGGATATATATAGAGATGACTTTCTTGCTCGTCATGATATTATGCTATTTGGTTTCACTTTATCTTAACATGTTGACTTGTATTGGTTTACTATTTTACTCTCACATGTTGATAAAGCCCTTAGGATCTGTACTCGACTACTGGGACTATGATGAGATCATACTAGTGGGGCCGCGGTAGTAGATGAGTACATCCTATAACTGTTCCTAGTCGAGGGTATATCGAGACAGGGCATCGATACACCAGAGTAGACTAGCGTATACGCATCTTGACCCATATGATGGGCGATGGATGATCCCATATCCATCGGTGTTTGACATCAGAGATGGTGTACGGTTGCTCAGTGGAGACTGGGTACACTGGACGGACTCGCCGAGAACTCCCAGATGGTGATATACCACACGTCAGATGGCAGTTCTCCGGTGACACTGGTACAGGGTAGTCTGTAGACCCGAGATCGTCATAGAGTCATATGTGATTCCCACTGTGCTTTGATTTCCACCTTACCACGTCCAAGAGGGCGTGCAAAACGGTGGCTTTTGGGTACAGTCCCGAATCACATGGAGGCAATGAGCGATAGGAAGGGATTCGTCTCTCCCGGTATAGGGAGTTGATGTTGTGCTGTGTTCGATTGGCTATAACTGGAACTCCCTGGCCAGGTCTGATATAGAGATTTACTGGTAAGTGTTACTAGTAGTTTCTCGACCCGTTATGAGCCACACATCGACACGACTTATCGGTTACTGGGGTCTGACGTATACCACCCCTAGACTTGATATGCGACATATCAGACGAACAGACCGGACTGTACGGGTCTGTTACTGATTGGATTCACAGGAGAACGCACAGGCTAGCTTGTTGATCTTCTGATCGCTCAATACCTGGGTGGCTGTTACGTTTAGCTGACCGCTTGCAGCTTGTGGGTGTTTGATATGATCATCACCCGCTACCGGCGTATTGACGATTCTTTAGAGTCCTACACAGAGGTTTCTTGGCTCAGGCGAAACGGAGTAGAGGCACATATGTGATATGTGCAGGACCGAGAATAATGCGATATGAGATACCGTATTATATTCTCGCGATATTTAGATATGAACCGGGACATCGGATCAAGTGTTGATTCGATGAATCGGTACATGAAATATTAGTCGGTAATATTTGATATAGCCGGATCGTCGGATCCAGTGTTGATTCGATGATTTAATGTATAATAATATATATATGATATATTATTACATTATCTAATATTGGCTCGCTTTATTATTTCATTTTCTCATTGGATGATACATTGATATATATGCGATATATGTTAATTGTATTATTTTCTTTTGTTGCAAATATATAATATATATGTGATATATATTATTGTGACATGATATGATTAATTGTTAAACATGTTTAAGGATGATTAATTGAGGTTAGGGTTTGATTAAGGTTAGATGCTTCATGCACCTTCTAGAAGCATTTTTCTTTTGTCATTGTAAAGATATTTTTGGATGACACATTCTTAACCCAACCAAACCCTAACTCTAGTTTATTCTCTACTAAATCCTAGCCACTCATCCTTGACCATGGTTTATAAATCAATCATATAGCTTTCATTCTATTCATCACAAAAGGATTATCATGTTTATTGATTTTCTATTATCATCTTCTTCTCTCTTGAAGAAGCTCACTTGATTTTCTTTATGTGATGAATAAATATGAGAAAATGATTTAAAAAGAAAGCAAAATTACTACTCTCTCATCCTCATCTCATCTAGCCCTTGAGATTAGTGTGTTCATCTCTTTAGAGTGAGAAAGCTTGAGTCTTTGCAATTTCGACGTAGATCATCGGAGATTTGGAACACTTCAAGCTAGCATGGATCGTTCGAGTCGTGGAGCCTCTCATGAGTCCGGGAGATCATGGATGGCGGTAAAGGGACTTCTACTCGGAGCTTGTGAAGCGAAGGACCGGACTACAAAGATTGTAATCCCTCACACTTAGATAAAAGTTATCATCTTGCTTGTTTAAACCTAATAATCTAGCAAAGATCCCGCCTTTGGGTTGTTCGGCACGTCTAAATTTTTATTCGGGCATGTTTGATGCCTTTTGAACCTTCATAAGAGTGCCTAGGAACCCTACAGTGGTATCAGAGCCTAGCTAGAGCATTAGGCGATGTGTTTACGAAGTTAAAACTCCGATCGAACCCGAACCGACGGAAAAAGCCCCCTCTCTGGAAATTTTTCAAAATTTGGGATTTTTCTGAATTAAAAATATGCAAAAAAATCAGCAGGGAATTCTAAGAATTTCCATAAAACCCGAGACCCCAATTCGACCAAACGGCTGCGGAACCGCGGCGCAAGCATGCTTGCGCGGCGGAACCGCGGCGCAAGCATGCTTGCGCGGCGGTTCCGCGGCGGATTCATCGATTGGCGACACGCGGCTTTTATGGTAATATCCGTAGGTGCTTGTTGATGCTTCTGGATATTTTTAAAAGTGATTCCAGTGTTGTTTAAATCTGGGGTTTATTTTGTAATCGTAGATTCGATCGGAATATTTAAATTCGTATTTCTTTCCGGATATTTAGAAACTGTTAAACTTGTTGAACGGATATCATTAACCCACTTTATCCCGGCACGGAAAACTTTCAAGCGTTGAATTTTTACTGGGTTTAAATCTTTCGGAAAAATTGTACAAATTAAGCGGTGGACCCTCTAGAAGACAACAAACCTTAACTCGATTATGTGACCGTCTTGAACTGCCTTTTGAACCTTCGGGTTTGGGGCAGTACGGCGTGCCACATGTGAGGCGTTGACTTGACCCATCTACGGCTGGATCACTGGTACTGTGACATATTCTGAGATTATTTGAACTCCGCTCAAGAGTTGAGCACTTTGGGAAATTTTGGGTATTTGATTATCTGTTCGGAAAGTTTAATACTGTCTATTTATCTGGAATGTGATACAATATGTGGAATTCATAGAGTTAGGCATGAAATGCGAAGTATGTGATAATTCGGATTTACGATGTCTAAAGTGATTGTGGATTCCAAATATTGTAGTTTTACACTTTCTTTTCTGTGACCGTAAGTGTAATATGTGATATCGCCGGTTTCGTTGCTATATGTCAACGACAATTAGGATGCGCATATTTACTTACGTTGATGATATGAGATATTATGTGTTGCTGTGATATGTTATATTGGATCGTCGCGTTCTGAATAGCCGGGGGTTTTATGTGAGATGAAGGTTTTTATTTTCATTCATGTAAAATTCATTTGTAATGTAATATTCTTTTATTTGGGGCACTTCCAGGTTGCGGTTGCTGTCACCAGTGTATATTATTTACTTTTCCGCATTAGGTAGACCCAAGGAGGGGAGCACAAGTAACCGGGTTCTAGGGTCCAGTGGGAGGCCATCTCGAGGAGTCGAGACCGGGTATCCTAACCCTAGAATTGGCAGTGTTACTTGCCGCTCTCGTAGGGGTCTTGGGATATGGGTTTGGCTATTCGTCGCGACCGTGGAATCCGTGTTTTATACAGGCTCGTATTAAAAACACGGACGTCCTAGTATATCCAATATTTCATATATGTTCTTCTGCTGCAATGTTCTGTGATGAGATCATATTACTGTCTGAGACGAATGCTTATACTATATATATGCTGATATATAAATATTACTGCTTTCGTTTCTTCTGTGATGCTTAGGAAGCATAAGCTGATGGGATTTTTATTAATGAGATTAATAAAAGAAAAGAAACCTAAAGATGTTGTAGAATCAAAACTTTATAAAAAGGGTAGCTACAGTTTTGCTTTGCACAGTGATATAGATGATATGTCCTGCACCTTTTTCGATGAGGAAAGGACCGAGATCCCTTCACCGGGAGTGACTCCTTTAGCAAAACTGGCAGATGCTACAAAATACGGTTTGTCTTTTGATTGCTTTTAGAGTTTTGCTTTACACAGCGGTATATATGATATATCCTGCACCTTATTCGATGCGGAAAGGGCCGACGATCCCTTCACCGGGAGTGACCCCTTTAGCGAAACTAAGAAAAGCCTCAAAAACACTCCTTTTTCAAAAACTACTCGATTCTACGACGATATCAAGTTCATTACGCAATAGGTTTTCTGAAAAACCTGTCGTAGCTCTCCGTCATTTCAGATAAATCCTACTTAGTATTCGTGCTGTGTTTGTTGACCTTGTCAAGGCACAGTGTACGGTAGCTAATTAGTGTTTATCTGCTAAAACATGAGATGTGATTGGATTAGGGTATTCGTACGGCCTTGTTGACCTTGTCAAGGGTCATGCGGATGGGTTTAATTCAATCAGGAAATGACGGGTTGAACTTGACTTGCGATTTATGGTTTGTTGACCTTGTCAAGGTCATAGATCGCTAGGGGCAAAATATTATCGGGAATTTCAAGTGAAGAAATTTGCAATGAGATTGCATACCTTCTATGAGATAGTTGGATCCCGATACCCACTGCGAGTAAGTGTTACTCCTGGGAGAGTTTTACACAGGACAATTAGTCATTCAAGTAGGTGTCTAGAAAAGTGTTAACGGGGTTACGCCTCTGGGAAAACGAGGCTTACTTTAATTAGCTCCGTGCGAAAGCACGGGGAACCTCCCTCAAAGTACCGACACTGATCTGGCTGAAAGATTGACGAAATTGTAGGGTGTAATTAATCCCGGCTAATCTTACCTTTTTGGGTTTAAAGGTAGATTTGATAAAAACAGTGGGAGATATCCTGATTAGATAAGATAATAACCAATCTAATCTTGCAAGAGCATACGCTAAAGTGTTTTCTTCTCTCTCTCTCCAGGTAGCGACCATGTCAGGCCATAATCAAGATAATAATATGGATGTATTGACTGAACCCGATTATTGTACTGAGCAAGGGAACGTTGGACCCGTTCTTTCTTATAAGAGTTATAAGACAGAACAGGAAACAGGAGAATATCTGGATTCTCACGCCGCCCAAAGGAACATGCATGTTGATGCATCTTCTTCGGGTGTGTTAGTTATTGAGAACTGTTTCTCAGTTCACCCTACGTCCTGGGTATTAGATACCGGATCAGGATCCCACATATGTAAACAGTTACATGGGCTACGTAAAGGTAGAGAACTGGGAAAAGGTGATCATTCCGTTCAAGTAGGGAACGGTGCAAATGTTGCAGCCAAAGCAGTTGGCGAATATCACCTTATATTACCAAGTCGTAATACACTGATTCTGAATGAGTGTTATTATATACCGAACATGATGTGCAACATTATATCAGTTTCTTTATTAAGTAAAGAAGGATATAATTTTGTAGTAAAGGATAATGTTATGAACATATTCCTAGATCAAAAGTTGATTGCATCAGGCTCGTTACATAATGGCATATTCATTCTAAATCAGAATACAGTCCTGAATATACAAAACACACACAAGAGGAAAAGTTCAGAAATGAACGAATCCTTCTTGTGGCATTGTAGACTTGGTCATATCAATGCGACACGACTGGCTAAGTTACATAAGGATGGTTATTTAAATCCGTTCGAATTATCATCTTATGATACTTGCCATTCATGTCTCAAAGGAAAAATGACCAAAGCTCCGTTTAGTGGACACGGAGAAAGAGTTAATGAACTCTTAGGACTAATACATAGTGATGTATGCGGTCCCATGTCTACGCATGCCAGGAACGGTTCTTCCTACTTCTTTACATTCACTGACGATCTCTCTAGATTCAGACATGTGTTCCTGATGAAACACAAGTCTGAAGCTTTTGAGAAATTCAGAGAATATAAGCACGAAGTAGAGAATCAAACGGGCAAAAGTATTAAGATTCTTCGATCTGATCGAGAAGGTGAATACTTAAGCAATGAGTTCCTAGATTATCTAAAAGAGAATGGGATTCTCTCTCAGCTTACTCCTCCTTATACACCACAGCACAACGGTGTATCTGAGCGGAGAAATCGCACCCTATTAGATATGGTGTGCTCGATGATGAGTACAGCTGAGTTACCAATTTCCTTTTGGGGGTATGCGCTTGAGACAGCAGCATACCTATTGAATCAAGTTCCAACTAAATCTGTACCTACCACACCATATGAGATATGGAGTGGGAAGAGACCGTATCTTAAACGAGTTAAGATATGGGGTTGTCCGGCCTATGTCAAAAGGCAAAATCCGGACAAACTCGAGGCACGGTCAGTTCTTTGCAAGTTTGTAGGATATCCGAAGAATTCTTATGGATATTTTTTCTATCGCAGTGAGGAGCAAAAAGTGTTTGTTGCTCAACATGCCACCTTTTTAGAAAAGGAATTTCTTGCAAAAGAGATTAGTGGCTCTGAGGTAGAACTGGAAGAAGTTCCAGCAACACAAACTGCAACTGAAGATGAAGATTTAGTGGAACCAGAGGATTCAGTAGTACCCGACGAACCCTAGCCTCACCGCCGATCAAGTAGGGTTTCTCGTCCACCTGAGAGATACTACGGTTTTCTCATTGATGGTGGAAGCGAGGACTGCATCATGGATGATGATGAACCGACTAGTTTCGAGCAGGCCATCACAAGTGGTTACTCTGTGAGTTGGCTGGATGCAATGCGATCTGAGATGGAATCCATGTACACCAACAAAGTATGGACTTTGGAAAATGCTCCTGAAGGGGTAAAACCCATTGGGAGCAAGTGGATCTTTAAAAAGAAATTTGGTGTAGATGGAAAAGTTGAGACTTTCAAAGCTAGACTTGTAGCAAAGGGATTTCGTCAACGACCAGGTGTGGATTATGACGAAAACTTTTCTCCAGTGGCTATGCTTAAGTCCATCCGGATCTTACTTGCCATTGCTGCATACCATGACTACGAAATCTGGCAAATGGATGTTAAGACCGCCTTTCTAAACGGTAATTTAGAAGAGTGCGTGTACATGACTCAGCCAGAGGGCTTCGTAGATAGTGGGAGCAGCGGAAAGGTGTGCAAGCTGCTTAAATCCATTTATGGGTTAAAGCAAGCATCGCGGAGTTGGAACATCTGTTTTGATGTTGTAGTCAAAGAGTTTGACTTCATCAAAAATGTAGATGAACCTTGTATCTATAAGAAGGTGGCAGAGCGTAAGGTTGTCTTCCTCGTATTGTACGTGGATGACATACTCTTGATAGGAAATGATATTCCTATGCTGCAATCAGTCAAGCTCTTCTTATCACAGAGATTCTCAATGAAAGATCTAGGTGATGCCTCCTGCATATTGGGAATCATGATCTATCGAGATAGATCTAAACGGATACTGGGATTGTCCCAATCCAGGTACATTGACACCATACTAAAGAGGTTTAGTATGGAAGAATCCAAGCGTGGGAACCAACCCACGATCTCTGGACTCACTCTCTCCAAAGAGATGTCTCCCAAGACTGATTTGGAGAGAGCTCACATGCAAGGGATACCCTATGCTTCGGCAGTAGGCTCTATCATGTATGTGATGCTATGTACCAGACCCGATGTAGCATACTCACTAAGTGTAGTGAGTCGGTATCAAGCAGATCCTGGAGAGAGTCACTGGACAGCTGTGAAGAACATTCTCAAGTACTTGCGAAGGACTAAAGAGATGTTCTTGGTGTATGGTAACGGAGAACTCCAGGTGGAGTCCTTTACCGATTCCAGCTTCCAAAGTGATAAGGACGACTCTAAGTCGCATTCGGGTTTTGTCTTTACCCTCAATGGAGGGGCGGTATGTTGGAAGAGTTCCAAACAGGATACCGTTGCAGACTCGACGATGGAGGCTGAATACATCGCTGCCAACGATGCTGCCAAGGAGGCTGTCTGGATAAAGAAGTTCATTAGTGAACTTGGTGTGGTTCCATCCATTGAGCATCCAATACCTCTGTATTGCGATAACAATGGAGCTGTGGCATTAGCCAAGGAACCCAGGTCCCATCAAAAGTCCAGACATATTCTGAGGCGGTATCACCTGATCAGGGAGATAGTTGATCGTCGGGAGATCGAGGTCAGGAGAGTAGATACGAAGGACAACACTGCAGATCCATTCACGAAGGCTATTCCCCAGATACAGTTTGAGAGATTATTCGGGATGCTAGGTATGAGATACTACAGCAGCTGGCCTTAGTGCAAGTGGGAGATTGTTAGTTATGTATATGCCCTAGAGGCCATTGTTGTACATATGATGTATATTATAATGGATGCTTGGATATATATAGAGATGACTTTCTTGCTCGTCATGATAGTATGCTATTTGGTTTCACTTTATCTTAACATGTTGACTTGTATTGGTTTACTGTTTTACTCTCACATGTTGATAAAGCCCTTAGGATCTGTACTCGACTACTGGGACTATGATGAGATCATACTAGTGGGGCCGCGGTAGTCGATGAGTACATCCTATAACTGTTCCTAGTCGAGGGTATATCGAGACAGGGCATCGATACACCAGAGTAGACTAGCGTATACGCATCTTGACCCATATGATGGGCGATGGATGATCCCATATCCATCGGTGTTTGACATCAGAGATGGTGTACGGGTGCTCAGTGGAGACTGGGTACACTGGACGGACTCGCCGAGAACTCCCAGATGGTGATATACCACACGTCAGATGGCAGTTCTCCGGTGACACTGGTACAGGGTAGTCTGTAGACCCGAGATCGTCATAGAGTCTTGTGTGATTCCTACTGTGCTTTGATTTCCACCTTACCACGTCCAAGAGGGCGTGCAAAACGGTGGCTTTTGGGTACAGTCCCGAATCACATGGAGGCAATGAGCGATAGGAGGGGATTCGTCTCTCCCGGTATAGGGAGTTGATGTTGTGCTGTGTTCAATTAGTTATAACTGGAAGTCCCTGGCCAGGGCTGATATAGAGATTTACTGGTAAGTGTTACTAGTAGTTTCTCGACCCGTTATGAGCCACACATCGACACGACTTATCGGTTACTGGGGTCTGACGTATACCACCCCTAGACTTGATATGCGACATATCAAGCGAACAGACCGGACTGTACGGGAGTGTTACTGATTGGATTCACAGGAGAACGCACAGGCTAGCTTGTTGATCTTCTGATCGCTCAATACCTGGGTGGCTGTTACGTTTAGCTGACCGCTTGCAGCTTGTGGGTGTTTGATATGATCATCACCCGCTACCGGCGTATTGACGATTCTTTAGATTCCTACACAGAGGTTTCTTGGCTCAGGCGAAATGGAGTAGAGGCACATATGTGATATGTGCAGGACCGAGAATAATGCGATATGAGATACCGTATTATATTCTCGCGATATTTAGATATGAACCGGGACATCGGATCAAGTGTTGATTCGATGAATCGGTACATGAAATATTAGTCGGTAATATTCGATATAGCCGGATCGTCGAATCAAGTGTTGATTCGATGATTTAATGTATAATAATATATATATGATATATTATTACATTATCTAATATTGGCTCGCTTTATTATTTCATTTTCTCATTGGATGATACATTGATATATATGCGATATATGTTAATTGTATTATTTTCTTTTGTTGCAAATATATAATATATATGTGATATATATTATTGTGACATGATATGATTAATTGTTAAACATGTTTAAGGATGATTAATTGAGGTTAGGGTTTGATTAAGGTTAGATGCTTCATGCACCTTCTAGAAGCATTTTTCTTTTGTCATTGTAAAGATATTTTTGGATGACACATTCTTAACCCAACCAAACCTTAACTCTAGTTTATTCTCTACTAAATCCTAGCCACTCATCCTTGACCATGGTTTATAAATCAATCATATAGCTTTCATTCTATTCATCACAAAAGGATTATCATGTTTATTGATTTTCTATTATCATCTTCTTCTCTCTTGAAGAAGCTCACTTGATTTTCTTTATGTGATGAATAAATATGAGAAAATGATTTAAAAAGAAAGCAAAATTACTACTCTCTCATCCTCATCTCATCTAGCCCTTGAGATTAGTGTGTTCATCTCTTTAGAGTGAGAAAGCTTGAGTCTTTGCAACTTCGACGTAGATCATCGGAGATTTGGAACACTTCAAGCTAGCATGGATCGTTCGAGTCGTGGAGCCTCTCATGAGTCCGGGAGATCGTGGATGGCGGTAAAGGGACTTCTACTCGGAGCTTGTGAAGCGAAGGAGCGGACTACAAAGGTTGTAATCCCTCACACTTAGATAAAAGTTATCATCTTGCATGTTTAAACCTAATAATCTAGCAAAGATCCCGGCTTTGGGTTGTTCGGCACGTCTAAATTTTTATTCGGGCATGTTTGATGCCTTTTGAACCTTCACAAGAGTGCCTAGGAACCCTACAGGGGCTAATTTGAGGAATTGGGATTTGAGTGTCTTGATGGATTGTGATCCTACCACGATGACAGGATTCCGTGGGATGACATATTTCACTCCATACCTCATACCTTTTCACTTATGCACTGTTCCATGTATTAGGAGTACCTGTTAGTGTACCCTTCATGATAGCTGCATATTTGCATTCACATATCCCTATTGCATAGTTATTGCACACAATTGTCATGTTATTATTGCTTCACATATTGATTGTACCTGCTAGTGTACTTTCCATTATTCGGCATTTACATGACATGTTATTACTGTAATCGCATATCTTAGATTCATGTTGTATGTACATTCCCGCGATTACCTGCTTATGTTATCTACTATTCACGAGCTGTCAACTCACCCCCGTTGTGCCATAGGTGTTTCAGGTTGTTCCCCAGAGTACTCGATGCAGGCTATTCAGCTATTCATCTATCATCTTTTACTACAGATATCGCATCGGCTCACAGTATACTATTTTGCTTAGGTGGGTTAGATGATTATCTGTATTTCATATTGTACATTCGTTGTATCTTGTACTCTCCTTCTACTATTATGTTGTTGATTTAGAGACTTGGTGTCACGCCCCGCTTCCCGGTATACGGCGAAGTGGACGCGACGAGGCCCGCTACGTATGTACTCAGAAGTACATACGCTAAGCGTAACTAAGCAATATAAAATAATCACAAGAGACAAATGATATTGAAATAACAGCAACTTTTATTAAGATCATTCTTTGTACAATGCATGAAAAGGAAAATACAACTGAAATGAAAAGCGATGCCTAAACAGTGGCATAACATGAAAATGAAAAAAATGAAATTATACTGCTGGGTCTTCGGCAAATTGCTCCAAGTCTTCTTGAGATGTCTCGATCTCCGCCGGGTCCAGGTTACCTGACGACATTCAAAGAAGAGAGAAACAGAATGTCGTCAGCGAACAGGTCGCTCGGTAAGTCCCAAAGATAATGGAGAAATAGACAGAGAGTAAAAGAGAGAGAGAGAGAGTAGTTTTTAATGTTGTATTGTATTGTCATATTATAGTAGTATGGTGCTAACGCTGTTGTTGTAGCTTGGTACAGAAGGATGCCAGTGTATACGAGAGGGATCTCTATATGCTAGAGATCAGGGAAAATAGAAGTACAAGGCTCCGTTATACAACCCGGAACAACGGCAATTGGATTCAGGTTAGGTGTCTTAATCTTACCATCTCGTGCCACCTTTAACACCTTCCGTACCAATCTACCCCTTAAACCCCGCGATGTCTTGTTTGTATTGTTATCTTGTAAAATTTGTAATGATTGCATGATTGACTTGATTGACTGACCGAAACCATGATATCAGGAAACGGTTATAACCGTAGAGTCATGTAAATGGAATACTGGGAAACATGTAAAAGGAATATCCATGGTTCGGTTCAGTCAAGTAGATTGTTAAGTGGATTCTGGGATTCATGTATTCATCTTGAGTTGAAATATAAAGAATATAGATTGACTTGAATCATTTTCAAGTCAGAAATAGTCAGACTCTAACCCGAGTCAGACTAAAAGAAAGTGAGTTGAAGTTCAATAATTGTTAAAGGCCTTATTGTAATTTATAAAACTTGAGGGGGTTTATTGTAAAAATACTATTGTATATTTTTCAAAATACAACTCAAGTATTTAATTATCGTCTTTATGTACATACAACAATTTAATGATCATGATAAATATGTATACATGTTCGAATAACATGAAATGAGTCAAGTATATTATTCGAGTAACTACCATAAACAATGCTGTAAAGAAATATTATGTACGACTAATTAATCAAGTTGAACGAATGCGGAATATAAACAGAGATATGTCTCTAAATGTTTTGCATGTGTGAGTTCCAGTTTCACCTAAATACGACTACCGGTTTGAGAGATATATATGTTTTCGTATCGTCGCGCAAAACAGATCAGAAGCTTTCGGCACCGTCACATATTTTTAAAACGCAGTTTGAGATAATTTTTATCGGGTTTCAGATTACGAAAATTATTAGAAAATTGTAGGTATTTCGATGTACTTATCGAAAACACCAAGATTCACATGATTTGGATTTCTGAAGCTCTAGTTATGATTATTTTAATATCAGCGTTTAAAACAGAAATTCAGATTTCTGGACAGCAACTATATCTTCTATTGCAAAGCCTATATCAGGTTGTTTCATGCATTTCTAAGTAATCAAGTATACATAAAATTATAGTTCTATCAATTTTGCATCTACACATCTAAATTTTGTCACGAACAGATATCGGGAGTTTGAGTTATGTCTAATTTAAAAACAGTGTGCGAATCAGGACAGATTCTGTCCAGATTCGTCGCTTAATATTGTAACGCAGTTTTCTATATTTTACGTCGGTTTTCAGTAAAAATATAAAACTAAGGAAATCTAGATCATTCGATGTAGATATCAAAAACACCTAAGTTTGCTCAATTTGGATACCGGTATACCAAGTTATATATCCTAGAAATTGACCGATAACTGCAGTTTTCTGTTTTACGATCAGTGAATAAATACGATGTAATTAATTAACCGTTACGCGGATCGATCTAAAATTTTTACAGCATGTATAAAATAATATAATATATCATATGTAAATTCCATGAAATTTTCAGAAGTAAAAATTAATTTCTAAAAATTATTTTAAAGCTAAAGGTATTGATGTGTATACTAAAATCGGCAGAAAGATTAACTAGTATTTTATGCAGGCTTCTATTTTTCTTTTAATAAACAAACCGATTTCATGTGACATTATAGATATATTGTGGCATGAAATTTGTGTTCTCACAACTTGTAATAAACATTCCTAGTCATGAACAAAGAATTAAAAATACTTTAATTTGAACAAGAGATAATAAGATATTATTAAACCATATAGAATCATATATATCTAAACTTATGTATATGTATATGTATATGTTTATGTGTATCTTCTCTTATGGATTATGATATGAAAAGAATATGGGGTTCACGATGCATGACAAGAGGAAAATAAGAGGTGGGGGAAAAGGAGAGAGAAGGGACTTACATGCACAAGCCGGTATTGTCACCGGGCTTGTCTATCCGCCGATAGCCTCGCGTTAGTAGCGAGACCTTCTTGAAGACTTCTTCATGTTCTTCTTCTTGGACTCTAGGTGAAAAGGAAGAAGTGAGAGATAGAAAAATGTGAGGAAGGAAAAGATAGAGGAGGACAATAAAGATAGTGTAATGGAGAATTATGTATAATAATATATGCATTCAACATGAGAATTAAAAGAGAAATGAAAGGTCACCATTCATTTCGGAAATGAAAGGTCTCATTTGTAGGTTATGAGAAGAATAAAAAATGATAAAACATAATTGCAAGAATGGGGATTTGAACATGTGACTTATGGAATAACAATGCAAGGACTTAACCAATGAGCTATAAGGTTGTTCATGCACATATTTAATTAGAATTAAATATATGATGTTGCTTAAAAAGAAAATGGGCTTTTTAGATGGGCTGTAGAGAATAAGAATAATGGATTTGGGTTAAATATTTATGAAAGGAAAAATAAGAATGAGAAGTTAAAAAACTTAAATATAAGAAAAAGAAATTGTACCTAGAAAAAATACATAATAGATTGAGGAATAAAATAATAATAAATTTAATAGAAAAAGGAAAATACCAAGTACAAATAAATACGGTATATTATTAAAGAGGGATAATACAAATATATAAAGATTTTGGGGTCATTACATTCTACCCTCCTTAAAAATAATTTCGTCCTCGAAATTACTCAAGAAGGATGATGTAACAGAGTAAGGAAACAGGATTAGGATGATGTCTTCTTCGAGCTCCGTCGATTGATACTCTAACCAATTGAGCTAATAAGTCTACAAGATACAAATAGAAAGGATGAATAAGAATTAAGGATTCAAAAGTGGAGAGATGGACTTCAAAGAAACCGAAGGTGGGGATCAAGATGGATTCAAGGAATATGTAATGTAAAGAATGTTTTCAGTTGCTGTTTCTTGTGTTTTATATTGCTTAGGTTGTTCACGCAGAACAGAACTGCATGATAGGGTTTCATACAGCTCTGACCTGCATGGGCCACCAACAAAACCAGTCACGCCCCGCTTCCCGGTATACGGCGAAGTGGACGCGACGAGGCCCGCTACGTATGTACTCAGAAGTACATACGCTAAGCATAACTAAGCATTATAAAATAATCACAAGAGACAAATGATATTGAAATAACAGCAACTTTTATTAATATCATTCTTTGTACAATGCATGAAAAGGAAAATACAACTGAAATGAAAAGCGATGCCTAAACAGTGGCATAACATGAAAATGAAAAAAATGAAATTATACTGCTGGGTCTTCGGCAAATTGCTCCAAGTCTTCTTGAGATGTCTCGATCTCCGCCGGGTCCAGGTCACCTGACGACATTCAAAGAAGAGAGAAACAGAATGTCGTCAGCGAACAGGTCGCTCGGTAAGTCCCAAAGATAATGGAGAAATAGACAGAGAGTAAAAGAGAGAGAGAGAGTAGTTTTTAATGTTGTATTGTATTGTCATATTATAGTAGTATGGTGCTAACGCTGTTGTCGTAGCTTGGTACAGAAGGATGCCAGTGTATACGAGAGGGATCTCTATATGCTAGAGATCAGGGCAAATGGAAGTACAAGGCTCCGTTATACAACCCGGAACAACGGCAATTGGATTCAGGTTAGGTGTCTTAATCTTACCATCTTTACATATGATAGATTATATTATTTTATACATGCTGTAAAAATTTTAGATCGATCCGCGTAACGGTTTAGGAATTACATCGTATTTATTCACTGATCGTAAAACAGAAAACTGCAGTTATCGGTCAATTTCTAGGACATATAACTTGGTATACCGGTATCCAAATTGAGCAAACTCAGGTGTTTTTGATATCTACATCGAATGATCTAGATTTCCTTAGTTTTATATTTTTACTGAAAACCGACGTAAAATATAGAAAACTGCGTTACAATATTAAGCAACGAATCTGGACAGAATCTGTCCTGATTCGCACACTGTTTTTAAATTAGACATAACTCAAACTCCCGATATCCGTTCGTGACAAAATTTAGATGTGTAGATGCAAAATTGATAAAACTATAATTTTATGTATACTTGATTACTTAGAAATGCATGAAACAACCTGATATAGGCTTTGCAATAGAAGATATAGTTGCTGTCCAGAAATCTGAATTTCTGTTTTAAACGCTGATATTAAAATAATCATAACTAGAGCTTCAGAAATCCAAATCATGTGAATCTTGGTGTTTTCGATAATTAAATCGAAATACCTACAATTTTCTAATAATTTTCGTAATCTGAAACCCGATAAAAATTAACTCAAACTGCGTTTTAAAAATATGTGACGGTGCCGAAAGCTTCTGATCTGTTTTGCGCGACGATACGAAAACATATATATCTCTCAAACCGGTAGTCGTATTTAGGTGAAACTGGAACTTACGCATGCAAAACATTTAGAGACATATCTCTGTTTATATTCCGCATTCGTTCAACTTGATTAATTAGTCGTACATAATATTTCTTTACAGCATTGTTTATGGTAGTTACTCGAATAATATACTTGACTCATTTCATGTTATTCGAACATGTATACATATTTATCATGATCATTAAATTGTTGTATGTACATAAAGACGATAATTAAATACTTGAGTTGTATTTTGAAAAATATACAATAGTATTTTTACAATAAACCCCCTCAAGTTTTATAAATTACAATAAGGCCCTTAACAATTATTGAACTTCAACTCACTTTCTTTTAGTCTGACTCGGGTTAGAGTCTGACTATTTCTGACTTGAAAATGATTCAAGTCAATCTATATTCTTTATATTTCAACTCAAGATGAATACATGAATCCCAGAATCCAGTTAACAATCTACTTGACTGAACCGAACCATGGATATTCCTTTTACATGTTTCCCGGTATTCCATTTACATGACTCTACGGTTATAACCGTTTCCTGATATCATGGTTTCGGTCAGTCAATCAAGTCAATCATGCAATCATTACAAATTTTACAAGATAACAATACAAACAAGACATCGCGGGGTTTAAGGGGTAGATTGGTATGGAAGGTGTTAAAGGTGGCACAAGATGGTAAGATTAAGACACCTAACCTGAATCCAATTGCAGTTGTTCCGGGTTGTATAACGGAGCCTTGTACTTCCATTTGCCCTGATCTCTAGCATATAGAGATCCCTCTCGTATACACTGGCATCCTTCTGTACCAAGCTACAACAACAGCGTTAGCACCATACTACTATAATATGACAATACAATACAACATTAAAAACTACTCTCTCTCTCTCTTTTACTCTCTGTCTATTTCTCCATTATCTTTGGGACTTACCGAGCGACCTGTTCGCTGACGACATTCTGTTTCTCTCTTCTTTGAATGTCGTCAGGTGACCTGGACCCGGCGGAGATCGAGACATCTCAAGAAGACTTGGAGCAATTTGCCGAAGACCCAGCAGTATAATTTCATTTTTTTCATTTTCATGTTATGCCACTGTTTAGGCATTGCTTTTCATTTCAGTTGTATTTTCCTTTTCATGCATTGTACAAAGAATGATATTAATAAAAGTTGCTGTTATTTCAATATCATTTGTCTCTTGTGATTATTTTATATTGCTTAGTTACGCTTAGCGTATATACTTCTGAGTACATACGTAGCGGGCCTCGTCGCGTCCACTTCGCCGTATACCGGAAAGCGGGGCGTGACAGGTTTTGTAAAGAACTTATCATTTCATGTGGAAAAGTGTGATTAAATTGGTTTAAGGGTGATTAATAGTCAACATGCATATGGGTAGATAATATGTATTAGGTGACAAGTGGAATTTTAAAGAAAAATCGAATCGGAAATCGGTTTGTCCGATTTCCGTCGGGTTCCAGAAATTCGTATTTTTACATTAAAGAAAAAGAAGGTAGAAGAGGTGGGACTTACATGCACAAGCCGGTATTGTCACCGGGCTTGTCTATCCGCCGATAGTCTCGCGTTAGTAGCGAGACCTTCTTGAAGACTTCTTCATGTTCTTCTTCTTGGACTCTAGGTGAAAAGGAAGAAGTGAGAGATAGAAAAATGTGAGGAAGGAAAAGATAGAGGAGGACAATAAAGATGGTGTAATGGAGAATTATGTATAATAATATATGCATTCAACATGAGAATTAAAAGAGAAATGAAAGGTCACCATTCATTTCGGAAATGAAAGGTCTCATTTGTAGGTTATGAGAAGAATAAAAAATGATAAAACATAATTGCAAGAATGGGGATTTGAACATGTGACTTATGGAATAACAATGCAAGGACTTAACCAATGAGCTATAAGGTTGTTCATGCACATATTTAATTAGAATTAAATATATGATGTTGCTTAAAAAGAAAATGGGCTTTTTAGATGGGCTGTAGAGAATAAGAATAATGGATTTGGGTTAAATATTTATGAAAGGAAAAATAAGAATGAGAAGTTAAAAAACTTAAATATAAGAAAAAGAAATTGTACCTAGAAAAAATACATAATAGATTGAGGAATAAAATAATAATAAATTTAATAGAAAAAGGAAAATACCAAGTACAAATAAATACGGTATATTATTAAAGAGGGATAATACAAATGTATAAAGATTTTGGGGTCATTACACTTGGTGAGGACGATATTGTATATTATTTGTGGATTTGTTGTCTTTTATATACAGCTTTCTCTCTATTGTCTTTGTTTCTTCGCTACGGCGTCGTATATTTGTGTTGTATTCAACTTGGCTAGTTTTTACAAAAGGGGGTGTTGCCAAAATTTTAAAGAAAGAAAGTAGGACTTTTAAAGAATTTGGGTTGCGATTTCAAAAGTTTCAAATATCTTTATTATCTTTTTCATATTTTCTTGTTTTAGATTTCTGGGTTTTGGCTTTCTTTTACAGCGTTACGTCTTTAGGCGTTGAGTAGTATTAGGGGCGTCACGTGCCAATTTCGGGTCATGACAAAGTTGGTATCAAAGCGCTAGGTTTTACCTTTCGGAGTGTAGGATGACCTTAGTATGATGGAGTATGTAGCTTAAGCAGAGTAACGTAGTGTGTGTATGTCTGCAGCATACCCATGATGCGGTACGTCGTCTTAAGTGACCTAAGTACAAATTGTTTGAAATTCCTTTCTTGATGATTCATATCCTTGAGATTCGATTCCTTATTCTCATCGAATCTTATATCTATTTATAGCCTTGCCGCCGATGACTATGGGGACTCAAAGTAATGCAGCAAGGGACGAGGTCAGAGTTGGCTCGGGTGAGACGAGTACTGACCAGGATGGCACTCTAGTTGCATAGGTGCAGACAGATCAGACTACGACATATACTATTGATAGACTTTTGGCAGAGATGCAGGACTTCCGCCAGACTATGAGTTCTTTGGTTGATATCGTTCGGGAGCTACGACAGGAGGTTGTCACCCCTGTTACTCAGTTGTCACTTACGATCAGCATGCAGAAGTCCGTCACCTACATAGCACCAGTGGTTGCAGCTCCAGTCGACGAGGCACATATTCCACGGCAGTGGAGGACTCGTACCAGCGTACCAGCCCAGAGGCAGAGGTTTGGTCATCGAGACAGATTTCGTGGCCGTCGCGGGAGTAGCAGAGGCTTAGGACGAGGACAGTCGTTCAGCTCTCATTCCCAGGAGGGTCGGCAGTCACCACGTGGATGTTTTCGATGCGGAAGCCTTCAGCACTTCGTCAGGGATTGTTCCTTAGCACCTCGTCATGATCCTTTTCAGAGAGGCCATGGACATGGAAGATTTGCTCAGAGGGATCAGCCTACAAGAGGAGTTCATCCAGTTGCGGGTAGAGGGCAGACACAGGAGTTTGCTTCTACTTATCGGGACGCACAAGTGTCCAATGCAGAGTTTTCAGGTATCCTTATTTCGCATGTTCTTTTGATGTATTCGTTTGTTTTTCATGCTTGTGCCGTGGTTGGGTAGATTAGTCGTAGTTGTGTTAACTTCTGTCAGCGATTCTTTTGTTACGCGACACGTATTCAGTTGTGTGCCAATCGGATAGGAGATAGAGATTCGTCCGTCGTTTTGATCCTTCTAGAGATGTTGGATTTGACGTTCTCCTGGGCAAGGACTGTTTAGCTACGTGTTAGGCGTTTGTGGACTGCCATGAGGAAACAGTCAGGAATTGTTTTCCCGGCGAGTCAATTCTTGTTGTGCAGGTGGATAGTTGTGCCGCCACTCACAACTTGAATTCATCCTTTTTCGCTAGTCGGCTTTTGAGGAGATGTCATGAATTCTTGGCGTTCATTCATGATACCGGAGCCACAGATGGTTTGTTGGACCGGTGTTCCTTTCGTGCGAGAGTTTTTCCGACGTTGTTCCGGATGAGCCGGCGAAGCTTAGGGAGCTTAAGTATCAGCCGCAGAGTTGTTTGTTTGGGTAGTTTTGTGCGTCTGAGTGTTTCGCTTTTGGAAGCTCCTATTTCTGTTCGCCAAGGAGAGAGACGGCAGTTTAGGGTTATGTATCGATGGATCGTTAATTGAACCGGCTTACGGTGCGGATGGGTATCATTTACCTCGCATTGACGATTTCTTCGATCAGCTCCAGAGTGCGAGACATTTTCTAAGTTTGTTTGGGATCGGGTCATCATTATTGCGGTTCAGAGTGATGGCATTCCGAAGACTGCCTTATGCGTGCTACGGGCTTGGTGTGTCTTAGTGAGTCGTTGGATTCTCTGATGCCCTAGCAACATTCGTAGATATGATGAACCGAATTTCTTCAGGCCGTTCCTCGACCAGTGCTGTTGTGTTATTTACGACACTCTGGTTTATTTAATGTGTCTTGAGGGATAGGAGTAACACTTGGGGATTTGTTATGCAGATACTGGGAGAGCAGCAGCAGTTGCTAGATTCTTGGAGTGTTTCTTCAGGCTTGTTTTGTGTTGACTCCTAGGTCTTGTAGTCACGGGAGACGGTTTCATATGGTTCCGAGGGAGATCGTGGCCGTGCAGCTTAGGCCCAGACATGTGTGCAGGACGGAGATCCACAGATTGTTGGGCTTAGCAGGTTTTTACCTCCGTTTCATGCAGGATTACTAGAGTAGTGCTGCACCGTCGACTGAATGGACCGGAAGGGAGGTTTCTTTTCTGTGAACTGAGGTATGTGTTCGGAGTTTTCAGCAGTTGAAGATTCAGTTAACAACTGCATCAGTTCTTTCTTTGCCTTTGGTTCGGACGACCTTGTTGTTTAACTGTAATGTTTCTTAAGTGGGGCTCGAGTGTGTACTGATGTGACGCTATAGAGTTATCGCTTTTTCTTCCCTACATTTGGAGGAAGTACGAGAAGGATATTCCACTCATGATCTGGAGATGGCCGCGGTGGTTTTGCGTTGGAGAATTGGAGACACTACTTGTTCGAGGGTCGTGTCAGATTTTCCACAGACCACCAGAGCTTAACGTACATCTTCCTGCGGCGGATTTTGATTGTTTTGATAGTCTTCTGCAGATTTACAGTTCTTGTGTGATCGTCGAGTACAGCTTAAGTTCGTATCTATGGAGGGGACAACTTGCTCATGTCCGCGCCCGACCACTTTTCCTTAATCGTTTTCGCAAGACACTGCCCGCTGATGCTCGTTCATCAGAGATACTTGAGCATACTCGGCTGGGTAATGATTCGGAGCCCTTGATTTGTGACAATGGTGTGCTAAGTTAGGGACGCGTTTGTGTACCTGATATTATCACGTAGAGACGTGAAATCCTAAAATAGGCACATCAGTTAACTCTCTGTTTCCATTCAAGTTCTACCAACATTGACGTGACTTGTGAGATAGTTACGGGTGGACAGGGGTGTAAAGAGAAGTTTCAGGATTCGTTTCAAGGTGTGTCTTTTGTGTGTTTGGGTTGAGTATCTGAGGTCGGCTGGAGAGTTGCAATCTTTTACCGTTCCGAAGTTGGAGTGGGAGCAGATCTCCACGAATTTCGTTATGGTTTCTACCCAAGTTTAGTCAGGGTGTGACACCATTCGGATTCTTGTCGTCCGGTTATACTCAATTTGCTCAGTTGTTTCTTGTTAAGTTGTGTGTTTGTGTTAATTGTTGTCAGGAGTTGGGGATCGTCACTCGCCACCTTTAGGGTTCTCCTTCGATAGCTGCTATCAGGAGACACTCCAATTGGCAACCTTAGGTTTAGGGGTTAGGTCGTGTTGATCACCAGTCCGTTGTTTTCTGACTCTGCGTAAGTAGGATTTTGGACCCCAGCTATTCTAGAGACTTCGGAGATGATCCAGTTGATTCAAGTCAGGATGAGAGTAGCCCTGTGCAAACAGTGGTCTTATACCGACCGTGTTAGTCGTAGACTGAAGTGCGCAGTGGCAAACCATGTATTCCTGCGGATTTTTCCGATGAATGACGTGTTGGATTCTGGGAAGCTTGTCCCAGGATTGTAGGTCCTTTCGAGATCCTATAAGCGAGTTAGTTTCGTTGCCTTTAATTTAGCACTTCCGCCCAGATTATTGAGTTTTCACCCCGTATTCCTTGTGATGATACTTTACAATTACCTTCATGACCTTTCTCACATGATTGGCATCAGACCATTTAGCTTAGACACGATCTTTCGTTCACCAGCAGCCAGTTGTGTTAATGGCTCGGCAGGCGGAGAAACATCGGTCAAGGATCTTGCCATCTGTGAAGGGTTTTCTTGGACGTAGCCGTATAGTGAGGTAATCACTTGGGAGGCTGCGGGCGAGATTTGAGAGTTGTAATCTTCTCTTTGAAGATACGCGTAGCAGTATATTTTTTTTTAAATTCGGGGACGAATTTCTTTTAAGGGAGGAGATTGTAACACCTTAGAGCGTGTTTGTAGCTAATTATATTTTAATATATGGTTTTTTAATAAAAAGATTACCAAATTAAGTTTCAAATATTTTATCCTATTTAATGAGTATTTTATTAGAATTTTTTCTAGCTTTGCACACACTTGTGCATGATAACTAGGGTGTTAAGTGTGGTTTAACCATTGCTTAATCTAGTTTTATCTTTGGGTTTAAGTGTTTTGGGTTAATAGTGTTTGGTTGTTCTTTTAAAAAGAAAATGAAAAATGAATTTAAAAAGGTTTTATTTTGGTTGAATCTTGACCAAGAGAGAGAGAGAGAGGGCATGGGGCAACATGGCATGAGCCATGCCCATTTAATAAAGAGAGTGAATGAGAAGGGGGTCTTGGTTGTTTGTTCTCATTTCTCCCTCTCATTTCCTTGCTCTCATTCCCTCATACTCTAACACTCACACACTTCAGCTCCAGCAGCAGGAGAGAGAGGCAACAGCAGAGGCAAGCAGCAGCAACAGCATCAGCATTAGCAGCACAAGCAACATCAGCAACAAGCACCAGCATCACCAGCAGCAGTAGCAGCTCAGTCCCACCCCTTCTCCTGCTTCATAGGGTTCTTTAGGGTATATTTTCTGAACTCTATCCCTAGTTGCTAAGCTTATATGTTAGTTTAGCGTCGGTTTGCGATTAATGTGAGTTTAGTGCTTATTATAGTGTTTTGTGTGGACTTTTGGATAAGTGGTGATTTTGTTAGTTAACCCTACTTATTTAAGTGTTGTTAGGGTCACCTTAACTGAGTTTAACCCTGGATTACACAAAAATACCATAGGGTTTGTGTTTTGTTTAAAATTATCGTTTTTAAGCGATATTATGGCATTTTGTAATCTGCTTTTGACCCGGTGCCTTCAGGTTAAATTTGAGAATACTGGAGCATGTACACTAGGTATAGATACCACCACCAGAACACGAGCCCCTATCCCTAAAGCCTGGCCGCAGATTTAATCATATTGGCCGCAACTTGCGGCCAGGGTAGGGTGTTGGGTCTTGGGGTTTTGGGTAGGGTTGTCTGCAGTGTATTGTAGTATTTTGGCATATCTAGTTTTGTAAAATTTGACCTGTAGGAAAATCTGGGATCAAATATCGTTTTGCATGTCCGTTTTTTTTGCGCGATACACGCGAAACGTGAGTGGGTTCTGTGATCCAGCGTATCGCGGTGTGTCGCGGTAGTTTTAGACGCGTATACACACGTTTTAGCGTATCGTGCACACGCACGTTTAGTTCTCGACGCGAGTTTCTCGTTTGGGTTCGATATCACGTTTTGCGGAATATTTGGCTCATATATGATTTCCATATCTAAATTGCAGGTTTGCAGGCGGGGACTATGGACACTGCCATAGGGGGGAGCAGATAGTAGGATTCACCTAGCGTGGAGCGTGGGTGAGTAGATTTAACATCTACAGGGGCATCGTTCGCATGGCGTTATGCGTCTGGGCTAGGATTCTAATACTTGTCGCATATTCTACGTCATTGTTAAAATTGCGCTTTTACCCTATTTACTTAGATATAGTTGTACTGTGACTAGTAGCCGCAGGGCACTGCACATATTATTGACGGTTCATGTTGCACGAGCACGGATTGTACACTACACACACACCGTCAATAATTGCCATGTCACACACCAACCATTATAGATACTATATTGCTTATCACACATGACATCTAGCTTATCGGTATACCTATAGCGTATCATACCATTAGTGATAGGTACATATACACCTTACGATACAGCTACAGGTATACCTTGCTCATGTTTTATTTATACCCAAGGGGTATCTTACATATTCTACTTATACCTAGGGGGTATACGACATCAGTTCTTATAGGTAGATACCTATACATTGCTACACCTGTATGTTACACACATATTCAATTGTTGTAACATATTTACCTTTACTGATGTTACTTAGCTGTACCTTATTGGTTTCACATACATCTGGTTTCAGCTACATATTCTCATTTATATGCTTGCATTTCAGATATATCGCATATATTTACTCCTGGATTGCGCATTGTTATTTGGATTTCACATGATGATTTCTGGATATGGGAACCGCGGAAGTTCATGAAATTATGCATACATTCAAAAACCCGGTTTCCTTGATATGATATTTGCGCAGCCATCTTGAGATTTATCGGTTCTGATTATATACTCCATACGAGGTGTGGTTGTCGTATGAGGATACATGGTGGGGCCCGGTATGGTTCCCCTCGGCAAGAAGATCGATGGATGTTGCCGATTGAGCCTGGAGGCGGGCTAGTACCTACCGGTGATAGTACTGATGACTCGGCGGGGATCATGGAGATACCGTTGGGAGTCATGCACGTATGCATACGTCGAAAGGCGAGGGTCAGAGCTAGGCACTTGTGCTTTCGGGACAGCGTATGATACGTAGCTATCAGGATTTCTGTATCGATGCTTGGCACATTGTTTTCATGATATTTCTTTTAAACACCTTTGTATATATAACAGGGGATTTAGCCGTTGTTATATATATCCTTATACCAATATTAGTGGAATGGGACGCTAATATATGTGTATTGATCCCATCATGCTTATTTCTGCATATATATATATATATATATATATATATATATATATTTAGGATGCTATAATCTTACTTGAGACTTTGACTTGGGATATCAGGTGATTCATTGAGATTGGACATACATATGGGATTATTGATTTGTACATTCGGGATATAGGAGATTACTCGATATTGTACCTTGAGGAGATGTGAGACTTATATGATGTGAGAACCCAACGTGGGGGCTGATTTGAGAAATTGGGATTTGAGTGTCTTGATGGATTGTGATCCTACCACGATGACAGGATTCTGTGGGATGACATATATCACTCCATACCTCATACCTTTTCACTTATGCACTGTTCCATGTATTAGGAGTACCTGTTAGTGTCCCCTTCATGATAGATGCATATTTGCATTCACATATCCCTATTGCATAGTTATTGCACACTATTGTCATGTTATTATTGTAGGTTTGCTAGGCACTCGCACAAGGGTCTACGAGGCATCAACCATGCCCGATTAAAAAATTAGCCGTGCCGAACAACCCGAATACGGAACTTTAAACTAGAGATTAGGCGAAAACAAGCATGCTAAACACTTTAACACTAAGTGAGAGGGATTACAACCTTTGTAGATCCGGTCCTTCACTTCATATGCTCCGTGTTATGGTCCCTTCGCTGCGATCATCGGGATCCGGACTCTCGAGAGGTTCCACGAAGAGAAAGACGCAACCTTTGCTTCCGATCTTCGATACTAAGATGATCTACCTTGAAGTTTCTTTAACACAAGCTAACACTCATGAAATGATGTGAACACCCTCATCTAAATGGCAAGGGAAGATGAGGATGATGAAGTAGGATTTTTGCTCTCTTTATTTATCTTTTTCTCATATTTATTCATCACTTTGGAAAAATCAAGCAAGCTTTTTCATGAAAGAATGAAGGAAGAAGAAGAATAGTAATCCATTTTCTTTTGTGATGAATAATGAAAGGATTAATATGACAAATAATGCAACCATGGTTGACTTAACCATTGTAGAGAATTAACCAAGGGTTAGGGTTTGGGTAGAGTTAAGAATGAGTCACTCACAAATATCTTTATCCAAAACAAAACCAAAACCTTCTAGAAACATCTACAAAGCTTAACCCTAATCCAAACCCTAATCATGTTTAATCTCTACTAAACATGTTGCATTAGTTATCATATCATGTTACAATATTATATATCACATATATAATATTTATTGTAACCAAATAAAATAATACATTTAACATATATCGCACATATATCAATGTAATACCCGAGTGAGAAAAAGAATCTTTTAGTGAGCAAATATTAGTTAATGTAATTTAATATATCATATATATTATTATACATTAAATTATCGAATCAACACTTGATCCGACAATCCGGCTATATCGCATATAACCGACTAATATTTATCCGTACCGATTCATCGAATCAACACTTGATCCGATGACCCGGCTGATATCAAATATCGCGAGAATATAATACGGTATCACATATCGCATTATCCTCGGTCCCGCACATATCACATATGTGCTCCTACTCCGTTTTGCCTGAGCCAAGAAACCTCTGTGTAGGACTCTAAACAATCGTCAATACGCCGGCAGTAGGTGATGATCATATCAAACACCCACAAGCTGCAAGCGGTCAGCTAAACGTAACAGCTACCCAGGTATTGAGCGCTCAGAAGATCAACAAGAAAGCCTGTACATTCTCCTGTGAATCCAAACAGTAACACTCCCGTACAGTCCGGTCTCGTCGTCTGATATGTTGCATATCTCGCCTAGGGGTGGTAAACGTCAGATCCCAGTAGCTCGATAAGTCGTGTCGATATTAGGTCTATAACAGTTCGGGAAACTACTGATAACACTTACCAGTAAATCTCAGCAACCCTGGCCAGGGATTTTCGGTTATAGCCAATCGAACACAGCACAACATCAACTCCCTATACCGGGAGAGACGAATCCCTTCCTATCGCTCATTGCCTCCATGTGATTCGGGACTGTACCCAAAAGCCACCTTTTTGCACGCCCTCTTGGACGTGGTATGATGGAAATCAAAGCACAGTGGGAATCACACAAGACTCTATGACGATCTCGGGTCAACAGACTGCTCTGTACCAGTGTCACCGGAGAACTGCCATCTGACGTATGGTATAATACCATCTGGGAGTTCTCGGCGAGTCCGTCCAGTGTACCCAGTCTCCACTGAGCACCCGTACACCATCCTTGATGTCAAACACCGATGGATATGGGATCATCCATCGCCCATCATATGGGTCAAGATGCGTATACGCTAGTCTACTCTGGTGTATCGATGCCCTGTCTCGATACACCCTCGACTAGGAACAGTTATAGGATGTACTCGTCGACTACCGTGGCCCCACTAGTATGATCTCATCATAGTCCAAGAAGTCGAGTACATATCCTAAGGGCTTTATCAACATGTAATATAGAGACAATCAGAGTACATGTTAAGATAGAGTACATGTTAAGATAAAGTACATATAACTCACATCCTTCCTATATATATCCTAGCATACTATCATGTCGAGCAAGAAAGTCCTTCCTATATATGTCCTAGCATCCACTACAATATACATCGTATGTACACTAATGGCCTCTAGGGCATACATATAACTAACAATCTCCCACTTGCACTAGGGCCATCTGTTATGGTATCGCATACCCAACAATTAGCTGCGGTTGAAGTATCTCATACTCAACAATCCCATAAAAGTCTCTACTGGGAAAAAGGCCTTTGTGAGTGGATTCGCGCTGTTGTCCTCTGTGTCCACTTTCCTAACCTCGATCTCCCTGGAGATCAACCATCTCCATAATCAGGTGATACTGCCTAAGAATTTTATATCTGGATTTCTGATGGGACGGTAGTTCCTTGGCAAAAGCCACAACTCCATTGTCACACATTGGTAGGAACGAAGTTCATCTCATGAACTTATATATATCCAAACTGCCTCTTTGGTAGTATCCTTGGTAACGATGTATCTTGCCTTTAATCGTCTAGTATGTCACGGTATCTTGCTTGGAACTCTTCCAACATACCGTCCCTCCAATGAGGGTAAAGACAATGCCTGCGACTGACATTCAGTCGTTCTTATCACCCTGGAACCTTTCCAGTGATTCTCCCCAGGATCTATTGATACCATCTCACTACAACTAGTGAGAATCCTTACATCCAATTAGATCCATCTCATAGATCCAAAACCCAGGATTTAGGAGGTATCACTTTGATCCTATATGGAGAATCGTTGTGATAAGCGGAGATTGATCGAGCGTAGCATAGGAAACTCCTTTCCTATCAAGAGTATGTCATCCACGTACTCTACGAAGATCACCACCATACTCTCTACTACCTTTTTGTATATACAAGGTTCATCTACCATTTTGATGAAGTCAAACTCTTTGACTACCACATCAAAACAGATGTTCCAACTCCGCGATGCTTGTTTTATCCTATAAAGCATCTTGCACACGTTTCCGCTGCTCCCACTGTCTACGAAGCCCTCTGGCTGTGTACTTACAGACGCTCTTTTCTAAAACATCATTTAGAAAAGCAGTGATGACACCCAACCACCAGATATCGTAGTCATGGTATGTAGCCGTGGCAAGTAGGATCTGGATGGACTTAAGCATAGAGCCTTAGAAAAGGTTTCAACATAATCCATACCTGGTCTATGATGCAAACCTTTAATAAGTCTAGCTTTGAAAGTCTCAACTTTTCCATGTACACCAAGTAATCTTCTCAAGATATACTTGCTCCTGATGGGGATTTAACCCTTCAGATAAAGCAACCAAAGTCCATACTTTGTTGGTGTATAGGGATTCCATCTCAGATCGATAAGCACCCAGTCGTTCTTACAGAGTCCCACTCCTGATAGCCAGCTCGAAACTAGTTGGGTCATCATCTCATGATGCAATCCTCGCTCCCACTGTCATAGAGAAACCGAAGTATCTCTCAGGTGGGTGAGGAACCCTACTAGATCGGCGGAGAGGCTGAGGTTCGTTGGAAACTATTGAATCCTTTGGTTCTACCAAATCATCAACTGCAGTTTGTATAGCTGGAACCTTTCCAGTTCTACATAACAGACCTTGCCTCGAGCTTGTCCGGATTTTTCTTTTAGACAAAGGCCGGACAACCCCAAATCTTAACCAACTTAAGATATGGGCTCTTCCCTTTCCATATCACATATGAAGTGGTAGGCAACTGATTTGATTTGAACCCTATTCAATAGGTATGCAGCTTCTCAAGTGCATAACTCCCAAAAGGAAATAGGCAACTCAGTAGTACTCATCATAGAGCACACCATATCACATAGGGTGCTATTGCTCCGCCCCGATATACCATCGTGATATGGTGTATACGGAGGAGTAATTCTGAGAGAGAATCTCATTCTCCTTTATAATAGTCCAGGATTTCCATGCTCAAGTATTCTCCTCCTCGATCACATCAAAGGACATAATACTTATACCCGTATTTTGGTTCTCTACTTCTAATTTATATTCTGTGAATATCTCAAAAGGTTCGGACCTGTGTTTCAACAGGAACATATGTCTGAATCTTGAGAGATTATCAGAGAGTATAATGAAGTACAAAGAACCGATCTTGGCATGTGTAGACAGGGGACTTTCATACATCAGCATGTATCAATCCCAAAAGTTCACTAACTCTTTCTCTGTTTCCAACAAACAGAGCTGTGGTCATCTTATCTTTGTGACATGACCGGCAAGTTTCACAAGATGTAAATTCAAACTAATTTAAATATGCATCTATATGTAACTTCAGCCAGTCGGGTCGCATTGATATGACCTAGTCTACAATACCTCAAGAAGGATTCATTCATTTCTGAACTCTTCCTCTTGTGTGTGTTCCGTATACTAAGAACTGTAGTTTGATTTAGAACGTCAATGCTTTTAGATAACGTGCCTGAACCGATCAACTCTTGATATAGGAAATGTTCAAAACATTATCCAACAATACAAAATTATATCCTTTCTTTACTAATAAAGAGACTGATATGATTTTGTATATCAGGTTCGGTATCAAATAACATTCGTTCAGAATCAATGTATTCAGGTAATACAGGGTGATAGTGACCAACAGACTTGGCTGCAACACTTGCACCATTTTCTGTCTCATGAAACTTATCACCCGTTCTCAGTTCTTTACCTATCTGTAGCCCATGTAACAGATTACATATACGGGATCCTGATCCGGTATCACAAACCCAGGACGTAAAGGATACTGAGAAACAGTTCTGTGTAATGAACACGCCCGAAGATGATGCATCAACATGCACTTTCTTCGTTTGGGCGGCACGGGAAATCTGGTATTCCCCAATTTCCTGCTCTGTCTTATAACAATTATAAGTTCGAGCGGGACCAACGTTCCCCAGCTCAGTATAACAAGCGGGTTCGGTCAATATATCCGTATTATTATCTTGATTAAGGCGTGATATAGTCGCAACCTGGAGAGAGAGAGAAGAAAACACTCAGCGTATGCTCTTGCAAGATTAGATTGGTTATCTAATATATCTAATCAGGATGTCTCCCACTGTTTTAATCAAATCTTCCTTCAAACCCTAAAAGGAAAGACTAGCCGGGATTAATTACACGCTACAAGTTCGCCAATCTTTCAGCCAGGCCAGTGTCGGTACTTTGAGGGAGGTCCCCCGTGCTTTCGCACGAACCTAATTAAAGTAAACCTCGTTTTCCCAGGGGCGTAACCCCGTTAACACCTTTCTAGACACCTACATGATCGGCTAATTGTAATGTGTAAAACTCTCCCAGGAGTAACTCTTACTCGCAGCGGGTATTGGGATCCAACTATCTCATAGAAGGTATGCAATCTCATTGCAAATTTCAACACTTGAAATTCCCAATAATATTTTACCCCTAGCGTCCCATGACCTTGACGCAGGCCAATAAACCACAGTGCGCTAGTCAAGTTCAACCCGTCATTTCTTGATTGAATTAAACCCACCCGCACGACCCTTGACGCAGGCCAACAAAGTCGCACGACTACCCTAATCCAATCTGCATCATATGCATAAACAGATAAATACTAGTTAGCTACCGCACACTACGCCTTGACGCAGGCCAACAAACATAGCACGAATACTAAGTAGGACTTATCTGAAATGACGGAAGGCTACGACAGGTTTTTATGAAAACCCTTTGCGTAATGAACTTGATATCGTTGTAGAATCGAGTGATTTTAAATGGAATGTTTTTGAGGCTTTTCTAGTTTTGCTAAAGGGGTCATCCCGGTGAAGGGATCGTCGGCCCTTTCCTCATCGAATAAGGTGCAGGATATATCATATATACCGCTGTGCAAACAAGAACTATAGAAGCAATCAAAAGACAAACCGAGTGTGTAGCATCTGCCAGTTATTGCTAAAGGAGTCACTCCCGGTGAAGGGATCTCGGTCATTTCCTTATCGAATAAGGTGATGGATGTTCTACAAGGAACACCGCTATGCAAAGCAAGAACTGTAGCTACCAGTTTTTATTAAACAAGTTTCTACAACATCTTAGGTTTCTTTTATTTCATTAATCTCATTAATGAAGTCCCATTTTATTTTGCTTCACAAGCATCTCTTTTGAAACGAAATCTGCAATATAACATATATCTCATATATATATAATATAAACATTCGTCTCAGGCAGTAATATGATCTCATCACAGAACATTGCAGCAGAAGAACATATATGAAATATTGGATATACTAGGACGTCCGTGTTTTCAATACGAGCCTGTATAAAACATGGATTCCACGGTCGCGATGAATAGCCAAACCCACATCCCTAGACCCCTACGAGAGCGGCAAGTAACACTGCCAATTCTAGGGTTAGGAGACCCGGTCTCGACTCCTCGAGATGGTCTCCCACTGGACCCTAGAACCCGGTTACTTGTGCTCCCCGCCTTGGGTCTACCTAATGCGGAAAAGTAAATAATATACAACGGTGACATCTTCCGCTACCTGGAAGTGCCCCAATAAAAGAATATTACATACAAATGAATTTTACATGAATGAAAAAGAAAAACTCTCATCTCACATAAAACCCCCGGCTATTCAAAAAGCGACGATCCAATATAACATATCACAACAACACATAATATCTCATATCATCAACGTAAGCAAGTATGCGTATCCCGATTGTCGTTGATGTATAGCAACGAAGCCGGCGATACACCACATACTACGCTTACGGTCACAGAAAAGAAAGTGTAAAACTACAACAGTTGGAATCCGCAACCTCCTTAGACATCGCATGCCTAACCAAATGAATTCCTTAGACATCGCATGCCTAACAATTATAAACCCCGCATTTTAGTCTCATTATCGAAAACACTTTTCAATATTAAGTCGGGCAATTCAACAAGATTCCCGACGTCCTGATCGAATGCTCGTCGCAAACTTTAGTAGACGGCCGCACCCCCAGATGCCGTCGACGAATTGCACTAAGGCGGAACACCGCTGCCGCGAGCACCCGAACGGATGCTTTCGGCGACGGGGTTCTCCTACAGTCACTTGGTCGGGGCTATGGGGCGTAGCTGTCTATTAAGTTTACCCGGCGAGTATCTGCGTACGCTACGTGATTGCGACGGACTTTTGATCATATCAAAATTCCGTGGCAACCGATCATTTGAGACTAAACTGCTAGATTTATAATATTCAAATTAGTTATCTCATAACTTTTTGTGGATTCCAAATATTGTATCACATTCTAGATAAATAGACAAAGTTAAACTTTCCGATCGAATCATCAAACACCCAAGATTTCCCCAATATATCTCAACAATTGAAATCAGTTTAAAAACATCCATCACATGCCACAGTACCAATGGTCCAGCCGTAGAAGGGTCAAGCCAACGTCTCACATGTGGCACGCCGTACTGCCCCAAACCCTAAAGGTTCAAAAGACAGTTCAAGACGGTCACATAATCGAGTTAAGGTTTGTTGTCTTCTAGAGGGTCCACCGCATTACTTGCACGACTTAGAACATTCTTAAACACGAGAAAAAATCCAACTTTTGAAAAATTTTCCGACAGGGGAAAAAGTGAGTTATTGATATCCGTTCGAACTTTTTAACAGTTTCTAAAATTTATCCGGAAAGCCACATAGACAAAATCTGATACTCCGATCGAAACACCGAATCCCCAAAACAGCCCCAGAAAATTCAACTCTTGAATAAAAATTAAAAATTCCCAGAAAACTCAGCACTATGTAATAGGAATTACTGTGCAAAATAGGAGGGGTGACGTCATCAAATGGCCGCGGAACCGCCGCAGAAGCCAGGCTTCTGCCGCGGTTCCGCCGCACTTTTGACGAATTAGCCCCACGAATTTCACAGTAATTCTAATAAGACCCTGCTGAATTTTTTAAGCATTTTTAATGTTGAAAAATCCCAGGTTTTAGAAAATGTCCAGAGAGCTCGTAAAATTGGGGTTTCGAGTTCGATCGGGTTTCAAACTTCGTCTAGACTTCGCCTAAAGCTCTAGCTTGGCTCTGATACCACTGTAGGTTTGCTAGGCACTCGCACAAGGGTCTACGAGGCATCAACCATGCCCGATTAAAAAATTAGCCGTGCCGAACAACCCGAATACGGAACTTTAAACTAGAGATTAGGCGAAAACAAGCATGCTAAACACTTTAACACTAAGTGAGAGGGATTACAACCTTTGTAGATCCGGTCCATCACTTTATATGCTCCATGTTGTGGTCCCTTCGCTGCGATCATCGGGATCCGGACTCTCGAGAGGTTCCACGAAGAGAAAGACGCAACCTTTGCTTCCGATCTTCGATACTAAGATGATCTACCTTGAAGTTTCTTTAACACAAGCTAACACTCATGAAATGATGTGAACACCCTCAACTAAATGGCAAGGGAAGATGAGGATGATGAAGTAGGATTTTTGCTCTCTTTATTTATCTTTTTCTCATATTTATTCATCACTTTGGAAAAATCAAGCAAGCTTTTTCATGAAAGAATGAAGGAAGAAGAAGAATAATAATCCATTTTCTTTTGTGATGAATAATGAAAGGATTAATATGACAAATAATGCAACCATGGTTGACTTAACCATTGTAGAGAATTAACCAAGGGTTTGGGTTTGGGTTGAGTTAAGAATGAGTCACTCACAAATATCTTTATCCAAAACAAAACCAAAACCTTCTAGAAACATCTACAAAGCTTAACCCTAATCCAAACCCTAATCATGTTTAATCTCTACTAAACATGTTGCATTAGTTATCATATCATGTTACAATATTATATATCACATATATAATATTTATTGTAACCAAATAAAATAATACATTTAACATATATCGCATATATATCAATGTATTACCCGAGTGAGAAAAAGAATCTTTTAGTGAGCAAATATTAGTTAATGTAATTTAATATATCATATATATTATTATACATTAAATTATCGAATCAACACTTGATCCGACAATCCGGCTATATCGCATATAACCGACTAATATTTATCCGTACCGATTCATCGAATCAACACTTGATCCGATGACCCGGCTGATATCAAATATCGCGAGAATATAATACGGTATCACATATCGCATTATCCTCGGTCCCGCACATATCACATATGTGCTCCTACTCCGTTTTGCCTGAGCCAAGAAACCTCTGTGTAGGACTCTAAACAATCGTCAATACGCCGGCAGTAGGTGATGATCATATCAAACACCCACAAGCTGCAAGCGGTCAGCTAAATGTAACAGCTACCCAGGTATTGAGCGCTCAGAAGATCAACAAGCAAGCCTGTACATTCTCGTGTGAATCCAAACAGTAACACTCCCGTACAGTCCGGTCTCGTCGTCTGATATGTTGCATATCTCGCCTTGGGGTGGTAAACGTCAGACCCCAGTAGCTCAATAAGTCGTGTCGATATTAGGTCTATAACAGTTCGAGAAACTACTGATAACACTTACCAGTAAATCTCAGCAACCCTGGCAAGGGATTTCCGGTTATAGCCAATCGAACACAGCACAACATCAACTCCCTATACCGGGAGAGACGAATCCCCTCCTATCGCTCATTGCCTCCATGTGAATCGGGACTGTACCCAAAAGCCACCTTTTTGCACGCCCTCTTGGACGTGGTATGATGGAAATCAAAGCACAGTAGGAATCACACAAGACTCTATGACGATCTCGGGTCAACAGACTACTCTGTACCAGTGTCACCGGAGAACTGCCATCTGACGTATGGTATAATACCATCTGGGAGTTCTCGGCGAGTCCGTCCAATGTACCCAGTCTCCACTGAGCACCCGTACACCATCCTTGATGTCAAACACCGATGGATATGGGATCATCCATCGCCCATCATATGGGTCAAGATGCGTATACGCTAGTCTACTCTGGTGTATCGATGCCCTGTCTCGATACACCCTCGACTAGGAACAGTTATAGGATGTACTCGTCGACTACCATGGCCCCACTAGTATGATCTCATCATAGTCCCAGTAGTCGAGTACATATCCTAAGGGCTTTATCAACATGTAATATAGAGACAATCAGAGTACATGTTAAGATAAAGTACAACCAGATAGCATACTATCATGTCGAGCAAGAAAGTCCTCCCTATATATGTCCTAGCATCCACTACAATATACATCGTATGTACAGTAATGGCCTCTAGGGCATACATATAACTAACAATTATTGCTTCACATATTGATTGTACCTGCTAGTGTACTTTCCATTATTCGGCATTTACATGACATGTTATTACTGTAATCGCATATCTTAGATTCATGCTGTACGTACATTCCCGCGATTACCTGCATATGTTATCTACTATTCACGAGTCGGCAACTCACCCCCGTTGTGCCACAGGTGTTTCAGGTTGTTCCCCAGAGTAGTGGAGGCAGGCTATTCAGCTATTCATCTATCATCTTTTACTACAGATATCGCATCGGCTTACAGTATACTGTTTTGCTTAGGTGGGTTAGATGATTATCTGTATTTCAGATTGTACATTCGTTGTATCTTGTACTCTCCATATACTATTATGTTGTTGACTTAGAGACTTGGTGAGGACGATATCGTATATTATTTGTGGATTTGTTGTCTTTTATATATAGCTTTCTCTCTATTGTCTTTATTTTTTCGCTGCGGCGTCGTATATTTGTGTTGTATTCAACTTGGCTAGTTTTTACAAAAGGGGGTGTTGCCAAAATTTTAAAAAAAGAAAGTAGGACATTTAAAGAATTTGGGTTGCGATTTCAAATGTTTAAAATACTTTTATTATCTTTTCCGTATTTTCTTGTTTTAGATTTCTGGGTATTGGTTTTCTTTTACTGCGTTACGTCTTTAGGCGTTGCGTAGTATTAGGGACGTCACGTGCCAATTTCGGGTCGTGACATCTGAGTTCCCCTTTGTGGGTTTTGTGGTGGAAAACTACTTATTTTTGGAAAAGAAAGAGTAAAACTCTTGATTTAATTCAAAAGAAATGAGAAGGTTTAGAACCTTGGAGAAGGAGAAAGAGGCACAAACCCAAGGTTTTTTGAGAGAATGAAAAATATTGTTTTATTCATCATCATGTTGCCTTATATAGGCTTACATGTTTATATATAGCCCCTTGGGCTTTACAAAATGGCGTTTTGCCCATCTCATGTCTCATGTGCCATTTCTTTTTGCACATAAGCCATGGGCTTACAAAAATTTGGCTTTATGTCTATAAAAATTGTAAGTGCACGGCAGCGCCCCGGCCGTCTATCCGAGGCCAAAATGCGGAAATGATACTTTTCTTTAACTTTAAAACTGGCACTACCGCGTACTAAAAACCCGGATCGGGCCATTAACCTACTCCTAGCATACTAGAAAATGGGAAGAAAGCTTTACCGAGCGATCTGTATCCTTCGGTCTTCGGCCTCCGTCCCGATCTCCTCTCGGAATCTCCGGTCTTCATCTTCTCGCCGGAAAGGGCACCACACTGCCGGGTTCTTTTACGGGCTCCCGCCTCTGGACCGAGGAAACTCGGACACGAAGTTGGCAAGCCTACGTGTCCAAGAATGTTGTAGGTTACGTGTAGAATGGTTTGTCTCATGGGGTTGTGAAGTTGCCTTGTTTTGATGGAGGTGAAAAAGAAATTTGGAAGAAATGGTGCTCTCATTTTTCTAGCAAGGAAAATGAAATGAGATCAAATTCCTCTCTCCAAAAATCTCACACCCCTCACTCTAAATGTGGCCGGCCCCTTACCAAAAAATGGGGGAGGAAAAATACAATAATGAAGCAAGTGGGAAATGTGTGATAAAGAGGAATAAAGATCACATCAATTTCTAATATAATCCTTTCACAAAGCCCATCTCATAAATGCACACCATGTCGAGCAGATGTGAGGCCCCGCCGACTGAGATGAGAACAAGAAGGGAATCAAAGATGCTAGAAGTCTCATGAAGCCTCTATTTACAAATAACACCCTCCACTTATCAAATTTGCACATTTCCAAAAAGAACCCCCTCCATCAAAGGAATTTCAGCCAAGACGGAAGAAAGGAAAACTGGCTGAAATGGAACGGAAACTGGAAACTTCAAAAAAACTGATCCCGTAATAAATTATAGGAAAACCCCACGACCGTATATACATACCCGCATTTGTATTCCGACCGAATACAAATGCAATGAGACAAAATCTACACTGTACAATACAAGGATCTGGCTTATACCAAAGCCCGCTAGTATTATCTGTCCGATCATGATCCTTGCAATACCGCACGGATAAGATCGAACCCTGCCATATCTCCATACGGCCTCTACAGGGTTTCGCCCGAAACTTGAGAAACTATCTGTGGGGGACTCTAAAGACTCGTCAATACTTTGGCTGTGGATTTAACCACTAGCATGTCAGAGGTATTAGCCATACGTAACGGGCTACCAAGTATTGACCAAAAGGGACGTCGATGAGCGAACTCATCCTGACACCCTACTGAGCCTGTCAGTGACAATATCCGTACAGTCCGGTCCGTTCGTCTATGAGCATCGCATGGCGGGCCTAGGGGGTTGGTAAAAGTCAGACCCCCAAAAGCGGTACAAATCGTGTCGGAGTGTAGCCCAGAACACCCTGAGATACTAATGAAATACCTACCAGTAAATCTCCTGCCTTAGCCAAGGACTTCATGTAATGGCTCTCCTAGACACAGCGCGACCTCACCCCAAATACCGGGAGAGACGAACCCCTGCAGATCCGCTCACTGCCTCCATGTGGCTCGGGACTGTACCCAACTAAAATCTGTTTGCACGACTCCTTTGAGCCGTGGTAGGGTAGTAATCAAAGTACAATGGTAACTCACACGAGACAGATAACGATCTCAGGTCGATGAACTAACCTGTACACATGTCACCAGGGAACTGCTATCTGACGTCTGGTATAAAACCAAATAGCATGTTCCCGGCGAGTCCTGTCCGGTGTACTCATAACCCAATGAGCACCTGTATACATCTTAGGTGAACCAACTGACACCAGTGGCTTGTGAGACCGGACACCGCCCCTCGTCGGGGTCTCGACTGTATACACTAGTCTACTCTGGAGTATCGATGCCCTGTCTCAAAAACTCCCACGACTAGGGACCTTTTAAGGATGTGCTTATAGACCCCAGCTCCCACGTATATGATCGCCATCATACTACTGCCCGTCAAGCAAGAATCCTAAGGGCTCTATCAACGTGCAATAGTGACCTGTAAGGTTACCTGAAACAGTACACGGCGATAAAGATAAACCAGATAACATACTATCATCTTGAATAAGACTGTTCTAACGGTATAGGTCCTCCCTCAATCATTGCAATCACGGGCGTGTGATCCAATAATTGACTCTGAGGGCACTATCTCCAACAATCTCCCACTTGCACTCAAGGCTAATTATTGCGATGTCGCATACTCACAGCCCGTGTGATACCGAACACCCAACTCCTCTACTAATCAGTCTCACAAAAACTGTTTGCGAAGCTAATGTGTTTGAGGAATAGCCTCAGTGAGTGGATCCGCTCAAATGTTTCTTTCTATGTCTCTATTTATCTCAAGTTCGTGGAAACATCCATCTCCCAAAATGAGCAATACCTGTCTTAAAATGTGTCTGGATATCTGATGGGACCTAGTTCATGAATAAACTCCAAATCCAAACTTCTTAGACTGTATCGTCAACTGAACTTAATCGGTATCCTGCGCCATGCCTCCCTCAATATCCGCCTGGACCACCTGTCCATAGTATTGCCCCTCGTCAGAGAGAAAACTATAACTCTGACAGTCACCCTACCGTCTAGGTCACCTTGGAAGCCTGGAATGATAACCGTCTCCTGAATGAGGCTGATGTTATCATATCTATAGAACATCCATTTATGTTCTAAAACGGCTTCGAATGTTTCTCCAGGATAGGATCAATATCAACTTATTGCATCTACTACAAAAACAACATCTGGTGTGGTACATGACATCTCATGATTGACTCAATTGCCTAAGCAAGTAATCTGCCAATCATGCACATCCCTCTCCCCTTTAGTCTGTAAGACACCTTTAGAGAGGGTGACTCCATCACCTGCAGGTATACTACCGTGCCAGGATTCGTCCATTCTAAAACTCCTTTAGAATGCTGTCTAAGTACCCAGATTGGGAAACTACCCAAATCTAGATTTTAAAACATAAATCAAGTAACCGGAATGTCTGATATAATGTCCAACTCATATGTGGAGAAACCACTGTGTGACAACCAAAGTATAACCGACCGTAGTATAGGAATTTCACTTCCTACTCTGTGTATGTCATCCAAATACCAGGACATAACACCCTACTACCTTCTTAACAGATCCATCACCTTTTCTGATGAAGTCAGACCTATGACTGTGACATCAGAAATAGATGATCTATCTCTGCTATATCTTCTTTAGTATATAAATAGACATAAGCTACTTGTCCACTATACTTCCGCTGCTCCCACTGACTACGACAACCCTCTGGCAGAGTCATATAGACGTGCACTTCTAAAGCTAGTTCAGAACGACGCTATACTCATCCTCCTGCCGGGTCTCATAGTCTGGAACAACAGTAATGGCAAGTTTGGATAAACAAGAACCTCCCTGCCACCGTCCTTGAGTCTACCGGAGTACCTCTCGGATGCCTGAGGTTTCCCACCATATCAGCGGAGAGGCCAATGGAATGTCAAACCATATTGAATCTTTAGGTTCTTATCAAATTTTCAGTGATCGTTTGCGGTTCTGGAATCACTTCCAGTTCTACCAAACTCCCACTACTGTTTTCTGAAAAAACCCATTTTTATTAAAACTGTGGCGAGTCAAGAACAATATCACTATTGATCTTCCAGATGGTAGAAAGTCAACCCTCGTCATAGCCCGGGTCAACCCACAAACAGCCATTACAGAAACGTGTCTTGAGTTATCCAGAGTCTGGTTTTAAGCATAAGCCGGACAACTCCCCGTACCTTAACATCGTTAAGGTATGAACTATTCTATATCCAATACAGAAACAGAAGCACTGATTTTATTGAAACAGATTCAAATCATGCAGCTGTCTCCAGTGCATGTCAACTAAATGGAAAGAGGCCGATCAGCATTACTCAACTTAGGAGTGCTTCTAATTATGAGTAACCTGAAAGAGAAGCTAGTTCTCTCAATCATTATTATCAACTGAACACCATACACAAGTATCTACATCTTTGATCACCTTGAAGAATCCCGATACTTGTCACACCTGGTTCTTTACTCTATTCTTATACCTATAACTTCTCAAAACTTGGACCTTGTGTTTCTACGAAACACATGTCTAAGACCCAGAGAAGTCACAAGTAAACAGAATCTAGTACGAGTACCAACCCCTCTGTCCTAATGGACACTAGACAACATACAATACTCTGTATAGGTCCCTTGAGTCTAATGACTCATTCCCTGTGTGTCGTAGGTTGAAAACTGTACTTATGGTTAAGAAGAATTATACCGCTGTTTAATGCTCCTTACCTAACCATCCACTGATATAGGTAAATGTCATAGACATAATTTCAAAAAGGTATATCTTACTCTATATAAAAATAGACGTACAGATATATCAATTTGAAATTGGTGCATAACAGCGGATATTCAAAAACAAATATTTATCGTCCGGCAAACTACCCAGGTGATTTCCTCAAATATCACCAATTACAATGAATTCCGATATAATGAGGATGATCATCTAATTCCCTATAACTTACTCCCACTCATCATCTGTAAAACCATACAGATGTGAGAATCATATATAGTAAATACATACCCTGTGTAAGTCTACGCTAGCGCCCCGGCAGTCTACAGACGCCAAATGCGGAACAAAAACTTTTTAACTGGCGCTATCGTATACTTTAACCCGGATCTGCCATTATTGCTAAACTAACAAACTGTAAAGAGTGTAGAATGGTTATACCGAACGATCCGAGTCCTTCGTTCTTTAACCATCATCCCACGCTCCGTTGCGGCTGCTCCGATCTCGTCGATCTCCGATTCCTTCGTCGAGGTGGCACCACATGATCGATTCTTTAAACGGGCTCCCGCCTCTGACTCGAGGCAACTCGATCGTCAAGTTTGCTAAAAGAGACGACCAAGAATGATGTAGAGAATGAGTATATGACTTTGTCTCACTTCGTCCAAATCCGTGGACGATCGGTTAATGAAGTTGCCGTGGAAATCGGGTGATGGAATGAAATGAACTGTGAAATTCCATACACCGATAAAACCTATCATAATCTTTTCTAGCAAATGAAAACTCAAGTGAGAGAGTGAATGAGAGAGGAGGCCTTTCATTCATATATGAAGGAGGAGGGTGAGTGTAGGAGGAGATAAGGAGGTGACCATAAACCACCATCCTTATCATAATATGAACACATGAAAATATCAACATAAAGATCTTAACCAAAACAAGAATGTAATGAAACCAAAGCATGAGTCACTTAGCCTTGTCACAAATTCTAGAACCTTCTAGAACCTTCTAGAAGCACGACTCACTCTCATCCAAGAAAAGATAAATCCGCCTTTAACCAAATGTTAAAAGACGGCAGATAGAAAACTGGAAACTGGCAACTTCCAAAAGTGATCCTGAAACGACTTTCAGGAAAACCCCGAAACTGTATAAATATACCCGCATTTGTATTACGACCGAATACAAATGCAACTGAGACAAAGATATTATACCTACTCAATATAATACTCGGATCCGGCTTAAACCAAAGCCGACCAGTATTATCTGCCCGAAAAATAACACGTGCGTAAACGCACGTGCATTTTCCGAACCCTGCCATAAAACCATACGGCCTCTACAACGTTTCCCCCGAACTTGGGAAACTGTTTGTGGGGGACTCTAATGACTCGTCAGCACCCTGGCAGTGGGTTTAACCACAAACCGTCAGCGGCACTAGCTATGCGTAACGGCTGCCCATGGACTGACCTCAAGGGAAGCTGATGAGCGAACTCAAGGGAGGCCGATGAGTGAACTCATCCAGAAACCCTACTGAGCCTAACAGTGACTATGTATATACAGTCCGGTCCGTTCGTCAATGAGTATCGCATATCTGCCTAGGGGGCTAGCAACGTCAGACCACCAATAGCAGTATAAGTCGTGTCGGAGTGAAGCCTCAATACACCCTGAGATACTACTGGAGTGCCTACCAGTAAATCTCCTACCATGGCCATGGATTTGTGTAATGGCTCTCCTAGACACAGCACGATCTCGCCCCCAATACCGGGAGAGACGAATCCCCTGCCGATCCGCTCACGTGCCTCCATATGGCTCGGGACTGTACCCAAAAACTACCTGTTTGCACGACTCCTTTGAGCCGTGGTAGGGTAGAAATCAAAGCACAGTGGGAACTCACACGAGACAAATGACGACCTCAGGTCGATGAACTAACCTGTACACATGTCACCAGGGAACTGCTATCTGACGGTAGATATAATACTAACTAGCAGATTCCCGGCGAGTCCTGTCCGGTGTACTCATAACCCAATGAGCACCTGTATACATCTTAGGTGATCCAACTGACACCAGTGGCTTGTGAGACCGGCCACCGCCCCTCGTCGGGGTCTCGACTGTACACACTAGTCTACTCCGGAGTATCGATGCCCTGTCTCGAAACTCCCACGACTAGGGACCACAATTAAGGATATGCATATAAACTACCCAACTCTCACGTATATGATCGCCATCATACTGTTGGTAGTAAAGCAAGATCCTAAGGTCTCTATCAAAGTGTAACATGCAATCAGTCACCTGAACATGTACACGACTGATAAAGGCAAACCAGATAGCATACTATCATCTCGAGTAAGACTGTCCTACCGGTATAGGTCCTCCGCAATCATTGCAATCACGTACCTGCGATCCAATAATTGACTATGAGCGCACTATCTCCAACAATCTCCCACTTGCACTCAAAGCTAATATTGCGATGTCGACTACTCACAGCCCGTGTGAAACCGAACATCCAACTCCTCTACTAATCAGTTTCACAAAGCCCGTTTGTAAAACTATTGTGTTCGAGAAATAGCCTCAGTGAGTGGATCCGCCTAGAAGTATCTTTCTATATCTCTCTTAATCTCAAGTTCGCGGAGAAAACCATCTCCCGAATTGAGTAATACCTGTCTTAGAACATGTCTGGATATCTGATGGGACCTTAGTTCATAAATGAACTCCATATCCAAACTTCTTAGACTGAATCGATCACTGAACCTAATCAGTATCGGGCACCTTGCCACCCACAGTATCCTCTTGGACCACCTGTCCATAATACTGTCCCTCTTCGTCAAAGGGAAAAACTATAACTCTGACAATCACTCTGTCAACCATGTCACCTTTGAAGCCTGGAATGATAACCGTCTCCCGAAGGAGGCTGCCGTCATCAAATCCGTAGAACATGTACTTTTGTTCTAAAACTGCTTCCTTATGTTTCTCCAGGATTGGATTAATACAAACTTATTGCATCTAGTGCAAAACCAACATTTGGTGTGGTACTTGACATCTCATGATTGACTCAATTGCCTAAGCAAGTGATCTGCCAATCATGCACATCCCTCTCCCCTTTAGTCTGTAAGACACCTTTAGAGAGGGTGACTCCATCACCTGCAGGTACACCACCATGCTAGTAGTCAACTAATCTAAAAACCATTAGAATATCTGTCAAAGTACCCACATTGGGAAACTACCCAAATTCAGATCTAAAACCATAGATCTAGAAACCAGAATGTCAAATATTATATCCATATCCTGTTTGGAGAAACAACTGTGTGACGACCACAGTACAACCGATCGTAGTATAGGAATTTTACTTCCTACTCTGTGTATGTCATCCAGATACCATGACATCACACCCTACTACCTTTTTAACTGATCCATCCCTTATTCTGATTGAAGTCAAACCCATGACTGTCACATCAAAAATAGATGATCTATCTCCGCTATAACTGCTCAAGTCTATAAATAGACATAAGCTATTTGCCCACTATGCTTCTGCTGCTCCCACTGACTACGACAACCCTCCTACCGGGTCTCATATCCTGGAACAACAGTAGTGTCAAGTCTTGGTAGATAAGAACCTCCCTGTCACCGTCTCTGAGGCTACCGAAGTACCTCTCGGGCGTCTGAGGTTACCTACCATACCTGCGGAGTGGCTATTTGGAATGTCAAACCTGATTGAATGTATAGGTCCTATTAAATTTTCCGTAATCGTTCGCGGTTCTGGAATCACTTCCAGTTCTACCATACTCCCACTACTGTTTTCTGAAAAAGATCCATTTTTACTAAAACTGTGGCGAGTCAAGAACAATATCACTATTGATCTTCCAAATGGTAGAATATCAACCCTCGTCATAGCCAGGGTCAACCCACAAACAGCCATTACAGAAACGTGCCTTGAGTTATCCAGTGTCTGGTTTTAATCATAAGCTGGACAACTCCCCGTACCTTAATTTCTTTTAAGGTACGATCCATTCTATATCCAATATAGAAACTTTGGCACTTATTTAATTGGAACCAGATTCAATCCATGCAGCTGTCTCCAGTGCATATCAACTTAATGGAAAGAGGCTAATCAGCATTACTCAACTTAGGAATCCATCCAATTATGAGTACCTGAAAGAGAAATACGTTTCTCAAAACCATCACTATAATCTGAATACCAATCACAAGAATCTACATCTTCGATCTCTTTGAAGAATCCCGATACTTGTGATACCTGGTTCTCTACTTTATTCTTATACCCACAACTTCTCAAAACTTAGACCATGTATTTCTACGAAACACTCGTCTAAATACTAGAGAAGTTATAAGTAAACAGAACATAGTACGAGGACCTACCCCTTTGTCCTGATGGACACTGGACAACATACAATACTCTGTATAAGTCCGCTGAGTTGAACAACTCAAAACCTGTGCGTTGTAGGTGGAAAACTGTACCCTGGTGATTTCCTCAAATATCACCTATTACAACGAATTCCGATATAATGAGGATAATCACCTAATTCCCAATATCTTACTCCCACTCATCATCTGTAAAACCATACAGATATGAGAATGAAACCTGGTAAATACATACCCTTGGAGTAAGTGTCTAATCGGGAAAAACAGTTTTTCTTTAACAATGCACTGAAACATGAAAATGTTTCGTAGGGGTATCCTGGTATTCATAGCAATGCCTCTTCCATAATCCAATTCATGACTTCAACCGTATATCTCTTTGCCATCTCTCCAAATCCCCTTTATTTGTCTTTAGTCGTTACCTTCTGTACACCATCGTTAGGCTAAATGGTTTTCTTCCTTCCCTACCGTTCGGCACCAGCCTATGGTTTGGAAGAAGACTATCCAGTAAGCATAATAGGTGTACCCTCCTAAACCAAGGAGTACTCGCAACTGAGAGAAGGTGATGATAAAAGACAACTGAATAATACCTTATTCTTTTAAAGGTGAAATAGGAGTGGCGATGAAGTACGCGGTTTTGGTCGTGAATGATATCAGTCGCAATTTACTTTGCCATCTTTCTAATCCCTTTATTTTGTCTTTACATATTACCTTCTGCACACCCTACTTAGGCTAATTGGTTTTCTTCATTCCCTACCTTTCGGCACCAGCCTATGGTTTGGAATAAGACTATCCAATAGGCGTAATAGGTGTACTCTCCTAAACCAAGGAGCTCTCGCAACCTGAGAGAAGGTGATAATAAAAGACAACTGAATAAACCAATTCAATTTATCCTGAACCTGGATCCATCCTCGAAGAAGTCCCTTCGAGTTCGTATATAACCATACGATGGCTCTATCCAATGGAAGTGGATATCCGTAGTAATACGGGTGTTCTGAGAAATTCAAAGGGTAAAAGAAGAAGTGGCAATGACTTATGCAACTCAGACAATCCAAAAGCCAGTATTTTAAGAAGGTTCGGTCAACCTGGTCACTGAGTCATAGTCTAGGGTCGGTCAAAGGTCGCTGCCAAAGAGAGAGAGAGAAAAGAAACACTCTGCGTGCACTCTAACCTAGATCAGAATGGTCATCATTTTATCTAATCCGGAAACCTCCCACTGTCCTGTCAAATTCTCCTCCAAACCTAAAGAAGAATCAATCGGGATCACCCGAAGAGTAAACCAACTCATCAGTGGGAATCGGGATCCAACTCTCATCGCATGATAACGTGATGGAATGCATCCACGTTACTCATACTCCAGAAGGTATGCGCATACTTGGCAAGTTTCAGTTTCTTTAGAAACTCCTGATAAAGTTTTTGCCCCATGCTCTTATGATCGTGACTAAGGGCCAGCCCACCATAAGTCACATGTCAAGTTCTTCCCATCATTATCTTGTTAATTTGAACCCACCCGTACTCGCCCTTGACTAAGGGCCAACAAGGCTGTACGACTGTCCCAAACCAACTCATCTATCTATGCAACATGTGAACACCCCAGCAGCTACCAATCACTATGTCCTAGCTAAGGGCTAGACCAACATAGCTTGAATACTACTGACCATCCATATGAAATGACGGAGGGCTACGACTGGTTTTTGGCGAAAAACCTTTAGCGTAGTGAACTTGATATCGCTGAAGGAACCTGATAGCCTTTTAAAATATAGTGGCGAAAACCTTTTGCTAAAGAGGTCACTCCCGGTAAAGGGATCTCGGCTCTTTCCTCGTGGAATGAGGTGCAGGATATTCCACTGAATACCGCTATGCAAAGCAACTTGTAATCGACTATAGTAAAGTTATTACCCTGACGCAAACTTCTGCCCAAGGGGTCAGTCCCGGTGAAGGGATATCAACCCTTGCCCCGTCGAATGAGGTGCAGGATATTCCACTGAATACCGCTATGCATAACAAAAGAAAACGTCTTTGCAATAACACTTTTTAAATTTGTTCCAACAACTGTAAACAGGTTTGTTTTAACTTTGCATTGATCAGAATCAACGCAGTCCCATCATTTAATCACACCAGAAAAGAACGAAAATAACATCTACGTATATGCCATCCGCATTCGTCACTGGGTCCCGTCATCACTCGTTAGGTTACTTAACTAACGACAGAGCGGGGGCTGGACTAGCGCGGGTGTAAAACATATACAACATCTAATAGTATATAAACCAATATACAATAATCGCTCCAGGCGTGATAGTATGCAACATTACAGAAAAGTAATAAGCATCACAGAACAATACAGATAATCTGGGATCCCCGAGTTTCACAGAGCCGCTGCTGAAACTCGACGTTCCCCTGTCGTGTGGATAGCCTGTGCAATGAAACCTAGACCCCTACGGGTGCGGCAAGTTACCCGCCAAAACCTGAAGCGAGGCAGCCCCCTACAGCATAGTGAATGGACCACCCAGCACTTCACTGAATCCGGTAATCTTGGGCACCCCTCCTTGGGTCAACCTGTACCCCCTACGAGTGCGGCGAATAGTCTGCCAATTCTAGAGTGGGACCCCTCTGCCTCTCTAAGCCATGAGATGCGGACCCGTTGCCCCCCAGAACCCGGCTATCCGTGCACTCCGTCGCGGGGCAAAACCTAGTACAGTAATGAAAAATAGTACAATAGGTACATCGACCGCAACCTGGTCGTGCCCCAAAAGAATATTATACAACAGGCAGTGACGGCAGTCCACAAGTTGGACGCTCGCCCCGCAATATCAAATGTACAAATAAACACAAACTGTACTACCATTGCACACTGCTATCCACCACGACAAATCCGCAACATCACAGCACAACACATAACATCAACGCGAATGTCACGTTCGCAAACCCGTCTAAAAGAACTATAGCAATTAAACGCGGTTTACCGATCAAATGACATTCCCGGTCGGAGATATAATGTAAGCACTGTAAACTAACGTGTTTAAATTTCGATCGACCAAAGACCAAATATCAAAAAGTGGGCCCCACTGCTTATTGGTGAACAGTAACAAAACCTGGGCCAAAACGATATTTATCAAAAACCCCAAAATCAAACCAAGAACCCACTGTGAAAATTTGGGGCCACGAGCTCAATGCGTGGCCGCGGATGCGCGGTCAAACCATAGGTTTGACCGCGTTTCCGCGGCTGTCCCATCGAATCACGCGCCCAAATTTCTACGTCGTTCTAATAAAAGCCTGCACAGTATTCTGAGATGTGTAGAATAATTTTATCAGACCGTTTAAAAACAACAGAAACTGTCAAGTTGTAATTTTGTGATTTTTGATTTCCGGTCGGATCGATGTTTTAAACGCGTTAGCACAAGTTAGTATAGCAAAATGGTTAGGCTCTGATACCACTGTAAGTCTACGCTAGCGCCCCGGCAGTCTACAGACGCCAAATGCGGAACAAAAACTTTTTAACTGGCGATATCGTATACTTTAACCCGGATCTGCCATTATTGCTAAACTAACAAACTGTAAAGAGTGTAGAATGGTTATACCGAACGATCCGAGTCCTTCGTTCTTTAACCATCATCCCACGCTCCGTTGCGGCTGCTCCGATCTCGTCGATCTCTGATTCCTTCGTCGAGGTGGCACCACATGATCGATTCTTTAAACGGGCTCCCGCCTCTGACTCGAGGCAACTCGATCGTCAAGTTTGCTAAAAGAGACGACCAAGAATGATGTAGAGAATGAGTATATGACTTTGTCTCACTTCGTCCAAATCCGTGGACGATCGTTTAATGAAGTTGCCGTGGAAATCGGGTGATGGAATGAAATGAACCGTGAAATTCCATACACCGATAAAACCTATCATAATCTTTTCTAGCAAATGAAAACTCAAGTGAGAGAGTGAATGAGAGAGGAGGCCTTTCATTCATATATGAAGGAGGAGGGTGAGTGTAGGAGGAGATAAGGAGGTGACCATAAACCACCATCCTTATCATAATATGAACACATGAAAATATCAACATAAAGATCTTAACCAAAACAAGAATGTAATGAAACCAAAGCATGAGTCACTTAGCCTTGTCACAAATTCTAGAACCTTCTAGAAGCACGACTCACTCTCATCCAAGAAAAGATAAATCCGCCTTTAACCAAATGTTAAAAGACGGCAGATAGAAAACTGGAAACTGGCAACTTCCAAAAGTGATCCTGAAACGACTTTCAGGAAAACCCCGAAACTGTATAAATATACCCGCATTTGTATTACGACCGAATACAAATGCAACAGAGACAAAGATATTATACCTACTCAATATAATACTCGGATCCGGCTTAAACCAAAGCCGACCAGTATTATCTGCCCGAAAAATAACACGTGCGTAAACGCTCGTGCATTTTCCGAACCCTGCCATAAAACCATACGGCCTCTACAACGTTTCGCCCGAACTTGGGAAACTGTCTGTGGGGGACTCTAATGACTCGTCAGCACACTGGCAGTGGGTTTAACCACAATCCGTTAGCGGCACTAGCTATGCGTAACGGCTGCCCATGGACTGACCTCAAGGGAAGCTGATGAGCGAACTCAAGGGAGGCCGATGAGTGAACTCATCCAGAAACCCTACTGAGCCTAACAGTGACTATGTATATACAGTCCGGTCCGTTCGTCAATGAGTATCGCATATCTGCCTAGGGGGCTAGCAACGTCAGACCCCCAATAGCAGTATAAGTCGTGTCAGAGTGAAGCCTCAATACACCCTGAGATACTACTGGAGTGCCTACCAGTAAATCTCCTACCATGGCCATGGATTTGTGTAATGGCTCTCCTAGACACAGCACGATCTCGCCCCCAATACCGGGAGAGACGAATCCCCTGCCGATCCGCTCACGTGCCTCCATATGGCTCGGGACTGTACCCAAAAACTACCTGTTTGCACGACTCCTTTGAGCCGTGGTAGGGTAGAAATCAAAGCACAGTGGGAACTCACACGAGACAAATGACGACCTCAGGTCGATGAACTAACCTGTACACATGTCACCAGGGAACTGCTATCTGACGGTAGATATAATACTAACTAGCAGATTCCCGGCGAGTCCTGTCCGGTGTACTCATAACCCAATGAGCACCTGTATACATCTTAGGTGATCCAACTGACACCAGTGGCTTGTGAGACCGGCCACCGCCCCTCGTCGGGGTCTCGACTGTACACACTAGTCTACTCCGGAGTATCGATGCCCTGTCTCGAAACTCCCACGACTAGGGACCACAATTAAGGATATGCATATAAACTACCCAACTCTCACGTATATGATCGCCATCATACTGTTGGTAGTAAAGCAAGATCCTAAGGGCTCTATCAAAGTGTAACATGCAATCAGTCACCTGAACATGTACACGACTGATAAAGGCAAACCAGATAGCATACTATCATCTCGAGTAAGACTGTCCTACCGGTATAGGTCCTCCGCAATCATTGCAATCACGTACCTGCGATCCAATAATTGACTATGAGGGCACTATCTCCAACACCCTGGAGCAAGTGTCTAATTGGGAAATCGGTTTTCTTTTAACAATACACAGTGAAACTGGAACAATGAAATGTTTCGAAGGGGTATCTGGGTATTCCTAGTAATGCCTCTTCCATTATCCAGATTCACAACTGTAACCGTATATTTCTTTGCCATCTCTCTAAATCCCTTCATATGTCTTTAGTCATTACCTTCTGTATACCCCTTTAGGCCAAATGGTTTTCTTCCTTCCCTACCGCTCGGCACCAGCCTATGGTTTGGAAGAAGACTATCCAATAAGCATATTGGGTGTACTGTCCTAATCCTAGGAGCACTCGCAATGCGAGAGAAGGTGAAGATAAAAGACAACCGAATAAACCTTATTCTTATTTCTCCCGAACCAGAATCCATTCCCGAACTGGAACAATTCCTTTCGAGTTCGTATATAACCATACGATGGAGTATCAAAATAACTGTGGATCTTCGTAGTGATATGGAGTGTTCTGGAGAAATACAAAGGTGAAATGGGAGTGGTAATGAAATACTTGGTTTGGTTGTGAATAGCAGTCGCAATTTACTTTGCCCTCTTATTAATACCTTTATTTGTCTTTACTTAATACCCTCTGTATACCATCGTTAGGCTAATTGGTTTTCTTCATTCCCTACCAGTCGGCACCTGCCTATGGTTTGGAAGAAGACTATCCAATTAGCGTAATGAGTGTACTGCCCTAATCCAAGGAGCACTCGTAACCTGAAAGAAGGTAAAAGGAAAAGACAACTGAATAGTCATATTCGTTTTCTCCAGAACCAGAAACCATCCTCGAATAAATTCCTTCGAGTTAGTATATAACAATACGATGGTTTTATCCAATGGAAGTGGACGTTCGTAGTAATATGGGGTGTTCTGGAGAAAAGGGTAAAAGTAGGAGTGGCAAAGAGGTTTGCAACTCTGACAATCCAAAAGCCAGTGTTTAAGAAGGTTCGGTTAATTTGGTCACTGAGTCATAGTCAAGGGTCGGGCCATGGTCGCTGCCAAAGAGACAGAGAAAAGAAACACTCAGCGTGCACTCTAACCTAGATCAGAATGGTTATCACTTTATCTAATCAGGAAACCTCCTCCTGTAACGTCAAATTCTCCTCAAACTTTAAAGAAGAATTAGTCGGGATCACCCGAGGAGTAGACCAACTCATCAGTAGGAATCGGGATCCAACTATCATCGCATGATAATGTGATGGAATCCACTCACGTTATCACACTCCAGAAGGTATGCGCATATCTGGCAAGTTTCAGTTTCTTTAGAAACTCCCGATGTGATTTTTACCCCATGCTCTTATAACCTTGACTTTGGCCAACAAATTATAAGTCACATGTCAAGTTCTACCCGTCATTCTCCAGGTTAATTTGAACCCACCCGTACCTACCCTTGACTTTGGCCAACAAGGCGGTATGACTGTCCCAAACCAACGCATCTATCTATGCTGCATATGAATATCCAATTGCTACCAATCACCGTGCCTTGACTTTGGCCAACAAACACAGCTTGAATACTATTGACTATCCATATGAAATGACGGAGGGCTACGAATGGTTTTTGGCGAAAAACCTTTAACGTAATGAACTTGATATCGTTGAAGGAACCGGATAGCTTTTATAAAAATATACTGGCGAAAACCTTTGCTAAAGAGGTCACTCCCGGTGAAGGGATTCGACTCTTTCCCCATAGAATGAGGTGCAGGATATTCCAACTGAATACCACGATGCAAAGCAAAAGTAATCCACTATAGTGAAGTTATTACCCTGACGCAAACTTGTGTCCAAGGGGTCACTCCCGGTGAAGGGATCTCGGCCCTTGCATCGTCGACTGAGGTGCAGGATATTCCAACTGAATACCACTGTGCAAAACAAAAGAAAACACCCTTGCAATAGCAGCTTTTTGAAAAATTGTTCCAACAACATCAGAATAGGTTTGTTTAGCTTGCATTGATCCGAATCAATGCAGTCCCATCAATTGATCACACCAATAAAGAACGAAAATAATGATGTACGTATACGCCATCCGTATTCGTCTCTGGGTCCCGTCATCACCCGTTGGGTTACTTACCTAACGACAGAGCGGGGAATGGACTAGCGCAGATGCAAAACATATACAACATCTACTAGTATATATATCAATATATAATATTCGCTCAAGGCGTGATAAAATGCAACATCACAGAAATGTAATAAGCATCACAGAACAATACAGATATCCAGGATCCCCGGGTTTCATAGAGCCGCTACTGAAACCCGACGTTCCCCTTGTCGTGTGGATAGCCTGTGCAATGAAATCCTAGACCCCTACGGGCGCGGCAAGTTATCCGCCAAAACCTGAAGCGAGGCAGCCCCCTTCAACAACGTGAATGGACCATCCAGCACTTCACGGAATCCGGTAACTTGAGCACCCCTCTTTGGGTCAACCTGTACCCCTTACGTGTGCGGCGAATAGCCCGCCAATTCTAGAGTGAAGCCTCCTCCGTCTCAACGCCATGAGATGCGGGCCCGTAGCCCACTAGAACCCGGCTATCCGTATTAGTTATATGTATGCCCTAGAGGCCATTACTGTACATACGATGTATATTGTAGTGGGTGCTAGGACATATATAGGGAGGACTTTCTTGCTCGACATGATAGTATGCTATCTGGTTGTACTTTATCTTAACATGTACTCTGATTGTCTCTATGTTACATGTTGATAAAGCCCTTAGGAAATGTACTCGACTACTGGGACTATGATGAGATCATACTAGTGGGGCCATGGTAGTCGACGAGTACATCCTATCACTGTTCCTAGTCGAGGGTGTGTTGAGACAGGGCATCGATACACCAGAGTAGACTAGCGTATACGCATCTTGACCCATATGATGGGCGATGGATGATCCCATATCCATCGGTGTTTGACATCAAGGATGGTGTACGGATGCTCAGTGGAGACTGGGTACACTGGACGGACTCGCCGAGAACTCCCAGATGGTATTATACCATACGTCAGATGGCAGTTCTCCGGTGACACTGGTACAGAGTAGTCTGTTGACCCGAGATCGTCATAGAGTCTTGTGTGGTTCCCACTGTGCTTTGATTTCCATCATACCACGTCCAAGAGGGCGTGCAAAAAGGTGGCTTTTGGGTACAGTCCCGAATCACATGGAGGCAATGAGCGATAGGAGGGGATTCGTCTCTCCTGGTATAGGGAGTTGATGTTGTGCTGTGTTCGATTGGCTATAACCGGAAATCCCTGGCCAGGGTTGCTGAGATTTACTGGTAAGTGTTATCAGTAGTTTCTCGAACTGTTATAGACCTCATATCGACACGACTTATCGAGCTACTGGGGTCTGACGTTTACCACCCCTTGGCGAGATATGCGACATATCAGACGACGAGACAGAACTGTACGGGAGTGTTACTGTTTGGATTCACAGGAGAATGTACAGGCTTGCTTGTTGATCTTCTGAGCGCTCAATACCTGGGTTGCTGTTACGTTTAGCTGACCGCTTGCAGCTTGTGGGTATTTGATATGATCATCACCTACTGCCGGCATATTGACGATTCTTTAGAGTCCTACACAGAGGTTTCTTGACCCAGGAAAAACGGAGTAGGAGCACATATGTGATATGTGCGGGACCGAGGATAATGCGATATGTGATACCGTATTATATTCTCGCGATATTTGATATCATCCGGGTCATCGTATCAAGTGTTGATTCGATGGATCGGTACGGATAAATATTAGCCGGTTATATGCGATATAGCCGGATTGTCGGATCAAGTGTTGATTCGATAATTTAATGTATAATAATATATATGATATATTAAATTACATTAACTAATATTTGCTCACTAAAAGATTCTTTTTCTCACTCGGGTAATACATTGATATATATGCGATATATGTTAAATGTATTATTTTATTTTGTTATAATAAATATTGTATATGTGATATATAATATTGTAACATATTATAATTATTAATGCAACATGTTTAGAGGAGTTTAAACATGATTAGGGTTTGGATTAGGGTTAAACGTTCTAGTTGATTCTAGAAGCTTTACTTTGTCTTTGTTAAGATATTATGATAGATATTTCTTTTGACTCACCCTTTGACCTAACTCAAACCCTAACCCTAGTAAACTCTCTACAATGGTTACTACAACCATGGTTGCATAAATGATTATGATAACATTCATTCTATTCATCACAAAACATTATTCATCTTCTTCCTCCTTCATTCTTTCATGAAAAGCTTACTAGTTTTTCAAAAGGTGATGAATAAATATGAGAAAAAGATAAATAAAGAGAGCAAAAATCCTACTTCATCATCCTCATCTTCCCTTGCCATTTAGATGAGGGTGTTCACATCATTTCATGAGTGTTAGCTTGTGTTAAAGAAACTTCAAGGTAGATCATCTTAGTATCGAAGATCGGAAGCAAAGGTTGCGTCTTTCTCTTCGTGGAACCTCTCGAGAGTCCGGATCCCGATGATCGCAGCGAAGGGACCACAACACGGAGCATATGAAGTGAAGGACCGGATCTACAAAGGTTGTAATCCCTCTCACTTAGTGTTAAAGTGTTTAGCATGTTTGTTTTCGCCTAATCTCTAGTTTAAAGTTCCGTATTCGGGTTGTTCGGCACGGCTAAATTTTAAATCGGGCATGTTTGATGCCTCGTAGACCCTTGTGCGCGTGCCTAGTAACCCTACAGTGGTATCAGAGCCAAGCTAGAGCTTTAGGCGAAGTCTAGACGGAGTTTGAAGTCCGATCGAACCAAAACCCTAACCCGAAACATGCTCTCTGGAAATTTTCTAAAAATTGGGATTTTTCCACATTAAAAATGCTTAAAAAATTCAGCAGGGAATTCTAAGAATTACGGTGCAAAAATTTTTGGGTGAACAGTAAAAAGCGTGACGGAACCGCGGCAGAAGCAAGCCTTCTGCGGCGGTTCTGCGGCTAAATGATGACGTCACCCACTCAAGTTTGCACAGTAACTTCTTTTATTCAGTGCTGAGTTCTCTGGGAATTTTTAATATTTATTCTACAGTTGAGTTTTCTGGGGTTGTTTTGGGGATTCGGTGTTTCGATTGGAGTATCAAATTTTGTCTATGTGGTTTTCCGGATAACTTTTAGAAACTGTTAAAAAGTTCGAACGGATATCAATAACTCACTTTTTCCCCTGTCGGAAATTTTTTCAAAAGTTGGATTTTTTCTCGTGCTTAAGAACGTTCTAAGTCATGCAAGTAACTCGGTGGACCCTCTAGAAGACAACAAACCTGAACTCGATTATGTGACCGTCTTGAACTGGCTTTTGAACCTTAGGGTTTGGGGCAGTACGGCGTGCCACATGTGAGGCGTTGGTGTAACATTTCAAAAAAATAAAATATTATTTTTGGGAATTTTCATAATTTTTAATGAATATTTTAATAGTCGGTGTAATTAAATACCGATAAATGGTGAAAATTCTGGAGAAAATTATAGAAATTCTAAAATAGCTTATTTTGTGGACATATGCCATTTTGCAGTTTTTATGGTGGATTATATGGTATTTTAATGTTAATCGCGATTGAAAATCGCTAATTTGTATTTTTGGCTTTTTGTGCAAAATGTGCACATGACACTTCTACACTTGTTACACTTGTTCTTGTTTTGGACTCATGACAAGCCTAGGTTGAACCATGCTTAGATGACCATGGTGGGTTGAACCATTTGATTAGGTTAATTGGCTTAATTATGGACCTTTAGCCTTGTTAAGGGTAATTAGGTGGAAGTTGACTTGTGTAAAGGGGAGAGAGAGAGAGAGAGAGAGAGAGCCATGATGGTTTTGAGCATGCTAACATCTAATGGTAATGTAAGAGTAAGGGGGGGTTAACTTGAGGTTGTGCCTTAATCCAATGTTTCTTTCACACTCCCTCTCATTGATCACATCTCTCCCTTTCACTCACTCTCATCTCTCACATCTCTCACATTCACACAACACCACAACCCCAACTACAAAACCACATCAACCAAGCCACAGCAGCAGCAAGGAAAGAGAGAAGGCAGGTTGCAAGCAACAGCAACATGCAGCCACAATTACTTCAGCACAACTTCAGCTGCTGATATACCAAATCAGCCACCAATACAACACATCATCAACCCCAATTTCATCACATCAGCAGCCCCTAACACCTTAGCCCACACCTACACACTCCTATCAACCCTTCAGCCCCCAAAACCAACACTTCACCATTCAAAACAGCAGCAGCAGCTGCCACTGCAACAAAAGAAAAGAGAAGAAGAGATGGCTGCAGCAGCAGCTACAAAACCAGAACAGCTGCAGTAAACATCCCCTAGCCTCCTTGCAACATCACCACACCACCATACCCACACCAAAATCACAACAACTCACCACAACACAACACCAATGCTTCAGCAACAAAATAACTACCCTAGCAGTTTCAGTCCCAAAACAGTTCAGCTTCAGCACAGTTGCATCAGCAACACCAGCAGCTGCTACAGGAGCACTTCAGCAGCAACCACCCCTCCTACTTCCTTCATCTTCCCTTCTCCTACATTCTAGGACCCCCTGGAGGTATAGTCTCGCATCCCAACTCAGTTCTTGCTCATTTATGGTTAAATAGCTGAAAGTTACTGTTTTATTTGTGACATTGTGCTAGTTTAGGCAAATTTGAGTGAAACTTGACCTAGTTTTGGTTTTGATCGTTAGTATAACCTTATTAGGTGTTTTTGAGACTATTGTAACCAATATAACCCCAAATCTCTAGTTAGTTACCAGAGTTATTCGACTTGGCGTATTTTAGCGTTTTTGTCGATTTTGAGACCTTTCTGAGATCTGCTTTCACCCGGGGCCTCCTAGAGTAAAATTGACTTGGCAGAGAGCTGTGCAGGCACCCTGGAACCCCTACCCAAAGCCCTAGCCACCAATTCAAAACCCCGGCCGCAAATTTCATCCCCCTGGCCGCAATTTGCGGCTAGAGCAGTATAAAACTGCCTCGTTTTGCGTGCACAGCCCCTTTTTGATGTAAAATTGACCCCCGGTATGTCTAGTTTTGACTGTTTCCTGTTAGGGTAAAATCTGGGTTGATTTTCATGAGTTGGCGTATGATTTACGACGTGTTTTCGTATGGATTTTGGTATTCGATGATTCGTTTCTGTCGGGTGGCGTTCGGACATCGACGACAGTGGATTTTGGCTGCGTTTGCATACAAGGTCACAAGTTTTTACCTATGGGCGTAGTGTGCACCATTTTGGATTCCGACATGATTTTCATGAGTTTTAGCGTGTGATATCCTTGTAGGTACCCCACGTGGTGTCGGAGCGTTGGAGATGCAAACGGCGACATCGGCACCGGAACACATAACTAGGTGAGTAGATTTATATCTACGGGGAGAAGTCGGGTGGATGGCGTATAGCACCCCCGCAGTCCGAGGTGATGTATACGGATGTGTATACACACATACAATTATTATTTGTTGTTGGGATTATTATTGATGTTAAATGGATATTGGTATGTCGGATTGGTGAAAGGTTACGAAACCTTAGGGTATGGGGTGCACTACACTTGCACATACACACATATACATACTTGCATACATCATCTTTTCACATATGGTTATGGAATTCGTTATGGATAAGTGTTCACATGGGTTTGGGTTTATGTGATCATTACGGATTTGAGGATGATACTTGGGATTGATGTGAGTCGATGGTGATATGAAGTCATGATGTCGGTGATATGATAAAATTCATAATTAAGGTACATCTTGATACCTTAGTGGATTTTGGGAATGATGATGCCATAGTAATAGTGACATATATATTTTAGATGATCGACATGTGATTATGGTACGAGATAGGATGCGATATGTTATGATATGACAGGATATTGTGATAGGCCTCCTTAGGCGATGTACACTCTTTATGATGATATATGATGATAGTATCGGTTTTTACTAGACTGTCGATCAGTAGTTAGATCTTGATTACAGTGATGATGTTAGCGTTGTACTAGATGTAGGTCAGTACCCAGATTATGATGATCTTGATAAAGAGAATACTTGATGAATGACATGATAAATGTGATATTGACTCGTACCCAGATTGGGGATGCCGTACGACGGATTTACGTACGAGCTATAAATTGACGTTTGATCCGCACTCTTGATTTGAGAATAACTGATTATAGAGATATGTTATCGGATGTGATATTTTTGAGGCGGATCACCGACTATATATACCTATACGCATATCGACTCAGAGGTTAGGCGGTTTTCCCTTACCTGCTGTTAGCTTTAGCGCAGCCTTGTAGTGGTGTAGCTATATGACCTTTATGACATTAGATGCAGTTTAGCGATCATGGTGTTCAGTATTTCAGCTCCCGCATATTATTATTGTTGCTCTGCATCGCATACTGTTATGATTCATATTCTATTATTGATATCATGCTGCTAGGACACCAGCACCATTACCGATGATGCGTATGTACCACGTACACTTATTTGCTGTTGCACACACATCTTCATCGGTAATTGCCATGTCACGTACACTTAGAGAATATTATTGCCTGATTTAGCTTGTTAGCTAGTAGTGACATGATATTAGTGTACTTGCCATGTATACCAGCTTGACATTGTAGTTATTACTTGTCACTTCATGCATGCTGTTATTCACTATATGCTGCATTCATGGATTCTCATGCTTATTTTCATGATTTCACATGCTATTGATGATTTGGATTCGAGTTTCCATGAGATTTTCTGGATTTGGAGGAAAACCGCAACCCATATATATACTGCTTTCTCTCTTTTTAAAATAAATGCGGTTTTTCCATGATGTATGAGTCGTCCACCATGAGTTTTGCTGATAGATTTCGAGACCCGATTCGAGGAGGCGGATGAACCGTTTCGGGTACATGGTGGGCCCGGTGCGGTACCCCGGGGCAAGATTATCGCAGGAGATGGCGTTGAGCCTGGCAGGGGAGCACGACCGACCGGTGATATTACCCGATACGTCGGATATCCGGAGGATACCGTCGTAGTCATGAGATGGATGGTAGGGGCCGATCTGGACTGACGGCGCCCTAGATATTATGATTGAGACATTGAGATTTGAGATATTGAGGTACAGAGATATCGAGATATTGAGATTATGTTTTGTGCCGATGCTAGGCACTGTTTTATGCTGATTTTATTATGATACCTCATTTAAAATACAGAAATCTCACAAAGTTATGGAAGCAGTTTTCTTCAGTACATGCATTCTGTTTCATGCATTCATACAGCATTCATATGATATATTGTCACCTGATGCACTGATATGTACACATGGGTTTACACTTGGGTTAGATATTTACCCTAGACCTGGTTAGAGATTGCTGGTTATATATTTGAGGATTATATATATATTGATCGTATGACCTAGGATTGTGTCATACATGCGATTTTCTGTTCGTAGATCTTTTTCTACTCACGAGTTGGCAACTCACCCCCGTTGTGCCCCAGTTTCTTGCAGGTGTTGCCGTACAGGATTCATTACGGCTTTGTGGGCACTGTTCCTTTCGGGTGACTTGCTAGTAGGTGGGTTTTATTGTACCATACCCATCGTCATACTTTGTATATTATATTTCAGTTGTATCTAGAATTTCCATCAACCAAACTTGTACTTATTTGAGATAGAGACCAGTGATGTTTATTCTTTCGACCTTAGAGTCGTGCGTTATATTTCCATGGGTTCTTGCTGGTTGAGTTTCATTTCTGTTGTGATCCTCACCTTTAGGCGTTGTATATTATGTGCATACAGGTTGTTTGATTTGGTTCTTCCTATTCTCTACTACTTCACTTGGTTTGGATTTCTGGGTTCGGCTTACTTAGCTTACGTACGCCTTGAGACGTTCGTAGTATAAGTGCCGGTCATGCTCCGTACTTTCGGGTCGTGACAGTTGGCTTGACCCTTCTACGGCTGGACCATTGGTACTGTGGCATGTAATGGATGTTTTTAAACTGATTTCAAGTGTTGAGATATATTGGGGAAATCTTGGGTGCTTGATGATTCGATCGGAAAGTTTAACTTTTTCTATTTATCTGGAATGTGATACAATATTTGGAATCCACAGGTAGTTATGAGATAGCTGATTTGAATATTATAAACATAGCAGTTTAGTCTCAGTTGATCGGTTGCTATGGAATTTTGATGTGATCAAAAGTCCGTCGCAATCACGTAGCGTACGCGGATACTCGCCGGGTAAACTTAATAGACAGCCTCACTCCATAGCCCCGACCAAGTGACTGTAGGAGAACCCCGTCGCCGAAAGCATCCGTTTGGGTGCTCCCGGTAGTGGTGTTCCGCCTTGGTGCACTTCGTCGACGGTATCGGGGGTGCGGCCGTCTACTAAAGTTTGCGACGAGCATTCGATCAGGACGTCGGGAATCTTGTTGAATTGCCCGACTTGATGTTGAAAAGAGTTTTCGATAATGAGACTAAAATGCGGGATTTATAATTGTTAGGCATGTGATGTCTAAGGAAATCATTTGGTTAGGCATGCGATGTCTAAAGAGATTGCGGATTCCAACTGTTGTAGTTTTACATTTTCTTTTCTGTGACCGTAAGCGTGGTATGTGGTCTATCGCCGGCTTCGTTTCTATACATCAACGACAATCGAGATACGCATACTTGCTTACGTTGAAGATATGTGATATTATGTGTTGCTGTGATATGTTATATTGGATCGTCGCGTTTGAATAGCCGGGGGTTTTATGTGAGATGAGAGTTTTTTCTTTTTCATTCATGTAAAATTCATATGTATGTATTATTCTTTTATTAGGGCACTTCCAGGTAGCGGAAGATGTCACCGTTGTATATTATTTACTTTTCCGCATTAGGTAGACCCAAGGCGGGGAGCACAAGTAACCGGGTTCTAGGGTCCAGTGGGAGACCATCTCGAGGAGTCGAGACCGGGTCTCCTAACCCTAGAATTTGCAGTGTTACTTGCCGCTCTCGTAGGTGTCTAGGGATGTGGGTTTGGCTATTCATCGCGACCGTGGAATCCGTGTTTTATACAGGCTCGTATTGAAAACACGGACGTCCTAGTATATCCAATATTTCATATATGTTCTTCTGCTGCAATGTTCTGTGATGAGATCATATTACTGCCTGAGACGAATGTTTATATTTTATATATGTGAGATATATGTTATATTGCAGATTTCGTTTCAAAAGAGATGCTTGCGAAGCATAATTAAAATGGGACTTCATTAATGAGATTAATGAAATAAAAGAAACCTGAGATGTTGTAGAAACTTGTTTAATAAAAACTGGTAGCTACAGTTCTTGCTTTGCATAGCGGTGCTCCTTGTAGAACATCCAGCACCTTATTCGATAAGGAAAGGACCGAGATCCCTTCACCGGGAGTGACTCCTTTAGCAATAACTGGCAGATGCTACAAACTCGGTTTGTCTTTTGATTGCTTCTATAGTTCTTGCTTTGCATAGTGATATTTGTGAAATATCCTGCACCTTATTCGATGAGGAAAGGGCCGACGATCCCTTCACCGGGAGTGACCCCTTTAGCAAAACTAGAAAAGCCTAAAAAACACTCCATTTAAAACCACTCGATTCTACAACGATATCAAGTTCATTACGCAAAGGGTTTTCTTAAAAACCTGTCGTAACCCTCCGTCATTTCAGATAAGTCCTACTTAGTATTCGTGCTATGTTTGTTGGCCTCCGTCAAGGCGTAGTGTGCGGTAGCTGACTAGTATTTATCTGCTTATGCATATGATGCAGATTGGATTAGGGTAGTCGTGCGGCCTTGTTGACCTCCGTCAAAGGTCGTGCGGGTGGGTTTAATTCAATCAGGAAATGACGGGTTGAACTTGACTAGTAGCCTATGGTTTGTTGACCTCCATCAAGGTCATAGGACGCTAGGGGTAAAATATTATCGGGAATTTCAAGTGTTGAAATTTGCAATGAGATTGCTACCTTCTATGGGATAGTTGGATCCCGATACCCGCTGCGAGTAAGAGTTACTCCTGGGAGAGTTTTACACATTACAATTAGCCAATCAAGTAGGTGTCTTGAAAGGTGTCAACGGGGTTATGCCTCTGGGAAAACGAGGTTTACTTTAATTAGGTTCGTGCGAAAGCACGGGGGACCTCCCTCAAAGTACCGACACTGGCCTGGCTGAAAGATTGGCGAACTTGTAGCGTGTAATTAATCCCGGCTAGTCTTTCCTTTTAGGGTTTGAAGGAAGATTTGACAAAAACAGTGGGAGACATCCTGATTAGATATATTAGATAACCAATCTAATCTTCCAAGAGCATACGCTGAGTGTTTTCTTCTCTCTCTCTCCCCAGGTAGCGACCATATCACGCCTTAATCAAGATAATAAAACGGATATATTGACCGAACCCGCTTGCTATACTGAGCTGGGGAACGTTGGTCCCGCTCCAACTTATAATTGTTATAAGACAGAGCAGGAAATTGGGGATTACCAGAATTCCCGTGCCGCCCAAACAAAGAAAGTGCATGTTGATGCATCATCTTCGGGTGTGTTCATTACAGAGAACTGTTTCTCAGTATCCTTTACGTCTTGGGTATGAGATACCAGATCAGGATCCTGCATATGTAATCTGTTACATGGGCTACAGAAAGGTAGAGAACTGAGAACGGGTGATAAGTTTCATGAGACAGAAAACGGTGCAAGTGTTGCAGCCAAGTCTGTTGGTCACTATCACCCTGTATTACCAGAATACATTGATTCTGAACAAATGTTATTAGATACCGAACCTGATATACAAAATCATATCAGTCTCTTTATTAGTAAAGAAAGGATATAATTTTGTATTGTTGGATAATGTTTTGAACATTTCCTATATCAAGAGTTGATCGGTTCAGGCACGTTATCTAAAAGCATTGACGTTCTAAATCAAATTACAGTTCTTAGTATACGGAACACACACAAGAGGAAGAGTTCAGAAATGAACGGATCCTTCTTGAGGCATTGTAGACTAGGTCATATCAATGCGACCCGACTGGCTGAAGTTACATATAGATGCATATTTAAATTAGTTTGAATTTACATCTTATGAAACTTGCCGGTCATGTCACAAAGATAAGATGATCACAGCTCTGTTTATTGGAAACAGAGAAAGAGTTAGTGAACTTTTGGGATTGATACATGTATGATGTATGAAAGGTCCCCTGTCTACACATGCCAAGACCGGTTCTTTTTACTTCATTACGTTCTCTGATAATCTCTCAAGATTCAGACATGTGTTCCAGTTGAAACACAAGTCCGAACCTTTTGAGATATTCACAGAATATAAGTTAGAAGTAGAGAACCAAAATATGGGTATAAGTATTATGTCCTTTGATAAGATTAAGGAGGAGAATACTTGAGCACGGAATTCCTGGAGTATTCTAACGGAGAATGAGATTCTCTCTCAGCATTACTCCTCCGTATACACCATAGCACGATGGTATATTGGGGTGGAGCAATAGCACCCTATTTGATATGGTGTGCTCTATGATGAGTACTTCTGAGTTTCCTATTTCCTTTAGGGAGTTATGCACTTGTGAAGTTGCATACCTATTGAATAGGGTTCAAATCAAATCAGTTGCCTACCACTTCATATGTGATATGGAAAGGGAAGAGCCAATATCTTAAGTTTGTTAAGATTTGGGGTTGTCCGGCCTATGTCTAAAAGCAAAATCCGGACAAGCTCGAGGCAAGGTCTGTTATGTAGAACTGGAATGGTTCCAGCTATACAAACTGAAGCTGATAATTTGGTAGAACCAAAGGATTCAATAGTTTCCAACGAACCTCAGCCTCTCCGCCGATCTAGTAGGGTTCCTCACCCACCTGAGAGATACTTCGGTTTCTCTATGATAGTAGGAGCGAGGATTGCATCATGAGATGATGACCCAACTAGTTTCGAGCTGGCCATCAGGAGTGGGACTCTTTAAGAATGGCTGGATGCTTAGTGATCTGAGATGGAATCCTTATACACCGACAAAGTATGGACTTTGGTTGCTTTATCTGAAGGGTTAAATCCCCATCGGGAGCAAGTATATCTTGAGAAGATTACTTGGTGTACATGGAAAAGTTGAGACTTTCAAAGCTAGACTTGTTAAAGGTTTGCATCATAGACCAGGTATGGATTATGTTGAAACCTTTTCTAAGGATCTATGCTTAAGTCCATCCAGATCCTACTTGCCACGGCTACATACCATGACTACGATATCTGGTGGTTGGGTGTCATGACTGCTTTTCTAAGTGATGTTTTAGAAGAGAACGTCTATAAGTACACAGCCAGAGGGCTTCGTAGACAGTGGGAGCAGCGGAAACGTTTGCAAGATGTTTTATATGATAAAACAGGCATCGCGGAGTTGGAACATCTGTTTTGATATGGTAGTCAAAGAGTTTGACTTCATCAAAATGGTAGATGAACCTTGTATATATGAAAAGGTGGTAGGGAGTATGGTGATGATCCTCGTAGAGTACGTGGATGACATACTCTTGATAGGGAAGGAGTTTCCTATGCTACGCTCGGTCAATCTCCGCTTATCACAAGGATTCTCCATATAGGATCAAAGTGATACCTCCTAAATCCTAGGTTTTGGAATTATGAGATAGATCTAATTGGATGTTAGGAAACTCACTAGTATGTAGTGAGATGGTATCAATCGATCCTGGGGAGAATCACTGGAAAGGTTTCAGGGTGATAAGAACGACTGAATGTCAGTCGCAGGCATTGTCTATACCCTCAGTGGAGGGACGGTATGTTGGAAGAGTTCCAAGCTATATACCGTGACATACTAGACGATTAAAGGCAAGATACATCGTTACCAAGGATGCTACCAAAGAGGCAGTCTGGATATATATAAGTTCATGAGATGAACTTCGTTCCTACCATTGTGTGACAATAGAGTTGTGGCTTCAGCCAAGGAACTACCGTCCCATCAGAAATCCAGATATGATACTTAGGCAGTATCACCTGATCATGGAGATGGTTGATCTCCAGGGAGATCGAGGTTAGGAGAGTAGACACAGAGCACGACAGCGCGGATCCACTCACAAAGGCCTTTTTTCCCTGTAGAGACTTTTATGGGATGGTTGAGTATGAGATACTTCAACCGCAGCTAATTGTTGGGTATGCGATACCACAACAGATGGCCCTAGTGCAAGTGGGAGATTGTTAGTTATATGTATGCCCTAGAGGCCATTACTGTACATACGATGTATATTGTAGTAGATGCTAGGACATATATAGGGAGGACTTTCTTGCTCGACATGATAGTATGCTATCTGGTTGTACTTTATCTTAACATGTACTCTGATTGTCTCTATGTTATATGTTGATAAAGCCCTTAGGAAATGTACTCGACTACTGGGACTATGATGAGATCATACTAGTAGGGCCATGGTAGTCGACGAGTACATCCTATAACTGTTCCTAGTCGAGGGTGTGTTGAGACAGGGCATCGATACACCAGAGTAGACTAGCGTATACGCATCTTGACCCATATGATGGGCGATGGATGATCCCATATCCATCGGTGTTTGACATCAAGGATGGTGTACGGGTGCTCAGTGGAGACTGGGTACACTGGACGGACTCGCCGAGAACTCCCAAATGGTATTATACCATACGTCAGATGGCAGTTCTCCGGTGATACTGCCTAACTACACAAGACTCTACCCGAGATCGTCATAGAGTCTTGTGTAGTTCCCACTGTGCTTTGATTTCCATCATACCACATCCAAGAGGGCGTGCAAAAAGGTGGCTTTTGGGTACAGTCCCGAATCACATGGAGGCAATGAGCGATAGGAGGGGATTCGTCTCTCCCGGTATAGGGAGTTGATGTTGTGCTGTGTTCGATTGGCTATAACCGGAAATCCCTGGCCAGGGTTGCTGAGATTTACTGGTAAGTGTTATCAGTAGTTTCTCGAACTGTTATAGACCTCATATCGACACGACTTATCGAGCTACTGGGGTCTGACGTTTACCACCCCTAGGCGAGATATGCGACATATCAGACGACGAGACCGGACTGTACGGGAGTGTTACTGTTTGGATTCACAAGAGAATGTACAGGCTTGCTTGTTGATCTTCTGAGCGCTCAATACCTGGGTAGCTGTTACGTTTAGCTGACCGCTTGCAGCTTGTGGGTGTTTGATATGATCATCACCTACTGCCGGCGTATTGACGATTCTTTAGAGTCCTACACAGAGGTTTCTTGACTCAGGCAAAACGGAGTAGGAGCACATATGTGATATGTGCGGGACCGAGGATAATGCGATATGTGATACCGTATTATATTCTCGCGATATTTGATATCAGCCGGGTCATCGGATCAAGTGTTGATTCGATGAATCGGTACGGATAAATATTAGCCGGTTATATGCGATATAGCCGGATTGTCGGATCAAGTGTTGATTCGATAATTTAATGTATAATAATATATATGATATATTAAATTACATTAACTAATATTTGCTCACTAAAAGATTCTTTTTCTCACTCGGTTAATACATTGATATATATACGATATATGTTAAATGTATTATTTTATTTTGTTATAATAAATATTGTATATGTGATATATAATATTGTAACATATTATAATTATTAATGCAACATGTTTAGAGGAGTTTAAACATGATTAGGGTTTGGATTAGGGTTAAACCTTCTAGTTGATTCTAGAAGCTTTACTTTGTCTTTGTTAAGATATTATGATAGATATTTCTTTTGACTCACCCTTTGACCTAACTCAAACCCTAACCCTAGTAAACTCTCTACAATGGTTACTACAACCATGGTTGCATAAATGATTATGATAACATTCATTCTATTCATCACAAAACACTATTCATCTTCTTCCTCCTTCATTCTTTCATGAAAAGCTTACTAGTTTTTCAAAAGGTGATGAATAAATATGAGAAAAAGATAAATAAAGAGAGCAAAAATCCTACTTCATCATCCTCATCTTCCCTTGCCATTTAGATGAGGGTGTTCACATCATTTCATGAGTGTTAGCTTGTGTTAAAGAAACTTCAAGGTAGATCATCTTAGTATCGAAGATCGGAAGCAAAGGTTGCGTCTTTCTCTTCGTGGAACCTCTCGAGAGTCCGGATCCCGATGATCGCAGCGAAGGGACCACAACACGGAGCATATGAAGTGAAGGACCGGATCTACAAAGGTTGTAATCCCTCTCACTTAGTGTTAAAGTGTTTAGCATGTTTGTTTTCGCATAATCTCTAGTTTAAAGTTCCGTATTCGGGTTGTTCGGCACGGCTAAATTTTAAATCGGGCATGTTTGATGCCTCGTAGACCCTTGTGCGCGTGCCTAGTAACCCTACAATCCGTGCACTTTTACTTTCTGTACTAGGATTACCCCACCGTGGGGTGATCCTAGTACAGAAAGTAAAATATATACAACGGGTACATCGTCCTCAGCCCGGTCGTACCCCAAAAGAATAATATACAAATAGGCAGTAACGGCAGTCCACATGTCGGACGCTTGCCCCGCAATATCAAATGTACATATACAACCAAACTGTACTACCATTGCATCCAAGCTATCCACCACGAAAAATCCGCAACATCACAGCACAACACAAAATATCAACGTGAATGTCACGTTCGCAAATCCGTCTAAAATGGCTATAGCTGTTAGACAGGATTTACCGATCAAGTGAAATTCATGGTGGCAGATATAATGTAAATACTGTGAACTAACATGTTAAAAATTTTCGATCGACTAAATTTACCGAAGTGGGCCCCAAGTACAACTGCAGCACTCAAAATAATCTAGGCCCAAACAGAATATTCCAAAAACCCTATTTCCATGTCAAAAACCCACTGTAAAAATTTGGTGCAGTGAAGGCACAGAACGGCGGTGGAACCGCGGCCAGAAGGGGGTTATGGCCGCGGTTCCGCGGCGCTTCCGTACGATCATGCCATCAAATTTTCACAGAATGCTTAAAAAACCCTGCTCGTATTTTTACAATGTACCAAATAATTTTTAGAGCACAGGAAAAATTAGACAGAAAGTGCGACATGGAAATGCGGTTTTTGGAAAATCCGTTCGATCGAACTTGTTAACACGTTAGAGCAAGCTAGACTAGGTTAATGGCGTGGCTCTGATACCAGTGTAAGTGCACGGCAGCGCCCCGGCCGTCTATCCGAGGCCAAAATGCGGAAATGATACTTTTCTTTAACTTTAAAACTGGCGCTACCGCATACTAAAAACCCGGATCGGGCCATTAACCTACTCCTAGCAAACTAGAAAAAGGGAAGAAAGCTATACCGAGCGATCCGTGTCCTTCGGTCTTCGGCCTCCATCCCGATTTCCTCGCGGAATCTCCGGTCTTCATCTTCTCGCCGGAAAGGGCACAACACTGCCGGGTTCTTTTACGGGCTCCCACCTCTGGACCGAGGCAACTCGGACACGAAGTTGGCAAGCCGACGTGTCCAAGAATGCTGTAGGCTACGTGTAGAATGGTTTGTTTCATAGGGTTGTGAAGTTGCCATGTTTTGATGGAGGTAAAAAAGAAGTTTGGAAGAAATGGTGCTCTCATTTTTCAAGCAAGGAAAATGAAATGAGATCAAATTCCTCTCTCCAAAAATCTCACACCCCTCACTCTAAATGTGGCCGGCCCCTTGACAAAAAACGGTGGAGGAAAAATACAATAATGAAGCAAGTGGGAAATGTGTGATAAAGAGGAATAAAGATCACATCAATTTCTAATCTAATCCTTTCACAAAGCTCATCTCATAAATGCACACCATGATGAGAACAAGAAAGGCATCAAAGATGCTAGAAGTCTCATGAAACCTCCATTTACAAATAAAACCCTCCACTTATCAAATTTGCACATTTGCGAAAAGAACCCCCTCCATCAAAGGAATTTCAGCCAAGACGGAAGAAAGGAAAACTGGCTGAAACGGAACGGAAACTGGTAACTTCAAAAAAACTGATCCCGTAATAAATTACAGGAAAACCCCGCGACCGTATATACATACCCGCATTTGTATTCAGACCGAATACAAATGCAATGAGACAAAATCTACACTGTACAATACTAGGATCTGGTTTAAACCAAAGCCCGCTAGTATTATCTGTCCGATCATGATCCGTGCAATACCGCACGGATAAGATCGAACCCTGCCATATCTCCTTTCGGCCTCTACAGCGTTTCGCCCGAAACTTGAGAAACTCTCTGTGGGGGACTCTAAAGACTCGTCAATACTTTGGCTGTGGATTTAACCACTAGCACGTCAGAGGTATTAGCCATACGTAACGGGCTACCAGGTATTGACCAAAAGGGACGTCGATGAGCGAACTCATCCTGACACCATACTTAGCCTGTCAGTGATAATATCCGTACAGTCCGGTTCGTTCGTCTATGAGCATCGCATGGCGGGCCTATGAGGTTGGTAAAAGTCAGACCCCCAAAAGCGGTACAAGTCGTGTTGGAGTGTAGCCCAGAACACCCTGAGATACTACTGGAATACCTACCAGTAAATCTCCTGCCTTGGCTAAGGACTTCGTGCAATGGCTCTCCTAGACACAACATGACCTCACCCCCAATACCGGGAGAGACGAACCCCTGCAGATCTGCTCACTGCCTCCATGTGGCTCGGGACTGTACCCAACTAAAACCTGTTTGCACGACTCCTTTGAGCCGTGGTAGGGTAGTAATCAATGTACAGTGTGAACTCACACGAGACAAATGACGATCTCAGGTCGATGAACTAACCTGTACACATGTCACCAGGGAACTGCTATCTGACGTCTGGTATAAGACCAACTAGCATGTTCCCGGCGAGTCCTGTCCGGTGTACTCATAATCGAATGAGCACATGTATACATCTTAGGTGAACCAACTAACACCAGTGGCTTGTGAGACCGGCCACCGCCCCTCGTCTGGGTCTCGACTGTATACACTAGTCTACTCTGGAGTATCGATGCCTTGTCTCGAAAACTCCCACGACTAGGGACCTTTTAAGGATGTGCTTATAGACCCCAGCTCCCACGTATATGATCGCCATCATACTGCTGGCCTTAAAGCAAGAATCCTAAGGGCTCTATCAACGTGCAATAGTGACCTGTAAAGTCACCTGAAACAGTACACGATGATAAAGATAAACCAGATAGCATACTATCATCTTGAGTAAGACTGTTCTAACGGTATAGGTCCTCACTCAATCATTGCAATCATGGGCGTGTGATCCAATAATTGACTCTGAGGGCACTATCTCCAACAAAAATTACATCAAAATTATTTATTACATGATTTACATAGGGGGCCGGCCGCTTCATGTTCGGACCCGACCTGGGCGTGGGCCCACTTTATCCGGGCTTGGGCCCACTTGGCTTAGGGGTTGACCATGAATTTGACTTGGTCAACCGGGATGCAATTTTCGACCCCAACAAAGTGCCCCCCATCAATAAATACACACTAAATATGTAGGTCGTGTGCATGAAATTGATGGATCTTCTTTCGCGTGGAGGCGACTTGCTTTGGTTCCCACTTTTTGGGATGCACTGCCCTTTTTACGACATGGACGGTCGACGCTTGACGTGTGTCCGTTACGGAGTGTCGCTGGTCGACGTATCTCCAGTACGGAGTGTCTTTGGTTGACGTTTCCCCATCACGGAGTGTCTGTGTTGGACGTTTCCCCGAGACGGAGTGTCGGCTGACTGACGTGTCCCCGAGATGGAGTGTCTGCTGGCTGACGTATCCCCGGCACGGAGTGTCTGCTTGACGTTTCCCCATTACGGAGTGTCGCTGGTTGACATGCCCCCAGTCACGTAGTGTCGGTTGTTGACGCGTCCTCGGTACGGAGTTTCTGTGGTTGACGTTTCCCGGCGTGGAGTGTCGGCTGGTTGACGTGTCCCCGAGGCGGAGTATTGACTGGTTGACGTATCCCCGAGACGGAGTGTCTGTTGATGTTTCCCCGTTACGGAGTGTCGTTGTTGGACGTTTCCCAGAGACGGAGTGTCGGCTGACTGATGTGTCCCCGAGACGGAGTGTCTGCTTGACGTTTCCTCGAGGCAGAGTATCGGCCGGTTGACGTGTCCCCGAGACGGAGTGTCTGTTGTCGATGTGCCCCCGGCACGGAGTGTCTGCTTGATGTTTCCCCCAGGCGGAGTATCGACTGGTTGACGTATCCCCGAGAAGGAGTGTCTGCTGACATTTCCCCGTTACAGAGTGTCGTTGTAGGACGTTTCCCTGAGACGGAGTGTCGGCTGATTGACGTTTCCCCGAGACGGAGTGTCAGCTTGACGTTTCCCCGAGGCGGAGTATCGGCCTGTTGACGTGTCCCCGAGACGGAGTGTCTGTTGTCGATGTGCCCCCGGCACGGAGTATCTGCTTGACGTTTCCCCGAGGTGGAGTATCGGCCGGTTGACGTGTCCCCGAGACGGAGTGTTTGTTGTTGATGTACCCCCGGCACGGAGTGTCTGCTTGACATTTCCCTGAGGAGGAGTATCGACTGGTTGACGTATCTCCAAGACGGAGTGTCTGCTGAGGTTTCCCCGTTACGGAGTGTCGTTGTTGGACATTTCCCTGATGCGGAGTGTCTGTGTTGGACGTTTCCCCGATGCAGAGTGTCGCTGGTTGACGTGTCCCCGGTACGGAGTGTCTGTGATTGACGTTTCCCCGGTGCGGAGTGTCTGTGGTTGACGTTTCCCCGGCGCGGAGTGTCTCTGTTGGACGTTTCCCCGAAATAGAGTGTCGGCTGACTGACGTGTCCCCGAAACGGAGTGTCTGTTGTCCGACGCAGAGGTCGATGTTGGAATTGGTTGGTTTGATTTATTTGATTTGAGTTGACATTAGCATCGCTACACTAGAATATGGTACCAGGAGCGAATCATCATCTGTCTTTGAGTGGATTTGGGAATTGGTTTTTTTTTTTGTCGGCATCTGCATTGCTGCACTGGAATAATGCCAGGAACAACTCATCATTTACCCCCGGAGGATTTAGGAATTGGTTTTTTTTGTTTGGCATCTGCATTGCTGCACTGGAATAATGCGAGGAGCAACTCATCATTTGCCCAGGGAGGATTTGGGAATTGGATTTTTTTTTGTTTGGCATCTCTATCGCTTCACTGGAATATGGTACCAGAAGCGAATCATCATTTCCGCTTGCTTATTTGGAAGAGATGGCTTAGGAGACAGGTTTTAGGACCCTACCACCTAAGACTTTTCAATTTTGTGAGTCGTAAGGGTCTCACAAAGCATTTTCTCCCTACGGGTCGTAAGGATCCCGTAGGTGTATTTTCTCCTTAAGAGTCGTAAGGATCTCACGCGGGAATTTTCTCCTCACAAAGTCGAGTGGACTTTATGAGTGCATTTCATCTCTTTTTCACGAGTTTGCGCCCTTTCGGGTTTTCACAAACTCGTCGGCAGTCCTGCTGTTTTTACTCACGGAGCCCTTTCGGGTTTTCATCCGTTCCCATTTTGCTTGTGGACATACCCTTTTTTTATTTTATTATTATTTTTGGTGGGAGTTTGAATGTGGTCTCACCGGTAGGACATGGGAGGGATTGGGGTTGTTTTACGCCTGTGGATTGTATACGGTTTTCCAGGATGTATGATCCAGACCGTAGGGCCGGAAAAATTTCGGGACTTTGTCGGCGTCTGCATCCCTGCACTGGAATATGGTACCAGGAGCGACTCATCATTCGCCGTTGGGGTATGGGATTCGGAATTTGGTTGGCGTCTGCGTCGCTGCACTGGAATATGGTACCAGGAGCGACTCATCATTCGCCATTTGGGGATTGGGGAGCGATGGCTTAGGAGACAGGTTTGGATCCCTATCACGTAAGGCTTTTCAATTTTATAGGCCGTGAGGGTCCCAGAAAAGCATTTTCTCCCTACGGGTCGTAAGGATCTCGTAGGTGTATTTTCTCCTTAGGAGTCGTGAGGACTCCCAAGTGTGTTTTTCCTTTGTGAGTTGTAAGGATCCCACGAAGGTTTTTAAAGGTTTACCTAGCACCTCATGAAGGGTTTGGAAGCATCACATGTACCAAAGGTAGAGTCTTTAGGGTGCTAAGTTAACAATCATCGGATCGTGCCTAGAAAATTAGGGTTTCTAAAATTTTCACATCAACATATGAAAGAATAGATGGGGTTTAGAGAGTACAACCTTTGTAGCTCCCTACGCTAGACTCCTCGGCTACTTGGGGTTTGAAAAAGCTTCGCTTGAACTCCTCGAGGTCACCGATGATCCTCCCGGAGTCCGCTTTGTCCAAGCTTGCAACTTTATCCGATCAAGTGAACGAAATCAAGCTAACACTCCAAACAAGTGGGCTAGACTTGTGTAGAATGGTGTTGTGGTTCTCTTTCTCACTTCAAAATCCTAACTTGATGAGTATTATGCTCACTTGAAAAATCTAGAGAGCAATGGAAGAAGGAGGAAGAAGATGATGGCTTTTAAGAAGAAGATAAGTTCAACTCTTGAAAAGAAAATGGAAAATATATCAATATATATTTTCCTCTTCTCTTATCAAACCATGGTTAGGATATTATTGAATTTGAGTTAAAAACATAAAAGGAAAAGTAATCCATGGTCAAAGGGTGGGTGAGAATGGTTATGTCAAGAAGGATGTAGAAACTTGTCATGAATTATCTTTTCCTTTTTCCATTTTTGTTTTAACCAAAAATCAAATAATAATCCAAATGAAAACCCATGGTGTGAGTCTTATATTGCCACCATTTTCTTTGTATAAGCAACCATGAAGGATGTATGTATGTATGTATGTGTATATGTACATCCACATGTGCTTGAAACAAAAAGAAGGCATACATGCATGCATACATCCATCAAACTCAAGAAAGGATTTCAAGTGAGAATCTAATGGTTAAATGATAAATCAACACTTGATTTATCAATCTGGCCATATCACATACGACCCCTACCAAAAGCAAGCCGCCCGATCAATATACGGTATCCTATACGCGCATTTTAATCGGGTCCATGCGCATATCGCATACGCGCACCACACGTTTCGCCTGGACTAGGAAACTCCATTGTGGGACTCTGAGACTCGTCAATACGCCGGCAGTGGGTGATGATCATATCAAGCACCCCCAAGCCGCAAGCGGTCAGCTAAACGTAATGGCCACCCGGGTATTGAGCGATCAGAAGAGAACAAGCGAACCTGCTACAACTCCCGTCGAGCCAACCGGCAAAACTTCCCGTATAGTTCGGTCTCCTCATCTGATATTCGCATATCAAGTCTAGGGGTGGTAAACGTCAGACCCCAATAACCGATAAGTCGTGCCGATGTGAGGCTCATAACGGGTCGAGAAACTACTGGTAACACTTACCAGCAAATCTCTGAATCAGCCTTTGCGAGGGACTTCCCTGTTATGGCCAATCGACCACAACGCAATATCAACCCCCAATACCGGGAGAGACGAAACCCCTCCTATCGCTCATTGCCTCCATATGACTCTTGACTGTACCTAAAAACCACCATTTTGCACGCCCTCATGGACGTGGTAAGGTGGAAATCAAAGCACAGTGGGAATCACACAAGACTCTATGACGATCTCGGGTCTACAGACTAACCTGCACAAGTGTCACCTGAGAACTGCCATCTGACGTGAGGTATAATACCATCTGGGAGTTCTCGGCGATTCCGTCCAGTGTACCCAGTCTCCACTGAGCACCCGTATACCATCTCTGATTTCAAACACCAATGGATATGGGATCATCCATCGCCCATCTGATGGGTCGAGAAGCGTATACGCTAGTCTACACTGGTATATCGATGCCCCGTCTCGATACACCCATGACTAGGGACCTTGAAGGATGTACTTATGGACTACCATGTCCCTACTAGTATGATCTGCATCATAGTCCAGGTAGTCAAGTACCCATCCCAAGGGCTTTACCAACAGGTAACTATAAGACAGTTTAAAGAGACTAGTATACATGTTAAGATAAAGAGCAACCAGATAGCATACTATCATATCGAGCAAGAAAGTCATCTCTATATATGTCCAAGCATCCAATATAATATACATCATCTGTACAATACTGGCCACTAGGGCATACATACAACTAAAAATCTCCCACTTGCACTAGGGCCAGCTGCTGTAGTATCGCATACCAAGCATCCCGAAGAGTCTCTCAAACTGTATTTGGGGAATGGCCTTCGTGAGTGGATCCGCTGTGTTGTTCTTCGTGTCAACCCTCCTGACCTCGATTTCCCGGCGATCAACTATCTCCCGGATCAGGTGATACCGCCTCAGAATATGCCTAGATCGCTGATGGGACCTAGGTTCCTTGGCCAAAGCCACCGCTCCATTGTTATCGCAATACAAAGGTATTGGATGCTCAAGGGATGGAACCACTCCAAGTTCAGTAATGAACTTCTTGATCCAGACAGCCTCTTTGGCAGCATCGTTGGCAGCGATGTATTCAGCCTCCATCGTCGAGTCTGCTACGGTTTCCTGCTTGGAACTCTTCCAGCTAACCGCCCCTCCGTAAAGGGTAAAGACAAATCCCGACTGCGACTTGGAGTCGTCCTTATCACTCTGGAAGCTCGAATCGGTAAAGGACTCCACTTGGAGTTCTCCGTTACCATACACCAAGAGCATCTCTTTAGTCCTTCGTAAGTACTTAAGAATGCTCATCACAGCTGTCCAGTGACTCTTTCCAGGATCAGCTTGATACATACTCACTACACTTAGTGAGTATGCTACATCGGGTCTGGTACATAGCATCGCGTACATGATAGAGCCTACAGCCGAAGCATAGGGTATCCCTTGCATGCGAGCTCTCTCCAAATCTGTCTTGGGAGACATCTCTTTGGAGAGAGTGACTCCAGAGATCGTGGGTAAGTTCCCACTCTTGGATTCTTCCATACTAAACCTCTTTAGTATGGTGTCAATGTACCTGGACTGGGACAATCCCAATATCCGCTTGGATCTATCTCTATAGATCCTGATTCCCAATATGCAGGAGGCATCACCAAGATCTTTCATTAAGAATCTTTGTGATAAGAAGAGCTTGACCGATTGCAGCATAGGAATGTCATTTCCTATCAAGAGTATATCGTCCACGTACAATACGAGGAAGACAACCTTACTCTCTGCCACCTTCTTGTAGATACAAGGTTCATCTGGGTTTTTGACGAAATCAAACTCTTTTATAACGACGTCAAAGCAGATGTTCCAACTCCGCGATGCTTGCTTTAATCCATAAATGGATTTAAGCAGCTTGCACACCTTCCCGCTGCTCCCACTATCTACGAAGCCCTCTGGCTGAGTCATGTACACGCACTCTTCTAAATCACCGTTTAGAAAGGCGGTCTTAACATCCATTTGCCAGATTTCGTAATCATGATATGCAGCGATGGCAAGCATGATCCGGATGGATTTAAGCATAGCCACTGGAGAAAAGGTTTCGTCATAGTCTACACCTGGTCTTTGACGAAAACCCTTTGCAACAAGTCTAGCTTTGAAAGTCTCCACTTTCCCATCTACACCAAGTTTTTTCTTGAAGATCCACTTGCTCCCCATGGGTTTTACCCCTTCAGGAGCATCTTCCAAAGTCCATACATTGTTGGTGTACATGGATTCCATCTCGGACCGCATAGCATCCAGCCATTTCACTGAGTCCCCACTCGTGATGGCCTGCTCGAAGCTAGTTTGCTCATCATCCTCCATGATGCAATCCTCGCTCCCACCATCCATGAGAAAACCATAGTATCTCTCAGGTTGGCGAGGAACCCTACTAGATCGGCGGAGAGGCTGAGTTTCGTTGGGAACTACCGAATCTTCTGGTTCTACTAAATCTTCAGTTGCAGTTTGTGTTTCTGGAACCTCTTCCAGCTCTACCACTTTGCCACTAATTTCTTTTGCAAGAAATTCCTTTTCCAAAAAGGTGGCATATTGAGAAACAAACACTTTTTGTTCTTCAGCGTGGTAGAAAAAATATCCTTGGGAATTCGTAGGATATCCCACAAACTTGCAAAGAACTGACCGTGCCACGAGTTTGTCTGGATTTTGCCTTTTGACATAGGCCGGACAACCCCATATCTTAACTCGTTTAAAATATGGTCTCTTCCCACTCCATATCTCATATGGTGTGGTAGGTACAGATTTAGATGGAACTTGATTCAATAGGTATGCTGCTGTTTCCAGTGCATATCGCCAAAAGGAAATAGGTAACTCAGTTGTGCTCATCATAGAGCGCACCATATCTAATAGGGTGCGGTGCTTCCGTTCTGATACACCGTTGTGCTGTGGTGTATATGGAGGAGTCAGCGGAGAGAGAATCCCATTCTCTTTTAGGAAGTCCAGGAATTCATTGCTCAAGTATTCACCTCCTCGATCAGATCGAAGGACCTTAATACTTTTTCCAGTTTGGTTCTCGACTTCTTGTTTATATTCTCTAAATTTCTCAAAAGCTTCTGATTTGTGTTTCATCAGGAACACATATCCGAATCTAGAGAGATCGTCAGTGAATGTAATGAAGTACGAAGAACCATCCCTGGCATGTGTAGACATGGGGCCGCATACATCATCAGTCCCAAGAGTTCGGTAACTCTTTCTCCTTGTCCCGTAAACGGAGTTTTGGTCATTTTGCCTTTGAGACATGACTGGAAAGTGTCATAAGATGAAAATTCGAACGGTTTCAAGTATCCATCCTTATGCAACTTAGCCAGCCGTGTCGCATTTATATGACCGAGTCTACAATGCCACAAGAAGGATTCGTTCAGTTCTGAACTCTTCCTCTTGTGTGTGTTTGTTATGCTCAGAACTGTTGATTGATTTAGAACATAAATGCCATTGCACAACGTGCCTGATCCAACCAACTTTTGGTTACGGAAAATGTTCATAACATTATCCTGTAATACAAAATTATATCCCTCTTTACTCAACAAAGAGACCGATATAATGTTGCATATCAGGTTCGGCATGTAATAGCATTCGTTCAGAATCAATGTGTTACCAGTTGGTAATGTAAGGTGATATTCCCGGACAGTATTAGCTGCAACAATTGCACCATTTCTAACTCTTATATATTTATCACCTTCTCCAAGTTCTCTACCTTTTCTAAGCCCATGTAACTGATTACATATATGGGATCCTGACCCGGTATCTAATACCCAGGACGTAGGGCAGATGGAGAAACAGTTCTCTGTAACGAACACACCCGAAGAAAATGCATCAACATGTACTTTCTTCATTCGGGTGGCATGGGAATCCTGGTATTCCCCTATGTCCTGTTCATTCCTATAACTCTTATAAGAAAGAACGGAACCACCGTTCCCCAGCACAGTATAACTTGCGGGTTCGGTCAATACATCTATATTATTATCTTTATTAGGGCATGACATGGTCGCTACATGGAGAGAGAGAGAAGAAAACACTTTAGCGTATGCTCTTGCAGGATTAGATTGGTTATTATCTTATCTAATCAGGATGGCTCCCACTGTTTTTATCAAATCTTCCTTCAAACCCTAAAAGGAAAAACTAGACGGGATTAATTACACCCTACAACTTCGCCGATCCTTCATCCAGGCCTGTGTCAGTACTTTGAGGGAGGTTCCCCGTGCTTTCGCACGGACCTAATTAAAGTAAACCTCGTTTTCCCAGAGGCGTAACCCCGTTGACATCTTTCTAGACACCTACTTGATCGGCTAATTGTAATGTGTAAAACTCTCCCAGGAGTAACTCTTACTCGCAGTGGGTATCGGGATCCAACTATCTCATAGAAGGTATGCAATCTCATTGCAAATTTCAACACTTGAAATTCCCGATAATATTTTTCCCCTAGCAGCTATATGACCTTAACATAGTCAACAAATCATATGTGCTAGTCAAGTTCAACCCGTCATTTCCCGATTGAATTAAACGCACCCGTACGACCCTTAACATAGTCAACAGAGTCGCACGACTACCCTAATCTGATCGCATCATATGCATATACAGATAAACACTAATCAGCTACCGCACACTATGCCTTAACATAGTCAACAATCGTAGCACGAATACTAACTAGTACTTATCTGAAATGACGGAGGGCTACGACAGGTTTTTCTGAAAACCTATTGCGTAATGAACTTGATATCGTTGTAGAATCGAATGAATTTTGAAATGGAGTGTTCTTGAGGCTTTTCTAGTTTTGCTAAAGGGGTCACTCCCGGTGAAGGGATCGTCGGCCCTTTCCTCGTCGAATGAGGTGCGGGATATATCATATATATCACTGTGCAAAGCAGAAACTATAGAAGCAATCAAAAGACAAACCGAGTGTGTAGCATCTGCCAGTTATTGCTAAAGGGGTCACTCCCGGTGAAGGGATCTCGTCCCTTTCCTCGAATAAGGTGCAGGGTATATCATATATACCGCTATGCAAAGCAAAACTGTAGCTACCCTTTTTATTTTTAAAAAATTGATTTTACAACATCTTTTAGGTTTCTTTTCTTTCATTAATCACATTAATGAAGTCCCGTCATTTAAGTCACCTAAACATCACAGATAAATACGACGTACACTTTTGCCATCCGCATTCGCCTCGATGTCCCCTCGTGCACTGTTAGGTTAGGTAACTAACGACGGAGCAAGGCAGGGCTAGTGCGGGTGCAAAACATAAGTAACGTCTATATAATATATCATATATACTATATACTGTATCCATCAGAACATATCAAATGATCACATCACAGATATCGCAGCAGAAACATAGATATAATATGGGATATACTAGGACATCCGTATTTAGTATTTAGCCAGCAATAGAAAATACGGATTCCACAGTCGCGATGAATAGCCAAGCCCATACCCTGGACCCCTACGAGAGCGGCAAGCGACCCTACCAATTCTGGAGTTTAGGAGACCCGGTCTCGACTCCTCGATATGGCCTCCCACTGAACCCCAGAACCCGGTCACCCGTGCTCCCCTCCTTGGGTCCATCCTAATGCGGAAAAGTAAATAATATACAACACAGGTGGCATCGACCTCAACCCGGAAGTGCCCCAAATAAAAGAATATTACATTACATTTGAATTTACATGAATGAAAATATTAAACTCTCATCTCACATAAAACCCCCCGGCTATTCAATTGCGACAATCCTGCACATCATATTTCAGCAACACATAATATCTCATATCATCAACGTAAGTAAGTATGCATACACCGATTGTCGTCGACGTATAACAACGACAATCGGTAAATACATACTACACTTACGGTTACAGAAAAGAAAGTATAAAGCTGCAATATCTGGAATCCACATTCTCTTTAGACATCGTAAATGCGAAGTATCACATACCTCGTATTTCATGTCTTATAATATGAATTCCACACATTGCATCTCATTCCAGATAATTAGACGGTATTAAAGTTTTCGAACGAATGATCAAATACCCAAAATTCCCTAAACCTCAACACTTGAGCGGAGTTCAAAAAACCCGGAGTATGACATAGTGGTAGCGGTCCAGCCGTAGAAGGGTCAAGCCAACGCCTCACATGTGGCACGCCGTACTGCCCCAAACCCTAAGGTTCAAAAGGTAGTTCAAGACGGTCACATAATCGAGTTAAGGTTTGTTGTCTTCTAGAGGGTCCACCACAAACAAACTTGCACGTATTTCCGAAAGATTTTAAACCCCGTGAAAAGTGAGCAAATGATACTCGTTCAAATACTTCAATACATTCAAATTTATCCGGAAAAGAAACGAAATGAAAATTCCGATCGAATCGTTGAGTCCAAAACCATCTCCAAAATTTTCAACAGTATATTCTGATTAAACAAACTCAAAACAATGTACAAGCAGTTTAAGGAGTTACTGTGCAAAAACGAAGCCATGAAGCCACTATATGGCCGCGGAGTCGCGGTGTAAGCCAACCTTTGCCGTGGTTCCGCGGCGGTTTGTTCAGATCATGGGTTCGTATTTCACAGTATTTCTTATATTTTCCTGCTGTATTTTTTAAGTATTTTTAATTCTGAAAATAACCAGATTTTAAAAAATGTCCAGAGAGCATTCTAAAAGGCCGTATTTCGGTTCGATCGGAGTTTTAACTTCGTAAAATAGTCGCCTAATGTTCTAGGTTGGCTCTGATACCAATGTTGGGTTAGCCTAGCACCTCATGAAGGGTTTGGAAGCATCACATGTACCAAAGGTAGAGTCTTTAGGATGCTAAGTTAACAATCATCGGATCGTGCCTAGAAAATTAGGGTTTCTAAAATTTTCACATCAACATATGAAAGAATAGATGGGGTTTAGAGAGTAAAACCTTTGTAGCTCTCTACGCTAGACTCCTCGGCTACTTAGGGTTTGAAAAAGCTTCGCTTGAACTCCTCGAGGTCACCGATGATCCACCCGGAGTCCGCTTTGTCCAAGCTTGCAACTTTATCCGATCAAGTGAACGAAATCAAGCTAACACTCCAAACAAGTGGGCTAGACTTGTGTAGAATGCTGTTGTGGTTCTCTTTCTCACTTCAAAATCCTAACTTGATGAGTATTATGCTCACTTGAAAAATCTAGAGAGCAATGGAAGAAGGAGGAAGAAGATGATGGCTTTTAAGAAGAAGATAAGTTCAACTCTTGAAAAGAAAATGGAAAATATATCAATATATATTTTCCTCTTCTCATATCAAACCATGGTTAGGATATTATTGAATTTGAGTTAAAACATAAAAGGAAAAGTAATCCATGGTCAAAGGGTGGGTGAGAATGGTTAGGTCAAGAAGGATGTAGAAACTTGCCATGAATTATCTTTTCCTTTTTCCATTTTTGTTTTAACCAAAAATCAAATAATAATCCAAATGAAAACCCATGGTGTGAGTCTTATATTTCCACCATTTTCTTTGTATAAGCAATCATGAAGGATGTATGTATGTATGTATGTGTATATGTACATGCACATGTGCATGAAACAAAAAGAAGGCATACATGCATGCATACATCCATCAAACTCAAGAAAGGATTTCAAGTGAGAATCTAATGGTTAAATGATAAATCAACACTTGATTTATCAATCCGGCCATATCACATACGACCCCTACCAAAAGCAAGCCGCCCGATCAATATACGGTATCCTATACGCGCATTTTAATCGGGTCCATGCGCATATCGCATACGCGCACCACAACGTTTCGCCTGGACTAGGAAACTCCATTGTGGGACTCTGAGACTCGTCAATACCCCGGCAGTGGGTGATGATCATATCAAGCACCCCCAAGCCGCAAGCGGTCAGCTAAACGTAACGGCCACCCGGGTATTGAGCGATCAAAAGAGAACAAGCGAACCTGCTACAACTCCCGTCGAGCCAACCGGCAACACTTCCCGTACAGTCCGGTCTCCTCGTCTGATATGTCGCATATCAAGTCTAGGGGTGGTAAACGTCAGACCCCAATAACCGATAAGTCGTGCCGATGTGAGGCTCATAACGGGTCGAGAAACTACTGGTAACACTTACCAGCAAATCTCTGAATCAGCCATGGCCTGGGACTTCCCTGTTACGGCCAATCGAGCACAGCGCAACATCAACCCCCAATACCGGGAGAGACGAAACCCCTCCTATCGCTCATTGCCTCCATGTGACTCGGGACTGTACCCAAAAACCACCGTTTTGCACGCCCTTATGGACATGGTAAGGTGGAAATCAAAGCACAGTGGGAATCACACAAGACTCTATGACGATCTCGGGTCTACAGACTAACCTGCACAAGTGTCACCTGAGAACTTCCATCTGACGTGAGGTATAATACCATCTGGGAGTTCTCGGCGAGTCCGTCCAGTGTACCCAGTCTCCACTGAGCACCCGTATACCATCTCTGATGTCAAACACCAATGGATATGGGATCATCCATTGCCCATCTCATGGGTCGAGAAGCGTATACGCTAGTCTACAGTGGTATATCGATGCCCCGTCTCGATACACCCACGACTAGGGACCTTGAAGGATGTACTTATGGACTACCATTGTCCCCACTAGTATGATCTGCATCATAGTCCAGGTAGTCAAGTACACATCCTAAGGGCTTTACCAACATGTAACTATAAGAAAGTTTAAAGAGACTAGTATACATGTTAAGATAAAGAGCAACCAGATAGCATACTATCATATCGAGCAAGAAAGTCATCTCTATATATGTCCAAGCATCCAATATAATATACATCATCTGTACAATACTGGTCTCTAGGGCATACATACAACTAACAGGTTTGTTATCCTCATGCATCGTGAGGACACATGAGTTGGTCTTCCCAATAGAGCATAATTCCAAGGGCGGAGACCAGCCGCATAACTGGTGATTGCGGTGGGGCATGGGTATGATGAGAATTATTTGAGCCTGTGGATTCTATACGGTATTCAATTTGGGGACTGGCCGTAGGGCTGGGAGAATTTTGAGAAATTGGGTTTTGGTTGGCGTCTGCATCGCCGCACTCGAATATGTTACCAGGAGCGACTCATCATTCGCCGTTTTTTTGTTTTTTTTTTGTTTTACCGCGATTGCTCTATCATTTCAGCTTTTCTTATCGTGTAGATCGCGATTTCCCCATCATTTCGGCTTTTATTCGCAGTTACCCCATCATTTTGGCTTTATTTTCATCTTTATTTTACTCGCTGATTTTTATTGCGAGTTGCCCCATCATTTCGGCTTTATTTTCATCTTTATTTTACTCGCTGATTTTTATTGCGAGTTGCCCCATCATTTCGTCGTTTCGTTATTTTTCTTTTATTTACACATTTTTTGTTTATTTACATATATATATATATATATATATATATATATATTTGCATTCCCAGTTTAACGACTTAGAGGTCAATTGTTCCCAGTTTAACGACATGGTGGTCATCGGTACCTAGTTTAAAGACTTAGCGGTCTACTGTTCCCAGTTTAGTGACGTGGTGGTCGACTGTTCCTAGTTTAATGACGTGGTGGTCGACTGTTTTCAGAGAAAGGCAGATGTCTGAGAGAATCAGGTCCCTGAAGGACTTCGGTCTTCGTTTGTATGAAATTGCCAGTCGCAGCTTGATTGCTTGTTAACACGCCAGGGGACAACGATATTTCTCTTGCCTTGTATTGTTTCTCGACCCAATCCTTGAAGATGCAACAGTCTTCAATAGTGTGTCCCAGCACTCGGTGGTACGGGCAAAAGTTGGGATGATCAGTCTTGTTCGCTTCACTCAGCCTTTTTGGTTCTGGAAGCCGCAAGCCATACTTCAGAGCATCTGTAAAAATTTAGTGGACCTTTTCCCTTCGGAAAGAGTAGACCTTATTTCTTCTTTCCCCAGAGTTGGCTCTCGAGATTTGTTAGTCTTTGCTCCGTCCGCTCTCTGCTTATCCAGAGAATCGGTGCTGTTGGAGCTTTCGTTTTTCGGGTTGTCGTCCTTTCGGTTTCTCCAGTACATATTGATATCTTTGGAATCCAAGGAGGACTCCTGCTTTGAGCGCTCCAGCATCTGAACTTTCCTGGTCAGCTCTTGGAATGTTTTGAGACCCGCGGTGCATAGAAACGAGGCCATCCAATTGTTGAGATTTCCGACAAGGAGACAGACAGATTGGTCATGCTCTATCAGCGGTTCACATTTGACGGAGAGGTTGCGCCATCGGGTTATAAAATCCGTGCTGCTTTCGTTGTTATTTGGCTTGGTCCTTACGAGGTCGGCGATGGTGATCTTATCGCTAACGCTCATGAACCTCTGCCGAAACAGAGACTCCATTTGGACGAAAGTTGTGACGGAGCCATCCAGTATGCTCGCGTACAAGTCAAAAGCAACATTGATCAAGCTATTAACGAACTGGTGGAGGAGAAGTGCATCATTTCCCCCGGTCATCCCGCATGAGGCTTTAAAGTGGGCGATGTGCTGATTCACATTTCCCGTCCCATCGAATCTTCCGAATTTAGGAATGACATAGCCGCTAGGAAATTCTACCAGATCATACTGAGCAGGATATGGTCTCCCACTACTGCTGATATCTTTTTGAGATTCGGCTTCGGCCACCAATGTTTTGACTTTGTTGCAACCAAATCCATGATTTGATCCTGAGTTAGTGGGTTACTGTCATTGGTAGCCAAGACATTTCCCGAGATAGAATGCGACTGATTTTCATGCGGTGTGCCCACTTTTGGATTTGAGGGAACGGGCGTCGGCTGTTTCGGGACATCGTTTCCCGGTTCATGAGTGCCATGCGCCTGATTGGGCGGTTGAGGGGCAAGTTGGGTCGTGAGCTGTAAGGCGACGTTTTTCAAGTCGTCAATTTTTGAGTAGAGCTTGGTCATCTCCTTGTCTTTGTTCCTGAGTTGCTTTCGGAGCTCTTGAAGAAGCTCTTGCTCCGCGGTCCTGGGGCGAAAAGTCGGCTCTTCCTCGCTGTCCGAGCTTGACTCTACATGGACTGAGGGGTCTTTCTGCCTGTCATCCTCGTCGAGAGGGTTTTCATCGTCCAGCGGAGGTGGCTGTTCTCGGGAAGCGGCAACCACATTCAAGCCAGATTGGATTTGAGATGTGGTGGCCCCGTCCTTGCCCTTGCTGCGTGTGCCCACCGTGTAGACAGTGTGGACCACATATCTAGCCATTTCCTCATCTTCGGCGGGGTAACCCTGTTCTTCGAACCTCATGAGGTTCTGCCTAGCAGGAGCCCTAGCCTTTTGGTTGGCTCAATATCTGAGCCTTTTGTGCCTTAGCTTCTCTGCCTTGAGCGCTTGGCAGCCTTCTGCTCTCCGGGAATCCGCCATAGGCTGAGTGATGGGGAGCTTAGAGAAGATACCCAATTGAGAAGTTGTCAGGAGCATCGTCGGAGCTTGCTCGAGACACTCTGTTGCTTTGTTGGTGTCGATGGTCGTGCCCCCAGCTGGGGCCAAGGAGAGTCGTTCGAACACCGACTTACATTTGAGTTGGGGCGCCTTCGAGACCACCACATTTGGCCTCTTGCCTTTCGAGACCGGTTTGTCTGTCTCCGGGGCTAGAGGAGCTGGGATGGCTTTATCGGACACGAATAGAATAGAGCCAAATTGTAGCAGCGGCTCCTCCCATTATCGCCCGAAACTGGCCGGGAGGACCGTCCGGGAGTCCATCTTCATCGTATAGGAAATGGGAGCCTTGCTGAGAGCTGAGATCGTCCTTGGAGACATTGTTGAAAAGTGATTGCTTGAATACCTGCATGAAAGAGCATTATTTTAGTATAAATATAAATATGTATATTGATTGAGTTCGCATGAATGTTTAACCCGAAATATGGGAGGAGAGATTGGTCCCACCGGGCGTGCCAGAATCTGTAGGGTGTTTTGCGTCACCCCATTGAGTTGGGAAAACGCGGGCGCTTGTCATGCGCATTACAGATTCCCTCTGCCCAGGGTAGGCCGGGGTTTATTGATTGTGGGGATCCGAATCTCCGGCAGCCGCGGACTAAGCTGCCGATAATTACACCTCGCCTTTGGAGCGAGGGAACCTCCGATTGACGGGTTAAATTGGTCATGCGAACTCAATGTGCAGTGTCGTGTTTTGAAGGGGTTTCGGATATATCGAGAGCCACGCAGAGTTTTTACGGGGGTCCCGCTATCCGGGTAGCGGGCTGGGGGTCAAAGGGGCCAGCAGCCCACTTGCGGGGTGCGGGGCATCGCCCCGTTAGAATTTTTTTCTAACAGGGACAGTGTCGTGGAGTATGTGTGTGTGTGTATGTACATATATATATATATATATATATATATATATATATATATATATATAAGGAAAAAGCGCCCAAAGGACGTGTGGGGTCAGCGCCTTGAGCGTTGTGCGCTTAGGTGCTGTGAACTTAGGCGCTAGCGCACCACGTGTCGGCATGTGTGCGCTTTGCGCTTGAGCGCCGGGCGCTTGAGCGCAAGAGCGCCACGTGTCGGCACGCGGACGCTTTGCGCTGGAGCGCAGGGCGCTAGAGTGCAAGCGCGCCACGTGTCGGCATGCGGGCGCTTTGCGCTTGAGCGCGGGGCGCTGGAGCGCAACTGCGCCACGTGTCGGCATGTAGGCGTTTTGCGCTTGAGCACAAGCGCGCCATGTGTCGGCATGTGGGCGCTTTGCGCTTGCGCGGGGCGGTTGAGCTCAAGCGCGCCACGTGTCGGCACGTTGGCGCTTTGCGCTTGAGCGCTGGGCGGTGGAGTGCAAGCGCGCCACGTGTCGGCACGTAGGCGCTTTGCGTTGAGCGCTGGGCACTGGAGCGTGAGCGCGCCACGTGTCGGCACGTGGGCGCTCAGCGCTTGAGCGCTTGGGCGCCGGCGAGAAAAGGGGGGCTTTTAGTCCCAGATCCAGAAGCTATGCTTCAGAAAAGAAATATTTATTATATATATATATATATATATATATATATATATATGGAGTTAGACTCCTAGGATGTTTTGAAGCTAATGAAGGGCTTCTCCCCTTGAGCCCTAGTTCCTCCCCAAAGTGGGGTTTCTGGAGATAGACCTCGTTCTTCTTCCTTTGTTTGCCGGATCTTGAAGATCGAGAGATGTGAGATTTTAAAAATCTTTCCTTTCTGAGATCTGATGGCAGATCTGAGTTCCCCTTTGTGGGTTTTGTGGTGGAAAACTACTTAGTTTTAGAAAAGAAAGAGTAAAACTCTTGATTTAATTCAAAAAAAATGAGAAGTTTTAGAACCTTGGAGAAGGAGAAAGAGGCACAAACCCTAGGTTTTTTGAGAGAATGAAAAGTATTTTTTTATTCATCATCATGTTGCCTTATATAGGCTTACATGTTTACATATAGCCCATTGGGCTTTACAAAATGGCGTTTTGCCCATCTCATGGCTCATGTGCCATTTCTTTTTGCACATAAGCCATGGGCTTACAAAAATTTGGCTTTATGCCTATAAAAATTACATCAAAATTATTTATTACATGATTTGAATGGGGAGGCCGCTTCATGTTCGTACCCGACCTGGGCGTGGTCCCACTTTATCCGGTCTTGGGCCCACTTGGCTTAGGGGTTGACCTTGACTTTTACTTGGTCAACCATGATGCAATTTTCGACCCCAACACCGTCACCTACATAGCACCAGTAGATGCAGCCACAGTGTATGAGACACGTCTTCCAGAGACTTTGAGAGTTCCGGAACAGTGGAGAAATCGTATTGGTGTACCAGCCCAGAGCAGAGGCTTAGGACGAGGACAGTTGTTCAGCTCTCATTCCTAGGAAGGTCAGCAGTCAGCGTGTGGATGTTTCGATGCGGAAGCCTTCAACACTTCGTCAGGCATTGTTCCTTAGCAGCACGTCAGGGTCGTATTCTGAGACGTCGTGGACACGGAAGGTTCGCGCAGATGGGTCAGTCTGGCAGAGGAGGAGTTCGGTCAGTCGCAGGTGAAGGGCAGGCACAAGTTTTCGCTTCGACCCATCGGGACGCGAGGGCGTCCAATGTATAGTTCTCAGGTATCCTTAATTAGTATGTTCTTTTAATGTATTTGTTTGATCCGGATCCATGCACTCGTATGTTTCCACACTTCGTGCCGAGTTTAGGACGAGAATCGTGTTAGGTAGATCGGTCGTTTGTTGTGTTAACTTCTGTCAGCGATTCTTCTGTTGCGCGACACGTAATTCGGTCGTGTGCCAATCGGATAGGAGATAGAGATTCGTCTGTCGTTTGATCCTTCTAGAGATGTTGGACTTGGCATTCTCCTGGGCACGGACTGGTTAGCTACGTGCTAGGCATTGTGGACTACCGTGATGAAACGGTTAGGTTTTGTTTTATCCGGCGAGTCAGTTCTTGTTGTGCAGGTGGATAGTTATGCCGCCTCTCACAGCTTGAATTCAGCCTTTTTCGCTAGTCGTCTTTTGAGGAGATGTCGTGGATTCTTGGCATTCGTTCGTGACACCGTAGCCACAGTTGGCTTGTTGGATCGGTTTTCTTTCGTGCGAGAGTTCCGACGTTGTTCCAGATGAGCCGGCGAAGCTTAAGAAGCTTAAGGATATGCTGCAGAGTTGTTTGTTGGGGGAGTTTCGTGCATCTGAGTGTTTCGCGTTAGGAAGCTCCTATTTCTGTTCGTCAAGGAGAAAGACGACAGATTGAGGTTGTGTATTGATGGATCGTCAATTGAACTGGCTTACGGTGTGGATAGGTATTCTTTACCTCGCATAGGCGATTTCTTCGATCAGCTCCTGAGTGCGAGATATTTTCTAAGTTTGTTTGGGATCAGGTCATCATTGTTGCGGGTTCGGAGTGATGACATTCCGAATACTGCCTTTTGCGTGCTACGGGCTTTATGTGTTTTGGTGTGTCATTGGATTCACCAATGCCCTAGCGGCATTCGTAGATGCGATGAACCGGATTTCTTTAGGCCGTTACTCGACCAGTTATTGTTGTGTTATTTAAGACATCCTGGTCTATTTAATGTGTCTTAAGGGATAGGAGTAGCACTTAAGGATTTGTTTTGCGGACACTGGGAGAGCCCCAGCGGTTCGCTAGATTCTCGGAGTGTTCCTTCAGGCTCGTTGTGTCGACTCCTTGGTCTTGTAGTTACGGGAGACGGTTTTGTATGGTTCTGAGGAAGATCGTGGCCATACAGCTTAGGCCCAGACTTGTGAGCAGGACGGAGGTCCGCAGATTTTTAGGCTTAGCAGGTTTTTTCCGCCGTTTCGGGCAGGATTGCTAGTGTAGTGCTGCACCGTTGACTGATTTGACCGGAGTGTAGGTTTCCTTTCTTTGGCTGAGGCTTGTGTGCGGAGTTTCGGCAGTTGAAGATTCGGTTAACAACTGCATCAGTTCTTTCTTTGCTTTTTGGTTCGGACGACCTTGTGGTTTAACTATGATGGTTCGTGAGTAGGGATCGAATGTGTACTGAGGTGACACAATGAGTTATCGCTTTTGCTTCCTTACATTTGGAGGAAGTACGAGAAGGATATCCCACTCATGATCTGGAGATGGTCGCGGTGGTTTCGCGTTGGAGATTTAGAGACACTACTTGGTCGAGAGTCATGTCAGATTTTCATGGACCACCAGAGCTTAATGTACATCTTCCTGCAGCGGATTATGATTGTTGTGATGGTCCTCTACAGATTTACAGTTCTTGTGCGATCGTTGAGTACAGCTTAAGTTCGCCTCTACTGAGGGGAGAGCTTGCTCATGTCCGCGCCCGACCACTTTTCTTTAATCATTTTCGTGAGACACTGCCCACCGACGTTCGTTCGTCAGAGATACTTGAGCCTGTTCGGCTGGGTAATGATTCGGAGTCCTTGATTTGTAACAAGGGTGTGCTAAGTTTAGGGACGCGTTTGTGTACCTGATATTATCGGGTATAGATGTGAAATCCTAGAGCAGTCACATCGGTCAACTCTCTGCACTCATTCAAGTCCCACCAACATTTAACGTGACTTGTGAGATAGTTACGGGTGGGCAGGGATAGAGAAAGAGAAGTCTCGGGATTCGTTTCAAGGTGTCTGTCTAGTTGTGTGCTTGGGTTGAGCAACTGAGACCGGATGGAGAGTTGCAACCTTTAACCGTTCCGAAGAGGGAATCGGAGCAGGTCTCCACAAATTTCGTTGTGGTGTCTACCCAGGTTCAGTTAAGGTGTGACTCCATTCGGATGCTTGTCGTCCAGTTATACTCAGATTGCTCAGTTGTTCTTTGTTAAGTTTGTGCATATGTATTAATTGTTGTCGGCAGTTGGGGATCGTCACTCGCCATTGTTAGTGTTCTCCTTCGATAGCTGTTATCAGGAGACACTCCAATTGGCAACCTTTAGGTTTAGGGGTTAGGTCGTGTTGATCACCAGTCTGTTTTTCTAACTCCACGTCTTATGATTTTTGGACCCCAGTTTGTCTAGATACTTCGGAGATGATCCAGTTGTTTTAGGTCAGGATGAGAATTTTCCATTACGGACAGAGGTTATGCCTACCAAGATGGTCGAAGATTCGAGTTCGCAGTGGCAGATCATGTATTCCTACGGATTTTTTTCCGATAAATGACGTGTTGAGTTTTGGGAAGCTTATCCTAGGATGGCAGGTCTTTTTAAGATCCTTAAGGCGAGTTAGTTTCGTTGCCTTTAATTTGGCACTTTCACCCAGATTATTGAGTTTTCACCCCGTATTTTCATGTCGATACCTTGCAATTACCTTCATGACCTTTCTTACTTGATTTAGCACCATACCATTTAGTTCGAGCGCGATCTTTCGTTCACCAAGCAGCTAGTCGTAATATTGTACGGGCAGGTGAAGTAACTTCGATCGAAGGTCTTGCCATCAGTAAAGGTATTTTGGCGCAGCCTGAATGGTGAAGAGATCACTTGGGAGACCGAGTACGAGATGCAGAAGAAGTTCCCCCATCTCTCTGAAGGTACGCGTAGAAGCATATTTTTAAATTCGGGGACGAATTTCCTTAAGGGGGGATGATTGTAACACCTTAGGATGTGTTTAGTGGCTAATTATATTTTAATATATAGTTTTTAATAAAAAGTTTACCAATTTGAGTTCCAAATATTTTATCCTATTTAATGAATATTTTATTAGAATTTTTCTAAGCATACACACACTTGTGCATGTAAACTAGGGTTTGAATTTAGGGTTAAACCATGATTAGCAACCATGGTGGACTAACCATTTCCTTAAGCTATTTTAAAATTTGTATTAAGTGTTTTGGGTTTTAAACTGATATAGTTGTTTTTCTTTTTAAATTGGGAAAAGAGAGTTGAATTTCTTTTTTCTTTTGTTGACCTTGAGAGAGAGAGAGAGAGAGAGAGGGAGTATGGGCAACATGGCTTGAGCCATGCTCATTAAATGAAGAGAGAGGGGGGAGGATTTTGACTTGTGCTCTCATTTCTCTCCTCTTTCTCATTCTCACAACTCTCTCTCTCACACACACAACAACAACAAGCAGCAGCAGCACTCAGCAGGAGCAGAAGAAGCAACAACAGCAGAAGAGGCAGCAGCAAGCAGCAACATCAGCAGCAGCATGGAGCAGCAGCAGCAGTAGCAGCTTCAGCAACCACAGCAACTCCAGATCTTCTCCTCCTCCTTTCTCCTTGCATCTAGGGTCTAGTAAGGTATAATCTCTGAACATATTTCCTAGTTTGATAATCTTGTGTGTTAAATAGCTTCGATTAGTGTTAAAAGTGAGATTTTGTGCTTGTAATGGTGATTTGTGTGGACTTTTGGTTAGGTGATGATTTTATTGGTTAACCTAGCCTAACTAAGTGTTATTAGGGCCGTGTAAACCTAGATAAACCCTAGATTTCACCAAAATACCATAGGGTTTCGTTTTGTGCAAAATTTAGCGTTTTTAAGTGAAATTTGACCTTTCTGTGATCTGCTACAGACCCGTTTGTTTAAGATAAAATCTGAGTTAATTGTATCCTACTTGAGAGACCCTGACCACACCACCAGAGTACGAGACCCCCATTCCACCTTGAGGCCGCCGGAATATTCCTTCTGGCCGCAAATTGCGGTCAGACTTGGGAGATAGGTGTTAGGGTTTTGTCTTGGGTAGTCTGCTGCATATTCTAATGTTTTGGCATATGCAATTTTGTAAGTTTCTCTCTGTAGGAAAATCTGTGACGATATATCACTTTTCTAGTACGTTTAGTTCGCGCGATACGCGCGATATATGAGTGGGTTCTGTGATCCAGCGTGTCACGGCGTGTCGGGATAGTTTTAGACGCGTATACACACCTTTTAGCATATCGTACACAAGCGCGTTTAGTTCGCGACGCAAGTTTCTCATTTGATTCCTATATCGCGTTTTGCGAGATATTTTCTTATGTGGATTTTCCTTGTGTGAATTCTAGGTTCGCAGGCGGGTGCGTCGGACGAAGCAAAGAAAGGGAAGCAGGTGGCCGGCTACGAGTAGCGCACGACCAGGTGAGTAGATTTAACATCTACGGGGAAAACGTCCGTATGGCGTTAAGCGTCAGGGCGTGTTAGGATATTTAGTCGTAGATGTTCATATAGACCAGTAGCATACCATCTTATTGCATATAGAAATGATAACATAGAACACTGCACTGTCACTAACGGTTCAAGCTGCACGAGCACTATTTGTATGTTACACACACACCGTTAGTGATTGCCATGACACTCGCACTATAGGATTGCTACGCATTATACATATCGTTTGATTGCAACATCATTGATGATTGTCATCACTTGACATTTATTGATATTTTCATACCTGCGAACATGCACACCGTATATTCATACCAGTGCACACATATATTGATATTTTCATACCTGCGCACATACACACCGTATATTCATACCAGTGCACACTATTGATATTCTCATACCTGCGCACATGCACACCGTATATTCATACCAGTGCACACATATATTGATATTCTCATACCTGCGCACATGCACACCGTATATCCATACCAGTGCACACATATATTGATATTTTCATACCTGCGCACATGCACACTGTATATTCATACCAGTGCACACATATATTGATATTTTCATACTTGCGCACATGCACACTGTATATTCATACCAGTGCACACATATATTGATATTTTCATACATGCGCACATGCACACTGTATATTCATACCAGTGCACACATATATTGATATCTTCATACTTGCATGGTTTTACGCATTGAGTTTTGGATTCATATGATTTCTGGATTTGAGAACCGAGGTAATTCTTTTAAGAAATATGCACTATTTAAAAACCCGGTTTCTCTTGATATGATATTTTAGTGCGTCCACCATTCGTTTTCTCGGTTCTGAGACGTGTTATATGTGAACCCGAATCGAGGAGTTGGATGAGGCCGATTGTGGGTATATGGTGGACCCAGTATGGTACCCCGGGGCGATAACGGATCGCTGTGCAGTTGACGGTGAGCCTGGCAGAGGGACTACTACCTGCCGGTGATTGGTTAGATCTGGCGGTTATCCGGAGGATACTGACCAGTGATGAGAGATGGATACAGGCTGATCCGTACTGCCGGGGCCGAGGGCCGATTCCGCAGACGGAGCCCGATACTTGAGGATTTGCGTGTCGATACTAGACACGATGATTCATGATATTTTTGTGTGCCGATGCTAGGCACCCATGATTCTATGAGATTTGCATGATTTGGGCATATGGATGGACACCGATTATTTTCCACGTTGATATTCCGTGTAGATATTATTATTCTCATGCTCAGCATTCAGTATTTTATATCTCATCCTGTATCCGTTGTACCTGATAGAATACATTTGCTATGCACGATTATTGCATACCCTGCTCATCCTATATAGATGTCATTAGATCGCATTTGTTATGCACGATTATTTCATACCTTTCTCATCATATAGATGTTATTAGATTGCATTTGCTATGCACGATTATTGCATACCCTGTGTAACGTTTTGAAAATCGTTTCGGTGAAATTTCGAAAAATAGGTAAAATAAGGGGGTTTTCTGTAAGAAGTCAAAAGACAAATATCTTATTATAAAAATTAAATATACATATTCTAGCTATGTAATTGCTAGTATTTGGTGTTTATTGAGCCACTTGTGAAATTTCAAATTTTCTGAAAAAAATTATTTTAATATTATTTTAAGCCGTCACTAATATATTTAATTAGGGAAAATTACAAATTGGAATGAGTTGAAACAAATTTTGTGCAGCATAAAACTTTAAATAAAATTTTATCATGTGGTTTTTGAAACGAAATCGTTTGCCAAAACGGTTTAGAAAATATCGAAGAAAAAGGCTTTTTTCGGTGAAATTAGTGTAAATGGTTGTTTGGGGTATAACATTTATCTTTTTCCCCCACACCCACACCCACACTCACTCACCCCCATCCCCATGTGGCTGAATTCAGCAGCACATCCCCCCCATTTCCCCACTCCATTCCACACAAAAAAGAAAAGAAAAGAAAAGAAAAAGGGAAATGAAAGAAAGTCAAAAGGGGGTGTAGACTTTGTCTTTTTCTCCCCATTTTTCTCCACCTCCCTCTCTCTCCTCCCCCACTCCCTTTATGGCCGAAAATTCCTGCACAAACAGCCCTCTTTCTCCCCCCCATTGTTCCATCTCTTTTGCTTCAAAAAATTCATCAAATACCCATCAAAAAAATCCCAAAATCGAAATCTAGTTCTTACCCATTTTAGTGTAGCCTTAGATGCATGGATGTTGGTGCAAGGATTTCATTTTGGAGGTCTAGATTTCATGTTTGATCATGGATTTGTGAGGTATAAATCTTGGCTTTTTGTTTAATTTGTTGCTAATACTTTAGTCTAGCTTAATTATAAGTTTAATGGTGGTTTAATTGTGTGTTTGAAAGTTCAAGAAAAGAACTTGAATGCAAGTGAGGGTTTGTGAAATTCAAGAGAAGAATTTGAATCATGTTAGGGTTTTATGTTATGAGATTATGCTTGTGTGATGTTTTGACATATTAATGGTTGCTAAATCAAATTAAGTTGTTAGTTGTTAGTTAAAAATTATGATAATTACACTAATTTGCTATCTAGGTTTTTGGAAATGGTTAAATAATTGGGTTTAAAATTATAATTAGTTTTTTTTATGACTTCATTAACATTATTAAGTGTGGTTTAATGTCTTTAGTTCATGCAAATCCAAACTAAATTGTTGTTTATGCATTTTTGCTAAAATGGTTGAAATTTGGGTAAAATTGCAAACTAGTTTTTTTTGAACGTATATAGTTTGATGAGATTAAATTGTGGTTATGGGTTATATGACTTATTTAAGTTATTTAATAAGTATTATGGCCGCTAGAATTGTTTAAACTTCGAGTTTTGTACTAAAACGGGAAATTTTGCTTGCTAGTTTTTCGGAAAAACGGCTTTTAAAGTGAATTTGGGGTTTTTGTGAGTTTTAACCTATTTTATATTAAAATTAGTGTTCGCGAATGTGAAAATGAGTGTATTTGGGTTTTTCTCGATGGTTTGGCGTTTGTACGCCGACATCGAGGGTTTTTGGGTTGATTTGTGAAAAGCAACCATAGGTTTTGACCTATGTGGGATTCGTGTGTCGTTTTGGTCATGAGTCGGATTTTAATGCGATACGGTGCGTTATGATATGTAGGTACCCCACGTGGACTTCGAGACGACAAGCAAGCGCGTGGCGGCGTCGGTACCGGCAAGCGAGGACCAGGTGAGTAGATTTATATCTACGGGGAGAAGTCGGGTGGATGGCGTATAGCACCCCCGCAGTTCGTGGTGATGTATACGAATACGTATATACACATTTATTGATTATATATTGTTTGAGATTATTGATGATAGAGATGGATCCTTGGTGTGATTGGATTGGTTTAGTGTTGCGAAACCCTAGAGTAGTGGTTGCACCACACATACACACACACCCATATTTGCATACATTCTTCTTTCATATGTGCGTACATGGGATTATATATTGATGTGTATATTTACACATGGGTATGGGACTATGTGTTTATATACTGGACTTGAGGATAGTAATTGGGATTTGAGATGAGTCGATGATATTGGGCTTGAGGCCAGAAGATCCGTGATGTGTTTTGGTTCGTATTGAGATACGACATGATGTTTTAGCGGGTCTTTTTAACGTAGTGATTCTTATACATGCATGCATACATAGATGGTATCAATATTGTACTAGACGTAGATCAGTACCCCGATCATGATATTTGATAAAGAGGATATCAGATAAATAGTATGATGAATGTGATATTGACCCGTACCCAGATTTAGGATGCCGTACGACGAATTTACGTACGAGCTATATTTTGATGATTGATCCGCACTCTTGACTTGGGATGTCTGATTATAGATATGATATCGGATATGATATTATTGAGGCGGGATCACCGACTAATATATATACAGGTATGTATATGTATCGACTCAGATGTTAGGCGGTTTCCTTACCTGTAGTTCAGCTTGTTAGTTCAGCCGTATAGTTTAGTGTAGTTGTTAGATTAGATTAGACTTCTTACCTATTTCAAAAACTAACGAATCGTGGGTATTTTAAAAGACAGCCCAAGGGATCCTATGGATATTTCAAAAGACGTATCTTTTCATAAAAACACCGTAGCCCCTATTTTCAAAACCCCATGATTCGTGTTATTTCAAAGGCACCATTTGTAGGACTTATATTAGATTAATGCAAATTAGTTATCGCTGCGTCTAGTTTTCAGCTCCCGCACATTATTGCTGTTCGCTCTGCCTCGCATACTTATTTTGCTGCATATTCCATTATTGGTATCATGCTGTTAGGACACCAGCACCATTACCGATGATGCGTATGTACCACGTACACCTACTTGCCGGCTCACACACATCTTCATCGGTAATTGCCATGTCACGTACACTTTAGGGAATATATTTGCTTGACTTAGCTTGTTAGCTAGTAGTTTTGACATGATATTAGTGTACTTCCCTTATATGCCATATTAGACATTGTAGTTATTACCTGCCACTTCATGCATACTGTTATTCAATTGTTCACGCCTAGTTTATTAATCATACATTGCAACTTGGTTATTGATACCATATGCATTCATTATCATTGACATATGCACTTGTGATGATTTCTTGAGATTTATGATATTTCTGGATTTCGGGGAAAGCCGCAAAATTTACAACTTATGATCTTTTAAAATATAAAGTATTGCGGTTTTCTAGTGATGTATGAGTCGTCCACCATGAGTTTGCTGATGGATTTCGAGACCCGACTCGAGGAGACGGATGAACCGTTTCGGGTACATGGTGGACCCGGTAAGGTACCCCGGGGCAAGAAGCGCGTGATGATGATGATGTGAGCCTGGCAGGGGAGTACTACCTACCGGTGATATTACCCGACGCGTCGGATATCCGGAGGATACCGTCGTGGTCTTGAGATGGATGGTAGGGGCCGGTCTGGACTGACGGCGCCCTAGATATTGTGATTGAGGTACAGAGACTGTGATACCGAGATATCGAGATATTGGGATTACGTTTTATGCCGATGCTAGGCACTGTTTTATGCTGATTTCATTATGATACCTCATTTTGAAAATATACAAAGGAAATCTCACTAATTTATGAAAACAGTTTCTTCATTTGCATGTATTCTGTCTTCATGCATTCATACCTCATTCATATGATATATTGCTACCTGAGGCACTGACACAGGCACATGAGATTACACTCGGGTTAGATATTTACCCTAGCCTTGTTATAGGCTGCATGTTATTGGAGGATTATATATTATGATCGTATGACCTAGGATTGCGTCATACATGCGATTTTTATTCGTAGATGTTTTTCTATTCACGAGTTGGCAACTCACTCCCGTTGTGCCCCAGTTTCTTGCAGGTTTTGCCGTACATGTTTCTTTACGGCTTGCGGGCTCAGTTTCATTCGGGTGACTTGCTAGTAGGTGGGTTTTTCTTGTATCGTACCCATCATATTACCTTGTATAATATTATTCCGTTGTATCTAGTAAATTCCATCAACCAAACTTGTATTTATTGAAATAGAGACCGGTGTTGTTTATTCTTTCGACCTTAGAGTCGCTCGTTATATTTATGGTGGTTTTGAGTTTCCTTTTGAGTTTTGATCCTCGCCGTTGGCGTTGTATATTTTATTGCTTGTGTGGTTGGGACTGTCGATTGACGAAGAGCTAGCTCCCGCTTGGGGATGCCTTTTTCTTGATTTCGTATACTATTCATGTTGTATCCCGTTTGGGAGCCAGTTTTTACAAAGGAGACTCTGCCGAAATTTTCAGTAAATTTTTGATGTTTTTTAAAAACCGCATAATTCGGCTTATGCTATTGAAACTACTTGCTTTAAGTTGGTTTTTCCTGCACTCTACTACTTTTCTTGGTTTGGATTTCTGGGTTTTCGGTTTACTTAGATTACGTACGCCTCGAGACGTTCGTAGTTTAAGTGCCGGTCATGTTCTGTACTTTCGGGTCGTGACAAAGTTGGTATCAGAGCGTTCGGTTTTATCTTCGGAGCGTAGGATGACCCTTGGTTGATGGAATAGGTGACTAAAGTAGAGTGACGTACCGTTGGTATGTTCCGCGGCATATTTACGACACGCCACTCCACTTAAGAAGCCTTAGGATGTACATTTCCTTGTTCAGTATTATATTCCTTCCTGATCTTGCCTCATCGGTACCAGTTTGGTTTTGCTGCTACGGTTACGGGCAGGGAGAGCTACGGCTAGAGTTGCGGTCAGCACAAGCTCGTCACGAACGAGGACTGACCAGGGCGAAATTCCGGCGACACACTATTGCAGAGATGTGTCTTTTTACTGTGTTTCCGCGCCACGAGCGTTTGGCGGATTGCCTTTATGAGGTTACTCGGAGGTGCTGATCGACACTAAAGAATTGAGCCAATGATACAGGCCAACCAGATTTTGATGACCGTTAGTGTGTTGCTTATTCATGATGGTCGAGGCACTGTTCAGCGTGCAGACGAGCGAGCCAGTTATTGCTGCGAACGACGAGATATTGCCCCAGATGCTGGAGTTAGTGCAGAATGAGTTGTACTAAAAGATGATAGAAGGTCGCTAGTCATCGAGGATGAATGACTAGGACATGTGGATCGTTCGCTTACCCCGATGCGAGGTCATCACATAGATTGATTCCAGCTAGAGACGACTTCACGCAGAAACGTGAGCGTCGACAGAGACGATCGAATGTCGGAAACCTATTATTCCAAGTTTAAAGTAGTCGGAAAGACATGCAGGCAATTCTATGGTCCCTCTAGAAGAATGAAACCCTAACTCGACTTAATGACCGTGTGAAAGCCTTTGAACCTTTGGGTTTGCGGCGGTTCTACGGCGCCATTAGTGAGGCTTGGGTTTGCCCTTCTACGGCTGGACCACCGATGCTGTGGTATGTACTCGATACTATTATACTGTACCCAAGATGTTGAGCTCTTGGGGGATTATGAGGTTTTGACGACTCGATCGGATGGCTCGACTTAATTCAGATTCTAGGTGGTGAGATGTATTCTTGGGAGACTCCAGATACGAGGATAGTCGTTGGAGCTCAGTCCATGCAGCCACGACGAGACGAGTCCAAAGCAGACGACATTAGAGAACAGTGAAGTAGGAGGTTCGTACCAGATCTAGATGAGATGACATTCCACTCCGCCGACATCAGAGATGCGATGCGCATGCCGAGGCATGGTACTTGGACTTACCTTCCAGAAGGAGTTGCGATGAGTATGTAGCCGTTCCGGAACGAGAACAGATCTAGTAAGGGACGATGACTTCTGGACGGTTCGGCTGAGACGAAATTTGGGAGAGATCTCGATAGGACCTTTCTGGAATGAATTACGAGAAAACTAGGACCCAGGAGTGGTCATGTTGCGCACACCAGCAGGCCAGAGTCCAGGATCGTCGACAAGATATGCTATGAGTGACCCCGACAGTTGGCCAGAGATTCTTGGAGGATGTTCTTGAGCGGGACTATTCCGCCATACTTGATTTTGGTATTTTGAGCGATATATTCGCATGATTTGGTTTTGATGATTGAGTTACATGATATCATTTTCATGCGCCATGGTTGCACCTACTGAGTATTTATGATTTCTGCACAGTGTTGCACTTGATATCGTTTTTGTGCCTTGGTTTCTCATGTTTATGATTTTATGGGTTTCATACAGTTGAGTTGATTTTGTGCGCATGTACGCACACGATTTGGTTTTTGCACTCGGTATAGTTCATATATGCTTGCAGTGCAGTGATACACATTTTGTGCACTTAGATGCACTGGACTTCGATTTCGATTGTGATGTTCGATATTTGTTTTGTGCACCTTGTGCACTTGATTGGATTTTGCGCATGTTCGGTGCTTGATATTGGATTTCATGATTTTGTGCATGATGGATGCACCTGATTTGGGGGTTTTCGCGCATGTTGGGCGCATGTTATGAAATATGATTTTGGTGCACACCAGATGCACTAAATCGAGATTCTTCGTGCGTGTCAGACGCACCTGTCCTTGCTGTCAGGCACACACGTTGCCTATGACAGATGTTGTGTGCACAACCGATGCACTTAGATGTTGTTTCTGTGCGCTTGTATGGCACGTATATGGATTTTGATTTCCGTGCGCACCAGACGCACGTAGTATTCATATGCGTATTTTGGGATTGATTTAACCTATAGAGCTGTATGTTTTTGTGATATTTGCTATGTGTTCTCGTACTGAGCAGGACTAGTCAGAGGACAGTATCTGAATATATTTTGCATGCATTGATAGTTATCGAAGGGATTTCCAAAAAGCGAGCTATAGTCTCAGTATTTACCTACGTGTCTGAGATGACACGAAACATTTTATAAAGGAAACCCTTCTGAAATTGCTTCCAAAACGGCGGGACGTGCATATTAAACAAAGGATATATATATATGTAGTTTTTTTTTTATAATAAACGTCCGCCACTGTGCAGTGCTGCGAGCATCGCACAACGATTTGAAAAAGATTTGGCATGCATTGCTTCCAGATGTTTTAATGATGTATATCATACTGATTTTCATTTTTGATTTGGACATTGTGTCTTCACCATGACTCCGATGATTGCGGGATGTTGGATGGAGTTTTGATTTGAGTTATATGCTTATTTTTCATGCGCATGCGCTGCGCTACGATTTGTTTTATGTATTTATGATTTCGGAGCCCCAACGACTTAATGGTTTTGCTTAGATGTTTTAGTATTTGGGGGGAGTTTTAATTTAAATTCGGGGACCGAATTTCTTTAAGGGGGGAAGATTGTAACGTTTTGAAAATCGTTTCGGTGAAATTTCGAAAAAAACGGTAAAATAAGGGGGTTTTCTGTAAAAAGTCAAAATACAAATATCTTATTATAAAAATTAAATATACATATTCTAGCTATGTAATTGCTAGTATTTGGTGTTTATTGAGCCACTTGTGAAATTTCAAATTTTCTGAAAAAAATTATTTTAATATTATTTTAAGCCGTCACTAATATATTTAATTAGGGAAAATTACAAATTGGAATGAGTTGAAACAAATTTTGTGCAGCATAAAACTTTAAATAAAATTTTATCATGTGGTTTTTGAAACGAAATCGTTTGCCAAAACGGTTTAGAAAATATCGAAGAAAAAGGCTTTTTTCGGTGAAATTAGTGTAAATGGTTGTTTGGGGTATAACATTTATCTTTTTCCCCCACACCCACACCCACACTCACTCACCCCCATTCCCATGTGGCTGAATTCAGCAGCACATCCCCCCCATTTCCCCACTCCATTCCACACAAAAAAGAAAAGAAAAGAAAAGAAAAGAAAAAGGGAAATGAAAGAAAGTCAAAAGGGGGTGTAGACTTTGTCTTTTTCTCCCCATTTTTCTCCACCTCCCTCTCTCTCCTCCCCCACTCCCTTTATGGCCGAAAATTCCTGCACAAACAGCCCTCTGTCTCCCCCCCCATTGTTCCATCTCTTTTGCTTCAAAAAATTCATCAAATACCCATCAAAAAAATCCCAAAATCGAAATCTAGTTCTTACCCATTTTAGTGTAGCCTTAGATGCATGGATGTTGGTGCAAGGATTTCATTTTGGAGGTCTAGATTTCATGTTTGATCATGGATTTGTGAGGTATAAATCTTGGCTTTTTGTTTAATTTGTTGCTAATACTTTAGTCTAGCTTAATTATAAGTTTAATGGTGGTTTAATTGTGTGTTTGAAAGTTCAAGAAAAGAACTTGAATGCAAGTGAGGGTTTGTGAAATTCAAGAGAAGAATTTGAATCATGTTAGGGTTTTATGTTATGAGATTATGCTTGTGTGATGTTTTGACATATTAACGGTTGCTAAATCAAATTAAGTTGTTAGTTGTTAGTTAAAAATTATGATAATTACACTAATTTGCTATCTAGGTTTTTGGAAATGGTTAAATAATTGGGTTTAAAATTTTAATTAGTTTTTTTTATGACTTCATTAACATTATTAAGTGTGGTTTAATGTCTTTAGTTCATGCAAATCCAAACTAAATTGTTGTTTATGCATTTTTGCTAAAATGGTTGAAATTTGGGTAAAATTGCAAACTAGTTTTTTTTGAACGTATATAGTTTGATGAGATTAAATTGTGATTATGGGTTATATGACTTATTTAAGTTATTTAATAAGTATTATGGCCGCTAGAATTGTTTAAACGTCGAGTTTTGTACTAAAACGGGAAGTTTTGCTTGCTAGTTTTTCGGAAAAACGGCTTTTAAAGTGAATTTGGGGTTTTTGTGAGTTTTAACCTATTTTATATTAAATTTAGTGTTCGAGAATGTGCAAATGAGTGTATTTGGGTTTTTCTCGATGGTTTGGCGTTTGTACGCCGACATCGAGGGTTTTTGGGTTGATTTGTGAAAAGCAATCATAGGTTTTGACCTATGTGGGATTCGTGTGTCGTTTTGGTCATGAGTCGGATTTTAATGCGATACGGTGCGTTATGATATGTAGGTACCCCATGTGGACTTCGAGACGACAAGCAAGCACGTGGCGGCGTCGGCACCGGCAAGCGAGGACCAGGTGAGTAGATTTATATCTACGGGAAGAAGTCGGGTGGATGGCGTATAGCACCCCCGCAGTTCGTGGTGATGTATATGAATACGTATACACACATTTATTGATTATATATTGTTTGAGATTATTGATGGTAGAGATGGATCCTTGGTGTGATTGGATTGGTTTAGTGTTGTGAAACCCTAGAGTAGTGGTTGCACCACACATACACACACACCCATATTTGCATACATTCTTCTTTCATATGTGCGTACATGGGATTATATATTGATGTGTATATTTACACATGGGTATGGGACTATGTGTTTATATACTGGACTTGAGGATAGTAATTGGGATTTGAGATGAGTCGATGATATTGGGCTTGAGGCCAGAAGATCCGTGATGTGTTTTGGTTCGTATTGAGATACGACATGATGTTTTAGCGGGTCTTTTTGACGTAGTGATTCTTATACATGCATGCATACATAGATGGTATCAATATTGTACTAGACGTAGATCAGTACCCCGATCATGATATTTGATAAAGAGGATATCAGATGAATAGTATGATGAATGTGATATTGACCCGTACCCAGATTTAGGATGCCGTACGACGGATTTACGTACGAGCTATATTTTGATGATTGATCCGCACTCTTGACTTGGGATGTCTGATTATAGATATGATATCGGATATGATATAATTGAGGCGGGATCACCGACTAATATATATACAGGTATGTATATGTATCGACTCAGATGTTAGGCGGTTTCCTTACCTGTAGTTCAGCTTGTTAGTTCAGCCGTATAGTTTAGTGTAGTTGTTAGATTAGATTAGACTTCTTACCTATTTCAAAAACTAACGAATCGTGGGTATTTTAAAAGACAGCCCAAGGGATCCTACGGATATTTCAAAAGACGTATCTTTTCATAAAAACACCGTAGCCCCTATTTTCAAAACTCCATGATTCGTGTTATTTCAAAGGCACCATTTGTAGGACTTATATTAGATTAATGCAAATTAGTTATCGTTGCGTCTAGTTTTCAGCTCCCGCACATTATTGTTGTTCGCTCTGCCTCGCATACTTAGTTTGCTGCATATTCCATTATTGATATCATGCTGTTAGGACACCAGCACCATTACCGATGATGCGTATGTACCACGTACACCTACTTGCCGGCTCACACACATCTTCATCGGTAATTGCCATGTCACGTACACTTTAGAGAATATATTTGCTTGACTTAGCTTGTTAACTAGTAGTTTTGACATGATATTAGTGTACTTCCCTTATATGCCATATTAGACATTGTAGTTATTACCTGCCACTTCATGCATACTGTTATTCAATTGTTCACGCCTAGTTTATTAATCATACATTGCAACTTGGTTATTGATACCATATGCATTCATTATCATTGACATATGCACTTGTGATGATTTCTTGAGATTTATGATATTTCTGGATTTCGGGGAAAGCCGCAAAATTTACAACTTATGATCTTTTAAAATATAAAGTATTGCGGTTTTCTAGTGATGTATGAGTCGTCCACCATGAGTTTGCTGATGGATTTCGAGACCCGATTCGAGGAGACGGATGAACCGTTTCGGGTACATGGTGGACCCGGTAAGGTACCCCGGGACAAGAAGCGCGTGATGATGACGATGTGAGCCTGGCAGGGGAGTACTACCTACCGGTGATATTACCCGACGCGTCGGATATCCGGAGGATACCGTCGTGGTCTTGAGATGTTAGTGTTTATGCCCTAGAAGGCCATTACTGTATCATACTAGCTTGTATATTACTTAATGGAAGCTTGGGATATTCACATGTATATAACAGTCTTGCTAAACATGGTAGTATGCTACTTGGTTTTTCTATCTTAATATGTGAGTGTACGTATTGATAGAGCTCTTAGGATCTTGCTTGTCTACCAGCGTTGTGATGGCAGTCACACTAGTGGGGGCTGGGTAGTCTACAAGCACATCCTTATTCAGATCCCTGGTCGTTGGATTATCGAGACAGAGCATCGATACTCCGGAGTAGACTGGTGTGTACGCTTCTCATCCCAGTTGGGAAGATGGTCTGTCCCACAGCCGTCAGTACGTCGTACTAGAGATAGTATACAGGTGCTCGTTAGGTTACGGGTACACCGGACAGGACTCACAGGGAACTGTTGGTTGGTTTGATACCAGTCGTCAGTGAACAGTTCCCAGGTGACATGAGTACAGCGTAGTCCGCAGACTTGACACTGCTACTTCGCCTCGAGTATGTCCCACTGTTCTTAGATTGCTACCCTACCACGGCTCAAAGGAGTCGTGCAAACAGGTAGCAGTTGGGTGCAGTCCCGAGCACTTGGAGGCAGTGGCGGTTAGACAGGATTCGTCCCTCCCGGTATTGGGAGTAGATATCGTGCTGTGTCAGAGAGCCATTACGCAAAGTCCCTGGCCAGGGCAAGTGAGATTTGCTGGTAGGTTCCAGTAGTTTCTCAGGGTGTAATGGGCTTCCCTCCGACACGACTTATACCGCTATTAGGGGACTGACGCTTGCCGCCCCCCTAGGCCCGATATGCGATAGTCTTGGACGAACGGACCGGACTGTATGGAGATTGTCACATCAGACTCAGTAGGAGTTCGGATGGGTTTTCTCATCGGCCTTCTTATCGACAACTACCTGGGGACCGTTACGTACAGCTAGTGCCGCTTGCGGTCTGTGGTTAAACCCACTGCCAGCGTAGTAGTCGAGTCTCTAGAGTCCCACACAGAGAGTTTCCTACTCCAGGCGAAACGATATAGAGGTTGCATGGTTTTGCGACAAAGGGTTCGGACGCATACGTGCGTTTACGCGCGTACGACTTTCGGACAGTTTTTACCAGTCGGCTTTGGTTTAAGCCAGTTACTGGTATCCGGTTATTGGATTTTTACAATCTAAAGTTTTTCCGTATTTTTACGGATCGGAGGGCGTTCTCGTAATTGTTCGAGAAGCTTCTAGAAGATGGTGACTAAGGAGGGTTATGTGTCATATTCATTAAATGAGGTTATGAGTCATGGTGGTGATTCATTCATTTCATTAATGCACATTTATTGCTTAATGACTCATGCTAATGAATCACCACTAGATATTTTATGAAGCATGATTTATCATCACTCTTTATTCTTTTCTCATTATTAGAAAATGCTTCATAATATATTATGATACACTCTCTCTCATCTCATTATCTTATCTCACATTCTCTCTCCTCAAGCTCTCATCTTCAAACCCTAATCCTTACACCTCATGAGTTGAGATCAAAGGATTAGTTAGACTAAACAATCCATAACCATCACTCTATCTCATCCTAACTTCTTTGATTAGCAATCCAAGAAGGTTAGTTGCCTCAAGTTTAGAGGTTTAGCTTGGAGTTTTGCTCTCGGGTGGATCGTCTACTACCTAGACAAGGCCGAGGAGAACAAGGAGATCGTAAAGACGAAGGACTAGTTTCGATAGGTATAATCCCTAAGCATAGTAGTTTAGAATAACTATATGTTTGGTTAGTTATCGTTTAGCTTCGATTCAAGCGGTTAGTCGATGTTCGTTCTTTAAACTTGATCGTTTTTGAAATTTCCGCCTCCCCACAAGTACTGGGGTGTACCACATCGACTTACAGTGGTATCAGAGCCTCGCTAAACAATAAATAACTTAATTGCAAATTTGTACGAATTTCGAATGGAAAAACGAAGCCGAAAAACCCTAATTCTGTCAAGTTTCTGTCGAAGTTAAAATGATGTCCTAAAATTTTTCTGGTGTGTTCAGAGAGCTTGACATGACATCAGTAGATCACCCAAGAAAAACAGTCACCTGAATCGTCCAACGCGCCGCGGAAGCGCGGCCTCAGCCTACTGAGTCGCCGCGCTTCCGCCGCCGAGTTGACGAGTCAGGAACCGAGTTTTCTTCTGTTGCTTCTCTGTGTAATTTGGGGTTTTCTGGAATATTTAATATTTGCTCAGGTTACTGTTTAACAGAGCAGATTTTGGAGCAATATTGATGTTGTTTAATCGATCGAAATTGTACAGTATTTGCATATTGGATTATATCTGTGATTGTTTAATGTGTTCGTAAACCTCCCCCAACTGCTAGTATGTCGGTTGGCAGGGGGTTGCACATTTCTGGAATGGTTATAAACTGTATTGGACTGTTGTGGTGTATAGCCGGGGTTTGCAATGGGTTTTTGTTTAATTCATTTGTTAATATGTAATTTGTTGTAATATTATTTTTGCGGGGCACTTCCAGGTTGCGGTCGTAGCCACCGTTGTATTATTTCATTTTACTGTTTTTGCTCCTAGGACTGACCCAAGGTGGGGTACACAGACTACCGGGTGGGTAGTTTGCCGTACCCGTAGGGGTCGAGGGTGGGGTAACGGCTATTCATCACAACTGTGTAATCTGTCTTTTCTTGCAGGCTCAAAAGAAATACAGATTGCTTGCAAATCCAATATTGTTTATCTGTGTTCTGGAATGAATATCATTGCGTCAGACGAATGTAAAATATCTATATTTATGATAGCTATTTAGACGCCACTTATGTTTTACACCCGCGCTAGCCCAGCCCCCGCTCTGTCGTTAGTTAAGTAACCTAACGGGTGATGACGGGACCCCGTGGCGAATGCGGATGGCATAAGAGGACGTTGTATTTTCGTTGTTTTCTGCAATGATAGGTTAATGATGGGACGCATTATCTATAATGCAAAGTAAAACAAACCAAAGTTTAAATCGTTGGAACAATTTAAAAGAAACCATTCGGTTATTTTTAAAACAGATATTTTTAAATGCGGAGCTTTAACCACTCCTTTTAAAAGCTATCAGGTTCCTTCGGTTATATCAAGTTCACTACATTCACGGTTTCGCCAAAACCAGTCGTAGCCCTCCGTCATTTCATTTGGGTATTCAGTAGTATTCAAGCTATTCATTTTGGCCAAAGTCAAGGCATAGTGTTTGGTAGCTGCTGGGTTTTCATTTGTTGCATAAGATAGATGAGTTGGTTTGGGACAGTCGTATAACCATTTGACCAAAGTCAGGGGTATATACGGGTGGGTTCAAATTGACAAGATAATGACGGGTAGAACTTGACATGTGACTTATGACACTTTGACCAAAGCCAAGGTTATAAGAGCATGGGGCAAAAACTTATATCGGGAATTTCTAAAGAAACTGAAATTTGCAAAGAGATGCATACCATTTTGAGTTTGATGAATGTTGGTAGCATTCCTACAACATTATCAGACGATGATATTTGGATCCCGATCCTACTGTGAGTATATGCTACTTATCAGGATATTCGTCACTTAACGATCAATGCTATAAACCTAGTAGGTGTCCAGAAAAGTGTCAGCGGGGTTACGCCCCCAGAGAAAAGAGGTTATTTAATTAAGGAACTTCGCGAAAGCGTTGGAAAACCTCCCTCGAAGTATCGACACCGGCCTGGCTGAACGGTTAAGCAAGTATTGTACGGTGAGAATAGTCTTGGCTAATTCTTCTTTTATGGTTTGAGGAAGGATTCGAGAAACAGTGGGAGCCATCCAGTTTAGATAAATTAAAAACCACTCTAAACTTGCAAGAGCATCATGCTAAAGAGTTTTCTTCTCTCTCTCCTAATTGCAGCGACCCTGAAAATGACTGGACTTAAGTTACTTTTAGAGAAAAATATACTGACGGGGCCAAACTATAAAGATTGGCTGCGGAATGTCAAAATGGCTTTGACCTATGACAAACTGGGGTACGTCCTCACCGCTACGGCACCTACTGTCCCTGGTCCCAAATCCAGCAATGCGGATAAGGAAATCCGCAAAACCTGGGAACTAGATTGCGCGAGAGCCAAGTGCATCGTGCTTGCCTCGATGAACAATGAACATCAGAGGAGGCACGAGGATATGTCCTTAGATGGCATATTTCTCCATACAAAGGAACTTTATGGAGAGCAATCTCGTATAGCAAGATACGAGACCTCTAAGAAATTGTTTCGAGCGAGGTTGGCTGTCGGGTCATCGGTAGGTGAACATGTCCTACAGATGATTGGCTACATAGAAGAGCTCGCAGTCCTTGGGACGACTTTGGATAATGAGCTCTATACAGACCTTGTTCTCCAGTCCCTTCCTCCCACCTACGCCCAGTTTATCCTCAACTTCAATCTTCAAGGAAAAGAAGTTGAACTTGCGGAACTCCTGAACATGTTAAGGAGTGCGGAGGGCACCTTGCAGAAGGCAAGGGAAACACCCGCTATGTTTGTTGGCGGTTCATCTTCTTCCGGGTCCAAGGCTAGGGCCAAAGGAAGGAAGAAGAAGGCCGCACCCAGACCTAGAGGAGGTGTTAGTAAGGTGGGAGGGAAGGGAAAGAAAAAGAAAGCAGTACCGATAGTTGGCCAGGATGAGTGCTTTCATTGTCACAGGAAAGGGCACTGGAAGAAGGATTGCAAGGCGTGGAACGCCAAGAACCAGGAACCGAAGCAGCTGTGGCTTCGACTTCAGGTGTGTTTGTAATTGAGAATTGTCTGTCGATCAACTCTACTTCCTGGGTATTGGATACCGGATCAGGATCTCATATTTGCAATTCATTGCAGGCACTGAGAAACCGTAGAGTGCTGAAGGAAGGTGATATGATCCTCAGGGTTGCTAACGGAGCTAGCGTGGGAGCTGCGTCCGTCGGGGATTATCACCTAGGATTGACGAGTGGACACATTTTGGTTTTACATAACTGTTATTTTGTACCCAGCTTAACGTGTAATATCATATCAGTTTCCTTGTTATCAAATAAAGGTTATGATTTCACGTTTGTAAGAGATGTTGTCAACATCCACCTTAATCATGGTTTGATTGGGTCCGGTACTCTAAATAACGGCATATATGTTTTAAACCAACTCCAAATTTTCAACGTCCAGAACACATTAAAAAGAAAGTCTCCAGATTTGAATAAAGCTTTCTTATGGCATTGTAGACTGGGTCACATCAATGAGAGAAGGTTGACTAAGTTGCATAGAGAAGGATATTTGGACACGTTCGAATATCAAACTTATGACACTTGTCAATCTTGTCTCAAAGGAAAGATGACAAAGACTCCATTCACTGGACAAGGAGTAAGAGCGAGCGAGCTCTTAGGACTCATACACAGCGATGTATGTTCCAATATCTACACATGCGCGAGGTGGTTATTCCTACTTCATTACTTTCACGGATGATTACTCAAGATACGGATTCATTTATCTGATGAAACATAAATCTGAGGCTTTTGAGAAATTCCAAGAGTATAAGAATGAAGTAGAAAACCAAACCGGCAAAAGTATAAAGACACTGAGATCAGATCGAGGTGGAGAATACTTAAGTGCCGAGTTCCTTGGTTACCTAAAAGAGAAAGGAATTCTCTCTCAGCTTACTCCTCCATACACTCCACAGCATAACGGTGTATCGGAGAGACGGAATCGAACCCTATTGGATATGGTACGATCCATGATGAGTAATGCTGAGTTACCGCGATCTTTCTGGGGTTATGCGCTAGAATCAGCGGCATATCTTCTGAATAGGGCTCCAACCAAGACTGTGCCTACCACTCCATATCAGATGTGGACTGGGAAGAAACCCCATCTTCAGCATATGAAGATTTGGGGATGTCCAGCTTTTGTTAAAAAGCAGCATGTGGACAAGCTCGAGGCACGATCAGTAAAATGTTTGTTTGTGGGATATCCAAAGAACTCCAAGGGATATTATTTCTATTACGCAGAGGAACAAAAGGTCTTTGTTTCTCGTAATGCCCATTTTCTGGAACATCTGTTTTTAGAAAAGGAATCAAGTGGGAGCGAAATAGAACTGGAAGAAATTCCAGAACCACAAGCTGCTACTGAAAGTTTGGTAGAACCAGAGGTTCAAGAAGAACAGAACATTCCCGCACCCCTCCGCAGGAGTAGTAGGCCGTCTCATCCGCCTGAGAGATACTACGGTTTTCTCATAGACGGGGATAGAGAGGATTGCATCATAGATGATGATGAACCTACTGACTTCCAGCATGCCATCCAGAGCGGCGACTCGGTACGATGGCTAGATGCAATGTGGACCGAGATGGAGTCCATGTACACCAACAAAGTATGGACTTTGGACTTTGCTCCAGATGGGGTAAAACCCATAGGATGCAAATGGATCTTCAAAAAAAAGATTGGTGTAGATGGACAGGTGGAAACCTATAAGGCTAGACTTGTTGCAAAGGGTTTTCGTCAAAGACCTGGTTTGGACTATGACGAAACTTTTTCTCCAGTGGCTATGCTCAAATCCATTCGGGTCCTTCTTGCTATTGCTGCCTTCCATGATTATGAAATCTGGCAGATGGACGTAAAGACGGCTTTTCTGAATGGAAATTTAGAAGAGAGCGTCTATATGGATCAGCCAGAGGGTTTCAATCAGAGTGGGAGCAGCGGGAAAGTATGCAAGCTGCTTAAGTCCATTTATGGTCTAAAGCAGGCATCGCGGAGTTGGAACATCTGTTTTGATGAGACAGTCAAAGAATATGACTTTATCAAAAATCCAGATGAACCGTGCATATATAGTAAAGTTGTGGCCAGAAGTGTCGTATTCCTCGTCTTGTACGTGGATGACATTCTATTGATAGGAAATGACATTCCTATGCTACAATCTGTCAAAGGATTCTTGTCACACAGGTTCTCCATGAAAGACCTGGGTGATGCCTCTTACATTCTGGGGATCCGGATCTATCGTGATAGATCCAAGAGGATGTTGGGACTTTCACAGTCCAGGTATATCGACACTGTACTGAAAAGATTCAGTATGGAAGATTCTAAGCGCGGTAATCTACCGGCTTGTCACGGAATCACCCTCTCCAAAGAGATGTCTCCCAAGACTGATTTGGAAAGGTAACGCATGTCTATTATACCCTACGCTTCTGCGGTAGGCTCTATAATGTATGCGATGTTGTGTACCAGACCAGATGTAGCTTACGCACTGAGCGTGGTAAGCCGGTATCAGTCAGACCCAGGGGAGAAACACTGGATAGCAGTAAAGAACATTCTCAAGTACCTGAGGAGGACTAAGGAGATGTTCTTGGTTTACGGCGGAAAAGACCTCAGGTTGGAGGCCTTTGCTGATTCCGGCTTCCAGAGTGATAAAGACGATTCCAAGTCCATGTCGGGTTATGTCTTTACCCTCAATGGAGGGGCGGTGTGCTGGAAGAGCTCCAAGCAGGACACCGTTGCTGACTCGACGATGGAAGCGGAGTACAAAAGAAGCAGTCTGGATGAAGAAGTTCCTAACAGAACTTCAGGTTGTTCCTACCATAGTTGATCCAATACCTCTGTATTGCGACAACAACGGAGCTATAACTTTAGCGAAGGAACCAAGGTCCCATCAGAAGTCCAGACACATCTTGAGGCGGTATCACCTGATCAGGGAGATCATTGATCGTCAGGAGATCGAGGTTCGGAGAGTTGCTTCAGAAGAGAACATTGCTGATCCATTCACGAAGGCCCTTCCTCAGATTCAGTTCGAGAGGCTACTCGAGATCATTGGTCTACGATATGCCAGTACATGGCCCTAGTGCAAGTGGGAGATTGTTAGTGTTTATGCCCTAGAAGGCCATTACTGTATCATACTAGCTTGTATATTACTTAATGGAAGCTTGGGATATTCACATGTATATAACAGTCTTGCTAAAATTGGTAGTATGCTACTTGGTTTTTCTATCTTAATATGTGAGTGTACGTATTGATAGAGCTCTTAGGATCTTGCTTGTCTACCAGCGTTGTGATGGCAGTCACACTAGTGGGGGCTGGGTAGTCTACAAGCACATCCTTATTCAGGTCCCTGGTCGTTGGATTATCGAGACAGAGCATCGATACTCCGGAGTAGACTGGTGTGTACGCTTCTCATCCCAGTTGGGGAGATGGTCTGTCCCACAGCCGTCAGTACGTCGTACTAGAGATAGTATACAGGTGCTCGTTAGGTTACGAGTACACAGGAGAGGACTCACAGGGAACTGTTGGTTGGTTTGATACCAGTCGTCAGTGAACAGTTCCCAGGTGACATGAGTACAGCGTAGTCCGCAGACTTGACACTGCTACTTCGCCTCGAGTATGTCCCACTGTTCTTAGATTGCTACCCTACCACGGCTCAAAGGAGTCGTGCAAACAGGTAGCAGTTGGGTGCAGTCCCGAGCACTTGGAGGCAGTGGCGGTTAGACAGGATTCGTCCCTCCCGGTATTGGGAGTAGATATTGTGCTGTGTCAGAGAGCCATTATGCAAAGTCCCTTGCCAGGGCAAGTGAGATTTGCTGGTAGGTTCCAGTAGTTTCTCAGGGTGTAATGGGCTTCCCTCCGACACGACTTATACCGCTATTAGGGGACTGACGCTTGCCGCCCCCCTAGGCCCGATATGCGATAGTCTTGGACGAACGGACCGGACTGTATGGAGATTATCACATCAGACTCAGTAGGAGTTCGGATGGGTTTTCTCATCGGCCTTCTTATCGACAACTACCTGGGGACCGTTACGTACAGCTAGTGCCGCTTGCGGTCTGTGGTTAAACCCACTGCCAGCGTAGTAGTCGAGTCTCTAGAGTCCCACACAGAGAGTTTCCTACTCCAGGCGAAACGATATAGAGGTTGCATGGTTTTGCGACAAAGGGTTCGGACGCATACGTGCGTTTACGCGCGTACGACTTTCGGACAGTTTTTACCAGTCGGCTTTGGTTTAAGCCAGTTACTGGTATCCGGTTATTGGATTTTTACAGTCTAAAGTTTTTCCGTATTTTTACGGATCGGAGGGCGTTCTCGTAATTGTTCGAGAAGCTTCTAGAAGATGGTGACTAAGGAGGGTTATGTGTCATATTCATTAAATGAGGTTATGAGTCATGGTGGTGATTCATTCATTTCATTAATGCACATTTATTGCTTAATGACTCATGCTAATGAATCACCACTAGATATTTTATGAAGCATGATTTATCATCACTCTTTATTCTTTTCTCATTATTAGAAAATGCTTCATAATATATTATGATACACTCTCTCTCATCTCATTATCTTATCTCACATTCTCTCTCCTCAAGCTCTCATCTTCAAACCCTAATCCTTACACCTCATGAGTTGAGATCAAAGGATTAGTTAGACTAAACAATCCATAACCATCACTCTATCTCATCCTAACTTCTTTGATTAGCAATCCAAGAAGGTTAGTTGCCTCAAGTTTAGAGGTTTAGCTTGGAGTTTTGCTCTCGGGTGGATCGTCTACTACCTAGAGAAGGCCGAGGAGAACAAGGAGATCGTAAAGACGAAGGACTAGTTTCGATAGGTATAATCCCTAAGCATAGTAGTTTAGAATAACTATATGTTTGGTTAGTTATCGTTTAGCTTCGATTCAAGCGGTTAGTCGATGTTCGTTCTTTAAACTTGATCGTTTTTGAAATTTCAGCCTCCCCACAAGTACTGGGGTGTACTACATCGACTTACATACGATGGATGGTAGGGGCCGGTCTGGACTGACGGCGCCCTAGATATTGTGATTGAGGTACAGAGACTGTGATACCGAGATATCGAGATATTGGGATTACGTTTTATGCCGATGCTAGGCACTGTTTTATGCTGATTTCATTATGATACCTCATTTTGAAAATATACAAAGGAAATCTCACTAATTTATGAAAACAGTTTCTTCATTTGCATGTATTCTGTCTTCATGCATTCATACCTCATTCATATGATATATTGCTACCTGAGGCACTGACACAGGCACATGAGATTACACTCGGGTTAGATATTTACCCTAGCCTTGTTATAGGCTCATGTTATTGGAGGATTATATATTATGATCGTATGACCTAGGATTGCGTCATACATGCGATTTTTATTCGTAGATGTTTTTCTATTCACGAGTTGGCAACTCACCCCCGTTGTGCCCCAGTTTCTTGCAGGTTTTGCCGTACATGTTTCTTTACGGCTTGCGGGCTCAGTTTCATTCGGGTGACTTGCTAGTAGGTGGGTTTTTCTTGTATCGTGCCCATCATATTATCTTGTATAATATTATTCCGTTGTATCTAGTAAATTCCATCAACCAAACTTGTATTTATTGAGATAGAGACCAGTGTTGTTTATTCTTTCGACCTTAGAGTCGCTCGTTATATTTCTGGTGGTTTTGAGTTTCCTTTTGAGTTTTGATCCTCGCCGTTGGCGTTGTATATTTTATTGCTTGTGTGGTTGAGACCGTCGATTGACGAAGAGCTAGCTCCCGCTTGGGGATGCCTTTTTCTTGATTTCGTATACTATTCATGTTGTATCCCATTTGGGAGCCAGTTTTTACAAAGGAGACTCTGCCGAAATTTTCAGTAAATTTTTGATGTTTTTTAAAAACCGCATAATTCGGCTTATGCTATTGAAACTACTTGCTTTAAGTTGGTTTTTCCTGCACTCTACTACTTTTCTTGGTTTGGATTTCTGGGTTTTCGGTTTACTTAGATTACGTACGCCTCGAGACGTTCGTAGTTTAAGTGCCGGTCATGTTCTGTACTTTCGGGTCGTGACACCCTGCTTATCATTTAGAGATGTTGTTAGATCGTACTTGATGCATGATTACTGCTCATATAGTTCATCATATAGATGTTATCTGTTGGCATTGGATAGAGTATCGCAGCACGTGCATACTCGCGATTACCTTTATATGTTATCTACTACTCACGAGTTGGCAACTCACCCCCGTTGTGCCACAGTATTTGCAGGTTGCCCTTCGGAGTAGTCGCGGCAGGCTGATTTCCTATATCTTTTTGGCTACGGATACCACTGCAGTTGGTGCGTGAGCTGTTTGTTGCTAGGTTAGTTTGTGGTATCCAGTTATTTCCATTGTACATATTTTGTATCTAGTACTCTCCATCTACTTTTATGTATTTGACTTAGAGACCAGTGTGAGGACGATGATGTATATTATTTTGTATTCTGCTGTCGAACTCGCTGTGAGCCGACTTTACCTATGCAGTTCTTATCTTGTGTGATGTGTTCCACTTATTGCTCTTTTCTTCGCTACGGCGTCGTATATCGTTATCTCGGTGATTGCCTACTTGAGGTTTTCTTAACAGTTTTACAAATGTTCTTATTAAATGTTTAAACACTCTATACTTTTACCGGTTTTGATTTCTGGGTTTCGGCTTACTTAGTTGCGTTACGCCTGTAGACGTTACGTTGTTAAGTGCCGGTCACGGGCCAAACTTTGGGCCGTGACAGTCCTGTTCTTTTGAAACTTCTTGTTCCACCAAGCTTTCAGTAATAGCTTGTGTTTCTGGAATTTCTTCCAGTTCTATTGTGTTCCCACTTATTTCTTTTTCTAAGAACTTATGTCCCAGAAAGTGGGCATGACGAGAAACAAAACCTTTTGTTCCTCTACGTAATAGAAAAGATACCCCCTGGAGTTCTTTAGGTATCCCAGAAACATACACAGTACTGAGCGTGCCTCGAGTTTGTCCGCTTGCTTCTTTTTGACAAAAGCTGGACATCCCCATATCTTCAGATATTGAAGGTAGGGTTTCTTCCCACTCCACATCTGATATGGTGTGGTAGGTACAGTCTTGGTAGGAACCTTGTTCAATAGTTATGCAGCTGATTCTAGTGCATAGCCCCAGAATGATCGCGGTAACTCAGCGTTACTCATCATGGAACGTACCATATCTAATAGTGTTCGGTTCCGTCTCTCCGATACACCGTTATGTTGTAGAGTGTATGGAGGAGTAAGCTGAGAGAGAATTCCATTCACTTTTAGGTAATCCAGGAACTCGGCACTTAGGTATTCACCACCTCGATCAGATCTCAGTGTCTTGATACTTTTGCCGGTTTGTTTTTCTACTTCATTCTTATATTCCTGGAATTTCTCAAAGGCCTCGAATTTATGCTTCATTAAGAAGACATGTCCATACATGGAGAAATCGTCCGTAAAAGTAATGAAATATGAAAAACAACTTCTTGCATGTGTAGACATTGGACCACACACGTCGCTGTGTACGAGTCCCAAGAACTTGCTCGCTCTTGCTCCATGTCCAGTGAACGGAGTCTTTGTCATCTTTCCTTTGAGACATGATTGACAAGTTGCATATGATTGATATTCGAACGGATCCAAATATCCTTCTTTATGTAACTTAGTTAACCTTGTCCTATTGATGTGACCCAGTCTACAATGCCATAAGATAGCATGATTTATTTCTGGAGACTTTCTTTTGTGTGTATTCTGGATATTGAAAATCTGTGGTTGGTTTAATACGTATATACCGTTGCTTAATGTACCCGACCCAATCAAAACATGATTAAGGTGAATGTTTACAACATTGCTTACAAATGAAAAATCATAACCTTCTTTAGACATTAAAGATACAGATATGATATTACAAGTCAAACTGGATACAAAATAACAGTTGTGTAAATCCAAAACATGTCCATCTGTCACTCCTAAGTGATATTCCCTTACGGCCACAGCATCCATGCTTGCTCCATTCGTAACTCTGAGGGTCATATCACCCGTCTTCAAAACCCTACGACTTCTCAGTACCTACAAAGAATTACATATATGAGATCCTGATCCGGTATCCAATACCCAGGAAGTAGAGTTAATTGACAGACAGTTTTCAATAGCATGCAAACCTAAAGCCGAAGCCACAACTTGCTTCGTGTCCTGGTTCTTGGCCTTCTAAGCCCTGAAATCTTTCTTCCAGTGTCCTTTCTTGTGACAATAAAAGCATTCTTCCTTCCCCACAATCTGTCCCGCTACCTTTGCTTTTCCCTTGGCTTCCACCTTACTAACACCGCTCCTTGGTTTGGTGGGGGCCTTCTTCTTCTTTCCTTTGGCTTTTGCCTTGGACCTAGAAGAGGAAGCTCCTCCAACAAACAAAGCGGGTATTTCCCTGACTTTCTGCAGGATGACATCGGCACTCCTCAACATGTTGAGGAGTTCCGGAAGTTCAACTTCTTTTCCTTGCATGTTGAAATTCAGGATAAAGTGGGCGTCGGTGGAAGGAAGGGACGGGAGAATCAAGTCATTGTAGCGATCGTTCTCTAATGTGGTCCAAAGGTCTGCGAGCTCCTCAATGTAGCCAATCATCTTAAGCACGTGTTCCGCTACAGATGATCCGACGGCCAACCTCGCTGAAAATAGCTTCTTCGAGGTCTCGTATCTTGCGATACGGGATTGCTCTCCATATAGTTCCTTAGTATGGAGAAATATGGATTCAGAATCCATATTCTCGTGCCTCCTCTGATGTTCATTGTCCATAAAGGCAAGCACAAGGCTGTCACGACCCGAAATATTAGCTCGTGACCAGCACTTAAATCACGCAACGTCTAAAGGCGTAACGTAATTCAAGTAAGCTGAAACCCAGAAATCTAAACCTTTTTAAGAAAATAAAGGAGGTGAAGTTTTGAAAGAAATGTATAATGAGATCAAGTTTTCTTAAAATGCATAGAAAAGGGACATGAAAACGCAAGTGGAATTTAAGAGTTAGAAAACATGTTTCGTCTTTTAAAAATTTGGGCAGCACCTCCTTTGTATATTTTGATCCAAAACCACATATACAAGATAAAGATAAAGGCATCCCCAAGAGGGAGCTAGCTCTTCATCAAACGGCGGATCACAACCACGCAAGACAATATATATAAGTATACGACGCCCAACGCCGAAGATCACCATAAAGATAAAGAAAAGCAAGACATAAAAACAACAAGTAGTGGAAAACCCCTCGCCCAAAGTCTCGCAACCAAAAACCCACTAAGTCTCATTACTTATACAATTTACTAAATTTAATTGATGGAGTTGATTAGATACAATATGAAATAGAAAATAAAAGGGTGGGTACGATACAAATGTCCCACCTACCAATGCAAAACACCTGAATGCAACTGTGTGCCAGCGAAGCCTCTACTGATCCATGCGGTTTACCTGCAAGAACTGTGGCACAACGGGGGTGAGTTTCCAACTCGTGAATAGAAATATATCAAAATGTAGAAATCTAATAAACAACGACTCCTAGGTCAAATATATCATGAAGGTGATACTATGATATTCTGGGTGACCGGGTCGTATATGTGCCAACAATGAAATCAAGTCTATAAGTAAGCTAATATCATCCAATCAGATAATCAACGTCCGTATGTAATGGATCTCGTCCAACCATATGATCAATGTATGTATGCATGTGGATCTCGTCCACGTGTCAACCAATGACACAACAATATCATACATGTAAATATCATAAAAACATATGCATGAAAAATATGAGGATATAAATCAACGTGTGTCCCTCGCGGCACATCAAAATCATGGAACTGGAGTGTCCAACCTCGACACTCGAAAACATCATGAAACCCGTGTCCAGCATCGACACGTAAATCCTCATATGTCTCAGGCGCCGCACACCCTGGTCGGCCCTCAAATCCATCTCTCTACTCCGTTCGGTATCCTCCGGATAACCGCCGAGTCCAAATACAATCACTGGTAGGTAGTGCTCCCCTGCCAGGCTCATCGTCTACACCTCGAGCTTCTTACCCCCGGGTACCTTACGGGGTCCACCATGTACCCGCAATCGGCCTCATCCTCCTCCTCGAATCGGGTTTCACATGTCGCTCTCAGAACCGAGAAAACACATGGTGGACGCACTGAAATATCATATCAAGAGAAACCGGGTTTTTAAAACAGTTCATGATTTCTTTTAAAATCGCCACGGTTCTCAAATCCAGAAATCTCATGAAAACAGCATATCTCAATGCGTAAAATCATAAAGCATGATGTATGCGACATATGATAGAAATGTAAGCATCTCCGTATATCATGCAACATGGGACAACAATATAACATATTAAGGGAAAACCGCTCTTTTAAAATGATTACAGTTTTTAAATATATCCCGCGGTTCCCAATTTCTCCAAAGTAAAATGCAACATCGTCTATGTATGTGCAATAAGTATGTATGTAGGCATGAATGCACAAAGATATATATACACAAGTACGTTATGTGAACAGTCATATCATGATGCAGCAATCCTACTGTGTAGTAACATGGCAATTATCGATGATGAAGTGTGTGGGCCGGAAAATCTGTGTAAGTGTAACATACTCATCATCGATAATGGTGCAGGTGTACTAGCACAAGTATAAGTAATGCGATGCGAATAACATGAATGCAGCATAAGGTAAATCATATGCAAATGCTCACGGGTATACGTATCTAACATGATCGAGTCGGTGAATCTATCAATCGGCATCTAGCCTCACAACATCACGTACGATATAGTCCATCGTACGGCATATCACACATGTTTCACAACATATATAAATGTAACTATATACCTATGTCCCAGGTCACATCCATAACGATCTCATATCAGGGGACTGACAAGGTATCAACCATCTCAATCGACTCGCATCCGTATACTAAAATATCATCATATCGGTCTTATATTCTTTCATCGCATTTATATCTCACATCAAGTCGAGTTTACATAAACATTCTATCTCCACTAAAAGTATAAGTATCTAATCTAACATACACACCCGAACCATACAATCAGTTTTTGAAAGATGCGAATCGTAGTTTTGAAAGTAGGAGCTACGGTGTTTTTAAAGAAAAGATATCATTTGAAAATCCATAACGTCCCTCAAGGTATCTGTTTAAGAGATGCATACGATTCTTCAGTTTGGAAATATGTATGGTTCAGATGACACATCTACGTCGACTATCTAGTCATATAGTACCCTAAACGACAATATCATCAAATATCATCCTCAAATCCCATCATCACATATCTGCCGTATCATATCACTTCTAACTATCAATTAGCTTCTAATATAGTTCTCTAAATACCTTTTTAACTCTATCTAGTTTCCTAATCTAGGTTTTCTTAACCATATGCTACAAATCAGTTTCCACCAAAACTTTGCGGGGGTGTTATACGCCATCCACCCGACTTCCCCCGTAGATATAGATCTACTCACCTTGGTCTCCGCTTGCCGAAGTCGATGACGCCATGATCTGTAGCCTCGGAATCCACGCAAAGGTACCTACAATAATACACAATCGCAATCATTTATTAAAGTCGAATCCGGAAAACCGATATGGCACACGGTGTGCTCATAGGTTAGAACCTATGGCCTACGCGTGAAAAAACAATCGAACACCCTTGTAATCGATGTACAAACATCCAACAACCCAAAACAAATCCAAATAGCAAAACCAAACATTTCAAAATACGGAAACATAGCCAAAAACACCCCAATGTGCTCCCAGATTTTGACTCAGGTCAAACTAGCCAATTTTCCATATGGGGTTGCTCTAAATATCACCTAAGGGACCCACCAACCAAAAATCAACAAATTCCACCAAAATTGGGCCGCAAATTACGGCCAAAATGAATAAATTTGTGGCCGGATTTTGGAACTTTGGTCTCGGGTTTGAGGGGTTGCTTCATAATCACTTGCACATATCTCTGCCAAGGGAACTTATTTTATGGCGGTCTCAGGTCATCCCAGATTCCTATATACCATCACTAAATCCTCAAAAACCCGATATCGACGAATCTAAAGTTCGTATTTTGGGCATTGGTCACTGGTCCAGGTCAAGAATTGGTCTCTAGGGCCTTGTAACAGCCACTAGGCATCATCCAATCCACACAACACTCAAACCCTTCTCTGGGAATTTTCTAGCATGACTAAACATCACAATATCGCTTCTAAACATACAAGAATACTAAAGTAAATGAAATACAAGACCAAAATTGGAGAAATTACCTCATTTGGGCAACTCAAGAAAAACCCTAGTTTGCCAATGTTGTCTAAATCCCACTTTTCTTGGTCCAATGTGTAGAGGATGTAGCGGGGATCAATTTTAGTGATAGGGGATTAGGGTTTGGATCAATATTTTGAGATGATATCATGGGGTGAAGGTGGAGGGAAGAGAGGAGGAAGAAGAAAACGATGGGGGAGGTTAAAATGAGGCAGCCCCTCTCTCTCTCCTCTCTTATTCTCACCTACTCTTTCATCTATTTACCCTTTTACCATTTTCTCTACCTCATTTGGGCAACTCAAGAAAAACCCTAATTTGCCAATGTTGTCTAAATCCCACTTTTCTTGGTCCAATGTGTAGAGGATGTAGAGGGGATCAATTTTAGTGATAGGGGATTAGGGTTTGGATCAATATTTTGAGATGATATCATGGGGTGAAGGTGGAGGGAAGAGAGGAGGAGGAAGAAGAAGAAAACGATGGGGGAGGTTAAAATGAGGCAGCCCCTCTCTCTCTCCTCTCTTATTCTCACCTACTCTTTCATCTATTTACCCTTTTACCCTTTTCTCTTTTCTTTTTCTCATTTCTTTTAAAACCAAATCCTAAAATTCCCAAAACAACACAAGAAAACAACATATAACCCAAAATGCAACATGACATGGTCTACTGGCCATGAAAAACTGTAGAAACACGGATTTAGCTTAATCGCGATTAGCAGTGCACTAATCGGGTTTTTATCGAAACTACATATAAAATTTTTTTAAAATGCCAAAACCTTTAAATATACTATTAAATGAATAAATCATTTTAATTTCCATTTCTTTCACAATTATTGGTATATATTTATACCCTTTTTCGAAAACCCTAATTTCGCAAATCGGGCAGTTTTCGGGAAATATATTATTTTAATATTAAATTCCAAAAATACTATTTTATATTTTCTGAAATGTTACAATTTTCCCCCCTTAAAGAAATTCGGTCCCCGAATTTAAATTTAAACCCCCAAAATCTAAAACATTTCAATAAACAGGTCAATCAACGGGGCTCCGAAATCACGGAAGATGCAGAAACAACACAGCGCGTCAAGTGCGCATGAAAACGAGCACAAAACTCAAAATCGAACTCCGTCAAGCGTCACGCAAATTCTCGGATTTGCACGCATACCTCGGAGTTACAATGGAGATAAAATCTCGAAATCCACTACAGTATTCCAATGTACACTAGTGAAGTACTATAATACGTATATGATACGCATCCTTGGAAAACTCCAAAATTTGAATAAAAAACATGCAAAATCCTTTCTGAATCGCCGTGTGATGCGTAACTCATGGCATAAGTGACGGACGCTTATTTGTAAAATAGTAAATATAGTTTCATATATGTTTTGCTCAAATATATGTTCCGTCTTTTTCAAAATATCCCAAAAGGTTTTCCTTTATAGACGTTCGTGTCGCTCGCGGACACGTAGGAAATTACGAGACTATAGCTCTTTTGAAAACGTCTTGATAAGATTTTGATGCATGCAAAGTACTCAGGTACTGTACTCAGATCAGTCATGTTTGGCTAATACACAATATAATGCCCAACATGAAAACAAAGTGCTCAAAAGCAAAATCAGCCTCAAAAGGCGTATCCAATAATCACATGCATCTGGTGCGCACGAAAATCGAATCCAAATACAGGTGCAATAATATGCAAAAAAGCTAAAACTAAGTGCAACAGGTGTGCACAAAAACATCTGCCCAGTGCAACGGGTGTGCACGACAACAATATCTGGTGCGGCTATTGTGCACGAAAATCTCAATTTAGTGCATCCGGTGTGCACAAAATTAGATCAATCATATGAAATCCACGAAATCATAAATACATTCTATGAAGGTACAAAATCGACATCAAATGCAATGGATATGCACAAATCGCAAATCAACACAACGGTGTATAAAATATATATCAAGTGCGATAACTATGCGTAAAATGTAAATACCCAGTAGGTGCAGCCATGGTGCACGAAATCAATATCAGGAAACTCATCATCAAAACTCAAATCCAAGCGATATAAACGTGATACTCGGATCATAACCGTAAATCGCAACAAATGACATTGAGGTACACCTCCTACAATGTCGAAAAATAAATCGGTGCGCCTAAAACCCGCAGAACAAGAACATCCGCGTGCCTCCTGCTCACGGTCTGGCGTCTTCTATCTCTGGGTCTTCATTCCTCTATGGATTTATCAATCTCGCAATTCATCATCCCATCGGCCCAGTCAGGTGTGCTAACGGGGACGATTCCGTTATGGCACTTCTCTGATCATCTCTCGGTCAATCATCACGACCACTCGTAAGGAAGCATGTCACTGGCGTCGGCCTCTGGCCCTATGAATACTTGCGACACAACTGTTCCTGGGTGCAAATCTCATTGCAGCAGTGTCCTGGAAGGAATCCTGCTCAAGGTCTCTTCCAATCTCGTCTATGCCGAACTGTATAGAGGATGGTACTCTTACATAATCTTTTCTCATTATCTGGACATCTGCGTCCTCACCACAACATTTCCTCGGGAACTGGCCGCATCCCAACGCCTCTGTATGCATATCAGATCTTTAATCTCGACAGGGAGTAGCAACAGCTCGTCAGCATCTCGCATGAACCTCTGGCTCTACTTGTCTTTATCATCGTCCGCTTCGAAGTCACGTCTTGCTGTCTGCGTACAGCTACTGTTCTCGGTCACGGTCAATTCGAAATCTCTCACACGGACTCGAAATCGCATACTCTGTAGAAGATATTTGGCCGAACACGTCCTCGGGAACTCGTCCCAACCATCGGAGGAATACTCAATACTCGTCCGTCCTTGATCAACTCACAACGCATCTGGGTGAGGTCCTCTATCCAAAGCTGGTCAGCTTGCTGATCTCTTATCACATGATATCTGGACGACGTCAAAATTTTCGATCGAGTCATCGAAGTCCCATAATTTCCCGAAAGCTCAACACCTGAGCGCAATCTAAAAATATCGGGTACATACCACAGTACCTCTGGACCAGCCGTAGAAGGGAAAACCCAAGCCTAACTGATGGCACCGCTAAACTGCCGCAAACCCTAAGGTTCAAAAGTTGTTCCATGGTCATCATGTCGAGTTAGGGTTTCATTCTTTTAGAGGGTCCACAGAATTACCTTCACGTTCTTCCGAATACATAAAATTTGGATAAATGGGTTTCTAACACTCGTTCGAACTTTTTAGCTTCGCCTATAAAACATGTGAATATCCTACGTCCACATGCTAAACAATGCCTCAATCCTCCAGGAAAGGCGATACATCAACGGCCATCTCTTGATCGGTCTGCTCTAGATCTGAGTAAGACTCTCCACACTGGAAGTGTTCAACTCAACTGGGCCTGTGTCGGCGCATCAATTTGATGAATCACCTTCTTCTCTCAAATCGGGGTAGACTATCTATCACCCGTCGCATCCCTGCCTGAAAGCTCCAGCGATCTCAACTCGTAAGCTCTTGAAGCGACATCCTATCAATTTCAGCAACAGCTGGATCATCTGTCTGCACGGTAGATGACAACACAATCTCTAAGGTATGTTGTACATCAACAGTCCTCTCACAACTGCCAGCTCTATTAATGGCCCGATTATCCGGTGCAACGCCAAACACTCGCCTCATCCGAGAGGTCACAACATAACACTACATCGAGACGTTCCTATATCACCGGAAAACACAATGGTCAGCCCTCATACCAGACGAGCTGGCCCTGACCGGAACACTAGCAGCAGCCCAAACTGCGCTCAAACCATGGAGACAGGAACCTCAATCGAGTATCGAAGAGAGCAGATCAACGGCAAGAAAGGAAACGAGAGATCCAGAATGAATACATGATCATAAGAAGGAACGGTATCAATGGGAGTATTGTCACGACCCGAAAGAGCACGTGACTGGCCCTTGAACCATATGAAGCCTATAGGACTCCATCTGATCCAAGTAAGCCAAAAGCCCAGAAATCTAAAACCATTTTTGAGAATAAGTAAAGAAAACTGGTTTAAAGAAGTGAAGAAATACAGGTTTGAAATCAAGGTTTTTAAATAACTAAGCCGAAGGTACGTTTTGAAAACAATAAAGTCTTTTCTAAAAATTTCGGCAGAGTTTCTTTTGAAAAACTGGCCCCGAATGGGGTACAACAAGTATAACTATATGTATGCAATGATAATGGCATCCCCAAGCGGGAGCTAGCTCTTCGTCAATCGACGGTCACAACCACATATGCAGCAATAATATACAACGCCTAGTGGCGAGGATCAAATCCAAAGAAAACTCAAAAGCAATAAGAAAAAAACGCAATACTACTAAGCGCGACTCTAAGGTCGAAATAATACATCACTAGTCTAGGTCTGAAACAATACAAGTTTTGGTTGATGGAAATTCTAGATACAATGAAATAAATAAATACAATGGTGGTTCTTGATGCGAAAGAATCCACCTACCAAAGCAAGTCACCCGCAAGAAGAAAGTGTGCCAGAAATGCCGCAATAGAACCTGTACGGCAGAACCTGCAAGAACTGTGGCACAACGGGGGTGAGTTGCCAACTCGTGAATAGAAACATCTACAAGCAGAAACCGAATGCAAGACATAAACCTAAGTCAACGATCAATAATATAATCCACAAGAGTACATCTGAGTGTAATAGGGTGGCAAGGTAACATCTAATCATGTATGTAGTGCCAGGTACTCAGGTAATCACATGTCAACAGTGTAAGGTATGTCTGCATGAAGTAACCATGAAGAAATATCAATGATATCAATACACATATATTAGCGTCCCATACCACTAATATTGGTGTAAGGGTATATATAACAGCGCCCTCATACCCTGTTATATATACAAATAAAGTATGATCAATGTAAAACCAGTCTGTATATGATCCAAGTCTGTATATAATCCATGTCTGTATGTATGTGGAACCCGTCCACTCGTCACCCACTGACGATAAGCATCAAGTATGCAAGTATGAGGATATAAACAATATCATGGAAAAACATCATGAAAACCCGTGCCTAGCATCGACACGTAAATCCTCATCCATATGGGGCTCCGTCGGCGGTATCGGCCCTCGGCCCCCGGCAGTACGAGTCAACCCATGTCCATCTCTGGGCTCCGTCTGCGGTATCGGCCCTCGGCCCCCGGCAGTACGGGTCAGCCCATCTCTCGACTGCGGCCGGTATCCTCCAGATATCCGCCGAGCTCAAATACAATCACCGGTAGGTACTCGCCCGCCTCCAGGCTCAATCGGCAAACCCATCGATAATCTCGCCGAGGGGAACCATACCGGGCCCACCACGAACCCGCAAACGGATCATCACCTCCTCGAATCGGGTTTCAAGCACACGTCTCAGCACCGAGAAAACGCGTGGTGGACGCACCGAAATATCATATCACGAGGTACCGGGTTTTCATAAAAGTGCCTCTTTTCTTAAATAACCCCACGGTCCTCAAAAACCAGAAATCACATGAAAATCCAACATCAGGAAGTAAATCCAATGCGATGTGCTATGCAGTCAATCCATGACGTATGCGACATGTAAAGAACAGTAATCATATCGAAAATCATGCAACATGGAATAGTAATGTGCATATGTCGAAGGAAGAATCATCTCATGAATGCAATAGTACTACAGTGTAGTGGCATGGCAATTATCGATGATGAAGTGTGTGAGCCGGCAAATAGTGTACGTGGAACATACGCATCATCGATAATGGTGCTGGTGTCCTAACAGCATGATAATAATATAGCAATGAACATATGCCAGCAATGCGAATAGCATGAAGATGCAGAAATCTAGTAGTCAACACCACAGTGAAGTATCTACTATGCAACTACACCTAAGTATCAGGTCAATCAGGAGGGGTAGGTGTGGAAACCACCTAAATCTGAGTCGGTATATATATAAAGATATATAGTCGGTGATCTCGCCTCAATGTCATATCATAAGATATCCTCGAGTTATGAGTGCGGATCTATCATCAATATCGGCACGTACGGTAAATCATCGTACGGCATCCCCAAAAGCTGGGTAGGGGTCAACATCTCACTGTCTCATCACATAACAGATATCACCATCATCAGAACATATAGTCTGGAGTACTACTCTATGTCTAGTACAAAACGGTAACATCAGTAAAGTATGCATGCGGGGGTAAACACATATCCTAAGCCCGCAAGAATCACAAGTCATATCCCACATATGAATCGTATCAAATCACCGATCCCAGGGCACCAAGCCCACATCATCGACTCATCTCCAAAGTCATCACATATCATCAATCATAGTGCAAGTACAAGTGATAAGCAAGGGTGTGTGTATAGGTGTAATTCTATCCTAGGGTTCGCGACTATGAACTGCACTAGTCACTTCTAACCCTGTACTATCCATAATACACCTAATATCACGATAACTACATAATAATCTATCTACGGACTGCGGGGGTGCTATACGCCATCCACCCGACTTCCCCCTGTAGATATAATCTACTCACCTTGCTTCTCGTGTGCCAAAGCCGATGTCGCTATCTTCACCTCCTTTGCCTCAACATCACGCGGGGTACCTACAAGTATATCACAATGCTAAAGCACATGAAAATCACATCGGAAACCAAAATAGCACACGCTACCCGCATAGGTAAAAACCTATCGACTCGCATGTAAACACAATCAAAATCCACTTGTCGTTGACGTCCAAACGCCACCCGATAGGAATGAATCACCAAATACCAAAATCCATGCTAAAACAAGTCCCAAATTATACACCAACATAGGAAAATCAACCCAGATTTCACCCTAGATGGAATCAGTCAAAACTAGACATACTCAGGGTCAAAACTAGAGGAAATGGGGGCATGCACAGAAAACGAGGCAATTCCTTAAAATATCTTATTTTAGAATTTTCCATAATTTTTCCCCATTTATCTGTATTTAATTATACCAGAATATTAAAATATTCATTAAAATAATATTAAATTATAAAATTTCCCAAAAATCATATTTTATTATTTTGAAGACGTTACAATCTACCCCCCTTAAAGAAATTCGGTCCCCGAATTTAAATTTAAACCCCCAAATACTAAAATATTTCAATACAAATTCCAAGTCATCGGGGCTCCGAAATCATGTATACATAAAACATCATAGCGCAATGCATGCGCATGAGTACTGAGCAGATAACTCAAAAGCAACACTCCATCAAGCATCCGCAATCATCGGAGTTATGGTAACGACACAATGTCAAATCCAATACAAAATCAATATGATATGGACCAAGACTATACATGTAGACACCCAATCTATACATGTAATTAGCTGATGCAACTGTATGCCAAATCTTTTTAAGTCGCTGTGCGATGCGCGTAACACTGCACAGTGGCGGACGTTTCTCATAAGAAAATAACTATATATGTGTATATATATCCTTTGTTTAATAAGCACGTTCCACCTTTTTGAAAATAATCAGAAGGGTTTCCTTGTTTTTAAAACGTTTTGTGTCATATCGGACACGTAGGTATATACTGAGACTATAGCTCGCTTTTCGGAAATCCCTTCGATAACTATCGATGCATGCAAAATATATCCAGGCACTGTCCACTGACTAGTCCTGCTCAGTATGAAAGCAAATATCCCACATCATAAAAATGTACTGCTCCAAAAGGAATAAATTCCAAAAATGCACATAACACCACCCTGTGCGTCTGACGCGCACGGAAATCAAAATCCATATATGCGCTAAACATGTGCACAAAACAACATCTAGGTGCAACGGGTGTGCACGAAGCATCTGTCATAGACAACATGTATGCCTGACAGCCAAAACAGGTGCATCTGAAATGCACGAAGAATCTCGATTTAGTGCATCTGGTGTGCCCCAAAATCGTATCTCAAAACATGCGCCCAACATGCGCGAAAATCCAAATCAGTGCATCCATCATGCACGAATGAAAATCTAGACCCTGCGCACTCAATATGCACGGAATCACAAAATCCAATAGCAACGTCGAATATGCGTAAGTCAAACCCCAAAGCACGGAGTGCAAGAATCCACATCAATATCACAATCAAAATCGACATACCGAAAGGCATCAAATCGAAGTCAGGTGCAATCGTAATGCACAAAATATAAATCCGGTGCAACAAAGGCACGAAATATAAATCTGATGCGATAAACGCAAGAAACATAAAACTGGTGCGACAAATGCACGAAGTATAGAACTGGTGCATCCCATGAACAAATACCAAGCAATAACTCAAATACGTAAGCAGCAACACCAAGTGTATCCAGATATGAAGAAAATCATAAACGTGTGCAGCTGCGGGCACAAAACACATATCGATGCACTACAAGTACATATAAGCTATACCGAGTGCAAAATCAAAACACTAAAATTACATGAAACTCTGCTGGAAACGTAAATCAAATCACCAGCATAAAATAGGCATGAAATCGCAATCAAAAGCTCAAGAGTAATAACTATGTACAAGGTATAAATACCCAGTAGGTGCAACCATGGTGCACAAAATCAAATATCATGAAACTCAGTCATCAAAACTAAATCATGCAAACAGAACGCCCAAAATACCGAAATCCAAAATGACGGATACGTGATAATCGAATCACAAAATCACAAATCATAAATACCGTCGTCGGTAATTCCTCCTTCAAGGTCGAGAAGGAGTCGGTGCAATCCACTGCTAGCAGCGCAGGATATCTACCTGCCTCTTGCTCACGATCTGGCGTCCTCTGGCTCTCTGGGTCCTTATCTTCTCTGTGGATTTCCAATCTCACAGTCAACCGGCTCATCGGCCCTGTCAGATGTGCTAACGGGGACGATTCCGTTCTGGCACTTCTCTGGTCACCTCTCGGTCAAACCTCACGACCACTCGTAAGGCAGCATATCACTGGCGTCGGCCTCGGCTCTCTGAAAGCACGTCACACATCTGATCCTGGGTGCAATCATCATGGCAGCAATGTCCTGGAAGGGATCCTGCTCAAGGTCTCTTCCAAGCATGCCTATGCCGATCTGTACAGAGGCTGGCCTTCCTGCACAACCTCTTCTCGCTCAAAAGACACCTGTGTCCTCAGCACAATATTTTCTCAGAAACTGGTCACATCCCAACGTCTCTGTAAGCATATCAGGTCTCTAGTCTCGACGGGAAGCAATGACAGCTCGTCAGTGTCTCACACGAACCTCTTGTTCCACCTGTATCTATCGCCGTCCATTATGGCGTCATGCTAAGCTACGATGCACCGCACTGTTCTCGGCCGCAGTCAATCTGAAGTCTCTCGTACGGACTCGAAATCGCGTACCCTGTAGCTTCATCATTCCGTAGAAGATGTCAGGCCGAACTGGTCCTCGGGAACACGTCCCAACCATCGGAGGAATACTTATCACTCGTCCGTCCTTGGTCAATCCGCAACGCATCTGGGTAAGTTCCTTTATCCGAACTTAGTCGACTACCCCGTCGACAATGCCGAACTCTGTCCTGCTGGGTGTGCGCAATACGACCACTCCTGGTCTAGGTCTTCTCGTATCGTACTCCAGAAAGGTCCTGTCGAGGTTCCTTCTCAAATCTCAAACCTGCCGAAATGCCCGGAAGTCGTCATCCGATGCTGAAGCTAAAGCTCATTCCGGAACGGCTGCATACATATTGCGCTTCTTTCTGGAAGATCTATCCACATACCACGCCTCGGGGTGCGTATCACATCTCTGATGTCAGCGGAGTGGGACGTCATCTCGTCGAAATATCTTGCGAACTCTTTTCTTCACTCTGCGTCAATGTCGACTGATTCGGACTCGTCTCATCATGGCTGCATGTACTGTGCTCCAACGGCTATGCTCGCATCTGGAGTCTCCCAAGCAGTGTCCCATCACGATATCCGAAGATGTCGAACCATCCGATCGACTCGCCAGATCCTCATAATCCCCCAAGAGCTCACATCTCGGGTACAGTTTAATAGTATCGAGTACATGCCACAGCGTCGGTGGTCCAGCCGTAGAAGGGCAAACCCAAGCCTCACTAATGGCGCCGAGGAACCGCCGCAAACCCGAAGGTTCAAAGGCTTTCACACGGTCATTAAGTCGAGTTAGGGTTTCATTCTTCTAGAGGGTCCATAGAATCACCTGCATGTCTTTCCGTATACTTTAAACTTGGAAAATAGGTTCCTGACATTCGATCGTCTCTATCGACTCTCAACGAACCTGCGTGAAGTCGTCTCTATCTGGAATCGATCCACCTGATGACTCGCATCGGGTAAGCAAACTCACCACACGTCCTAGTCATTCATCCTCGGTGACTAGCGACTCGCTATCATAACTCCAAGAACATGCTCATGCTGCAGTAGCTCCAACCATCTGGGCGATATCTCGTCATTTGCAGTAGCAACTGGCTCATACGCCTGTACGCCGAACAACGCCTCAATCCTCCAGGAAAGGCAATACATAAGCGGTCATCTCTGAGTCGGTCTGCTCTAGATCTGAGTAAGACTCTCCACACTGGAAATCTTCAACTCATCTAGGCCCGCTCTGGCGCAAAATCGGACGAATCACCTTCGTCTCTCAAATCGGGTAGACTAGCTATCATCAGTCGCATGACTGCCCGAAAGCTACGGCAATCTCAGCTCGTAAGCTCCGAAAGCAACATCCTGTCAATCTCAGCCACAGCTGGTCCATCTGTCTGCACGGTAGGCGACATCACAATCTCTGAGGTATGTTGTACATCAACAGTCTTCTCTCAACTAGCAGCTCTAACAATGGCCCGATCATCCGGTGCAAGACCAAGCACTCGCCTCCACTAGAGGTCACAATCACCAACACTAACTCGAGATGTTCCCATGTCACCAGAAAACACAATGGTCGGCCCTCGTACCAAACGAGCTCACACCGGCCGTAACCCTAGCAGCAGCCCAAACTGCGCTCAAACATGGCGACAGGAACCTCAGTCGAGTATCAAAGAGAGCACATCAATGGCAAGAAAGGAAACAACAGATCCAAAGTGGATACATGATCATAGGAAGGAACAGCATCAATGGAGGTATGATCATGAAACTAATAGAATCGGGGATCTCAAATGGATGTATAATCCAGGATATGAAGAGAATCACTGATCTCGAAAGTATGTACATCCTATGGTTCCTTAAGCGGAGTGGCGTGTCGTAAGTATGCCGCGGAACATACCAACGGTACGTCACTCTACTTTAGTCACCTAATCCATCAACCAAGGGTCATCCTAATACGACGAATGTTCGGGTCGAATACCCCCTCGACCAAGTCTAAGTTCCGTAAGGTCAAGCCTAAGTTTCGTATATAAACAACGCCCTAGGCTCCACATAGTCAAACTCAGACTCGAACCAAGGTCAACCTAGCGCTCTGATACCAACTTTGTCACGACCCGAAAGAGCACGTGACTGGCCCTTGAACCATATGAAGCCTATAGGACTCCATCTGATCAAAGTAAGCCAAAAGCCCAGAAATCTAAAACCATTTTTGAGAATAAGTAAAGAAAACTGGTTTAAAGAAGTGAAGAAAAACAGGTTTGAAATCAAGGTTTTTAAATAACTAAGCCGAAGGTACGTTTTGAAAACAATAAAGTCTTTTCTAAAAATTTCGGCAGAGTTTCTTTTGAAAACTGGCCCCGAATGGGGTACAACAAGTATAACAATATGTATGCAATGATAATGGCATCCCCAAGCGGGAGCTAGCTCTTCGTCAATCGACGGTCACAACCACATATGCAGCAATAATATACAACGCCTAGTGGCGAGGATCAAATCCAAAGAAAACTCAAAAGCAATAAGAAAAAAACGCAATACTACTAAGCGCGACTCTAAGGTCGAAATAATACATCACTAGTCTAGTCTGAAACAATACAAGTTTTGGTTGATGGAAATTCTAGATACAATGAAATAAATAAATACAATGGTGGTTCTTGATGCGAAAGAATCCACCTACCAAAGCAAGTCACCCGCAAGAAGAAAGTGTGCCAGAAATGCCGCAATAGAACCTGTACGGCAGAACCTGCAAGAACTGTGGCACAACGGGGGTGAGTTGCCAACTCGTGAATAGAAACATCTACAAGCAGAAACCGAATGCAAGACATAAACCTAAGTCAACGATCAATAATATAATCCACAAGAGTACATCTGAGTGTAATAGGGTGGCAAGGTAACATCTAATCATGTATGTAGTGCCAGGTACTCAGGTAATCACATGTCAACAGTGTAAGGTATGTCTGCATGAAGTAACCATGAAGAAATATCAATGATATCAATACACATATATTAGCGTCCCATACCACTAATATTGGTGTAAGGGTATATATAACAGCGCCCTCATACCCTGTTATATATACAAATAAAGTATGATCAATGTAAAACCAGTCTGTATATGATCCAAGTCTGTATATAATCCATGTCTGTATGTATGTGGAACCCGTCCACTCGTCACCCACTGACGATAAGCATCAAGTATGCAAGTATGAGGATATAAACAATATCATGGAAAAACATCATGAAAACCCGTGCCTAGCATCGACACGTAAATCCTCATCCATATGGGGCTCCGTCGGCGGTATCGGCCCTCGGCCCCCGGCAGTACGAGTCAACCCATGTCCATCTCTGGGCTCCGTCTGCGGTATCGGCCCTCGGCCCCCGGCAGTACGGGTCAGCCCATCTCTCGACTGCGGCCGGTATCCTCCAGATATCCGCCGAGCTCAAATACAATCACCGGTAGGTACTCGCCCGCCTCCAGGCTCAATCGGCAAACCCATCGATAATCTCGCCGAGGGGAACCATACCGGGCCCACCACGAACCCGCAAACGGATCATCACCTCCTCGAATCGGGTTTCAAGCACACGTCTCAGCACCGAGAAAACGCGTGGTGGACGCACCGAAATATCATATCACGAGGTACCGGGTTTTCATAAAAGTGCCTCTTTTCTTAAATAACCCCACGGTCCTCAAAAACCAGAAATCACATGAAAATCCAACATCAGGAAGTAAATCCAATGCGATGTGCTATGCAGTCAATCCATGACGTATGCGACATGTAAAGAACAGTAATCATATCGGAAATCATGCAACATGGAATAGTAATGTGCATATGTCGAAGGAAGAATCATCTCATGAATGCAATAGTACTACAGTGTAGTGGCATGGCAATTATCGATGATGAAATGTGTGAGCCGGCAAATAGTGTACGTGGAACATACGCCTCATCGATAATGGTGCTGGTGTCCTAACAGCATGATAATAATATAGCAATGAACATATGCCAGCAATGCGAATAGCATGAAGATGCAGAAATCTAGTAGTCAACACCACAGTGAAGTATCTACTATGCAACTACACCTAAGTATCAGGTCAATCAGGAGGGGTAGGTGTGGAAACCACCTAAATCTGAGTCGGTATATATATAAAGATATATAGTCGGTGATCTCGCCTCAATGTCATATCATAAGATATCCTCGAGTTATGAGTGCGGATCTATCATCAATATCGGCACGTACGGTAAATCATCGTACGGCATCCCCAAAAGCTGGGTAGGGGTCAACATCTCACTGTCTCATCACATAACAGATATCACCATCATCAGAACATATAGTCTGGAGTACTACTCTATGTCTAGTACAAAACGGTAACATCAGTAAAGTATGCATGCGGGGGTAAACACATATCCCAAGCCCGCAAGAATCACAAGTCATATCCCACATATGAATCGTATCAAATCACCGATCCCAGGGCACCAAGCCCACATCATCGACTCATCTCCAAAGTCATCACATATCATCAATCATAGTGCAAGTACAAGTGATAAGCAAGGGTGTGTGTATAGGTGTAATTCTATCCTAGGGTTCGCGACTATGAACTGCACTAGTCACTTCTAACCCTGTACTATCCATAATACACCTAATATCACGATAACTACATAATAATCTATCTACGGACTGCGGGGGTGCTATACGCCATCCACCCGACTTCCCCCTGTAGATATAATCTACTCACCTTGCTTCTCGTGTGCCAAAGCCGATGTCGCTATCTTCACCTCCTTTGCCTCAACATCACGCGGGGTACCTACAAGTATATCACAATGCTAAAGCACATGAAAATCACATCGGAAACCAAAATAGCACACGCTACCCGCATAGGTAAAAACCTATCGACTCGCATGTAAACACAATCAAAATCCACTTGTCGTTGACGTCCAAACGCCACCCGACAGGAATGAATCACCAAATACCAAAATCCATGCTAAAACAAGTCCCAAATTATACACCAACATAGGAAAATCAACCCAGATTTCACCCTAGATGGAATCAGTCAAAACTAGACATACTCAGGGTCAAAACTAGAGGAAATGGGGGCATGCACAGAAAACGAGGCAATTCCTTAAAATACCTTATTTTAGAATTTTCCATAATTTTTCCCCATTTATCTGTATTTAATTATACCGGAATATTAAAATATTCATTAAAATAATATTAAATTATAAAATTTCCCAAAAATCATATTTTATTATTTTGAAGACGTTACAAGTATGATCATGGAAACAAATAAAATCATGGATCTCCAATGGATGTATAATCATGGGTATGAAAAGAATCATCAGTCTCAAAAATATGTGCAACCTAGGGTTTCATAAGTGGAGTATCGTGTCGTAAATATGCCGCAGAACATACGTACGGTACATCACTCTACTCAAGCTACCTACTCCATCAATCAGGGTCAGCCTATGAAACGAAAGTTTGGGTTTAATACCCCCTCGTTCAAGTCTAAGTTCCGTAAGGTCAAGCCTAGATTTCGAAATACATACCCGCCCTAGACTCCGCATAAGCAAACATAATCTCGAACCAAGGTTAAACCTAGCGCTCTGATACCAACTTTGTCAAGACCCAAAATATTAGCTCGTGACCAGCACTTAAATCACGCAACGTCTAAAGGCGTAACGTAATTCAAGTAAGCTGAAACCGAGAAATCTAAACCTTTTTAAGAAAATAAAAGAGGTGATGTTTTGAAATAAATGTATAATGAGATCAAGTTTTCTTAAAATGCATAGAAAAGGGACATGAAAACGCAAGTGGAATTTACTAGTTTGAAAACATGTTTCGTCTTTTAAAAATTTGGGCAGCACCTCCTTTCTATATTTTGATCCAAAACCATATATACAAGATAAAGATAAAGGCATCCCCAAGCGGGAGCTAGCTCTTTGTCAAACGGCGGATCACAACCACGCAAGACAATATATATAAGTATACGACGCCCATCGGCGAAGATCACCACAAAGATAAAGAAAAGCAAGACATAAAAACCTCGAGTAGCGGAAAACACCTCGCCCTAAGTCTCGCAACCACAAACCCACTAAGTCTCATTACTTATACAATTTACTAAATTGATTGATAGAGTTGACTAGATACAATATGAAATAGAAAATACAAGAGTGGGTACGATACAAATGTCCCACCTACCATTGCAAAACATCCGAATGCAACTCTGTGCCAGCGAATCCGCTACTGATCCATGCGGTCTACCTGCAAGAACTGTGGCACAACGGATGTGAGTTGCCAACTCGTGAATAGAAATATATCAACAAGTAGAAATCGAATAAACAACGACTCCTAAGTCAACTATATCATGAAGGTAATACTATGATATCTAGGGTGACCGGGTCGTATATGTGCCAATAATGAAATCAAGTCTATAAGTATGCTAATATCATCCAATCAGATAATCAATGTCTGTATGTGGATCTCGACCAACCATACGATCAATGTATGCATGCATGTGGATCTCGTCCACGTGTCAACCATTGACACAACAATATCATGCATGTAAATATCATAAAAACATATGCATGAAAAATATGAGGATATAAATCAACGTGTGTCCCTCGCGGCACATCAAAATCATGGAACTGGAGTGTCCAACCTCGACACTCGAAAACATCATGAAACCAGTGTCCAGCATCGACACGTAAATCCTCATATGTCTCAGGCGTCACATATCCTGGTCGGCCCTCAAATCCATCTCTCTACTCCGGATAGCCGCCGAGTCCAAATACAATCACCGGTAGGTAGTGCTCCCCTGTCAGGCTCATCGTCTACACCTCGAGCTTCTTGTCCCGGGGTACCTTACTGGGTCCACCATGTACCCGCAATCGGCCTCATCCGCCTCCTCGAATTGGGTTTCACATGTCGCTCTCAGAACCGAGAAAACACATGGTGGACGCACTGAAATATCATATCAAGAGAAACCGGGTTTTCAAAACAGTACATGGTTTCTTTTGAAATCGCCACGGTTCTCAAATCTAGAAATCTCATGAAAACAGCATATCTCAATGCGTAAAACCATAAAGCATGATGTATGTGACATATGATTGAAATGTAAGCATCGCCATATATCATGCAACATAGGACAGTAATATGACATATTAAGGAAAAACCGCTCTTTTAAAATGATTACAGTTTTTAAATATATCCCGCGGTTCCCAATTTCTCCAAAGTCAAATGCAACATCTTCTATGTATGTGCAATAAGTATGTATGTAGGCATGAATGCACAAAGATATATATACACAAGTACGTTATGCGAAGAGTCATATCATGATGTTGCAATCCTACTGTGTAGTGACATGGCAATTATCGATGATGAAGTGTATGGGCCGGCAAATCTGTGTAAGTGTAACATACGCATCATCGATAATGGTGCAGGTGTACTAGCACAAGTATAAGTAATGCGATGCGAATAACTTGAATGTAGCATAAGGTAAATCAAATGCAAATGCTGATGGGTATACGTATCTAACATGACCGAGTCGGTGAATCTATCAATCGGCATCTAGCCTCACAACATCACGTACGGTATAATCCATCGTACGACATATCACACATGTTTCACAACATATATAAATGTAACTATATACCTATGTCCCAGGTCACATCCATAACGATCTCATATCAAGGGACTGACAAGGTATCAACCATCTCAATCGACTCGCATCCGTATACTAAAATATCATCATATCATCATATCCGTCTTATATTCTTTCATCGCATTTATATCTCACATCAAGTCGAGTTTACATAAACATTCTATCTCCACTAAAAGTATAAGTATCTAATCTAACATACACACCCGAAACATACAATCTGTTTTTGAAAGATGCGAATCGTAGTTTTGAAATTAGGAGCTACGGTGTTTTTGAAGAAAAGATATCATTTGAAAATCCATAACGTCCCTCAAGGTATCTGTTTATGAGATGTATACGATTCTTTAGTTTGGAAATAGGTATGGTTCATATGACACATCTACGTCGACTATCTAGTCCTATAGTACCTTAAACGGCAATATCATCAAATATCATCCTCAAATCCCGTCATCACATATTAGCCGTATCATATCACTTTTAACTATCAATTAGTTTCTAATATAGTTCTCTAACTACCTTTTTAACTCTATCTAGTTTCCTAATCTAGGTTTTCTTAACCATATGCTACAAATCGGCTTCCACCAAAACTTTGCGGGGGTGCTATACGCCATCCACCCGACTTCCTCCGTAGATATAGATCTACTCACCTTGGTCTCCGCTTGCCGAAGTCGATGATGCCTTGATCCGTCGCCTCGGAATCCACGCGAAGGTACCTACAATAATACACAATCGCAATCGTTTATTAAAATCGAATCCGGAAAACCGATACGGCACACGGTGCGCTCATAGGTTAGAACCTATGGCCTACGCGTGCATAAACAATCGAACAACCTTTGTTGTCGATATACAAACATCCAACAACCCAAAACAAATCCAAATAGCAAAACCAAACATTTCAAAATACGGAAAACATAGCCAAAAACACCCCAATGTGCTCCCAGATTTTGACTCAGGTCAAACTAGCCAATTTTGCATATGGGGTTGCTCTAAATATCACCTAAGGGACCCACCAACCAAAAATCAACAAATTCCACCAAAATTGGGCCGCAAATTACAGCCGAAATGAATAAATTTGCGGCCAGATTTTGGAATTTTGGTCTCGGGTTTCAGGGGTTGCTTCATAATCACCTGCACATATCTCTGCTAAGGGAACTTATTTTATGGTGGTCTCAGGTCATCCCAGATTCTTATATACCATCACTAAATTCACAAAACCCCGATATCGACGAATCTAAAGTTCGTATTTTGGGCTTTGGTCACTGGTCCAGGTCAAGAATCGGTCTCTAGGGCCTTGTAACAGTCACTAGGTATCACCCAATCCACACAATACTCAAACCCATCTCTAGGAATTTTCCACCATCACTAAACATCACAATATCGCTTCTAAACATGCTAGGATACTGAAGTAAATGAAATACAAGACCAAAATTGGAGAAATTACCTCATTTGGGCAACTCAAGAAAAACCCTAGTTTGCCAATGTTGTCTAAATCCCACTTTTCTTGGTCCAATGTGTAGAGGATGTAGAGGGGATCAATTTTAGTGAAAGGGGATTAGGGTTTGGATCAATATTTTGAGATGATATCATGGGGTGAAGGTGGAGGGAAGAGAGGAAGAAGAAGAAGAAGAAAATGGTGTGGGAGGTTAAAATGAGGCAGCCCCTCTCTCTCCCCTCTCTTATTCTCACCCACTCTTTCATCTATTTACCCTTTTCTCTTTTCTTTTCTCATTTCATTTAAAACCAAACCCTAAAATACCCAAAACAACAAAAGAAAATAACATGTAACCCAAAATGCAACATGACATGGTGCACTAGCCATGAAAAACTGTAGAAACACGGATCTGTCTTAATCGCGATCAGCAATGCACTAATCGGGTTTTTATCGAAACTGCATATAAAATTTTTTTAAAATGCCAAATCCTTTAAATATACTATTAAATGAATAAATCATTTTAATTTCCATTTATTTCACAATTATTGTTATATATTTATACCCTTTTTCGAAAACCACAATTTCGCTAATCGGGCAGTTTTCGGGAAATATATTATTTTAATATTAAATTCCAAAAATAATTTTTTATATTTTCTGAAATGTTACAAAGGCACTTGGCCTTCGCGCTGTCAATCTCCCAGGTCTTACGGATTTCCTTATCCGCGATACTGGATTCTGGACCAGGGACGGCGGGGGCCTTAGTGGTAAGGAGATACCCCAACTTATCATAAGTGATTGCCATTTTGACATTCCTGAACCAATCTTTGTAGTTTGGCCCTATCAGTATATTTTTATCTAAAAGTAACGTAAGGCCTGTCATGTTGTATGGTTGCTGCAATTAGGAGAGAGAGAAGAAACACTTTAGCATGATGCTCTTGCAAGTTTAGAGTGGTTTTTATTTTGTCTAAATAGGATGGCTACCACTGTTTCTCGAATCCTTCCTCAAACCATAAAAGAAGAACTAGTTGGGATTGATTTCACCGTACAATACTTGCTTAACCGTTCAGCCAGGTCGGTGTCGGCACTTCGAGGGAGGTTTTACGACGCTTTCGTGAAGTTCCTAAATTAAATAAACTCTTTTCCCTGTGGGCGTAGCTCCGCTAACACGTTTCTAGACATATACTTAGTTTATAGCATTGATCGTTAAGTGAAAAAATCTCCCGAGGAGTAGCATATACGCACAGTAGGATCGGGATCCAAATATCATTGTGTGATAAAGTTAAAGGAATCCAACCAAAATTATCACACTCCAAATGGTATGCAACACTAGCAAGTTTTAGTTTCTTTAGAAACTCCCGATGTGGATTTTTTCCCCATGCCCTTATGACCTTGACGAATGCCCACATTTCATAAGTCACATGTCAAGTTCTACCCGTCATTATCCAGGTTAATTTGAATCCACCCGTACATACCCTTGACGAAGGCCAAAATAGCAGTACGACTATCCCAAACCAACGCATCTATCTATGTTACAGATAAATATTCAGCAGCTACCAATCACTATGCCTTGGCGAAAGTCAAAATACATAGCTTGAATACTACTGAACATTTAACTGAAATGACGGAGGGCTACGAATGGTTTTGGTGAAACCGTGAACTTAGTGAACTTGATATAATTGAAGGAACCTGATAGCTTTTAAAAGGAGTGTTTTAAGCTCCGCCTTTTTAAAAGTTTTCTGTTTTGAAAAAACCGAGTGGTTTTGAAATTGTTCCAATGATTCAGCTTTGGTTTATTTTCTTTGCATTAATATAATGCGTCCTATCAATTAATCCTACCATTGCAGAAAACAACGAAAATATGACGTACGCTTATGCCATCCGTATTCGCCACTGGGCCCCGTCATCACCTGTTAGGTTACTTAACTAACGACAGAGCGGGGGCTGGACTAGCACGGATGCATAACATAAGCAACGCCTACTAGATATCATATATAGATATAAACATTCGTCAGATGCAATGATAGCCATTCCAGAACACAGATGAACACATTGGATATACTACGAATCCGCGCTTTGTTTTAGCCTGCAACGAAAGACGGATTACACGGTCGTGATGAATAGCTAAACCCCACCCTAGACCCCTACGGGTGCGGCAAACTACCCGTCAAATACCCGAAGTGAAGCAACCTCACTCAACAAAGTGAGTAGGCCACTCGGCACATCAAAATACCCGGTAGTTTGTGCACCCCACCTTGGGTCTATCCTAGGAGCAAAAACAATAAAAGAAATAATATACAATGGCGGCTACAACCTCATCCCGGATGTGCGGCCATGAAATAATATTACATCAATTTACAAACATTACATAGAAGGAAAAATGAAAACCCTCATCTCACACCCCCGGCCATTCATCATGACAATCCAATGAGTTCATATCCACAAACCAATAGAAACATCACAGAAATGTGCAACCCCAAACTAACCGACATATAGCAATTAGTGGAAGTTTAAAAACACATTTAACAGAACAAGAAACATCAAACAACAATAAACTACGACTTCGAAACACCCGCCAAATGCCACAGTGAATAATTTTCAGCAAGGTCAAAAATGGCAAAAATAAACAACTCCTGAAGCCCAAGATTTAAGCCAAAAAGCCAACTACAAAAATTGAACTGTTTCCTGCCTGGTAAATCCGGCCTGGACGGAATTCTAGCTCATGTGGCTGGCCACCCCTTTGAGAAAATGTTCCAATTTTGTCTCGTGGCCTTTTTACTGTTCAATGATGACTCTGTACAAGTTTAAATATTATTCAGAGTTCATTAAAAATCGACAAAAACTCAGATTTTGGGCGTCGATGTTTTGTGTCGTTTCGTTTTCGAAGTTTATCTAGCTGTTTGAACTGTTAGTTTTATATTTAGCTAGGCTCTGATACCACTGTAAGTCTATGTTACCCACCCCGGGAATAGACGGGGAGGCGGAATAGGTAAATATCAAATTTTTCTCAAAGGAAACATAGACTAACCATGAAGGATCTTTGCTAAATGAAAACTAACAAACTAATACGGAGTTTTAACTACTAGGTTAGATGGTTATACCTAGTTCTTGAACTCCTTCTCTTCTTGCTGTGGTCCTCCTAGTTGCTAGCTCCTTAGAGTGGTGTAGATGGCTCCTCCTCGTTGTCTTCTCTAGGTCAAAGAACGATCCACCCGAAGGCCTCTACCTTGAGCTTCTACCTCAACAATGAAGTAACTAGAGTGCTTGGCTTGCTACACTAAGAACCCTAGAGTGAGTAGAGAAGTATTTTGGTGGTTTAGTCTAAAAGCTTTGATTTGTAACATATGAAACACTTAAGCTTTTTGAGAGAGGAAGAGGGAGAGCAAACCATGAGAGAGAAAGGTAATGAGAGAATGAGAGAACAAAGCTCTCATATGAGAAATATATGATGATAATAATAATAATAATTAAGAAAATTGTGATGGTGAGTTGATTTGACCATTATCATTTCATAATTAATGCTAAGCATGCTTCAAAAAATATCTCATGCTTAACAAAACAACAAAAAAATATCTAAGTCAATGTGAGTCAACAAGCCAAATGGTCAAACCAACTCTAACCATGATACAATTATCCTTAATTAAAACTATTAATCATTTTCCTCCTTCTCATTATGGTTTTGATCAAGTCAATGTTCAAAACCCTAATGAGGTGTCTCCCTCTCAGCCCCTGTCAACTGTACATACATACCTGCATCTGTGTTCCATAGAAAAATGAATACAATGAGACTAGACCAATCCTAAAACAAATACTAGGATCTGGCTTAAACCAAAGCATACTAGTATCAACTTCCTGAACACCAAACGTGCACAAGTGCACGTATGTGAACGAACCCCCGTCGTAAAACCATACGACCTCTACTATATTTCGACCAAATGTGAACAACCCTCTGCGTGGGACTTTAAAGACTCGACACTACGCTGGCAGTGGGTTTAACCACAGGCCGCAAGCGGTACTAGCTGTACGTAATGGTCCCCGGGTAGATGTCGATAAGAAAACCATTGCGGTGAACCCATCCGATCTCTTACTGAGCCTGAATGTGACAATCTCCGTACATTCCGGTCTGTTCGTCTAAGAGTATCGCATGACGGGCCTAGGGAGGCGGTAAATGCCAGACCCCTAATAGCGGTACAAGTCATGTCGGAGTGTAGCCCAGAACACCCTGAGAAACTATTGGAAACATTGCCAGTAAATCTCACTTGCCCTGGCCAGGGACTTTGTGTAATGGCTCTCCTAGACATAGCGCGATATCAACCCCCAATACTGGGAGAGACGAATCCTGTCTAACCGTCACTGCCTCCAAGTGCTTCGTGACTGCACCCAACTACTACCTGTTTGCACGACTCAATAGAGCCGTAGTAGGGTAGTAATCTAAGAGCAGTGGGAACACACTCGAGGCGAAGTGGCAGTGTCAAGTCAACGGACTAAGCTGTACTCATGTCACCTGGGAACTGTTATCTAACGATAGGTATAGTACCAACCAACAGTTCCCGATGAGTCCTGTCCAGTGTACTCATAACCTAATGAGCACCTGCATACTATCTCCAGTATGACGTACTGATGGCTGTGGGACAGACCATCTCCCAAGCTGGGATGAGAAGCGTACACACCAGTCTACTCCGGAGTATCGATGCCCTGTCTCGATAATCCTATGACTGGGTACCTGTATAAGGATGTGCGTGTAGACTACCCAACCCCCACAAGTGTGACTGCCATCATAACGCTGGTAGTCAAGCAAAGATCCTAAGGGCTCTATCAATATGTATTAGCGATATATCAAAAGAAACATATACACATATTGAGATAGATACAAACCAAGTAGCATACTACCATATTGAGCAAGAATGTTATAAATCTGTGTATATATCCCATGCTTCCAAAATGTAATATACAAACTAGTACTATACAATAATGGCCTCTACGGCATATCACACTAACAATGTTCTCTTGTTTCATTATATATATATCGCCTCACATCCTCATATCTACATATCCACTCATGTCCTCTTGTTTCATTATATCATTTCGTACTTAATCTTGTGATAATCTCCGTATGTTCATAAGCATAGATTTCTATAATCTGTGCTACCAAACTCTCAGAAAATCATAGTCAAATGCGCCATCAAGTGCACCATCCATTGCCGTCGTTCATCCCTACGTCATATGGATAGTAAAGACGAATAGCTCTTTCTCATCGATTGATTGGCAGATTCATAGCGAGGTAGGGGAACATTCCTTTCTTGTCCCATTCACTGATTCATCTTCGAACCTTGCATCCCATTGCCTACCCGAACTTTGATGCCAGCTCGTGGGACCCCCGACATGACTGAGAAAGGTTTCTCTACATATCGATTCTCCCATCACAATGTTTGCGGGGGTGCTATACGCCATCCACCCGACTTCCCCCGTAGATTTAGTTCTACTCACCTGCTAATCCTTGCTTTAGCCGAAGTCGATGAACTTTCTGTTATTCTTTGTCGTCTTGGAAGTCCACGCGAAGGTACCTATGAATCAATACACATCGTAACGATATCAAAAAGCAAATCCAAAAACCGATACGGCACGTGAAGTGCTTATAGGTTAGAACCTATAGCCTACACATGCAAGAACAACCAAATAATCCTCAGCGTTGACGTACAAACATCCAATGATCATGTCCAAACTAAAATACCAAAACCAAGTTTTCACAAATCGGAAACTCAAAATCAGCAACTTTGAAAAACATTCCCAGATTCTAGCTCAGGTGAAATTTGAAGATTTTGCATATAAGGAAGGCCTATAAATCAAATAACAGAGCCATGCTCCAAAAATCACACCTTAACACCAAGACCGGGCCGCAAATTGCGGCCTGAGGGAATAATCTACGGCCTGGGTAAGGATTTGTGGTCTCGGGTTTCTAGGGTAAATTTCTGATAGCCTGCACACCTCTATGTATTGGGAACTTATTTTATAGAGCTCTCGAGTCATAGCAGATTCTATTAGATCATCACATATCGTCAAAAACCGATGTCGGGAAAATTCTTAGTTCGTGTTTTGGGGTTCAGTCTCAAGTTTGTCCAGAATATCATTACTAAAGGTTTGTATTCAGTAACTAAACTTCAATTGTATCTCTACAACTCAAAACATCCAAAAAAATCATCCTAGAAATTTCCAAGATCACTAATCTAGCTTAATCGAACTCTAAACACAAATAGGAACTTAAGAAATTTGATAATAAGAAGGAAAGTAAAGGGTTTACCTCTTGGAGTAACTGAAGAAAATTCCAGGATGGTTCAAAGTGCTCAAAATCCAAACTTGAACTCACCATAGGGTGTTGGAAGAGGTGGTGCATAATTTTTTTGAAGGAAGCCAGGAGTTTTGAGGTGGTTTTTGAGATGATTTGGTGGTGGTAGTAAGGTGGCGGAAGAGGAGGAGGCGATGAAGATGAACGATGATGAAGGGTAGGAATGAAGGATAAGGGAACATACACCCCCCCTCTCTCTCTTTCTCATTCTCACTCTCTCTCTCCCTTGCCCTTGCTTCCATGACTCTTCTCAACAAAATATATTTTCTTTTTTTCTTCTTCCTCTCACATATAAAACCACAAGTCCACAAATACAAATCAGCCATGCATAAAACAATGAAATGTGTCATGGTGCACTAGCCATAGATGTTAAGAAGTTGGATTTGGCTTAATGCATGATTAGTAGTGCACTAATCAAGTTTAACTTACTTGCATATAATTAATTGCATAATTATTTATAAAATGTCCAAATCCAATAAATGCATTTATAATTAATAATTCATATTAATATCCAAATATTTTCCAATATATCGGTATATAATTAGACCATTTTACGAAAACCCCAAATTCATACTCGAATAGTTTTAGTAAAATTTATTATTTTATTATTTAAATTCAAAAAATATTATTTTATATTTCTGAAATGTTACAATAGGATTCTTGCTTGACTACCAGAGTTATTGTGGTAATCACACTTCTGAGAACTGGGTAGTCTATATGCAAATCCTTAAATGTCTTTAGTCATGGGAATATCAAGACTGGGTATCGATATTCCAGAGTTGATTAGTGTATACGCTTCTTGACCTCGACGAGGGGGGATAGCCGGTCTCATAGCCATTGGTGTCAGTTAGTCACCAAAGATAATATACAGGTGTGATCGGCACGATTCATTACATTTTAATAACACTCATTTTCTATCATTTTGTTAATAAACAGTGCTATTTAATCTGTGTCTGCTCATTAGTATAGATTACAGGTACACAGGCAATTACATTGGAGACGATACACAACATGAACAAAAACGATGGTTTTTAGCCGGAACTGCAAACACGACAGAATACAGATCATATCAAATGGTTTTGCAACAAATAAAGTTGTGTAGAATAATATTTGATTTTTCGTCCAACATGATCAAGTGTGAACCATGGTTTCAACTAGTGGGCATGACTCATCATGGATCAAGTGGGTATGAGCCATCATGAGGCATCAAGTTGCAAATACCATCATGGTGCATTCAAGTGGGTGTCCAAGTGGATTGTGTGATAAAAAGAAGTGATGTGAAGTGTGAACACACACCCACTTGACTCTCTTCTATGTATTTTAGCTTCAGATTGCACCCATGCGTTAATTAAAAGAAATTGCAAATATAGAGAGATGCTTTTGATCGGAGAAGATTGTAGAACCAAGATGGGCCCCACCCTCCACAACATGGCCGTAAATAAATTCATATTGGCCGCAATTTGCGGCCAATTCTTTTCTAGTTTTACTCGTGCAACTTGTGTGGGTCTTTTGTTGTCTTGTCAGTCCAGTGTCATATGCAATTTTTGATATTTAGTTGCCTATATATACCTGGTCTCGGATTAAGTTCTGGGTTGTCTTTTGGAGTGAGAATAGTGTGTAACTCTTGATAGCTTCTTCTTCTTCTCTCTTTGAGCTCTCACTTGATTTCTCCATTAAGGAGGTTGAAGTTGCTATCTACCTTGTAGCTCAAGCCCTCAATTTTGTTAATAAAGAACTTGCACTTTTTTTGCTTTAACTCTTTGTTCCTATGTTTTCTTATGTTTTCTTATCTTTTGTTTTATTTTCTCCTTTAAGTGATATTTGAGTAATCCTTTATGGCTATGGTGATAGTAATGATGTGAGATGAATGGTTTTTCCTTCCTCCTTCCCTTGTGAATGTTTAATGTGCTTAAAAGTGATTGTAACTTCAAGATTGCCATGGCATTGGGTTGATATGATATTTTGATATTGTGGTTACTTTGTAACCTCATCATATATCATACTCTCTCTTCCATTGTGCAATGTTAAGGGTAGAATCACATTAGTGTTAAGATTTCAAAGTGTTAGATAGGGTATTTTGTTAACAAAGTTGATTGACACCCTTCTCATTTCATATTCCCTATACTATCACAACTCACTTAGAAGGATTAATGCTAAACCACTTGCTCTCATATGCTAATTTGTGTATATTTTGTTGATGTATTCTTGCTAACCCTTGTGCTTAGCATTGATACTTCAAGCATAGACATACAAACGGTAAGTGAGAACAAGGCGAATGCGTTTCATAGCTTGCGTCGAATATCGACATCTTGATGGTTTGTGCTTCGCGAATGCCTTGACAAGCCATGCTTTATGTCGGAATCAACACAAGGAGGAAACAACTCATGATCAAGAGGAGCGTCGAATAATTTGGCACGATTCAACCATCTGAACCAAAGCTATGACCACATTCCTTAACTTATTCTATAATTTTTGTATTTTTCTTGATTTCGTGACCAACCCAAATTCTTTCTCTTTGAACCACTAACAACATCTTCTAATCAGCAATTACCTGTGGATCAACCAGTACTTGCCGGTTTTCTACAACGCACCGTGCACTTGCTGTTTATAAATTTTAAAATGAGACCGAGCTCGCGTGCGCCGCATTTCCAAAACCTTTTCTTTCAAAACTACAAAAGTGTGCACGGGTAAAGTCCCAACAAGTTTTTGGCACCGTTGCCGGAGAAGCAGTAGTCATTAGGGGTTGTTATTTCTGGTTCAATTGTATATACATACTAACAAGTTTAACTTTAACAAATTTTTTTTCAAAACTAACAAAACTAACTTTTCAAACTTTTGTTCTATGTCTTTTTGATCTGCCGTCACTCTGGGATTAATTTTAAAATTTTGCATATAACATTGGGACGCTAGTAGGACTAGAAGCACACAATACAAAGTTAGAGCACCAACTCAAAGAGTTGGCCCCCGAAAAAATCACTTTGCCAGCAATTTGCGGCCCCATATACTCCAAGTGTTCCAAAATTTTGGTTTTTTCTTCTTTGACCTATTTTTGATCCATTTTTATATGCAAAATTTAACAATTGCGTCTGTGCAACTAATTGGCTATATATATCGCCTTTTGCACTAAATATCGTATTTTCGACATTTTCAGATTTCAACAGAATTACAAGCAGCGATCGCGCGGAGCAAGGTTCATTTTCGATAACAAGACGTTAGTGAACTACAGTGCTGAAGATCCTGGTAGTTTTACCCGCGCAAGCGAACATTTAAGCACTCGTGGAATACATAAACGAAGGTTTCTTAACCAAAATCATATTGGTATGTATTTTTCTAACACTTTCTCTCAAATCCGACGCATTCCACTATTATATCTTCTACAGGATTCTTCGCACAATTTGCCGCCAATAGAACAGAGAACTAACCCGTATTTGTTGCAGTGCTTAAGCCTAAAATGAAAAATGATTTGCTTGCTTGATTGATTTGATTAAATTCTTTTATTGATTTGCGCATTTGAATCTTAATACGGAATTCAGGGCAACGAACCCAAACACGATATGGTAAAGGATTTCATCACCTTTATCGTGGCCCACAAATCACAAAACTGCATTCTTGCATACCCACAGTAATTTTAAAAACAATAAGAACTCTGAATTTAAGGATTCGCACTCAATAGGGCAAGTTAATTGTGTTTAGAACACCATTTATTGCTATATTGTTCATGAGGTGTCTAGGCAAGTGTTCATGGCACAACCGCCAAAAGAGAAAGGTTTATTCTAATTAAGGAACTTCGTGAAAGCGTTGGACAATCTCCCCTTATCTCTGCACTTATCTGGCTTCGTGATCCGTATATCTTTCTCGATACAATTTTAGTTCGACAATCAGGTTCTTGAACACGTCTGGTTGACTTAGCATAGCATAGACTGCTAGGGGTGTGATATTCTTTGATTTTGTGAGTACTGTTGATATGGGTGATACACAATTCGATTCGATTATTCACGATCCATATTCTTTTTTTTATACGCATACCCAATTCTTTTGTTCAAATTGCCAAGATTCTTCCCACATTTTTGAAAACTGTCATTTCTTAGGGGATGGCCAACCGCCCTAGAATTTTGATATCGGTCACCCACCTAACACTCTTGAACCCAACCCCATTTCAAACATAGATCAAATGATTGAAAACTTAGAGAAAGAGGTCGACAAGATGAATGCTTTCGCATCACTACCATCATAACCCTCCCATCCTGATATAGTTGACACACAAATAGGGTATGATAGTGAGATGAATGCTAGGTTGATCACTTTAGAGAAATGTATTGAAGTGATGATTGCATTCGAGAATCAAAAAGTTTCGACGCTAGCCATGTCCATACAACAATTTGATCAATTGTTTCACGCTCAAGCTCAATCATTGGATAGAATCGACGAACAAGTGAAACATTTAACTGTGATGATTCTAGGGAGTGAACACAATCATTTTGAACCCAATAATTTCAATATCTGTCATCTAGGAAGTCAGCTGAGTGAGATAAAAGATTAAACAAATTTTAATGATTTCATAGATGATGATGATGTAATTGAGTTGACTGAGTGCTATTAGGACAAACAAGAAAACCGTCTGACTCAGTCCAACACTAGCCTTCAAATACCAAATAGGCCTCTTATCACTTGTGATCTTGAGGATAATTTAACTGATATACTCCTTGAAGATGAGATTCTTGCACCGATTGATTATATCGAAGAAATTTTAGAGGACAAAACGTATGAATTTAACGGGTATGGTTAGAACATATTGTTAGAGGAAATCAAGGATATGGAACCCACGACTTTAGTTTAACCAATTAAAGAAGTGTTTGACGAAACTTTAGAGTGGGAACCTACATTGTTAGATGACATGGATCTACCTTTATGTGAATGTAATGAGGGATAACTTGTATTGGGAGATGAGAACCGTATTAAGGAGAATATGATTGTGGAGGATTATAGGGAGGAAGATAACCTTGAGAAACATTCTTTCATGCTGAGTTTTGAAGAGAAATTTGCGGATGAACTTGATATTCTTTATTAGTTTGAGTCAGGATCACTTGGGAACATCCTACAGACCTTTCTTTTGCTGAACTTCTTGAAGATGAACTCCAGTTTTCAAACAAACCTGACCTCGAAACTCAACACATGCTTCTTAAACATACAATTCATTCGGGCAACAATTCTTTGACTCCTTCAAACCTTCGTCTTCACATTAAACGTTTTCTGATCCCTACTTCCACACCCCTATGACCATTACTAACATCTAACCATACCGCTAATATGTACATTTTCTTTTTCTTATACTTTTTCTTTTACCATCCCTAGCCTTATATCGACAAAAAATTTAAATGGCTGGTACTAATTAATGGACTTACGCAATCTCTTAACTTCTAAATACTGTAATTAGCTCTTAGATTTCCTTTTTGTAAATAAAAACTCACCCTGATGTCTAAGTCTACCAACCGGAGACAGGGGAAACGACGAGGACATTGTAAAACTCAGGTTTGGGGTGAGAACTCCATTTACTTTTTAGGCATCATGTGTAAATTCTGCATTACATACATATTAAAAAACCCAAAAAAAATTTAAATTTTTTTCAAAACATATAAACTTTGTCGTCAAGATATCTAGCGGGGAAACTTAGACTCGAAATCTAACGGTTCGGTTGATAAGATAGAAACAACTAAATCCTTTTCGAGAGATTGAAAACCCGAAAGATAACCTTACTTTGTGTTTAACCGTAGCGAATATACGTCTTTTATATCACTTTACACGTATCATGAGTTTTAAGAATAAAATGAAATGTTTGAAATGTAATTAAACCTTTGATTGTTAAGGTTTTTATGCTAGTTTTAATTACCGCAATCAAGACGGTTTCGCTTGGTAGCTAGCAGGTTGAGTACGGGTCGATCCATAGAGAAATGGGAATATTTTCTTAGTGTTTTAACGAGTTATGTCCAAATTGTCCGAGTTTGTTCAAAGTTAACTATGTGCTTAGATATGTATGTTAATAGAAGCTTGTTAGGGTTATGATTAGGTTAGTTTGAGTTAGGAGTTCGCTCACTTCTTTCGTTTGCCACTCTTGATATTGATGTTACGATAATCGGAAACAACGGGGATTAGCACGACTAGGAAGGAAACTTGCGAGTATCGGCTAAGCTTTCCAACGCTTATGTCACGACCCAAATATGGAACGTGACCGGCACTTAAATCACGCAACGTCTAAATGCGTAACGTAATTCAAGTAAGCCGAAATCCCAGAATCTAAACCATGAAATAAAGTAGAGTGGTAAAATACTTATTTAAAAAGTTAATTTAAAATGCAAAGGGTTATATCAAAATCTTTGAAGATTCAAGTTATTATAAAAATTTTAGCAGCATCTCCTTTGTAAAATCTGATCCCAAACCGATACATAAGAAGATTATACATAAGCATGATACATATAAAAGTATCCTCAATTGGGAGCAATCTCAACGCCATCCGGAGGAACACAATCGCAAGTAAGACATATATCATCATAGTGCGAAGCAATAAAGAAGTAAGAAAAGGAAACAACACCCACAATGAAAACATAAAAGTCGGCTCACACGAGCACGACACCAACTATCAAATATAATACAAGTCTCACAGTCTCGCCTCTAAGTCAAAGATACAAGTGGTAGATAGAGTATACTAGATATAAAGAGAAAATATACAAGGTGGAAAACAAAAGAATAACCGCAACCCACCTACAAAATATCATGTCCAAAAAAAAACGGTACTGGTAGAAGTAGCAAAAGTGTGAGCAGTGTGCCCCGCTGCGACTATACTGACGGGTTGGTCCTGCAAGACTTTGTGGCATAACAAGGGTGAGTTGCCAGCTCGTGAGTAGTAAGTAACATCATATGTGACAATCGCAAGCATGTACGTAAAGACGTCAGGTCCTAAGTATGAATTATGATGCGATGTACTAGTATAGATGCAACATGGATAAATGATCAAGCATGATATCTGGGTATAGCTGCTATAAGAAACTCCGTACATTTTAATTAATTTTAATATGGTAGAAACAAAAGATTCATCAATAAAAACAACATAATCCCGTGTCAGGTGTGCATTGCAGCATACTTGTACTCTGTTCAGACACTAAAAAAATCTCAATATCTCGGGTGCCGTCTCTCAGATCGGCCCTCAAATCCATCTGAATCACACGACTACGGTCGGTATCTTCCAGATATCCGTCTGGCCAAACAATCACCGGTAGGTATTATTCCCCTGCCACGCTCAACGTCTCTCTATACGATCTTCTTTCCCCGGGGTACCTTACCGGGTCCACCATGTACCCGCAGACGGTGCTTTCTATCTCCTCGAATTGGATATGCACATAACTCAGAACCGAGAAAACTCATGGTGGACGCCACACATCATATCAAGGGAAACGCATTTTTCTTTTAGAACGATCATAAGTTTCAATATTCACATGCGGTTTCTCAAATCCAGAAATATCATGAAAACGGAAATCTCCAAGAACATCATAATATGTGAATCTGGTGGTGATGGTGAATGTACATGATATTAATATGATGCAAGCTAGATGAATAACTTGAAGATTTACATGTCAAAAATGATGCAATGCAAAATGCGAGTTATCAAGCAAGTTCTATAGTGTACGTGACATAGCAATTACCAATAGCGCGTGTGTACATATAGGATAGTGAATGTGCGGCATAAACCATTGGCAATGGTTCAAGTGCTCTAGTATGATGATATCAATGTGCATGATGATGTGTATACAATATGGAATGGAATATAGGTATATGTATATAAGACTTGTTACTAGATTCAAACTATCAAGCTTTTTACTCCATCCGAACGATTCCCCATAGATGTTAAATCCACTCACCGGAACGGTCTCGGCTACTCGAATCCGACCACCTCCTTTCCTTTCTTAGCCGCGTCCGACGTCTCCACAACCGATCCTAGAATCGTACAAAACTTAGTACGTGAGGCTTGAAATCCGATATGACACGAAATCAAATACTACACGACGAACTAACTCTCAATAGTTAACATGTGTGAACTTGGTGCGTTAAGCGTGTGCAGCATCGTCTAAGTCTACCGCTAAGGGCTGTTATCCAAAGGAAACACCAAAACAAGAATCGGAACATCCGTATCGTACATTAACTAAACGCCTAAATTAAGATAAAATGGTCCCATATTTTTATATAGATAAAATTAGAGAAAGATGCACATACTAGAGACCTAATTAGAGTTGCAGAGAGCACTCGACAAAGATTCACACCCAGAGTCTCCAGCCGGGCCACAATTTGGGGCCAGAAGTATTAAAATTGCGGCAGAAAATAGGGTTAGGGGTTCGGTATTAATGGTGTATTCCTAGTCCTATAACTAGCTTCCAGTAATTGAAACTTCTCTCAAAAGTCTCTGGGTTGATAGCAGATTCTAAAACGAGACCCTAATCTTAACTAAATACGATATTAACACTAAACCAAAAAATTAAGGTGTTTTAGTGAAAACATGGTAGTTAAACAAGATTATTAGACACTAAACTACTTAACTAACTGTTCACACCATAATATTGTATTTTATATTCCCCATTCTTATGCATTTTACAATGAAAACAGGTGCTTTTGACGCATGTCTGCTACATGTTACAGGTTACAGGTTCTTGGACAGGAAACAGTGAAAACGATGAAAAGACGACGTAAAAGTGAGACTTTGACCGACAAACAGAGAATCTTGATCAAGCCTACATAAGGAACAATTCACAAAGCAAGATTCAAGACATCGACTCAAAGCGAACGGGTAGAAGTCCACTACAATGTTCACTGGAAATCTGGAAGAGAACCAGAAGCTAAATTGAGAAAAGATATATAGAAATAAGTAGCCCAAGACAACCAGAACCCATCCCAGAAGAATCAGAGTCCAAGTCCACAATTGGGCCGCGGAACCGCGGCCCAACCCATGCTGGGGCCGCGGATCCGCGGCCATTAAGAGGATTCAGTGGATGAAATTTTTACCAAAATGTTTATTGGCTTTGACTAGTCAACTTAGGGCTATTTTTGTAATTGTAGACATGCGGGTCAAATGTAACCCTAGGGTTTCCTATTCTCTATAAATAGGAACTCTAATCATTGTAATTCTTTATGCCTCCCTTTAATGAATAAAATTTAGAATTCTTTTGGAGAGCATCGGTGTTTCTTTTCCATTCAGAAATTCAGATCTGACAAACCTGTATGGATGATTGGAGGGATGCATCTGTAAGTAATTTAATTTCTTGCCTTAGTGTAGATTTAAATTCCTTGCCCTAGGTAGATTTAATTTCATGCCCTAGGAACTTGTTTAGGGTTTAGCTTTTGGGAAGGATTTTGAGAGATGAGATCTCTCATCCCTTTCTTACCCACCAAATATTTACAATAGGACTCCATGCATACATGCACATACCGCTCCCTACGGCACTCTATCCCTCGAGGTAGCTGTGATACCGTAGTATAAAGGCCCGGGTGTGATGTTTTCCATGGAGGTTAGGGTAAGGATCTCTAAAGGAAGGACAAGAACCTAGAGGAAGGAACACCTTCCCGAACGGATCTAATCCACTTTATTGATAATTACCATAACTCCTCACAGATCTTCATTCGGGTATTGAAAGCGGTGAGATTTAATTACATTTCCAAACCATCCCTAAACCTAGCCCTAGCAAGAGTAGATCTAGATAATTGCCCTAGGTTAATTAGGTCTTTAGATTTAATAATTAATCCGAACACCCTTCGGAATTAACTCGTTAGCGCGATTAGGAGATTCACAACATCCCTGTGGACCGACCCGTACTCACAGGCTAGCTGCAAAGCGACGCCGTTCTTGATTGCGGTTACAAATATTTTTGATCTATCTTTTAGAAAGCGCAAGCACACTAAATCATTCCAATCAAATGGCGCCGTTGCCGGGGATGGCGTAGAATTTTCTTTTCGCAATTTCGGGTTAATCATAAAATTTAAAAAAATCATAAAAATCTAAAAAATCCAAAAAAATTATAAAAATATATCAATTGTTATTTTTTGGAAAGGGTACTTTGTTGTGTGATATCGTGCAGGAACAAACTCGGATCTGGAAATCCACAGAAAGAGAAACAGAAAACCAAATATCAAAACAGAAGGGGAATTCAAAATCAGAGCAGCAGAATTTTTCCCGAGACCCGAGCCCTCCATTGCGCCGCCCTTCCGCCGCACTAACCCACTTTAGACCGCTGATCCGCCGCGGTCTTGGAGTTTCAGAAAGTCAAAATTTTTCTGGGGACCCGCGCCCGCTCCTTCACCGCGGAACCGCGGCGGGAGACCCCTTTTTGCCGCGGTTCAGCTGCTCTCGGGTGACGTCATCAGGTGAAAATTCCTCTGTAAGCTTCTCTGGTCTTTCTATGGAGATCTAGATATATCTTTTCTGAAATATTCCTGCAGGATTTTGTGCGCCTTAAAAATATATTCCCTTCCAAATAACGATCTTGTGCAGGATTTTTGGGCCCAGCTTGAACTACATTGATTGCAAGAAATATTTTGCTGTTAATTCTTTCCAAATAAAGTTTCTTGTGATATGCTTCAAATAATAACCAATTGCAAGTAATATTTTGTTGTTGCATATCTTTTCTATAAAGTATTTTGCTGTTGCATATCTTTTTGCTAAAATCTTTTTGCAACAAAATTTTTTCCAAATAAAAAAAATGAAAATAAAAAGGACAAATATTTTATAGAACTTGCAAAAATTTTTAGCCCCAAATAAATCCTTGCACCATCCAACCTTCCTTCTTGTCACCTTTCTTCTTCTAACATGGGTACCCCACATAAAAAATCATTAGCCGAACTTTGGTATCCCGAACCTAATTTTGCGTTATATGTCAATGTGTTCGGTCAATTTAAAGACGATCCCTCCATGCCTAAAAAATCTCTGAAAGATCACATAGAGAAGTCTAGGAGAAACAATTTGACTTTTCAACCCACTTTGTGTCAACCTAGTCAACCTTTACCACCTACATATGTTGACACCACTTTTCCAAGTCCTGCTGTAACTTCTAGGCCGATGTCCATTGCTGAGCATATTGCTCAATCTCGCAGTCGATATTTCACCCCTCTCCACTCATCTAGTTCTAGGGATCCGCACGATTATTCACCATTTTATCCATATGTTGACCCTACCCCTACCCAACCACCTGTAAGTGCACGGCGGCGCCCCGGCCGTCAATCCGACGGCCAAACGCGGAAACGGTGATAAACTTTAATTTTGCGGACTTGGCAAACCGGCACCACCGCGCACTAAACCCCGGATCATGCCATTAAACTAATTCTAGCAAACAAGAGAAGGGTTAGAGATATACCGAATGATCCGAGTCCTCCGGTCTTCATCTCCGCTCCGATCTCCTCGCGGAAACTCCGGTGGTCGCCATCTCGCCGGAAGGGCACCACGTAGCCGGATTCTTTTACGGGCTCCCGCCTCAATGCCGAGGCAACTCGGGCGCGAAGTTGGCTAGCCGACGCGCCCAAGATTTGCTGTAGAATGTGTAGTGAACTATTGTCTCTATTGGGGTTGAAGGAGTTGCCATGATGGAGGAATTGGTGCAAAAGGATTTTCCATAGAACTTGCTGGAAAAGGAAATGGAGCATTCTCTGTACAAGAGCTCGGCCAGGAACCATAGTGTGCTCTCTGTGAAATTTTTGAAGCAAGCTCACTCTTACCCCAAACCAATCAGCCCCCAGGCCAAAAACAATTGCAACCACATCTATATTAATTAATTCACCCATCATTCAAGAATCTCCAGCACTCTCTTTAAGCTCTTTAATTAATCCATTATGTCATAATGCTTCAGCACACTTTCAAAGGCAATTCCAGCACACATTCATAAATTAATCCACTATACAAAAATTAAACCCTCACCCCCATCATTCCAAACAGTGGCCGGCCATACCCTCTCAAATCTCAATCAATGCAAGTGATGGAGGGAATCTAAAGAAGCCATCATAATGAATATATTCGCAAGAAACCCCCTCCACAAATGTTATTTGCACAATTGCAAATAACCCCCTCCATCAGAAAAGTCCGGCCGGGAAAGAACAAAGGAAAACCGGCCGGAACGGAATGCAAACTGGCAACTCCAGAAAACTGGTCCCGTAATAAATTACAGGAAAACCCCGATACTGTGCATACACACCCGCATCTGTATTCCGACCGGATACAAATGCAATGAGACAAAATCTACACTGTACTAAACTAGTACTGGCTTAAACCAAAGCCGGCTAGTAAAAACCGTTCGATCCTGATCCGTGCAATACCGCACATATCAGATCGAACCCTGCCATATAACTATACGGCCACTAGTACAAAAACTGTCCGATCCTGATCCGTGCAATACCGCACGTATCTGATCGGACCCTGCCATATCTCCATACGGCCTCTACAGCGTTTCGCCCGAAAGCTTGAGTAACTGAAAGTGTGGTGGACTCTAAAGACTCGTCAATACTATGGCTGTGGATTTAACCACTAGCACGTCAGAGGTATAAGCCAATACGTGACGGGCTACCAGCTATTGAGCAAAAGGGACGTCGATGAGGAAGCTCACCCCGACACCCAACTGAGCCTGTCAGTGACAATATCCATACAGTCCGGTCCGTTCGTCTATGAGCATCGCATGGCGGGCCTAGGGGGTTGGTAAAAGTCAGACCCCCAAAAGCGGTACAAGTCGTGTCGGAGTGTAGCCCAGAACACCCTGAGATACTACTGGAATACCTACCAGTAAATCTCCTGCCTTGGCCAAGGACTTCGTGTAATGGCTCTCCTAGACACAGCGCGACCTCACCCCCAATACCGGGAGAGACGAACCCCTGAAGATCCTCTCACTGCCTCCATGTGGCTCGGGACTGTACCCAACTAAAACCTGTTTGCACGACTCCTTTGAGCCGTGGTAGGGTAGTAATCAAAGTACAGTGGGAACTCACACGAGACAAATGACGATCCCCAGGTCGATGAACTAACCTGTACACATGTCACCAGGGAACTGCTATCTGACGTCAGGTATAAGACCAACTAGCATGTTCCCGGCGAGTCCTGTCCGGTGTACTCATAACCCGATGAGCACCTGTATACATCTTAGGTGAACCAACTGACACCAGTGGCTTGTGAGACCGGCCACCGCCCCTCGTCGGGGTCTCGACTGTATACACTAGTCTACTCTGGAGAATCGATGCCCTGTCTCGAAACTCCTACGACTAGGGACCTTTTAAGGATGTGCTTATAGACTACCAGCTCCCACGTATATGATCGCCCTCATACTGCCGGTAGTCAAGCAAGAATCCTAGGGGCTTTATCAACGTGCAATAGCGACCTGTCAGGTCACCTAAAGCAGTACACGATGATAAAGGTAAACCAGATAGCAAACTATCATCTCGAGTAAGACTGTCCTACCGGGATAGGTCCTCCCTCAATCATTGCAATCACGTGCCTGTGATCCAATAATTGACTCTGAGGGCACTATCTCCAACAATCTCCCACTTGCACTCAAGGCTAATTATTGCGATGTCGCATACTCACAGCCCGTGTGATACCGAACACCCAACTCCTCTACTAGTCAGTTTCACAAAATCCGTTTGCGAAACTATTGCGGTCGAGGAATAGCCTCAGTGAGTGGATCCGCCTGGATGTTTATTTCTATGTCTCTCTAAATCTCAAGTTCGCGGAGAAAACCATCTCCCGAAATGAGCAATACCTGTCTTAGAATGTCTGGATGTCTGATGGGACCGAGCTCATAAATGAACTCCAAATCCAAACTTCTCAGACTGTATCGTCAACTGAACTTAATCAGTATCCTGCGCCATGCCACCCTCAGTATTGCCTTGGACCACCTGTCCAAAATACTGCCCCTCGTCAGAGGGAAAAACTATAACTCTGACAACCTCCTTGTCGTCCATGTCACCTTGGAAGCCTGGAGTGATAACCGTCTCCTAAAGGAGGCAGCCGTTATCATATCCCTAGAACATTCACTTATGTTCCAAAACTGCATCCGACTGTTCCTCCAGGATTGGATCAATATCATCTTATTGCATCTAGTGCAAGAACAACATCTGGTGTGGTACTTGACATCTCATGATTGACTCAATTGCCTAAGCAAGTGATCTGTCAATCATGCACGTCCCTCTCTACTTTAGTCTATAAGACACCTTTAGAGAGGGTGACTGCATCACTTGCAGGTACACTACCGTGTCAGGAGTCGTCCATTCTAAATAATCTTAGAATGCTGTCAAAGTACCCTGATTGGGAAACCACCCAAATCTAGATCTAAAACCATAGATCTAGTAACCAGTATGTCTGATATAATGTCCAAGTCCTTTGTGGAGAAACCACTGTGTGACGACCAAAGTATAACCGATCGTAGTATAGGAATATTACTTCCTACTACCTTCTCAACAGATCCATCCCCTATTCTGATGACGTCAAACCTATGACTGTCACATCAGAAATAGATGATCTATCTCCGCTACATCTGCTTTAGTCTAAAATAGACATAAGCCTGATGTCCACCAATGCTTCCGCTGCTCCCACTGACTACGACAACCCTCTGGCAGAGTCATATAGACGTGCACTTCTAAAGCAAGTTTAGAACGACGCTATACTCATCCTCCTGCCGGGTCTCGCAGCCTGGAACAACAACAATGGCAAGTGTGGGTAAACAAGAACTTCCCTGTCACCGTCCTTGAGGCTACCGTAGTACCTCTCGGGTGCCTGACCCACCTCATCTGCGGAGTGGCCAATGGAATGTCAAATCAGATTGAATCTTTAGGTTCCTTATCAAATCTTCAGTAATCGTTTGCGGTTCTGGAATCACTTCCAGTTCTACCATACTCCCACTTCTGTTTTTGAAAAAATCCATTTTTAATAAAACTGTGGCGAGTCTTGAACAATATTTCTATTGATCACCCAGACGGTAGAAAGTCAACCCTCGTCATAGCCTGGGTCAACCCACAAACAGCCATTACAGAAACGTGCCTTGAGTTATCCAGAGTCTGGTTTTAATCATAAGCCGGACAACTCCCCGTACCTTAACAATGTTAAGATATGAACTGTACTATATCCAATATAGTACCAGAGGCACTGATTTAATTGAACCAGATTCAAATCATGCAACTGTCTCCAGTGCATGTCAACTAAATGGAAGGAGGCCGATCAGCGTTACTCAACTTAGGAATGCTTCCAATTATGGGTAACCCGAAAGAGAAGCAAGTTCTCTTAATCATTACTATCATCTGAATACCATACACAAGTATCTACATCTTCGATCACTTTGAAGAATCCCGATACTTGCAATACCTGGTTCTCTACTTTATTCAAATACCTATAACTCCTCGAAACTTAGACTCTGTGTTTCTACGAAGCACATGTCTAGGAACTAGAGAAGTTAAAAGTAAACAGAATATAGTAGGAGAACCAACCCCTCTGTCCTAATGGACACTGGACAACATACAATACTCTGTATAAGTCCGCTGAGTCTAATAACTCTTTCACTGTGTGTCGTAGGTTGAAAACTGCACTTATGGTTAAGAAGAATTACACCGCTGTTTAATGCTCCTTACCTAACCATCCACTGATATAGGTAAATGTCATCGACATAATATCAAAAGGTATATCTCACTCTATGAAAATAGACGTACAGATATATCAATTTGAAATTGGTGCACAACAGCGGATATTCAAAACCAAATATTTGCCGACCGGCAAACAATCCAGGTGGCATCCTCAAATATCACCAATTACAACGAATCCCGATATAATGAGGATGATCACCTAATTCCCAATAACTTACTCCCACTCACCATCTGTAAAACCATACAGATGTGAGAACCATACCTGGTAAATACATACCCTGGAGTAAGTGTCTAATCGGGAAATCAGTTTTCCATTAACAGTACACAATGAAACTGAAACATTGAAATGTTTCGATGGGGTATCCTGGTATTCCTAGCAATGCCTCTTCCATTATCCAGATTAACAACTATAACCGTATAATTCTTTGCCACCTCTCCAAATCCCTTTATATGTCTTTAGTCATTACCTTCTGTACACCCCTTTAGGCCAAATGGTTTTCTTCCTTCCCTACCGTTCGGCACCAGCCTATGGTTTGGAAGAAGACTATCCAATAAGCATAAAAGGTGTACTGTCCTAATCCTAGGAGCACTCGCAAAGCGAGAGAAGGTAAAGATAAAAGACAACCGAATAAACCTTATTCCTATTTCTCCTAAACCAGAATCCATCCCCGAACTGGAACAAGTTCCTTTCGAGTTCGTATATAACCATACGATGGATTATCCAATAAACTGTGGATCTTCGTAGTGATACGGAGTGTCCTGGAGAAATACAAAGGTGATTTAGGGTTGGCGAAGAAATACTTGGTTTGGTCGTGAATATCAGTCGCATTTTACTTTGCCCTCTTACTAATCCCTTGCTTTGTCTTAATCTTAATACCTTCTGCACACCGTTTAGGCTAACTGGTTTTCTTCATTCCCTACCGGTCGGCACCAGCCTAAGGTTTGGAAGAAGACTATCCAATTTGCGTAATATGTGTACTATCTCCTAAACCAAGGAGTACTCACAACTTGAGAAAAGGTAAAAGGGAAAAGACAACTGAATAATCCTATCCGTTTTCTCCAGAACCGGAAACCATCCTCGAATCCCTTCAAGTTCGTATCTAACCATACGATGGTTTTGTCCAATGGAAGTGGACGTTCGTAGTAATACGGGGTGTCCTGGAGAAAAGGGTAAAAGTAGGAGTGGCAATGAGGTCTGCAACTCTGACAATCCAAAAGCCAGTGTTAAGAAGGTTCGGTCAACTTGGTCTCTGAGTCGTAGTCTTAGGGTCGGGTCAATGGTCGTTGCCAGAGAGAGAGAAAGGAAACACTTAGCGTGCACTCTATCCTAGATCAGAATGGTTACCAATTTATCTAATCTGGAAACCTCCCACTGTACCTCAAATTCTCCTCCAAACCTGAAAGAAGAATTAGTCGGGGTCACCCGAGGAGTAAACCAACTCATCAGTGGGAATCGGGATCCAACTCTCATCGCATGATAACGTGACGGAATCCGCTCACGGTATCACACTCCAGAAGGTATGCGCATATCTGGCAAGTTTCAGTTCTTTTGAAACCCCCGATGTGATTTCTGCCCCATGCTCTTATGACCTTGACGAAGGTCAACAAATCATAAGTCACATGTCAAGTTCTACCCGTCATTGTCCAGGTTAATTTGAACCCACCCGTACAAGCCCTTGACGAAGGTCAACAAGGCTATACGACTGTCCCAAACCAACGCATCTATCTATGCAGCAGAAAAGCAACAAGCAGCTACCATACACTATGCCTTGACGAAGGTCAACAAACATAGCATGAATACTACTTGCTACCCGTCTGAAATGACGGAGGGCTACGAATGGTTTCTAGCGAAAACCTTTAACGTAATGAACTTGATATCGTTGAAGGAACGGATAGCTTTTTAGAAAATATAGTGACGAAAACCTTTACTAGAGAGGTCACTCCCGGTGAAGGGATCTCGGCTCTTTCCTCGTAGAATGGGGTGCAGGATATTCCAACTGAATACCACGGTGCAAAGCAAAAGTAATCGGCTATAGTGAAGTTAATGCCCTGACGCAAACTTCTGTCCAAGGGGTCACTCCCGGTGAAGGGATCTCGGCCCTTGCCTCGTCGACTGAGGAGCAGGATATTCCAAATGAATACCACGATGCAAAACAAAAGAGAACGTCCTTGCAATAACAGCTTTTAGAAAAGTGTTCCAACAACATCAGAATAGGTTTGTTTAACTTGCATTGATCCGAATCAATGCAGTCCCATCAATGATCACACCACAAAGAACGAAAATATACTGACGTACGTATATGCCATCCGCATTCGCCACTGGGTCCCGTCATCACCCGTTAGGTTAGCTTACTAACGGCAGAGCGGGGACTGGACTAACGCGGATGAAAAGCATATACAACATCTACTAATATATATACCAATATATTATATTTCGCTCAAGGCGTGAAAAGAAATGCAACATCACAGAAATGTACAGCATCACAGAACAATACAGATATCTGGGATCCCCGGGTTTCACAGAGCCACTACTGAAACCCGACGTTCCCCTGGTCGTATGGATAGCCTGTGCAATGAAAACCTAGACCCCTACGGGCGCGGCAAGTCACCCGCCAAAACCTGAAGCGAGGCAGCCCCCTTCAGCGCCGTGAATGGACCACCCAGCACTTCACGGAATCCGGTAACTTAGGCACCCCTCCTGGGTCAACCTGTACCCCCTACGAGTGCGGCGAATATCCCGCCAATCCTACAGTGAAGCCCCCTCCGTCCCAATGCCATGAGATGCGGGCTTGTTGCCTTACAGAACCCGGCTATCCGTGCTCCCCACCGCGGGGCAATCCTAGTACAGAAAGTAAAATATACATATACCGGGTACATCGACCACAACCAGGTCGTGCCCCAAAAGAATAATACAATCAGGCAGTGACGGCAGTCCACATGTCGGACGCTCGCCCCGCAATATCAAATGTACATAATACACCAACACTGTACTAGCATTGCATCCAGGCTATCCCCACGACCGATCCGCAACATCACAGCATAAACATAGAACATCAACGTGAAAATCACGTTCGCAAATCCGTCTAACCGGGCTATAGCAGTTAGACCGGATTTACCGATCAAGTTACATTCACGGTCGCAGATATAATGTAAATACTGTGAAAGATGTGTTTAAAATTTTCCGATTGACCAAAAAATTAACAAGTGGGCCCCCAATCAAAACTGTAGCACTCACAGAAAACCTGGGCCCAATTTTAATATTCCAAAACCCCTAATTACAGCCCATAAGCCCACTGCAAAAAAATAATCACACGAACCCATAGTACTGCGGCGGAAGCGCGGCCATAAGGGGGTTTTGGCCGCCCTTCCGCGGTCGTACGGATCAATCGTGTCACCAAATTTTTTCAGTGTTCTTAGAACTCCCTGCACATCATTCTGAGACCACCTGAAAAATTTTTAGACTCCAAAAAAATTTCGACAGAAACTGATGTGAACAAAAAATACGGTTTTTGGAAATTTTGGTCGATCGGAAATGCAAACACACCAAACGAAGCTAGACGAAGTTAATGGCGAGGCTCTGATACCACTGTAAGTGCACGGCGGCGCCCCGGCCGTCAATCCGACGGCCAAACGCGGAAACGGTGATAAACTTTAATTTTGCGGACTTGGCAAACCGGCACCACCGCGCACTAAACCCCGGATCATGCCATTAAACTAATTCTAGCAAACAAGAGAAGGGTTAGAGATATACCGAATGATCCGAGTCCTCCGGTCTTCATCTCCGCTCCGATCTCCTCGCGGAAACTCCGGTGGTCGCCATCTCGCCGGAAGGGCACCACGTAGCCGGATTCTTTTACGGGCTCCCGCCTCAATGCCGAGGCAACTTGGGCGTGAAGTTGGCTAGCCGACGCCCAAGATTTGCTGTAGAATGTGTAGTGAACTATTGTCTCTATTGGGGTTGAAGGAGTTGCCATGATGGAGGAATTGGTGCAAAAGGATTTTCCATAGAACTTGCTGGAAAAGGAAATGGAGCATTCTCTGTACAAGAGCTCGGCCAGGAACCATAGTGTGCTCTCTGTGAAATTTTTGAAGCAAGCTCACTCTTACCCCAAACCAATCAGCCCCCAGGCCAAAAACAATTGCAACCACATCTATATTAATTAATTCACCCATCATTCAAGAATCTCCAGCACTCTCTTTAAGCTCTTTAATTAATCCATTATGTCATAATGCTTCAGCACACTTTCAAAGGCAATTCCAGCACACATTCATAAATTAATCCACTATACAAAAATTAAACCCTCACCCCCATCATTCCAAACAGTGGCCGGCCATACCCTCTCAAATCTCAATCAATGCAAGTGATGGAGGGAATCTAAAGAAGCCATCATAATGAATATATTCGCAAGAAACCCCCTCCACAAATGTTATTTGCACAATTGCAAATAACCCCCTCCATCAGAAAAGTCCGGCCGGGAAAGAACAAAGGAAAACCGGCCGGAACGGAATGCAAACTGGCAACTCCAGAAAACTGGTCCCGTAATAAATTACAGGAAAACCCCGATACTGTGCATACACACCCGCATCTGTATTCCGACCGGATACAAATGCAATGAGACAAAATCTACACTGTACTAAACTAGTACTGGCTTAAACCAAAGCCGGCTAGTAAAAACCGTTCGATCCTGATCCGTGCAATACCGCACATATCAGATCGAACCCTGCCATATAACTATACGGCCACTAGTACAAAAACTGTCCGATCCTGATCCGTGCAATACCGCACGTATCTGATCGGACCCTGCCATATCTCCATACGGCCTCTACAGCGTTTCGCCCGAAAGCTTGAGTAACTGAAAGTGTGGTGGACTCTAAAGACTCGTCAATACTATGGCTGTGGATTTAACCACTAGCACGTCAGAGGTATAAGCCAATACGTGACGGGCTACCAGCTATTGAGCAAAAGGGACGTCGATGAGGAAGCTCACCCCGACACCCAACTGAGCCTGTCAGTGACAATATCCGTACAGTCCGGTCCGTTCGTCTATGAGCATCGCATGGCGGGCCTAGGGGGTTGGTAAAAGTCAGACCCCCAAAAGCGGTACAAGTCGTGTCGGAGTGTAGCCCAGAACACCCTGAGATACTACTGGAATACCTACCAGTAAATCTCCTGCCTTGGCCAAGGACTTCGTGTAATGGCTCTCCTAGACACAGCGCGACCTCACCCCCAATACCGGGAGAGACGAACCCCGGAAGATCCGCTCACTGCCTCCATGTGGCTCGGGACTGTACCCAACTAAAACCTGTTTGCACGACTCCTTTGAGCCGTGGTAGGGTAGTAATCAAAGTACAGTGGGAACTCACACGAGACAAATGACGATCCCCAGGTCGATGAACTAACCTGTACACATGTCACCAGGGAACTGCTATCTGACGTCAGGTATAAGACCAACTAGCATGTTCCCGGCGAGTCCTGTCCGGTGTACTCATAACCCGATGAGCACCTGTATACATCTTAGGTGAACCAACTGACACCAGTGGCTTGTGAGACCGGCCACCGCCCCTCGTCGGGGTCTCGACTGTATACACTAGTCTACTCTGGAGAATCGATGCCCTGTCTCGAAACTCCTACGACTAGGGACCTTTTAAGGATGTGCTTATAGACTACCAGCTCTCACGTATATGATCGCCCTCATACTGCCGGTAGTCAAGCAAGAATCCTAGGGGCTTTATCAACGTGCAATAGCGACCTGTCAGGTCACCTAAAGCAGTACACGATGATAAAGGTAAACCAGATAGCAAACTATCATCTCGAGTAAGACTGTCCTACCGGGATAGGTCCTCCCTCTATCATTGCAATCACGTGCCTGTGATCCAATAATTGACTCTGAGGGCACTATCTCCAACACCACCCACTTCCTACCAGTCATACCCAACCTTCCCACCTTCACTAGACACTGTTTCGACACAGCCATTAGGGAGTTTCACATATCCAAACAATTTCGAATCTTTTACTGAAACCCCCTCACCACCTAAGTCTAGTTTGGAAGAGGCGTTGGAGGCGTATATCGCAGCAACAAACAAAATGGTTAGGAATGTGGAAGCGTCCGTGGCCGCCCTTATGCAACCTGCTGAACCGGTAGCTAGTTTTCCGCTAGCTCCAAATTTTTCAATGTATAAGACGGCAGTTGGACAGACTGAGAATGAGAGAGGATTTTCAAATCAAACCTACCCTTACCCAATTGAAACCCACAACTCCTGTTTTCCATCCATTGCCCTAAATAGTTCACCTGTTGAAAATAAAAATGAGTTGTGTGATTTTGTAGTGTTTGATTTGCCAAATTGTGAGGAACCCCCTTCGAGTGAAACATCACCTAATCCGTTTGACCTTTACACCTCCACTCTAGAACCTAAATCGATAGATATCCATGATTTTGATGAGGTGTCTAAAGAAATTGATTTTCACTTGATTGAGGATATAGACGCCGGGAATATTTCGGATGATGAACCTGTCGATTTACTTGAGATTTTATGTTCAAATCATCATCCCGAGTTATTAAATGTTTCTCCCGAATCTCATATGCGTCTTGATTTTGATGATGATGGCATGGATGAGTTAAATATTGAGGAGAATTATGAGGATAATATTGAGGAGAGTGGTGAGGATAATATTGAGGTTGAACCATTTTTCTTTGATGTGTCCGATTTTCCAATTCATCCTCTTGAACCTTTACCTAAATCACCCTCCCTCTTTTCCATCGTTCCGACCGCACTTCATGTCACGCTTGACGACTGTGAGCTTGAAAACTTTTCCTTTGAATCTGACACAGTTCCCACAGCCGATGACACTTACGAGTGTTTCACTTTTTCGGACGATATTGAAGTCTTACCGCCCGAGTTTGAGTCCTTTGCATTTTCAGATGAGTTAGTTAATCCTTCAGACTCGGTTGCTTACATTCGTTTCGATCCATTGATGGAATCTTTCCAGCTCGACACAGTTTACTACGGTGAGCATGATAATATCCCTAATTCACTCCCTTTCGTCTTTCCCATTGTTCCGACCGAACATATGACCGTTACGCTTTCATCTCCTATACCAAGTTCGGCGTACCCATGTTTTCTTGCGAATCTTGAGGGATTTGACCCCATTGCACGACGAGTTGATAGGATAGCGCAATCACTTTTAACACATCGGTCATCACAAATTGTGCTAATTTATTCACTCGATTTACACCCTCAAGATCGCGCGACCCTTCTTTCTTCTTTTCGCCATTCTTCTCCCCCACCGAGACCATATTCTCTTCTTCCCACACGGTCTCGCGTGTTTCTCACTTCTTTCCTCTACACCCCATTATTTCACACAATTGATCATTACCACGATAAGATTTTTGAATGGTTGGTGTTAACCTTTGGCTTGTGTAAGGCCAAGCTTAAGTTTGGGGGAATCTTTGTATATATGTTTATATTTTTTGTTTTCTTTTCCTATAAAAAATAAAATAAAAATTTCAAAACATTAAAAATATAAAAAAAATTTATAAATAAATAAACAGGGGAGCGCCGGTATTTTGACCCTCTTGGTTTAGCATGACAGTGAGGACACTGTCAAGTTCAAGTTTGGGGGTATGCTCGGTACGTCTTCTTCCTTTGCATTCATTTGTACATATTTTTGCATTTGCATATTTATTTGAAAACCCATAAAAATTTGAAAAATTTCAAAAATTATAAAAATTATTGTATTCAATTTTGGCCATATTTAACTAGAGTTTGACAGATAGGTTAACTAGCTATGAACAACTAGATCTTAGAATTAGTAAATTAAAAACCCTAAAAATAACCTTTCTTAAAGTTTAACGGTAGAAAGTATATGCCTTGTAATTTATTTAGAAATAGACAAATTTTGGGTTCACTTCTTGAGCTAAGTCGAAACAAGGGAAGAGTATTGATGTTCTTATTAGAGTATAAGTTTGAAAAATAGTTCCTAGCTTAAGTCTAGATTCTAAAAACGTATACCCTACAATTTGCACAATCACGCACCTTGAAACTTGGAATAGTAGAAGAGACCTTGAAATGCTCTTGTCTAAAGTCCTTAGTATGAAAAAGTGTGAATAAAGAAAAAAAAAATGGACACTGGTTTTTGTGATTATTTAAGGCTGCAAAAATAGAAAAATATTTAGCGAGGGTGCTTCATCACCTAGTGCCTTAGACCAACTGGTTTAGGAGTCACTGCTAAAGCCTTGGGTGTTGCAAAGATTAGGAAGTACGCTTTAAAGTGCAAACGCATTTTGTAATCGGTCGTTGGTACCTCAAGAAGTATTAACGGTCGCATGAAGGATGTGTAAGCAAATTTCATTCACCAACTAATTAATACTTTGGACAATGGACGAGAGTACGATTGCTTAATTTGAATTTCCAAGTGTAGGGGTGATATACACACACACGTAGGGATATGTGATTGGAATTTAGATGAGAAAAAGGAATGAAGAATAGAACTTGTATCTTTAGTAGAGTTGATAAAAATTCCTAAGTGGAGATGGAACCCTAGAAGGAAAACTTAGGAAATGCCGAAAGCTAAGTAGATCTGAAAGATATATATAATCTTAAGTTAAATAATGAGGAAGTGTGAAGAATATGGGTGGATAATTTGCGAGTCAAAAGATAATAGAATTCCTTGTTAGAAGACCTAATTGGAGAACAAAAGTCAATGGGCCGAGTTGATAGGATTTTGTGGGTGTAATCCGCTGAAAACCCTCAGGAGACAACACTCCTCCTACTAGGGACACCTAGAGGTTTAACGGCTTGTTGCACGAGCTCAGTGCGATCGCGTTTCCCTGCGAAAGTGCGGTTAGGATTTTTATAGAGAATAAAACAATAAGTTTGCTCGAGGACGAGCAAAAGATAAGTTTGGGGGTATTTGTTCACACCATAATATTGTATTTTATATTCCCCATTCTTATGCATTTTACAATGAAAACAGGTGCTTTTGACGCATGTCTGCTACATGTTACAGGTTACAGGTTCTTGGACAGGAAACAGTGAAAACGATGAAAAGACGACGTAAAAGTGAGACTTTGACCGACAAACAGAGAATCTTGATCAAGCCTACATAAGGAACAATTCACAAAGCAAGATTCAAGACATCGACTCAAAGCGAACGGGTAGAAGTCCACTACAATGTTCACTGGAAATCTGGAAGAGAACCAGAAGCTAAATTGAGAAAAGATATATAGAAATAAGTAGCCCAAGACAACCAGAACCCATCCCAGAAGAATCAGAGTCCAAGTCCACAATTGGGCCGCGGAACCGCGGCCCAACCCATGCTGGGGCCGCGGATCCGCGGCCATTAAGAGGATTCAGTGGATGAAATTTTTACCAAAATGTTTATTGGCTTTGACTAGTCAACTTAGGGCTATTTTTGTAATTGTAGACATGCGGGTCAAATGTAACCCTAGGGTTTCCTATTCTCTATAAATAGGAACTCTAATCATTGTAATTCTTTATGCCTCCCTTTAATGAATAAAATTTAGAATTCTTTTGGAGAGCATCGGTGTTTCTTTTCCATTCAGAAATTCAGATCTGACAAACCTGTATGGATGATTGGAGGGATGCATCTGTAAGTAATTTAATTTCTTGCCTTAGTGTAGATTTAAATTCCTTGCCCTAGGTAGATTTAATTTCATGCCCTAGGAACTTGTTTAGGGTTTAGCTTTTGGGAAGGATTTTGAGAGATGAGATCTCTCATCCCTTTCTTACCCACCAAATATTTACAATAGGACTCCATGCATACATGCACATACCGCTCCCTAAGGCACTCTATCCCTCGAGGTAGCGGTGATACCGTAGTATAAAGGCCCGGGTGTGATGTTTTCCATGGAGGTTAGGGTAAGGATCTCTAAAGGAAGGACAAGAACCTAGAGGAAGGAACACCTTCCCGAACGGATCTAATCCACTTTATTGATAATTACCATAACTCCTCACAGATCTTCATTCGGGTATTGAAAGCGGTGAGATTTAATTACATTTCCAAACCATCCCTAAACCTAGCCCTAGCAAGAGTAGATCTAGATAATTGCCCTAGGTTAATTAGGTCTTTAGATTTAATAATTAATCCGAACACCCTTCGGAATTAACTCGTTAGCGCGATTAGGAGATTCACAACATCCCTGTGGACCGACCCGTACTCACAGGCTAGCTGCAAAGCGACGCCGTTCTTGATTGCGGTTACAAATATTTTTGATCTATCTTTTAGAAAGCGCAAGCACACTAAATCACTCAATCACTAACCTAATCTAAGTCTTGATTAACCTAGAAGTCAATACAACCCCAAACTTAACCCAAAACCTCACTTGAATCTTTAAATTTAGTTTAAACACTACCTTAAGTCTAAATTAAGAATAATTAAGGCAAAAGATTAGAAAAACATGTTATAAACTTGGATCATACCGTATAATTAACTTGAAGGTGAACCTAACTTGATGAGTGGCCTCAAGATGAAGACTTGTTTCAAATGGAATTCTTGAAGAGTTCTTAAATAGGATTTTAGAAAAGATCAGTGAAGGATTTTGTGGTGATTTGGGTAGGGTTTTTGTGAGGTAGGGAAAGGTTTTAGTAATGGAGAAAGAAAGAAAGAAGAAGAAGAAGAAGAAGAAGAGAAGAGAATGAGGGAAGAGTCTAGAGAGTGACATAAATTTCAACCATGGCTCAACAGCACGCTCATTTAATGCACCATGCCTATTTTCCATTTTCATTTTTTTATTTTCCCTTTTTCTCAATTATTCTAGAACCATCCTAGTTTTAAAATACATTAACCATAATAATTTGTGTTTTAAGTGTCATGGTTGCATAAACATATTTTAACCTATACATACTAGATTAGTGTGTATGTGCATTTAAAATAATTTAATAAATAAATAAATAAATAAATAAATAATTAAATAAATAAATAAATAAATACATAAATAAATAAGTATATATATATATATATAAATATATGGAAATAATTATTAAGTAGTTTTATTGGAAAAAACTCATGTTATTCCGCTCATTAATTTATAATTATTTTAAATAATTTTTAAAACGTTACAATCTTCCCCCCTTAAGGATATTCGATCCCTGAATTTAAAATCGAACTACGCGTACCTTCGAAGAGATGGGGAAATTTCTTCTGCATCTCGCTTTCAGCTTCCCACATGACGTCTTCACACTTCGGGCCACACCATAGAACCTTCATCGATGGTAAGGCCTTCGACCTTAATTTCTTCACCTGCCTGTCCAGGATAACATCCGGCAGCTCGGTAAAAGAAACATCGCGCTCATGCTGGATCGTCTGATGCCGAATCGCGTGAGAAGGGTCATGAAGATACTTGCGAAGTATCGATACATGAAATAAGGGGTTTACATCCGGAAAATTGGGAAGAAATGCTAAGCGATAGGCGACGGTACCGACTCGCTCAAGAATCTCAAAAGGACCCACATATCTCGGACTAAGTTTCCATTTCTTTCCGAACCTCATCACATCCTTCATCGGCGAGACCCGTAAGAAAACATGATCACCCACGGCGAACTAAGTCTGCGACGACGACGATCGGCATAAGACTTCGATCTGCTCTGGGCTGCTCTAATCCTGTCCTGAATCAACTGAAATTTCTATATAGTCTCCTGGACTAACTGTTGTCCCAAAATCCTTCTCTCACTGAGCTCAGTCTAACATACTGGCGATCGACACTTTCCCCAATACAAAGCCTCGAAAGGTGCCATCTGAATCGTCTCCTGAAAACTGTTATTGTAGGAGAACTCTATCAAGGGTAAGTGATGATCCCAACTGCCACCAAAATTTAGTACGCATGCTCGAAGCATATCCTGGAGAGTCTGTATAGTCTTCTATGACTGACCATCGGTCTACGGATGGAAAGCTGTACTGAAACTCAAGCGGGTGCCCAAACCCTCCTAAAGTTTCTGCCGAAGACGGCCGGTAAACTGGGTGCCTCTGTTGGAAATAATGCAAGTCGGAACGCCGTGTAGTGGCACAATCTCATCAATATATAACTGGGCATACTGAGCAAATCCGAAAGTGGTCTTCACTGGAAGAAAGTGAGCCACTTTCGTCAACCGATCTACAATCACCCAAATAGAGTTATACCCTCGACTGGACCTTGATAGACCCACATTGAAATCTATAGAGATCTGCTCCAATTTCCATTCGGGAATGGGCAAAAAATGTAACACTCCCCCGGTCTCTGATGCTCGGCCTTGATTTGCTGGCAAATCAAGCATCTCGAAACAAAATTTGAAACATCTTTCTTCATTCCTTCCCACCAGTAGATATCTCTCAAATCACAATACATCTTGGTGGAACCCGGATGAACGCTGTAAGCTGACTGATGTGCCTCCTCTATGATCTCACGTCTCATCCCCTTAGAATCTTGTATACATAGATGAGTCCTAATCGTAGCACTTCCTAGCCAGCAATCATAAACTCCGAATCTCTCCCCTGTCGAACCAGCTCCATAATCTCAAACAAACGAGCATCGTCGGACTGTTCCTCCCAGATGCGATCAAGTAAAAGTAGAAGGGCACGGAAATGAGCAAGTTGTCCTCCTTTAGAAGTGAACTCGAACTGTACTCTGATGTCGCATAAGATCTGTCAATCTGTAGAAGACTGTTTCTGAACTGCGCTCAAATAGAACAAACTGCCTCCGGGCCTCCGAGTCAAAGCATCAGCTACAACATTCGCCTTACCTCGGTGATAAAGGATTTCATAATCATAGTCCTTTATAAGCTCCATCCAACGACACTGCCTCAAATTCAGATCCCGCTACTGGAAGATGTACTTCAGGCTTTTGTGGTCCGTAAAGATCTGGCACGACTCTCCATACAAGTAATGCCTCCAAATCTTGAGCTCAAAGACCACCGTGGCCATCTCTAGATCGTGAGTGGGATAGTTCTGCTCTTGCTTCTTCAACTGCCGAGGAGCATAAGAGATGACTTTGCCGTGCTGCATCAACACGCAACCTACACCCACTCGAGAAGCATCGCAATAAACAACATAGCCGCTAGATCCTGAAGGCGAAGATAGAGCTGGTGCAGTCGTCAAACGAGTATTCAACTGCTGAAAACTCTGCTCACATGCCTCGGTCCATAGAAATGGAACTCCCTTCCGAGTCAGTCCGGTCAGCGGTGGAGCGATACGAGAGAAATCCTATACAAAGCGTCGGTACTAACCGGCTAAGCCCAAGAAGCTGCGAACCTCTGTCACTAAAACAGGTCTGGGCCAATGTTGTACGGCCTCGATCTTCTTCGGGTCCACTCGTATACCACCTCTCGTAACCACATGACCCAAGAAGTCAACACTATCAAGCCAAAAAGCGCACTTCAAGAATTTAGAAAATTGCTGGTGCTCTCTCAATGTCTGCAATGTAATCCTCAAATGCTGCGCATGCTCCTATCGACTCTTGGAGTACACCAAAATGTCATCAATGAATAAAATAATAAACTGGTCGAGAAACGGCTTTAAGATTCGATTCATCAAATCCATGAACGCTGCTGGGGCATTGGTGAGTCCAAATGACATCACCAAGAACTCATAGTGCCCGTAACGTATCTGAAAGGCAGTCTTCGGAATGTCATCATTCCGGACCCGCAACTGATGATAGCCTGACAGCAAGTCAATCTTCGAAAAATGTCCCACTCCTTAGAGCTGATCGAACAAATCGTCAATGCGACGTAGAGGATACCTATTCTGCACCGTAACTCGGTTCAGCTGACGATAATCAATGAACAATCTTATACTTCTGTCCTACTTCTTAACGAATAGGACAGGAGCTCCCCAAGGCAGCACACTCGGTCGAATAAGTCCCTTGCCAAGAAAATCCTGCAACTGAGCTTTAAGCTCTTTAAGTTCCGCCGGGGCCATCCGATAAGTCGGTATATAAATAGGACATGTGCCGGTGATCAAGTCGATGAAGAACTCGATATCGCGCTCTGACGGCAATCCAGGTAACTCATCAGGAAATACATCGGGAAACTCTCTCACAATCGGAACCTGGTCCAATGGGACCACTGTGGCTCCAGTATGACGAATATATGACGAGATTCCCCGACATCCTTTCTTCAAGAGCCGACTAGTGCAAAGGGGAGAAATCAAACTGGGAAGGGTGGCACTACGGTCTCCCTGAACAACAAGAACTAGCTCACCCGGAAAACTAAATCTGACCGTTCTCACGGCAGTCCACGGACGCATAACAAGTGGCTAACCAATCCATGCCGAGTATAACGTCGAAGTCTAACATGTCGAGAAGGATCAAATCAACTGAAGAATCTCTATCCCCAATACGAACGGAAATGACCAAAACACATGTAGAGCGATAAAAGACTCTCCTACCGGAGTAATCACAACTAGTGGCTGATCTAACAAAGACCAATCTCGGCCCAACCTCGGTACGAAGTGTGTGGATACATAAGAGTGCGTGGAATCTGAGTCGAACAATATGCGCACGTCAAAAGAACACACTCAAAGAATATCTGTTGTTAGGAATATGTATGCCCTAGAGGCCATCATTGTACATGTGATGTATATTATAGTGGATGGTTGGACATATATATAGAGGAATTTCTTGCTCTACATGATAGTATGCTATCAGGTTACCTTTATCTTAACATGTAGACTGGTATTTATAATGTTTGTCTCTTACATGTTGATAAAGCCCTAAGGATATGTACTTGACTACCAGGACTATGATGAGATCATACTAGTGGGGGACAGGGAGGTCCAAAAGTACATCCTTTAATCAGTTCATAGTCGAGGGAATATCGAGACTAGGGAATCGATATTCCAGAGTAGACTAGTGTGTACGTTTCTTTTCCCTTAGAGGGCGATGGTTGATCCCACAACCATTGGTGTGTGACATCAAATATTGTACACATGTGCTCATTGGAGAATGGGTACACCGAACAGGACTGGCCGAGGACTCCTATGTGGTCGTATACATATTGTCAGATAGCAGTCCTCTGGTGACACTGGTACAGGTTAGTGTGTAGACCCGAGATCGTCATAGAGCCTTTGTCACGACCCGAAGGTACGGAACGTGACTGGCACATAAATTACGAAACGTCTTGAGGCGTAACGTAATCTAAGTAAGCCAAAACCCAGTAATATAAACCATTAGAATAAAAGAGTGATGGAAAACTTGTTTGAAAGAAGTGATTTTAGCAAAATAATGTCGCATGAAAACAATTTTGAAACATCACATTTTCCCGAAAATTTCGGCAGAGCCTCCTTTGTAAATACTAGTCCCAAACGGGTACAAAACAAGAATACATATATGAAATGAATAAAGGCATCCCCAAGCGGGAGCTAGCTCTACGCCAGTGGCAGAATCACAACCACACACAATATATATATAATTATCGAGCAAAATAAGCATATAAAACACGAAAGTACGAAAGCTTCATGTCGGCTCAAGTGAGCTCGACACCAGAGAAACAACATATATACAAATCTCACAGTCACACCTCTAAGTCGCATATACAATGGTAAACGCGGTAGATGGTGAATACTAGATACAAATAATAATACAAAGTGGAGAAAATAGTATCCTCGCAACCCACCTACGAGCAAAGCCGCAAGTCCGAGCAAAAGAAGCCAATAAAAAGTACGCTAGCCGCTACAATGCTGACGGGTTGGACCTACAAGATACTGTGGCACAACGGGGGTGAGTTGCCAACTCATGAAAAGTAAGTAACATCTATAAGGCTATCGTAATCATGCACGCAAATGCGTCACAACCTGCGTATCCCGATATGATGTGATGCACTAGTATGTATGCAACATGAATGTATAATCAACACGAAACCTTTATATGTTTGGTACGAGAAAATCTGTATTCTTATCTTAGAAAAACTTCTGTAAAATAACTGAGGTATCATCAATGAAATCATCAGAAATCCGTGTCAAGAATCGACACAAAATATGAATATCTCAATGCCTCAATATCTCAATGTTTCAATATTTCCATGTCTCAACACCTTGATGTCTCAATGTATCAATATCTCAATGTCTCAATATCTCGGGCTCCGTCAGTCAGGATCAGCCCATATCATCAAATCTCACGACTACGGTCGGTATCCTCCGGATATCCGCCGCTTCAAAAATAACCGGTCGGTAGTGCTCCCTGCCGGGCTCAACACCATTTGTGCGATATTCTTGTCCCGAGATACCGCACCGGATCCACCATGTACCCGTAGACGGGGCATCCCCCTCCTCGAATCGGGTATACGATACATCTCAAGAACCGAGAAAACTCATGGTGGACGCCACACACATCATATCACGAGAAAACCGCAACTTGCATTTTTAAAATGATAACAGGTTTATAAAATTCTTGCGTTTTCCCCAAAAATCCAGAAATCTCATAAATACTGATATCCTCGAGAAGAATCAAAATATATAAACATGCCGGTGATGATGGAAATCTATGATACGGTAGTATATACCGTGCGAAATACGTCCCGAAGCTATGCATGAATCATGATGCAATGAGGTATGTATATATATGACTAACAATCCTACGTATCCATTTTATTGAACTGAATATACCGGTATAAGTCTACGGATCATATATGATGAAAATGCATAATTACCGATTCTAAGCAAGTTCTATAGTGTTCGTGACATAGCAATTACCAAAGGTGTGTATGTTCGCATGAATAGTGCACGTGCAGCATGAACCAATGTTAACGGTGCAAGTGTCCTATGATATGATATCATGAGTATATAAGATGATGCAATGCAATAAAATGAATAATTAGGAAAACTACGCATATAAATGCAAGCACTACTAGTAATCCTACTGTCGGGCTCCTCGCGTCATCCAGAAGACCCCCCCATAGATGTGTACATCTACTCACCGGGACGCCTCGGCCAATCTGTTCAAATCTCAGCCTTGTCTTTCCGCGCCACGTCCGACGCCTCTGCACCCGATCATAGAATCGTACACAAATAAATCATAGAATAGATATATGAATAGTCGCGGACACAAACGATACAAGTCAACCACGCGCACTAAGTAGATGCGCACACACTTGGTGCACAGAACGCGCCCGCGACAACGTCACAAACAACAACTAGGGTCGCTATACGTGAAAACCCCAAACCTAAAACCCAATCGCACCAATCGCGAATTCACAACACACTAAATATTATGTGAAATAGGTGGCAAACCATCAAAACCTCAAACTTAATTCAAATCGATTTATTCCAAAAACCTAGTAATCAACCATAACTGTTTTAGTACAAATCTAGATGTTTTAGCAATTCTAGTGGCCACAATGATCACTTAATATCTTAATTTGGTCACACCATTATTTACTAAAATTTAGACTCACCTATTTACACATAATTCATGAATTTAGTTTGTAAAAATGTTTAATTAGAAAAATTTTAAAAATAACAATTAATAACATAACAACTAGATTATATTTTGCATGTCTTAAAATGTTAAACTACTCATTGCAACCATTAGCAAGTGATAAAAACCTTATCTTTAATTTAAATCCTTCTCTTGAAATTTCAGACTTGCAATTAGAACCATATAAATACTTAATTAAGTTTGATTTAAAGTAATTAACCAACAATTTAACTATTGGGTTAAGATTATACCTCAACAATCATGAGTTCAAACTTGCAACATAGCCTCCCTAAATGCCTCCTTGCTCCTAGATCCAAGGTATCTTGGGCAAAAGAATATTGGGTAATGGCTTAATGAAGAATTACTGAGACTTTGTATTGATTTTTCATGCAAAAATGAAGAATTTTTGAGAGGAAATGAAGTGGGAAAAATAGGAGAGGGGCCGCACGAACTGGCTCGGCCAGCAGGGGGATGAGGGTGTGTGTGGGTTTTTGTAGAAGTTTCCAAGTCAAGAAAACCCCTCCTTACCTCATTAACGCATCACACTGCATAATTCTATTTTTATTTTATTTTATTTCTAATTCCAATTATCCTAGAATTAATTAGAACCTTGGAAACAAAATGAGAAAAAGAAAACATGTTACAAACTAGGTTTTTATTTGTCATGGTTCACGTTTGTTTAATTAACCCATTCTCATTTATAATTAACACTAATTAAATGTATAAGTGAAATCTTATAATAATATTTAAAATAATATATTAAGGAAAAAATATTTAAGTAAACTAGCAATTTATAAGTGAGTAATTAAATACCAATTACCAGCAATTACATAGCTAAAATATGTATAATTAGGTCTATGTTGAAAAATAATTATAATTACGATTTACGGAAAACACGAGTTATATTACCGATTATCGAAAAATTAACCTAAATTTTTTTTATAACGTTACAATCTTCCCCCCTTAAAGAAATTCGGTCCCCGAATTTAAAATTTAACTATGCGTACCCTCGAAGAGATGGGAATAGTTCTCTCTCATCTCGTCTTCGTCTTCCTACGTGACCTCTTCACCGCTCGGGCCACGCCAAAGAACCATTACGGTCGGTATGACCTCGGACCTCGGTTTCTTCACCTGCAGATCTAGACTGACTATCGGCTGCTCGGTGAAAGAAAGATTGTGCTCCGGCTGAATCGTCTGATGCTATATCGCGTGAGAGGGGTCATGAAGGTACTTGCGAAGCATCGATACATGGAACACAGGGTGAACATCTGGAAAGCTGTGGAAGAGCCAAACGATACGCAACTGTGCTAATACGCTCGAGAATCTCAAAGGGGCTACATATCTAAAACTAAGCCTTCCTTCCTTTCTGAATCTCGACACGCCCCTTATTGGAGAAACCCTCAAGAAAACTTGATCACCTTTAGCGAATTCAAGTATGGGACGGCGTCTATCAGCAATAGATTTCTTCCTGCACTGGGCCGCTCTCATACTATCCCGAATCAACTGAATCTTTTAGGTCGTGTCCTGCACAATCTGTGACACCAAAATACTGCTCTCACTGAGCTCTGTCCAACAAATGGGCAATCGACATCTCCTCCCATATAACGCCTCGAAGGGTGCCATCCGAATCTCCTCCTGGAAGCTGTTATTATAGGACAACTTTATCAAAGGCAATTAACGATCCCACCTGCCATGAAATCTAGAACGCAAGCTTGGAGCATGTCCTCAAGAATCTGAATGGTCCGTTCTGATTGACCTTTGGTCCATGGATGAAAAACCACAATGAAACCCAATTGGTGCCCAAAGTCTCTTGAAGTTTCTCTAATAGTCGGCTGGTAAACTGGGTGTCTCTGTCGGACACAATACAAGTCGGAACGCCATGTAGTCACACAATCTCATCGATATAAATCTGGGCGCAATGAACGAATCAGAAGTGGTCTTGACTGGCAGAAAGTGAGCTGCCTTCCGTCAATCGGTCTACTATCCCCCAAAAAGGGTCATACCCTCGACTGGTCCTGGATAGACTCATAATAAATTCCATAGAGATCTGCTCCCATTTCCACTTCAGAATGGGCAAAGGTTGTAATTCTCCTGCCGTGTGAAACTTGCTCCATGATCTCTGACAAACGAACGTTATCGGACTATGCCTCACGGATACGGTCAAATCACTGTGGACGTGCACGGATATGTGCAAGCTGTCCCCCGGTCGAGGTAAACTCGAACTGCACTCGGCTGTCGCAAAGAATCTGCTAATCTGTCGTCGACTGTCTCTGAACTGTGCTCAGACAAGAAAAGCTACCTCCGGGCCTCCGACTCAAAAGCATCTACCACAACATTCGCCTTGCCCGGAAGATAAAGAATCTCGCAGTCATAGTTGTTCACTAGCTCCATCCAATGGAACTGCTTAAATTTCAAATCTCGCTGCTGAAAGATATATTTTAAGCTTCTTATGGTCCGTAAATATCTAGCACGACTCGTCGTATAAGTAGTTTCTCTAGATCTTGAGTGCAAAAATCACCGCAGCCATCTCTAAGTCATGCGTGGGATAGTTCTGCTCGCGCTTCTTCAACTGCCGAGAAGCATCGCAATAACCAACAAAAGCACCTGACTCTGAAGGCCGAAATAATACTGGCGCCGTAGTCTAACGAGTCTTCAACTACTGAAAGCTCTGCTCGCATGCCTCGGTCCAAAGAAAAGGAACTCCCTTCCGGGTCAACCCGGTCAACGACGTAGCTATACGAGAAAAATGCTATACGAAACGTCGATAGTATCCGTCCAAACCCAAAATGCTGCGAATCTCCATCACTGATACAGGTCTGGGCCAGTGCTGAACGACCTCAATCTTCTTCGGTTCCATACTTACCATCTCTCGTAATTACGTGACCCAAGAATTCAACACCATCCAACCACGAAACACACTTGGATAATTTAGTGAATAGCTGGTGCTCCCTCAAGGTCTGCAACAAAATCCTCAAATACTGTCCAGGCTCCACTCAGCTCCAAAAGTATACTAAAATGTCATCAACGAACACGATAATGGAGTAATCAAGAAACGTCCTGAATATGCGGTTAATCCAATCTATAAATGTGCTGGGGCATTGGTGAGCTCGAACCACATCACCAAGACTCATAACGCCCGTAACATTTGTGAAAATCGGTCTTCGGTATATCATCCTCTCGAACCCACAACTGGTAGTAGCCTGACCGCAAGTCAATCTTCGAGAAATGTCCCGCACCCTGGAACTAATCAATAAATCATCGATGCGAGGTAAGGGATATTTGTTCTGCACAGTAACCCGATTCAACTGACGATAATCGATGCTCCAACACAAACTGTCGTCTTTCTTCTTGACGAACAGGACATGAGCTTTACAAAGTGACGCACTCGGACGAACAAGCCCTTTATTCAACAAATCTTGCGACTGATCCTTCAGTTCCTTAAGCTCCGCCGGGTGCATCCGATATGGAGGTTTAGAAAAGGATCCGTGCAGGGAAACAAATCAAAGCAGAACTTAATCTCGCGCTCTAGAGACAAACCAAGTAACTTCTCAGGAAGAACATCTTTAAATTTCCTCACAATCGGGACCTGGTCCGACGGGAACTCTGCGACTCTAACATCACAAACATATACCAAGAATCCCTGACATCCTTTCCTCAAACGCTGACTAGCGCGAAGAGAAGAAATCAAACTGGGAAGGGTGGCACTACAATCTTCCTGAAAAACAAGAATTGGCTCACCCAGAAAAATAAATCTGACTGCCTTCTTACGGCAGTACACGGATGCGTGACACGTGGCAAACCAATCTATGCACAGAAGAACGTCAAGGTGTAACATATCGAGAAGAATCAAATTGATAGAAGAATCCCTATCTCCGATACGAACTAAACAAACACGATCAAAAACATTTCGAGCGACAAAAGATTAGCTTACGGAAGAAATCACAACATGCGGGTGATTTAGCAAGGACTACAGTCGGCTAAAATTCGATACAAAATATATGGATACAATTTCAAACGACACCAGAAAGAAATACGCATCGGAAGAAAACACCGAAAGAATACCTGTTACAACGGCGTCTATCTAACCGCCTTTGAGCTGGCACACCGGTAATTCCGCTTCGATCCAGAAACGACTGAAGTCTGAGAAATGCGCTCCTCCAACAGTAAGGTTACGTTCATAGCAGCGACGTAAGTGTTTAAAAAGCTGGGTGCCGACAGCAAGAAATAACTGCATGTCCAATCTCTACACGAACCTCTTTATCCGTTTCCCTTCAGTGTCCACCAGGTAAGGAGCATATCGGACCGCTGAGTAAACTCAATGTCGTACTCGGACACCGTCATCCCAGAAGTCTTAAGCAAAGACTCAAAACTACAAGCTCGGGCATCTCGAACGCTCTTCGGAAGGAAACTAGCATGAAATGTAGCTGTGGACTCATCCCAAGTCATAGGAGGTAAATCTGTAGCTTGGCCTCTCTCAACCGACTTGCACCACGTCTGAGCAATACTCTCTAGACGAAAACTCGAAAGCTCAACCCATATCTCGTCATAACATCTCGGTGAACGACAAATCCTAGTCAACCTGTCGAGGATTGTCTACGGATCCTCCGCCGCATCTGTGCTGGTAAAAACTGGATGCTTCAGCCTCAAAAACATCTGTAAGGATACAGAAATAATCTCGATAACAACAGAAACAGCTGCCTGTACAGCAGGTACAATCACAGTCCCTGAAATACGAGGGACATCATCGGCTCTCGGAGCTTGGCTAACCTCAACTAACAATCCAATCATCTGTCATAAGTCCTAAATACTCAACTCCAGCCAAGCTATCCGTCCTGGAAAAAGGAAGACCAATCTGTCCCTGAGGGGTAGGCGCATCGCCCCGATAAGTCCTCATCTCAAACAAGCCAGCTCTAATCTCATCTCTGGCGGCAGTCGTCTGGCCCTCGTAGTCTCCCGTGGAATAGTGGCTGGAATAAGAAACATGATTGATAAGAACATTGCGAATGAATCAAAGGGTTTCCGGAATCAAGGAAGGAAATACAAAAAAATATATATCCTAAGGTCACTTAGGCGGAGTATCGTATCGTAAGTATGCCGCGGAATATACACACGCTACGCCACTCTGCTTAAGTCACCTACTCCATCTACCAATGGTCATCCTACACTTAGAAAGGTAAAACCTATCGCTCTAATACCAACTTTGTCACGACCCGAAGGTACGGAACTTGACTGGCACTTAAATTACGAAACGTCTAGAGGCGTAACGTAATCTAAGTAAGGCAAACCCCAGTAATCTAAGCCATTAGAATAAAAGAGTGAAGGAAAACTTGTTTGAAAGAAGTGATTTTAACAAAATAAGGTCGCATGAAAACAATTTTGAAACATCACATTTTCTCGAAAATTTCGGCAGAGTCTCCTTTGTAAATACTGGCACCCAAACGGGTACAAAACAAGAATACATATATAAAATGAATAACGACAACCCCAAGCAGGAGCTAGCTCTTCGCCAGTGGCGGAATCACAACCACACACAATATATATATAACCATCGAGCAAAATAAGCATATAAAACACGAAAGTATGAATGCATCACGTCGGCTCAAGTGAGCTCGACACCAGAGAAACAACATATATACAAATCTCACGGTCACACCTCTAAGTCGCATATACAATAATAAAAGAGGTAGATGGAGAATACTAGATACAAATAATAATACAAAGTGGAGACAATAGTGTCCTCGCAACCCACCTACGAACAAACCCGCAAGTCCGAGCAAAAGAAGCCAAGAAAAAGCACGCCCGCTGCTACAATGCTGACGGGTCGGACCTGCAAGATACTGTGGTACAACGGGGGTGAGTTGCCAACTCGTAAGTAGTAAGTAAAATCTAATAAGGCTATCGTAAGGATGCACGCAAATGCGTCACAACCTACATATCCCGATATGATACGATGCACTAGCATGTATGCAACATGAATGCATAATCAACACGAAACCTTTATATGTTTGGTACGAGAAAATCTGTATTCTTATCTTAGAAAAACTTCTGTAAAATAACTGAGGTATCATCAATGAAATCATCAAAATCCGTGTCAAGCATCGACACAAAATATGAATGTCTCAATGTCTCAACATCTCGATGTCTTAATGTATCAATATCTCGGGCTCCGTCAGTCCGGATCGGCCCATCTCATCAAATCTCACGACTACGGTCGGTATCCTCCGGATATCCGCCGCGTCAAAAATAACCGGTCGGTAGTGCTCCCCTACCGGGCTCAACGCCATCTGTGCGATCTTCTTGCCCCGAGGTACCGCACCGGGTCCACCATGTACCCGCAGACAGTGCATCCCCCTCCTCTAATCGGGTATATGATACAGCTCAAGAACCGAGAAAACTCATGGTGGACGCCACACACATCATATCACGAGAAAACCGCAACTTGCATTTTTAAAATAATAACAGGTTTAAAAAATTCTTGCGGCTTTCCTAAAAATCTAGAAATCTCATAAATACTGAAATCCTTGAGAAGAATCATAATATATAAACATGGTGGTGATGATGGAAATCTATGATACGGTGTTATAAACCATGAGAAGTACGGCCAGAAGCTATGCATGAATCATTATGCAATGAGGTATGTATATATATGACTAACAATCTTACGTATCCATTTTAAAGAAATGAGTATACCAGTATAAGTCTACGGGTCATATATGATGCAAATGCACAATTACCGATTCTAAGCAAGTTCTATAGTGTTCGTGACATAGCAATTACCAAAGGCGTGTGTGTTCGCATGAATAGTGCACGTGCAGCATGAACCAGTGTTAACGGTGCAAGTGTCCTATCAAATGATATCACGAGTATATAAGATGATGCAATGCAATGAAATGAATAACTAGGAAAACTACGCATATAAATGCAAGAACTACGAGTAATCCTACTGTCGGGCGCCTCGTGCCATCCAGACGATCCTTATATAGATGTGTACATCTACTCACCGGGACGCCTCGGCTAATCTGTTCAAATCTCAGCCTTGTCTTTCCGCGCCACGTCCGACGCCTCTACACCCGATCCTAGAATCGCACACAAGTAAATCAGAGGATAGATATACGAATAGTCGCGGACACAAATGATACAAGTCAACCACGCACACTAACTAGACGCGCAAACACTTGGTGCACAGAACGCGCTCGCGACAATGGCACAAACCACAACTAGGGACGCTACACATGAAAATCCCCAAACCTAAAACCCAATCGTACCAAAGGCGCATTCACAACACACTAAATATTATATGAAATAGGTGATAAACCTGAAAAGAATATACTGACCGGGAAGAACTATAAAGATTGGCTAAGGAACGTCAAAATTGCGCTGACTTATGACAAAGTTGCATATGTTACCACCGCTGTTCCTCCCCTTATCCCAGGACCAGATTCCTCAGTTGCGGACAAGGAAGTTCGTAAAACCTGGGATCTAGACTTTGAGCGAGCTAAGTGTATCGTGCTGGCGTCCATGAATAATGAACTCCAGAAACAGCACGAGAGTATGGATATTGTATCCATATTCCTCCATTGCAAGGAATTGTATGGTGAACACTCCCGTATCGCGAGGTACGAAACCTCAAGGAAACTCTTCCAGATGAGGTTAGCTCCAGGATCGCCTGTTGGAGGGCACGTCCTCAAAATGATCACCCTCATTGAGGAACTCGCAAACCTGGGATGCGTACTAGAGAATGATTTGTATATCGACTTGATTTTGCAGTCCCTTCCCCACACCTTCTCTCAGTTTGTGCTGAACTTCAACATGCACGAAATGGAAGCGGATCTTCTAAAGCTCCTCAATATGTTGAGGGTAGCAGAGACCTCCTTGAAAAAGGAGAAGACCCCCGTTCTGTATGTTGGCCAATCATCTTCCTCTAAATCTAAAGCGAAAGCTAAAGGGAAGAAGAAGATGAAAGCCACCAAAACCGAAGGGTGGGGTCAAGAAGGTGCAGGGAACGAACAAGGCAGGAAGGGTGAAGGCAGAAAAGAACGAGTGCTTCTATTGTCACAAGCAAGGGCACTGGAAGAAGGACTGTTTGGCCTTTAAAGCCAAGGACATGAAGCAAGTGTAGGGTTGCTAGGCACGCGCACAAGGGTCTACGAGGCATCAACCATGCCCGAATAAAAATTTAGCCGTGCCGAACTACCCGAATACGGAACTTTAAACTAGAGATTAGGCGATAACTTGCATGCTAAACACTTTAACACTAAGTGAGAGGGATTACAACCTTTGTAGATCCGGTCCTTCACTTCATATGCTCCGTGTTGTGGTCCCTTCGCTGCGATCATCGGGTTCCGGACTCTCGAGAGGTTCCACGAAGAGAAAGACGCAACCTTTGCTTCCGATCTTCGATACTAAGATGATCTACCTCGAAGTTTCTTTAACACAAGCTAACACTCATCAAATGATGTGAACACCCTCATCTAAATGGCAAGGGAAGATGAGGATGATGAAGTAGGAATTTTGCTCTATTTATTTATATTTTTCTCACATTTATCCATCACAAAATCAAAGCAAGAAACCATTTCAAGCTTTGAAGAAGAAGGAAGAAGATGATGAATAATGAATTATTCTTTTGTGATGAATAGGAAAAGAGATGATAATGATCAATAAAGCAACCATGGTTTCTAAACCATTGTAGAGAATAAACTAAGGGTTAGGGTTTGGGTTGAGTTAAAGATAAGTCATGAGTAAATATCTTTCACAAAACAAAAATGAAAAGCTTCTAGAATCAACTAGAAGACTTAACCCTAATCCAAACCCTAATCACGTTTAAACTCCACAAAACATGTTGCATTAATTATCATATCATGTTACAATATTATATATCACATATATAATATTTATCGTAACAAAAGAAAATAATACAATTAACATATATCGCATATATATCAATGTATTATCCGAGTGAGAAAAAGAATCATTTAGTGAGCAAATATTAGTTAATGCAATTTAATATATCATATATATTATTATACATTAAATTATCGAATCAACACTTGATCCGACAATCCGGCTATATCGCATATAACCGGCTAATATTTATCCGTACCGATTCACCGAATCAACACTTGATCCGACGACCCGGCTGATACCAAATATCGCGAGAATAGAATACGGTATCACATATCGCATTATCCTCGGTCCCGCACATATCACATATGTGCTCCTAATCCGTTTTGCCTGAGTCAAGAAACCTCTGTGCAGGACTCTAAAGAATCGTCAATACGCCGGCAGTAGGTGATGATCATATCAAACACCCACAAGCTGCAAGCGGTCAGCTAAACGTAACAGCTACCCAGGTATTGAGCGCTCAGAAGATCAACAAGCAAGCATGTACTTTCTCCTGTGGATCCAAACAGTAACACTCCCGTACAGTCCGGTCTCGTCGTCTGATATGTCGCATATCTCGCCTAGGGGTGGTAAACGTCAGACCCCAGTAGCTCGATAAGTCGTGTCGATATGAGGTCTATAACAGTTCGAGAAACTACCGATAACACTTACCAGTAAATCTCAGCAACCCTGGCCAGGGATTTCCGGTTATAGCCAATCGAACACAGCACAACATCAACTCCCTATACCGGGAGAGACGAATCCCCTCCTATCGCTCATTGCCTCCATATGATTCGGGACTGTACCCAAAAGCCACCTTTTTGCACGCCCTCTTGGACGTGGTATGATGGAAATCAAAGCACAGTGGGAACCACACAAGACTCTATGACGATCTCGGGTCAACAGACTACTCTGTACCAGTGTCACCGGAGAACTGCCATCTGACGTATAGTATAATACCATCTGGGAGTTCTCGGCGAGTCCGTCCAGTGTACCCAGTCTCCACTGAGCACCCGTACACCATCCATGATGTCAAACACCGATGGATATGGGATCATCCATCGCCCATCATATGGGTCAAGATGCGTATACGCTTGTCTACTCTGGTGCATCGATGCCCTGTCTCGATACACCCTCAACTAGGAACAGTTATAGGATGTACTCGCCGACTACCGTGGCCCCACTAGTATGATCTCATCATAGTCCCAGTAGTCGAGTACATATCCTAAGGGCTTTATCAACATGTAACATAGAGACAATCAGAGTACATGTTAAGATAAAGTACAACCAGATAGCATACTATCATGTCGAGCAAGAAAGTCCTCCTTATATATGTCCTAGCATCCACTACAATATACATCGTATGTACAGTAATGGCCTCTAGGGCATACATATAACTAACAATCTCCCACTTGCACTAGGACCATCTGTTATGGTATCGCATACCCAACAACTAGCTGCGGTTGTAGTATCTCATACTCAACCATCCCATAAAAGTCTCTACTGGGAAAAAGGCCTTTGTGAGTGGATCCGCGCTGTTGTCCTCTGTGTCTACTCTCCTAACCTCGATCTCCCTGGAGATCAACCATCTCCATGATCAGGTGATACTGCCTAAGAATTATATCTGGATTTCTGATGGGACGGTAGTTCCTTGGCTAAAGCCACAACTCCATTGTCACACAATGGTAGGAACGAAGTTCATCTTATGAACTTATAAATATCCAGACTGCCTCTTTGGTAGCATCCTTGGTAACGATGTATCTTGCCTTTAATCATCTAGTATGTCACGGTATCTAGCTTGGAACTCTTCCAACATACCGTCCCTCCATTGAGGGTATAGACAATGCCTGCGACTGACATTCAGTCGTCATTATCACTCTGGAACCTTTCCAGTGATTCTCACCAGGATCGATTGATACCATCTCACTACAACTAGTGAGTATCCTAACATCCAATTAGATCTATCTCATAGATCCAAGAACCCAGGATATAGGAGGTATCACTTTGATCCTATATGGAGAATCCTTGTGATAAGCGGAGATTAACCGAGCGTAGCATAGGAAACTCCTTCCCTATCAAGAGTATGTCATCCACGTACTCTACGAGGATCACCACCATACTCCCTACTACCTTTTTTGTATATACAAGGTTCATCTACCATTTTGATGAAGTCAAACTCTTTGACTACCACATCAAAACAGATGTTCCAACTTCGCGATGCCTGTTTTATCATATAAAACATCTTGCACACGTTTCCGCTGCTCCCACCGTCTACGAAGCCCTCTGGCTGTGTACTTATAGATGCTCTTTTCTAAAACATCATTTAGAAAAGCAGTCATGACACCCAACCACCAGATATCGTAGTCATGGTATGTAGCCGTGGCAAGTAGGATCTGGATGGACTTAAGCATAGATCCTTAGAAAAGGTTTCAACATAATCCATACCTGGTTTATGATGCAAACCTTTAACAAGTCTAGCTTTGAAAGTCTCAACTTTTCCATGTACACCAAGTAATCTTCTCAAGATATACTTGCTCCTGATGGGGATTTAACCCTTCAGATAAAGCAACCAAAGTCCATACTTTGTTGGTGTAAAAGGATTCCATCTCAGATCGATAAGCATCCAGCCATTCTTACAGAGTCCCACTCCTGATGGCCAGCTCGAAACTAGTTAGGTCATCATCTCATGATGCAATCCTCGCTCCCACTGTCATAGAGAAACTAAAGTATCTCTCAGGTGGGTGAGGAACCCTACTAGATCGGCGGAGAGGCTGAGGTTCGTTGGAAACTATTGAATCCTTTGGTTCAACCAAATCATCAGCTGCATTTTGTATAGCTGGAACATTTCCAGTTCTACATAACAGACCTTGCCTTTAGCTTGTCCGGATTTTGCTTTTAGACATAGGCCGGACAACCCAAATCCTAACTAACTTAAGATATGGGCTCTTCCCTTTCCATATCACATATGAAGTGGTAGGCAACTGATTTGATTCGAACCCTATTCAATAGGTATGCAACTTCACAAGTGCATAACTCCCTAAAGGAAATAGGAAACTCAGTAGTACTCATCATAGAGCACACCGTATCACATAGGGTGCTATTGCTCCGCCCCGATATACCATCGTGTTATGGTGTATACGGAGGAGTAATGCTGCGAGAGAATCTCATTCTCCTTTAGAATAGTCCAGGAATCCCGTGCTCAAGTATTCTCCTCCTTGATCTCATCAAAGGACATAATACTTATACCCTTATTTTGGTTCTCTACTTCTAACTTATATTCTGTGAATATCTCAAAAGGTTCGGACTTGTGTTTCAACAGGAACATATGTCTGAATCTTGAGAGATTATCAGAGAATGTAATGAAGTACAAAGAACCGATCTTGGCATGTGTAGACAGGGGACTTTCATACATCAACATGTATCAATCCCAAGAGTTCACTAACTCTTTCTCTGTTTCCAATAAACAGAACTGTGGTCATCTTATCTCTGTGACATGACCGGCAAGTTTCACAAGATGTAAATTCAAACTAATTTAAATATGCATCTATATGTAACTTCAGCCAGTCGGGTCGCATTGATATGACCTAGTCTACAATGCCTCAAGAAGGATTCGTTCATTTCTGAACTCTTCCTCTTGTGTGTGTTCCGTATACTAAGAACTGTAATTTGATTTAGAACGTCAATGCTTTTAGATAACGTGCCTGAACCGATCAACTCTTGATATAGGAAATGTTCAAAACATTATCCAACAATACAAAATTATATCCTTTCTTTATTAATAAAGAGACTGATATGATTTTGTATATCAGGTTCGGTATCAAATAACATTTGTTCAGAATCAATGTATTCTGGTAATACAGGGTGATAGTGACCAACAGACTTGGCTGCAACACTTGCACCGTTTTCTGTCTCATGAAACTTATCACCCGTTCTCAGTTCTTTACCTATCTGTAGCCCATGTAACAGATTACATATGCGGGATCCTGATCCGGTATCACATACCCAGGACGTAAAGGATACTGAGAAACAGTTCTCTGTAATGAACACACCCGAAGATGATGCATCAGCATGCACTTTCTTCGTTTGGGCGGCACGGGAAATCTGGTATTCCCCAATTTCCTGCTCTGTCTTACAACAATTATAAGTTGGAGCGGGACCAACGTTCCCCAGCTCAGTATAACAAGCGGGTTCGGTCAATGTATCTGTTTTATTATCTTGATTAAGGCGTGATATGGTCGCTACCTGGAGAGAGAGAGAAGAAAACACTCAGCGTATGCTCTTGCAAGATTAGATTGGTTATCTAATATATCTAATCAGGATGTCTCCCACTGTTTTAGTCAAATCTTCCTTCAAACCCTAAAAGGAAAGACTAGCCGGGATTAATTACACGCTACAAGTTCGCCAATCTTTCAGCCAGGCTAGTGTCGGTACTTTGAGGGAGGTCCCCCGTGCTTTCGCACGAACCTAATTATAGTAAACCTCGTTTTCCCAGAGGCGTAACCCCGTTAACACCTTTCTAGGCACCTACTTGATCGGCTAATTGTAATGTGTAAAACTCTCCCAGGAGTAACTCTTACTCGCAGCGGGTATCGGGATCCAACTATCTCATAGAAGGTATGCAATCTCATTGCAAATTTCAACACTTGAAATTCCCGATAACATTTTGCCCCTAGCACCCTATGACCTTGACGGAGGCCAACAAACCATAGGCTACTAGTCAAGTTCAACCCGCCATTTCTTGATCGAATCAAACCCACCCGCACGACCCTTGACGGAGGCCAACAAGGTCGTACGACTACCCTAACTCAATCTGCATCATATGCATAAGCAGATAAATACTGGTTAGCTACCGCACACTGCGCCTTGACGGAGGCCAACAAACGCAGCACGAATACTAAACAGCACTTATCTGAAATGACGGAGAGCTACGACGGGTTTTTCAGAAAACCCTTTGCGTAATGAACTTGAAATCGTTGTAGAATCGAGTGATTTTAAATGGAGTGTTTTTGAGGCTTTTCTAGTTTTGCTAAAGGGGTCACTCCCGGTGAAGGGATCGTCGGCCCTTTCCTCATCGAATAAGGTGCCGGATATATCATATATACCGCTGTGCAAAGCAGAAACTATAGAAGCAATCAAAAGACAAACCGAGGGTTGTAGCATCTGCCAATTATTGCTAAAGGAGTCACTCCCGGTGAAGGGATCTCGGTCCTTTCCTTATCGAATAAGGTGCTGGATGTTCTACAAGGAACACCGCTATGCAAAGCAACAATTAGAGCTACCAGTTTTTAATTTAAACAAGTTTCTACAACATCTTAGGTTTCTTTTAATTCATTAATCTCATTAATGAAGTCCCATTTTAATTATGCTTCATAAGCATCTCTTTTGAAACGAAATCTGCAATATAACATATATCTCATATATATAATATATAAACATTCGTCTCAGGCAGTAATATGATCTCATCACAGAACATTGCAGCAGAAGAAACATATATGAAATATTGGATATACTAGGACGTCCGTGTTTTCAATACGAGCCTGTATAAAACACGGATTCCACGGTCGCGATGAATAGCCAAACCCACATCCCTAGACCCCTACGAGAGCGGCAAGTAACACTGCCAATTCTAGGGTTAGGAGACCCGGTCTCGACTCCTCGAGATGGTCTCCCACTGGACCCTAGAACCCGGTTACTTGTGCTCCCCGCCTTGGGTCTACCTAATGCGGAAAAGTAAATAATATACAACGGTGACATCTTCCGCTACCTGGAAGTGCCCCAATAAAAGAATATTACATACAAATGAATTTTACATGAATGAAAAAGAAAAAAAACTCTCATCTCACATAAAACCCCCGGCTATTCAAACGCGACGATCCAATACAACATATCACAGCAACACATAATATCTCATATCATCAACGTAAGCAAGTATGCGTATCCCGATTGTCGTTGATGTATAGCAACGAAGCCGGCGATACACCACATACTACGCTTACGGTCACAGAAAAGAAAGTGTAAAACTACAACAGTTGGAATCCGCAACCTCCTTAGACATCGCATGCCTAACCAAATGAATTCCTTAGACATCGCATGCCTAACAATTATAAACCCCGCAATTTAGTCTCTTTATCGAAAAACTCTTTTCAATACCAAGTCGGGCAATTCAACAAGATTCCCGACGTCCTGATCGAATGCTCGTCGCAAACTTTAGTAGACGGCCGCACCCCCGATACCGTCGACGAAGTGCACCAAGGCGGAACACCGCTACCGGGAGCACCCGAACGGATGCTTTCGGTGACGGGGTTCTCCTACGGTCACTTGGTCGGGGCTATGGAGTGAGGCTGTCTATTAAGTTTACCCGGCGAGTATCCGCGTACCCTACGTGATTGCGACGGACTTTTGATCACATCAAAATTCCGTGGCAACCGATCATCTGAGACTAAACTGCTATGTTTATAATATTCAAATTAGTTATCTCATAACTACCTGTGGATTCCAATTATTGTATCATATTCCAGATAAACAGAAAAAGTTAAACTTTCCGATCGAATCATCAAGCACCCAAGATTTCCCCAATATATCTCAACACTTGAAATCAGTTTAAAAACGTCCATCACATGCCACAGTACCAATGGTCCAGCCGTAGAAGGGTCAAGCCAACGCCTCACATGTGGCACGCCGTACTGCCCCAAACCCTAAGGTTCAAAGGGCAGTTCAAGACGGTCACATAATCGAGTTAAGGTTTGTTGTCTTCTAGAGGGTCCATCGAGTTACTTGCACGACTTAGAACATTCTTAAACAGAAGGAAAAAAATCCAACTTTTGAAAAAAATTTCCGACAGGGGAAAAAGTGAGTTATTGATATCCGTTCGAACTTTTTAACAGTTTCTAAAAGTTATCCGGAAAATCACATAGACAAAATTTGATACCCCGATCGAAACACCGAATCCCCAAAACAACTCCAGAAAATTCAACACTTGAATAAATATTGAAAATTCCCAGAAAACCCAGAAAATTAAAATAGGAATTACTGTGCAATATTTGGGAGGTGACGTCATCACCTTGCCGCGGAACCGCCGCAGAAGCTGGGCTTCTGCCGCGGTTCCGCGCTCTGTTTGACGAATTGTTCGCCAGAGTTTGCACAGTAATTCTTATAATTATTTATTGAATTTTTTGGGCATTTTTAATACGGAAAAATCCACGATTTAAAATCCGGACAGAAAGCATGTTTCGTTTGGGTTTTCGGGTTCGTTCGGACTTCAAATTCCGTCTAGACTTTGCCTAAAGCTCTAGCTTGGCTCTGATACCACTGTAGGGTTGCTAGGCACGCGCACAAGGGTCTACGAGGCATCAACCATGCCCGAATAAAAATTTAGCCGTGCCGAACTACCCGAATTCGGAACTTTAAACTAGAGATTTGGCGATAACTTGCATGCTAAACACTTTAACACTAAGTGCGAGGGATTACAACCTTTGTAGATCCGGTCCTTCACTTCATATGCTCCGTGTTGTGGTCCCTTCGTTGCGATCATCGGGTTCCGGACTCTCGAGAGGTTCCACGAAGAGAAAGACGCAACCTTTGCTTCCGATCTTCGATACTAAGATGATCTACCTCGAAGTTTCTTTAACACAAGCTAACACTCATCAAATGATGTGAACACCCTCATCTAAATGGCAAGGGAAGATGCGGATGATGAAGTAGGAATTTTTCTCTATTTATTTATATTTTTCTCACATTTATCCATCACAAAATCAAAGCAAGAAACCATTTCAAGCTTTGAAGAAGAAGGAAGAAGATGATGAATAATGAATTATTCTTTTGTGATGAATAGGAAAAGAGATGATAATGATCAATAAAGCAACCATGGTTTCTAAACCATTGTAGAGAATAAACTAAGGGTTAGGGTTTGGGTTGAGTTAAAGATGAGTCATGAGTAAATATCTTTCACAAAACAAAAATGAAAAGCTTCTAGAATCAACTAGAAGACTTAACCCTAATCCAAACCCTAATCATGTTTAAACTCCACAAAACATGTTGCATTAATTATCATATCATGTTACAATATTATATATCACATATATAATATTTATCGTAACAAAAGAAAATAATACAATTAACATATATCGCATATATATCAATGTATTATCCGAGTGAGAAAAAGAATCTTTTAGTGAGCAAATATTAGTTAATGCAATTTAATATATCATATATATTATTATACATTAAATTATCGAATCAACACTTGATCCGACAATCCGGCTATATCGCATATAACCGGCTAATATTTATCCGTACCGATTCACCGAATCAACACTTGATCCGACGACCCGGCTGATATCAAATATCGCGAGAATAGAATACGGTATCACATATCGCATTATCCTCGGTCCCGCACATATCACATATGTGCTCCTACTCCATTTTGCCTGAGTCAAGAAACCTCTGTGCAGGACTCTAAAGAATCGTCAATACGCCGGCAGTAGGTGATGATCATATCAAACACCCACAAGCTGCAAGCGGTCAGCTAAACGTAACAGCTACCCAGGTATTGAGCGCTCAGAAGATCAACAAGCAAGCCTGTACTTTCTCCTGTGGATCCAAACAGTAACACTCACGTACAGTCCGGTCTCGTCGTTTGATATGTCGCATATCTCGCCTAGGGGTGGTAAACGTCAGACCCCAGTAGCTCGATAAGTCGTGTCGATATGAGGTCTATAACAGTTCGAGAAACTACCGATAACACTTACCAGTAAATCTCAGCAACCCTGGCCAGGGATTTCCGGTTATAGCCAATCGAACACAGCACAACATCAACTCCCTATACCGGGAGAGACGAATCCCCTCCTATCACTCATTGCCTCCATATGATTCGGGACTGTACCCAAAAGCCACATTTTTGCACGCCCTCTTGGACGTGGTATGATGGAAATCAAAGCACAGTGGGAACCACACAAGACTCTATGACGATCTCGGGTCAACAGACTACTCTGTACCAGTGTCACCGGAGAACTGCCATCTGACGTATGGTATAATACCATCTGGGAGTTCTCGGCGAGTCCGTCCAGTGTACCCAGTCTCCACTGAGCACCCGTACACCATCCTTGATGTCAAACACCGATGGATATGGGATCATCCATCGCCCATCATATGGGTCAAGATGCGTATACGCTAGTCTACTCTGGTGCATCGATGCCCTGTCTCGATACACCCTCGACTAGGAACAGTTATAGGATGTACTCGCCGACTACCGTGGCCCCACTAGTATGATCTCATCATAGTCCCAGTAGTCGAGTACATATCCTAAGGGCTTTATGTCACGACCCGAAAGAGCACGTGACTGGCCCTTGAACCATATGAAGTCTATAGGACCGGATTTTATCCAAGTAAGCCAAAAGCCCAGCAATCTAAAACCATTTAAAGAGTAAATAAGGAAAACTGTTTTTGAAAAGTAAGGAAATCATGTTTGGAAATCAAAGTTTTTAAATAACTAAGCCGAGTATGCATTTTTTAAAAATGTGTAACCTTTCCTGAAAATTTCGGCAGAGTTTCCTTTGTAAAAACTGGCCCCGAACGGGGTACAACAAGAATAATATATATGAAATGATAAAAAGCATCCCCAAGCGGGAGCTAGCTCTTCGTCCATCGACGGTCACAACCACGCAAGCAATAATAATATACAACGCCAAAGGGCGAGGATCAAAACCCAAAAAAAAGAAACTCAAAACAGCCAGAAAACCGTAATACTACTAGCGCGACTCTAAGGTCGAAATAAAACAACACTGTTTTCTAAGTCTGAAACAATAAACAAGTTTTGGTTGATGGAAATTCTAGATACAATAAATGATACATGAACAATGGCGGTTCTGATACAAAAGAACCCACCTATCCAAGCAAGTCACCCATAAGGAAGCAGTGTGCCAGAAATGCCGCTATGGAATCTGTACGGCAAAAACCTGCAAGGACTGGGGCACAACGGGGGTGAGTTGCCAACTCGTGAATAGAAAATATCTACAAGCAGAGATCGAATGCATGACCCATCCTAGGTCAATACGATCAGATATAAATAAACCTCAATATGAATAAAGCTGAAGCATGCTAAACTGGCAATGTAATCTCTACATGAGTGTAATGCAAAGTGCTCGTGTTAGTGCCTCAGGTAATAGCATGTCATGAATATGAGGTATGATCAATGTAATCAAATCTGCACACACGTGGATCCCGTCCACTCGTCACCCAATGACAATAACCATCATGCAAGTAAATATCATGAAACCAGTGCATGGAAATATGAGGATATAACCCACCCGTGTCCCTCGCGACACGTCTAAATCATGGAACCGGAGTGCCCAGCATCGGCACTCGAAAACATCATGAAAACTGTGCCCAGCATCGGCACATAAATCCTCATATATCGGGCTCCGTCAGTCCGGATCGGCCCGCGGGCTCTGTCTGCGGTATCGGCCCTCGGCCTCGGCAGGACGCCCAAATCTATCCATCGACTCTGGTCAGTATCCTCCGGATAACCGCCAGGTCCAACCAATCACCGGTAGGTACTCGCCCGCCTCCAGGCTCAATCGGCAAAGCTCATCGATCATCTTGCCGAGGGGAACCATACCGGGTCCACCATGTACCCGCAATCGGCTCATCCACTCCTCGATTCGGGTTTCACATGTCGCTCTCAGCACCGAGAAAACACATGGTGGACGCACTGAAATATCATATCAAGGGTAACCGGGTTTTTAAAGCAATGACATATTCTCTTTTGAAACACTCTCGGTTCCCAAATCCAGAAATATCATAGAAACAACATATCTCAATGCGAATAATCAAAAGCATGAAGTATGCGACATGTAAAGGAAGGTATGCATATCATCATGTCATGCAAGGATCATATACTGAATGCAATAGTACTACAATGTAGTGACATGGCAATTATCGATGATGAGTGTGTGAGCCGGCAACAAGTGTACGTGGAACATATGCATCATCGATAATGGTGCTGGTGTCCTAGCAGCATGACTGAAATATAACCACAGTACAAGCGATGCAATGCAAATAGCATGAATATGCGGAATCGAATAATCAACGCAGAAGTAAAGAATCTACACCAATCTGTACAAGTCATGCAGGGGTGCCATTTGAAATAAGACGAATCAGGGCTTTTGGAAAAACAAGGGCTACGGTGTTTTAAGAAAAGATACATCATTTGAAAATATCCGTATGACCCTTCTGCCTATCTTTAAAATATCCCCGATTCGTTAGTTTGAAATAGGTATGACTCGGTCCAGTCTAATGTCTACTAAGTAATCTAGACAGGAGGGGTAAGAAACCACCTAATCTGAGTCAATATATATAGATATGATAGTCGGTGATCCCGCCTCAATAACATATCGTAAGATATCCTCGAGTCATGAGTTCGGATCTATCATCAATATCGGCTCGTACGGTAGATCGTCGTACGGCATCCCAATAGCTGGGTAGGGGTCAATGTCACAGTACCTCATCACATATCAGGTATCACTATCATCAGATCGCATATCTGGGGTACTACTCTAAGTCTAGTACAAATCGATACCATCTATAAAAATATGAATGCGGGTAAAGCACATGTCCAAAGGCCCGCTAAAACTATCATATCGCACCTCGAAGACAAGCTATGTCACATCGCCGATCTCACGGCCTCACATCAAGTATCATCTCAAACCACGTATCATCCTCCAATCCCGTATATAAACACATAGTCCCATACCCATGTGTAGATATACGCACCATCATATGCACTCTAATAAATGAAAGAATGAATGCAAGTATGTGTGTAAATGTATGTGTGAGTGCAACCACTACTCTAGGGTTCGCACTATACTAAACCAATATATTCTTATCATCAAAATATCATTATTACCATCAATAACCCTAAACAACACATAATAAATATTCGTGTGTATACGTATTCGTATACATCACCACGGACTGCGGGGGTGCTATACGCCATCCACCCGACTTCTCCCCGTAGATATAAATCTACTCACTTTGCTTCTCATGTGCCAAAGCCGATGTCGCTATCTTCACCTCCTTTGCCTCAACATCACGCGGGGTACCTACAAGTATATCACAACGCTAAAGCACATGAAAATCACATCGGAAACCAAAATAGCACACGCTACCCGCATAGGTAAAAACCTATCGACTCGCATGTAAACACAATCAAAATCCACTTGTCGTTGACGTCCAAACGCCACCCGACAGGAATGAATCACCAAATACCAAAATCCATGCTAAAACAAGTCTCAAATTATACACCAACATAGGAAAATCAACCCAGATTTCACCCTAGATGGAATCAGTCAAAACTAGACATACTCAGGGTCAAAACTAGAGGAAATGGGGGCATGCACAGAAAACGAGGCAATTCCTTAAAATACCTTATTTTAGAATTTTCCATAATTTTTCCCCATTTATCTGTATTTAATTATACCAGAATATTAAAATATTCATTAAAATAATATTAAATTATAAAGTTTCCCAAAAATCATATTTTATTATTTTGAAGACGTTACAATCTACCCCCCTTAAAGAAATTCGGTCCCCGAATTTAAATTTAAATTCCCCCAAATACTAAAATATTTCAATACAAATTCCAAGTCATCGGGGCTCCGAAATCATCTATACATAAAACATCATAGCGCAATGCATGCGCATGAGTACTGAGCAGATAACTCAAAAGCAACACTCCATCAAGCATCCGCAATCATCGGAGTCATGGTATCGACACAATGTCAAATCCAATACAAAATCAATATGATATGGACCAAGACTATACATGTAGACACCCAATCTATACATGTAATTAGCTGATGCAACTGTATGCCAAATCTTTTTAAGTCGCTGTGCGATGCGCGTAACACTGCACAGTGGCGAACGTTTCTCATAAGAAAATAACTATATATGTGTATATATATCCTTTGTTTAATAAGCACGTTCCACCATTTTGAAAATAATCAGAAGGGTTTCCTTGTTTTTAAAACGTTTTGTGTCATATCGGACACGTAGGTATATACTGAGACTATAGCTCGCTTTTCGGAAATCCCTTCGATAACTATCGATGCATGCAAAATATATCCAGGCACTGTCCACTGACTAGTCCTGCTCAGTATGAAAGAAAATATCCCACATCATAAAAATGTACTGCTCCAAAAGGAATAAATTCCAAAAATGCACATAACACCACCCTGTGCGTCTGACGCGCACGGAAATCAAAATCCATATATGCGCTAAACATGTGCACAAAACAACATCTAGGTGCAACGGGTGTGCACGAAGCATCTGTCATAGGCAACATGTGTGCCTGACAGCCAAAACAGGTGCATCTGACATGCACGAAGAATCTCGATTTAGTGCATCTGGTGTGCCCCAAAATCGTATCTCAAAACATGCGCCCAACATGCACGAAAATCCAAATCGGTGCATCCATCATGCACGAATGAAAATCTAGACCCTGCGCACTCAATATGCACGGAATCACAAAATCCAATAGCAACGTCGAATATGCGTAAGTCCAGTCAAAAGCACGGAGTGCAAGAATCCACATCAATATCACAATCAAAATCGACATACCGAAAGGCATCAAATCGAAGTCAGGTGCAATCGTAATGCACAAAATATAAATCCGGTGCAACAAAGGCACGAAATATAAATCTGATGCGATAAACGCAAGAAACATAAAACTGGTGCGACAAATGCACGAAGTATAGAACTGGTGCATCCCATGCACAAATACCAAGCAATAACTCAAATACGTAAGCAGGAACACCAAGTGTATCCAGATATGAAGAAAATCATAAACGTGTGCAGCTGCGGGCACAAAACACATATCGATGCACTACAATCACATATAAGCTATACCGAGTGCAAAATCAAAACACTAAAATTACATGAAACTCTGCTGGAAGCGTAAATCAAATCACCAGCATAAAATAGGCATGAAATCGCAATCAACAGCTCAAGAGTAATAACTATGTACAAGGTATAAATACCCAGTAGGTGCAACCATGGTGCACAAAATCAAATATCATGAAACTCAGTCATCAAGACTAAATCATGCGAATAGATCGTCCAAAATACCGAAATCCAAAGCAACGGATACGTGATAATCAAATCACAAAATCACAAATCATAATTACCGTCGTCGGTATACCCTCCTTCAGGGTCGAGAAGGTACCGGTACATCCGATGCTAACGGCGCAAGATATCTACTTACCTCTTGCTCGCGGCTGGCGTCCTCTGCCTCTGGTTCCTGATCTTTCCTGTAGATTACCAACTCGCAATCCATCGGCTCATCGGCCCGGTCAGGTGTGCTGACAGGAACGATTCCGTTCTTGCACTTCCCTGGTCATCTCTCGGTCAATCCTCACGACCGCTCGTAAAGCAGCACATCTCTGGCGCCGACCTCGGGTCCTTTGAATGCATATCACACATCCGATCCTGGGTGCAACTCTTATTGCAGCAGTGAACTGGAAGGAATCCTACTCAAGGTCTCTTCTGATCTTGCCTAAGCCAAACTGTAAGGAGGCTGGTACTCTGGCGTAATCTTTTCTCGCTCTCTGGACCTCTGCGTCCTTAGTACAACATCTCCTCGGAAGCTGGTCGAATCTCTGCGCCTCTGTATGCATGTCCGGCCTTTAATCTTAACTGGGTGTAGTAACAGTTCGTCTGCCTCTCGCACGAACTTCTTGTCCCGCTTGTCTGTATCATCGACCATTCGACGTCGCGTCTTTATCTGCACACTGCAATGTCCTCGGCTACGGTCCACCCGAAGTCTCTAACACGGACTCGAAATCACGAACTCAGTATCTTCATCACTCAGTAGAAGACATCTAGCTGAACACGTCCTCAGCGTGCATATCGCATCTCTGATGTCAGCGGAGTGGAACGTCATCTCGTCGAAATCTCGTGCAAACTCTTTACTCCACCTTACTCCACTATCGACTGATTCGGACTCATCTCATCATGGCTACACAGACTGCGCTCCGACGGCTATGCTCGTATCTGGAGTCTCCCAAGCAGTGTCCCGTCACATGATATCCGAATGATGTCGAATCATCCGATCGACTCGTCAGAACCTCACAATCCCCCAAGAGCTCAACATCTCGGGTACAGTTTAATAGTATCGAGTACATGCCACAGCGTCGGTGGTCCAGCCGTAAAAGGGCAAACCCAAGCCTCACTAATGGCGCCGAGGAACTGCCGCAAACCCTAAGGTTCAAAGGCTTTCACACGGTCATTAAGTCGAATTAGGGTTTCATTCTTCTAGACGGTCCATAGAATCACCTGCATGTCTTTCCGTATACTTTAAACTTGGAAAATGGGTTCCTGACCTTCGATCGTCTCAATCGACTCTCAACGAATCTGCGTGAAGTCGTCTCTAGCTGGAATCAATCTATCTGATGACCTCGCATCGGGGTATGCGAACGAACCACATGTCCTAGTCATTAATCCTCGGTGACTAGCGACTCACTATCACATCTCTAAAAATATGCTCATGCTGCAGTAGCTCCAATCATCTGGGCGATATCTCATCACTCGCAGCAACAACTGGCTCATTCGTCGGTACGCTAAGCAGCGCCTCAACCATCATGAATAAGCGATACATCAACGGTCATCACATCCTGGCTGGCCTCTATCAGTGGCTCAATCCTCTGGTACCGTCCGGTACATCCTAGAAATCTCACAGCAGCGATCTGTCAAACGCCCATAGTGCGGAAACACAAAATACGAAGCCTCAATGCAACCGTATGTCTCTGGAATCACGCCCCGGTCAGTCCTCGTCCGCGACGAGCTCATGCTGACAACTCGAGCCGTAGCTCACTCTGCCCGTGCAATCGCGGCAGCAAAACCATAACCAGTATCGATGAAGATAGATCATAGGAAGGAATATGACACAATGCAAGGAAATGTACAACCTAAGGTTTCTTAAGCGGAGTGGCGTGTCGTAAGTATGCCGCGGAACATACCCACGGTACGTCACTCTACTTTAGTCACCTATTCCATCAACCAAGGGTCATCCTACACGACGAAAGTTCGGGTCTAATACCCCCTCGACCAAGTCTAAGTTCCGTAAGGTCAAGCCTAAGTTCCTTATATAGATAACGCCATAGGCTCCACATAGTCAAACTTAGACTCGAACCAAGGTCAACCTAGCGCTCTGATACCAACTTTGTCACGACCCGAAAGAGCACGTGACTGGCCCTTGAACCATATGAAGTCTATAGGACCGGATTTTATCCAAGTAAGCCAAAAGCCCAGCAATCTAAAACCATTTAAAGAGTAAATAAGGAAAACTGTTTTTGAAAAGTAAGGAAATCATGTTTGGAAATCAAAGTTTTTAAATAACTAAGCCGAGTATGCATTTTTTAAAAATGTGTAACCTTTCCTGAAAATTTCGGCAGAGTTTCCTTTGTAAAAACTGGCCCCGAACGGGGTACAACAAGAATAATATATATGAAATGATAAAAAGCATCCCCAAGCGGGAGCTAGCTCTTCGTCCATCGACGGTCACAACCACGCAAGCAATAATAATATACAACGCCAAAGGGCGAGGATCAAAACCCAAAAAAAAGAAACTCAAAACAGCCAGAAAACCGTAATACTACTAGCGCGACTCTAAGGTCGAAATAAAACAACACTGTTTTCTAAGTCTGAAACAATAAACAAGTTTTGGTTGATGGAAATTCTAGATACAATAAATGATACATGAACAATGGCGGTTCTGATACAAAAGAACCCACCTATCCAAGCAAGTCACCCATAAGGAAGCAGTGTGCCAGAAATGCCGCTATGGAATCTGTACGGCAAAAACCTGCAAGGACTGGGGCACAACGGGGGTGAGTTGCCAACTCGTGAATAGAAAATATCTACAAGCAGAGATCGAATGCATGACCCATCCTAGGTCAATACGATCAGATATAAATAAACCTCAATATGAATAAAGCTGAAGCATGCTAAACTGGCAATGTAATCTCTACATGAGTGTAATGCCAAGTGCTCGTGTTAGTGCCTCAGGTAATAGCATGTCATGAATATGAGGTATGATCAATGTAATCAAATCTGCACACACGTGGATCCCGTCCACTCGTCACCCAATGACAATAACCATCATGCAAGTAAATATCATGAAACCAGTGCATGGAAATATGAGGATATAACCCACCCGTGTCCCTCGCGACACGTCTAAATCATGGAACCGGAGTGCCCAGCATCGGCACTCGAAAACATCATGAAAACTGTGCCCAGCATCGGCACATAAATCCTCATATATCGGGCTCCGTCAGTCCGGATCGGCCCGCGGGCTCTGTCTGCGGTATCGGCCCTCGGCCTCGGCAGGACGCCCAAATCTATCCATCGACTCTGGTCAGTATCCTCCGGATAACCGCCAGGTCCAACCAATCACCGGTAGGTACTCGCCCGCCTCCAGGCTCAATCGGCAAAGCTCATCGATCATCTTGCCGAGGGGAACCATACCGGGTCCACCATGTACCCGCAATCGGCTCATCCACTCCTCGATTCGGGTTTCACATGTCGCTCTCAGCACCGAGAAAACACATGGTGGACGCACTGAAATATCATATCAAGGGTAACCGGGTTTTTAAAGCAATGACATATTCTCTTTTGAAACACTCTCGGTTCCCAAATCCAGAAATATCATAGAAACAACATATCTCAATGCGAATAATCAAAAGCATGAAGTATGCGACATGTAAAGGAAGGTATGCATATCATCATGTCATGCAAGGATCATATACTGAATGCAATAGTACTACAATGTAGTGACATGGCAATTATCGATGATGAGTGTGTGAGCCGGCAACAAGTGTACGTGGAACATATGCATCATCGATAATGGTGCTGGTGTCCTAGCAGCATGACTGAAATATAACCACAGTACAAGCGATGCAATGCAAATAGCATGAATATGCGGAATCGAATAATCAACGCAGAAGTAAAGAATCTACACCAATCTGTACAAGTCATGCAGGGGTGCCATTTGAAATAAGACGAATCAGGGCTTTTGGAAAAACAAGGGCTACGGTGTTTTAAGAAAAGATACATCATTTGAAAATATCCGTATGACCCTTCTGCCTATCTTTAAAATATCCCCGATTCGTTAGTTTGAAATAGGTATGACTCGGTCCAGTCTAATGTCTACTAAGTAATCTAGACAGGAGGGGTAAGAAACCACCTAATCTGAGTCAATATATATAGATATGATAGTCGGTGATCCCGCCTCAATAACATATCGTAAGATATCCTCGAGTCATGAGTTCGGATCTATCATCAATATCGGCTCGTACGGTAGATCGTCGTACGGCATCCCAATAGCTGGGTAGGGATCAATGTCACAGTACCTCATCACATATCAGGTATCACTATCATCAGATCGCATATCTGGGGTACTACTCTAAGTCTAGTACAAATCGATACCATCTATAAAAATATGAATGCGGGTAAAGCACATGTCCAAAGGCCCGCTAAAACTATCATATCGCACCTCGAAGACAAGCTATGTCACATCGCCGATCTCACGGCCTCACATCAAGTATCATCTCAAACCACGTATCATCCTCCAATCCCGTATATAAACACATAGTCCCATACCCATGTGTAGATATACGCACCATCATATGCACTCTAATAAATGAAAGAATGAATGCAAGTATGTGTGAAAATGTATGTGTGAGTGCAACCACTACTCTAGGGTTCGCACTATACTAAACCAATATATTCTTATCATCAAAATATCATTATTACCATCAATAACCCTAAACAACACATAATAAATATTCGTGTGTATACGTATTCGTATACATCACCACGGACTGCGGGGGTGCTATACGCCATCCACCCGACTTCTCCCCGTAGATATAAATCTACTCACTTTGCTTCTCATGTGCCAAAGCCGATGTCGCTATCTTCACCTCCTTTGCCTCAACATCACGCGGGGTACCTACAAGTATATCACAACGCTAAAGCACATGAAAATCACATCGGAAACCAAAATAGCACACGCTACCCGCATAGGTAAAAACCTATCGACTCGCATGTAAACACAATCAAAATCCACTTGTCGTTGACGTCCAAACGCCACCCGACAGGAATGAATCACCAAATACCAAAATCCATGCTAAAACAAGTCTCAAATTATACACCAACATAGGAAAATCAACCCAGATTTCACCCTAGATGGAATCAGTCAAAACTAGACATACTCAGGGTCAAAACTAGAGGAAATGGGGGCATGCACAGAAAACGAGGCAATTCCTTAAAATACCTTATTTTAGAATTTTCCATAATTTTTCCCCATTTATCTGTATTTAATTATACCAGAATTTTAAAATATTCATTAAAATAATATTAAATTATAAAGTTTCCCAAAAATCATATTTTATTATTTTGAAGACGTTACACTTTATCAACATGTAACATAGAGACAATCAGAGTACATGTTAAGATAAAGTACAACCAGATAGCATACTATCATGTCGAGCAAGAAAGTCCTCCTTATATATGTCCTAGCATCCACTACAATATACATCGTATGTACAGTAATGGCCTCTAGGGCATACATATAACTAACAGCAAGCTGTTGCTTCTGCTTCAGGTGTGTTCGTAATCGAAAATTGTCTTCCAGTAAACTCTACTTCATAGGTACTTGATACCGGTTCTGGTTCTCACATCTGTAATTCTTTGCAGGATCTGAGAAATAGTAGAGTACTGGGGGCAGGTGATATGACTCTCCGGATGGGCAATGGAATGCATGTAGATGCAGTTGCAATAGGGGAATATCACCTAGGGTTGAATAGTGGACACATTTTGGTACTGTACAGCTGTTTTTGTATTCCCAGTATGTTGTGTAATATTATATCAGTATCTTTGTTGTCTAATAAAGGATATAATTTTGTGCTTGAAAGAAATGTCATGAACATTCTCCTAAATCAAGAACTGATTGGGTTTGGCACACTGGAAAACGGCATATACATACTTAATCAAGTTCAAATTTTCAATATTCAAAACACGCGTAAAAGAAAGGCTCCAGATTCGAATCAAGCCTTCCTATGGCATTGTAGACTTGGTCATATAAATGAAACAAGGTTGACTAAGTTACATAAAGATGGATATCTAGATCCGTTTGAATATTCATCATATGCAACTTGTCAATCTTGTATCAAAGGAAGAATGACCAAATCTCCGTTCACCGGACACGGAGAAAGAGCCACTGAACTCTTGGGACTAGTACACAGTGATGTATGTGGTCCGATGTCTATACATGCACGAAGTGGTCACTCCTACTTCATCACTTTTACTGATGACTTCTCTAGGTATGGACATGTGTTCTTAATGAAGCATAAATCCGAGGCTTTTGAGAAGTTTAAAGAGTATAAAAATGAAGTAGAGAAACAAACTGGTAAAAACATCAAGACACTTCGATCTGATCGAGGTGGAGAATACTTAAGTACCAGTTTCCTTGAATACTTAAAAGAGAATGGAATTCTCTCTCAGCTTACTCCACCTTATACACCTCAGCATAATGGTGTATCAGAAAGGAGGAATCGCACGCTATTAGATATGGTGCGTTCAATGATGAGTAATGCTGAGTTGCCACTTTCCTTCTGGGGATATGCTCTAGAATCAACCGCATACCTATTGAATAGAGTTCCAACTAAGTCTGTACCTACCACTCCATATGAAATGTGGTGTGGGAAGAGACCATATCTCAAGTATATTAAGATATGGGGGTGTCCGGTATATGTTAAAAAGCATAATCCGAACAAGCTCGAGGCACGATCGGTTTTGCGCAAGTTTGTAGGATACCCCAAGCATTCAAGGGGGTATATGGTCTACCACACTGAAGAACAAAAGGTGTTTGTCACTCGCCACATTGTCTTCTTAGAAAGCGAATTTCTTGCAAAAGAAATTAGTGGGAGCACGGTAGAACTGGAAGAAATTCCAGAACCTCAAACTGCAACCGAGGACTTAGAAGAATCTCAGATTTCAATAGAACATGATGAACCAACGCCACTCCGCAGATCTAGTAGGCTTTCTCATCCTCCTGAAAGATACTATGGTTTTCTTCTTGATGGGGATCGAGAGGATTGCATCATCGATGATGATGAGCCTACTAGTTTTCAGCAGGCTATCACGAGTAGCGACTCAGTGAAGTGGCTGGATGCTATGAGATCCGAAATGGAATCCATGTACACCAATAAAGTATGGACTTTAGAAGTTGCTCCTCCTGGGGTAAAACCAGTAGGGTGCAAATGGATCTTCAAAAAGAAGATTGGTACATTTGGACAAGTGGAAACCTACAAAGCTAGGCTAGTAGCAAAAGGTTTTCGTCAAAGACCAGGATTGGACTATGATGAAACCTTTTCACCAGTAGCTATGCTTAAATCCATTCAGATCATACTTGCCATTGCTGCCTTCCATGACTATGAAATCTGGTAAATGGATGTAAAAAACAGCTTTTCTAAATGGACATCTAGAAGAAAGTGTTTACATGGATCAACCAGAAGGTTTCTTAGACAGTGGGAGCAGCGGAAGAGTGTGTAAATTACTTAAATCCATTTATGGGTTAAAGCAAGCATCGCGGAGTTGGAACATCTGCTTTGATGAAACAGTCAAGGAATTTGACTTTATCAAAAATGTAGATGAACCATGTATTTATAGGAAGATTGTAGAAGGAGCAGTAGTCTTCTTCGTTTTGTACGTCGACGACATACTACTGATAGGGAATGATATCCCTATACTACAATCAGTAAAGCTCTTCTTGTCATAGAAATTCTCCATGAAAGACTTGGGAGATGCATCATACATTCTGGGCATTAAGATCTATCGTGATAGATCTAATAGAACATTGGGACTTTCACAGTCCAGGTATATAGACACTATACTAAAGAGATTTAGTATGGAAGATTCCAAGCGGGGCAATATGCCCGCTTGTCACGGAATCACCCTATCCAAAGAGATGTCTCCAAAGACTGATGAAGAGAGGGCTCGCATGGGCATTATACCCTACGCTTCGGCGGTAGGATCAATAATGTATGCGATGTTATGTACCAGACCGGATGTAGCTTACGCACTTAGTGTGGTAAGCAGGTATCAGTCTGACCCAGGTGAGAAACATTGGAGAGCGGTGAAGAACATTCTCAAGTACCTGAGAAGGACTAAGGAGATGTTCTTGATTTATGGTAATGGGGACCTCCAGGTAGAAGCTTTTACCGACTCCGGCTTCCAAAGTGACAAGGATGATTCGAAATCCATTTCGGGTTTTGTGTTTACCCTCAATGGAGGGGCGGTATGTTGGAAGAGTTCCAAACAAGATACCGTCGCAGACTCAACTATGGAGGCTGAGTATATAGCTGCTAGTGAAGCCGCAAAAGAGGCTGTCTGGATGAGGAAGTTCATTTCTGAACTTCAGGTGGTTCCGACCATTGCCAATCCAATACCTTTGTATTGCGATAACAATGGCGCTGTAGCTTTAGCGAAGGAACCAAGGTCCCATCAGAAATCCAGGCATATCTTAAGGCGGTTTCACCTGATCAGGGAGATCGTGGATCGTCGGGAGATCGAGATACGGAGAGTGGACACAAAAGACAACACGGCAGATCCATTCACCAAGGCCATTCCTCAAGTACAGTTCGGGAGGCTATTTGAGATGTTGGGCATGCGGTACGCCAGCAACTGGATCTGGTAGAGACAGTGGGTATTCGTTGCACCAATTATCGGCCTTAGTGCAAGTGAGAGATTGTTAGATATATATTCCCTAGAGGCCTACATTGTATAGGATGCTTGGGATATGTATGTACATGACAGTCTTGCTTGATATGATAGTACGCTATTTGGTTTGACTTTGTCTTAACGTATGATATATTTTACTTGGTACTTATATATATATGTTGATAAAGCCCATAGGGTGTTTGTCTGACTACCGGCGTTGTGATGGCAATCATACTAGTGGGAGCTGGATAGTCAATAGGCACACCCTTAGATGTCCCTGGTCGCAGGAGTATCGAGATTGGGTATCGATACTCCGGAGTAGACTAGTGTATACATATCTAGACCCTGATGAGGGGCGATGGATTGGTCCCGCAACCATTGGTGGTGTTCACCTAAGATTGTATACAGATGCTCACTGGGTGTGAGTACACCGGACAGGACTCGCCGAGAACTGACTGGATGGTATTATACCTAACGTCAGATAGCAGTTCTCAGGTGACATGTGTGCAGATAGTCCGTTGACTTAAGGTCATCATTTGTCTCGTGTGAGTTCCCACTGTGCTTTGATTATTACCCTACCACGGCTCAAAGGAGTCGTGCAAACAGGTTTTAGTTGGGCACAGTCCCGAGCCACGTGGAGGCAGTGAGCGACTGTTAGGGATTCGTCTCTCCCGGTATAGGGAGTTGATATCGCACTGTGGTCGGTTGGTCATTACCATAAGTCCCTGGCCAGGGCTGATTGAGAATTACTGATGGACTGATCAGTAGATTCTCGGGTGGTCTTGAGCCATACCGACACGACTTGTACGGTTATTAGGGGTCTGACGTCCACCACCTCCCTAGACCATACATGCGATACTCTTAGACGAACAGACCGGACTGCACGGATATTGTCACAGACAGGCTCAGTAGGATTTCAGATGGGTTACCTCATCAGCTTTCTTATCGACAACTACCTGGGGACCGTTACGTACAGCTAGTGCTGCTTGCGGTCTGTGGTTAAACCCACTGCCAGCGTAGTAGTCGAGTCTTTAGAGTCCCACACAGAGATTTCCCAAACCCAGGCGAAAAGATATAGAGGTCGTATGGTATTACGACAAAGGTTCGGACGCATACGTGTTTGAACGCACGTACGACATTCGGACAGTTTTTACTAGCCGGCTTTGGTTTAAGCCAGATTCTAGTATCAGGTTATTGGATTTATACAGTCTAAAGTTTTTCCGTGTTTTCACGTATGAGAGGGGCGTTCTCGTAGTTTTCCGAGAAGCTTCCAGAAGGATGTGACATGGAGGGAGAGGTGGCATTTTCATTTAATGATTTAGTGACTCATTGTGAGTGATTCATCATGTCATTAATGCATTATTAAATGCTTAATGACTCACATAATGAATCACCCACTTGCATTAATGAAACATGATGAATAATCTCATATTATTCATTTCTTTTAATTCATTATGTTTCATATATCAAGTGAGAAGCTATTTCATTATTATTATAATTATCATTATCACCTTCTCACTCTCTCTCTTCAAACTCTCTCTCCTTCACCAAACCGAATCCTACCCCTCATGAGTTGAGAACAAGGATTAGGAAAGACTAATCACTCCATAACCTAACTCTACATCACCTTAGCTACTCTAATTAGCAACTAGAGAAACTAAGTAACCTCAAGTTTAGAGGTTATAGCTTGGATTAGGGTTCTCGGGTGGATCGTCTATCACGGAAGAAAGCCGAAGAGGACGTGGAGATCCAAAGAGGCCGTAGATAACATTAAGACGAAGGACTAGAACCGTTTGGTATAATCTCTTAACATAGTAGTTTAGAACTCTATAGATTTTGTTAAAACTTGTTTAGCAAACGATTCATACGGTTGTTCGATGTTTAACAATAGAACAAGATTGTTATTCATATTTCCGCCTCCCCATAAGTATTGGGGTGTTGAACATCGACTTACAATATATAGGGAGGACTTTCTTGCTCGACATGATAGTATGCTATCTGGTTGTACTTTATCTTAACATGTACTCTGATTGTCTCTATATTACAATTTGATAAAGCCCTTAGGATATGTACTCGACTACTGGGACTATGATGAGATCATACTAGCGGGGCCACGGTAGTCGACGAGTACATCCTATAACTGTTCCTAGTCGAGGGTGTATCGAGACAGGGCATCGATGCACCAGAGTAGACTAGCGTATACGCATCTTGAACCTGTTAGTTATATGTATGCCCTAGAGGCCATTACTGTACATACGATGTATATTGTAATGGATGCTTGGACATATATAGGGAGGACTTTCTTGCTCGACATGATAGTATGCTATCTGGTTGTACTTTATCTTAACATGTACTCTGATTGTCTCTATGTTACATGTTGATAAAGCCCTTAAGATATTTACTCGACTACTCGGACAATGATGAGATCATACTAGTGGGGCCACGGTAGTCGACGAGTACATCCTATAATTGTTCCTAGTCGAGGGTGTATCGAGACAAGGCATCGATGCACCAGAGTAGACTAGCGTATACGCATCTTGACCCATATGATGGGCGATGGATGATCCCATATCTGTCACGACCCGAAAGAGCACGTGACTGGCCCTTGAACCATATGAAGTCTATAGGACTCCATCTGATCCAAGTAAGCCAAAAGCCCAGAAATCTAAAACCATTTTAGGAATAAGTAAAGAAAACTGGTTTAAAGAAGTGAAGAATACAGGTTTGAAATCAAGGTTTTTAAATAACTAAGCCGAAGGTACGTTTTGAAAACAATAAGGTCTTTTCTAAAAATTTCGGCAGAGTTTCTCTTGTAAAACTGGCCCCGAATGGGGTACAACATGAATAACAATATATACAATGATAAAGGCATCCCCAAGCGGGAGCTAGCTCTTCGTCAATCGACGGTCACAACCACGCAATGATATGATAATATACAACGCCAAGTGGCGAGGATCAAAACCAAAAGAAAGCTCAAAAGTAGCAAGAAAACCGCAATACTACTAAGCACGACTCTAAGGTCAAATAATACAACGCTGTCTCTGAGTCTGAAAGAATACACAAGTTTTGGTTGATGGACAATTTCTAGATACAATGAAATAAATAAATACAAAGGTGATTCCTGATACGAAAGAATCCACCTAACAAAGCAAATCACCCGCAAGAAGGTAGTGTGCCAGAAATGCCGCAATAGGACCTGTACGGCAAAACCTGCAAGAACTGTGGCACAACGGGGGTGAGTTGCCAACTCGTGAATATAAACATCTACAAGCAGAAACCGAATGCAAGACATAAACCTAAGTCAACGATCAGTAATATAATCCACAAGAGTACATCTGAGTGTAACAAGGTGGCAAGGTAACATCTAATCACGTATGTAGTGCCAGGTACTCAGGTAATAACATGTCATCAGTATAAGGTATGTCTGCATAAGGTAGATATGATGAAATATCAAAGATATCAATACACATATATTAGCGTCCCATACCACTAATATTGGTGTAAGATAAGTGTAAATCCAGTCTGTATATGATCCATATCTGTATATCTGTGGAACCCGTCCACCTGTCACCCACTGACAGCAAGCATCATGTATGCAATGTGAGGATATAACCAAAATCATGGAAAACTCATCATAAAACCCGTGCCAAGCATCGACACGTAAATCCTCATCCATATGGGGCTCCGTCTGCGGTATCGGCCCTCGGCCCCCGGCAGTACGAGTCAACCCATGTCCATCTCTGGGCTCCGTCTGCGGTATCGGCCTGTCGGCCCCCGGCAGTACGCCCATCTCTCAGCTCCAGGCGGTATCCCCCGGATATCCGCCGAGCTCAAATACAATCACCGGTAGGTACTCGCCCGCCTCCAGGCTCAATCGGCATAACCCATCGATCATCTCGCCGAGGGGAACCATACCGGGCCCACCACGAACCCGCAATCGGATCATCACTCCACGAGTCGGGTTTCAAGCACACGTCTCAGCACCGAGAAAACGCGTGGTGGACGCACCAAATATCATATCACGAGGTACCGGGTTTTTCATAAAGAGCATCTTTTATTAAATAATCCCACGGTCCTCAAAACCAGAAATCACATGAAAATCCACATCGAGCAGTAAATCCAATGCAACGTGCTATACAATCAATCCATGATGTATGCGACAAGTAAAGAGAGGTAATCATATCGGAAATCATGTAACATGGAATATCTTGCAGTCCTCAATCTCAATCAAGTATGAATCATCTATGTTTGTGTACAGGTACATGTGTACAATATGCCAAGCAGTAATCATATCATGAATGCAACAGTACTACAGTGTAGTGGCATGGCAATTATCGATGATGAAGTGTGTGAGCCGGCAAATAGTGTACGTGAAACATACGCATCATCGATAATGGTGCTGGTGTCCTAACAGCATGATAATAGCATAATAATGAACATATGCCCGCAATGCGAATAGCAGGAAAATGCAGATATCTAGTAGTCAACACCACAGTGAAGTATCTACTATGCAAACTACATCTAAGTATCCGGTCAATCAGGAGGGGTAGGTATAGAAACCACCTAAATCTGAGTCAATGTATATATATATAAAGATATGTAGTCGGTGATCCCGCCTCAATGTCATATCGTAAGATATCCTCGAGTTATGAGTGCGGATCTATCATCAATATCGGCTCGTACGGTAAATCATCGTACGGCATCCCCATAGCTGGGTAAGGGTCAACAACTCACTACCTCGTCACATAACAGGTATCAGTATCATCAGATCATATAGTCTGGGGGTACTACTCTATGTCTAGTACAAGTCGATACCATCAGAGAAGTATGCATGCGGGGGTAAACACATATCCCAAGCCCGCAAGAATCACAAGTCATATCCCACATATGAATCGTATAGAATCATCGATCCCAGGGCACCAAGCCCACATCATCGACTCATCTCCAAAGTCATCACATATCATCAATCACAGTGCAAGTACAAGTGATAAGCAAGGGTGTGTGTGTAGGTGTAATTCTATCCTAGGGTTCGCGACTATGAACTACACTAGTCACTTCTAACCCTACATTATCCACAATACACCTATATCACAATAAACCGCAAGGTAATCTATCTACGGACTGCGGGGGTGCTATACGCCATCCACCCGACTTCCCCCTGTAGATATAATCTACTCACCTTGCATCACCAATTGAGGACGTCACCACGTATGCTTGTCGTCCCGAAGTCTTCATGGGTACCTACACATCAAAATATCGTATATGCGCATTAAAACCAAATCCAATCTAAAACGGTGCATAAAATCCAAAACGATACGATAAGGGGCCCATAGGTGAAAACCTATGGCACGCCTTCAAAACCATCAATAACTCCTCTATATCGTCGTATAAACGACAAATAGTCGAGGCAAAACACGTTCCACCATTTCAGAATCAAAAATACGGAATACGGAAACACGAATCCAAAATAGCAACTTAGGATATATGTCCCAGATTTCACCCTAGAAAGAATCTGTCAAAACTAGAAGTACCCAGGGCCAAGAATTGAGGTATTGGGGCTATGCACAGAAAACGAGGAATTTCCTCACTGGTCTGGCCGCAATTTGCGGCCAGAATGGAGGTTTTGGCGGCCGTACGGATGAGCTAGGGGCTAGGGTTTTGGGGTTAGTTTCCTGGGTGCCTGCACATGCTACTGTCCACTCAATTTTATTTTAGGATACCTCGTATGATAGCAGATTCCAAATAACAGTGACAGATTACACAATTTCCCCGATATCGGTTTCTAAAATCCGTATTATGGGTTTAAAACTTCAGGTTAGGGTCTCAATTCATACACTAGGGTGTTGGTGTATCCTCACTTGAACTCAATTTCATAATACAACCCAAGTTCCTCTCAAACCCTAACTAGGTTTTCATCAAATCCATAATATCACACAATATCGATTAAATCTTAACATGGGGTTATAGGAAAAGCTATAATTAAGCAAATGGTTCAGAAATTACCTTCATTAGCAACTCAAGAAAATTCTTGAGTTGCCCTCTAGTGGCCAAATCCATGCTTCTTTAGCTCCATGTGTAGATCTAGGGATTTTGCACATTTTTAATGAAAGGAGATTGGGGTTTTGGGGTGTTTTATGAGATGAAGTGGGGAGTTGAAGAGGGGAGGGAGATGGAGAAGGGGCAGCAGCAGCAAGTATGGAGGAGGGAGAGAGAAATGAAAAGGAAAAAGAATGGCTAAGGGTTATAAGTCAAAGGTCCACCTCTCTCTCTCACCTACCCTCATCATTGCATTTTCTTTTCTCTTTTTCTCCATAATTCCCAAAGCCTTCTCACAAGAATAGTAAACCCAAATAAAGACCATGGCTAGAAAATGCACAAGTGTAGAAAATGTGATATGTGCAAGTTTTGCACAAAATTACCAAAAAACCCGATTAGCGATTTTAATCGCGATTAGCACTAAATTAGTGTCAAAATGATCACAACAACTTAAAAATGTCATAATTTCAATAATTAACCCATTTTAGAATTTTCCTATTTACTTGCATTAAATATTAAAATAATCAATAAAATAATATTAAATTATAAAAATTCCCAAAATTAATATTTTATATTTTTGAAAATGTTACAATCTACCCCCCTTAAAGAAATTCGGTCCCGAATTTAAATTTAAACCCCCAAATACAAAAACATCTCAGTAATAACCCAAAGTCGTCTGGCTCCGAAATCATCAACACATTGAACGTCACAGCGCAATGCATGCGCAAGGGTACTGAGCAGGTAACTCGAAAACAAAACTCCGTCAAGCATCCCGCAATCATCGGAGTCAATGTAAAAACACAATGTCAAATCCAATACAAAACCGATATGATATGGATCGGAACTACACATGTAGACATCCAATCTAAACATAACACCATCCTGTGCGTCTGGTGCGCACTGAAATCAAAAATCCATATATGTGCTAAACAGGTGCACAAAACAACATCTAGGTGCAACGGGTGTGCACGAAGCATCTGTCATGGGTAACGTATGTGCCTGACAGCAAAATAAATCAGGTGCATGTGACATGCACGAAGAATCCCGATTTAGCGCATCTGGCGTGCACCAAAATCGTATCTAAAAACATGCGCCCAACATGCGCGAAAATCCAAACCGGTGCATCCATCGTGCACGAATGAAAATCTAGGTCCTGCGCACTCAACATGCACGGAATCACGAAATCCAATAGCAAACACCGAATAGGCGTAAAGCATATCACCAGCACGGAGTGCAAAAATCCACCATCAAAATCCGGGTCAAAATCAACGATATAATGCGGCTCAAACCAAAATCAGGTGTACCGCAAAGGAGAATCTCACAACCGTGTGCATCAGCGTGCACGAATCAAAGCATAACACTAAAATGCATGAAAACTCTGCGTAAAATATATAAATGTCCAGTGGGTGCATGAAACCAATATCATGAAACTCAGTCACCAAAACTAAATCATGCAACAGAACGCCCAAAATACCGAAATCCAAAATGACGGATACGTGATAATCAAATCACAAAATCACAAATCATAAATACCGTCTTCGGTAGTTTCTCCTTCAAAGTCGAGAAGGAGTCAGTGCAATCCACTGCTAGCAGCGCAGGATATCCACCTGCCTCTTGCTCACGGTCTGGCGTCTTCTGACTCTCTGGGTTCTTATCTTCTCTGCGGATTACCAATCTCACAGTCAATCGGCTCATCGGCCCTGTCAGGTGTGCTAACGGGGACGATTCCGTTCTGGCACTTCTCTGGTCACCTCTCGGTCAAACCTCACGACCACTCGTAAGGCAGCATATCACTGGCGTCGGCCTCTGGCTCTCTGAATGTACGTCACACATCTGATCCTGGGTGCAAACATCATTGCAGCAACGTCCTGGAAGGAATCCTGCTCAAGGTCTCTTCCAATCATGCCTATGCCGATCTGTACAGAGGCTGGCTTTCCTGCACAACCTCTTCTCGCTCAAAAGACACCTGTGTCCTCAGAACAACATTTCTCAGAAACTGGTCACATCCCAACGTCTCTGTAAGCAAATCAGGTCTCTAGTCTCGACGGGAAGCAATGACAGCTCGTCAGTGTCTCACACGAACCTCTGGTTTCAACTGTCTCTATCATCGTCCACGATGACGTCATGCTAAGCTACTATGCACTGCACTGTTCTCGGCCACAGTCAATCTGAAGTCTCTCACACGGACTCGAAATCGCGTATTCTGTAGCTTCGTCACTCTGTAGCAGATGTCAGGCCGAACTGGTCCTCGGGAACACGTCCCGACCATCGGAGGAATACTCATCACTCGTCCGTCCTTGATCAATTCGCAACGCATCTGGTTAAGTTCCTTTATCCGAACTTGGGCAACTACCTTGTCGACAATGCCGAACTCTGGCCTGCTGGGTGTGCGCAAAATGACCACTCCTGGGTCCAGGTCTTTTCGTAACGTACTCCAGAAAGGTCCTGTCGAGGTTCCTTTCTCAAATCTCAATCCTGCCGAATTGCCCGGAAGTCATCATCCAATGCTGAAGCTAAAGCTTATTCCGGAACGGCTGCATACTTATCGCGCTTCTTTCTGGAAGATATATCCATATACCACGCCTCGGGGTGCATATCACATCTCTAATGTCAGCGGAGTGGGACATCATCTCGTCGAAATATCTCGCGAACTCTTTTCTTCACTCTGCATCAATGTCGACTGATTCGGACTCGTCTCATCATGGCTGCATGTACGGTGCTCCAACGGCTATGCTCGCATCTGGAGTCTCCCAAGCAGTGTCCCATCACGATATCCGAAAGATGTCGAACCATCCGATCGACTCGTCAGATCCTCATAATCCCCCAAGAGCTCACATCTCGGGTACAGTTTAATAGTATCGAGTACATGCCACAGCGTCGGTGGTCCAGCCGTAGAAGGGCAGACCCAAGCCTCACTAATGGCGCCGCGGAACCGCCGTAAACCCTAAGGTTCAAAGGCTGTCACACGGTCATTAAGTCGAGTTAGGGTTTCATTCTTCTAGAGGGTCCATAGAATCACCTGCATGTCTTTCCGTATACTTTAAACTTGGAAAATAGGCTCCTGACGTTCGATCGTCTCTATCGACTCTCACGAACCTGCGTGAAGTCGTCTCTAGCTGGAATCAATCCGCCTGATGACCTCGCATCGGGGTAAGCGAACTCACCGCACGTCCTAGTCATCCATCCTCGGTGACTAGCAACTCGCTATCATCTCTCTAAGAACATGCTCATGCTGCAGTAGCTCCAACCATCTGGGCGATATCTCGTCATTTGCAGCAGCAACTGGCTCATACGCCTGTACGCCGAACAACACCTCAATCCTCCAGGAAAGGCGATACATAAGCGGTCATCTCTGAGTCGGTCTGCTCTAGATCTGAGTAAGACTCTCCACACTGGAAATCTTCAACTCAACTGTGCCCGCTCTGGCGCAAAATCGGACGAATCACCTTCGTCTCTCAAATCGGGTAGACTAGCTATCATCTGTCTCATATCTGCCTGAAAGCTCCGGCAATCTCAGCTCGTAAGCTCCGAAAGCAACATCCTGTCAATCTCAGCAACAGCTGGTCCATCTGTCTGCACGATAGGCGACATCACATCTCTGAGGTATGTTGTACATCAACAGTCGTCTCTCAACTGGCAGCTCTAACAATGGCCCGATCATCCGGTGCAAGACCAAGCACTCGCCTCCACCAGAGGTCACAATCACCAACACTAACTCGAGACGTTCCCATGTCACCAGAAAACACAATGGTCGGCCCTCATACCAAACGAGCTCACACCGGCCGTAACCCTAGCAGCAGCCCAAACTGCGCTCAAACATGGTGACAGGAATCTCAATCGAGTATCAAAGAGAGCACATCAGTGGCAAGAAGGGAAACAACAGATCCAAAGTGGATACATGATCATAGGAAGGAACAGCATCAATAAAGGTATGATCATGAACTAATAGAATCGGGGATCTCAAATGGATGTATAATCCAGGATATGAAAAGAATCACTAATCTCGAAAGTATGTACATCCTAAGGTTCCTTAAGCGGAGGGGCGTGTCGTAAGTATGCCGCGGAACATACCAACGGTACGTCACTCTACTTTAGTCACCTAATCCATCAACCAAGGGTAATCCTAATACGACGAAAGTTCGGGTCGAATACCCCCTCGACCAAGTCTAAGTTCCGTAAGGTCAAGCCTAAGTTCCGTATATAAACAACGCCCTAGGCTCCACATAGTCAAACTCAGACTCGAACTAAGGTCAACCTAGCGCTCTTATACCAACTTTGTCACGACCCGAAAGAGCACGTGACTGGCCCTTGAACCATATGAAGTCTATAGGACTCCATCTGATCCAAGTAAGCCAAAAGCCCAGAAATCTAAAACCATTTTAGGAATAAGTAAAGAAAACTGGTTTAAAGAAGTGAAGAATACAGGTTTGAAATCAAGGTTTTTAAATAACTAAGCCGAAGGTACGTTTTGAAAACAATAAGGTCTTTTCTAAAAATTTCGGCAGAGTTTCTCTTGTAAAACTGGCCCCGAATGGGGTACAACATGAATAACAATATATACAATGATAAAGGCATCCCCAAGCGGGAGCTAGCTCTTCGTCAATCGACGGTCACAACCACGCAATGATATGATAATATACAACGCCAAGTGGCGAGGATCAAAACCAAAAGAAAGCTCAAAAGTAGCAAGAAAACCGCAATACTACTAAGCGCGACTCTAAGGTCAAATAATACAACACTGTCTCTGAGTCTGAAAGAATACACAAGTTTTGGTTGATGGACAATTTCTAGATACAATGAAATAAATAAATACAAAGGTGATTCCTGATACGAAAGAATCCACCTACCAAAGCAAATCACCCGCAAGAAGGTAGTGTGCCAGAAATGCCGCAATAGGACCTGTACGGCAAAACCTGCAAGAACTGTGGCACAACGGGGGTGAGTTGCCAACTCGTGAATAGAAACATCTACAAGCAGAAACCGAATGCAAGACATAAACCTAAGTCAACGATCAGTAATATAATCCACAAGAGTACATCTGAGTGTAACAAGGTGGCAAGGTAACATCTAATCACGTATGTAGTGCCAGGTACTCAGGTAATAACATGTCATCAGTATAAGGTATGTCTGCATAAGGTAGATATGATGAAATATCAAAGATATCAATACACATATATTAGCGTCCCATACCACTAATATTGGTGTAAGATAAGTGTAAATCCAGTCTGTATATGATCCATATCTGTATATCTGTGGAACCCGTCCACCTGTCACCCACTGACAGCAAGCATCATGTATGCAATGTGAGGATATAACCAAAATCATGGAAAACTCATCATAAAACCAGTGCCAAGCATCGACACGTAAATCCTCATCCATATGGGGCTCCGTCTGCGGTATCGGCCCCCGGCAGTACGAGTCAACCCATGTCTATCTCTGGGCTCCGTCTGCGGTATCGGCCCGTCGGCCCCCGGCAGTACGCCCATCTCTCAGCTCCAGGCGGTATCCCCCGGATATCCGCCGAGCTCAAATACAATCACCGGTAGGTACTCGCCCGCCTCCAGGCTCAATCGGCATAACCCATCGATCATCTCGCCGAGGGGAACCATACCGGGCCCACCACGAACCCGCAATCGGATCATCACTCCACGAGTCGGGTTTCAAGCACACGTCTCAGCACCGAGAAAACGCGTGGTGGACGCACCAAATATCATATCACGAGGTACCGGGTTTTTCATAAAGAGCATCTTTTATTAAATAATCCCACGGTCCTCAAAACCAGAAATCACATGAAAATCCACATCGAGCAGTAAATCCAATGCAACGTGCTATACAATCAATCCATGATGTATGCGACAAGTAAAGAGAGGTAATCATATCGGAAATCATGTAACATGGAATATCTTGCAGTCCTCAATCTCAATCAAGTATGAATCATCTATGTTTGTGTACAGGTACATGTGTACAATATGCCAAGCAGTAATCATATCATGAATGCAATAGTACTACAGTGTAGTGGCATGGCAATTATCGATGATGAAGTGTGTGAGCCGGCAAATAGTGTACGTGAAACATACGCATCATCGATAATGGTGCTGGTGTCCTAACAATATGATAATAGCATAATAATGAACATATGCCCGCAATGCGAATAGCAGGAAAATGCAGATATCTAGTAGTCAACACCACAGTGAAGTATCTACTATGCAAACTACATCTAAGTATCCGGTCAATCAGGAGGGGTAGGTGTAGAAACCACCTAAATCTGAGTCAATGTATATATATATAAAGATATGTAGTCGGTGATCCCGCCTCAATGTCATATCGTAAGATATCCTCGAGTTATGAGTGCGGATCTATCATCAATATCAGCTCGTACGGTAAATCATCGTACGGCATCCCCATAGCTGGGTAAGGGTCAACAACTCACTACCTCGTCACATAACAGGTATCAGTATCATCAGATCATATAGTCTGGGGGTACTACTCTATGTCTAGTACAAGTCGATACCATCAGAGAAGTATGCATGCGGGGGTAAACACATATCCCAAGCCCGCAAGAATCACAAGTCATATCCCACATATGAATCGTATAGAATCACCGATCCCAGGGCACCAAGCCCACATCATTGACTCATCTCCAAAGTCATCACATATCATCAATCACAGTGCAAGTACAAGTGATAAGCAAGGGTGTGTGTGTAGGTGTAATTCTATCCTAGGGTTCGCGACTATGAACTACACTAGTCACTTCTAACCCTACATTATCCACAATACACCTATATCACAATAAACTGCAAGGTAATCTATCTACGGACTGCGGGGGTGCTATACGCTATCCACCCGACTTCCCCTGTAGATATAATCTACTCACCTTGCATCACCAATTGCGGACGTCACCACGTATGCTTGTCGTCCCGAAGTCTTCATGGGTACCTACACATCAAAATATCGTATATGCGCATTAAAACCAAATCCAATCTAAAACGGTGCATAAAATCCAAAACGATACGATAAGGGGCCCATAGGTGAAAACCTATGGCACGCCTTCAAAACCATCAATAACTCCTCTATATCGTCGTATAAACGACAAATAGTCGAGGCAAAACACGTTCCACCATTTCAGAATCAAAAATACGGAATACGGAAACACGAATCCAAAATAGCAACTTAGGATATATGTCCCAGATTTCACCCTAGAAAGAATCTGTCAAAACTAGAAGTACCCAGGGCCAAGAATTGAGGTATTGGGGCTATGCACAGAAAACGAGGAATTTCCTCACTGGTCTGGCCGCAATTCGCGGCCAGAATGGAGGTTTTGGCGGCCGTACGGATGAGCTAGGGGCTAGGGTTTTGGGGTTAGTTTCCTGGGTGCCTGCACATGCTACTGTCCACTCAATTTTATTTTAGGATACCTCGTATGATAGCAGATTCCAAATAACAGTGACAGATTACACAATTTCCCCGATATCGGTTTCTAAAATCCGTATTATGGGTTTAAAACTTCAGGTTAGGGTCTCAATTCATACACTAGGGTGTTGGTGTATCCTCACTTGAACTCAATTTCACAATACAACCCAAGTTCCTCTCAAACCCTAACTAGGTTTTCATCAAATCCATAATATCACACAATATCGATTAAATCTTAACATGGGGTTATAGGAAAAGCTATAATTAAGCAAATGGTTCAGAAATTACCTTCATTAGCAACTCAAGAAAATTCTTGAGTTGCCCTCTAGTGGCCAAATCCATGCTTCTTTAGCTCCATGTGTAGATCTAGGGATTTTGCACATTTTTAATGAAAGGAGATTGGGGTTTTGGGGTGTTTTATGAGATGAAGTGGGGAGTTGAAGAGGGGAGGGAGATGGAGAAGGGGCAGCAGCAGCAAGTATGGAGGAGGGAGAGAGAAATGAAAAGGAAAAAGAATGGCTAAGGGTTATAAGTCAAAGGTCCACCTCTCTCTCTCACCTACCCTCATCATTGCATTTTCTTTTCTCTTTTTCTCCATAATTCCCAAAGCCTTCTCACAAGAATAGTAAACCCAAATAAAAACCATGGCTAGAAAATGCATAAGTGTAGAAAATGTGATATGTGCAAGTTTTGCACAAAATTACCAAAAAACCCGATTAGTGATTTTAATCGCGATTAGCACTAAATTAGTGTCAAAATGATCACAACAACTTAAAAATGTCATAATTTCAATAATTAACCCATTTTAGAATTTTCCTATTTATTTGCATTAAATATTAAAATAATCAATAAAATAATATTAAATTATAAAAATTCCCAAAATTAATATTTTATATTTTTGAAAATGTTACAATATCCATCGGTGTTTGACATCAAGGATGGTGTACGGGTGCTCAGTGAAGACTGGGTACACTGGACGGACTTACCGAGAACTCCCAGATGGTTTTATACCTCACGTCAGATGGCAGTTCTCCGGTGACACTGGTACAGAGTAGTCTGTTGACCCGAGATCGTCATAGAGTCTTGTGTGATTCCCACTGTGCTTTGATTTCCATCATACCACGTCCAAGAGGACGTGCAAAAAGGTGGCTTTTGGGTACAGTCCCGAATCACATGGAGGCAATGAGCGATAGGAGGGGATTCATCTCTCCCGGTATAGGGAGTTGATGTTGCGCTGTGTTCGATTGGCTATAACCGGAAATCCCTAGCCAGGGTTGGTGAGATTTACTGGTAAGTGTTATTAGTAGTTTCTCGAACTGTTATAGACCTCATATCGACACGACTTATCGAGCTACTGGGGTCTGACATTTACCACCCCTAGGCGAGATATGCGACATATCTGACGACGAGACCGGACTGTACGGGAGTGTTACTGTTTGGATTCACAGGAGAATGTACAGGCTTGCTTGTTGATCTTCTGAGCGCTCAATACCTGGGTAGCTGTTACGTTTAACTGACCGCTTGCAACTTGTGGGGGTTTGATATGATCATCACCTACTGCCGGCGTATTGACGATTCTTTAGAGTCCTGCACAGAGGTTTCTTAGCTCAGGCAAAACGAAATAGGAGCACATATGTGATATGTGCGGGACCGAGGATAATGCGTTATATGATACCGTTTTGGATACTCGCGATATGAGATATCGGTCGGGAATATGTGATATAGCCGGGTCATCGTATTAGTCGGTTATTTGTGAAATAGCCGGATTATCGGATCAAGTGTTGATTCGATAATTTAATGTATAATAATATGTATATGATATATTAAATTACATTAACTAATATTTGCTCACTAAAAGATTCATTTTCTCACGGGATAATACATTGATATTTATGCGATATATGTTAATTGTATTATTATTTATTGTTACAAAATATATTGTATATGTGATATATAATATTGTAACATGTTAGGGTTACAAATTTAACATTGGATTAGGATTTAAACTTGGTTAGGGTTTGGATTAGGGTTATCTTTTGCATGAAGCTTCCATGAAGCTTCATGAAGCTTTGACTTTGTGGTTGCTTGATATTTTTGTGAGATATTATGTTAACCCAATCCAAACCATTAACTCTAGTTAACTCTCTACAAGGGTTAACTCTCTCATTCTTAACCCTTGGTTAGATTTGTAACCACTACAATAATTCATTGTTCATCACAAAAGGAAATAAGTTATCATCTTCATTCTTCATCTTCATGCTTTAGTTCCTTCATGAAAAAGCTTTCTTTTGTGATGAAAGTGAGTGAGAAAAAGATAATAAATGAGAGCAAAAATCCTACTTCATCATCCTCATCTATCCTTGCCATTTAGATGAGGGTGTTCACTTCATATTTTGAGTGTTAGCTTTGTGTTAATGAAACTTCAAGGTAGATCATCTTAGTATCGAAGATCGGAAGCAAAGGTTGCATCATTCTCTTTGTGAAGCCTCTCGAGAGTCCAGAACACGATGATCGCAGCGAAGAGACCTCAACATGGAGCTTAAGAAGTGAAGGACCGGATCTACAAAGGTTGTAATCCCTCTCACTTAGTGTTAAAATGTTTAACATGCTAGTTATCGCCTAAACCCTAGTTTAAAGATCCGGCTTCGGGTTGTTCGGCACGGCTAATTTTTAAATCGGGCATGGTTGATGCCTCGTAGAACCTTGTGAGCGTGCCTAGCAACCCAACAGTGGTATCAGAGCCAAGCTAGAGCTTTAGGCGAAGTCTGAGCGAAGTTTAAAGTCCGATCGAAACACGAAACCCTAATCCGAACCCTTCTATGGACAATTTCCAAAATCTGTGATTTTTTCAGATTAAAAATACTTAAAAAAATCAGCAGGGAATTATAAGGACACGTGTAAAAAATTAATATTTAATTCGTCTAAGACGCCGCGGAACCGCGGCAGGAGCATGGGTCCTGGGCGGTTCCGCGGCCGTATAGGCTAATTAATTTTAACTTTTTGCACAGTAATGTATGTACTGCTTTACTGATTGTTTTAGGATATTTTTATTTTCACTCAAGTGTTGAGTTTTCTGGGTTGTATTGGGGAATTAATGATTCGATCGGATATTTTAACTTTGTTTTGTTTTTCCGGATAATTTTTAGAAACTGTTAAAAAGTTCGAACGGATATCAATAACTCACTTTTTCCCTAGTCGGAAATTTTTTCAAAAGTTGGATTTTTTCTCGAGTTTAAGAACGTTCTAAGTCGTGCAAGTAACGCGATGGACCCTCTAGAAGACAACAAACCTTAACTCGATTATGTGACCGTCTTGAACTGCCTCTAAACCTTAGGGTTTGGGGCAGTACGTCGTGCCACATGTGAGGCGTTGGCTTGACCCATCTACGGTTGGACCATTGGTACTGTGGCATGTGATGGATGTTTTTAAACTGATTTCAAGTGTTCAGATATATTGGGGAAATCTTGGGTATTTGATTATTCGATCGGAAAGTTTAACATTGTCTATTTATCTGGAATGTGATACAATATTTGGAATCCACAGGAAGTTATGAGATAACTAATTTGAATGTTATAAACATAGCAGTTTAGTCTCAGATGATCGGTTGCCACGGAATTTTGATGTGATCAAAAGTCTGTCGCAATCACGTAGTGTACGCGGATACTCGCCGGGTAAACTTAATAGATAGCCATGCCCCAAAGCCCCGACCAAGTGACTGTAGGAGAACCCCGTCGCCAAAAGCATCTGTTCGGGTGCTCACGGCAGCGGTGTTCCGCCTTAGTGCACTTCGTCGACGGCATCCGGGGGTGCGGCCGTCTACTAAAGTTTGCGATGAGCATTCGATCAGGATGTCGGGAATCTTGTTGAATTGCCCGACCAGATATTGAAAAGTGTTTTCGATAATGAGACTAAAATGCGGGGTTTATAATTGTTAGGCATGAGATGTCTAAGAAATTCATTTGGTTAGGCATGCGATGTCTAAGGAGGTTGCGGATTCCAACTGTTGTAGTTTTACACTTTCTTTTCTTTGACCGTAAGCGTAGTATGTGGTGTATCACCGGCTTCGTTGCTATACATCAACGACAATCGGGATACGCATACTTGCTTACGTTGATGATATGAGATATTATGTGTTGCTGTGATATATTATATTGGATCGTCGTGTTCTGAATAGCCGGGGGTTTTATATGAGATGAGAGTTTTTTCTTTTTCATTCATGTAAAATTCATTTGTATGTAATATTCTTTTATTAGGACACTTCTGGGATGAGGATGATGTCACCATTGTATACTATTTACTTTTCTGCATTAGGTAGACCCAAGGAGGGGAGCACAAGTAACCGGGTTCTAGGGTCCAGTGGGAGACCATCTCGAGGAGTCGAGACCGGGTCTCCTAACCCTAGAATTGGCAGTGTTGCTTGCCGCTCTCGTAGGGGTCCAGGGATGTGGGTTTGGCTATTCATCGCGACCGTGGAATCTGTGTTTTATACAGGCTCGTATTGAAAACACGGACGTCCTAGTATATCCAATATTTCATATATGTTCTTCTGCTGCAATGTTCTGTGATGAGATCATATTACTGCCTGAGACGAATGTTTATATTATATATATGAGATATATGTTATATTGCAGATTTCGTTTCAAAAGAGATGCTTGTGAAGCATATTAAAATGGGACTTCATTAATGAGATTAATGGAATAAAAGAAACCTAAAATGTTGTAGAAACTTGTTTAAAAACTGGTAGCTCTAGTTCTTGCTTTGCATAGCGGTGTTCCTTGTAGAACATCCTGCACCTTATTCGATGAGAAAAGAGCCGAGATCCCTTCACCGGGAGTGACCTCTTTAGTGAAACTAGCAGATGCTACAAATTCGGTTTGTCTTTTGATTGCTTCTATAGTTCTTCCTTTGCATGTAGGGTTGCTAGGCACGCACACAAGGGTCTACGAGGCATCAACCATGCCCGAATAAAAATTTAGCCGTGCCGAACGACCCGAATACGGAACTTTAAACTAGAGATTAGGCGATAACTTGCATGCTAAACACTTTAACACTAAGTGAGAGGGATTACAAGCTTTGTAGATCCGGTCCTTCACTTCATATGCTCCGTGTTGTGGTCCCTTCACTGCGATCATCGGGATCCGGACTCTCGAGAGGTTCCACGAAGAGAAAGACGCAAGCTTTGCTTCCGATCTTCGATACTATGATGATCTACCTCGAAGTTTCTTTAACACAAGCTAACACTCATGAAATGATGTGAACACCCTCATCTAAATGGCAAGGGAAGATGAGGATGATGAAGTAGGAATTTTGCTCTATTTATTTATCTTTTTCTCACTATTATTCATCACCTTTGAAAAACTAGCAAGCTTTTCCATGGAAGAATGAAGGAGGAAGAAGAAGATCAATCCATTTGTGATGAATAGGAAATAATAATATGATAGATAAAGCAACCATGGTTCACTTAACCTTTGTAGAGAATTGACTAGGGTTAGGGTTTTTGGGTAATTAAAAGAATGAGTCATGAACAAATATCTTTCACAAAACAAAACAAATCCTTCTAGAAACTTCTAGAAAGATTAACCCTAATCCGAACCCTAATCAAGTTTAAACTCCACTAAACGAGTTGCATTAGTTATCATATCATGTTACAATATTATATATCACATATATAATATTTACCGTAACAAAATAAAATAATACAATTAACATATATCGCATATATATCAATGTATTACCCGAGTGAGAAAAAGAATCTTTTAGTGAGCAAATATTAGTTAATGCAATTTAATATATCACATATATTATTATACATTAAATTATCGAATCAACACTTGATCCGACAATCCGGCTATATCGCATATAATCGGCTAATATTTATCTGTACGGATTCATCGAATCAACACTTGATCCGATGACCCGGCTGATATCAAATATCGCGAGAATATAATACGGTATCACATATCGCATTATCCTCGGTCCCGCACATATCACATATGTGCTCCTACTCCGTTTTGCCTGAGTCAAGAAACCTCTGTGTAGGACTCTAAAGAATCGTCAATACGCCGGCAGTAGGTGATGATCATATCAAACACCCACAAGCTGCAAGCGGTCAGCTAAACGTAACAGCTACCCAGGTATTGAGCGCTCAGAAGATCAACAAGCAAGCCTGTACTTTCTCCTGTGGATCCAAACAGTAACACTCCCGTACAGTCTGATATGTCGCATATCTCGACTAGGGGTGGTAAACGTCAGACCCCAGTAGCTCGATAAGTCGTGTCGATATGAGGTCTATAACAGTTCGAGAAACTACTGATAACACTTACCAGTAAATCTCAGCAACCCTGGCCAGGGATTTCCGGTTATAGCCAATCGAACACAGCACAACATCAACTCCCTATACCGGGAGAGACGAATCCCCTCCTATCGCTCATTGCCTCCATGTGATTCGGGACTGTACCCAAAAGCCACCTTTTTGCACGCCCTCTTGGACGTGGTATGATGGAAATCAAAGCACAGTGGGAACCACACAAGACTCTATGACGATCTCGGGTCAACAGACTACTCTGTACCAGTGTCACCGGAGAACTGCCATCTGACGTATGGTATAATACCATCTGGGAGTTCTCGGCGAGTCCGTCCAGTGTACCCAGTCTCCACTGAGCACCCGTACACCATCCTTGATGTCAAACACCGATGGATATGGGATCATCCATCGCCCATCATATGGGTTAAGATGTGTATACGCTAGTCTACTCTGGTGCATTGATGCCCTGTCTCGATACACCCTCGACTAGGAACAGTTATAGGATGTACTCGCCGACTACCGTGGCCCCACTAGTATGATCTCATCATAGTCCCAGTAGTCGAGTACATATCCTAAGGGCTTTATCAACACGTAACATAGAGACAATCAGAGTACATGTTAAGATAAAGTACAACCAGATAGCATACTATCATGTCGAGCAAGAAAGTCCTCCCTATATATGTCCTAGCATCCACTACAATATACATCGTATGTACAGTAATGGCCTCTAGGGCATACATATTACTAACAATCTCCCACTTGCACTAGGGCCATCTGTTATGGTATCGCATACCCAACAATTAGCTGCGGTTGAAGTATCTCATACTCAACCATCCCATAAAAGTCTCTACTGGGAAAAAGGCCTTTGTGAGTGGATCCGCGCTGTTGTCCTCTGTGTCTACTCTCCTAACCTCGATCTCCCTGGAGATCAACCATCTCCATGATCAGGTGATACTGCCTAAGAATTATATCTGGATTTCTGATGGGACGGTAGTTCCTTGGCTGAAGCCACAACTCCATTGTCACACAATGGTAGGAACGAAGTTCATCTTATGAACTTATATATTTATCCAGACTTCCTCTTTGGTAGTATCCTTGGTAACGATGCATCTTGCCTTTAATCGTCTAGTATGTCACGGTATCTAGCTTGGAACTCTTCCTACATACCGTCCCTCCACTGAGGGTATAGACAAGCCTGCGACTGACATTCAGTCGTCCTTATCACCCTGGAACCCTTCCAGTGATTCTCCCCAGGATCGATTGATACCATCTCACTACAACTAGTGAGTATCCTAACATCCAATTAGATCTATCTCATAGATCCAAGAACCCAGGATATAGGAGGTATCACTTTGATCCTATATGGAGAATCCTTGTGATAAGTGGAGATTAACCGAGCGTAGCATAGGAAACTCCTTCCCTATCAAGAGTATGTCATCCACGTACTCTACGAGGATCACCACCATACTCTCTACTACCCTTTTTGTATATAAAAGGTTCATCTACCATTTTGATGAAGTCAAACTCTTTGACTACCACATCAAAACAGATGTTCCAACTCCGCGATGCCTGTTTTATCATATAAAACATCTTGCACACGTTTCCGCTGCTCCCACTGTTTACGAAGCCCTCTGGCTGTGTACTTATAGACGCTCTTTTCTAAATCATCATTTAGAAAAGCAGTCATGACACCCAACAACCAGATATCGTAGTCATGGTATGTAGCCGTGGCAAGTAGGATCTGGATGGACTTAAGCATAGATCCTTAGAAAAGGTTTCAACATAATCCATACCTGGTCTATGATGCAAACCTTTAACAAGTCTAGCTTTGAAAGTCTCAACTTTTCCATGTACACCAAGTAATCTTCTCAAGATATACTTGCTCCTGATGGGGATTTAACCCTTCAGATAAAGCAACCAAAGTCCATACTTTGTTGGTGTATAAGGATTCCATCTCAGATCGATAAGCATCCAGCCATTCTTACAGAGTCCCACTCCTGATGGACAGCTCGAAACCAGTTGGGTCATCATCTCATGATGCAATCCTCGCTCCCACTGTCATAGAGAAACCGAAGTATCTCTCAGGTGGGTGAGGAACCCTACTAGATCGGCGGAGAGGCTGAGGTTCGTTGGTATCTACTGAATCCTTTGGTTGTACCAAATCCTCTGCTGTATTTTGTATAGCTGGAACCCTTCCAGTTCTACATAACAGACCTTGCCTCGAGCTTGTCCGGATTTTACTATCAGACATAGGCCGGACAACCCCAAATCTTAACAAACTTAAGATATAGGCTCTTCCCCTTCCATATCACATATGAAAAGGTAGGTTACTGATTTGATTTGAACCCTATTCAATAGGTATGCAACTTCATAAGTGCATATCTCCCTAAAGGAAATAGGATACTCAGTAGTACTCATCATAGAGCACACCATATCACATAGGGTGCTATTGCTCCGCCCCGATATACCATCGTGCTATGGTGTATACGGAGGAGTAATGCTGAGAGAGAATCTCATTCTCCTTTAGAATGGTCCAGGAATTCCGTGCTCAAGTATTCTCCTCCTTGATCTCATCAAAGGTCATAATACTTATACCCGTATTTTGGTTCTCTACTTCTAACTTATATTCTGTGAATATCTCAAAAGCTTCGGACTTATATTTCAATAGGAACACATGTCTGAATCTTAAGAGATTATCAGAGAATGTAATGAAGTACAAAGAACCAATCTTGACATGTGTAGACAGGGGACTTTCATACATCAGCATGTATCAATCCCAAAAGTTCACTAATTCTTTCTCTGTTTCCAATAAACAGAGCTGTGGTCATCTTATCTTTGTGACATGATTGGCAAGTTTCACAAGATGTAAATTCAAACAGATTTAAATATGCATCTAAATGTAACTTCAGCCAGTCGGGTCGCATTGATATGACCTAGTCTACAATGCCTCAAGAAGGATTCGTTCATTTCTGAACTCTTCTTCTTGTGTGTGTTCCGTATACTAAGAACTGTAGTTTGATTTAGAACATCAATACTTTTAGATAACGTGCCTGAACCGATCAACTCTTGATATAGGAAATGTTCAAAACATTATCCAATAATACAAAATTATATCCTATCTTTACTAATAAAGAGACTGATATGATTTTGTATATCAGGTTCGGTATCTAATAACATTCGTTCAGAATCAATGTATTCTGGTAATACAGGGTGACAGTGACCAACAGACTTGGCTGCAACACTTGCACCGTTTTTGTAGGGTTGCTAGGCACGCGCACAAGGGTCTACGAGGCATCAACCATGCCCGATTAAAAAATTAGTCGTGCCGAACAACCCGAATACGGAACTTTAAACTAGAGATTAGGCGAAAACTAGCATGCTAAACATTTTAACACTAAGTGAGAGGGATTACAACCTTTGTAGATCCGGTCCTTCACTTCATATGCTCCGTGTTGTGGTCCCTTCGCTGCGATCATCGGGTTCCGGACTCTCGAGAGGTTCCACGAAGAGAAAGACGCAACCTTTGCTTCCGATCTTCGATACTAAGATGATCTACCTCGAAGTTTCTTTAACACAAGCTAACACTCATGAAATGATGTGAACACCCTCATCTAAATGGCAAAGGAAGATGAGGATGATGAAGTAGGAATTTTGCTCTATTTATTTATCTTTTTCTCACTATTTATCCATCACAAAACCAAAGCAAGAAACCATTTCAAGCTTAGAAGAAGAAGGAAGAAGATGATGAATAATGTAATAATCCTTTTGTGATGAATAGGAAAATAATCATATGATAGAATTATGCAACCATGGTCAAGCTAACACTTGTAGAGAATTAACTAGGGTTAGGGTTTGGGTTTGGTTAAAGCATGACTCACTTCAAAATATCTTTCACAAAACAAAATGAAAACCTTCTAGAAGCATCTAGAAAGTTTAACCCTAATCCAAACCCTAATCATGTTTAAACTCCACTAAATAAGTTGCATTATTTATCATATCATGTTACAATATTATATATCACATATACAATATTTATCGTAACAAAATAAAATAATACAATTAACATATATCGCATATATATCAATGTATTACCCGAGTGAGAAAAAGAATCTTTTAGTGAGCAAATATTAGTTAATGCATTTTAATATATCAAATATATTATTATACATTAAATTATCGAATCAACACTTGATCCGACAATCCGGCTATATCGCATATAACCGGCTAATATTTATCCGTACCGATTCATCGAATCAACACTTGATCCGATGACCCGGCTGATATCAAATATCGCGAGAATACAATACGATATCACATACCGCATTATCCTCGGTCCCGCACATATCACATATGTGCTCCTACTCCGTTTTGCCTGAGTCAAGAAACCTCTGTGTAGGACTCTAAAGAATCGTCAATACGCCGGCAGTAGGTGATGATCATATCAAACACCCACAAGCTGCAAGCGGTCAGCTAAACGTAACAGCTACCCAGGTATTGAGCGCTCAGAAGATCAACAAGCAAGCCTGTACATTCTCCTGTGGATCCAAACAGTAACACTCCCGTACAGTCCGGTCTCGTCGTCTGATATGTCGCATATCTCGCCTAGGGGTGGTAAACGTCAGACCCCAGTAGCTCGATAAGTCGTGTCGATATGAGGTCTATAACAGTTCGAGAAACTACTGATAACACTTACCAGTAAATCTCAGCAACCCTGGCCAGGGATTTCCGGTTATAGCCAATCGAACACAGCACAACATCAACTCCCTATACCGGGAGAGACGAATCCCCTCCTATCGCTCATTGCCTCCATGTGATTCGGGACTGTACCCAAAAGCCACCTTTTTGCACGCCCTCTTGGACGTGGTATGATGGAAATCAAAGCACAGTGGGAACCACACAAGACTCTATGAAGATCTCGGGTCAACAGACTACTCTGTACCAGTGTCACCGGAGAACTGCCATCTGATGTATGGTATAATACCATCTGGGAGTTCTCGGTGAGTCCGTCCAGTGTACCCAGTCTCCACTGAGCACCCGTACACCATCCTTGATGTCAAACACCGATGGATATGGGATCATCCATCGCCCATCATATGGGTCAAGATGCGTATATGCTAGTCTACACTGGTGCATCGATGCCCTGTCTCGATACACCCACGACTAGGAACATTTATAGGATGTACTCGCCGACTACCATGGCCCCACTAGTATGATCTCATCATAGTCCCAGTAGTCGAGTACATATCCTAAGGGCTTTATCAACATGTAATATAGAGACAATCAGAGTACATGTTAAGATAAAGTACAACCAGATAGCATACTATCATGTCGAGCAAGAAAGTCTTCCCTATATATGTCCTAGCATCCACTACAATATACATCGTATGTACAGTAATGGCCTCTAGGGCATACATATAACTAACAATCTCCCACTTGCACTAGGGCCATCTGTTATTGTATCGCATACCCAACAATTAGCTGCGGTTGAAGTATCTCATACTCAACCACCATAAAAGTCTCTACTGGGAAAAAAGGCCTTCGTGAGTGGATCCGCGCTGCGTCCTCTGTGTCTACTCTCCTAACCTCGATCTCCCTGGAGATCAACCATCTCCATGATCAGGTGATACTGCCTAAGAATTATATCTGGATTTCTGATGGGACGGTAGTTCCTTGGCATAAGCCACAACTCCATTGTCACACAATGGTAGGAACAAAGTTCATCTTATGAACTTATATATATCCAGACTGCCTCTTTGGTAGCATCCTTGGTAACGATGTATCTTGCCTTTAATCGTCTAGTATGTCACGGTATCTAGCTTGGAACTCTTCCAACATACCGTCCCTCCATTGAGGGTATAGACAATGCCTGCAACTGACATTCAGTCATCCTTATCACCCTGGAACCTTTCCAGTGATTCTCCCCAGGATCAATTGATACCATCTCACTACAACTAGTGAGTATCCTAACATCCAATTAGATCTATCTCAAAGATCCAAAACCTAGGATTTAGTAGGTATCACCTTGATCCTATATGGAGAATCCTTGTAATAAGCGGAGATTGACCGAGCGTAGCATAGGAAACTCTTTCCCTATCAAGAGTATGTCATCCACGTACTCTACGAAGATCACCACCATACTCTCTACTACCTTTTTGTATATACAAGGTTCATCTACCATTTTGATGAAGTCAAACTCTTTGACTACCACATCAAAACAGATGTTCTAACTCCGCGATGCCTGCTTTATCATATAAAACATCTTGCACACGTTTCCGCTGCTCCCACTGTCTACGAAGCCCTCTGGCTGTGTACTTATAGACACTCTTTTCTAAAACATCATTTAGAAAAGCAGTCATGACACCCAACCACCAGATATCGTAGTCATGGTATGTAGCCGTGGCAAGTAGGATCTGGATGGACTTAAGCATAGCTTTGAAAGTCTTAACTTTTCCATGTACACCAAGTAATCTTCTCAAGATATACTCGCTCCTGATGGGGATCTAACCCTTCAGATAAAGCAACCAAAGTCCATACTTTGTTGGTGTATAAGGATTCCATCTCAGATCGATAAGCACCCAGCCATTCTTACAGAGTCCCACTCCTGATGGCCAGCTCGAAACTAGTTGGGTCATCATCTCATGATGCAATCCTCGCTCCCACTGTCATAGAGAAACCGAAGTATCTCTCAGGTGGGTGAGGAACCGTACTAGATCGGCGGAGAGGCTGAGGTTCGTTGGAAACCATTGAATCCACATTCAATAGGTATGCAGCTTCACAAGTGCATAACTCCCTAAAGGAAATAGGAAACTCAGTAGTACTCATCATAGAGCACACCATATCACATAGGGTGTTATTGCTCCGCCCCGATATACCATCGTGCTATGGTGTATACGGAGGAGTAATGCTGAGAGAGAATCTCATTCTCCTTTAGAATAGTCCAGGAATTCCGTGCTCAAGTATTCTCCTCCTTGATCTCATCAAAGGACATAATACTTGTAAGTCGATGTAGTACACCCCAGTACTTGTGGGGAGGCGGAAATTACAAAAACGATCAAGTTTAAGGAACGAACATCGACTAACCGCTTAAATCGAAGCTAAACTATAAATAACCGTACACAATGATTTTCTTATCACTTGTGATTAGGGATTATACCTTTCGAAACTAGTCCTTCGTCTTTACGATCTCCTTGTTCTCCTCGGCCTTCTCTAGGTAGTAGACGATCCACCCGAGAGCAAAACTCCAAGCTAAACCTCTAAACTTGAGGCAACTAACCTTCTTGGATTGCTAATCAAAGAAGTTAGGATGACATAGAGTGATGGTTATGGATTGTTTTAGTCTAACTAATCCTTTGATCTCAACTCATGAGGTGTAAGGATTAGGGTTTGAAGATGAGAGCTTGAGGAGAGAGAATGTGAGATAAGATAATGAGAAGAGAGAGAGTGTATCATAATATATTATGAAGCATTCTCATTTATCAACAAAAGAAAATGAGTGATGAATAAGCATGCTTCACAAATATCTAATGGTGATTCATTAAGCATGTGTCATTATCATTTATGGTGCAATTAATGATAATGATGAATCACCTCATGACTCACAATCTCATCCAAAGTAACCTCCTTAGTCACATCTTCTAGAAGCTTCTCGAACAATTACGAGAACGCCCTCCGATCCGTAAAAATACGGAAAAACTTTAGACTGTAAAAATCCAATAACCGGATACCAGTAACTGGCTTAAACCAAAGCCGACTGGTAAAAACTGTCCGAAAGTCGTACGCGCGTAAACGCACGTATGCGTCCGAACCCTTTGTCGCAAAACCATGCAACCTCTATATCGTTTCGCCTGGAGTAGGAAACTCTCTGTGTGGGACTCTAGAGACTCGACTACTACGCTGGCAGTGGGTTTAACCACAGACCGCAAGCGGCACTAGCTGTACGTAACGGTCCCCAGGTAGTTGTCGATAAGAAGGCCGATGAGAAAACCCATCCGAACTCCTACAGAGTCTGATGTGACAATCTCCATACAGTCCGGTCCGTTCGTCCAAGACTATCGCATATCGGGCCTAGGGGGGCGGCAAGCGTCAGTCCCCTAAAAGCGGTATAAGTCGTGTCGGAGGGAAGCCCATTACACCCTGAGAAACTACCGGAACCTACCAGCAAATCTCGCTTGCCCTGGCCAGGGACTTTGCGTAATGGCTCTCTGACACAGCACGATATCTACTCCCAATACCGGGAGGGACGAATCCTGTCTAACCGCCACTGCCTCCAAGTGCTTGGGACTGCACCCAACTGCTACCTGTTTGCACGACTCCTTTGAGCCGTGGTAGGGTAGCAATCTAAGAACAGTGGGACACACTCGAGGCGAAGTAGCAGTGTCAAGTCTGCGGACTACGCTGTACTCATGTCACCTGGGAACTGTTCACTGACGACTGGTATCAAACCAACCAACAGTTCCCTGTGAGTCCTGTCCGGTGTACCCGTAACCTAACGAGCACCTGCATACTATCTCCAGTACGACGTACTGACGGCTGTGGGACAGACCATCTCCCCAACTGGGATGAGAAGCGTACACACTAGTCTACTCCGGAGTATCGATGCTCTGTCTCGATAATCCAACGACCAGGGACCTGAAGGAGGATGTGCTTGTAGACTACCCAGCCCCCACTAGTGTGACTGCCATCACAACGCTGGTAGACAAGCAAGATCCTAAGAGCTCTATCAATACGTACACTCACATATTAAGATAGAAAAACCAAGTAGCATACTACCATGTTTAGCAAGACTGTTATATACATGTGAATATCCCAAGCTTCCATTAAGTAATATACAAGCTAGTATGATACAGTAATGGCCTTCTAGGGCATAAACACTAACAATCTCCCACTTGCACTAGGGCCATGTACTGGCGTATCGAAGACCGATGATCTCGAGTAGCCGCTCGAACTGAATCTGAGGAAGGGACTTTGTGAATGGATCAGCAATGTTCTCTTCTGAAGCAACTCTCCGAACCTCGATCTCCTGACGATCAATGATCTCCCTGATCAGGTGATACCGCCTCAAGATGTGTCTGGACTTCTGATGGGACCTTGGTTCCTTCGCTAAAGCTATAGCTCCGTTGTTGTCGCAATACAGAGGTATTGGATCAACTATGGTAGGAACCACCTGAAGTTCTGTTAGGAACTTCTTCATCCAGACTGCTTCTTTTGCGGCATCGCAAGCAGCTATATACTCCGCTTCCATCGTCGAGTCAGCAACGGTGTCCTGCTTGGAGCTCTTCCAGCACACCGCCCCTCCATTGAGGGTAAAGATATAACCCGACATGGACTTGGAATCGTCCTTATCACTCTGGAAGCCGGAATCAGCAAAGGCCTCCAACCTGAGGTCTTTTCCGCCGTAAACCAAGAACATCTCCTTAGTCCTCCTCAGGTACTTGAGAATGTTCTTTACTGCTATCCAGTGTTTCTCCCCTGGGTCTGACTGATACCGGCTTACCACGCTTAGTGCGTAAGCTACATCTGGTCTGGTACACAACATCGCATACATTATAGAGCCTACCGCAGAAGCGTAGGGTATAATAGACATGCGTTCCCTTTCCAAATCAGTCTTGGGAGACATCTCTTTGGAGAGGGTGATTCCGTGACAAGCCGGTAGATTACCGCGCTTAGAATCTTCCATACTGAATCTTTTCAGTATAGTGTCGATATACCTGGACTGCGAAAGTCCCAACATCCTCTTGGATCTATCACGATAGATCCGGATCCCCAGAATGTAAGAGGCATCACCCAGGTCTTTCATGGAGAACCTGTGTGACAAGAATCCTTTGACAGATTGTAGCATAGGAATGTCATTTCCTATCAATAGAATGTCATCCACGTACAAGACGAGGAATACGACACTTCTGGCCACAACTTTACTATATATGCACGGTTCATCTGGATTTTTGATAAAGTCATATTCTTTGACTGTCTCATCAAAACAGATGTTCCAACTCCGCGATGCCTGCTTTAGTCCGTAAATGGACTTAAGCAGCTTGCATACTTTCCCGCTGCTCCCACTCTGATTGAAACCCTCTGGTTGATCCATATAGACGCTCTCTTCTAAATTTCCATTCAGAAAAGCCGTCTTTACGTCCATCTGCCAGATTTCATAATCATGGAAGGCAGCAATAGCAAGAAGGACCCGAATGGATTTGAGCATAGCCACTGGAGAAAAGGTTTCGTCATAGTCCAAACCAGGTCTTTGACGAAAACCCTTTGCAACAAGTCTAGCCTTATAGGTTTCCACCTGTCCATCTACACCAATCTTTTTCTTGAAGATCCATTTGCATACTATGGGTTTTACCCCATCTGGAGCAAAGTCCAAAGTCCATACTTTGTTGGTGTACATGGACTCCATCTCGGTCCGCATTGCATCTAGCCATCGTACCGAGTCGCCGCTCTGGATGGCCTGCTGGAAGTCAGTAGGTTCATCATCATCTATGATGCAATCCTCTCTATCCCCGTCTATGAGAAAACCGTAGTATCTCTCAGGCGGATGAGACGGCCTACTACTCCTGCGGAGGGGTGCGGGAATGTTCTGTTCTTCTTGAACCTCTGGTTCTACCAAACTTTCAGTAGCAGTTTGTGGTTCTGGAATTTCTTCCAGTTCTATTTCGCTCCCACTCTTCTGATTTTCCAAAAATTCAGTTTCTAAGAAGCGGGCATGACGAGAAACAAAAACCTTTTGTTCCTCTGCGTAATAGAAGCAATATCCTGTAGAGTTCTTTGGATATCCCACAAACTTACACTCTACTGAGCGTGCCTCGAGCTTGTCCGGACGCTGCTTTTTTACAAAAGCTGGACATCCCCACGTCTTCAGGTACTGAAGATAGGGTTTCTTCCCACTCCACATCTGATATGGTGTGGTAGGCACAGTTTTGGTTGGAACTCTGTTCAAAAGATGTATCGCTGATTCTAGCGCATACCCCCAGAAAGATCGCTGTAACTCAGCATTACTCATCATGGATCGTACCATATCCAATAGGGTTCGATTCCGTCTCTCCGATACACCGTTGTGCTGTGGAGTGTATGGAGGAGTAAGCTGAGAGAGAATTCCTTTCTCTTTTAGGTAACCTAGGAACTCAGCACTTAAGTATTCTCCACCTCGATCAGATCTTAGTGTCTTAATACTTTTGCCTGTTTGGTTTTCCGCTTCACTCTTGTATTCCAGGAATTTCTCAAAGGCTTCGGATTTATGCTTCATCAAGAAGACATGTCCAAACCTAGAGAAATCATCTGTAAAAGTAATGAAGTAGGAATAACCACCTCTCGCATGTGTAGACATTGGACCGCATACATCGCTGTGTATGAGTCCTAAGAGCTCGCTCGCTCTTACTCCTTGTCCAGTGAATGGAGTCTTTGTCATCTTTCCTTTGAGACAAGATTGACAAGTGTCATATGATTGATATTTGAACGAGTCCAAATATCCTTCTCTATGCAACTTAGTCAATCTTCTCTCATTGATGTGACCCAGTCTACAATGCCATAAGAAAGCTTTATTTAAATCTGGAGACTTTCTTTTTAGTGTGTTCTGGACATTGAAAATTTGGAGTTGGTTTAAAACATATATGACGTTATTTAGAGTACCGGACCCAATCAAACCATGATTAAGGTGGATGTTGACAACATCTCTTACAAACGTGAAATCATAACCTTTATTTGATAATAAGGAAACTGATATGATATTACACGTTAAGCTGGGTACAAAATAACAGTTATGTAAAACCAAAATGTGTCCACTCGTCAATCCTAGGTGATAATCCCCGACGGACGCAGCTCCCACGCTAGCTCCGTTAGCAACCCTGAGGATCATATCACCTTCCTTCAGCACTCTACGGTTTCTCAGTGCCTGCAATGAATTGCAAATATGAGATCCTGATCCGGTATCCAATACCCAGGAAGTAGAGTTGATCGACAGACAATTCTCAATTACAAACACACCTGAAGTCAAAGCCACAGCTTGCTTCGGTTCCTGGTTCTTGGCGTTCCATGCCTTGCAATCCTTCTTCCAGTGCCCTTTCCTGTGACAATGGAAGCACTCATCCTGGCCAACTATCGGTACTGCTTTCTTTTTCTTTCCCTTCCCTCCCACCTTACTAACACCTCCTCTAGGTCTGGGTGCGGCCTTCTTCTTCCTTCCTTTGGCCCTAGCCTTGGACCCGGAAGAAGATGAACCGCCAACAAACATAGCGGGTGTTTCCCTTGATGTCTTCAAGGTGCCCTCTGCACTCCTTAACATGTTCAGGAGTTCCGGAAGTTCAACTTCTTTTCTTTGAAGGTTGAAGTTCAGGATAAACTGGGCGTAGGTGTGAGGAAGGGACTGGAGAATAAGGTCTGTATAGAGCTCATTATCCAAAGTCGTCCCAAGGTCTGCGAGCTCTTCAATATAGCTGATCATCTGTAGGACATGTTCACCTACCGATGACCCGGCAGCCAACCTCGCTCGAAACAAGTTCTTAGAGGTCTCGTATCTTGCTATACGAGATTGCTCTCCATAAAGTTCCTTTGTATGGAGAAATATGCCATCTAGGGACATATCCTCGTGCCTCCTCTGATGTTCATTGTTCATCGAGGCAAGCACGATGCACTTGGCTCTCGCGCAATCTAAATCCCAGGTTTTGCGGATTTCCTTATCCGCATTGCTGGATTTGGGACCAGGGACAGCAGGTGCCGTAGCGGTGAGGACGTACCCCAGTTTGTCATAGGTCAAAGCCATTTTGACATTCCGCAGCCAATCTTTATAGTTTGGCCCCGTCAGTATATTTTTCTCTAAAAGTAACTTAAGTCCAGTCATTTTCAGGGTCGCTGCAATTAGGAGAGAGAGAAGAAAACTCTTTAGCATGATGCTCTTGCAAGTTTAGAGTGGTTTTTAGTTTATCTAAACTGGATGGCTCCCACTGTTTCTCGAATCCTTCCTCAAACCATAAAAGAAAAATTAGCCAAGACTATTCTCACCGTACAATACTTGCTTAACCGTTCAGCCAGGCCGGTGTCGATACTTCGAGGGAGGTTTTCCAACGCTTTCGCGAAGTTCCTTAATTAAATAACCTCTTTTCTCTGGGGGCGTAACCCCGCTGCCACTTTTCTGGACACCTACTAGGTTTATAGCATTGATCGTTAAGTGACGAATATCCTGATAAGTATCATATACTCACAGTAGGATCGGGATCCAAATATCATCGTATGATAATGTTGAAGGAATCCTACCAACATTCATCAAACTCCAAATGTTATGCATCTCTTTGCAAATTTCAGTTTCTTTAGAAATTCCCGATATAAGTTTTTGCCCCATGCTCTTATGACCTTGACGTATGCCAACAAATCATAAGTCACATGTCAAGTTCTGCCCATCATTATCTTGTTAATTTGAACCCACCCGTATATACCCTTGACGTATGCCAACAAGGTAATGCGACTGTCCCAAACCAACACATCTATCTATGTAACAAATGAATACCCCAGCAACTACCAAACACTATGCCTTGACGTATGCCAACAAGCATAGCTTGAATACTACTGACCATCCATAAGAAATGACGGAGGGCTACGACTGGTTTTGGCGAAACCATGAACGTAGTGAACTTGATATAACCGAAGGAACCTGATAGCTTTTAAAAGGAGTGGTTAAATCTCCGCATTTAAAATTATCTGTTTTTAAAATTAACCGAGTGGTTTCTTTTAAATTGTTCCAACGATTTAAAACTTTGGTTTATTTACTTTGCATTATAGATAATGCGTCCCATCATTAACCTATCATTGCAGAAAACAACGAAAATACAACGTCCTCTTATACCATCCGCATTCGCCACTGGGTCCCGTCATCACCCGTTAGGTTACTTAACTAACGACAGAGCGGGGGCTGGGCTAGCGCGGGTGTAAAACATAAGTGGCGTCTAAATAGCTATCATAAATATAGATATTTTACATTCGTCTGACGCAATGATATTCATTCCAGAACACAGATAAACAATATTGGATTTGCAAGCAATCTGTATTTCTTTTGAGCCTGCAAGAAAAGACAGATTACACAGTTGTGATGAATAGCCGTTACCCCCACCCTCGACCCCTACGGGTACGGCAAACTACCCACCCGGCAGTCTGTGTACCCCACCTTGGGTCAGTCCTAGGAGCAAAAACAGTAAAATGAAATAATACAACGGTGGCTACGACCGCAACCTGGAAGTGCCCCGCAAAAATAATATTACAACAAATTACATTTACAACAAATGAATTAAACAATAACCCATTGCTAACCCCGGCTATACACCACAACAGTCCAATACAGTTTATATGCACAAACAGATATAACCATTTCAGAAATGTGCAACCCCCTGCCAACCGACATACTAGCAGTTGGGGGAGGTTTACGAACACATTAAACAATCACAGATATAATCCAATATGCAAATACTGTAAAATTTCGATCGACTAAACAACATCAATATTGCTCCAAAATCTGCTCTGTTAAACAGTAACCTGAGCAAATATTAAATATTCCAGAAAACCCCAAATTTCACAGAGAAGCAACAGAAGAAAAATCGGCCCCTGACTCGCCAACTCGGCGGCGGAAGCGCGGCGACTCAGTAGGCTGAGGCCGCGGTTCCGCGGCGAGTTGGTCGATTCAGTCGACTGTTTTTCTTGGGTGCTCTACTGGTGTCATGTCAAGCACTCTGAGCTCACCTGAAAAATTTTCTGACATCGTTTTAAATTCGACAGAAACTTGCATTTTTTAGGGTTTTCCGGCTTCGTTTTTCCGTTCGAAATTCGTACAAATTTGCGATTAAGTTATTTAGTGTTTAGCGAGGCTCTGATACCACTGTAAGTCGATGTAGTACACCCCAGTACTTGTGGGGAGGCGGAAATTACAAAAACGATCAAGTTTAAGGAACGAACATCGACTAACCGCTTAAATCGAAGCTAAACTATAAATAACCGTACACAATGATTTTCTTATCACTTGTGATTAGGGATTATACCTTTCGAAACTAGTCCTTCGTCTTTACGATCTCCTTGTTCTCCTCGGCCTTCTCTAGGTAGTAGACGATCCACCCGAGAGCAAAACTCCAAGCTAAACCTCTAAACTTGAGGCAACTAACCTTCTTGGATTGCTAATCAAAGAAGTTAGGATGAGATAGAGTGATGGTTATGGATTGTTTTAGTCTAACTAATCCTTTGATCTCAACTCATGAGGTGTAAGGATTAGGGTTTGAAGATGAGAGCTTAAGGAGAGAGAATGTGAGATAAGATAATGAGAAGAGAGAGAGTGTATCATAATATATTATGAAGCATTCTCATTTATCAACAAAAGAAAATGAGTGATGAATAAGCATGCTTCACAAATATCTAATGGTGATTCATTAAGCATGTGTCATTATCATTTATGGTGCAATTAATGATAATGATGAATCACCTCATGACTCACAATCTCATCCAAAGTAACCTCCTTAGTCACATCTTCTAGAAGCTTCTCGAACAATTACGAGAACGCCCTCCGATCCGTAAAAATACGGAAAAACTTTAGACTGTAAAAATCCAATAACCGGATACCAGTAACTGGCTTAAACCAAAGCCGACTGGTAAAAACTGTCCGAAAGTCGTACGCGCGTAAACGCACGTATGCGTCCGAACCCTTTGTCGCAAAACCATGCAACCTCTATATCGTTTCGCCTGGAGTAGGAAACTCTCTGTGTGGGACTCTAGAGACTCGACTACTACGCTGGCAGTGGGTTTAACCACAGACCGCAAGCGGCACTAGCTGTACGTAACGGTCCCCAGGTAGTTGTCGATAAGAAGGCCGATGAGAAAACCCATCCGAACTCCTACTGAGTCTGATGTGACAATCTCCATACAGTCCGGTCCGTTCGTCCAAGACTATCGCATATCGGGCCTAGGGGGCGGCAAGCGTCAGTCCCCTAAAAGCGGTATAAGTCGTGTCGGAGGGAAGCCCATTACACCCTGAGAAACTACTGGAACCTACCAGCAAATCTCGCTTGCCCTGGCCAGGGACTTTGCGTAATGGCTCTCTGACACAGCACGATATCTACTCCCAATACCGGGAGGGACGAATCCTGTCTAACCGCCACTGCCTCCAAGTGCTCGGGACTGCACCCAACTGCTACCTGTTTGCACGACTCCTTTGAGCCGTGGTAGGGTAGCAATCTAAGAACAGTGGGACACACTCGAGGCGAAGTAGCAGTGTCAAGTCTGCGAACTACGCTGTACTCATGTCACCTGGGAACTGTTCACTGACGACTGGTATCAAACCAACCAACAGTTCCCTGTGAGTCCTGTCCGGTGTACCCGTAACCTAACGAGCACCTGCATACTATCTCCAGTACGACGTACTGACGGCTGTGGGACAGACCATCTCCCCAACTGGGATGAGAAGCGTACACACTAGTCTACTCCGGAGTATCGATGCTCTGTCTCGATAATCCAACGACTAGGGACCTGAAGGAGGATGTGCTTGTAGACTACCCAGCCCCCACTAGTGTGACTGCCATCACAACGCTGGTAGACAAGCAAGATCCTAAGAGCTCTATCAATACGTACACTCACATATTAAGATAGAAAAACCAAGTAGCATACTACCATGTTTAGCAAGACTGTTATATACATGTGAATATCCCAAGCTTCCATTAAGTAATATACAAGCCAGTATGATACAGTAATGGCCTTCTAGGGCATAAACACTAACAATACTTTTACCCATATTTTGGTTCTCTACTTCTAACTTATATTCTGTGAATATCTCAAAAGGTTCGGACTTGTGTTTCAACAGGAACATATGTCTGAATCTTAAGAGATTATCAGAGAATGTAATGAAGTACTAAGAACCAATCTTGGCATGTGTAGACAGGGGACTTTCATACATCAACATGTATCAATCCCAAAAGTTCACTAACTCTTTCTCTGTTTCCAATAAAAATAGCTGTGGTCATCTTATCTTTGTGACATGATTGGCAAGTTTCACAAGATGTAAATTCAAACAGATTTAAATATGCATCTAAATGTAACTTCAGCCAGTCGGGTCGCATTGATATGACCTAGTCTACAATGCCTCAAGAAGGATTCGTTCATTTCTGAACTCTTCCTCTTGTGTGTGTTCCGTATACTAATAACTGTAGTTTGATTTAGAACATCAATGCTTTTAGATAACGTGCCTGAACCGATCAACTCTTGATATCGGAAATGTTCAAAACATTATCCAACAATACAAAATTATATCCTTTCTTTACTAATAAAGAGACTGATATGATTTTGTATATCAGGTTCGGTATCTAATAACATTCGTTCAGAATCAATGTATTCTGGTAATACAGGGTGACAGTGACCAACAGACTTGGCTGCAACACTTGCACCGTTTTCTGTCTCATGAAACTTATCACCCGTTCTCAGTTCTTTACCAATCTGTAGCCCATGTAACAGATTACATATACGGGATCCTGATCCGGTATCACATACCTAGGACGTAAAGGATACTGAGAAACAGTTCTGTGTAATGAACATACCCGAAGATGATGCATCATCATGCACTTTCTTCGTTTGGGCGGCACGGGAAATCTGGTATTCCCCAATTTCCTGCTCTGTCTTATAACAATTATAAGTTGGAGCGGGACCAACGTTCCCCAGCTCAGTATAACAAGCGGGTTCAGTCAATATATCCGTTTTATTATCTTGATTAAGGCGTGATATGGTCGCTATCTGGAGAGAGAGAGAAGAAAACACTCAGCGTATGCTCTTGCAAGATTAGATTGGTTATCTAATATATCTAATCAGGATGTCTCCCACTGTTTTAGTCAAATCTTCCTTCAAACCCTAAAAGGAAAGACTAGCCGGGATTAATTATACGCTACAAGTTCGTCAATCTTTCAGCCAGGCCAGTGTCGGTACTTTGAGGGAGGTCTCCCGTGCTTTCGCACGAACCTAATTACAGTAAACCTCGTTTTCCCAGAGGCGTAACCCCGTTAACACCTTTCTAGACACCTACTTGATCGGCTAATTGTAATGTGTAAAACTCTCCCAGGAGTAACTCTTACTCGCAGCGGGTATCGGGATCCAACTATCACATAGAAGGTATGCAATCTCATTGCAAATTTCAACACTTGAAATTCCCAATAATATTTTACCCCTAGCTCGCTATGACCTTGACGCATGCCAAACAACTCATAGTCTGCTAGTCAAGTTCAACCCGTACATTTCTTGATTGAATTAAACCCACCCGCACGACCCTTGACGCATGCCAAACAACGCCGTACGAATACCCTAATCCAATCGCATCGTATGCTAGCAGATAAGCACTAGTTGCTACCGTACACTACGCCTTGACGCATACCAAACTACCGCAGCACGAATACTAACTAGTACTTATCTGAAATGACGGAGGGCTACGACAGGTTTTTCTGAAAACCCTTTGCGTAATGAACTTGATATCGTTGTAGAATCGAGTGATTTTAAATGGAATGCTTTTGAGGCTTTTCTAGTTTTGCTAAAGGGGTCACTCCCGGTGAAGGGATCGTCGGCCCTTTCCTCAACGAATAAGGTGCAGGATATATCATATATACCTCTATGCAAAGCAGGAACTATAGAAGCAATCAAAAGACAAACCGAGTTTGTAGCATCTGCCAGTTATTGCTAAAGGAGTCACTCCCGGTGAAGGGATCTCGGTCCTTTCCTTATCGAATAAGGTGCTGGATGTTCTATAAGGAACACCGCTATGCAAAGCAAGAACTGTAGCAACCAGTTTTATAAACAAGTTTCTACAACATCTTAGGTTTCTTTTATTTCATTAATCTCATTAATGAAGTCCCATTTTAATTATGCTTCGTAAGCATCTCTTTTGAAACGAAATCTGCAACATAACATATATCTCATATATATAATGTATAAACATTCGTCTCAGGCAGTAATATGATCTCATCACAGAACATTGCAGCAGAAGAAACATATATGAAATATTGGATATACTAGGACGTCCGTGTTTTCAATACGAGCCTGTATAAAACACGGATTCCACGGTCGCGATGAATAGCCAAACCCACATCCCTAGACCCCTACGAGAGCGGCAAGTAACACTGCCAATTCTAGGGTCAGGAGACCCGGTCTCGACTCCTCGAGATGGTCTCCCACTGGACCCTAGAACCCGGTTACTTGTGCTCCCCGCCTTGGGTCTACCTAATGCGGAAAAGTAAATAATATACAACGGTGACATCTTCCGCTACCTGGAAGTGCCCCAATAAAAGAATATTACATACAAATGAATTTTACATGAATGAAAAAGAAAAACTCTCATCTCACATAAAACCCCCGTACATTCAAAACGCGACGATCCAATATAACATATCACAGCAACACATAATATCTCATATCATCAACGTAAGCAAGTATGTGTATCCCGATTGTCGTTGATGTATAGCAACGAAGCCGGCGATACACCACATACTACGCTTACGGTCACAGAAAAGAAAGTGTAAAACTACAACAGTTGGAATCCGCAACTTCCTTAGACATCGCATGCCTAACCAAATGAATTCCTTAGACATCGCATGCCTAACAATTATAAACCCCGCATTTTAGTCTCATTATCGAAAACTCTTTTCAATATCAAGTCGGGCAATTCAACAAGATTCCCGACGTCCTGATCGAATGCTCGTCGCAAACTTTAGTAGACGGCCGCACCCCCGATACCGTCGACGAAGTGCACCAAGGCGGAACACCGCTACCGGGAGCACCCGAACGGATGCTTTCGGTGACGGGGTTCTCCTACGGTCACTTGGTCGGGGCTATGGAGTGAGGCTGTCTATTAAGTTTACCCGGCGAGTATCCGCGTACCCTACGTGATTGCGACGGACTTTTGATCACATCAAAATTCCGTGGCAACCGATCATCTGAGACTAAACTGCTATGTTTATAATATTCAAATTAGTTATCTCATAACTACCTGTGGATTCCAATTATTGTATCACATTCCAGATAAACAGAAAAAGTTAAACTTTCCGATCGAATCATCAAGCACCCAAGATTTCCCCAATATATCTCAACACTTGAAATTAGTTTAAAAACGTCCATCACATGCCACAGTACCAATGGTCCAGCCGTACAAGGGTCAAGCCATCGCCTCACATGTGGCACGCCGTACTGCCCCAAACCCTAAGGTTCAAAGGGCAGTTCAAGACGGTCACATAATCGAGTTAAGGTTTGTTGTCTTCTAGAGTGTCCATCGAGTTACTTGCACGACTTAGAACATTCTTAAACACGAGGAAAAAAATCCAACTTTTGAAAAAAAAATTCTGACAGGGGAAAAAGTGAGTTATTGATATCCGTTCGAACTTTTTAACAGTTTCTAAAAGTTATCCGGAAAACCACATAGACAAAATTTGATACCCCGATCGAAACACCGAATCCCCAAAACAACTCCAGAAAATTCAACAGTTGAATAAACATTAAAATTATCCAGAAAACTCAGCACTGAATGAAAGAAATTACTGTGTAAAAATAAGTCAACAAGTCAACATTCTCGCCGCGCAACCGCCGCGCCACGTGGGCATATGCCGCGCTTCCGCGCCGTAATGACGGTGTTAGAGCTCTGATTTTCACAGTTTTTCTTAAAAAACCCTGCTTGATTTTCTGAGCACTTTTAATTAGGAAAAATCCCAGTTTTGAAAAAATTTCCAGAAAGTGGGTTCGATCGGGTTTTCCGGGTTCGATCGGACTTCAAACTTCGACTAGACTTCGCCTAAAGCTCTAGCTTGGCTCTGATACCACTGTAGGGTTGCTAGGCACACGCACAAGGGTCTACGAGGCATCAACCATGCCCGATTAAAAAATTAGCCGTGCCGAACAACCCGAATACGGAACTTTAAACTAGAGATTAGGCGAAAACTAGCATGCTAAACATTTTAACACTAAGTGAGAGGGATTACAACCTTTGTAGATCCGGTCCTTCACTTCATATGCTCCGTGTTGTGGTCCCTTCGCTGCGATCATCGGGTTCCAGACTCTCGAGAGGTTCCACGAAGAGAAAGAAGCAACCTTTGCTTCCGATCTTCGATACTAAGATGATCTACCTCGAAGTTTCTTTAACACAAGCTAACACTCATGAAATGATGTGAACACCCTCATCTAAATGGCAAAGGAAGATGAGGATGATGAAGTAGGAATTTTGCTCTATTTATTTATCTTTTTCTCACTATTTATCCATCACAAAACCAAAGCAAGAAACCATTTCAAGCTTAGAAGAAGAAGGAAGAAGATGATGAATAATGTAATAATCCTTTTGTGATGAATAGGAAAATAATCATATGATAGAATTATGCAACCATGGTCAAGCTAACACTTGTAGAGAATTAACTAGGGTTAGGGTTTGGGTTTGGTTAAAGCATGACTCACTTCAAAATATCTTTCACAAAACAAAATGAAAACCTTCTAGAAGCATCTAGAAAGTTTAACCCTAATCCAAACCCTAATCATGTTTAAACTCCACTAAATAAGTTGCATTATTTATCATATCATGTTACAATATTATATATCACATATACAATATTTATCGTAACAAAATAAAATAATACAATTAACATATATCGCATACATATCAATGTATTACCCGAGTGAGAAAAAGAATCTTTTAGTGAGCAAATATTAGTTAATGCATTTTAATATATCAAATATATTATTATACATTAAATTATCGAATCAACACTTGATCCGACAATCCGGCTATATCGCATATAACCGGCTAATATTTATCCGTACCGATTCATCGAATCAACACTTGATCCGATGACCCGGCTGATATCAAATATCGCGAGAATACAATACGATATCACATACCGCATTATCCTCGGTCCCGCACATATCACATATGTGCTCCTACTCCGTTTTGCCTGAGTCAAGAAACCTCTGTGTAGGACTCTAAAGAATCGTCAATACGCCGGCAGTAGGTGATGATCAAATCAAACACCTACAAGCTGCAAGCGGTCAGCTAAACGTAACAGCTACCCAGGTATTGAGCGCTCAGAAGATCAACAAGCAAGCCTGTACATTCTCCTGTGGATCCAAACAGTAACACTCCCGTACAGTCCGGTCTCGTCGTCTGATATGTCGCATATCTCGCCTAGGGGTGGTAAACGTCAGACCCCAGTAGCTCGATAAGTCGTGTCGATATGAGGTCTATAACAGTTCGAGAAACTACTGATAACACTTACCAGTAAATCTCAGCAACCCTGGCCAGGGATTTCCGGTTATAGCCAATCGAACACAGCACAACATCAACTCCCTATACCGGGAGAGACGAATCCCCTCCTATCGCTCATTGCCTCCATGTGATTCGGGACTGTACCCAAAAGCCACCTTTTTGCACGCCCTCTTGGACGTGGTATGATGGAAATCAAAGCACAGTGGGAACCACACAAGACTCTATGACGATCTCGGGTCAACAGACTACTCTGTACCAGTGTCACCGGAGAACTGCCATCTGACGTATGGTATAATACCATCTGGGAGTTCTCGGCGAGTCCGTCCAGTGTACCCAGTCTCCACTGAGCACCCGTACACCATCCTTGATGTCAAACACCGATGGATATGGGATCATCCATCGCCCATCATATGGGTCAAGATGCGTATACGCTAGTCTACACTGGTGCATCGATGCCCTGTCTCGATACACCCACGACTAGGAACATTTATAGGATGTACTCGCCAACTACCGTGGCCCCCCTAGTATGATCTCATCATAGTCCCAGTAGTCGAGTACATATCCTAAGGGCTTTATCAACATGTAATATAGAGACAATCAGAGTACATGTTAAGATAAAGTACAACCAGATAGCATACTATCATGTCGAGCAAGAAAGTCTTCCCTATATATGTCCTAGCATCCACTACAATATACATCGTATGTACAGTAATGGCCTCTAGGGCATACATATAACTAACAGTTTTCTGCCTCATGAAACTTATCACCCGTTCTCAGTTCTCTACCTATCTGTAGCCCATGTAACAGATTACATATGCGGGATCCTGATCCGGTATCTCATACCCAGGACGTAAAGGATATTGAGAAACAGTTCTGTGTAAAGAACACACCCGAAGATGATGCATCAGTATGCACTTTCTTCGTTTGGGTGGCACGGGAAATCTGGTATTCCCCAATTTCCTGCTCTGTCTTATAACAATTATAAGTTGGAGCGGGACCAACGTTCCCCAGCTCAGTATAATAAGCGGGTTCGGTCAATATATCCGTTTTATTATCTTGATTAAGGCGTGATATGGTCGCTACCTGGAGAGGGAGAGAGAAGAAAACACTCAGCGTATGCTCTTGCAAGATTGGATTGGTTATATAATATATCTAATCAGGATGTCTCCCACTGTTTTAATCAAATCTTCCTTCAAACCCTAAAAGGAAAGACTAGCCGGGATTAATTACGCGCTACAAGTTCGCCAATCTTTCAGCCAGGCCAGTGTCGGTACTTTGAGGGAGGTCCCCCGTGCTTTCGCACGAACCTAATTACAGTAAACCTCGTTTTTCCAGAGGCGTAACCCCGTTAACACCTTTCTAGACACCTACTTGATCGGCTAATTGTAATGTGTAAAACTCTCCCAGGAGTAACTCTTACTCGCAGTGGGTATCGGGATCCAACTATCTTATAGAAGGTATGCAATCTCATTGCAAATTTCAACACTTGAAATTCCCAATAATATTTTACCCCTAGCGTCCTATGACCTTGACGAAAGCCAAACTCTCATTGTCCGCTAGTCAAGTTCAACCCGTACATTTCTTGATTGAATTAAACCCACCCGCACGACCCTTGACGCATGCCAAACAACGCCGTACGAATACCCTAATCCAATCGCATCATATGCATAAGCAGATAAATACTAGTTAGCTACCGCACACTACGCCTTGACGAATGCCAAACTACCGTAGCACGAATACTAACTAGTACTTATCTGAAATGACGGAGGGCTACGACGGGTTTTTCAGAAAACCTTTTGCGTAATGAACTTGATATCGTTGTAGAATCGAGTGATTTTAAAATGGAATGTTTTTGATGCCTTTCTAGTTTAGCTAAAGGGGTCACTCCCGGTGAAGGGATCGTCGGCCCTTTCCTCATCGAATAAGGTGCAGGATATATCATATATACCGCTGTGCAAAGCAAGAACTATAGAAGCAATCAAAAGACAGACCGAATTTGTAGCATCTGCCAGCTATTGCTAAAGGAGTCACTCCCGGTGAAGGGATCTCGGTCCTTTCCTTATCGAATAAGGTGCTGGATGTTCTACAAGGAACACCGCTATACAAAGCAAGAACTGTAGCTACCAGTTTTATAAACAAGTTTCTACAACATCTTAGGTTTCTTTTAATTCATTAATCTCATTAATGAAGTCTCATTTTAATTATGCTTCATAAGCATCATATTTGAAACGAAATCTGCAATATAACATATATCTCATATATATAATATAAACATTCGTCTCAGGCAGTAATATGATCTCATCACAGAACATTGCAGCAGAAGAACATATATGAAATATTGGATATACTAGGACGTCCGTGTTTTCAATACGAGCCTGTATAAAACACGGATTCCACGGTCGCGATGAATAGCCAAACCCACATCCCTAGACCCCTACGAGAGCGGCAAGTAACACTGCCAATTCTAGGGTTAGGAGACCCGGTCTCGACTCCTCGGGATGGTCTCCCACTGGACCCAAGAACCCGGTTACTTATGCTCCCCGCCTTGGGTCTACCTAATGCGGAAAAGTAAATAATATACAATGGTGACATCTTCCGCTACCTGGAAGTGCCCCAATAAAAGAATATTACATACAAATGAATTTTACATGAATGAAAAAGAAAAACTCTCATCTCACATAAAACCCCCGGCTATTCAAAAGCGACGATCCAATATAACATATCACAGCAACACATAATATCTCATATCATCAACGTAAGCAAGTATGCGTATCCCGATTGTCGTTGATGTATAGCAACGAAGCCAGCGATACACCACATACTACGCTTACGGTCACAGAAAAGAAAGTGTAAAACTACAACAGTTGGAATCCGCAACTTCCTTAGACATCGCATGCCTAACCAAATGAATTCCTTAGACATCGCATGCCTAACAATTATAAACCCCGCATTTTAGTCTCATTTATCGAAAACTCTTTTCAATACCAAGTCGGCCAATTCAACAAGATTCCCGACGTCTTGATCGAATGCTCGTCGCAAACTTTAGTAGACGGCCGCACCCCTGATACCGTCGACGAAGTGCACCAAGGCGGAACACCGCTACCGGGAGCACCCGAACGGATGCTTTCGGCGACGGGGTTCTCCTACGGTCACTTGGTCGGGGCTATGGAGTGAGGTTGTCTATTAAGTTTACCCGGCGAGTATCCGCGTACGCTACGTAATTGCGACGGACTTTTGATCACATCAAAATTCCGTAGCAACCGATCATCTGAGACTAAACTGCTATGTTTATAATATTCAAATTAGTTATCTCATAACTACCTGTGGATTCCAAATATTGTATCACATTCCAGATAAATAGAAAAAGTTAAACTTTCCGATCGAATCATCAAGCACCCAAGATTTCCCCAATATATTTCAACACTTGAAATCAATTTAAAAACGTCCATCACATGCCACAGTACCAATGGTCCAGCCGTAGAAGGGTCTAGCCAACGCCTCACATGTGGCACGCCGTACTGCCCCAAACCCTAAGGTTCAAAGGGCAGTTCAAGACGGTCACATAATCGAGTTAAGGTTTGTTGTCTTCTAGAGGGTCCATCGAGTTACTTGCACGACTTAGAACATTCTTAAACACGAGGAAAAATCCAACTTTTGAAAAAATTTCCGACAGGGGAAAAAGTGAGTTATTGATATCCGTTCGAACATTTTAACAGTTTCTAAAAGTTATCCGGAAAACCACATAGACAAAATTTGATACCCCGATCGAAACACCGAATCCCCAAAACAACTCCAGAAAATTCAACTCTTGAAAAAATATTGAAAATTCCCAGAAAACCCAGAAAATTAAAATAGGAATTACTGTGCAACAATTGGGAGGTGACGTCATCACCTTGCCGCGGAACCGCCGCAGAAACAGGGCTTCTGCCGCGGTTCCGCGCTCTGTTGGATGAATTGTTCGCCTGAGTTTGCACAGTAATTCTTATAATTATTTATTGAATTTATTGGGCATTTTTAATATGGAAAAATCCACGATTTAAAATCCGGACAGAGAGCATGCTAGTTTTGGGTTTTCGGGTTCGTTCGGACTTCAAATTCCGTCTAGACTTCGCCTAAAGCTCTAGCTTGGCTCTGATACCACTATAGGGTTGCTAGGCACGCACACAAGGGTCTACGAGGCATCAACCATGCCCGAATAAAAATTTAGCCGTGCCGAACGACCCGAATACGGAACTTTAAACTAGAGATTAGGCGATAACTTGCATGCTAAACACTTTAACACTAAGTGAGAGGGATTACAACCTTTGTAGATCCGGTCCTTCACTTCATATGCTCCGTGTTGTGGTCCCTTCGCTGCGATCATCGGGATCCGGACTCTCGAGAGGTTCCACGAAGAGAAAGACGCAAGCTTTGCTTCCGATCTTCGATACTATGATGATCTACCTCGAAGTTTCTTTAACACAAGCTAACACTCATGAAATGATGTGAACACCCTCATCTAAATGGCAAGGGAAGATGAGGATGATGAAGTAGGAATTTTGCTCTATTTATTTATCTTTTTCTCACTATTATTCATCACCTTTGAAAAACTAGCAAGCTTTTCCATGGAAGAATGAAGGAGGAAGAAGAAGATCAATCCATTTGTGATGAATAGGAAATAATAATATGATAGATAAAGCAACCATGGTTCACTTAACCTTTGTAGAGAATTGACTAGGGTAAGGGTTTTTGGGTAATTAAAAGAATGAGTCATGAACAAATATCTTTCACAAAACAAAACAAATCCTTCTAGAAACTTCTAGAAAGATTAACCCTGATCCGAACCCTAATCAAGTTTAAACTCCACTAAACGAGTTGCATTAGTTATCATATCATGTTACAATATTATATATCACATATATAATATTTACCGTAACAAAATAAAATAATACAATTAACATATATCGCATATATATCAATTTATTACCCGAGTGAGAAAAAGAATCTTTTAGTGAGCAAATATTAGTTAATGCAATTTAATATATCACATATATTATTATACATTAAATTATCGAATCAACACTTGATCCGACAATCCGGCTATATCGCATATAATCGGCTAATATTTATCCGTACCGATTCATCGAATCAACACTTGATCCGATGACCCGGCTGATATCAAATATCGCGAGAATATAATACGGTATCACATATCGCATTATCCTCGGTCCCGCACATATCACATATGTGCTCCTACTCCGTTTTGCCTGAGTCAAGAAACCTCTGTGTTGGACTCTAAAGAATCGTCAATACGCCGGCAGTAGGTGATGATCATATCAAACACCCACAAGCTGCAAGCGGTCAGCTAAACGTAACAGCTACCCAGGTATTGAGCGCTCAGAAGATCAACAAGCAAGCCTGTACTTTCTCCTGTGGATCCAAACAGTAACACTCCCGTACAGTCCGGTCTCGTCGTCTGATATGTCGCATATCTCGCCTAGGGGTGGTAAACGTCAGACCCCAGTAGCTCGATAAGTCGTGTCGATATGAGGTCTATAACAGTTCGAGAAACTACTGATAACACTTACCAGTAAATCTCAGCAACCCTGGCCAGGGATTTCCGGTTATAGCCAATCGAACACAGCACAACATCAACTCCCTATACCGGGAGAGACGAATCCCCTCCTATCGCTCATTGCCTCCATGTGATTCGGGACTGTACCCAAAAGCCACCTTTTTGCACGCCCTCTTGGACGTGGTATGATGGAAATCAAAGCACAGTGGGAACCACACAAGACTCTATGACGATCTCGGGTCAACAGACTACTCTGTACCAGTGTCACCGGAGAACTGCCATCTGACGTATGGTATAATACCATCTGGGAGTTCTCGGCGAGTCCGTCCAGTGTACCCAGTCTCCACTGAGCACCCGTACACCATCCTTGATGTCAAACACCGATGGATATGGGATCATCCATCGCCCATTATATGGGTCAAGATGCGTATACGCTAGTCTACTCTGGTGCATTGATGCCCTGTCTCGATACACCCTCGACTAGGAACAGTTATAGGATGTACTCGCCGACTACCGTGGCCCCACTAGTATGATCTCATCATAGTCCCAGTAGTCGAGTACATATCCTAAGGGCTTTATCAACACGTAACATAGAGACAATCAGAGTACATGTTAAGATAAAGTACAACCAGATAGCATACTATCATGTCGAGGAAGAAAGTCCTCCCTTTATATGTCCTAGCATCCACTACAATATACATCGTATGTACAGTAATGGCCTCTAGGGCATACATATTACTAACATTGCATAGTGGTATATATGATATACCCTGCACCTTATTCGATGAGGAAAGGGTCGACGATCCCTTCACCGGGAGTGACCCCTTTAGCAAAACTAGAAAAGCCTCAAAAACACTCCATTTAAAATCACTCGATTCTACAACGATATAAAGTTCATTATGCAAAGGGTTTTCTTAAAAACCTGTCGTAGCCCTCCGTCATTTCAGATAAGTAATAGTTAGTATTCCTGCTGTGTTTGTTGACTCAGTCAAGGCGTAGTGTGCGGTAGCTGATTAGTACTTATCTGCAAAGCATATGATGCGATTGGATTAGGGTAGTCGTGCGGCCTTGTTGACTCAGTCAAGGGTCGTGCGGGTGGGTTTAATTCAATCGGGAAATGACGGGTTGTACTTTACTTGCGGTCTATGGTTTGTTGACTCGATCAAGGTCGTAGATCGCTTGGGCCAAAATATTATTGGGAATTTCACGTGTTGAAATTTGCAATAAGATTGCATACCTTCTATGAGATAGTTGGATCCCGATACCTGCTGCGAGTAAGAGTTACTCCTGGGAGAGTTTTACACATTACAATTAGCCGATCAAGTAGGTGTCTAGAAAGGTGTTAACGGGGTTACGCCTCTGGGAAAACGACGTTTACTTTAATTAGGTTCGTGCGAAAGCAGGGGGGACCTCCCTCAAAGTACCGACACTGGCCTGGCTGAAAGATTGGCGAACTTGTAGCGTGTAATTAATCCCGGCTAGTCTTTCCTTTTAGTGTTTGAAGGAAGATTTGATTAAAACAGTGGGAGACATCCTGATTAGATATATTAGATAACCAATCTAATCTTGCAAGAGCATAAGCTGAGTGTTTTCTTCTCTCTCTCCCCAGGTAGCGACCATATCACGCCTTAATCAAGATAATAATATGGATATATTGACCGAACCCGCTTTTTATACTGAGCTGGGGAACGTTGGTCCCGCTCCAACTTATAATTGTTATAAGACAGAGCAGGAAATTGGAGATTACCAGAATTCCCGTGCCGCCCAAACGAAGAAAGTGCATGCTGATGCATCATCTTCGGTTGTGTTCATTACAGAGAACTGTTTCTCAGTATCCTTTACGTCCTGGGTATGAGATACCGGATCAGGATCCCGCATATGAAATCTGTTACATGGGCTATAGATAGGTAGAGAACTGAGAACGGGTGATAAGTTTCATGAGACAGAAAACGGTGCAAGTGTTGTAGCCAAGTCTGTTGGTCACTATCAACCTGTATTACCAGAATACATTGATTCTGAACAAATGTTATTAGATACCGAACCTGATATACAACATCATATATTTTTCTTTATTAGTAAAGAAGGATATAATTTTGTATTGTTGGATAATGTTTTGAACATTTCATATATCAAGAGTTGATCGGTTCAGGCACGTTATCTAAAATCATAGACGTTCTAAATCAAACTACAGTTCTTAGTATACAGAACACACACAAGAGGAAGAGTTCAGAAATGAACGGATCCTTCTTGAGGTATTGTAGACTAGGTCATATCAATGTGACCCGACTAGCTGAACTTACATATAGATGCATATTTAAATTAGTTTGAATTTACATCTTGTGAAACTTGCCGGTCATGTCACAGAGAGAAGATGACCATAGCTCCGTTTATTGGAAACAGAGAAAGAGTTAGTGAACTCTTGGGATTGATACATGCTGATGTATGAAGGTCCCATGTCTACACATGCCAGGACCGGTTCTTTATACTTCATTATATTCTCTGATGATCTCTCAAGATTCATACATATGTTCCTGTTAAAACACAAGTCCGAACCTTTTGAGATATTCACAGAATATAAGTTAGAAGTAGAGAACCAAAAATGGGTATAAGTATTATGTCCTTTGATGAGATCAAGGAGGAGAATACTTGAGCACGGAATTTCTGGACTATTCTGAAGGAGAATGAGATTCTCTCTCAGCATTACTCCTCCGTATACACCACAGCACGTCGGTGTATCGGGGCGGACCAAAAATACCCTATGTGATATGGTGTGCTCTATGATGAGTACTACTGAGTTTCCTATTTCCTTTTGAGAGTTATGCACTTGAGAAGCAGCATACCTATTGAACAGGGTTCAAATCAAATCAGTTGCCTACCACTTCATATGTGATATGGAAAGGGAAGAGCCCATATCTTAAGTTTGTTAAGTATTGGGGTTGTCCGGCCTATGTCTAAAAAGCAAAATCCGGATAAGCTCGAGGCAAAGTCGGTTCTGTGGAAGTTTGTTGGATATCCCAAGCATTCGCAAGGGAATATCTTCTACCAAACCGAGGAACAAAAGATGTTTTGTTTTTCAGCATGCTGTTAGTGTATATGGCCTACAGGCCATTACTGTATCATACTAGCTTGTATATTACTTAATGGAAGCTTGGGATATTCACAGTTGTATAGACAATCTTGCTCAAAATGGTAGTATGCTACTTGGTTTGTCTCTACTTCAATATGTGCATGTATTTCTTTTAGCATATCGCTTATATACATATTAGTAGAGCCCTTAGGATCTTTTGCTTGATTACCAGCGTTGTGATGGCACTCACACTCGTGCGGGCTGGGTAATCCATAAGCACATCCTTATACAGGTCTCTAGTCGTAGGACTATCGAGACAGGGCATCGATACTCCCGAGTAAACTAGCGTATGCGCTTCTCATCCCAGCGGGGGAGACGGTCTGTCCCACAGCCGTCAGTACGTCGTACTTGAGATAGTATGCGGGTGCTCATTAGGTTACGAGTACACTGGACAGGACTCGTCGGGAACTGTTGGTTGGTATTATACCTATCGTCAGTTATCAGTTCCCAGGTGACATGAGTACAGCTTAGTCCGCCGACTTGACACTGTCACTTCGCCTTGAGTGTGTTCCCACTGTACTTAGATTACTACCCTACCACGGCTCAAAGGAGTCGTGCAAACATGTAGTAGTTGGGTGCAGTCCCGAAGCACTTGGAGGCAGTGACGGTTAGACATGATTCGTTTCTCCCGGTATTGGGGGTTGACATCGCGCTGTGTCTAGGAGAGCCATTACACAAGTAGTCCCTAGCCACGGCAAGCGACATATACTGGTAGATTTCCAGTGTTATCTCAGGGTGTTCTGAGCTACACTCCGACACGACTTGTACCGCTATTAGGGGACTGACGTTCACCGCCCCCCTAGGCCTGCCATGCGATGTATCAGACGAACAGACCAGACTGTACGAAGATTGTCACATACAGGCTCAGTAGGAGTTTGGATGGATTTACCTCATCGGCCTTCTTATCGACATCTGCCTGGGGACCGTTACGTACAGCTAGAGCCGCTTGCGGTCTGTGGTTAAACCCACTGCCAGCGTAGTGTCGAGTCTTTAGAGTCCCAAACAGAGAGTTTCCCTGCATTGAGTGAAACGTGTAGAGGCCGTATGGTTTTACGGCAGGGCTTCGATCACTTACGTGCACTTGTGTGCGTATGCTGTTCGGGCAGGCAATACTAGTAGGCTTTGGTTTAAGCCAGATCCTAGTATTGCACAGATGGATTTGATTTGTCTTCTATGCATTCGCATTCTACGGAATGCGGATGCGGGTGTGTATGCACAGTTTTGAGGAGCGATGAAGGAGGAGGTGCCCCATTAGGGTTTTGGCAGTTGGTTCGGCCAAAACCGTAATGTGGCACACTCATTAGGGTTTTGACAATTCGTTTGGTCAAAACCGTTATGAGCCGGAGACATTGTTTACTAATCCTTTTGGTGATAGATTAGTGATGGCTAATTGCATTGACCATTTGACCACTTAGACCTCTCTTGACTTTGTTGACCCGTTGACCGTGTTGACCATTGACCTTCAAGAGAGATCTACACTCTTCTTTCATTTTCTTTTTAATTCTTGAGTTATGATAATGGTCAATTCAATGTGCCATCAACTTTATCATGATAGGATTAGTAATGATTATTTTAGTGTATTAGTGCAACCATGGTTCATTTTTTTTGGGTTAATCTTTTCATTATTCTCTTCTCATTCTCTCTCTTGAAGTGAGAAGAAAAAGAAAAGCTCCATGGTTGCTAAGTTTCTCCTTCTTCTTCCTTTTCTTGATCTCATCTTTTGATCTCATGTGTTGAGAGAAAAAGATCCCACAAAGACAAACACATCCATACATCTCCTCTACACATCCTAGGGCTTCTTGACTAGCAATCTCTTTACCCTAGTTGCCTCGGCTCGAGGTGGAGCTCGGTGTACATCTCTCGGGTGGATCGTCTTCGTCTCAAGAAGGCCGCGGAGGTGCCCAAGGTCCGGATCGACGCTTAGAGCTTGGATGGACGAGCGGGACAGCGGAATGAAGACCCGAAGGACCGGTTCCGTGAGGTATACTTTCTACAGCATAGTAGTTAAAACCTATAGTAGTTTACTAGTTTCTAGTTTAGCCAAGATCCTAGCTTTTTAGTCCATGTTGCCTTGAGCCAAAATTATTGTTTTTCGCCGTTTCCGCCTCCCCGTAAGAACCGGGGTGAGCAACGTGGACTTACAGTGGTATTGTTGGAGATAGTGCCCTCAGAGTCAATTATTAGGTCACAGGTACGTTATTGCAATGATTGATGGAGGACCTATCCCGGTAGGACAGTCTTACTCGAGATGATAGTTTGCTATCTGGTTTACCTTTATCATCGTGTACTGTTTTAGGTGACCTGACAAGTTGCTATTACACGTTGATAGAGTCCCTAGGATTCTTGCTTGACCACCAGCAGTATGAGGGCGATCATATAAGTGGGAGCTGGGGTCTATAAGCATATCCTTAAATGGTCCCTAGTCGTGTGAGTTTCGAGATAGGGCATCGATACTCCAGAGTAGACTAGTGTATACAGTCGAGACCCCGACGAGGGGCGGTGGCCGGTCTCACAAGCCACTGGTGTCAGTTGGATCACCTGAGATGTATACAGGTGCTCATTGGGTTATGAGTACACCGGACAGGACTCGCCGGGAACATGCTAGTTGGTCATATACCAGACGTCAGATGGCAGTTCCCTGGTGACATGTGTGCAGGTTAGTTCATCGACCTGGGGATCGTCATTTGTCTCGTGTGAGTTCCCACTGTACTTTGATTACTACCCTACCACGGCTCAAAGGAGTCGTGCAAACAGGTTTTAGTTGGGTACAGTCCCGAGCCACATGGAGGCAGTGAGCGTATCTTCAGGGGTTCGTCTCTCCCGGTATTGGGGGTGAGGTCGTGCTGTGTCTAGGAGAGCCATTACACGAAGTCCTTGGCCAAGGCAAGGAGATTTACTGGTAGGTATTCCAGTAGTATCTCAGGGTGTTCTGGGCTACACTTCGACACGACTTGTACCGCTTTTGGGGGTCTGACTTTTACCAACCCCCTAGGCCCGCCATGCGATGCTCATAGACGAACGGACCGGACTGTACGGATATTGTCACTGACAGGCTCAGTAGGGTTGTCGGGCTAAGTTCGCTCACAGACGTCCCTTTTAGTCAATACCTGGTAGCCCGTTACGTATTGGCTTATACCTCTGACGTGCTAGTGGTTAAATCCACAACCAAAGTGTTGACGAGTCTTTAGAGTCCCCCACATTCTGTTACTCAGCTTTCGGGCGAAAAGTTGTAGAGGCCGTATGGAGATATGGCAAGGTCCGATCAGATACGTGCGGTATTGCACGGATCAGGATCGAACAGTTTGTACTATAGGCCGTATGGTTATATGGCAGGGTTCGATCAGATACGTGCGTTATTGCACGGATCAGGATCGAACAGATATTACTAGCTGGTTTTGGTATAAGCCAGATTCTAGTATAGTACAGTGGAGATTTTGTCTCATTGCATTTTATATTTCGGTCGAAATACAGATGCGGGTGTGTATGCACAGTATCGGGGTTTTTCCTGTAATTTATTACGGGACCAGTTTTATGGAGTTGCCAGTTTGCTTTCCGTTTCGGCCGATTTCCATTGTTCCGTTCATTGGCCGAAGATTGGTGGAGGAGGGCTTATTTGCATTGTTGCAAATAAGCATTTTGTGGAGGGGGTCTTTGCTTATATTTGTATCATGATGGTTTTCATGATAAGCACCATCACTTGACTTTTTCTTCTCATGATGGCTTGACTTTTTGAAGCCATCATGCATGAGATGATGGTTGCCTTGGAGTGTTGGATTTGTTGTGATCATTCACTTTTGCATGATAGCCTTCTCTCTCTCTCACTTGTATGAATGAGATGGTCTCTCATTTTTCCTTGACTCACTATCTCACTCTCTCCATTTTTTTCCTCACTTGCATGGCCGGCCACATTGGTGGTGGCTGTCCAAAATTTTGAGGGGGTATTTTTGGTTCATTTCATGCTCCAAAATACCCCTAAGTTCCTCCACATTTTTCTTGTTTCATCCCTCCACCAAATGGCACCTCCATGAATCCCAAATGAGACATGTAATCCACACTACATTCTACAGCAAACCTTGGGCACGTCGACTAGCCAGCTTCGTGCCCGAGTTGCCTCGGCATTGAGGTGGGAGCCCGTAAAAGAAGTAGGCGATGTGGTGCACTTCCGGCGACGAGGAGGAGACGGGACATTCTGCAGGAGATCGGGACGACGACGAGAAGACCGGAGGACTCGGATCTGTCGGTATATCTCTCTTCCCTTTCTTGTAGATAGCTAGATCTAGTTTAATGGCACGATCCGGGGTTTAGTGCGCGGTGGTGCCGGTTTGCTAAGTCAAGTAAAATTAAAGTTTATCACCGCTTCCGCATTTGGCCGTCGGATTGACGGCCGGGGCGCCGCCGTGCACTTACAGTGGTATCAGAGCCTCGCCATTAACTTAGTCTAGCTTTGTGTAATGTGTTTGCATTTCCGATCGATCAAAAAGTTCCAAAACTGCATTTTAGTTCGCATCAGTTTCTGTTGAAAATTTTTGGTCTCGAAAAATTTTTCAGGTTGTAAAATATTGATGTACTGGAAAATCTAAGAGCTCTGTAAAAATTCGATGAAGTGAATCCACAGTTGGAGCGCGGAACCGCCGCAAATACCCCCTTCCCGCCGCTGTTCCGCCGCACACTGTAGGGATCCCTGCACCAATTTTTTACAGAGGCTTTCTGGGCTTAAAATATGGGTTTTGGAATATTAATTTTGGGCCCATAATTTCTGTGAGTGCTACAGTATTGTTTGGGGGCCCACTTGTTAAAGTTTGATCGATCGGATATTTTAAACAAAATTTTCACAGTATTTACATTATATCTGCGACCGTGAATGTCACTCGATCGGTAAATCCGGTCTAACTGCTGTAGCCCGGTTAGACGGATTTGCGAACGTGACTTTCACGTTGATGTTTTGTTTTTGCTGTGATGTTGCGGATCGGTCGTGGGGGATAGCCTGGATGCAATACTAGTACAGTTGTGATTGCATTATGTACATTTGATATTGCGGGGCGAGCGTCCGACATGTGGACTGCCGTCACTGCCTGATTGTATTATTATTTTGGGGCACGGCCAGGTTGCGGTCGTTGTACCCGGTGTATGTATATTTTACTTTCTGTACTAGGATTACCCCACGGAAGGGTGCACGGATAGCCGGGTCCTAGAGGGCAACAAGCCCGCATCTCATGGCATTGAGACGGAGGGGGCTTCACTCTAGGATTGGCGGGCTATTCGCCGCACTCGTAGGGGGTACAGGTTGACCCAGGAGGGGTGCCCAAGTTGCCGGATTCCGTGAAGTGCTGGGTGGTCCATTCACGGTACTGAAAGGGGCTGCCTCGCTTCAGGTTTTGGCGGGTGACTTGCCGCGCCCGTAGGGGTCTAGGATTTCATTGCACAGGCTATCCACATGACCAGGGGAACGTCGGGTTTCAGTAGTGGCTCTGTGAAACCCGGGGATCCCAGATATCTGTATTGTTTCTGTGATGCTGTACATTTTCTATGATGTTGCATTTCTTTTCACGCCTTGAGCGAAATATAATATATTGGTATATATATTAGTAGATGTTGTATATGTTTTACATCCGCGCTAGTCCAGTCCCCGCTCTGTCGTTAGTTAGCTAACCTAACGGGTAATGACGGGACCCAGTGGCGAATGCGGATGGCATATACGTACATCAGTATATTTTCGTTCTTTGTGGTGTGATCAATTGATGGGACTACATTGATTCGGATCAATGCAAGTTAAAAACAAACCTAATCTGATGTTGTTGGAACACTTTTCAAAAAGCTGTTATTGCAAGGACGTTCACTTTTGTTTTGCATCGTGGTATTCAGTTGGAATATCCTGCTCCTCAGTCGATGAGGCAAGGGCCGAGATCCCTTCACCGGGAGTGACCCCTTGGACAAAAAGTTTGCGTCAGGGCAATGACTTCACTATAGCCGATTACTTTTGCTTTGCATCGCGGTATTCATTTGGAATATCCTGCACCCCATTCTACGGGGAAAGAGCCGAGATCCCTTCACCGAGAGTGACCTCTTTAGCAACGATTTTCGTCACTATATTTTTAAAAGCTATCCGTTCCTTCGACGATATCAAGTTCTTTACGTTAAAGGTTTTCGCCAGAAACCATTCGTAGCCCTCCATCATTTCAGTTAAATATTCGGTAGTATTCAAGCTATGTATTTTGACCTCACGCCAAGGCATAGTGATTGGTAGCTGCCGGGTATTTATCTGTTGCATAGATAGATGCGTTGGTTTGGGACAGTCGTACTACTATTTTGGCCTACGTCAAGGGTATGTACGGGTGGATTCAAATTAACCTGGATAATGATGGGTAGAACTTGACATGTGACTTATGATATTTTGACCTCACGCCAAGGTCATAAGAGCATGGGGCAGAAATCACATCGGGAGTTTCAAAAGAACTGAAACCTGCCAGATATGCGCATACCTTCTGGAGTGTGATACCGTGAGCGGATTCCGTCACGTTATCATGCGATGATAGTTGGATCCCGATTCCCACTGATGAGTTGGTTTACTCCTCGGGTGATCCCGACTAATTCTTCTTTCTGGTTTGGAGGAGAATTTGAGGTACAGTGGGAGGTTTCCAGATTAGATTAATTTGTAACCATTCTGATCTAGGTTAGAGTGCACGCTGAGTGTTTCTTTTCTCTCTCTCTTTGGCAACGACCATTGACCCGACCCTAAGACTATGACTCAGTGACCAAATTAACCGAACCTTCTTAAACACTGGCTCTTGGATTGTCAGAGTTGCAAACCTCATTGCCACTCCTACTTTTACCCTTTTCTCCAGGACACCCCGTATTACTACGAACGTCCACTTCCATTGGACAAAACCATCGTATGGTTAGATACGAACTCGAAAGAATTTATTCGAGGATGGTTTCAGGTTCTGGAGAAAACGGATAGGACTATTCAGTTGTCTTTTCTTTTCACCCTCTCTCAGGTTGCGAGTACTCCTTGGTTTAGGGGTAGTACACCTGTTACGCAAATTGGATAGTCTTCTTCCAAACCTTAGGCTGGTGCCGACCGGTAGGGAATGAAGAAAACCAATTAGCATAACGATGGTGTGCAGAAGGTATTAAGTTAAGACAAAGCAAGGGATTAGTAAGAGGGCAAAGTAAATTGCAATAGATATTCATGACCAAACCAGGTATTTCTTCGCCAATCCTAAAATCACCTTTGAATTTCTCCAGGACACTCCGTATCACTACGAAGATCCACAGTTTATTGGATACTCCATCGTATGGTTATATACGAACTCGAAAGGAACATGTTCCAGTTCGGGGATGGATTCTGGTCCAGGAGAAATAGGAATAAGGTTTATTCGGTTGTCTTTTATCTTCACCCTCTCTCATTGCGAGTGTTCCTAGGATTGGGACAGTACACCCATTATGCTTATTGGATAGTCTTCTTCCAAACCATAGGCTGGTGCCGAACGGTAGGGAAGGAAGAAAACCATTTGGCCTAAAGGGGTGTGCAGAAGGTAATGACTAAAGACATATGAAGGGATTTGGAGAGGTGGCAAAGAACTATACGGTTACAGTCGTGAATCTGGAAGAGGCATTACTAGGAATACCGGAATACCCCATCGAAACATTTCAATGTTTCAGTTTCACTGTGTAATGTTAAAAGAAAACTGATTTCCCGATTAGACACTTGCTCCAGGGTATGTATTTACCAGGTATGATTCTCACATCTGTATGGTTTTACAGATGATGAGTGGGAGTAGGTTATTGGGAATTGGGTGATCATCCTCATTATATCGGGATTCGTTGTAATCGGTGATATTTGAGGAAATCACCTGGGCTGTTTGCCGGTCGGCAAATATTTGGTTTTGAATATCCGCTTTTATGCACCAATTTCAAATTGATATATCTGTACGTCTATTTTCATAGAGTGAGATATACCTTTCTGAAATTATGTCTATGACATTTACCTATATCAGTGGATGGTTAGGTAAGGAGCATTAAACAGCGGTGTAATTCTTCTTGACCATAAGTACAGTTTTCAACCTACGACACACAGTGAATGAGTTATCAGACTCAAGTGACTTGTACAGAGTATTGTATGTTGTCCAGGGTCCATCAAGACAGAGGGGTTGGTCCTCGTACTATATTCGGTTTACTTATGACTTCTCTAGTTTTTAGACAGGTGTTTCGTGGAAACACAGGGTCCGAATTTTGAGAAGTTATAGGTATTTGAATAGAGTAGAGAACCAGGTGTAGCAAGTATCAGGATTCTTCAAAGCAATCGAAGATGTAGACACTTGTGCATGGTATTCAGTTGATAGTAATGGTTAAGAGAACTTGCTTCTCTTTCAGGTTACTCAAAATAGGAAGCATTCCTAAGTTGAGTAACGCTGATCGGCCTCTTTCCATTTAGTTAACATGCACTGAAGACAGCTGCATGATTTGAATCTGGTTCAATTAAATCAGTGCCTCTGGTTCCATATTGGATATAGAACAGTTCATATCTTAACGATGTTAAGGTACGGGGAGTTGTCCGGCTTATGATTAAAACCAGACTCTGGATAACTCAAGGCACGTTTCTGTAATGGCTGTTTGTGGGTTGACCCAGGCTATGACGAGGGTTGACTTTCTACCATCTGGAAGAACAATAGCGATATTGTTCTACACTCGCCACAGTTTTATTAAAAATGGATTTTTTCAGAAAACAGTAGTGGGAGTATGGTAGAACTGGAAGTGATTCCAGAACCGCAAACGATTACTGAAGATTTGATAAGGAACCTAAAGATTCAATCTGGATTGACATTCCATTGGCCACTCCGCAGATACGGTGGGTAACTTCAGGCACCCGAGAGGTACTACGGTAGCCTCAAGGACGGTGACAGGGAAGTTCTAGTTTACCCACAATTACCATTGCTGTTGTTCCAGGCTACGAGACCCGGCGGGAGGATGAGTATAGCGTCGTTCTAAACTAGTTTTAGAAGTGTACGTCTATATGACTCTGCCAGAGGGTTGTCGTAGTCAGTGGGAGCAGCGGAAGCATTGGTGGACAGGTAGCTTATGTCTATTTATAGACTAAAGCAGATGTAGCGGAGATAGATCATCTATTTCTGACGTGACAGTCATGGGTTTGACTTCATCAGAATAGGGGATGGATCTGTTGAGAAGGTAGTAGGGTGTGATATCCTGGTATTTGGATAACATACACAGATTAGGAAAGGAAACTCCTATACTACAATCGGTTATACTTTGGTCGTCACACAGTGGTTTCTCCACAAAGGAAATGGATTTTATATCAGACATACTGGTTACTAGATCTATGGTTTTAGATCTAGATTTGGGTGGTTTCCCAATCAGGGTACTTGACAGCATTCTAAGAGTATTTAGAATGGACGACTCCTGGCATGGTAGTGTACCTGCAGGTAATGGAGTCACCCTCTCTAAAGGTGTCTTACAGACTAAAGGAGAGAGGGACGTGCATGATTGGCAGATCACTTGCTCAGGCAATTGAGTCAATCATGAGATGTCAAGTACCACACCAGATGTTGTTCTTGCACTAGATGCAATAAGTTGATATTGACCTGATCCTGGAGAAACAGTCGGAAGCAGTTTTAGAACATAAGTGGATGTTCTAGGGATATGATAACAACAGCCTCATGTGGGAGACAGTTATCATTCCAGGCTTCCAAGGTGACATGGACGACAAGGAGGTTGTCAGAGCTATAGTTTTCCCTCTGACGAGGGGCAGTATTTTGGACAGGTGATCCAAGGCAATACTGAGGGTGGCATGGCGCAGGATACTGATTAAGTTCAGTTGACGATACAGTCTAAGAAGTTTGGATTTGGAGTTCATTTATGAGCTATGTCCCATCAGACATCCAGACACATTCTAAGACAGGTATTGCTCATTTCGGGAGATGGGTTTCTCCGCGAACTTGAGATATAGAGAGACATAGAAAGAAACATCTAGGCGGATCCACTCACTGAGGCTATTCCTCGAACGCAATAGTTTCGCAAACGAGCTTTGTGAGACTGACTAGTAGAGGAGTTGGGTGTTCGGTATCACACGGGCTGTGAGTATGCGACATCGCAATAATCAGCCTTGAGTGCAAGTGGGAGATTGTTGGAGATAGTGCCCTCAGAGTTAGGTCACAGGTACGTGATTGCAATGATTGATGGAGGACCTATCCCGGTAGGACAGTCTTACTCGAGATGATAGTTTGCTATCTGGTTTACCTTTATCATCGTGTACTGTTTTAGGTGACCTGACAAGTTGCTATTACACGTTGATAGAGTCCCTAGGATTCTTGCTTGACCACCAGCAGTATGAGGGCGATCATATAAGTGGGAGCTGGGGTCTATAAGCATATCCTTAAATGGTCCCTAGTCGTGTGAGTTTCGAGACAGGGCATCGATACTCCAGAGTAGACTAGTGTATACAGTCGAGACCCCGACGAGGGGCGGTGGCCGGTCTCACAAGCCACTGGTGTCAGTTGGATCACCTGAGATGTATACAGGTGCTCATTGGGTTATGAGTACACCGGACAGGACTCGCCGGGAACATGCTAGTTGGTCATATACCAGACGTCAGATGGCAGTTCCCTGGTGACATGTGTGCAGGTTAGTTCATCGACCTGGGGATCGTCATTTGTCTCGTGTGAGTTCCCACTGTACTTTGATTACTACCCTACCACGGCTCAAAGGAGTCGTGCAAACAGGTTTTAGTTGGGTACAGTCCCGAGCCACATGGAGGCAGTGAGCGTATCTTCAGGGGTTCGTCTCTCCCGGTATTGGGGGTGAGGTCGTGCTGTGTCTAGGAGAGCCATTACACGAAGTCCTTGGCCAAGGCAAGGAGATTTACTGGTAGGTATTCCAGTAGTATCTCAGGGTGTTCTGGGCTACACTTCGACACGACTTGTACCGCTTTTGGGGGTCTGACTTTTACCAACCCCCTAGGCCCGCCATGCGATGCTCATAGACGAACGGACCGGACTGTACGGATATTGTCACTGACAGGCTCAGTAGGGTTGTCGGGCTGAGTTCGCTCACAGACGTCCCTTTTAGTCAATACCTGGTAGCCCGTTACGTATTGGCTTATACCTCTGACGTGCTAGTGGTTAAATCCACAACCAAAGTGTTGACGAGTCTTTAGAGTCCCCCACATTCTGTTACTCAGCTTTCGGGCGAAAAGTTGTAGAGGCCGTATGGAGATATGGCAAGGTCCGATCAGATACGTGCGGTATTGCACGGATCAGGATCGAACAGTTTGTACTATAGGCCGTATGGTTATATGGCAGGGTTCGATCAGATACGTGCGGTATTGCACGGATCAGGATCGAACAGATATTACTAGCTGGTTTTGGTATAAGCCGGATTCTAGTATAGTACAGTGGAGATTTTGTCTCATTGCATTTTATATTTCGGTCGAAATACAGATGCGGGTGTGTATGCACAGTATCGGGGTTTTTCCTGTAATTTATTACGGGACCAGTTTTATGGAGTTGCCAGTTTGCTTTCCGTTTCGGCCGATTTCCATTGTTCCGTTCATTGGCCGAAGATTGGTGGAGGAGGGCTTATTTGCATTGTTGCAAATAAGCATTTTGTGGAGGGGGTCTTTGCTTATATTTGTATCATGATGGTTTTCATGATAAGCACCATCACTTGACTTTTTCTTCTCATGATGGCTTGACTTTTTGAAGCCATCATGCATGAGATGATGGTTGCCTTGGAGTGTTGGATTTGTTGTGATCATTCACTTTTGCATGATAGCCTTCTCTCTCTCTCACTTGTATGAATGAGATGGTCTCTCATTTTTCCTTGACTCACTATCTCACTCTCTCCATTTTTTTCCTCACTTGCATGGCCGGCCACATTGGTGGTGGCTGTCCAAAATTTTGAGGGGGTATTTTTGGTTCATTTCATGCTCCAAAATACCCCTAAGTTCCTCCACATTTTTCTTGTTTCATCCCTCCACCAAATGGCACCTCCATGAATCCCAAATGAGACATGTAATCCACACTACATTCTACAGCAAACCTTGGGCACGTCGACTAGCCAGCTTCGTGCCCGAGTTGCCTCGGCATTGAGGTGGGAGCCCGTAAAAGAAGTAGGCGATGTGGTGCACTTCCGGCGACGAGGAGGAGACGGGACATTCCGCAGGAGATCGGGACGACGACGAGAAGACCGGAGGACTCGGATCTGTCGGTATATCTCTCTTCCCTTTCTTGTAGATAGCTAGATCTAGTTTAATGGCACGATCCGGGGTTTAGTGCGCGGTGGTGCCGGTTTGCTAAGTCAAGTAAAATTAAAGTTTATCACCGCTTCCGCATTTGGCCGTCGGATTGACGGCCGGGGCGCCGCCGTGCACTTACAGGTATCAGAGCCTAGCTAAACATAAACTAGTAAGTTAGCAAAGTTTTTAGAATATCGATCGAAAAAAAGTCGCAAAATACATCCGACAGAAACCAAGTTTCTGTCGAATTTTTATACTGCTCTAAAATTTTTTTAACATACATGAAAATTCGACTCAGGGTTTTTTTAAACCACAGAAGAAAACCGGTCCATTGAACCGACCAAACCGCCGCGGGTCCGCGGCAAGAACATGCTTCTTGCCGCGGTTCCGCGGCCGATTTGACTCGGTCGTGGACCGGGTTTCTTGCAGTGTTTTTATTTGGCTGTTTTGGGATTTTTAAGACATGTTTTTTCCACCCAGAATTTCCAGAGAGAAAACTGACTTTTGGGGTGGTTATAAACCCGTATTTTGATCGATATTCCGTACTCTTTGGCTAATCAATATTTTCTGTGATGTGATATATGTATTGAACGTCCGCTAATCGCTATACGTCGATTAGTGGGGGTTATACATATCTGTGATCTGTAATGTTGATGGTTTGTGTATATGAACTCGGTGGATTGTCGCGGATGAATAGCCGGGAATGGGTGTGAGATGAGAGTTTCTTTTTCTTTCATTCATTGTAAAATTTGTAAATTGATGTAATATTATTTGTTTGGCCGCACAACCGGGTCGGGGTTGTAGCCGTCATTGTATAATTTCTTTTTACTATTTTTGCTCCTAGAATAGACCCAAGGTGGGGTGCACAAACTACCGGGTATCTCGAAGTGCCGAGTGGCCTACTCACGGTGTTGAGGGAGGTTGCTTCGCTTCGGGTACTTGGCGGGTAGTTTGCCGCACCCGTAGGGGTCTAGGGTGGGGTTTGGCTATTCATCGCGACCGTGTAATCCGTCTTTCGTTGCAGGCTCGAACGAATCGCGGATTCCTAGTATATCCAAAGTGTTCATCTGTGATCTGTAATGGCTATCATTGCTATATATCTATATATGATATCTATTTAGGCGTTGCCTATGTTTTTCAGCCGCGCTAGCCCAGCCCCCGCTCTGTCGTTAGTTAAGTAACCTAACGGGTGATGACGGGGCCCCGTGGCGAATGTGAATGGCATAAGCGTACGTCATATTTTGGTTGTTTTCTGCAATGGTAGGATTAAATGATGGGAAGCAATATAAGAACTAATGCAAGAAAAATAAACCAAGTAAAAGTCGTTGGAACACTTTCAAAACCACTCGGTTCTTTTCAAAAACCAGCTTTTTAAACGCGGAGCTTGAACCACTCCTTTTAAAAGCTATCTCGTTCCATCGATTATATCAAGTTCACTACGTTCACGGTTTCGCCAAAACCATTCGTAGCCCACCGTCATTTCGGTTAGATATTCAGTAGTATTCAAGCTATGTATTTTGACCTTCGCCAAGGCATAGTGATTGGTAGCTGCTGAATATTTATCTGTAGCATAGATAGATGCGTTGGTTTGGGATAGTCTTACTACTATTTTGGCCTTCGTCAAGGGTATGTACGGGTGGGTTCAAATTAACCTGGATAATGACGGGTAGAACTTGACATGTGACTTATGATATATTGGCCTTCGTCAAGGTCATAAGAGCATGGGGCAAAAATCCACATCGGGAGTTTCAAAAGTACTGAAACTTACTAGCGCTGCATACCATTTGGAGTGTGATGATTCTGGTAGGATTCCTTCAGTTTTGTCACGCGATGATATTTGGCTCCCGATCCTACTGTATGTATATGCTACTCCTCGGGAACTTTCTCACTTAACGATCAATGCTATAAACCAAGTAGGTGTCTAGAAAGGTGTTAGCGGGGCTATGCCCACAGGAAAAAGTGGTTACTTAATTAAGGAACTTCGCGAAAGCGTTGGAAAACCTCCCTCGAAGTACCGACACTGGCCTGGCTGAACGGTTAAGCAAGTATTGTACGGTGAGATTGATTCTGACTAATTCTTCCTTTATCGTTTGAGGAGGGATTCGAGAGACAGTGGGAGCCATCCTGTTTAGATAAATTAAAAACCAATCTAAACTTGCAAGAGCATCATGCTGAGTGTTTTCTTCTCTCTCTCTTAATTGCAGCGACCCAGTGACTGCACCTAGGTTACATCTAGATAATAAAATGACTGAATCTGACTGTTATGACTGGCAAAGGTCTGTCCAGATGTCCATTTCCCATGACGAGCTGGGACACCTCTTGACTGATCCAACCCCTGCCGTCTCAGGTCCAGTTTCCCCTGTCACGGATATTGATATCCGTAGGACATCGGAAGAAGACTGTGCGAAAGCCAAGTGCCTCGTGTTAGCCTCTGTTGATGGTATTTACCAGAGGCAGCACGAGAAGATGGACTCAGTTTCTATCTTCCTCCATAACAAAGATTCATATGGAGAGCAATCTCGTATCGCAAGATATGAGACCTCGAACGAATTGCTTCCAACGAGGTTGGCTATCGGGTCATCTGTAGGGGGCAGCGTCCTTACAGAGACCAGCTCTTTCGAGCTCACGGACCTGAAGACCACGTTGAAGAACGAGTCAGATACTAACTTAGTTCAACAGTCTCTACCTACTACCCTGAAGGAAACTAGGGAAGTAGAAAGAAAGGGAAAGGCAGAAGTTTCGGGAATGGATGCAGTAAAAGAGGGATGTTCCCATTGTTACGGGAATGAACATGGGCCGAAGGATTGCAGGGCTTGCAAAGCCAGTAGCCAGAATTCGAAGCATGTTGTGGCTTCGGCTTCGGGTGTGTTTGTAATAGAGAACTGTATGTCAGTTAACCCTACTTCCTGGGTATTGGATACCGGATCAGGATCTCATATCTGTAATTCGTTACAGGCTCTGAGAAACCGTAGGGTTATCAGGAATGGTGATATGACTCTCAGGGTTGCTAACGGAATGAGCATGTATGCTGTATCCGTAGGGGAATATCATCTAGGACTGACAACTGGGCAGATATTGATTCTGCGTGACTGTTTTTATGTACCAGGTGCGACTTGTAACATCATATCTGTATCCTTACTTTCTAAGGAAGGATATGATTTTACTTTTGTAAGCGATGTAGTAAACATCCACCTAAATCAAGTACTGATTGGGTCAGGTACATTGAAATACGGAATATACGTTTTGAATCAAGCTCAGGTCTTCAGTGTCCAGAACACACTTAAAAGAAAGTCTCCGGAATTAAATCAGGCTTTCTTATGGCATTGTAGACTGGGTCACATTAATGAGACACGGTTGACAAAGTTACATAAAGAAGGATACTTGGATCCGTTCGAGTACCAGTCTTATGCCACTTGTGTTTCTTGTCTCATGGGAAAGATGACAAAGACTCCGTTCACTAGACATGGAGAAAGAGCGAGCGAGCTCTTGGGACTCATACACAGTGATGTATGTGGTCCAATGTCTACACATGTGTGAAGTGGTTATTCATACTTCATTACTTTCACAGATGATTTCTCTAGGTATGGGCATGTCTTCTTGATGAAGCACAAATCCGAGGCCTTTGAGAAATTTCAGGAATATAAGAATGAAGTTGAAAAACAAACAGGCAAAAGTATCAAGACACTGAGATCTGATCGTGGTGGTGAATACTTAAGTGCCGAGTTTCTGGGCTACTTAAAAGAGAATGGAATTCTCTCTCAGCTTACTCCTCCATACACACCACAACACAACGGTGTATCGGAAAGGCGGAATCGAACCCTATTGGATATAGTTCGTTCCATGATGAGTAAGGCTGAGTTACCGCGATCCTTCTGGGGTTATGCACTAGAATCAGCTGCATATCTTTTGAACAAGGTTCCCTCCAAGACTGTGCCTACCACACCATATCAGATGTGGTGTGGGAAGAAACCCTGTCTTAAGTATCTGAAGATATGGGGATGTCCAGCTTTTGTAAAAAAGCAGCATGCGGACAAGCTCGAGGTACGCTCAGTACTGTGTAAGTTTGTGGGATACCCAAAGAACTCCAGGGGGTATTTTTTCTATTACGCGGAGGAACAAAAGGTTTTTGTTTCTCGTCATGCCCACTTTCTGGAACATCAGTTTTTAGAAAAAGAAGCAAGTGGGAGCGTAGTAGAACTGGAAGAAATTCCAGAACCACAAGCTATTACCGAAAGCTTGGAAGAACCAGAAGTTTCAAGAGAACCGGACATCCTAGCGCCACTCCGCAGGAGTAATAGGCAGTCTCATCCGCCCGAGAGATACTACGGTTTTCTCATAGACGGGGATAGAGAGGATTGCACCATGGATTGTGGTGAGCCTATTAGCTTCCAGCAAGCCATTCAGAGCGGTGACTCGGTAAAATGGCTGGATGCAATGCGGGACGAGATGGAGTCTATGTACACCAACAAAGTTTGGACTTTGGACTTTGCTCCAGAAAGGGTAAAACCCGTAGTCTGCAAATGGATCTTCAGAAAGAAGATTGGTGTAGATGGGCTGGTTGAGACCTATAAAGCTAGACTTGTTGCAAATGGTTTTCGTCAAAGACCTGGTTTGGACTATGACGATACATTTTCTCCAGTAGCTATGCTGAAATCCATTCGGATCCTTCTTGCCATTGCTGCCTTCCACGATTATGAAATCTGGCAGATGGACGTAAAGACGGCTTTTCTAAATGGAAATTTGGAAGAGTGCGTCTATATGGATCAGCCGGAGGGATTCATTCAGAGTGGGAGCAGCGGTAGATTGTGCAAGTTGCTAAAGTCCATCTATGGACTTAAGCAGGCATCGCGGAGTTGGAACATCTGCTTTGATGATACTGTCAAAGAATTCGACTTTATCAAAAACCCAGATGAACCATGCATTTACAGTAAGATTGTAGGGAGAACTGTAGTATTCCTCATCTTGTACGTGGATGACATTCTCCTAATAAGAAATGATATTCCTATGCTACAGTCAGTCAAAGGATTCTTGTCGCAGAGGTTCTCCATGAAGGACCTGGGCGATGCCAACTACATTCTGGGGATCCAGATCTATCGTGATAGATCTAAGAGGATGTTGGGACTTTCACAGTCAAGGTACATCGCAACATACTGAAAAGATTCAGTATGGAAGATTCCAAGCGCGGTAATTTACCGGCTTGTCACGGGATCACCCTATCCAAAGAGATGTCTCCCAAGACTGATTTAGAGAGGGATCGCATGTCTATTATACCCTACGCTTCTGCGGTAGGCTCTATAATATATGCGATGTTATGTACCAGACCAGATGTAGCATACGCATTGAGCGTTGTAAGCCGGTATCAGTCGAACCCAGGGGAGAAACACTGGATAGCGGTAAAGAACATTCTCAAGTACCTCAGAAGGACTAAGGAGATGTTCTTGGTGTATGGCGGAAAAGACCTCCAGCTCGAGGCCTTTGCTGACTCCAGCTTCCAGAGTGACAAGGATGACTCCAAGTCCATGTCGGGTTATGTCTTTACCCTCAATGGAGGGGCGGTTTGCTGGAAGAGTTACAAGCAGGAGACCGTTGCAGACTCAACGATGGAAGCGGAGTACATAGCTGCTTGCGATGCCGCAAAGGAAGCTGTCTGGATGAAGAAGTTTCTCACGGAGCTTCAGGTGGTTCCTACCATTGTTGATCCAATACCGCTGTATTGCGACAACAACGGCGCTATAGCTTTAGCGAAGGAACCCATGTCCCATCAGAAGTCCAGGCACATTTTGAGACGGTACCACCTGATCAGGGAGATCGTAGATCGCCGGGAGATCGAGGTGAAGAGAGTAAATACGGAGAACAACACTGCAGATCCACTCACGAAGGCCCTACCCCAGACTCAGTTCGAGCGGCTGATCGAGATGATAGGTCTTCGATACGCCAGTACATGGCCTTAGTGCAAGTGGGAGATTGTTAGTGTATATGCCCTAGAGGCCATTACTGTATCATACTAGCTTGTATATTACTTAATGGAAGCTTGGGATATTCACAGTTGTATAGACAATCTTGCTCAAAATGGTAGTATGCTACTTGGTTTGTCTCTACTTCAATATGTGCATGTGTTTCTTTTAGCATATCGCTAATATACATATTAGTAGAGCCCTTAGGATCTTTGCTTGATTACCAGCATTGTGATGGCGCTCACACTCGTGGGGGCTGGGTAATCCATAAGCACATCCTTATACAGGTCCCTAGTCGTAGGGCTATCGAGACAGGGCATCGATACTCCGGAGTAGACTAGCGTATGCGCTTCTAATCCCAGCGGGGGAGACGGTCTGTCCCACAGCCGTAAGTACGTCGTACTTGAGATAGTATGCGGGTGCTCGTTAGGTTACGAGTACACTGGACAGGACTCGTCGGGAACTGTTGGTTGGTATTATAACTATCGTCAGTTATCAGTTCCCAGGTGACATGAGTACAGCTTAGTCCGCCGACTTGACACTGTCACTTCGCCTCGAGTGTGTTCCCACTGTACTTAGATTACTATCCTACCACGGCTCAAAGGAGTCGTGCAAACAAGTAGTAGTTGGGTGCAGTCCCGAAGCACTTTGAGGCAGTGACAGTTAGACAGGATTCGTCTCTCCCGGTATTGGGGGTTTACATCGCACTGTGTCTAGGAGAGCCATTACACAAGTAGTCCCTGGCCAGGGCAAGCGAGATATACTGGTAGGTTTCCAGTGTTATCTCAGGGTGTTCTGAGCTACACTCCGACACGACTTGTACCGCTATTAGGGGACTGACGTTCACCGCCCCCTAGGCCCGCCATGCGATGTATCAAACGAACAGATCGGACTGTACGGAGATTGTCACATACAGGCTCAGTAGGAGTTCAGATGGGTTTACCTCATCGGCCTTCTTATCGACATCTACCTGGGGACCGTTATGTACAGCTAGTGCCGCTTGTGGTCTGTGGTTAAACCCACTGCCAGCGTAGTGTCGAGTCTTTAGAGTCCCACACAGAGAGTTTCCCTGCATTGAGCGAAACGTGGTGAGGCCGTATGGTTTTACGGCAGGGCTTCGATCACTTACGTGCAGTTGTGTGTGTATGCTGTTCGGGCAGGCAATGCTAGTGGGCTTTGGTTTAAGCCAGATCCTAGTATTGCACAGATGGATTTGATTTGTCTTCTGTGCATTCGCATTCTACGGAATGCGGATGCGGGTGTGTATGCACATTTTTGAGGAGCGATGAAGGAGGAGGTGCCCCATTAGGGTTTTAGCAGTTGGTTCGGCCAAAACCGTAATGTGGCACACTCATTAGGGTTTTGACAATTCGTTTGGTCAAAACCGTTATGAGCCGGAGACATTGTTTACTAATCCTTTTGGTGATAGATTAGTGATGGCTAATTGCATTGACCATTTGACCACTTAGACCTCTCTTGACTTTGTTGACCCGTTGACCGTGCTGACCATTGACCTTCAAGAGAGATCTGCACTCTTCTTTCATTTTCTTTTTAATTCTTGAGTTATGATAATGGTCAATTCAATGTGCCATCAACTTTATCATGATAGGATTAGTAATGATGATTTTAGTGTATTATTGCAACCATGGTTCATTTTATTTGGGTTAATCTTTTCATTATTCTCTTCTCATTCTCTCTCTTGAAGTGAGAAGAAAAAGAAAAGCTCCATGGTTGCTAAGTTTCTCCTTCTTCTTCCTTCTCTTGATCTCATCTTTTGATCTCATGTGTTGAGAGAAAAAGATCCCACAAAGACAAACACATCCATACATCTCCTCTACACATCCTAGGGCTTCTTGACTAGCAATCTCTTTACCCTAGTTGCCTCGGCTCGAGGTGGAGCTCGGTGTACTTCTCTCGGGTGGATCGTCTTCGACTCAAGAAGGCCGCGGAGGTGCCCAAGGTCTGGATCGACACTTGGAGCTTGGATGGACGAGCGGGACAGCGGAATGAAGACCCGAAGGACCGGTTCCGTGAGGTAAACTTTCTACAGCATAGTTGTTAAAACCTCTAGTAGTTTACTAGTTTCTAGTTTATCCAAGATCCTTGCTTTTGAGTCCATGTTGCCTTGAGCCAAAATTATTGTTTTTCGCCGTTTCCGCCACCCCATAAGAACCGGGGTGAGCAACGTGGACTTACACATGCCACCTTTGTGAAAGGGAATTTCTTGTGAAGAAATTAGTGGTCATGAGGTAGAACTGGAAGGAGTTCCAGCTATACAAACTACAGCAGATGATTTGGTAGAACCAAAGGATTCAATAGTAACCAACGAACCTCAGCCTCTCCGTCGATCTAGTAAGGTTCCTCACCCACCTGAGAGTTACTTCGGTTTCTCTATGACAGTGGGAGCGAGGATTGCATCATGAGATGGTGACCCAACTTATTTCGAGCTGGCCATCAGGAGTGGGACTCTGTAAGAATGGCTGGATGCTTAGCGATCTGAGATGGATTCCTTATACACCAACAAAGTATGGACTTTTGGTGGCTTTATCTGAAGGGTTAAATCCCCATCAGGAGCGAGTATATCTTGAGAAGATTACTTGGTGTACATGGAAAGGTTGAGACTTTCAAAACTATGCTTAAGTCCATCCAGATCTTACTTGCCACGGCTTCATACCATGACTACGATATCTGGTGGTTGGGTGTCATGACTGCTTTTCTAAATGATGATTTGGAAGAGGGCGTCTATAAGTACACAGCCAGAGGGCTTCGTAGACAGTAGGAGCAGCGGAAACGTGTGCAAGATGTTTTATGTGATAAAACAGGCATCGCGGAGTTGGAACGTCTGTTTTGATGTGGAGGTCAAAGAGTTTGACTTCATCAAAATGGTAGATGAACCTTGTATATACAAAAAGGTAGTAGGGAGTATGGTGGTGATCCTCGTAGAGTACGTGGATGACATACTCTTGATAGGGAAGGAGTTTCCTATGCTATGCTCGGTTAATCTCTGCTTATCACAACGATTCTCCATATAAGATCAAAGTGATACCTCCTAAATCCTGGGTTTTTGGATCTATGAGATAGATCTAATTGGTGTAGGGTTGCTAGGCACGCGCACAAGGGTCTACGAGGATCAACCATGCCCGAATAAAAATTTAGCCGTGCCGAACAACCCGAATACGGAACTTTAAACTAGAGATTAGGCGAAAAACAACATGCTAAACAATTTAACACTAAGTGAGAGGGATCACAACCTTTGTAGATCCGGTCCTTCACTTCATATGCTCCGTGTTGTGGTCCCTTCGCTGCGATCATCGGGTTCCGGACTCTCGAGAGGTTCCACGAAGAGAAAGACGCAACCTTTGCTTCCGATCTTCGATACTAAGATGATCTACCTCGAAGTTTCTTTAACACAAGCTAACACTCATGAAATGATGTGAACACCCTCATCTAAATGGCAAGGGAAGATGAGGATGATGAAGTAGGATTTTTGCTCTATTTATTTATCTTTTTCTCACAATTATTCATCACCTTTGAAAAATCTAGTAAGCTTTTTCATGGAAGAATGAAGGAGGAAGAAGAAGCTTAATCATTTGTGATGAATAGAAAGAATAATATGATAGATTATGCAACCATGGTTCACTTAACCATTGTAGAGAATAGACTAGGGTTAGGGTTTGGGTTTGGTTAAAGCATGAGTCATGAACAAATATCTTTCACAAAACAAAATAAAACCTTCTAGAAACTTCTAGAAAGTTTAACCCTAATCCAAACCCTAATCATGTTTAAACTCCACTAAACAAGTTGCATTATTTATCATATCATGTTACAATATTATATATCACATATATAATATTTATCGTAACAAAATAAAATAATACAATTAACATATATCGCATATATATCAATGTATTACCCGAGTGAGAAAAAGAATCTTTTAGTGAGCAAATATTAGTTAATGCAATTTAATATATCACATATATTATTATACATTAAATTATCGAATCAACACTTGATCCGACAATCCGGCTATATCGCATATAACCGGCTAATATTTATCCGTACCGATTCATCGAATCAACACTTGATCCGATGACCCGGCTGATATCAAATATCGCAAGAATATAATACGGTATCACATATCGCATTATCCTCGGTCCCGCACATATCACATATGTGCTCCTACTCCGTTTTGCCTGAGTCAAGAAACCTCTGTGTAGGACTCTAAAGAATCGTCAATACGCCGGCAGTAGGTGATGATCATATCAAACACCCACAAGCTGCAAGCGGTCAGCTAAACGTAACAGCTACCCAGGTATTGAGCGCTCAGAAGATCAACAAGCAAGCCTGTAACTTCTCCTGTGAATCCAAACAGTAACACTCCCGTACAGTCCGGTCTCGTCGTCTGATATGTTGCATATCTCGCCTAGGGGTGGTAAACGTCAGACCCCAGTAGCTCGATAAGTCGTGTCGATATGAGGTCTATAACAGTTCGAGAAACTACTGATAACACTTACCAGTAAATCTCAGCAACCCTGGCCAGGGATTTCCGGTTATAGCCAATCGAACACAGCACAACATCAACTCCCTATACCGGGAGAGACGAATCCACTCCTATCGCTCATTGCCTCCATGTGATTCGGGACTGTACCCAAAAGCCACCTTTTTGCACGCCCTCTTGGACGTGGTATGATGGAAATCAAAGCACAGTGGGAATCACACAAGACTCTATGACGATCTCGGGTCAACAGACTACTCTATACCAGTGTCACCGGAGAACTGCCATCTGACGTATGGTATAATACCATCTGGGAGTTCTCGGCGAGTCCGTCCAGTGTACCCAGTCTCCACTGAGCACCCGTACACCATCCTTGATGTCAAACACCGATGGATATGGGATCATCCATCGCCCATCATATGGGTCAAGATGCGTATACGCTAGTCTACTCTGGTACATCGATGCCCTGTCTCGATACACCCTCGACTAGGAACAGTTATAGGATGTACTCGTCGACTACCGTGGCCCCACTAGTATGATCTCATCATAGTCCCAGTAGTCGAGTACATATCCTAAGGGCTTTATCAACATGTAATATAGAGACAATCAGAGTACATGTTAAGATAAAGTACAACCAGATAGCATACTATCATGTCGAGCAAGAAAGTCCTCCCTATATTTGTCCTAGCATCCACTACAATATACATCGTATGTACAGTAATGGCCTCTAGGGCATACATATAACTAACAATTGGATGTTGGGATACTCACTAGTTGTAGTGAGATGGTATCAATCGATCCTGGGGAGAATCACTGGAAAGGTTCCAGGGTGATAAGGACGACTGAATGTCTGTCGCAGGCATTGTCTTTACCCTCAGTTGAGGGACGATATGTTGGAAGAGTTCCAAACTAGATGCCGTGACTTACTAGACGATTAAAGCCAAGATACATCGTTACCAAAGATGCTACCAAAGAGGCAGCCTGGATATATAAATAAGTTCATGAGATGAACTTCGTTCCTACCATTGTATGACAATGGAGTTGTGGCTTTGGCCAAGGAACTACCGACCCATCAGAAATCCAGATATAATTCTTAGGGAATATCACCTGATCATGGAGGTGGTTGATCTCCGGGGAGATTGAGGTTAGGAGAGTAGACACAGAGGAAAACAGCGCGGATCCACTCACAAAGGCCTTTTTCCCAGTTGAGACTTTTATGGGATGGTTGAGTATGAGATACTTCAACCACAGCTAATTGTTGGGTATGCGATACCACAACAGATGGCCCTAGTGCAAGTGGGAGATTGTTAGTTATATGTATGCCCTAGAGGCCATTACTGTACATACGATGTATATTGTAATGGATGCTTGGACATATATAGGGAGGACTTTCTTGCTTGACATGATAGTATGCTGTCTGGTTGTACTTTATCTTAACATGTACTCTGATTGTCTCTATGTTACATGTTGATAAAGCCCTTAGGATATTTACTCGACTACTCGGATTATGATGAGATCATACTAGTGGGGCCACGGTAGTCGACGAGTACATCCTACAATTGTTCCTAGTCGAGGGTGTATCGAGACAGGGCATCGATGCACCAGAGTAGACTAGCGTATACGCATCTTGACCCATATGATGGGCGATGGATGATCCCATATCCATCGGTGTTTGACATCAAGGATGGTGTACGGGTGCTCAGTGGAGACTGGGTACACTGGACGGACTCGCCGAGAACTCCCAGATGGTATTATACCTCACGTCAGATGACAGTTCTCCGGTGACACTAGTACAGAGTAGTCTGTTGACCCGAGATCGTCATAGAGTCTTGTTTGATTCCCCCTGTGCTTTGATTTCCATCATACCACGTCCAAGAGGGCGTGCAAAAAGGTGGCTTTTGGGTACAGTCCCGAATCACATGGAGGCAATGAGCGATAGGAGGGGATTCGTCTCTCCCGGTATAGGGAGTTGATGTTGCCCTGTGTTCGATTGGCTATAACCAGAAATCCCTGGCCAGGGTTGCTGAGATTTACTGGTAAGTGTTATCAGTAGTTTCTCGAACTGTTATAGACCTCATATCGACACGACTTATCGAGCTACTGGTGTCTGACGTTTACCACCCCTAGGCGAGATATGCGACATATTAGACGACGAGACCGGACTGTATGGGAGTGTTACTTTTTGGATTCACAGGAGAATGTACATGCTTGCTTTTTGATCTTCTGAGCGCTCAATACATGGGTAGCTGTTACGTTTAGCTGACCGCTTGCAGCTTGTGGGTGTTTGATATGATCATCACCTACTGCCGGCGTATTGACGATTCTTTAGAGTCCTACACAGAGGTTTCTTAGCTCAGGAAAAACGGAGTAGGAGCACATATGTGATATGTGCGGGACCGAGGATAATGTGGTATATGATACCGTATTGGATTCTCGCGATATGATATATCGGCCGGGTATATGTGGTATAGCTGGGTCATCGTATTAGTCGGTTATTTGTGAAATAGCCGGATTATCGGATCAAGTGTTGATTCGATAATTTAATGTATAATAATATATATATGATATATTAAATTACATTAACTAATATTTGCTCACTAAAAGATTCATTTTCTCATGGGATAATACATTGATATATATGCGATATATGTTAATTGTATTATTATTTATTGTTACAAAATATATTGTATATGTGATATATAATATTGTAACATGTTAGGGTTACAAATTTAACATTGGATTAGGGTTTAAACTTGGTTAGGGTTTGGATTAGGGTTAGCTTTTGCATGAAGCTTCCATGAAGCTTCATGAAGCTTTGACTTTGTGGTTGATTGATATTTTTGTGAGATATTATGTTAACCCAATCCAAACCATTAACTCTAGTTAACCCTCTCATTATTAACCCTTGGTTAGATTTGTAACCACTACAATAATTCATTGTTCATCACAAAAGGAAATAAGTTATCATCTTCATTCTTCATCTTCATGCTTGAGTTCCTTCATGAAAAAGCTTTCTTTTGTGATGAAAGTGAGTGAGAAAAAGATAATAAGTGAGAGCAAAAATCCTACTTCATCATCCCCATCTATCCTTGCCATTTAGATGAGGGTGTTCACTTCATATTATGAGTGTTAGCTTGTGTTAATGAAACTTCTAGGTAGATCATCTTAGTATCGAAGATCGGAAGTAAAGGTTGCATCATTCTCTTCGTGAAGCCTCTCGAGAGTCCAGAACACGATGATAGCAGCGAAGGGACCTCAACACGGAGCTTAAGAAGTGAAGGACCGGATCTACAAAGGTTGTAATCCCACTCACTTAGTGTTAAAATGTTTAACATGCTAGTTATCGCCTAAACCCTAGTTTAAAGATCCGGCTTCGGATTGTTCGGCACGGCTAATTTTTAAATCGGGCATGGTTGATGCCTCGTAGAACCTTGTGAGCGTGCCTAGCAACCCAACAGACCAATATGATGGGCGATGGATGATCCCATATCCATCGGTGTTTGACATCAAGGATGGTGTACGGGTGCTCAGTAGAGACTGGGTACACTGGACGGACTCGCCGAGAACTCCCAGATGTTATTATACCTCACGTCAGATGGCAGTTCTCTGGTGACACTGGTACAGCTTAGTCTGTTGACCCGAGATCGTCATAGAGACTTGTGTGATTCCCACTGTGCTTTGATTTCCATCATACCACGTCCAAGAGGGCGTGCAAAAAGGTGGCTTTTGGGTACAGTCCCGAATCACATGGAGGCAATGAGCGATAGGAGGGGATTCGTCTCTCCCGGTATAGGGAGTTGATGTTGCTCTGTGTTTGATTGGCTATAACCGGAAATCCCTGGCCAGGGTTGCTGAGATTTACTGGTAAGTGTTATCAGTAGTTTCTCGAACTGTTATAGACCTCATATCGACACGACTTATCAAGCTACTGGGGTCTGACGTTTACCACCCCTAGGCAAGATATGCGACATATCAGACGACAAGACCGGACAGTACGAGAGTGTTACTGATTGGATTCACAGGAGAATGTAAAGGCTTGCTTGTTGATCTTCTGAGCGCTCAATACCTGGGTGGCTGTTACGTTTAGCTGATCGCTTGCAGCTTGTGGGTGTTTGATATGATCATCACCTACTGCCGGCGTATTGACGATTCTTTAGAGTCCTACACAGAGGTTTCTTGGCTCAGGCAAAACGGAGTAGGAGCACATATGTGATATGTGCGGGACCGAGGATAATGCGGTATATGATATCGTATTGGATTCTCGCGATATGATATATCGGCCGGGTATATGTGCTATAACCGGGTCATCGTATTAGTCGGTTATTTGCGATATAGCCGGATTGTCGGATCAAGTGTTGATTCGGTAATTTAATGTATAATAATATATATGATATATTAAATTACATTAACTAATATTAGCTCACTAAAAGATTCATTTTCTCACAGGATAACACATTGATATATATGCGATATATGTTAATTGTATTATTTTCTATTGTTACAAAATATATTGTATATGTGATATATAATATTGTAACATGTTAGGATTACAAATTTAACAATGGTTTAGGGTTTAAACTTGGTTAGGGTTTGGATTAGGGTTAGCTTTTGCATGAAGCTTCATGAAGCTTTGGCTTTGTGGTTGCTTGATATTTTTGTGAGATATTATGTTAACCCAATCCAAACCATTAACTCTAGTTAACTCTCTACAAGGGTTAACTCTTTCATGCTTAACCCTTGGTTAGATTTGTAACCACTACAAAAATTCATTGTTCATCACAAAAGAATTAAGTTATCATCTTCATTCTTCTTCTTCTTCCTTGTGTTCCTTCATGAAAAAGCTTTCTTTTGTGATGAAAGTGAGTGAGAAAAAGATTATAATTGAGAGCAAAAATCCTACTTCATCATCCTCATCTATCCTTGCCATTTAGATGAGGGTGTTCACTTCATATTATGAGTTTTAGCTTGTGTTAACGAAACTTCAAGGTAGATCATCTTTGTATCGAAGATCGGAAGCAAGACTGCATCTTTCTCTTCGTGAAACCTCTCGAGAGTCCAGAACACGATGATCGCAGCGAAGGGACCTCAACACGGAGCTTAAGAAGTGAAGGACCGGATCTACAAAGGTTGTAATCCCCCTCACTTAGTGTTAAAGAGTTTAACATGCTTGTTTTCGCCTAAACCCTAGTTTAAAGATCCGGCTTCGGGTTGTTCGGCACGGCTAAAATTTTATCGGGCATGGTTGATGCCTCGTAGACCCTCGTGCGCGTGCCTAGCATCCCTACAGTGGTATCAGAGCCTTGCTAGAGCTTTAGGAAAAGTCTGAGCGAAGTTTAAAGTCTGATCGAAACACGAAACCTCGATGTTTACCCTTCTCTGTACATTTTTCAAAACTGTGGTTTTTTATGAATTAAAAATGCTCAGAAAAACAAGCAGGAAAAACTAAGAATTACTGTGAAGTACGGACACTTAATTCGCTGATTTGACCGTGGAACCGCGGCCACACCAAGGGTTTGGCGGCGGTTCCGCGGCCAAAATTTCGAATTAGTCCCTGGAATTTCTTGTATTTATTCTTAGGTCCTTTCTTCAAAACGGCGGAACGCACCTATTAAACAAAGGATATATATATACGTATATAGTTATTTTCCTGTGAAAAACGTACGCCACTGTGCAGTGTTACGCGCATCGCACAGTGACTTAAAAAGATTTGGCATGCATCTACATCAGCTATTCACATGTATAGATTGGATGTCTACATGTATAGTTCTGATTTATATCATATTGATTTTGTATTGGACTTGACATTCGTGTCTTTACCATGACTCCGATGATCGCGGGATGCTTGATGGAGTGCTGCTTTTGAGTTATCTGCTCAGTACTCATGCGCATGCTTTGCGCTATGATGTTTTAGGTATAGATGATTTCGGAGCCCCGATGACTTGGAATTTGTATTGTAATATTTTAGTATTTGGGGGTTTAAATTTAAATTTGGGGACCGAATTTCTTTAAGGGGGGTAGATTGTAACGTCTTCAAAATAATAAAATATGATTTTTGGGAAATTTTATAATTTAATATTATTTTAATGAATATTTTAATATTCAGGTATAATTAAATACAAATAAATGGGGAAAAATTATGTAAAATTCTAAAATAAGGTATTTTATCGAATTATGCCATTTTATCACGACCCGAAAGAGCACGTGACTGGCCCTTGAACCATATGAAGTTTATAGGACCCCATCTGATCCAAGTAAGCCAAAAGCCCAGCAATCTAAAACCATTTAAAAAGTAAATAAGGGAAACTAGTTTTGAAAAGTAAAGAAATCATGTTTCGAAAATCAAGTTTTTAAATAACTAAGCCGAATGTGTATTTTTAAAATGTGTAACCTTTCCTGAAAATTTCGGCAGAGTTTCCTTTGTAAAAACTGGCCCCGAACGGGGTACAACAAGAATAATATAAGAAATGAAAAAAGGCATCCCCAAGCGGGAGCTAGCTCTTCGTCAATCGACGGTCACAACCACGCAAGCAATAATAATATACAACGCCAAAGGGCGAGGATCAAAACCCAAAAAGAAACTCAAAACAGCCAGAAAACCGTAATACTACAAGCGCGACTCTAAGGTCGAAATAATACAACACTGTTTTCTGAGTCTGAAACAATATACAAGTTTTGGTTGATGGAAATTCTAGATACAATGAATAATACATGAACAATGGCGGTTCTGATACAAAAGAACCCACCTACCAACGCAAGTCACCCATATGGAAGAAGTGTGCCAGAAATGCCGCTATAGAATCTGTACGGCAAAAACCTGCAAGGACTGTGGCACAACGGGGGTGAGTTGCTAACTCGTGAATAGAAAATATCTACAAGCAGAGATCGAATGCATGACCCAACCTAGGTCAATACGATCAGATATACATATAAACCTCAATATGAATAAGTCTGAAACATGCTAAACTGGTAATGTAATCTCTATACATGAGTGTAATGCCAAGTGCTCGTGCCAGTGCCTCAGGTAATAGCATATCATAAATGTGAGGTACAATCAATGAAATCAATCTGCATGTACGTGGATCCCGTCCACTCGTCACCCAATGACAATAACCATCATGCATGTAAATATCATCAGCATATGCATGGAAATATGAGGATATAAACCATCTGTGTCCCTCGCGACACGTCAAAATCATGGAACCGGAGTGCCCAGCATCGGCACTCGAAAACATCATGAAAACTGTGCCCAGCATCGGCACGTAAATCCTCATATATCGGGCTCCGTCAGTCCGGATCGGCCCACGGGCTCTGTCTGCGGTATCGGCCCCGGCAGTACGCCATATCCATCTATCGACTCCGGTCGGTATCCTCCGGATAACCGCCAGGTCCAACAAAATCACCGATAGGTACTCGCCACCCTGCCAGGCTCATCGTCTACTCCACGAAAAACATTTCTTGCCCCGGGGAACCATACCGGGTCCACCATGTACCCGCAATCGGCCTCATCCGCCTCCTCGAATCGGGTTTCACATGTCGCTCTCAGCACCGAGAAAACACATGGTGGACGCACTGAAATATCATATCACGGGTAACCGGGTTTTTAAAACAATTACATATCCTCTTTGAAACACCCACGGTTCCCAAAATCAGAAATATCATGGAAACAGCATATCTCAATGCGTATAATCAGAAAGCAGCATGTATGCGACATATAGCAGAAAGGTAAGAGTATCAATATGTCATGCAAGGGTCAAATCCTGAATGCAACAGTACTACAGTGTAGTGACATGGCAATTATCGATGATGAAGTGTGTGAGCCGGCAAACAAGTGTACGTGGAACATACGGATCATCGATAATGGTGCCGGTGTCCTAGCAGCATGACTGAAATATATCAACAATATAAGCGATGCAATGCAAACAGCATGAATGTGCGGAATCGAGTAGTCAACGCAACAGTAGAGAACCTGCCTCAATAGATATATCATGCAACCTTGCCTTTTGAAAATAAGACGAATCAGGGCTTTTGGTAAAATAAGGGCTACGGTGTTTTAAGAAAAGATGCGCCTTTTGAAAATATCCGTATAAACCCTTTTGCCTATCTTTAAAATATCCCTGCTTCGTTAGTTTTGAAATAGGTATGACTCGGGTCTAGTCTAACGCCTACTATGCGAACTACGAACCCACAGTCAACTCAATAGAGAGGGGTATGGAAACCACCTAAATCTGAGTCGATATCACAATATCTCATCACATGACAGGTATCACTACCATCATATCACATCTCCAATACGAACTCTGTCATGTCGCCAAATCTCACGGCCTCAATCGAATCTCATCGACTCATCTCAATCCCACGTATCATCCTCAAATCTCGTATATGAACACATAGTCCCATACCCATGTGTAGATATACACACCATCATATGCGCACAGATATATGAAAGTATGTATGCAAGTATGTGTGTGTGTGTGAGTGTGGGTGCAACCACTACTCTAGGGTTTCGCACTACTCAACCAATACATCCTTATCACCAATAATCCATTATTACCATCAATAACCCTAAACAACACATAATAAATATATGTGCGTATACGTATTCGTATACATCTCCACGGACTGCGGGGGTGCTATACGCCATCCACCCGACTTCTCCCCGTAGATATAATCTACTCACCTTGCTTCTCATGTGTCGGTGCCGATGTCGCCATCTTCATTTCTTTGCCTCAACATCTCGTAGGGTACCTACAAGTATATCACAATGCTAAGCACATGAAAATCAAATCGGAAACCAAAATAGCACACACTACCCGCATAGGTAAAAACCTATCGACTCGCATGTAAACACGATCAATATCCACTTGTCGTTGACGTCCAAACGCCACCCGACAGGAATGAATCACCAAATACCAAAATCCATGCTAAATCAAGTCGTAAACCATGCACCAACATAGGAAAATCAACCCAGATTTCATCCTAGATGGAATCAGTCAAAACTAGACATACCCAGGGTCAAGAATAGAGGAAATAGGGCCCATGCACGAAATTCGAGACATTTCCCTCCTGCTCTGGCCGCAAATTGCTGCCAGAATGGAAAAATTGGCGGCCTGGAAAAGGAGTTGGGGGCTAGGGTTTGGTGTGGTGGTTCATTGGTGCCTGCACATCTCATTGTCAACTCAGTTTTATTTTTGGGGTCTCGGGGTGATAGCAGATTCCACAAAACACTTCCAGATTTACTGTTTTCCCCGATATCGATTCCGTAATTCCGTATTCTGGTTTCAAGTTCAGGTTTGGGTCCAAATTAGCATCACACAAGGGGTTCTAAGGTCACCACGATCCTCAATTTCATCTTTAAATTCAGTTTTACCCTAAACCCTAACTTGAATTCTCCAAAGTCCACAAACAACACAATATCGATATGAAACTAGAATAGATGCACAAGTAATGAGATACTACTCTAATAGGTGCAGAAATTACCTCCTTTGGCAACTCAAGAAAATTCTTGAGTTGCTCAAAGTCCTCCAAATCCAATCTTGCTAGGTTCAATGTGTAGCTAGTGAGCTTGGGAGTAAGTTTTGTGAAGTGGGAATGGGGTTTTGGCTTGGATTTCATGGTAGATCTATGAAGGGAAGGGAAGGGAAATGAGAGGGATGGCAGCAGCAGCAGCAACAAGGGGAGAGGGGAGAGAAAATGAGAAGGGAATGATGGGGGGGGCATGGGTCAAAAGAGGTTAAGGTTGACTTGTCCCTTTCTCTCTCTCATCATGAAACCTTTTCTTTTCTTTTCTTCACTAAACTCTTCTCACTTGTATAGTAGACCCAAAAGAAAGCCATGGCAAAAGAAATGTAACACAAGTGTAACAAGTGTGGAAAATGATATGTGCACATTTTTGCACAAAAAGCTAAAAATCCAATTAGCGATTCTTAATCGCGATTAGCACTAAATTAGCATATAACTAATCTTAAAAACTTTAAAATGGCATAATTCCATAAAATACCTTATTTTAGAATTTTCCATAATTTTTCCCCATTTATTTGTGTTTAATTATACCAGAATATTATAATATTCATTAAAATAATATTAAATTATAAAATTTCCCAAAAATCATATTTTATTATTTTGAAAACGTTACAGTCCTTTCTTGGCAATGTTTTCTGGGAATATTTTAATTCCACTCAAGTGTTGAGTTTTCTAGAGTTGTATTAGGGACTTAATGATTCGATCGGATAATTTAACTTTGTTTAGTCTTTCCGGATAATTTTAGAAACTGTTAAAAAATTCGACCGGATATCAATAACTCGCTTTTTCCCCTGTCGGAAAATTTTCAAAAGTTGGATTTTTTCTCGAGTTTGAAACTTTCGTAAAGTCATGCAAGTAATGCGGTGGACCCTCTAGAAGACAACAAACCTTAACTCGATTATGTGACCGTCTTGAACTGCCTTTTGAACCTTAGGGTTTGGGGCAGTACGGCGTGCCACATGTGAGGCGTTGGCTTGACCCTTCTACGGCTGGACCATTGGTACTGTGGCATGTGATGGATATTTTTGAACTCCGCTCAAGTGTTGAGCTATTTGGGAAATCTTGGGTGTTTGTTTATTCGATCGGAAAGTTTGACATTGTCTATTTATCTGGAATGTGATACAATATTTGGAATCCACATGTAGTTATGAGATAACTAATTTGAATGTTATAAATCTTGCAGTTCAGTCTCAGATGATCGGTTGCCACGGAATTTTGATGTGATCAAAAGTCCGTCGCAATCACGTAGCGTACGTGGATACTCGCCGGGTAAACTTAATAGATAGCCATGCCCCAAAGCCCCGACCAAGTGACTGTAGGAGAACCCCGTCGCCAAAAGCATCCGTTCGGGTGCTCACGGCAGCGGTGTAGGTCTACGTTAGCGCCCCGGCCGTCTACAGACGCCAAATGCGGAACAAAAACTTTTAAACTGGCGCTATCGTATACTTTAACCCGGATCTGCCATTATTGCTAAACTAACAAACTGTAAAGAGTGTAGGAATGTTATACCGAACGATCCGAGTCCTTCGTTCTTCAACCATCATCCCACGCTCCGTTGCGGCTGCTCCGATCTCGTCGATCTCCGATGTCCTCGTCGAAGTGGCACCACATGATCGGTTCTTTAAACGGGCTCCCGCCTCTGACTCGAGGCAACTCGATCGTCAAGTTTGCTAAAAGAGACGACCAAGATTGATGTAGAGAATGAGTAGATGACTTTGTCTCACTTCGTCCAAATCCGTGGACGATCGGTTAATGAAGTTGCCGTGGAAATCGGGTGATGGAATGAAATGAACTGTAAAATTCCATACACCCCGAATGCTATCATAATCTTTTCTAACCGAAATGAAACATCAAGTGAGAGATGGAGAGTGAGGAGAGAGAGAGGGCAAGCCATATATAGCAAGAGGGAGGTGACCGTAGGAGGGGGGGTGACCACAAGAAAGCTTCTCACTTCAAAAATATCTTAAGCAATCCAAAACCATTGATAACAAAGCATGAATCACTAATAACACCTCATCAAGCATTAATGAACCATTAAATGCAACCAATGAAAACTTAACACAATTTAATCCTAGTCACCTCATCTAGAACCTTCTAGAAGAATCCACACTCATCTCAAGAAAAGACAAATCCGTCTTTAACCGAATGTTAAAAGACGGCTGATAGAAAACTGGAAACTGGCAACTTCCAAAAGTGATCCTGAAACGAATTTCAGGACAACCCCGAAACTGTATAAATATACCCGCATTTGTATTACGACCGAATACAAATGCAACTGAGACAAAGATATTATACCTACTCAATATAATACTCGGATCCGGCTTAAACCAAAGCCGACCAGTATCATCTGTCCGAAAATCGACACGTGCGTAAACGCACGTGCATTTTCCGAACCCTGCCATAAAACCATACGGCCTCTACAACGTTTCGCCCGAACTTGGGAAACTGTCTGTGGGGGACTCTAATGACTCGTCAGCACCCTGGCAGTGGGTTTAACCACAAACCGTCAGCGGCACTAGCTATGCGTAACGGCTGCCCATGGACTGACCTCAAGGGTGGCCGATGTTGGAGATAGTGCCCTCATAGTCAATTATTGGATCGCAGGTACGTGATTGCAATGATTGCGGAGGACCTATCCCGGTATGGACAGTCTTACTCGAAATGATAGTATGCTATCTGGTTTGCCTTTATCAGTCGTGTACATGTTCAGGTGACTGATTGCATGTTACACTTTGATAGAGCCCTTAGGATTTTGCTTTACTACCAACAGTATGATGGCGATCATATACGTGAGAGTTGGGTAGTTTTTATGCATATCCTTAATTGTGGTCCCTAGTCGTGGGAGTTTCGAGACAGGGCATCGATACTCCGGAGTAGACTAGTGTGTACAGTCGAGACCCCGACGAGGGGCGGTGGCCGGTCTCACAAGCCACTGGTGTCAGTTGGATCACCTAAGATGTATACAGGTGCTCATTGGGTTATGAGTACACCGGACAGGACTCGCCGGGAATCTGCTAGTTAGTATTATATCTATCGTCAGATAGCAGTTCCCTGGTGACATGTGTACAGGTTAGTTCATCGACCTGAGGTCGTCATTTGTCTCGTGTGAGTTCCCACTGTGCTTTGATTTCTACCCTACCACGGCTCAAAGGAGTCGTGCAAACAGGTAGCTTTTGGGTATAGGCCCGAGCCATATGGAGGCACGTGAGCGGATCGGCAGGGGATTCGTCTCTCCCGGTATTGGGGGCGAGATCGTGCTGTGTCTAGGAGAGCCATTACACAAAGCCCACGGCCGTGGCAGGAGATTTACTGGTAGGTACTCCAGTAGTATCTCAGGGTGTTATTGGGCTTCACTCCGACACGACTTATACTGTTATTGGGGGTCTGACGTTGCTAGCCCCCTAGGCAGATATGCGATACTCATTGACGAACGGACCGGACTGTATATACATTGTCACTGTTAGGCTCAGTAGGGTTTTCGGAGGAGTTCGCTCATCGGTCTCCCTTGAGTTCGCTCCTCGGCCACCCTTGAGGTCAGTCCATGGGCAGCCGTTACGCATAGCTAGTGCCGCTGACGGTTTGTGGTTAAAACCACTGCCAGGGTGCTGACGAGTCATTAGAGTCCCCCACAGGCAGTTTCCCAAGTTCGGGCGAAACGTTGTAGAGGCCGTATGGTTTTATGGCAGGGTTCGGAAAATGCACGTGCGTTTACGCACGTGTCAATTTTCGGACAGATGATACTGGTCGGCTTTGGTTTAGGCCGCATCCGAGTATTATATTGAGTAGGTATAATATCTTTGTCTCAGTTGCATTTGTATTCGGTCGTAATACAAATGCGGGTATATTTATACAGTTTCGGGGTTGTCCTGAAATTCGTTTCAGGATCACTTTTGGAAGTTGCCAGTTTCCAGTTTTCTATCAGCCGTCTTTTAACATTCGGTTAAAGACGGATTTATCTTTTCTTCTGATATGAGTGAGTCATCATTCTAGAAGCTTCTAGAAGTGATGATGAGGCATATGACTCATTAGTGCATTAATGGTTTCATTAAAGGCATGATGAGGTGTTTAAGTGACTCATGGTTTTCATTAATGAGTTTTGTTTAGCTAAGGATATTTCTTCTTGATCTTTTGAGTGAGAAGCTTTCTTATAGTCACCCTTTGCTCCTACACTCACTCTCCTCCTTCATATATGAATGGAAGGCCTCCTCTCTCATTCATTCTCTCACTTGATAGTTTTTCATGGTTGGAAAAAAGATTATGATAGATTTGGGGTGTATGGAATCCACAACTCATTTCATTCCATCACCCAATTCCCTCGGCAACTTCAGTAACCGATCGTCCACGGATTTGGACGAAGTGAGACAAAGTCATCTACTCATTCTCTACATCATTCTTGGTCGTCTCTTTTAGCAAACTTGACGATCGAGTTGCCTCGAGTCAGAGGCGGGAGCCCGTTTAAAGAACCGATCATGTGGTGCCACCTCGACGAGGAGATCGGAGATCGACGAGATCGGAGCAGCCGCAACGGAGCGTGGGATGATGGTTGAAGAACGAAGGACTCGGATCGTTCGGTATAACATTCCTACACTCTTTACAGTTTGTTAGTTTAGCAATAATGGCAGATCCGGGTTAAAGTATACGATAGCGCCAGTTTAAAAGTTTTGTTCCGCATTTTGGCGTCTGTGGACTGCCAGGGCGCTAGCGTAGACTTACAGTGGTATCAGAGCCTAACCATTTTGCTATACGAACTTGTGCTAACGTGTTTAAAACATCGATCCGACCGAAAATCAAAAACTGCAAAAATCACAATTTTTATGCCCGACAGTTTCTGTTAATTTTAAACGATCTCAAAATTGAACTCTGGATGTCTTAAAAATCCGTGCAGGCATATTTAAGAACCACGACAAAATTTGGGGTCGTGATCCCTCGAAGGTGCCGCGGAAGGGCGGCCAAACCCATGGTTTGGCCGCGCATCCGCGGCCACGTGGGAAGCACGTGCTCCCAGATTTTGTCAGTGTGTTCTGTGTTGGTTTTTGGGGTTTCTGGTATATATAGTTTTGGCCCAGGTTTTGTTACTGTTCACCAGTAAGCAGTGGGGCCCACTTTTTGATAATTGGTCTTTTGTGGATCGTAATTTAAACACGTTAGTTTACAGTGCTTACATTATATCTCCGACCGGGAATGTCATTTGATCGGTCAACTGCGTCTGATTGCTATAGTTCTTTTAGACGGGTTTGCGAACGTGACATTCGCGTTGATGTTCTGTGTTGTGCTGTGATGTTGCTGATTTGTCGTGGTGGATAGCAGTGTGCAATGGTAGTACACTTTGAGTTTATTTGTACATTTGATATTGCTGGGCGAGCGTCCAACTTGTGGACTGCCGTCACTGCCTGTTGTATAATATTCTTTTTGGGGCACGACCAGGTTGCGGTCGATGTACCTATTGTACTATTTTTCATTACTGTACTAGGTTTTACCCCGAGACGGAGTGCACGGATAGCCGGGTTCGGGAAAGCAACGGGTCCGCATCTCATGGCTTTGAGAGGCAGAGGGACCCCACTTCAGAATTGGCAGACTATTCGCCGCACTCGTAGGGGGTACAGGTTGACCCAAGGAGGGGTGCTCAATTTACCGGATTCCGTGAAGTACCGGGTGTTCCATTCACTATGCTGTGGGGACTACCTTGCTTCAGGTTTTGGCGGGTAACTTGCCGCACCCGTAGGGGTCTAGGTTTCATTGCACAGGCTATCCACACGACAGGGGAACGTCGAGTTTCAGCAGCGGCTCTGTGAAACTCGGGGATCCCAGATTATCTGTATTGTTCTGTGATGCTTATTACTTTTCTGTAATGTTGCATACTATCACGCCTGGAGCGATTATGTATATTGGTTTATATACTATTAGATGTTGTATATGTTTTACACCCGCGCTAGTCCAGTCCCCGCTCTGTCGTTAGTTAAGTAACCTAACGGGTGATGACGGGACCCAGTGACGAATGCGGATGGCATATACGTACATTTTATTTTCGTTCTTTTCTGGTGTGATTAAATGATGGGACTGCGTTGATTCTGATCAACGCAAAGTAAAAACAAACCTGTATACAGTTGTTGGAACAATTTAAAAAGTGTTATTACAAAGACGTTTCCTTTTGTTATGCATAGCGGTATTCAGTGGAATATCCTGCACCTCATTCGACGGGGCAAGGGTTGATATCCCTTCACCGGGACTGACCCCTTGGGCAGAAGTTTGCGTCAGGGTAATAACTTCACTATAGTCGATTACATGTTGCTTTGCATAGCGGTATTCAGTGGAATATCCTGCACCTCATTCCACGAGGAAAGAGCCGAGATCCCTTTACCGGGAGTGACCTCTTAAGCAAAAGGTTTTCGCCACTGTATTTTAAAAAGCTATCAGGTTCCTTCAGCGATATCAAGTTCACTACGTTAAAGGTTTTTTCGCCAAAAACCAGTCGTAGCCCTCCGTCGTTTCTTATGGATGGTCAGTAGTATTCAAGCTATGTTTGTTGGCATACGTCAAGGCATAGTGTTTGCTAGCTGCTGGGTATTCATTTGTTGCATAGATAAATGAGTTGGTTTGGGACAGTCGTATTACCTTGTTGGCATACGTCAAGGGTATGTACGGGTGGGTTCAAATTAACAAGATAATGACGGGCAGAACTTGACATGTGACTTATGATTTGTTGACATACGCCAAGGTCATAAGAGCATGGGGCATGAAAATCATATCGGGAGTTTCTAAAGAAACTGAAACTTGCCAAGTATGCGCATACCTTCTGGAGTATGAATAACGTGGATGCATTCCATCACGTTAACATGCGATGAGAGTTGGATCCCGATTCCCGCTGATGAGTTGGTTTACTCTTCGGGTGATCCCGATTGATTCTTCTTTAGGTTTGGAGGAGAATTTGACAGGACAGTGGGAGGTTTCCGGATTAGATAAAATGATGACCATTCTGATCTAGGATAGAGTGCACGCAGAGTGTTTCTTTTCTCTCTCTCTCTTTGGCAGCGACCTTTGACCGACCCTAGACTATGACTCAGTGACCAGGTTGACCGAACCTTCTTAAAATACTGGCTTTTGGATTGTCTGAGTTGCATAAGTCATTGCCACTCCTTCTTTTACCCTTTGTATTTCTCAGAACACCCGTATTACTACGGATATCCACTTCCATTGGATAGAGCCATCGTATGGTTATATACGAACTCGAAGGGACTTCTTCGGGGATGGATCCAGGTTCAGGAGAAATAGAATTGGTTTATTCAGTTGTCTTTTATTATCACCTTCTCTCAGGTTGCGAGAGCTCCTTGGTTTAGGAGAGTACACCTATTACGCCTATTGGATAGTCTTATTCCAAACCATAGGCTGGTGCCGAAAGGTAGGGAATGAAGAAAACCAATTAGCCTAAGTAGGGTGTGCAGAAGGTAATATGTAAAGACAAAATAAAGGGATTAGAAAGAGGGCAAAGTAAATTGCGACTGATATCATTCACGACCAAAACCGCGTACTTCATCGCCGCTCCTATTTCACCTTTAAAAAGAATAAGGTATTATTCAGTTGTCTTTTATCATCACCTTCTCTCAGTTGCGAGTACTCCTTGGTTTAGGAGGATACACCTATTATGCTTACTGGATAGTCTTCTTCCAAACCATAGGCTGGTGCCGAACGGTAGGGAAGGAAGAAAACCATTTAGCCTAACGATGGTGTACAGAAGGTAACGACTAAAGACAAATAAAGGGATTTGGAGAGACGGCAATAAAATATACGGTTGAAGTCATGAATTGGATTATGGAAGAGGCATTGCTATGAATACCAGGATACCCCTACGAAACATTTTCATGTTTCAGTGCATTGTTAAAGGAAAAACTGTTTTCCCGATTAGACACTTACTCCAAGGGTATGTATTTACCAGGTTTCATTCTCATATCTGTATGGTTTTACAGATGATGAGTAGGAGTAAGATATTGGGAATTTGGTGATCATCCTCATTATATCGGAATTCGTTGTAATTGGTGATATTTGAGGAAATCGCCAGGGTACAGTTTTCTACCTACGACGCACAGGTTTTGAGTTGTTTAACTCAGCGGACTTATACAGAGTATTGTATGTTGTCCAAGTGTCCTTCAGGACAAAGGGGTAGGTCCTCGTACTTTGTTCTGTTTACTTATAATTTCTCTAGTTTTTAGACAAGTGTTTCGTAGAAATACAAGGTCTAAGTTTTGAGAAGTTGTGGGTATAAGAATAAAGTAGAGAACCAGGTGTCACAAGTATCGGGATTCTTCAAAGAGATCGAAGATGTAGATTCTTTTGATTGGTATTCAGATGATAGTGATGGTTTTGAGAAACGTGTTTCTCTTTCAGGTTACTCATAATTGGATGGATTCCTAAGTTGAGTAATGCTGATTAGCCTCTTTTCATTAAGTTGATATGCACTGGAGACAGCTGCATGGATTGAATATGGTTCCAATTAAATAAGTGCCAAAGTTTCTGTATTGGATATAGAATGGATCGTACCTTAAAAGAAATTAAGGTACGGGGAGTTGTCCAGCTTATGCTTAAAACCAGACTCTGGATAACTCAGGGCACGGTTCTGTAGTGGCTGTTTGTGGGTTGACCCTGGCTAGGACGAGGGTTGATATTCTACCATTTGGAAGATCAATAGTGATATTGTTCTTGACTCGCCACAGTTTTAGTAAAAATGGATCTTTTTCAGAAAACAGTAGTGGGAGTATGGTAGAACTGGAAGTGATTCCAGAACCGCAAACGATTACGGAAAATTTAATAGGACCTATACATTCAATCAGGTTTGACATTCCAATAGCCACTCCGCAGTTTTGGTAGGTAACCTCAGACACCCGAGAGGTACTTCGGTAGGCTCAAGGACGGTGACAGGGAGGTTCTTATCTACCCAGACTTGACACTACTGTTGTTCCAGGATATGAGACCCGGTAGGAGGGTTGTCGTAGTCAGTGGGAGCAGCGGATGCATAGTGGGCAAGATGCTTATATCTATTTATAGACTTGAGCAGTTATAGCGGAGATAGATCATCTAATTTTGATGTGACAGTCATGGGTTTGACTTCAATCAGAATAGGGGATGGATCAGTTAAGAAGGTAGTAGGGTGTGATGTCATGGTATATGGATGACATACACAGAGTAGGAAGTAAAATTCCTATACTACGATCGGTTGTACTGTGGTCGTCACACAGTTGTTTCTCCAGACAGGACATGGATATAATATTAGACATTCTGGTTTCTGGATCTATGGTTTTAGATCTGAATTTGGGTAGTTTCCCAATGTGGGTACTTTGACAGATATTCTAATGGTTTTTGGAATAGTTGACTCCTAGCATGGTGGTGTACCTGCAGGTGTTGGAGTCACCCTCTCTAAAGGTGTCGTATAGACTAAAGAGGAGAGGGATGTGCATGATTGGCAGATCACTTGCTTAGGCAATTGAGTCAATCATGAGATGTCAAGTACCGCACCAAATGTTGTTTTTGCACTAGATGCAATAAGTTTGTATTAATCCAATCCGGGAGAAACATAGGGAAGCAGTTTTAGAACATTGGTACATGTTCTACGGATTTGATGACGGCAGCCTCCTTCGGGAGACGATTATCATTCCAGGCTTCAAAGGTGACGTGGATGACAGAGTGATTGTCAGAGTTTTAGTTTTCCCTCTGACGAGGGACAGTGTTATGGACAGGTGGTCCAAGAGGATACTGTGGGTGGCATGGTGCCGGATACTGATTAGGTTCAGTGATCCGTACAGTCTAAGGAGTTTTGGATATGGAGTTCATTTATGAACTAAGGTCCCATCAGATATCCAGACATATTCTAAGACAGGTATTACTCAATTCGGGAGATGGCTTTCTCCGCGAACTTGAGATTAAGAGAGATACAGAAAGAAACTTCTAGGCGGATCCACTCACCGAGGCTATTTCTCGAACACAATAGTTTTACAAACGGGCTTTGTGAAACTGATTAGTAGAGGAGTTGGATGTTCGGTTTCACACGGGCTGTGAGTAGTCGACATCGCAATATTAGCCTTGAGTGCAAGTGGGAGATTGTTGGAGATAGTGCCCTCATAGTCAATTATTGGATCGCAGGTACGTGATTGCAATGATTGCGGAGGACCTATCGCGGTATGGACAGTCTTACTCGAAATGATAGTATGCTATCTGGTTTGCCTTTATCAGTCGTGTACATGTTCAGGTGACTGATTGCATGTTACACTTTGATAGAGCCCTTAGGATTTTGCTTTACTACCAACAGTATGATGGCGATCATATACGTGAGAGTTGGGTAGTTTATATGCATATCCTTAATTGTGGTCCCTAGTCGTGGGAGTTTCGAGACAGGGCATCGATACTCCGGAGTAGACTACTGTGTACAGTCGAGACCCCGACGAGGGGCGGTGGCCGGTCTCACAAGCCACTGGTGTCAGTTGGATCACCTAAGATGTATACAGGTGCTCATTGGGTTATGAGTACACCGGACAGGACTCGCCGGGAATCTGCTAGTTAGTATTATATCTATCGTCAGATAGCAGTTCCCTGGTGACATGTGTACAGGTTAGTTCATCGACCTGAGGTCGTCATTTGTCTCGTGTGAGTTCCCGCTGTGCTTTGATTTCTACCCTACCACGGCTCAAAGGAGTCGTGCAAACATGTAGCTTTTGGGTACAGGCCCGAGCCATATGGAGGCACGTGAGCGGATCGGCAGGGGATTCGTCTCTCCCGGTATTGGGGGCGAGATCGTGCTGTGTCTAGGAGAGCCATTACACAAAGCCCACGGCCGTGGCAGGAGATTTACTGGTAGGTACTCCAGTAGTATCTCAGGGTGTTATTGGGCTTCACTCCGACACGACTTATACTGTTATTGGGGGTCTGACGTTGCTAGCCCCCTAGGCAGATATGCGATACTCATTGACGAACGGACCGGACTGTATATACATTGTCACTGTTTGGCTCAGTAGGGTTTTCGGAGGAGTTCGCTCATCGGTCTCCCTTGAGTTCGCTCCTCGGCCACCCTTGAGGTCAGTCCATGGGCAGCCGTTACGCATAGCTAGTGCCGCTGACGGTTTGTGGTTAAAACCACTGCCAGGGTGCTGACGAGTCATTAGAGTCCCCCACAGGCAGTTTCCCAAGTTTGGGCGAAACGTTGTAGAGGCCGTATGGTTTTATGGCAGGGTTCGGAAAATGCACGTGCGTTTACGCACGTGTCAATTTTCGGACAGATGATACTGGTCGGCTTTGGTTTAAGCCGGATCCGAGTATTATATTGAGTAGGTATAATATCTTTGTCTCAGTTGCATTTGTATTCGGTCGTAATACAAATGCGGGTATATTTATACAGTTTCGGGGTTGTCCTGAAATTCGTTTCAGGATCACTTTTGGAAGTTGCCAGTTTCCAGTTTTCTATCAGCCGTCTTTTAACATTCGGTTAAAGACGGATTTATCTTTTCTTCTGATATAAGTGAGTCATCATTCTAGAAGCTTCTAGAAGTGATGATGAGGCATATGACTCATTAGTGCATTAATGGTTTCATTAAAGGCATGATGAGGTGTTTAAGTGACTCATGGTTTTCATTAATGAGTTTTGTTTAGCTAAGGATATTTCTTCTTGATCTTTTGAGTGAGAAGCTTTCTTATAGTCACCCTTTGCTCCTACACTCACTCTCCTCCTTCATATATGAATGGAAGGCCTCCTCTCTCATTCATTCTCTCACTTGATAGTTTTTCATGGTTGGAAAAAAGATTATGATAGATTTGGGGTGTATGGAATCCACAGCTCATTTCATTCCATCACCAATTCCCTCGGCAACTTCATTAACCGATCGTCCACGGATTTGGACGAAGTGAGACAAAGTCATCTACTCATTCTCTACATCATTCTTGGTCGTCTCTTTTAGCAAACTTGACGATCGAGTTGCCTCGAGTCAGAGGCAGGAGCCCGTTTAAAGAACCGATCATGTGGTGCCACCTCGACGAGGAGATCGGAGATCGACGAGATCGGAGCAGCCGCAACGGAGCGTGGGATGATGGTTGAAGAACGAAGGACTCGGATCGTTCGGTATAACATTCCTACACTCTTTACAGTTTGTTAGTTAGCAATAATGGCAGATCCGGGTTAAAGTATACGATAGCGCCAGTTTAAAAGTTTTGTTCCGCATTTTGGCGTCTGTAGACTGCCAGGGCGCTAGCGTAGACTTACAGCCGAGGAGCGAACTCAAGGGAGACCGATGAGAGAACTCCTCCGAAAACCCTACTGAGCCTAACAGTGACAATGTATATACAGTCCGGTCCGTTCGTCAATGAGTATCGCATATCCGCCTAGGGGGCTAGTAACGTCAGACCCCCATTAGCAGTATAAGTCGTGTCGGAGTGTAGCCCAGAACGCCCTGAGATACTACTGGAATACCTACCAGTAAATCTCCTGCCTCGGCGAGGGCTTTGCGTAATGGCTCTCCTAGACACGCACGATCTCGCCCCCAATACCGGGAGAGACGAAACCCCTGCCGATCCGCTCACGTGCCTCCATATGGCTCGGGACTGTACCCAAAAGCTACCTGTTTGCACGACTCCTTTGAGCCGTGGTAGGGTAGAAATCAAAGCACAGTGGGAACTCACACGAGACAAATGACGACCTCAGGTCGATGACTAACCTGTACACATGTCACCAGGGAACTGCTATCTGACGATAGGTATAGTACTAACTAGCAGATTCCCGGCGAGTCCTGTCCGGTGTACTCATAACCAATGAGCACCTGTATACATCTTAGGTGATCCAACTGACACCAGTGGCTTGTGTGAGACCGGCCACCGCCCCTCGTCGGGGTCTCGACTGTACACACTAGTCTACTCCGGAGTATCGATGCCCTGTCTCGAAACTCCCACGACTAGGGACCACAATTAAGGATATGCATATAAACTACCCAACTCTCACGTATATGATCGCCATCATACTGTTGGTAGTAAAGCAAGATCCTAAGGGCTCTATCAAAGTGTAACATGCAATCAGTCACCTGAACATGAACACGACTGATAAAGGCAAACCAGATAGCATACTATCATTTCAAGTAAGACTGTCCTACGGGATAGGTCCTCCGCAATCATTGCAATCACGTACCTGTAATCCAATAATTGACTATGAGGGCACTATCTCCAACAAATCTCCCACTTGCACTCAAGGCTAATATTGCGGTGTCGACTACTCACAGCCCGTGTGAAACCGAACATCCAACTCCTCTACTAATCAGTTTCACAAAGCCCGTTTGTAAAACTATTGTGTTCGAGAAATAGCCTCAGTGAGTGGATCCGCCTAGAAAGTTTCTTTCTGTATCTCTCTTATCTCAAGTTCGTGGAGAAAGCCATCTCCCGAATTGGAGTAGTACCTGTCTTAGAATATGTCGGATATCTGATGGGACCTTAGTTCATAAATGAACTCCATATCCAAACTTCTTAGACTGTATCGATCACTGAACCTAATCAGTATCGGGCACCATGTCACCCACAGTATCCTCTTGAAACACCTATCCATAATACTGTCCCTCTTCGTCAGAGGGAAAACTATAACTCTGACAATCTCTCTGTCATCCATGTCACCTTTGAAGCCTGGAATGATAACCGTCTCCCGAAAGAGGCTGCCGTTATCAAATCCGCAGAACATGTACCAATGTTCTAAAACTGCTTCCTTATGTTTCTCCAGGATTGGATTAATACAAACTTATTACATCTAGTGCAAAACCAACATTTGGTGTGGTACTTGACATCACATGATTGACTCAATTGCCTAAGCAAGTGATCTGCCAATCATGCACATCCCTCTCCCTTTAGTCTGTAAGACATCTTTAGAGAGAGTGACTCCATCACCTGCAGGTACACCACCATGCTAGGAGTCAACTATTCCAAAAACCATTAGAATATCTGTCAAAGTACCCGCATTGGGAAACTACCCAAATCCAGATCTAAAACCATAGATCTAGAAACCAGAATGTCAAATATTATATCCATATCCTGTCTGGAGAAACAACTGTGTGACGACCACAGTTACAACCGATCGTAGTATAGGAATTTTACTTCCCACTCTGTGTATGTCATCCAGATACCATGACATCACACCCTACTACCTTCTTAACTGATCCATCCCCTATTCTGATTGAAGTCAAACCCATAACTGTCACATCAAAATTAGATGATCTATCTCCTCTATAACTGCTCAAGTCTATAAATAGACATGAGCTACTTGCCCACCATGCTTCCGTTGCTCCCACTGACTACGACAACCCTCCTACCGGGTCTCATATCCTGGAACAACAGTAGTGTCAAGTCTGGGTAGATAAGAACCTCCCTGTCACCGTCCTTGAGGCTACCGAAGTACCTCTCGGGTGTCTGAGGTTACCTACCATACCTTGGGAGTGGCTATTGGAATGTCAAACCTGATTGAATGTATAGGTCCTATTAAATTTTTCCGTAATCGTTTGCGGTTCTGGAATCACTTCCAGTTCTACCATACTCCCACTACTGTTTTCTGAAAAAGATCCATTTTTACTAAAACTGTGGCGAGTCAAGAACAATGTCACTATTGATCTTCTAAATGGTAGAATATCAACCCTCGTCATAGCCAGGGTCAACCCACAAACAGCCATTACAGAAACGTGCCCTGAGTTATCCAGTGTCTGGTTTTAATCATAAGCTGGACAACTCCCCGTACCTTAATTATCTTTTAAGGTACGAACTATTCTATATCCAATACAGAAACTTTGGCACTTATTTAATTGGAACCATATTCAATCCATGCATCTGTCTCCAGTGCATATAAATTTAATGGAAAAAGGCTAATCAGCATTATTCAACTTAGGAATCCATCCAATTATGAGTAACCTGAAAGAGAAACACGTTTCTCAAAACCATCACTATCATCTGAATACCAATCACAAGAATCTACATCTTCGATCTCTTTGAAGAATCCCGATACTTGTGATACCTGGTTCTCTACTTTATTCTTATACCCACAACTTCTCAAAACTTAGACCATGTATTTCTACGAAACACTTGTCTAAATACTAGAGAAGTTATAAGTAAACAGAACATAGTACGAGGACCTACCCCCTTTGTCCTGATGGACACTGGACAACATACAATACTCTGTATAAGTCCGCTGAGTTGAACAACTCATAACCTGTGCGTTGTAGGTGGAAAACTGTACCCTAGTGATTTCCTCAAATATCACCAATTACAACGAATTCCGATATAATGAGGATGATCACCTAATTCCCAATATCTTACTCCCACTCA